>OZ038413.1:0-2860290 GCA_964036215.1 Oscheius sp. DF5033 | reverse complement strand
AAAGTTATTCAGAAATGTCTTCAACGTGGGCCTTTTTAGTTTCATTGAGTACTGATTTGTCTAAATACTAAACTACGAAAAAAATAAATGAATATCTTACCAGAATCTTGTTGTATTTGATCACGTTGCCAATTTTAGGATTTGATTTCTCGCCTAGTCGTTGCAGTACAAGCGAGTTTATTGATTTCTTCGCCCAACATAATCATTATTTGTCTGAAAATTAAAGAAAATAAAACGTGTCAATGATAGTCAATCGAAATAAAAAAGATAAGCATCTGAAAAAGGAAGAATTTCAAAGAATTGCCGTGGTGCGGTATAGTTGCTAAACGGCAAGCACGTGGTCACTTGATGGAGTGATCAGTCGAAATCATGTCGTGAGACGAGAACAAGAGTTGGCAACCAGGAAGGAAACTGCTGTGACATAATCTGACACAAAATGTTACTTGATAATTTTCTGAGAAAGGTGATTCAAGTCAACCCGTTCATAATACAGCTGGAATAGTGGGGGCAGCTGAATATTAAAAGGTGGTTATCTTTTCATTTCGGATAGCTGTGCCTACAGTCTTTCCTGCTACAATATATTTTGCTTGTTTCGTTAGCTGGAAAACTCTGCATACTTGTCAAAGTTCTTGCCATTTTCTAGCATTAAGCCCACCAAGTTGTTTGCTTGATATACTAAGAAACAACGAAGGAAAGCGCCTATCATATCACAAAGCCACAAACGTGTAACTGTTGCCGTCGGCGGAAACTAGTAATCCTGACTGTGACAAGCTGCTTCACTCTAGGCGGCCACAACTTGTCCGTTAGCTTCATAAAAGCGTGGCTATACCACAATTCTCTTCTTCTCTCTTTCGAAATAAAAACTTGTGCACCCTAATAAAAATGAGTTCTCGTTACCAATCTTTTTTGTTTAATAATTCACGTTCTCTTGGAAATACAGCTGTTACTCCGTCATTGGAATCTTGTTTTCCCAAGTTTGCTCTCATTTTCATTTCAGGCAGCTGTGCAATGCGGGAACTTATTCTTTTCATTTTTTCGAGTCATTTGGTAAGTTCCTTATTTGGATTGAACCGTTCGCTTTCAGCTGTTGATAAATTCTCAATACAGTAGAAGACATTTGGTGCCAAAAACGTTGGCACAGAAACTTTGTGAAAAAGACAGTTCTCTTTCTATTTGTTTCCTCCCGGTTAGTTCTCCTTTAAATGGGTTCTGTATCATTTGATCAGGAAGTAACAAAGCCGCGAAATCCCGTAACCATTTGGGGAATATGTCAAGATCATCCTCATCTTCTTTTATGCAAATACCGACCACCAGCGAGATTTCCCCAGGTAGGTCCAAATATTTCTACATAACACCTGTTGGTTTTTCAACTTTACATTACGAGCTGCTTCAAAATTTACAACTCATCTGAATAGCACATGCTTCTAGATTGTTATTACCCGTGCTCAAAAATACAATTCAGATCTATGATGCGACTACAGCAGAGTCAGAGCCTGAAATCGAAAGAAGAACAGAGGGCATCTTCCTAACAGACGAGTTCCCTGAATTTAGGACAAATAGTCGACATGCATTGATGACTAGTGTGCTCGAAGTAGGTCACAACTTATTTGTAAACATATTTTCTGCTAGGACATTGCAAAAGAAAAGCAAGCTCGGCAAAGACTGGTAGAACGGGAAGAGAACTTTGATGACACAATCATGATCGGCGCTCACGTTGGCAACATCTTTAATGATATTCGGTTGATATGAATGCACTTGTATTTAGTAAATTATTTATTACATAAAACGTACGCCTCTTTTACATTTTGTGATTTTACTGCTCTTTCAAGTTTTCAATTTTCTGTAACATGCCGTATGAAACTCTGAGAAATCTGTCTTAGAATAGACCATTTTCAAAGGTGCAATGATCACCGTGAACTATACAACTTGTCTCTGTGATTTCAACCTTGAGCATAACCAAAATAAAAAATAAATGGGAATAGACTAGACAACAAGTGTTCGTTTTCGGCCATTTACACTGAGTCTGGTTCATATAAAGAGCCAGAGCAGACAGTGTTACCTGATTAATGGTCTACAGTCTTCGATATCGAACATTATTTGGCAAACGCCCTCGAACTTTATGACTGGTGCCCTCGTAAATACGGATTTCATCCACAGAAACAGGTACCTACAACAGTAGCCGAGACTGTCGGCTCTAGTTCCGTTCTCCAATGATCAAGTCTAAAAAAGTCTTCCATGTTCTTTTTGTAAGTCTTTGTCTTTTTCCTTCTTCTGTTTTGCCCTTTAAAAGACTGAACATAATACTAACACTTTTAAAAAAACTACTCAAATGATGTGTGAAAAGCGGGTGTCGCTGTGTTCGGCGATTCTTATCTTACACGAGTCTCACTCACAGTAGCCCCAGTCCACCTCCCTTCCTCTCGTTCTCTACTCCTCTTCTTGTCGCATGGAGCAGTCGGTCATTGTAAGTGGTCAAAATATTTGGCGGGCGACAATTAGCAAACACAAAATGCTCACGCTAAAGAAATACTACTGAGAGCCCGTAGCCCGTACACGTCCACTTCCTAAATCCGCCCACTTTTGTTCTATAAAAATGACTATATTTGCCTTTACGGGCTTCGTAATCTTTTAGAAAAATGAGTCAGGTAGAGTCTTTTCGCAGTATCTCTATAAATTATTAAATGTGCTGTACTCTTATGCCTCTTCTTGTTCTTTTTGCAATAACTCTTTCCTATCTTCTATTAGGCTGTGCCCCAGCTTGCTACTGCCTAACATGTCCTTCTGCTAAAGAAACTTGTCTGCTAGTATAAACATTCCCCGAACACAGTAATAAAGAAACGTTTTCCCCAGAGATTGGTCTCCCTGATAGAACTAAAGACAAGGTTTAGAATGCGTCGCAGCTGGTCCACGAGGTTATTCGAGAAGCTTTTGTCGCTTCGGACATTGAAGGATATATCCAGAATATAACCATAGAAGATCAGCCACCAAGATGGCAGAGTAAGTTTTTCTATTATTATGATATCCCACGTGGTAGTTCTCAGAGATCATGACGCCAATCGTCTTATCGAGACCGAACTATCTACTTTGAATATTCTTACATAAACATTTATGTAGAAATAACCAGTCAATTCTCTTTTGTAGAGGTTAACATTTTGACTGTTATTTTGGGGAATTCCCCTCCAGATGCTTATCTGATTTAACATGCGCCTTTGATTTTACTGCGCGCCTTCAAAGAGATCTTAAAGGGGCAAAGACCAAGGAGAATACAGATCATTACGTAAATCTACGTCAAGAATAAATCAATTTTCAGCCTGGGGACTTGGCTTTGCTGTAGTCTCTGCCTGTTCCTATTCTGCTCCTCTTGGCATCTTGCTGCTACCATGTTTGAGCAAGTCTCTTTACGAGAGAATTATGGCATTTTTAATAGCTCTGGGAATCGGCGCCTTGAGCAGTAATGCGCTGTTTATCATGATTCCTCAGGTTGGTTTGACAAGACATCCACTTAGCATACACCACGAAACGGTCATTTGTTCGAGAACACTTGAACTGTTCCTTTGTTGACCCACTGACGTGTTAAGGAAGCTTTTTAGGCGTTCACACTAAATACATTGGAAGGAATAGCTTATCGTAGTAAATCAGCCATTATACTTGGAGCCATTTACATATTCTTTGCTGTAGATCGTGTACTTCAATATTTATTGGAACTCAGAAGAGTTTGTAGTGTTCTTCACCGTAACTCGTAGATTTTTCTAGAGATATCAAGTCAAGAGAAAGATCCATGCTTCTACTATCAAACATTTAATGGATAAGCCCAAATTCAAGGTGAGTGTATGTCCTCTCTGGTCCAAGTTACTGTCATAGGTTAACATCCGTAATACAACTGAAGAGACAACGGTCAGCGATCCTGAAAAAGGCTCGAAGAAGTCGTCAGTTGACAGTGAAGATGCAGAACAAAGAAAAAGAGAAGAAGAAGCTCTAGCGGTCAGCGTAGCGAAATACTAAAACAATGTGTAGAGTTTAGGAAGAAGTAGAAAGTGCAGTAATAAGCAACGCTCTCGTTAGAACGGTTAGTCAAATGGACAAATTCCTTCTCGTAGTGTAGTCCACAGATCTCTGTAACTTTTATGGTATTTGATCTCTTTCAGTTCTCACAAAGAAGACGAGTAGCCGTAGTGAGCGCAGTGGACGACGTAGAGTTCAAGGACAAAAATGGGCACACGGTTAGTGAGTTGTTTTGAATAACCTGTTCAGGAACACTTCAGATTCCCATAAACCATGCCATTGGTCATCTATCACCCGAGGCTTGTCGCCGAGGCAAACGTTTTTCAGCTGAGTCGTCCGATGAAAAAGTGCTGCCTCCTCCTGCTGAACATGAAGAAGAGACGAAACATCCAGTGGCCAAGTTCACTAAACATAATTCCAAGGTATGATTCATTTGTGCTCCTGTAATCTCGACACACTTAAGAAACCCGATGACGAGGTATCTGTCAGTGTTCAAATAGTAGAAAAAAGAGTCCTGGAACCAGCGGCAGTCCAAGTTGCATCCGTAGCATATATGCTAATATTTGGCAGTTCAGCCAACAACTTTGTTGATGGGATGAGTATGGGTACGTCGTAGTGACGCAGGCTTTAAAAATTGATGATTTACAGGAGCTGCCTTTAGTGACAGCGTTGTGAGAGGAATATCCATTGGCATAGCCGTCATATCACAACAATTTCCACAAGAATTGGGTACTTTGGCCATTTTAATCAAATCAGGACTGGGAATGAAAAGAACTCTTCTGCTGAACATGGTGCCCATTATTCTGTCATATGCTGGTTTCGCCGTAGGAGTTATTTTGGATAATGTGGATGACAGTTACGACGAGTATGTCTTTGCCATATCCTCAGGAATGTATCTATACATCTTTCTGGGAACATTGGTAAGTTCTAGCCTTTCCGTTTGGACTCTTCTAATCATGGAGTCAATCTCTGCTTTTTTGACCAAGGGTTTGACGTCTAACCACGCTACATGATCACTGATTGTGTTATTTTTAGATACCCGAAATGCGTGAATCCACAAATGAAATCATTAAAACTGACTTGAAGGAAAGTTTCCTCGTTACATCGATACAAGTAAGGGAATAATTTATGCGATACCAAATCCCAAACTTTTCCAGGTAGCAGGTATCTCTTCCGGTGTCGCGCTCATGACATTTATGTCCTCAATTTCTGAAGAAGGAGATCTTACTTAATCAATACTGATCCTATCCCCATAGTTGCCTTTTTCTTGTTACCACGGGTATGTAATAAAATATATCTAACACACTCAAGTTTATTCGTCATTTGCAGAACGGGGAGAAACAAAACGATCCGGTAAATAGTTGATAACTTAGTCATCTTGGATAGGGTTAGACATTGGGCGCCAGCTGAATGTCTGTCTTCGGAGAGCTCCAACTTTTCCCGTAAAGTCTGACATTTGTTTTGGGATGAAGGCTGATCCTTGATGGATCTGAAAACTTGTTGATAGTCTTTTCGCAGTGTTCTAACTATAGTTCCTGCATCCACGGGACTTTCAAGTACCAAAATGTGGATGATTTAATTTGCACAGTTAAATTGGAGTCCGCTAAACCTACCTTGGATGACTCAGAGCCGAACAGATTCCGGTAGCGAGGAGGAAGATAGGCACGGGAGTTGATAGAAATCATCTAAAGACACCTTCCAATACTATGCGGAATCATATATTACCGGAGTTTCATCATCTGCGGAGGGGCTGTATCGCATCACCGTTTGTCTTGGCCAAACGCTTGGCTAAAAGATTGTCATAGACCAGAAATAATATTGTGGAATAATCATAGGAAAGAAAATTCTTACAGCTGCTGAAACGACGACGACGCTGATTGCGAGAACTGCAACGACGGAGGATACCTGCATACCTGCAAAAGTAGAAATAGACTGGAAAGTTAGAAGCAGAAGAGAGTCAACCGCCGCCCAAAGAAACCCCAACGGGTAAAAATGATGACGTCCGAAATTGTGATGCGAGGGTGGTCAAATTTTTGAACAGCTAACTGAGAATTGAATTCCGGCAAAGCTGGGGGTGGTGCCTACTTGAGGGCATATTAGCATGATCTTGTTGTGGTTTGTCAAAATCACTAGAGAAACGGAAGAATCAAAGATCGGAGTAACGCGCGTAAGTTCTGAGACTTTGTTAACTCCAGCGAAGAACATCATCGACGTCTGCCATTTGACAGCATGGCAAAACATTAGAATGAGTTATTTATCAGTGTTGAAGAGCGTGTCCAGTGCTACAAATCTGGGGAAACAAATACTGGAAAAACTACTGATTACTGTGAGTTTTATAGATGAAATTAGAGGCAAATCATGGAAGGTTCTCAGTAAACAGCCAGGTGCAGAAAAGATCTTAGCAGGATAACTAACTGCCTTTTCCGCTCGAGTAGGGATTTAAGAAGTCCGAACGCAGAATAGTTTTTCGATGAGGGAGGCAATCAGAGCTCTCTTTAAAGAACGCTGCAATCTTCAACAGACAGACCCATGAACTTTGGTGTTATTGCCTAATTTCATTGTTCGTTGGCTGCGGATGTAATTTCACGGCTATAAAGAAGAAAGAGACAAAGAGCCGGAGCTGGATGATGCATTGGAGAGAATGACTTCGAAGGCGGGTGTACGTTGCAGGTGTGGAGGAAGAGCATGAATTATTTTCGAGGAGAGGTAAAGTAACTCGTAGGTGTCTTTTCTTAGAAACTAGAAAAAGTTAAAAAAAAAAGCGGAAGGAGCGGATCTCTGACTGTTCCGAGATCTTTAAGAAAACCTTATGGAAAACTTCGCTATTTTCGTGTATATGAAATTACAGTAACTATCTTGAACTTTTGATTGTCATTCTGAACAGCAAAATAGAAGAAGATGAGTTTTACATAATCAAATTGAGCCGTCCAGTTTTATGGAGAAGTTAATTACAGACTTGGGAGCGGTCTTGCAGAAGATAAAAACTTAGCGAGGACAGCACGTCTCATCTTTTTTCGTCGTCTGGAAAATCTTGAAAAATACGGAAGAGGACAGTCACCTGTACTGTTTCCTTCCTCTTTTCCATGTTCAGAGCCGCTGCTCGATGAAGGAAGGTCTGCTTCATTGTCTTTCATTTTCGGATCTTCTGCACCGGTGCATAAAGGAACACTTTGAAGACCTACCGAAAACGATGTCGTCCTTGCCCAGATCAGCCTCACGTTTGATGGTAACACTCTCCGGTAACTGACCCGAGGCCTTCAGTTGCCTTGCTTGAGCTGCTGTATATTTCAGAAGAACATCAGCCTAGGAAACGTGTTCACAATAAAGGAAAGTCACCTTATCATCCTGGTAATCGCGCAATCCGATGAGGATCAAATCCTCCAATCCTATCCAAACTCTTTTATGGAGCTTTCCCCTGATAAGACAAAGGCGAATCTTTCCATCAAAACAAGAAGCTTCAACTCGGCCATTTCCAAGAACTTTTGTAACTTGGGCATATTCTATTAAAAAAAGAGAAAATTGTTGAAACGCGGTGTACCTTGTCCTGCTTCCTTCAACACCAGTTCCTTCTCCACCGTATCACCGCGTCCTTTAACACGTTTGAAATTCTTACCTCCCATTCCTTTGTTTTTAGGCATTGTTAAATTAAAATTGCCGTAGATTATAGTTAAAATGGAGTAAAAATATGTAGCACAGGGAAGGCGAGCTGATGCAATCCTGACACCTCGAAGAGTTGCGTCAGATATTGGAGGGTAGAGCAGTTTTTTAGGTGACAATCTTTCAAATTTCAGTTTTTTTATACTGACATCCTTTTCGTCTTCTGAACTTTCTATAATTAGCCGTCCAACACCGACTGAAGTTCAACAAGTTGTATCACTTTCGACGACACAGAAACATTTGTTGAAGTGCAATAATTTATTCTTTCTTTTACTATGAAGTAAATCTTGAATCAATGCATGAAGTAAAATTTGGTGAGGAAAAAGGATTTAACCAAATATATAAGAAATATATGTACATAATTTACCAAAAAAAAGAAAACAAGTTTCCGCTCTTACAAACCCGACAGAAAAAGATATCGAAAGCAAAACAAGCTTCTATACAGAGAATAGTGGGTAGCAGAGGGGGAAGTAGTGTGTTTTCTAGCACCACAAAAACAAAAAATAAAGAAGTGTCAAAATCACAACAATAATCACAGGGATTCGGATTAAAGGAACCGGAAAGTGAGCAGCAACAGATGTGGAAGAGGGTATGAAATGAATGGTAAGGATTCACTTTCAGAAAGACACGTAGATTCAACCAAATGAATAAGGAAGTTAGATATTGAATTCTGGATCCATATCGTCGGATTTTGGGAGACGATCTTCGTCATCGTCGTCCGACAATTGGGCAGAGTCATGGCTACTTGTCCTTGTTCGATATGATAAAGCTTTGGCATTGATGGCGGTATGGATAGAAGCCCCTTTCCCGGAGTCTGCTTCATCTGCTTCTAAAAATATTATATTTGCTAAGTGTTTGCAGAATGAACAGACCCATATCGTTTAATCTAGCACGTTGCATCATGAGCGCCGGATCCATCTTTGAATCTTTAACCTTTGGCGCGACGGCGGCCAACACCTAGAAACGGTCATGAGGACGTTTGGATGGCAATGGTTACCTCATCGGAAGACGTCGGTTTAGCCGTATCGGCTCGACCTTGATGGCGGTCTCTCTCGGCTCTGTCCATATACCAAACAGTTATGGCCAATCGATCCTTATAAACCGGCATGACTTCATGGGGAACTCGATGATCCGACCAGAAGACAATTAGCCGATCCGCACGGGGTTCAATATCCAAAGGAATTGCAGAAGTCTCGGGGTAAAGGCGCAATACTCCGCCATCCTGCAATATGGCACTTGATTACAGATGAACATATAAGTACTGACCACTTTGTAGTTCCATTTCGGGTTGCAATAATAGATTACAGTAATCCTTCTGCCGTCCTTTGATGGATTGTCGACATGTTTTACATATCGCGAGCCATTTGACGGATAGATAGCCAACATTGGTTTTGATCTTCCATGGATTTGGTTGCCAGTTAGTCGCCGGGCAAAACGATGTACTATGCTGTCCAGATATGTGACCAACATTCGAATAGTACAAGCGTCAGCTGATTTTTCATCAGTCCCTTCAAACCAATATGTCTATAAAGAAGCACGTAAGCAGAAAGGTCATCTACAGTACCTTGTCAGAACGGATGTCCTTTAGATGTTGCTCGTCTTTACTCTTGCCATCTGCCACTTGTCCTGCTTTAAACAGTCCTCGTGACTCTAATGTCCTCATTTCTCTGGAAGAAGTGGGCCGTTAAAATCTAATTGAAGTCCTCTTACTTGTAAATATGCCAACAATGCTCTGCTCCAAGGAAATTGTCCACAACTGACCATCCAAATTCAGAAAGGGACTTGAGTATATGTTCCGCAATGTACTGAAATCATTATCATTTTAAAATAAGGTACAGTAGACTTACGGCCAATCGCAATTCGGCAGATTGATGCTGGTTGAAGGTTCTTCCTTGTTCCATGAGGAAATGACGATGCTCTTCAGGGGTAATCTGTAATAATACAATTATTATGCCCTCCCTTTGTTAACTCACACTATATGCCATATTAAGGGAGTGGTCCTTTAATGGTTTCGGTAGAAGCGCCCGCTTCCGTGAGCGGAGAGGGGTCCCTTTCGACTGTGTTGACGGTCCTTCGATTATCTGAAAACTTCCTATTTCTGCACGTATGACCCATTAATCCCCCGGCCCACAGTATGCTGTGTTTTAGCTAACATCGCCTCCCAACGCCCCTTGTTGAGACTTTTCTGGCTATAACGCACGCCACATCAGATTGTGCACGTAGCGCCGACAAATACACTAGTTTACCACCATTCTGTAGCCTATTTATGTGTTTGGCTAGGCAGAAAACTTTAGTCTTAGGAGCGTCTCTTTCTCATAAACACTAAGAAAATTGGAAAGAGTTATGAATAATTCAATTACCTTCTTGAAGAGGAGCGCCGCTTTCTCAGCGCGGACAGATGGAAGAGGAGGAAGAGGAGGATCCTTCCGAGTGTAGGGGTGGAAAGCAGACGGATAAAGTCGCTCAGTCAGCATAGTATTTGGGGTTGTGTAGGCGAAGAGAGGACGTAGGATGGAGGAGTGACAATGGAGACTGGCCCAACGTGGTAAACGTGCGAAACGAAAGACGACCGCTACACGTGCGATACGCACGAATTGCCTTATCGAAAGGCGCTCTTCTAAGCAAAAGTGTCAGATATTTTAAAAAAGAAAAAACGAGAATAAGGAAGAAATGTGGAATAACGAGCGATGAATGCAGCGGGGGCAAAAAAAGAGACGGGTGAAGGTGATCTTTGCGAGAACGGGAACGGGAAAGGAACCAAACAGCTGGTTAGTATACGCTACGTGACATTGTCAACTTCTGAACATTACGATTTTCTCCAGGATTTATAGCCGTTCACACTACAAAATGATTGATGTCGACTTCTTCCTCTTTGCTCTTTTTCGCGGTGTAATCAGTTCTCATCACCTAAGCAGAATGTGCGGACGTGAGCTAGTGATAAAAATTTCGTGGGCACAGAGGAAGGAATCAAAATGAGCGGAAGTTTGTGTTCGGCCATTAAACAAGCACCGTTTGTTTATCGAACGTAGCGGCAAAAAAAAACAGCGAACTAATCTGACTCATCTCTAGTTTGAATTCGGAAAAAAAGTGATAAACAAGAAAAAAAGCAAAAGACGGCAGCTATGTTTAACTACGTGTGAAACTACTGTTTATAAGGGAGGAACTAATCGGCCTCGACTAAACTAATACTAACGCCCAGGTCAAGGCTTTCGAAAGAAATCGTGCGAATTGGAGTTTTTTCATCAATGAAATTATGAAAACCTTTAAGTGGGAACAGTCCATTTCAAGTGCATGATTTGCGATCTCTGCAATGATTTGGGCTGTTAGGCGCAGAACCACCGAATCCGCCTTAAGGGGATCAGCCCTTTTGGATGTAGAGAAAAGTGTACTATATCCAAAACATCTTTAGACTTTAAATTAAGTAGGGAAAAATAACAAGACGTTTAGGTATTTCTGCTTGGAAAGAGCCGCAAAGATAGCTCAAATATGGGGAGGAGAGACTGCAGAGCAAATATGAAAATATACCAATTCGGAGAGGATACTCGTCATCAAAGACCAAAACCCTAATGTTGTTTAGTTCCTGGTCCTGGGTGGTGAAAATACGCGCAGTCAAGAGATACGTGCACAATCTGAAGCCAGTTCTCAAGCGGTTAAAGAATAGGCCCAGCGAGGGTTCCAGGTGGCTCCATTTAGATCATATATTTCTTGATAGGCACGTAGAGAAATGAACACTACGGAAGCCATGCTCACCTGTATATCGGGATCATCAGTTTCTATAATAATCTCCTGCTGTTCAGAGACGTCGCCACTCTCGAAAGCGGCTAAATATAGAGTATCCATTAGATGTTGAGATAATAACTCACAATCAGTTGTGGAGCTGGCAGGTGTTAATGGAGATGAATCCGATTGGGGAACGCTGGTAGAGGGCGACACACCTGTAAGCAGATTTCCACTACTTTACTTTCTCTATTTATACCGTTTCGCTCACTATCTTGGAGTTTTCTCGTAACCGGTGGACTATTGGAGTGTGATGCCTTCACAAATCCACTTTCATAATTCAAAGCTGCTGGTACTTGATGACCTGTGTAACCACTCAGATACGACAGCTGGTTCCTAGGAATGTGTCGTTTTGAAGGTAAAACCAATTAGGAGATAATGCCCGAATGGATATGGTTTTGTCATGTCTCGTCCCCCGCTTTTAGAACGAGTCAAAGACGTGCAATAGTCATTTTTAGAATTGAGAACATCGCTAAAAATAATTTCTAACACGTGCCCTTTTCTGTTTCCTGATCCGCATAATCTCGTACAGAATGAGTAACCTTTTTCTTAATCTTTTTGACGATGTTAGAATATCCGGTGGTAATAGAATCCGGTTCCGCTTACGCATTCCCAGCCATTTTTCCAGGAAACATACCTGTCCTCACTAGGAAGAGCTGTTGGTAATTTGGATTGTATCGTCTTACATAATAATTTGTGTTTCTTCCAGTCAAATTTCTGAAAAAGTAGACTTTATTCTTTGTCCTATAATGTCATCGCCGTCGCAGATTATTCCGACTAGCGTATCCTCTTTCCCATGAGCACGCGGCGTCTCTCTCATTCCCCCGGCTTACACACATCCCCCGAGGGGGTTAGCTCCCTTTCCCCGTTCAAAGATTAGAAAGTGTGCTGCGAGAACGAAGCACCTTTTCGCGGCCACATATTGACGAGTCGCACACAAATTGCTGAAACGCACGTAGGCAGTATGGAGACAGGTCCGTCACGGAGCGGCTGTCTGACTTCTAATGGAGAAATTAGTTAGTATAACTGCCATTTAGGACTCTCTTCCTTGTTGGGAGAAAACGACGGCGAGACGGCAAAATTACGATAGTTACGCTATCGCCGACAGGTAGCCATTTTCCGCCGAAAAAGAAGCCACGGTCTTTAAAAGTTCCCCAAAAATCTTTTTACAAAGATCAGGCTCAAAATCTCGACATTTTTACACAGCACTATGACCTATCCCGTGTTAAAAATTACAACTGCTGTCGTCAGAAAAGAGCAAAACCCGTTTCGACCCGTCCTGATATCATAAATCGTCGGAAGTCGCAGCCAATGATCACTTCGGATCAAGTCAAAAGCTGTTCAGGCAGATGTTCTTTAGCTCATTTTGATATGAGGATTGGTTATTTTTGTGACTTGACACGGCTTCTATGACATAAAACTTGGCTAATAGTAAACTACTCTGCTGTAATAGCTTACGTTTTGCCTAAAGATTATTGCGAAAGTGACAATATAATATTATAAGAGGGGATTTAATTGTTTCCTATGCCTAAAATCTGCAGAGGGAGGCAATATTCGGCACAGACTAAGCCGCTTACATCGGATGGCCCACTGTAGCTCTTTTCTGTTCTGCTTTTCAATTTCAAGCATCGTCAAGATTGACTATCCAAAACGTTTCTGATGTTTCATCAAAAATTTGTTCGTCTGTTGCACTTCAGCAGCTTTGTCAGCATTTATCGATTAAGCTCTAAATTAAAGTGTCGCATTGCCCTCTTCCCTAATATTCTTTTGCGTCAAATTTTACCTGTGTCGGTTAGCGAAAAGTGTAAAGTCTACATGCACCGCTCACAAATTATTTCCCCTAGTAAAAATTACATGATTCCAATAAAAATTAAGCAGGTGCTTTTGTGAAGTATCAAAAATCAAGCGCCGGTATACGTTTCAAAATCTTCGGTAACGGAACCGCGTCATCCGACAATTTCGAAAATACTATTTCAATGAATTTTGCAACATTTCGCGGAGTCCGATCTGCCTACATCTGGCTTTAATTTAAATAAGAAACGATAATCCTTACCTGATGTTCGGATCCGCAATAAGCCACGCAACCACAATCTGCACATGGTGTTAGATTTGTACGGCTGTTGCAAAAAGAACATTTGTCAAGAGATTGTCTCAGCCTTGATGTCTACACGTTATAGAAAAAAGTACGTAGAAATTACTTACATTTTCTTGACCGTTAGCTAATAAAAAGGCGAAAGTCGAGAGCGCGGGCTCCGTCTGCGTCATGCAGTGTCCCTTTCTTCACTAAAAACACTGCCTGGAAAATGTAAAGTAAATATAAAAAAAGTGGAGAAGGAAACAGAGGAGGATGAGCAGAAGGCAAAAGATAAAGATCATGTGTTATAGCGGACTAAAGGGCGCAGGCGGCGCGTGTTCTACGCTGAGCATTTGAGTGTGAAAAAAGGTCGACTTCAAGGAAGATTGCTTAAGTTTTCCCAGAGATAATGATTGTCTAATCGCTCAGACGTATTAATACATCGTCACCCCGTTCACATTGATCTTTGACGTCTAACCTAGCGGCTCTCGGCTTTTGCTATGACGTATGAGCTACGGTGTTCTGTCCACTACTGCAAGATTTAAACCTCCTGTCTGCTACTTCATTTATTCCACTATTAAAAAATAAGAAAAAAAAGAAGAAATTATCAACTGGTGAGAAGAACTGCACGTTGTGTTTGCTTATACCATAAAATTTTCGCTTTGCGTCATGCTAAAAATATGTTGTGTCGCTTCGCCTACCATGGTGATGTTTATGACGGTAAAAAGGAACTTTCTGATTCTTTTCATGCCTAGCGTCTGGCTGCTCTCATTAGTTAACTTGGAGCTTGTTTGGCAGCACACAAAATTAATTCATTTCATCATAGTCAAATCCCATAAATAAGCCATGATGATCTGTTCTCATTTCGTAGTTTTGATATTTTTGGATTATCATCGGTGTGCATGTTCTACTTAGGTCCATTTATATAAATTCTTCTCATTTTTAAAACATCCATTAGCATTAGAAATAGTGAGGTAAACGTAGCCGTCTCCTGCAATTGCCTCACATCCTCCCGACTTCCTGATATGCCTAATCTTTTTCCCTCCTCCCCGCCTTATTTTTATTAAATCATTTAATATTTTAGGTAGATACTATGAAAAAATTGAAAGTGGCGGAGAGTCGAAATTATGAGTGAAAAACTACCTCCAGGTATTATTTTTATTGTAATAAGCTTGATTTATTGATTTTCTTCAGGTACCCGATGTGTTGTTTGTGACGATATTGCTACGGGGAATCATTATTCTGTAAGTATTCACATATTCTACAATTGCTAATAGTTGTATAAGTCCAAAGGATTTTCAAAAGCGTTATGTTTTGGCGCTTCAAAGGCTACCTTATCAGACGGCTTCCAAATTGCATCGCGGCTACTTTGCTATACATTTTTGATGTTGTTGAAAGTCATTAGCCCCATGCACGAGGAAGTCATAATATTTATAATTTATATCTCTGCCTAGTTGCAATTAATTAATAACCCGGAATACCAAAGTGTAACAAGAATTTTTCCAGGTTCCAAGCTGTAACGGGTGTAAAACTTTTTTCCGACGGGCACTTGTTGTAAGTTTTTCTCTTCTATCTCCCCAAAAATTCACACATTTCATTTCCCTCAGATTATTTACTGCCTACAATACTGAAAATCCAATCTTATTGTTGGATAAAAGGGTACTTTTTCTGTGTCCAAAATATGTATCCCTGTAAACATGCACCCGAGGTACATTTTGAGTGCGAAAACAGATTTCATCCAGATTTTCTGTAGCTGATGATTTTTCGTGATTACACCGGGAATTCAAAAACAATTTGTATTACACGCACATTGTTTTTCAGAATAATCGGCAATTTACGTGTAGCGGCAATGGCAATTGTCCCGTTAATAAAGGTTTGCCTTTGTATTGTTTCGCCTTAAATGGCATACTTTTAGGCGTCCGCTGTGCGTGCCGCTATTGTCGCCTCCAGAAATGTCTCCAAGTGGGAATGGACAAAAATGGTATAACACATCCGTTGTTCCCCGTTTAAATTGGTTCTTTTCCAGCTATACAGAGTGATAGAGATCGGATAGGATATACTAAACGAACCAGGAAACCAGAAAAGAACCGTACTCCCAGCCTCGAGCCAGATGACCAAGAAACGTTAGTTGTTTTTCCTGGATTTACTTGTACTATCCAAACCGAAACGGATGGATCGGCGGGGGTGTTATTGGCCTAAGAGCCTATAATGTGTCAGAAATCTAATCTGTACGCTGGTTGTGTGTCTAATCCGATACCACCAGAAACCACTCTCGGCGTATTAAAGTCCCCAAGTCTATCTCTCCGACATCGTTCAAAGAGCAATAAGTTCACTCGAGACACACATTCTCTGAACAGAGGGTGGTGAGCCGATCTCTGACATAAAAAATTCTGCCACTCTATAACATAGATCATTAGAGAACCAAGGCTGTGGGAGATTATTAAGCGGGAAGGGAGCAGAGGTTGGAGTAAGTGAGCAATAGGGCGAATAAAATGAAGCATGACTAATTGACACTAGAAATATTGGAAAAATGGAGACTCTGAAAAGCTATACCCATATTATTAGAGGCACCTGATAGACTCTGCAGTTTCCGCCATACTTGGAAATGAAAGGAGGAGCTTGAGAAAAGGTTCCATTAGACAATAAGATTTTAATAAGAGAAAAAAGACGACAATTGTCGTTATTTCAAGTGTTTGCCCGAGATCTTTGAAATATTAACAAGGAAGTGGGAGAGAGAACAGATGCCAAAAAACGTGAGATAACCGACAATTTCAGGCGATACTCCTCAGGCGATCAAGCTGACACCAAAGATTTCAAACCAGATGGCGGCTTTGTAAGCTGTTATTTATGCCTTTGAACTATAATTTTTTATAGGGAGTATCAGCAGTTGATCCGATACTTGAACGTCTTACAACATTGGAGAATAATTTTACCCTGCTTTTGAGTAGAGGAGAAATTGATCCATATGATTCTTTGGATGCTGCTCTGAGTGCTCCTAGTAGATTTAGCACTCCCGTTAATATTAGAGTAAGTGACAATGGCTTGTTTTACGGCACCGAGCCAGACATTCCAGTTAAATGATCCAGTAGCTTATACAAATTCTGGTAAAGAACAACAGCCATTTTGGCGATCTAGGATTATTGCATTGTATATAGATTGGGCAAAAACTTTTAGTTGTTTCCGGAAGTTGCCCTATTCTGACAAGGTAATATTAAACTTACATTCTAAAGACATTATTTAGGTAGCTCTTATAAATAATCATGCTAGTTCTTATCTAATTATGTGCGAGGTATTCCGAACACCGGAACATATTGAAGAGGTTGTTTTCATTTTCCAGTAACTAAGGCAGTTGTCAGTTGCAGATTGAGGACTGTCTAACAAAAGTTATCCACACTCCTGGCAGCTCGAGTACGCTTCTATCCGTTGTGTTGAACAATGATGTTGCTAGATCTTTTGCTAATGCGCTCGAAATGTAAGTGGCCCTTATTCCTTTTTTTATTTGTATCTTTTCAAGGAAGACAAAAGTAAAAAGAGAACCATCCGATACGATGATCCGACTTCCAACGGAATATGGCAGTCTTCCTCCGGAATACGGCCACTGGATACCGCAAGATTATGGAACACCGGTAGCCGGTACAGAAGGACGTCCTGACATGCATAAACTTTTCAACAATTGCATGCCAAATGCAACGACATCACACGAGTGTGGAAATGGGACAAGCATGCGAGGATCACATCTGTAGGTCGACCTTTAGCAGAAAATCCAATTTTAGAAGCCGAAATGTCAGCCCATCGGAATTGACACCAGTTATGGCCGCAATGATCGATTACATGATGAAACCTTTCCGTCAGTTGAACATCTCCACGACGGAATTTGCCGCCCTTCAGGCTGTCATGTTCTTTGATCCAGGTGCGTGGTCTCTTCTTTAATCTTCCCACATTGTCTATAATTGTCTTTCTTGAATTTTGCTTTCGTCACATTCTTTCCTGGTAAACAGCAGTTTGTCTTATAACTATAGCGTTGTTCTTATCGTCAACACCTGCTTAAACGAAAACAAAACCATCCTGCCCTTTACCAGCGGGGATGTAAACACGACGTTTGGTAAGATTAAAGGGACATTGACAAAATAACATACAGGATGGCAGAGGATAATTTTAGATACCGAGGGACTCGACGCTGCTTCTCAACGGAACATCGAAGCGGAACAGCAGAGGCTATTGACAGCTCTCCACCGGCATCTACAGAAACATTACAATGGAATTGAAGCCAACGAGCGATATGCCAATATCCTGCTTCGGATACCAACGATCAGGGTGAGATTTTCTACAGTAAGCGTTGTTTATTCGGGCTATTTAAATAAATAATAGTATGGACTGAAATAGAGCCTTTCCTGTTAGCCGCTGACGTCTTGGCTTGTTAGAAGAAGAGTGTCCTTTTGTTTTGCGCTTCTTTAAAATTTCCCGCTTCCGTCTACGTCACACCGGTTATTGCCCGCCTTTTACCGTTTCTTATCCTTCTGTTTTTGTTTATTTATCCTTTTCAGAAAGTAGCAGCAAAGAAGAATGAGTCCCTTCAGATGATCGACATGCTCAATCTCTTTTCTCTTAACTCGCTTGTCAAAGAAACAGCTCTCGGGACGCGATCCACAAGAAGCAACAACAGTCATTTTGATTAGTGCTTTCCTCCCTGTTATTGATTTTTTTCTAGCTTGTTCTCATTAGTCAAGTCAAGTGCCTGGTCTCTTTTTTGGTTATATCTTCTTATAATTTTTGGACTTTCAAGGGAATTTGACAGGATCTTGCCCTCCTCCAAACAGTCATATCATGTTCCCGTAAACATAAAAAAATCTTCTATATCTTTCCCCTCAAATCAAACCTCAAACTTCTCCCCAAAATATTAAGGCGGGTATTTTTGATACTAAAAAGCAGAGTTCAAGAATATATCAAAAGAGTTTCTTTCAATGTTTTTCTTCCCATTTCCAGAGATTTAGTTGTTATATTCTGATTGTGATATATCGTCGACAACTTTCATAAATTAAAGTTTATCAAATTCTATTTATACTCTAATTATTATTGTATTGTGTGGCACATCTTCCACCCTCCTGTATTGCACTTGTGATTCTTGTTGTACGTGCATCGTCGTACTTTTCCAGGATGCCGATTCTGAAGGATATTTGGCTTGAACACCTTTCTCGTAGCATACTGGTAGACAAAACACAAACTCTCGCGGAATATTTAAACGACATACGGGCAAAAATAGTGTAAGACGCATATTTTTACTTAATTTTATCACGTTTATTTAAAGTGGCGCCACTGATGAAACAGAAGAATATATTGCCATATTTGCCGAATTTTTAAGGAGGAATCGAGATAGCTTTGATGGCTCGACAGGTAACTTTTCATTAATTTTTAAATAGGGCAGGTGTTTTCTCTTAAAAAATCTCATTTGAAGTGATTTTTTTTTGAGAAGAATTTTACAGGGAGAGGTTTATTAAAAAAATTCTTAAATTGGAATTGCTATTCTATTTATTTATTTTTAGTTCAGCCAAAAATTTGCAAAAAGGATGTAATTTCCCTGCAAGAAAACCCTATCAGCTAATTTCCCCCGGTTGCAAATATAAATTTCCGGTTAGCAAAGGGAGAGCCAAATGAAGTTCAGGGGAATCACTCAATAATTTCACAATTTTAATATAACTTTTATAGTGAAACAAATCGTCGCATTCATCGTTGATCAATCATATGACCACATGGAATATCCAATGTTCCAAATTTTAAATATGGTCGTGGGATGGGAAAGCTTCCCAGAGGGTTATACTGCGTTGGAAATAATGTACTATATTTTGGAATGTAATTCTCTTCAATATTTCACAAAGAAAGAAGATAGGCTGGAAGCCATTAGCACAATGGTCCAGCTTGTGGAGAAAAGTGATCCAGGTAGGATTATATACTAATACTGTGCAAAAATCAGTATTTAGCTCTACACCAGCGAGTACCAATTTTAATTGGCGGATTGTCTGACGGAATGGAGGGTGAAAAAAATCCGGATGTGCTTTTAGAATTTTTCAAATTGGCCAAGCTCAGTGAGTTTTTTTCTTTTTCTAGAGGAAACCATTTTGTTTCAGTGATCGCAAATCTCAAAGTTGATGAGCAGACAGAAAATGTTGATCGTATCCTTGACAGATTATTTATGTACTATCCTGTTAGATTCAGTGGGGTAAGTTCTCTTCCGCTTTTATTTTCAATCTTAATTTAGCGGAGTGAGACTGATGATAAAGTCGTTAGAGATTTGGACAATGCTCTTCGAGAAGCACTGACGGCCTCGCCAGGTTTTGGCAGTCCTCTTGGTTCTTTCCTTGTAGAAAAGTTGGAAGATAGCGATGATATCTACAAGATCAAGCTCGGCTTGTTTGAGCTATTGGTAGGAAAACATCCATGTTCATAACTTTCTCGTTTTTAGGAGCAATTTCTCGGCGACTATCCTTCCGATGCCCGAATGTATGGAAGATCAATTATCGATGGTTTGAGAGTTATGGCAATGGATCCTCGTTACAAGAAAGATTCAATCAAAGAAGTTGCCACAGTTCTTGGGAAAGTTCTTCATGTTCTAATGGCCGACGACGAGGAATACGAGAATATTGCCAAGCATAATTTCGAAAGTGAGCTTCCTTCTGTACTTCATTTGTGGATTGTTCCAGATATCGAGCCATTCCTTGTCAGTCCTGAGATTGAATTTCTTCCAAAAGCCATTGAATTCCTGACACCTTGGACAGCAGTCAAAGGAGAGACTAAAGTGGGCCACTGGGTTTGGACATCAACTCTTCCTGTTCTGTTCAATAACATCAACAGTATGCCACAATTACCTTTTTTGAAATTTTTTTCTTTAGAAGCGCCGCTGAAAGAACACGTCATGCAGTCCTTAGATATTCTTGGAAAGTGGATCGAGATCTATAGTTTTGGTGCTACTCAGGTGCTCACTACTCTGTACGACAAAAAAGAGTCTGCCTTCCAACGGGTTGGGAATGATTTCCCAGAAACAATTTACACCCATATGCATGTGATGGCCAAGGTTTTTATTAGAAAAAGCATGTTTTATTACTTATGTTTTAGGTGGAATTGTTATCGAAAGGGAATGCTACAAATGAAGAAGTTGAAAGCTACCTACGGCCGTCTTTCGAACACGAAAAAAATAATCCAGGAGCACGGTTAATTTTCTCGCTCTTTGAAGCAATAGAATATTTTAGGAACAGTGCAGAAAAATTTGTTCAGTATCTGTCCAACCTGCGCTTTGATGTGGTTGCCCATGTTTTAAAGCATCTCGCCTTCCAGTTCCAAGAAGACCTGTTAGTCAATAAATTGGCATGCTCGGCCATCAACGGTAAACAAGCGTTCGAGCGGCTGAGGAAGGTTGTTTTTAACAATTTTAAACAAGGTAGGTGACTTATTTCCCTATTAAAGAATTTTTTCAGACACGAGTGTCGAAATTTTGAACCTTCTTCTGGAGCAGAAACAGCGCGCTCCTAATAAATATGAAAAGGAGGTTATTGGCGAAGTGACGTTGGATTGGATGCTGGAAAATGTCAGCATAGAAGTATCAACCATGACTTTTCTATTCTACAAAGTTTTTAGCCCGATTCGGACAATTACAAGAAGATACTTCCAACTATTACCGAAACATTGTTCCATTTGACGGAAGATGTCGATGTCCAAGAGGGATTACTCCGGGTTGCAGAATACTGGCATGAGTATCCATACATCGCTCTCATCGCTGTTAAGCTTGCGGTAATTTTCTTCATTTTCTTCATTTTTTTCATGTCATGCTCAGATGCAGAATAAGCTTAATACAAGTATTGCCACACTTCACGAGTTATGGTCTCCCTATGGTGAGCGCTATGACGTGAGCTTGCGATATTTCTCAATCCTCAATGAGGAGAAAGACTTCAAACATAGTGAATTGTAAGCTTGGACTCACAGATCGAAACCGATTCGTTTTAGAAAAGATGTTATTGATTTGAAAGCCAGAGCTTTGGTAGATGATGATTTGGATCCAAAAACGGTTGAAGATGTAAGTTCGCTTCCCCAGATTCGCAATAATTTTTTTAGTTTTTGAAAAAGATTGACTTCACCACCTTCAATTGGGATGTTTTATTCGATTTTAAAAGCATTTGGTTCGATCATATCAAACTTGGATTCAATCATTCGGAGCATGATGGAATTGACTTCCGAGAACGGTAAAGTTTACGTTGACTATATGATATCATCTCCTTCAGTTTCCTTCACCGCGTTTTGAATCCATTATTAGAGTATCTCCAAAAGCACAGAGAAGTTCTGGCACAGGGCAAGAGTTTATTCAAGCCGGCTCTCGAATTGATTGAATCTTTCGTCCACGAAAACATGCCCTATTCGCAAACCGTAAGTACTGTAACCATTTGTATTTTTACAAATTTCTTACAGATGCGTAAACTTGTAATGGACATCCTGACCCATACTCGTGGGACAGAAGACGATGCTTTGACCTCAGATTCATATAATCTCATGATCCTTCTTCCCGATCTCTTGAAGCATTCTCCGCCTAAGGAAGGAGCTGCTCCGGTTGTGCAGACAGTTTTATACTATGCTAAGAAATTTCCTGACGATCAAGTGAGTTCTTTCTCTTCTCATTTATGGAAGTTTTCAAGGGATTGGTCCATGTTGTCATGGAGACGATCGACAATTTGATGGACCTCTTTGACGCGTCTTGGTCTAAGGAACTTCTTACGGAATTGTTCGAATTCACCGATGCCAATACCATCGGACGTACTCGAGATATCCGAACACGTGCTATCTCCGTCAAGAAGAAGCTGTCTGTCTACCTCAAAAGGCGCTAAGCCCCGTGTCAACATTCCCAGTGAAATTTCGTCATCTATTGTAAACCAGTGGTATTTTTCACAGTAAATTTTATACATTCTTTCTCTCGATGCAATATAAGAAAACAAACAATACGAAAGATTTTCACAATAAGCTTTATTCATTCGTTCAATAGCTCAGATTAGCATTTTTGATCACCATCGATGCCCGGCAATTGACGGTGCATTCGTTCTTATCGGCGTCGAATTTCAGCGTAGCCTTTCTGAGGTCCATTGGCGGAACGTAGCTCTTCCAGATTCTATCGGCTTCTCGTCTTCCGCTCATGTAGGCACCAACTGTAGTTTGGAACAGCCTGCAATTTGTTGTTTCTTCAGTTTCAATCTAATCTACCTGTGGTGGGTAGCTTCTCCAGCGAAAAGTACTCGTGGCTTGCCATCTACCTTGATGGGTATGCCGAGTCTGCTGTGGCTGATTCCTGCTTGGGCTTGGGCCTGACTGAGGTACGAATAAGAGCCGAGAAGTAGGTCGTTCTTCGTCAGTTTTGTCCTGAAATATGCATTTCTTTCATGTCCGAATATGCGCGATACCTGATAATCCTGCTAGGAGGAGGAATAGTCTGATCATTCATCATGTCCCTGATAAGCCGAGTAATTCTCTCCGATAGTTCATCATCTTCCATGTTGTCCATAAGTTCGTGTCCAGCTCCGGCGATAAAGGCCATAAGAGTATTGGGAGCCCAGCCAACAACTTCTAAGGTGTTCATTTCCATCTCGAAAGGGTCAATGCTGTCTCTCGCCTGTCCTTCAACCGGAAGCGGAGCAATGTAGTCGGTTCCATTCTTCCAGAAAGGATTTTCCCATCGGAAAAAGATCTTACAATTTCCTCCAAAACCGATCTTCTCAATGGCTTCTACTTTCTGTCGCGGGAGCGGGGGATTAAACAGTTTGTGATGGAATTTCTTCAAATGTCCAAGGGAAGCAGTGACGATGACGTAGTCATATCGTTTGGAGATCTTTCCTTCCTGTTGAGAGGTGAGATACACTCCGTCTCCGCCGTATTCGATGTTTGTGATGGTGTTGTTAAACCGGTAGTGTTTCATATTGACACCGTCTCCCATGTAATTCATGATCGCCGTAAAGCCAATAGGTCCAGTGGTGAAGGAATCTCCCTCGGAGCTCATCTGATTGAATTCAGCCAATACTCGGGGGCTCAGCTGAAAACGTCACATATTTGCTTTCTGTCGGGTTTCTGATCAAAAACTGTGACTGTTCGATTTCCCGGCTGATGCTATCTCCCAGGCGGAAGCAGTTCCCCCTAGGGCCATCTGCGTCACCGATTCGCCAAAAAAGCAAAGACTATCTCACGTCACTTACATCTTTCCAGTCGCCTCCCCATTCGAACTCCCAAAATGTTTTGAAAGGGCGTATCATCGCATCCATCACACGTTTCTTCTCCCCGACAATGTTGTTGAGCTGAATAAAATGTTGATTCCAGCTGAGAAATCAGGCTACCTTGAGGAAGTTGTTGTATTCTTCCATGAAGAGTGTCTTCACTGTGTAGACTCGAGATAGGAGATCGTAATTCTTCACCATGGTCCGGTATTTGTCATAAAGAGGCTCCGCAAAGTTTTTGAAAAGTTCAATGTCAGTCCTAAATTGTTTTTTATATCTCATAAGCCAGGACAAGTTACCAGTCAATTGTCTGATTTCCGAAGAGGAAGTCAGCTCTTGAGAATTGTGCAGTATCAGGAAGGATAGATTCAACCACATTCAGTTTCTCGGCTATTTTGTAAATTGGATTGTCTTTCCCATTGATGAACTGGGCGCCCATCTGTAGATAACCGTTGTCTGTAATTCTTTGTTTTGTTATTGTACCCACTCTGCATACCATAAGGAATTGAATGGATACGTCCACCAATTCGGGTTGCTCCTTCGTAGATGTCAAAATTGGTCAATCCTAATTCAGTCAGTCGACGCGCGGCGGATAGACCTGCCATACCGGCGCCGACGACAGCTATAGAAGGTTCTGACTTCTTCGATTCTTTCTAAATATTTTGTTTATATAAAAGAAAATAGATTCCACCTGGACGGTAATTCCACATGCTACTAAAGCGACTAGAACAATTCGAGTCATCGTTAAAAAGCCAAACGCCTGCCACCTTCCTCTGTGAGACCGAGCCTATGAAGCTCTGCCGGCACAAAGAAACTGAAAAGACTCCAATTATTTATCAAAGTGAAAAAAGACAAGAGAAAATAAGCGCGTGACAACAATTTTGCCCCGCTATCAGCTGGTAAAAGCAATGATGCGCCCCTCCACAAACTGTGCGTCTATAAGAACCCTCAATCAGGGCGGAGTTATGTGATCACGCGGGTAGGTAGGAGAGCACAGGCACGATAAGCCGGTACAGCAGAAGAGAGAGAGAAGAGCTTTAGACAGATAGGAGCATGGCCAACGACTATTTCATTGACACCACATGGGTACAGGACCTGGGGTTGCAACTGCACCCGGCAGATGAGGATGATACGAGTTATTGTCTGGGAACCAATTTGATAATAATTAGATTGGACCCATCGTGTACCCAGCACACGCTGTGACTAGTTTGTCCTACTTTTGAAATCTACTAGTTTGGGCAGACAAAACAAGACAAATCTTTTACAAGGAAGTGGAACCAGTGTGTATTAACAAAATACCGTAACTATTCTAAGAATTGTTCTCTTGAATCTTTGTACCTTCGAATGCAGCTGTGGTTATCAGCAAAAGCCGGTGTGCTCATTTATCAAAAATCAGCGAAAAGGGCTCCCAATCTTTAACGAGCAAAAATTGTTGTCTATTCTTCTTTTATTTTATATTTTCACTCTATTTTTATAGTCTCGTATCAGTCACGGAGAATCAAACAAGTTTGTTTTTATAACAGGAACAAAGAGAGAAGAAACCAAACGATGCCAAAGTTGTATGGCGGGCAACTAAATAGAGAGATATAGTGGTGAACAGCTGATCTCCGCGTCTCATCACATGTGATCTTTTTACGTTTTATGATTGTGAACGTGGTGATGCTATCTAACTCCATATGGATTGTTTATCGCTATCGCTTGGGCAGCAGTAACGTCGGTGTAGTCCATAAACACAAAAGCTTCTCAGAGACTGCTTTATCAGCTTGAGGTAAATAACGGATGGACAGCAATGAATGATAAAAGCCGATAAAAATGGAAGAGCGTATTGAAAGTAGCTTGAAACAGATCGTGTTATTGCAAGAAAGACCACAACAAAAACAGAAATATCAATCAGATGAATCCGAAACTAAAAGTTGCATGCTTTCCAATTATCTACCTTGTTTTTTGTTTTTTAAACATTATTTTTTTGATTTGTAATGAATATGTTTTTCTGCTCTTGTTGCTGTTCTTGTTTCACTTGTTTCGTCTTGTTCAGTTTGTTAATTGTCAGAACTTTTCGTTGGAATCTCGCAACACTTCTTGAAATGGTTTCCACTTATTATGAGTCAATACAATTCAAGTTTAATCAGAAGATTGGATCAACTCTGATTTACTTTAAAAGAATCCACGGGATTGTCACAACCCATGAAAATATCAGCCTCATTTAACAAAACATCTAGAGCGGTAAGATATTGAACTTTATTGTTGAGTTGATGTCGTCAATGTGATCAACCGTGAGTGAATGTGTAAATGGACATGAAAGACTTTCTAATCTTCTTGTTCCCAAGGCTAAAAATAAATATTCACGTGGATAGTGAAGATCTTACCAATATACGATCCATTTGAAATTGTTCACATGTCTCGTGACCATATAGACAATTTTTAAAAAAGGATCTTGGGTCCTAGATGGATTACATGGCACAACTGAAAACTAACCCTAGCAAAAATTCAAAAGCCAATGTTGACGCAAAGAAACAGAAACTTAAAAGGAGATAGCTGGCTGCTAAACGAACTTCAGGAGCTACATAGAATATCTAAAAAAAGCGGACAATTGCAGAGAAGGTTGCACCAACGTTTCTTTTTGGTTGTTGTGGGTTTCTATTCTCAACATCTGCTAAATGTCCTTCTCCTGTTCCTAAATGTCTGCTGACACTGTGCACAGTCATCTGGATTTTTATTCTATTCTTTACACGAAGAACGTAGAGTTTCGCGGATATTGCGAAGTTGGTAGAGACCATGACCACGAGGGCAAATGCCTAAAAACTTTCTAGAGAGTTTGCAAAAAGAACCGAACCTGGACCCAAACATTCATGGACAAATACAGATAATTGTATGGCTTGGTGTCGTCTGAAGACCAGTACTTCCCATAAGGATGATAGACGAATCCACAATAAGGGGTGAACAGAGGAGCACTTATTATTGCTGTTCCCAAGTAAAGAAACCCTACGGTCCACCACATAAAACGCATGTTAATGCGGCGGAAAGTTGTTGGAAAGAAAAGGGCGCAAAAATGCATCAAAGAAAATACTGGAAGAAAAAGAAGATGGTACCACCATTGAATGCATAAGATGATTACACATACTGCATACAATATTGGCCCTGAAATAAAAATTTTTTAGGTTTTTAAATATCTGACAATCTATCAGGATACTGTCATCTTGGAAATAACTGGGAATGTCGTGGAGGAAAACGATAAATCCAGCCACAATGTCGTGGGCGACAAGAAAGTACAAAAGAAGGAAGACATAGATTTTGGTAACCTGCAAAAATGTAAAAGACTGAAACAGTTACGTACCTCTCCTGATTTGTATATCGATAAGAACAGCCAAATATTGACCATTAGATTGAAACCTTTCAAGAACCAGTCGATTACAGTAAGAACCGTTAGGAACATAACTGAAATTTAATTGAGTATTGCAGATGGCTTAGAACGAAAAGGCCTAGAACAGGCCTTCTAACCAGAGGAATTTTCTGAAACTAATGAACTGCGTGACATCTGAGTTCAGTTAAGCGAGAAATTGCACAAATTTTTTCAACGGCACAGAAAACTACAATGAAGTAAAATGTGGGAAGTGGAAGTTGGGACCATCATCCCGTAGTTGTCTTCGATCTTTAAGAAGATCGGCCACCTAACAGACTAAACGCGCTGACCACAGACAGACTGACAGACCAATGGTCTTCATCCGCATGACCAATTCCTGTTTATAAAAAGTGCTTTATTAGATAGATCGTGTACGCTTTAATTGTATTCTTAATCTTCGTAGTTTATGAAAAATCTCATTACTGTTGGAGGGCGTGAACCTGATTTTTTTTTGCTAAAGCCGTAACTGAAATAAATCACGTTTTATCGAAACAAACCAGTACAGTATCCAGTTAAGGCTGTTCGGATAGTGGATGATGAGATGCAAATTTAGGGAAACTCGAAAGTTCCAATGATGCTATGAAATGGAAGCTCTGTGGAGATAGCTGACTGCGACACTACTGTGGCATGATGAGAACAAGTCCCATCGACACCAGCTTTATCAGTTCAGCCAGTAAATCGTCGTAACTTTTCGTTTGGAAGGTACATCAGTTCTTCTAATCTTTCGTGGAATGTCGATCATTTTATTTAGCACAAATACAATTTAAAATATATACAGTAATTTTGGTCAATTATTACGTGAAACAAATTATCGTATTGCATCTGCACGTCGACTATACATGAATGAAGAGGGGCCGCCACATTTATCAAAACCACTAGAGCAGTAAGATATTGAACTTTATTGTTGAGTTGATGGTGTCAGTGTGACCAACCGTAAGCGTAATTGAACATGAAAAACTTTCTAATCTTTTTGTTTCCAAGGCTAAAAATAAGAATTTACGTGGAACATCAAGCCGCCGATCCTACCAATACACAATCCATTTGAAACTGTTTATATTTTTTGCGGCTATATACACAATCTTTAGTAAAGGATTTTGTGTCCTAAACATATTTCATGGTAGAGTTCGAACATACCCTAGAAGAAATGCATAGGCCAATGTTGATGCAAAGAAACAGAAACTAAGAAGAAGATAGCTGGCTGCTAAGCGCACTTCAGGAGCTATATAAAAGATCTAAAAAAGAAGACAATTACAGACAAGTTTGCCACAACCTTTTTTTTTGGTCGTTGCTGGATCTGATTCTCGACATGTGCTAACTGTGTTTCACCGGTTATTGGATGTCTGCTGACACTGTGTACAGTCATCTGGACTTTTATTTTATTCTTTACACGAAGAACGTAGAGTTTCGCGGATATTGCGAAGTTGGTGGAGACCATGACCACGAGAGCAAATGCCTAAAAACTTTCTAGAAAGCTTCCACTAGATGCCATACTTGTATCCAAACACTCATAGCTAAATACAAAGAATTGTATGGTTTCGTGTCATCTGAAGACCAATACTTCCCATAAGGATGATAGACGAATCCACAATAAGGGGTGAATAGAGGAGCACTTATTATTGCTGTTCCCAGGTAAAGAAATCCTACGGCGCACCACATAAAACGCATATTAATGCGGCGAAAAGTTGTTGGAAGGAAAAGGGCGCAAAAATGCATTAAAGAGAAAACTGGAAGAAAAAGAAGATGGTACCACCATTGAATACACAGGATAATTACACAAATCGCATATAATATTGGCCCTGAAACACAAAACCTTGTAAAGGCGTATTATTTGGAAAGCTTACAATCTGCTAGGATGCTGTCATCCTGGAAATAACTGGGGATGTCATGGAGGAAAACGATAGAGCCAGCGGCAATATCATGGGCGACAAGGAAATACAGAAGGAGGAAGACGTAGATCTTGGTTACCTGTAAAAGTATGAGCCTGAGACAGGAAATGCTACCGACCTCTCCTGATCTGTAGATTGCCCTGAGCAACCAAATATTGACCAAAAGATTGAAACCTTTCAAAAACCAATCAATTACAGTGAGAACCGCTAAGAACATGATGTACCTCATTATGAGCTAACACAGAATACTACGATGTACATGAATCGAGCTTTGCGAACGACCGAGAATGAAAACGCCTACACTGGGCTTTGCAACTACCGTAAGTTCCGAATGAACTGAGTGACATCAACTCAGTTAAGCGGAAAATTGCACAAATTCTTTAGCTAACAAAGAATACGACAATGTACATGGACGTGGAGTACAATAGACGGAAACTGAGATCTTCTTTACGTGGTTAACGTGATACCTCCAGGAGCTTTGTCAACTTCCAGACTAACGTATCCGGCATGCGCAGACGCATGTTCCCCATCCGCCTGAGCAAACGTGAACACGAATCATGCTGACTCTTATTTATAAAAAAATGTTTTCTTTGATAAATGTAGGCCTTTTTCGTATTCTTAATCTTTGTAGTCGACGAAAAAACACATGTTTTAAAAATCACAGGTTTAGTAGGTGGAGAAAAACTTTTGCCTTATCTTCTTATTGCCGAGACTGTAACTGTGAAATAAGACGCGTTTCATTAAGACAAACCAATACAGTATCCATTTAAAGCTGTTCAAATAGTGGGTTAGGAGGTAGACGGCAGCCAGGAAAGGATTATTTGTATTTCTAGGGCATACATTACATTAAATTGTTGTTGTTACCCAAGAATAAGGTTGTAAGCCAGAGTTTTTGTAAAGAAACAGCCGCTTAGATGAATATAGCTGACAGCTAGACGGGTTTCTGGCGATACAACGAACTGTAAACTATTTTCTATTAACTGAATCATAATAATACCTTTTTGTTCTGGAGACAATTGTCTGTACTCGTCTGCTCGTTACCGCTTCCTCTTGTAGTACTCACGATTCTCACCTCACCACTCGTAACATTTGTCTTTCGATAAAGGGCCAATTTATAGATAATAAGAATATTGCAAGTCACCATAACTGTAAGACAAACGGCCTGAAACATATCCCTTCGCTTCAAAGGGCGAATTTCACCTGAATCCCGTTGTTTACAGTTGTGAATGCAAAATTGTACGGTTTATTCAAGTCAGTGCCCCAGTAATTCCCATCCGGATGATAGATAAAAGCAACGTAAGATGTGAACAAGGGAACGGTTAGCATAGCCGTCAAGGAATAGAGAAAAATAATTATATATATTATAGCGCGTCTGTTAATTAGCCGTCGAAACGGCAAGGGAAAAAACAGTGCACAGAAATGAATTAGAGAAAAAGCAGGAAGAAATAGAAGCTGGAAAAACCACTGCAGCGACATAATTATTACGCAGGTTCCGGATAACATAGGAACTAAAAATATCACAGTTTTTGATCAGTGAACACCCACAGTTAGTTAGAATGCTATCATTGTGGTAATAACTAGGAACATCGTGGAATATCCCAACAAAACCAGCCAAAATATCGTGAGAAATAATGAAATAAATCACGACAAAGACGTATATCTTCATGGCCTGTATAAATGGAATTAAAGAAAGCGAACAGCATACTTGGGCAGATCTCCGAATGGAAAAGAAGAGCCAGATATTAACAAATAAATTAAACGATCGTAAGATCCAGTCAACGACGGTAAGAATCATACCTGTTAGAGCCGAGAATAAACATAAAAAGACAAGGAAGTACGCATTAGATCACGTCTTGAGTTCTTTTGAAAAGGACTTGCTATTCACGGTTTCTCTTTTTATAAGGGTGCATTAGTGAAAAACAACGAGGAGTGCATGGTTCTTGTTCACGTTTGGTGGGGGACCGTCTGTACTCATTACATGGCAGATTTTGGCGTCTGCTTGCTATCTTTCTTGTTGTTGTGCAGGTGGAACCTATTGACAAATCGAGAAATTCTCAGAAAATAATTGTTTAATATCCCTCAATTTCTCCATAATTCTGCAATCCAGCTTCACCTGGTTTAGCTCGAGTTAGACAACCATTGACCCCTACGGGCTATTTAATTGCAGAGGTATCCTGCCGGACGTACGGTGACCAACAACCAGTCACACCTCAAAAGGGCAAGGGCTAGTTGGCTTTTCTCGAAGACGCAAGAAATCGAACCTGTCCATAAACCACGTCTATTATTGTCCGCTCATCTTGGGTTCATTTTCTGCATATTCAGCCTTACTTGATCCCAATATCTCGAGTATCCTGCCGATTGCTATTGTGTACGGATCGTTTTCTGACTAAACTCCCGCTGAGTTGATCATCGTTACCAGTTAGGCCATCCGCGGGAGGGAGTAACTGAGATGGGTCCCAGTTACGGCCCGTCTAAGGAGGTCTGGTTAGTTGAAGACGTTTACTCAGCACAGCTTCCTCTGCTGAAGAAGATGCTTACACAGATCTTTTTCTTCTTCCGCAGAATCCAGCGACACACTGAATTCTTGCAAATATCCAGTGAAGTATGCCGAGTGTTTTTCATTTTATTTACTTAGACAGTTTCCTAAACTTGTTTTGCAACTAAAACGACAGTTTGATCTATGTGCTATAAGCAATGAAATTCCTCTGTTAGAGAGATTTCCTTAGAGCTTCAAATCCTCTTTCCAGTTTCCGTTATGTCTCTAGTTTCTTTAAAACACTTTGCCCATGCTCAAAGGTGTGAACAAAATTTATACACTTAGGCATTGTAAGCCAGTTTTTTGACGCCATCCCTTAGTTGCGCCGGTGGATAATGAGCCGAGATGGAAGCAAAAAAAGAACAGCTACTATCCAGTCGACTGCTGTTCGCAAGCATCTTCTCATTCTTTTTTCTATTTTGCACTTGCTACAGTAGACTATTTATATTCAAAGAAGTCTTGTATCCCTAACGCCGTTCTCTTCGATCATTCCTTTGCCATCGGCATGTATCCATGAAGTGCCCTAGTGATGTAAAAAAAGAAGATTAAATCCAACATTATATGACCTTTTCACCTTTAGCTAAGCTATAGGCATTCTCGAATAATTGCATTCTTCTTCCAATGTCCAGTCTATCCCGCCATTTTGCGGAGACTGGAAACTCAAACTCCTCACCTTTCTTTTCATACCATTCGAGACTCAGATTCACTCTCAATTATGCAACTTCTCCTCTGGGCAATTCTATCATCAGCCCATGCCTTATTTTTTAATCTTGGAGGAGGTGGCGGCGGTAGGTACTCTTCGGTACTATTCCAACATGTGTTACAGGTTGTTCATGTCCTTCCAGTTGTGCTGCGCCGCCTCCTGATAATTTCGGATGTCGGTTAATGTGTGCTGGTCAACAGATGTCCTGCCAGCAACAAGCATTCAATCAGCAATTTGCTCAACAACCTCTTGCTCAGCCAAACTTCGGTAACAGATCTTTTGATATCACACCAGAATTTACAGGCATTCCAGCTCCAGCAGTTCCTCAACCTCTTCCAGCTGCCGCAACCTACAACAACTATCCCGCTCCTGCTTACAATTACCAACAACAGCAACAATATGCCCGTCCATTGCCACAGTATACGGCTTTCGGGCAACAGCCACGGGTAGTACAGCCGCAACTGGTCGCTCCAGCGTGAGTAATTCGATAATTCCTTCAAAAACATAAGGATTTTAGTGCTACTCCGCAGTATCTGCCCCCAGCTCCTACTCGACAGGACACTTATGTCAATTCTTTGAATCGTATAACAAATTATGGACCACAGGCACCAGTGGCTCCTCCAGTGTATGGTCAGCAGCAAACAACTAGTATTATCTCACACCAGCCTACGGTATACATTCCTATCAGAAAAAGACATGTTTTTTTGTAGAATCCCCTTCCTGCTTCCTTTGTCTCGGTTCCTCAGACAGGTCCCATAGGTTCGCCCAGTGTTGCCACCGAAGAAGTCAAGTAAGTTTACTTACAATTTCCAGATGCCAGTTTAGTCTTTTACCTCCCGAACAACCAGGAACTGAGCAAACCCAAGTTCAATCAGTTGTCGAACAGGCACAGGTTAGTTTTTGTGCCTCAACAAACCCGAACATTGTACTTTAGGGAACAAACTACGTCACGGACAGACCCCAATCGAATTATGGCAAATCGGCTGGAAATGATTTTGTATGACACGCGTTGATAAAAAAATATCAACCATTTTAGAGCATTTCAATAAGTGAATCCGAAAAGAAGACTCCGGAAGAGATCGCTCAGTCTATTGAAGACTCCTACGACGAACAGGGAGATTTAATGGAAATATCTACATCTGCCGTGCAAATTGATGAAGAGAAGGAAATATTAACCAATCAAGTTACTGTAAGTTTTACGGAGAGTACAGAGGCAAAATATAGGTGTTACCAAATTATGTCACAACTGAAGGAGCTCCATTGGATTTTGAAGGGATCACTGAAATAGTGGCAAGTTTATTGAAATTCTAGTGGAATCGGTTTAGGAGACAAACACTGCTCGAACAGAGGTCATGGAATACGCTCTTGGAAACAATGCACCTGTAAGAGCAGAGTAAGTCGATAGTCTCCCGATCATTTCGAGGTTTTCAGAGTCCCACAAGCAGCTGTCTCACCAGCTTCCAGTAAATCGTGCCCCCTTCTTGGTAAAGTATTTTAGGTTACAAGACGCTGACCAGAGCTGAAGGACTGTCATCCACCTACACCCACCAGGAAAACTTTAGTCAATCAGGTTATAAATGCATTACATCAGTTACTAAAATGTGATAGAAACGACTGAAACGGTCCTGGAGCCTGATGCTGTAACTGAAGATTATGCCCCAGAGGAGACTGAGACCGGTTTGTCAATACGTTTTCAAATATTGTCAGTTACAGACAATGGTTCTCCTGGGCCAGAGCCAGAAGACAATGGCGAAATAAGCGCCAGCGGATATAACAAAAAATATCGACAACCTCTAGAAAATTACTTTGATACAACAATCGCTACAACTACCGTAGGTTTATGCAATTCTTTAAAAACTTATTTAAGGAAATACAACCAGCAAAAAGATCTGAAAGCGCCGACCAACGAGCATTCAAATGCAACAGCGCAAAGTTGAAAAATATCATGGACGAGGCAAGCATCCTTTAAATCAAAGCTTATTCTAATTTTAGAAAATGACAGTGTCAGCCCCGGTGTCGAAACAACTGATTTACGCAGAAGCAACTGCCCAGTTTCCTGGTCTATCACTTGATGTTATCTGTTCCCGTCACTCGTTCTCTTACATTGTCGTGACATCTCCCATTTATTGTGAGCACAGAAAGTCTCCGCTGACATGTTTCGCCTTCTTCCAACCGTAGATTAACAGAATTTGCCGACATTTCATATTTATCCACGGGTAGTCTAACAAGGGAATGTTTTAAATTTAAGGTGGCCTTTTGACTCGAAATCTATACCATTCGAAAGAGCTCGAAAAGTTAGGAAGGTAGGTGTATTCCGTTTCTGCGGAGCGACCTCCGTTGAGGCACACCGACGCCGAGGAAATTGGAAAAATTTTGAAAAATTCCTGTCGAAAGGGAAACAAGAAAAGCGATTTTCGAAAATATGAAGCCATGGCCTAGTGGATAGTGGCTTCAACCAGAAAAATTTTTCCTTTTTTTTAGCCCAAGGTTCGGATCCTCGATGGATCACAACTATTTTTCTTTTTTTATAAACGTGCAAATCACAATAAATCCTCACCATCTGCCCACAATTGTGACCAGATGCAATACCAGTAGTTTCAAGTGAGTATCTCTTAAGTATTGGTGTTTCCTATCGTTTGATAATTTACTAAACTAGTCAAACAGAAACATAACGTAGCACGTATTGTGAGAAAAAAAAAGAAAAATAGTTGTGATCCATCAAGAATCCGAACCTTGGGCTAAAAAAAAAGAAAAAATTTTTCAGGTTGAAGCCACTATCCACTAGGCCATGGCTTCATATTTTCGAAAATCGCTTTTCTTGTTTCCCTTTCGACAGGAATTTTTCAAAATTTTTCCAATTTCCTCGGCGTCGGTGTGCCTCAACGGAGGTCGCTCCGCAGAAACGGAATACACCTACCTTCCTAACTTTTCGAGCTCTTTCGAATGGTATAGATTTCGAGTCAAAAGGCCACCTTAAATTTAAAACATTCCCTTGTAAGCAATAAGAATTGTCATATTGTATTTATTAAAACTGAAAATAAAAACAAACACTAATTGATTTTAAGGCATTGATAATCTAGAAGGACAAACGATTGGCAGGGTCATATGCTAGTTTGTCAAGATTTGGTGTGCAGGCGAAGTTGATCATGGGAGGTGGACCGCAAAGCAGAACAACATTATCCGGGCTGGGAGGGAAGAGATGGTTCTATAATATAAAAAATATGCAAAAAGACTAATTACCTTGATCATTTCGTCATTGATAAATCCACTGGAATATTTCCAATTCTCCGGAGGGCGGTCAACGGTGTACCAGATCTTGAAACGATCAGAATGTTTGGAAGCAAGTTCATCTAATTCTTCTCTAAAAATGATATCAGTAAATATACTTGGACTAGTGCCAACCTGCATAAAATATCCGGCTCTGACTGGTTAGCGAAGAGGAGGCTAATTTGCGTATGGTCAGTTGGATCTTTCATAATGGCGGCAACAATCTGAACAAGTTTCTAACAAGAAGACAACAAATGGCAAACCTGAAGCATAGGAGTAATTCCCGTGCCTCCAGCGATCATCGAGATTTGCTTGAATGTTTTGGCTTTAGCTGGAGATTTTTTATCCGACTTGACGTGAAATGTGCCGTGTCCTTTGTAGATAATCAATCCAGACGGTCCACGGAAATCAATTGTATCTCCAATTTTCATAGATTCCAAGTGCTGACTCATTTTTCCACCCTCGGGGAATTTTGGATTCACATCTCTGTAATAAACCTAAGGAAAAGATTAAAAACTAGAAATTGTAAAGTTTACTTTGATCATGAGCTCGACGAATCCCTTATCATCGTCGCTGGAAATTGGAGTATAGGGTCGGACAACCAGTTTGCCATCAACCTAAAATAGAATAAGAAAAATATTTCCAATTGCATCACATAATCGAAAAAAGAAAAACATACCCTTGCACTGATATAGACATGTTGCCCGATGGGAAGACCCAATATATGCTCGTTCGATTCCAACCGGAATTTAAATTTCCTCGTATCATGACTGACCTAAAGAATTTTATTTAAAATTAATAAAATAAGTACAAACCTCTGTCTTTCCAATCAATTCCAAAGGATATTTCGTGTCTTCATCTTTCAATGTGACGAGGGTAGGTTTCTAAAATAAAATAGTCCTTTAAAATAAAAGAGACTGTTCCTACTTTACAAGAAAATGGGCATTTTCCTCGGCATTTAAAGAAATAATATATTCCAATGCTTGAAATGGCGACGACGGCTGCCGTCGTATAGAGGGTTGAGGTTTCCACCATTTTACCCTTAAACATCCTTTTAAGGGATCTAAAAATAAGAGTAATAGGAAAGGAGTGCAAGAAATAAGAAAAGTCAAAGAAAATCACGCCTTTCATGATCTCATGTCTTATCAGATCGATAGACTCCAGTCGCCCGATTGAAGGGAGGAAGTGTGTGGAAAAGTGACAGCAACAATAATATTGAAAGGGTTGCGCACTCTTGACCAATGCGACAATACAACAGGACTGGTTTTTATTTGGCTAAAATTATATGTCTTTTATTTTTATCGTCAAAAGCATCGGGTCAGACGCGGGGCGTAGTGTTGTCCATTGCCGAGCGACGGGGACGCTCCAATTTTTCAGATTGTTTGCTTGTCCAACTTGCGCTGGCGAAAGTTCTCTCTTGGCACGGTTTTTGTTTGATTCTTCACATTTATTCGACGAAAAGTGATAAGAAAAGGAAATTTCTGGACAAAGGACGCTAGGAAACGAGCTAGATAATGCTCGCTGTTTACGCCATCTCAACGGAGCATGTGTTCGACCATCGTGACCATTTTCTCTTTAATCAAAAAATAGCGCTTCCTCGTGCTTTGCTTTTCATTTCGGACAATTCCCGCTTGAATCATTTCGCTTTCTTTCAACTCGGCGTTCTTATCATGTCTTTTCTGTTCTGTTTTTACCGTTCGAAGACCACAAAAATGTGATTTTCTGACTACACTTTCTTGTAAATTTAGATATTTGATTGTTTTCCTGACTATTCATTCCAAAAACAACTTCTACGATTTGTTCGCCCGAACTCCCACGAACATTACAATATTGCGAGCCATCCATTCTCCCTAAGCGCTGCCTCCCCGGTTCTCTAGCCAGTCTACTCGAACTCCTGTGATGCTTATTTTGCAACTCGGGAATATTCGCTCCAGTCTAGTTGCTCCTATTTATCAGCGCCACCTCCTTGTCACCGCTATCATACATTTTGCGTTGAGTAGAACGACAAGGTCGGCCACCCCCTTTGTCTTTTTCAATGTCCCTTCATTTGACTTTAGATGTTTTGATGTTAATTGTTAAATTTACAGAAACCGCCAAACGGGAAAACGAATCATCTACAATGGCAACAGCATATTCACAGGCAAGCGCACACATTTCAATTTTCGATCGGACAAAATGTTCCGCTCGTCGGTGACTAGTCGCCTCAAGGTAGCTGGACACCGTTCAAGTTCAAGGATAATTGTTTGGCAATATGAAACCGGACACAAATTTCCCCCGCAGGATATTGCATGTGTTCCACCTGTCTTTTGAAAAAAAAGCAAAACGTGTCAAGTAACAAGCGGAAAAGAGTAACAACAAACACAAAACTAGTTGGGTCGACCTCAGTAAAGGGTAAAGGTATTGATTTTGGTCCAGCGAGATCATTGACCTCGCCAGTGAGGAAAACAACAACATGCAACTATTCGACTCCTCTACTCTACCTCAATGGACGTTTTTCAGCTTGTCCAGAAGCAAAGAGACCATTTCCGTAGTGGAGTCACCGTCCCTATTCATGCTAGAAAAGAGCAACTCAAGGCTCTTCGTCGCCTTATCACCGAGAACACCGATGCTCTCTGCGACGCGGTGTACAAAGATCTCCGCAGGGTATGTTTTATAGCTGGGTCTTTTGAAATAAATGGATTTTAGTTACCTACCGCCACGAATATCCTCGAAATTGGAAGTGCCATTCAAGAGATCGACTACATGATCGCTAACCTCGATGAATGGGCAGCCCCGTGTTATGTGAGCCAATTTGTCATTTTTTTTAATTTGCTGAAATTATTCCAGGTAGACAAGACTTTTGTCAATGCTCTTGACCAGCCAGTGGTTGTCAAGGAGCCTCTTGGAGTCGTCCTCATCGTGTCACCATGGAACTATCCTGTTTCCATGATCCTTCTCCCTCTTGTTCCTGCCATCGCTGCTGGAAACACAGTCATCATCAAGCCTTCGGAAATGTCTGCCAATACTGCTGCCATTTTCGAGAAGCTCGCTGGTCAATATTTCGAACCTGTAAGCAGCCTCTCATGTTTTTTGAGACAAATTGTTTAAGGAATTCCTGACTGTGGTCAATGGAGGCATTCCCGAGACCACAGATCTCCTGAAAGAGAGATTCGACCACATTCTTTATACTGGTTGCCCTCCCGTGGCTAAGATTATTATGGCTGCCGCTGCTAAGCATCTTACCCCAGTTACATTGGAATTGGGAGGCAAATGGTTTGTTCTAGGGGAATATATTTTCAATTATTTTCTTAGCCCCGTAATTGTCGAAAATGATTGTGATATCGACACGGCGGCTCGTCGTATTGCTTGGGGTAAATGGCTCAACTGTGGACAAACTTGCCTTGCTCCTGATTACATTCTTACTACCGCAGCTACCAAGGGAAAGCTTGTTGATGCTTTCCGTAAGCACATCGGAGTCTTCTATGGCAATGACATCAGAAACAGCCCGGACTATTCCCGGATTATTAACCAGCGCCACTTCGAGTAAGTTGGAAACCATTCTTAAAATAATATTTTAGCCGTATTTCTGCTTTGATTGATGCCACTAAGGGAACAGTTCTTTTCAAGGGAGGCGAACGTGAAAGAGAAGATCTCTTCATCCCGCCATACATTCTCGATGTTGAGAAGGATGACCCCTTCATGCACGACGAGGTAAACGCCACCTTTTACGCTAAATTTTTTGTTCTCTTCAGATCTTCGGACCTGTCCTCCCAATCATCACAGTCACTGACATCTCAGAGGCAATTGATTACATCAACAACGGAGAGAAGCCTCTAGCTGCTTACATCTTTACATCAAATGAAAAGAAGGCTAAGCGACTTATCAACGAGACCAGCAGCGGCGGTGTTACTGTCAACGATGTCATCATGCATCTAACAGGTTTTCTATTTTCTGAGATTTTACCCTTCTATTTTTAGTTGATACTCTGCCCTTCGGAGGAGTCGGAAATTCCGGAATGGGAAGATATCGCGGAAAGTATGGATTCGAGACATTTACACATGAGAAGGCCGTTTTGAAGAGAGGATTCTTTGGAGAATCTCTCCAAGCGTAAGCTTTTTAGAATATTGCTCATAAATATTCTTTCCAGAGCTAGATATCCTCCCATGACCCAGAAGAAATTGGAGAATCTGCAGATGTTGACAGGCAGAAGAATAAACTTCCCTCGTGTCATGAATTTCTTTGGTCGTCTACCGGTAATCGTTCTCTCTGTCCTCTTAGGCGTTCTTCTACAGGCGAGTCTTTAGGAGGGAAAGGCCTTCCCCCATTCTTTTTTACCCGACTAGATCAGAAACCGAAAAACCTTTCCTCACTCGTACCCTGTAGAAGTCTGCAGTCTTCACCTAAACTTTAAAATAATTTCAATATTTCAGTACATATTCTGGCATTAATTTGTGTTTGGTAAGCAGTGACCTTGTGTTAGATTATATTTTATTTTGTCCTTTTGCGTGCTTTTTCGATTCCTTTGTGCCTTGAAGACAGTTGACTTCTGCATGTTACGATCTGCTTACTGTGTCCATTTCCTATTAATTCTTTTTTCTTTAATAATTTCGAAATTTCAGAAGTATTTCCTTCGAGGGTGATTCTTGTGGCAATCGTCGATGTCTATTCACTTATCACCGTATACGGCTTATACAAATACTACCTTGAAATTTACACATTTTTATATAGTTTTTCTAGTCTTGTAACCAATCTTAATAAATGCTCAAATATATTGCGAATTTTTGAATATCGGGAATGTTTCGAAATTTAGTGAAATACGGTCGTGGGGCTAGTCCCTAGTGTCTGGTGTTGACAATCTAACTGCTCCGCTTCCATTCTTTTCTAAAATATTATCGTTTCTTATTTGAATATTGCGTGAAATTTTTACATGTTTACAAAATGAAAATTGTTTTGTAATGGAATCCTAAAAAAGCGGGGGTTTCACTTCTGTTTTATAACACGCGTCGCTTTCATTTATGCGCCAACCAATATCAAAGCTTTTAAACCTGGCTACAATGTTCTATTTTGTACGTTTTCGAAATGCTCAGCGACCATGGCTGTCTATGGCTATGGCCAATCCCTCAACTGCCCCTCGTTGTTCTTTCTCTTATTGCGCTGACCTTGGGCATGAGGACAATCCGCCGGCTCAGGTACGCATAAAGGTCAGCTGCTCCTCTGCCAGGTTATTATAGACGATTTCGTAATGCTTTCCATTGTGATTTCGGCGGACTTTTTTGGGACAATAGCGGCGTTCCTAAGCCATCGTTATCATCGCTGTTAAGACGTCAATCTCTACTACCTCTGTTCTTTCCCGGCTTTACGTGACTTTCATAATCCAAAAATCGTGGGAGCCTATGGTGGCTGTCATGTTCTTCTGTGCAGATGACCTAAATATACGCAATAATGGCGGGAGACTGTGCGCTCGAATTAGCCACCCAATATCGATATCTCAACCTTGTTTAAAGAATACCATATAATTTAATTTTTAAATAAAACAGATCTCCGAATACTCTGATCCAGTTCAGCGCAGCCGACTGGCGTGTAAATAAAAATGGCACCCAGACCCCACGCTAGCCTAACGCGTAAAGTCGGCCATCTGCTCGTTGACTGCTACCCTAAGGTCAAACTTGTCCAAAAGTTTGTTTTCTATAATTAAATATTACTTATTTTTTTCTATTTGTAAACTTCATTTTAAATATTACTGTTTTCTCTATCATGCAGATAATGATATTTCTTCCGATGACGACTATAGCGTAAAGATGCCTATCTGTCACATCATTACACATCATAAAACCGTAAGCGTAAAACCATAAGTCAAATCCTGTTCGTAAACTCCCACACCACATTTGGCAGTGTTCCAGCTGTCGCAGTTTATCAGCTCCCGCCAAAACGACTGTACAAAGTGTCAGCCGTTCTCCCATACATAAACAGCTCCAATTTTATCTGTTTCTTTCTTCTATCGTACTCTCTTGACTTTCCACGATGCCTTTTAAGAAGCGTGATTCCCGTGTCTCTATGTCCCTGGTACGGTCTACCTCCGCCGTGGACATTAATATCTCGCTATTATCGTCGGACAGCTCCAAATCGAATAAGGTACAGGCTTCTCTCTTTCTGTCTCTTTTTTTGTCTCCCACGTGGTGGTGAGAACATACCCATTTGCTCCGTGCAATCGGTGCCCTGACCCACGACTGTTTACCGGTGGCGACACTGACCTTACCCTCACCCTCTACCTATTCGCCGCAACCAACATGCTCTGTCTTTGATATTTTTTAACTAACATTATTCGGTAGCCAGATGCGTAAATATTGTTCAATTTGGTTTGATCTCCATTATGGCAAAGATGTAAGTTGGGGGATTGCATCACACAGTTTTCTTGATTAATTGAGTTTATTTTCAGAACGTCTCCTTTAATTTGACACGGAACGAACGACATTATTACGATTCTCAACAAAGTATCGAGGAAACGACAGCGGATCAGGAAATAGACCGAGAACTGGAAATGGCACTGTTAGTTGACGGACTATTTCTCGAGTAATTGGATTATTTAGTGAATCTGGAAAAGTGAGCCAGTCGGAGATGATGAAAGAGTTGTTGGAGTTATGCGGCTGGAATGAAGAAGATGGGAAAGAGGTCTTTCACAGTACGTTTTAAAGTCAGAAGGGCGCCACTCCCAGCGTGATACCGCGATCTTTGCGCGTTGAGAGATTGCCTTAGCAGACAACGAGTGCGCCCAAATTAGTCCTAAAATATCAGCGGGAAAATGCGACTTTGTCACGGTACAATAGGACAAATGCCTCGTTTTTGTGCATTCCATTCCGCACAATACAGTTTATTATAGTCTTGCCTAGAAATTAAAAATTTGTCCTATTATGGGCAAAACAAGGACAATTCTAGTACCACGTTATTCTGTTTACGTGTATCAAATATTATTATCAATCAAATAACGGGGCTACCTCCCGCCAGACTTCAAAGGTGCCATTTATCGCAAAAGTGCGTACAACCTCGCCTACACGGATATGAAAGATTAAAGATAATTAAAATTAAAAAAAGGTTTATTTATAGTGGCCTCAACTCCACCATCTGATAGCGGTGGTTCATTTACGTACGATTTTTGTACGACTTCGGTCGAAGTGACGACGACAGACGACTCGGAGCCGTCTACTCCTACGCGATCCGGCCGGTAACTGGAGACATTTCGCGGTAAATAAGGGAATATCTTACAGGATACGTAGCCGACAAGCGTCTGTATCTTCGTTGAAGTTCGACTCTCTTCGATTGAATACTTCGCCCTATTCACGGCCAAAAAAATTGAGTCGGCTACCGTCTGTCAGAAATTCGGCCAATTTGCCCAAGAACCAATCATCGTGGTGGAATGACATTAGGGAGGGGATTATGGTAGTTTCTATCTTAAATTTTTTGTTTAAAATATATTTTCAGATAGAAGATGCTAATGAACCGGTACAGGCGGAAGCTGCTGTTGAAATTTCAGCGAATATAGAATCCCAAGAAGATTTTTGGAATGATGTAGAGTTCTGATACAAATCCAGTCTACTTCAAAGCACAGACAAGTCAATAGTGCCAAATTTTTATAGTAGATTACTTTTCCTTTTGAGTACGGGTATATTCACTGTATTCTCCTATCTCTCGCAACCCTACCCCGGTGTAGATATGCGACTCATTTTGTCATGCCTTTATTATTTTTGGTTTTTATTTTGTGCAGGCATAAATCTTTTTAGTCGAATTAATGGAAGTTGACATTCTACCGGCGATTTCTCTTAGGACGAAGTTCGTGCTCTGTAGCCTGGAGCACAGACCGATACTTAATCCCACGCAAACAGTTGTGAGAAACATCTTTGATAATAATAATTGGGCCGATCTACAATCCCTACAAAATATCGAAAAATATTTTTCCGTTTCTTTAATTTGAGTTTAAAAAAATTTCCAACGTTTTGCAGTTTAGAAAATTCGAGAAGTGAGCGAAAAACAAGAAAAACGAGCTACTAGCTCTCCTTAAAATGTTAAAATAGAGCGGGAAGGGGGTCGTAAAATGTGAAATTCAAGCTGCGGTTTTGACCTAGGACAGGTAGTTGAAGCTCTTGTGTGTCACTGGCAATGGGTAAAAGATCGTTGAGAATTGTACCGTTACTGCTAACGTCACAAGTTCACTAAATGTGAAGGCAGCGGTTCAGTGCAGAGGGCAAGAAGAGATAAATTTAAAATTTTAGTGTTTAGGATATTTTTCCGGGCATCTTCTGAATTGTTGAATTGCATCAATTTCATGACGAAGTGCGAATAGTAAGCGACCCTGCCGTATCACCGACAAGTCGAAATTTTCTGTTAAAAGATCAACGTTCATTGAACTCTTTCCTGAATTTTGTGAAAGTTACTCTTATGTCCAATAGCGAGTTTTCAGTCGATGCTCCTCTTATTATGGGCTTATCTTTAATTTACGAAACCCACAACCGTGTCACGCACTTATTCCGAAAATTTCCAACTTCGGCTCTGCCTCTATTAAAACCTTTTAGATAATTTCTCAGAGGCGTAGGAGCCAACCCTCAATTTGAGATAGAAGAAAGACACATATCAGAGCTGATGGCCATTATTAGACTCTGATGATTATCTCACCGAGTGGGAGGAGGCCTTCAGTCGACATACCAAACCAGTAATTTCAACTGAGCCACAAGACTTTGAGGGGGCGACAGTCAAAACAAATCTCAAACAATTATCAGTGGATCTTTGGCATAAGCTTATCCAAAGTAACTGAATGCGTGCAAAAAATCAGATCACATCAGAGGATACTGTAGCTGAAAATGATTGATTCATGTTTTTGCGAATTGCCTATCCAATCCGGAGACGTGAATTAATCGGTTTCTTAAAGGAACTTGAAATCCAAGAAAGTCGAAAAGAATTTCCACAATTGTCTTTGGTCGAAAAAAAGGAAAGGAAGAGAAGGTGGCAGCTGATCAAAGCCCGAGAATGATTTTCACAGTACGAGGGCCCCGCAACGCATCAATGTTCAACCCTGGAAGCATCGAGCCATTTTCTCGGAGGATCCTTTACTGTCAGTTGCCTGCTTCTAGACCTTACACCGTCCATCTTCCGTTACCGATGGCATTTCAACCTTTACCCTGGTTATCAACATTTTCGTTTTTTATCACTTGTTCTCTGTCGTAGAATTGACACATATTTTTTTCAATAGACAATCGAGTGGCTTCTCAGAATGCCTCGGCAGAATTTTTCAGATTTTCTGTATTTTGTGGTGATCTTCCAATGTTCTCTGATTTTCTTCTGATAAGCTGACCCTGTTTTTATCATATTTTTCTGCATATCTCAATAAATAATGTGAACCGGTTGTAGCAACATTTTTACAAGCACAGCTACGGTATCAGAGGAAATCATCAAACGAACAAAAGATTCTTTGTAAGGGCGTTTTCAACAGAATTAGCGGGGTGACAGGCCCTTACTAAAGTTCAGATCGTCAAACTTGTCCATCTTTTCTCCTAGTGTACTCTACTTCAAAGATTTTGTCAGTACAATTAATTAAAATCCTAACAAACAGGAAACGGTACTGTAGGAAGCCGTTTATAGTGTTTTTCCTTAAATTTGAACTAGTGAAACCATTCCTGCGTGTTATGATATTGATAAGAGATTTCTGTTTTCTTCGCAACATCCGTTTCATTGAAACTTGACTTCTGCTCTATTTTTTAAATGAAGTGGGGCTGCGTAAACACTTGAAAATGTTTTTCATAACAACACGATGTCTCACTGTACAATTGTGTAAAAACTGCTGTAACTTATGAGCATTTTCAATTGGCCGATGTTCCAAATTGTTTTTTCTCTGTGTGCACATTATATCTTGAAGGAAGTTTGTGTCAGATTTTATTTATCAACAAGGCGGGAACATTTCCCTCCTTGAATAACAACTGGCCTTCAACCACTGAGTTTATAATTGAGCTACCGTACCTCAAGCCGAAACCCCGCTAAAAGAATATATTATTAAAGGGGAGGGGGGCGGGGCAGCCGCCTATAAAAGGAACAGGCGCTTCGTTTAACCATTCTCTTGCCTTCGAGATAACTTCTCAGGTATAACTATTTTAATCTAGAACATTTTCTCAGCTCCGCCTTTAATTTTAGGCCCAACCTGGCGATGGCTGCCAAATTCTTGAAACATTTACGCTTGGATGATTCCGACTTGCCCTCTTGTGACCGTACCCCACCCCATACTCCTAAGACTCCGATACCTAAGACTCCCAAGACTCCCGGATCTCCTTTCGACCTCAATGTCAACTATTTCTGCTTCCGTAAGGGTGAGTCCTCCTTTTCTTTTCTCATGTATATCCTATTCTGTAGGACCCGCTCGCTCTGTTGTTTACCAGCCTGAGGGCCATCCAAAGCAAGCTGTCATTGATGGTGAAATCTGGCCGCCAATTTTCAAGCCTCGCCATGTTCGTAGCGCCAAGTCCATGAATGTTGAGGAAGGTGACCTCATCATTGCTACATACCCGAAATGTGGAACTACTTGGCTTCAACACATTTGCCATCAGCTGGTTCGGGGAGAGCTCTACCATCCTGGACAGGGAAATGGTACAGATTCCCAATTAATTCGACAGTCAGCTCATTCTAGAAATGTGCATCCAAAGCCCCATGATCGAGAGAATGGGAGCCCAGTTTGCTGGAACTGTTATGCGCCCCCGTATTCTGAAGACCCATTTCTCCCACATGAATGTCCCATGGAGCCCAAAGGGAAAGTACATTTTCTGTGTCCGGAACCCCAAGGACTGCATGACCAGGTGGGTTATTTTGACAACTACGTAGCATTGTTGTTATCTACAAAATATTCTTGCAATTGGTCTCTCTCCTTCCATGGACTTTCGACTGGGGCAACAACAATAACACTAATTTCCCGTTGTTTATTCCTTATCATATCACGTGGAGCTTTTCAGTAGATAGTACTTGTAGAATTGCAATACGTATTTTGTTGAGAGTGATCCTTGTTATAAAGAAATAATTCTCATTATAGTGGACTTTTCAGCTACTATCACCACAACCGCAACTTCAAGATCTACAACTTTGCCCATGGAGATTTTGACACGTTCTTCGACCTGTTCCTCAGAGGACAGCTGGCCTTTGGAGACTATTTCGAGCATCTCCTCACGTGGCTACCACACATCGAGAAGGAAAATGTCCTGTTCCTCAAGTACGAGGACATGGTGGCTGATCTGAAGGGCTGTATCCGCCAGGTATGGGAACCCTGGACATTTTAGACACCATCTTTAGATTGGAGAGTTCATCGGTGGACATGCAGCTGATTCTGTAATGAACGAGGCCCGACTCAATGAAATCGCTGCCAACAGCACCATCGAAGCCATGAAGAAGGATCAGCAGCGATGGTTCCCAGAAAAGCAACTGTAAGTTGTTCTGGAAAAGCTTGTAACCCGCGATGACGTAGTGACCCAGCCACACCCTATGATGTCCGATACGCGGCGAAAAAAAGTTCCATGACTGTAATCGGTCCGATTCTATGGCGAATTTTGGCTCGTTTTAACTTACTATTTATAGGCACAAGAGCGAATTCATCCGAAAGGGTGGCAGTCGTGACTGGAAGAATCACCTGACCAAGGAGCAGAGTGACCGGTTGGATGCCCTCTGGGCTACCAAAATGGCCGGTACTGTAGCTGAACATTGGTGGCGGTACGAGATGTCTTGGGAGGACACTCCGCTCTCCCTCCTACACCATATGAATCTCGATGATGACGATCTGGAATCCGTCTCGCGTCGTGGCTCCTTTTCCAACTTCGACAAAGAAGGCCAGCTGGACCGTTATGGCAACGACCGTCGCTGTTCCTACACTTCATTGATCTCCGCCGGTTATGGCTCCGTATGGTCTCTCAACCACTAACCACCAACGCTCATCTCCGCTTATTGTGATCTCATTGATAGATCTCGCTCTCATTGAGAGCCTTGTTAACCCATAGTATTAGTCCTTTAAATGTTGCTGCTTTCGGGCATAAACATTAATATGTTACATGTTGTAAATTTGTAAAAACAGTAAGCATCTTCACGCTGTCCTACCAGAATGGATGTCTCTTACGAAATATCATGTAAACCATAAATTGCTTGAGGTAATATATTTATTATTGTGAAAGAATTGCGCCGTCTTACCCGCCTGGCAGTATAACCGTATTAGTATCAATTTCTGTCATTATCACGCTCTAGGTGTTGATGTTTTTCAATTCATCGGGTGACCTGACGACCCATTCCGGCCATCCGCCAAAGTACAATTTTGCCGAGTAGCCAGTTCTGGTTAGTGCCCACCATATCATGGAAGCTCGGAGTGACGTCGAACAGTAAACAATCTGCAATGATATAATATTAGAAACAAATAACATTGCGAATTACCACAGGTCTGCTGGGGTTGAGACCAGCATTTCGAAAGACTTCAGCCTGATCAGAAGAGGACAACCATTCGGCTACTCCCCAATCATAGACAGAATCCACTGGAATGTTTACAGCATTCTTTATATGTCCGTACAGAGCACCAGGAGCTATGCCGTGAAATTCCTGAAAGATCTTTATTTTCTGACTTTTCCCAGACGAGGTAAATGACTGTTTTTGGAGTTTCACCCACCCACCTCTTTCGTTTGAGCGTCTACCACGTCGTGTGTTCTCTGTTGGGAGTTAATGAGTACGTCGTCAAATGTGATGATCAGGGCTTGATTCCATGAGGCTAAGAAATCTCCAGGATCGGCTTTCTCCTCTTTTCCACCGCCTGTTGCGTACTGTTGGGATCTTCCCTGTTGTGTCTTCCATCCTAGATATCCGCCAGATAATAGTGAGACCTTCTGATGTCCAAAAAGCTGAACTCAACGTCAGTTATAATCAAAATGTTCCTCACTTTGAAAACCCAAAATGCGTATGTACTCCAGATGACCTGTCCCCTATCGTAGATCACTACGTGACAGTCGTTGTCTACACCAAGAGTTCTCGCGTATCTAAATGTGAATGATAATCATATGGCAATTATACACCCACCGTTGAAATTGAAGGGGATGGACAGGCACCCCGCTATGGCTCAAATTAGAATGAAAAAGAAGACGAGCACCTTCGATGTGATCTCTGTCGAAAGCTGTTCTGTCAAAATAATTTTTATGAAATATACTAAAATACTAACTTGCTGGCTTCGTCATCTCCGCTGCCTGCCTCGAAAATGCACAGTTTCCTCTTGGTAATAATAAGAGTTAACAGATGATTAGCTGAAACATCTCCATCGGTAACCCGATGAGCAAATTCTGGTTGTACCATAGGGAAAATGGGCTCGGTTTGCTGAAATAAATAAATTGTAGATATTCCAACGGTCTCACCACGAAAGAGTTCCTATCTAGTGTTTTTGATCTTGCACTGACAATAAGGAGAGCTACAATTGAAGCGATCAGTGCCAAAGTAACAAGACTGGCGACGACTCCAATAAAGATGGCTTTCCATTTTGGAGTTGGTCTCTGAAATGTCTCTTCGTGAAATTATTCGGTCCATCTGACCTTTCTCAAATTATGAACGGCGATATGCGTTGGTTTCAAATTTGGTGGCGGTGGCGGTGGAGGTGGGATCTGTAAAAAAGTGCATGATAACCTAAAAATGTCAGTTAACGGTTAACAACCTTTCCGAAAGCGGGGATCGGATTGGGGTCGGCCAGTCGACACTCACGCATCGCTCGCAAACACCTAGATTTTGAGATTTTTGTCTCGCAGCCGAAATGTGGTATTTTGACACCGTTAGCGCGACAAAGGACATGGTCGGAATGGTACTGATGGCCAAAGGTTTCGAGATTTGAAGCGGAGATATTGCGTAACACCTTTTTGTGGGAAACCGTGGAGTGAAATTCAGTCTCGGAACGCAAATTTTCAGGAGAGGATAATACTAGCAGAATCACGGATTACTAAAGTTGACGAACCTTTGTCGCAAGTGGTCTCGAAAAGTAATAAAGCCGAGACATTTGGGAAGCCGGCATCATTTTGGACTGTATTTTGGTGAGAATGTTCGCGGAAAAGGCTTCTATTCATTTAGCAATAGCACAATGTCAACATTCTAGCACGGATCTTACTATTGCGGCAGTTTTTCACAAGACGATTGACTGAAAAACTGAGAGGATGTCAACACGGGCTATGGGGTAAAGATTGGTAGACTCACTATTCTGATTTGAGTACTGCCACTGGTCGGTGGATCACCAATACAACCATAAAAATATTCAGGATCTTCGTATTCTTTTTCTCCCTAGAAATTTTTCTTTTAAAAGAGAAGAGATCTGACCTGGACGGCATTGTAGATGCTCTCACTGTCGTGAATTTGTCGAGGTTTTGGCTTTGGCGAACTCATCATAACCATTTAGGACAGAAAAAGAGGAGAAAGTATCCAGGACAACTGACAAGCTGCCAGGAAGCTCGGACTGTCAACTGTTTTCTTGTAGATTCGCATCTTCCGTCCTCGAAGGTCGTCGGTCGAAAGAGGGCGCTCGCAGATTTGCGATAAAGAAAGTGAAAAACTACCGGCGCTTCTTTTTTTGGGTAATGGATATGCGCGAAACGGTGTTCCAAATTAACTCTGTGGGCATTCCTCAGGTTCAAGACGACCAGAACTGATTATCAAGGATATCATGGATATGATCTATTGATCTCGTATCAGAATTTCACGTGGTAGATGATTGACAGTTCCGTGTGCAGTTTTTTTTCTGAGTCACAATGTCAGTTTGGATTTCAGTGAGTCATGTGGTGAGAAACGCTACTTGCAGACGCGGAGGATAGCGGCTAGACCACCCCGAAATAAAGACGCACGCGTCAGGATCTTCGCATCAGAATAGATCATTAACAATTTAATCCAGCGTCAGTTGCAGAAACCTTACTCTACGTATGAACTGAGTGAACTGTTTTACACCATGCCGACTTCCCCCCATGTGGTTGTTTCTTGCCTGACCATGTCGATTTATAGATCTGAACCGGGAAATTTTCCATCATATCTTTCTCTGTTTCTCTGTGCTGTTGTAGGCCCTATGCTCTTTTGTCTTTTCTCACTCTCTGCTTTTCTTTTTCTGTCGTGTTCTAACCAATCGAATATTATAAACAGCCAAAGGCACTGTCATTCTCAGACACAGCCATGACCCTTCCTTTGCTCAGTATGTTTCAATTCTTTTATTTTAATTTAGCTATGTCTCTAGAAGCGGTGAAAGAATTCTTCGGAGCCTCCCGGTCGTCCACCACCATGCCCACCCAACCGGTGCCCGTCGGAAGCACTTATGCTTCTTCTGAACCTCCTGAGAAAGGTAAAACTCTATAGAATACATGATTAACATCCGTTTTCAGAGGCTGTCTTCGTCAAGAAGACGACTTTTGTCGTCAGTTCGACCGGGCAATCCCTGTCCGAACAAATGGCCAAGTATATCTGGGATTGAGATACTTGGCCACGTTTACCAAGATGTAAAATTTGTGTAAATTTAATTGTTTTACTAATAAATTTAATGTAAACTGACATTTATTCCATTAATACAAGTGGTGATTTCGGGATGCAAGGGTGTCCAGGTGGCTGGAATCGCGGTACAACGATATCGATGTCATGGGCATAAAGTCACACAATAATTAAGGAGATACTTTTTCTGATACTTTTCTTCAAGTTCAGCTCTGCGTTTCGTTCGCTTTTACACAAAATGTTAGTATGCGATTGTCCGCCGTTCCTTCATTCGCCGACACCAATTGCGCTCTATTCGCAATATATTACTACTGTAATGATGACGTCACAACTTGTTAACTAGCACTATAACTTGTCTCCTAAATATACAGTATCTCATATCTGTCGCTGGCCTCAAATATCAGTTATTTTCCAACCTTGTTATGATAATTTAAGCTTCTCAGCTTTTGCATAAATCAATATCCAGTTTGCAACGTCTTTTATCTTCGCGTCCGCCCGCCGTTTACAATCAATCGTGCGCTCAATTTCAACGTGGCTGGTTGCCATGTGGATAGTCATTACCATTTAAACTTTTATTTGTTACGCATGTTTGCAGAACTTCTATAATTCCGAAGAATTCAGGTACCAACCAGCTAGGAGGTGAAGAATGGCCGGTCTTCAAAATGGGGATCTGGAAGCGACCACGTACCTCCTAAATGCTATGAATGCTGGCAGAGTAGACATTTTATGTAGTCTGTTGCATGAATTAAGTGGGTTTTATGATTAAATTAAAGAAGAAATATTTTTTTAGAAACTAAAGAAAATTTCCAAGAAATTTTGGTGAAACATGTCAATGAACATGGCCATCTGCTGCATAATGCCGTCCATTTAGGTTTGCTTATTATGGCATTTGATAATTTTCGGGTACAGATTCACCTGATATGGCATCAGCTTTACTTCAATTTGGTTCAAATCCAGCTACTCAAAATCCTGAAAAGAAGAGTTCTTATGAATTGGCTAACAGTGATGTGATGCAAAAAGTTTTCGTCCGGGAAGCGCTATTTGCTATTTCCAAGGGAGAGTAAGTTGATAATCATTACCCTTTCACACTTTTTAGTGCAACCACATTACAAAGATTGTTGACGGCTGGTGTACCGCCAGATTCTTTTGAAGAATCAGGGCAAACGCTTTTAACTTGGGCCTGTATGTATTCGGAGGTCAACCTTGTCAAGTATGTTGCGTTTTCTTTATGTTAATTTATTTCCTAGTATTCTTATCCAACTGGATGCAAATGTCAATCTCCCCAATAAAAAAGGAGAGTCCCCGTTGGTAGTGGCTGTTAAAAAAGGAAACGAGCCCATTGTCAGAAGACTATTGCAAGAAAATGCGTCACCATTTGCAGCGGACCCTGCCACGGTTCGTTATATGACGCTGTTCAATTATTTTTGACATTTTAGGGCAACGATTGCTTTGCCATTGCGAGACAGAAAGAATTTAAAGAAGTCTTGGATGTTCTTAATGATTCCCTAATCCCTAAAAAGTAAGTGATTTGTCCTTTTTCATGTTTGTTTTTATAGGATTTCACGATTGTCGTCTAACCGGTTGACTCGGTCTCCGTCGTTGACCTCCGATATGATGGACGAGGTTATATCTATTGCACCCTCTGCCAATGGATCATCTTCTACTTTAATTGACAAGTATAGAGCGAGTAATTCTGCGGTATTATGAGTTCAGGATGAAACCGGTTGAGCCTGTATCCCATAACTGGACCGATCTTCTCTGGCCACAGCCATCTTTTCTTCATGAAGTCAACGGAGAGCCCGGCTTTAAAATTCCAGTTGACTCAACGTTAGTCTTAGTTTATTTCCTTTAATCTATGCTTATTTCAGTATCAAAGTCTATCTCGATGACTCATCCGAGCTGACCCTCGCGTGTATGCGCAGTGCCGTCGGAATTCTGACTCCCCAAGTAACCGATCTCGGCTTGCACATTGATTTCCGCGGACATAAGGTAAATTTGTCAGTTTCTAGCGCAGCAACCTAATTTAGAGCACCGATACGGATATCCACCCATGGAAAAGTAACTTGACTGTGGGTGTTTATGCAGATGGAAGAGCTACCGGTTCCTATACACTGTTCATGAATTCTAAAGGAACTGAAATTTATGCTGTTGATTACAATGGTATTTTGAATGGATTCTCTACTTTTGTCCAAATCCTACGCATCCACATGTAAGGAATCATCTATTTTTTTTCTTAAATTTAGTTTATGCAGGTACTATCAAAAGATTTATTTCGAGAATGATGCTAATTTACGAAGCGGAACGCGTCCTTTTGTTCCAAAGAAGATCATGTTGCCAAGTCATAATGCCAAAATTGAAGGAATTCTGTCCGATGGCCACATTCCCGTGCTTACAATCCGAGACGAACCTGTTAGAGCATTCAGAGGCGTTTTCCAAGATTTCAGTGGCTGTCGCGTTCTCAACAAGGAGTCGGTCAGTAAATTTCTTCTATATATAATTTTCTATTTATTCCAGGTTCTCGCATTGATTGCCAGAATAGCCAAAGTAAAAGCCACTCATTTGTTCATTAACTTTGAAGTTAGAACAACCGATCGTTACCAGTTGCCTTACACGAACAAAGATCTCTTCGACATGGTTGATCTTGCTGACAAGTACGGGATGACCGTAAGCTTTCCGTTATATTCCTCTAGACCTTATACAGCTTGTACCATCGTTGGACACACAGACAAATAACCTAGAGCCGCATGAAGCGGCAACAATTGTTAATCAATTTATCCACGATTTTCCGATGTGTAAAGTTGCACACTTTGGAAGCAACTTGTCTGGAATACTTCTGACTAGCAAAGAACGTGAGCAATTTGAATTTCCGGTTAACTAGCTTTTTAGTGCTCAACCAGTTGCAACGTCGTATTCCTCGTTTATACATGTCAATGAGGAACACTGACGAGGAGTTCAAATATGTAAGCTCCTCATATTTTTTTCCGGAAATGCGTCTTATTTAGATTAACCAGACTCCTCCCTTTGTGACTCTTTGCATAGATTGGAGAAGTTCTGAGGAGGCGCTGCAAAAGATCTCTCCACATCTTCCAATTATTGTCAAATTCCCTACATGTGATGATGGGTACATTTGTACCGATGCGGAGTCTTCTGCTCGGGTTGCTTATGGTTCAGCAAAGTTGTGCGGAACTGCAAATGTTGTTGGTAAGTATCGACCATTGGCTGTTATTGGTATTGTAGGTGGTATGATTTGTGACATGTCTACTGGTTGTGAAGCTATGCCACCTTCCCTTACTTACATGAACATTCTAACTGCTGTTGGAGTTTTCTGGAACAAGGAAATTGATATAAAACAATTTATTATCAACATGCCTGTGATTGCTGCTATAAATCTACTGAACGATGGGTAAATATCACTTTTCTTACTTCTATGAAAATAATTACAGCGATTTGGTAGCTTTATTTGAACAAGTTTGGATTTTGGGAAATGTTGAGAAACGGATAACGGAAGTTGCAAATGGAATCAAGGATAGCGGCACTGAGAATTCGGGACTATTCCGAACAAGACCCATCTCCACAATTGTTGAAATTATTTTGAATCCTGATATGTTGAGTTTGGACAAGTTGACTGCTTCTGACTTCCAGGTGGGTCCTATTTTATTATTTAACTGAGTTTTTTAGAAAGCTAAGGTGGAATCCAGTAGAGCCCTGAAAACTTTGGATATTCTCTCTAAAAGTTTGCCCTATAACTTCCAAGTAGCCCTGATTCATGCAGAAATCAAACTAGTGGCGGATATTATGTATTTGACAGCCAAGTAAGAATTTCCCTGGCTGTTTATAACCTTTTTATAGCTTGGGATTGGCCATTTTCACTGCTAGAAACAAACTGGAAGGGGAAGCAAAAGCGACAACCCGGCTTGGCGTCGCGCAATTGCCCGACACGGCTCGGACGGACCTCGCTAACAGGTTTATCTTTAATTAACCATCTGCAAACAATAGAAAAATCAATAAAAGACGCGTTGTGCAATAATAATTATAGGCTTCTCTACATTCGACGCGACTTTCCCTCAGTATGGCTAGCCAGCTCCAATGCCAGTACGCTTCCTAACGCATTAAAACTCTTCGACACGCTGTTCAAATGCTTGTTGCCGGATAATCTTCAAGATTTTGGTAGTAAACTTCTCTAGAGGTAGGAATAAATAAATCAGGGGTGGGATTTTAATACGCCAGCTTTACCATTGCCTTATTGGGAACTGTGATGGACATTTTTAATTATACGGTTATGTGTATAAACGTGTATAGCTTATCTATTTATAGATTTCATATATATTGGCTAATATTTATATTTAATAAATTATTGTGTGCTTGCTTGCTTTTATTATTCGTTTTAATAAGAGTTTGCCCTCTTGTTTACCTTTTACGCAGACGCTTTTTTAAAATTTGAATAATTCAGGCAAAAATGTCTTTCGATAAAATGGTCGAAGATCTTCATGTGAAGATTCAAGGTGTCAATAGGTTTGTAACATTTTTAATGTATTTTAACTTTTCTTCAGATACAATCCTGAAAATGTAACAGATTTGATAAAATGCGTCGACAAAATGGTAACTGATCGCGTGTATGACAAGGATATTTGTCTCACTGTTCTCAAACTCTTCCAGCTGAACCCAGACAAGTTAGTTTAGTATTATTTTTTTCATATATATAAATTACAGATTCCATGAAAATACTGTCAAACACGTTTTGATGAAAACGTTGACAATGTTACCATCCAGTGACTTCGCTCTTGCCAAATGTCTAATTGACTCGAACAGAGTTGTCGGCGGGGTACGCCGCTTACCTTTTATTTAAAAAATATGCCATTCAGCCTCTAAAACTCGTACTTGATCTCGGATGCGTCTTGGAATCTTGTGATTTCTCTACATTTTGGAAATTGATGAAGGGGACATACAAGCCATCTACTGATCCCAACGAACGTTTCAAGATACCCCAAGAAGTCCCTCGGCTTGTTGCAACTATCCCAGGATTTGAGGAAGGTGTAAGACAATGTAAGCACTTTAAATAACTCTTTTACATTTCTATTCAGTTGTATGTCGCGTTATTGGAGTAACCTTCCAAACTATTGACAAGCCAGTTTTAGTCCGATTCCTTGGAGAAGCTACTGGTAAACTCTTCAAGTGAATTTATTAAAGGATTATTTATAGACGCCCAGTTGAAAGAATATTCTCAAAAATACGAATGGTCACAAGATGAAAAGAATCCTGAAGTGTACTTCATTGCCAATCATGAAGAGAAGATCCGTTCTCGCAATATTGACGAGAAGCTTCAATTTAGTGATATGATTGCAATCCTTCGGAGTATTCCCAAGCCTCTAGTCCCAAAATCTGATAAGAATTAACCTCTTTTGTTGCTACTTCTTTGTTACTATTTATTACAGGTTATCGCCCAAATCTTTAAAGAGGTCGTTGAATCAATCAAAGTGTGCTGTAGGACCTATTGAATCGTTGTTATGTGATTCTTCTATCTCTCTTTAATAAATTATTTGCTTCCCATGTCATCATTTGCCAGACATCCTTGACCCTTCCGATCAGTCGTTTCACAGGAATTAAAGCAAGGAACTATATATTATTTTTTTACAAGGGAATGTACAATTTAAATAAGCTGACGAGGAGTAAGCTTGACATTAAAGCCAACAACGGGTTTGAGAATAATTTCAGGGACAGGCCGATTCGCTGGCCAGGGTTCTTTTGTCTCCACACTGTACTTCCTCAAAATTGTCGCCAACACGGTCTTCTCTTCCATAATGGCGAACTTTTGTCCTGAACAATTCGAAATATCGATATCTTGGTTAAATTCTAACCGATACAATTCCGTGGTCCTGCGGAAAAGGGAACATATGCGTAAGGATCTCTTTTGGCTGTCTTTTCAGCGTCGAAGTGTTCCGGGTAAAATTCGTCGGGGAATTCGTACCAGCGAGGATCCCGATGTGTAGCCACGGGACAAGCAACCACAGTCATCCCCTGAGGAAGCGTAAAGTCTCCTGAAAATAGTAGCAGGTCAACGGCTGTACCAAGTCTCCTGTACCAATTGTCTGGTCGGCTTCTAATCTTCTTGCCAGAAGAGGTACAGACGGGAAGAGTCTCAGGGCTTCCTTAACGCATTTCTCCAGATACACGAGTTTTTTGACGTCTTCAGATGTCATTAGACGATCGCTTGTTCCTGAAAATATACTGGTTTAAATGAGCAGAAGTGGATAACCAAAGATCTCGTCGAGCTCCTCGTGGACCTTCTTCTGGACTCGAGGTGTTTGACCAATCCACCAGAGGGTGAATCCCATGCCACTCGACGTCGTGTCGTGACCTTCGAACATAAAAGTATCGACCTCTTCACGGATATCCTCATCCGTGAGGCCTTTCTCTTTTTGCATTTTGATAAGAAGATCAAGGAAAGCCAACTTCTGCTTCTGTAACGTCCAAAGTTATCTGAGTATTTCCTCAATCTACCCCATCTCCGCTGTCAGCGCCTCCTTCTTCCTCTGCTGCCTTCTTTTTCTGGGCAATGACGTTTCTAGTAAAGTCGTTGGTCAGTTTCACAAGTCGGTCGAATTCATATCCTAGTCCTGTTCCGTACCAGACGGGCTTTATCCACAACCAAGGGAATCTGAAACCACTCTTGATTTCTGTCGATGAAACCCGCTGCTATTTGCTATCACCGAACTTTCGCTGAACTTTCATCGTTCAGAGCGCAATTGTTGGATACTTGCAGGACTATTTTCATATTTTCTTACCTTTCCCAGTCCCAAGCAATGGCAGAAATCCTTGCCACAGCATCCACATATTCCGAATTCTTTCCAAGCTGGGCATTCATTTCTGTTCCCATTGCAGTCTCTGCAAAACTTTTTTGCCCGTTTGTAAATCTTCCTCACCACAGATAATGTCCAGGGCGCATCTTTTGATGTAGGGGAAGACGTCAAAAAACTTTCCGGTCTCTTTCATAAGTTGTTTGGCCAAAACTTCTGCTTGCACCGAGAATACATCTTGGTATCCTTGAAGGACATTGAAGTGGAAGGTGGGAGTAAGCATTTTCCTTCGGGAGAACCACTTCGCACCCGTGCTATAAAGTTTTAGTTGGAAATTCTTTAAATTAATCTACCTAGTGAGAAGACCCGTACCAATCCAATCAGAAACTATGTCATATTGTGTAGGTTTTGTGATATTTACATTACTTTCAAAGATAGGCTGAATATTATAAAATTTGAAGGAATATTAGAGAAAATTACCCTAGCTGCTTCAGGAGAAAGCAGAAATACGAGAGGCACAGGGCCGACCCACGCAGCGACCATTCCACATAATTTGTCAGAAATTGTATATTTCCTGCCCCAATCTTCCAGCTGATATGTGAAGTCTAAAAGCTCAGGGTAGAACTGTCTGGTTAGTTTTTATTGCGCTGACGACCGCAACTTGTTTTGTTTTCCTTCTCACCTGGTCAATTCACCGAAAGCAAGAAATCAAAAAGAAAATCTCAAAATATCTGGAGTGTATTGTAGCAGAGATTAGTTGCGACATTTCTAGTGCTTTTGAATGATAAGACAAGCCAAAATAAGGGGTTCAATCGACTCACCTAAACTACTAATTTTGAAGAGATGAGCTGATCCAATTAAGGGCAGACTGGGAGGCCCCGGAATATCCTTCAATAAGACCTTGGCTCGCACAGCCATTTTGGCAAATTTAAGGAGTTCGATAACATAGGCATAGAAGAAATAAGTAACCACACCAATTAATACTATCACGAGAATAGACATTGCGGGAAGTTGTTTTGGTCAAATACCAAGTGAGATGGATGTGGCTGGAAATATACGTGATTTTCGGGAAAACATAGTAAAAAAATCAGAAAAGACGAGGCAATAAACACGGAAGTTAGAGGGCATCTCGTTAGCAAAAGGCATTGGGCCTGATAAATTGATTGAAACTTTCATGACCGCTGGTCAGAAGCTTCGAATAAACACCCTGGTTAAGAATCAACGAGAAGAAAAATTGAGGGACTCCCTTCCCCAACCCTCGCCATTTGCAGGCGAATAATTATAAATTTCTTTTATGAGGAACCCTCCCTCCCCAAAACCAAATGATTACCATGAAGATATGAGTAGAAATTGTTTGTAAAGCACAATGAAAACTAGCAGCGGCCATGAGGTTGATAGCTTTTGAAATAGGACTAGACTCCACTCCGTTCTCTATTTGTCTGATAAGGGTTCAAAGCGCCCCCAAGAAAACAACAGCCAACAAATAAAGTAAAGTAAAAAAATCATCTTGTTTAGGTGGGGGTCTTGCCTTTGCAAATAGAAAACTAAAAACAAGACGGCTTCTGACGTAACTGTAAACTTTGCTTTCCTGTATTTTACGTCACATTGTGGTCAGCGAAGGGTTTCGAGTATTAGGCAGACGGTGTTCAAAACGTCTTTTGGTAAAAAGGGTGAGGGTATTTAGAAAAAGGACAAAGTTCTTTAGAAAACAGGTGCGGTTTATGGCGGATACTTTACTGGAAACAACAACAACATAATAGAAAAAGAATAAAGGACCCGACTGTTGTCTCTTCCAGAAGAGAAACCAGTTCGTCTTATTGCCTTACTTTTGTACCTATCCGGTACATAATCACTCCTTTATGCAAACTCGTATCTCAGGGGAAAGACAAGGGTTTGAGAATATGAAAAAAGCTTCAAATTGTAAAATAACAAATTATTGATGGTGTCTTTCTCAACTTCTTGGAAGACAGGCGATTTTTAAAATGGGAAGGTTCATACTAGTGTACTTGTATTCGTTGGTTTAAAGAAGTTTTCCAACCACTCCACCAACTTTCACAAAAGTTCCAGAGGTCTCTAAAATTTTACACCTTGATGCACCCAAATAGTGACAGATAGGCAAAAAAAGGTGCAAATGCAGTTCTCCGCGACCCTTATTCTAGTATTATTCACTACCTTCACTGATCCATTACACCTTGTCTAATTTCATGATCTCATGAAGTACACGAGTCCTATGAAAACTGAATCAGAGAACATTTCCTAACGGTTATCAGGCTGTTTTATTTTGGAATTCTAGTCTAGCCTAACCAAACATAAAAAAAGGAGAGGTTCCGGTAAAATATTTGCAGCTTCTAACAAGATCAGAAGTTTTCAGGGTATCTGTGTCTGCATTTCTTGACTCTGGCAAAAATCGAAACTCCTGTACAACTTTGGGATAAATCAAATTGGACGACGATGGAACCTAAAAAGATCTAAAGGACCTTCCTCACGTATAGTCAGACGTGTCGCTTTGTCTAGGCTGTAATAAATCTCAGACTAAATGGAGCCGCTGTTTGTTTCCCGTTTAGGGGCCAGAAAATATAGGTTCTGCGTCTTGTTCCTGGACATTCAAGCCCCTTTATCCCAGAGAAACGTTATTACCTGTTTCCTGTCCTTTCTCAATCAAATTTGGTTTAAATTTCCATTATTTTAATTGTTACCAGGGCGGTAACAAAGCATTCACACAAAAGAATAAAAAAGTATGTTACCTGCCTCGTAAAAATCAGCCAGTCCAAGTGATTTCCACAGAATGCGGTAAATGCCATTTTGTGTCAAAATTGACCTCATTGCTTCATTATGAATAATTTAAGTGGTCGCACATTATACGGCAGTTAATAAAGGAACGACGATCTCCTCATTTTTGACTATCATTTTCTTTTTTTGATCACTGACGCCATTCTTTGAAGCATCCGCCATGCCTCTAGAAAGGATTAATTTTTATAAACAGGCGCCCGGATGGCGACATCCACAATTAGCAACTCTTTATTTGTTGAGAAACTTAATTAAACCCGGACAGGCGGCCAGAATTGGCTTGTTTCTGCTGGTATAAGCTGGCAAGATTAGGCACTAATAGAGTCCGACCGGTGCGCCTGGGGGCAGGGGCTCGGGTCGCAACAAATTACCCGTTCATTGAAGCCGGTTACTCATCCCAAATAGCTATTTTCTTTTATTTCCACCTGCCTTCGTAAAGTCTGCTTTATTTGTGTCGTTGACGACTCTACTGGCTCTCATGTACTACTTACCGATGCACGCCATTCCCATCATTTTTGACTCATATTCCTCCTCTCTCTACTCAATGTCCATAGTCATTTCATTTGTCGATTTTTTTCCAATTTAAATACGCGTTAAAGCACTTTTCTCAAAGGACATTGATTCCCGATGGGGATAGAGGACACCGAGAAACCGGACAGGCTGCTGAATAGATCGTTCCCGCGAAAAATTGACTATAGGCGCCCGCGAAATACACATCATGGTTCCATGGTGTAGCGGTTAGCACTCAGGACTTTGACGATTTGAAGAGATCCTGCGACCCGAGTTCGAATCTCGGTGGAACCTAACGTTTTTGCTTTCTTCACTCAATTCTTTTTCTTGGCTCCTTCCTTCCCTTCTTCAATTTTTTTGGACATTAGATCCGTAAAGTTAATACGTTATTCATGTTTCTGTTCAAAAACAACATCTAAACCTATCTATTTTATGAGAAAAAGACGCTCGTTACTAAGGGAGCTGAATCGAAATTGAGCTCCGAATTCTCATCTACTTCGCATGAGGAGGAGACGAAAGTACAGAGTAGTTATTAGTAGTCTTCCGTGAGTTATGATGCTTCCCCTTCTCTCGCTCATCTACCTAAATATTCTCAAGCAGAACCATCTCAAAAATAACTCGTAGAAGGGGGACAATATGCCCTATACCTATTGGTACATGTTTATCTATTCGATGAAGGTGTGAACATCCTTGGCTCGTGTTTGCCATTGGGAGAAATGAGGCGATTCTAAGTGTATGTGTCGCCTGTAGCTCTCTTATCACCTTCTCACCATATCCATGTTCTGCACTTGTCTATATACACCACTAGTTTCCGGTATAATTACATCACCGCCCCTAAATACATTAGTCAGCTTGTTGAGCATTCGCTCTCTTTTGACATATGCTCCTTCTGTTCTCTTCTTCTTTAATTTTCTTTACTCCTTTACTCATAACTCGTCCTCTTTTTTTCTCTCGAGGTCATAGCTATTTTTCAAGCCCAGCTAATTTCCTCGTGGCGAGCATCCTCGATATTCTCCTCTGAAATTGACATCCGCATAACAGGGTTTTTATCCACGGCTCATGCATAAGGATGTCCGCTTCGTGTTTTGTCTACTTCTCACTTTTACGTTTATTCTAAGAAAAGGAAACAAATTACAATGTAAAGACATCGACTTTCTTTTGAATCTCTCCTGCTCTTAATAGTACTTCTTCGAACATCCCCACTTTTGGACAAATCCCAGAATAGAGACAAATCCAGTCCAAATGGTAGTGAACTGATGTCGCAAGGTGAACCTTTTCCACGTCTGCAATTCTCTGAGTCAGAGACAAAGACTTGAAGCATACTTAGGTCACCGCACGACATACTAGAACTATTTCTGGGATGGCCGCCGTGGTGAATTGCCGCAACAAAATTCTTGTTGTTTTCTCTTATCACATATCCCGTTCCGCTATCTCCCTAAAATATTTTAACAAAAACAAAAGAAAAGTTTACAGAACAGCTGGTATTGTTCGTAGCGTAGGAAATGATGCGATCAAGTTCGGGAATTTGCATTGTTAGGTTTAAGCCGTTTAACATCTTTTTCGATTTAGCGCCCATCGGTTGGTTTCCGTATCCGTAGAATAGCGCTTCCTTCTGCGAGCTGAGTTCTTTTTCTAAATGAATTTACACGATATCCTTGATCTTAGTAGCTAGGTACCAGGTATGCAGGCGAATTGTGAAAGATATGGATCGTTGTTGTCTTCCAGTTCAGCTATTATTATATCTGCCAGTTCTTTGTCACATTCAAAATACGCTTTTGGAACGAATAGCTACCGATATAGGTATGAAGCGAGCAAATCTCTCTTCTAACCTTTACAATTTTCTGGGGGTGTTCATATGCTTTTAGATCTTGACATTTTCCAACAAACGGATCATCTTCCGAACACTCAAGTAAAATTCGTGTCGTCAAATTCTGAAGATCTTCACGAGATCTGCTGAAGAAAGTAGAGAATTAAAAATGGGATTGTACTGTACCAGCGCGACCATTGAGCTCGATAGAAGAAGCAATGAGCAGCAGTTATTATGTGTCGGGGACTGATCCAAGTTCCTGTACACCATTGGATGTGGTCTTTTTCTATAAAGACGCTCCATGGTGCTTGATAAAAGTTGGCCGGGTTTCCATGTGCTACCAAGCTTCTGCGTTTTCTGTTGTTACCGCCCTTTTCTCGAATTATAGGATGGGCAAACAGCTCATATGGCTCTGTAGTAAGTTGTGAAGCATATTGGCATGGCTTACCACCCATCATTCCACATTGAGAACGCAGTAGATAGTTTTCTTCAAAAGATAGTTTCTGAGAAACTACAGTAGACGATAGCAGCAGCAAAAAGGGAGGGTGACTTTTAGACCAAGCGCGACTTGGTCTAATGGTACCCTGCTTGGTCTAATGGTACCCTGCTTGGTCTAATGGTGACTATTGATCTGTTATTTCTCTGTGACTCGTCAAGTTACTTCCGCGGAAGAAGTAAGTTGATAGTGCCGAATCTCATCACTCATAAACTCTCTTTGATCGGCAAATCACGTATGCTTCCGAAGGCTCGCTTCGCTCGCAGGGCTAGGGGGGTATCCCTCGGGAGATTTGGATTCTTTAGTTTATAGAATGTCCGGGAGAAGAAAATCCGGGAGGAGATCGCTTAGGTGGGGAAAACAGTAAAATATCGTTACTGATGGCTGTTTTGCTCTACCAAGCGATCTCCTCCCGGATTTTCTTCTCCCGGACATTCTATAAACTAAAGAATCCAAATCTCCCGAGGGATACCCCCCTAGCCCAGCGAGCGAAGCGAGCCTTCGGAAGCATAAATGATTTGTCGGCCAATAAGTGATGAGATTTGGCACTGTCTTTCTAGCCAGTAATTCACCATTAGACGGGCTTTCTAGCCAGTAATTCACCATTAGACCAAATGGGGTACCATTAGACCAAGCGGGGTACCATTAGACCAAGTCGCACTTGGTCTAAAAGTCACCCACCCCAGCAAAAACAGCATGGTTGGGAAAAAATGAATTCTTTGCTATTCGCAGCATTATATGGAAGAATCATTGTTCCCGCTGGTGCCACAGAAGAATGCGTCTTTCTTGAGAAAACGTCAAATTTCAATAGAAGCGGAATTTTTTCCAGAACTTTTCGGCATTCCTTCTATAATATCAAACATTTTCCAATTGGGCACATTCCCACCCCGAATTGCAAGATTTATTCAGCAAAACAGTCACGTTACAAAGTAGGGTTGACGCCAGGGGCTAGGGCCTTTATCAAGCTCGGGATTTTTTGTAGTTGGAAAAGTCAGCTGAATTTATGCCAGCCTGAAGGAATACAAGTAAACAACAAAAATAAAAACGATTGAATAAAAACAAAAAAAGAGAACAAGGATGTACAGCAGGTCGGAGACCCGCTCGGCAAAGACAATCATTTGTGGGACTTATGTATCTAAGTGAAGTTCCCTGTGGTAGCGGGCAGGTTAGAGGATGGGAGATGCACACAAAAAGAGCGAACTTCACCAATAAACTTAGGATCGTACCTAACACCAAACTAGCCAAAAGTATTATAATTCTGAATTTTCTACTTCCGACACCAGACTTTTTTGTACAGGAACTCCTCTCCTAAATCAGGCTCTCATGAGCTTCCTATAAGTTTAGTAGCTATAAATATGTTAGCGATATGATTATCCATAAATAACTTATTCTCTACAACTTTTAATGTTTGCAAAGACTGCGGCCTTCGTCTTCAGTGCCAAACAAGGCTGGCTGATTTGCATAGGTATATATGGAGATATCGTCGCGAATACTATCGCCTCGCAGGTAATTGATTGCTTCCTGTTTTTTGGCATTTTTAGAACTTTATAGAATAGAAGAAAACAATTAGATAACGAGTTTACCCAATCGTAAATCTCTTTAAATGGGTTATGAAAGACAGAAGAGCATGTAAAGCCTGCTTACATTAAATATTCTGCCCAAATGCCAGGCATTGTCCATCTCTGGTGCCTTGCCATTGTTTCTAAAGGGCTTCGTTTGGTCACTAAACGCCCTTTTGATTATCCCGCCTCAGACGCCTCTCTATTATTGTCTTATCAACTTCTCTGTATATATTCTACGCATGGTCACAAAATCTTTTACGTTTCACCTGCTCTTTATTGCATTTCCTCGGCAACGGGTGGATAAGTTATTTCTATTCCGTCCCCGAGATTTTGTTTTGACGCCATCCTCAAAATTACTGCCACGTAGAGGAGAGCTCGCTTTACCCTTTAGCGGAGGCAGATTTAAGTGGGTGGCAGTTCGAACAATGAGAGCCCTTTTTCTAATTCCTTCGTGTGTCGTATATCAGCTCATAATCAGATTATTTTATTTTGGCTTAAAGTGATTTTATTCTTCTCTTTCTTCTCGTCTCTCCTCTGTCTTAGCAATTCGACTAGCTATTCCCATGTTTCCGGCGATATTCTCCTATAAGAGTTGACATAAAAGTTGTATATGCTTGAGGATTACTATAAAATGGCGGAGTGACCACTTCTCTTCTCGGGAGAGCTGGCTAACGCTGTCATAACTCCTTTGATCCATTTAATTAACCTCTAACCTTGCTGGCTAATCCCTTATTTTATGTATACTCTTCCACCTGGCCTCCCTCCGGTTGTAAATCTCTTGTCCTGCTTTGAAATGCTTGCTTTGAGGAGGTTAATCCCCTCGACTTACCCTCCCTTTTGAAGAAGAACTGAACCTATTTATTTTGGAGACAAATTATTTGACCCAAAAAGAGCTGAAAAGACTCCCGCACTTCACGAACCCGTTAGTATACGGAAATGTCATCTTATTATATCTTTTCATTTCTCATTCGCCTTCCTCTCATTAAACTTTTCCACTTGGTGGCAGGGGATCCGTCCAAGCGGAATGCGACTCTTCTTTCACACCAGCAGCTACAAATACTGCTCCCTGCTCTTGCTTCTCTATTACTTTTTTAAATTACTGAACATAACAAAATATTTTAGGCAAAAATGCGAATACTGCAGGTGTTTTTTCTTCTCCTAATAATTGGCTGCGTTACGAGCGCCATCAAATGCTACGCAGGTGAATTTTCTTCGTCTTTTGATTTAAAGGACTCTTTTAGGGAATAGTGGGAAATATAATCGACAATCACTTAGCGTCTGCACATCTATTTCATATTGTCTCAGTGTGAAGCACAAATCTGGCGTGCAGAGTTATTCCTGCGATGGTGAGGCCTTCCTTTTGTACCATTTATATTTCTTTCAGGCAACTCATTTTCTCATCTATCTCTTTGCACACTTTTTAAAAGTAAAGTTCCAGCTAATGATTATTTTTATGCCAGTAAGTTATTTGAGTATATGAAAGTCCCGCACACTAGGGTACCGAAAGTTTCATGTCTTAGAATCCAGCCTATGATTTAGAACATACTCAATTTACAGGTCAAATTGGCTCCTCTTCCACAAATCCCCGCTCTTCTCGTCAAATGGTATCAGATGGCTCACAAAGCTGTCACGACGGCGGAGATATTGGCACTGTCTGCTGTTGCAGCACCGACTTTTGCAACTCAATCCGACCTATTTATACCGGCACAGCACTTGTTCTTCTGGTCGTGTTTGCATTCCTTTGATTGGTTCTCCTTCTGTAGGAATTTCTCCTCAAATGTTATCACCCTCATATCCTCCGATCAGGTCATGGCTCGATGTTGAATCATCTCAACAGCAATAAAAGTCCCGTCTTTCCCTCCAAATGTTCCCTTTTAGATTCCTCTTGTGATTGCTTATGGGTAGACAAGTTTGTGTAATAAATGTATATTCATTTTGTTACTTACAATGATATTATATACTTTTAGAAAGTGACTTTTACATAAAATGGAAAACATGACGAGAGATATGAGAACCGTAAAACGGAATGAATTATGAAAATTATCATATGAGATCTGACGGACGAGTTCAGTCATCGGAGACGGGTAGATAGTACACGAGGGGACTGTTCTTCAACTTGTTGCTCTTGTCACATAAAGCAGCATTGACAAAGGTCTGAAAATGTCCAATATATCACAAAGGACAATAAATAATGTTCACAGGAACATCAAAAGGAATGATGTCAGGTCATTCGGTCAAGCGTTAAAGTTCTTGGTAAATTGGAAAGACAAAGCTTCTATGTTCAGAAGAGCATTCATTGTTGTTCGCTGGTCTTTCTCCACTTATGCTCTTTTTTTTCTCTCCTAACTTTTATAATTCTTACCGTATGGCCGTTTGTGGCAGCTCCATAACACTCGTGAACGTGACCAAAGACATGCAACTGTGGCTTCTTTTTGTTGATTTGTTCTATCAAATGACGACAGCCCCATCTTTCTTTTGCAAAAGTATCGAGATATCCTAAACTTTTCTTTCTACTGAGGATATTTTTAATTTTTACCTAACGCTGGAGTGTGGGTAATTAAGACATCCACTTTGTCGGGAATATTGGACCATTTCTTTTCCATCTCTGGTCCTCTCATAACGGAGAAAGGGTAGCCTTGGAGGGGGTGCCACGAAGACCCATAGAAGATTTTGCCCTTGATCTAAAAATCAACCATTTTGGTTGGAAACAAGTAGAAATTTTTGTGCAAAACCTTGCACAAGCATGTTTGCCCAGAAATTCTCCCTCTCTCCTTACCTCGATAGGTTTATCGTGAAGCCATGTCACGTTAGTCAAGAGGTCGTATCCCTTGAAAGTACCGTAATCTTTCCACATGGCTTCTCGCCTGGTCAAATCCTCGGTGTCGTCGAATCCCAGCTCATGATTGCCAGCAACCACAATCTTGTAAGGATGGTTAAACATTCCCATAACTTCGTTGAATTCCTTGATACAGCCAACTTCCCCAGCATTGGTAAAGTCTCCTGCGTGGATAAGCACATCCCCGTCAGGAATTTTGCCCTAAACGTCCATTATAGTGGGTGTGTTTTCGACGGAGACTGTCAACTTTTGAAAATAACATCATGAAATGACTTACAACTAATTCTCGCATTTGGTCATGGGTGTCTGACACGAGCACAAGTTTGAGGTATTTACCATGAGCTGGAGGGCAGTTGACCTCGCTGAAAATGATTGTAAAACAAGCGAACGAATAGTCGGACCCATCTCCCTGATAAGGAACCGTTTCCCACGCCCTAGTTTGTCCCACCTTTTTACAGTTAATCAAGGATACAATATTTTACAATATCTTAAAGTGCAAACTTGGGCCAACTTTGCTCAAAGCGATGCGCCCCGACAGGCCACCTTCATCCTCAAAAACCCGAATCTCTTGCTGCAACTGGCCCTGTCTGTCCGAAAATAGCTGCAAATATACTTACTTGTGATCTATTTCAATCTTTGTGATGGGTAAATTGTTCCTAACTGTCTCGTAGTACTCATTTTCCATATACGGGTCGATAATCTTCTCTTTTGTATCCATCGAAAATGGATTACAGATAGCTTTCTGAAAAGAGTACAACGTAAAGAACCTGGCACACGGGTCGAAAAGAATCAAAGTCAATGAATTGGCATGATAAGATGGTATAAGAGGCGATAAGCCGCAGCTTCTGGACTTCAAAGGGCAGCAGTAGGGAACCACCTACGCCCCGTTCCAGCTACTTCAAGTCAAATACAGGATAAAAGTAAGGAGGAGGCATGGATTACAGAGAGAGCATGCTCTGGATGGACCGGTTTAAATGCCAACCCATCGGGAGGAGCCGAATTACGGACAGTTGGAGGCGGTGCTTGAAGAATCACAGTACTCGGAAAGGGTAAAACTGTCACATGTTTGGAACCATTCACATGTCCATGACGTTAGGAAATCTACGTGTTTAACTAAGACTATGCCGCCAGCTAAAGATGAAGAAGAATGACTAGTCAGTGAGAAAGGAAGAGACCAACTTTGATTGGTAATTAAACCAAAAGTCTACGGGGACGAAAGAACTTCTTCTATTAAGAATAAACAACGCATTTGTGGATCCTATGACACGGTAATTAAGAGAGCCAGGATAGGTCGGATCTACGTCAATCCGCATCATGGAAATGATAAGCGGAAATGCGTAATTGCCGCAGTAGCAATTTGCACCGTACAGATAAATATCTGGAAAAGATGTCATTTAGTCAGCTCGGTGCTAAGTTAAAAGATCTTTTGAACTGACAGGTCAATTACACATAACAAGCGGTGATACACATAATTGGCGATCTTTTCACGACCACCGAAGCTCATCCCCACATTGTCATGGAGACTGGGGGAAATTAGCAGGCCATAACCCATAAGCAAAGGTTGACGGATGTCACCGTAAGGTCGATTCCGGAGAATTATAGATTTTCTCGAATTTAAAGCAGCTTACAAGCGCGTCTAATTAATACTGGAAAGCAAGATTGTTGGAAGCATTGGTAAACTTAGAACAAAAAGGGAAATTGCCCGCTGGGCATGAATGTTTTGTTGGAATCGGCCAATATTCAAGACGAATGGAAATTGATGCGCCGAAACAGAAAGAGGCGACCGGCTGGCCCAAGTGACCGGCAAACCAGCGTCTATTGAACATCTGGCAGGCGGGATTTTTGCCAGAAAAACGGAGAATTTCCATCAAAAAGAGGAATTCTTCCTGGTTACGGATTAATTGCTTACGTTTTGCTGGATATTCAAAGATATAATAAGAGAAACTAAGCCGGAGGATAATACGAGAGTACAAATCAATCTCATGTGATAGATTGACGGTAATCGAGAAGTAAACATGTTATTCATAATGTCTAGCAAAAGTCAAGAAAGTGAAGAGGCGAAGAAGAAGAGTTTTGCGGTCCTTTAAAATGTCAGTTTATTCCCTTAGGAGAAGCAGGAACCAAATGCAGGGAGAATAAATTTTGCCCGGTTTACAACCCACTTTTTCGGAAATGGAGCTCTCCCTCCTTTCTCTCCGCATGCGGACAACCTCTCACAACATTACAATGGCCCTTGTCCATCTTTTTATGCACCCATGCAGCCGTTTTCCCAGGGATGCGTAAGGTGAAAGAGAAGGGAGAAGGCTGTGAATTTTTTGGCAAAACTCATTCACGTGAGAGAGAATTGCCTCCATCGTCACGCAGACGCCGAAAACTTGAAAAAATGAGAGTTCTCATAATTTTTCAAAAGAAGAAGTCATGCGGAAAAGAGCAATTGTGTAGTGAAAAACAAACTGAAAGAAGAAAAAGAAATAAAGAAAAGAGAAAGAGAGAAATGGAGTCTGAGCAGTGGCGGATTATGGCGACTTACTCACAGACCACCGCCTGATTAGATGGAAGTGCATCATTTCCTTGATGATTACGCCAGAGCATCCCAAACAAATAAGAGTGAGGATAAATAGTGAGAAAAGATGAATCGTGATCCTTTTTTTCAGATAGCGAGAAAATTGGGCGCGAGATCCGAAATGCCAAAGGCGGAACAAATCCACTAGAGGCTGGCTGGCTCGTAGATTGAGTGACATTGCGCGGGTTGTTTGTTTTCTTGGCCACTCTAAGGCGTTGTTTCTGTTAAATTAGGCGGGAATGGGTGTATTTAGCCAGTATCCAATGCAATTCTATGTTGACCGAGAAAGGACAAAAAGAGGCAAATGGGTCCACACGAGTGCGTAAAGTGACGATGAGAGGATGGTTCTTGAAGTTAAAAAGAAGAGGAAAAGCCAAGGTCAGGAGGCTCCTCTTTGAAGGAGGTGGTCTTCGGTTCCAAACTGTTTGACACATTTGGCAGAATGGCACAAGGAGGGCGCTCGGTCGTTTAGCGACAATCATGTGGTCAAGTAAATAAGAGCCGAGGAAAAAGGCCAGAGACGCAGAGAAGGACCGGAGCAAGAAGTGGACGAAATTTCGCACTCTGTTCATTTAAAAAACAGCCATTGAAAACCTAGAATTGCGCAAAGTTAAGAAGAATCGCGTTTATGAAGGTGTTACGCAGCGCGAATGGGGCTTTTAACTACGCGGAAGATGACGCTGTTTTGCCGCGCTGATTACCCCTCTTCATTATTATAGGCGAGTGGAAGGAGAGTGAAGGGTCGGAATGGGTCGAGGGAACACCTGGCAGCCTCAGCTGGACACAAAGTCCACCGAGATTTGACCTTTTTCACACAGATCGAACATTTTTCGCTTTTCTATTGTTATGCGGTGGGTAAAACATTTAATGGAAAGCGGATGGGAATTGGGAACAGGTCAAAATAAGGAACATACATAAAACTCGAGAGCGTGGTGTAACGGACATGTCTAGTCAACACCAAATTTCATAGGTAAACACCGAAAACTTTATGACTTCAAAAGGCACCCCTTCCCGTCTTTATAAACTCCCATAAAAATGATATTTATAAGCAGAGTACAGCTATTGTGTTGTCCCAGTGTAACAACGAAAAACAGAATACTACAATGTAAGAATCAAAAATCTTGACTTCTAGACGGAAGCACTTTCACCACAGGAAGAGAAAAAGGCCTTAAATCACCGTAAAGAGTCGTAACACCTAGTGAAACTTGTCATTTGGTTGGCAATGCACACTGGTTTCCCGAAAGTCGTTACCCCACCGGAAGCTGTTTTGTCTATGTTCGCGTAACATTAACCGCGTGGCTCATTTTATCTTTTTCTGAAGTCTAGAAGAATTTTCTACTCAAGGCGGAATATACGCATAGGATAAACTTCTTGGTATAACGGGTGAGAGTAATGTAATTTTATCGCAAAGCCATAAGAAATCCGCCCGCCAAATGTCTTTTTGCGCAAAGAACGGATGACGTCTGAAGAGATGGCGAAGAAGAGAAAGAATCTCAAGCGCTTTTTTTCGGCTATGCCCTAAGGGCTATATGTTCCATGTTGAAAGAGACAAAGATGAATATGAGGAAATACAAAGGAGGGGAAACAGAATGCTCAGTGAATACTCGATTAGCCAATCTTTATAATTCTAAAAGATTGCGCATAATTCAGGATATAATTTAATTTTACAAAGAAGTAAACAAGAGATGAGTCAGGGAAGCTTCCTTCTTCCTTTAGAGAATTCAAGTAAGGCGAGATCAGATGGCGGTAAGAGACTGGCAGCGTGGATGGCGACCAGCCACCTGTCATTACCGCGTAGATCATCCTCATCGCTTCTTTATGACTTTTTGTCCTTGTCGCAACTGCGAGAGTCATTATTCTACGAGAACCTTAGCGTCAAAAGAAAGACGAGTGTGGGAATGTGATTGTCCTAGGGTTTATGCAGAGCTAAAGAGATCTCTGAAGGTCACGGTGGTTCTTCAAAGCTTTTTTAAAAGAATTAGGGAAGCCTCAATAGGTTAGGCGATTTTTTAAACGCAAAAATAAACAATGTACTTGGCGCCGACTTTGAACTTTTCAATAGTCACCTATGAGCTTGCCTGGCGTCGGGACTAATGCGGAACTTAGAAACGCCGTCACTTAGGGGATCACAATGGCTGGCGCGAAATGCACAACTTTTGATTTATTCCACTGCCGAAAAAAAATGTGACTTTGGGTATTGACAGCCATGAAGTTTGCTTCCCTGAAACAGAACATAAAATGAATAAAACCCAGACGAGACCACCCACGTTTTGGCTGAATTCATTATTCAGCGGGGAGCTGTAGCCCTCACTGAGTGCATGCCTTCTAATAACATTTTAGCACACCAAAGTTGACGAAAACAGAAAATTTGCTAGATCCATTAATAGTACAATTATCGTTTTCTGCAACAGAAAAATATGGGTTTCGGGGCAATTTTAAGGGCCCTTTGTCGGAAGAGTCTCATTCCGTCTGGTTGTCAGAGAGATGCAAATGGTTGTGACGTATATTGCACTACTGTAAAAGGCCTTATACCTAGAGCTGGCACTTGAAATAGGAAGAAATGAAGCTTATGAGAAGGCGCAGCTTGAGCCAGTTAACAGTGAATGATGCAACCGTCCTAATGACACAAATTACTTACTACAAATTAGCCGCCCCCTTCCCTTAATCAAAAACTTAGAGGAAAAACTACGTCAATTTATAATCATAAATCAGGAGAGTAAGTACCGATAATTCTAGCAGGAATTCTGAATTGTACTCTTGGTATACTTGGGGATATCCGACTGGCATAGACATCAACTGGCAAAAAATGCCCAATGGCCTAAAAATGTCTCTCTTTGTGAAAGGCTGAATCCATTATCTTTGTCACTCATCGGTGATTCAAATAGCGACAAATGGAAGCAGGGCAATTCGAGGGCTAATTTTCTTCTTTTCTGTCTTGTCTTTGATCTTGTTAGTTGGCTTATTCTTGGATTTATTCATGGTTCCGTGCTGATAGCGGAATGCGAAAGAAAGTGGATCATAACCCCCTCATGTTTTTTATCCGCTATAAAAGGACAAGTCCTCAAATGAGAGTATTAATGGTGTAAATGTTTAAGGGAGGTTTGTTTTCAGCTCGGCAATGATATGTTTAAAAAGTCATATCGTGTCGAAGCCTCATACCAACTAGACGGAGCCCAAAAATAAAAAAGTAAAATGTTTACCGCCCTCTCCTCACGCAGTCGACATTTACATCTAAACTTTTAACCAAGCTAATTGACCTATGTACCCATAAGAATTCGTATGTCTAATATAGACGTGCTCGTTGAATATTCGCCATCAATCTGACTGGGTTGCATTACTCCGCCCGATTTTCTGGGTTAAATCCCCGCTTGTCTGTAGACGGGGAAGAGGGCATCTTGTTGATGACTTTTAGCCCATTCATATATGATATCATTTCTCTCACATGTACTATACAACATTCAAGAGATACACGCGGAAGGCCACCTTTGTTTTTGGACTCCCCCGAATCTTGATTTATTCAAAAGCCATTCGAGATATCAATTATCGGGTCCAGCTAGCGCCCACGCTTGGCTCAGTTTCATTTTTAAGATGATCTCATTTTGATCTAAAATACCATTAAAAGTTCACGACTAGACTCTGCAGCGTTTTTCTGGAGAAACATGCATTCCGGAGTATTTCCACCCAACTTCCAGAAAGATTTCGCCGTATCCTTATATCCATCCATAAAAGGATAAGTAGCACTTCCATTTTTCCGCCGTCGAACGAGTGTGACACATACCTTTAAATCTTTGACTGGCTATGTAGAATGCTATAAATATTCATTGCTACAGGTGATTTTGCAAAGAAAAAGGCATTTCTGCCCACCTGTTTCATTTTAGCTGTCATTTTGCCTTTTTAGTATACTGTAGTTTAAAACTTCCTCAATTGTATGATTAGTATATTCAACGTATAATCATTGAAATGATGTGTCACTTTCCCACAGGCGGAAGTAATGGAGTTCATGTGATCCAGACGAATATCTACTTTGTGTGTGAAATAATACCTAGACTGATCTGGATAATTCCTCCTCCCACCAGGTCAAAATATATCCTTGACAGACTTCCCTGTCCATAACGAAATCCAGGATAATATACAATTACTGTAGCACATAATTTAACTGGCTTTCCCCCAGTTTTGGGGCGCAAGTCTCATTTCTGCTGTTTGAGGTCCCATCTTAACACTTTTTCTTCTCCCAGAAGGCCACCTAAATCGCTTATAATCCCTGCGTGATATGGAAAAAGCTATGGCATGCCAGTTCCTGGAACCATCCCTGAATCAAGCAAAAAACTTGACATGACTAGAAGTCATTTAAATTGTTGCAGTTTATACGGTAGACCAGGCAAGATCAAACTAAGGGCAATATCCTCATTCTCTCAACCATGTTGTAATTGGTCGTGGATTCCCTCGAATAGACTTGAATCCTTTCAACTTTTGGCTTCACCTAGTCGATCTTCGTATTATCCACTTCGGGGGCTTCGTTCTGTACGAGGAAGTATATCAGACTTGCAGAGGAAGAGAAATTATAGGATAGTAGGACTATTACCTGAGAATATAGTTATAGGTCTTTTACGGGAAACAGACATCGGTTATTATCCACCCTCACGGCATAATCCGCCATAATTGAAAAGGTACAAATGGACTGTATGTTTACCGGATCGTCTTAACCTCATCTGACTCCATTTATCTTGAGATGAAAATAACTATTACCTCCTTTTTTCGCCCTCAGTACTCTGACCACTCCTTATAGAAAATAGCCTTAGACAGGAATATTTCCAAAACTGATGTATGGCTTTCTTAAGTTCCTTCTCTTTTTCCCGGAATTCCATGTCTTTTTATTTCCCGCATGAGCTCCGAAATCTATGGGCGAGACCAATGAGCAAGGCGTGCAGCGACCAGGGTGGTCTAGGAGATTTTTTGCACCTGATCCATCATTTATTAACATTTGCACCGTAACCCCCTTCATCTTTTTTGTTCAGATTGGTCTGTGGTATCAGCTGACAAGGCGTTTCTACTCAGAACCTAATCCTGTTATGAGAATAACCATATGATAGAGATTTACTCATCCTGTGCCCATTATTTTCGGAGATCACTAGTTTTCCCCGTTGTTATACCAATGGAACATGTCATAAACTTGTGATGGACATGGCTGTGGTCATCATCCCTATTCATAGATTCGAACTTGAGACAACACCGAGACATTGGACCCATCCATGTTTATCGTGGTCAAAAAGACCTCGTCGTCTATACGAGAATGTCTCAAAATGACCTCAACATCATTTTCCTCTTTTAGAATGAGAATATTCTAATTTCATTTGGGTTACTCGTGACGAGTTTAAGTAAAGAAAAACACAGTGATGAACACGAAAAAATAATTCAATTGGGCTCTATTAATATCCATCTAACTACCAAGACACCTGAAAACAAAATCAGCCCACCGAATTCACCTGGTTTATAATTTTCTAATCTTAAAAATCTCACGATTCGAACCCTTTTATAACCTTTGGGAAACCAAGCAGTAGTTCATCTATCCCTTCCTCAAAACATATCCGATCTCTAGTAAACGAACATTCGCGGGTTTTACCTGGAAGAGACCCTTAAATAGGGTGTTTTCCCTCCATATCCCCTATTTTTACCCTATTTTTATATCTATCTATTGTTGTAGATTCTGCTATAAATCGCTGTGAACGCTCGGCTTGCTGGGTTCAATTTGTTGCCTTGAAACATAAGGGTAGTCAGTCGAAAATATATCGCCAATAAGCAAGCCTTTCAGCCAATTTCCCAGACTGAATTCTTGGAAGAGGCGAAATAATCAGAAAGGCTTGTTTTGAACAATGTTTATAGAAGACCAGGAGGCAACCATACAAATGACAATATCTCCAGATCACTTGACTGTGAGAGATCCCAGTTTATTATTAAAACCTTTAATTTCTATAAAAAGGCACATTCGTGTAGACTGTGCAGAAACTCGAAAGATCAGCATAAGAATATTTGAAAAGTGGATACTTTTAGTTCCAGGGAACCTCGTTAGATTGGAATTATTAAAAAGCTGGTAAAGTTTCAGATTTCCCCAGCATTAAGGGTCCTTCTGTCCCTAAGGGTGACGTTGTTGACCATCCCTAGAATATGCCCTAAAATTGTCTTTCCTGTTTCTCCACGCATAAACAAAAAAAAACGACCACCAACTGGTGATCATTCCTTCCCTCGGGGTTCCTTTCCTTTTTACTCTAGAATTATCTTTAGTATATCAAATTATCTTGATGTCAAATTACCCCTTTTCGGGTTACCGTAACCCTCATCAATCTGGCTATTTCAGGCTATCTAATGCATTGATATAAATTTCCTTTAAATGATTGTTTTTAATATGTTCGAACTACTGTATATATCACAATGACGAGATAGACAAAGCGCCGTAATTTCTGGACTTCTCACAATGTACTCTCTCTCATCAGATGGGGATTAAACTGGAAGTATGGCAGGCCCATGATGAACACGGGGGATAATCTCTGACCCTAATGAACGTAAGAAAATGACGGAGTACAACCCGATCGGGTCCAGGATATCTGAAGATACATCTAAGGTTATCACAAAAGACAGCTGAATATTTTGGACTTGAGATCTCGCGGGGAGCAGCTGCCTTTATGATCTCTTTCTTTCCGGCCTGGTTTATCGGTCTATCATAATGGGTTACTCATAGCCTCGAATTTTTCCCACTCTCCGTCCTATGAGTGCAGAGCACGCTTTCATTAGTTTGCCCATAAGACGGGATATAAGTTCCTGGTCCAGTTCATCTCTTTCCAATATTCACATGCCCTTGGTTTCCATTCTTTTTTAACGTCACACTTGTCTTAACGTTCTTAGTCTGGAAAACAAAAACAATGAGAAAGATCACTTACGTCTGATCTTTCATTGGAATGATTTTTCAGTCTTAGTAATCCCTACAACCATTGCTAGCGTTAATTACAATTCATTTTTGCAGCGTCTCTCCCGCCACTATGCAGTGCTCCATCTTGGTCTTTTCGGTTTCGGCTATGCTTCTTCTTCAGACTGTCAGGTGGGTGTATAGCTATGGATGACCAGGAAAACAACCATTACTTTTTGGAACACGTAACGTGACGCAGTTACTTAGGTCAAACACGATACTCTAATTTATTAGAAGTACACTGGGTAAGGTGTTAGTCGACTAACGCAAGACTTATTAAATTTGTGGGAGTTTATTCGAATAATTTATTATGAGATTGTGGGTGCATGAACCTTTAAATTTTGCAACACGAACCATTTCAAAGTCCAAGTTAAAAAAGGCGACCACGCTAATCATTTACTTAAATATGTATGAAGGTGATAATGTCTTGCTGTTCAATTCATAATATATGTACTGTTCAACGGAAAAAAGGAACAACCACAGGCCTCCTTTGATTCATTGTGGGATAATTATACAAAACGTCATATTACTGGCAGATTAACCCCCTCAACTGGAATATACTTTGCGTTTGCTAATTGCGATACGTCTTAGACAGAACCAGGAAGGAACACCTTGTGAATATACGTTAATCTGCTTGTGACATGTCAGGGACATCCCTCACACGTTGGATGAAAAGATGCGGAGGGTAATAATAAAACTTGGGTTGGAGGATCATCCCCATAATGACGTCTATTTAATGTCAATCCATACGGGAACATTGTGTCCTGTGCCCGTCGTTTAAAGAAGTTTTAAACCAAATTACTGTCAACAGTAAAAACTGTCTAATTATCATTATAATTTTTACAATAACTACCATAGAAGATTGCTGCAAAGTTGCTTTAACGAACAAACCAGTTCTCATACGAGTACTCGTTCTCCGTGCTTTGTTCAGTTGTACGATTGAAAATAGCCACGCGGTGGATATTTCCGCTTTATCACGTTATAACTGCCTTCTACATACTTCGTTGATTTCGTTCCGTCTGGCGATAGAATCATTTTCTATTCTAAACAGTAGTTTTTTTTCTCTTCCTCTCGCTGAATGGGTGGCGCCCCCAGAGCTCTGGCCTGAGCCACGCCCCTCGCCTTGTCTCACTTTGAGAAATGCTCCCGATCCGGATCGCCCACAGCCTTCTTTGCGTCTTAGTCTGCTTGATAGTTTGGTAAGTCTTTAGGGGATCTTTTAGGCAGGGTTGTGTAGAGGGAAGCGCGCAAAGTCTAGCTTAGAGGTATTTTATCTTAGGGTGCATCCCCTAGAATAGGATCTCTTTTTGCTTGAAGGAACCTTTTGAGATAGTTCAGACAGTAGCCAACAACATTTTTTTGATAAGATTCTCTAAAAAATCTTTCAACTAGAAGAAGAAAAAGTCTTTTCTTCCACGGTAGTTTCTCCTCAAAATTTTCTGCCTTTTATGTCTCAATAATAACAGTGTTATCCTCATTCACTCATCCTTTTCTTCCTTATGACCCATACTGTCTGTCCCAGGATGACTGCGGTGATCGGCACAAATAGAGACATTTCTCAGTTTTTAATCTAATCCAATGACGTCTGACCTTCATCCCAAAACAGGATGGTCCTTTCCTCCCTCACATCGTAATTGTTCGAATTTTTTGGGACAAGCATATTCTGCGAATTATTCACCCAGTACATCATAGATGTTCGGATAGACTTGGTGCTTACCTCACACTTTGGAATGTGGTAGGTGAGAGCGCACTCCGCTTTGATCCCCCACGTTGTTCTGAATAATTTACCGGAAAAGGAGTAACTATCAGATTACGCAGCTGATTGTAACTTGTGCAGCGGATACGTCAGAAAAGGGAGCGGCGCAACTTCCGGACTATTTCCAGCTGCAATCTCTGATAGAACGGCATCGGACAGTGAATATTTGAGCAGGTTGAATAAAGTCCAGCTGACTGTGTCACGAATAATTTGCGCTTCTGGAAAATGGCAAAGAACAGACAGCCACGTCAGGGCCCACTCCCTCTACCCTGTTATTTTAGAAATGAGGAAGCAATTTAATCTCTTCCGGTTGGGTACATTTGTATAGAAATCTTAAATAGAACTGAGTACAGACAGACTGAGTACAATCCTCGTCATTTCAGTGCTTCTGGATACGTCAAGAAAAGCGACATAAATGAATTCGCCTCAGCCATCAACGGAGCTGGTCGACTCCGCTACGGGAAGCGTTCTAACTGGGATTCCCTTTACCAGTGAGTCTAATTATCAAAATTACGAAATATCTCGTCATGGTCTGCCCATGATGTGGAAATGACAGCCAGTCCAGATAAACAGTCCAATAATTTCAGAGAAGCTCTCTGGGAGGCGGAAGACAACGCCAATGATGTCGTCAACAACTATAACCAGCAATAGTAAGTTTTTACAGCAATATTATGAAGACATCCGGTCATATCAACAATTTTTTGGCTTTCCTAAAACAAAACCTTTTCAGCGCAAAGCGGGCCCCAATGCCAAGCGACATTCTCCAGAATTTAAAAGGTGCCGAACGATTGAGGTTTGTATCTTATTCTTTGTAAATAAGCAGCACTAGTATTTGAGCTAGAAAAGAAAGGGAAAGTATTTACACCCATATGCACATCTTCCGTATGGACCACTTAATTAGACACAGCATGTTTTTGACAGCTTATTCAAGATTTCTTCTTATCGTAATGGCTGATATTTCAGGTTTGGACGTAAGTAGACGGTTGTCAAGAGGACGGTTCAGAAGCTCACTGGCTCTCCAATAAAATTGTAATTTGTTCCTCACTCTTAAGCATTATGCTGAAATGATCTCATGGTTTTAGTGAGGCGGTTAGACAATAAACTTGTTAAATAATTTCTATGCTAACTGATTGAACATCGTTTACCAGGAAAAGGCCTTTTTCTTTTTGGTATAGAACTTCTTGCCTTCGGCATCTTACAAATATACTATCATGTGCTTTGTGTCATGGATACTCGCTTTCACACGAACAGTTTCTGGTCAAAGGTTACTTCTTTTGAAGGAGCCGCTGTCACGAGATTTACAGGCCAAAACCGGGCAATGTTCCCCGAGCGCCATAAATTTTCCCTCGCCGATTGCAACCTTCCCATTCGACATTTTGCATCCTGTGCAAAAGTAGCCCTCCTCTTCATTTCTTGTACAAAACATAGCAAACACTCAGAAATTAAAATTCTTTGAATAACCAGATCTTAAAATAAAGGGCTCAGTCAGGCATCCCTTCCACTTCTTGCAAAATCATTTTCCCCATTCCGGGGCATAAAATTGCAAAATGAAAGGACAACAATAGGCCTCGAGTAGAGGGTGAAAACATAGTCTCTTTCTTGTTCCCCTTCTTCCATCTTGTGGGCAGAGAGGATGTTTTCCGGTTTCGGAGGTCGCTATCTCTGGTCTTTCACCTATGTGAGAGATAGTTACTTACCATTTTATTCTTTCCTTTTCTTCTTTTGTCAAAAAAAGTCGTGTTTTGAACACATGTCATCGTAAATTGAGAGAAAAATATCAAAAAACGAAATACGATACAGTGGGGGAGTTAAAACTTTTGACCTACTGCTAATAGGTTTATATCGGACCCGAACAAACGGGGGCTGATGAATAGAATTAAACTTTTCCCTGTTTAAACTACACCGAAAGGGGAGCTGAAAATACCTCCAGCGTTGATAAGATCAGAGCCAAGGAAATAGTTTGTTACAGCGGGTCAGGGAGGAAGAGGGATGAGTCCATCTGTTCCCATCGCTATTGTTGAGCGAGCTGTGCCCCGAACTTGAATAACCTCTCTTCTATAAACATAAAAGTGCTGCAGATATTATTCAAAAAGTGCCAGCTAACTGACCAGGTGTTTCTCCTGCACAGCCGGATGAGAACATCCATCCGCTGTCGTTTGCCATTAGTCTCCAGTCATACCCATGCATTGGTGATGTCTCTCGCTGTCCCTCTTTTGCCTACCCAGCGAAAACATCTTCTTTCCATTCTTTTTCTCCCTCATTAAAGAACGAATGTCCAAATGTTAATTACCCGCGGGTCAAAACACATCCAACAGCTGACTTGGATGGGATGAAACTGGTCGGTCTTTATTGCCAGATGCAGCGTTTATCACTCTCTCTCCCACCACATATTTTAAACCCTTTCCGTGTGCTGCTTTGCGTTATTTGTTGCAGTGAGAGAGACCTTAACCAACCGACTTAGATCAATTGCAACCGCATCCCCATATAAATCTTTGCTCTCACACGGGGTCTCGCTGTAAAGCGCCCGTTTCTCCTTTTTTCTCTCCCCCTGTCAATGACAACACAGATTACTTTCCACTGTTATTGGCCAGTCCTCCTGATATTGATGATTTTTTTGCACCCATTTTAGGTCAAAAGCCTTTTCGAGCTGATAAGGAACTCTTTTGAACATGAGAGGTTTTATAATCAAAGTCATGGATGCATATTTATTTACAATAGGTTTCCCCCTTCCGTAAGTAAATATTTGCTGAGCTCCCCTCACTCTCCCCTTTGCTGGCCCACTCTTTCTCTCTCTGGAGGGTATTCATGCTCCGCGTGCGACAATTATCTGCCCCTTTACATAACTGTGTGGCCGCCAGGACGCAATCGATGTAACGTGACCTAGGCGACGCTGGCAATCGTTCCGTTTTTTTTTATTTCCGTCTTTGCTCTACCCAATTCCAGCTGATTTGGAATGGAAAGATTGGAATTAGGAGGCATCAGTTTAAAGGATACAGTTGGTACATTAAATAAAGTAAGTTTTATATATTTTTTTTCCTTTAATTTAATTTTAATTTTTCAGATGGATCCGGTAGATTTTTGTAGAGCAAGAAAATCGTGTAAATTTTTAAACGAGGTCGCTGTTGGTTGTCGTCAACACATTCGGGTTCCAGTCGTGGCAAAGGACCTTGTCATCGGGCCAGTTCCTCTACCAGTAACTGTAAGTTTTTCCAATTTTACATTTTTTTAAAAAATGTTTTAGAAGAAAGAAGCCAAACAGCAAAAAAGAGGGGAAGTCCGCTTCTACGCGGTCTATGTTTTCCCCCATGACAATGAATATTTTGACATCAAGCCAGATGGCACGTGCAGTTCGCACCTTCACTGGACAACCCAAAGAGAGATGGTCCCATACGAAGACATCGAAGAATCTTTGGCCGGCTATCAATTTCGCCATGCTGAAATTGTAAGCCTATTTTTGCTTGTCTTTCTTCTTTAGCGATAACATACAGAAAGGTTGCACCAAAACTAGTTTGCAAAATTTACTGGGCCTGCCATAAAGGACACCCATAAGTAGCCGCAATTTGGGACAATTTCTATTTGACGAACGGCCGGTCTATCGACCATAACATGTCCATATCTTTTGATAAGACGCGTTGAGCGCTTTTTAGGAACGGCAATCACATTACTTAGCGAAGGCTCCCACCCAGAAGAAAAAATTTCGTAAATGAGTTAGCGTCTGCCTATTGATTTGCGGCAAAAGAAAAGAACACCAGCGTTGTTTGCAATTTGAAACAAAACACGGCTCGATTAAGACTCCGCTGATTGTTTTCAGAGATGGATTTCGACAAATCCTTGGGTGAGATATCCAACAAATGCCGAAATCACCGCCTTAACCGATAAATTGCAAAAGAAATACAAGACCCTGAGACTGACGGAATTCAAACTGGAAACCATTCAATTCTTGGCAGAGAAATTGAAACCACAAACCTTGAAACTTCATAATTTGAGCTATCCAATTCGCGAGGATATTACCGATATTCTCACAGCTGAACAGTTTGAGGCAAGCATTTCTTTAATTCCTTTATTATTATTACATCTGTTAGGGAACAGAATCGTTGATTGTTGAAGGATCTGGTCCGTTTACGTGTTTCTGCTCGAATATCTCCACAATGGGACAATTCTACAAAGAATTTATGTACATAAAATCACCAAACAATCTGAGGGACAGAAGATTGGAAAATATCGATAGATTGGGAATTATGGTCACTTCTTTTATCAAGGTAGATTTTTCTTCCTTTTTTACAAGCTATTTTTTTCGTAAAAGTGGATTTTCCCGGCCTTTTCAAAGAGGAGATTGTATGACTGTTTCAACTGGGAATTGAAATACGATCCTTGGTAACAAATATTCAATTGTTTACAGGATTGGATGCACGGAGTTGAGATGAAACTTCGCAGTTTCTTCATCTCCAATATCAACCTCCCAATTGACTTCATTGGATCCGAACTGACAGAACAGCTACAACTTGCTAGCCCGAATAGTATAACCAGCATGGTGAGCATTTTTTTCACCTTTTCTTCAAGTTTTCCTTTTTAGTATTATGCCCCTATTGAACTGTACAATAGAGAAGGAAATATCTACCATGAATGTGTCCTCCTGCCCAGAATGGTCGGTAATGGCCTGATGGTTGTTGGTGTCAAGTCGACGGATCTCTTCGCAAGGATTGTGTACACAACTGTAGAATTTCTGGATGCGCTGGCGCAAGTCTATGCAACCTCTCCTATAGATTATTCCGCGTTGTCACATGATACCACCAGGTTTGATGACTATCTTAGTCGTTTGGATTAGTCGCTTCTTTTGTTATATTTTGTTACCTCTCGTCTAGTCTCTGCCTACATTCCAAAATAGTCAATCTAGATGTCATTTTCCTTATTCTCCCGGGTCTTCTATTCTGTGAATTCTATCCGTTGATAATACTCCGCTTGTGCAAAGCAAAAGTTATATTTATTCCTAACTGTAATCTAGGAAATAAAACATTTTTTCGGTTATTTATTGTTATTTAATTGTTATATATAAAGAGTATCATATCAGAACATGCAGATTTTATTGGAAATAAAATTTTATTTGAAGAATTTCTGTGGTAACCCTCGGTATCAATTGAGGCACGCTCGGTTTAAAACAACACGATTTTATTAGTTAAGGGTTTTGTTACAACAATGAAATACTTCTTAAAAGGCAGTTGCTGAACAAAAGTAAGGCTTGGACTCGTCTTTTTCTTTTATTACAGTGTTAAACGAAAACTACTGGCATGGCACCATCACTGCTGACATTTCTGTAATCGTCTAACATTTTCCACGTTAAAATATTTACAAACAAGCTCCATTATCAGCAGTAACACAAGATACTAACAATAATAGGATGCATATTCGGCTACGATAGAAATACGTAAAAACGCGTCATCTGATCTCCATCAAAGTAAAATCTTTTACACCCATACAATATCGGCAGCCAGTGGAAACTCCCTAGAGGCTTTCCCCACCAGGGATGCAAATTCTGAGGCGCTCCCTGTCCACCTCGAAGGAATGCGCCTCCAAAAAAAATTTACTGACAGGAGGTTAATTTTTGGAATCCCCCAAATTACCTGGAGAATAAATGCCCATAGCATTTTGAATGGAAAACTTTTATAGAAATAGGAGCAATTTCCAGTACCGTGTTTGACAAAAGAAAACATTATGAATGTAGTCCAAAAGTACTGTAACAATTTGTTTCGTTGAAAGTCGCAAGAGCTTCAGTTGGAATTTTTGCGTTCCGTTTGAAGATGACCTCATTTCTTAATAGTAAAGCAGCTTTATATAAACTTGTGCCGTAATTAGCCAATTTGGTCAGATTCCAAAGCATTTCTGTACCATTTCGGGTGAAGACTGACCTCCTAAAGAATTATATCTGTATTTTACATGAATTTTACTTTATTTGCTGAAGCAGTTCTTCCTTACTCTGAAACAAAAGTGTTGCATTTTCGTCTGTCTGAGCTCCTTTTTCTTTAAACCGAAATATATGAATATCAGCGTCGTGAAAATTGCTCATTAGGCAATAATCCGACTCGTTTCTTAGTTTTACGGACCACCAGATATCTCTTTCTTCGGAAGGAACAACAATGACTTCAATGAAAACAATGACAACAATGAGAAAATCCATGATTGACGTTTCATTGTTGAACAGCAGATGTTTGAGAGTTTTTGAAGAATAGCCGCAGCATGAATATCTACTTCCACTATAGTCATTTTCTTCTCCTCATTGTGCTTTTCCGCCTCCGCACTCTCCACCCTATAATCATCCCACCAAGGGCATTTCTCCACATGTGGGAATCAGACAACGCTCTGAACTTTTTTATCCTTTGGCCACTATCCCTCAGCCTGTCAACCTGTGGCAGATGCATGTGTTTATTGTCGGCAAAGTTATACGAGTAGGTGCGATCTGCATAAACAAGCACAGGTGATCGGGTGGCGGCCTCTGAAGGAGCTTTGTAGATAGATTAACCGAAGGTTAATGTGACTTATCCCATTTTTTATATGGACAATATGTGCCACTTGAAAAAAATAAACCGAAGCATAGGATGTTTATAATCTTTTGCTACATTTTATTCTACACGTCCAGATACGCAATGAAATAATAAGCACAGCCGGTGTTTTCAATTCGCAGAGATAGGTCTCTCGCACCCATACAAAATCGGCAGCAGGTGGAATGGACCCTAGCACCAAGCTCCTACTGAACCAGGCACTTGTGACCAGGGACGAGTTCCCCCAAGTTAACCCAAGTTAAACTTTGGGGCGCTCTCTGTGAACCTCGAGAGAATGCGCCCCGGAGGCCAATTTTTGAAATCCCCCACTTGTTGGGGGAGCATGGGATGGATACTGTAACTGGTGTCTCAATTTTAAAGGGAACTGTGAGAAATTCTGAATGAATTCTCCAATTCATCCACTTATTGATACATGGAATCTCTGGTCATTTGTCTGCCCTCAGAGAGTAGAGTTCTGCCGCGCACACCCATATGATGTCGGCCGACAAACCAACAGAATTGGCGCTCTGTCGTTTTTCTCTGCACGGGTCCTTGTGTTTCAAGGGTCCGTCTGTTCCTGCTGGGACATCCACGACACTAAATTTGGGACGCTCCCTGTGTACCTCGAGGGAATGCGCCCAGATGCAATTTTTGTAATCCCCCATCAATTGGGAGAGCGTACACTTTACAACTTCTTGCGGTGTCACATAATTCAAACTAATTTCATTATTTATCCCTCTATGTATTATTTGATATGTACAAACAATGAACAAATCCATTAGCAACATTTTTAAGGGGACAGGAAAAAAGAATACCCATAAAGAAAGTCTCTATCAGGAACAAAGGCACTTCTAAAAAAGAGACAAATAACAATAATTGCACGTGGAAATTGAGCATAATAAAGCAAAAAATGGGAGACAAATAAATAACAGTGACACGCGTGAGAGACACCGAGAAATGAAGGGATTCGGGATGGAGGAATGTCCCTAACAATAAAATAATTTGGACTATGACAAACTTGGCAATGAGATCAACTACCTAAAGCAAAAACCGGACTCATTTGAGAATTAAACTATCGATCCATCTTGACTTGACAATCGCGTTAGTTTGCATAGTTTTGTACTTGTCGTGGAAAGGGTCGTCTGCTTGTATGGCCTGGGTTGAATTTCGTCCACAAGATTCGAAGAATAAGGTGGCGGCGCTTCAAAAGACGAACGAGGGCAGACCTGAAATGAGAAAATTAGAACTGTACAGGGAGACATATGCCAAATTGGAGAAGATTGATAGTGTGTGCATGGAAAATGCCGAAAAGGGTATCCCGCGGTGGGAGGTAGCCACGCTCAATCGAAGGTGGCTGACGGCGTGGAAAAAAGTACGCCGGATACCGTAATCCCTTGAAGGTGTGAAACAAGTTTCTAATTAGGAATGATCCCCGCGTTACTGGGCAAAATATTAAAGATATTCACATAGTTTTCTGGTTTCTTACCTTGTAAACAGGCGCGTGTTGTGTAGATGATGAACATCTCTCGAACTGCCCTCCCGCTGTCTCAGTCATAACAGCATTGACCATAACGAGATTCTTGATCTTTCGGTAAAAGAAGAGATATCCCAAAATAACAGTTCCAATGACAGCCAAAAGTAGGCAGATCCCTATAAACCCGTCATTAGTTGCAACATTCGTAGTTCATCATTCGCCGTCCGTATAGAATTGAAAACTCACCAAGAACAAGTGTTTCACCCGATTTTGATACAGACGATGATGAATAGAAGGGTACGGTAGCATTGCCCATACAGATAGCGACATCACATCGAGAACCAGTGAAGCACGGAGGACACACACATTGGGCAACATCACCATGGGTCAGGCAACTTCCCCCATTTCTAAATACAAGGACTGTTTTTTGTTTGAAAAGGGATAATACCTGCATGTGTCTCGGCAAGAGTTCTTTTTAATCTCACAATTGGTCCCGGTAAAGCCTTCTGGACAAGAACAACGGGTAAAGTTCTTCTCTTTGAGGCATTTTCCTCCTGAAAAGGTAAGTTGATTAAGATTGGACTGGCTGAATCAACCCCCGGATCATTTTCAAAAAAGTGGATTGAACTTGCCCTTTTCTCGGGCGCCTGGTGTTTCCCCTTCTCCCACCCGTAGGAGCACATTAACCTCAAGGCTAATGCAGCTCTCTTGAGACATTTCTACTCTCTCTGCTGTCTCTTCATTTAGAGTACTACCCCGCGCACCGGAACATAAATCAGACCACCCAAACGCGATGCATGATTACCATCACAATGCGGTCTCTTGTACTTTTATATGAGGCAGATGGTAACGGAAGCAGATTGGATAAGAGAGAACTAACCGTTGTGGCAGACATGTTTTCCATTGTCACAGATATGTTCAAGTGTACTGTTGGCACATTGTGGTCCACCGAAGCCATTTGGACATTCGCAGATATAATCAGAGCCTCGTTTTCCATTAATACAAGTTCCTCCATTTTTACAGGGACTGAAGATGGCGCAATAGTCCTTAGGCTTGTCACAATGTTGTCCACCCCAGTTGGAGCTACAGCTACAGGTTCCAGGAACATTGTCAGCACAGGTCCCGTGTTGACAATCCTTATGTGGCATACACTGAAAGACATAATTAATATCCGCGTGGTTATCATCAGTTCAAAGTGACATAGATTATGCAGAAATTCCAACGAACCTCCTGACAGCTGTTGCCCTTGAAACCAAATTGACATCTGCAGATGCCAGGGCTGATGCAGGTGCCATTGCCACATCCAGAATGACAGTCTGCTGAAAATTATAGTTTATAGAAGGCGATATGTTTTTTCTTAAAACTTTTTTCTTCCCTTCACTTCGTATAGACCCCATTTTTCCTGAAAAGCCGCGCAGGTGGGCGCGGCTCATCAAAGCTGGCCAGCTGGCCCCAATGGGGTGTCTACGACCATTAGAGGCAGTTCCGATTCGAACAATATGTGTGTTGGTTTTCTTTTTCGTGTTCAGAAAAAAAAACGAGCTAACTTCTCTGCTGGAGTGCCTGGGACGGCCTTTGTCGGCGCCGGCAGAGGAATACAGTAATTACCGGACGCCCGGAAACAAAGCCAGTCAGGTTGACTGAACATTGACAATGCTACAGAGGAGGAAATGAGACCCTTACTACCAACTATTATCATAAGATTTTACACTCCCTTTTTGATGGGGATCCCTAGTAGCACAGGTGCGGAATCTGTTTGTTTTGGGTGTGACCTATTTATCTAGATTCAAATTGGCGCCTATCGGAAAAAATGGACAAGACAGGGCGAAAGGACTCACGTTTTGTGCAATGGATTCCAGTCCAGCCGTCGTTGCACAGCCTCTCGCCGTTGGGTCCACAGGTAAAGTGGCCGATTAGTCCTGAGGAAGGCTGGCAGAAGACTTTGCATTGCGGACCGTAGATATGCTCGGCGCAGACGTATCTCATAGTCGTGTGGATTGGAGCACTTTCGAGCTCTTTCCATTCTTGTCCACTGGCAACTGTCCCTCTCCAAATCTTAGTAACCAGAACTTCTAAAAATGGATATATTATTTTTTAAAAAGAGATCCCCGTGTCCAATCGAATAACCCTCCCGGTAGCTACTTTTTGCCATAAACAGCTGATAAACCTCGACCCGACTTGCCTTGGCTCGTGCCCACTATTTGTCTCAGCTCGATTATCACTAGAAGAACACGGGTGCCCTCTTGATAAGGCTCTTTTTAGCCAGTAATCGAATCAATTGCGCAGTCTATGTGTTCATCTGTTGCCCCCCGTAAGACCAGATACAGTCGATTAGCAGCCTCAAATTACCACAAGGTGTCTGTGTGGTGGGTGCGAGCCTATTAGCGGGTCAACCTAAGCAGCTTACCATTATGCGTGACATTTTTATAGACACTAAAGTCAAGGAACTCAGCAATTTCTTTTGTGGTTAAAATAGCGGGAAAGAGACAACTAGGCTGAGATTAGGGCAGGTGGACCTCTTCTGTCATGAAAACGTCGTAAAATCCAGATGTACTGATTTTATCTGACATGAGCGGCGCTAGAAACACAAAAGGTATTTTACGACCGATACCGGAAATCCTCAGATGGAGCACAGTAAAAGTGTCAAGACCAACCTTTTTCGTCAGCTCCTTTGGTGGTCAACTGGAAGGAGATTGTGAAGTTTTTCTGAAAAACGAAAGGTTAGATGACCATATTGAGTCTCGGAGGTGATTCAACCGCGCCAGGGGGTCTGTTGCCGCGTTTTTGAAGGGCAACGGAACATGCAGAGTTACCAGAGTTAAGCAGATGGCAAAGTAAACGAGAGAAAACAAACCTGCCACTCTCCTCCGGTAATGTTGAATTGGGCAGTTGTAGGCCCAGTAGCTTCCAAATAAATATAGCGCCTTCCGAGGAGACAATCAGGACCAATACAGACAAATAATCTTCGTGGTTCAGAGGAATTTAATCGGAGTTCTAATGTCCCCAAAGAATGAGACTAAAATTATTTCCATGGACTCGCAAGTTGTAGAATAACAAACCAGGGAGGTGGTGAGGGAAAGCAGAAGGAACAGCCGAATAGGAGCTATCCTAGACATGGCTCGGGAGCGCTTTAAATAATATAATAATCTTCTGTTCGACGTCCTTTAAAAGTGTTCAGCAACACCTAAAGAAACAAATTGAAGACAGTTAAGCCGTAGATGGCTGAAGAAGACAAGGAAAAAATGGCCGTTAAACGGAAAATGACCGAAAAAACTACACCGAAAGTGGAAGAGATGAAAGAGATAGGATGTAAAAAAGGAGCGCCAAAATGAACACGAAGTTACTCTGTACAAAGTAACTTGAAAACTAAAGGAGATCAAGGCCTTGAAGCAGAAAAAGTGAAAAATTAAAGACTTCGGAAGCATGAAATAGGCTGAAAGCTCGATATTTCCCTTGGTTAATTGATTGTGTGTGCAAATAGGGATAGCAAGAATATCTGGAGGAGATACAGTGCTGTGGAACGGAAGACGAAGTAGCTCCGCCCCCCTTCTCCGAGAGGAATGGGGGCGGAGTGCGCACCGGGAGAGAAACTGTCATGGAACCACTAATTAGCATAATCTATTGCTTTACCATTCAGCCCGAGTAGGTAAAGAGCTCGAAAAATTACCATATACAGCGGATAGACACGGGAGAAGTCAATAATTCTTTCAGTCTTTCGAAAGTATAGAATTCGCGGAAATACTATAGGGAATCTTTAGGTCTCTTGCTGTAGTCCAAATACGCAACATACAAGAAATACAAGTAAACAACCTATTCCATTGAATCGATGAAATATTAAAAATATGGTAATACATCGAAGGTAGCGACGCTTTTCAGTTATGCTAAAGGGCCTGATTTACAATCCAAAATAGAAGCGTCGCTTTAAATTAAACGATAAGAATTTCTTTAACAACAAAATTGAGAGAAATACGGTTGACGACCTAGTGCATAACAAGCCATTGGGAGGAGATCCTGATCTCAAAATGGTGGAGATACGGGCCCGTCTTGTCACTTGCGTAATGGATCATGCTCGATTATTTCAGGCGGTATAACCATACTACGGTAATGAGATAAGAAAGCCGCCACCATCGCGGGGATGAAGGCGGCCCTTCACCGATTGGCTTTGTAAGAGCCGAAAAACGAGAGAAAGAGAGAAGAGACAGGATTGTGACCAGTGGATAATTGGATTACATACTGTTCTCAAAGCCCATTGAAAACCCTGACATTGACAGGTAAAAAAGGACAACTGACGGCTGTCAAGAAACCCACAATAGGCAGATCAGGTGCGAAAAGAGGATTATCGCCTCCTTCTTGGGATGCATCAAGGCAGGGGCGGTATTCAAGAGGTCACAGGTGTTGTTGACTGTATCGCATGACTAAATCTCCTCAACTACCTTTGATGATGGACTAGGGGAGATTGATAGCCCCTCTGGCATTCTAATAGGATTGTGAGGACTTGACCCCAACTCGATTTAGTGAGTTCGGAGCAGGTGGTTAGGAGATGTACTGTCCACAGCGGGGCAGGTCTTTCGGGAGCTCCAGTTGCGTAAGGGCATAGCAGTAGCAGCAACTGCCCACCTGCCCGTTAATTAGGCTCCGATTCACGCCTAATACGTACAATTTCGGCAAACAGTACCGGTCATTAAAAGGCCAAGTAAAGTGCTCCGGAATGTGATTGATATTCGAAAGATGAATTTGAAAATAAGCTAGGAAATGAATGTGACCCATAGCCCACGGGGAAAATAATCAAGTACAGGCGGTAACTTAGAAGACATTCGGTAATTGCGACCTCGTGCTCTCTGGCCATACTTGGCCAAGAGGAAAAGAGACAGGCCGATATGACCCGAGGACACGTCGGCTGGGTTTTCGCGCACGGGCACCTGCTCTCAGCGGATCTTTTGAAAAAAAAGAGGATCAAGTCGATTTCCTTTAAAGGAAAGAGGTTAAAAAAGGCCTCGACAAGTGATGTCAAACGGGCCGATACTAAGATATTTGCAAATGTGATCTAGTCGCTTTGTGTGGACAAATATGTGTATGATCGTTCCGCAAAAAGAAGACCTTAAGACAATCTCTTCTTCTTTTCTTCCGATTAGTCAGCCAATTTCCGCAGCCTTTTACCATTTCCTAAAAATGAGGTGTTGCCTATTCAAATTTCTTGCCGAAAGGATACAACAGGTTCTAAATGCAACTCGGAAGCGGCATCTTTGATGCACCCAGGTGGCGCCGCCAGGAAACTATGTGCGCGAAATTTGTCTTCTATGAGATGGATAGGAGGAGATGGCAAAAAGTTTTTTGAATTGTACAACGACCTCGGTGAAGGTATCGTGACACTTGACTCTATAAGCCGCCTTTGAGTATAAGGGGAAAAGTGGTTATTAGCGCAACAGGGGGCGTATTATGGACAATAGTTTGTAAACAGTGCAGATTACAAAGGGACTATCCTTTTTATATGACAGGTGTTCCACCGTATTCCGAACAACAATATTGTCCATATTACTCCAAAACTTTCATAACTTTTCAGTTTTAAAGGTTATCTTCTCCTAGATTAACTAAGAATTTAAAAATAACGGATCTCCGGATCAGGTTTACCCTGTACAAAAGCGTGTCAATCATGATTATTGTTTTAAACGATGCACGCAATGCGCATCTGTCACCTCGAACAGCCACCATCTGATTATTGACAGCCAGCTGGTGTTCCTGTCTCCAGACAGCTTGTCAGTTTATTCAACTGCGTACCGTATCCAACTGTGTTCAATTTGAAAAGTGCATTACGCAAGGGAATCCCGTACCATATTAAACGGCCCAAACACAATAGACAACCAGGTTTTGTCTCCATAGACAGCTGGTAAAACGGGGCACGGATTGTTAGAAGAAATAAACAGCTGGGTGCCACGTGCCGCAGGTGCACGATATCCGTGTTAGGTAAAAATGATAGGAAGAAATAAACAATAGAATCGGAATGGTCGAATAGGTGGACGGAAGAGAAATTGGGGGATCTGCGCAGTTAGAACTGTTTGATGAGCAAGGAAAGAAGTCATCGGGATGTCCTCATAACTGACTCGAGGGTCAATTGCTGATTATATGACTTTGAACACATGATATTATTTAAAGAAGAGACACGGTCACCCATCTTGCGACATCTGTCAAATTTATCATTTTCGGAAAGAAATTATGACTCTTTGGCGGGCAGTATAGCCAAGTTTAAAAAAGGAATTTAAAACGGCTGCAGGTAAAGACGGGGTCGTGGCGGGCTGAGGCAAAACGGCCAGGCGGCGAGTCACCTCCCGAAAAGTCCCACGCCGCAAAAGAATAAAAGAGGATAGTATGCTGGGAAAATAAACTCGCGTTTGGCGGTAATTTTGGCTGGGAACGAAAACAGAAAAGAGAGTTTAACGTTGGGAAAGGTATGCCTTTTTAGTCAGGCCGCCAGCGGAAATTCAGGTCGTTATAAACAGTCAAATCAAGCCATTGGAGAAATCTGCAGGAATGTTCCAGACAGCTTTTTCTTCTAACTGCTGCGAGATTTCCAAGAAGGGGGTTCCTCTAATTGTCCAAAAACTGTCATTCAGACGGTCCGAAATAATCGCATTCCATTTCTAGCCCTCCGCGGATGAGGATTTGACAATGACCATGGATGGATGACTGAATAAGGTCGAGACCGGTCACCTTTCTCATAAACAGACGGAACGGAAAAACATTAAAAAAGTACAATGTTTTCACAGCAGGGGTCATAAACCTGTGGCCCTTGGGGGTAGTCCGTAATTACGACGGATTTTAAGACTCAGTAGAATGGATAAAAATTTGTCCGTCGGGCGAAAGTTACATCGTCCGGAAGAGAGCGATCAGAGTAACTAGAAATCGGCCAATGGCACCAAATAGTTAAGGTCGGACCCCGGGCGACATTTGCATCGAATAAAAACGAAACAGATGTGTGCCGCCAGAAAGCTCGTCAGCACCTCGTGGAGATATTTCAACACGTGGTTTCTTGCTCCACTACCGTCTGTTTTACGATAGATGTCTACGACTGTTTTACAACGGACAGATTGTGTTACATTAATGGAAACGAGCAACAGTATCTAGCATCTGGAAAAATATTAAAAACACCACAAATAGAAGAAATATTAAACCCGTGGGCGGTTGATGCACCATAATAAAAATAAAAATTTGGACCAAGGTGTGTCAAATGTTGAAATCATTGGCTGTTCTTTTCTGCGCGGCTTATGGCCTACTTAACATTACTCAGTTGCGCAGTTGGCCTTCCAAAGGAGTACCGCCAACTGAATCAACCCTGCCGTAAGGTATGGCATTAACATTATCGGGAGGTAGCACTGCCTGGTACTTGCTGCCATCATATATTTCCATAGTTCATGAGAATGCCATCTTGAGCCGCCATTTGGGCTTCTCTTCTTTCATCCGGCTTTCTCCCTTTTTTTTCTTTCAATTTCAGACATTCGTTGTCTTTGAGCGGTCGACTAGTCTTTGTCCTCTCGCTGGGACATTCGCCTAAAGTTCGTAGCTCCATGGTTACTGCATTCCTAAAACCTCTCCCACACTTTTTGAATAACAACCGTTGTGTAAAGCCTTTATTTCACTGAATTTCCGCAGTATTCTTGCCGCCAGACGTGAGACACAATGGTGTTGCTCACGTTTGTTTTTTTCCAAAACATATGACTGGCGCACTCTTTCCCTCTCGCCGATAAGCGCGACTGAAAACTGATGCTGCCATTTCTCGATGCATTATTCACTTTTCCGGACACTCAATTTCTTTTGCTATAGAAGAGCTTCCGAAATTGCATTAGGGCTTCTAAACGCAAACCGCGCGCATAATGCTCTGGTCAGATGTTGACCGGTCGCCGTTGTTTACCAGCGACACAATCGATTTTTCAAACTAGCCTATCTTTTGCCGCTTGCTTGCTTGTTGTTTTTATTTTTTATAACAAGCAGTTACACTTTTATTTTCTCTATTTTTAGTCGAGAAAAAGTGCTTCTTCCTATACTTTGACCCTATTTCTTGACCCGGACACGTGCAAATTGTTGTAACGCTGAAAAAATAAAACAAACCTCTGTTGCCGCTGTGAATGGCATTAATTTTCACTGAAACATATCGATTTGGCCGCTTTTTAAACATTTAAAAGGGAAAATCGTCGCTCCACCTGTGTTTACAACTAAAATGTTTGCTTACGAGCAGATATTGACCTTTCATTCTCAAAATTCCAATCATTCTCGTTGTTTCACCCACCAATTCTCCCACACTTTTCTATAATTGTCATTTTTATTATTTTTCTGTCTATAATCACTGTACGAAAACTGGTTTTTACTCATCTATCCTTCTCGCCGTTGCCCGTTCAACCTTTACTCATGCGCTTACCGTCTATTTCCACTACACTTCTTGTTTAAAAAGTTCTCAAATATCGCTTATTCTAGAGAAAATGGCCACCGGAGTACAGGGATGCAAATTTTGTGAGATTATTCAGATGCATAAAGACGAGCACCTCAAGGACACGGAACATGTGAGTACTTTTGGGGTTCGTCTCTTACCGTTTATCGCTTTCAGGCAGTTTGTATCCGTGACATCAATCCTAAAACGAAGTATCATTATCTGGTATTGAGTAAGGTACACATCAATAAACCGTCGGATCTCACGCATGCTGACCTTCCGCTCTGTGAGTGTTTTGACATACGTTTGAGCCGCAAATCGATCCTGTTTTCAGTAGAAGAAATGGAAAAACTTGGCAGGGAAGTACTCAGAAAAGAGCTAAAGAACAAGGGGGAAGCTGATACCGTTGAGGATATGCTAAGGTAAATATTTAGCATATTTATTTTGAATACCACAGATTTCCAGCATTAAAAACAGCAAATTTTTATAAAAAATCTTGTGTAAAGATAAGATTCTTTTGTAAGAACCTCGAATGTTTAGCACACTCTTTGTGAAGTTGAAATTTCGGGTTAATAAGTCCATATTTATTATTTAAATATTTGAATAACTATTCTTCTCCTAGACTCGGTTTCCACTGGCCTCCCATGATCAGGATAAACCATCTCCACATGCATATTATGTACCCAATCAATAAGGTATGCTTTCTCTTAGATTTTAAAAAAATAATAATCCAGATGACCTTCTTTTCCCGTCTGCTTACTTTCCGTCCTGGCAAAGTCTTTAAGACCACAAAAGAAGTCATTGAAAATCTCAGGGAAGAAGCTGGACAGAGAGATCCCCTTGAAGGTTGGCTAATATTTTTTATTTTTGGGTTTTTTTAGGGACAACTTCTCGTACATTTCTGTAATTAGAGCAATGTTGTTTACTAGGGGAAAATCAAATCAGACAGGATTTTATGATGTCTTTCGCTTCTATTCTGCTATTCTGAAAGAATCAACTACACTGAACGTGTTGAACGACCAACGTACTGTCAAAACCTGAAATCATGCGCTAAAAACAGGAAAAGCATCACTCTATACGAATCATCTTCAAGTACCGAAATTAAGTATGGAATGTGCTCTTTAAATTGTCCCCAGCTTATATTTACGTGCGTACTGCGTGCAAATTCAGTGCGCAAATAAAGTACATTTTTCAATTCAGTAGGTTCTTTCAAACCGCATACGATGACTCAAGATATCACGGTACTGATAATATAAAAGATTTTCCAGGTAATCCAGCGAAGAATGACGAAGTCCCCGAAGAAGGACTCCCGGCCCATGTCATTGCCAACTGACAAGTCCTCACTTTTAACAGTCTCTACCAAAATTTATTATGTAAATACTTATATTTTTTGCTTACTGATCGGGTCCTTTCATACATCCCAAGCTATTCATATAGACCCATCTTTTCCATTTTTAGCCGGTTTCCGTAGAAAACCTTTTGACGCACTTTGGAGATTTTTAATCCTGTACAAATAAAGAGATACCGTATAGTTAGCATAATGAAAAATGTGCACATTTTCACGCACATTAGTCGCTTTTTATCAACAAGGACAATACCTCCTCCGCTTTTCTTTGTTTCAACAATACAACCCACGCCTCCTCTTCTTTCCAGATGAGTACTTTTTACATGAGGAACTATCGCCCACAAAATCTGCACTTGTTCTACAGCCCTTCCAAGAATTGTTGCTATTTGCTGGGCCATGTGATTGTTACATAACATATGCATAGATGATAGGAAGTAGAGCAATGGTCACAGTACATTTTTCGTGGAACAAATTGCAAGAAGTGCTGCATAATCTAGATCAAACTTAAGCCATGTGTTTTTTCAAACGTGTACCTTGCTCAAGGCGAGCAAAAGATAGAACACAAAGCTCGAGATTGAAACCTAAGCTCCTTTTCACTGCTAGAATCTGTACATGGTGGCATTATTTTTTTCGTTCCACGGAAGTATTTATACTACGGATTAACAGGAAGAGATTTTGGAACAAAAATCGTCACTTCTGCTAAATTTTTGAACGACTAATCACGACCTCAAAAGTCGAATATCCTATGTATTAGCTGTGATAAGAAGGGATCAGAAACGACCGCGACCTATTCCGTAGAAGGACAGATTTAAACGGTTTAGTCACGGTAGTTAGTGAAGCTAAGGGTCGGAGTTCGGTCACGAATTTATATGTAAACATTAGGATCAAAAATTATATAGCGAAAAAAATTATGTTACCTTTCATGCAATAGAAATTCTACCGAGTAGGATGTGGTCGTATACCATGGCTAGCTCTGGAACTCGCATCCATGTAGAAAGCAGACTATAATGAAGCATTGAAGTTTAATAAACTATGAATACCAGTGGCTGTATTCCTACAATCTCTATGCATCTTCAGCCTCTGCCAGTAATAGCGGAATCACTGCAAATATCAATTGAATTCCAAATCTACCAAGCTTTTCTCGCTCGATCGGTTGGGTTTCATTGAGATAAGAATACTTTTATAAATATCACCGTAACCGCAAATTACACACTCCGATATTGAATGAAAATAGGCTAGCTGAAAGCAGCATGATTTTAGGCTAACAAAAAGATTTTAAATGTCCTCGGAACCATTGAAAATACACCTAATCACTGGCCTTATTAGGAGTATTCTAAAGCCACACGTAAAAGATTTTGTCTCAGCTACATTTCCCTCCAATTTCCATTTTATTCGATGGAAACTGCCCTCAGTAGAGGCGTTTTTCTTAAACGCGAAATATGGATGAGAGATCACGCCGTCGTGGGACTACGGTAGTCCAATGCGGTGAGCCGAGATGACGTTGATCCCCTTCATCGAGATTGCAACCGAGTATCTTTTTAGTTTTTGCGAGCTTTAAACGGAATTTTTTACAAAGTTTTGTTATTGAACGGCATCCTAATACAATAATCAATCAATAGTTTCTCAATTATGTACAGACAATGAAGGGAAAACACGAAATTCAAAAATCTGTTCTAATAGGTTGTTCCTTCAGTAGTAGGCGGGCATGCGGGTCGGTCGGAAATGCGTTTTCTTATATCCTTCGGTGCAATCAAAATGGATCGGAGTCGCACAACTGAAATTATTTCTGGGTTTTTGAGATATTTCTCCTGAACTTACGTTTCGCCCATGTATCCATTTTCCCATCCTCCGCAGCACTTACACTGTGGGTGATGTTCATGTAAGTCTCCAGGATAGCAAAGAACGTCTTTCTCACCAAAATCCTGAGAAACACTTACAGTAATTGTCTACTTAGCCAAACTTACTCTAACTACCCGTTTACGGTCAGCAGACGGCCTGATGCGGGAATTCCTGCTCTTGTACTTATTGTGACCTCCAGCAGACCACAGTTTTCGAATGTAAGCTCCCTTTGTAACTGGCGCAGACATAGTGGAAGCCATTTTTTGAATTTCCGGGATAATCGCATAATCTTCGTTGTCCAATTGTGAGGTATCAGCATGAGATCGGTCGAAAATACGACGAAACAGCTCATTTCCGTATGCTACAGTTGTGGCTTCCTCTTCATTTGCAGGATTGGATATAATGTGTAGACCCAGAGCACCGATGGCTAAATACACTAACGCGTAGGCGATAATGATAATAGGCTGCATCCTTCTGGAATTAAAGAATCATTGTAGTTATTGCTCCGAAAATGGAGAATGTGCTTTTCATAGGATATTTTCATAGGACTACAGGAGGCACTAAGTTACAAGTTTTTTTTGGTAGTTTTGGCTGTTCTTTGTAAGGATTGATTACGGTAGCTTTAGAGGAACCAGTCGAGCTCAAGAAAACAAATCAAGGAAGAGCAAGAGGAGAAGGTTCTTCGCAATGGAGAAGGCTCCTCCCATGAAGGAGAACCTTGTTGCCAGAATTTGTTGGATGTCGTTTTTTCCACAGTTTATATATACGTACCAGGGGCGGAGTCTAAGGATATGGAGGCGACTCGGACCGTTAATGCGTGGGATGAAAAATATCCAAATGACCAGAATGTTCTGGATCGGACCGTCCGATGTTTCAGGTCTTTAAAGATCAATCCCTCCTAATTAGCCAACTTTCCAAAAGTCAATGGGTCATAGAATACCGGAACAGCATCATTACAGAAAATGAAGAGAACATAATGTTGTTTAGACGACTGTAGGAGGAAGCAATGCTCTTCACACAACTATAAGGAGGATGTAGCCGGACGATGAGAATGTTTCAACCCGATCCTCGAACCACGCACCAGTAGCAACTTTTGCCCTTTACTAAAGATTACAGGTGTTTTGCATGCTCCTCCAATTATGAATAACATGTATTTATTTATAGTTATTATTATTTATTTTTTGAAATTTTCATAAGGGAACAACAATTTGAAAAAAAAAACTTAACGAATTCAGGTCAAATTGCTCTACCGTGAATAATTTGGAAGCTTTAGAATAATAGATTATAATATACGGTCATTACCCTCTATACTTCATTGTAAAAAAACGTGTGGCGATAAGTGTAAAAACGTGGGAATATGTGTGTGATATCAAGAAATATAATTTATCATGTTGGGAAGACAATTTCACTGTGATTAATGGGTTCGGTTCTCCTCGAATTTTGGATTTGTTTTCTGATCAGTTCTTAAGGTCCGAATCCTGATGGACGGTGTACAATCCCAATCGTACACGGGTAATCTTCCCGTCTATCCTAATCTCTATTTATTTCCCACCTTCAGTATACAAAGTAAATGTTACCTTATTTATCCTTCCAGTTGTGTTATGTACAAGAAAATGTTTCTAATTTTTGAGAATTTGCAGAGGAACTAGGCTGAAAATCAGGGCAGTATTAAAAAAACGAAGTATTTTACTGATTGTAGTTGAAATGTTTTCCTTGAAAGTGTTGATCTCTGGAATTACACAACATTTTGATAAACTATGCGCTTTATCTCCGATCTTGTAGTTCAAGATCTGTTCAAAGGCCATAGTAGTCTCATAAATCATTCATCGGTGATTTCTACCTATGCAAACGTTCGCGATCTGTTGGACTAAGAGAAAAAATTGTGCATCACCTGCCAATCTTTATACAAGGACCAAATAAATTCTTCCATCCGTTTCCAAAAGTAATTTATGGACACCCAGCAGCGGCCCCTAAATACTTCCGCGCAATCATGTTGTGATAACTATGAGGAAAATACGTTCAATATGTGTTCAATAGCACATATTTTGTATAAAAAAGGCCATCTCATAAATTTTTCTATTTCATAGCTAAGTAGGGTGTTCGCCATCTGCCAGTGGCTGCTAAATTTCCGCTATATGTAACTTGACAAGATACTTTGGTTGTATGCAAAGGTAACCATTTCGTATGGCAGATATCTGCGGGGCAAGACCTCGAATATCTTGTTCTTTGATATTAGACAAAGACCAGAAAACTAAGAGTTCGCGTCTGGTTTTTGTATATTTAATTGAAAGTATAGAGCAATCTCATAATTTTTTCTGTGTGAGGTCAGCACTGAAAAATGATTCATGAAATCAACTCGACCTTTATGCTGATAATCGGCCACATGCTCGAGGGAAAATTACCACACCTGGTATATTAAATTTTGCAAAGTGTCTTGCGGAAGCACGCATAAATAAATAAATAAATAAATAGACGAATTACTATGCACTCTACTTTTCTGAGTAAGAAAATTATAACGTCAGTAATAACTGGAAGTGAACATAGAACCCTGAGAGATACGGTAGTTCCGGAGCGAACTGATTATGAATATTCAATTCCAATTCAACACTAGGTTTTCTGATAAGTTATTCGTGAATTACGTAGCTGATTAATAAAACATCATTTTAAAAAATAGGCATTTCGAGGTCTCCTTGTATCCCAAGCTCAATGTACAACTTTGCAATTCCTGGTGAAGTGAACAGGCTAAATTAAGCATAACAACTGTTCAGGATAAAGAGATTCGTTATGCTAGTCGGTCATCGACAACATGAGACCATTGGAACAAAACCCTGCCAGTACCAAAATAGACGCACTCCCTACAACTAGCTGTTATAGCATGCTCTATAAATAGGAGTTATGCTCAATTTATCGCCCATATAACTTTTGATCTATGTGTGTTCTATTTTAACCTATGTAGAATGGCACGTTGAATGGCATTTTCAAACAAATTTTCATGGCTTCTGACCACATGGAGAACTTTTGTTTATCCGACAATATTATTCGGAATGACAGGATATACAAGGAATTCGAATACAACGGAAAATCCGCAATTACAGTATGCCTTCAAATTGATATCCTCATTTTTTGTTTGTACTAGTCGATTTCTATAGCCTACGCAATCAACATAAATTGGGGCGAGATACGGTTAGTTCGTCAATCAAAAAAAGAACACACTGATCCTGAATTGAACATAAATTTTTGCTGAACTTTAGGATGCACGAGAATGAAGTCATTTGTTCATGATGTCATTTGTTCTTTGTTCTTCAATTCGAGGAAAAGCTGATTTTTATAAAGCAAACCTAGCTTTTACAGTCATGCATAAACTGATGGTTTTATTGGATTCCTGCGCTTACTTTGAATAACCAAGACATTGAGAACGTTCCAGGGCTAATCAACATCTCGAGCATTTACCGTTGAGCACAGCTAGAACCCATCAAGGAGATTTCACATGAGAAATCATCAAATTATTCTCTAGAACACACGTGTGATGGATTAACAATATCTGTTCCGGATTTGCAATGATACGATTGGATTTTCTCTGAAAAGAAGCCGGAAGCACTACAACTACGTTCGGTAGAAAATCGAGATAGTTGATGCTTTTTGTCATCTAAAGAAAGTACTAGTGCACTTTCGCAGTCAATTCAAAGTTCATTCCTGTAAATGCCGTATAGTCATCTGTTTTTAGACTAGATTTCATCTCGAATCCTCATGATGTACCATTCAGTACAAGATTTGAGTCAGCTGTTTACGGACTTGAGCCGCAAAGTGCACTGCACTTTGATTCGAAAATTCTAGAGCTATAATAGTCATCATCACAGGGGAAGGCTTCATTTATGAAAAAAGTACTGCATGCGTTACAGCCAAGACGCCCTAGTGATCATGGTTATGTAATCGAAGAACTCACTAAACCGGTTCAGTTCCCCAACACAGCGTTCACCTTTACCAGGAAATAGTTACAAGATACCGTAATCCATAATATTAAATCGGGAGACTTCACCAGCAGACCTTTCGTGCCTTCTACACGGACACGAATAAAGAATGCGGTTTTCGTTCATATATTTTTACTGGAGTACATTTACTGAAATCTTACATGAAATGGAAGAGATATCGTCCCTACAGGGAATCACTTTCAATTTCAGCGAAAATAACTATGTGCGCACGCGACTAGCTGACTGTCGAAGCCCGGAAAATTAATCTTTGCTATAAGATGGCTAATCCGTACATGGTACCGTAGCCGAGTTTTAAAAATCTTGCGCTTCCGAAATGAAAAAGCAACTGATTTCCTGTTCTATTGGAAGTTCATTATGTTCGCTGTTTCTTTTTATTTTCCTACACAGGAATGAGGAATGTATTTGGGAAAAAAAGCTAGGTCTGGATGCAGGGGGACGAAGCAGAAAACTTGGGCTGAAGCTATATTCGAATTTTATATTTATTTTACAGTCTATTAACTACAAATCGGATGATGGAAAGAAGAAGTGACTCCTCACGCAAATGCGTCGATAAGGAAATAAATAATAATAATAACTACAAATCGACTAATTGAAGTACCACGAAATTCCTGAAGATTATTTCTATTACACTTGAGCGACAGTAGGTGGCAATGGGTCTCCTTCTGTTCTATACATGTCCCCTTTATCATGATAGACAGTCTTCATCTCCACATCGTCGACCTCGTCCTGCATTCACTAATAAAATATCGCTCCGACAATCTACCTTAGCTTTTTGGATGTCTTGCTGAAACTGAATCATTTCCAATTTACGTTGCTTGTGTGTACTGCAATAGCACCAAAGAAGTACGGTGAGAAAGACCATTTCCAGAGCAGAAATTACACTCATTCCAACGAAGAGGCCAAGTTGACCGCCAAGATCAGCAATTAAATTTACTAACTAAATATTTTTTAGACTAAAAAGCACATGTCCTTACCGTATAAGACGGGGACTCGGTAAGGACTTGGAAATTCAGCATTTCGTAGTAGATTTCGACGAGGAGAGTGCTCAACCCGTACCACTGCATACAGTTTGTATTAGTTTTCATCTCCTTCTGGAAAATTTCCCGCGGATCCGTCGGCTTGGATGGAACCGTACATTCAGGCGGTTTATACGCATTGGCAGGCCATGGAGCCGTAGATACAGTAACCGAATAACTATCCGAACTGGGGAGAATTACTAAAATTGGATACTTGCATGGTTGAGGACAACTGCATTGGGAAATGGCATTAAAAATTGAAGACAGTTGATTGATATATGCCACTAAAACCAATTTTGGATATAAGGAGGGCTGTACTCTGAATCGTGGAGTTTGATCCGTGATCACAGCTAGGGACGACATCGTTTGCATGGGGCATCGACGGATCGTAGCAGCTACATTCATCAACTGTTGTCTCTTGCAGGCAATTTAGCAAGCTTCTACCTGAAATTTAAAAACCGTCGAAAGCAGGAAGGGAGGGCCTACACAGTAGCTGCCATTATAATGAGGTGAGCTGAGATCCATTGTAGAAGGCGGCCTTCTCGGTGATGACCGGGTTGCGCTTTGAATCATCACGACTATCCTGATTGTATTTCTGTTGAAAAAATTCTGGATGGACAGACATCGATACCAATTGGCACACCGTATAGAGACGGAAGAAGGTCTTGTCGAGGTTGCTATTTATTCACTACGGTGAGGGGCGGGAAATAGAAAAAAATGAACAGATGCAAATCTTGAACTAATGGTTGAAGAAGTTGCAAAAATAAAAAACGTTTCTGCGACAACCTTTGTCGTTTTTTTCGAATGGTCTGAACTTTGCTGCCGGAAATCACGGATACCTGAAAGAGGACCCCTTAGTATTTAACAGTATTTGGCCTTGGTTTACTGTCAAATCTACCGAAAGTGGACGGCTTAATAAAACATTTTATTATAATTAATGTCAGCTTTTTTTTCGAAGTATGGCAGACTGTTGACTACGGTTTGCGGGGTGGATATGGAAAGAGAGGCGTACAGAAAAAGCTCAGCCCAGCTGCGGGGGTCAAACGTATTGACAAGTCATTCGTCTGCCTACGGTCCTCTCTTTCTCCCCCTGTTCATTCTGCTTACCACCAGTGTCATTTCATTATTACTGTTTTCTAAATAAAAATCTGCTCTACAAGATTAAAACTACGTACACAAATGATTGATAATTTGCAAACTAACTCCGGCAGCGTGGCGTTGAACACAAACCAAATTCACCTCCAAAAGTTTGGACTTTTGACTCATCCGTGTCAAGCTAGAAATAATCTGCAAAAATTCTTTTGTTTCCTTGTTTTGTCTGATCTTCTGGGACTCTTTTGGGGCGGAGTGGCACCTGGCGAATTTTCGGAACTAGGGCTAATAGCAGATGAAGAGAAAGTAATCTGTGATCATGACAATGTAGATATGTGAAGAATTAAAAAAAGAAATAAAGCTTTGGAAAGCGTGTTTGCATCATCTTAATTGTTGTTAGTGCACATCCAATTTTTTGATTTCACTGAGTTTTTTTTTCATTGAGTTGATAAAAAAACCATCGTTCCTCCCCATTTTTTCCCATTTTCGACTGTCTCGCTAGATTTCATACAAATCTATCAATTTTCACACAATTTATAGTCTTTCCGACTGTGGGATAGTCTTATATCCTCCTTCGTCTCAGCTCCACGATGGTGAAACAAACGTACATCGAGATGACGGAGAGAAATGCTCTTCTAGCGGATTTGGACAAGAAAGATTTGAACAAGAAAGATTTGGACAATAAAGATTTGGACAGGAAAGTCATGCGACATTCCATCCATGGTGTCCACAGTGCAAGGTCCACACCCGATTTGGTAGCACAGTTCGGAGATTATGTAAGTATTTTTTTCTTTGATTATTAGAAATTTTGCACTAGTTGGGTGCCAGATTCAGTCTTTATCATGACTTGACTGTGATTGGTTAGAAATTTCGTATCTATCACCGTTCGCTTTACTTGAATTTCCCTGTCTTTTTTAAATTTTCCGCGACAGGTCTGTCGGGTTATCTGTGGAAGAGCCCCCCTTATCTTATTAAATTTTAGGCAAAACATAGCGGACGTCAACTGTGACGCACTTTCTGGAACAAATCCATACCGTATAGTTAGAGATCGGTCATTAGAAAAATACTTCTAACTTTACCCTTGATTGAAATATGCCTGACCAAGCTTGGGAGAGTTCCATGTGAATTCTATTGGTTTGGAGAAGAAAAAGTTTCTTTCTTAGTAGACCTAACAGAAACTTCCATTGCCATTGATTGGCTGCTTCTATTTCCATAATGCCTGAAACAATGGCAGGGCGTTTCAGGAAAAGCGATAAAGAAAAGGGTAGCCCCCGATTTGTTTGCATATCTCCCAAAAGAGACCTTTTTACCTCCGACTTCGTCGTCGTCAGTCCACATTTTTCTTTGATTAATGCTAATTACTCCAAATAATGGGTGGAAAATTTGAAAGAATATCCACCCGGTGTCTGCTACAGTCCGAAACCAAGAAATCAAACACCGCTGGAAATGAGCAGATTCTTCAGAGAAGCCTATGCCAAAAATATACCAGAAGTTGTGGTAGATACGTCGTCACTTTTTGAACTTAGACACGTGGAAGCTTTTTTTCGAGATAGGGTAGGGTAGGGGGGGCGTTTATCGGAAACAGTTTGTGTCATCCCAGGGCTGTCAGACAATAGCGGATTTTAAACATTATTATTTGAAACATTTTAAAGATATTTTAAACAAGTCGGCAGTCTCTCATAGTGAAGGCTGATGACTGTCATTGGATGACAGAGAATAAAAAAAGTCTATCTGCGTGTCTGCAACGTTGGGCGCTTTTCATTTGTCTCCCCAGGAATTTCTCCCCTCTTGATTACTTGGAAACAAACATTTCCGACAATCAAAAACAATGCTTCTGCTCCTGAACCGACTCTGACCAGCCTTTTGTTTTCTTCTAATCAGTGCAACCCCCCGACATCACTCCAATTCCGTTTTATCATAGGGCCTCCTTCAGATAAACGCCTTCTCCCATTAAAATTCGGCCGCCACTCTCTTTTTAATTAATGAGCAACCAGATGGTCGAAGGATGTCACCTTGTACAGTGACAACGTAAAATAGCCTTAGGCCATGTCAGCTGTGACATCTAGGATTTACCTAATGTTGCAGCACGTGTGCTTATAAATTAACCTCTTTAGTTCTCTTTCTTTCTGTGTTTTCATCTTTACATGAAGCTAATAGCCTTCTTTAAGTTGCATCCGATGTCAGCGCGTATGGAAGTTGAGCGGCATCAGCTGTCGCTAGACTCCAAGCGCCCCCAATATCAGAAAAGGTCCACATCCTTTTCAATTTTGCGAAATTATCAGGCAGCAGATATTGAAGTTCAAGATGAACCCCCAATTATTGTAGAAACATTACAGGTTTTTGGGAAATATTTTAATACATTTGGTATTCAGGTTCCTGCTCCGCAGCGCCGGCAGAAATCTGTCTCCGTATGTATTGCCGCTCTTCCCACATCTTCCAGTCCTCCTCGAACCATTGCCGAGTATGAGCAACAGGCAGTTAGAAATGGTTTGCCGCAATCTCTGAGCGCTTATGATCTCCACGAAGTTAGGTAAGATTTCATCGATCATTTTTATTCGTTAATTTGTCTATAGATTGCCTGCTCTGTCCACCTCAGAAGTCTTCAATGAGCCCCCTTCTATGTATGTCTACAAGCCTCGCCCTCAAGTTTCCATCCGTAAGTGGCTATAATCCTTTTTAAATCACACTTTCCCTGTTACGGAAGTTCGATCACATATCAAATAACTGATATCTCCACGAACACGGGGTTATCTTCCAATATTTTTGATCACGAGGCTATTTGCCAACAATAATTAGCTGTAGGAGGGCATAAAACTGACAAATAATAACTAACTGATAAATTTCAGCCTACATGCGCCGAAGGCAAAGGAGAACACCTATGGAATTTATCAAGAAACACAAGCACACTATCGCAGCTTGGGCCTGTGGATTTGCCGGATTGTCCGCTATCGTGTTCATTGTCATTTTTGATATAAACTTGGACTTACATTGAAAAGCTCGTCATTTAAAAATCGTTTAAAAATTTTATGCAATTTCAGTTATTTCTATGTGATTCTGAGCAATTGTTTGGTTTTCCGGTGTTTGTTTCTTTTGGTTCGGCTTTACTGTATTGTACATGCATGTAAATAAAGTTGGGAAGCTTTATAACAAAAATAATGAAACAAAGATTGTTTGTACAACAAAAGGCCATTTCGATGCAGAAGAAACTCGTGGATTTCTATGGGATCTCGTCGTTAAAATGGATTTCGTAGCTCTTTCAATGTTCAAGTTACACAGATGAGAATTGCAGAGCCATTGGTCAACTCCCATAATGTGGCGGTGTCCCACCTGGAATTCAATTAAAATATCAGCTAAACAGTTACCCGTATATGACTCCAGGAATTTTTTTCATTGACAGAAATACATCCTTTGACAAATCTTCTGCGTTCCTTTTGAATTATGCAATAGTCGCCATCACAGAAATGATCCAGGTCAATCTAGGAACAACTCAAAGTTTCTCAAAAGTTTACCTGAGAATCATTGTAGACGTTTTGAGTGATGTAACATCTCACTGGGCCAGATTGTACAATAGGCAAAATGGTATTGCAATTGTTCTAAATTTGTGTAATTACTCTACACAGTAACTTACTCTGGAACAGGTACAATCGGTCACAGAATCTCGAGGGTGAAGTTGAACTTTGTAGCAGCCATTCGCATAAAGACCCGGTATCCCACTAGTGCTTTTAATCCTGACATCGAAGTCAAATTCCGCGGCATCGGCACAATTGAAAACATTGACAACATCCGGGGCAGTGCCCTCTGTGTATGTCTGAAATAGATTCTATCAACGATTTGAGGAAATAGACTTACTTCGGTCCTCATCATGTGGCAAAAGTTCGAAGAACAGACGTGTTCTCTGATTGAGCCGAAGATACCGGTACCCGTCTGTTTTAAATGAAACATATTACATATGGCTTACCACTTTGCTGGCACATTGAACCACAGGAAGGCGGGTAACTGGCAAATTTAAGATGCTGTTTTCCGTCCTCTCCAAAGAATTGCACGAATCTCTACTGTAAATATCCGTAATTTAGGGTTTTCTTTTAATTGTCTACTCGCAAAGGCACATAATTGCTCCAAGATTGTTTGTCCGGCATCCGACTTTAGCAGTATATCCACGGTCCACACCACTTATGCATCCCTATAAGGTTTCCAGATTAAAATAGCCCTCTGGTCACTTGTTTAATTAAAGTCTCCGAACGCGTTTGCCATTTCCATACAGAGCATAGTTCTCCAGTACAACTCTCGGAATATCTAAATTGGATTAAACGGACATAATGGGATTACCTGATACCCGTGTAGTCACCTTCTCCTTGAATACACTCGACAGTTGATACAGGCGAGAAATGGGTAGAGAAGAGAAAAAGAAGAGACAGAATCATCTTGTCGGCATCAATGAGCGGACGAAATCAAGGAGAGGTCGAAGCGTCACAATCACATTCTCTCCATTTCATTAGGATTGGCGGACACCCCCACACAAGAAAGGCTGAAGACGACAGTAGACAGTGTGAAGAAATAGTGGAAAATCGTTTGTTACGTGCGGATGCTTTGCGTGTCGAAGTGCGGATGTTAATGGAATTGAGAAGTGGCAAAAGATAATTGCGGCAGTCAATGATCGCGATTGAATCACATGTGGCTGACTTGATAATCACGCCTATCCTGGCTAAGCCAGTGGGCCTGAAGCGACATGGAGAAAACAACAGGATTTGTCTGGGAAAATAACAACTTTGTGGTGGAATGAATGCTTTGTATAACAATTGCACCGGAAAGGTAGAATTTATTTATCATCTGGTACCCAAGTGAGATCTTCTTCTACCCGTGATCATCCTCGGCTCCTGAATCGTCGGCTAACTGGCTAAACAGACAATTTGAGAGCATGTTGCACACAAGCTAACTTCCTGTGCTATGCGTAGTGCCAACGCTCGTATACCAGCAAATACTTCACTTGTTGTATGCTTGATAAATCTTTCTGGGAGTTCGAAACCAAAACTAAAATTTTTTTGTTTTTTTTTGTATTGGATCGGGCTTACTAGTCATTTTTGGGCGACAGTTCCATTGTATAGCTGTACTTTACTCCGATGCTCTTTGCCCAATCATCAGATGCTCCAGCAGCTGGGTCTTAAACTTTTGTATCTCCTTGACAAAATAAGAACTTACATAATCCTCCAGCGCTATTGCTAACGGCGTAGATGGTACCACCAGCAGCTTTTATTGCAGCAGCCATTTCTTTGCCCGCAGTAATCTGTAACTTTTTGCTCGAGGCAAAACTATTCAGTTGATACCAAATCCTCGACATCAGGGGGATATTGGTTGACGGTATGTCCCCAAGGATAGAGAATATCTTCTCCATAAGAATGCAGAGCGATGTATCCCCTGATACGATCTTTCAGGCTGGTAATCCTTCTTGCAAGTGCTCGTACTTCTGGCTCACTCAACACTGTCTCTCCACAAAATATTTCACTGAAAAATTGAACTAAAAATGGAAAAGGGAAAGGTCCCGGGGAGATTTGAACTCCCGTCGCAGGATTCAGAGTCCTGAGTGCTAACCGCTACACCACGGGACCGGTGTGGACAATCTCCCGTTGTCCAAGGAGTTATTCGAAATAGCGGACAAGCCCTCGGGCGCTCAGTCAAACTATGAGATCAAACGAACAATGTCCACAAACACAAATTTTAAGGATGTCTTACCTGCATGGCTGATTACTGACACCTTCTCCTCCCCAATGGAAAGGATAATTTCTATTTCCATCGACGCCTAGACAACCGCTAGTGGCCACGCGTGATCTAAAATCTGCCGCTGATAAGTCTCTGGTATGTTTTGCCTAGTTTTTCTCCATAGTCTTTCACCGGTTCGGCTGAATTCGTATCCATCGGGATTGACATTAGGTGCGATGACAATATCAACCCGTTTCAGTAGACTTGTGTGGACAGGATCGGTAACCAGCTGAAAATACATTTTATCTCGTTGTTGCCAATTTTCGCGGGTAATTTGCCATAACTCTTCCGTAGCTCAGCAGGCAGTCAATCTCATAAGCAGAAAATCGTGAGTTCGAGCCTCACCGGGAGCAATTGTTTTTGTTTTTAGGTGCATTTCTTACCTCCCAGAGAGCGTAAAGAGCAGCTGAATGAGATATCCATTCCCGGGCATGGATTCCAGCGTCAATCCAAAGGATGGGCTTCGTCTGGTTGCATCTGTATCCAACCTGAATAATATACATTTTGTGGAGCACTTCTATCCTACGGTAGCGGTAATAATCGGCCTTCTTTCCGTTGAGTTTCCTATTTGTTCCAGGCGAACAATTCTTGGGTATGTTGCGGCCAGCTGACGCATTATCCGCATTTGCTAAAATTCTTATAGTGACAATTTTCTTCGTATTGCCTACAGTATCAAATGGTAAATATCCGGAAGTTATCATCTCCTTCGTCATCGCAGCAGATGGATCAACATTTTCCAAAACAGCTCTTCGATCCCTTTTTACGTTCACATTGTCCTCTATAATAATATTGTCATCCTATTCCGGACAGGAAAAACACCGATTATCCGGTTGGGGACACCTCTCTTGTTTAAATAATCTTGCATCGGTGCCAAATGTTTCTGTGGAAGGACAATGTCTCCAGGACGGTTGACCGACCGTACTTTGCGCAAGTAATCTACCTGAAAATAAACTTAAGACGGCATTAATTAGTATCAATGCCTCGAATCCTAGATGATCTTCCATATATCGTAAGGAATCCATATGCTCTTCTGTCTCTGGCTGGACCCGTAGAATAGTGTGACTAATACTTGGTTAAAACTTTGCGGACAATTTACCTGTGACCATCCACAAGAGCACAAATCACGACCACCGTCACCAGCCACCGCATGGTCTAAAATGCAATTCAACAACAGTCAAACAATCAACCAAAGAAACAGAGCAATTGTTTGATTGGGGGATGTTTTTGTCTGGAAGACCAGCAGCTGATATCAGACCAAAAAGAGGCTTTTTTCCAGAGATCACAATATAACACGGTCGCGTGGTGCAACGGTTTAGCACTCAAGATCCTGAATCCTGCTGCGGAAGTTCAAATCTCCCCGGGAGCTTTCATTTTGACAAAAGCGCAGTATAATTCTATGAGATCTTTTGAAAGTTTTTTTATTGAAAAAAATAAAAGAAAGAACAGCAGTCGGGCAGAAAATGTGTTCCAAAAACATTAAAAACGGTGCAATGGATTGATGAAAGGCAGCGGGGCAAGACAAATATACCTAAGAATAAACACGGAGTGAACTTCAGAGCTTCAGCCGACGGCGTTTCAAATGGACCCCGGAGGCAAGTTCTGCTATGATGCATAGCTTTTGTATAAGGGGATTTTTCGGCAATCTTTTGGGAAAAAAGTGAGAGCGGCTTACGTTGGAGGTTTGCTTTTTCCTGTTAAATAAGAATGTTTTCCAGCTGAAAACGACAGTTATCATCAGTAGCCGAAAGAGTAAGTCAAACAAAACTTTTTTGGTTTTTTGCTATTTTTTATGGAACGTCAAAAAAATGAAATTAAAAATAATATTTTGAAGTTTTAGTTGAGTTAAATGGATGAGCTAATATTACTCTAAAATATTCAGGATGAACAGGAGATTATGACCACAAAATCGGCTACAATTTTAATATGTTTATGCAAGTGCCCATGAGAGGAAGAAATCGCCTGAGTCACAATAAAAATGATGAATAGTTTTATGTTTGAACAATGCAGGAAATGGGGGAGAAGGGAACTTTTCACACAGCTAGATAAATAGCTGCCTCAATCAGAGGAGACCTCCTCAATTTTGTCAAGGATGCCCTTTTTGTAGTCATCGCTTTGCGTAGGAAGTATCCTGGGCGGAAATTATATGGGGATGATTGAAGGCACTCAACAAGGACTCCAACGCGGAATTAATCTTGAGCCAAAGGTTGAAGGGAATAGAAAGGTGCCAAGGACAGGATACATGCCAGACAGCTTGTATCCCCGAAAAGTTGGAAATCGGCTTCAAAAACTAGCCAGAACTGTCAGGTGGCGGCAAGTGTTTGCTTGATATGCATGGCTCTAAAAAAGCCGTATTTGATCTGTCTGCGGCAGAAGCTGTTCCGAGAGATGGTCAGTACGGAAAGTGATTGCCAAGAGCGATTTCCCCTGATTGGATGGGTTTGGTAAGGGAAAAGAACCAGGAAAAGAAAGGCCAGATGTCGCTCTTTTAGTGGCAGACATAACAGTGGCAGGAGTAGCCATACTATCTTTTTTCGACATGAAACGTGACAAGATGATAAGGATTCCAGAGATGTCATTATGGTCAAAGATGGAAAATGTGAAAAAATTAGAACCTTGGTCGATTTTTATACAGAAAAAGCAAGATTCCTTTCCTTTTTCATAAAAAATTCCTTTCTTCTTTCATATTTCACGTGTCAAAAGAAATGAAATTCTCAGCTGACCGGCAGACAATAGAAATTTAATGAAAAAGCCAGAAAGACCAAAGAGAACGGAATACATTTTGAGAAAGAACCAGTTTGCCGCCTAGTTAGTTATTACACTACGCTGCTCTATATTGTTCTTGGCAAATTGTACTGATTGTACTTCGAGACAGTTGACACACAATCTCAAAGACCACCAGTAATACTTTATAGACAACTCGTATGGAATGTAAGTGATCAAACTAGGAGATATGGCATGCTTGATGCTTCTATCCAATCTTCTCGATTTTCCATCACTTCTCTGCAGGCTGTTGCAGGTGATTTGCAGTTATTTTGGGTTTTTCTCCAGCTGAAAATGCAAATGAGGAATTTTATTGGTTTGCAAATCTACAAAGATTGATGAACATACCTTCCTAAGCATTTTCCCAGCTCAACTTGACTATCCCAATTAAATATTGCTCCGTTGGGAAAGATTTTATCCCGGACGGCAACAAGTCTTTGCTGTAACTCTTCGGGCTCGTCAATTATACTAATCTCGGTCTCATTGTGATTGGTCACTGCACCCACGTAATTGTATCGACAATGCAAAAGGAGAGCTTTTTTGCTCTAAAAATCATAATTTCAACAAAAAATAGCAGATTACCGTGGCTTCCCTCCATTTACTGTCAAGAAAGGAAACAACACGATGTGTGGCGATCCGGTCGACGGTATCTCGCCTGACAGCGGTCTGGAATTTTGAATTATTGCGTAAATACGATAAAAAATAAAGGTCCCGGGGAGATTTGAACTCCCGTCGCAGGATTCAGAGTCCTGAGTGCTAACCGCTACACCACGGGACCGGTGTGGACAGCTGCTCGAATCTTGAAGACCACTTGCCTGTCACTCTTATGGCTAATCACACAGACTGCTCGCGAACAAAAAAAACCACTTCGAGCAAACATCTACGAACCTTTTTAGGACCGCCGATTTTCTTCATTGTTGTTGACTTGATCCCTTCGTATGTGAGATCGTTGAAAGTGAAAGGAGTCGGAGCCAGTGGCGGGTTAAAGAGAAGTACGCTGTGAGTGAATTTTAGAGAACCCAAGGCTGGTTTATTCTCAAATTCTTTATCAAGGTTATCCAGGAGAGAACCATTTCTAGATAACCACTTTATAAGTAAGAAACTGCAGTTACTTGGGTACAATCAGTTCGTCCACATCCACAGCTATCACATATTCTGTTGTTGCCCTGAGGATACAGTCATTTTGAGCAAGAGTGTGGCCAATCCGATAAACTTTCTCATTTGGATTGTATTGTTCAGTTGATGGTAGCTGTGACCATGAAACAACTTCAGCGACACCCTGAACTCTGAATAAATGCAAACCAAAGGCGGTCTAACCTCTTCGACATAGTAATCAAGCACAGTTTGAATCTCTTTACTGTAAGATTGGTGATAGAAAATGAACTTGGAAACATTTTGAGTCTTCCACCATTCCACAAAGAGGATTAACTTTGTCCAATCTGTATACCTAATAGAATTTTTACTGTTGGAAAATGAACAATCTCCGAGCAATTTAGAGCATAACTGCGAAATATATCAGAATCAAAATTGAGCTACGCTCGGTCATTGAAAACTTACCAGTACATTGGTTGAATACAAATAGTCAGCCCTGATTCTATGCTGTTGTAAATAGTATGAACACTCTTTTCTCCTGACTGGACATCACCATTTAGCGTAACCTAAACAACCTTTATGGCAGTCTGAAAATTACTCACATCTTTAAGATTCTCTCCAACAGGAATATCGACCTCATGAAAATAAGTTCCAAGTCGACATCCAGGTGCCCAACCCCATGGGCATGACCCCTCCAGAGGACGGGGAACTAATGGAAGCATAGACCCATTCAAGCTGACCGATAATATACTGAAGATATTGCGTAAGAATAATGTAAGACGATCCGTAACCTCTCATTGGCTTTATGACACCGGTTGATAGCCAGTACCCGTAAACGATTTAACCCGGCTCTTCTATCCAAATAAACTTTAAAAATAAACGATGAAAGAGGTGAAATATTATCGGAGTGTGATCTTAAAATAGAAAGAATTGTATAAAAAACTGGCCGTACACAGTGGGAATTTCTTGAATAACAATTTCTTGAAGAGGAAGTCGAAGATAAACTAATCCAAAGACTGCGAGGGCAGCCAACAACAGCCGCATCCATCGTGTCATAACATTGGCTGAAACAGTAGGTTGTTGACTGGTAAAAGAGCGTCAAGAGCCCAGCTTTTATTTGACTTGTGTGTATTCCCACCGTCAAACCCTTGGAGCTCAATGGAGAAGACTTCCTATAGATCTCACGGGGTTCTGTTAAATGATTTTGAAAGCGCGCAACTTCTATTTTTGGCTGTACTACTCACTAGGAAACCTCATAAAATATAGTGCCGAGGAGAGCTTCCAGACAGCGCACTTATCAAGATTTATATCGCAAGTGTTGACGGTGGGAATACAGACAATTATTAATTAGAGAAACACCGCCATCAAATTGAGGCACTAAGCACGGAAAAAAAGATGTGGCGGAATAGGCAGAGTTTACAGCGCGACATTTAAAATGATTCAAAGGGCAAAATATATAAATACAGGTAAGCTGCACCCACGTATTCCACAAACGGAAAACACGGAACTAAATTTACGACATAGTACAGGAAATTTATTACCCGAGCAGCTGCCGAACTCTTCGCAAAACCTACAAATTGGGTGTAGCTATGATCCGGCTGCCAGGGTGCCCTCATCTGGTCGTCAGGCCATAAGCAAACGTCCCAAATTTATAACCCCCGCTGAGTAGAAAGCAACTAAATGTAGAAAAGAATAGAAATTGTTTGCCAACCGCTATTCAAAAGAGTTGGTGTAATGGAGAGGAAAAAGTTAACTGTAAACGGTCTCCGGCTGCTGATGGCGCAACAAAGAGGTTGCCCAGGCGGCGCCTGGAACGGCCCAGTCTGAGTAGCCTCATTTTTGGAGGGGAGCTTATTTCCAATTTGTAAATATTGTCCGTCGAGCATTGAGGAACACAAAATATCCAAATAAGCAAATTGGAATTACATTTAATGTCATCTTTTTTAGGTTACAAACCATTTTTATGTAGGAATAAAGTTTTCCCATTTGAATATTCCAAGAAAGTCAAACTGCGGCCATCTGGCGAGGAAAGAAGCCATTGCCCAGCCGAAAAAAGTGTGAGTACAGCAGCCGGCTGCGTCGCTGACTCGAGCAACACACCCCAGCCGACCGTCTGCTCTTCTAGCAGAAGAAAAAAGAAAATATAAAAATTTATTTCATCAACGGCACATGTAATCAAAGAGACAATAATGTGGAATTTATAAAAAAATAATCTCTTACCAGCAGATGATCGGAATCTATGCATCGAGTACGACACAATATATGACAATATAATAGCAACAATCAGGCATGTAAGTGAACGATGGTGAGAAAAAAATATTAAGTTAATTGAAGAAAAATATAATGAAAAAATAAAAACACCCGAGAATACAATACGGATGGGATTTAGTTTTTTTTTTCTCTTGAAGTGAATTAAGCTGAGCACCATGGATCAATATACACTGTTTTGTTTCGAGCAAAAATCACGTTAATTTTTTAGATTTCTGTTGAGTTATGGTTAGAATCAAGTCATGAAAAATTATGAGAATTTTGGGATTACATTAGATTACAGCAGCCTTTGTTCTCACGAGCCCGATTCTGCACGTAGTTCATCTCTCGGACTATTTCGGCAAAGGTGACATTCACGTTGTGGTTATTCTTGGCGGAGCATTCAGTGAAAGGGCACGACCAGTACTCTGCTGAAAACGGGAAAAGGTCATGAATTCAATTTAGATTCTGGCTTCATTTCGTACTAGGATAGACTACGGTTGGTATTTAAATTTTCAGCAAAACATTACGTCTGACCTGACTGACGTTATCTAATTTCTTTAAATAAACTAATAAATCTTACCCAAGGCTAATCCTTCTTCCTGCCGAACCTGCCTCTGATGTGCAAGATCACATTTGTTACCTACCAGTAAAATCGGGACTTGGTCAGTTCCCTAAAACAGTTTTTCTTTAAAATAAACTACAGTCTTACCTTAACACGTACAATCTGTTCCCTCATAGTTTTAATATCATGGAATGTTTGTTGACTTGTAATAGAATATACAACGACGAATCCTTGTCCATTTTTAATGTACAAATCTCTCATAGACGAGAATTGTTCTGTTCCGGCCGTATCCAATATCTCCAAGACACATGGCTGACCATCCACCTAAAACGGGGTTTATTTAGTGTCGTCGTGGACTTGTCCATATTGGGCAAATATTTTGCGCCTAGTTTGAATCAGAAACGATTCTTCATCGCGTATGAGCAATTGTCAACGTCGGCTGCGCAAGACTTATTGATCAACATGACCGTAAAACGCTTAATCATTATCAGTACCAGTAAAGGTTACTTTTTGAATGTCACTCCGGCAAATTTGAATTGTAAAGACAGCTATAATAGCAGAAAAAGTGCGATTGCTTTAAATGATGCTGATTTAAATAGGGTGACACACTTTAAATGGACCAAATCGACGCCGACCTGAAAGGATAACCCCCCTGTATAAATTCAAAATAAATGGAAAAGAACCTTACCTCAATTTCTTTCCTATAAAAATCTTCGATCGTCGGATCATATTTCTCGATGAATGTATTACTAACGAATTGCACTGTCAGGGCACTTTTACCAACTCCGCCACTACCCAACACAACCACTTTAAATTCACGCATCTGAAAGGGGGATAAAATAATCATTAAGAAAATATACATAATTCAATTAGTCTGATAAATAATAAATGTAAAATAGAAGGGATTACCTTACGGGGCGGCATATTGAATGCGAGATAAAGCAAAGAGAACAATTGCAGATACAGCGCAGTGTAAACGAGCAGCTGAGAGACATACGGGTAGGAGGGATCGCTGGAGGCGTGAGGAACATATTTATCAGTGTTTTTGGCAATAAATTCGAAGCGGACAGAGGTAGAAAAAGGATTAATATCCGTTGAAATGGCAGGCTACTACGGCTGGGGGGCTTACACTTTGCGGATCAGCCTCTGCTTACGTAATAAAAGTTCAAAAAGGCCTTAATCGGACAACTTTTCCCATCAAAATAACGAGATGAAGACCCGGTTCAATCGATACCCAAATGAAAAAGCGCAGCGAAAGAGTGAGGGTGCCGGGTGGTGGATAGCTTCTCCCTCGATCACTTTGATATAAACTGTTTTATTTGTCCCATCGGGTTACACATAAAAAGTGTAAAAGAATGAGAAAAGAACAACTAAATTTAAAGCATTTTTCAGATATAAAAAAAGAGAAAATGACCAGCATGGTCGCGGTTCGGCTGGTTGCCTTCACGGATCACTTGCCGGACCGGTCGACAATCCGTCTTTTCCTATCCCTCCGTTGTGGACAAACAAAAGCACCCGACAAAACGCCATTTTCCCGGGAAGAATTATCAGGAAGTAGTTTGTTTTCTTCCCACACCCCCTTGACTAACAGTAGTAGAAGTCGTGGAGGGGAAAAAAGGAAATAGTCTCCGGGAGTGTCCGGGGGGTACATCGTTATGGGCTTGGGGTCCAAACCAATGTTTGCCTTCAGGAGCTTGTTTGATCAAAATTGGCGTAGTGGCAGCAGAAGAGAAAAAATATAATTGGATTTCTCAAATTTCTTTAAATTTTCCCCCCTTCGCGCACGTGAAAACTTACTGTTGTTTTGAAGCAAATGGCGGCCATTTTCTCTTCCCGAGGGGAAAGCGGCCAGTTAATGAATGGTGGGCTCACCTACCAGTTATTCATGGAAATTGGCAGGTTCCCGGGAAGAGAAAAAGCCCGCCGAAACCTTGAGACAAAGAGGAAATAGGAGAGAGAAACATAAGGAAAATGACAAATGACATAAGAGATAGAGATATGTACACGTGTGGTTTGGACACGTAATAATAAATAAATAAAGTCACACGAAAAAAAAAAACTGGATTTATCCATACATACAAATCGCCGTAAGATTACCTCCTTTTGTCAAAGAATAATAGCAGACAATCGAAATTTTGAATAGGGAGCAAAGAGTGCAGTGTACGAAAGTCAAACAAAGAAATTTGGAGGAAAGAATTCAAAGTTCTGCCAGGGATAATCATTGAGTTAGGCCGGGGGATATCGACTTACAAAATTAGGAGACGGGCCACCCTCGTCATGGGGTTAGTGAGAGATCAATGGGGAATGAGGCAAACTGCTAGATGTTTTTTAACCGAGAGAGAAAAGAGAGGCCTCCGCGACATCTGAAAGAAATTCAAAAAAAGCGGGTCTCCGCTAGATTGTCGAATATAATGGTCGCGGTGAGGCAATGATGTGAGAGAGGAGGATCAGTTACATATATGTGGAGAGGGGATTCTATGAGCTGTAGAATTCCGGCGACTGCTACTCTATTCATCACGACCACGTGCTGCCATGTAGTAAAGGGCGAATTCGCTTTGACGTCTTCAGTATGGAAGAGGATTAACCTCGACCACATGGCAGGGATTCATCAAGTGATTCTTAAAATCGGGTAAATACCATTACTCATACGATATCGATGTTTATCCCTGATTCAGGAAATACACGTAGCTTTTGATCTTTTTCCTCATAATAAAAATAATCGGCCATACCTTATTTTTCCATTAAAGGACAACTAAGGAACATCTGCTGACGACGGTTGTGACGACAGTCAAGCCCTAGGTCAAGGACACAAACAGAAGCTCTTCAACGAAGCCAGACATCGGTAATTCTCATTCCTGGAAAGGCGAGGATTATCAGAAGTAGACAGAGACCATGGGAAGGAAAATAAAGAAATGAGAACACTTCTCACCTTTGATAGGGGACATCATTTAGAGGTCAAGAAGATCATTTAAAACCAGTCAGGTCGATTGTACCTGTTCCAGCCAAGTGGTTGATAATCTGAAACCAATAAAATTGGATGCGAACAGTACTATGAAAAGTGTTGGCCTCCCGTGTTGAAAAAGGAAATTGAATCAGCTAAGTGGATGAGTCAATTCTTGTTGACCATTGCTTATTCTTTACACTAAACCAGCTCTTAAAATCGCCATTAACCCGCAGTTTTATTCGGTCAGGTAAATCATGCATTACTGAGCATAAATTATGAAGATTAAAGACCGACCCAACGCATAAAACACCCTGCACTCCGGAGAGCGTGTTCAACTTGCATAAAATAGGCCCTGAACTACCGGATGAAAGGCGAACAAACACAAGTTGGAGATACTCACCCATTTCTGAATCCAGCGCTATTATATGGCTCTCTGGGGAATGGTCAACCCGGGGACTTTGGATAGGTCACTCCATGGAGTAGTGACAAGCACAAATGACTTGTGGTCGAATGATACAAAAGTGACATGATGTCTGAAATGGAATTTGTTAGGTTTTGTACAAGATAAGACGATTGAAGGTGGGAAGATAAAGAGCGAAATGTTGCGATAAAACAGCGACAAATAAGGCTGAGAAGCTGTGGGAGGAAGGCGACTGTATTGGCAGCCAGCCAGATGCTGATTCATTGAATGACCTACATAACAAAATCAAAGAGCAGGTCGAATAACGGATCAACAGAATTATAGCGCTTGTTTTATGATACTATTAAGAAGAAAGGTGGGTAATCAAGAGTCCTAGGCAAGCTAGTACTAAAGGACTGTAAAAGAAAAGCGAAAAGTAGCCATAATAGCGATAACTCATTGATTTTCGGTAGCTATAATGAAGCGGGAAAATTAGAGATGAACTAGATAGGGCGAGGCAGTCCTTTAAACCTAGCAGGGCGCGCGCAAACCGCTGAGAGATTCTCACAGTTCCACCCTGCCGCACGTCTGACGTGTATTTACACTCTGGATTTATGCATCATAATTTCTAGAACTTTTGGCTTTTTATATAAAAAAATATCCCTCTTCATTTTTCCATTTGGTAGAGTGGAAGCGGTGCACTCCAGACGACCATCAGTCATGTTTTTTCTGCAATCAGTTCAATTGCCCTCGGTATTGTCACATTATTACACTTTCTTAATGAAAACGAGTGACAATTTTTGGCGGACAGGTCAACTTTGTTCCCTGTCTGTCCTCATGACCCTTATCAAAATGGACTGTCCCTCTTCTCTCCCGCTCCCTATTACGTCCTAATCTTTTCTGATTTTATCGTTCAATCATCTGTTTTTCTTCAGAGAGTGTGCCATATAGTTCATGTAGTATATTTCGCCTTATCCAAATGATTCTGTTGCTTTTCTCCCTGTTTCAATTGTTACGGGTCACAAAAGCGGATAACTTTTGTTATGCGTCCGAACTCATCGATCAGGTGATTTTAGCACTTACTGTTGACTTTTACCAAACTGTTTAGACAGCGCCTTGTCGATTCTTCGCAGCTGTGATCGATGCCGGATCAACAGGAACTCGTCTACATCTCTACAAATATCTACATGATGTCAATGCGCAAGGATTGCCAGTGGTTGTAGAACAAGAAATATTCCACGAGGTCAGTTATCCTTTCTATTTTTAGAAAATATTTATTGTTTAGGTCAAGCCGGGGCTATCGTCGTTTACTGAAGATCCCCGAGCGGCAGCTGACTCTGTCAGAGCATTACTTGACCATGCTAAAAACTTTGTGCCGAATTCTATGTGGGATAAGACGCCGCTTGCTTTAAAGGTAATTTTCAGTCGTATTTATTTTATAATTGAATATTTTATAGGCCACTGCGGGGCTCAGACTACTGCCGCATAATAAAGCGGAAGAGATTATGTCCCTCGTACAGGCGGAAATATTTACCAGTGGTTTTTTTGCCCATCCGGAAGCCGTGTCTATTTTAAGTGGAAGCGATGAGGGAATCTACAGTTGGCTGACGTTAAATCTTTTGTTAAAAGCTCTTCATTTCACTGCGGGTGGGTTTTAATTAGATTCTTATCTTTCTTCCCACGAAATCTTTTTTCGTCGTAGCGGAGTCTTTGTGAAAATCGCCAGGATTCGCATGGCTAGCAAAAGAGGGGCTGAATCATAAATGGTGTCATGGAATGACCAAACAAATTTTTCTTTAGAGAAAATTTGGCCGGCATACAGAGAGAAATGGGGATTTATTTGATGAAAATTTTTTAGAAGAGATTGAACGAGTGCACAAAGTGGCTGCCTTCGACCTTGGCGGTGGATCGACTCAAGTTACCTACATGCCAGACGATCGAGAAATCTTTGCTACTCATCCCCAATACGAGCGGACATTAAACTTCTTCAAGCGAGATCTCAATCTCTTCACTCACAGGTTAGATTTCTTCTCGAGATCTACTTTTTTTCTTATCTCGGTCACATGGACTGACAGTTATTTTCAGTTTTCTTGGCAACGGTTTAGTTTCTGCTCGCTTTGGCGTGCTATCCAAGTCGACGTCAGATAAGGGAAAGGTTTGTGCCTGTCAGGACTTGTGACGGTTATATTTTTACAGGAGGAAAGGCACCTGACAACGCCATGTCTTCCCCAAGGGTTCAATCTTCTAGAATGGGAATATATTTTAGACAAGTATAATATCAGGTAATCTAAATATCTTTTTTCGATAGAATTTGGTTTATTTTAGTGGAATGGATAATTACTCCTTTGAAGAATGTTACAAACATTCAAGGGATTTCGTCGATCACAGCAGCATTATGAAATTGGACATCAGTGACCACTCTGTCTATCTCTTTTCGTATTTCTTCGACCGTGGGCTGAATGCAGGCTTAGTGAAAGACAACAATGGCGGAATTATCAAACTTGTGGATTATAAACATGCTGCTGAGAAAGGTTTTTTTTTCTATTTTTACAACTATTCAAATTATAGCCTGCAAAAGAGAAGCATCAGAATTGACGGATGTTGCGCATTGGCTCCCGTGGCAATGCCTAGACCTTACATACATCTACACGCTACTTCACGATGGCTACGGTTTTTCGGATGATCAAGAGTTACACGTAAGCGAGAGGGGTTTTTCTCTTTTCCTTTGTTTCCTATCGTCGGGCTGATCCTGTTTCGATCTCATCAACATTTCAATTGCCCACGCAAGCTGATCTAACAGCCTGGGGAAAAAGGCGCCTTTCCCCGTGAAGTCGTTAAAAAAGGCTGTGAAAACTCTCTCGTGACCTTGGGAAGGAGGAAAAGGATTGGATCAGGTGGAACGGGCATGTGAGGGGAAAAATGACAAAGATATATAGGAACAGCTAGCGGGGTAGATCAATAGAGATCTGTAGGTGACAGCCTAGCTATTACATAGCTATGACTGTAAGGAACATTGCATAGACTGTTTTAAATAGAAGTTAAAAGAAGTTTCGACCAGATAAGGAAACTATAAAGAGGCGTTCCTCTTCCACTAAAGGTTCGGGGCAAACAATTCCGAACTGATGCGCTTAAGACATGCAAACAATGCGATCAGTGGGGTCAAAAAGTGAACAGAGTGTGCTCATACTAAAAATTCTATTTTAGCTGGTCAAGAAAATCAAGCAGATGGAAGTTGCATGGGCCCAAGGCCTCTCCTACGAAGTGATTACCCAATTCCGATCACTAAGCAGCCCACTGGATGCCATAGCCATCAATGGAACATTCACCAACCAACTATGGGAATTTATCTACGCCAATACCAACACCATTTTGGAATATTTAAACCTGGTGTCGTAGGTGTACCATTCTTTTATTTATTTTTTTCTCTCCGATTATTAGCAGATATTGACCACAGATTCACTTAGCCATATAGACTGATCAGATTCGATACCAGTGCCTCTCTCATGGGTAATCCAGTTTTCCCCCAGCTTTTTTGTTGTGCTTTCCTATCTTCAATTCCTTCACTGTGATAGTCCATTTTGGGTTTCCACATAGTATGTACAACGATACGTGTTCAACACCGATTCTCAATTACATAAACATTGACTAGTTTTAAGTTTGTGAATGGTTTATATGTAACATGAGGTAATTTGCGACACGCAAAAAAAAAGCTACAGAACACGGCATACAAATTTTTTGGTCTTGGATGGCTTATGAGTATCTCCAGTGTGACAGAATACATATTATATAAAATAAGTCTACCCGAACGGATTGCGGATTCTCAAATATTGAGATCTCCTTGGTGAGGTTCATGCGGTTTCACTTTTTTGGAAGGCGTACATCGTCTCAAACAAGTGAATTTTAGGCTCGAATTGTCGCTTGACTCGAGAAGCATTCGGCCATTTGGACATGTCTTGGCAATACCTGAACCAATTCTTTAAAAGAATGCGAAGAAGACTTACATAATTCTCATCAACTTGTAATAATGGACCATCTTCTCTTCCCTCCAAGTTGGACATTGCCTAAAGACGGTGATTAGCATGATACAGATAAAACTGTACCGGTATTCCTTCTCATGCGAAGGGGCTACATCATAATCCGGCACTTCTGTACAATATTGTGACTGTTGCTTGTTTAAACGTCGAATCATCTTTCCCAATTTATGCTTCATTGCTTGTAAGCGCTCGACGACCTAAAATCCATCTTTGGCATCTCATATCTCCGCCGTCAATCAGTCCTCGCCCTGTCTACAGACAAGAAACACCACGCCAAAGTCAAAAAGTTATACGAGGGGTGGTCTAAAATAAAAAGGACTTACGTCGTGAGGAAGTTGATCCTTATTCAGAAGACATTCCTCGACTGGTTCACCCTCGTCATCCTGAAATTAGTCAAGAAGATGAAAAGGTCAAGTGGAATTAAGAAATCACGTGGAGTACCATCCCATGACTCATTTGTTTTCATGTTGCAAAGTTGGCAAAATGATTGACTTGACTTCGGAGCATTACACAATCGACGTCATGATGTTCCTCCTCTTCACTTTAGAGGCCAACTGTCCCCCCTTCCCTTTAATCGGACTCCGTGTTACAATCTTATATCTAGAGCTCTTTGAACTTGAAACAATCATGACAGTTGTCTACGAGGACCACAACTATTGACTGATTCAAAAAACTTACAGGATTTTCATCCTCTTCTACATCAGGTGGCAGCTCGATCACATCGTCCACCAGTTCCTTGTTAGCTATTGCTGCCCAAGGTTTTCTATCAAACTAAAAAACAAGGTACCGTACAACCACTGACACTTACAGCTTCAGGATCTACTGGTTGCGGTTGGCCTACAATTTGCTCTCCATCCATTGTGACTACGAGAGGAGTCGGTGATGGTCTAATACCGTCAACATCGTATTCTACCTAGGAAAACATGGCTACTACCGAACAAATAACTGCCTACCTTTTTGTATTTATGGTATTCTTGAGGCATTTCCATCTGAGGATCATCGTCTACATGTTCCTCGAATCTGGCCGTCTCACTGGCTGACACCTGTGGAAATCCATCGTTATAGATCCTGGTGTTATTGTCGGTTTCCTGGTCGTCTATCAGTCGGATCTCTATCCTTTCAATGGGTGCATCCAATCGCTCCACTGAACATATAACATAAGATTCTCATAATATTCCTACCTTGAAATGTGGCTGGTGTTGTACTAGTGGTAGCCGTCAATGAATTGTCTTCATGAACGATCAATGCGTCGCGTTTTACTCTTGACGGACGAGCTATCACCTGTCCAACTGTGATGAGAACCGGAAACAGAAGGACCAACATGCTGACTGAGAGCTCAAACCGAGACCTGCATACTATTTTTACGAATTAGATTTGAACAATGATTTCTATAAAGAGGAAGTACGAGATGAGAGTTGCGATCGGCTGAGACAGCTGTTCACAAAACATTGATATTCTACCCCAATGTTTCTGTTACAAGTTCATAAAAAATGAATTAAGATGGAGGGAAAATAAGAGATTTTTAAGGGTCACACATTAAAGGAAGAAATACACGTCACGGAGTAGGCGTAGAATCCTGTTGTGGGAGGTTAAGCAGGAAACAGAAGGAAATGAGCAGCATGCCAGAGTATGGGACATAGGTCATCGACATTGTAAAATGGGAATAGAAATTTGATCCAATCTTACACTTTAGCTGCGAACTTTTGGAGATGACCGACCAGGATATCCCCTTCGTACTAGTTCAGGTTATAGAGCTCAAACATTAAAGGAGAAATGGCGAAAACAGAGGAAATGGTAATATATCAGGAATAATGGACACAGAATAATGAAAAAGTAAGCTCTGGCGTAGCTTTTCTAACGAATAAGCTTGCGGAGGCACCGCTGGTTCGTAAACGTCAAAAGTACACACATTCGCAACCATTTCTAGGAAGGAATTCCGTTGATTGCCTCAAGGAAACGAGCTGTAACGGAGATTACCACTTAGAACCAATGAAAAACATGAAACAAAAGGATGTCAAAGCAATATTTGACAATAGAATTTATGATTTATTGTCGAAATCAGAAGACGAGTCGAATAATCACGGATTTCGGAAGGTGAGAATCTTTTGTCTTTTAGAAATTTTAGAGATAAAGAGGTAAATTAGATGTCGGCGACCAGGTGACACTGGTCCTATGCGTAGTGATATTGTTGATGGGAGACAAAGAGACGTGGAAATGACTGGCGCTCTCTGAGGAGGGACAGGCGCGTCCTCCTCACAAAGCCCGTTATTCGACATAGTCGCAACATGGCCCACTCTGGATGATAAAACCACACTCACACAGAGCTCTCTCTCCCGTAGCGACCAGGAGACTGAGAGGAGTTTCCCCTATCGTCTTACTCAAGGCGTCTTTGTTCTTTGCCGCACACGTCAACAGCTTCTTCAATCAAAGCGGAGCAGGGAAAAAGTGTGTGTACCACGCCATTTGTCACAGTGGGTTGCCTTTTCATTAAGCCCTTGGGCTCTGCTTATCTGCTTAATTGCCCTCAGATTGTATTACGGAACTGTGGACAAATTCTTTGATGTACAGAAGTGCGCAACATCAAGAATTATTTAAAGATAGTTAATGACTACGGAGGTGGACAGAGTAGGAACTGACCTCTAGTTTAAAAAAGTGGGGATAGCCACGTAAGCCGCGCCTATTTCGGACCCGGATATGTCGAATAATTCTACCCAGGGTCAAAAATAGTTAAAGCAAAGTTCAGCGCCAGTGAGTTCATGGAAGTACATCCGGGGGAAGGAATCCATTACGTGCCTGGTAGGTCCAGGTCATTTTGTTGTTTTAGTGAACTCTTGGCAAAGGATCACACAGCTGTTAGTGGCACATTCTTTATTGCTAGTTTGACAGTAATCGTATAATTGTGAATAGCAATAAAGCAAATATTAGAATCTGTAGAAATGCGAAGAATGAATACGTCGATAAGAGATACTGCATCATCATAAGGAGATCAGTTGGAAGTGAGGTAAGATCCTGAAATAAACTGGTTGCAGGCAGACAAAGCGGCACAAAAAAGGGTTGAGTTTGAACAAGAATCCAGTCGGAGGCTAATTTACCCGGAAAAAGGTCAAGTCACTAACCTGTACACCGAGAGAACCGACCCGTCCTGGACTTATGGAAGTAGCCAACAGTCGGGCCAGCCTGTTATGGGCTTCTGATCTGATCATTCCAGCAGAATCTTCAGCTGACCCTTTCCAGGCGCTTTTGTCCGCTGCTCGGGATACTTCAATGGCTTCTTGGGCGGCTGGAAATTTATTCGAACAGGAAGACTGTCAACTAACCTGTCAGAAAAACAGATTGCTTAGGGAAGATAAAATTGGGAATAGAAGAGGATATAAGAACTACTGCCAAAATTTTAAAGAAGGCTTGAGAAGGAGCTAATGAGGAGGCCAAGGTGACAAAACCCAAGGTTAGAGAGAAAAGCGGGAAGGATACTTGAGCTAACTAAAAGTCTCTTTAAGAAAAAGGACGAGGAGCCGACTAACCATTTCTAATTTGGTACCTTGAAATTCTAGAAAATTCCATAGTAGAATAATTCGAGAGACGTCTGTAATCAAGAGGATTCCTCCGATAAAGATCTGAAGGTTGCCCTACTTCTAAAATTTTATGACATACCTGAATATATGCGAAAACTTTAATATATTTGAGATATCCTCCAACAAACTTTAATTCGGCTGTGCCTATAGAATCTGCCCTCGCATGGGAGGGAAAATAAAACTGGTCATAATAACTGTAGTATGGATTTCTTAACAGATTAGGCATTATATAAGGTATAAATAGAATTAACCTGTATGGAAGATAATAAGGTCGATGGCCGCAGTTAAAATAGGCGGCGTCTTCCATCCTAGCAGCAAGACAATGAGATGTGGCCTTGGCTCGAGACGATCGAAAAATGCGAACAATACAGAGATGAAGGCTAGAGACTCGATACGCTTCACACTTCAATACGATTTATGGATAATTCAAGGATCAAAGAGTTGTCAACGCGGCATGGCAAATCTTTACACAAGAACCCCTTGTGGAAATAACGGCAAGGAAAGGAACTATTTGTAAAATGGAGGACGGCGAATGGTAATAGCTGTGTCGAGGGAGGAGACGGTGTGAAGAGACGCTGGCGAACAGCAAAAGTAATAAGGGCAAAGTTATAAATTACGCGGGCAGCGACCAAGTTACTACCTTATGCGACTACAGGCGTATCTCCCAAAACAAACTCAGCTTGACCGAGTTTTCAACAGATGACCTTCGTCAAAAAAAACTCCCGAGAATGTTTATACTACAAACTTTATTCCAAATAAATCAGAGAAGTTAGTCACAAATATGTATAGATAACGTCACTGGGACGGTAAAGCAATGACGCTGAGTCAATAAAAGCCATTGGATTGGGCCGGTGCAGACCGATTGGGTGGAATAGCCATAGGAGTTTGGTAGTTATCGGGGAAACCAGCTGGACGACGACTTAAGTAAAATTGAGCAAGTCTCCTGTGTAGAATAGTGACAGCCTCATGGAAGGGAATGTTACTATCCGCTTCAATGATGGGCTTGCTACGAAGTTGTGTGTAGAATCCAAGAATGTCCGGAATACTATCCTGTGGAGGCGTAATGGAATTATCGATATCAAAAATTTGTGATGTGGCCCTCTGAAGATTCCCTTTGAAATAAAAAAAAACAATACCTCATCGAAGAGTTTGTACTCCTTGAAATATTGACCGCCAGATTGGGGCTTTATTCGAATTATAACATCCGCGCCCATTCCGATCTGATTCAAATTGACCTCGAGCTGGAAATTTGTTTGCATTTTCAGCCACACACGGTGAACTTACTGCATGAGCTTGAACGACAGTACGCGGGAAGTTAGCCAGAACGTAGCCATTTTCTTTTACATACGGATTATCAATCTGTCTGCTGATCAAGTCGCTGCCATACAAATCAAGCGGAAGACCTCTTCTACGCATATTTTCTATTACAAAGAATCGGTTGTGATCCTGTTTCATAATTTCTTCTAAAAATCCTCAAAAACTGTAAAACTCCGAAAGGTCTACCGATGTTCAAGTGACAAGTACCGTAATAACGCTGCAATTCTCGAGCGAACATGTCTACTTCATCAGGAGGACCAATAAGGATAAGCTTGAGAGCACTGAAAATATTGTGAAAAAATCAAAAAGTTTCCGTACTTGTGAGAGATCTCTTTGGTTCTGCTCTTCTGAGGGGTCCAGCTGGGGTCAGGCGGGGCCATTCGGATAGGAGTGTCCGGCAGATATTCATCCCACTCACTGACGTGACCAAGAGGATCGATGTCGTAGGAACGATGGTACATCCACAAGTTTTGGTAAGTATTTCCATAAACAGTAGCATGCTGGAAAGGGTCCATCATCAGTTTACCGACGAGAATATTTTTCTCAGCCGGGAAGCTGTCTATCCGCACCAGCTGGCCCTTTTTTCTTACGATGAGTCAAATCGGGAGGGTAGAATCGGCATAAACAGCCAACGTATGAAACAAACAACTTCTTCGATCTAGCTTTGACCATCGATCAAACCAGGTCAGAGAGCCGCTGTCTGATGCTCATAGTCAATTTTTTTCGGTACTGCTAATCATTACTAATCGTGAGAGACACTTATTACTAAACGAATTGATCAAGGTAGATAACAGAGATTTATAGTAGGATTGAAAAGGACTATCAAAAGTCCTACGGTAGTCACTCGACAATTCGATTGTATCACCCAAGTCAAGCAAAGATTTCCTTGTGTTTCTACGAAACAAACAACGCCTTCTATCTACTCATAGCTTTGGCCATTGATCGAATCGAGGCAGAGAGCCAATGTCTGCTGCGCATAATCAGTTTTTTTCTGGTATTGTTAATGATTACCAGCCGAGGGAGACACTGAGTACTAAATGAATACATAGCTAAAGACTGAGACGATAAAGATACAGCTTCCTGATGGGTTTTGACATGGGTATCAAAAGTCCAACGGTAGCCGCTTGACACCTGAAAGTGCATCCACAGGGCAGTTGAAGCTGTTACCTTCCTGGCCGGTCAAGCACGGATTCCCATGTTTTACTACGAAACTATTCCCTAGTCATGGGCAGTATCAGACAAGGCTCCTTAGCAAAGCAAAAACCAACACGCCGCTATGGATCAAAGCCCCAAAAACTTACCTGTGTATTAGGAATTTGGTACTGCATATGTAGATTCATAGAGTTATAGGCAGCTTCATAATTATAATAGGGGAAGAGTGGATAGCATGGGATGCCCGACCACGCCATGGTGGCTGTCTGCCTCGACTGAATCACCTCGGGTGAGAGGACGGTTTTGCACTTTATTCATCCCAAAAAAATTAGCATGACCGTGCAGCAGACATACAGCTATTGGTCATTGGTTTTCTTTTTGTCCAGAAGACAAAATCGAAACTTACTGTGCGATTTCCTTCAAAGTGTTGAGCCCTGCGGCTCTGAAGATATTCTGTATTGTAGAATGTACGAGTTCTGACGGAAGATTCGATGCGGTTTCGAGGAGGTGGATGCACGTTGAGTTCAGGATTGTGGTACAGATGCGACATGTTGGACAGTAGCGTCTTTCGACGAGAGGAGACGGCAAAATGCACTAAGGCACACAGACAGCGCTGCCTGCTATATACGCGGTGCCGTAGGGCCTTTTTGTATTCAAGGTAGTGGGCAGGTGACGTCTCCATAATGAAAGCGAAGAATAGGACTATTACCATATTTTTGATTTAATGAATTGGGTGCTGAGAATTTTGTATGATCTCAGAGTATATTTACTAGTGTCGGAGAAGGGCTATTGTTATCAAAAAAAGTTGCTGCTCCGTGTCATCTTTGAAAATATTTACAGTCCAGAATCTTTATTGAAGTATTAAATCAGTTTATCAGTACAGTAGTTCACCGTAAATTTCTCACAACGTAAAAACACGTACAAATGGGGATTTCCATAAGGAAAATATGAGATAAATATGAGCAGTTAAAATAATCTACACCAAGTCTTTTTCTTTGGGGTTTATGAAACAAAAGGTAATATGGCTGGGAGGTAACAATGTCGAGAGAGGAAGAGCAACGGGAATGATAGAGAAACCCGTTCATTAATTACAACGTTTCTCTGAATGGACACATGCTGCTTAGAGGAGATCTTCTATGCCGAAGGTGAGCATTTGTGATATTTGTGGACGCTTCTTTCCTTTTGGAGCTTGAAGATAACCAAAAGGAGGAGGAGAACGGTAGTGAACATTCTAAAATATTGGAATAACGTGGATATAGGGAGAAGAACTCACAGGGAATAAGCAAATTGAGGCGTCCAGACGTAGCGGGTAAGAGGGTGAAATACAGGATGGATGAAGAAGAGGACATCATCATCGAAAGGAGGATCTTGATGGCGCATCTCCGATCCATCTTCAGGAAGGAAGGTAATACGTCCACGACAAGGCTGAAGCATGATTTTCATATAGAAGGCAAAGAAATTACCTTGAAGCTAGGAAGAGGATAAGCTGTGGTCTTTTGGTACTTCCTTGTTCTGGGACAATCCTTTGGAGACCAGTCAAAGCCGAAACAAACACGGGTATCGGCCAGAAGGGTCTTTCCAGTCTTTTTGTCAGTGAGGCAGTTCATTTGGACGTGAGCTTTTTTTCCAAGATGTAAATCCAAAGCCGCTTGTATGTCAGCCATATCGTAAGGTTCTGCTCTTGGAACAATTCCAGCATTATGCAAGGCGAATTCAACATTGAACATGTCATGAAGCTCCATCGACCTTAAATCAGGTTAATGAAAAGCTTTGGCAATAACGAACGTGTTGAAATATTTCAATTCTGTTCCAAAACGAGAGTCGATTTGGGCGCATGTTCCATGCTTTTCGTATTCGTGCTTCCAGAAATCGTCTCCAGGTTTTTCCGGGTAAAGATTTGGCCAAACTTCGGCAAGTTTCTCTCTGATTGGATCGATCTGCGAAGGATCGAAGCGTCTTGGTCTTCCAGGGCAATACTGCGGGTAACCGCCATCTGATCTTTCAGGCCAGAGACCGTGAACAGACCACATAGGGGTGCCTTTTGGTACTTCGCAAATATTGGGAACTGAAAAAGTAGCAGTTAACATTCACTCATTCCATATTTTTTACCGGCATCATCATCAGCTCGACACACAGCAGCTGGGTAGATTCGGGTCAGCATGTACATGTCATAATCCTCAGAAGCTGAAATTGAGTCATTCGATTTGATCTTAGAACATATTTGTTCCCCATAATCCCTTCATTCGCCTGAGTGGAACCCATGTCAGTAGATCCCGTGATAAGCCCTGATTCTAAGAAATCCTGATATTTGATGTTGGCTGCAGAGCTACCGTATCCCCAATAAAAATGCTAAAGTTTAAAGCAAACCTTCAGATAGAGATGAGTCAACCACGACAATTGGTCCTTTGCAAGGCTGGTAGGTAGGAAGAGGCAACTTCTTTCCCTTCTCCTCAGTCACGGGCTGGTTGGATTTAGCTGGGCAATCGGTGGGATTCAGAGCAAGATCGACGCAAACTCGAACATCGGTGAGCAGCGTATCACCAGTCTAAATTTATTAAAACGTGAAATTATTCAGAATGACACCGACCTTCCGGTCCTTTACGCAGTTGATCTGAACATTGTGTCCCATTCCAAGATGCTCATTGAGGACGTCGTGGACATGTGCAGCATCGTATGGAGCCCGTCTTGGAATAATTTTTCCTTTGAGCAAGGCCAACTGGATGTCCATTTTGTTGTGCAGTTCAAGAGTTCTATCAAAATAATTTGTAAAAAGAACGAACGGATAGCATACCCATTGAAGTAGTCGATCTCATGACGGAAGATGTCTTCTCGTTGTGCACATTTTCCATGCTTCTCATATTCGTGAGCCCAGAATTGTTCAGGATTGCTTCTTGGTTCGAGGTTGATCCATTTGTGGTTCAACTCCCACGAAAGTTGCTTGATCAAACTTGGCTCAAAGTTCTTGGGAATTCCGTCGCAGAATTGCGGGTACGTTCCGTCTTTCCTTGTAGGCCAAAGACCGTGAATCGACCAAGTTGGAGCGTGGCGAGGAACAATACAAGAGTCCGGGACTGAAGAAGATGTGTCAATTGCAGAAAGGAACAAGGAACTTACCGGCGTCATCATCGGCCCGGCAGACCGCAGCAGGATGAAATCGAGTCAACACATACAAGTCAAACGTGGCAGTACCTACGCGTTTGGATAATTACTAAAATTAATAAAAGACTTACGTCGACTGAGAGAAGCAGCATCTAACTGACCATTAATACGTGCAAAAAATTCCTGGTGGATATCTTCATTAGAGTAATCTTCAATTGCTTCACCATTTGCTCCGACGAGGAGCAACAAAGACAAGAAGAGTTTAGCCAGCATGATCTGGCTGAGGGTGAGCCCTAAAAAGGTCGAATTTGTAAAACGGCATGCAAGGCCAAGCAAGAAACTGTCACATTGAACACATCCTTTGTTTGAAATGCGTCGCGGCGTTGAGTAATTGATAAATTTTCGGGACTAGCTACGGGAATTACGGCGCAGAGAAGAGGAGCAATTAATTGTTTGATTTTGATGTTAAAAAAATTCGTATTCATAAAATATTAATGCAAATTAAGTGCAAAAACAAATACAAAGCTGTTTTGGTTTGCTGTTTACACCTGTTTAGCTAAAGAAGCTAGATAGAATGAAAAAGGATTAGGATAAGTGTTAAAAATCTGGGATAGCAGGAGAAAAGGTCGAAATGAGAGCGATCTAGCTGCGGGACAAAAGCGAAATGCGCAAGGAAGTGTTGCGGATCAGCCCCCCGATCAATTGGCACAGTCAGGCGGGAGGAGGGACAGCAGCTAGCGCGCGTTCGTCGCATTGCCGCCCGCCGGGATCCCGCCACGGAGCCCTGACTCCGGTAGCCTTGTGACGTAACCAGTTGGTTGCGAACAAGAACAGTAAAAAGAGCTGTTGCACGTGATTTGCTGCTGGGCTGATAAGCAGAGTTGCAGGGTAACATTCTTATCGTGGCCAATTCTACTCATCGACCCTGTCGAACTCTTGAACAATTGTGAACGGCACCACCCGGCGCGAGACAGTTTCACTGTAAGGAAAAAACAGGTTTTAATTCGGTAGATCAGAAAAAAGTATAGTGACCATCCGAACAAAGTGCCCGATAGCGGTGTGTTTAGAAGTGATTCAATCAAACTCTGGTCAAAGCATCTCGTACATTGTGCAGCGACTTGTTTTTTTTGTCTCTCAATGGTTGTTTGCAAAGTCTCAGTAATAAGTGCTCTCTTGCACAAATATCCCCTTGTTTGCAGTTTGGTTAGGTTTTGACATAGCATGGATCTGAAACTGAAATGGAAAAATTCTACCTTTTCGACTTTCAGCATTGCTCTCTAAGACAAGTTACAAAGATCTATTTGGAAATTCAGTTACAATCAGTGCTACAGTACCAAAATGACAAACTACAAGCTAGAACTATTGTAAAAATGGAAGCCTTTATTAAAAATAAGTGAAAGCAGTTCACGAAATTGGCAACTAAGAAACTTCCGCGACCGATAGGCGCCTAATTTGACGATAATTAGGCCTGACAACGTGATTTTTGATTGCAACAACGTTTTCCGATACAGTATCCTTCCGCACCGATTACAGTTTAATCGCGTAAAAAAGCTATGAAAAAAACTTTCCTTCTGTATCTTGGCGCTCTCCTTGTTGCCGTTGTCTTTTTGTTAGGTTACGGTAGGCTGGTGAAGTGATGTCCGATCGCATTTGTATGTTAGTCTCAGCGTTAGCCTCGGAAAACTATTCATGTAACATGCAAATAATAAGCTACCTATCCTATTGTTGCTTCTTAGTGAAGTTGTACAGATACTGTATCGCCTGACTGTACAGCGCAACCATTTTAAGCATTTACGGTACTCTTGAAAACTTAAACTTACGATGGAGAGTCCTGATGAAGACAACCGCAGTCGGCAGCCAACCAGTGGCGAGAATGAGCTGACTACTCCGAACACTTCCTTAAATACAGAAGGCAACACCGTTCAAGGCCAAAAACGACCTGTGATCGAGTAGCGACTTAACCGATTAGTAGCGAGACAAATTCCAAAGTCACAATTTACAAAAAAAAAAGAGAGAAAGACCGTATCTACACGTAGAAAGGATTCCAAGATTTTGAAGTTGATTGCCTCTGGTCATACAGATGTCGGAGGAAACCGGGAATCGAACAGATGTTCCTCTCTTCTTGCCTCTCTGACATCTTCTCAGGTGAGGGCGGTGGCGTGTTCCAACCTCTTACGTCCTTGAAGACCTCTCCGATATCTTTATAATCAAATTTCGGTGGAGGGTAGATGAGGAGAGATAGCTAAATGGTTAATATGATATGACAAGACAATGAAAGCTCACTTCCGCCCGCAGGCCGTAATTATCAATGATGTGATACCCGTAATGGCGATGGATGAGCTGCCTCGCAGGCTCCATGTCCTTGAAAACGACGAAGCCTTTTTTGTCCTCTCCCTCAATGAGGAGCACTTTCCCAAATTGTTTGAAATAGCCGAGGAATTTATGAATCGTTCGAAATTCCCAAACAGCCACGTCCTTGTTCTTCATTTCATAGAAGATGAAGTTTATTCTGTATCCCTCAATTGGATCCTCGAGCGGGATATCTTGACCTTCGACTACTCGATTTGCCCTTTTCACTTCAAGCTACAAAAAAGAGTCTTTACTAAAAAGCAGTCTTTTACCCTATGACCAAGGAAAATATGCGGCTTGAAGTTTAACACGGCGTCGGAGTCGTTGATGGACAGGAATGCAACATAGGCAATACCTCGGCAATGCTTCTCTCGGAAATATCTGACTTCAACCACATCCAAAAGGCCGAATTGGGCAAAGTAATTGTACAACTGAAGGAAACTGTAAAGAATGCGGAAGACGCTCACATTCTGTTGGGTTGTTTCCGGCGGAAGACCGGACACAAAGAGACGTCTTTTCCTGAAGGGAGCATCTCCAAAGAGGTGAGGCGAGTACTGAAAATGTGTGTGGGTAGTTTTCCGAGACTGCATATCACTCTTTTCTCGACCCTCCTGCCTCAATCACTCTTGATCAGAGACCCTAAGAAAAATGACTACCGGAAGCTGCGCACAGAGTTGGCTCCCCGGAACCTTGGCCATCATGAGCTCATGATCAAGTGCTACTGTACTTTAATTGGCTTAAACGGGCCGATTCTTGGTTCCTACTCTTCGAAGGTTCTCGGAGACGCTAACATCTTTTTCGTTGAAAGAGAGAGCGCTTGGCGCATGTTGCGTATGAAACGGTGATTTCTATCGCTTGTTCTCGGCATGTCTTTGGATGTCCCAAATTGTTTTGGCGTTCGGCAAATGTTTCGCCGCAAAAGTTTCCTACAGAATAATCTTGGGCAATGAGCAAACTATTATGAAAAGGGGAGGAATCACAGAAGGTCTCTTACAAGCTCGAAAAAAATACCCTAATAACTTACCCTTGCATATGGTATCCGACTCCATCGTCCATCAGAATTCAGATAATATTTTGGTATTAGGTGTTTGTCACAAAGAAGAGTAGTTCCCATCGGACAGGAGATGCTCCTCTGGAATGGCCGATCCTTCTTTGAGGAAGTCGCCGTGAGTGCCTGCAAAACCGTTCAATCGCGTTCATCAAAACACAATATTTCCTTTGTTCCCCGGCATTTTCCTCACGAAATGGGTTCCTGGGAAAACGCTAAAGTATGAACTGACGTGGGAACGGTGCAGTAAAGGGAATAACTTACGTAGCTGGTCATTTTCACCGGCGCTCCAGGAGCGCTACAGTTGCTCGTGAAATTACACTTCCTCGAGGACGGAAGAAGTTCGGAAGTAGTTGGATTTCCGCTTAAAAAGATAAAATTAATGAAGCCTTCAATCAGCCGCGCTTGACAGGACATTTTTATCCTCTGAACAGGTAATTGCCACCTCCAAATGGACAAAAGAATAATCGAGAGTAATTTTACTTCCTTACCTGATAGGACGCCAAGCAGTTCCCGGAGAGAAAATTCGACTCTCGGCCATGCCACTGCGTGTGCCGTGCGTTAAAACAAAGGAGTAACCTCTCAGGTGATAAATGGCTGGAGGTGGGACACCCCGGATATTTCTTCTAGGTTAAAAAAAGCGGGGTTGTAAAGGGAAGCAGAGACAGGGGGATCAAGACGTCCAATCCGCTACTCCATTGAAATTATAGCTTCTATTGTTCGGGACAGAAATCCCTGCTCATCTTGCCTTACGTGTGAGGAGTTAGATTGAGGTAAACATCATAATTCGGGATGAACAGTTGCTATTTCAACAGAAAAAAAAGAGTGGACAACATCCTTCAGGGAATTCTTACCTGTCTGGGAAGTGCGGCAGGTCTACGAAACATTGCAGGCCAGAATGGATAACGTTCCCTTTGCACTTACGATGAGCCGGTGACGTTACTAGTGTTCTAGATGGTTCAGGATTATAAGATGGATTATGACTCAAAATGTAGAAAAAAACCCTATGTAGACAAAAAAAGCTATAAAAAGTATCGTCGCTATCCTCAATAAGTAGGGAAACTGTAATCGAAAGTCTCCCTAGAGAAACTAGCGGACTACTGCACTCAAATGGACAAATGGACTTGTTCTAAGTACATAGAATACAGAAAAAGATGTAGGAGTTCTCGCCGACGTACGTCTGCCCTTATGCTGTTTTATCCGTTCTGAGCTCGAAGATCTCTTCTACACCCACGCGATAAGCACGTTCAGCTGTGATTAAAACGAAGTTGTAAATAAACTATAATTTTTATTATACATCATCATGGGAAGACAGAGAACGCCGTCAAGGGTAGCACTTTGAATGAGGAGGCCAGAAGGAGGAGATGCCACAATTTCTTATCACAACCTGGTTACAATCGAAGATGTTGGGAAAATGTGGGCATCAAGAAGGATTTGTGATTGGCTAGAGTCAAGTTGTTGAAAGACTCAAGCAATTCACAAATTCTACAGCAAAAAAAATGTTGTATATATTACAGGGCAGGATATAGAGGGGATTCCCCCACAGGTGGTGAGGTAAAGAAAATGTCAAAGAAATATTTTAAAGTTCACCAGTATACATTTTAGCATAATCAAATGACTATATATGCCAATGACTAAGCACATATGACAACAATGTGACGGAAATGAAGAAATTTTCTGATTTTATACGAAAGAAAAAAGAAGATGCCTCCTGGTAGGGAAGAGTTTTTTGAGCATAGGCAATTATAACTATGGATAGATCAGAGAAAAGAGAAGCAGAGCCAAATTATATACTAAAAATTGAGGGATAAAGAGAAAGCAAAGCACCGTCCTGCACGTAAGGGAAATTTAAAACTTAATAGAACTTAAAAATAACCCGGGAATTAGCGTCGACTGAGAGAGGGAGAGGACTCATCTCCTCATTTCTGATCGAATTGCTTCTATTATTTCTTGCTTAGCTTTGTTGATTTCCAATCGAACCTCAACCATTAAATCTGCTCGGAATCTATAAATAATTTTTTAAAGAACTATAAAAATAACGAACCTTTCTAAAACCTCAGCTGTCACCGGACCATGACTCAACCCATTGATAGCTCCATTCACTGTCTTTGTTATATTTTCTTCTTGAGATGAGATCGATGACGCCGAAGGAGCTCTAAATTTAAATCTAATAAAAATAACAGGATTTTCTCACTTTCTATGTGATTTAGGACTGGATGTTGTGCCATTAGATTGGCTTTTAGGCTTGGCTGGTGGATAGACTCCGCTGTCCGACGAGCCATTGCTTGTATTGGACTTGTTGTCCGTGGCATTAGCTTCTGCTTGCTTTGCCTTTCGTTTATTGAAGGTTTGAGCCAACTCTTGGATCATGTCCATTTTGGCTAAAAAATTATTGAAAACATAATAACCAGAAAATCTTACGTGCTACTGGAGGAGGTGCTACAGCTGCCGGAGTTGAAGAACCGCTGCCATTGGAAGCTGCGCCTGTTTTCCTCAACTTAATTCCATTTTTAATTTCATCGGCCAATCCAGCATTAATTGCTTTGGGAGCTGGAGCAGTAATATTCGAAGGTGGTGGAGGAGGAGGTGGCGGAACATGAGAAGCCGTCAAATTGGCGGGAGGCGGCGGAGGAGCTGGAGGAGCACCGCCAACTGGAGGAGGTGCAGGTGCAGGGGGAATAACACTGGCAGGAGCCCGAGGCGCACCAACAGACATCTGAATAGGTCGCATTGGAAGAGAATAGAAGAATGAGTAATAAAGACAGAAGGGGAGGCACTGACCTGTCCCATCATCCCCGATAAGCCAGCGTTCGACGAAGAACTCGAGCTTTGTGATGATCGTCTCTGTTGCTGAGTCAGTTGTTGACTGCCTTGGACTGAATGAGAAGACTTCCTGCAAAAGACCAGTTTGCCAAAAAAATATGTCAGTTGACACCTAAAACTTGGATGTAGTCCATTCTGATCTTCATGTTCCCGGAAGGTGGGGGCTGACTGATTGTGTGGCATGTGTTGGTGTGGATCTTGATACACGTTATCTGAAAAAGGCAAATCATACTATAATATCCTTTTCTCTGATAACTTGTATTCTGTTAATCTAATTCTTAGTCACTACTGTTGACCCAAAAAGCGCTATTTCTCTACTTGAGAACAAAACATCTCTTACTCACTTTTGTCACGTTTTGATGCGGTCAGCTCTCGGCTAAACATGACATTGTCGGATTGCTGTAGGCAGCAAAAAATAAAAGAGAACATTGACTATTATAAAAAGTTAGGAACAGACATCAGGAAATTTCGTTTTACTATCAAAATAGATTTTGCCCGAAAACTGGCTCTCTTGCTCTTAGACAGATAATCCTAAAATCGCGCCCCTCCAAAACATCTTTAGGAGTTCAAAAGACGTCAGAAAAAGAGAATGGCATACCGTGATGGATCTGATGGTATTCGTTGTGGGAATGTCCATTCATTTGGATTTCGTTGAGATAACTGATTGACTCGCTCATGTGAACCACAAAGTTACGTGCTTCTTCGGGGCTTGAGAAATTGAGACCGTAGACCTGAAAAGGAGCAGACAGTCAGGCAAGGATAAGGAAATGAGCCGTATTGATCTAACAACCCAGCTGGCTCTCCGCTGTCCAGCGGGCTTTTTTTCTTATTTGAAAAACTGTTAGCGATCGCAGCTGTAACCTTTTCGGAAAGGTGCGTGAGTATTTCTACAATGTCCAAGGGAATAATAGAAAACATTCAGATCCATCACGCTCACCTGTCGCTTTTCGTCTCTCCATTGATGGAATGTGGGAGTTGCCGTGTGATACTTCAATTTATGGTGAATATTACAATTGAGCACACAACTCTTATTCTGAAATATTGAATTATTCACAGTTTTTTCCGTACTTCTTACCTCCCTACTGATACCTATAATTCTATAAGTTGCCGTAGTACCGCTCCTAATAATTTGAACTACTGAAAGACCATCACATCCGTTCGGTGGATCCCATCTTTTACAGGGTTCGTTGTAGAGCATCACCTCTGCGGAGGCACTTGCAAGAATGGTATCGCTGAAAAAAAAGAGAAATTAATCTGTTCCGTTTCAGAAGCCCCTTATCATGGCCAGACGTCTGCCAGAAGACCGGCATTCACCCTAGTAAACAAACAAGCCGGAAAACGTGAAGCGCGTGTAAGTTCAAACAAAAACATTAGCTTCTCTTCTTTTTTTCCTGTCTGTACCCAGGGTTCTATTATTCAACTGGCACCGAGGCATATAATTGTTAGGTCGTGTGACACAGCCACACAACTGATTGAAAGACGGCGATCTCCCGACAGGTCTCAAGGCTACAGCAATGTGTGAATGACTATAGTAAACACCGGAAATGGCACCTCTTTACGGAGGATAATTTTATGAAAAATGACTCCGTAAATGACTCATTAGACCTCGTTTTTACGGAAAACGTCGTTTGCTGCTGATTACTCCCCCCTACAGAAAACTTACTAAGAGCCAATTAAAATAGATTCGGGAGAAGGCATTTCTTTCTAAGATGGCGGACCGATCGGCGGGCTTTTGCAAGTTTCAAAACTTTCTGTCAACAGGTCATATCGCTGCGAGACCCTGTGTTTAAATGCAAAAGCGATTTGCATAATCTGCAGGATTCAAAACTGCGCAGCGCCTGGTACTTTCTTACCTTGATGAATTCATAGCGAACAGATGAGACGAATGTTGCAAACGGTTTGACCTATTGTTAATCTTGTACCTAATCTCGGTTTTTTTGTGGCGCTGGCAGTAAATAGAGAACTGTTTTAGACTGTTGATTTTTCCCGAAACAACGAAACGACCTCCAAGAGACCATCACATAAATCATACATTTTGTAGCCCCCCAAAACTAACCAGGTGGCATAGTCGTAGATATAGCTTTTCGGTCGAGGAATAATAGCATTGGTAATGGGTCTCGCGGTGCAGGACAGCATCCCACGGGAGAAGACGCACCGGTAGCCGTGGCCAACTTATGCTATGAGCAGAGGAAGCCTATTGCTAGCCAGCTTGCAATCCTTGCGGTAAACAAATAATCAGTCGAACCGGCACGGCGATTGTGTGTAGGACACGGAGAAGCAAGGAAGATTATCAAGAGGACGCCCCGACGAGGTGTTCGTAAGAGCAGATGTGTCGAACGTAGCGGATGAGGCGGGGGCGCGGCTGCGTTCTCTCCCCACAATGGCCCGCTAAGGCTGTTAGGCAATAAGGGGATGACCACCACGCAACTAGGGAATTACGAATATCAGCCTTTGCGTGCGGGTAACATGCATCTCTTATGACACCAAATCAAGGGAATCCCATAAAAATTCAGATGGCGGCATGGCTATCTGTAAAAGCCATAAATTTTGGAATGAATCCATAGGAAATTACTCTTTTGAACAGAAAAAGCTTTCCCATGAGACTAATACAGTCGGCTGTCACAATGCCCCTACCATTGTTGGCAACGTTCCCTCAGAAATCTCGCGCGGGATGAACTACAATGCCCTGCCGGCTGAGCAATAACACGCCGCTCCTTGTTTGCATACGCTAATGCGTGGCCCATCACAGATCGCTGAGATTGAGCACAATATCTCAAGAAAAAGCATAGAGACACCGTAAGATGATACTATGTCTTTGCTTTGTTTGGTTTTCTTTACTTTTCTAATGGATATCCACTATATCCTTAAAGGTCTAATGCTTGAGACAGAGTCAATCCTAATCCCAATTAGATCGATCAATAAGCAGCAAGGTCAGACAGCAGGCTAAAAGATGCTGCCACAATGTGTGAATAGCGCGATTAGGACCATAAGGTCAGTATTCTCCCAGGGGATCTTTTGTATTTGGTCTCGGATTTTCTATTCAACTCACCACATTATTGAATGAGGAAAAAAATCCCTGTCGGGGTTTACACCATCTGTCGTATTACTAGATCTTCCTGAAAAATTTAAATACTAAAGAAGAAAATTTAAGAAGAAAGATTACAAGAGATAAAAATGAAAAACAGTGAAAAACGGCGCAAAAGTGGGGGACCTTGTAAAGTGGCGGCAAGATTAATTAGGCCGAACAAAAACCTCGCTTGTATGGCGGCACCCCCTTTTGACTACTGTCTGCAGTATTTGAGAATGGTATTAATGCCAGAGGGAAGGGCAAGGCGGCTGACCGACTCCTTTTCTCTTATCTAAGAAAATATGATAAGAAAAAGAAAACATCAAAGGGTCACCCCAGAATGCAACAGCTTGTTTATAAGCAAATAGAAATTGTAGGAAAAACGAGAAGAAAGGAATATGAGCATGAGATATTTTGCCACCCGGTCTCTATATCCTCTTGCAAGCGACTAGACTGACCAATAGCCCTCCGCCATCCTTCAAATTCATTCATAGGCTGAAGTTCCGCATGGCAATCCGGATTGGCGTGGTAGGTCGTGGGAAAGATGGATAAAAACACGCGAGATGAACTGCTTGGCAACAATGGCTGAAGCAAAAGAAAAGCCCTTGAGAGCTCCAATTTGCGCTTTTTGATCACTAACTCGTCCCCCAACGGAAGATGGGACTAAAGTAATATATTCGTGTCCAAAATAGAATCAAGACATCTTGTTGCGCAGTTATCGGCGGCACTGTACATTTCCCACCTTTTGCGGGATCGTAAATCTCTTCGGACACAATCATAAAGCATGTCCTTGTGGGGCGGGGGTGAAGTAAGAAACAGTCAAAAGACTCGGCAAAACGACTTCCATACTGTCAGAAGATGATGAATCAATGCGGAGGCCGGGGGTCCTGTGGTGACACAGCGATACTCCCCTGCTGCGGTGACTCAGCCCGCAACGAACGTAAGGTACACAAAAGACGGACCCGCTACGACAGATAGAGGAGACCGCCAATGGCCAAACGACTGAAGGGCGCGGCCAGCTGCGATTTTTTTATCCAAGCAGAACCACCACACACCGCACCTATATCCATATCAGCTTTGTTCGCCGGGAGGTGACTACGACACGAATGTGCAGTTCCAGGTGTTCGGGAAAAAAGTGGAGTGGACAAAATTGGGCAAATTGAAGGATACCTGAGGCAAATCATTGGGTTGCGGGAAGAATTGGACTGGACAGGAGATGAAACATGCAGCTGATAGAGGGAACAAGGGGAAATAGCCTCTATTCTAGCCAGCGTCAAGATGGAAAAACTGCTCTTCGCTTATCATGAATCATAAGTTGGTCGGTCAGAACAGAACCTCTATTTCTGTCGCAACTAGAAGGCAACATTTTTAGAAGGAACTGTGCTGTCGATGACAGAAGAACAATCTTTTACAGAATTTGATTGGTAGGATAACATGGAGAAAAGCAAACAACGCGTGGTAGTTGTTGTTCAACTTTTCAGCCACCTGATATTTCCGGAAGGCTGTTCAAACTTCCAATAATACTGAAAAATCTGATGGAGTTCGGAGAGAAATTTAAACCAGCTTGCTGGAAGCAAAAAAATACAGCCACGTCGTGGGGCAGAATGCTTTTTATGCCACCTGTCGGCCGGCGATGTTCCATTATCATTCGTTTTTCATTCTACGCATGGTCAGAAACCATTAGGTGAGAGGACAGACCGGACAGCAGGGTATACGGCATCTTCAAAACCAGCCGGGAGTTTATCACCACGGGTCATAAAGGAATAAAAAGAGAGTTTAACACCCGGAGGGTAAAAATGTACAGAAAGAGGTCGGTCACAAGGAAATTTGTCATACTGACACAAGACCTCCACCTATGAATTCGGAATTGCGGGGTAAAAAACACAAGAAAATGCCAAGGATTTTGAATATTTTAACAGGTAAAGGGCGCTGGTATCCATCATATTTAAAGCCGGAGAGAAAGGCACTTCCAGATTCAAAAGAGCTATATAGTAATGAGAAGGTAGATTGCACAAGAATCCTACAAATTGTTCCAGAATGTCCGTCAACAAAAACAATTCTACTCTCCCATTGGTCGTAAGTTTTGGTCAATCCTGGCCAAGAGCACTTGCCCCGTTGAACTTGTCTATTAAAAGAAGGAGGTCCCCGGGTCAACACTCTAAGGTATGCGTAATAGTAGTTTGCATAAACTACTTGTCGCGACCCGCTCCTTCCCCTCAAAGTTGGTTTCCTTCCGGAGGGAGTCCCCAATGCAATAAGCTGCGTCTATAAAAGGACCTCTATTTTTCGGGTTTTTTTAAAGAAAAAAAGGATGATCGGATCTTAAAGTTGCGAACAGGAGGCGAGAGAGCAGCGAGTCTTCAAAAACAGCAAGGGAGACAGCAGCAATTTTTACGGCGCTGACATTTGTACATGCCCATGAGCTTACGCGGGAGAGAAGCGGATAATCATGGGTCAGAAATTTGGGTTAATCGGGTAGAGCTGGCAAAAACGTAAAAAAACATAAAACTGGACGAAATTTGCTGGTGAAAATAGGTTTGAAGTGCAATAAAAATTATATTCTCCGTGGCGGAATGTGTGAAATGCGGGGCTGTAGTGTGTGCATAGCTGCTCTTGACTAACAGACTCGGCTTCATAAGTTTATATCCAGATTTAATTAGGCAAATGATACTTTTGAAAAATTCCAAAAGATGTGGAAGCTGGGCAAATTTCATTGAAGGAATGTCAATAAAGTGGACAAAGGGGGACCCGGTGCCATCTGCGGGAGAAATAAATTTCCCTAGGGCCGGCTTGACCCCTTTGTGCCGGATTTAATAAAACTCTTTACACTCTGGGTGGCCAAAGATTTGTAAGAGATATTCTTCCCGGAAAAAGTCTCCGTGTGTGTAGAGTAGGTTCTCAAAAACCTCCTCGTGTGGCGTACACAATAGTTTTGCAAGGGATAGTGGATGCCAGAGAGAAAGAGAAGCACAGGTGGCTTTGCTGGAGGCAACAGCTGTTTTCACCAACACTGCCGAACGCTGTGAAACGCCCACCAAATGACCGCGACTTGTTCCTGGGGCCGAAAAGTGAGCTCTCATCTGGATTTTTATCTTAGCGCTCACTTGAAAGAGCGGAACACCGGCAAAAGTGAGGAGAGCTCTTCTTTTTAAATGAGTAAAAGGAGGAGGATTCCTCGCTAATTAGCTTCGTCGAGGAAACGATTGTGAGAGTAATTATCTATTTGAGGGCGACTCTCTCACAACACGAGCACTGCCTTTCACCGAATCAACAGTTTTAATCTTTGATGGAACCGGATCTAAATTAGCAACATCTCCTGTGGACAGTCCTCACCGGAAGACGCTGTCTTCCCTTTTATGGAAAGCTGTAAAAAAGATAGGCAATGGTGTACAAACACAGCTTGATTACGGATAAAAAACTATGACGCAACCACACTGACCAAACACGACTTTGAACTTGCCTCCTCACACGTCAGGCTATATTTTTGACTGGTCAGTTTGTTTAGGGCGATAATTGGTCTACCGTCATGCAACTTGAGACGACTAGTTTCGGTAGCAAATGGCCGCTTGAAGAAGTTACGCAAGCAGCGAAGTGGCGCAACAAAGTGTGGGGAGTCAACTTACGGAGAAAGAGGCCGCAAATGTCACAAGTCGTAGGTAGGAAAAAAAGCTGACAGCAGGATCAAGAACTATTGAGGGTTGAGCTGGTTTAAATTGAAGCCAATTTTGTTGGATAGAGAAGTGAAGAAGCGAGAGAGGTACACACAGATGCATTTTACTGGATTCTCGAGGCGATTTCAATGGCGCCCGGCGAGGATTCGCTGCTATGAAACAGGACCATAACCTCAATGAAATGGCTCTTTTCTAACAAAGAAAGCTTTACTAAGAATAGAACCATGGATGGCTGTTCGACCTTTAATGGAATAGAGAACCAGTAACGGATAGGGGAGTTGAGTGATAGTAATGAGGGACGCAATAGAGCGCAGCGCTTTTGAGTTTAATCGGACACTAATAACGCGAGGGTCGTGGGGGGCCACGTTTGCGGAGTAATTAAAATGCAGCGGATCTCTTGCGTACTGATGCGTCTCAGTGGCTCTGGGAAAGTAACGAAATGAGGTCTTATCCAGTTGTGAGACGGATGCTAAACTAATACAACCAGATGTCCTGAGAAACAGTTAGAAAGAGAGCAATAAGCCTGAGATTCATTAAGATTTTCAGTTTTTTAAAGAGGAATATTCAAATATTAATAGAGTTCTTCTCACCCAAAAGAATAAGGTCAAACCAAATGTGGCGTTTTATTCATTGACAAATGAGGTACGAACCGCTGATTTCAAATGGATTTCGGACGTAAACTTAGGGCGTGGGGGTCGTTAGCAGACAATTAAAATCGGTTGAAGGACAAGGGCGAGATAGCACCAGATTGGTATAAACAGAATCGAGACGACAGTTATGTGTCGTATACAAATCACCAGTTAGTCCATATGGTTTGCCGAAATTGAAACCCGCCGCTTGCTGGGAAAGAAGCCACATAAACTTGTAATCAGGACTTTAAAAGTTCTCAGATAGGCTATCTAACCCCATCTGATTTGGGAAACATGATTGGTAAACATGTTTTAAAGTCTGGCTGCAGGCGATAAAACTGTCAAAAAGGTGAATGTCGCTAGTCGTCCTGCGTTCGAGCAGGAAAAGTCACGAACATTCGCTAAACTGATATGAAAATGTCGCGGATCAGCAGTTTTTCTGGGCGAAGTTGTGGAAAATGCGGAGATAATCACGATTGTTTTGTCATCACAGACGAAAAATTTAAAGAATTGTCTTTTTTAGCGTGGGCAGGTCAGTCACCGGGACTATTTACAGACGTTGCCAGATAGCAGAGCAAAAGACATTAAAGGTCCGCTCTGGTGGTGATCGGTGTTCACAATTGTAACTTTTAATCTGGAATTGCTACGAAACGAGCGGGTCCTAGGTGTTGGTGAAGAAGTTTGCGCATGCTCGAAAATCCTTCAAATACAAACAGTCCGTTCGGGGAGGGGAGGAGATGGCCGCGGTGACGATTTTTCGAACACCGGCATCTTCTTTCTCGTCATGCCGTCAAAAGCTGGCCCCCATGAGACAGAAAACAGATAATAGAAGAAAAGGCAAAAGCCATTCATGGTAAATGGGCTGAAAATCGTTCGAAACGAGGCACTGGACTGAGGCTGCAGGGGGCAATGGAAGGAGGACAAGGACGCTAGCCATCGGTGGATAGAGCTGCCGGATGTGGACGAAGGTTCTTAGACGCCTGTCCAGATTTATGATAGTACACCATCAGACAAAAGAGACGGAGTCAGAAACAGATCTATCTTTTTCTCGGGCTGGTCAGCCCGATTATTACAGCTGGACAAAGGAGAATGTCATAGTGGAAGGGTAATACATCCTCCCGTTGAAGTCTGGGCTCAAAAATATGTGCAATATCTCGAGTGTAATGATTTAAACTTCCGAAATTCATAGACAGTGGGCGGTTTGGAACATCTGAAGAAGGTCAGGAGATGATTATCGCGATAGACTTTTTTGACAGCGGTGACAAAAGAGGAGACAGATAAAAGACTGTCCACATGATGTTTTCTTATTTACAATCAGTTAGGATCCTTCTTAGAAGAAGAGAGGAAACTCAAATATTGACCCCCTGACTGAACCGCGGTTCCTAAGTACAGTTTCCTATTACCTCAAAATATTGACTTAAGCGGGAAACAAGATGATTTAAAAATAAGAAAAGGTCTTGCGACTTCAGAAGATACATTGCGAAAGAATCGCAACAATGGTCAACTGAATGAGGCTCATTTTAGCGAGTGTTGGAGTGTTGACCGAGAGTAGTGAATATAGTAGCCACGGCCAAAAAGCAACGTCGCCGATTACCATGGATAATGAGGGTGACGGGATTGAATTTTCGACCAGAGACGTGAAGTTTCATGCGTAAACATTGAAGCGTAGAGAATATGAAAAAAGTTCGCGAAGGGCGAGTAGTGGTCAGCTGGGATAAGTATAATACAGGGCCACATAATTGTGGGAGGGCCATGTTGGTGCCGAAGCGTGATTCGCGGTCGGATATCGACATCGGCCCTCTCCTCCCTCTCTCCCTCCCCCCGCTGTCCCCCCTCATGGCCAGCTGTTTCGGAGTACAATTGATCGCATGCCGGCCACACATATACGCACACACACACGCTATGCATCAAACGTCCGCCATCGAGATATCTCCCCGCGCGGCCCCGACCTCGTAGCTCCGTTGCTCCGCAAGTCGCGGCCTGCCACCGGGATAACGGCTGCGACCCGCCCCGCTCAAGCTCTTTTTTACAATCCTCATCTCAAGACGATTGTGAACGACAGCAATGCCCGTAAAATGTTTGCTAATGTCGACGGATCAGCCATTTTTATGACTCTGACTTGCTCAAAAGCTGATCATTTGCGATAAGGGAAGTAATCCCCTCTTTTGACAGTTTTCTGCAAAGAATATTGAGGTGGGGTTTATTGGAATACTGCAAAACATAGTAGTCCGTTTGCTTATTAGGCCAGAAAATTATCATTTAATATAAAAATAGTATAGCAGTAGAAAATGTGTATAGAAGTGGTGGTCCAACAAAGGGCGGCCACCCTTTTTTGCCCGCAGCGGTCAGATGAGCACGAGTGGAATGTACTTCCCAGGGGAGGAAAAAGTGAAGAGGGTGTTCAAATGGGCAAAGAACGTAGTGGGGATGAACGGGGGTAGAGATGGGCAGCCCTGATAAGGACTGAACTTCATTTGCAAGCTGTTGTTTCGAAAACGTGTTTACCCTGCGAATCCCTGCAAAAGAGCAGTCATGCCCTTTAAATGGGCAAGATAAATTGAAAGGAGGAAAAAATTTATTGGAAACATTCCCCTTGTGTTGGTCATGAATAAAGGAGAATCGAGAATCAGGCCTCTATTCAAACGTCCTCGAGAAAATCACATTATACCGGGGTGGGCTGGAGAGAGGGAGCGCCTGAATCTCTGGACAAATAACGTTGCTACGGAAAAGATTATTTCGCACAAAGGAGGATGTCCCGAAAAAAAGGCTACTCACTGAGCTGCTTTTAGACCTCGTTTAGTATGTAAAGGAGAGGCTCTTTCCTTCTCTCGTCTTGAAAAAAGAGACAAATGGCAACGAGTACACTCAAGAGAAAGACAGATTTGCATAAATTAACGCATGGAATAGACGTGACTGATGGGCAAAGGAACGAACGAGCGAGAATGGCTGCCTCCTGCCAGTCGCCACCGTCTGTTATTGGGGATCTGAATAATTCATGCCAAAAATGGAGAAGGCCAGAAAGATGCGCCTTGACCAGAAAATAGATTCCCAGAAGTACCCAAGTTAGGTTGAGATTCCTCGATTCAACTACGCAAAGGAGAACTATTTTCATCGTAATTCGACTGATGCTAATTTCAGTTATCTCCTCTAAACTAACCTAGATCATCCTCTCTTAGCTATACGATTGTTTGTGCAAATAGGTTCATCGCTTATTTAGTCTAAAAATACTTGGAGATGAGGGACCTCATTAACACTTCATAAGGATGCCAATGAGTTGTGTGATTACGAGCTTATTCCATACTTTTAGAGACGACGAAGGCCATTCTTTGAAAAACTCTCGGGAAAGTAACAGTGGCGTCGACTGATGAGCTAATCACCATCTTCTACAAAAAAAGACGAGGGAAGGTCATGACATTGGACGGCAGATGAAATTGGGGCCGTGTGATGGCGACGAGGGGATATCCGCCAATAAAACCAGAATTCACATATCTCAACATTATTCAATATGACATTTTACAATTATGCCCAGTGGGATACAGGTTTCTATTAACTGGTGGTTATTTGTTAAACTATTTCGTTTAGAGATTGGAGAAGCAGAGAATTAAGCGGGAAGGGTATCTTTGAGCTCCAACAATGAAATTAGCAATTGTTTCAAGAAATCACCTGAAAACATAATGAAGTCAAGGACGACACGTGAGCTAAAGGACAGCCACAAATGGGATTTGACTATGTAAAATGCAAGGTTAGATGGGGGCTGAACTGCGAGAAATCCCATAGCATAAAATCTCACCGGGGTGAATGGTTCTTGGAGAACTGGGTTTTTGGATGTCCCAGTTTATTCTCAACATTATGACTAACTGCTTGTAAGTAAAAGGAAAGGCCCGAGATTGTCTTCAGAATAGTAGTTTCATGATTTTTAAAGGTCAGTAGGACATACAGTTGACGCTAGACACCGCCAAAAGTAGAATTGTTGGACATAATAGTACACCTTGTTTAGCCCAACCCAGACTAGTTGAACTTAGGTAATCTCACCAATTGCTCTTATTCCGCCCAAGGTCAATGGACAAATCCCCATGTTCCTGATATTCCCATCAAACGGTCACTGATCCCTCAGAACTTACGTAGTTTCTGGCGAGAACAATGTTCCAGATCCATTGTCAGACCAGAATAATCCTCAGGGAGGAAAACCGTATTGTTCCGAACTGCTTGAATCCTGCCCGCCACAAAGGCCATTCAATGAAGTTCTTCTTCTCAATCGTCGCTTACATGCTAATGAGCGGCACGACATATCGGTAATCTGAATCCATTTGTTTCCCGATAAAATTCTCAAAGGGATTAGACGGTTCAGACCGGTCGTAGCAAACAACACTTGATCCACATTTGGCTCCTCCTACTGGCACGCTTCACGGCTGTACCGTACTTTCAGAATAATGCTTGTTTCATTGATACTTGGTCTCCCGCTTGTCTATTCTATTAATTTATCTTTTCCCCTATTGCGGGATTCTCCATTAAGGGATGATACATTGCGTCCAGAGCCGTATACTGCAAGAGCCAAGGTTAATTGCAAATTCTGCAAAAAGATGGCCGTTATTCAGACATTTTTAAAGAATAGACTGTTGGACAATTTGAATAGTTTCTTTGGAAGTGAAACTACAGGAACGTTGGAGATTCTCGACTCGAATCCGCAGAGGGTCGAAGAAGAGCTCGATATTCCCCCGTCCATGCCGATCGTCAAACCAACTGGTAGGAATACCTCTTGTGTGTCTTTTTGATCTCTACGTAAATTTATAACGCTCTAGGATATTTGAATATCCGGGAAAATTTGCATTAAAAGTAGTCTAATAACTGCAATAACCGATGCATTTCTTTTCCTAATTACAGATATTCCTTCAATGAAATCTGGAGGAAAGATTAACAAAAGAACGGATAGCTATAACTACAGGTATCCGACGCTGATTCCTACGGAAGCGCCCGGTACTTTGCCAACGGAATCTCCTCTAATTACAACAACGGCAATGTCTAAGAACAGGTGGCAGATCGTTTAAATGGTACCGGTTTAACTCCTCTCTTTTTCAGGGCAGAAGGAAGAATGTTATCCGAAAAGTCTATTGAATCCATTAGAGAATGGCGAAAACGACTGTACAAGGCGTTTAAATGGAAAAAGGCAAAGGATCTTGACTCAGGGAGCCAGGAGAAGAAGTGTAGGTCCATTCAACTTATCTCAAAATCATAAAAAGTGCTTGGAAATGATATGCTGACCAGCACAGACATCTTTTTCAGATGGCAAGAAAGATAAAGCCATTGAAAAGAACCGCCAGCTTATTGAGAGCAGAAGGGAGCCACCAAGCCATATGCCCACACATCATTATCAATTTAATGTAAGACTTCCTTTTTTTTCTGTTTGTTTTCTATCTTCCGATCAAAAATCCTCTCAATTGAGGATCATAAAACTGCGCAGCTTTTGTTGGATTTATCCCGTACTGTTCTCCTAGAAGGGAAATTTTACAATGTTTACTCTGTAACTGGTTCTTATTGTTGTTTTAGAACAACGGCCGGCTACTCGGATCGGAAACTGGAGGTGGTGGATTCAAAGCAGCGGCAGCTTCTTCCCAAGTGGCCAGGTAGGATAGCCGTTGATTCATAGAAAAGAATACGAACAACAAGTTCTTCCGGATTGGAAGTGGCCGGATATTACAGTAAGGCGCATAGGAAGCGACGACAGACGCCGGAAATTGGGAAGGCTACGTAATCCATGGGAGAAAATCTTTGTTCTTTTCTAAGGGATTTATAAATTTTTGGATTTCAGTCATCCGGTGCCTTTGCCGGATCATCAGCCCCTTCCTCCTGCAAAAGAGTTTACCGGTACGAGGCAGGCTGTACCGTACAGAACCCCAAATCATTCTTCTGTTGTATATTTGCCTGCTCCTCAACCTCAAGTTCCTACATATAACCAACAACACGTCTCACACCATTTAGTTACGGTGTGTGAAGATTTCCTTTCGTTTTATAGTTGGCTCAGGCTACCGCTCCCTCCTTGCTCACCCTCCCTCCCATGATAACATTCCAAGCTCCAACCCCGGTTAACCTCTTTGAAGAATACCAGCTCACAACCTCTGCTATCCCTGCTCAACAATTCCACTCCCTACCCAGTCAACAAAACCGATTCAGCGAAGAGATCCAGTCAGAAGATGAAATGTTCGGACCGCCTGTTGCCATGAATACAGACGTGGGTGGTGTGTCCCACCATTTAATTAATTTTTCTTCAGTGTCAAGATGGAATGTGTCAAACGGCATCTAATGGACAAATCGTAAGCGAAGAAAAATGTAATAGCAATAGATTACGGACTATTATACAAAATGTAATGACATCAATCAAATTCCAAGAGAGAGTAACTATGGAAGTTCAGAACATCGTGGCCAATGACGCAGAAGCATCCAAGCGTGCAGTTCAAATGGCTGCAGAGTCGGAGACGGGCAGCTTCTTTGACGCAGTTTGTGGCACTGGATTTTTCAGTTACATTGGTAACCGCCTTCTTTAAAGGGGAATGAGAGTTTTAGCTCATACGGACGAGTTCTGCCTCGCATCATCAGCCGGCGTCAACTGTTACGTGTTCTCTCCAGTTTGTGCAGATTCCGGAGGAGGGAGTAGTGGCAACGGCTTTGGATTTCGAAGGCGGGCAGCAACACGTAAAAAAGTTCTTCTTAATCGTAATTGATGTCATACTCTCCTCATACACGTGTCCTCGTAATACAGATTATTTATTCATAACGTTTGTTTTATGAAACGGGGGAAGGGTTCAAAGAGGAAGAAGGTGTTGTTTGCTCGTCCAAATGAGGTTCTGAGCAAAGGAGGAAAATAAAGGAATCTGCCTATTCTCGGACTTTATTGAAGGGATTACTCCCACTTCTGATCTCAAAGTGCATCTGCTGTTTTATTCAAAGAATAGGATTTGATCCCTATGATCCTAACTTTCTCGGAATTTCAACCCGCAGCTTCTGTTTGTTGTAGTCCATAACATGAACCTCTTCGTGAAAAGAAAATTACACGCAAAGACGGCGTGATTGCCAAATATTTTTCATCAGATTTCTCTTCTTCTCCAATTCAGGAAGAGTGTCGCGTACGACGCCGCCCGCGAGCAGCGAGCAGCATATCGACTCGCCTCACTCCGCCAGCAGGGTCCCGCAATGCTCGGCGCCCTCCTCCTGCTCTCCACGGGCATTTATGCCTTCAATATGGAGACGGTAATACAGTACCCCGTCGATTATCATATAATTATTTAAATATTTAGCCCTCCGATATTTCCATGTTGCCTTCGGGTGACTTCATTGACTTGATTAGTAGAGATGCAGAGGCACTTCCTTCACCCGTTGCCTTCGGCCACAAATACATGACCGGTATGTTTACTTTTTCTTCAGAAAGGTTTCCACGTTATTCTTTATCTACTTCCTCCAATTCTGCGAGCTTATAAATGTTACGTGCTTTGCATACTGGAGATGTTCATGACTGTAGCACGTCTTCTGAAAGCTTACGCTAACTAAATACACTTGCATTAAATAACGGAAAGTGGTTGGGAAGATTACAAATGATACTGTAAACGGGTATGGCAGTTTGATGTTGTTAGCAAAGTTCGTAACTACAATCTGATCCAGTATACGGTAGAACTTGAGAAAATCATCATTGTTCATGTCCAACAAACTAGAGCAATATTTGGTTTTAAGAGTTTTTACAAGAAAAAAACAAAAAGTTATTCCATTTTCGAGGAAATTGTTTCAATAATTTGCCTACTCAAAGAAAATTGACGGAAAGAAGGTTTACCTGATTATATCGCGTCACGGTTACTCAAAGGTAATTCGATTTTCAGGTGGCGCTGGAGAGGGCGAACAAAAGTTGGCTCAAGACGAGAACTTCCAACCCAGACAGCAGGTATTATTTTCTTCCTTATTATGTGAACTGTGATGCTTTTGGCTGTTTTGAGACTTATAATCTGATTATAGGTGAAATCAGACAACGTATTGCCAGCTTACTGTGAACCACCAAATCCTTGCCCAGTTGGATTCACTTCCGAGGATGGATGTCTCGAGGAATTTGATAACACGTAGGTTTCAATTATTCACAAATAGTTATGGTAGAAATTAGTCGATAGGACCTGAATCGTAGATCTTAAATAAACTGACGTGTACTTATTCGAATCTTCATTAGCCTCACTAGTCCCTGCAGCAAAGAAAAAATTTGGTCTTTACTCCATATTGCGTTCTCCAGTCGTTATTAGGAGGCTAGGGCCTCTCTTTTTTTGATCGATAAAAGGGCAGCTATAATGTATTCAGAGCAAAGTCATGTTACTCAGTAAAAACATAAATTATTATCAAAATTTGATTGCAGTGCCGAATTCTCCCGAAACTACCAAGCTCAACAACACTGCATTTGTGACCAGGAGCACATGTTCAAGTAAGCTTTTGCTCTTTTTCATCGCATCTCTGGCTGTGGTAATGCGAATCAATTAAACATTTTAGCTGTGCTGAGAAGGAAGCTTCCGACATGTCGGAATCCCTTCAGGATCTCCTCGAGGAACACGGCCTCCACACCAACACCATCGCCAAGAAATTCCACGAGAAGCGCAGTTCTGATGAAGTAGAACAAATTCAAAGAATCAGAGTAAAGAATCCTTTTCAGCATGTTCCCCGCCGCAAGAGAAGCGCTGGCTTCCAGCCCAAGAAGACCAACCCCTACCTCCAAGGCGAACCCCTCCGTACGGTGCAGAAGAAAGACGGCCGTAATAAGGCCTGGTAATCCACTGGTCCCCCAATGTACACAGTAATACAACGCCCATCTCCACACCATCTAAGACTTCTATATGTCCTTATGAAGCTTTGTTAACAAAAATTTAGTTAAGCTCTCTCTCTTTTTTATTCGGATGATGAAATTAGGAACAGACGCTTATTAGTCGGACGGCGGATTCCCTTCAAAGGAACAGCCAGAGATCTTGAAAAGGACAGCTATCATAGAAGTCATCGGAAAAGGGCAATACCTTCCGTGTGGGCACACCTGATGTTTTCCATGAGTCGGATAACAACATCGCTTTCACGTAAACGTCGTGGGAGCTTTGCCTTGTATTGAGTAAACATCAGTCCACGTCATTCTAGCTCGAGGAAATGGACCCACGATGAGGAACTGGGCTCTCCGCTTCTGATTAAATATGTTAGGAGTATTCCAAAGTAGATTCTTGATAAAGTATCTGGATTCACATAAAGGAATCAGGAGTGACTGTGCGTCCTGTGTCCGAATACCTGATTCCCTGACCAATGTTTTGACTGCCCGCACAGTCAAACGTCTTCTCGCTTCCTCCGCTACTCGTCATCTATTCCATATGTTATGTTTTCTATCTTCTAAGAAGCTCAGCCAACGTCAACGGGCTATATCAAGAATCCTGATAAAGTAACAGTCTGGGAAAACAATAGTCCGATTATACATCCCCTAGTAAACGAAATTAAGCCGCGGAGTAGTTTGTTGTGGGCAATGCCGCTCTCTATTGTACGTTTTCAGGTATTTTTGAGAATTCCTCAAGTTTCTTCCTGTCATGTGTCTTTTTTCCATTCTCGCAGCCTAAATCACATCAACCGTCCCCATTCCTACTTGACCTTTTCCACCTTTTCCCCAAATGTCTGCAACCTTAGCTGCATTTCTCACTGATGTCCTTTTTGACAAAACAAAAGAATCTGAAGGTGTCTGCGATTCGTTTCATTTTCTATCCAAGCTTCCACTTGTGAAAGGAAAAAAACCAATAAAATGAGTGCAACAGGCCCCACACAGCTGGTTTGGAGATCGTTTCCTCCGTGGTTATTGCTTCCTGCGTCGGCTCCGTTATCTCAACGATCTCTTACCTTCTTCCCACCTGAATGTCGGTATTATGGTATTAAAGGGCGCCGTCGACTATCTACTCTTGTCTCTCTAGAGGGTTCAACGCCGAGACCGTTCCTTTCCTCTTGTCTTTCGTTCTATGAAGTGTCTTTCGTACCGGTTGCAATTTCTGCAAATCGGGTTACGATCTGGGGTTGCGATAAAATCATGACTCTAATTGTCGTTTGCCGTTAGATTTGTTGTAATTTACTGTTGGTCATTTTTTTTCCACAATATAGTTCAAATCCAAAAAGAACGCTCCATTGAAAGTGGCAACCATTTAACTTGCCCGAACCGTACGATTTTGTTATTTCGATGGCATAGATTGCCTGCTATTATCTTTTGCCTCGCATCGTGACCTCTACATCGTCTCTTGCCTCCCCATCACAAGGCGCCACGCGAGCAAATGACAAAGTCCGTCCGTGGCTTGACGTTGTGACTCACTGTCTGTCCCCTCTGATATTATTATGGGCGATCAATCGATACATGTTGATATGGGGGACGGTTAGCCTTGAACTGCGCCTCGCGCACTATGAGACTCTTCTCGTTCAGTTTCTGCTAAAGGCTCTTTTCTTATCGCCTTTTTCGTACATTTTTAACACATCGTGGAAGGGAAAGGTAGTTAAAAAGCGCGTCTTATCAATGCGATAGACTTCCTTTGTTTAGAGCCCCCTACCCACGTGTGAAGTTTCCGGTCCCATTTGTATAATTTGGGGTCGAGTGACATCCTTTGTTTTCGCGGTTGAAAACATGGTTCCTTGTTGTTCTAGGTATGCGGTCAGTGTGTCTTTAGCGAAGTATCGGACAGACTAGTTCTTTTCCTACCAATCAATTGTTGCGAGTCAACATCTCCAAAGCTTTTCTCCCTACCTTCAATACCGCCAGTGACGTGTCTTCTTTTCTTCTCTTGTCTTTGACTCTTTTCAACTTTTTTACGCGCCATATTTTAAAGGGAGAAGGTGCTAGGCAGCTGGCTAATAGCTTCACGGTTCATAAATCCTTTAGCAGCTGGTTGGCTTCTTTTCTCTTTTTAAAAATGAGAATACGCGCCACTCTTTCGTCTGCAGATTTACAATTTTTCGGGTCATTAACTTCTCTGATCAATGATGTGCGCGTGAACAATACAGTTTATAATAAGTTAATCTGATTAAAAAGATACAAAAAGAGAAAGGTCCCGGGGAGATTTGAACTCCCGTCGCAGGATTCAGAGTCCTGAGTGCTAACCGCTACACCACGGGACCGGTGATAGAACATGCGACAATAAAAGAATAGCTTCGGTCTGCGGTGTTCCCGCCACAATAGTCCGGTCTCAAATACGGCTGTGCGGCGGAAAGGCACAAAAATTTCACAACAACGCACTAGCACCCAGGCGAAAGTTAGTGTTTGTTTAAAAAACATTATCCTCTCTATAGAGTAGATTTTAATAGCTTTTAGCAGTATATGTAGTTTCACTCGCAGCGCATCAAATTACTTTTGTTCTTCTCGCTCATTTCTAGGCAACAGTAGCTCCCGTTCCCAATTTCCACCTAAAAAAATCTTTGCCCATGCCAAATCATCAACTTTTGTCACCGTGACACGTAGACCTGTCCATCAGATTTTATTCGCATTACTAGAATTAAGCGTTAGATAAGGACTACCGGCTCAGACCGAGAACATTCGCCCCAGATAGTCACGCCTATCGGCCAGCTTTTCTCCCCTTTTTCCCAATCGTAACTTCTAAAATAGCGGGAAAAAGAACTGTCGATGGCAGCCAAGGGGAAGATCCGCTGCCTGTTTGTACAGGCAGCCGAATCCCCGCTGATCCCCGTGTGCAACGTTCTGATATTTGTTCTAGTGTGGCCTTCTCGTTTCTTAGTGAACGTAAGAATGTTTTTTGTGTAATAATATGTCAAGTTAAAAAATTCTTTTTTTTCTTCTTTTATTAATTATTTAAAAGGGGCCTTTTCAATAGTCCCGACTCCAGGCTGCATCATATTTTTCTCTCTTTATCTGTTTCAGATTTATTACTTTTTTTCTAAATACAGCAAAAATTCGGAGGCGTTAGTTTAAACAGCTGAATGTCTCTCATATCCGCTCCCGTTAGATACTGTTTTCCCGATATCCCGCGTGTTTTCCCCCAGCTTGTTTTGGATCCTCCCAAACCGTTCACCTTCCATTTTTGGCATTCTGTTAGTCACTCCCATTCCCAATGGACGCTTTCTTTGGCAGGTCTCGCTTTTGCCAGTTTCTTTCTTCTAATATAAATTTACAGAGAATTCCATACGATGAGTGCTCTTTCACGAGGAATTGCCCGTCTATCAAAACGGCGGAAGAAGCAACGAGAACTACCGGCAATTATAGAACACGATCAAAATACTCCATCCGATTTATTTCCACAACATTTGGAAGTGCCAAATACTGCTAAGCCGTGAGTTTTTAGTCTCATTTAATAGAACATATTTCTATGTGTGAAATGAACGAGAACATGAAGCTATTCAATAGCCAAAATGCGAAAAAAGTTCCATATGCGGACATCCATAAAATAACCCATCATGCGACAAGTTGACGGGCTATCAATTTTCCGCGTAGGAGCCCCTAAATATTATCCTATTGAAATTTCATCGAACCGTGAAATAATAACCAGTAAATTATATGGCTACTCGATAGAGAAGAATTTTTAGTATATTTTAGTTAAAAATTGGTCTCTTTTCCATGTGTAGTTGAGTATATCCGGAGGGGCCCAAATTATGTAGTAATCAGAGCGTGGGGCAGTCCTTTAAATTGGGGACATGTTTATTCCCGACGGGATACGCCATACTCTGCGCTTGTTATATATTTCCATAATTATGGGCTGTTGCTTTTTTCCGCTGTTTTATTTTTACCCGGGAAATTTGAAATTCGAACTTGGCAACTATCTTTTGGGGTTATTTTTCCAAAGTGACGCGTAAATAATTTATGGCGTCGCTTTTTGCACAACTTTTTAGCTTCTTCTAAGTATCATTTATATAGGATATAATCGGTTTATTTTTCCGTTAAAATTCGAAATTTCGCTTCTTAATTGCTGTGACCTTACGTACAAAGCGTCGCCACACACTAACTGCCTAGCGATTTTTTGGCCTTTGCCGAATTTAATGGCTCTCCATTAGGTCTAACAAAGCTTTTCTCCTAGTGTACTCTGTCTTTGTTTTCTTTCTTCTCTCCTCCAGAAAATGTCGCGAATCGTCAAACATGTTAATATTTCACAGGCGGCTTTGGACTCCTGCCAAGCTTTCCCTCAGGTTCCTATGTTTTCGCCTTTTTATCTCCCAAATTTCTTTGGCTCTTTTCTTAGAATGTCAACATAAATCACCAGACTTAAACAACGCCAACTAATATCAAGGTATTTTGATCAACTTCTGTTCTTCCAGGACCACTTTTTTGCCTCGTTTGTGATCATTTGATCGATTGCCGAGTTGCCTGTCTCCTTTTCAACATTTGCTCTAGTTACGTACCCGTCTTATCAGCCGGAGAAAATCTGCTATGCACCGTCCCTAAAGCCGCAATTTGATCGGGAGCTGCCCCTTTATCCCTCTGCCCCTCTTCCCCACGACACTGCCTCATTTAATGAAAAAGTGCAGTCGGCCACATTCTTCTTCAGCTAATCCCAGAACTCATCATTCCTTCTTCCCGAAATTTTTGATCTTTTCAGATCTCTGCTCGGGCGGAGTATGGATCGACTACGACGGTCCATTCGACAGTCCTTCAAGAGAAATCGAAGTCAAGAAAGTCAACCACCGGCATTAGTTGCTAGCAACCGTATGTTCTACGTAATCTTTATTTAAAATCCCATTTTTAGTTCCTGATGGCCGATCAGAAGCATGGCAACCTGACGAAGCCGCGGTAAGAGCAGGAGTATGTAAATTTCATGTAAAGGTACGGATTTCTCAATATTTTCCCAAACTACTTTTCAGTACCTGGGCGCTACAGAAGTTTTTGAATCTAGAGGTATGCCCATATGTGAAAATGCTTTAAAACATTTAAGAGTAAGACTTTCCATTGCACTGTTTAAAATCCTCCTTTTCAGAGTTTAAAACGACCACCGGTAAAAGCGATACTACACGTATCCGGAGATGGGTTACGAGTAGTTGACCAAGAAAATAGTAGAGGGTTGATGGTGGACCAGACAATAGAAAAAGTAAGACTACAAGCTATTTTTCATCATTTTTTCTTTCCAGGTTTCTTTTTGTGCCCCAGATCGGAATAATGACAAAGGTTTTGCCTATATATGCCGAGATGGGACAACGCGGCGGTGGATGTGCCACGGTTTCCATGCCAGTAAAGATTCTGGGGAAAGGCTGTCTCATGCTGTGGGATGTGCTTTTGCCATCTGTTTGGAGAAGAAGAAAAAACGAGATGAGGAGAATATGTTTGCAAGCGACAAACCAGTGACAGTGGAAAAAGCCTTGAATCCCGATTGGGGGGACAAAAAGTATTTGTTTTGGTATTTTGGAATAACTTTTGTATTTTAGTGGAGATGCGGCTGTCAATGGAATTGCCAATCCTATGCAAAGGACTAACAACGCGTATCAATCCTTTAGGAAACAAATTTCTATTTCTGAGAGACTACAGGTAAACCTAAGATTGCAAGAAATTGTACAGTTTTATAATTTAGGATCCACAATCAGCGATAGTCAACGAAATTCCCTCCTCGTCGGCTCCTCAAAATGCACCTTCAATTGCCAAGCCACGACCAGTAGCAAATCCAGCCCTCTTCCAAAGACAAGTAACTTTAACTGTAATTCTTATCTAATCTATTTTCCAGGGATCATTGAGAGCACCGGAAAGTAGCCAAACTTCAAACTTTAGAAGAAACTGCTCTCTTCGGACTAATATGGCAATGGCAATTCCCGAGAGGCCACCTAATATGGTGAGATCTTTTTTTATTTTTTATCTTATCTTCAACTATGATGTATTGTCGAAATTTGGGGATTCTTTAGTGAGTCAGTCAATCAGAGATCCGCTTTCTACTGAGAAAATATAAAGGCAAAGGAAGAGGGATGGAAGTTTCCCCGAAAAAGGGGAAACGAGTTGAGCGGGAAAGTTATTGTTTGAAATGCTCAGCTGATATAAAATTAAAAGTTAGTAGAACTAACGGTTGCCTAGAGATTAGGATGTACTGTGTTTTGAAACCATTGTCTACTCTTTTCGTGATTACAATACAAAACCAATATATCATTCAAATTATTCTGACTGGTTTTTTCTCCCATAATAGGATTACCACTGACACCAGGGGAAGTCTAATCCATCGTTGTCGTCAAACTTTCCCATCACACTTTCGATTTGTCAACCATGCGCGTAGCTCCCCTTACCCTCCAAGATATTCAATATGTCGATTCTAACGTAGAATATTATATTGCTAAAGCTAGAAAATTGAAAGACGACGTGAAGGATAGCATGGGTAGGCGTTGGTCTGCTTTGAGACAAAAGCAATCTAACCAACGGTTGAAACTTTACCGACCTTTAGATGTATACGAAGTATTGTAGCTCGATTACTTTTTCATATTTTTTATTTTCAGAGTCTTGGAACGATAATGTGCAAGGAACCTATCTATGAGGGAGATGAGGATAACCTCGTCGGTTTGGCTCCTACCAACACCTCTGCGCCAGTAACTTCCCGTGAAGTGGCTCCTCCATCGGCTCAATTTACTGATCCATTTGGACAAGGATTCAACCAAGTTTCACCTGCCGCCGCTTCTGCTCAGCCAGCTACCAATGGGGTCTCTCAACAGTCGTCTTCTGTGGATGATCTGCTCGATTTCAATTCATCAAAGACGTTCGTTTCTTATGATTTCAATTTAAAATTTCATCTTTAGATCGCCAACAGCCAACTGGGCCGACGACTGGCTCAACAGTGCTTTGAAGACATCTGTTTCTTCTCCAGTAAGTAGAATAAGAATGTCAGGATATGTTTTTTGTTGTAGATGACCTCGTCCTCCATGAGTGTAACTAGCAATCCCTACTCAACTAATACTAGTACTGTGGATAGTCCTCGCAGTGGGCCACCACCAACTAGCGCTCCACCTCCGATTCCCCAAAGACCTCCAGGGATTTCGCAAACTGTTAAGGCTAAAGAGGTGAGTCGCACTGTTAGTTTTTGTTTTTGTAGTTTGTACAGTGACTCAAACGGTAGTCCAGCTGTGATCATTTGAAGATTATCTTTCATAACCGTCGCAATGAATAACAAAAATATTAGCAAAAATTTTTCAGACAACCTACACCAATGGCATAAGTCCAATCAACACGAGCACAGACACTTTTGGCCAAAGTATCAACTGGGAAGTGACCAGCCCACGCCATGTGCCCAAGCCGGAAGATCCTTTTGACATTCAGTGGAGTAAGATGGCCATCTCTGCGAACAATCCTTTCGCCACCGAACAGCCAAGAGTTATCAGCAACTAAAGCAGTTACTAGGGTCATTATATGCCGTACCCTATCCGCTTTCCCAGGATCAGTCTTTGCCTAATCTCTTCTTCTTTGTTTTACCATCCAACGAGTGTTACATATTGCCCCAAATTATGTGTGCTAAATTCCCTAAATCTGCCTTGTATAGAAATATTTATTCTGTAGCCCCTATACGGTTTATATCTTTGTTCTGAATCCTACCACCAAAATCTGAGGTCCCAAGTTACATCTTCCATTGTTTTGCTACCGGTTTTCAGTATTACCGTCTTATGTTTTTATCCTTGTTATAGTAGGCGTGTCTTCCAATCCTTGTATTCGATTATAGAGCTTCTAATGAACTTTTGGAGTCGAAAGTGTGTTTTGTTTATGGGAAACTATGTTTATATGAACGGTAATGTGATCTGAGCAGGTATACGCAGTTGCAATGGCGCGTCTGTATGCACTACTAGGTGGGTTTCGATCGCTTCATTTTTAAAGATCATTTTCTCTTTAATTTCTTCATTATATTCAAAGTTACTGAAAACAAATCATTCGTACAAATTATTTTTCTTCATCTGTTTCTGCTTTGGGTACTTACATGATCTCATAAGAGCGTAAGACAATAAGGACCCGAAATGTAAAAACCTTACAAATTCACAGTTTCTAGTAGAAATTTTGCTATAGAAACTGTAAAACAGTGATTTCTGCTCTAGACTCACGTTATAATCATAATATAAACCATTCTACAGTGCATGCAGCCATCATCGTCCATGTTTTTTCCGCGGGTATCGAATTCAAGTACAACAAAAAGCTGGAAACCGATGTCTTAAAAGGCTACAATAATAAACATCGACCAGTAAAAGTGGAAGCAACCTCTGTACAAGTTCAAATATTTATTAGCATAACCCATGTGGAAAAAGTGGTATGTTTAGAAACTGTTTTCTTGTGATTATTTTTGTAGGATGAAGCAGAACAGACAATGATGGTACACGGTCACTTATGGGCAACTTGGATAGATGAATATCTTGTATGGAATCCGGCGGACTACAATGGTACGGACAAGTTGAATCTCGATGCTTGGAGGATTTGGCAGCCAGCACTTGCTCTTTACAACAGGTTTACTGCTCCAAAGATTTGCAATATGAATTGCAGTGCCCGTGGCAACGCCTGGTATCTCTACATGAATGGTATGCCAGCAGTCATCAGCAATACTGGAAAAGTATGGGCCAGTGGAGCTTTTTCTTTCTATGTCACATGTCGGTTCGACTTCACCGACTGGCCATATGACACCCAGGTAAACTTGAATATATTATCCTAACGACTCGCATCATTTAAAGGACTGCCCAATTGTGATCTCTGATTGGGTTTATGATTTGTCGAGAGTGAATCTTTCTGATCCTGGAGAAATCCCATGGAAGAATCCTTTGGTCAAGTTGAATTACGATCCTCAGACGGCAATTGAGAAGAAACATGTATCAGGTAACGGGGAAAAGTTCTTATTATAATCGATCGTCTTCACAAGAGACATAGTTGTATCGTGGATACTGTAGAGATGATAGCGGATGTTTACAGTCGGGTGAATTTCCACTCAAATCGATCCATCACTGAAATCGTTTCCTTATTATTTTTGAGCGTGGAAACGAACTTGAGCGAAGAAAGTCCCTATCGCCCATAGAAGGCGATCGCTTCCTAATTTCAGATGGTCCCGAATCTTGCCAGTCGTACCTAAAATCAACCATTCGTCAACGTCTCTATTTTGCTTCTAGTAGTCGGATAATGTAATGAGCTTCCCGGTGCAGATCCTATTCTTGCCTACCACGTTATTTACTGGGGTCACAACGCAGATTCCATTTGGAAAAGCTGCTTAGTCATTCTAGTTTATTAGAGACAAGACGTCACTATCATTTTGACGAGGCCACATTTCATAATTACTGTATTTCACGCCACATCTAACGCCCTACAAGTGCTAACTTTTCCATTGCGTAAATTCAGAGTAAATGTTTATGACTTCGTGGATGAAGTAATAACTGCCCCGGCGATAATTCATATATTCAGACAAAAGAAGGGTCTCCGTGGGTACGTAAGAAAAAGCAAATCATAGCTCAGGTGGTATGTTTTGTTTGAGGTGCGATCTCTAGGACATTTTCTTACGGGTAACTCATGATTATGGGGATAGGAATAGTATCAGTTTTGTGGACAAGTGTGCATCCTGACAAAATACCGCTGTTTTGAGCATGTGAATGGTACAGAAGCTGACTATTTTGAGAGGTACCCGAAATAGGTGCACTTGCTCTCAAGATGTAAGAATAAGGTGGGCAAAAAGTTCCTATGCTCCTAGATAAAGACTAGAAATAGCATGCAACTGTGTCATTCGTCAAAGTTTTAACCAAATCCACCCTCTCTGTAAAGGGCGATATTATTACTCACCATTTCTTGGTAATGTCTGGTATTTGGGTGTCACTATCACTCCAACTGTACCATTTCTTCATTCGAAGTGAAGACGGCCTGAAATGGCTTACTTATTAAAAACAGTAAAAGCTCAACTCACATTGGGACAGAATCTTTTCCATAATACTGCAAAGATCGCAGAGAATGAGGCAATGCTCGAACTGTAGACAGCCAACAACAAATAGCTAATAGAGAGAAGACAAGCATCAGATGCCGCATCTAGGTTCAACGTCTTGCGCTGCGTATGCACCGCCCTTTAGGTTATCCGCCTGCCTTGGAGATGAGGCTCCTCCCCCGTGTGACGACAGTGTCACAAGAAAGAAAAGATAATTTCAAGCCCAACCACGCTTTTCTTTTCAGGTTGGGAGGTTTCTGATACTTGGAGAAAGCACTGCTATTGGGGTCCAACTGGTTGTAAAGAGGAGATGCCCGAAGGACAGGTGGACCATGTGATGGAATATTTTCCACGTAATGATCACAATTTTAGCCGGAATGGTATTGGTCACTGCTGGAATTTGGTGTTCGTCTAAAACGACATGCTCCCTATCTCGGTGTGATCGTGATCCTTCCTACGGTTAATATTTGCATTTTTCTATCCCGTGCATCATTTTCACACAACCGCCTGCGTCTTGCAAAGCTCCAATTACACATAGAATTTTAATTATTTATTGTGTCCTTTGCTACCACCTACAGGATGTGTGGTAATATGTGTCGTCAGGCGGAGGATAGCCTCGGTAATATCTTATTTCAGGTAGTAACTTGTGGGATCAACCTTTTGACCTTTTGGATCGACACTTGGGGAACAGCAGTCGGCTTACTTATGGCGAACATGATGCTACAGGGGATATTCGGCTGGGATCTGATCAGGGAACTTCCTCCGGGCAGTGGTGGTATGCCGCGAGTCGGTAATCTGTTCCTCTAAAACTTGCTGATACCTCTTTCAGTCTACATGTACGGGATAAACTTGGCTCTGACAGCGAGCGCCTTTGCCATTCATACTCTCCTAAACTATTTAGTTTTTGTAACACCTCCGGATATAACTCTCCCTGTGCAGGTAGCTAGTTTAACTCCTCAAAAAGACATCAAATTCTAGGTCAGCACTCTCCCTCAAAGACTTGGGTTAAAAAAATTCTTCGACGCAAAAGGACTATCCTTTGATCCGCAAACGTAAGTGGCCCTGTGGGGGAAAAGGCAATTATTCAAATTGTTGGATTGATTTGTTTTTGAATCGAGGAGGAGATTTCCATCTAGTTTTGCATAAAATCCGAGCTTTTAGGATTTTACAAGAAGAAGGACAAACTGAAGAAACTGGGAACTATCACTCGCCGCTGGCGAGCATCCAAAATTCAAATGCTTTGGAACATTCGGCGGACAGCGATACCGAGAATCTCATCCCCATGAATGAAGGCAGAGTCTCTTTTAGAAAAAGAGGACTGCGCATTTTCAGCTCCAAACACATCACAAGAAACCTCTGACGATGGACACGGAGCTCAATTCACCATTCCTATCGATGATGAGGCAACATCAACCGAAGCTCCCCAGGAAAAATTGCCTCAGGAAGAGGAAATGCCAGCATCTCGGCTGACCTCCCAGCTCTACTGCATCCGGCGATTGTGTTTCTGTGTTTATGTCATTATTTATGCCTTCCTCATCCCTTATGGTATTCTCTAATATTCCGCCATTCTGAAATAAGTCAGCTCCCGGTCGTTTATCTCAAAATGTCCTGCTTTTTTTCTATCATGGCCATATGTTTATTTTATAAATGCGTCGTACGTATAAATAAAGAGTTTCATAAGGTGGTTTGTTTATGACAACCGGTATATTTAAAGAATTAGTATGGGTGAAAGTTCCTTTAAATTGGGAGGAGATCAAAAATTACGTCTTTTCAACGTTGTAATTGCGGTATTCTGGCTTCAATTCCCACATATTTTTGTGTGGAGGAGCCGTATTGTAGGAGGCGATCTCGTTAAGTAATTCTTTCACATATCCTGCGGGCTGCTGGGTAAGCTGCTGTAGATCTTGTAATCTGTAATAAAATAATAAACATAAAGAAATATAAAATCCGACCGGTAATATTGATGCTTTTCGAAAGCTTGGAAGAGCATATTCATGACAACATCGCGGTCAGAACGGACTGCCTTATTTCCTTCTTTCTTCTGTTTCTGACGGAGTCTATCTTCTTCGTGAATATTGATTGGCTTATTGGTAACCACTGCCTGAAAAAGCAGAACATTGCAGAATTCTGTAACGAGTATTACCCTATCAAGTAGCTGAACAGATTTCTTAGGCTGCATGTTCTTTTGTATCTGTGCAATTTTCATTTTCATGTAGACATCGCTTCCAACAACCGGGGTACAGTCTGCTTTCTTAACAACTCTTCCTTCTAATACTAATTTTCCGGACCTAAAGATATTATTTAGTTGCTAAAAAATCTATCTTACATCCTGCTAGCATCTTCCTTTAATTCACTTTTGTCCTCAAACATTACTTCCATATTCTGGGCTTTGACTTCGTTCAAAATAAAGGAATGCTCTTCAGGTACTGGAAAATGCATTTAAAATATTACATTATGTTAAAGATACCTTTCTTTAAATGGGCGCTATCTGGCGTTTCTGCAATAGCTGTGGCCAATCCTGGTTTCGACAGAAGTTTGACATCGGTTCCCCGCATTGTTTGTGATAATCTCAACCGACCAACATCCGATCCGGAATTTGCTTCCCATATTTCAGAAAGATACTTGGGCACTTTGACTAGCCATACACCACGGACAGCTTTTTCTGTGTCTATATTGCACCGCTTCCGGCTACCCGATGGTTGTGACATCTAAACTAGAGCACATATAAAAAGTATACTTCAAAATATTCAGGTATTAGGTGGTATAAACCACAAAATGCGAAAGGGAACAGTAAAATGTTTCTCTTTAAAAAATATAATACTACAATAGGATCTTTTACAATTTTTTAGCACAGGACAGCGAAGTGATACGACGGGGTAATATTATAAAATGGATTAAATTTTGAAAATAATGGTTAGCTCCCGTTACCAGATAACAACCGATTTAAGGTCTTGATGGGCACACAACAGATTCACGGAGGTTTACTGCATATTCTTGACCATCTCCAACAGTTTGCTATCATCCGGCATGTCTGGCGGCGCTTGAAGCGTGAAGGTCGCCATGGCTGCACGTATTGTGCTGACTTTTTCTGAACAAAAATGTAAAAACATCTAGAAATCAATACGAACCTTCATCTAGGGGAATATCATTTGCAGGGGGAAATGTTTCAGCTGGAACTGCGGTTTCGGTTGTTGCTGACTGTTGAGGAACAACAGGATGTGACTCCTGATCCGAATTAGTTCCCGCGGTCACCACTCCATCCTCGGCATCCATATCTGAGTCGCTATCTGATGAAGAATCGTCGTCTGATGATGAGTCACTTTCATGCGTTGCAGGCTATAAGATAATAATGTAAAACAGAAAAGAAAGCTTTACCACGCGACGATAGCGACGAGAACGATTTAATTGGTCGTAACCAGCATGTTCACCATTTTCATCTGATGATAACATTTCGTTGCTCACTAAACGTAAAATTTTAAGGTGAAAATGGAGAAAAAAAACTCACTGCAACCTTCTTCGTCTGAATCAACCCAGCGTCCTCGTCCATTATATTCAACTGGGAAGGTTTCCCATTGAGCAAGCATCACTGCAAGTATTTTGTAAAAAAATCATCAAATACTGGAAACAATAAATGAAAAAGCTAACGTACTTTCTTGTCGTTCTTGTAACGTTGTATTATGTCGAAGATATCCGCTAGTCACTCCGTTTGTTCCATTTGCTCCATTCGTACTTCCATTTTCTGTTAAAAATTGAATAAAACATAATTCTAAGGGATTCTTACCGTGTGTACCATTAACTTGACTCCCTGAAGATTCGGCAACTGCGGGAGCTTCTACAGGATCAGCGTTGACCATTCTGCAACGTCAAATTTATGAAAGATAAACAGGGAGAGTACGAAAATGGGAAAGCGGGATGCTAATCGCTTTCGTATTACAACTTTTAGCTGTTCATTGATTTTATCTTTTATAGAGCACCAATACATCGTAAAAAAACAGCCCAATATTCGAGAAAAACAGAAAACTCGCCTTGTTTAGTCGTTATTCCGAAAGTGGCAAGGTGGGCATAAAGGCGGAGGTCGTAGAGAGAGAGAGCGCGAATACCGGCCAACGAGGGGCGGCGTGTTCAAATTTCCTCTGATATCTTCTATTTTAAACGTTTTATCTTAAAAATATAGATTTTTCAAACTTGTCTTGACGGTCATCTTTGACCGACTTTCTCTTCAAACGCAATTCTTTTCATTTTCTTCCAGGTTAGCGGTCAGACGACGTAATCGTAGCGGAGCAATTACCTACGCTCGCTTGCGCTGTGCTTATTATCGAAAATATGCCCTTGATACCTTTCGACAGGAGAACAAACGATGACCTACTTCAACCTTCAGACAATTCACTCTCGACGGTCAAACTTGACACTTTCATTTCTTCTCCTGGGATGATTTTCTCCTGATGAAGAGCTTCCTCATTTTGATGACTATACTTACGCGTAAGTCTAATATTTTATCCCGGTACAGTAAATGTTCCAGCTCTCGCGGTTGGCTGTTATCGCGGAGGTTCCTACAATTTTCACCGAGCAAGGGCAAAAGCTGCTCAGCTTAGGCGAGATCAACCTCCAAATAATTTGTCGTTTGGCGGTACAGTTGATGCCAACATCGATCCAAATTTTGATTATTGTAGCGGGTATAACTTTGTACCCTACACTGCTTTGGGTATGTCCTATTTGCCAATGTGTACAGCCGTTTTAGAGCTTCGATCATCTGCTATTCTCGAACAGTTGCCTGACAGGCCGGAATTGACTATTCAAGATGGTGGACGACTGACTTGTTCCTTCGACAATTCCAATGAATTCTGTAGCTGGCATAACGTTCCTCAGGATCATTTACGGTAAATAAATTTATATTTTCCAGTTTTATTTTTTAGAATATGGAAAGGAAAATACGATGTACCATTTGATAGGCTAAGATTTGAGTGCACAACACCTAGGAGATTTAATTTCGGTTAGTGACTAGTATTTTTTACATATTTGGTGCTTTTTCAGATGGCGGTTTTCTCCTAGCTGGTGGAGAGCCCACAATGGGAAGTCAAAAAGCTGCTCTAGAAACCGAAATTCAATGTCTTTACGAGGATTCTATTCTAAAATTTGAGTAGGTTTTGTACACATCTGTAGACATTTTTGTTTTAGTATTTGGTCCAACTCTGATGATCCAATAGCCCGATTCTGTGTTATTCAAAATATTGGTGCAATGGAATGTCAGGATCTTTTACCAGCACCGAATCCAATGAATCTGACTATTCGACAATCAGCAGAGCCTTTTCGTCTTCGACTGGAATTGCTGAATCTCAATGCAGGGGCTGTTGTATTGCTGGACAATATCTATTTCGAAGGAAGGATATGTGAACTGGTACGAAGTTTTTGCTGTGTTACATAGTTAGCTATAGGTTGCGGAAGAAGAAGATACAGATCCGGAAACAACCGAGGATCCAAATAATCCGACGATCAATGTGCAGACTCCAGAATCCACTGAACAAGTTGAACCAACAACCTTAGAGCCTGTTAGAGCATTCGGTGCGGCAATACATGATCCGGAAAGGGTTTTAATTCCCTTAAATACGAACACGATAACTACAACTATTCAACTGCCAACTCTTGATACGGTAAGGGAGCCTTCTGTTCGTTCAAAAAGTTTTCTAGGAAGCCGCAGCTGACGAACTTTCCGCTTGTGAAGCTCTTACTTGTAACTTTAACGAGTACCATTCTTGCTTCTACGGATTAAGTGGCATTGGCTCTACGTAAGTATCAACCAGATTTAATTCTATCGATAAAATTAGTGCCCCTTGGATTAGCGCTCATCAACTTGTTGGAAATCGCCACACAGGCATTCAGCGGATAAATTTAAATGATCCAAATGAGCGTAAGTAGCTCATCTTCGTTTGAATACATTTTTTTACAGTTGGTTACGTCTATGTTGGAGAGAACAGCAATGTGAAAAGAGACAGTGAAACATTTGTTATGGAATCACCCAAGTTCACGTTAAAAACGAATATTTATGTAGTATTCGACATGTATCTTCGATCAAAAGGACCAACACTAAAAGTTAGCCTACTTTTTATTAAGACATTTATTTTTTTAGGTCTGCCTGGATTCATTTGACTATTGCCCATATAAATCGGAACCGCTCAATCCAAAACAATATTGGCTTCAGAATCAAAAGATTTTTATTCCTCCAGGGATTCGAAAGGTTATACCAAATTTAACACTTCTTTAAAGTAATCGCTTCAGCTCTATTTCCTCGCCGAAAATCTTAAAGGAAATCATTTCTTAGCAGTTGACAACGTACGCGTTGAAGCTGAAGACGGGTCAGAAATCTGCGAACAACAATAGCTCCCATTCCATTACCATGTACCGGTTTACCTCTCTGTGCTTACATTCCTCTTGTGATACTCAAATTGTGTGATAGTAAATTTTTTCTAATTATACCTCGCTTGTCGTATTACAGCCAATCGATTGATCCTCCTCAATTCCGACGCATATTTATACCACATAAAACCTAAATTCCCACGATTAAGCTTTTGTTTTTTTACCGGCTTTTCACATTATTTTAGGTATTTTTGGATAGCAATGAAAGCGCTCCCAAAGTCGTGTTGGCACCTACGCCTGAGCTATTCCTGCGTGTCCGGCTTCGTTCCACCAGCAGCACCGACTTTGGATGAAGTTGCCCAAACCTTACGAATACAACTTCAACTATACCGAAAGTGGAAGAGGTCATTTGAATTTCGAAGGAATTGCCAAAATTAATCGTGGTAAATATTTGGCCGAGATGCAGGTCTCCAGGAATACGACATACTGGCGGATTATCCCGGAGTTGCACTTTCGCCTTTGAGCTGCAACATTCGATGAAATTTGATGATGCAATGTAGAGATCTCGTTACTGATAAGTATTGTATATTAAACAATTTATTTGTAAAGAATGATTCGAGTATGTACATATACAAAAGGGCAGATAATTCAGTGGACAATAAGATGAGCAGCTCCTGTTATTTTGGCTCCTCTCAAGGTGACTGGATCGGTGTTGTCATAGATGACAATGTGCACACTTCCAGATCCTTCCAGGTTCTCGAGACTGACGGGAGGTCCAGGTCGGGTTCTCATGTCATGGATGGCAACAGAGCCGAAGAACTTTCTCTTGACTCGAACTTTTTCAGCATCTTCTTGAATGGTATCAGTAGGCTGTACTGTAGATTCGAGCGGCAAAGCTCTAGGACCCACGGAGCGTTTGCTAAAATATGATCTTCAATAAAAAATGGTTGAAATTACCTCAAGTGATTTCCGTTTCCAATGACTACATTACTAGAGCCGCCAAAGTCAGCATGGTTCATGTGGATAGAGTTGTCAGTCTGGGTAGAGTGACTGTTCTCTACATTAGACTTCAGTTTAAAACTCCATCGTTTCTGGCGGGGATGTTCTTCAGACTCGGCTACAGCATCTACTGAACGCTTGCTGGAATAAACATTTAAAAGTTGAAGTATTACGACTCACTTCAAATGGTTGTTGTGTCCTATTACGACGCCTTGAGAGTTGCGGAAATTGGCACTGTCCATATGGATAGAGTTGTCAGTTTTTTCAGTGTGGGTATTTGTAACACCCGATTTCAATTTGAATCCCCAGCGCTTCTGACGGGACAACTGATCCTCTTCTACAGACTGTTCATCTACTGAGCGTTTGCTGAAACAAGCATTCGAAAATATAAAGAAGCTAAAATTACCTCAGGCGGTTTCCGTGTCCGACGACCACACTGTTAGAACCTGCAAAGTTAGCACCGTTCATGTGGATGGAATTGTCTGTGTGGGAATGGTGATGATTCTGGACATTGGACTTGGCTCCGAATAATCCCCATCTCTTCACTCTAGACAGCTCTTCTTCTCCGACAGCCTTCTCTCCAACCAGCTCTACATCCTTCTTGCTAAACATTTTGTTAAATCATCAAGATAAATTCTTACTGTCGATTGTTGTGGCCGATGTTGATGGCAGCACTTCCGTGAACATAGAAATCCTTGATTTTGATACTATTGTCATACTGCTGGTTATATGTATCACGGGGATTTCTGGTATTTCCCCTGGATCAGAAAATTTAGATAATTTAAGAAGAGTGCTTACGTTTGAGCAGCAGGTCCTCCTGGTAGAATTTTGTTGTTTCCAATAACGACGTTTCTCGCTCCTTCAAAGTTGGCTCCATTCCTGTGAATCGAATTGTCAGTGTAAGTGGCGTGAACATTTTTGACTCTTTGGCCATCTTTTGATGTGTGCTGTTCAGAGCTGGAAAGGAATCGTATTCAGGCCATCTTCACTCTTACTAGGTGTAAGTTTTTCCATCCCCGCTGTGAATTGTGTAGTCCTGTCCATTGTTAAAGCCACCATTACTTCTGAAGCTATTCAGATGTTTTTTGGAGTTAATTTCACCTGACTACATTTCCGTGACCGACAACTACATTGCTGCTTCCACGGAAGTTGGCATTGTTCATGTGGATGGAGTTGTCCTTGTGTACTTTGTGAGTATTCTCCACGTGAACTTCTCTTCCGTAGTTAGAATTGGCCGATACTCTGTAACTCTTCAGTTACTGGAGAATCCTATAAACTTACAGTAGGAATGAGCACAGAAGTGTACCAAGTAGTATCTTCATGTCGAGTTGGTTAATCGACTGGATAGTTCAGTGTCTTGGAGTCACGCTTATATAGCCCATTAATCTGGCAGCTGTCTTATACCGCCTTTACAAAGCTCACATGGAAGATGTTCCATTACAGTAGGAGCTCAACAGCAGGTGCCAAACAGCTGGGGATGAATCACGGAGCTCGATGACTCAGCTGGAAAAAGTTCTTCCTGGATTCCAATGTGTATTCTTCAGTTCCGCTTACAGCAGTTTGAAGCTTACCCAACAAACACGAGAAGGACCTTTGCGGGAGATGTCATTGTAACCCGAAGCTAACTAGTATTATTGTACCAGCAATTACTCTCTCTTTCTCGACATTACAATGACTGGTGTGCCATTTTGAACGTTAATTTTCATGCGTTTGAACTCTGAACTTGAACATTTACATGGAATCTCATGGTGGTAATGAGGAACAGCAATTTGCTGATCCATAGCATGTCCGACAACAGCTGTTGTTGATTTTAGTTGACCGCAGTTCATTATTTTACAGCTGACTCAACTACAGCCGTTTTCAAAGACGCTGAGTCATCCCGCATGTGATTGGCCACAGGAGAACACAGATGCTGCTACAATGAGAGAGTTACAGACACGCCAACTGCTCTATGCTCGCTATATAAGCAGCTCTCTGTAACGGAAGGGCAACCATTACGGATAGCTAGTCGATATGAAGCTACTCGCCCTCCTGTCCTCCTTCCTCCTACTGTAAGATTCCATATTGACGAAAAGTTGAAACGATTTTTCAGAGCCGCTGCCAAGACGGATTACGGCTATGGAAACCACGATGGCGATGGACGAACCTACACCTAGTAAGAGGGCCGAATTGTTACAAGAAACTTATTTTCAGTTCCGAAAGCCATGTCTCAAATGGAGGCCGCGATGTCAAGAACGTCGACACTACCTACACAGACAACTCGATTCACAGGAACGGAGCCAACTTCAAAGGAGCCTCAAACGTCTTTATTGGAAGCAATGACAATGTTATGGATGAGGATACTTTGCCACAATGGTAAGCGTAATTATTCAATCAGAACTCTCCTTATTTCAGGAAACGTTCCGTAGATACCGCTGCTGAAGCATCATCCCGCCAGAAACGATGGGGAATCGGCTTCAAATCTGGTGTCCAGAACTCTCACTCCACTCACACGGACAACTCCATTCACATGAACGGTGCTAACTTTGGGGACAGCCAGAATGTAGTAATTGGACACGGAAACCGCTTGAGGTAATTGAACTACTCCCTCACAGTGAGCTCTATTGCAGCAAACGTGACACGTACAATCAACAATATGATAACAGTATCAAAATCAAGGATTTCTATGTTCACGGAAGTGCTGCCATCAACATCGGCCACAACAATCGACAGTAAGAATTTCTCTTGATGATTTAACCAAATTTTTAGCAAGAAGGATGTAGAGCTGGTTGGAGAGAAGGCTGTCGGAGAAGAAGAGCTGTCTAGAGTGAAAAGATGGGGATTATTCGGAGCCAAGTCCAATGTCCAGAATCATCACCATTCCCACACAGACAATTCCATCCACATGAACGGTGCTAACTTTGCAGGTTCTAACAGTGTGGTCGTCGGACACGGAAACCGCTTGAGGTATTTCTAACTCATTTCAATTTTTAGATATTATTTCAGCAAGCGCTCTGTGAATGAACACGAGATTCAAGGAAATGTCGAAGAGGAGCAACAAGATGGAGAAAACAAAGTAGAAGGAGAGGATGAACTGTCCAGAATAAAGAGATGGAGCTTATTCGGAGTCAAGTCGAAAGTGGAGAACCATCACTCTACTCATACCGACAACCGCATCAACATGAACAATGCCAATTTCGCAAACAGCCAGAATGTTGTCATTGGACACGGAAACCGCCTGAGGTAATTTTAGCTTCTTTATAGTTTCGAATGCTTGTTTCAGCAAACGCTCAGTAAATGAACAGTCTGTAGAAGAGGATCAGTTGTCCCGTCAGAAGCGCTGGGGATTCAAATTGAAATCGGGTGTTACAAATACCCACACCGAAAAAACTGACAACTCTATCCATATGGAGAGGGCCAATTTCCGTAGCAGCCAGAATGTTGTCATTGGACACGGAAATCGCTTGAGGTAGTTTCCATTTGTTTCCTTTAAGATCTGACTGTTTAGCAAACGCTCGGTAAATGGACAAGAAGATGTAAAAGAGGAGCAGCTCTCCCGTCAGAAGCGATGGGGATTCGGCTTGAAATCTGGTGTTGGGAATTCTCACTCCACTCACACCGACAATTCCATCCACATGAACCATGCTAACTTCAGAAACAGCCAAAATGTTGTGATTGGGCACGGAAACCATGGCAAATAACTTCAAACGAGTACGAATTGCCTGTAAATATTTGCATTCTAAAATAAATATTGTTTATTAAATTCTTCTGAAATCTTAATAAAAAGAAATCAAATGGGACAGTTATTCTTAGGGAAACAAACGCAGTAGAACATTTTCATTATTCATCGATTTAACTTTCACAAAACTTAGTCGTTCATTCGTCTCTAAACCTTCGCTGAAACCTTTTGCCTCATCCCTTTCGACGGTTTCGGACTAATCCGTTGCCGAATAGTTGTATAGCTCAAGGGGGCCTTTTCTAGGGCAGTGGAGGCAGCGTCGATCTGGCTCATTGCCTAATCTGCGGTCGACCCCATTCCGCGACGTGGATCTGCTGTTTGTCTGACCTCCTTGGCATCGCCTTCAACTTTCATATTGCACTTTTATCAACGTTGCGGTAGCTTCCGGTCCTTTCTCTCTTCTGAAAATGCACCATCGTCGAATTCTTCTATCGGTGTTATTAGGTTACTGTATCGCCATGGGTATATAAACCCGTCTTATTGTATTAATCCGCTAATCCTCTAGGTAATTGCTGTCAGCCTCCTTTGCCGGCCTTCCAACATATTCCACCCGCACCACAAGCTCCATTATTACCACAACAAGCAACTCCCCAATTTCAAGCACCTTCACAATCTCTTGGTAAGCATTGTATTGTTAAAAATGGTAGCATATCATTCAGTGAGCGGAGTCCAAAACGGATTGCCTCAACAGCCCGCTCCTTTGACTTCCAATTCTATTGATCAAGAACTAACCCCATTCAATCAAGGTACGTAAAAGAAGTTCCTCAACGATGTCGGGAACCTTTCAGCTGACCCTCAACCTCAACAAACTTTCACTCCTTATCCCGGATACATTCCTCCTCCGCCTGCATTTTCAGCAAAAACCGAATTGGTTCTTTCCTCATTCTTTCAAATTTATCCTGATTTAGCGCCCAATTCCCGCGAGGGAGAATGGTCTCCAGAATATAGCCATAGATGACAATGAACAGCCAGTCGCCAGTGGTTGCCCTCAGTCTATTACCAATGTTCAACAAGTCTTTTCTTGTCTGCAGATTCTGCCAGCTATTGCAATGGAAGAGAACGCGCTGACTTGTAGTTTTGAGCAAGGAACAAGATGCCGATTCCAGCCAACTTCTGCCGCTTTTCAAATAGCTCGTCTCCCTACTCCTGCTCACTACAGAGCTCTTGCTAGATTGTCTAACCGAGCGGAATCCAACCAGCCACAGGGAGATTTTCTTGCTCTGATGGAACGAAATGTAGGCTACGAATAATAATAAAAAAACATGTTCAGGGCGCTCCTAATGAGGAATTTGTACTTTCGACTCCGATTACTTGCCAAAATGGAACCGGAATGCTGAGCTTCGAGTAAATTTTCACCTATCAATCGGGTATGATATCCATTTCAGCTTTTGGGTTGTTGGTAATCCACATGCTGATATCCATGTGTGTACACAGGACTCGAAAACAAGGTCATGCACGAAGGTAAGCGAGAATTGAAGAAAGTATCTCCTTTAGGAAATTATCCACGGATCCCATTCATTTGTCAATGTTCAAGTTGTTCACCCGGATTCCGTCGTTTTTGATGTTGAAATCACCGTTTCCAACATTTCACAACCTACCATTTTGGCGATCGACAATCTGGATTACAAAGCGGAATTGTGTGACAATAAAATGGATGTGAGACAGAAGGATTTATAGGAAAATAGTTTTAGCTCGCTTCCGGCGGAATAGAAGCCACTCCATCTCCGGATGTCGTCGAATCGTTTTTCGAGGAAGGAGATCAAGAGCCGGATGATGATGAAGATAATTCAGCCGCTGTGCCAAATCGACCTATTACTGAAAATGGTTTGTTGTTTCTAAATGTGAATAAGTTGGTTTAGGACCACTTCCACCAGCTCCATTGAGAGATGAAGGTTTCGGGGACAGCGGCATTGCACCAAGCAGAGACGGACCTCCAGCCATGAGTCCATTTGATCTGGAAATCCGACAATCCCCTCTCCAAATCAATAAACTGGACCCTTGCTCACAGATGTCCTGTGATTTCAACAAAGACTTTTGTGGGTACAAGAATTGGAGGAATGCATCCGAAAAGTAAGTTGCCCTTTTCCATCTTACGTACAGAGAAAATCTCAGTACTCATGATTGGAAATTCGGCACCTCGAGAGTAGGTAATCCTCATACTGGCATTAGAGAAAAGAGCAATGAAGGAGGTACCACCCAAATTTGTAAGATAAATGAGCCTCCAGGTTTCATCTACGTTGGAACGGACGAAGACGACAACTCAATTTTGACCTACGTATTGGAATCTCCCAAGTTGCAACTAAACAACGACGCCACGCTTTACTTCGACTTGTACAGGAGATCTAAGGATATTACCCTTCAGGTGCGTACTTTGTATTTTTTTCTTATGAAAGGGGACATTCCACTATCAAAAATCATATGGAAGTCAGTTGCTCCTTCAGCTACTATCGCCATAGTTTTTTCTTATCAGGGATTAATCATGAGAACTACGGACACCTCTGTCAAGAAACGTCACAAATCATTACAACTGACAGTCCATCCACTGAAGCGTCTAGCGCGATAGGTCCAGAAGGGAAACGGCGTGGGAATGTAATCCGATTTCCTGGAAAGCTATTGCACTGTGCCGGAACAGACTGCCACGGTCTGCCTTTTTATCTTAGGGCAAATCCTAAGAGTGCTCCGGAAGTGAAATTCTGATAGTCGCAACATGTGACATAGTGCGCTTCTCCTAGGTGGAGTTCTGACGCAGGAAGATACCAGCAGACAAACCCAAGTTATTACCGGAAACCATGGAATTCAGGAAGGCAGGGAGTGACCTCTGGTGACTACCCAAATTCATTAAATACTTTTACAACCGTAAATCAAACCCCTAGAAATTCATAACAGATAAGGGTGTGCTATTTAGAACTCCCGTCATCAGTCGCCCCTCATTTCAATGAAAAGCGGTTCCGTGTTGTGAAGTAAATATGGGGACAGGCCGTCAATGGTGTCTCCTTTATCTTTGTACTTACCAGAATGGATACAGAATTCTATAAACAGCAACAAAAGTTCGTTTAGGTGTGTCTGAACTCGCCAAATCACTGTCCACTTCACGTTGCGCCATTCAAAAAAGAGACTGACTGGATTCAAGGTGTCAACTTTATAATTCCACACAATGTCACAAAGGTATTGCCGTGCTTTATAAAGTTCCCAAGGATCTTTTCAGATCTACTTCAAAGCTAAACAATGGAGGAAGTTCAAATGGTTGGCAATTGACAATATTCGATTGGTTTCAGAAGACTGTTCGCAATAATAAAATCTCGTGATACTCACACAACATAATTATTTGATAATAAACAAATCGGTGTCTTTCATTAATAAAAAGTTAATTTTATCTGTCAAAACAGTTGTGACACTTCCAGACAGGCATGTGAGCTCTCAGGTGAGCAAGATGTGACCAAAAATTAGGGAACCAAGCAATTTCCGACTGATCTTTTCCGATGTTTGAATGGCCACCAAGAAAAGTTAAGCGGGTTTTTGAACAGTATAGGGAGTGAGCAAACTCTTCGACTTCTACACGACTTTTTATCAAGAATCCTAAGCTGCCCAAAAGTGGATTATCAGCAGGTAGATGCTGAGAGGTGTCACTGCCAGCTTGTCGATTCTTGCGTCACTGTGATTCTTCCACCTGCTACCAGCACCGCCAACATCGCTTCTTGGAAAATCGCTTTTCTCTCAGCTGACCACTTCTCGCTTTGTATTTACAATGCGCCCCTTCTCAGCTCGGTTGGTGTCCTTCCCTGTCAGCTTTCTTTGTATCTTAAACCCAATCAGTGATCTTAGGTTAGGAAAAGAGAAGCATGACGACCCTTTTATCAATTTTACAACGTATGAAGAAATCTCCGAATTATTTTCTCTGAAAATGTCACGTGGTTCGGGCTCTTTTCTGGCTTGCTGACGGTCAGAGATTCAAACTATAATTTTTATAGCTTTTGGTTGCCCCCACTAACCAATTTTATTGCATAATAACTTCTTATCTTTGTTATGCGCTCACTGAAAAAAATTAAATCTTAGAGTGGACTGTTTTGGGCGAGTTTGGACTTATTCGACGCTAAAATTCGAGTTATTTTCATGTTTCATCATTAAATTGAATTTTATCTAGTAGTTTTTCTTAAAGTTGTTAAAAACCAAGCGAAATTAGTTACCCGATTTCTGGAACTGCGCCCCATTCGCACTGCTATACTACTGTAACCTCGTCCTTTAATCAACTAACGACGTGCGAGCTGTTCACAGGATTTTTTCACAGCCATATGTTTAGTTTTGCGATTATCTTGAGGCTCTGCTCTTCATTGTGATTATCTCGCAGACGATAACGTGTTATCGGCCTCCCGTCTTCAGGGAGAGGGTCAGTACTCATTATTCATGCTTTCTTCCGCTGCAACTGTTTTCTCCGCACTCCTTATCTCCTTGGCCTATATTAGCCAAATAACATAAAATTTCCTTATTTTTTAGGTGAAAAAATGCCATTCATAAGGGATGCCAAGTCCCTTATAACAGAAGCCTATGATGGAGTCGTCATTGTGTCGTCTTTCACTCGACAATTTGAAGATTTCCCGGCATTGAAGGATATCGGACGCCATATTATTGAATTTATGCAGGTACAGCTTTTTGATTTATTTTAGATATTGTAGATCTTTGATTTAGCGCTTATTTTGATGATAAAGCCTTCCTGATTCAGGCGGAAAGTTGGCCATGATAGAAAAAGATCAGGAAATGCTCTTGGTCACTTTGTTGATAGTCACGGTTTATGGCGGCGCAAAACAAACAGGAAAACTCTATAAAAATTGCGGAAAAATTGCAAATTTTAAATAGAAAGATTGAATACCATTTTGCCATAGAATTTTCTGTTTACAGGCTCATCACACCGCCACATCTACAGCTAACTTCTTGAAAGTGCCGAATGACGTTGTCAGTCAAGGGCGTCTCATCCTGTCTGGAACAGGTATTAATTTTTATTTATTTTTATTTTAATTCTAATATTTTCAGGACCAATCTCCAGAGACTTTGATGATGTCCGCCGTTTTGGAACAGCCGCTCATCGGGGAATGAAATTGTAAGATTTTTTCTCTCATTTCGGTTAATTCTAAATACGTTGTGATGATAATAGCAACAGTGGGCAGAATGACATTTCATTCTCTTATCATTTTGAGCTACTCCCGCTTTGGTGCCAGAATTCTTTGAATTTCTGCGTCACTACGCTATTGAGGGTTCCTTGGCATAAGATAAGGAGATTGCAGCTGGCAAAAAGACAAAAAATAGTATAGTCATAAATCATGGGATTAAAAGGACAGGAATACTACAAAATATAAAATTTTGCAGGGCACGATCCGTTGGAATGGTTTCACCTATCTTGGTCACAATTCCGGAAAAGAAATTCCCACAAGCCGAGCTGGTCAGCGCCCTTTATGGCATTTCTCCTTATTACAAGCCATTGAATGTTCGTGAAGAAGAAGAAGTCATCTTGGAGAAGTCACAGAGACGGGATTGCTCCGTTGGAATTTTCCCTGTAAGGATCACTTAAAAGGGGAGCATTAACCTTCTTTTCAGATTGAAGACCAGGATCTTCTTACGAAGGTTCACTACTTGGAAAGGAGTTTCACAGTTTGTAGAGATATCGGAGAACAAGGCCCCGAGCGAATGGCTCCTCCTCGAGTAGCTGAATATGTAAAGGTAGGTGACTGGTTTTGACATTCGTTCAATCTTCTGTTTCAGCAAGCCTTCAGTCATGCTTCTTCCAATATAAAACTGGAAATTGAAGATGATCAGGATGTAATCCTCAAGGAATATCCCTTAATGCACGCTGTTAATCGTTGTGCCAACACTGTCCCTGAACATCGTGCTCGACTCATCCGTATGGAGTACACAGGCGAAGGGCCTATCGAAAAGACTCTCTTCTTGGTAGGAAAAGGAGTCACCTTAGACACAGGTCAGGTGTAAATAAATATTTGAATTTATGAAGATTTTAGGCGGTTGTGATTTAAAAGTCAGTGGACATATGTTTGGAATGTGCCGAGACAAATATGGAAGCGCCGTGGTAGCTGGATTCTTCAAGGCGCTTGACCTCTTCAAACCGCCTAATATCAAGGTTTGTTTTATTCATACAATTTTTTAATTATGATATTTAGGTCGTCGGTTATATGTGCATGGTCAGAAATAGTATTGGAGCTAAGGCCTACACATGCGACGAAGTTATCACTTCCCGCTCTGGAAAGAGAATTCACATCTACAACACTGATGCCGAGGGACGTATCACCATGTTGGACCCTCTTACCAGAGCTAAAGACGAGGCTCTCCAAGCTGTCAATCCGCATTTGATGACGTTAGCTACATTGACTGGACACGAAATTTTGTCCTATGGATACTACGCTTCAATGATGGACAATGGTTGGTTTCTGTCTATTTTAATATTTAACACGATATTTTAAAGGACCAGCTAAGAGAGACGGACTTTCCTCAAGACTCCAACATACTGGAGATGTGTTTGGCCAACCAATTGAAATCTCCCGTCTTCATCCTGAAGACTTCACTTTCCATTTGGCTGAATGCCCACAAGCTCACCTCCGCCAGGGAAATACCAAGCCGTCTGTACAAACTCTTAGAGGACACCAAACTCCTGCTGCTTTCTTGATTATGGTTAGTCAGATTCCTCCTTTCAACATAAAGCATCTCAGGCTTCCGGAATTGAGGAACACGGCTGTGACAGTCCCAAGCCATTGAAGTTCACTCATGTGGACATGGGAGGTTGTGAAGGAGACCATCCCGATACCAGTTTCCCCAATCCTCTCCTGACATTGGTCGCTGGGTCAGTTCTTATCATTTTGCCTTTATTAACCATTCTAATTTAGACTTGTTCTTGGCCAGGCCCTTTAAAGGAAGTGTCAACTGTGTCTATAATCCATCCCGTCGAAGCCAGGCTTCACTAAGAATTGTACCATTTTTTTTCACTTTTGTTCAAAGAATCTTCTTTCTAGGTATAATATTATTTCGAATTTGCTCTATTTTCTGAGCATATCTTTCCAAATGTATCCCTATGGAATTCCTTTCGGTCCTTGACAGGGTCATACACAATTTGTATTCGTATAATATTTGGAGAATAAATATCTTTTCAAGTATTTTTCTTTGCCTTTGTCCACCGTTTATCGAAAAGTCTATCTGTATATAGTTGTAGCAATTATAACCTCGCTGATCTCTAGAGCTCAATTTCCGCTGGTGAAAAAGGAGAAAGGAATATAAGCAATGAGCAGCCATAATCAATGAATAAACGCAATGGAGCCAAAAAATAAAGGATCAGAGGTAAGGGGCAAAAGATTATTTTCTTTTCTAAATTATGCAGCGATGTCGATACATTTGCTTTAAAGAGGATATATGAAGAGCTACTAATTATTTTATGCAGAGTATGGCTTCCCTACCCACGCGTGGATTTTTATCTCTAAACTTCCGTGTCTTCTCTATATAAACGGGACAAACCTTCAAAACAGTTAGCTTCCTATCCTTATGCCTTTTCAGTTAATAAGCATCGCCGCCTCGCGCCGACCGCTTCGCTTCTCAGCTTACCTGAATAACTGGATCGAGGGGGTGCCATGTGCTCATCCCGTGGTGTCCCCCATTTGGTTCGGAGGACTTAATTTCTTATTGGCCTTCTCCTCTTTTGCATCAATGAATATGTCCGAGGGGCCGACTACTTTTGGAAAAACGAACATGGACGAGCCCGGCTTTATTTCTTCTGTTGCCTCTGCTTTCAATCAACGCTTGTTTTATGATTGCTTCAACGGAAATGGTTCCAGAAAGGAGCATAGATTAAAGTCTCGCGCTTACTAGGAACTTCTACGCATATTTAACGGACTTCCGTTTTCTATTTTAGGCCTGTCGCTTGGATTCTTCTTGAATTACAATCCTTAGCTGCTTGTCCTTTTATTCCTAAAGATTAAACAAGGTAAATAGGAGGTTTGACCTTGCGTTTTAGAACTTGAAATGAAAAACAAAAGGGTTTACAAGTAGGCGAGAACATGAAGAAAAAAGGGATAAGAAAAATTGTACTCTCTCTCTCGGGGATTCGACTAGTCTACTCCTCCCTCCTCTTTGTTTGCTCCAGACCCTTTTTGGTACTTTTGTCCCCCTTTGGCGATGCGATAACACAACACCGCCTTGATAACTCCTCCTTTTTGGTCAAGAACCTTCTCGTAATCAACTCGGCCCAGACATATTTAACATCGTGGCCCGTCTCTTTCTATTTTTGACAACTTACCCTCTCAATTACTCTCTCTTTCCTAAAATTGTGATCAACTGAGCCAATGCTTACGCTAATCAAATTTGAAGGCCCTGGGTAAAAGAAGCGCTGTCTCTTTGTGTCTCAACCGCATGTCATAAAGTTTTAACAACGGTTTTGCCCGGCGTGATTGGAAGCTTGCTTCGTCTTTGTTCGACGCGTAGCCATTTTCTTGTTCTTGATGAATCAAGCATTTAATAATTCCAGATGAGCGTCGAAAGAAATTCGGCTCATGCTCTGTCACAGCGGATGCTGGAGAATTCTGTGGATTGCCTGGCTTCCTTTCGGGATTCTCTACGGTCTAACATGAATTCAGTGAGTTCCTTATTTATTTATTTATTTTTAATTCGGATTATGTGATACAGATAAGGAAATATGAATTTAATGTGGAAATGTCTTCCCAAATTCATCATGCGATTATTTTGAAGAAGTTTTAAATGAAAATTTCTGATTAAAGATGTGTCCGCATTTACTAATTAAAAAATTTCATGAATAATTTCAGGTAAGAAAGGAGATCATGGAGGCATTCGCCCAGCAGATCAATCTGCTTCGTGCCAGAGAGACGGAACTCCTTCGTCAGCTTGAGATCGAAGTCAAAATCAAGGAATCTCAGCTGGATGCCCAACAGAAGGATCTCTACAAGCTGATCAGTGAGTCAATTCTCAAAAATATTCAAATTCTACACGTCCACACAAGCCTTATCACCTCCTGGGACGGACAGTCGTAATCTTTTGTCGATGGACTTTTTCCTTTTTGTGACGCAGTGTGTCCTGGCTTGATTTCTTCTTAGGGGCACGTATTCCCGATATGGTTTATATTTGCGAAATTATTTTTATCATAGACTTTATCGGGATGTCTGTCTAGTGACCTCTATTGTGGTATGAACTATTTATTTCTGATTTTTAGAGCAGTGTCAATCACCTGAGACTACGGCAAATGACGCGGTGGACATTGTAGATACATTGGCTCATCTAGACATTTCCCCCAAGGGGTGCGGGACACTCTACTTCGACAAGGATCTCGTCGCCTTCCGAACAGCCATCGGAAATTTTGGAAGTATTAAGTTTGAGATTAGTAAAAATCAGGTACAGCTGGCTTTTGTTGGAGTTTTAAGGTTGTTTACAGAAATTCACTGGAGAAACTCTTCCAATGAATTACGAGGATTATGAGGACGAGCCTGCAATGGCACATAAATCTGTCCATTTCATTTCTCGTCAACCCGCTGTTACGGCATCTCCGGAACAAATGGAATCGGTTTGTTGACAATAATTACAAAAATATGAGTATTTCTTTAAAGATTCGCAAGTGGCTCAGTCATATTCCTGGAAGAGAATTGACCCAGGAGGAGCTCTTCAAATTGGTGCCTGATGATCGAACCGACTCTGAAGCCGAGACCAATTCTATCTGCTCTTCCTTCGATATTATCCCCAGTGTTCCTCAAACGGTTTGCCCCTTATTTATTTTTTCAACTAATATTTTTCCAGTCCAACAAACCTCAGCAATTCAACATCACTTGGCCCAACTTGACCAACAACGCTGCCAAGAAGGAAACGGCTGAACCTGTCTATGAGTTCACTTCCGAGTTCCTGAAGACTCTCAACTCGGATGCCGCCTGTTGGTTGTTGGGACAGGCCAGTTCGTCGAGTTCTGCCAAGCCTTTCTCACAGCTTGTTCATGCGTATGTTATATCATTTTTTTTATAAACAGTCCATTTTAGAGCAAAGTATGAATTCCAAAATGTTATGCAGAACATCTGCGACTCGAATTGTGCTGATTGGTATCTTCCCTCCTGTTCCGGAGAACAAAAGACCGAATCTTCGGATAACCAAGAATCTGAGACCAAGGAGGCCACCAAAAAGCCTGCAGATCCTGAGGTTTGACGCATATATCAAGAACTTTTATCCTTTGTTTTTAGATAGATGAAGCCCTGGCCAAGAACTTAGAGAACTTGGCCATATTCTCGATCCGCAGTGGTAGTGGGGGAGGGATGGATGGCGTCGCGTTGCCGGTGTCGAATCAAGACGTCGATGCAGCAACCAACGGCGATCACAATGCGAAGAAAAAGCTCATAGCATTTGGCCACCACTTGTGGACCATAATGCACAAATAGTTTCACTTTTGATAGTGTACGTGTATACATTGTTCATATAGAAATCCGTCTAGTCATTGGCCAGTACTTTCAGCTCTTTCAAAACTTTCACGTTCCAGTAGAACTTATCTTTTGACCTAGTCAATCAGGGATAAAAGACTTCACTCATACGTAATAAACGGATTAATTTAAAAATCCTATGTATTAATTGTAATTCTATGCAGAGATTAGTCCTGTGTGCGATGTAGTTGACAGCAGCATATGTCGAGATGAATGCATGTCATAAAAGAGGATACGAGTTATGTGGTCAGTTCTCCTCTGTCGACCTTCTTGTTCAATGATTACCGCGGTTTGTAGCCAAACATCCCTGAACAGGATTACTGAAAAAAGCGGGAAAATGAAAAACAAAAACCACACGGAACTGAGTAGAGAGTAATGGTTTTGAACCAATAGAGGAGAAGATTCTAGACTATGCAACAAAGTTTATTCGACACGGATGTTCTTCTCTTACCATCCTCCCTTGGATTCGACGGCAAGCTCTCCGCTGACTTGGTTTACGACAGTTTTTCCGGGTCCTTGAGGTTTTTTACATTTTTGAAAGGTGTCAAGACTAACCGACGTGGATGTCAGCGCTGGAATTGTCAACCTTGGGAAGCTGAACGAGCAGGTTGCCATCTTCATCCTTGGTGATGTTTGTCTCCCGGGCCAGACGAGAGCTAGTGTGATCTTCTTCATGCTCCTCAACGTCGATTTCTGTACCATTGAGGAATGTGTTGTTGTTGTCAAGGACATCGGAGGCTTCCAAGATAACCATGTCTTGGGTAGCTCGAACTACATATGAAATACGGAAGAAGTCGTCTTACCGTTCAATGTCTCGTTCAGACCTTGATCCTCATCAACAACTCGATGGATAGTAAGAGAAATCTCTGGCGGAGCAGCGAAAGCTAAAAGAGAATGTACTGTACAATTTGGGAGTTCAAAATTTACCTGTAGAAAGACAAAGGATCAAGAGCATGCCGTAGAACATAGTCATCGACTGGCTCCAATAGATTTTTGGATGAGCGAGAGCGCCAACGGATTAGAGGATTATCAGCTGGGTATTTATACAAGTCCCAGCGTACAGCCATACTCGGTACACTGGTTTCATATGGGCGGATTACTGAGAATACGGAAAAAGGGTAATCGGTCTAGACAATTGAGTCATTCTCTTGTGAAAATGACATTCTAAGCGGATGTGCGTTGATGGGAAGAACACAAAAGATATGGCTTGATCTTTGCTTGTTTTAATATCCGTCCAATTAAATTGCCCAACGCAGATATGAAACCACACCAAACATTTTCGATCATTCAAAGATCATAGTGCCTGCCCTCGGTATCCCTATACTTCCGGCAGTCAACGTAAAAATTCGTTGTAGATCCATTTCAAGAGCCGTCCACCATTTTCAATACTGCGCTCAAGCATTTCCACTAATAGTAACAACCAAGTTTATAGTCTGGTTGTGGTAACAAATCCCTGTAAAAAGTTCCGCGCGTTGTTAGTCTTCTTCAACGCTGTTCCCGAAAAAAACCCAAGTATCCGCCTGGAAAAAAGGGTAGAAAATATCAATCCTCAAAAATTCTGCGTAATGATGATGATGATGTCTGACCAATGTGACATGCTAAAGATAACTACAGGTTCACAAGCTCGGTTACTATTTTTACCAGTCCTTTGTGGTGCCGCCAAGTGCTTTCTCAAATACTCTCTTATGTTTTAACACGTCTAGAACTATTAACAGAAAGCAAAGTTCGTTGAACAATGTAGCCTACACTTTTCTGTGGACAGCTCTTTCTTTTCCAGACAAATGGATCCCTTCTGCGACTGAAATAAATCTGGTAACCTTTGCAAAATGTTCTCGATAGCCGCCACACCGGGGTACTTATCATATGATACGTGTAAGAGAGGTAGTCAAACAATGTCAGACGTAGAGGAATCACTCTGGTAAAAGTTTTTTTGGTGACTAGGCGGAAGATACGGTAACATATATCTTGGCAAACAAGGTGGATGATCTGTTATTCTTGCACTTTGGATGCAAAGAGAGGAATAAGTGGAAAAACAAAGAGAAGATACTTTTTGTTGACTGGTTTTTGCCGTGGTATTCTTGGATCTTTCCATCAACATCTTGGGTAACCGAGCCTCTCGTTAGGGAGTTAGGCATGAAAGGAACAGTGGTTCCTATGATGCAGCTCAACTTTTCAATGCAAGCAGAAAGCAGTATCTCATTTATTTTTCTTCTATCAAAAACTCTGATAACAGTAAGTGCAAGTGGAAAAAAGCCGATATTCCACAGCGCACTTTTTGCTACTAGGAAATAGCTGTCAACCCCCAAGATTTCTCTCTTTTTGTGTAATTGGCTGACAGCCAGCAACAGCCCAGATAAACATTATCCGTGCGGAACCAGGCCTCCGTACTCGAGTGCTTACTATCTGTCTCAGACTACCCCAGAGAATGCCATAATTCCCACGATATATCCAAGGTGTTCCAGTCTTATGATTGCTCTTTCCATAGAACAAGAAATATTACAAAATAATAGTTTTATTTGGCATGAGAGGCGATGACAACTGTTTTAAATTCAAAAGTACACGAGGTATGTACAAGGAGTGTTGGAGAAGATGGCGGTTTAATTGTTCTTCCCTGTTCCAGAACAATTAGACCCGATAGAGGAAAGAGATGCGTCGGAGCCGGAGAGGTTTCCCTTGCCTTCTCCTTTAAAGATACGGTGGATCATTTTCTTCACTGGTTGACCGGATGCATTGGTTTTTGGCTTCTTTTGCTAAAATCATATTGCCGAGGGAATCTGAAGACGTCTTACCTTGATAGGAGCACAGTTATAATAATGAATTTTGTTCTCCTCATCACAGCAAACTCCGAAAACTTCAGACTTCCCCACTTTGATGTCTTTCTCTTCTGCAGGGGTGAGGGATCCTTTGCGTGGTTGAACTGGGGCACAGTTGTAGTACTTCAATGTTAAGTCATCGGTAACAACAGCACCGAATTGTTTAGGAGGGAAAGTGCCATTTCTCCCGCGGGAGAAATGACACCCCTGCCCGAAAGCGAAAAATGGCCGCGGGAGAAATGACACCGCTGCCCGAAAGTGCGCGGGAGAAATGACACCCCTGCCCGAAACCTCGCGGGAGAAATGGCACCGCTACCCGAAATGCATAAGATTTCGTTTCTGGATTATTTTTCTTGCCTTTTTTGAGAATTTTTACTTTTTTATACTTATTTTAAACTATTTTTCCTATATTTGAACACTGTGGATGCTGCTCAAATTATTTATTGAAAATGAGATCAATGAAAAATGAATTTTTACGAATTTTAAACAATGTTTTGTGCATTTCCGTCAGCATTGTCTGGCGGCCGGAAATCTTTTCCGCTTTTCCGGAAAAGATTTCCGCCTTCTGTTCAAAAGCGGAAAACATTTCCGCCCTACCCGGAAAACATTTCCACTCTATTCGAAAAAGATTTCCGCGTTTTCGGACGGTGGCGTTTAGGCCTCAGCGTGTAACTTCTCAGTAATGATTTTCTTTTCTTTATTGCCCAGCTTGCAAATAATCTTTCTGCTTTTGTGGATAACGTATTTACTGTTCTTACTACGATTCGAGGAGAACAAAACAGATCCGTTACGGTTAGTTTAAGACATTTTATACCAGGGGTCGGCAAATCTCGTTGCTGTATTAGATGATCCCGTGCATATTCGACGGATCCTGTGAGCAATTACCAGACATTGAGTTTGTAGAGTTCGTCGCATTTCAGCGTTCCAGCTTTCGTCAATTAATTTGGCCCGAATGATCATCTGGTGCCTATATCATAATGTTCGGTCACTAGTCTAGGGGAAAGTTGCAACAGTGCTCGTAAGACGATGCTTTTTGAACCACAATGTTCCTACAACTTGGTACTTCCCCGACTAGGGTTGTCAAAATTCGGGCCTAGGCCCGTCAGGCCCGGCCCGGGCCTGGAAAGTGAGGCCCGGGCCCGGCCCGGCCGGCCCGTTGACAACTCTATCCCCGACTTGGCTCCATACTTCTCATCGAACTGTTTCTTCATGGAAGCATATTGTTTTTCTGCGTTTGCCGATGGATTTGGCTTTAGAAATGACAGCACAGCCTCAGTTTTCTTCTCAGAAAAGCGTTAGCCTAGGTTGGTCCTTCCAGACTTTGGTTCGTGGTCGAACGGTAGCCCATAAGCAAGATTTGTTGCTTTTCTTCTGACACCTCCCTGTTGACTTTTGTAGTCCATTCTTGGGCATGTCTACTAAACGTTCTGATTGTTCATTAGACTGTGGGTCGGTTGCACTTCTGATGTGCTTAATTCCACCTTGAGCGCATATTTCTTGAAATACGGTTGAAATGAACTGCGTTCCATAACACGATGACTTCCCGATATTCGACTTCAGTATACACACGGAGCAAAAGTTGTCCTGGTGATCAAGAATTCCTTCCATTTCGATAATGAATCCACCGCGACGAGGTAGTAGTCTCCTTCATCACCACAGTCAGGCCAATAGACTATAAGCCGAGCTATGGACTTCATCCTGATGATTCCAGGGTGCCCTCGGTATAATTCTCTCAACACACGCTGGTATCGTCTCGTTGGTATTACCACGCAGTCTACTTTCAGCAAACAGTTGTTGACAACGGTCAGCTCCTTCCTTCTCTCGTAGAACGGCATCATTCCTCCCTTCAATCTCTTCGAATGAGCAGGCGGGGAATTCGTCTCTACTCCAGTCGAAGCAACTGATCCTCCACTAACTTGTTCTCGCTGTCGGCATCCATGTCACTTTTCGGCCTGAACGAAGAAATATTCTTTCAAAAAGCTATTTCAGAGGTTCCTTCTATATTTGTGAATAGTTCTTCTCTGCAGAATTCAGAGCATTGACAAAATAACCAATCTGTTTATATGTTCCACCAGGGAACCGATCAATGATTACTCCACCAACTCCATATTCGCGAAAATCAGCAGTAATGATAATGGGCCATTTCAAAGAACAAAATCTCCTCTTAGTATCAGTATTGGACGTTTTTTTGTTTCCAAGAAAAGGCGGAAATCTTTTCCGGGTAGGGCGGAAATGTTTTTCGGAAAAAATTGATTGAGAAACCAAGGCGGAAATCTTTTCCGGAAAAGCGGAAAAGATTTCCGGCCGCCAGACAATGCTGACGGAAATGCACAAAACATTGTTTAAAATTCGTAAAAATTCATTTTTCATTGATCTCATTTTCAATAAATAATTTGAGCAGCATCCACAGTGTTCAAATATAGGAAAAATAGTTTAAAATAAGTATAAAAAAGTAAAAATTCTCAAAAAAGGCAAGAAAAATAATCCAGAAACGAAATCTTATGCATTTCGGGTAGCGGTGCCATTTCTCCCGCGAGGTTTCGGGCAGGGGTGTCATTTCTCCCGCGCACTTTCGGGCAGCGGTGTCATTTCTCCCGCGGCCATTTTTCGCTTTCGGGCAGGGGTGTCATTTCTCCCGCGGGAGAAATGACACCGGTCCTGTTTAGGAGGAGGAACAAGAGAACCTCTACGGGAAGAAGGCTAAAAAAATTCAATAAGAAAAAAAATAAAATGAATCTCTAACCTTGGGAGAGTTAGGAGCACTCATTTTTGTTGACTGAATGTGATTGGAAACTGTGATCCGCGGCGGCTTTTGTAGCTGAGCCAAGGGGCGGTCATGTTTGACTAGCAGGATCTCGAAAGGTGCACGTGAAATGAGAAGGAAACATCCCCGGCGCCCACGCTAGAGACCTTAAAGAGTGACGTCCCCCAATGACCAACAAAGATGCCATTTGGTTAATAATGATAGCAGCGGACAAACATTCAACGCTCTATGATCTCACCAAAATAGTTCAAGGTAATTTTTCCCAGGACCTGGTGATCTACTTTTCTCACATCTAGTTGTTTACCGTGGGAGAACCCAGCTAAAGTGATTGCTTTTAAGAGTACGAGCCGTTCTTTGAGAATAACAGGAAATACTTATTTGCCAAGGAAACGTATGGTTCTATCCTGGTCTAAAATCTACGGAAAGCTCAAAAATGGATATAATCTAAAACAGAATATCTGGCACCACTGCATTTATTGGGATTGACCGCTGACGATCACAATATTTCAGGTGAACAAGAAAGTGAAAAAAATGAGCTGTTCGGATGCCAACATCAGACTCTCCAATTAGAAGCTCCTGTCTACTTGAAACCTGGCTTCTTTCTGTTTTAATTTTCCGAAGACCCGCTAATTATCAAGCTTTTGTACTTCCTCGAGAGATTCCACAAGAATTATTTACATAAAATGATGCTTCAAGTTTTTGGGAGTTCCATTAAATTACAGTAAGATGATCATGCCATGATCTATTTCCGTCAGTAGTCGGGAATTCCTCCTTGTGATCTCTTATTAAACAAATCGAGACAGTGATATCACAAGGAGTTAGCGGCTATTTATCCGCGTAGGCGAGCGAGTTCGACAAGTGTTTTGTAAAGGACACCATTCCCCTCGACGGTCGCTTGTTCTTCTCGTCATACGGTTATGACTAAGTTTCATAACAAACCGCTCATCGACACACCCTTGGTCTTCTTAGGATTTCTTGCATTCATATGGGCACCTGGCCAAGCAGGTGAAAAACATAGAAAATAACTACGCAGGCACTAGAAAGTACAAAGATAATCTCGAAATCTGCACAACTTATCCCGTGCAAAGTGTACGGTAGGCAGACATTCGTGTACAATTCTGAAAAACAACAAATTGTCGTTAGAAACACGCACGCTACAATACATATTGAGATTCCTTTTTTAAAAACGGGTTGTTTATTGTCAGTGCATGGATCCTTGGCTGCGTATTTGCTGGATATTGACAACGAACTCCTAGCATTTTGAAGGATCGTTTATCGGTAACGCACAGTTCGACAGGCGGCTAATATTTACAAACTCATAGTGGATCATTCTGTGGCCAGTGAGGACAAGCTACTGACAATGTTGACAGCTTAGACAATATTCCGGAAGCTGTTCCGATTTTTTTGCATGATCTGAATCAGATGGATAGTAGTTGGTAAAGGTTTATCGTCGTTGGAAATCCTTCTTCTGGATTACTGAATGTGCGCGGTGACTGATTGTTGGTGGATTTTGCAGCTTGCGTTAATTCCCTCTCCATTCCACGCTGCCGTGAAATAAATGGTCTACGACTGTCATTTCCAGCTTCCCCAAGAAAACGCTGACATCCGCCGTCGATTTCATGATCTTCGACGGAAACTCCTGACGACTCCCCACGGCAAAGTCGGCCTCCGCGCCTGCAATCGATTGCTGTGGACGTGCAGCCGTCTTCTCATTGATCTCCTCCTCCTCGTCACTCCCTGGGGCGCCGCCGCAGCCCCCAACACCGAGGTGAGCCTCTCTCTTTCATTTTCAGGGAAAATATTGGACATCCAGTTAGGGGGATATCCCTGTTCAGCAAGACTTTTAAGTAGAGAGGGTGCTGCCTGCGGCACAAAGACGACGCCTCAATCATTTTTAATTAGTTCCTAGGCTGTAATTACTTGTTCTTGCCCTTTTGTTGATAGAAGGCATCAAGTTTTGATCTTTCTGAGATTTTAATAGCAGAAAGAAGTGTCCTGATAAGGGAGTTCCTCAGATGCTTTGCGTGCATCGAACCCGGCTCTTTTCAGCCAGTCCGCTAATGTCATTCCCCTCCCCTTTGTTACATTCTCAATATCCCTCCAAAAAAAAACAGGGATATTTCATTATTCCATTCGGTTTCAGGTTGGCTTTTTATTCTTCCTGTTTTTCGGCATTTTACGTCTAGAATTGGCGATTGTTTTTTACATTAGAAACGGCTGCGTTGACGTTCATTGATGTCTAGCGGGCGTTTTACTTTGTGAGCTTTAATTCTGTTAGTTTTTGGATGGACACAGGAAGTCGGCACGATGGGAGCGACATCACAAAAAAGGCTTAAAAGGAAATGCGATTTGTTAGAGGGTTAATCTTTGACATCCTATTAGGAAGCATTCTATTACGCGGAGCAGGTACAAAATATGTACTATGACATACTTCTTACAGTATGACATATCCTGGTAGATATCGGAGCGTGGGATCTTTCTCGACTTCAATCTAGTCAAATCTTTCAATCTCTTTTTCAGCCACCCACATCCAATAGAAAAACGATCTAGTCATGCAATCAAGTAAATTCATTTCGCGTGATTCTTCTCTGAAATGGTTGCTAATGGCTCCTTGTCAGGACACGATCACTCCACTCCATCATGTCTTCTTTCAATGTAGCGTCCTCTTATAGAATAACGTTTGCCAGGGAACTAAATGACGTGAGAAGGACGTGTCGATCGCTCCTTAACTCTCATAATGACATGAAAACGAAGCTTATTTGCAAAAGGAATGGGGATAGAAGCTGTCCATAAAGCGTCTAATTAAATCAGACCCATGGCTAAGAAGAAGCGCTTTCTTTTGTTTGTTTCTTCTTAACAACATCTGAGGCTTTGTCTGACAATATCCGGTGCCTGCTTGACGTCGCCAGTCATCCATGTTATTCTCCTGAGCTATCCAGAAAAGCGCGGTATCTGCGTGTGAGCCTCAATAATTCCTCCCAGCGTGCTAATAATTTCGTAATCGAGTCTTGATATCTCTTTTTGAGGAAGTAAACCCCTCACTTTCATTCCCTTTTTATGAAATACGACAATTAATCAAATTTATTATTTCAGGAATGCTATGCCGGGTATCAGCCTGGCCGGGCCTTCTTCTTTTGGCCCTTCCAATAATTAACGCCCTTGAGGTGATTGTTCCTTTTTCTTTCGTAACGTCAAATATTTTTAGGTGTACACAAATCATTTTCATGTGCATTTGAAACAGCCAGGCCTTGACAATGCTCACAAAGTAGCCAAACGACACGGCTTTGTCAACAGAGGATCGGTGAGATTTTGTCTATTTTGACATCTAAAAGGAAGAGCGTCTGCTCAGCCAGAGAATATCCAAATATTTTCATTATTCATCCGCTGTGGGAGGATGCATTGTTCGCAATGAATTAAACATTTTCCTATAATTTTTGGGCAACGCTAAACTTTGGAAGAACAACATTCAATCACAGCTACCCAGCTGCTCTAAAACATAGTAAATAAGCCCCACATTTATTCGCGTTATCCCCAGAAAAAGTTGCGCAAAATGGCTGAATAGTTGATTATGATGAATTGCAGGTGCTCGGAAGTGAGCATGAATTCCACTTTGTCCAGCCAGCTCTCCCCCATGGCCGAACCAAGCGATCCATTGGACATCATGCCAAACTCCACAATGACGAAGATGTAAGTTTTCCCATCACAAGTTCTACTGTAGTCGTGACTCAATTTCCGGAGTAATTGTTTTTCTGATAAAATGAGAAACTTCCGGACAATGGGGGAAAATGTCACGCTATAGGGAAATTGAGCTTTTCCAATGATGTGATGTGTCTTTTCCCACTTGACGCCCCCAGGGATCCTGATCTTCAGTAGAAGCGAATCATTTCTTTAGTCATAAATAACTGGCTTGATCAAGAAGTCCCTAATGAAATCTTTCAAGAGCAGGCTACTGTAGAAGCCAATAAACAATCCACATGAAGGCCTTCTTATGGCTTGTCTTAACTTTTTTGCACTCGTCCGCTTCGTGAATATTCCGGAACGGCAAACAGACATTCGCATATCCTTCTGGCTAAATACTTAATTGCCCCTTTGGATCATACGGTAGTCGCAAAATACGAGTAGATGAACCGACTGCTTCTATTGACGTCATCCACAACCACCACTACTAATGAGATGCGCCTGCAGGGCATATAGATTCCGTTCCCCCAGGCTTCCTCGAAAAGAGCAAATGTCATCCGGGAAGACATAGAGAGAATATTTCAGGTCGCACATGTCCAACAACTGACAGGATACAAGCGGCTGAAGAGAGGTTACCGCCCATTGGCTGATCGTCTCCAAAGCCAATTTGACTTCTCCTCCGTCCAGTCGCCATCTGACCCGCTCTACCAGTACCAGTGGTATTTGGTAAGTGTTCTTTGTTGTATTGCCTCTGGGGGCAATTTCAAGCCTTTCCAAACAAATATGCTCTTTAGTGGGAGAGGAGAGCCATCCACTGGGCTGTGGGCGCGGATATGACGAATAACGCTTGCTCTTTCTCCTTATAATGAGATTTCATTTCCTCTCCAGCTAATTTTTATACCGCAGCCTATTAGATGCAAAAGATGGGAAGAATGTTAAGACCAAAGGTGGAATGTCTTTTGACTTTTTGCCACCAAACTTTAAAGAGGAAGTTCTTTAAAGAAGAACGAGCAACCCGATCTGCTGTAATGAGATGATATTCAACACTGTTTGTTCATGTTGACTGAAATCGCTCTGCTCCCGTTTTTGACTTGTTTTCCACCAAAATCCGATTAATGGCCGCTCAGTTCTATGCTTTCCTGACGTGCGAGTGCGCAAAATGTTTTCATCGGGTTACTTAGAAATATTAGAGTGAGCATGAGACGGAACCAAGGTTGACTTTTCAGAAGAACACCGGTCAGGCCAATGGAAAAGCCCGCTTGGATCTCAACGTCGAGAAGGCATGGGCCCTTGGCTTCACGGGAAAGAACATCACCACAGCCATCATGGACGACGGAGTAGATTACATGCACCCCGACTTGAAGAACAACTTCAATGCCGAGGCCAGCTACGACTTCTCAAGCAACGATCCTTTCCCATATCCTCGATACACCGACGACTGGTTCAACTCACACGGAACTCGGTATTTAGAATTATAAGCAAGAATTAATTCAAATGGATTCAGATGTGCCGGAGAAATTGCCGCTGCTCGAGACAACGGAGTCTGTGGTGTGGGAGTCGCCTATGACAGCAAGGTGGCCGGCATCCGGATGTTGGATCAACCCTACATGACTGATCTCATTGAGGCCAACTCAATGGGACATGAGCCCAACAAGATTCACATCTATTCCGCTTCATGGGGACCAACTGATGATGGAAAAACTGTGGATGGACCTCGTAATGCCACCATGAGGGCCATCGTTCGAGGAGTTAATGAGGGACGTAACGGACTCGGAAGCATCTTTGTCTGGGCCTCCGGAGACGGAGGTGAGGATGATGATTGCAACTGTGACGGATACGCCGCCTCCATGTGGACAATCTCCATCAACTCTGCCATCAACAATGGAGAGAATGCCCACTACGACGAATCCTGCTCCTCTACCTTGGCTTCAACTTTCTCCAATGGTGGACGTAACCCGGAAACTGGAGTAGCTACCACCGACCTCTATGGAAGATGCACTCGCTCCCATTCTGGAACATCTGCAGCTGCTCCTGAGGCTGCTGGAGTCTTTGCTCTTTCTCTGGAGGCTAATCCCAAGCTGACCTGGCGTGATCTCCAACATTTGACCGTCTTGACCTCAACCCGTAATTCGCTCTTCGATGGACGTTGCCGTGAATTGCCGGAGCTCGGCCTCGCCGTCAAGGACAACCACAAGAGCTCGACAGGAAACTGCAGTCACTTTGAGTGGCAGATGAACGGAGTTGGTCTCGAGTACAATCATCTCTTCGGATACGGAGTGCTCGATGCTGCTGAGATGGTCATGCTCGCCATGGTCTGGAAGACTGCCCCTCCTCGCTACCACTGCACTGCCGGAACTATTGACACCCCACAGTAAGCTCGCCTTATTTATAGTCTTATCCATGATCTTTTAGCCAAATTCCTGCTGATGGAAACCTGATCCTTGAATTGAACACCGATTCATGCATTGGAACCGCCACTGAGGTCAACTACCTCGAGCACGTCCAAGCTGTTGTCACCTTCAACTCTACCCGTCGTGGAGACACTACTCTCTACCTTGTCTCTCCCATGGGAACCAGGTAATTGCCGTAACTGGAGAATAAAGACCACCCGATTGCAGGACTATGATCCTTTCCCGCCGACCTAAGGATGACGATGCTAAGGACGGATTCACCAACTGGCCATTCATGACCACCCACACCTGGGGAGAAAATCCTCGAGGAAAGTGGCGTTTGATTGCTCGCTTCCAAGGACCAGGACCCCATGTTGGTACCTTGAAGAAGTTCACCTTGATGCTTCACGGAACCAAGGAACCACCATATGCCGGCATTGAGCCTCTGATGGGACACGTCAATTCCAAACTTCAGGTAGACTATTTCTCAAGGCGTGAGGAGACAATCTTGTTTATTTTCAGGTTGTGCAGACGGCCCACAAGCGCATGTCCCCATAAGCCCCCTCCAGAGTACGAAGACTTCTATCCTGTTGCCCTGTCCGGGTATCCCCCAAACCAACTTACGAGGTGCCCAAACATTCCCCCCTTTTCCCAAAAATTGTACATCCCCCTGCAAGACTCCCGATGATCTCTGTGTAGCATGCGGCGAAATAAATGCATACTGTTGACAGTCACCGTAGCTTCTAAACATAAATTACTAAATGTTCTATCCTGTTTCATTTGGTTTCACACGGGGAAAAGAGGCCAATGAGCCCAAGGGAAAATGACGTATTCTATATTTATTCAAGGGATCTACTCTATTGTTTGCAGTAATTTATGTGACAATGGGTCAACAAATAGTATTTCGGGTAAATAGGTCGAAATTGCCGTTTTTTAAAGAATCCGACAAGAATTTCACAAACCAATCTAGGGCTCTTTAGTGTAATCGGTCATAAAATGGCCATGGCTAGGGGTAAAAAAACTTTGACTTCATCCTGAGGTCGCGCGCATGTTTTAAGCCGATTTACCTGACAACATTTTTAAAAGGGAAATAACTTGACCCGGTTGCCGACTCGGTCTGATTCCCTCTATACAGATTGCCATTTCCTTACTTGAAGTGTAGAAAATCCATCTGCTCAAAACAAAAATCGTTGTTCTAGGTCACTTTTCTTTTAGACTTGAACTGTATGAACTGTAACCTCAACCGATGATATCACAATGCCTAAAAGAACGGTACAGTAAACTATAAACAAGATTCGTAGTATTTTCTTGGTCATTTTAATCTTTTGACGAGATCTGTAAAGTCAGTCTTCAAATTGTTCGAAAAACAGTCTTCATTCAGTTACCAAAACCATTTTCATACCACATAGTTGCGATCAGATGGGTTGTGATTAATAGAAGTGAACTTCGATGCAAGTAGATCGCAGTTGACCATCGCCACGGATCAAAAATTTTTAAAAACTGGAGTCTATGACGCGAAATGTTGCCGATTCCTATGTGATCCCTAATTACCCCTAAAAGTTACTGCCCACCTCCGTAAATAGATCTCCCTATGATTCATCCACCTGGATATAAAGGGTGGTCTTGTTTCCCATCGTAACCATTTCTTTTAGCCTGCGAAAGTGACAGCTCATCGTCTATTTTCCTCCTGGCCTGGGTATTGTAAAAGTTACAAAAGCGGACAAATTTAACTCGCTCTCGTCATTCCCGACGAAAAAATCAAATAGTTCGTCAATGCAAATGTTATGCAGAGGTCGTGGTAAGGCCATTCCTGTGCCGAACGACGATAATCGCTCCATCAAAAACATCCAGTCTTTAAACAAGCCTCACAACACAATAGTTTACGTCACTAGTGCTGCTGTTTTCTTTTTTTAGTTGAACCCTTCTTACTCTTCTTGTACTCGTCTCGACAGTTTCAGAAAGATGACCGCCTCTGAGCATTCCTATGATCGACCACAACGGCGATTTCTTAAAGCTCAGGACAATCCGAACGTTTTTAAAATGGTTTTGTATGGAATACAGGTGAGTGGTTGATGTTTACATTGTCCGCTAACCTCTGCAACTTTTTGATCACGAGGGAGATAAGGAACCAAAGAAACCAGAACTAAATTAACCCAGAAAATAGCTTACAATACTTTTCAGCAAGTAATGGTATGCGCCAGTGCCTTGCTAACTGTCCCACTCCTCCAAGCAGAAGCCATGTGCCCCTCAGAAGAAGATCTCCGTAAGTATTTTCTGATTTTCTGATTTATGTGGATGTTAAATTCCAGCTTCTGTAAGAAATGAACTCATTAGTACAACTTTCTTTTCATCAGGTATTGCCACATTAATGCAAACTTTACTCGGATTACGGTAACATTTTTTCTTACTAATTTACACAAAAACTACAGGCTTGCCCTTATGCAAGGGACATCATATGCTTACATTCCTTCTGTTCAAAATTTTTTCAATGTCCATTACGGGTGTGATGGTGTGGGGACAGGAAAGAATGGTACAAGTTGGGAAGAAAAATTGGCTGTGGTAGGTCATCTTCAATCTCTGGATACCAATTCTTTTAGTTGCAAGGAAGTTTGGCAATCTCTGCGATTATTCCCATTTTGATCGGAGCCACTGGATTGGTGGGAATTGTCTGCAAGCACATTGGACCACTTGCTGTTTCTTCTTTAATGATCCTATTAGCTGAATCACAAGTAGAAGGAATTGTTGGAAAGTTGGGACAACACTGGGTTGGATGGATGTTCGTTTATGCTCAAAATAAGCATCAGAAAACCGTTTCAGACAATGTTTAGTCCTTCTTCTGGCCGTTATCTATCTTGCTGACATACAATTCCCTCTGCCTCACTACAAAAATGGCAAATTTTCTATAGTAAAAGTTGCTGTAATTGGGCAATACCCGGTATGACGCATTTGATCTCGTAACTATTTTGTCTACAGTATCTCATTGGAATTGTTTTCACGTGGATTCTTTGTTTAATCCTGACCGTGACAAATCTGCTGCCAGCTGATAGTCCAGCTCGGTTAGACCGGCCGACTTCACTTTCAGCTATTCAAGGATCCAAATGGGCAGAAATGCCGTATCCTGGTAAGCAGATTTTCTTTTTTGGGATCCCTTTTTATAGGAAAATATGGTAAACCAACAGTGGCTGCTGATCTTGTCCTCGCATTTATTCTCTCTGCTTTCACTTCTATTTTTGAATCTGTAGGAGATTACCACACAGCTGCTCGTGTCTCCGAAGAAGCCGTTCCTCCCAGTCACGCTATCAATCGTGGTATCATTGCGGAAGGAGCTGGATCTCTCTTCGCTGCTCTTTTTGGACCAGCTCTGGGAATGACAACAAGGACAGAAAATATTGGAGTAATGGGTGTTACCCGAGTAGCTTCAAGAAGTGTCATGGTGGTAGCTGGAGTTATCCTCATTGCTCTTGGTATTTGTACAAAAGTAAGCTACTTCTTTGCCTAAACATTCAGCAATAGGTGGGAGCAATCCTTTCCACAATCCCTGAAGCCCTCGTCGGTGGAATTTTGGCTTCTTCCATGACAATGGTTTGTGGTGTCGCCGTCCAAAATCTTCGTCTAGTAGGTTACCTGCCCTATATGGATTTTGTAGCCGATACTTTAGGTCGACATGAACCTTCCACGAAACATGTCTATTTTCGGTTTTGCCATAATGTTTGGATTGATAATCCCAAGATATTTTGAACTTTTTCCTCCTCAAACGGGATGGAATTGGCTCGACACATTGCTTATCTCTTTCTTGAAGCTGCAAATGTTTGTTGGAGCTTTGATTGCCTTAATTTTGGACAATACCGTAGGAGGTAAACTTATTTTGGTTTTTACATAAGCAGTTTTTAGGCGCAACTAGAGAACAGCGAGGTTTGGTGGAAGAAGAGAAAGAAGATAACCCGAGGTCAACCAACACTGGCGTTTACGACTACCCTCGAATTATTATGAAACTTTTAGCTACGGTACAGTTATAATATGTTCTAAATTGACGCGTTTTCCAGGTTCCGTTTGCTAAGAAAATCCCTTTCCTGCCAAAAACGAAGAGTTTCAAGAAGGTGCGACCAGTTCCTCCAGTCAGCATCCATGTTGAAGACTACGACGACCACCACGAGCCCCAATCACCCAATTCACGTGGTTCTCACTAGCTTTATTTAACAGACATTGTCATATTGTATTGTGATATAAATCTTTGATCAAATGAAGACGGAGGAGTATTCTTGAAGTTGTACTGTAGAGAGAGAGACGAGATCAGGCGTTCCAGTCACCAGTCATGAAGTTTTTCAATTCCCTCAAGTTGGCGGAGAAGTAGAATGTGCAGGATTTCTCGAGGATTCCGCAAGTCCCGACTTCCTCATCAGCCTAGAAAAATACTTGTTATTCTTGTTCCATTAGCTACCGCCAGGAGGATGATGTCTTTTAATGGGATCATTTTACTTAGCCCCTGGACCCACGCAGTACTTAAAATAGAAAAAGGACTTACAATTTTTGATTCTCCTCCAGGATTGCAGTTGTGTTGAATAGCAAGACCGACACGAACGTCGCTTGGTTTTCTATCAGGTACCATAGCTCTCATCTGACCGTGTTCATTAGTAACTGTGTAACCGTTAGTAACGTCGATGATAGTCATTTCCAGAGGTCGCTACAAATATACTATTCTCTTTATTTAAAGGATAAATACTACCGTGTACATCCACATATGGTAGTGAAACCCTCGCATGCGTGGACAAGTGATATTGTAGCGAATTGTAATGCTGGGACGATGAAGAGGTTGCTGTGCTTCTTGTAGAATATTGAAAGCATGACTGGCCATGGCTGGTACAGCCAGTACAACCAGTATCTAGAGAAGAAGCTGGTCAAGAAAATCTGAGAATTAAACTCACGAGAGATATTTTCGAGTTCATAGGGGCTGAATGAAGTCCTCAAGAGGCGGAGCCCAGATTGAAGTAAAACAGCCTAGCCAATAGGAAAGAGCTCGTTGATTATCTCAAGCTAATTAAGGCAGAACTGATAATTCTAAATAAACACAACAAAATGATATTAAATTGACGACGTTATGGGAAAATGTAAAGGGTGGAAAAGTGACCACAGCGTCTTTGAACTCGAGTGGATATATTCTCTGAGAGAATTTGGCTGTTACGATGTTTCTTTTCTACCAAAAATTACGGGAAAGCACGTACTAATCTTTCTTAGTTGTGTAGTCAAATCAGTGCCAGGTGGATGGGACACGGTTCTGATAATCTTATGCAGACTCATCGCCTGTACTGTTTCGTTGGTCCCAGCTGATTTGTCTTTTATGAGGCTCCTCTTCTATCAGTTCCGACGCCTGGTCTAACTATACTAAAAAAGAGCCAGACATGTCGTAAAATTTTCATATACATGTGGGTGTTATCATAACCAACGCCAGAAATAATAATTGAAAAATAAGAATTTGTATCTTTCACCCCAAGTAAATATCACCGTCACATTCTCAGTCAGATTCATCTACGACACCAAGGCTAACTGGAATTGTAGTTGTAGTTGACTGCTGACGTCGACGGAATAACTTGTCCTCTCTGACAAACATAGCTATACTTTATTAAAGTTATATGAATATCTTTACACCGTACTGTATTTGTGTTGATGGACTACAAAAAAACGAAATCAGGGGGTAGAAAGAAAAGAACCCGGTTTGTGTGCTCTATTAAAGAAAAAACTAATCAAATGTTATCTATGGGAAGGAAAAAGTCAGAGGAGATCTATCGAATGACAACAGAATTGTAATAAATACAGTGTGTCTAACACACGGCCAGTCCAGTAGGATTGGGTCCTGGCCAGGCAATCTTAGCATCGTGCTGCTTATAAGCGAAGAAGAAGTTCTTTCCGGTGTGGAGAAGTTTGTTTCGGATAAGATCGATCGTCTCATGATGCTGGACAGGAGTCTCATATCCATCCATAATTATGTACCTGTAGAAAAAGTATATTTGAGGTCATCCAGACAAAAACTCACATTCCGTACATATCCGAGTTGGCAATTCCAAGCTGATGAGCAATTACACGGCACAACTTGATGGAGGGTACTTGAGGCAGGGCTGGGAACGTGTGGTACCTGAATCAATCGATGCTTCTATTTTCTTTGAAAGAATATACTTGATATTGCCCAAAAGGAGATTAGGAACAGCAACTTTAATGAACATGTTGGCGGAACTGGCAGCTGGCTTGACCCTCGGAAGAGTTGCCATATGGTCGAGGTCCTCTTCCTTCTGAGACATCTTCTTCAACAATTCCTCGCTTTTGAGAAGATGTGTGGCTGCCATCATAGCCGTCAAGTAGTAGAAAGCATCTCCCTAAAATTTTTTTAATAAAGATCTCTTATTAGTCATGGCTGTGACGTCCGCATTGTGCCGACCTCGCTACAAAATTCCTTTTACTTTTGACGTGTCAAAGCTAATTAGCCCTAGCACTTTCAGAAAGTATTATAAAAAATTTTCGAAACTCTGGGGGAAGTGAGCTGACCTGCTCATGGATCTGTCGAGGAAGAAGTTCCATCATGTACCAAACTTCAATTTCACAACTGACCATCGATGTGCGGGCAATGAAATAAACACACCAACGGATGACTTCTAAAATACAAAAATGCAAAAATATTTTAGAGAAAGACTCACGGTCAATTGGAGGAACTCGATGATTATTTTCCTTGTCGGGTGAAGGGGCTCTTTGCGATTTGAGAAGGGCACCAACACCATTCAGCATATGCTCAAGTTTCTTTAAAGGAGAATAGTGGCCTTGCATCCTCTTAGCAGCGAATTTAACTTCGTCCATAACATGAGGAGGAGGTACAGTGCACTAAAATTGACGATAACAAGCAAGACGAGAGCAAATACCTCAGAGTCAAATCCATATTGTGAGAAGTTGTATTCCCTGACAGCGAGAATATTTCGGGTAATAGCCTCCAAAATACCATCAGCTTGAATATCATCAATTTTCAATCGATAGAGGTGACTCTTCAAAGGCTCTAGAAGAAAAAGAATTCAAAACAAAATAGCTAAGAGCTTACTGAAGACGATTTTATGCATGATGCTTTCCATAATTCCATCATAGTTCAAAATTTGATTAGCAGTCAGACGAAGCCTTTGTTCGGCAAAAATGGAATGGAGATCCCTTTCTCCTTGTTTGATGAAGAAATTCTTAAAACCATCGACAAATTGGCGGACATCTCGGATAATAATGTAAGAATCCTCCTCTTTCCTGGTAACCAAAGAGGCAATGAATTCCTTAATCGAACGACCAGTAAAAGTAGTTGCATCTGCGGCAAGCCTGAAAAGAAAACGGTATTATTTGTTCAAGGAAGCGTGAGCACGCATAAGACAGGATTAACGCAAATTCTAGGTCCCGATCAGCTGTAGTAGCTAATCGATCGGCACCTGCAATCACGCATGCCGGACCCATACCATTAGCTTGAGGTCAATTGCTGCGGTTTGCTGTACTTGAAAGAAAACCTTACAGTTCAATGTAGTCTTGAATGACTCTGTTCGACTCGGCGACCTCTTTACAAACATCCGGAGGCTGACTGAATGGAGAGAGAACGGGAACGAGAGTCGAGACATCTTCATAGGAACCGAATTCACAATGCGAATGACGGGAGCGAGCTCTTGGGAGAGACAACATCGAACACAAAGGATTGGTTCCATCAGTCTCAATCATGGCACTTCGCATGGTTCCCAATGGCTTGCGACGACTTTCCATCGTACTGAATTGACTAAAAATGCCACTGAATGAAGTCGAATCTTTTCTATCTACCTGGCATTGTCCCAAGAGATATTGACATCTTGATTGATATGCTTATGCTTGGGAGAACCGTCAATGTCATTTTCTTGTTCCTCGGTCAGAGGTTCATATCGTCTGCGCATTCCCTCATCCTTATGATTTGCTAGGTCGATAAGATTGTCCCAGGTGTTGCTGTCCCACGGCTCGTTGAAAATGGTCCCAGCAACACTAACTGCATCGTCATCGACATTTTCTAAAAGCGTCGTTTAAACTATGCTCGAAAATAGAAAATAACCTCGATCCTTTTCATGGTTATAATCGTTCAAATCCGAAAGAGGAGTGTAATCAGACGTTCCGGGTTCCTGCTGGATCTTATTAGATGCAGGAATAACCGTATTAACATTAGTGAGATTCATGTTTTGACTTCTTCTCTAAAAATATAAAACAGTAAAAAACTTAAATATAAATATTACTTTAGCAGCTTGTCGAGCAGTAAGTTCGTTAGTAACAGCTGACCAGGAACCTCCAGTGCGATCGGGGAAGATGCAGCCACTTCTGTTTGACCTCGGAGCTGCTGGCGGCTCGGGGACTGTGGCCTTCTTGTCAGAGTTTCGGCGCCAAATAAGCTCACTCTCCTTCCTGAAAAAATAGATAATTCAGTAAAGCTGGTAAATGTTTGCCAAAAAAAACTAGGAAAGGATTAGACCCAAAGCAGTTAATGATTTATGAGAAGGGGGATATGAGAACGCTGATGGATTGAGACGATAATCCGCCTAATCTGTATAGTTGCCGCCGTGAATTGACTGTTAGATGTTAGATGAACTGGGTTACTTTATAGCCGAAGGATAAAAGTAAAGAGAAAGTGAGAAACTTAGCGCCTATTTGGCCTTATAATTTGGGTCATGAGAAACCCAAGCCACGGTCTAGAGCATCCTGCTGTGCGTTTGGTAAGGCTAATTGAGGCTATGACCCGCCGAACAAGGACAGCCTGCGGACAAACCATGCGCCCCCAGCGGAAACAATATTACTCAGAGAGCAGTCAGGTAGAAAAGCGGCTATGAATCTACCATCACATGCGAGGTTACACACAGGAAAACGAGTGATTGTACAAAACGCAATAACGTTTCACCTTTAGAGTGCCGGGTTATGGGAAGTGGAAAGGGGAGTTGGGAAGTGCCTGGAACGCCTCAAGGTTATGTTTGACGGAAAGAAGGCTAATAAGGTCTTAGAAGAGAAAACAAGTGTGCTAATGGAGGTTTTTGTGTTAAATTGGCCGGCTGTGTAAGGAGATGTTAATGGTTGAGTGCAATTACTCAAGAGATTGGTTCAAGATGATCGGTGGCACGAAAGGACGACTTCAAATTAAAGAACAAAGGAATATACCAAAGCTGGAACTATTCGCAGTATGGTTATACGGCCTTCAGTGGGTATAATTATATCTGCCGATCCTTAATTAGTCTTCGGGACTGTATACGGAAAACAGGCTGGACAGTTTTGAGGGCATGGATGGACAGAGAGTGGAGTGGGTAACTAGAGACCCACTCGGTTAATAATGGACATCTTTGAAGAAAAGCGTTGCGCATGGAGACGCGGCATGGAAACATAACGCATAGGACCGAGGGCAAACAACTCAATCCGGACAGTGACCTTGTCGTAGACTATTACGAGAAAGAATGTAGAAGCACTTTCCATTAACATTAGCAGGAAGAAACCTGCCCGGAGGGGGTTGAGCTCTTAATTATGAGATAGAGTAGGCAGGAAAAGCCGGATAGCCAGCCGTGTGAACAGATTGCTCCCCCCTCGTTATTATGCAAATTGCACAGCCCTCATAGAGGAACAGAACATAATTAAAAGCACGTATGTCTAAATCACGGTAAACATTGCTGTGCTTTCAAATCTATTTATAATCAAATGGTAAAGGAGCGCTTGGCTGCATCTCACGCTTCAGGCGTAAGACAATACGGACGACCCGTGGACACCTGCCTGCAATAGATAGCTGTGCACAGTGTGATCCAACCGGGTAAGAGGTGGGGACGCCTATTTAAGACCGCCACCCCCCGCAAGCAAACTGACACTGGGAAAGCTGGTAAAGGCGCTGTCGGCGATCACAAATACTTCCTTCTTACTGGAAGCTGCCAAACATTGTGCGAAAGAATGGGCTTCTGTGTAAGGGAGCGCGTACGCTTGGCGGGAGGTCACAACAGTGCAGTGCTTTGGTCACAGCGAGGTTAGGAAATCTTGCCATAAATATGTTTTGAGGTTTCGAGAAACGCAAGTGCAAAGGGATGGCATCAGATGGTAGCGTCAATATCTCCAAAACTTGAAAACATCCACAGTTCCTTGGCCAAAACAAGGATGATTTCATCACGGTTTATGCAAAATCCCGGTTGAGGGTAGGAAGAAAACATCCTCCGATCAAAATAATCAATTGCAAAGGGCGCGTAGGAAATCTGCAGATATTAGGCGCTGCTTATCTTTGTTTAGGATTTAACCACGACTGTTTACAAAAGCGGAAAACCAATTTTTTAACGTCTTAATGGATAGTAAACCTGTTCAATTGTCGAGATGCGCTGTCTGATAATTTTACTTGGAGCTTTTGAGAAGGAAAGACAATGGAAGAGCTTATTTTTTAAATGAAAAATAGAGCGTTGGCAACGTTTACGACAGAGTCACTTCTGTTGATTCAAAGAGGATCGGTCTTTATCATAGTATTTTTACGGCACAAACACAAATAAAAACGCGGCTTTTTGCCAATCCCAGCAGAGCAAACTTATATAAATAAAAGAATTTTTAGGACTAGGGAAAGCGACTACAAGCGGCGCATGAGCGACAAAACAAAATTTGAATCAGACCAGGTTTACACTAGGTTTTACGGATCGCATAGCAAATTGAGGGACGGAGTCATTTGACATTTATTTACACCCGTATGATACGCGAACGTGGGGTTTCTTTTGCGGGAAAATGTTTCGAAAGGGGAGGAGTTGCTGCAAGGGCAAGAAAGGGACCCTATGAGTTGTCTAGACAGATGTTCGCCTGTGTCTAGAGACGGTTGACAAAAACATCCTTGGCCGGTAGCGGTTCGTTTGGGTTTGGGTTATATACGGATAAAAAATACGAGCGATAACCTGTGACAAAAAAGTTGACTCATAGTTTCCGCATTCGAACCTGCGCCTGATAAGGACAAAGGAGAAATTGACAAGTTACAACCAAGCTGACTAATATCTGGACTTGTTTATTCGTCCGCTGTGCCAAACAATGTAAGTTCTCATGAAAACGAACCTGGTGCACTCGCAGTCGACCATTCTAGAACAATGACCACTCTCTCTTTTGTCGAGGGCTCAATGTCCAGTGAAAGGCCGGCTCTTTCACAAACGGATGCGGAAATCTGGTGTGAGTTAGAATGGAGGAGGGCTCGATCTCGACCAGAAAAAACGGCCCCGCATACACACACCGGTCAACAGAAAACAGGAAATACAACAGGGAGGACTTCGCGAGGCCGCCATCTACCGCCGCAGGCCGGCTGATCATATCGCACAAAAAGAAATGGCATCGGCACATGGGTTTATGCCAAGAGTGACTGCTACCACGCCCTTTTGGGATACTTACTTCTGAACAGAAGGAGACGAGTAGCCGGAATGACGGTGGACATTGTTGTTCAAAGTGCCATAAGTGGTCGACTCGCTTCTTGCCTTCTGTTCTCCATAGGTTTCAGATCTGGAAATTTTCCGTCTTATTTGCTCAAAATATTGCAAAAAGCGATTAGAACAAATGAATTGTTTCCTATTTGCACATTCCATCTGGCTAAGCGCGTAGAACAGCAATCGTCTTTTGTCAACTCGGCCGGTGTGGACATCATTCAGCTGTCCGCAAGATAACTAAGTGACAATCGTGGGAGATCTGGTGCGTGAAGGACTTCCTTTACTTACCCGTCTGTAGTAGACGAGGAGATATCATTCTCGTGCGGAATTTCATGCCTGATGGGAAATTGTTTCCTACGGACCACTGGAGTAATGAGACCTTCGTTGATAGGCTGAAAATTAGAATACTGGGGGAGTTGAGAGTTCTCACCCCAAGTTCGCCGACTTCATTTCTTCCAAGCCTTTCACGAAGAGCTCTGCCACTTTCTTGAGCAAGAGAAGGTTGCGGGAAGTCGAGAAGGTCAGGGACAGAGAGACGATGATCCTTTTTAGGAGATCGGAGAGGTACAGGAGAACGGTAGAACCTCTCCCCCATTCTGGACGGTTTAGGAGAGCCGCTCACTGCCGGCGAGGCATTGAGCATCTCGTGCTGGGATTGAAGCCTGAAAGCAAGCATTCTCTCTCTTCATAAAGACATCTATTATCCCCTTTTTGCAATTTACACAGATCTTTTTGATTAAACAAGCGATCTCGCTAATGTAATTAGACCGAGAGAAGAAGAGAGAATAGCAGAGTGCCAAAAGCAAATGTTGTCTGTGTGGGCCAAATGGCTGACATCTGGTTTAAGAGAGAGAGTACCATCTCTCTTAAGTGAAGCGATTTACTGGCGCCACCGATAATTAAAATTGAATGAAAACGGAAAGGAAACGCTTTTTCTACGCTATTCTGACCATTGAGGTTGTACAAATAAAACCTAGATTAGCAGCGATTACGATTGAAAAGGAAATGTCTCTCTCTGTACAAACAAGTGGGTAAAAGAGGGGCAAAATACAAAAGAGAGACGAACCTTTTTCGACGCAACTCTTCAAGACAATTCTGCTTTGACTGGAGGTCAATTGCCGTTCCTGGTGGCTTCATAGCTTTTCGAGCTTCCGGAGACTGAAAAAATTCTAATTATTCATATGTGACAAAGGAACAATGGGCAGGATTTCTCTCTAAGGGAAAGTGTCGGCGATCATAGGATTGTTGCCACTTTGGATAGATCTAATCGCATCATGTCAAGAAGGGGGAGACACAATATGCGGCAACGAGACGGAAAGTTTCAGGTGGTCAGGAGGGTGCTTGACAAAAAACTGACAAATATATCACGGAACCTGTTTATCATCAAACATTTGCTTCCGAAAGACGAAAGAACGTAGGAACCTACCCGAGTTGGTCCTGGAGAGCCTTCATTATGCCTGGCGAGACGGAGAGCGGATGCCGGACTGGAAAGTTCGTTATCCCCAATAGGCTTGGGTGGTAGCGGTCGGCCAATATTGGTAATTTCTCCTGGAAAGAAAGGATTGTTTTTCGTCATAAGAACAGAATGGCGCAGACAGTTGTGCAAACTAGATCTCTCTGTTGGTCAGTTGGGATGTCGGCTGTAACAAAACTTGACCGCAGACCCTTTACCGCAAAGTGCTTTGGCAAAAAATTGCTACTCTGACGAAACATTGGCCTTGGGAATTATTTAGGTACTATGAATAATAAATCAAATAAAAGACGTCAACTGAAACATGGATATTTACGGTCAGTGCGCGATAACTGTTTGAACAGGGCGCAATTTTACACGACTGGGCATGCAAATAGTTACTCAACAGATTTCTGGTAATTAATCCAAGTAAAAAATAATAGGAAAAACCTACCTGGCAAAGGTTTAAATGTCCTCATCGTAGGCACTCCATTATTTGCCGGGAAAGTCTTTCCAAATCCATTTGTCTTTATTTTCGGTTCACCAATTTCAAAAGCGGAGCCGTAGCTGAAACAAATTTTATTAATTCCAGTAATAAATTAAGACCAATTACCAAAAACAAAAGGGCATTTTGATGATGTTGCTCTCCTGCTCTAGGCGATGTTAAAATATCACTAAGGGAAAAGGGCCGGCACACGAACAGCGGACATATGCCAGGGGTCGAGAAATTTATTGCGCCGTGAGGAAACTTGCGACAGTTACAAATAGCTTTCTTCGGGCGTTTATAATATTACACAAAATTAGGGTTATAAGCCTGTCAGAATTTGGCGCACCCTTTGAACAAGGAAGTCGCTTACCTTCGCTTGATAGCTTCTTGATCCACTTGGAATGCTGTACAATGAGCCAAATCGGGTGTTCCAGCTCGTTTTTTGCTCTCCTTGTGGCCAAAGAACGATTTGAAGAACGATTTTTTTCGACCTGGCTCTGAAAATCAATAAATAGTCGGATTGTGGCTAAATTATGACTGCTTACAAAGTAGGGCGCACACACAAAGACTGATCCCAGGCCGCAGTATGTCCCGTATTATGCTATTATGCTACGGTCATGAGCCACTCAATAGCCATCCTCGCGCATCAAAATTGCAGAGGTCGACCATGAAAGGAGGAGAAATGCATGCCGCCATTTCCCGTAAAAGGAAAAACTATCTACGTTCTCCATGAAACCGGAACATAGGCATTGCTTTCTTCCGCAAAAGTGTGGGAGACAGTTTACCCCCGTTTGCTAACTGTACAACCGATTGCTAGAGGGAAGTGAAAAAGGGACAGACAGACGACCTTAGACCATTGCTTCCAAGCGGAGGATTATGGACTACTAAACGGCGAAAGAAGGAAGTTTTAAAGAAGGGTCAAGTCGTAATCAGGGACAAGATGTTCTGAAGAAAAGGCTGGATTATTTTCTGGTCAGTTATTTATTCTATGATAACGCCGTTGTACAGTCAGCAAATAAAGTGGCGGAACATAACACCTGGTCCTAAAAAAGCGGCTTGATATCTCTAGCGAGGGCTGCTTGTAATAAGACGAGGTGTCAAACCGTTTAGTCAAAATGACAACCTTATGGTTGCTACCTAATGCATAAATAAGAGATCACGCCTAGTCTTGAACGTGGAAAAACAAGGTTTTTGGACTGACTGTCCACTTTTACGAAATATTCGAACTGGAAGACTGGTTCCCTGGCCAGTCAACATGAGCTGGATCATCCTTCTATTGTGTCTGGTAAGAATTTTGGTTTCCATGCGGCATTTCTTGAATTAAAGGTCTGATGACTCTACCGCCCTTGTAAATTCCAGTTTTAGGAAGATTTTCCTCCCGAGACCAAAACAAGTGCAAATTGCTCTGTACTATCACCAAAAATAGAAAAAAAAGAGGCTGTTATCTGGTGGTAAACACAACGGGAAGGAAGGAAATGATGAAAAAAACTTGTGAACTGATAAAAATGCGCAGACCGTCCGAAGCCATATGGGCCGGTTGTCAAGATGAATCAGTCAAAAATACATAGGAAGAGTCTCTGCGGATGACTAACCCATAGCCCGCGAGTATCTCCCCGAGGCATGTTTACTTTCGCTACCAAAAAAGTCCCATTATGTCCCAAATAATGTTCCGCGTACCTATACAATAAGAAAATGACCTCACCTTTAGGTTTTGCATCTCGGACGGACTGACTTCGGCGACTTGGACGAGTTGCCGTCTCATTTGTTTGGTCCTTTCGTGAGGTGTGGCCGTTGAGAGAAGCTTCTCTATACAGTCTCGTGGTCAGCTGTTGCTGCTCTCCTCGAGATTTTTTCACAAGTGTACCAGCTGACGCTGGTTGCAAATTCCACTAAAACTCTTGAAAAAGCAAAGAAGATACGCTACCTGGTTGGAATCATAATAATGAGGAGTGTGATCAGAAGTACGTGGCCATACTCCACGATTAAATGGACTGGCTTCACCTCGAATAGTATGAGATGAATTGGCTCTTTTGTGTTGTATAGCAGGAACGCCAAGGACGGGCCTGGGATCAGAAGAAATAAATGAAGTCGAAGCTTCATTGGCCATAGGACGGAAGGTCGACGAAGTATAGTGACTATTCCAGAAGGCTAAATAACAATAAATTATCAATCAATCCGGAAGTGGAGGGGACAAGGGCATATAGAGGAGAACGAGGACTTGCGCAACCATCAAAGATGACGGGGTCAAAATTACGGTGATTCGTGGTTCGATAAGAAGAGAGAAGTAATGGAAGAGACAAACACAAATGACCGTCAGACTTTCGCATAAGTACATTATGTGGGATAGAGAGAGAAGTGGTCCCAATTAGGGCAAGACAGACGCGTGTTATCATTTGACTTTCACTTAGATAACTTGCGGCTTCTAACCGTTCGCTCACCTGGGCCGACGTTCGCCATCTGAACAATTTCTTCAATTGAACGAAGTTCAAGAATTGTTTGAGGAAGTCTCAACTGACATTGAAGTTCTCCCCTAAAAAAATAAGAAAATATTAAAAAAGAGCTAAGCACATACCCATGTTGATGGTAGAATTCAATTAGAGAAGGTAGCGATGCAAAGGTCATTCTACTGCCCATGAGTCGCACCTGAACCAATCAACAACTGCTCAATGGCTGTCAGATATACCTTTGTCACTCCGACAGACTCAATTACAAAATGGTGAGTCGTTTTTCCACTTGATTGTAAAATTCGGACTGAGAGAGCTGCACAACGAGGCTTTGAAGAGGGCCGAACAATAAAGTTTCCCGGTTGCGCATCGCTAAGGAGAAGAGCAGCCGTTTCTCTATTTATATCTTGCATTAAGTACCTGAAAAGCGTGGAAATAACAAGACGAGAAAGCTTTACCAAATTGGGTGACTCTTGATAATCCTTTCCATCAATGAAATCTCTTTGGTCGGGGTGAAGACAACATCAAAGTCAGGTGAAACTGGTGGCGGTAACTGGATGTTGGAATCGGGAGAAGAACGAGTGGAAACATGGATCCTCGGCTTGGGGACGGGATATGCAGGGTCGGCACTGGCTTTATCAGGGGAAAGAGAAGAAACTGTCGAGGTAGAGGCCGAAACTTCTGAAAGAAAAGGATCAACAGGAATAGAAACATGTGTTTTGGACGATTTTGATGGGGCAATGCCTGCTGACCTAGGCTATGGTTGAACGACTAATTCTCTTTCGGATTGTTTGAGTAGATCGTCTTCTAACAGTGTACAAATTTGATGACAACATGCCAACAAAATAATATTGAAATTAGTACCAAAAGAAGCATTGGTTTTAACTTTAGCCGCCAACTTCTAATTGACATTTTTTACTGTGCGACCTTTTGTCCTCGGAGCTACGACGAGCATGGTTATTCTCTTGATCACAATTATGTAGAGTTGCGAAAATAATGATTCACAGTCGGCTGCCGCTGTGTAAAGGCTAACCAGCAGAGCCCATCGTCCGCAAAAAAATACTAACCGGCAGTAGAGATGTCCATATTGGTAATGTCTTCCATCACGAGGTCAATTGCTTCATGTTTCCCGTAATATCTGCAAAAATAGCCATCAATAAAAGAACTAAAAGTGTGGCGTGGCGATTGAACGGCCGCGATAGGGGAGGGAAAATTCACATTCTGTCACGGTCAACGAATTGCAAAAAGAATAGCCGGTACCCGAATACAATACAAAAGATGGCCCTCGGCTGACCCGAAGATATTTTCATTTATCATCTTTGTTTCCATCTTCCTGGCCATTCCCATGCACTTGTTGGGAATCGGTCGGCTCGCCTATGGCCACTCATGATGACACAGCGCATTTCGAGGGAAAAAACTCGCGCCATCCACTTTTGTTTTTAGACGCCATGAGAAAACGACACCATTTCCGATAAGAATTTTGACAACGGCCGGGTCAGATTATTGGAGAAATTCACACACATTAGACAATCAAAAGAGGTCTATATTATAGGCCAGACTGTTTATCTGCCGTTTTTGATTACTAATCATGGGAGGAAATATGAAACGGACGGGGAGAAGATAAAAATACTTGTCCCGGTTACTACCTGTCATCAATTTCTTTAGGGAACAGGGGGTGATTCACTCGGACCAGCTGATTGACAGCTAACAATGTTCAAGTGCTTTGCCCAAGGTGTCTGTGACAGGCAGAAAAACGAAACGGATCAATTTAGATCAAGGTGAAATGAAAATTACTGGAACAATTGCTGTTTGGGTAGCAGCGGGGGCAACTCTTCTGTTTACATACAATATTTCGAAAGATGGTCAGCTGGCAGGAAGCCATTTAGCCGCTTGTACAATAAATTTCTGGCTCAAGTAGCTTTTCGGCTTTTTGCAAACTTTCAAGGTGGCGGCAAGTTAAAACAGGCGGCGGTGGCAAAAGGCCAGCGTTTTTTCTTTTCTTCCCCGGGGTAGACTCACCTCGTTGGGGCACATTCTCCCGTAGGTTCCATAGACGGAGCTACTTTCCTTAAACCGTGTGGTGTTGTTGATCTGGGCTTTGGTCTAGGAATATTAGTGTAGATATGCCCGACAGCATAAGGGCTAACAGTAGCAGAAGAAGAAGAAGATGGACCAGGATTTTGGATCAGGGAATGGGTACGTGGTGGCACGGGAGGGGGAATCTTTCTTCTGACCGGTTTTGGAGCTGAAGGAGGACAATCTTCCTTCTTCTGATCCATAGCTCGCGAATCAGTTTCGCGGTGCATTCGGTCTGACCCGAACATCAACGGAGGGGCGTCTCTTCGTGAGTCAGCCGGGCCCGTGTCTCACAGCCTCCCCCCTTTTGCATTCGGGCAGTGAAGCGACGGTAAAGGACTGTTATCATTGTTTCGAAAAAAATACGAGCTGTGAATTAATGAGCCGTCAACAAAAAAAGACAAAAAAAGATAGAGAGAAAGCCCCAGCGACCAAAACAACGATCATTATTTGCGCGATCTGAGCAAATAAAGGAGTTCCTGGAGGCTTCTTTTGAGGAAGGTCAGCTGTGTCAAAAAGTTCTCGGCTTTATCGGCCACTTCGGCGCTTCTCTGTTTATCCTACTGGTAGCGTTTCTCCACGAAGAAACATAGACACACTGTCATGTTTAGTATTCGCCGTATCAGTCATAGTCTACCGAAAAAAAACATAGCCAGAACATAAGATCCAGCGTAATGTCTGGAGTAATGTCTCGACAGGTAAGAATGGCAAAAGTTTCAAGGACTTGGCTTGTCTCGCTGAGCTTTTGCCAATGGGAACGTCCGCCAAAATAGTATCACCAAGAACCATCAATCAAAGCAAATACAAGAAAAAAGCAAACGTTCTGCTGCTCTTGTCGGTCACGAGGAACAAAAGTCAGTGAAGTGAGGAACACCTGCCACAGATGTTAGAAATCCAATGGCAATATATTGCTGTCGGCAAAGGTGCCGTTAATTTTCGGCAGTCATTGTCGAGTAACTATACGACTTGCGAATGATCTGAACAAACAATAGCCAAGTGATTTACAGGGCAACTTGGTGGTGGAGAGGCATTGACCAATAAACCCTCGCCTATTGCCAGATGGTGTTGTTTTTATAAGGAAGAGAAAGTAGAGAAACAAAATGTTCCAAATAACTGCCAACCAAAATAAAAACCGGGCAGGAATCCTTTTGGAATGAAAGTTTTTCAAACGTCGCGTGAACTCGGCTTGCTAATGAAGGACTTGTTACGGTCCAGGCGTTCCAAGGTGGTAAGACCCAGAAGAGAAGCCGGGCGGTAAGAAATCCGTCGCATAAATACGGGTACAGAGGCAGCAGCAGCTCTCGATACGGCCTTCCTCCCTCTCTGGCCAAACAAACCCCAAGTCGAGGAGGGTAACTTCTTTGAAGGACGGGTGATATGTGACACCGGAAATGGGATGTGAAACGCGGGAAAAGGAGAAAAAAGACCAGGAAGAAGATGAAATGGATCTTGGGAGTAGATATAAACAGCGACGAGGCCAAATCAAGCGGCGATGTAAACAGGCAGCTTTGAATAAGACAGGCGCTAGTATGAATACGGAAGAGGCCACAATATCTCTCGCCATCATAAGCGCGTCAAAACTTGAGAAAACTGAAAAGAGGAGACCACGTTGATCTCCATCTCGATAGCCCGGGTGTGAACAGGTAAGGGCCAAGAGCCGAAAGAGGAATAACAAATGGACAAATCGGCACAACAGGCGCGACACGTCGCGCGATTACAACGATAGGGTGGCATACGAGACCTGGCCAGCTCGGTTGTTCCACAACACAAGTTGCTCTTCACTCACACTGCCCACCACTGACTGATAGAAAAAGACGATTCATTGATAGCTGACACCTGTGCGGAGGAGAGAAATCTCAAAAGATGCTTCTTTCAGCTGATTGTGGGACACTTTTTCCCGCGTCTTGTTGCCGATAGATAGGTGTCGCGCTTCATTGACCGCAACGAATGGATTGGCAGAAGTCACTCGATGGAATTGCCGGATGAATGCTCTTACGGACTTGATCGGGATGTGGGTCGATGACAGTTTCAGTCGGCAAAAGCAATGGAAAATGCAAAGGGAACTTTTACTCAAAATATGTCAATCATTATCCCACCCCGACATATATTTTCAGCAGTGCGTAATGCTCTCAACGTGTGAGACCCACTAGGCGGTGGCTACAGGTGTCAGAAAGCCAAGATAAACGATTTGTTGTGCAGGAGGAGCGAGTGGAGGCCACGAGGCTGAAGTAGGAGGCCGAATGGGACCCGCTACTGTCCGCTGGACTAGACTTCGGACAGAGATGAGGCCATTAATCCTACAGAAAACGACTTCGCACCTAGTTATTATAGTGGTATGGTCATTATACCAGTAAAAAGTCTAATGATTAATGTTCCCAGCGCTGTACTGTTTCAGGCAGTTTCTACTATACTTTGGTTCCAAAAGGCTTTATTATGGAATAGACCTATAAATCTAGGAAAAAATCGTTTTGGCAACAGGAAATGGCTTCGACAGTAATTTTCACGGGTTGTTAACTCGAAATAGCTGCGATACTCTGCCATGCTTCGCGTAACATTGAAACTGGAATTCTTTTAGGATACCATGAACTATTTTCGTTTTTATGCAAGGGTATATTTTAAAGGAAGACGGCAAATCTATTTTTACAGAAGAACCTCCATTTAGCTGAATAATGGATGATTTTTCCAGTAATACGTCGATTTGCCCAAATCCCCTGAAAATTCCAGAATAATGGATAAATTCCTTATGTTTTCAGTATCTTGACCAGTGGTCCTTTCGTAAAGCCACTATCATCCCTTTGTCACAGCATAATGTGACACTTTTTATATGAGAAACAGCTGCCACTTCTTTTCTTTTTAGAGAGAAGTATCTCAGCAGTTTCGTGGGGTAAAGCTTCTTTCTATCCCTTTCTCCCGATCACGTTTTCTTGTAATTTTGAACTCTTGTGTTCAGTCTCCCTGACGTCGTTCCTTTCGGAGAAAGTGGAAGATCTCCGGCTTTTTAATCGTCTCATGGGCGTTTTATCATAATTTGGAGACATTTAATCCAGTTATCACAGTCTGTACGCAGGTATAGAATGCCATAAAAAATGCTCCGTTTTTGCACACAATGTACTCTTATCAAAAAGCACATTGTGTCTTATCGAATGTGCATGTTCGGAGAATTCTGTCTGTCTGCAGTCCCTGTACTAATCTTCCTTTTTTTCACAGTTGGATCCAGTCAGACGAGCCTCCTTGTGAGCTACGACAGAACACAGCCCGCTCATGCCACGGGCTTGTTTGGTCCCGCGACAATCGATTTTCGTCTCCTCTCTTTACCCCCTCAGCTGGGAGCAGATACCGATTTTATGCAATTTATTGAATTTATTCTAAATTATAAAATTATACTTTTGATAAATTTCGACTTTAGTCTGCCTTTTCTTTAAAACAACCGCCCTTTAAAAATTACCCCATGCTGAACTACAATAAAATCCTGCCTTTTAAAACTTTTCCCTGGCTTTATCATCCCATTCAATAAAAAAGCTGTAAAATTCTTTTAGAAGCTCTAAAATGTTAATTTTTATAGATTCTTCTTGAAAATTGAAAATGGTAATAGTTTTGGGAGGAAATTTCATTTTGGCCAACGGAAGACCGCCTTAATTAGTGGCCTCGTTATCTTTTTTCTCCCAGTGGACACCCATTTCCCATTAGGACTCGGTATTCTTCTGGATTATGGGTCAATGCAAGTTTTCGCTTCGGGAAAAGCCGAGTTGTTGTTATTTTTTGCCCCAAATCCCGTGTCAGGTACCACTATCAGCCCCAGACAAGCTGCTTCGTTGTTTTCTTAATTTAACTTCGTTCTATCTGCCGCTTATCCAATTTTCGGCACATGACCTCCTGATTTTATTGGTCAAGTTGTCCTAAAACTTTACTTTATCCTGCAGCTGACGCTTATGTCTCGCAGCGCGCAACTGTTGCAATTATTATCGGTAGATCAGTTTAAGCCGAGTATTTCTCTTCCCAGACCCGATGATATTTTTATTTGACTACAAGATGATATTGTTTGATTTGAAGTATTGTTTGCTTACTCCTTGGTCACGATGGCGGGATATCATTTTGAACAGATGATGTCGATTTCGGCCGTTTTTGGACAGTCGCCATTGTTGCGCAATAATTGGATGCGTCTTTGACATCATGATGAGAAATAGAATAATAACACAAAAGAGAAAAGCGAAACCTCCTTTTTACAAGTGTGGGGACCGGTAGGGCAGACTATTGAACTGTGTAACAAATTCTGCGTGGCTCTTCCACTTCTGGGCACCGTTTGAGAATGTTCACCCTCACTCGCGTACGTTTAAACTTGTTTACAAGTTGTGGAAGACGGGGATATCCTCGCCTACAACTGACCGAGGAGTCGGCTTTCAGTCTTCGAGGATATTCTGGACCCTTTCACAACAATCTCATTTACAATTGATTTCAGATGGAAGAGCTTATTGCCATCATAATCATCGTTATTCTCTGTTGTGTTATGTTCTTCGCTTGGCTTGTGTCGATGGCTACTTGTCCAGATGCTATGGTCGCTTTCCTTTCCGGTCACAGGTGAGAATTTTGACATGTGAAACCTGTTTCCTCGCGTGGAAGTATGTCTCTAAGACTTTGATCACATTGTGTGTCACTCTGCATAAGACACACTATTCCTTTTAAGAGGAAAAAAAACTAGTATTTTGAGCTGTCAGACGATATCTTTTGTATATGTATACCAATTCCAGGCCTGAATCGAACTATGCTTCTACCCATGAATCCAAGGAACTTATCAAAGATGACGAGGGCGATCTTCACCTTGATCTGGAGAGAAGTATCCCCTTCCCGTCTCGCCGCGTGAGTCATTTGTTTTTAATTATGGCGTCCCTTACGAAAAAGGTGTACACTGGGTACTATCGTGGTGAGATCGTTCACGTGAAAGAAGGATGATGGATACATGTGGCTGATCCTAGATATCCTTTGTCTTCACCTCACAATAGGGGAAACGGAGATTCCGATCTGTAGAAACTTCTAGCAGATATATCGAAGATCAGAGAGCAAATACGGAAATTCATGTAACTTTTCCAGGACATGGGAAGATCTGTCTCCTCCGCTTTCTTGCAACTTCACAGCCGTCGTCCCAGCGACAAGAAACTTAGCGTTGTCCCCGAACAGGATGAGCAGGTAACCCGTTGTCTAGTCTTTTCTTACGTAATAATTGTAGCTCACTGTGCAATCGACTATCCAGAATGTCCGACCTACCATTTTGAGAGCTCCTAGCTGTGAGGCCAAGACAAAAGAGCCTGGAGAGGTCGTTTAGTTCAATCCATCAAAAGTTCAATATTCAAACATTTTCTCAAAAGCTTTTGTACAATACGTGTTACTTGCCCCAGTTGTAAATTATAAACGGGTCCGTATAAATTATTTGGATTCTTGATCTTGACGGTGTTCCTTTCTAAGTTGCTCAGCAGAGTGGCAGATGTACGGCCAGGCTCATCATTTTCGGAGATGGCATCAGCTGATGGCGTACGTAATTATACGCAACCCGCGGGTCTCTAGGATAACAATCTCACCCGGGATGGGCGGTCTCCCTAGGAGCAGTCTCAGCTCCCGTACCACTAGGTGATCGGTGTCTCGCTTTTCTGACTCAGACGGTATGCATCATCTCGCGGGGCACAGTTCCCAAATCCCCCTTGGACTGTCGCCTCTTTGTTAGGGTCAATGGAACGTTCCTTGCGTAGCCCAAGGGCATTGTCCGATGCTTGTTATGGGATAGATGACTTCCCGGTTTCTGACTGCAGTCCTATTAGACCGGTGTTGCACGCGTCCTGTCTCCTTTTTCCCCAGGATGACTATTCCTCCTATAGATCGTCACCCCACACGAGGCTATTCGACTGACCAGGGGCACCAAATCACCTGGTATTAAGTCATTTAGCCAGACTGTCTCTCTTTCATCATCTCTTCCTCCTTTTTCTGATCAAGCTCCTCCCCTATGCCTCCTTATATAAAGGGGCTCAACATGCTCATTGTACAGCCTCCCCTGTGAAACTGCCTAATAATCCATTTAAAGAAGACGGTCCATTACTTCTTGGAGCTCTTGTTATACTTTCGAGTATCCTAGCGATCACTGTATTTTAAAGGGCGCGAATTGTCCGGCTCTGCTAATTTTGAACAAGGCCTCTTGAAGGAAAGCTAAATAAAACCCTCGAAAATATTGGAAAAATAGGCGGAACAGGCCATCTGCAGAAATTCTGTGTAACAATGTGCGGAACAAAGCATTTCCTGTCCCTATCCTATCTATATCACCTCCTACGATTACTGTGACAATGTCTCCCCGCCATAATTCACTTCCTATAAATTTCCCTGTCAGACCGACTATTTGTTATTGATTGAGCTCAGCTATAATCACATCAAATAAACACTGCCTTCTAAATTTAATGGCATCATCCCCAGACGGTTTCCTCCTTTTGTGTATCTCTTTCCTTTATAATAATACGTCAGTTTGGCTTAGTCAGACAGAACTGGATTATATGCTGCCTGTCCTCTTACGGCCGATTTTTAACCATCTCCATTTTCTTAGTGTAATTTAAATTCTTTAAAAGAATGTTTAGAGAATTTCCAGTCATTCTTGTTTTCTTTCCTTTTTGAAACCACAACCTCCACCATTGTTCATTTTGAGTACCACACATCAAAGTGATGTTAACCCAAAAAATATTTATAGAATTGAACCCGAGCAGCGTAGATTCAGATCATTGGAAGTTCATGACAAGGCTAATCAAATGAGCAAATAGTAACTACCCGACAGATACACGAAATAGAAACTAACTGGGCTCTTTTTAATTCTTCCACTGTCTAGACAAGACTTTTTTCTCTCTAGAATGATTACCATTTTTATTTCATAAGCCCGCCGGGGATGACTGCCTGAATAACCCCTAAGGTATCATTCTCCTTATTACTCATTCGATTTCAGTCTCAGCTGAAGTCATCCCCCACTTTCTCCTCCATTTTTTTGATCTTATCTACTGCCCACCTGTAGCAAAGGCATTCATCCGCATTGAGGCGGTCCATCTATCCACCGTGGACTGGACAGCAGACTGAAAACACCCCGCTTCTTCTCTCTATTTTCTTTTTATCCCCTAACGGCTCTCAATTTTTTAGAGATGATAAAACGCTTATCTCTTGCAATTCTGATTTTGGTCGTCGGAGCTTACTGCTTCTCCCACAATCGTATGGACAACAACGAAATGGAATCTGACTCCGTTTGCTCTTGTATTTGTCCATAAACCAGTAGAATTCAGCTTGTTCGCATGGCCCGTTCTGCCAGTTCATCGGAAGAGGATAACAAGGAAAACAACACTGACAAGGAATTGAAAAAGGTCACTCCTGAGCACAGCGGAGAAGTCGAAGGTTCTGGAGATGTTCAACGTGAAACTCGACAAATTCAAATTGCTGACCCTCTGCAAGGTAATGTCCATCTGGATACTCACCTCGCCGTTTAGAAGGATCCGGATCGCTTGGCGGAATCGGCGACTTCCACCCTCGTACTACTCGTGAAACAGAGCTAGAAGCTTCCGGCCAGGAGCCTACCCTTCGCGTGCTGAAAGATCTCCCTCTTGAGGGATCTGGAGAAGAGATCAAAACACTTCGTGACGCTCCCCTTGAAGGATCTGGCGATATTCTTGAGAACAGCCGATTCTTTGCTCGTCTGGCTGACTCCCCCTTGGAAGAAGGATCTGGAGAAGCACTTGGCCAGCGATTCATCCGCTCCGAATCCTCCGGAGATGAAATCGAAGCCAATGGTAATTTTTGGAAAATTCATATGTATTTCTTTATTCAGAGCGAGTCGCCCGAGATGTTGAAGGCTCTGGAGTAACTGCTGCTGAATCAATTGATGGCCCAGTCGAAGGATCTGGCGATGTTCAGCCGACCCGCGTTTCTCGTGACATTGCTGAAGGATCTGGAATCGAAACCGCCGCTTTGCTGGATGCCGAAGGATCCGGTGAACTTCTCTCCAGCCAACACATCCGCGTCATTCGTGAAGAAGGAAGTGGCCTCGCCGCCGATGAGTAAGAGTTTTTTCCCCCAAATTTGTATGCTCGCTTTCTGTACATTCCTCCTCTCCCGTGAGTCGTCATAACCTTCCTCTCCTAACCGGGTCCTATAGGGCCATCTATCTTACTGTTTCTTTGATAATAAATATGCAATGGCCACCGTTTTTTTTTCAATTGATAGTTACAAAAAGAGAATGTGAACCGGCGAAATATTTATAAAAAGGCACGACATATTGGATATTTTGGACTCAGAATGCGTACGAAAATTAACTATGAATTCAAGAAAATAGATAATGATCATTTGATGCCGTGAAAGGAATAATGGAGAACAGAAAATGTAGGGCGGGAAAATATTGGATATCGTTTTGGGAGCTTGGCTTGTCCAGATGCGCTCCAAACATAGCATTTACTGTATTTATTCAAAAAAGGATCTAATCTAGCAAGTTAAATTACCTAGGAAATGATGTTACTGTTACGTGGTTTTACCTGGGGCGAATTCGGAAGTAAATATTTAAAAAAAACAAGTGAGAAATTAGAAATTCGGGCAATTTCGTGTCGAAAAAGTGGTGAAAAACGAAGAAAACATGAAAAAAGTTATTCGAGGATCAAAGCCGAGCTTGTGGAACAATAAATTGCTCTCGCAGTGCACCAGAAGTTTATAGTCTCTAGTGTTTCCTTTGTTCCTTCTTCGGAATTCGGAATTTTTGAATGCTCGTACTCCGGCTTCCGCGTTTCATCCCCGTAATTTTGACCTTTGCGCTCCGCATTTCTCAGAACATGCGAAATTCATTTCGTCCCGGCCGTTCCATGCAAATTTGGTATGAAAGCAGAAAGACTTACTCATCTCTTATTACTCTTTCTTTCAGCCGTCCAGTAAAATTCAAACCTCTTTGTTGGGCAACCATATTATTTTATTCATGAAAAACGTTTGTCTAGAAACAGAAAAAATGAAAGATAAAAGTTAAACTAAGTTGAACGAGACGAAAAACGTAAAAAAGATAGGAGAGTGGATGCGAACAGTGCATGTCTGGGAAAAATTATTGATCGCTTGAGGATAAAGATGGGAGGAAAGCAGTCGACTGATATACCAGCCCTTCTTTGTTGATGTCATCCAGACCAAGAGAAGGACAATAGTAAATCGCGAATACTAACATATGGGAATGCGGGTCACTTTCTGCTCGATCGGCACTCATCTGCCAATAGAGTCCTACTAATAAACTCATTATCGGAAATCTATAAGGGATTCCCGTGAACGAAGGTAATGCTATGAATTTAAAAAAAATGAAAATAAAGAACGATAGACTGTCGTTTCAGAAGTTTTGTGTACTTCAGTAGGCAGACACGCAAAAGCTGTAGACGCTTCGGATGCTAAATCATCAGGGGAAAAAAATAGGAGAGGACATCGAGGGTCATAGGCCTACTCATCCGCAATGGGAACCCGGCTTGGAAAACAAAGAACTTCTGTCGCGATTCCTACAAAAGGCTGGCGTACTAGGACACGGAGAGCAAACCAATTTCTTCCGAACTGTCATATTGGATATGACTAGCTTTCCAAATAGATAGAACTCTGATACGGTTGAAATATTTATTATTAAATACATTAAGGTGTCGCGCAGACGATTCGTTGAACCTGCATGCCCATGTAAAGCCACATTGGATTAGCATCCGCACAAACATCGTCATAGATTGTTTCAAGCCTTTCGGACCATACACCGGCCATATCCTGTGTCCAAACTGAGCCCAGATAACCACAGTCAAAGGTAAGTCTGGTGAATTGTTATAGGAGGAATGTCAAATACCGTACCTGCAGCCGGTAGCCTCACGAGCAGGCATCGGAACCATGGCGCTCGGCGCGGAATCACAAGTCATTGCGCCAGTGGGTATCATGGTGCAGTCATATGGGTTGGGACATAGTTGACACACTGTAAAGAAAAATTTTACGGCGCGTAAGCGGGATGCATGGAAAGAAGAATTAAATGAATTTGTAACTTACTGGCATTACTAGGAGTTGTTGTAGTTGTCGTAGTTGTACTAGTCGTAGTGGTAGTCGTCGTCGTAGAAGTCGTACTAGTGGCAGTAGCGGTAGAAGTAGTAGTAGGTACTGTTGTTGTCACTGGTAAAGTTGTCATTATTGGAACGGTAAGCATGTCATCTGCTGAAATTAAACCACGAATAGGTTTAGGCGCCCGAACTTACGTGACATTGTGGGTATACAAGCTTCTACAATTATTGGCAAGATAGCAAAAATGCTAATCATGGCAGATAGATAAGGAAATGAATTTCTGATTGTTGCAGCTTGCGATCCAATGATGAGCGGCATCAAGACAAGAACGGGATTCTTCCAAGACTGAACTGGATTAAAGACTGCACTGCATAATGGAAGGCTTTGATGCCAGACGGAAAAAATGGCGATGCTTGTTTATTTTTACAAACTACAGTCGATAGTCTCGGAAAAGGTTAAAACAAGTCCCAGCATTGGATGGTTTAGTCGTCGCTTGGATTCCCGAACCACAGTTGTGGATATTGCGCCTTGCACGAAAGAATGGTGTGTCGCTTCCATCGCTACAGCGCTGATGATCGCCAAGCAAACGATCACAAGCATCATGTTCCGCGGGATTCTTTGATGATCAGCTGGACGCGCAATACCACCATTCAACCATCCTAACTGCCGAATAAAGATAGTCCACTGGAAATTTATTGACTTTTCAGTAGAAAAGGTTTCTGCGCAATTAAGTGAGTGGGTATTGTGTTCAAGAATACTTTAATTGTGTACATCCTTGTAAATCGTGTTTCGATGTCCGATAATGTGGGCTGAGATAAAGAAAAATAGTTATTAGTTAAACGTCAAACTTTGTGAACATCAGTCGTCAAAAAAAGTTAAACGGTAATTAGAATTGCGACCTGTTTTTATATATATTTACTCTGCATTTCTAGAGAAAATCCATGTTCTCTCCGTGTATTTATTCTTTGTACTTTTTTTCTAAACCAATGAGTTTCTATTTATTCCAGTGGAATGATATTATCTGAGTTGTTTGAACTCAAAATTTCAAGCAGACCTTGTCTTATTAATTAAAAATAATTTCTTCTAATAAATTATGAAGACACACAATTACCCTTTGAGTAGTACGGGTTCAGTCAAAACTCCTCCACACTACTAGCGAATATTGTCCTTTAGAAATTGCCTAATCTCTTGTAATTAATCCAACAACATTGCGCAACCCAGATGACAAAGGGCTATCCCTGCTTAGTCTTTGCGTCTGGTTTCATTCTCTTTTTCTGTTCACTTCTTACGCTACTCGAGTTCGAAGCTACCTCGAATTACTTCTTCTTCTTCAGCTCTTCTCGGCTCAAATCCTGGAGTACAGGACACGTGTCACATCTGAGCCAAACTTCAGGGCAAACGCTCAATTTCTTGAAAAATATGCTTGGGATATTATGATAATGCTTCAGGATAATTCTGTCGAAATGGATATGGAGAATCCTAAGTTTTCTTTTCATTCGCCTTTGGATGACAGTCAGGCAGCCGCTGTGATCATTTTCTTTGTATGTTAAAAATAATTTCCTTGACCATTTGGAATCGTGTTTGACTACGCGCTTTCAGATTTCAATTTTGGGCTTCTTTCTAAATTCCGTAGTTGCCATTTTTACCAGGAAACTGAGAACTCTAAACAATCCATTCGGCCGTCTGATGGCCAGCCAAGCCACTGGAGAACTTGTCCTCTGTGCTGTCTTTGCATTCTACTACACACCCATGGTCTTTTTGTAAGCAACTTCCTCTTCCCTGTTTGACGTATTCCTAGCGACGTCAAAATCCTGCAAGAATACTCCAGACATGCAGGATGGATTAACCTAATAGCTTACGATATCTGCATATGGTCACACTTTTTCATTGCCCTGAACCGAATGTGCGCTATCTGTTTTCCACTTCGGTATGATAAATGCTTCAGGTACGTTTCCTAGAAAAAATGGTAAATGTTGCGCATAATCCCCTTGCACTAGTCATTGGTTAAAATTAAATTTGAGGTAAATACGCTTACGCACGGGTTCTAAACACAACATTGCACGAGTTTCGATGTAGACGTGCCGGATTATTCGTGACCTTTAGTTTCTTTAATTTAAAATGAGCTGTAGGTCAAGCGATTACTCATAAATCCAGTTGATCTTTTATACTCTATAAAGTACGAGGATACGGTAATTTCAGTGTTCAAAATACTACCTGGTTCATTGTTGTCAGTTGGATAATTCCTATAATTACTGCAGTGGTTCTTTACAAACTACGTAAGGCGCTGGAAAACGGGAAAACGCGGTTCAGATGATTGCGACCTTTATTACATATCTACATTCTGGGCGTTTGGTTTTACTCAAAATGAAGTTTGCGGCTTTATCTCCTGGAACATCGACTTTTATAAGGACATCACAATTGTTATCATCATCACCGTGGTGGACTGTATTACCCTTTTTGAAGTCCATAGATCTTACACGGTTCGTAGAAAGATTTTGTGTGGATATTAAATTTCTAGAGCAATTTGTCGCAGAGTACAGCTCAGCAAATCCAACGCAGACGACGGGAAGTGAACTTCCTGAAGCAGGCTATTCTTCAGGTAGACAGAGATCGCTAATTCCAGCAAAATGTCTCTTCAGGCGGTTGTCTTCACCATAGAACTCTTGACTTATTTCATTTTCGCTTGGTGGTTTACATACAACAGATGGATTGTTTTCTCCATGACAACTTTAGCTTGGAATATTGTCCATACAACTGATCCGATCATCATAATCTCATTGAACAGAGAATTCCGGAAATTCTTTACTTCACCTAATTTCATGCTGAGTAAGAAAACCTCCAGCTGCGTTTATTGAATGTTTTCAGACAGCATCCATGTCGATTCTCAAACTGCCCAGGAAGCAAGGCAAAGTGGAAGCGCTGGGCGGTCCAATAACACCTGAACAATCTCCATATTTCACTATAAATTCCGTATTTTATATTTATGTTTGGTAAAAATTACTTTTGAAAAATTTATACATAAATACACACAACCTGTACATATTTTTTGGCAGAATCACTCTGGATAAAATCAGGAAACTTGATTCATTTGCTTGTATTCAGAATCCACAACTTTAGCAATAGTATTCAATTGAATATTTGAAGTTCCTTCATAGATGGTACCTAAAAATGAATTCAAAAAAATTAAAGAACGTCGTTTGCCAATTTTAGCATCTCGATAAAATTTCTCTGCAGGGAAATCTTTTGTGAATCCAACTCCTCCAAGCCATTCAACACATTTTGAAGTTACATTGGTAGCTACTTGTGATGCGTATAATTTTGCCATAGCTGCTTGTTTCACGTATTCCAGACCGTTCTCCTTATGACGAGCAGCGTTATAAATCAGAAGACGAGCAGCTTCTATTTCCATTGCTGCTTGGGCTATTTGATGTTGCATGCCCTACGTTTCATGTTAAAAACATAAAATAAAATAATTGACCTGGAAGTCGATGAGTCTTGAACCGAATTGCTTTCTTTCTTGAAGATACGGAACAGTACAATCGTAACAACCTTGGGCAATTCCCAACATTTGAGCTCCTATTCCAATTCTACCAGAATTTAAGAAACCAATCGCGTATTTATAACCTAAATAATAACAAACAGTCGAATTTCAAGCAAACCTTGGCCATATTCTCCCAAAATATTACTTTTATGAACTCGAACATTGTCAAAATTGACGGGACAAGTGGAAGACGCACGAATACCCAGTTTATTTTCCTTCTTTCCAACAGAAACTCCAGCAGTATCTCTGTCGACGAGGAAGCACGTGATTCCTTTGTATCCCTTTTCAGGTTCAGCATTAGCAAAAACATAGAAGAAGCTGGCATGCCCAGAACTAGTAATCCACATTTTACTGCCATTTAAAATAAAGTCATCCCCATCTTTTTTTGCAGTAGTACGAAGAGCGAAAGCATCGGATCCTGAACCGCTTTCCGAGAGACAGAAAGAACCGATCTAAAAATATTTGAGAAAAATAAATCAAAAGGCGTGAGCTCACCCAATCAGTAACAACATGCGGCAAATATTTTTGCTTCTGTTCTTCGTTACCAAACTTCATGAGAAGTGGTCCAATAATAGTATTTTGTAAATCAACGAATAATGAAACGGATGCGTCCGTCTAAAATTTTGAACTGGAATGAAAAGACTGTAGCTTACCCGGGCGCACTCCTCGACAAGAAGAACAGTATCAAAGAATCCCGATTCAGGCCCACCATATTCTTGTGGTACTTCGACTCCCATAAACCCGTTTTCAAAAACTCCTTTAATCACAGCTGGATCCATGTACGCTTTTTCGTCCATTTCACGTACCAACGGCTTGACGACATTGAAACAGAATTTCCTGGCTGAAGAATCTCGTAGAGAGAATAAGAAAATAGTTCTACCTGTATCTTTGATCATTAATTCATGTTCACTCAGCTGAGTTATCGGAGCAGGTGGCCGACCTTCTGATTCAAAACGAGGTTTTAAAGATGCCCCCGCAACTATACCACGGGATGAACATTTCACCAGAAACCGAGCAGAAAGCATTCTTAAATTGATCATTGATACCATAAGGGCAAATTTTAAAATACGAATTTTAAGTCTGGAAAATCCAGAGAAAGGGCAAATGCGCTTGAGGTCAAAGCACATGGTTCTCATTGATTTTTGTTCTAGTCTTCGAAATGAACTGGCATGGAAAATAACTTGATGAGACCAAAAAGTGTCGGTTAAAAGGGTCAAATCCAAAGGGCGAAGGGCGGCGATAGGGGGACTTATCAAGTTTGGCCTCGACTTTCTCTTCGCGAATTGACAACTTATGCTCACTGTTCACTGTTCGCAGGTCATTTTTTGTTGCCTCTTGAAGAAGACAAATAGATTTTGGGAGTTTGTTGCAGCTCATAGGTTAAAGATAAAAGAAGACGAAGCAAAACTTACCAAAACAACAAGTCGGCGCACTACGGGTGACATGGCAGAGGTGACCTGTCCGCCGCTCTGACCCCATTCCCGTTTGGGCTCTTGTCATATTTTAGTCAACACGAGAATCAATTTTATTGCAAACTGTTAAAATAAACAACAATTAATGAAAGCATATCGGGAAGTCTCATTCGAAATTATTTACAAAACGAATCTTAAAGAAATTAAGCCTGAGGGAAGAAAGTTTCATCGGCGCCGGATCCTTCCTCGACGACAGCAGCAATAGTGGGCTAAAATGAATTATGAGCTGCTAAAAATAAGCGGCAGCTACCTCGGGTACGACAGCTTCTCCAGAAGATTCGAGATTGACAGCGGTGTCAACTGCGGCAGGTTCCTTGACGGCTTTCAGTTCTCCAGAGTCGGCTTTATCCTCGGTACCGGCGCTTTTTTCCTCCGAAGATTTGCTGCTATCATCAGCCCCTCGAATAATGCGGACAATTCGGATCTGAAACACAGCTTGTCTGCGTTTTTTTAACTAATTAATCGTCTGGAACTCTTGCACTTTCCAGTGTAATAGACGTCTCGAAAAAATGCGCAGGTTTGTTGCGATCTCGAGACAACTGGGCCGTTGCAAAATGTTGCACAATTTCGACTAAGACTAATGGATTGTCGGCAACAGTTTAATGACTTTAACCTTCGTACTCTCGCCGGAGATTCTATTTCACGAGATCTCGTATTGCTCAGGCGCAAGACCACGAGTTATCTGATATCGGAAGCAACTGATCTCGATTTTGTAACAATGTTGATATCGTCTGGGCCTTTGGAGACGCAATACAATGCCCATGAATAGAATTTTTTTAATATCTCCCGCTTTCCTGGAATTTGAAAGACTTTTGTGTTCGTCCAGCTCCCAAAACCGCTGGGCACAGAGCGCTAGAGCCAACTGCAAAGAATTTCATAACCTAAGAAGATACAGGCCAAAGCAGAGCCGTCCCAATTTCCTATACGGTTAAAAAATTGAGGCCAAAAAACTAATTGTCCCTCTTGCTTGCGGCAGACGTCGTTGTCTCTAACTCACCTCGTCATTCAGTACGCAGTAAGCAACACCAACAGTCAGAAGAAGACCAAGAAGAACGTAAGATCTCATCGCTATCTGAAAACGAGGAAATATGAACATTAAAACAAGGAAGCATGTCTGGCAGAAAACAAATTGAGGAACAGCGGCCTCAAGGACAACAGCCACGAGACGCGCATCACCGAGCCACGAATGTCACTGCGTGTGGAGTTGCTTTACACATACAGCAGATCTTTTGCCCGAGGACATATGACAGGTCATGTGTTGTCTTCCTGGCTACATGCGTGACTTTAGAATCCCAGGTTGAGTTAGATGAAAAGGACAAGCTGAACAGATGTTCTGCGGAATCCTATGTTCTTTACTTGAAAATGTCTGCCACATTTTGAGGAAACCAGCAAATCTCTCGGTATCGACTGGAAAATTCAATTATGGTTGTTGTCGACAAATTCACAATGGATATGGTACTATAGTTCATGTATTGCATATGCCTACGTATTTGGGCCGAAGACCGTCGGATATAAAAGTAGGCACTGTCGAAGATTTAGCCAAACACTGCAATGCTGTGGGGACTGATTCTCCTTTCTTCACTTCTTGCCGTTCATGCAAGAACTGTTGCTGGTAAGACCCTCTCTTTCAATGAATATCGCTATCAGACAATCAAGGGCAAGAGGTACTCTTGGATTCCGTGTGTGACGTATGTGAAGAAAACATAATGCCTATTCGTGGCGATGCAATTAGAGATTTCGTTCCAACTTGTAACATGCGTGTTGGGTACACCACTGACAATAACGGTATTTTCGCGTTATATATTTAAAAAAAACATCATTTTAAAAGGTTGCAAACAAGCCATTGTATTTTGTACTGGAAACTACATATCTACAGTTGTGGCTGAACAAATTAACGAGACAGGACATAGTTTAACACAGGTTGTCATAACAATTGGCGACATCGAAAAACTCGAAAGAAATGTGTCTGACTTAGTTGAAACCAGTGTATCAATATCATGCCTAAAAGAATACAATGGATGGAGAACTCTAAAAGTTTCTTGCGAAAGTATTAGATCCATTATACCATCTTCTACCTATTTAATTTAGCTATGAGAGAAGTCGCATATCCACCTCTTTGCCCTGGTGAGAAAACCGTTCCGAAGTCTCTCATCCGTTCTCCACTGCGCTCATCTTCTATGGCGAATAAAGGCCACAACGAGCCCACTATCACCCAATCCAAATCTTTATGTGGCAAATGTGGACCCTTGACTTTACCACCACCCGATTCGCGCTATTCTATTTCAAAAACATCGAAAGGACAGGCGTCATGTAACGTTCAAGTAAAATACTCAACGGATGCCAATGGTATGCTTGCACCTACAATGAAAAATGTCTTATTAGGCTGCGATCAGGCGACTCTGATTTGTACTGGAAGGCGTTCTGCCTTAGCATTTAAAAACCTTGAAACAGCCCCGACCGTAGGACGCACTAATGGAGCAACTGGTTTGGCATCAGCTTCAATTGTAGTCCCTTGTCGTCAAGGCGAATGGCAATTATCAAGCTATTTTTGCATGGGTAGGCCATTGGATGCACTGCAAATACAGAATTTTCAGTGCAAGAAGAAGTTGAAAATGCCATTCCGTGCCCTCGTCAAGAGAAGCCGGAAGACGGCAGCCTACGTTCTGTCCCAGAAATTGACGATTCCGTCAATCCAGGCTCTCTTCAACTTAAGAACGCTGCTGGGGCTCCCATGAACTGAGATGACAATAATCGGATGATAAACCCTTGTCAATGAATGCTTTTTGAAAATTTTGGTTTTCACTGTTTATCATGTCACAGTCTAAGAGTTGACCACCATAACTCATCAGTGCGATCGACAATTACACCTCCAAAAATTATCGTAAGGATAATAGACAGCATAATTTTTTCGCTTGAAGATCAAATTAGACCAACTAGAGCACCGGGATCGGCCAGCGAGCCCACGTCATTTCGCAATCAGGCCGCGCCATGTAGGCCATACGAGATACAAAGTGTAGTTGGTTTATAACATTGATCGCTTACTGCCCCCGGATATAATCAGCACTTAGCGTATGTCATACTTTAGTATCCAACTGTGCTCGCGAGCATATGACTGCAGCAGACACCTCCCTAGCTCCTCGACTTATAGGTTCTAGTGTGTCTCTATGTCTGTCATATAGTCGGTTCCCAATCTTGGGGGCGATCGGGCTAAATGTGCAGGGACGTGGATTTTCAAAAAATCATCAGATTTTACTTGGAATCTTTCAAAATTCAAAATTGCGAGTCCCTGCGAATCAATACCGATCGCCCCCGAGATTGGAAACCGACTATATTTTCGAGAAGTTGTGACGGTGGCTGTCTTGAAAACCCAATTTACAGCTGTATTGGAAATATCACAATGGAAGCGCTACCAAATTCCACGTATGAAAACGGCCACGTCTCCGAAGACCACCGAATATAAAAGAATTTTGCCGTGCCACGATATACCCAGCTTGAACCATCTGAGGCAAGAGGTTAGTATCAACCAAATATCCAAAATATTTGTCAATATATTTCACTTCAAAGCATCTCCTTCAGCGAAAAATGCCTAAAGCTTTTCTTAGCGCTATTCACGAAAAAACCAATTTACAGTTAATATTGGATAGATCACAATAGTCGTGGGCTGAAGCCGCTGGTCTGAAAGGCTAAATCTTTGGTGCCGCTGTCCATGAATATAAAAGACGCAACCCAACAGGGCCAGTTCAATATGATGTGGCGTTTCGTCTCGCTGTCTTGTCTCCTTTTCGTCCAAGCAAGATTTATTCCAGGTGCCCTTTTTATATTTCCTGATGTACTTTTGCCAGATGGTGCTGTCAATGAAGCAACGTTGAATGATTCTGACAGCAGGATACGCCGATCGTCTGGATGTGGAAACTGCGGTGATTTCGTGCCGCAGTACAAAAAACATGGCTTTAATCCTTTTTCTAAACTGATACCTACCTGCAATATGGAAATATCATATAGTGAGGCTGGAGAAGGTAAACACCTCATAATAACAATACAGATCGATTCAGATTGTTGGGCATATGTTGTATGCAGAGGATATCAGGTTGTCCATTTGGAAGCTACGAACTTTAATAGGAGTCAAGTGATTCAAAAGACTCATCGCGTAGGAAGAGACGATCTCGGAAGAGCAACTATTACATCACAGTGTGTAAACACTGACGGTGAATACAGATGGACGCTTCCACATGTCACTTGCGAAGGTTGGAAAAGGTGTTGGCTGTATATTCAAAACTTTCAGTTGCACGAGAAGTTGAAAATCCCCTACCTTGCCCTTCTGAACCAACAAATGGATATCCAACTACGGAATCGACGATTTCCACAGACATTCCTTCGACTACTGGATCAGCTGAAGAAGATTGCTCCACCACAGAAACAGAAGAGCAGTTAACCACGCCCACCTCAAGTACAGCTAAGCCCGCATGTGGAAGATGCAGTCGTCTAACAACTGGCCAATACAATGATTTACCAGATCAAGCAGTTAGCACTTGCAATCAACAAATAGAATATTCAACAAATGACGATGGTACCCATTGGACAGTACGTGAAACGTGTTTTTAGGTTGTGAGCAAGTCACTGTAAGCTGTACTGGATACGTTCTAGCCATAATTACTGCTAAAGTATTTGACGAAGAAGAGATTGCAACATTAGGCTCGGAAAACGGAACCGAATTGGCAACAGCTACAGTAACCATGACGTGTCTGGAGGGTGGATGGTTCGCCCACGGCGTTATTATTCCCTTTGTGGATAACAAGATTAATTGCTTAGGTAAGACAGCGAGTGAAAGACGACGGTAGCCTTTTCCAGTTACTAGAGAAGTGGATAATCCACCGTCTTGTGACGGGACGAGCACAGTCGCTACTGTTTCTTCGACATCCGGGGACATTTCTTCTACTGACTGCACTGAATCGACTGCAGATCCAGTTACTTCAAGTACTCCAGTAGAAACCACAGCGTCTCCAGAAAAAGAAACAACCCGAACGGAAGAACAAATAACTACGGATTCAACTGTATATGAAACAACAAACGAGTCAACTCCTTCATCTGCTTCAACATCGACAACAGAAGAAGAATGTCTGTCCACTGAAACTGATTTCCCCACAACAACGGAGATCCCTTCCAGCCCGACCACAGCGGATGAGGCAAAAACTGAACCGGCTATTTCCACCTCGACTATCCCATCGTCTGCGACAACAACAGCAGAAGATGAGTGCACATCAGAGGAAACTGATCAACCAGCTACAATTGAAACCGCTTTGAGTACAAATTCTACAGCTGCCCCTCACCCAGTGACCGATCCAGCAGAGACAACCGAACCGTCTGAGGATTGTTAAATTTGTCGATAAAACCATTAAACCATGCGCTGGTTCCTCTGTTTTTCCAATGAAGCAAGTTCCTGGATATGAAAAAAAATTTTCTGTTCTTCGACTTCTTCTTCAGAAAATTATGTAGTTTGTAGAAATTCTCCAGTATTCATTCGTTTCTATACTCCCCAATAGATCCTCAAAATATCGTCTTGACTGTATCTTTTCAATATACAGTTATTATTCACAATGGAAAACGGCCGACGTCTACAGATTGAAAATAGTTACGTGAATGGTAACGCCGTCTGTCGAATATAAAGGACTCATACTCGCAGAGCGTGGGGATATCTTTTCTTTCTATTCTACTTCTCTGCCGCTCAGGGAAGGGTTATTTCTGGTAGCATATTTGCTTTTTTCATCATACAACCATATCCTAGGAACCACCAATGAGGACATCTTTATCAACGAAAACGGCTTTGATTCCCCATTACCAGTAACTGTTTCCTCGGAAGAAGTCCAGGAAACTGCAGTAGAACTGAATGCGCAGCCTGAAAAGAAAACGAGGTGTGGCAATCAATGCGATTTCCCTGTAACGGATGGTAAAACTAATACACGAGGATTTGTTAGTTCGTGTAATCAACAATTCGAATCCAGCACAGATAAAAATGGTGAGGCTCTTTGAAAAGGAGATAACTGCATTTTAGGCTGCCAGAGACTCACAATTAACTGTATGGGAATTGGAACAGCGTTGATTGAGGCTAAAACCTCGCGCGGCAATAGCCGTGAAATTCAGAAAGCGCGGAAATGTCGAGGGAAATATTCGTCCGACGAGCCTTTTTTTCAGTCATTGTTCACGATTAGTCTATCTCGGCTTGGGGAAGCGTGACTTACGTGACGACTTACAGAAAAGGAGAAATGCAATAAATTCCGGTCTATTCAGTGATGTTACCGTAATTCAAATGGTATTCTCAAAATACCAATTCAATTGTATCGTTCCAATATACAGTTATTATTGCATGAATCACAATGGAAGTGAGGTGGCTTCTACATATTAAAGATTGTCACATGACTGATGGCGATTCTACCAAATATAAGCGTCCCATAGTCAATGGTCTAGTACATCATGCCGTGGATATACTTTCTTCTATTTTACTTCATTGCTGTCCAAGGAAGGATTATTTCTGGTAGCATTTTCTCATCTCAGTTAATTTTAAATGTTAACATAGATAACTCTTTTAATGGAGTCGAAATTGACGCTAGTAAAAGCTTTGCTCCTCCTCTACAAATGGTAGTTTCACCGGAAGAAGCTATTGAGAACGCAGCGGAGCCCGCCCATGTGGTCGAACGGACTATAGGACCAGGCATAGCTATCTGGATTAGTTACACCAGCTACAAATACTTCAGTTGCCAATAATCATTATTCCGCAAGTGTCTCTTCTTCTGCCGTACCCCTTGCTTGTGGAGAGATGTCTTCGTGCGGTTTCTTCCGTTTCAACTATGGAATGATTAAGGGAAAGCAGGTTGCCGTGAGCAGTCTACGTATGCAATATATAACTCCCGCCATCGGTAGCCTTATCGTAAACTGATCATTAGCAGAATTTTAGGTTGTCCACAGGTCATCTTCAGGTGTTCTGGAATTGGTGCTGTTGAAATTATAGCTAATGCGGATAGTGATGCGCAAGTGACGATTGGTTTCGATCACAATCGTTTCGGTGAGACCAATGTGACAACTACTTTAACGTGTCTCGAAAACGGCTGGGGAAATAGCACCTTTCAGCTTGGTAGAAAACAGTTTGGTTACGCTGTTTGTTATGGTACTGAGATCCGTCCTGCAAATTCTAAATTATTTCAGCTGATGATGACGTTCCTCCTCCCGCTCCAAAAATTCCTTATCCCACTCCAGCAACTATACCTAAATATTGTGCAGCACCTTGTCGGCCCGCTGTTATTGGAACCAACGAAAGGAACTATTTTCAGCGGTTCACATGTAATCAGCGACACAAATATTATACTGGTATTGATGGTAATTTTTAAATCATTCGGGCAAGATTCATTGTTAAGGCTGCCAGCACCTTCTTATAGCCTGCACAGGATACGGTGTTGTTTCTTTATGGGCTTATAGTGGTAAGGAGATGAAGTACCATGATCAGGAAAAAGGAACTAATGACAGTCTGACAACTATTCGGAGACAATTTACGTGTAAAAACGGCGGATGGAGTGGGTGGGAGCCTGATGTAAATTTTTTTGCCTGTCTAGGTATCGATACACTTTATCTAGGCATAAAAAATTGTTTCAGTTGAAAAGGAGATCAAAAATCCGCCTTCTTGTTCTGGTGAGGCAACAACAGTTGGTCTTACAAGCACAGCTTCTTCTACACAATCGAGTATTCCCTCCAAAGCAACTACCGTATTTGGAGATGAGTGTGAGGCAACAGAAATGACTGAACAGCCAGCCACAACCGAAGCCACTTCAAATGCTACTTCTGCCCCTGAGCCGAAGACCACGACGACCTCGACAACAACTGAGCCATCTGTGGATTGTTAACTCTGTCTATGAGCCAAATAAATGTACACTGGAACGGTTTTTATTTCTCGATTGAGTAATTCCACGGCGGCTAACTGGCGAGAGCTTTTCACACGTGCGCAATCCATCAATTTCGTTTTCACGCTTTGTCGGATGTCTTTACGATTTTTGCGGAGAGAAAAGATATTGTGTCGCGCAGGTGATTTGATATGAACGGGAGAGACAGAGAGAGCGAAAGACGATCCGTCCGACCGGCTGACAAACATAGAAATCCTTTTTAGCATTTCTCTTCGCCACTTGGAGAAAGGGCGAAAATTGTCCACACATAACTACTGATATCCATCACAGTCAACTTTTCTTTTCTTCGATTTTACTGTAAAGTCATCGTTCCCATGGCCTTCCTGTTCGGCATTGATTGGAGTAGGTCATACCGTTCAGTTCACTTCATATATGTCCACTGAACTGTCCGACTTGTTCTGTTGGTTTCTAGGTACAGCCGATTCCTGGCCAGCATTTGCACTTGGCTTTTCATTCGGTGCTCTAATATTTACTCTCGCCTTTTCTGTTCTTATTATTCGCTATCGTAAAATTATTTATAAATCTGGTGGTTTCAATCTCAAGGTATACTCTAATCCTCCTTTCTTTAAAAATGACCTTTTTCAGGATGAAGTCGCGTAACTAGAAGCAGCTCCCCCGAGACATTTGTGTCATACGATACTTCATAATCAGCGCGGCGGGATAAACCATTTGGAACAAATTGTTTATTATTACAAATAGAATAGAAAATGCCATAAACGATTTGACACACTTTGAAAGACAGACAAAAGTGAAAGGCTTCTAGATAAAAAGAGATCAGTGAAGGAGTATGGAAACGGCTATCACAAAGGCGACAGATAGACCACCAGTGGAGTTGCAATTGTCGTCGTCGCACAGAGAACACCTTCCCGTTCCTTGTTGAGCTCCACAAATTTGAGCAGATGACGTACACTGATTTCCGCTTTCAATACAGGAACGAATCGTGAAGTTTTCTGACACTGGAAAGGGACCGCTTTCTTTTGCCCATTCCGTTAAAACAGAGGCTTGTCTACGGGTCTGTCCCAGGTTAGCAAACAGGCAAAAAAGATGAAGCAATTCCTTTGTTTCTGGTTTTTGTTTCTCAGCTGATCTCCATTTCGGAGATAAGAATCGTTTACGGGTAATAAATCATTCTCAACAGATGACTGGGAATGCTTACCTGTGGGTCTGCGGCGAACGATTGAAAAAAGGAATACCTGTTATCTACAATCGGAGAATAACAAATCAGTAACCACAAAAAAATAAAGTAGTAATTCATGTACAAAATAAGTTGAACATAAAATGGAACAAAATAAAAATCGAATCAAGCATTGCAATTGTCTTTATCACACCGTTGACAGCTGCCCTTTCCCTTACTGAAGTTGCAAATCGCCGGTCCGGCGAGGCAATTCATGTTCTTGTTGGCACAGGTACGAAGCACAAAAGGAGCTGAACAGAAACAACACAACATGGAAGGTGGCGGGGAGAACGTAAAATACCAAGAGACTAAAACTTACATCTTCCTCCTTCACAGACAAATTTCTGACAGACATAATTACCAGCCACGCCAGTATCACAAAGTCGTGACTCATAGTGATCTTTGGAGCCGGAATAACATCTCTGTGCTCCTTCTGCAAAACAATTAATGAAATCCCGGTGTCAAAAATATTTCCACTGTATAGCGTAGAATATTCAGTCTAGACTGTCTGCCTTTTTCCAATTTCCTGCCATGGTTCGATATAATCGCCGGTTTGAATCAGTGGTTTCAATGGTCGAAGTAATAAAAGGAGACCTTTCTGTTGAAAGGAAGCAAAACATGTTCTTTCCTTCAGGAACGCAAAAGGGAAAGGGATGTTTTCTAATACAAAAAGAGAGAAAAAGCCTACCTGCGCAGAGTACCAAAAACAAGGCGAAGAAAAGATATTGTATCCTCTGCATAATCCTGAAAATATGAGATAAAAGTAGCTATCGATAACTTGTGAGAAAAGAGCAAAGTAAATGGACTCCCGACTGCGGCGTGGCAAACACCACTTGCCTCAATCCATCAGGATCTGGGTTGCTGGTAAAAGCTCCCAGCCCATTTTACCAGGAAGTCAGACCAGCTGTCTTTTCTTATCAAAAGAATTTCTTAATAAATTCTCGAACGGAAATGATGGCACCAAAGTGTCAAAGGTCGGATACAATGCCGTGACCTCACCCGGGGCCTACGAGGGGGTTACCGGTTTCCTGTGTACACTTTTTTGGCATCACCTAGTGTCAGCTTTCAAGCCCCTGTCTAAACATATCACAAAACTGTTGGAACGCCATTTTGTATGTTCTGTCTATCAAATGGGAAATTGCAAGAAGGAGGCTGGGGATGGGAAGGACCACTGTTCAAGCACAAGTGGTTGTGTAAAAGGGACAAGGAATGTTTTTTTCGTCTGACTCATGGGTGTCTGCTTTGAAATTGTTTTTAAATCATAAAAATTGAATCAATAGTTTGAGTCATTTCTGTTTCAGCTCTTTCCGCAAGTTTTTTAAACCTGTCCAATTTAAAAAAAACTTCAGACCATGAGGGGATTTGTATTCGAAAATGATCATTTGCCTTGAAAAATTGTAAAGAATGAGGATGCGTAGAATGTGCGAAGTTTAAGGGGTGTAAGATATACGGATAATCGACTTCGAAGAAGGCGTCCAGCCATTACTGAAGTACTCACAGTCCGCCCCTTGTGGGGTATCAAATATCGCCAATTAAATAAGAGTGGCCACTGTGGCCATTCCCGCGTTATGAATATTCACGCATTGCAATGGCTGGACGGGATTACGTAACCAGTCTACGAGTACTGATTGCGCAATTGGAATGTGCAAGAGATTTTTAAATGGAAATTAAAATTATAGCTAGTAAGAATGGTCATAGATGATTGCTTTTTCCAAGAATATGATGTATGTCTGCCTTACTACGACCTTATGGGTAGTAATCTTCTTTTCCCGTTAAAGTAGTTGGTCACACGTGATTGGCCTGGCAGTCATCAGCTGCCGAGATTTCCATAATATTCGCCGCCTGAGGGTGTTATTTCGGCAATCTCACAAGTTCTGAATTTATCCTCCAGGCACAGTCTTACGCCCCCCATGATGTTTTAAGGTCACATTAAGTTTCATCAAGAGCAGTCGACGGCATCTTCCCAATTGTTAATCTACCATGCATGGCTGTTGGAAAACCCGTCGTCTCCTCTGTCAGACGTCCTTTATTTTAATGGCTAAGTGTCCGGATCATATTTTTAGAGAGATATCCCGTGTAACACCCCTGTAACTAGTTTGAAATCGGGGGCATAAGTCCAGATATCACGTAGACAAAGGCCTAAAAGGGGCATCCCTCCTCTGTTCCTCCCAGCGTACAAATCAGATTTTAAACTTCCCCGTTGACCGGACATCATTGGGCATTTTCAAAACACGGCAGTGCCTTCTCAATATTTTCTTGAATTATTCATTGTCTCCGGTTTGTATTCAAAAAAAAAATTTCTTTGCAATTGTTTATGCTCCCGTGTGAAATCCTCAAGAACTTTGGCCGAAACGGCGCGACCATCATGACAATAGGAGGCTTTTCCTTTATTGCATCTTTTTCTGTCAACGAACAATTCTCAAAAACATAAAACTGCCTCTTTTTCTTGAAGTTTCTAAAAGCCCACCGCGATTCTAAGTGCCACCATGTGGATCGTCGTCCAACTATACGAGTGTTGTCACGATCTCTGGTTAGATCCCAGCGCCCACCCTCTTCCAAAATTATTAAACGTAAGTAAGCAGCTCCAAATCACAGTCAGGTTTCTTTGCGCGACACGTGGAGTGGAATGATTCGATTCCCTTCTTGAGTTTACACGCCCTTTAAGCCTTTCCCGACGTCTCCAACTTTGCTCCTTAACTCCATTTAGCGTAAGAGCTGAAAAGTCACGAATACCTCAACGACCAGAAAGTGAACCTGATAGAGATCAAAAGTTGTAAAATGTATAGAGCTCCCTTTAAAGTATTTCTTAGCCAGATTATTGGTCAGTATTTCGTTTGTTGTGCTTTAATTGATGGACTGGGAAACAGCGCCCTCCTTTTAGAAAATATATGCGCCCTGGGGCGGTAATATGGCGGATTCGAGGTAAACATTTTGGAAAAAAAGGTTTACGTGATTCTTAATAATGAGATTTTCTTTTGAAACATGACACAATAGTTTGTTTTCCTTCCGTTTTACAGTTTTAGGGTGCCGGAAGATAGTGCAGAGAATATTAGATTTTCTATCTGCAGTCGCAACATTCCCAAATTAAAGAGCTTTTGAAAAACTATAATTTCGTTTTCCCGGCAATGTCTAGACAAACTGGAAATAACGTATTTATGGGGGATTTTGTCAAATCGCCACTTTGTCTCCACTGAGCGTAATAACCGTAAAAATATACAGCGTAGCTTCGTTTTCTCTTTCATTTCCTGTAAAAACAATGTGCACCCGGTGAGTTCGTTGAAATGTGAGAATGTGTCCAGTTTCACTACTTGAACTCATCAGTTGTCCGAACCGCCGCCCACTACACATTCTCTATTACAAAAGAAATTTACACGTGATTATTCATAAACTCTTCTCCAGATGATCTCAATAATTCTACGTCGACCTATCACTCGTTGCTCCTTCATTAACATTCATAGACAGTTGACACGTTCACCGAGAGAAGAAGAAAACAAGTTCGAATGTTCTTGGGAAAACGGAGAAATTGGCGAGAGTAACGGGACCTTTTAAACTGAGAGAAAAAAAGAGCAAAGAGCAAATCCCAAAGACTGACTTCGAAGCCAATTCACAGCTTTTTGTGATAGCTGGCGATGGACTCCGGGCGATGTCAACGTTGACGTCTTACAACGCGGGCGGCTGCCACCGGCGGCGATTGTTATCCTTGCCTTCACTTTGCGAGATTTATAGCCACTTCATCCCATTAGTGAACGCTCTTTTTATCTGACCGATGCTCTTCCTACAAAATTTCGGGGATTTATTGTCCCTAAAGTTTATTTTTGGTCTCTAGTGGCTATTTTAACCCGAATATGTCAATTTCTTCCTCCACTGGTCGACTTTTGATTATTACAGCCTAAAATATGATCTGTTGAAAGTCTCCGTCTCTCTGTCCGAATCATTCTGCACCTTTCATTTGAGCCTAAAGACGTTCCCTTTGTAATTCGGGGAATGTCGTCGCTTGTCCAACCTGTCAACCAATGGTATTGGGTTACCACTTGATGTTTTGTGGATCCTCCTAGCAGCAGTAATCTAGGACATCCGACAGGTATCTATCCTGCCCCGCTATTTCCTTGAATTTTAAACCTCGCTTTTCTTTAATTGCTTATGGTCACGGCCCATCCGCAGGTCTAGGACATCTTGAGGATGCCTCCCTCACTTTCTCTTTTACTTGTCTTTCGGCTATTTTTGGCCTTTTAGCTGTGTGGACAGAACCACAACTCAGACGACTGTTCAGACTACTCTTTATTTTTAGTTTTAAAGCCCAAAAATCTGGATTAATTTTAGTTCTGGGCAAATATTTATCCTTATGGTTCCTTGAGCCACCTCGGCAAGTTCAATCTTTTCCGCTCGACAGATTGCTCCGTTACTCCCATTATTCGAGCTTTTAAGGTGGCATCAGGTCCACTTCCAGAAAGCGTTCCAATCCTCTCCCACTCAGTTTCTTTCTTACTGTAATTTAGTATTTAGCTGATAATCCTACTAGTTTAAAGCGATTTTTGTGCTCCTGGCAGTCTTGGTTAGTCAGGGCTGATATCCGTCAGCCACAGTGTTACTTGCTAAACGGCTGCTCCATCATTGTGCCAGGTTGGCCGTGTCAAAGAATTTTTCTCTCTCCCGCTCAAATGTTTTGGCTCTCGTGAACAAAAGGCACTTCTGATCGGGGGCTGTTAGGGGTTGATTCTACTCGGGGCGCCAGGCTCATCTCCGACCTTTTCAAACTTCTCTCCAATGCACTAAGTTCAAATTAGATATTTCTAAAAGATTTCTTTGATTTCTTAGAGAGAAAGACTTCATAGCTCCGCCCCTCTCCCAGATTCCAACAACTTGAAGTGGGGTCATTCTCTGCTTCCAGTCCCAGGAATGCCCTCAGCGAAAAGAATGTAAGGGCCCTTCAAACAACTTCCCCTCTATCTCTCTGGGTGTTCGCTTTTAATTGCAACCCGTGCAATTATTATTATTGTCTGGAGCGGACGTCCGGGTCTGTTGGCTTTAATCTTTAAAATCTAAATGACCGCTAACCTCGGCTCTAAGGGGTTTAATTAGTTCTGTTTGGGTCGTGAGGCAAATTTTGCCTCATTTCATGATCTCACACAACGAATTTCTCTAATTCCTTTGTTTGTAAACGAAACGAACGTTTATGTTGAGAGGGGTGTCCTCTAACACCACACGGCATAGAGGAAATTCCATTGAGCCAATCGGTAAAGCCTCTTTCTTGTGTCATGTTGTTAGCCTAAGAGGGAAAAGAGTAGCATAATTTAACGAGAGCAGGAATAACACTTTCGTCTCTATTCTTCTATTTTTTATGCCTGTTCTGATCAGACAGAGAAGTAGAGTCAGGGAGGACATGTAATATTATGTGATGGATGATCTCAATGTTCTCCCAAATATGTCAAAATAAAATTCGAATAAACATCCCTTATCGCTGCTCTATCTTCCTCACACCTCCCTAAAGGGAGGATCTTTTACTCCCCTCCATTTCAATACACGTGAATGATCTCTGTTCACCACTCCCTTATGTTTCCTATTCCAATTTGTTCTTATCTATTTCTCTCAATTATGTTATAGTAGTATTTCCGTCCATTTTCAGTTACTCCTCCGCCATGTGCCTGTAATGGCGTTTACTTTCATTTTAACTTTCACTGTCAGCCTCGTAGCAGCTTTGGATGAAGGTGGGTTACTAAATTTATAGAGTCAAAAGCTTTCCACCTCAATGCTTTCCTCGTTACCGTGATTCCGGAGTTCTATTTAGAATGCAATCGTTGCGACTTGAGGTCTTCTTATTGCAAGGTGTGGGATGATGGTCGGCGGACTTGTGAATGTCGACAAGGATTCACCTTGACTCTGAATGGCACCTGTGAAGGCATTTCTTTGACATTGAGTGCAATAACCGAAGAGTTCAGTTGCCAGCCTTCCGGCGCCTCCAGATCAACAAGCAGAAGAGCCATTTTGCGTCCTTGGGCAGGCGGAAAAAGCAGCCACCAGGTGAGGGAGACCGGGGAGATCTTTGAGCGATGCGATCATACCTTGAAGAGAGCGAAGAGGCCGAATATTTCTACGCCTTTCAATCTTTTGCATGCTTCTTTTCATAAGTAAAAAAAAGACTTCTGAGGAAGCGCGGTGCAAAATATCGCGCTCAAACCTATTAGGCTCGTTACCTCCCACGCCAGTGCGATCTCTCACGATGACCCTTCAGGATTTTGACAGAGCTTCTCAACAAGTACGACAGAAATCTGGTTCCAAAAATGAAAGGAGTTGACGTGGATGTCGAGGTATGCAGAGCCACTTGAAATGACACTTGTGATAATTCAGTTGCTTATCCAAAGAGTTTCGGAAATTTCGGAAATCCAAGGCTCATCGACCATGCACATTCTGTTTTCTCAGATTTGGCACGATCCTGGATTGTCTTTTGAGGTAGGTGGCATTATTTGGAACCACTGGTGCGGGGACAAGACCAACCAACAAAGAATCTCTCGCGGGTTTAGCTATTCTGATCGACATCATTAGAATAGAATACATGAGGATATCTAAGAATGTGGGTGACGGACAAAGCAACGGAGGCGAAAACACAACCGGCATATTTTCAGCATGAGGAAGGGGCTCAATGCTTGACGAACTTGTCGTTGTCACACAGGATGGTCGACCACATCTGGCTGCCAAATGTGTGTATTGTCAACAGCAAAGGTAGCCTGGAAAAAAAATTTATCATGAAACTATTTCTAGGCTCAAAAATTCATCAAAGTCCAACTCCGAACATTTTCCTCGCTATTTTTCCCAACGGAACAGTTTGGATGAACTATCGAATAGTCGTGGAATCGCCCTGTGAAATGGACTTCAGCTTTTTCCCCATGGATCGGGTTATGTGTACGACAATCTTCGAGAGCTATTCATTCAATGTCGGAAAGGTATTTTGTCATTTAAATGGGCACCTGAAATTGGCTGGTTTCCAGGTGCGGTTACATTGGAAACGGCAGGGACAGCCGGTTGAATTTATAGACGAAGTCAAATTACCAGATTTTCATATGACAACATTTATACACGAAAAAGCAACATTTCAATATCCAGCAGGAGTGTGGGATCAAGTAGTTGAACTAGTATTTTGAATATATAACATTTCAGCTAAATATCAAATTATTTTTTCGGAGGTCTTACGGGTTCTATATATTGCAAATCTACCTCCCAACCTACTGTATGGTGCTCATCTCATGGATTAGTTTTTGGCTAGATCGGTGGGTTTTTCCTCACTTTGGACGGCAATTAAAAGACGGAAACTAAGCGGCTAATGAACCATAGCCGGTGGCGGTTAAGGTTCGCCGACTCTTATGTGACGTGATCTATGAACCGAATGTTCTCCTCCCCTCCTAATTTAAAAGGTCTTAATGGTAGAATTCTATCCTCTGTTGTGTAGTTCTCTTCCCATAAAATAGCCTCGGAATGCAATATTCAGCTTGTCAGTTCCAGAAAGAGTCTCCCTGCTCGTGTCACTTTGGGCGTTTCTTCACTTATGGCTCTCACACTCCAATATTCAAATGTTTCGCGAAGTTTACCAAAAGTGAGTTTTATTCCCACGTTCTTTTTCATTTCCCCTACAAGGACGACGAATTTTCGGTTGAGCATCGAACTGTGGTCTGCTTCCTTTAGAAGCAAGTGATATTCGATACTCAACCGAATATTGCCTATGACTTGTAGCCAAAAAGTTTAGCGACCAGATGATGAATATTCCCTCCCTTCGGTAAGAGCACCTTGCGCACAATTTCGCGCTTAGCCACAATAACTTTTTGCGACATCCCGCCAATTCTATGCTATCTCCCTAAATTGACTTGTAACTATTTCAGGTGTCATATGTAAAAGGACTTGATTTATTCATGTTCGGATGTGTCGGGTATATTTTTCTTTCAATCGTAGAATTGGCTGTAGTCGGAACCTTGGAAAAGCAACGAGATCCGTAAGGAATTACCTCTTTAAAAGAGGAATGTAACCCATTCAGGTCAGACGAGTTTATGACAGATGACGAGATACGTAAAAATGTCTTTCAACGAACATTTTCTACTAAGAGCTTTCGATCAGGATACGTAAGCCATAAACGAATTACTCAAATATTTTACATTGCAGGGTCCAAGACCACAATTCTCTGAGTGTGCCTCCCCCGAGGAAGGAGATTGGAAGAAAGAATGGCCTGATAGGTGTGAATTTAATCACTACGTCACATGCTCTTATTTTTAGGACCTACGTCGAATGCGCTGAACCAAAACCTCCGGAATCTGAAAGAAATCCAGAGGTTGAATCCAATGCAAACAATCAGGTGGGGGTTATAAATCGAGAATAGATGACAGTTGATTGACCGACGGGCGGGAGAATGAGCGATCACTGCTGGGAATGATTGAATGAGTATACGTCGATTTCTTCCCAGACATTTCTCCAAGTGAAAGAAATTCCACCATCACTGGGTCAAAGATGATGACCGGTCTTCGATTTCCCAATAACTTGACTGTGCACACGGTCTGCTGAAAGGGAGCAAGTTGTGTTTTCCTCTTTCTCCAAAAACAAGGAGACATATCAAGATAGAGACCCAGACAACGGGACCTGGTCTTTGAGATGGAATCAAAAATAGTCCTTATTCCCTTGGGCAACTAGGTGATATGTCTCATCTAAAGGACATATCCAAATTTAAAACAAGGTCATCTGTAAACATCAGAAGTGTTTTGGCAGATTTTCCCTCATTGTGTCTATTGTAGCCCCGTGTTTATTTTTCTTCATTCGTCAAAATTTTTGAACACAAGTGGTCTCTTGAGATCGTGTCTTTAATGGCCATCAACAAGGAATATAAAAATGACTGGTCCGCTGCGATGGTCTTTGCCTTTTTTTCGTCTCCCCAGAGAGGCCAAAACATACCTGACAGGGGGTGTTTCCTCCATGAGTCAACAAAAGATAGATGGTTTAAACCACGTGTTATTTTTATAGCCTACTGTAAGAGTTTGTTTTTGATCATAAGGTTTGATAACAATGACCGTAATCCTTAATTTGACATGCGCCCCGTGTAGCAAAGTAAACAAAGCTTCCTTTTAGCGGAATAATTTGGTGGTACCCTTGATTTTCGACCTGTTTTTGAGGTAAAACACATAGGGAAATGTACTTTCACCTAAGGACCCGTTTTCTCACAAAATACGAGCCCCTTATTCTTAAGTGTTTTGTGCATCTTCACCTTCTTCTTCTTTAGATGCTGGTGTTTGTCCGACAGCGACGTGCTTCCCGGAAACGGAGGAGGCGTCTGGTTTCTGGTCGATTGTTCAAAAAGTGGAGTGGTGAGGATATGGACCGGTAAGTAATTAGCAACTCAACCATATTTATGATCTCTGTCAGATTTTGTCAAAAGCTATTTCCCATCAGTTTTACTTTTTGTAATCTGATATATTGGATGTACTACACTGCCAAGTCAAAAGACTAATTTGTGTCAGCTTTCAACTGCCGAATACGAGTACAGAAGCAGGAATGTCTCTTCTCATCGTCATTGCCTTTAAACTGATCTCTTTTCTTGCCTCTTCTTCTATCCCTCAAGCCAGCTTCTGTCCATTTTCCGTCTGCATTCCAAGTGACCTTAGCGTTATTGGCTGAGCTTATTGTGATATATAATAAAAATTTTATTTTCTGAATCAGGGAAACCCCGCACTTCGCCGTTTTATATCAGGTGAAAAGCGGCGTGACAGTTAAATCTAAAAATAGCGAGGCTCTTCCACCATTTCACTTTAAACTATGCGTTGCCATCTTAGGAATGAGATTGTACTGACGTTTTTCCCTGTTTATAGATTTCTATTGGTTTTCTTTCTACCGTATTCCCTGGAGAACACAACACCATGTGACCCTAGCAAGTTTTCCCTTGTAATAGTTTAATAAGGAATAGTTTTACGCAAAGTTCATGAACAACAGGTCGGGTTTCTGTTATTATATGACAAAGAACAGACACCCAACTTTCATGGAAATTTGCAGACATAAAGTTAACATTGTCTAGACTTTGAAAAAAAACGGCCCTTTAATTGAACTACAAGCTGTGATATGTACACTTTTATTTAAACTAAATATGACAAGTATATACAGACCGTGACATTTCAAATGGGAGACATTATTACGGAGGATCTACTCCTCCTCCTCTTCTTTGATGTGATCATCACTTTGTGTCTTCTTCAATTTTAGGTCTTCCAACTTCTTCTTCAAGGAGTTTGTCTTTTCTAGAGAACCGCCAAGACAAGGAGCAGATTGCCGCCTCTTGGATGTATCATATTTAGGGAATTCTTCTTCTCCAACATTGCTGGATACACTGACAGAGGCTCGTCTTGTTTTGGACTTAGGAAGCTCAGTCTGAAAAAGTATTCTTTAATTCCATTAATAGACAATTTATAGACGAAATCTTTGCCCTTCCCTGTCGCCCATTAGTAATGTTTTTCTTTTTAGGTGAAAGTTCCCATGTACTACTTAAAATGATGTATTTGTTCGCCCAAAAACGTGCTATAGCTGACAAAAACTTGAAATGTAGGGCGCGACTATGGATAGGGAAAAGGCAGTCGCTATCAAAACAATCTACAGCTATTGAAAAGAGATCCATTTACTTATTAATAAGAAAAGAATATGTACAGAGTACAGATAGGATAGATCAACAGACTATAGTACTAACCGCTCCGACGGTGATGTTCAAAGAATGCCTTCTGAGTGCTGGAGCCTTGGGACTGGGCGATCTGTCCGGTGTCAGACTTCCTTCTTGTTTTGGTTTGAAGTCGGGGGTTTTGCTCATTCCAGCAAAGTCGCTGATCAGTTGCGAGAGTGTTGCTTTGACTTTCATTTTCTGAAAAATTCAAATCAATTTCCCGACGGAAAGAGTAAAAGAAGAAGAAGTAGAGAGAGTATTTGTTATGGGCACAATGTTTCGACGATGAACTGGTAAGATGTAATGATACGATTATGTTCTGGTTTCTACTGTCGGAAGAGGGAACAGAACTTGGTCATTGGTAAATATACGGAGACGACAATAACTGGGACTGAAGCTGACTAGGGAGTTTATGTACTTGGTCAATGGGAAGACACGTGCAACAGTCGGCGCCGACCTTCGAGGGCGGGGAGGCCGGCAGTTTACAATAAATCGTAAATGACGAAAAAGCGATGAACTTCCCTATTAAAGGAGGATTGAAATCATTTGATAATTTCATTATATTATCATGTGACAATTGTGTTTACTTTCTGTAAAAAGCTCGCCGGAAACCCGACTGAGCTAGGAAGGACTGTGTCACATGATTTTTCGAAAAAGGGCTGGAGATTTCAGGAAACATTTAAAAGAGAAAGTTAATAGTAAACAATGGAACTACCGATAGTTAAAAACCCCTTGGCAAAGGAAAGAAACAAGGAAGGAGGAGTCAATACTGTACATGCCGGATAGAGACTGTCCTCCTCCTTTTATACCCAAAACAAGAAACTCCGCCCACCGAAATAACGGTTGTTCTGTTCTCCGCCGCTAGGCCAAGAAAAGTAATCCTATTTGTGAGTGGAAGAAAACATAAACCTTTGAACATGGATCTCTCACCTATCAACTAGGATCATCACTTCTAAGAAAAAACCCAGCGTTCGTCGATGATACGAACACTGAACCGTTAAGGGTCAGTTGGACAGTCTTTGCGGTTTCTTGACCCTTTTTACAATAAATGTCTAGGAGTGCTTCGTAAACTGTTGACAGTCGGAAGTGTGAATGATAGCGAGGCTTACACTTTACCAGGAAGCTTCTGTCAAGGAAAAGCGGACCAGCACCACAGAGCATTTTAAACTATTTTAAATTGTTGGAATTACTCAATTTCTTTACATAGTAAGGATCTCAAGTTGTTTATTGTGAATTTAATGGTACGTTTAATCCTCTCGTCTATTTTGCCTCCTTTTATTGACACTTGGCCTTCATGCAATTATCCCAAAAATAGTCCAACCTACAATCATTATTTTGTTTAACTGGTATTCTATCTTTGTCCACTTGATCTCCCATTTTACGCAATAAAAGAATTTGCGTCTCCGTCATGATTTCACCATCTTGGGAAACAAGCTAGCAGCCAGCAGTCTTCTCCTCTCTGCAAACCGTATAAACCAATTAGTCTGACATGTTTCCACAACCTCGACACTGATTTGTCATCTTGTCGAAACCATGACAAATTCACTAGCCAGTGTGGTTGATACCACCCCGTTATTCATCACTTTCAACTTCCTTCAAGAGGTGTCAATACGCATTAGACACTGAAATTGCCGAAAAATTATCAAATTTTACTCCCCATGAATTTGATTTGATTGATGTCTTTTGTGGACAAGGAATGACGCCTGATGACGGATTGTGATTGAAAAAACTGATACTGTATTCACATGTGGCCTGGGCTTGTCGGCCACCCAGGAATAGACGACTTGAAACCGCCATTTCAAACGCCCAAGATGATGTTTGGTTCAGCGTTAGGGTTTTTTTCTCACGTGGTGTAGCGTCAAGCGCGAGAAAATTCGCGCATTAACCAAATGTCTTCTCGATTGAACTGGAAAATAGGTTTCGAAGCTAGGAGTGTCAGGAGAAAGGGACGACAAACAAACACATTTATGTGACCATATAGTAAAAAGAAAAACACAACGGTTACCGATTAAGGACCAGTTTCGAATTTTTTTGGCGGCTCATGAACGAAATACTTAGGTTTCTCCACCATCGGAAATGGGACAGCAGTTTTCTTTAATCATTTCAATAATGGAATACTTTTTCTAGCTCAAACTTTGCCCTATTCAAGTGATAAGATCATGTTCTCCAGGGCGTAATCTGTAATTCGGCGGTTTTCACCCCAAAGTTCAATTTCACGTAACCTTGTGATAATATGGCATGGGTTTTTCTTATGATAACTAGACGAGGGAGTAGCCCCGAGAGGTTTCGTCACGTCACGAACAGACACCTCCCTGACCATTCTTTGAGGTGCACTAGCCAATTAATGTTGGGTGTATAGTGAGCTGGACAGTCGACTAATGGCAACAAATAAAAACAGAAATCCGGATGGCTGAATAGCCAAATTGCATCCCACTTAAGCTGGCACTTGCAGTTTTTTCTGCTCTTATCCTTGCCTGCCCGGCAGAGGGAAAATTGCCTGCAACTGCAACACCTCAATTGTCCAGGGTTTCCTCCAAAGATTTCTAAAGGGTTTCAGAATTGTAGATTGCTTTCCAAAAGATCATATATCTCCTGTTGGTTCCTCATAACTTGAACTGCAAATACTTCCTGATTTTGTTTATTGCGACACACTGGCGTCAAGCTCATGTATATGTCGAGACTCTAATTTGTTAGTACATCTCATAGAATGTCAAAGAGGAAGTTACTTTATCTATACCCTATGTTTTCCTAGTTACCGAGATTTTTGACACCTTCGGCTGGGTATCTCCGTCAATCAATGCCGTCGACTTTTTCCTCTTATGGTCATGGGATTCTTTTCTAAATCTCTCGGGTCACACCCTGTGCCTGACGTAAAAATCTTTTTATTTGCCTACGTGACATTGATGAGGAAAATGGTGATAGGCCTACGTGACAATTGGAAGAGGTTTTTGGGTACGTTAGAACCGTTTAATTGCGCGCCGAGGTAATCCTTCTGAAATCATGTCAGCAAAAGTGTCATCATTCGGTTTCTTTTGGAGTCAGCATGGCGGAGGACAAAATGATCATACGTCAGAAGGGAAACATTTGTTTGAGTTCACTTGTAGCCTAGAATGACTAGTGTTGAACCGTTCGGGGTTTCGTCTGATACTCGTGGAGCCTAGAAAGAGCCGCAATACGTAGAATCTAGAAAAATTATTAACATTTCTCTTAAATTCAATAGCCACATTATGCATGCTACTATAAGCTAAGAAAATATTCAGTTGTATGTTGTTTCTCCATACTCACAACAGTTTTTTGATGTTTTCTAGGTCACAGTCGTCATTTCCTGACGTTTCCTGGCAGCGTAATATAATGCAAACAACAGAATACCCGTTTATACTCTTGTCCTCATCATTAATCCAATTACCAATCTTCTTGTATATCCAACACAGTCAAAAATAAAGTCTGTCTCTGTTTATGGACACTACAAACAAGTGTGTCATACGACAACTTCGTGAGACGAAATCATTCACCAAGCATGAAATCGCATCAAGCTCTGGTTCAACTTCCGAACACGCAAACTCTCTCCGTTCTTCCACAAATTAAGCGAAAGATTTATTCTACAAAAAAAAAGAGAAAAATGAATAAGAGAAACTGAAATTGACCGTAAATTTTACCGGAAAATGGAATGGGATAGTTGATAAAGCTGAAGCTCTTTGAAGCGCGTAGATGGCTCAGTTAGCGGGAAGAAGAGCCAAAACGGAGTAGGTGCTCTCGCTCTTGACTTTAGCCACAAAATCCTTGATTATAGTTCCACAGTCGACTAAGAAATTCTCTTCGGAAGACTGTCCAACAGCATATGGCAAAGGTCCACGAGCATCTGAAAAAGAAAAATGAAAATCAAAAACGGATCCTTACCAATCTGGTAGATGGTACCTTCTTTGTAAAGGAAAGTCATGAAGCGATTGTTCACCTTGTCTTCCGCGTTGGTAGCTCCTTCCATGGCCGCTTTATTATTGAATCTTTTAATCTTATCTTCTGAAAAGAAATTTTTTCGAATTGTTGATATTTCTTTGTCGTTTCAAGTACTTTTTAACTAATCGGAAGTTCAGACAACGTTTGCCCGAACGGTCTTCGAACGTTGTTCTATGACAAATTAATCCTGTTAACTATCTGAGGTAAAAACAACCGGGTTTTTCCTCCCCAGCAGAAAGTCAAATGATCAGACGACTATTTCAGCGTCAAACCGTTCTCTGCAAAACCAAGAAACCAAGATGTCGAAATATGTACCGAATTGTATGAGACTGCTTCTATCAGCTACATCAGCTTCTTTGGCTAGACGGAGCCACTCAGAGAACGCTCCCTCTCCTGAAACAATAAATTTAATTAAGGATGGAAAAATACCCTACCAAGATCTATCCTTCCTTCCAAGTTGGCCAGAGCATTGAACAAGGCAAGAAGACCGGAAGTATTTTCGAACTTCTGGCTGACTACGAAGATATCGCTTGGTGTCGCAATGCCGGATGAAGCGATAGCCATATCGTTTAGAATTTTCTTAGCCTGGAAGAGAAAGTAAAGGGAATAAAGAAAAGATGCTCACTTCTTCGTAGTTGGAAAAACACAAGAAGAGAGCATACGGGCGATCACCATGGAATGCATCCTTCTCAAAGGCGAAGACATCCTTCACGATAACAGACTTGATTCCGAGAGCTTGAATGATCTGAAAGTTATTCTATGAGTACCTCGCTATTTTCCCTATATTTCCTAGGAATAGTTCCCAGATCATATACTATTTCATCGGCTGCCTTTGTATGCTTGCAAGTAATTTGGTTTTATTGCGAGCTTTGGACGTTCCTGATGTTAATCCGTGCAACATTTGCCCAGATCCTGAGCGGGAATTAGTGCTAAAGCTTTAAAAGCAATAAAATGGCCATCTAAGGAGTTTCCGCATTTTATTGTCCCGGGAACATCTTGAACGAGGCTGGGAATGAATTCCCGGTTAGGATTTGTTATGCACTTCAAACTCGGATTATTACACGGATTAATTTCGTTATTTTTGAACAATCGGTCTATTTTTTGCAGCACGTTTCTGTCTTGGTAAAAAATTAGAAATAAAAATATAATGTTAACCTCATTAAAGCAGTCCGGATTGGATTCGAGAGCTAACCAGCTTTCCATGACAGAAAACTAAATTGTTTAAAAGAATAAAATTAGAAAACAAAACAGGTTAAAACTGAACAAATGAAGTGATGTATGAAAAATTTATCACCGTTATTACGTGAAAAATAAATCCATCACAAAAAGGAACTCGTAATGAAGGGTATCATGCAAAAAAGTAATTGAAACAGCGACCAGTTACTAGAAGAAGGCAAGTGGAAATGAGAGAGCAAAAAAAGGATAAACAAGCAACGTACGGTCTGCGGATATCAACTGGCTCCAGTGGCCTATGGCATGCCCATAAGCCATGCGCAATCGATGACCGCTGGACACAAAAACATCTAATTAAAGAAGACGGATTGGATGGCAAAATGGCAGAAAATGAAGCAGTACATAGGCAGAGGGGAAAATTGACACGTCTACTTGGTTTTCTTCGATTCAGACTTGGGCTTCGGAGAGTCTGTTGCTTTCGCGTCGCCGTTGGCTTCTGAAATATAGTTTTTCGCATAAATTTTAAAGTACTTCTGAATTTAAAAGTTTACAGTATTCTAGGCAGTGAAAAGAAAGTGGACTCTTTTCTAAATTAGTTTCGTCAGGAGCGTAAACTTCGATAGCCCCCTAAGGAAGGTACATCAGGCTAATGTACCGCTGATCCAGCGTGCAATCGCCTTCGGAATCTAGGCAGTAAATCTTGCAATGCGTGACAGTTTCACCAAAGGAAAAGACGGTGTACCTTTCTTTGCTGATCCATTTTTAGCTTCTTTTTTAACTGGAGCGGCGGCCTTCTTTCCGCCAGTTGGGAACACTTGGTCGATGATCAGCACTATGAACTGAAACAGGAAAAATAGCAAAATTACAATGCAATGCCATACGAAGCCGAGGATGCATCCAAGAGTCAAAGTCACCAGAGCGAAGAGGGAGTAAGAAGCCCAAGCGGGGACACCCTTCTCCTCGACGAGGTGGTTGTGCAGGTCGCGGACAGCCATGGACAACTTGAAGAAAACTGCAACCACAGCCATTCTGGAATTTTTAAAGATAATTAAAACTTTTTTATGCTTTTCCTTTTCGCTCGCTGATTTCCGCTTTTGGAAAATTTTCTCTTGATGGATGGAAGCGTCATAGGTAGGTCCGTTCTTGTACGCTCGCCAATCAAAAACTGCATTCCACATTGTTTTGAACTTCGAAAGAGGAAGTAGAAATACAAAAACGCGCCACATAATTTGATCTGTTGCACCATGCACTCGTCAGAAAATTGAAATTTTAAAAGAATTACGTACTGTTTGCTGTTGGGGTGTTTGTAATCGGGAACAGGGTCGATGGTACGCCATCTGCGGTCTTCAATGAAGCTGATGAAGTCATTCTTGTCACGTGGGCCGGAATAAACACGGAAGACACCGTCTTTCACGCTGGAAACGAATTATCTTATTGTTTTTTTGTTGCCACGAAACAAAGTTATTCTATTGCGTGCATTAAATTTAAATTGCTTTGTTTTTGCACGTAAAAAGGAGGTAATCCTTACTGGTAGATGGTAGGAAGGGCGGTGACGAGGAATCTTCCAGAAAGTCCAGGGTTGACGGTTACGTCGACTTCTCCGACCTGTAAAAAAAACTGATAAAAAAAGGTTAATTGAAACGGGTACCTTGATTCCGAGGTCTTTAGACCAATCAGCGAACGAATTCCAGGCTTTTTGAAGGTCTTTGCAGGCTGGGCACCAAGGAGCATAGCTGAAACCGTGTTTTTGATATTTCTTGTGACAGATCGCAATCTTTTTGCCCTCTGCGAAATAAAAAGAAAGTGTTTGTTAAGAGGCTGAGTTCATCTTTTCCTCCCTCGCAGCCATTTCCGCCGCTAATTTCACTCTGTCTCATTGCATTCTTTGAAGAACTCCTTAAAGGAGGCAATTGTAGCTCGGCCTGTAATCGCCGCCCCAAACTAGACCTCCACTAGTGGTCAGTTGGTGGTCACCGGATCTTTCTTCGGGAAAATCGATGAATCTGGCCCGACCCCGATTCATTGAACAAGGTTATGGAAACCGTCGTCTGAATTAGGACCGAAAAAATTATGGTGACTCACAATTCAACCATCCATTCTCCTTTCATAATGTCGGTCCAGTTCTCCTCATTAAGGGAGATAAGGGATCGAGATGTGCGAGAAGCACAGACTGTTGCCAAGACGGATAGAAGGACCAGGAGCCTCATATCTGAAAACGGAGTGATATAATCAAGTGTATAAGAGGAAAAAGAACAAAAGATGAAGGAAATTTCTAGAAGATTAGAAACCACGAACGAACTGACGTGTCGCGCGTACCCAAGACAAGCTGGATCGTCGTACAAACTGACTGGTCAAGCAAGCGCTAGGAAGAGAGAGCGAATCGCCGTAATGACACGTCGCGTAGGGAAGTCGACAAAAACAAGACTAGCTCCCGAGAGAGAAAAGAGATCACCGACGGGTTTAAGATTCCATCCTGGAAAAAGAAAGGAATCCAAATTGAACTAGAAGACAGAATAATTCTATACGGCTATCCATGTACATGACCTTGGCTACTATGGCATAGAGAACTCTCACCTTTACCTCTCCCCAACGGCGAAAGGTACGATAAAGGTCAAGGGCCGTCCTCCGGGACATGACTTACAGTGGGCGGCATTAATCAATTGGTAATCTAGAATAAAAGAGCGGCGGACCAAGAGACATCCTAGAGATTTGTGCTAGTGTAACGAAATAACAGAGTGGATTCGTGTTCAACTGTAAAACAAGACAGAAGATATAGTGAATGAAAAGAAAGCACGAACAGCGACAAGTGATATTGGGGACACGGCCAATTCAAATGAGGCCACGGCCGCCCAAAAAGAAATCAGACAGCAGACTTTGGATTAAAGCGGGAAAAAACTCTCTCTTTATCCAATTTTTAAAGGGTGCTCTCATGGTGAGCTAACCGTTTTAATAATCTGTGGATTGGAGTGGGAGGATGGAATCAATTGCGGTCGTTGAACGGTTTCGAGAAAACGTGAGATCCTGATTTTGCGGCGAGAGAGACGAGCTATTCATAAGCAAACTAGGCTAAGATCTGTATCATTCCATGCTGTGAAAGATTTAAAAAAAGAAATATAAAGACGGCTTACATCTCGTTGTCTTTGAAAGAAAGTCTGGGTGCGATTGGACTGGACTGTCGGAAGATCTTTGGTGCAAAGCCGCTGGGATTATTTAAAGCAATTAACATAAAATTTATCCAGTAGCTGCATCTCCCCTTAAGGAAGGTTTTAAACTGCTGAAATTATAGAAAACCCCGAGAGATTCACAAAATTTGAATACACAGCGTCCTCCCCGCGTGTTTGTCCAAATACTGGTTAGATTTTTTTGCGGACGAGCTGAACCGCATACGGTTACTAACTGCTACGTGTAGAACATCAAACTGCCCATTTCGGTGCCTTTTTCTATTATCGGAATAGCTAGACCCGGGACACAGAATCCGTCAAAGTGACACCTTGACAAATAGCCCCCGTTGCAAAGGAAACTGAATAAGAGCTAACCCGAACACCAAAAAACGAACTGCTTTTCCCGAATTTTCGAAGGAAAAAGAAGAGATTTTTGAGATAAACTGAAAGCGTTAGTAAATACTATAGTTAGAAAAAAAAATATATTGTTTAAGTAAATTTATTTCTACTTAAAAAGACCTGTATTACAAAATAGAAACCAGTGGCAGGAGTTTTATAAATCTTAACTACATTAGAAAAACTTCTAGCAGTGAAAATTATGGGATAACGGCTCAAAGTATTACATGTTGGCTTCGTCACAAGCCTTGAGAGCATCGTCACGCTCCTCAGTGAGTTCCTTGGTAGTGGCGGCCAACTTCTGCTTAGCGAAGTCATCCAAAGTCAATCCCTGGACAATTTTCCATTCCTTGCTGCTACCATCGATTGTGACGGGGAAACTGAAGATCAATCCTTCGGGGATTCCGTAGCTTCCATCGGAGGGAACAGCCATGGAGACCCATTCTCCCTAAACAGGCAAAATAAAAAACGAAATAAAAGAAAAACTAACAGGCTTGGTTCCATTGTGCCAGTCGTGGATGTGATCGCAAGCGGCCTTAGCAGCAGACATGGCAGAAGAAAGTTTTCTCTTCTCGATGATGACAGCTCCACGCTTCTGGACAGTCTGAGAAATTTTGCAATTTAAAGGACTGCTTTATAAATTTACCGAGATGAAATCTCCCTGGATCCATTTTTCGTCTCCAATGGCCGAGTAAGCGTCGACGGTGTTGCTGCCCTTGTTGACCTGGGCATGTCGAAGATCGGGGAATTGGGTGCTCGAATGGTTACCCCAGATAATGACGTTCTTGACATTTTCCACGGGAACACCAGCCTTCAAGGCAACCTAAAACAATGGGAACATATGAATAATTTAAAGGATTGTCTACCTGTCCGAGGGCGCGGTTGTGGTCCAATCTGGTCATGGCAGAGAAGTTTCTAGCAGGGATTTTCTCGGCGGCGTACTTGGCACAGATGAAGGCGTTAGTGTTGGCGGGGTTTCCAACAACGAGAACCTAAAGCATTATAATCGAAAAAATTCAAATGGAAAAGGATACCTTGGTAGTGGGCTTGGAGTAGCGAGCAAGGGCGAGTCCCTGAGATTTGAAGATCCTGACATTGGCAGCGAGGAGATCTTTACGTTCCATTCCTTCACGGCGAGGCATGGCACCGACCAAGAAGGCGTAGTCAATGTTTTGGAAGGCGTCCTTCTCGTTGGTGACGGCTTCGACAGAGTGAAGGGTGTTCAAGGCACAATCCTCCAACTCGAGGTGAACTCCTTGAAGAGAGTTCTCGCACTGGGGAACATCAAGGAGAACCAAAGTTACGGGCTGGTCCTAAAAAGAAAAGAAAAATAAATATTTTTTTAGAATAAAACTACCTTTCCGAATACATCTCCCTTAGCGATTTGAATGACCAAAGAATAGCCGATTTGTCCAGCAGCACCAGTAACCAAAACGCGGATCGGATCACGAGCCATTTCTGAAATTAATAATATTTTAAATGAAACCAAAATAAAAAGAGAAAAGAGTTTTTTGAGGTGAGCTGTCGATGGGAGCGCGTTGTTTATGACAATCGCGGCGGTCGATGGCACCACCAGCGGTCAAACGTGCATTCTGCCAACATGGCCGTCGACAAAGCCATGGCGCAAATCGAATGCACAGAAAACGATGAAAACCCTTTTGGGGTCAACAAAGGCACTTTTCGAGTGTTTTTGGATATTAAGTGGGATAAAAGGTGCCTTTTTTGAAACGCCAAAGAGCGAAACACCACAAGAGGAAGGATAGTCAAATGCCCAAAATAGGTAACAAAACAACATCGGTTTGTTTATAGGCGGAGCCACTCCTTATCGCCCTCCAAGGATGATCAATAGGGGCAGAGAGACTACGTTCTTTGCTCTACGAACAGTGGACGCAACAATAGAGATTCCTTTGAGGGTATCGAACAAGAAAGTCGATAGATATTCAGAAAAAATGGAGGTTTTTGAAGGTAAATTCTCAATGGTTACGAGTCGCCAGCTTGGGTAAACAAGTGATAGAGGGACGCTAGAGGAACGCGCATCGAAAATGTTGTTGTGAAATTGGAAGAGGCGTTTAGGCCGATCGCCGGCGAACGCTAGGAAATGTGAATAAATCGAAGCGATACCTTTTATATGAAATTTAAAAGCGACCCTTGCAGAAAGCGTGCTTTTTGAGGTCGGACAAGCGAGGGTGCCACGGCGAAAAACGCACATAGCCACGATGAGGATCGATATTATTAAAGCAATAGTACAAAGATCAAAAGGGCAAAAGAGGAGGTTTGAGATCATTGATATCCACGTTCAATCCACTGTGGAACACAAGAGACAATGGCTAATGTTTCTGCAAATGCCAGGTCCCAAGCCTCCTCCTTAACGCAGCCTATTGTTATTGAACGAACTAAAGGTAAACATGTTTACATTGCCAAGGCTCTCTGTCGTCGAAAACCAAATTCTACCTGGTCAGGAACTTTTCGGTGTAAACACGGGTGATCTTTACACCCCGGCGGGAACGCTCAATAAATGAGAATAAAATCTTTATTTACTTTTTCTGCAAAGAATGTACAAAGGAGAAAATGTCTTTGGCAAGTTTCTCAGGTTCTTCAAATGCTGCAAAATGCCCAACATCCTCGATCTCAGTGTAATGAGTGAGGTTAAAGAGATGTCGAGAAATTTCAGCAGGCGTCTTGTCGAAAAATTCGTTCATTCCGCTGGCATGGGCTGTTGGATTCGGAACACGACGTCTGAAAATCAATTCGGATCAGGAGTACAGTCGACTTACTCCATGACAATTCTTAAAGTTTCATCGGTAAAGAATTCTCTGTAGAAACGCTGTGAATTGGCGATATTGCCATTGGTCCAGTAGATCATAACGAGGGTAAGAAGCTCGTCCATTGTATACTTCCTTGAAGAAAAATATTTAAGAAAATCCCGTAACAAACTTTGTAAGACCTCCATCGGGCAAGTTGCGATGCTCCAAGTTAGTCCAAACGGCGAATTTCTCCAGAATATACGCGGCCAATCCAATTGGCGAGTCATTCAATCCAGTCCCTAGAATTTTATCTTGCAAAAAATTTGTTTCCTCTTTTGCAGCGCGCAAAAACTATCTCGATGGCCTAGAAAGACTGATACCAATCGTCTCAGACAACGAAAACAAATGGAACCCACCGACGGTGTCAGGTCGAGTTGCTTGGAGGTGCATGTATCCGGATTCAACGATCATTGTTCCGAGCTTACCCAAAGCGCTGTGAGTTTTTTGAAGAGCTGTGGAGGAGAGGAAGAACTAAAGGAATATTTTGTTAAAAATAAGAGATTACCTTGGGGAAAATGGTCGCAATAAAATCATAGACAACGACGAATGGATCACCAGCTTCAGCAAAGACGGTATTCAAATGAAGACCGAGAACACTAAAGAAATAAATTATAAATTATGTTGAACATACTTTTCTGGGTAAACTTTTGTCATCAAAGTCGTAATTAACGATCCCCAATCTCCTCCTTGCAGATAAAATTGTTTGTGTTCCAAACGGTGCATCAGTTTTCGGAAGATTCGAGCAGTTGACAATTGACTCAATCCTCTTTTATGAGCTGCTTCTGACCATCCATAGCCAGGAATTGAAGGAGCAATAACTTCAAAAGCTATCTGAAATAAAAATAGAAAGGAAATGTGAAATTGCTTACGTCTGTATTTACGCCGTGGGCCTTAGGATCACTCAAAATGGGGATGATCTTGTAGAATTCGAACACATTTCCTGGCCAGCCATGTGCCAATAAAATTGGAAAGACTTGCTTGTATTTCTTCTCTGGTGGATGTGCTCGAATAAAATGGATCTGTAAAAAATATGAAAAAAATAAATAAAAAAGTTCACCTGTAGTCCTTCGATTTGTGTTTTGTAATGTTTGAAAGTATTCAAAAGCTTTTCCTGCTTTCTCCAATCATATTTATTCAACCAGTAATCCTAGAATATATTGCATTTATTAAAAAGAAATTACTCACCTTGACTTCTTTCAAATAATGTGAATTGAATCCGTACCAAAAGTCGTTCGCATCCGTCAGTGGATCGTGGGTAATTCTCGCAGTTTTCAAGCGATTTTTCAAATCAACAAGAACATTTTCCTCTACTTTTACGGTAAAGGGATGAATTGCTACATCGTCCTTCTTCTGTGAGCCCTTTCCATAATAATGGTCACTTCTGGCTTCTTCTAGATATTTCTGAAAGAATAAAAAAATAGAAATCAATTTATAAATGTAACATACGGTGTAATCCTTCTCGTGGAACCAAAATTTAGCAATACCCACGGCCGCCACCGCCAAAATGACGGCAAAGGTCCATTTACCCATTACCTGAAAGTATGAAAAAGTATAAAAATCACACGGGAAAGAAATGTAACAATGATTTGTGACAAAATGGCAGAACAAGTAAAGAAAAGTGCGTCAAATCTGACAGAAAAGACGAATTTATCTTCATTCGGCCAGTTGTTTGTAGAGTTTCGGGCAATGTTGACCTGCCAACTGCTCTACGACCGATCGAACGAATTGAACGAAAATTTTCGAACAAGAAGATCAGGGGAAAAGGCAAAAGAATGGCAGATTTGCCAGTAAATGGGCGCCTTTTATCAGCAAACAGCTAGAGTCGAGTGTTGTTTCAAAAATGATCTGTGCGAGCAAATTGAACGTATCTACACAAACTCGGTACAAAGCACAAGAAAAAGGTCATAATCGATAGTTGGGCCACAATTGCCGGCAAAATGTACAAGGAATGTTCGAATTACGGGGCGACGGTGACTGCATATTTCATTTGTTCGAATAGAATGCCATTGCTCTGTAAAAGCGAACATCCTTGCTCTTTTAGCAACGAATTATCAACCATCGTCGAATCAAATTATGCTGTTAGAAACTTGGCTTTCTCACAGAAAACAGCAAGAAAGTGATAATTGGAACAACTTTGGCACTTTCCACTTTACTATGACACATAATCTTTACATGATTTTAGCACATAATATTTTTGAGCAGAACTGAAGATAAAACGGGATATCAGGATATGGCACATTTACCACCAGGGAGGATTGGTCATATTCATATAAGTTGTGGTTGGAGGAGCTGCTTGAGTGGAGAGATACCCTGCCTGTGGAAGGTAGCCGGTCGAAGCAGCTGAGAGGTACCTAAACTTGACTCATCAACAGTTCAATTGGAGTCTTACCCGTTAGCTGATGCTCCGAACGCCGCTCCAAAGGCGGTTGGATCGGTTGAGCAATTCTTCGAGTCTCGGACAGGCACAGGTAATGGCAGATTCGGCATCAGCGGCATTCGGAAACTTCTGGCGGAAAAGGCGGCAGTTGCAGGAGTTGTGAAGGAATTAGCTGTTGGAACTCCCAAAAGATTGGGGTTGATTCCTTTCTCTTGCATTGTTTTCTTCGTCTTATACCTAAAAATGCCGTATATTTCGGTCTAGGATTTTTTACCTGTGATTTTGAAACCAGATCTTGACTTGCGTTGGAGTTAGCCTTATCTGCATCGCCAGCGTTTCTCTTTCCGGTGCGCTGAGGTAACGTTGGTTCCGAAAACGCCTTTCAAGCTCGTACGTTTGGGCTTTTGTGAAGAGGACCCTTCTCTTCCTCTTTTTCCGTTTTCCTCCCTCGTCCTCCTCATCGCCATCTTCTTCATCCACAGCTTCATCATCATCGTCAGCTTTGGTACTGAACAGACCCAGTTATTCAGGACAAGATAGAATCTACCTGTTCTTATCACCCAGTGGCTTGTCCTCTTCATTACTCAACAACATCCCGTCACTTCGTTGGAAGGGATCCGCTGGAGGGAGAGAATACATTGATGTTCCGGGAGAGGTCAAATTACTTGTTTGGAAGTAATTCGTGGCATCGTAGGGATATGAAGCACCATTCTGATCCAGACTGAACGCCGGCGTCGCGGAGTAGCCTGAAAATTGTCAATGATTTCAAATTGATTGAATAGCCGCTGCTTGGAACCGTTTGCAGCTCTATTTCCGATGGTTGTAGTGTGGCTATCACTTGAGAATTGTTTGCTATCCCCTCATTGTCTATCTTCTATCGATTTCTGGATTACTTTTCAGACAAAAGAGATGTCAATTAAGGATTCTAAGTGAAATAGAACTTAGCTACGGTATTGTAGCGTTCGAAACAGCGATTCTTTAAAGAAAGTTCTATTTTGCAGTAACATCGATACCAAACTAGAGACTTTGAACCGTTATGGATCACAAAGTTGTTATCCCGAATCACAATGTCTGAGAACCATTATTTGTCAAAAGACTTCAAGTTGGAGGTCGAAATTTTCTACAGTCGACAGTTTTTGTTCGTTTGTCTAAGGATCCCTCGCGCTTATCAGTTATCCCAATGGATACACGCAGATAACGGCGGCTCTGCAGCGAAGCTCTGTTTGTGTGTCTGTTCGTGAACATAAGAGAATGTAATACAAACAACACGAGCGAAGAAATAGTGCTCCCGATGGGGAGACTTGGTTACTGTAAGCACACAGTCGGCAGCCGCCCCCAAGTCCTTATCCTTATTAGCCCCAAGTAATCTACCCAAATGCGACAACACTTCCAATTGTGGGAAAAAGTTAAGAGCCGTTAATTGGATAATCAAAGCATTGGTGGTAAATATACACAATGCAGGGATAAAGTTAAGCCACTACAACACGTATCGAATTAGGAGGCAAAAGTGTGAAATAGCATTGAATTCGAGGATCAGCACATAACCTACAGCCAGTATTTTCGTCTTCTGAGTTGGTAGAACTTAGTTGAGAGGGAAATTGACAAGTTTGAAACGGGTGCTGCCCAGAAGTGGGACCTCTTGAGCGGTGGATAGATTTCATTGTGGCAGCTGAGTGGAATCAGTGCTAAAGCTCTCGACGGTGTGTGGTTACGCGAGTCATTGACAGCTTCGACTAAACAGTTTGACAGCTGTTTCAAATCACACCTAGAGCGTGGGAAAAGTTAAAATCTAACTAGAATGAAGTGACCGCCTACAGAATAAAAGTGACGAGCACTGCAAATGAACCCCAGACAGTTTCTGGCATATTTTGGGCTACATCTAGCTTATGAAACTATGGAGATGCCACAGCCGCGGGGGAGAAAGACTGGAAATAAAAATGGTGTAGTCATCTTGACCGATGACTGTTGGACAATAAGTTGTAAGCTATGGGGGCACATGACGTATAATTTCACAATTAGTTTATCCCCTTATTACTGTTCCATTTATATGTCACTTTCCTTTAGTTGTTTCAAAAGAAACAGAGGTTATGTGGAAATAGTGTAACATTTTCGAAAATAAGGAAAATGGTAGGAAAAGTTTGGGTAAGTTAGATTTAGGCTAAAAAAATGTCTCGAGCAAGGCCGTGGAAGAGAATTCCGTGCTAGGACGAGGTGCAAAATGAAGTGAAAAGGGATATCTAATGGCTACTGGGTTGCTAATGGAAAGAACTAATAAAAGCTTTAAGCTGATAGGTGTGTCTTCAATTGTACGATTTGGTGGGGAAGGGTGCGAAGGACTTGAGAGACTGTATTCAGAAAAGAGCTAGTGGATTCTATGGAGGTGGACGAAACGGTAGGCTTCGAAGGAGAAAGATGATAGAACTTGTACAGTACCTGCTAATAAAGGCAGATGCTCCGTCCACGAGCTGGATTGCGGCGCTTGAAAAGCTGTAGACTGTGAATCCCATTTGGATGGTCTGAAAACTCTAAAGTGATTGAAGATGCTCGAAAAACATAAGAGCTGGTGTCCGATAACAAGACCTACTTGGGTTCTTGAGGAGCTGCGATGCTTCCAGGAGTGAGCTGGTCATTCTGAATAGTGGCCGAAGGGCTGGAAGTGCCCACAAGGGCCGGTACGTTGAACATACTCGACTTGGAGAGCAATTGACGACCAACCGCTCCGCCCCTGTGGTGCGCTACCGTAGACACACACGCCCAAGGGTGTACCGTAGTTGCACGCCCACATTATGGTGGCTAATTATCACTGACAGATAAGCTTAATGTGTCAAAATATTGAAGTTGTGAAGCAATTAAAAAATTAAGAAAGTATTTCAAGAGTACAGAAGATCTTGACAAAAGTCGAAAAGAACTTTGCCAGGTCTTGTCAGAATCAGGAAAAAGCAATTGAACTTGGAAGAGGGTCAAGTATAAATTAAAGTAATCTAATGAATTAATAAAATTAAGAAAAAGCCAAAGAAGAAAGGAGAAAGCCATCGTCGGGTAGGATAACGGGGATGGGAAGTGGCGGCGCGGCGACACTCAGCAGGACACTCACGTTGAGAAGGCCTCTCATCGTCACTCACAACATCTTTGCCACCGAAATCCCGTCTCGACTTGATCCGCTCTCCTCTATCAAGCCCATATCTTTATCCTCATCTTTCATCAGCTTTCTGCAACTCTTTTGCGGCGGCTTTTTCGCGCTCTTTGGTGATTTACCGGCGTCTTCAAACTGTCCAAGTCAAGTATTTCCACTGGTCTAAATTTTGGTCTCTGTTCAGCTTTGTAGTTCTCTCCAGATGGGGACAAGGGACCTGTTGTCATTGTTTTCCATAGCCTGTAGGATATCCCTTCCCTTGTGGCAACACTTCCGTCGGGGATCGTGTTTCCTGTTCAATGGGGAGCTCTAGCGTGTTTGACACCTCCGTAGGATAAAGAATCCTTTTCATAACCTTTGGACAGTCTTCCGATCTTGTCTGGCTGGCGTGACGCGATTCAACAATTCAATAGGACGGTTCACCGAGCTCAGAAGTCCGAAAATCTTGACGGTTATATGCAGAAACATAGTGGTTCTTCACGGCGCTTAAATTTCCATTACTGTATCCTAACAACACCGTTGGTGCCAGCCGAAGCTTTCAAACTAGGGACGCCTCCTTTTTTTGATAGAAATACGTTCTAATTTTCCAAATTTGGCAGAATCCAGCAAGAAGAACGCGGTCAAATAAAGAAGTTGAACTCTTGACCAAGTTCAAATAGTTCTCACGAATAATCCGACCGATCCTACCAGTAGAAAGCATCAGGTTTCCCAAACTGTTAGAGTATACGGAACGTGGGAGGCCACGAGGGTTCATGTTTGCACTGACGCAACGATAGAGAATACTGTATTTTCACAAATAGTCTGCATAACCCGAAACAATCCACTGATAGCCGGGACTATTTACGGTACGGATTATCTACTTGACATCCGATGCCACTGAACTCGCTCTCAGGAGTACGTTAATCGGACACGATTATGAGTCAATGTTAGCTAGCTTGTTGAAAAGGGAGGTGGGATTAGATCCCAGTCCGAAATTTTAAGCTAAAGCTGCTCATATCTTTTAAGCACCATGTGCGGACTATTTTCAACAATATAATCCCCATATCTTTTGAGCCAGCTGAGCCAGCTGCCATGCCGCTGAGCAGACTTTCCGGGCGGTATATTGCCAAGACGCCATTTGATGGGGTAGTCTAGGGAAATATTTAACTATGATTTGCTTTGGTCGGCTAATTACTGTCAAGTTATCGAAAACTTCGTTCATGGTAAAACGACAAGCCTCTCTATTCTAATTCTCAGTATTTTCGGCCCTACAACCGATGCACTGCACCCAAACTAGTATCCTATACAGCTTAGACTTCCTCGTACCGCCTTGTGAGGGATGATACGGGAATATCCATGTTTATCTTATTCGGCGGCGGCTACTGTGAGGGATGGTGCGCAGAAAGAAGAGCACACCAGTAGGGTCAACAAGGGGAGCGCCCGATTGTTTCCTTATTCCGACACTCCCGTTGGGGGAAACATCGACTAATCCTAAGATTATCTGCCTTACCGCACCTTATTGAGGGTTATCGAGGAAAAACTACAGCAGATAAAGCTTTATTCTTAAATAGAATAGACTTCGTCATGGATAGGAACTACTGGCAAGCATAGTGATATTTTCACAACCTGTAATGAAATCACAACGTAGAAAAAACAGTTTTTGAAAAACCGGATGAAAGAAAAGGAAAGGGACGTCTTTTAGACGAATGACTGCTGCTCGTCGGTATCTTCAGCTATCGGTTCAATTTTTATGACCAAGGAGTCGTCTTGTTGTGACCGATCGTAACCTGAATCAGCCATATTTGAAGATCTGAAATGCTTTCATTTTATGAAGTTGGGATACTGTACTTGTCAGACATTATGTCAAATTCTTTGGATAACAATCCGTGGCGAGTTTTACTCAAACCATCAAGATCATCGTCAGTTTTGTAGTCGCTGGTGCTGAAAAAATATTTTAACCTTGATGGTAACTGCGTCATACCTAACATCAGAAGCTGAGGGATATTTCTTAATAGGAGAAGTAACTTGTGAAGAGACAGTAGGTACAGGAGAAGGGACTTCATGTACTGCTGCCAAGGAATTGCTCGTTTGAACTCGTAATTGAGCTGTTTTCCAAGGGGAGAGACTTGGAGTCCAATTTGCAAGTGCTGATGACAACTTGCTTGGCAACAACGGTTCCTCGTCGTCCAACTGAACAAGCTATTTTTGGCTTTATAGGTAAAAAAAAACCTTCAAGATGGATAAAGTTGATTTCATAGCAGACGGTGGACTGGCCAAAGCTGGTTCAGAACTGTAGTCGAACTGAATTATTTTCTAAGCAAAATAGTTCAACTACAGTACCTTCATATCGCAATAGGCCGCAGACAAAAGTGACTCATCGTCCACAAACACTGAGTTCGTTCCAATAGTCGACGTGAAAGAAGTGCATGATTCTAAAAGACGGGTGACAGTAAAGGACGTCTGTACCTTTTCTATTGAAACTCTTATTCTTCCGCCATTTGATCTTGTCATTTTCATCTGGATCTGTTTGACAAGAGGTTGTTACCATATTTGATTTCTTAGCATTGTCGTCGACCAACATCCCCAGTTTATCGCTTTGAAGAAATTTGTGAAATATCATAGACCTAGGGGGAAAAGTGACTCATGGATATGTCATGTCTACCTCATGTCGTTTTTCTGGGGCTTGATCTTTTCCAAAGTTCGAACAGCGTTCAACAGACGGCCATTTCCCCGTAATCTATTAAAGTTGCGAACTTTTGGAATGGACCCATGGGAGGCTCGTGGAGTTGTAATTGTGCTATGTTTCGACTGCGGCGTCTTGGGTGATTCGGGATCATGCTCAGTCGTCGCTGCCGTTCTTGGCGTCGCCTCCTCCGCCTCTTCGTCTTCCTCTTCTTCTGACTCTGATTCTTCTGGTATTCCCAATTGTTTCGTCAACACTTTGTTGGCAATTCTACAATTACAAAGGGTAAAATGTAACGAGGATGTTTACCTGCTGGCCATCCACCCCTTCGCCTCCGCGAAGAATCCAGTCTCATGGGTGACACGCTTGATGGGCAATGTCAGTAGGTTGCCTAAAAAGTGAACTTCATTTAAAATTCTTTTCATGCCCGTTGCAGTCTGGAACGCTTTTGGTTGGAGAGTTCGCGGAAGTAAGAGTTTTCCTAAGATGTTTTGACACCCGTTGTCTGGGACAAAAATTCATGGAGGTTTGATCAAGGTGATACGTGACCCCCGGACAAGTAATTTGTTCTATCTCTACCGACTCTTGCCCAGGGAAAAGAAACATTCCAACACCCCGGCTGTTTGTTGATCGACGAGGTCATCGCGTTACAATGGCGCCGTAACTGACAAATGGTCACTAGAGGCCAGGAAGAAAGTGATAAAATAAAGTAGAGCTGCTCCTTATCCTTTAAATGTCCCCGCTTACCGGTCATTTTAAACTCCAATGGCATAGCTTCTTCTGTACAAGTTTCGTTGACTTCCACTTCATGTGCCATCTTTTCGATTTCTTCAATGTATTCATCCAACAGTCGGTTAAACAGTTTCTCGAGCGCTGTCTAAAAATAGCCGATTGTACCTTGTCCCTTGACCTTATGCATAGAATTAAACTGAATTTGCAACCCTTGAAGCCAGTTGTTAATGATTTGCAGCGGATCGTTAGTAGTGCGTTGCGGTATAGGATTTATGGCAGGAGAGATGGCGTCGAACAACTGACCTGGATGAGGTTGAAGCACATGGAGAGAAGAGCAAGTCCCACCAAGATCAACCCGAAGTTGTAAATCATCATGTCCGGATTGTCGAAGACTATGTCTCCTAGTCCGACCGTACTAAAATTCATTTAATAAGTTTGATTGGAAGGGCTACCTAATTGACACAAAATAAAAGTAGACAGAAGTCATGTAACCCCATTCAGCTTCCCAAAAATTTAGAAGAGTTGCAGAGAAAAGAATCCAGAAAATCAGCATGAAAAGAGCTATAGAAATAGGGAACGACGCATCGTTTGCTGCATTTTTCTTTGCATTCTCTTTATTCTAAATAAAATTTTGAATCTTGCAACGAATTGTGTACCTGTTTTTCCATTTCAGCAATAGTGATGATGGCAGTTTTCTGATCTGCCGGAGCAGTTCGGAAAACTTTCTTGGAAGCTGTCTCTAATTTCCTTTTAGAGGTCCGCAACCTTTTATAAAATTTCCTAAGTGCCCTGGACATAATTCTACCCATATCCTGTAAATGTCCAATTGATAGATTTGGTATATTAAACCTTTAAAATTACAAGAAATATAGGAATACCAAAAAGAATATAGAAAATACTAGCCGCTCTACCCAAAGCTGTCTTCGTTGTAGGATACCCGTAGCCTGAAAAAGTTCTTTGTTCTTTGAATCCCGTCTGGACCACTAATCCAAAAGATCTAACAACGTCTACAGCTAATTAGCTTCATTTTTTTTTTGCTGGCTAATCAGAAGACTCACCTATTGTTGTATAAAGTTGACCGGCATAGAACATAGCACCAAGCCAATCCCAAGGTGTGTCTTTACTCCTTTCTTCAATAACTTCTGTCAAATTCAAATGATTCATAAACCAGTCAATGGCTTCTCGTGCATGAAGAAGCTTAAACCATTTATCTAGTTCTTTGTCTCTGGCTATTTTTACCTGAAGCTCTTTGCTTGCTCGAATAATGTGATCGTGACATCGCACCTCTAACATACGTTCCACCACCTAAGCAGCTGCTTTCCGGGAAGAAAAAGTGACAATTGGGGTACCTGATTGAGTGCATAGGTCGTCTGATTGCGGTAATATAGACGCTGCCTCTGATCGTTATCCATCTCCACTGCTCGAAAAATGCTGGCTCCAAAAAGAGTGTAGAGGATCAAAATGGCAAATGGCAACCAGACACTGACTTGAAAACTTTGATACAACCATTTTATTCGTTTATATAATTGAAACATTAGCTCTGAAAGCAGTTCTTTAAAGGAAAAGTTCCCAGAAGATGTTTGTGAAGTTGAGATGAGAGGGCTCGAGGACTCCCCAAAAGTGAAGAATAACTGTGTCATGTTTAGAAACAAAAAAAAGTTGAAAAATAGCAGTGGTCACCAAAAAAAGTCCAAGAATAGATTCCAAACACATTTGATAAAGATTGAAGACGCTAAATGGAGTAGCTGTCATGTTTCCATTTGATAAATGGGCAACCTATGGGACCCAAGGGGTTGTCTCAATTTTCATTTCTTGTGGTCCCCTCACATATTTTAACATTAAACTTTCGCACCCCAAAGAATAACAGGGCAGCCGAGAAAGATAAACACCGCGAAGAGAAGAAGGGACAAAAACCAAAGAAGTAGAAGGGTATTCCTACAACACGTGTGGTCGAAAAGAGCCCGGGCTCTTGACAGATTAGCCGTAGGACTAAAAAGTGGCCAATGAATGATAGCTAGGCGGGTCAGGTCAATGTGTAAGGAATGGCTGGGATCAAGGAAATCATCTACTGCGCCTATGACTTACCTTCCTGAAACATACTACGAAGACTGATATATTTCCGTATTTCTCGACCACATTGAATTAATACAAATTTAATTTCCGACGTAAAAGTGGGGAAAGTTTGGAGAAAGAGAGAAAAACGAAGCATGGATAAATCCGGCCGCTGTGACCTATAATTACCGGCAGGCAAATACAGGTCCGATTACATTTGCATAAAAGGAATTCGTTCTGCTTACGCGCCCAAAAAGTCGGATGCAAAATCAGTATTGCAACTTTTGGAGAAAGGCAATTTGCATCTAAAAAGAGGAGCGTTCGGCACCTTCAGGTATCTTGATAAACCCGTCACTTTTTCTCTGGGGAACGTAAAAGTTTGGTGGATTGGAAAGGAAACGGAGGCAGAGGTATAAATAAGAAGGGCAGTTAAGGCTTCTTTTAGAACAGCGATAGTATCTATTAAACAAGGAAAGAGTTCAATTGGTTCCTACTGATAGGTTATCCATCAGTTTCACTCCAGCAGGAGGGAGCACAGCCTCACACACACAATACACACAACGTAATAGAATTCTTACAAAAAGCCCTAACATAAACCCCATACGTTCCAATAATTCCGATGAAACAATGGCTATTCGATTGTGGTTGTAATATCTTTTGAGCACATACTGAATGGACCCACCTGGGGTCGGGGACGGGAAGTTTTTATCCTGCTGTCGGCTACATCTATCAGATCCTAATTGTTGGAATCAACAGCTGACTCTCTTCTTGTGACGCGTAAAAAAGTCGCAAAAGAGAGAGAGAAGAATCTTAGGATGAATATAAAGGAGTCGGGGAGTCGGAGGCTGTTTGATTTTTGATTTACAGCAGAATATTTTTCCAAATTATCAAGGCCATTTTTAACTTTACATACTGATTTCGGATCAAAGCTGGGAAGAAACAAGCGTAAATGGATAAAAGGCACTGTATTTAAAAACACAGAAGGCACAGCAGACAGACGACGTCAGCCACCATTGAACTACTGCGGATGTTATTGTTTAGGATCTGCCGGAACTGACATAAAGGAATACACTAATTTTCTATAACAAAGAGCGCTGAAGTTAGACTCAGTAGATTCTTGATCTTAGAGTATCCCCTTCTTCCTAAATTACCCCCTCACGCGGTGTGAAACAGGAATAACCGTGAGAAAAAGACACAAAAGAGCAGAAATGGATAAAAGAGGCAAGTGCGGTTATGCAGGCGTCTTGTCTCGTCAGCTGTCAGAACAAAAAGTATTGTATAAACACGGAAGAATGAGAGATTTTTGGGAGACGGACAATAGAAAGAAGAAAAAACAAAGAAGCCGAATTTGAGGGAAAACATCAAGAAGGTAAGACGAAGAGAAATATCCGCAAGGATTGCACGTGAAAAGGAACAGAACCAAGCAAAGTGAGCTCATTAGGAGCAGTAGAAGCTGGCCTGAAGTCACTAGCAGTTCCTGTGGGAAGTAAAAAAATCAAACTATAGAAGACAATGAGTCTTAATGAATTATGAACTGGCTGAGAGGGTGAAGTGCAACGTGGGAGGGGCTGGGCGGAGTCCCCATAGACATATGCTCACACCTAAACCGCTAGAATGAGATTTTCAACAGGTGGATCGGAAAAAATTCTTAATATTTTTAGTTGTTTACTATCCAAATCAAAGAACTACCACCGTTTTTGGTTTATTTTTGGAGGCTGCCTTGTTCTGGCGATCTCTATGAATAAGTCAGTATTATTCCCAATTGATCATGTAGATTATCATTTAAAGCAACCACTAGCACATAAGAAACTGATAAATGTCCCCGATGTTCGCATCTATGACGGAGAAAGTCGAATAAATACTAAAGATCAAACCTGTCGCCCCTAAAAGTACCTCTTAATGCAATATTTAGGAGAAATTTCACCCACGCTGAACCCCCGAGATTACAAGGAACGAAATGTGACGTCGTTCTTTAAATTTTTTCAATTCGACCGCCTGGAGCTACGTATTTCTCAAATCAGGCGAGAACTCCCAATTTACTGAAGGATCGCATTTATCTGTTGACACAGGACTAATTACTTTTCAAGAGTGGCCAATGAGCGAAAATTTGTGGTGGTCATCCCATCCAGATTAACGGCGGTGTTCGCCTTTTCTTTAATAGAAAAGAAGAGTCAAAGTTTTCCTCAAGTGAGAATTTATAGCTAGCATGTGGTTTAAACGAGACAATTATAAACTCCTTTTTGTGACTTCGGGTTTAGCCGCCAGGCCGTCAAAATATAACAGCTCAAAGCTTTTACAACCAGCCCTCCCAGGTGACCCTCAAATTATTTTTGACAGTTGATGGGAAGAGATGGAACAGCTGAAAAGTGGTAAACTAACTCGACAACAGTGGCATCCTGCCATTGCAGAAACAATAACCAAGAAAATTAAACTCGTTAATCAAAGAAAACGGCAGCTCTTTAAAGAAAACACTAGCCAGTGAAAAATAGGACCTAAATTACTTAAAAGGACTCTCAGCTCTCTTTAGATAACAGTCTGAAGTCATGCATGCGAAGAGAAAAATTCCTGCTGTCATGTCAGGATAGTCAGATGTTCTCAATGTGTGCAAAACGCCGGCAGCCTTTGGAATCTAAACGTTCGCGATTTTCGAACTTGCGGATTCTGCAAAAGACGCTAATAAGGCTCTTCGCAATTAATAAACCAATTCAAGGTTCAGCCCGAAAAAAATTGGTCGGATGCTAATTAGAGGCGAGACTGCTGTGATCCCAGTCCTGTTGAAAATAATTGAAGAAAAGGAGGGGATTTTGAGCTTTGCTGGCTTGAATCCGATGTCTACGAGAGATTTAAAGAGAACGGGAAGAAAAAGCAAAAAGTGTAAAGTTGAAATTCTCAAGCAGTACCTGAAGCCCCCGGCCTCTGAAGCTATATAAATTGTGCGTCGCGCACTCGGCCTCAAAAATGTATGACTGGATTAAAAAACCAGAATGAAAACAGGGAGACTTCCAGGGGGTCGAACAGGGTATAAGGGAGAAAAAAATGTTTTTGGGTGTTCTCCATACTACCACAATCTACCAAGGATTATGGACGGCTGTCATCTGTCATCTGCAGAAGGTCTGAGAGGTGATTTACAAGACGGCAAAATCCTTTTATGTTGATCAGTCGGGGCAGCCGGCTTCCTTATTTAGACTTTCTCCAAATTCTTCCATCGTCCAGAAGCTTAACCAACGAACAAACAGAAGAATTTAAAGAAGTCTAGTTGGCTCCATTCAGGAATTACTGCTATAAACAAAAAAACGTCAGGGAACATTGCAGGAATGCAAAAGGTACTAGTCGTAGACACAATAGAATACGCAAATTGTCAAAACATCAATTACCCTCTTGGATAAACATTATTCCTTTTGATACCGCATGGACAATTCCGGCTTAAAGGAACCGTTCGCGGCTCCCATTTGTCGCCGAGAGACCCAGCTCTCTGAATATGTTTGCCCCGGTCTTTTCTCCTGTAGTCTCGGTTTCATATATGCGAGTGAGTGTCATATGCAAATATGAGTTCCCGTTCATACGACATGCGACTTCACGGCTTGCTCCTGTTCTTGCTCCTCTCCGCTAACTCTCTAACCTATGCCCCAGGCTTGGGCTATGAACAGCTAGTAAGTTTGTGTAATAATATTTTATTTAAATTTTAGTCTAATGATATCTTTTCTCAAATGAAGACCTACTATCAATTTCTTGAGAATCAACGCCTTCTTCCATATTTGAAACGACGCCTTCCATTTCCTGTGAAATCCTTGAATAAGCGACTTCTTTCTCAGTTAAGAACCATGCGTAGAATAAATTATTGAAGCGGACATCTGTAACAAATCTTTTCAGTTTTGCGCGTATTGCGGAAAACAGCAAAGATTTCTTACCTGTGAAGGAAGAAAGAGAGCTGACGACGGGATCATTAGCGATAAATGGCGGAATGGTTGCTTAGAACGGCTTTATATAATGACGATCAGCTGTCACGGCTGTCAAAGGCGAGGAGTGTCCGGCAGAGTAAGCAAAAGACGACCAGAGTGACAGTTACCAAACAATGTGTTTTGCCCCCTGCTCAACCTAATGGCCGCGCTTAATCACGGCTGAATGGGGGGAAAACAGTAGAGCATTTCATAGAAGTTAGCGCAAACGAAGCTTGAAAATTTGTGAAAAATTGGCGAATTGCTGGCCATCTCATGAGCAGAATGCAACCGCTATCAGACAACAAAATAATCTCTCCATGAGATTGTCCTCAGCATTCATTATTTTATTAAGAAGCCGGCCAGCATACAAAAATCAGGGGCCAAGGCACTGGCACGGTCACTGCGTCGTGTATTCTGCGCTTTGAAAAAAATTTCAGCCGCAGGCTTGATTTAATTTGGAAGCAGCCTATCTTGCTTATTTTGAAGATCCACACCACATGGCTCCTCGGATCCAGCGCTCGCCTGAAAAAAAATTATTAATAATTGAAAAAAAGCGGCTGGATTTTGGCTGACCGCCTCAGACGGCCGCAACTTGAAGACTGATGTGAAATTTGACCAAATAAAACATTTTGGCCAAATCTTGTTAACTGGCTGTCGAATAGACAAGATCTACATTTCCTGTACACTAAACTGACAGACCCGGGCCTGTTTCCCAAAATTTACGAATGAAATGATTTTATTCAACCACTTGTTTGCTTTGTTATTGTTAATGATTTCATCCAACGACAGTCCCTTCTCTTCCGACCGGCGATTACAAAGGGACTCATTTTTGGCTTGACTCATTTCGACTATACGCGTTGACAGTACCCGCTCTTTTCTCGAATCCTCCTATTGTCCTCCAACATACGGGGTATTTTTCTGAACTCTAGTTGACTTTTTTTAAAATAAGGATCTTCCGCTCGGTTCGATCTCCCCCTTAAATTCAATAGGTCAATAAACTTGTTTACTAAACATCATTGGTGATTAGTATCCATCCGTCAGACAGGCAAAAAATGGCTTTTGGGGCTCCTGTGATCCTTTTCGGTTTCTTTTATTGCCTGCCTCTTTTCAATCCTCTTGTAGGATTGACGAGAATCAATAAAATATATAGACTCCCGTTTTCCCATCATTTGATTTTCCAATTGTCTCGTCGGATTTCCAAATGGCATGGAATCTTTGCCCCGAGCAGCCAGTGAAATGACTGTAATGAGAAAAATGGCCCATCATATTGATTGCGCAAGATTTTACGCATTATCGATGCCCTTTCCCACATGACATGCGACTTTTTATCTCAAAAAGTCTCCGCCAGGTTTAATAACAGCCGTTGTATCTCAATGCTATTTGCCTCAATTTTAGTATTTAGACAAAACGAGAAGAATGTCGAATCCTAGAAGGAGGGAGCGTTATCCCGGTGATTACTCGCCGTTGAGATTCCGCGTTGTTACGTCGTTTCTCAGAGAAGTTCTTGAGCAAGTAATACTTTGCCTTTATTTTTAATTCTCTTATAGCACATAGCTCAGTTCACCATTCGTGTCACTCGCGATGGAAAGCGGGTTGAATACAAATTGGAAGGCGTCACAAACCTCGGCCACATTCTGCAGATAGAGGTCGAAAATATCACTTTGAACCAGATCAAAGTGGAAATCATCAACAGACGTAGAGTCAGGGAGATCGAAGAAATGCTTGAATTAAACCCTGAAAATTATTTCTTTTGGGGATCACCCGTAGACGTAAGTCTTTCTCCTTTTTTTTCTGTACAGTTCTGAGTTTTTAGCTGAGGCGTTATCATACCACTTATGCTGCCGATATCATCCATACATCTGAGTTGGATGCAGGAGAAACCATGAAGGTTTCAATAAATTACGAAGGACAAGTCGTGCCCGTTACTGACAACACCGACAAACGAGAAGATTACCGGATGGATATTATTGAAAAAGAAGGCAAGCTCAGAGTTGTTAACAAAGGCTAAATTCATACAAAACATTTCTGAGATTTTATTTCGTTATCTATTCACGAAAACCCTCTTTTCTTTGTTTTATCAAGATCTTTCCAGTCCATGTTTCATTCTTGCCAGTATACATCCCCCTTTTGTTTCCAATTGCCCGTATTTCTCCCACAATCTGCAATAAACTGTTGATATTCCTTCCGTAGTCACAATTATGAGGGAAGAAGGGGCGGAGTCGGTTGCCTGATCTCGCATTGATCGAACCCCGTAGGAGCATCTTCTGCTTTTGTCATCTTCTCCTGTAGGACATCCATATTATCCGAGTTCCAGTTAACCAACCCTGCCCGCCAACACACAAGCATCTGCTTTAGCTGCTCTCCTTCATTCTGAATCTCATCACCGGTGCCATTTATCTCCTTCCTAGCACGATGTGGCCCCTCTCGTGACTATCTCTATATCCTTTTTCGCCTTCTCTTAGCCTGATGCCTGTACTTTGTCCTCTTTGATGTCTCGCCTGTTTAATAATGCTTAGCTGGGAGGAATATTCTTGGTGCAAGATGACCATACGTTTGTTTTTTAGCACGTGAATGGAGGACGAAAAGGGGGCAAATGGTTTTCGACCCCGCTTTTTGTGCGTAAACATCCAGGCTATATCTATATCATCACCGGCCCACTTCCCTGTCGGTGATTTGTTCTAGAAGGAGACACCTTTTGACCTTACTCATAGACACCTTACCAGTGACCCCTGCCCAATATTTTTTTGACCCGAACACTGCGTTAGATTTTTGCGGATCGCTGCCCAATCAAGTAGAAAATGCTTACGATCGGCGTTCGAACGTCGAACGCGCTCAGGTGTTTTGATTCTTTGCGTAACAAGTAGAAGTTCCATCGTGCTAGGCTGTGCCAGGGTTGCAAGGGTAATACACATTTCGGGTCGCTAACTATGAGAACGCTTCTTCGAGATGTTGCACTTTAGTGCAAAGGTACCATTTTGTTGACAGGGACATTTGAATTTCCCTTATCCCGGTACAAACATGTAGCAGTATCATCCAAGAGCCGCACACGCAACCTCTCTTCCAAAAAATGCAGAGGTTGACTAGAGTTCGCCGTTTTTTTCCATCGAAATACTGGGGCTAGATTACTGCGCGCTACGAATTTATTTTCTGGACAGGTTGGCTCTATCAAATTTTGTAAGACAGCTTCCTCTGGAACAGTTAACCTTTTAAAAAGAGTGTAGTCAAATGCCTACAAGAGTGCTTCTAAATAGAACAATAGCCTCACAGTCTAGACGTGAGAAACAAGAGAACTGCTGCGTATTCACCTTCCCGTTCGGTTCTTTATGCTGATATCAACGCCGTTCTTTTTTTGTCCCGTTCGGTTTTTTGCGGATGATCCTTTGAACTGAAGACAGCTTGCAGCTTTTCCGAAAATAACAATACAGGATCCCGATCGACGTCAATTTCAAAAAATGCTTTTGCGTTTCCTGGGATAGGCTAGACAGTTACCGTAACCCATCCCTCTGCCGGAGGAGTCTTTGAGCTAGGGAGAGGGATATTTCTAGAACAACTTTGGCCCAGCCGCTCAGACTGTCGCTCACTTTTTGCTTTTGCGACATTTCTTCAAAGCAGACAAAGGATATTCCAAGTCTGGTCTGCTCGACCTCGCGTCTGGTCTGCTCGACCTCGCTTACTCTAATTTCTCTCCGGAATCCCGCCTCCTTTTTCCTCTTTCTGCTCAGTTATTTTGTAGATTATCTCACCATTCTTCCCTCTTTTACCCGGAGACTATTCATATCTTGTAGATCGAGAGGGGGAAGACACTGAATCATCCCTATGACATGGCTTGTCTCCTATATTACACGTAAGCAGAAGGTTCACTTGATCTCCCGTTTCTCATTTTCTCTGCGTGATATATTCTCAATTCTTCTCGAGATGATTATTTTTTTAGGGTAATGGCCTATCTTTCCGAAAATTCCGAAAAGACTTCGACTTTCAATGTCACGAGGTGAGCCTCCGGAGAAAACTTACCTTTTTCTGTAGAAATCTTTACCGTGACTCTGATTTTGCTCCGGTCGATTACCACTCTATTGAGACTGTCCAGTGTATCTGTCATCATGGTCGGAGATATGCTATTGCTTGTACTATCCACGGGTAACATTGCACCTTAACAAATTCAAAAGAATGTTCAGTCGCAATTCGACCTGGACACCTCCAACTGTCTTGAGGAGGACCGTTTGTATCAGAGATGTGCCCGAAAACACACCTCATGTCGAGCTGGAGAAATGTTTCAAGTACGTTTTCTAGTGGTTGAAAATAATGAATTTAGTTCAAATAAAGACAGGAGTTGGGACCAAACTCTCTTTCACAGATATGGTCAGAATAACATAAATGATGCTACCAGCTCCCTGGACGAGTTTACCAAGAATTTCAAAGTAACTGAGCAGCACAAGAAACATGAGGAGCACTATCTGAGGGAGATGCAATCCAAGATGTGTCCTCCTACTACCGATGCCATTGAGGAAGTTCCTGTCACGGACCAACCGGCCAATCCAGGTCTTTGGAAGAGAATTCGGAAAGGGTGAGAGTGTTTGCTACTTTTCTTTTGGATTTAGCCAGTAATTTTCTTCCGTTCCACCAATTCCTTCCAGATTCAAATCAATTGGTCAGAGGAAGGCGGGTGACGAGCAAAATCGCAAGTGGTTCTCTTTTCGAAAGAGACAGAATGTGGCTCCAGTCGAGACTCAGGTTGAAGAAGTTGCCAAAGAGCAGCCAATTATGCAACATGCCGACAGTATCAACACGGTCAGCTCGTCTTCTGTGGGAAAGGACTCCAACTATCCGCCTAGTGTGGAGGAACTCCAGGCTCGAAGCGCTTCCTTCAAGTTCGATCCGTTCAATCCTTCGGGTTCTGTCCACAGCGGCTGGGAGGTCGCCTCTTATTACAACTATTCTCTCCCGGGTTCATTCCGATTGCTGTAGGTTACTTGTACTATTTTAGACTAATCCCGTTTCAGGGAAAACAATCAGGCCAGCCACAGTCGCCGAGGTTCTCAAACTTCTTCTGTCAGCCAGCCAGCCCGCCCCAAGCCGAAGTATTCGCCTCGAAAGTCGATGGTCCAGTAGATCTTGTATGTTTCTCCCGTGTGTTGTATATATTTTCCGTATCTATTCCCCCTGGGTAGTTTCATATTTGCTCATTTCCCAAATATCAATTAGCATAATAAATTCCCGACGATCCTAGTAAATGGTTGAAACAACAATTTCTCACCACTGGTGGCATCGGGTATTACGTGACTCAAAAGACTATTACACAACGGCTGTCGTATTGGTTGAGCTGCTTTTTGGCTGGAAAAACACAGGGGGCAATGCTTAAATTCTACAAATATGGGAATTAAAACTTTTATTATAAACAATACAAGAAAAGAAGAATAAAGGAAAGAAATAGAGATAAATGAACAGCTCCTTGAGAAGAGGAACACAGCTGATCCATTTGGTATAGGCAGCCGGTGTCGACTTCTCCTTCTCTTCTTATGATATTGGTTGCCGCCCCACAAGAGGCAACACCAGCAGGAACACCGCATTCCACCTCCATGTTTGCTCTGACACATGTAGCCATGGTCACGGCGGCGCTGTAAAAAAAGATGTCTTCATTATTTTTCTTACTTACGGGCAATTATTAGCGAGATCGGCTCCTTGGGCGCATCTGTGCATTCTCTTGGTTAATGATGCGCCGGAAAAAGCTCGACTGAGACAGTCGCTGTTGGCCATAAAAACGGGACGGCCTGCTCCGCAAACAAATTCAAAGAAACCGTGATTCTGGACATAGTAGATTGCCTCATTTAAAGCGGTCATCCTCTGTGTGTAAGTAGAAAATACGGGGACATTTATACAAGATTGGGCATTTATCCCTAGGCACTGTTCCAGTTCGTCAAAATCCCTGGAAATTGACTACAAAAGCGAAATTCTCTACCTGCAAGTGTTAAATAAGTCGATCTGTGTTTTAACATATCTTTCCAATAAAACGAAAGGAGGAAGAAAACCATTCGTCGGACGAATTCCATATTTCTCAAGGTATCTGACATAGCAATTGATAACACTCTGAAAATCCATCAGTGTCCCCATAATAGAACTAACTGTGGGATCCTTGCACCGATTTGGCACTTGCGGAAGAAAACTGTGAGGTCCTTGGGGAATGTTTGGCTGTTGTGGGATAAAATTTGGAACCTGTTGTGCATAAACAACAATAGGAACGCCTGAAAGAGGGTCGAGATTGGTTGTTCTGAAAACGCCTTTCACTGAGGTTAAGCCAGTTGCTCGGATCATGCTGTTCTCGGTTACTAAGTTGGAAACAGGTTTAAAACATCAATTTGGACTTCTTTTCTCAGGAACGGTGCAGAAAATTGTGTAAAATTTAGCAATTTTTGGATGCGCTACACAGTTAGCTTGGAGTTTCTAAAAAATATGAAATCTGATGTCCGCGGGCCCATTCTCCTGCGAAAATTGAAAACGAAGAATTTTAACCAGGATGTTGCAAAAGAATTTTAAGGAAGTAGGGCAAAATTTAAAAAAAAAGTGAAACCGAACCGTACCTGCCAAAATCCACAACGCGATACAACTGCTGACCAGCATCGTTATAGGCAGAGTGACACAGAGATGACACAGATCACGTACCCGGGGCGGTTCTCTCTCTCTGGAAATCCGAGTTTATGGGAAAATGATTCAACAGGTACGAAAGTGGAGATCGAAGCAGTCAGCTGGAACTGTGAATATATTTAAGGCCGGGCTGTTTGTGACAACAGAATTCTCGAGGTATTGTTCGTTCAAAAAGGGCACTGTAACCGGTTCTCAGCAGGGTGGGCACAAGGATAATCTTCAAAGGGATAAAGTCGAGAATGGTTTAGAGTGACTGGCGGGTAGGTTCGCCACCTGTGCGGGTACTCGAATACTCTTGAAGACGTTGTTGCCTATTCAGCTCGTGTGTGCTGGGTGAGTCAGTCGGCTGGACAACACTGACCTAGTGCATGTTTTCCATACAGTTCGCTTGCAGAATATTGTTCATTGGAGCATATTCATCTTAAACTTCTTGGAAATTGTCCAAAATGGAGCTTTTTATGAGGAGCTCATTATTGAGGTTTTGTATTCAGCAGACGAGCTTTTACAGCCATAGCTGGGACAGTTTTATGGCAATCAACAAAAAACGTGGTGATCGAAATTTTAATTTGCAAACACAGAAAACTAACGGGAAGTTCTTAGAATCCGCAACTTTCACTATTCTTTTAGAGTTCTCGAAGTTTTGGCCTGCACGTTACGAAAAGCCCCGACTGGCCGTATTTCGAACATTTCAAACTTATTACATGTTATAATGAAACATTGCTGCTCATTTAATCCACTTTCAATGGTTTGATGTTGCATTTGTCTTCTAGTCGACACAGAATAAACATCCTTCCCCGTTTCGTACACATTCTTGTAAGTATAAAGTGCAAAGTGATCCTTGATATAAACTAATAGACAGCGGTTAGTAATATACCTTTTTGGTAAGGAATGTTGTTTCAGAATTACATCCAGAGACATCTTTTTACTGAGGCTTATGATGTTTTGCCCTTTTAAATTGTACCTACAGTAGTAAAATAATTCGTTGACCCCGTCATGAGACGGGCTACAAAAACTTGGTTTTTTTCGAAATCGGCTATTTTAGAAGATTTTTTACTACTCGTCACACGTCTTTTTTAACGGGATGATTTTCTGTTTTTATTGGTACCGGGTAGCCAGTGTATTGCTTCTCATCTGGGTAAGTCACTCTCCTTAATTATAAAACGCTATCCTTTTAGAATTACAAAATGCTTCGAATAATATGGAGCGCGCAGGACCAGGACGGATTGCAGATAGCCGTTCTTTGTTCTATCGCTGGAATACCGCCTTTCTTGTTGGATGCAACTGGCACTTTGGTAAGATGTTTCTATTTTCTATAACGACTCCTGCAGTCCTTTGTTGACTACGAGGACATGACGGAAAAGAAACTACTCAAGATGATTGAAATTTATCGAATGGTAGTTGTTTTTCCTATTTTGGTAAGCATACACGCGTTCTGTCAAAGAGATTATTAGACAGTAATGGTGGCATTCCTCGTCTTCGAATGTGATGGTCAGATTGTGGATTCTTATCGTAAGTTATTCAAATTTTAAAAATGAACAGCTGTTCCAGCCATTTTTCTTTATTGTCTCGGTCTTCTTCTTATCCATCTCATCAATGAGAGAATAGAGCGAAGAAGGTTCCTTTTCAAGCAAGCTGACGATATAGTCGACGGAGCTCTCTGATCTGCCACGAGGCTAAATCCGTATCACCTTGTGTTTTGCCAGAATGCTGATAAACATCTACACAAGTTCACATAATCCTAGTCACTCTCTTCTTTCTTTTGACCCAATTTGCAGGGAATTTACACAATATGTCCAATCATAATCCAATTTTAGTAATCCTAGACAAGAATACCTACAAGATATGTTGAATATTAATAAGATTATGTGTGTAGTATTGAAGTAGATAAGAAATGTGTCTTTCGCGTCAGTGATCACCCGGCGGGGTGTGTCAGCTCGCCGTTTCCATCCTCGTAGAATTATCCATTTAATATATGTCTGTCGAGGATAATCTGCCGTGATTTCTAAGCTCCTGGGATACTTTGTCCGCCTCCCAAATAGACAAGATTCCTGCTGAAATCGAAGTAAATTAAATCCATTTGAATGAGTCTAACACCCAGGCAACAATATCGCCTTCCATTCACGGAACGGAATAAACAGCGAATATTTCCTTTTTTTGCTTTCATTTCCTTTAAATAAATGACTAAGACGAAGCCTGTTTATATAATTTATTAGCTCGAGGTCTACACTAGTACAATCTGTGCACACACTGATTAAAGTAAGACGTGCTGTCGCTAAACTTATCCCGTTGATCTGTTCACATGCCATAGTTTGATTAGATCTCATTTTTGCTCTTTTGCTACACATTCCCATGTTCAGATTAAAAGTCCCAGGTCTGCTTTTTCGTGTCTTGATCTATTTAGGATTTATTTTTTCTATATCGGCTGTCAATGAACATTAGTTACCCCGTCTGATGAAAGTCTGATCGCTGGGCACAGTCTATGTTCAATTAAAACGTCAACCATCTCCTTTACTATTCATACCAGCGCAATCTCATCATATTTCCCAGTATATTTCTTGTCCACGAGACGGCTTTTTACTTCATTGAGCTGCTTGATTATGTACGAGTGATTAACGCGCCCGCCTGAAATAATGTCCAGAGATGAATAATATTATCAGGTATCACATTGCGTCAGTTTGTAATTCGGAGATATGAGCCACAAAGATGAGCATGTTCTGTGTCAAGTGTGTACCCGTCCTTGCGCCCGATTCAATTATAAGGGTATTGTTTGCGAGTAAGTTTTTCTATTGAAATGACTTGAGATCATATCTGCAGCAATTGTCGGGTATTTTTCTTCCGAAAAGTTACTCTTAAACGGGGATACACCTGCTCGTCTGGAGGGAATTGCAAAATATCACCAAGTAGGCAATCTCTGATTCTTTTTAAAAATTCTTACCTAGAAATTCGGATTAACTGTTCAGCTTGCCGATTCCAGAAATGTTTAGACGCTGGAATAGATCCAGAGGGTAACATCGCTTATGTTATATTATATGAAATTTTTATACAGAAGTAGGAAAACGATTCGACAAGAGGCTGGTAGTTCCCCATTTTACGAAGAAAATGGTCAAGTCGAATATTTTCCGTTTCCATGAGCCATGCGTCGCGTATGGTGCAAGAGTCCTGCCAATGATCGGCAAAACCCAAAACGTCCTAGAATTTGTCCACATCATGATGGATTTTGAAAAGTAGCAGGGTGTTTTCCACTTGAACTGATCCCGTTTTTTTTCAGATTAACTCATAATTATAGTGGGAAATCACCGCAGTTTGCAAAGACTTGCATGGACGTCAGTTTTGGGGAAGTCATAAACAACCCGGCTCTTTCGTGTGAAAGAGATACGGTTGGTCACGTAATTTTTAAAATACAACCCGGATTCACAGGCAGCTTTTTCTGAGGTTGGAAGTCTGCCGAATATTGTTGAGATACCTTTTTCAAATATTTTTTGTCGGGTGCTTACCTCGTTTTTGGATTTTGTATCGGGAATCGAGGAGATACAGAAATTGAACTTTCTCGACAGGGTAAGGTAATTCTACTAAATTTTACACATCCTTTCAGATAAAAATCTGCCAGTACAATGTAATGGATTTTGTTAAATTCAACATTTGCTATTTGCATTATGATAGCCGAGCAAAAGGAATTCCACTGGTCAGATCGCCCAGATTCATACTGGAAAATGCCCCAAATGACTTGTAAGTCCACTTATAAAATATAATTTAAACCAATTTCAGTTGGAGTTCATATCCGCCAGCCTATTTCAGATGTCACATGCAGATTGTTGATATATTTGCCGATCTGAAGGTCACAAAAGAAGAGTATATCCTCATTTTAATAATTGGGCTTTTGGCAACGCGTAGGTGTATTCGAAATCTGTTTTGATTGTCCAAAATTGCAGCTGATTCATTGTCAGAAGAAGGTTATCGAACAATAAGCATCGGCAGAGAGAGATACTCCGTGTTGTTGGCGGATTTAATCAGGCAGACGAGTAAAGAAAATGGGAGAATGGAAGTCATCATGAGGGTCAGATCACTTCTCTCAATACTTCCCCTAGTCAAGGTTGATATCATCTCCTTCAAAAATATTTGCTATTTCAGGAAGCTTCCCAATTTTCACATCAAAAACAAAGAGAAATGGTTTTTAAAAATTATGGTAATATGAATAACCGACTAGGCTGGGAGATTCACATTAAAGAATATTAATAAACGGCTTTATTTAACAAACCAGTTCATGTCTTGATCTATTTGGTGAAGTTTGGCTCAGCGAGGAGAGACTCCCAGTAATCGGACTTAAATCCAGGGCGGAATCGACCTCTTCCAGAAATCAGGAAACTACTGTAGCTGTGATGTTTCTTATGCGGATATTCTTCCGTCGCTGTTTCTTCTCTCTGAATACCGTAACCATTTTGTATAGTTTGTTACCTTGCGGATAATCCCAAAGTTCGGCTCTGCTGCGGCCATGTTCCAATGTTGATTGAAACCTGGTCGGAACTCACCACGTCCTCCTGTCAGTGATGGACGAACTCTCGCACATAGGGGGCAGGATGGCGGTTGGAACGCGTTATTAACTGTTTCAACTTCTGAGAAAAAGAATAAAAACTTGGAGAGGATACCTGCAATCACCGTTGACAAACCATAAGCCATGAACCAAAATATAATAATAGCCTTTATGTCCATTTTTTTGAAAATGAATGGGATTGAGGCTGGTAGGATAATAGGCAACTGCCAGTCACGAAGACGTTATCCGAAATGAGGTGTCTCCCTCGACCACCCTCCTTCTGTCGTACGTCATGCTACCAGTTATAGTCGAGACGGGAAATAAATGACTCCGTGGGCAGGAAGAAGATTGGACGTCGTTTGAGAGACAAAACGGCAAATGAGGAAGTGGAATCTGAATTTCGTGGGAGGTTGGTATAGCGGACAAGATATCATTGAAAAAAACGCGGAATGGTTCATCAGAAAACGAAGTTACTTTTTTAGTATGTTGCGCTGATCACAAAAACCAGATTACAGAGAGGATTTCACCGAATTGGCATCATTCAACCACATTTGTCAATTATATAAACGCTGTTCTGCAAAACTTTGTCGTTCCGAGAGATCAGATCTACTTTTGGCATCTTTTTCCAGAAATCTATAATCTGTGTCTCTGTTATTCCCCAGGGACTCTCATATGACAAGGTCATCCTCCTATAATTTAAAACAATTATTGCAATAGGACATATGTAATTTTCCCGATACCATCCTCCTCACTTCATATAAGCAGAAGCAGCGAAATCGCTTCTTACCAAACTTTACAATGGGCTTGGCTTACGATTTGTTCGTTTCTATCGTCTCTCTACTGTCGGTTCCTATTCATATTCTGCTTATGGTAGGCATACGCAAGGTGAAGAAATACTTCTCCAGAGGATTCTATAGTATCATCATGCACTTGTGTAAGTATTTTTTTGGGCATAAGAACATCAAACTTTGAAAAAAATCAAAGATTTGGATGCGTGCGTGAGAACGGCTTAAGTAAAAAATTACGAATTGACTGACAAAAGACGCTCCCCATTTACCATGATTATGCGCCCAAAGTACGATACGCCCAAAAACCATGGCAATTCCAACAAATTTCCTCCAGGATGCAAAGAATTACCATTACAGCGATCTGTCACATCCTCATCTCTCTGGTAAATGCTATTGTCGCCTTACCAGCCAACTACCCACTTGTACGCGCGTTCCTGAATGAAAATCCAACTCTCAACTGGATTGGTACTGGTCACAAAAATTAAATAAAGGCAACACATTTAGTTGGTGTCATTGGAACTAACCGAGGATATTCCCTGAAATGGGTTATGGAAATATTCCTGGCAATTATTGCCCTAAACCGCTTGGCTGCTGTGATAGCTCCAATGGCTTTCCACAAGGTAATCCTTTTACGAGGTGCTATTACGGTAAATTTAAAGAGAAATGATGCTATGGTAACTATTTTGTGTTTCATTGTGTGGGCGGTGTTTGTCGGAATTCGCCTCCCGATCATTTGGCCTCTTCACCTAACCATCTATCATCCCGAAGATGCACCTGGTATGACTCATGTAATTTAATTATATTTGACCACAGATCGAACTATTTACAATCTGGAAGAAAAGGGCTATACGACTTTTTGCATTTGGGTTGGGATCACTGTCGGCGTCACAACTTTAATTATTACGTATCTCTCCTACATGATCATTGTCATAAAAGTTTTCGTTTCTCATGTGGGTTTTCCAATGTCACTTTAGGATCAGAACACATTTTTCAGGTTTTTGGGAACAATAAAATGAAGCCGCAAATAAGACGCTCGGTAATTGTGGCCTGCGTCTCGACGTTTGGACTATTCCTGATGAGTTTTACTGAAACTGCGGAAGAACTCTATTGGAGACTTTGGCAAGTCGACTTTGTCCAAACTGACACATATTACCTGCTTATCAATGCTGGACTCGAGTACAGTATCTGGTCCCTTCCCATCACCATGGTTGGTATGTTCCCTGAGGTATACAGACGTTTCCAGCAAAATATGAAGAGTATTTCAGCTTCGTCAACAGATCCTACGTTTTCTCAAGCTGAAGAACAACAAGGCTAACATCGTCCACGTCGGCAGCAACCCAAACATGTCCAAAACAACTACCAGGATGACCGCCTAAAGAAATACTGACGCAATTCTTTCCAAATTTGCGAATCTAAAGGAAAGGTTACTTTTATTAAACGTTGTGTTGTGGCCTGATTTATAAATAAATAATAGTAAAAAAATAAGATTATACGACATCTCGTTCGTAATAATTCTTTGAGTCATAACCAACCGCTGGTCAGAAAAACGGATTTATGACGTATCGGTCCGTGGCATTGGATAAAATACACTGGGGGCGTAGATCGCGGACAAAAAATGCATCATCCCATAAGCCCAGAGGTTCGGCGGAAACAATTTCTATTTGCAGAAGTGAGAAAAGTTCCTTGATGTTTTTACGAGCTGCATAAAGCTGAGCGAGAATATATGGTAATGTTATTCCAAGCATCATCTCGTTTAGTTTTTTAAAGCAGACATCAAACGCCTCTGATGTTTTCATCCTTTTTTTAAAACCCGGGCAATGTGTTACTAGGCACGAGTAAATCTGTCGGCATTTCATTGAAGCATCTCATTTGATCCCCAATAATCCGAGGGGCAGCCGAGAGCCCCATTGATTGGCTCAAGTCATCTGCATAGTCTCCTGCTTTGTCACTTATGTAATTAGTCCTTCATCATCTCTTCTTCTTGAATATAAATGCGCGCCCTTTGAGTGTTAGAGCGACACTACCACCCGGCTGTCTATCAACAACGGAAACAATGACATAGGGGAAGTTTCCGATAAGCTTTGCTCATCTGCATCGGCTATCAAGAGGCGCTTTTTATATAATTTCATGCAAAAATGACTCTCACTTATTGGAGATGGGATCTCGGGCGGGCAATGTCCCTCTTGGCTCATCATGGCTTCCTGGATTAAGGTACAAGAACTGCCCGCGCATTACGAAGATAATCCTGTCTTCGGATTATTGCCAGAAGAAAATGTCGTGTTTATCCCGAGCTCGTGAAACCGCCCCAGAACCCCTTCTTTTTTCATGATTGACTGTGGGAAATATCGCTGCTATTTCTCGCTAACAAACTTTAGTATAGAAGATTAATCATTTGTTCTCCAGACTCTGTCCACCTCCCTCCTGGCACTAATCGCATTATCTCGACAATTGACATGTCTTCCATCTTTCAGCTCGGCGGCAAAATTGGTAAATCCAGAAGAGTTGTTCTGCGCCAAGGAGGCGGCGGCGACGCCGGTGCTCGAGGCAATACTGTTGACGTGCAAGTGGTTTGTACTATTGATTAAAAGGATACTGGTCTATTTAGTTGAGAGACAACGACGGCTCTCGACGAAATACTATTGACCTACAATTTAAAGAAGGCCGGTCTAGGAAGAATACTTTGGAATTAAAGGTGAACGGCGAGGTTGTGGCACCAGCTGTTCCTGCACCTCCTCAACCTTCTCCAGAAGTGAGTCATTTGCCTTTTTTTCATTAAACTAGCAGGTCTTGCGTAGATTTTCTTTAATTTCTTTTCCGCATTGCATTTATTAGGCAAATCACCGCTTGTGGGTTTTATAATCTGGCAATGTTCAACGGTTAATGTAATTCATTTGCTCCCATATTCAAAAAAATTCCTTGTTTTATGCTGCTTCGGCTGGATTCATCTTCTTCCGACGATTCCGACGATGACTTCTTATTTGTAAGCGGCATCCATACTTAGCTGTAATAGGGCTTCCTGATAGATTATGACATTCCCCGGGGGGACAACGGTCTATTTATCGTTAGTATATGGGAATAACATTTAGCCAACGGATCCCAGTATGAACAACACAAATTCTCCTCGAACTTTGTCGATTGTCCGGTCAACAAACAACAGTCGTCCAAATACGCCTAATGCCGAAAATCAGGTGCTTTATTCCTGAAATCTTATTCAAATTTTTAGAGAAATAATCAAGTTGATAATTCGGCAAGATGGGCAGCATTTAACCCTCCTCGCCAATTTTATATCCTAAAAGGATTGTTCATCATTCTCTGTCTTGTCGACATTATTCATTGGGCATATCTTCTACGGTATCATGACCTTAATCCGTTTGAAGAAAGTTCTTTCAGCGACGATTCTTCGACGAATCCTAATTCTTGGAGATTTTATAAAAAATTTGAGTCATTCGACCTTCACTATCTTGTGGCAAGAATGTTCTCTGACATTTTCACATGCGTCTTGGGATTAGGAGCAGCGATGTGGACAAGGAAGCCTCTTCTGACGTTGCCGTGCACCACAATTCAACTGCTCTTTTTAATAATTCGGTGAAAATCTATTAATTTTTATAATATTCAGTATTTAGGGCGGTTTGTTGGGCTGTGCGAAGCTTTAATCACGGTTTAGATGCTGTTAAAGCTACTAGTGAAGATAAGGTAAAATGTGATTGTAACACTTTACAATTTTTCCCAGGTTTTTGTGATCTGTGAATTTATCATTCCTCTAGTCTGGGTTCTCCTCTCCATTTTAATTGTCCGAACAACAAAACGTCTCCGTTCATATGAGCAACTCCATGGCTACGCTCATCCTCCAATCATCGTCCTCACGGTGAAAAATGACGACAATGACGAGAGCGTACAAATTGAGATAGCTTAGTTTCCCATTGTTCCCTGTATGCTATTTGGTAAATAAAGTTTGAGATTAGTACGTCGAAAAAGGGCTGAAATGATTCGGTCGGATATAGAGGAAATTATCCAATACCTCTGTTCCTAGGAATAACAATCTAGTCGGGGTGTTTGCTACTAATCCTCTCGTGATTCCTATTCTTCAGTCGATATTCTCAGTCCGTGTATGAAATATTGCAGAAGTTGGAAAGGGTTGAATTTGTTCAATCTTACGGTTACTAGTCGTTTGTATTTTGCTGTTATGTGTTTATTGGAAATTGCTCATTGGACAGTTCTCATGAAGTGAGAACAATCCTTATATGCTGTAAAGTACAGTTTCTTTAGTGATTCACCCAGTTTTTCACACTCTGGATGGCATTTGTACCAAATTTACAGTCATATTGACCATTATTACTTTGTATTGAGGATATTTTCCGATTTCTTTACTTGCTATATAGGACTTGGTGGTTCGATCTGTATAGCTGAGCCATATTATACAATTCCTTGTATCTCTACTCAATTGTTTTTAATAACAACCAGGTACAGCTCTTTCGAGAACATATACCGTATTCTAGATTATTTATCTGGACTTTTCGCTACAATGACAACCTGGACGCTGTCCTGCAAGCAACTACTAAAGATAAAGTGCGTGTACCCTTAATAATATCAAGTTATACTTCAGATCTTCCTAACGTGTGAATTTCTTCTTCCTCTATCCTGGATTAACCTGGCTTTATTAATCAACTGGACAAACAAGCGTCTCTCTCGATGCACTCATCACACCCCCATTGTTACTATTTTGGATGAAAATGGAGAGAGCGAACGGAAAGAAGACGACATACTGGAAAAAATCTTGGGCAGCGAGAATGAAACAAGTGTCTAATAAACAATACAATTTATTTAAAAAGAAATGTGACCCGCGTCAGGTAACCCCAAAGTGGTGACTAAATGTTAAAGGAAGTGAAAGATCATGGGGTATGATTGGCAACGTAAACATGAAAACCTGTTAGTTTCTATGCGACAAATGGAACTAGGTTGAATTTCCCTGTACAAACAATAAGCAGCCACCCAACCACATTTCTGTAACTATCCTCCCTTTAACCCCTTCTTGGTAGTGCATTTGTGGATGAATCGACGGACCAGGCCGGGCAGTTCCTCGGCCAAATAGATGAACTTGTGGCGAAAATTCCTGGTCGCATCAAATTCTACATACTTCACGTCCCTACTAGCCCGTTTGGCGACCTTCTGTATAATATGATATTAATAAACAAAATAAGGACAAGAATGGTACCACAAGTTTTCGGGAGAGGTCAGCTGGAATAATATGATCATCAGCAGCATGGGCTATTAGAATTGGACAGGTTATTCTGAAAGAAAGTCTTTTTTTTCCGTATTAGATCGCGAAAAGGGGTTTCCCAGCGGTTTTTAATGATAAGAATGGTGTCTCCTCAATATCTAGCCGCGTTATCAATGCGTTTCCATGCGATTAGGCACGTCATCAGGGGTTACAGAATGGCAGCTTGATGCCGGAGGGCATTCGCTGCGAGACTCTTAGTATGCTCTCTTATCAAAATATCAGAACAAAAGTATTTTAGAATTTTGGTGTACTGCCGTTTTAAATATTTGCAAAAACTCACACTCTGATCCGTTTGTCCGACTCCATGGTAAATCCAACGGATTTGAATCTATCTATGACCAATTTATCAATAACCCATTCGGGTAAAAGGCCGAACAGCTGAAACATTACAAGGTTATGGTTTGAATAAGACTTACGGATGCAAGTGGATGGTTATAAAGAAGATCTTGAAGGTTATTGAAAGCAGATTCCAGAACCAATCCATCTGGTGCATTCCCTTCCAATGAGAGATCACGAACCAGTCGAGTAGAGATACTGTAAACAGTTTATGACTCTTTCCTACTGTAGTAATTACCCTGTTCCCATAGAATGCCCCCAAATGATGACAACATTATTACCAGCCACACTTCGGACATATTCATAGACAACCTTAGCATCAGCTGTTACTCCGAGTTCACTTGGAGAACCGTCAGAGTCACCGTATCCTGCAACTTCTTCTATTTACAAGGAATCTTTGATCATTGCTGACCTCGGTAATCGAATGCGATCACATGATAGTCCATGTCCGTTAACACATTGTACAGCATACGGCGATGATTTACCGTACGATCCCAAGAGATGCCATGGGCGTAGATTACGATAGGATCATTATCCTTTGCAATCTCTGCTTCTATTTCTTCATCAGTTGGTTCTATTCCCATCTCTCGATATTTTTCCGTAAGTCCCATTGGAAGCATGTGCCTAGAGATAAAAAAAAAGTAAATTGGGAAGACCGCGATAACCTACCAGACGCCAATTTTTCCCTGTTCTCCTTTTAGATAGAAATTGCGACCGATAGATGTGACGCCATCTGCCGTGAGATTTTTGTAGTTAGCATTTGGAACTCTTCCTGAAATTATGATTAGGTTAGAGGAAGAGGGTTACGGAAGTGTTGGAAGACGAGATATTGAGAGTATTGAGGGAAAGAATAGATCAACACGAGAAAAATTATAAAAACAAGAAGAACCAGCAGTAGCACACAGCAGCAAGAAATGAGAGCTGCTCTGGAAAAAGTTGCTTCGAAGTTTCTGAGAGCCTTACTTCCTGGCAACGGGCTGCCTCTTCATCGTCCATTTTGGGTTTTCGGAGAGAAGATCCAATTTCTGGTCCATCTGCAATGTTATTTTAAAGAGTTGTCGTTCTATGTCACCCTAATGATAAAGGGGGGTTTCCCTAAAAGGGACACCAAAGTTTAAGACCGGAAGGACACAACACTCCGTCAGACAAAATTGATAAGGAATGGAATGGAAGTTCACGTTTACACAACAATCTAAAAATAGAAGAAGCGTGTTTCATTAAAATCATCAAAGACTTCTAAAGACTGACATCCGGAAATGGCTGCCTAGACTGTACGCGTACAGACGCCGATTGTAATACAAAAGAAACCCCCCAATTGACAAAAAGTTAATAAGGATCCAGCCACCGGAAATGGACAAGAGTCTGACGAAGAAACGAGACGAATAACAGAACGCCTCCAGCGGAAATGATCGGGTGATGGGCGGTATCTTATTGAGGGCATTTCCTATATTTAGATGTACCTAATGGTCTGCTGACACTTCTGCTGGAGATGATGCGGAGTAGTGGCAACTTTGAAACAAAGAACAGTGCAAGAATTGAGATAGGTTGAAGCGCACCGGCAGCCTGGCTCTGAAACGCCTACCCACCGTAACGCGGCGCTTCTTTTCGGGCGCTTTCCTAAGTTGCCCGTTGCTTAGAATGGTCGCTTTTTTTGTTGTGAAGACTCGGGTCTGTATCTCTAACTATTTCATCATGTAAGACGAAATATTATGTGTTTACACGTCTACCAGTAGCTGTGAAGTTACTAAAAATGAAGGTGGTCCAGTATTGCAACTAAAAAGGAGAGCTATCCATTGCCTAGTCAACTATCCAAACGCTCAGAATCAATTCTCTTTCACTGCTACTGAGGTATGATCTCAATCTTGGAAATGGGATAGAATAGTGAGTTTTCTTTTTATAAATTCAAATTTCTGCCCCAAATTACTATTATGCTATAATGCTATAATATAATATAATATAAATTACTTGCTAGAAGTCAGTGAAATTACTTTAAAACGAAATATTGGAAGAAGCTCAGTGTTCTACTTTTGTGTGCCTTTTGAGGTTGACCAAAGAGGAGACATGAGGAAAAGAAACAAAAGGCATAAAAGTCACGCTGTATGTTAACAATATTTTGCTTATTTTCTTTGTTATTTGCCAGGGAATGTTGTTGGTAATGTTCCACAGTTGTCAAGCAACTTGATGGAGTCGGTAATTAAATAGAAATACGGTATTGTTTACAGAGAATCCTTGAAAAATGATTGATTCTCACATTCTTCTCTTCACTTCTTCCACCACCGGAAGTGTCAGATGATGAGAAACCTGTGGCGATTCGGGGAATCCAGCTCAGCCCTATTTATAGATTTCAAAGACATCAAAAGATAAGGAGGATAAATTATTGCAGGGCCATCAAGAAACGGACGAGTAGAGAGGGTACAGTAAGATAATGGAGACCAACAGACGAGAATAGCCGCTAATCGCTAGAAGAGGGAGAACTGTGTTGTCGAGATAAAGGAACTACCATGACAGCGAGATAAACGAGGGTCAGCAAAATAGTTATAAATAGACGGATGGTTACGATTATCTCGATAGATCCTCTGAGATATCATAGATCAGTTACCATTGGGATCAAAAATCGAGACCACTCATAACAATAGTTCGAGAGGCGACTGCGTAGGAACCTTTAAAGGTGCGGAACGACGCCTTATCCATCACTTTTAAATTGATAGTCGCGTATAAATCACGTTGGGACAACAGTGGACCGGAAGACGACGACTAAACCGAAACAGATCGACCCATAATCTAGAAGTTTCTTTAAAAATCAGCTAAATCTGATAAGAGGAGCTATGAAAATAGACACAGTTACCGCCCTTTGCCCAGCCGAAGCCACATGCTAAAAGCTCTAAAGATCAGCGGTGATAACAAGACATGGGACAAGAAATATAACACAGCGTATCTAATCTCATTTATTAGAAAACATGACCAGTATCGGTGGACCCCAAAGGGAGGTGCGTAGCTTTTAAAAAGATATAAAATTTCAAAAGAAATGAAAGATCATGGGAGTTGAATGACAATCTCTAAGTAAAGCAATAATATCATAGACTAGCTGGAATTTCACTGTATGTATCAAAAAAAATAAGTGACACTGGGATTGGTCTACCTGTATTTATGGCGTTGATTAAGCTCACATATTTTTAAGCTTCTGAACACCGCATTTGTCAATAAATCGGCGGACAAGACCGGGCAATTCTTCGGCCAGATAAATGTATTTGTGGGCGAAAAGCCTTGTGGCGTCGAATTCTACATATTCGACATCTCTATCCGTTGTTTTAGCGTCAGCCTAAAAATTCAAGAAATAGCAAACGTATTTTTTAAATCCTACCACAAGCCTCCGAGCAAGAAACGCGGGAATAACGTGGTCATCAGCAGCATGTGCAATGAGAATTGGACACGTAATTCTAAAAATTAACCATTGATACGAAATAAGTTGAAAAACTTACAGTTTTATCCGCTGATCCGTGTCCATAGTCAATCCAACACTTCTGAACCTTTCCAGAATAAATTTTTCAATTACCCAATCAGGCAAATAACGGAATGGCTAGAAAAAGCAATCAAGGCAAGCATAAATATCTTCATACCAAGCTAAATGGATGATTGAGTACAACGTCGTGAAGATTATTGAAGGCTGATTCCAATACCAATCCATCTGGAGGGTTTCCCTCTAATGAGAGGTCACGGACAAGACGAGCAGATACTCTGGAAACATACTATTAAAACTACAGGAAATGAAACTAACCCAGTTCCCATAGAATGTCCCCAAATGATGACAACATTGCTTCCAGCCACGCTTCGAACATATTCATAAACGACTCTGGCATCATCCGTAATTCCCTCTTCAGTTGGTGAACCTTCCGAATCTCCGTATCCTGGAAATATCTCAATTACTGATCGATGTTACATTCCATGATAGTATAGGACGGCATTTTTGATAAACAATGACGGAATTGTGCGCTTGGATAATTCTTGACCGGTCGATCATCCGAGATTGCAGATCGTACGGAGACAGTTGTTTCTCTATTATACGGGGACTATGAGAATCAAAATTTAAAAATTATTGGCGGGATTTTAATGGTTTGTTAATCGGCTGTGCCACCAACAGAATTCGTTGACGGAGGCTCGACTCATTTTGATATCAAAGCAGTTCAACCAGGCGCAATTATTGTAGAATAAAGAAAATAAGCATTAAAAATTGGCTTACCTCTATAATCAAAAGCAATAACATGATAATCCAGTTCATTTAAAACATTGTACAGCATGCATCGATGATTTATCGTTCGATCGAAGGAATTTCCATGAGCATAAACAACAATTGAATTATTTCCTCCAGCCATAAGACTTTCTATTTCCTCATCTGGCGGTATTGTCTCCGTTGCTTTATATTCATTGGCAAGTGACATAGGAAGCATATGCCTATTAATAAATAAAATAAATTGGGGGAAACGACTCACCACACTCCTATTTTTCCCTGTTCTCCTTGGAGATAAAAGCTCCTGCCAATTGATTTAACGTCATTTGCTGTAACATTTTCGTAGTCAGTTAATGGCATTCTTCCTAAAATGACATAAAGACTGTTATTTTTAATTATAGAAGCTCACGGAAATTTAAAAAGAATAAATGTTGTAAATGCTCAGGGAAGAAATAGATCAAAGCAGTTGAGATCACAGGAGCCAGAAGGATTGGCCACAATGCACAGCAACAGGACACTTTAGCCACTCTAAAACGTTTTTTATGGAAAGAACAAACTTGAAATATTTACTTTTTGGCAACTTGCTTTTTAGTCCTTTTCGGTTTGTGTGTGGTCATCTAAAAACGATATTATGATAAGCGAAAAGGGAGAAATATGAGAAATAAAAGTTGTGGTATGCACCATCGGAAGTAAATTAGAAATACTGAATGAAATTCTTCATTTATGTAAGTGGAATAATGAGGAGAAAATCCATAAATCAATTCGGCATATCACAGCCGAGAAAACCATGCGTTGTCTGTTTTTTATTTGCTACCAACAATTGTTGTATACAACTGCCCGACTGCAGCATGACAACGGTGTGATAACGTTTTGAGGTGCTTTATTCCTGGAAATAGAATAATAAAGAAGAAAATGCAGATTCTGCGCATCCTTATCTACTAGACCAATATTTTGGCTCATGCGTCATGTCAAAAGGGTGCTTCTCTGTAATTATTGACACGTCTGATGGTGAGTCATAAAATGCGATCGCTCTGCAAGTTTATTTGCCTGTTCTAAGAACGAAATAAGTTCACCTAAGTTTGACAGAACGCGGATGTTTTCTCTCATTTTTTGCTGTACTTCGTGCACGCAAGAATTTCGATCGCTTCCACGAATAATTTTAGACAGTTGTTTGGAGACCAGAACTTACTTTTGATAAAATCTCAGGAAGCTTTCTTGATATTTAACCATTGCGTACAATGACAAATAACATAAACATCGATCATGTTCCTTGTTTTATGTTCGAAATGATCATCTGAACAGGCTAAAACTTCAAAAGAAAATCAATTCCTACGTCGTTCTTATTCCCGAGTTTTCATCTCTTTTTGGTGACGGCGGAAGCATCGGACTGTCATTTATCATTTCTGAAGAAAAAAAGAATTTACGTTCACAGGAAACATAAGGTGATAAAAATGAGGCGTGCGAGACATTTATGGGCTGATGGTATCAGGAAGCGCAGACCCGACTGTATTCTCTAATCAAAATCAAAGTCTAGCAAAGAAGAACGCTTTCCTTATCAAATGCCTAAATGAGCCGCATTAGATCCTGCTCCGAAGAACGTGCGAAACATCGGAACATTACATAAGCAAGCTAATCTCGGGGCAGATCTTTCGGCGGAAAGAAAGTCTTCAAAACGGGTTATTAGCTTGTTCCGCTACACTTTTTGAATCTGTCGCGTGATGTTTCCAGCTAACATCGGCTGCCATTCCGCTCGAAGGCGAGACCAAAGACGGGATTCAACGATCGCCGTACAATCGGACAAATGGATGCCGGTTCATGAAACACTTCTATGGACGGGCATAATCATAGCATAACTATGAACATCACTTTTCAAAAAGTTTCAAGATCTACTGTTTTCTATAAAAAGGAAATCCAAAAAATAAAAAAAAGTGCCGATACACTTACCAGAAATCGCGTTTATGTCAGAGAAGTCGACTTTGAACCGGACCAACCGGACCACTGTTGATATAAGTTTCTGCGCCAATCAAAGAATATTTTGACATCATGACAAAAGGATAATTTTGCTCCTGAAAAAGATACCTTCATAAATTGTGGCAGGATGTAAAGCACAATTAAAACTCAATAGAAATGGCAAGCTAACTGATTTTATGCGAAACTCAACGTTTCTGGATCAAAAATGAGATAAAATAAAGATAAACATTATTATTATTGTTGACTGATTGGGGAATATTACTGATGTTGATGGTGAAATAACTTGGATGAGAAAAATAAGGTAGCGCTTTTTGTTTATTGCGGCGTCGGTATTTGCGCCCTATTTGCACCGTTTGAATAAATGTTTGTGTTGAGCAGCTTCTGATTAATTACAAAGTAAACCTGCTTTTAAAAAGCGTAGAATGAAAAAGCGATTGTTATACCACTGCTTTAAATTTAAATAAATTGAGAAGAGATAACTAATTTATTGGGCTTCACTGATATTCATAACGGATTCCGCCAAATACATCTCCAAATGTAACAACGCAAAATGATCTCTCTCCGACTTCACACTTCCACCCATTTCCCCATCTTTTTGGGCTGAATGTGCTGAATATTTCATGTTCCTGATCAGAAATAAGGACGGATCTTGTCTCAGGAGATCTATGAAGAATGAATGTGCATGGACTTTTGAGTGTTGATGTTTGAAGCGCCTGAAACAGTTTTAAAAATAGTTTTACATCAAATTTTGCCCAGAGAACATGCATAAGCATCAGAAAATAATCGTGGAGAAGTTTCCAGTGTGTTTACATTCAGCGTCAGTTTTCCGATACGAGGAAGAAGAAATTTAGTTGCCCAGGCTGCATCTTCCGCATTCAAACCAATGGTTACTTCTTGTATCTTAAAATGGAAAATTGTATGTTGTCGCCATATTTACCGGTATCTCTGTTTGGAGGAGAGCTTGATGACTCGGCTTTGTAGATACATGAACCCTGACAGGCTTCAGAGCATTGAAAATATTCACAAATTGTTGCGTCGTAAGATCGGCGTCGCGCACTTCTAAATGTGTACAGCTAATACGATACTTTTTTAGATTTTGACATAACTCTTCACATTTTTCATGAAATGCTGAAATTTGTCTATAAAGAAACAACTCTTAAACTCACGTGGATACAAGACAAGCTTGCGTATAATGAGTCTGCACGACTCCTTATACTTATAATATCTTCATATACGTCATCGAAATAAATCTCATAGGCTCCTTCCTCATTATCTTTTAGACGCCACTTTAAATTATAAACTGAATCCAAATAGACAGTGATGTATTTATTATCCTCGATGAAATCCAACATTCCTTTGCATGTTTGTTGTATACGATGGTAACTTCTGGGATCAAGCTGAAGCCGGAAATAAAAATAAAGGGACCAGAACATACCCGTGTTACTATTTTTGCCAAAATGTGCTGGTGAATGTGAGGTAAAAATGGAAAATTGTGCTTGTTGGGCTGCGTGCTAATGTTTGGCCACGTTGTTGCTTGACAACTTTTCTTGGCCTCAATGACACTGCTTTCTTGATCCAGCCGCACTTCGTTGTTTGGCTGTTCTGAGTCTTCAGAAATATCGTCGAGCTCTATTCCATAGCTTGCCAGGTCGCTATCATCAAATTCAATCCGTTTTCTACGGGTAAAGCTAGGGACCGCAAAGCGAAAACTGGAATTCATCGTATAGCTTTGTATTTAGTACCAAACGAAAGAGCTTTTTCTAACTTAAATTTTGGTGTTTAAATCAAAGAAATTCGCTCATCCCGAGCCGAGATATGCTCCATTTTATGGCCCCGCGAGAGGTGCCTTTTTCATTGGAAAACTTGGTCACGGCTCAACACGCAAACAACCAGGGTTCGATTCCCGTCAGAGGCAAAAAATTTTTGCTTTTTTGACTTCATATATCGAAATACTCGTTGTAACGTGATCAAGCATATTATGAACAAATAAAGATAAAATAACATCATATTCACGAAAAAATATCTATAAAACAAAGTAAAATATGCAATTGAGCGTCATTACTTTCATAAATTGTTACCTTTTTAGCAGTTTTGCAATGTTAATATGCTCATAACTTTTTTTCGCGTTTACGGATTTTCCTAATTTTTGCTGCATAAATAGATAACATAATATACTATTTATAACAACAATAAAAAGAGGTGGACCGGCCTTGTGGGTAACGCAGTCATTAAAAGTACAACTTTTCAAATATGCTGTATTTTGCAAAATTATTTTCAACCCCTAATTTTCGTCTTTTTTAATAATTTTTATGTGTTTCCTATACAGAATGATCTGGAGAATTTTGCTATATAATTATTAATTTATAAGAAATAGGATACATATACGAAAAAAGCCCTTGGAAGTCAATATGATGATTAAGCTATAACTATTTTTCGCGAGAATGAATTTTTTTCTTTTTTTCTGTGCGCATTCTACACACAAAAAGCAATAAAAATCACTAAAAAAATTGAGTGGACCGTGTTTTGTGTCAGAAAAATCCTCTATGTGAATTTCACAGTGAATATTTACCGTATAAAAAGGTTTTCTTGGTAAAAACTGACGTCAAATTTCGCTTCTGCGTCCAAAACTACGTACTGGGTGTGATTTTTAGACCAGAAAACCTATGTATGAGCGCGCAGGAAATCCTTTTGTCGCGCGAGATGAGCATGACCAAGTTTTCTCAACAAAAAGTGTTACCCGCTTTTGGCGCGCGTTTGCGGACCCTAGGTAAAGCCAAATAGCCAGCAGCCAAGCATTTCTTCTAGAACTCTGAAATTTATGCAAAGAGAAAATTGGCAAAGATATGTTGACGTGAACACGTTTATCAAAAGATAATGTACAGAAAAAAAGGTTTATTGTTCAATAACACTCATAACATATTCCCCCATAGTCTTCTTCTAATGTAACAATACAAGAAGTTCGCCTACTGTTGTCTAGCGTGCATTTCCAGCTCATTCCGCACCTTTCAGGACTGAATGCTCCTAATATTCCCAGCATTTCATTAAATTGCGGTCTAATTCTTCTTTCCTTAGATCTGTAGAGTTTGAAATAGCTATGTCTGCATATCTTTAATGATTGCAGCAGCTGAAACATTTGAAATATAAAAGGATCAGTAAACGTAACCTTAAGGATCTTCAAAATCATTTGATGAAATCCTTCGGAAGTAAGCTGGGCTGTATCGACAAAGAAGGTAAGTCTTTCGATCTTGGGAAGAAGCTTTTCGGTTACTTGAACGACGTTCGACGATTTTAAACCAAGAGTGACGTCTCTTATCTAAATTAAGGTTAATTTTTAATTAATTAAATTAAATGTTTAATTTCATGCTGATTTTCCCAAAGCTCACCGTTTTATTCGTCTGAAGAAACGCCTCATACTGGTTTAAATTGGAAAATAACCGGACTTTTCTAGGTCTGAGCGTGTTAAAAATAATCACACATTGTGACACGGTAAGCTTTTCATCATCTATACACAGTTGTGTACACGTAATTCTGTACTTCTTCAGATCTTGGCACAGGACAAGTTTTTTATCAAAATCTAAAAAAAATTTCAAAGGAAAGAAATGGAACTAACAGGAAAAATAAGAAATGGAAAGCTTCTTGAAATGAAGTCCGTATGAGTTCTTAAAAGTTTCGACTCCCGCTTTAGAGCGTTTCTCCACGTCACAAAAATAAAACTGATGATCCCCTGTTGTGCACCAGTCCAGAAAGTATGTCGAGCTCAGATAGAGTTTGATATTTCTATTATTCTCGATGAGATCCCTCACTTCCCTGCATGTTTGGTGGACGCGATGATAGGTTTTAGTGTCAACCTAAATTCTGGAAGATTGTTTCGGAGACAAAGAAAATTACCTTATTTATCACTTTTTCCAGAAGGTGCAGTGGAAGATCGGGTAAAAATGGAAAATCTGCTTTGGATTTATTCCCGTGGCCTCGGAAGAATGAATTCATCCGACAGTCAAGCATTTTACACAACACACAATAGAGGAAACGCTTTCCCACGAAGAAATAGAGATGTATGGCCAAATGGGCTCGTAGAAATCGATAACAGTCTGGGTCAAATGTCCGCTCACAATCGAGAGGCCCTCGCCTTCGACAGGACAATTGCGCAAGCGCTGAGCCAATCGTTTTAGGGAGGCAACATCATTAGGATTTCCTCTATGAAAAATGGAGCTGGGGCAGACCATTTTCCGACATCTTCCCTCACTGCAAGCTCTGTTCTAGCAACTTCCTTACGGCTAATGCAACATACTGCGAGATTGTACTTCAATTGTTTTTATTTGGTCTCATTAGAGCAAAAATTTCTTATCAACCATCTGTCCTTGAAAGCTAAACGTAGCAAATTGAAAGCTAACAGGTAAGTTTTTGAGTTGATAGGTTCCACGATAGGTTCAGTGGAACCGAGAATGGCGGAAAACGCTGCATAAAAGGACGGTCACAGGGTGCATGGGCACTTCGGTCAACCATGGACATCGACACCAAAATCAAGGTCAGTTGTGTGCCTGCGCCCACCTTTAATTAAATATTTCAGGCGTATCGCTTCGTCGGCTATGCTGCCGTCCTCTTCTCGGCTGTGGCCGTCTTCTCTGTTTGCGTCACCCTCCCAATGGTGTACAACTACGTCCACCACGTCCGTCACCAGATGCAGAGAGAGCTGAAGGAGTGCCAGATGAACGCTAAGAACACTTGGGCCGAGGTCTATGCCATCCCTTCAACCAACGGAAGCAGGGTTGCACGTCAAGCTGGCGATGAGCAATGCCAAGGCTGCTGTCTCGAAGGACCTGCCGGACCTCAAGGAGCTCCAGGACGTGCTGGAAGACCAGGGTAAGCTAAAAAAACGGCGTAATACAACACAAAACTTTAGAAAGCCCGGAGCACCTGGACTTCCCGGAAATCCTGGTCGCCCGCCGCAGCAGCCCTGCGAGCCAGTGACCCCTCCAGTAAGAATCAGCTTGATCCTTTAAGAGAACCTTTCAGCCCTGTAAGCCATGTCCCGCTGGTGAACCCGGTCCAGCTGGGCCCCCCGGACCCGCCGGAAATCCTGGTAAATAATATTATACTATTGGGGAAAAAAGAAGTTTAGGAGGACCTGGCCACGCCGGACCCAAGGGACCCAACGGCGAACCTGGAGAGGTAAAGAAAATCGACTAGGGCATTAAATAACTTTTGCTGTAACCACACCCTCCCTTCATTTTTTGCAGTAACTGGATCATTCAGAACGGCGGCAAAGGACATCCTGGTCGACCTGGACCCCCAGGAAAACCTGGACCTCCTGGACCCGCTGGAGAAAGCGGAGCTAACGGTAAATTCACATAAACGGGAAGGATACAGAGAATTTTAGGAGAACCTCAACCTGGAGAGCCCGGACCAGCAGGACGACCAGGACAGCCCGGACCGAAGGGTAGCTCTGTGTATTGTCGTTATTACGCGAGACTATTTAGGACCAAACGGCGAAGCAGGAAAGGACGGGGCTCCTGGAGAAGCTGGTGAGAAAGGAGAGAATGGAAGCAATGGAGAACCCGGAAACGATGGAGAGCCTGGTATGTGGATGGTCAATTTCATAGAAGAGAAACTGTTTTAGGCAGTCCTGGACAACCTGGAAGCGACGGAGATCAAGGAGAGAAGGGTATCTGCCCCAAGTACTGCGCCCTTGATGGAGGAGTCTTCTTCGAAGATGGCAGCCGTCGTTAAAATTATACACCAAATAAATCTAGGGTTCAACCTTACGTGCGCACGGTTCTAGCCTTTTTTCATATTTATTGGTAATAGAAAGGGTCTAAATAAAGTGTGAAACGCTGAAAACCACCCAAGCCTGTACTGAAGTGTTAACAGCAGAAAAGAGAGAGGATCGTTTCCGTCAGTTTCTCATATGAGCAAGCCGAGGAGGCCGACTGCCAGCGTCAGGAGTTTCTGGAGGGCATGCGCCGCCTTGATAGCATTTACTAGTGTTTTTTTTTGTTCCGCTACCATATTATCGTGATAATGGCTAATAAACCGCTGTTTGTTAATTCAAATTGTAATTTCTTTGATGTTCCGGGAATTTTTACAGACTAAGGTGTGATGAAGGTCGATTTCTGGTCTGCGGGCCGCAAGCTAACCAACACGGCAGGTGTTTATTCCAATTGATACGTTCGGGCATACGGGTATCAAATTCCATGATCATTCACGACTTTAGCTGCTTTTGTATCTTCATATGAGAAACTGACGGAAACGATCCTCTTTTCTACTGCTAACGCTTCAGTAGGTACAGGCCTGATGGTTTTCAGCGTTTCATGTACACACTTTATGATATATCTTCTTTTGTTCTTTGTCCTAATCCAGGTACATTTTCCATAGAAGCTTCAACTGCTGCCTTACAGAAATGTTTCGCTGAAGCTTCAAGTCCTGATGACTTTCAATGTTCATACGAGTTCAATAGAAACAAAGAACAGCACAGTAATATGATGAAATGTGCCCATAACACTGTCTGTATCTCGTCGCTAATGGTTTGCAATGGAGTTGATGACTGTGAGGATGAAAGCGATGAAACGAACTGTGACGTCGATCCCGAGGATCGAGAACTCCAGTCGAACAGAATTCTTTGTAAAAGAGATGAATACCGATGTCCAGATCGTGACTAGATGAGCTCTTATTTTAACTTATGGCTTTCAGAAAGCGGAAAATGTATTCTCATTGAGCAAACCTGTGATGGAAATGTGGATTGTCCAGCAGGTGCGGATGAAGATAGAGAAAAATGTCGAGCATGCACGAAAAAGAGCTGCGGCTACAAATGCCGAATTGCTGACTATGGTTGGCCTTATTTGAATACTTTATACTTCACTATTAGAAGGTCAATGTTATTGCCCTGATGGATCTACGTTGAATGATGATGATCGAACGTGTTCACCCGTAGATTTCTGCCAAACAGACGGAGGTCGACGATGTCAGCAGTACTGTAATGGCGATGCAACCGGCTATCACTGTTCCTGCGCTGAAAACTATTTTCTGGCCGAGGATGGACACGGTTGTCACGTGAAGAAGAAAAAAGACATTCAGTTTATAATAACTGCCGGAGACAAACAAGTGCAGGCGACCCTAAAACCCCAACTCATTTCAGATTATAACCGTTCCATTATTTAATGATTCCGGTCATTCTGATATTTACTTTGAGCATAAGCTTATGAGGCCAGATCCGGAGTACGTTTTTTTCAAGGATGATCCACATTATCCCAAACAATTTCCACATGAAATGGGATACAGAAGATCTATTGCTTACAACAACCGCAAGTATACGGCATTCCTTACTGCTAATCAATTTCGGCAACATGCTGATCTAGTCAGCTGGACATTGCGAGCAGACAATAGGGTAAAATTTTCAGATTGCAGTGATTAACAATACAGAGAAGGTTCTGCGGCGTGACGTCGTCGGACCTGTCTATATTGCTGTCGATCATGTCGGAGGAAATTTCTTCTATACGCAGACATGTAAAATTAAGCCCAAGATATGTTTACGTTTCATTTCTAGATCATTCGGAACCGGGAATATATGTTTGTGCTGAAGACGCCCTGTTTTGTAGAAAGGTCGTAGCTGGGAAAGATGTGGTTCCATATGATTATAAGCATTTCCACGAAAAAGTCTTGGAGAATGGGACAAGAAAACTGACCGCTTATTCAAAAACTAGGCTGTTTATTTCGGGTAAAAAACGACAATACTATGCGGGTATTGCTCTCAACCCTTTCACGGGTAAACTGATATGGATCGACATGTACGCCGATTGTAGGTTGATGATGTCTAATATGGATGGATCCGATGTACGTTTTGTTTAATTATTAAGCATATAACAATACCCAGATTGAGGAGCTGTTTAACAACAGTGATGAGATTCTTCACGGAATAACTATTGATCCCATTAAAAACGAAATCTACTTTAGCAATTGGTTTGGAATGACAATTTCAAGAATGAACTTGAACACAATGGAGCAACATACTGTTGTCAGCTACGGAGTGGGACCCGCGATGCAACTTACATATTTCGATGGCTATTTGTATTGGGTAGAATGGTACTGGAAAACTCTCAGGAAGGCTCATGTTAGAAATAAGAGTTGTACTGGTGAAATACTCCGCTATTTTGATGAGACTCCTGCAGAAATGGCGATAAAGCATCCATATTATCAGGTGATAAATTGCTTTAAAATTTTCTAGAAAACATTTATTTTCAGCCGATGCCATCAGTGAACCCATGCGCTGAAATAGTAAAGTCATGCCCGTGGATCTGCGTCGTTGTGCCTGGGTCGGAGCCGGGCACAGTTGAAGGAAAATGTCTGTGTCCTTACAATTACAGAGAAGAGAAAGGAACATGCATACATGATAAAACTCTTACTGTCAAGAAACACATACATCTTATGGAAGCACATTCATATGTTGATGCCGAATATTGGAAAGAGTTGTGTTCAACAGGAACCGCTTGTTTCAATGGTGGAAAATGCGCAGTAATAAGAGGTAATGACACCACCGGGATGACTTATTGCAAGTAAGCGCGGGTCCTTTTTCACTAGTTATTTCCAGTTGCCCTGCTCCTTTCATTGGAGAGCGCTGTGAACTAGCCGATCCTAGATTGTCATCGGGTTGGACTGTTTTTTGGGCCTTTTCCTTCTTCATGTTCATATCTATAGCCGGATTTGGATTTCTATACTCTAGAAATGAAAGAGTCAGAGAACTTACGAGATCAGCAATGCATCGTCTAACAAGAAGAAATGGCCTGTCGGAAACAAGAATTACTTTGGATGCTACAGAGTCTCAACCTCCCAACGCTCCACCTGTGTCTTTCGCCAGCCCATTGTTTAGCTCATGATTTGATACAATATTATAAAATATCAACTATTTCCTGAATGGAAATAAATGTCATCCTCAATCTTGTGTTCAATTTTTTTCTGTTCTTTTCCTGAACTTAGCAAGGCAGCCGGCTAATCAAAACATACAATTGTTTATTCCCGGTGTCACATTTGTCCATGCTGGTATCACATTCCATCAACATTATTCTTTTTACCACGCTTCTATCTTCCGGAAAAGTCGGCTCATCTTTTCCTCAGTTGCTAACAACTGGTTCTTATCAATGTTACAGCTCGAAAGATTTCATCCAATAGCCATCATTCTATGGTTGTATTTCATGGTCCAGGTGCTTTCCAATTGAGAAAAAAAAAGTACATTTCACTTCATAGGCATGTAACCTTGCAACTATTGTCCCTTCTCCAAGCGCTCAAGAGTACCAATGCACCTATAAAGCTATCATAAGGACGCAACACAAGAATATGATGAAATGTGCGAGTAACACCGTCTGTATTCCTCCTTTTCTGATCTGTGACGGAAAAGAAGATTGCGATGATGGAAGCGATGAAATGAACTGTGATGGTGACCCCGAGGATCGGGAAATGCAATCAAATAGAATTTTATGTAAGAGGAATGAATTTCGGTGCCCGGATGGTGATTTCACACGTCCTTATTTTAAATGGCAATTTTTAGACAACGGAACGTGTATTCTTCTCGATCAACTCTGTGATGGGATAGTACACTGTCCGGGAGGCTACGATGAAGGCCGAGGAAAATGTCGTGACTGTTTAAGAAGAAATTGCGGCTACAAATGTCGTATTACTGATACTGGTAAGTTGGAGTTACCATCGTTTACAACATATGCGTATTGAAGAAGGCCAATGTTATTGCCCTGATGGGTCGGCACTAAATGAAGATGGCCGAACTTGCTCACCAGTAGATTTCTGTCAAACTGACAATGCTCATAGATGCCAACAATACTGTAAAAGTACCACAGACGGATATGAATGTTACTGCGCTAAAAACTATTATCTGGATGAAGATGGTCACACATGTCATGTGGAAGGCAACGAAGATGTTCAGTTTATAATAACCATTGCTGAGGATCAGGTACATGTGAAGTCCGGCAAATTTTCTCCTTTAACCAGATTGCAACCGTTTCGCTTAGCAACCGTACCAAAGACGTCTACATGCAACATCAACTTTTGAGAGAGGATGACAATTATCCAAATAATACGGGCTATAGAAGAGTGGTTGATTATGATAATCACAATGACATCGCTTACATCACAGCATATCTTGATCAACAACATAATGATCTGGCACGGATAAACGTTGAAATCACAAGGATCTTTTTCAGATCGCTATAGTTAACAATACGGAAAAGACTCTCCGGCGAGACCTCATCGGCCCTGTGCTTACAGCTGTCGATTATGTGGGAGGAAACTTGTATTACGCACAAACATGTGAGTAAAAGAATAAATGCATCACTGCTCATACTTGAAGATCACTCTGAGCCCGGGATATATGTGTGCGCCGCTGATGTTTTGTTCTGTAAAAGAATTATTGCTGGCAAGAAAATGACACCATGGAGGAATTATCAACATTTTCACGACACGGTCATGAAAAATAGAAAGATAACTCTATCGCCACAATCAGTAATTGTACTACATGCGACTGGCGAGAAAAGGCAGTATTACTTGGGGCTAGCTGTCAATCCCTTCAGGGGAAAAATGGTATGGATAGATGCTTATGGAGACATGTCAAAACTGATGATGGCTGACATGGACGGTAATAATGTAGGCTCAGCATCCTTTACGAATACATGATAAATGTATAGGTTGAAGAACTATGCCATGAAGACAATAATATGGGCCGTTTTTACGGATTAGGTATGGATCTGATCAAGGATGAAGTCTACTTTTGGAGTTACTACACTTATTCGATTTATCGAATGAATTTGATCACTAAAAAACTTCATGCAGTTGTTAGCAGCGGAGTTTACATGGCGCATGCGCTCAGATATTTCGATGGATATTTGTACTGGGTGGAGTGGCACAAGCAATCGCTAAGGAGAGCTCAAATTAGAAACGAAAGCTGCACTGGAGAAGCAATTCGATATTTCAATGACATACCTTGGGGACTTGCTATAAAACATCCCCATTATCAGGTAAACTTTTTGTCCATTTAAGATTCTGCAACAATTTCCAGCCCATGCCGATGGTGAATCCATGTGAGAAAGTAGCAAAATCATGTCCCTGGATCTGCCTCATTGTCCCGGGTGCTGAACCAAACACAATTCAAGGAAAATGCCTCTGCCCTGATAATTACATTGAAGAAGAAGGAACGTGTATTCCTGGCAAAAACATTACTAAGAAGAAGCACGTACATCTACTGGAGGCGCATTCTTATATTGACGTGGATTACTGGAAAGAACTTTGTTCAAAAGGCACCGCTTGTTTTAATGGTGGGCAATGCGTACCCATAATTGGAAACGATACCTTTGGAATGACATTCTGCAGGTAACGCCACCCCACTCCTGTTTTTGAGCTTTCAGTTGTCCTGCTCCTTTCATTGGAGAACGCTGCGAATTAGAGGATCCTTATGCGAAAAGTTATGGATGGATTTTGTGGATGTTGCTTTTTTTCGTGACAGTGGCTATAGGCTTCTTCCTTTATCACAAGGATGAGAGGTGCAAGAAGCTTGGCAACACAATGCTACACCGTCTAACGAGGAGAAACGACGTGTCCGGAGTGCGATTTATCTCAGACCAGGAACATTCTGGAGCAGAAAATGTACCCTCGGTATCATTTTCTACTCCCTTGTTTGCTTCTTGATTGGACCCATTGTAAATGTTTCAATAATTTTTCACTGGAATGTGCAAATGAAGACAGTTCACAAATTTTCGATGGAGTTTGTTTTTTCAAATCAAAACTAAAGTTAGCCATTGAACACGGCCTCGGATTCGGCATCGAAGTCAATGTTGCATCTAATGCTAAATTCAGGTTAATTGAGATTGGGATAATAATAATTCTACGCTTCCTGGAGTGTTTTGACCTTTTTGGATCTTCCTGGGGATACCTCCACGAATCAGCTCGATTTCAGAGATTGCAATAGTTTTTCTCCACTTTTAAGATGAAATCATTTATTCATGACAGAACAGGGGCTAATACTCTGGAGTAGCTGTAGGCTGAGTTCCGACGCCCCAATCAGTAGTACGAGGAGTTGTGTCGTCATCGCAGTTGTTGCAAGAATGCTTGCAATGCTCTCGTACTGTGTGATTTTCGCAGATCCCAGGGTAGGTGGCGACAATTGCGACACATCTAAAAAATAGCTGCTTTATGTCAGATGAACAAACCTTTGAGAATAGTCCTCGCAGAAAGGAGCAGGAGAGGTCTCCGTAGTTGTGTAATCCGTTGAAAGCGAGCCGGGCGTAGTCGGTTCAGTAGAACTTGCGGGTGAATCTGTTGACGAAGGCTGTCCGCAAACGCCGCACGAGAGTTGACATATATCCCGCAATTCCGGATCACTGCAAACTACTGTAGGGTCCTCTGCGATGAGTTCCCCGCAACTAAAGAGATTATTGCTTGTCGTCCGTTTAAGTGACAAACCGTCGGAACAAGTCACGGCATGGTTCAGAGACATACTCATCAGGGTGCAAATCCACACATGGTCCGGAATCTACGATTTTGTCTGGCAGAGGGAAGGTAGCCAAGGTCTCGGCTGGCGTACTAGAAAATGTAGCTGGTTGCCTAAACTATGATCAACAGTCACAAGCTTTCCGGATTGGCCGACTCGGTGGAGCTTGAGGCGAGAGCGAAGACAGGGAGAAGGACGAGAACTGCTACGGGAATCTTCATTGCTGATGTGGAGATGACGAACCCACACGTCTTTTATAGTCGCGAAGGTGTTCAGAAAAGAGATTGAAATAATAGTTCACACCAATAATATTTTTGTTTCGTCTTCGATTTTGAATATTTGGCATATGTGAATCGTTGGCAACAAGAGAAACATCGCAGAAATATATAGAATGCGGGTGACGAATAGAAGAACCATTGTATCAAAACCCGATAACTTCAAGGTTTCAACATGCATCACTAGAACAGGACAGAAAAATTCGATTTGTCACGTTTTTAGAATTTTCGGAAACCGTGTCATAGCCGAGATGTCCGAATAGGCACCCAAAATGCTGCTCTTTTGAACTCATTTTAATTTTTCTCAGAAACTGAGCAATACGTACACAATTGGCATTTCTATGTTCCACACATACGATTTTTAAGAGTTGTGTCGACAAACAGAAAAACAGATTCTTACTGTGTTAGGAATGAACCGCACGTAATTGAGTTATCAGACTCAACTGATTTTAACAGTGTTAAAACACTAAATAAATCTGCTACAAACAAGAGGACGATTGCCATACAATATTTAATGAGAAAATGTGCAGATAAAACAAGGGTTAATGGCGTTTTTCTCACGAATACAAGCATTCTACATCGCTTGGGAGGTCATATGGGCATCACTGGACCTAGCCAGCGAGGAATTATCTCGAATAGCGTTTCGACGACCGAAGCAGCGACTAACGAGACGGAATACATATCGGCGATAATCGGAGACAACAAACAATATCATTATAGGGTCAACGACATGAGAAATGGGAAGGAAAGCTGTGAAAGTCTGAGATATTTGGGGAACGTGCATTCTCGCAATTGCTACAATGTAACTCAAGAGAGGTGGAGAAAATGTGAAGATGCATGGAACAATTGTCTGAAACGCTGGATCTCGTACTACAATGAATTTATTTTGTACCTGAGCTAGGAGCAAGAAGAACAGGCGTTTTTGCATTTTTCTACTGGCAGCGCTGAGTTGAACGGTTTTGAAACATTTCATGATATTTTTAATGCAAAAGATGCAAACAACTGTGAACTGAGACATGGCACACGTCCAGATAATCAGGATTCCAGAGGTTCCTGGATCCAAGGAGCCGTCCTCACGCTGTAATTAATTTGTAGGTAACAGCGCGACGCCGAGACTTACAAACATAGGCGAGCCGACGTAGGAGATACTGTACAGATCTAATACAGGCTCGGCAACCTTGTCCTTGTCAAAAATCTCAGCCAATTCTGGGTTTTGACACATGTAGGTGTAGATGGGTACGGCACAGATACAGAGAATTGTTGCGTAGATGGCAATGGTGAGAAGAATGTGTGGGAATTTGTTGAACCACTTCAGCTGCTCTCGCCTGGAAGCTTTCCGTTTTCTTTAAATGGGCTCTGACTCACTTGCACATGACAAAATAACGATAGACGAAGGAAAATTCCAAGATTAACATCAGCATTATGTAGCAGTTGGCAAAAGTGGCAATGGCGCGTGAACCGAAAACTTGAGAGACTCGGGTTTCTGTGGCGTAGAACAACCAGCCCTTCTCTCCGGGTTCTAGCACGGGTACAACTAAGGTGGCTATGCTGAGATAGAAGACGGCTATCATGCAGTAGAAGAAGAGCAACATCTTGTAGGAGCCGATGTCTTTCCCGGATTTGAAAAGGATTATGGGCATCATGAAGAGATTTTCGACAATTGCAACAATACTGAAGGCGGTGAGAATGCCGGTGATTCCTTGGATTACAAACATCTGAAAACAGAAGACTACCAAGAGAATTTAGACATCAGAGAAAGAAGATTGCAAAGATTACAGTAATCAGAAAATGAAACCGGCCTACAAGGGGAAAAATAGTAGAATAACTAACAGAATTGGCTAGAAGTCTACCGTAATCGCAAGTTTCCGAGAAAACATCCAGTAAAGCGCAGTTTATATATGGGAGATCTACGTAAAACAGGTGATACAGTACCGTCCGACTTTTGTTTTGAGCTCGACTTAAAATTTGCACCTGGTGGCAAGTCACAACAATTACCATAGCCCTTAGGGAAGAGCTTGAACAAAACTTCCGTGGATATCAGAAGATAACAAGAGTTCACAGTGGCGAAAGACCGGGAACATTGCTACCGAAAAGAGAAATCCTAGACTATATGAAGTCTCTCTTTCTAATTTAATAATTAGCCACTGACGTCCTGTCTACATTTTGTGCTGTAGTGTTTAGTAAAAAGACTGGTGCGATTGGAAGAGTCAGCGTCTTCTAAAAAGCGTCATTATCTTGATACATGTTAGCTTCTTTTACGGCGGCAGTAGTGCACCAGAGGAAAAAGTGCAAATCGGCTAATATTTCTAGTAACTCGTATCAGTGATCATTAATCCGATAGTTACAGTATCCTTCCGTGTCTGAATTCTCTAGAATCTTGAGCCCAAAATCTTTGTAGGTGTTTTCAGCCCAGACTTTTTGACTATTTGTAGAATAAACTTAACGTTGTTGTTTTGAGAAAAGTACATTATTTGAATTCTTTGAAGCGATGAAGCGGAATTAGCCCACAATAAATGACGACAGGGTGCCTCGAATTTTCAGTATTTCCTCGTGTTGTCTGGCCAAGGAAGAGCAAAGAATCATTGCGAGGATTAAAAAACAGCCGGTTTTGGTTTTTTGATTTCTTACAATGATCCAATAAAAGTTACCATATCCCCAGTGAAAGAAATAATATCCTCACAGGAAAAATTAAGATTACTGTCAATGAATGATAGCCCTTCGACTACTTCGCAATCTATGGTATTATTCTCCCTAGTCTAAGAGCTTCCGTTCGCTGTTCGAACAAGAATCTAGTGATAGGTAAAAGGACATGTACGAGAACTTATTGTAGTATCACCTGGTTTGTCTCGGTCAAATAACAAAAACGCCTGTTCTGTGGATAAGGAAAAATACGAACCGGGAAGGGCAGCCACAGGGTATTTAAATTATTTAAAACTTTTCACATTAGACGAAACGTGAAATTGTACGACACCTTTATTTTAAAAAATGGAGTAATTCAGTGAAGAAGATACTCTAATATGTTATGAACTACGTGACGTTTTACTCGTACACAATTTTTTGTGACTAGTTGCCACCCAGCGGATGAAAGGGAACCGTGAAAGAGATTAGGACGTAGATTTCTGACGAGTAGGTTAGGTCGACGAACGTTCGGGAAAAAAAGCGAGGTCTTATTCATCTCCATTTCACGAGACAAATGCGGAAAGTTTAGGAAACGAGTTCCTTGAGAATATTCAAAATGTCTTGAGAACTGCGACCCTCTGATCCCGGATTAAAACAATAGAAGAAAGGTTATTCCCTCGTTTCCTTGAGAACATTTTGTTCTCTGCTTTGAACTGGCTCAATTTCTGTGTCTAACAAGATCAAAATTATTCTTGATATGATGATTGATCCCTGATATACGAAAAAATTTGTTTTACATTTTCATTGTCTGAATTAAGGCCTAGTCTAGTCATTATCGTCAACGCATTAACTTTTTTCATGTCTAAATTAAGCGACAACTATTTTCGGGTGTATCATTTCGGGCTTTCGTAGAAAGAATCGTGAAAGAGATCATTACATCATGATCATCTTCAGACAGAGAACAAAGCGTAGGTTCAGGATTGAGGTGAAAATCGAGGACAAAGCAAGGAGTTTGCTTGTTCGTAAGAAGCAGAACAATGTATTCTTTCTGATAATTAAGTGTTTTCAGCACTTCCGTTGTTGTTCTGTTACATTTTTAGTTAACAGAAGTTAATTGTAGATGCTCAACTGTAACAGGAAAACCGAGTCGCTTCCGTGGATACTGTACTATCTTCATCGGTATTTCCCACTTTCCCAATTACTTAATGAAGTGGAAGTTCTTCTTTATTGGAATACGGTATTTAGACACAATGTTCAAAACAGGAAAGAGATCGTAGGTCACAAAACAAATTTGAGTAGGGTTCAATTATGAAAGAATTAGGAAGCGATTTCAATGGACCTGACGGCAGAAGAATCACGGGTTTTCACCTTCTTACAGAGAACGTATTTCTTTACAAGATAGGTAACATAACGGCGATAGTCAGTAACAGCGATTAGGATCATAATCGGGTCAATGATATGGGCAATGGGGAGAACAGCAGCAGAAGCTTGGGAGACGATGGGTACATGGGTACGGAAGAGAGCGAAGACGTAGCTGGAGAGGGCTGGAGTGTAGGTGAATATGCAAGGAACCACAGTCTAGAAGACGATACGTGATTCCCTTAATCTTTTACCTGGATTAAGAGCAAGACAAACAGCCGATGCTGTATTTTGCGCCTGGTAGTGCTGAGTTCAATGGTTTGGAAGGAATGCATAATCTTGGAAATGCAGAAAGAGGCGACAACGGTGAACTGGACCATAGCACAGGTCCAAATGATCAGAATAGAGGCAGTTTCCGGCACTGGCCAGCCATTAGGACCCTGGAATTGTAAACATAAATTAATTTTTATATTTTTCATAACAACACATAACAAGGGGATAAACAAAACTTACAAACATAGGAGCACCAACGTAGGCGATTTCATACAGATTGATCACAGGCTGGGTAACTCGGTCATTTTGAAAAATCACGGCGAGATCGGGATTATGGCACATGAACAGATAAATTGGAACGGCACAGATACTCAAAATGAAACAGTAGACAAAGACTGTTCCGAGAATGTAAGGGCATTTGTTAAACCATTTCAACTGATGCTGTCTGAATGCAAAAATATAATAGAATGGAACGAGAAATTCACTCACGCGCACATGACGAAGTATCGGTAGAGAAAAGAACATTCCAAGATTAGCATCAACATTATGTAGCAATTGGCAAAAGTGGCAATCAGATACGAACCAACAACTTGGGAGACTCTTTGTTCCGTTGCGTAGAAGAGCCAACCTTTTGCCCCGGGCTCCAGAACCTGGGAGACTTTTGTACTGGGTAAATTTGAGCGCTTACAGGGACAACAAGAAGAGCAATGGACGAGTAGATCACAGCAATAAAACACGAAAAGAAGAGCAACATTTTATAGGCTCCAATTTCTTTTCCAGATCTTAAGCGAGTATAGAAAACGTATAAAATATTCTCACCGTAGGAGGATGATCGGCATAAGACAAACATTTTCGACAATTGCAACGACACTCGCAACAGTCATGAAGAAGCTAACAGCCGGATAGACCATTTTCTCAAGTTCTGGAAATATTCTTTAAGAGGTAGTTGCTGTCTGACAAGAATCTACAGGGAGACGCTGCAATTAGTCTTCTTATAATGCTGTACAGTGGGGACCAGGAAAACAAACGAGCATAATTTCCCGGAACGATTCACAATAAATACCAACTATCTTGAGGATTAACAAATGACAAATACTGCTAGTTGTGGAAGATAACAAAAACCAGAGAACTGGGTATTTTGAGCAATGCAGAATAAACAGTGGAGGCGATTTCTGACGGACCGTTTTAATCTTGATTTTTTTGCTCGGATGCACTATCTATATGGAATATACGTCATGAAAAGTGTGCTCTTTTGACTATACGCTTCATGATGAGGTGCATAACTCATGGAATCCATTTTAGGTCGGAGTTCGACAGAAGCTTTCCCGATATTCAGGGATTATAATGAGAGTCATACTGTAGAGAAAGTTGATATGAGCTGCACTATGAAATTTCGTGTTTATATAGCCCCCGCATCACGAAAATGGCTATTGCTAATGAGCATTTTCGTATTACCACATTAATAGAGTCATCCGTGGTAGTAGCGGTGAAAAACGCGTGATACTCAGATAACGAAGTGAAATTTAACTTTTTCACCGTCTATCAAGATCAGTGAACTATTCGAAACATGGCGAAGCCAACTGGCTAGTGTTGACTGGCACAAGGGGTTGATCCTTCCCGGTACTTTAGCCAAGTAGAAGGAAAGGGGCTTTGATTAACGAAGATCAAAGAAGTTCTATGTGCCCTGTGGCTATTGAGGTCAAGTTGAAAAGAGAACGGCCATGGTCTTTTGAATATCAGGCAGCGAGCCGTGTTATTTTACGTGGCGTGATGAGTAAAAAAAGCTCATTTTTGCTCATGTTCTGTAGGATACTCTTTAGGTGCAAAACGAGAACACAAAGACTTCAGAATACTGGTACTAATATGGGGAAAATTTCAGAATTACCGTAACTCTTATCGTATTCATTTTATTTGGGTAGAGGGATTTTTGAAACTTTCTCAAAGATTGTTCTCAATAAGTCTTTGAAAAAATGAACAGACGCTAAAGGAACACTAGTGTGTGAAGATTAAAAAATGCTACTTCTAGGTCCTGGGAAGCCGCGCAATTCCTTTTGAATACTTGATAAGCCTTACTCTATTCGTCTGGCCTGTAGAAATTAAATTGTTCGTTCTTTGCAATAAGAATGCCTGCTGCCATGTTGTTTTCATGGCATCGATGCATAGAAATTATAAGTTCAACAAAAAAGCCAAAGTTGAAGATCATTTATGTGCGTAAGATCAGGGATATTTCTCCTCAATTGGTTTTGAATATAATACAGAGCAAATATTTTGGTATATTTTTCATAAATGTTTAAGGATCCGTAAAGAGAGTACGAGATAATGAGTAGGAATGTTCGTTTATGACAACTGGGAATAACCATAGATTAGCCCATTGGATGCGAGAATTGAAGACGAATAACACATTTTGCTCTTCCATGTTCTGGTTTCATCGTTCACCATCAAAACCAATCCACCATTAAAACACTGGAACCCTCTCAGATCCTTCACACTCTCAGATCTTCTCCCACTTGAAGAAGCCAAATCAGATAATGGAAGGCCTAAAATACACTTATTATACCTAATTTTACTTTAAAAAGTGAAAGTTCTCTAAATTTACCTCTGCTACACTATCTCTATCGACAAATCAATTGACACTACTTCTGCTGCATACCGTTCAGTTATTTCCTTTAAAAACACATGAAAGAATAGAATATTCTTTACTGAAAAAAGTCTATTAAAAATGTCCCGTGTAGTGTTTACTTGATAAAGGTGCGATTTTTAAACTTTTCTGAACTACTTTTCTGTTCAATTCAGAGCATAGATGAGTGTGCGATGAGAGAAATTCATCATCATCGACATCTAGAAAGAGAAAAACTTTATTTTTTAAAAAATCAGGGTCAGTACCTCCAGAAAGGACACGGGCAATTTCTGACCGTGATATTCCTCGAGCTCCAAGATGAGCCAAAGCAAGTGCAAAGCGTATAGAGATAGGAGAAATTACACTGGAGCCTTCGGATTCCAATTGACGAAACAAATTAAATAAAAAGTCGATTTCAGCATGGTTATTCATCGAGAGGCTGAAACAAACGATATAGAGTAGTCTACTACCATATATTAAATTGAGTTTAATTTTTAACAAAACTTTTCGGGCTAATCTAATAACACTGGAAAAATAATATTTTTGTTTTCAATTTTATTTGGCCAAATGCCAATTTTTTCTTTCAAAACTGCTTTAATTTCGCTTGTCTAGTCTTTTTTTCATTATTGATTAAATTCATTAATTGCTTTTGCGCAAAATAATCAACAAGGAAAAGCAAATTTTAAAGGTCGAACAGAAAGTAAACAATCCCTGCTGCATTTTCATGCGCAGACCAGAGCCTGAAGAAAGAAATGATGCCGCTGTCTCGTTGAAATTGTTCCATTAACTCCAAAGCATCTCACAAGTGTTGCATTCATTCGAAGCCAAATTTGGATCAACGTATGGGGACTAAAAAAGAATGGTATTACCAATATAAGCAGCGTAGGGTTATATAATACAACCACAATTGTCTAACATTTTATTAACTAAAATATGAAATGAATGCAAATCTCGAAATAACGGAATAGTTAGGTCTAATAATCGTTGAAAGAATTAGTTCACACGGTGAGCATTAACTATCAAAACAATTATAGCCTTAGAGAATCGACGGATGACATTTGTAGAGGCGACCAATTATTGTGGGTCTTAGATGAAGAGGTGGTGAGGAGTCTGCTGGTTTTGGCGGCCAATGCGGGGCTCGAGCGTAACCATGGGAGTCGGAGCCTTCTCACCGCTGAGATAATTCTGAAATCGAGTGCTTGGTAAAAGGAATAAAGAAGGGATCACCTCCAATTGGCCCGAAGCAGCCAAGACAAGTCCGAGAAAAGGAGGACTGGGAGTCAAAGGAGACGATTGATATTCAGGGTGATACTGGGCTCCAACGAAATATGGATGATCTAGGAAAACATCTGTAATCGGGAAATGAGAGCGATACCTTTCAGCTCAAGAATCTCCATCCGAATAGCTGCCTTGACAATTCCGTCTCCACCGCGGAGGCAGAGTCCTTTGATCTTGTTCAAGAGCTCTTCTCCTGGCATCTCGGCCATTTCCAGCAAATCTTTACTCGACTTTGTGCGACGGTCTTCGATGATGGCGGTGTTGTGCTCATCGACACCCATACCTAAATTCCGTATTTTTACAATTTGGGGGAAAATTCCTACCGACGAAGAGCAGACCCTTCTCCGACATTTCGGGGACAAGCGATGGATTGACCTCGTATCTGTGACGGTGCCTTTCCTCGACAAGTGGAAGGCGATACAATTTGCGCATCTTGCAGTCATCGGTCAGGAACATTGTGGTTCTCTTGCCCAATCTCATAGTTCCACCTAAGCCTTTCTTCTCAACGTCGTGTTCAGGCATGTCGATAATAATCTGTAGAATGAAATAAAATAAAGTTAAAACAAGTAATACCTGCTGATGGGGAGCGAGATCTTTGACAAATTCGTTGGAGTTGGCTCCCTCGATGCCCATGACGTTACGAGCAAATTCAATGGCAGCACACTGCATTCCAAGACAAACTCCGAGGAAGGGAGTCTTTGAGGTACGAGCATACTCACAGGCACGGATTTTACCCTCAACACCGCGGTAGTCAAATCCTCCAGGAATTATGATTCCCCTATAAAGCTTGTCAATAAAAGTAATGAGGATAAAACATACTGGCAAGACTTCATATCCTTCCATGCTTTCTCATAGAGCTCCGCATCCTTTTCCTTGTACTGCTCCTCGAGAGCCTCGCTGTCAACTAGGACAAGCTTCATCTTGCGCTTGGAATGGATAGCAGCGTGGGAAATGGCTTTGATCAAAGAAGCGTATGCATCAGGGAATTTGATGTACTTTCCAACCAGAGCAATAGAGACTTCAGTGGAGAATGAGTCGATTCTGAAAGACAAATAAAAATCGAGGAAAGAAACTTACAGTTCGGAAAGGTGAGTCCAATGGATCATGGAGAAACGGAGTAACTTTTGCACTTCAGGAGAGATGACTGGCAATTGGAGATGATTCTTGATCAACTCGAGGACGCCTTGCTCTTGGAGAAGTAGAGGCACTTTGTAAATGTTGCTTACGTCGTGCACACCGACGACCTAAAGAATACATATGAATTGCGTAAGGGTGCAAAATATTGCCTGCTGAATTTCGACCATTCCAAACTCGGCAATCTTCGTACGAAGGGAACTCGCAAGAGGATTGGCCGAGCGGCAAATTAGAAGATCGGGGACCAGTCCCTCAGCTCGAAGGCTTTTTACCTAAAATAATTCCGTAAAACATAGGCGCAAAAGTATACAGAATTCTGCATAGGCTTGGTCTTTGGTTCGCCAGTGGCTTTGGGATGAAGGATCAAGGAGACGTGAACATTCATTATATGTCTTCTCTTTGCTGGAGTTTGGAAACGCTCGAAAGCGTAAGTGAAGGGCATTCCTTCAATGTCTCCGACTGTTCCGCCCAACTGAAAACAATAAAAATTATTTTCCAAAGAAATGGTTACCTCGATGATGCAAACATGCGGACGACAATCGGTTCCATCCACAGGAATCTGGGCAACACGCTCGACCCATTGGACGATGGCATCTGTTACGTGGGGAATTGTTTGAACTGTTTTACCCATAAAATCACCACGTCTTTCCTTCTCGATAACCTAAAAATCCTAAAGTTACAAGCACAAGAATAAACTAACAGTTTTATAAATTTTTCCCGTTGTAATATTATTATCACTGGTCAATCTGATATTCAAAAACCGCTCATAATTTCCCAGATCCAAATCAACCTCTCCACCATCATCAAGAACAAAAACTTCACCTAAAAATAGAAAAATAAAAAAAATAATGAAAAAAGACCAACCGTGCTCGTAGGGAGAGAAAGTACCAGCGTCAATATTCAGATAAGGATCGATTTTAATTGCAGAAACCTTGTAGCCATTATTTTTGAGAAGTACACCGAGACTGCTTGAGATAATTCCTTTTCCAACACCGGAGATGACACCACCAGTAACCAGTATATATTTCATCGGGGGAACATCACCATTTTCTTTATTGGAAGCCATTTTATTACCTAAAAATTGGACAAATTATTAGAAAGGCGGAATGTTGCATAATCAAAAGTAAAGTGAAAGAGAACCTACACCGAAATATATGAGAAATCTTACCTTTTTTGTAACAATAACAAATTTAACAATAGGATAACAATATTTGAGCAGTAGAGGGCAGATTTTAGAACAACTTCTCGGGCATTACCTAATTTTTAGATTCAAATGGAATAAAAATTTATAGCGCATAGGAGCTGTTAAACGCAGGACAGAGGAGAGCGCTTTAAAAATTCAATTCAATTCTGCTTGATTATTGTATTTAAGGCATGCAAGATGAATACGAGTAAGAGTAGCATTGAAATATTGGATGTCCAGAATAAAAGCGTCGTTAGGCAATAGAAGTGCCAGGGAATGGGCAAAGGCACCACGTTTGAGGAAATTTAAAAATGGGAGGAGACTTTGGTAGACATGACAAAAGAGCAGCACATAATGGATAAAGGATACAAAGTCTGGATATTCTATCTGGAGGGCCTATTACCTCAGTCATGATGGTCATACGCCCTCCAGATATCGTCCTTTGTTGTCTGTTGTCTGACTTAGCATCCTCCTTCCCGCCTATTATTCACAACTGGCCTCCAACTAAAATTTGCGCAAATTGCTGACTGAGCTATATAAAGGATTTAAACAAAGACAGATGAAAGCGATATTGTTATCAGGATAGACAAAAGCCGCTGGTATAGATTTTCTAGATATACGAGTAACTAAAGCGAAGCACAGACAAGGATGGCTGTCTTTGAAAGCATATGGCAGGCCGTTCGAGAGGATATGCAAGTAGATGCCTTGTAAATTATTCGAAGAGATCTGTTTTTCTTATCGGTAATGTCGAAATCTTATCTAGACGAAAAAACACTGGCGGGAAAAGCTTTTAAAGACGGAACGCAGGAAGGAAAGTCTAGACCGCTGCCCAGCAGAAGGTCAAAGAGGATCTATCAATTGCAGAGGAGAGGCTGGAGTTATGAAATGCATGTTGTACACAGCGAGGCCTCAGAGCCATTTATATTGGTCAAAGGGCGGAGTTTACAGGCCGGCCTCTGGACCAACAGCCGAACGCCTCTTTCGAAATAGCCTGACCTGGACCTCGGTTTTGGGAAAAATAAAGAAACAAGGAAGTGACAACATGTGTTTACAGAAACGGTACGAAAATAGTTGTAGTTGACAGCAAAATGTGCCCAGAGAGGTCACCAACAGGATGATGTTTCCCTCGCGATTCTGGAAGAGCGCGAAAACACGATGACTTCTTGCTATCAGGTCATTTGTCCTTTCATGGTATAAGGTCAAAAAAATAAGTATCGCCCTGCCAGGTGTCAGAAGCTTCTAGACTCTCATCTGGCTCGGCTATTACAATTTGGTTCGCCGCACATTTTGAATCACATGATTCACAAGTCTTGTAATTTATTAGATAGAAAATATACAAAAATTTGGACACCAAATGTCAGCAGCTATTGCCTTGCGGAAGAACAAACACCGGTGTATGTACAAATCTCACGTAAAAAGTAGCCGACACGAGTGAATCTGTATATTGAAAACTAACCAGAGCAAAAAAGACTTCCTACCTGGCTAATAAATTAGATGGACATCCTTGTGTGCCGAAAGACGCCAACCCAATTAGAGTAGCTCTTCCTCTTTCGTCCCTCTGCTCCATTCCTGACCCGCTGTCTCCCTGCAAAATCCTTTATCTTGCAGAAGTTTTGATCTCTTGTCTCTCCCAGACTTGAACTTTTCCCTCTGTCGGAGACAAACGTTTTTAGCCGACCTCTTTCCCAAGCGATGAGTATTAGGGATGAATAAGAACTATTTGTCACGGTGTGTCACGGAAAAAGTGGGGTGAAACGTACGTGGCAAATCCTGGGAGCGTTGTAATCGGTTTTGTTGAGGGATGTCGCACAAAGAATGTCTTCCGCATCTTTCGGTAACTGAAATCCAAATAAGGAAAAAGGATGAAATCTTACCTTGTCACTCCACGGTCTTTTACATTGCTTGTCAACAAGCATAGGCGCTTCGTGGATCAATGGACTGCCTTCCCGATAAACTGAAAGAATATATACCTGAAAAATGAAAAAAACACACCAAAATTGCTCCTTCCCCAACCAGAAACAGTCAAAATATTCTGCAGCTGCGGCCATGCTGTGGTAGGCAAGCAGATAGGAGTTGTCCTATTGTCAAATTTAATCCTAGAGCACATTTTTATGGTTGATCATCGAATCTACTTATGTTCGAGTTCAATTATGGCAAAATCATGCCCATCCATACAAGATCCGGACGCAAACCAACCATCAATTAACACGCTTCTAATCTAAATCTCAGGTGTTCATCATAGCAGCCAATAAGTGCGTTCCGTCGGCAATCTTTCCACTTTCCCTTTCCAGCTTTCAGTTTGGGAAATTGCCAGACTCGATAAAAGTGCGCACAGAGGTCATTTTCCGTCATTCCAGACTTACCCTGTTTACTTGAACATCTGGCTTAGTACAATTAGGATGATTTGGGAGATATGTAGAATGTCCACGAATACATTTCCCGCCATAGACTACCAATCTCGTCTTCCGAAGCTCTTCAATCCTTCTGTACTGAGAAGCCCTGAATCTGATTTTACACGGCTGGCTGACTTTTATTTACATGCAAGATCCTTCTGATCCTGTTGAAAACTTCATAAATCCATGAGCAACTGTCAAGATATGATACGGGGAGATGATTGCCCCTCCAAGGCGATTGTTTCCCTAAGCAAACCTTTGGAAACAACGATATGATCTCACGTGTAAAAGGATGGACACTGCCCAAGGATGTTCGCTGACATTGGCCCGGCCACAAATGGTCTGGAGTTTATCATTCTCTTCGGGGGAAACGAAAGAAGTCTCACGAACTGAAACACATCACATGTTAGATAAAGGAGAGTACTCACATTCTGATCCAATCCAAATTGGAGAAAAAGCTAAAGAACCCGGAATAATTAAAAATATGACAAGCATGAGGTAGAAGTAACTGCCGAATAAAGTGTGCCTGCCATGATGAAGGCGAGATTGCGTGGACCGGTCGCCGTTGATGCGAAACCGTTGACAAAGGTCGTTGGCACGCCTTTCCATAGTAGCTGCTAGTGGGCGTAGTTATTTATTTCTATCATTAGAGAATTCTTTAAAAGACAGTGAACCAGTGAGCGATGGTACCTAAAAGCGGCGGGACTGCTGCCTGATCACCTAATAAGTGCAAACCCAGTGCTAAAGTTAAAATTATCGAAATCTTTCAAATAGCACCAAATAGTACGTTCACATTCTGCACCCATATTTTATCCTGGTACGGGATGTTCTCAATTTGGTATCCACTAATGACAGATGTCCGGCTGTTCCACACGTGTGCACTTTTTGGACACTCATTGGGTAAACTAATGGGTCCCAATATATATTGTATATGGTTATGCATGTATAACCATTTCATGATAAAAAAAACTTCATGCCGGTACAAAAATTAAATGCATCGTGGGCGGTCAAGTAAAGATGAATTGGAGACTATGAGCTGCACGTGTGCCCGTTAGAAAACTCCGAACATTCAGTACAGCAACTTTATCAAATAATATTTGTTATGTCCGCTACTCGGCAGTAGACGAACAAACAAGAGAAATATTACTTCGGTTGAAGTATCCAATGAAGAGTCGAGAGGAGGTTTCTTGTAGAGTGTATGCGAGAGAGTACAAGAGAATGTGGTTTTATATATTTATCTCACAAACTCACAGGAATAATAAATTCACACAGAAAATATAACACGACCTATCGAGGTCAAAACACACACAAGACTCTCTAAAATAGCGCGCGGGCGGGAGACGCGGATACGTCGTGGTAGGAACCTAACGCGCGCAAAATACAAAAGTACAAAAAGAAAAGAATCTTACATGTTGCCATGCAACAATATTGAATGTTTTCCAGCACGAAATAGGTTTTGATTTCTACCTGCAGTCTCCTGGCATTCGACCTTTGAGAAGACAGTTCGTGCCCTTTCAGAGCATCCAGATGAGTAAAAAGTAGTACAGCTGTTATCAAAAACTTCTATCCCGTTAATATTTCTTTGATGATACAGTTTTCTATTTGGTAGAGGCTGGTACACTCCGCCCACATGGGACCATATATAAGCCTCGGGCCATCATAAGATCATTACTCGTCCATCGTCATAGCGTCGTCACCTCGTCCTGTCTCAAAAATGTGTCGTATCGCCTGTATTGACCGCTTCTTCGAGTTGCTTCAGTTGCTTTTTTACGTTGCTTTTGTTATTCAGTTGTAGTATTCGACAGCTTTAGTTATTTTTGGTTGCCTTTCAGTTATCCACTCGCACAGCACACGCTTGCATTTTCTTTCCACACATTTGCTTCCTCCTCAGTTCTGCTTCTTTTCCATGCTTAGCCACTTCTAACGCTTTGGCGCATGGACCGTACCCACAATGCATGGTGTGGATGCGGTCACGTGTAATGACAACAGGTTCTCAGAATTGGCAGAACCCGTAGTCCTTGCTCGTGACTTCTACCACGCCAAGCCATGTGTTACCCTGTCAACCCTTTTTCCTTCTGTCTTTTAGCCCCATTATAGAGAAGCTGTGCATCTTTTGTGTGTGATCGTGTGTCTCTTCTGTCTCTAGTGATGAGATCACCATCATACACAAATGAGAGCAACCATCCAATTCTTTCAACTGTTAAATTTGCACTTTATTATTACTCCGACAAAGATAGACAGTACGTGACATGTAACCCCATGGAAATTGTCCCTTAAGTCCTGCGCAGAGTTCCACCAGCTGAAGTGTGCGCCGTGCAGGTCTCATCGCTGCCAGTCACCGTATCTGTGATATTCATTCCACCGATCTCTCGCAATTTCATCTCAAAAAATTCTTTCTTGCTCTCAGCATGCACATGCTGCTTTTTCATTATATTTTGAAAGATGTCAAGAAGATGCTGGAAAGAAGTTTCGTTGCTACATAAATGGATCAGGTCACCTGTCCCTGGCTAGATTCTCTTCCTACGTGATCGAGAAGTTCATTTGTACGGACCAGCAACAGTTCGATTTCGTGTTCCGTCTCAAGGTTTTGATACTCGGTGAAAACTTTGACTGCGCTATCGTAATCCATAGAGAGACTAAGCTGGAAATCAGGGGGCTCTAAGTTAGGCAAAAAAAACATACCGATTCGCGGCAGGTCGTAATAATGAACTCCTTGGTTTCAGGTAGAAGGTCGGTATCCTTGGAACATTCTATTGGGGGAGCACTGGGAACAGGTGAATGGTAGGCAATCTGAGGTAGAGCACATTATTTCGGACAATATGCTGCAACCTCTGAATCGTTTGTAGCTGATTTCTTTATGAAGCAAGTAGGCATTCGCATATCACTTCGATTGTCGTCCATATCACAAGGAGTACAGTTACAAATTGTAGTAAAAATGGGAAATCAAGGAAAAGTGAATACAATCTGTTTTATAGCAGAGCGTGTAAAGTTAGGATAAATGGACAAAGCTACTGGATAGAGATTAACATGTTTTCATTTGCGGGTAAAGAGGAGAATACGACCAGCTGTGAGGTACGGTCGACCAAAAAAGTACATATTGATAGACTAGAGATCCACCTGCAAGCTAGCCCGCGGATGCAAAAAATGTTTGGGACATCTGGCATCAGTTCTTCCGTTTTCGACCCATAGTTTCGAATTTCTTCATCTAAAAGGTTTGTACCTCATAGTGAGCGTCTCCAGAAACCGCCACGAAAGCGAGTTGACCCGTTTGAAGACGCTGTGCTTTCCCAACGTTGCGTTCGCTTCCTTCATTTTTAATTCTACTTCCATGGAGCACAGTACGCCTACTACTTCTCCCAGCAGAGTTAGTTGTAAATTTAATTTATGTGTTCATTCAAATTTTTTAGAACGATGCCGATCTGCGCGCATTATCCCTTTCTCCAATTGAAAACGAGGGGTCATCTGGACTTCTAGGGAAAACGGTGCGAAGTGTATCAATTGTTAGCCCCAAGTCTGTCCAGTATATCGACGAATGGGTGATGGAACAGAGTCGCTGTACCGAATATCTGGCATTCATTGACAGTTCTATCATTGAGGTATGTTCCAATCAATTCACTGTATCACTGTTTAGGATAATTCCTCCGCTTCAGAGGAGTCTTCTTATGATTCCTACGTCTCATTGGACACTGTCAAGAGCGACTCCAATCTCCACGAAATCGACGATTCGTTCTTTAGAGTGGTCAGTTTTATTTACAATTCCCTCAAGTCTTTTAGTGGGTTGAAGCCGATTCAATGGAAAGTCAGATGTGTTTCTTGGAGGAATGCACGCCTCCGACGGAAGAGAAACAGGAAGATACGACTACCTTCGACGACTACGACGTGACAGGAGACTCACAGCTTGATGAGCTGGTACAGGCCGGTGCCAATATCAAAAGAGCGGTTGCTCATAATAAATCTCTTCAAGAGGTGCCATTTGCGCAGATCCAAATGAAGAAAGGGGGTGCCCATTTGGTAAGGATTTTAGTTCTCTAAAGTAGCAGTTGGTTTCAGGATCTCCGCCAGGTACAATCAGCTCCTCGTCCTACAAAGCCACGTCGACCTTCGCTATTCAAAAGACTTATGGGCAGAGGTTGAATTCTGGCGCTTGGAGTCTGATATTTTCTACTTTTAAAGACATCCTTTTTTCTTTTTCTTTCGTTTTCTATGTACTCAGCTAAATAAACATTTCCGATGATTCATAATGACACTAACATTTTCATCAAATCTTGCTTAGTTTCCGAACAGCAGGATTACAGGCTGACAATGTTCAATAATGTCTGGCCCCCCAGTAAAATTTGTCGCCATGACAATCTTTAGTAGTATAGTATAGATCTATTTTGAAATTCCGAAACTGTCTGGCTTCTTTCAGTGATTCTTCAATTGGTCATCTATTTTCCCGAAATGCCTGCCGTTTCTCGTTGCCAATGATTCACGTATTCAAAATCGAAGAAATGACAATAACATTCGCGCTGAACTATTATTTCAATCTCTTTTCTAAACACCTTTGCGACTATAAAAGAAGCGTGGGTCCGTCATCTTCACATCAGCAATGAAGGTTCCCGCAGCAGTTCTCGTTCTTCTCCCTGTCTTCGCTCTCGCCTCAAGCTCCACCGAGTCGGCCAATCCGGAAAGCTTGTGACTGTTGATCATAGTTTAGGCAACCAGCTACATTTTCTAGTACGCCAGCCGAGACCTTGGCTACCTTCCCTCTGCCAGACAAAATCGCAGATTCCGGACCATGTGTGGATTTGAACCCTGATGAGTATGTCTTTTTCAGTTGATCATAAATAAAGTTCTAGTTGCGCCAAACTCGTCGCAGCGTACCCTACTCCCTCTGACACAGCTACGCCAAGTTCAACCGTTACCACCTCTGCTTTTCCAACTACTGCCACCTCTACTACCGCTCGTCGCTGCGAGGACCTGCATCACAGGTTTGTTCGTCTGTGACGATATATTGCAGATGTTTAGATGCCCCAGAATTATCGCAGCAGATCCTAGTCATTGTAAAGTGCTTGAGATTCGGGCATATTGCAAGAAATCCTGCCAAATCTGCGATGAGAACACAACTGTTCAGGCTACCGGTACTCCAATAATGTCTTACTACTAATCCATTTTTCCGGCTTGAATAAACAGTTTCATCAAACCAATGACTGAGGATTTTTATTAATTTGTTATCAAATTTAATTTAATTAATTTGCTGCAGCATTATGTGGAGGAAAAAGGGTCGCTAAAAGGTAGAGATGCTCGGGGTTCCTCGATTTCGGATGTCGAACTCGGCTGCTCAAGAATGAACCGAACCAAGGGAATATCCCTCTCTGTTTTTAGACGGGAAATAGCTCTCCTCACAGGGTTTCTGATCCTTTCTTTGTTATGGTAAATAATAGCAAATGCAGCTGTCACTAATATCAGGATACGAAATAATATCCAGAAAACAGTCCAGCCCGATCTCAGACGTGGATCGGATAGTTCGCAACGCTCGCCAATAAACGGTGAAGGACAGCTGTAAAATTATAAAATAAAGGAAGTACATACTTGCAAAATGTTACTCCAAATGTATCATTAGCTTTAATCGATGCGCATTCTCCACCATTCAGGCAAGCGGTCCCTTTTGAACACAGTTCTTTCCAGTATTCTACGTCAACATATGAATGCGCTTCCAGTAAATGTATATGTTCTTTCTTATTCAAAGTTTTATCGTGTATGCACGTTCCCTCTTCTTGTCTATAATTGTCTGGACATAAACATTTGCCTTGGATCGCCCGAGGTCCAGGAATAATGACACAGATCCATGGACACGACTTTTTCACGTCAGTGCATGGATTTATCGATGGCATCTGCTGAAAATTGAAGTAAAATGTTGGACGAAAATAGAAATCACCTGATAATGGGGATGTTTTATTGCAAGTCCGTTTACCGTGACGTTAAAATATCGTAATACTTGTCCCGTGCAATTGTCACTTCCAATGTGGGCTGTTCTCAACGTATAGTTAGGAACAATACTAGTCCAGTACAAATGTCCGTCAAAGTAGCTGATCGCATAGGGGATTCCAACTCCTTTGGTTACCACAAGATGATGTTCTTTAGTTTTTAAATTGATCCTCAGTATTTTAAATCCAATCCAATTAACAAAATACGCTTCATTTTTAATGTGATCGAGAGCTATGGAATAGATGTAATATTTCCCATTATCGTAGAGCTCCTCAATCTGCGGGCTAGCATGTCGCCAACAACTATAAAAACATACCCCGGATCCATCCATATTGGCCATCATGAGCTTCTTATTTCCATAATTATCTATCCACAGCATTTTACCCGTGAGTGGATTGAGAGCTAGGCCCCCGTATAATTGTCGTTGTGTCCCCGCTACAAACATCCTGATTAGATTCTTATTGTCTAATGTTCTTGTTCCGTTCATAGTTATTCTCTTGTAGAATTTGTGATAATCTTTATAGGGAATCACTTCTTTCCCAGCTACGATTCTTTTACAAAAGAGAGCATCCTCTGTACAGGTGTATATTCCTGGTTCCGAATGATCTGGAAAAGTGTTACAATCCGTAATTTTCCTCACACGTTTGAGTATAGAAGATGTTCTTGCTGACATGGTCAACGGCAATATGGACCGGACCAAGGAAATCTCGCCGAAGTACAGTTTCTTTGCCATCAATAAAAGCTGTCTAAAAATTCATATTCTGGAAGAATTTTATGTAATCAATTTATATTATAGTTAAAAGTTAGCCAACTCACCAAATCACTGTGCTGTCTCCAGCCATGTGGAGCTAAGTAAATGGTATCGTCATGGTTATTGTAAGCTAGACTTCTCGCATAACCCACGGTTTTTGGATAATTTGGATCAGTCCTCATATGTTTATGCTCCATGTAGATATCCGGATGTGCGGAATTATTGAGTAATGGTATAGTTAAAATCTGAAAATACTTCTTTCTTGCCGTGGTTTACTTGTTTCTCTCCGAGAGCGATAATAAACTGGACGTCATTTTTTCCCATCACAAGACAACTATGCCCATCTTCAGCCAGATAATAATTTTTAGAACAAGAACACATATATCCAGTTGCATCTCCATTGCAGTAGTGTTGACATCGTAAACCTCCGTCTGTTTGGCAGAAGTCTACCGATGAGCAACTTCGACCATCATCGCTCAGTGTAGATCCATCAGGACAGTAACATTCACCACCTTGACTTACTGAACATTTTACTAAACACCTACCGACATCGTTTATTCGACATTTGTAGCCGCATTTCTTTGTCTTACAATCCTGGCAAGCTTTTGCGTCCTCATCGTCTCCATTCCGGCAGTGAGCCAATCGGTCACATGTTTGGTCCAGAGGGATACAATTGCCAGTTTCTCAAATATGGCATTAAATTTTTAAGACCTGAGTTACCGTCTTGACAGCGGTATTGATCCCTCCTGCACAGTATCCTATTAGTCTGCAAGTCGCGGAGATCCACGTCCATATCGCAGTTGAGTTCATCACTTCCATCTTCACAGTCAGCGTTGCCATTACAAATCCTAGACAGAGGTATGCAGACGGCGTTACTGGCACATTTAATCAAACTACTGTCACATTGGGTATCTTGGGAATTTCGAGACAGTGCGAGTGGATGCGATGTGGAAGCGACCTTCTAAATATGCGTATTGATGTGAAGTCACAGAAACGAGCCTGGATTACGATGATCAACCAAAAGTGAATGAGGAGCATTGTCAAGGCAAAAAATGGAAGAATAATGTTGATGAAATGTGATACATGGACAATATCAACTGCCCTTCGTTGTCAGCTGAAAAAATGGTTTGGTATCCGACTAGTATCACAGTAACGAAAACTTTACAGCGCATGTAATTTATTGGGGTTGTAGCAGCCCAACCTCCTCTAAAATTTTTTTCATTCGTCATTTCGTTCCCATTCAAGACCGTTTTTCTTATCTATGTAGAAATTTCAATGACATTTCTCTTGTTCAATGTGATGTATTCAAATAAAAAAAAAGAAAACAAAAATATTATTGATGGGACCATTGTTCAACATCGTTTTTGGGCGGCGTTCTACTTATAAAAGAATCACGACATGTTTACATCAACGATGAAGGCTCTCACAGCTATTCTTCTTCTTCCCGTATTCTCCCTCGCCTTGCTTCCTGCTACGAAGTTAGTCAACTTGAATAATCTGTCCAAGAAAAGTTTCAGACCCGACGAATCCAACTCAACTGTGGAAATCTTAGCTACCTTTCCTTTAACGGATGAGAACTTCCAATCAAACGCTACTTCTGAGCCATGTGTGGACTCAGACCCAAGGTTGGTTATTGAAATGCCTGCCAATTTTTAAGTTGCAGATGCGCGCGAGCTGCTGCACAACATCCTAGATATTGCCGCAACCCCAAAATGCGCGAACGCTGTAGGCTATCCTGTTTAAGTTGCGATCCACCGCCGACCACACCCCAGAATACCGCTGGTACTATCCTGGTGGACAAAAATTGGCAAACCACTTCTTCCCCTTCTCCAGAATGCGAAGACGGAAACCCGAGGTTTGCTTCCTTCAGCCGACAATAAATTCAATTTTTTTAGATGTCCAGAAATTGTCTTACCAGATCCTACAGCGTGCCGTAGCGGCTATGTGCAGCTAGCTTGTAGACGAACCTGCGGTCTCTGCGAGCCAAAACCGACTACAACCAGCCAAACTACTGATGGCGGTGAGACGCGGCCTGTAAACCCCATTTCCCTTACTGTTAATTTTTAATCCATATTCTGGCATGAATAAAGGAATCCATCATAGGGAGTTTTCACTGAATATCCTTTTTTCGTCGGCACTGTCTTCCCGTAAAACTCTCCAAGATAAGAAATTATATTAGAGGTAACAACCGGGAGACAACCCGCTATGAAAATGTAAGATATTTCTATGATGTGTGCTGTTTCGAGACCGTCTGGCTTTTTTCAATAGATCTTCTTTTCAACACCTCATATCCAGAAGTGTTTGTGCCATTTTTCCCAGTTGACAATAGTTTCCGTCTTTATGAAAAGATAAGTGAGACGTATTATTCGACGACGCTATTATTCAGGGATTTCTGATCATCTTTTTCCCTATAAAAGGACTGCCAGTCTCGTCATCTTCACATCAGCCATGAAGTCCACAGCAGTAATTCTTCTTCTCCTTTCCATCGTCGCTTTCGGGCAAAGCTTCTTCAGCTCACCTCGTCCTGACAATGCTGATTGTAGAGACAATCATCCAGAGTAGACCATTTTTTAAACGCCGTATATAGTTTCCAGCTATTGCCCGCTATTAGCTGAGGAAAATAAGTGTTTTATCTTCGGAAGCTCCTGCCGTCTGTCTTGTAACCTATGCGGAGAACGTCCTCCCTTGTTAGCTGTCTAGGAAACTGAGTTAACCATTACATTTGCAGCTCACGTGTCAGTCGCTTCAATTCATTCCCTCCAACCACTACTTCTTTTGCTCCAACTCCAATTATTTAGTGATATGGAAAATTACGAACCATTTTGCATTATATCGGTTATATACGTTTTGGGTTCGAAATAAAGGGATTGATCTTTACTTTGATTTTTAGCGCCTTGCACTGTTTGTGTCACAGAGCTGCTGCGAATTTTTTAGACGCCTCTCCCATGATCGATTTGATCATCTTTCTTAATTAGCGAAAACATCTGCTGGGAAAGGACAGGCTATCAATTAGGATGAGTCCAGTTATCGACTTTTACTTATTAGGTCGCGTCAAAAATCTTTAGAAAAATGCCATAACTTTTCTAATTTCCACGCTATGTGGGAGTTTTAGGTGTCAAAATGTTCCTTGGGACCTGAAGAAAAATACTGTGAAAACCAGAATTCCAGAGGAGCTCATCTCCGGGTACAGGCCCGCGCCGCAGTTTTGGCCAAAATCTATTTTAAGGCATAACTTTTGAGGAACGAGGGATTTACAAAAACGGTAAACATAGAAAGAATCTCCAGTTCGAGACGGTCATGCTGCACCAAAAAAATCCCGGAAATCTTTCACCCGCCGCGCGTAGGCCCTGATTCCAAAAAATGTACAACATGGCCGAGTGGGTTTTGGAAATTACGGCCAGAACGACCAGGGTTCAATCCCCGCCGGTGAGAAAACGGCGACAAACCTTTTTTTCTTTTTTTGCTTTTGGTGCAATGTACTTCTACGGTCATGTTATGCTATATTTCGGAGAATCCGGGCAAAAATCCTTTGGTTCCGCCAAGCTACGCACATTCGAGGTTTTCCTTATAGTAAAATATGGCTAAAATAAGACAATTTCGCCAAACTACAGTAAAAAGAATGTTGATGGGTAAAACAGTGTTTTATTTCATAAACATGCGGATGTGATACGATGATAAGCATTTTCTACACGAAATAATGCGAAAGACATCAATGCGGCCTCTATGCTGCCAATAGGGAAAACCTCGAATGTGCGTAGCTTGGCGGAACCAAAGGATTTTTGCCCGGATTCTCCGAAATATAGCATAACATGACCGTAGAAGTACATTGCACCAAAAGCAAAAAAAGAAAAAAAGGTTTGTCGCCGTTTTCTCACCGGCGGGGATTGAATCCTGGTCGTTCTGGCCGTAATTTCCAAAACCCACTCGGCCATGTTGTACATTTTTTGGAATCAGGGCCTACGCGCGGCGGGTGAAAGATTTCCGGGATTTTTTTGGTGCAGCATGACCGTCTCGAACTGGAGATTCTTTCTATGTTTACCGTTTTTGTAAATCCCTCGTTCCTCAAAAGTTATGCCTTAAAATAGATTTTGGCCAAAACTGCGGCGCGGGCCTGTACCCGGAGATGAGCTCCTCTGGAATTCTGGTTTTCACAGTATTTTTCTTCAGGTCCCAAGGAACATTTTGGCACCTAAAACTCCCACATAGCGCGGAAATTAGAAAAGTTATGGCATTTTTCTAAAGATTTTTGACGCGACCTAATAGTTTATAATGGCACATTTTACAACTTCAACATGGAATTCCACGCCAATGGTAGAACGTCACATTCGAGTGGGACTTCATTTTACTTTCTTATCTAACTTTACAGTTTGCTCTGCCGCTGTCGCCCATTCAGTCCGTATCCTCTTTGGAATATGATTCAGCACTGGAAGATTTTGTCCAACGTGGTGTTAGTTGCTTACACTATCCAATGTCGAGTACTTTTAGGATATGGTGAGGCAGACAATGATGATGAAGTACAAGAAGTGTAGGGAACGGGTGGAGGAAGGCTCGCTGATTCCTACCCAGAATAAGGCTGAGGATTGTAACCAGGTAGGTAACGAATCGCTCTAATTCCACAAACTTTAGTTTTCCCTTGTAACAGCTCCCTCGATGCTCACTCGTTGGTGTTCAATGAGGATGGATCATTCTTGTCCGCTTGGATCGGATCTACTGGAACCGACGCCATTCAAAAGAACACAATCCGCATTAAACGTTCGTTTTGATAACGCCTGTATCCGTCAATTTTTAAGATAAGCCATCAACCGAACAAACAGGAGGAAGACAACAGATCCGACTATCCATATGCCCTTTGGTCGAAAGACGAAAGTGTCAATGATCCTTGGACAAAAGCCGCCAATCGAGAATATACTCTTAAAAGGAAGGCGACGATCCAGAGGAGAAAAAGGAGAAAGAGAGAAGAGAAGAAAAGCCTGAAGGTGAATGCAACTATTTTCTACTCAGTCATAGATTTAGAAGGACGACTCAGCCAGATGGAGCCCTCTTTCATTTTTCCGAAGATTGTTCGCCACGAAGAGCAGGAAATAAAATATTTGACTTTGTGTGCATGTATAGTGTATTTCATGCAACAATTCATTTTCTTTTTACAACAACGGATTATCGGAATTTCTACTTTCTGCGAAGGAGCCAAGACAGAATTTTGGAAACCTTCGTTTGCTGTTTCACAAGGGCAGACCATTCCGGCTCATTTCCCGTATGGTCAGAAGAGTCGACATCAGACATAGCGTTAGCTGCCAGAAAGGCGGCTAGCGAGTGCGGGACATTGTTGATTGTATCAGCACCTGGTGTAAGCAAAACCACGGCGTCTTGGCCTGAAATTTCGTAACATGTTAGGCATTGAAACCTGGAACACACCGGTTGCAACGGCTACTGGATCATCGGAGAAGCTAACAATCATGGCGATTCTCTTGCTATTTTTAGGCAGAGCGGAATTTTTGAGAAGGACAAACTCTGTAGAGGAAACTGATAATTTTCTATAATATAGCCTACCCATCCATCTTCCGAGGTCTCCTACGGTGGAAATAGAATTGGTCTGACCGCTGGCATTCTCGAAAATTTTCTCATCGACCATTTTAAAGTATGGAAGAAGAGAAAAATATTGTAGAAAGATGTTTGCTAGCGAGGGGAGGCGTTGGTTGACCCTTTTCTGCCCTTCTGTGGTAGCTGGGAAACACGTGCGTCTTACCAGCTGTGCGCAGCCCCTCTTCTTCAGACATAAAGAAATTGTTATCCAACCAGAGCTTGCAGACATTTTCGAGCATTGAACGATTTTATTTAAAGAAATATTTGTTGTTTACATAAGTTCAACAACTCCGGCGACATAAAAATAAACATCTTGTCATTCGTTAGGATCTGGTCATCTTTTCTTCTTCTGCTTTGTTGTCAATGACCAACTGCTTCAGCCAGACTTCGATCTGAATCTTTCTATTATATTTGTCCGGTAAAAAAGATACCATTTGTGCGGTAGCTTCAAAGTAAAGAAGATTCTGAAATCAACTACAATTTTTGCATCTTGAGTCATAATTCGAATCACCTCGGTAAATGATTCCTTGCTGAAAGTCACCATGTTTCCCTGCTCCGATGTCAAGTGCTGCATCTTGGAAAAATACTAAAAAGTTTCTAATTTTCAAAAAGTTAATAAGATCTACCATTGTGATGTTCTGACGAAGTTCGCTGGATTCTTGAAGAGCCATAAGGAGAATCTACAAAAATTGTTAATTTTTTCATTAAAAAGAGGATACCCCTTGATTGACGGAGTTCATAATTATCTGTAGAATTCAAGCTCAGAAATTCCAAGCTAAAAAGTGAACGTGACTATGGAAAATATCCAAGGAAAGAGGGTGGAGGATTATCCTGGATAAGGATGCCTATTAATCTAGATCTATGAAAAACAATCTAATTTTTGTCTTTGTAAGAAAAATTTGGTGGGAACTGTGGTTGAGGACTTCTATCACACAGAATGGCTCGAGAAGGTGCCAATTATGACTACAAAATGATAGCTTGAGGAAACAGCTAACCTCATCGTGGCACAGGGCACCAGCCGGTACATATCAACAAGAAAAAGTTAAAGTTTTGAGGAGCAGCACATTTTAGACAGAAACTGGGAAAAGATGGATGATCTGCAGGCAGGGATGTAGAAAAGAGACTCTTTACCCTCTAACAGGGAAGCACTTCGATCAAAAAAGGCTTCTTTCTTTCTATTCTGCTCAAAAGGTCAAGGTGTAACTTTCGCAGATCAAAAACTTGCCTTATCTTTATCCTCAAAATGAAGCTGTCTGTTGCTATATGCATGCCAAATCTGTGCAGTGCAGACGATAGACAGAAGCCGCATGGTACTGAGAGAGGTAGAGCCGTCACCCCGCTGAACTTGAAAATAAAACATATGAACTAATCAAAGTTGGTTAAGAAGCTGTTGAGCCAAGAAGAAGGTCCAGAAGGTGTGAGGAGCGGAGACAATTCGCGGACGGTACCCGAGGATTCATTAAGATTCCTGATTCATTTCTTTCCTATCATTTTTTCAATTATATGGACACTGAAAATAGCGAGAAATGTATTTATTTGCTTAATTTACAAGATCAATCCGGCGATGAAATAGAAATCATCGAAGGACGTCTCATTGTAAGGCTGGAAGATGGGTGAATATTCATGTTGAATAATTTATCTTACCGTATGTTTTATCTTATAGCAAAAATTGACATCCTGGAAAGCGTTGAAGACAAAGATCAGAGAGGGCGACAAGTTTGCCTGAAAATGTTGGGTTTACTATGTACCAGGAGATCACCTCAAAAAGAAGCCAAGCCCATCCTGGCTTATTCAAGTTCTTATTCAAGGCATTTGCCATGGAGTCCAGGTCATTTGTGGATTCGAAGACATTGTCAACAATGGCTGACACGGAATTGTCCACACAATAATCTGAAAACGGTAAGTATTGTTCCATAATTCCCTTTAAAAGAAGTAACAAAAGCGAGGACTTTTCTCAGGGGTCGTCGGTTTAAAAGTTCGGATTATGCGCGCTGACCAGTCCGTATCTTAGTTGCCTGGTCGTAAGAATTTGGCCGGTGAAGCTGCTCACCCGTAAATTTAGCCGCTATCGGCACGAATACTTTAAACATAAATTCAATAAGGAAATATTACTAATGACCAGAAACATCTCAATTTCTTGGTGTTTATTCCAAGATGACCTTTTGCAACGACTCCGCCACATGTGGACCTACCGCCAAGGCGGCAAGGCTTGTAAATTATACCGTGACAAATAAACTATCTGGGTAAAAGACTCACTTGTTTGATCCAATTGGGGTGTCATATATTCTCCGGAGACCTTCCGTGAAAAATTAAGTTCAGAAACGGCAGGGGCAGAAGGATTTTGAAGTTTGACTAGCATAGAAGCTCTAAGAGATTTCCTATCGATGCAGTGGCCAATACAAAAATTAGTTCTTTAATAACTTTTTATAAAATAAAAAAAGGAAATTACCGGAATTTATCGTCTCCGCCAGTTTTAAACCCGTTGATGTTGACGCCGCTCGCCTTTGTAACATCTCCAGTTGGTTCATAGTTGCATTCTAAAAATTCTTTTTTTTTTAAATTCTTAAAAAATCTTACGATGTTCTGTATCCGCCAAAGTTGACAGAACTAAGAGTGAAGAACAGACGAGAAGTCTGGCGAGCATTGTGATATCACCCGTAGGCGTGCGGCTTCTTTTATACGGCATCTACTATTTTGCTGATAAACGTGATTTTTCGGTCGTTATAGCCTAGACACATCATTTCCTGAGATAAAGTTATCTACCAATATAAAAGTCTATCAGTCTCTTGATCTTTCGCCTGGCCATGATTTTCCTGTTCTTTTTGGTTTCTCCTGTTCTGACAAATCGTAAGTAAAAAATATAAATTGCTTACATTTTCAATTTTTAGTTTGTCAGCCAAGTCATCCGGATGGTTCTACTTGGATGTATTCTATCGCCGACGGTGTCACGGATTTCTATCACACTGGAGTAAATTTAAATGAGGCCTATTTCTGCTTTGATGGATGTCTAAACAGTGGAGGCGTTACCCAAAATTATAAAGTAAATTTTAAGTAAAATATAAAATTACTTATGGTTCTTCTAGGTAAAAATGGCTCCTCAAGATCCTGATCCGGATTGGTGGAATTTCACAAAAGTCGAAAGAGTCCGCCGGCTGAAGTTGAACGACGCTATGGGAGATCCAGGCGATTACGACAGAAACCAAATGACTTGTCCAGACGACAATCTTCGAAAAGAAGTCTTCGACACATTACAAAGAGTTACTGACACTTCTGCAAAGGTAAAACGCTTTTTTTGAGGAATATCTCACGTTTACGTTAAAATGGAGGTACGCGGAATACGTAGCAGCTAGGTTACAGGTTTTAAATTTCAGCGAAAAGTGTACCTGCGCAGAATTCTAATTTAGATCGAAATGTTTGCGAAAATAATACGCTAAATTCGATAAACAATAAAAAATAATTTTGAGCACGCAAATTCAAAAGTGATTTTGCGGGCGCTGAGCATAGGATTCTTTTCCACATGAACCCTTCCATCCAAATTACCGCGATATTAATTCAGGGAGTAGCCAGAACATTGCAATACAGCTTAGCCAGACCTGGATGGGCAATTACCGTCATCGTGGTTGGTCAGGGAATGCTCTCCGAACTACTTTTAATTGTAAGATAATTTAAATTGAATTTAACTATCCGAATATTATAGAATAACAACTTCTGCCTCTACGAGACTGAATACAACAACTTAACTTATGATATTCGACTGGCAGCCATTGATTTTACATAAAATCTTTATCGTTTCCTATTTAGAATTTTAAACAATTCTGATATATAAAATGAAAAATGAAATTAAGAAGGATACAATGTAAGTAGAAGAAGGACTATTACTCCCAGGACCTGGTGTTGGCATTGTCGGTGTAGTTTGCGTCGACGGAGGGAATGGCGGCTCAGTTGCCGTGCTCACTTCGGTATTAACTGGAAAAAATAATAAGTTAAAAAATATATCAAAACACAAACCATTTTCGCATCGTGGCCCAATATAAAATTGTTGGCACATACAAATCCCGCGACTTGGGGTAGAACCATAGGCACACACGCGATCCCAGCAATATTCCCCCGTGAAATTTCCTGGACAAGCACATTGCCCAAAGGTGTCTACTTTTCCTCCATTACATTCTTGTCCCTCTTAAAAGACATTTAAAAAGATAAAATTAAAGGATATCTTACTGTCGCTATCAGGGGTATAATAATTAAAAACGCGCTGGAAAGGCGTTCCGTTTGCATCCGTACCGGTGACTTGAACTGCCATGGAGTTGGTATTTATAGGAATCTAAAGCTTTTTTAAATTTGAAACAAGGGAAAAAACCTGGACAAGATCACTCCTGAACTGATAAGCGCAGGTATTTGTATCGAATGATGTGAATTTTGTCACTGCGATTTCATCATTTCCACCGGACCAAGGGGTGTTGAAGTCCGTTGGTTGGACAATAACTTGCTGGATATTTGAGTTGGACGTCGCTCGAACTACGATGGAGGATGAATCGTTTGTTCCTGAAAAAATACAAGATATTTAAAATTTGTAATTTCATACCGCGTTTACTGAACGGATGATGCGCCACAAAATCTTCATGAATATCAGCGGTAAATCCAACGCCTACGTTCACATCAGAAACTGCTCGAACCTAGAAAAAAATGTAAGCAAAAAAAATAAAATATTTACCTGTAGGAAGCAGGAAGATTTTGCTGTCACTGTGGCAGTCCATGTTCCTGGAGCTTTTCCATCAGTTGCTAAACATTTGTTCAATTAAATCAGTCGGCAATCTTACTAATTTCAATAAGAGATGTTGCTTTATTTTTAAGATAAGCGGATGACAAATCGACAGCAGCACCTAGAAAAATGTAATGATTTTATAGGGAGTTGCTTACCTTTTCCATCGTATAAAGAAATTGTATTTGCTGGATCGCTTGCCAAAAAAGTTAACTCGATACGGGAAGCAGCACTTTCTACGGAAAAATTCTGCTGGATTCCTTTACTACAATCTTGGTACCCCGTATCAACCAGAAGATTATTTTGATAAATGGTAGACGTAAATATGTCCGTACTCTGGAAGAATGAGGGCGGAAGAAATTAATTTCTGGCTAAATCTTTACCGGCAATTCGGATACAGCCAGTAGCCTTCCTCCAGTTTGTTTTTGCATTGTTCTGAAGTCATTGTAAGTTGGAACAGTGAGATCTTGACTGAAGTAAAAGAAATTGACCTGGAAAATTTAGAAATATACAATAAAATAATTAGAAATGTACCTGAATATCCGTTGGAAGTACTCTATAGAAATCAGAGCTTTTTGGAGAAGACATTGTCAAAACATGAATAATTGCAGGTGAGACTATTTCCAATTCGATTGACTGAAATAAATAATTAGAGTATTGGAATAATTACTTGCATGATAAATAGCATCCATGGAAAATGCCCCATTTGAAATGTGCAGAGCATCATCGTTGAGCTTGACAATAGATTCTTGTACTTTCTTCGAAAACTGATCCGGATCATAGTCAGAAACAATTGCCTTCCAGCCTATCAGAAAGAAATTTTGAATTTACCGAAATACTTACCGACTGAATCAAAAATGACAAAAGAGAATTGTCTTCTGTAGGCGTCGGCCTCCGTGATTTTCTTCGTTACGTCCAAAATACGACTCGACAGTTGGTCAGTTATGTTGTTCATTTCTTGCACAAATTCGACGGCAAATATGACCTGCAATAAGTTCTTCTTTAAAAAGGCAATTTTTCGTTAGTAAAATTAACTCTTCACTTTAAAATAACTGCAATAGAAGCAGCTAACTGCTCAAGCGAAACGTTATTTAAAGCAATACGCCTCTTTATTTTTAAGCTTTCTTCAAAAAATTGTAAAAAAAAGAGTTGAAAAATACAGTACCTGTCTGAAATCATGAAGCTTTCCTCCCATTGCTGCGGTATTCAAAAGATAGCAAGTATTGCCGGTTCCATTCCCCTTTGTAGGATATTGTTGAACAATCGTTTCATTTCCTTTTCGGGCTTGATAATGAGAACAAAAACCTGGATGAATTCTTCGCATATATTTTCCAATAGCAGAAAAACTGAAGGTGTACTTTTGTCTGAAAAAATTGTCGAGGTACTAAAATTAAATGACGCACGTGAACGGACCAACTGCGCAGCTCGGTAAGTCAGGAACTTTGTAGACGAATGTGCAGTCCGGCTCATTTCGGACGATTCCTTTCATTGGCCACGTGAAAGGCTGATTTGTTTGAGGATTGGTAAATTCTACTGAGAAATTAGAGAATAATGGAAACTTGACTGGTTGCAAAGTAATCATCATTTCAATTTCTAAATATAATTTAATTAAACATAAAAGTAGAGGGCTACCGGCCAGATTTGCCATGTTTCCCACATCGATATAATCATCATCACTGTATGCCCATAATATTGTTGACGGTGAGGAAATGAAAGCTTTTGCTGAGCAGACAGCTTTAGGAGAGACATTTATTCTTACAGAATCCCATCCAGGTGGAATTACGAAAGTCTAAAAAATTACATTATGAATAGTGGGCACAATTCACCGCCCAATAAGGACCATTCATACTGTTGGGAATTTCGGTAATACCCAAAAATGTGTCCCAAGCCGTGATAGTAACATTATTTGGGGTGTCTAAAAGTAAAACTATAAATATAATTTAAAGGTTACTTGGATTATTATCGATGGTAATAAATACAACGACATTTTGGTTCGGATCATCTCTAACCAAATCCAACGTAAGATTATTGCACTGTGCGAATGAACGGACATCGATATACTCCGGTCGATCCAAATGCGGGAGCACATTGTTAATCACCTAAAAATGCTTGCAATATGATTTCAGTCAGAAGATCATAAGCGCAGAAGCCCAGGCACTTTGCCCTTCGTTTTCTTAGCCTATCTATTGCTTGCATGTCAATGACATGCCTCTTTTAATCGACTTAATTGCTATCAATCACTAGTTAGCTTACTATTGGGACTTCGTTCTGATTAATGGAGAAGAGGTCTCCATGAGAGAAAGTAGCAATTCGTCTGTACGTGTCGTAGGATTCCAATGTTGTGTCTACAGACATTTTTGGATTATTCACGAAGAACATGATTATCTAAAAACAAAAGTTTTAATATAAAATCTTTTTACTCTGCTTCTCCACAACATTGTTGTTTGCATCGCTTGTATTTCCAAAGTATTTTGATTTAATGTATAGCTCACGGGACCGGCAGTCTTATCTGGCGAATCGGTGAAGGCGAAGATTATGGAGTTGGGGTGCATTTGACGACTGAAAGAAAAATTTCTATTGACATTTGAATAAATCTTACGTGTACTGCTGAACGTCTACAATGGCTTGCTTCAAAGGGTAAGACGACGGCTGAGTCTGAGCATTGACCACGATGTTTTGAATGTTATTCACAAGAGCTTGAGGAGATCTCGCTACGGTTATGTATGACATGTAGAAACTGTCTGAAATTATAACTCGGAATACAAAAAAATAGAAAATCTTACCATTGACCGGCACGAACATATTCAAAATGTAATTGTCGAAACCGCGCCCTTGGATCTTTTTGAACGCCTAAATTTCCAAGTCTTTTTAGCTGCCTTTTTTTACGCACGTCAATCAACGAATTTTGTAAGCTTGTTCTGACATCTGCCATTGATGGAGTGATAGGAAGAACAAGCATAAAACTTCGTTTGTCAACGTCCAGGTTATCACTCAGCGGAGGGCGACAACCTCGAATTTCGCAGAATTTAGCATACCACCCAGGAGGACAATAGCATCGATCACCTCCTTCAGGAATTCCTTTTCTTTGGCATCTGCCAACATTTTTAATACGAGAGAAACCTTCTCTCACCGGACAGTTTGACATTTATGTCCAGAGGTGAACGGACCACATGCACAAGTTCCATTGTGGAGAAGGGTTCCTCCATTGAAACACGGAATTGTTGTCTCTGCAGTTAGTTTTGGCTTTGAAGGAAAGCTATCCTTATCAATCACTGAGAAATGCTTAAATAAAATATGCTGGTGTGGTTTTACCTTTATTCGTAGTAATATCCCGCCAAAAGACGATAGTAAACCCTTGCGACCTTTTATATTTTTCTATCAAAGTAGCAGAATTTTCAGCCGATTCGAAGTAAGCTATAAAAGTCAAGATGCCACTGTCCATTTCGTCGTAGGCAACGCGATGCACGAAGAAATTGCTCTCTTTTAGCTGAAATTCGGTGAAAAATTATTATAAAAATGTATCACCTCGTTCTGAACGAGATTCTGTACTTCAAAAAGCTGTGCATCTTCAGGCAATCTTTCTGGAGCGATTAATCCTTTCACTTCATAATTTCTCACTTGTGCGTAGGCTGAAAATGAAATGAATTTGTATTTTTTAAAGGAAATTACCACAGCTTGCCAGAAACAGCATGTAAAGCCAACCCATAGACGGAGCCATGGGGAGAATAGCCCCGAGTAATCAGTGAGCCGGTATAAACGCTTCCCAAATTTGCTGATAACTGGTATCTGTTTACATTGCGAGCGTTTCCATGGTAAAAATAACTGATCACTATCGATTTTTTCCGTAAAAATGTTTTTAATTTCTAATCATAAAATTAAATAAATCTGGTAAATAAAACGAAAAATGAAATCATAAATGATATACTATGCTTCAGCATGAATGCGTCGTTATTATTCCCGGGGCTTGGTGTCGCTTGAGTCGGTGGTGGCCTGTAAGTCGACTGTGGTGGGTATGGCGGCTCAGTCGCTGAGCTCTGGACGTATCGAACTACAATTTTAAGAGTAAAACAAAATATATCGAACGACTGACCGTTCTCGCATCGTTCTCCATAATAAAATGACCAGCACATGCAGATTCCGCGACTTGGGGTAGAGCCATAGGCACACACGCGATCCCAGCAATATTCTCCAGTGAAATTTCCTGGACAAGAACATTGCCCAAATGCATCTAATTTTCCTCCATTACATTCCCGTCCGTCTTAAAAAATGCTTTAAAATTTTAAGAAACCTCTTACTGTCGTTATCGGGAGTATAATAATTGAAGATCCGTTGGAAAGGTGTTCCATTTTGATCTGTCCCGCTAATTTGAACAACAAGCGAGCTACTGTTTACGGGAATCTGAACATAGTAAACAAACTGTCTCAAGTATAAACACCTTGACGAGGTCGCTTCTGAATTGATAAGCACACGTGTTTTCATCGTATCTCGTGAAGCTTGTTATGCTAACCGCATTATTGTTGTTGCTAGTTGACCAAGGTGTATTAAAATCTGTCGGTTGGACAACAATCTTCTGGATAGTTGAATTAGCGGTGGATCGAACAACGATATAGGATGAATCGTTTGTACCTTAAAAAAAGAAGAAGGTGTGCAAATTCGAAAACCGTACCCCGTTTACTGAATGGATGATGTGCTGCAAAATCTTCGTGGACATCAGCGGTAAACCCGACGGCCACATTTACGCCGGATGCAGCTCGCACCTGTTAAATATTAAAATAGAAACGAAATAATCGTTATTACCTGCAAAAAGCAAGACGATTTAGCTGTCAATGTAGCCGTCCATGTCCCTGGGACTTTTCCATTTCTTGCTAAACTTTTCTTATTAGTTTTGCCTATATTTTGACTACCAATTTCAATGACCGACGTTGCTTTATTTTTAAGGTAATTTTTTTCTAATGATAAGTCGATATTTGCTCCTAAAAGAAAATTCTAATTTATATGAAAGATAACTTGCCGTTTGCATCAGCTAGACTAATAGTAAAAGCTGGATCACTAGCCAGAGACGTGAGTTCAACACTTGTCGCGGCCGTTTCTACAGGAAACTGCACTTGAACTCCTTTACTACAATCTTGGTATCCAGTATCAACCAGGAGATTATTCTGGTAGACAGCAGATGCGAACAAAGCTGTACCCTAGAAAATAGTTTTGAAGGAATCGAGAATCTGCTTCGGAGACGAGTTGGAGCGCGTTTGCTGTTCTTCCAATTTTTTCCTCTTGGAATTGCTCAAAATATACCGTTTTCAATCATTTCTTTTATGCTAAAATAATATCCAAAATATTTGCAACAAGTTTAGCAGAAAAAATCATTAAAAGAGCATCAAAATTAAATTTGGAAAAAGGAGTATTATTGCGAGATGGCTAAATACAGTAACTAAGAGCCCGCGAATTCAAACATCTGTCAGTGTCCCTTTAACAAATATGAATTCGTAATAAAATCTTACCGGCAATTCGGATACAGCCAGCAGCCTTCCTCCAGTTTGTTTTTGCATTGTTCTGAAGTCATTGTAAGTTGGAACAGTGAGATCTTGACTGAAGTAGAAGAAATTGACCTGGAAAATTTAGAAATATACAATAAAATAATTAGAAATGTACCTGAACATCCGTAGGAAGTACTCTATAGAAATCAGAGCTTTTTGGAGAAGACATTGTCAAAACATGAATAATTGCAGGTGAGACTATTTCCAATTCGATTGACTGAACTAAATAATTAGAGAATTGGAATAATTACTTGCATGATAAATAGCATCCATGGAAAATGCCCCATTCGAAATGTGCAGTTGAGATAATTCTCCAATATATGATTGCACCTTCTTCGCGAATTGATCCGGATCATATTCGGAGACTACAGCTTTCCAAGCTAAAAAAAAACGAATAATAATAATTAAAATAGATGCTTACAGACTGAATCAAAAATAACAAAGGAGAACTGCCTTCTGTAGGCATCGGCACCAACAATCGTATTTGCAATGTCCGAAATGCTGTTGTATAGTTGTAGGATAACGTCATTCATTTCCTGCACCAATTCTAGGGCAAAAATAACCTTAAACACCATTCATTTGCAAAAACAATAGAAAGTACCTGTCGGAAATCATGCAGTTTTCCTCCCATGTCCGCTGTATTCAAAAGATAGCAAGTGTTGCCGGTTCCGTTTCCTTTTGTCGGATATTGTTGGACAATTGTTTGATTTCCGTCATTTTTATCTCCATGTGAACAGAATCCTGGATGAATCCTTCTCATATATTTTCCAATATTGGAGAAATCGAAAGTGTATTTTTGTCTAAAATTAATTTCATCATTGGCGTAGAAGACCATACGTGTAAGGACCGGCAGCGCATCTTGGTAAATCAGGAACCTTGTAGATGAAGGTACAATCAGGTTCTTTCCTGACAATTGCACTCAGAGGCCAAGTAAATGGCTGGTTTGTCTGGTGATTAGTAAATTCCACGGTGAAGTTTGAAAACAATGGGAAATGGATGGGTTGCAGGGTGATCATCATCGGCATTTCTAATTTCAATTAAAATAAAAATTAATTCATATTTCTACCAGCAAGGTTCATGCAATTTCCCACGTCGATGTAATCATCATCACTGTACGCCCACAATAATGTGGCGGGTGTGGAAATGAAAGCTTTTGCTGAGCAGACAGCTTTGGGAGACACATTAATTCTTACAGAATCCCATCCAGGTGGAATTACGAAAGTCTAAAAAATGAAAATACTAAATGAACACAACTCACCGCCCAATAAGGACCATTCATACTGTTCGGAATTTCCGTCGCACCAAACAATGTGTCCCAAGCCGTGATAGTAACATTATTTGGGGTGTCTAAAAATATAAATGTATATTTAAAGTAAGCTTCAGGGATTAGAAACAATCTCTGATGTAGAAAAAAACCGGTCAATCGACTTTTTACTGGTCAATAGCATTTTAAGGGGCGATGCATTTTTTTACTAGTCAATGAGTTTTAGCTATTTCTATTTCTAGCCATTTATCAAGATTTTATCAATTTTTACCAGCTGCACCGCCTCTCAGAATGAGGAAGAAAAGGGTTTCGCTCAAATGGTTTCCCAACTCTTCAAAATAGGTTATGACCACTAAGGTGGGATGAGCTGGTACTGCGCTGCGGTCCCCTGGCGTTGAAGGGGTTAGCATTTTAATTTAATCCGATGCTTTTCCTTAAGTTTTTGACCTTCCGGAATACAATATGATGCTTCATGTCCCATATACGAACATGGGCAAATTTACTTTATAAAAAAACCACTAAAACTCGCGAATGAGACTTATTGATGCTTAAAAATATCATACGGACCCAAAAGGAGAATAAATTGGGTTATCTGATAGGCGTCATCCACACGACACAGATCGACACTATCGACATCATCGACGTGGTTTCTAATCGTAAAATAATTATTCCTCAAAAAAAAGCGGAAGAATGGTGTCGATATCCACACTATGTCGGGGCTCAATCCTAGTCTCTTGTTGGTACCGTTGTCTAGAGTAAAAATAGCGTAATCACCCGTGATATAGATAGTGGGCCGCGGACTGAGCGCATACCCGAAAATAGATTCCAAATATCATTTTTTTGTCATTAAAATCACTGATTTCGGTCAGAAGAAATGAAACCGCAATGTTTTAATCCAAAATTGTCGATAGAACAAATCAAAAAGTGGTGACTGGAAGGAATGCCTGAAGTTGCGCCTCTTGAATGTAGAGAGATAAAATTGCCTACAAATCACAAAATAACATGACCAGGAGAAAGACGTAAAAAACTCGTTTTTGGAGTAGGAAGATAGTCCCAGGCTGAGATATACGCGCTATTAGAAGTGCAAATTTTGGTCTTCAGTGCGTCTCTCATGAACACGCGGATATCTCTCCCATATTCCACCCTTAGCAATGCAAAAAAGAAATTAGCTCTACTTGGATCTCTATCTAATAAGATTGGTATCTCGTGATTCGTACCATTTGGCAAATGCAAAGAAAAGTTAGTTTTCCGCAGACGTCTCTTGTAAATGGCGGTGTGGCACGCCATATTCGAGATTTAAAAAATTCAAACTGCGATATTCGTTATCAACACGTAAGAACTGAACCTAGTGATATCTATATCAAAGTATATAGGAAAAAATATATAGGAATGAAAGCACATTTTGAATAACCTAAAAATCTCATATGATATGGCTGGAAGAATGCACCCCCGCCTCCTCGTTAGTGGCCAGAAATCACTCTAGGTACAAATTTTGGCAGCCCTTATCTGCCGGCCTATCAAGGACCTGTTCCTCAAGCGACTTTGCCGTTATCAATAGCAAAAGTGAATGAAAAGATCAACCTATAGGTTAAAAGGAAATCTGAAGTCAACTACCAGACACTTTCTGCGGACATGCTCAATTCTTACAATGTCCGCGTCTTAGAAGAGAACCTTTCTTCTCAGCCGTGGCTTCCCGAGACCCATATCATCCGAAAGAGCGCTCGTGATGAGGGATGGTGTGACATTTTTGGTTCGATCAAAATAGTCGATCGGATTGCAAGTTAATCAAAAATGAGAAAGAAATGTACCGATTGTAACAGAAAAGTTAGGAAAATAATGTTGACCATTGACCAATCGAACTCGGTGATTCAAAAAACACAAAATACGACGAGCGCGCACATTATCACTTGACCAACTCGGTACATTTTCTTCTCATTTCGGAATAGCGTACAATCCGGCCGACCATTTTATCCCATTTTAGCATGTAAAACAAAAGGGTCGCGCCATCCCTCATCGCGAGCCGTTTCGTAAAAAAATGAAAAAACCCTCTGGAAGCACTTTTGGCGCACTTTCGAATGGTAGAGGTAACAAAAAAGTTGAATTCTCTTGTTAGATGGACCGCCAAAAAATCCATTGACCGGCTTCTCTACATGAGAGCCATTCTAAATAAAATTTTACTTGGATTATTGTCGATGGTGATAAATACAGTGACATCCTGGGTGGGATCATCTCGGACAAGATCCAGCGTAAGATTGTCACATTGCGCGAAGGATCGAACGTCGATATATTCAGGCCGATTCAGGAATGGAAGCACATTACGAATCACCTAAAATGTCATCTGATATGCTTTGGAAGAATGCCCCCTGTCCCCTGGCTAATTGACTAGAAAATATTTTAGGCTCAAATTGTGGCTGTCTTTATCGGTCGGCCGATCGAGGACCTGTCTTTTTTAATCGACTTAGCCGTTATCAATAGCAATGATGAATGTCGGATTTGCTCACTATTTGGACTTCATTTGGGTTGATAGGAAAGAGATCTCCATGAGAGAAAGTCACCATCCGCCGGTACGTATCGTAAGAATCTAATGTTGTGTTTACAGCCACTTTTGGATTATTGACGAAAAAGATAAAAGCCTGAAATTTACAATACTTTTTGAAAAAATTAACTGATTTACTCTGCTTCTCCACAACATCGTAGTCTGTGTAGCTTGTAATTCCAAGGTATTATCATTTATTGTGTAGCTTACGGGCACAGCGTCCTTATCGGGTGCATCGGTGAAAACGAAGATTATCGAGTTCGGGTGCATTTGCCGGCTAAAACACCGTGTCCCGAGTTTACATGGACCTTACGTGTACTGTTGAATGTCGACGATTGACTGCATAATCGGATAGGCCGGCGGTTGGAATTGTGCATTGACCGCTGTGTTTTGTACATTGTTTACAAGAGCTTGGGGATTTCCAGCTACGGTTATGTACGACATGTAAAAACTGCCTGAAAAAAATTTATAAAATTAGTAACTTGAATATCTTACCGTTCACTTGTACAAACATATTTAGGAGGTAATTGTCGAAGGAGCCTCGTTGAATCTTGTTAAGTCCCTAAATTCCCGTTAATCCCCTAATTTATTTTTGCTCACATCTATTAGCGAATTCTGTAAGTTTGTTCTGACATCTGCCATTGAGGGAGTGATAGGCAGAACAAGCATAAAACTTCGTTTGTCAACGTCCAGGTTATCACTCAGCGGAGGGCGACAACCTCGAATTTCGCAAAATTGGGCATACCACCCCGGTGGACAATAGCATCGATCACCTCCTTCAGGAATTCCTTTTCTTTGACAACTAAAAGTAAAGCTTAGGCACAAAAAAAGAAGTTCAATTACCGTGCATTTTGACATTTGTCTCCGGAGGTAAAAGAACCACATGCACAGGTACCGTTGGCCAAGGGTGTCCCTCCATTCAAACAGGGACTTGTGGCGTCCACGGATGGCTTTAGCTTTATGGGAAAATGTTCTTCATCGATCTCTAAGAACATTAGAATAAATATGCATTAATTTTACCTTTAATAGCGGTGATATCTCTCCAAAATACGATGGTAAATTCTTGAGTGGCTTTGTAAATTTCCATCAAAACAGCAGTATTCGCGCTTGATTCAAAATAACCAATGAAGGTCAAAACTCCACTGCTCATTTCATCATAGGCTATCCGATGGATGAAGAAATTACTCTCTTTTAGCTGAAATAATGTTGAAACTAAAAATAATAAAGAAAGGAGGCACCTCTTTCTCCACAAGGTTCTGCACATCAGAGATTTTCGAATCCTCAGGCAATTTTCCTGGGCTGATAAATCCTTTTACCTCATAGTATCTCACTTGAGCAGAGGCTGAAATAGCAATAATTTTAAGTCCTTTTAAAGTGGGATACCACAAGCTGCTAAAAGCAGAAAAAGGATCACCTTATCCATCGACGGAACGAACAGGGAAATGTCCAGAAATAATCAGCGATGCGATATAAAAAGTTCCCGAATCCGCTGATAAGAAGCACGTATTTGCACATATAAATCTTTCAATTCCAAAAACCAAATAGACGGCCATTCATCTATTCAATTTTTGTAACTATGGTGGTGTGTGGTGCCAAAGGTCGGCAGGTTTTTTCAGGCAACAAAATGTTTGCCAATAGAATGACATTGAAAAGAGAAGAAAAAGTGAAGATAAAGAAAAGTGGAGCTTACTTTTCAGCAAAAATGGATTTCTTTGCATTGTGTGGCGTTGTGAAGAAGCTACTGCATTGTCCTATAATTTCCGGGTAATGGTCTTAATTATGTGGGCTCAATAAAAAATATCGATTATATTGTGAGCTCAAGCCCTTGACCTGGCAATGGTCATGGCCTTATTTACTATGGGAACCAAGAGGCGTAACACATCTGACAAAAGTGAAACCTGCAAATAGACATAAACTATTTTGATAGAAACAACTTCAGTGAAGAATAATATAAAGTCATAGCAAGAATAAAAATCTTACATTATCTTTCAACATTCTCAGTCTAAAAATCTTATTTATTAGAGAAAACATATGCTGTCTTCTAGCTACCTGCGTGATACAGGCTACATTTTTGGGCCAATTTAATAAGATCAATCTACTTCTCCATGGAAACACTCGTGCTGTTTCTTCTCTACCTTCCCAATTGAAATATCCTCGAACATAGGCACACCATTCTCTTTTACGATGTAATTGGACAGGTAGATCCAATAAGATAATCGCAGCCTACTCTGCTCCATTTACCTTACCTTGCACCTTCGGGTGTATCTATTCCTATAACTTTTCGAATACGGGTAGAGAGATTTATCCCAGGTACATCTCTCGATATCTCCCCAAGTATTCTGGCCCAGGAAGACCGTGGCAATAAGTGCACTTTTCTACAGTACGTTTTGAGCGAGAGTCGCGACTCTCTCTAAAAACGTCGGCGAAACTTCAAAGAGACAAAGAGTGAAGCAGCGCCACCTGCAACTTTGCCCCTGAGGTCACCACGTCACGACCGTTTTGAAAATAAACTGAGGGACCAACATTGCCTTGGCCCATTTGTTTCGAGAGCATAAAGTTTTGTAGAACTTTCAGAATGAGTTCTACACGCTTAGCGGATGGACACGTATCGCCGGCAGATGCAACCGATCGGGAAACCATGAGCTCCACAGAAACTGCTCCAAAATGCGAGAGGATCATGGCTATCGTATATCCTCTCCGCTACTGATTGATCTTTTTCCAGCTTGAGCAAATTAGACAAGCTACAATGCAGCAACACGTCGTGGTCAATGGCTACGCTTACGACTTCTCTATGTTGCATTTGTATCCTCGTCTGCTAGAACACGTCATTCTTGAAAATGACCTTTCCTACAGAAATTTCGACGTGTCCTCGTATGCATTGCGGAATGTAGGCTTTTAGATTACGTTATTTTAGTAAACAGTTTAGTCTGCTCTTTTTTCGACAGAAACCAATGGCACTTTGGATCGAGTCGACTTGGCTTATATGAGGATCACATTCTTCAGGCAACCAACAAGATGCAAGGAGATTTACAGAGTGGAGAACACATTATCTCACAAAACTACTAGTTTTTAGGTCCTCCAAGAATTCGGAGCAATGCGCTTGATGTACTGCTACAGTTGGATAGCCGTCAATTATAATGTAAGCTGGACAATTCCTCATTTACCATCAGTTTTCTAGCTAGTCCCAAGAGAACTCCTCGCCGAGATGTGGGACATCGCCTTGGACAAAGTTGACGAAGTCATAAACCAATGGAAATCCCGCTCGTGGAAGGTTGAATTAGAGCGGTTAGCTGTCAACGAGACGATCTTCCTTAACCACATTTGTGACCGTTATGAGGTGAACAACAAGACCAAGGAAGGAGCAGCCCGTCAGAAAAGAGAAGAACATCTCAGGAATCGAAGAACGAGCAGTGCCATTGTTGAAGGTGCTTTCAACTCTTTACTGGGAGTTACACGTCGCATAGGCACTGTAGTCAATGATGGACGGCGGTTATTGTTTAATTAGTCTTAACACTTATGAAATAAAGATAAGATCCAAAACGAAAGAACGCCATAAAATGTTGATTTTTCATTATATAACTGTTCATGTTTCTAAAGCCCGCAAGCTCAATGAAGGCAATTCCCACCAGGAACAAAATATACGAGCAGATAATTGGCTTCATTGTGGTTGAGAGATGACTGGTCAAGTAATATTCCGGGAAAGCTCCGAATTGGCTTCTTTGGAAGTAGCAGCAATATTTTGATTGACCATCTGTTTTATGATATGCAACAACTTACGTATGTCAGATTTCCAAATACTCATGGACAAGTAATTCACATGTGTTGTTGTCATCATCTAAGCCAGTCACTGTCTGACGCAGCTCACACGGTGTTCTTTTCCCATGGGAGAGCGGCCTCTCTTTTCGACAGTCCCACCCCTTTTGCCGACAGACTGGGAACCTTTGCTCTCTTTTTTGATCACTGCTTCTCTTGCAGATATTATGCTCACACTGTGTTTTATCTCTAATTAGTGCTGTCAAAAGCTACTTCCCCAGGGGAAACAGCCAATTTTCCCAATAGAAGAGCGTGTAGTTCAAAACAATCTGTCGCTTTTGCAAGAATATCTGTCTGCCTACAGCTGTGCTCTTTTTCTTTTGTAAAGCCGCCGCTAGGCTGAGTTTAGCGATAGCGAGCAACATCTTTTCCTATCTGTCTTGTCCGAGGAAACTGTTGTTATTTTGATTTACAAACTCCGATTGGTCATCCATGTTTTGTCAGTGCGAAATCCATTAATCCTCCATATTGTCTGCTAATTGTGAGGGGATCTCCACCAGCTATTTTAAAAAGCGCGTATACCCGGACAATTCTAATGGCCTGTTACTCGCGCAAAGAATGATGACGAATTTGTCTCGCCAGGTTATAGTCACTGTTTGTAAGGGCCGCCGCCGTGTATAAGCTAATTTTGTTTCATAAGAACAAATCTTTTGATCTCTCGAAATTGATTGACATCCTCTCTCCATTTTCGGTTGAGCGTTTGCCAGCCATCGACTTTTACAGTTGCCATTCCTCAAAAATTGACATCCTTATCAACTGCACATGTGGTCGCCGTTTTCCCCGCGGAGGAATTGGGCTATCATTTTGCGGGATAAAGAAAATCTTTTTCATTGCCACATCTGTTCACACATTTGGTTTTGCATCCGAGTAAGAAGAGAATATTGTAGGGGCGAAAAAGAACCCAGGGACCGGGCCAGCTGGAAAGGGGCAGTCCGTCCTTTGCAGGCTTGTTATTTCACTCATTTATCCTTGGCAGGATGATTTGCACTATTCGTCACTGCCGCTATTACGTAGATTCATAGCCAATAATCCTTAATTGTCTCGTGACATCTCAGACAATTCTTTCTTTAACTCATCCACATTTCCTTTTTAGTTGTAGCTATGGAATATTATGAGCTATCGAATCTCCAAGATAGGGCAATTGACCAGCCGGCGCCAGCAGAGCAGGTGATGGTGGATAATCCGCCTCCAGCTGTAGTGAACTATCTGCCAGCAGCTATAAATGGGGAATATTTGCCACCAGCTCAAGCAAATCCACCGCCTTCCCCTTTTCCAAATATCGACAATATCTTCTTTGATGCCGTTGGATCCTCGCAAGCTAATATTCCGCCGTTGCCATGTTTGAATGGATATCAAAATAATTTTATGCCGGTAAAGGGTTCCTCTCACTATATATACACAGAATTTCAGATGATTCCCACGCCTAATTTTCATTCGCCTGAGCAGATGAAGTATGTCCCAATGGATCTGTGGTACAGTCCTCAAATGGTAATTAATCATCTCATAGAAACTCTGGCTAAGAAGGATAAGCAGCTAAACGATCAGTATTTCGAAGTAATCCTGATGATTCTAATTTAAAACAAATCAAATTTCAGCTAGTCGAAAAGTCTAAAATGTTGAGGACCCTGACCGGACAGCTATACGAGGCTATGGACGAAAACGTTCGTCTAAGAGGGAAACTCTTAAATGTCAATCCGGAAGCAATGGTAAACCAAACTAAATTTATTAGATAGCCGCACTTTTCAGACTTTTCTTGAAGATTATCCTCCTGAGGTAAATGCCCATCTGACTCCCGGTCATCCTCGCAGTGGCTAAGAAAGTAGAACCGATTCCGAATTTTCTTCCACTTACTATACGGTTTCTTTTTTTTTGCGCCACCATATCCTAAACGTTTGTCAGGGTGTATTTAATCCGATGTTTTCTGAATTATACCTCCACCGGTGCCAGTAATCTCTTCTCAAGTTCTTTTTTATTGTGTTTTCCAACTCCTGTTATCATGGGATTTCATCCATTTTGATAAATCCTTGTTGTTAAGAAAATAAACAGATATCGTTTGGATTCTAGAATTGTTTTCCTGCAGCTTTCTATCCGTGATCCGGAAGTTTTGAGCTTTTTGAAAATACTATTTCATGGAGGATTTCTGACCAACAGTAAAACGGCCCTTCTCGTACTTTTCTGACCAACAGTAAAACGGCCCTTCTCGTAAAACGGCCCTTCTGGACTCAATCCAAACCTTTAGGCAACTCTGATTTCTCACAATCTTCCATCTTAATGACGTTTGAACTTGCAATCTCCGTATTCTTGATATCCTTCACCGTGTCAACGAAAACATCCCCAATCTGTCCAATGTACAGGTAACGAAAGCGTAGAACATTTGCGTCTTTGACTGCGTACCTGCATCAAAAAGCGAAAACACCTTTGATCGCTTCCTTATTTGTAAAAGGTATCATTAGTGTTTAATATTTACTCTCCTGGAAATTATAGATAACGATAAAACAATCAAAGATGGAGATGGTTTTTCGTCCGAATTTCCTACAAGCTTGTCTGATAAACCGGCCACTTATATTTCCTGTAAGCATGCAGAAGAAGAAGTTCGTGACGGAAGAATGGGCGATAAATCACTCGCCAGACAGAACACTTCGGGAAAATCGACGACCAGGTATCGTCTTTATCATTGCGTGATGGTCGTCATTACTTTTTCGGACCGCGTGTCCGCTACCTCGATGTTTCCGTCCTCTTCCAAACAATTGATTCTAGAGTAACCATCTCAATCATTAATGACCAGTGCCAGTAAAATAGTGGAGTCCGAAAACATGAATATTCACTTAGAAGACGGAATGCAGACGAAGAAAGAATTGCTTGGGATTGTCAAAGGACTATCTCCAGCTAAACATGAGCTCGTCTGCATCCTTCTCTTGGCTCTTGGCTTCGTTTTGGTTATGAATGGTTATGACATCAGTGCTTTTATCACCGAATCTGTTCTACATTCTGTCCACGTGCGTGATCCATCACGAATTGACCAATTTGCCGGTTATTATGGGTAAGTAGATTCTCCGTTTGATTTTAGATTTTCTTTAGACCAACCGTTATGTATGCCAGTTTCACTGTGTCCACCCTGGTCAGTCCATGGATTTGTTTCCGTCTTGGAGGAAAGCGGACACTGATACTGGGGACATTGCCCTTCACGTTGTACTTGGTACACTCTTTCCTTTTCTCTCTTATCACCATTTCAGGCAGTGTTTCTCCATGTCAATTCAATTTGTTATTATGTTACCCAAGCTTTGCTAGGAATTGGATATGGATGTAGGAATTTGCAATAAGAATAAAAAATGGACGATTTCAGTATTTTACAATGGTTTGGGGCAATATATGTCAGAGCATTCTACAAGGGAAACACTTTCAAGAAATTCTGTGCTTACGAGTGCTATAGGAAATCAAAGGTAGAGATTTTCTTCATTTTTTCTAATGATAATTTAGTATGCTACTTGGAGGAATTTTACTGCTCTTTATAAATTGGATGCATCCTCCCGCAACTGTTGCAAATGCAATGCAAACATCGACAGAACAACGATCATACAGGTACGTTTCTTTCTTTCTTTTTTAAATGGTATAATATTTAAGAAATTTCTCGGATAATGAAATCTATCTCATTTTTGGAACTCTTCTCACATCTTCAATAATGGCAAATTGTCTTTGTGTTTTCCTTCCAACAAGGCAATACAACAGCTTGGCGCAACAAGAGCCACCGAAGAAGACCACGTTCTCCAACCAAATTAGTAAGATTTATTTATTTCTAAACATTTTTTTCTAGAAGTAATTTTCTGCACATTATTAGACAAAAGAATATTAGCTCTGGTGCCATTTTTCATGTTCTACGGGTTCAATGTAACCTTTTGGCTGATCGTTTTTCCCACAAGTTTTGCTTTCTCTAGCTTCTTGGCTGGAAATCATTACCTTCCAGCAATGTACAGCATTTCCATTGGAGTTGGAAATCTACTTGGTAATATTATAATTCTATTTTAATGAAAGGTTTATATTTCAGTCGGGTATTACATTCATCAAATGTCAAAGAAAAACAAATCTTTCGGTCTGACGCCGACAATGCTTTCCCAAATTCCGATGTCCATCATTGTCTATGTTTTAATTATTTTGGGAACACCAAATAGGAGCACTATTTCACCTACGATGGATCCTGCTCTCTTTATTACCCCAGCGTAAGAATACCAATTAATTTTAAAGAATACAATTTTAGAGCGTGGTATGTGTTAGCTATCGGACTTTTACACGGTTTGATTGACTGTTGTAACACAACGATGAGGTCATTTGTATCGACCATTGCTGTACCAAAGAAGCGACTGCAAGTTTGGGCAATTGGAAAACTGTTTCAGGTAAATATTTAGCATCTAAATTATAGTGAATTCTTAAATTTTTCAATAATAATATTTTTCAATAATCCTTTTCAGTCACTGGCCACGTGCATTGGAAGTTTTCTAGCTCCTCAACTCTCAGTATACGGATGGATTATACTCCTCGCAGGTTGACTTCTACTTTTCATGTTACGCCTTTTTAGTTAGCCAAATCGTCGCTGCTACGGGATTCCTTCTCGTCTGTAGAGATATCAAAAGGGAGGAGAAAGCCAATACTTTGAAGAATACAGAAGGATCAGAATGATGCCGACATTCTATGATAGACCACGGGTTTTTGACCATTGGGACATTTCCCAATGAAAATGTTATTTTATTACTATTTTTTTTTATTTTCCAGACCAAAAAAAACATTATCACCTTTTCTTGTGATATCTGTTGTACTTCTTTCGGTTGTTCCTCTTTTGTTTCTTTCGTCTTGGGAAAATAAGCTGGACTGCTTCTTCATCAGTCTGGACAGCGCGTTTCGCAAGATCCCGTTCGGCTCGAAAAGTCTTCCTAAAGTTTTAAATTGTCAGATCCAACGAAATTCAAACATTTCATCAACGTAGGAGATAAAAACAGAGCCAAGGAAGATCCCAGCAAGAAATATTCGGAATATTCCATAATTCCATACAGCTACTGCGACGGCAGCCGTTTGAAAAATTAAATATACAATGACAATCTAAAAAAAGAAGTTTTAAACGATAGAATAAGACGACTCACAGCTTCTGGAGCCCGAAATGGCTGTTTTTCCTGCTTTGAGGATGGGATTCTAATAATTTCAGCAGTCATCGGCTATCATTTCCTTAGGATAAGAACATGGTCGAATGGAATTCTTGGGGGCGGGTGCAGTTATTTTCTCAATTTTATGGAAATTGCTCGTCGTCAGTGACAAGCTTTACAATTATTCCAAGATGGGACGCTCCTCCATGACAAATGTCTTGTCATTTCGACCGCCATGTACGAATAAATGACGTGTAGCAATTGGAAAGGGACTGATAAATAAATTCAAAACCATTTCCCTGTTCTCTATATTATCACCGTCATCATCTCTGAACTTCCAGTGGTTTGACCGTTTTTGTTACCCTGATTTCTGGCTTAGTTCGGAAATGTGGAGTGTGATGTTATTAGTGGTAAAATGGTCGACCACTGTTTGTAATAATAATATAGTCTACTGGTTGCGTCGACGGGTTATACGCGCACAACCAGAGACTAATCCTCTCAGTCGTAGTATATTAACCATTCTCCCTTTCCATACATTTTTACTCGTACAGCGGGAAAAGTTCCTGGTTACCCTAAAATCTCGCCAATTTTTGTCATGACAATTGGCGTGGTCGTAGGGTGCCCTGGTTATATTTTCCATAAAGTTTTTACCCCAATTTTCCTAGTTGCACATCCTATTTTGGTCACCAATTCCCCTCGTTTTCCGTAATTTTGCAGATCAAAATATCCATAGTACACAGCTGAAACTCTGCCAGTTCCTTGTGTTTTGACGGATATGACACCGATGTCAGTCTCGGGCACAAGCTGTTGTTTTTTCTCATCCTACGATTCTCGGAGTGGGAAACCCCTGGATTTTTCCACGTTCATAAGTACGAAATTATGAAAATATTATTTATTTTTCTATTCTGTCATTATATTTACTCATTTCCTCACATAAACGTCACCGTTCTAAACTACAAAGATCCGATACTAATTGAGGAGATTCAGTTTCACCATCCGAAAGAAGAAATTCTTCTGGAAGACGGTATATTAGTTCATATTTCTAATAGCATGGCATTTTTAGAAACTGTTAAACTTTTTCAACGGGTAACCGACTCGGGCATTCTGTATGAATACGACGCTGAAAATGGCGAGGTAAATGGTCTGGACTTCGAGGCAGGAGAGGAGGATGTCGAGATTCTCATGGATGATGGTAGATTCTTTCCGATCCAATGATGATACTTTTTCAGGGACGTCCAGATTCTTTTCAAAAGTTAGCGAAGATGGGATGCTGTATGACGAAACTCCTTCAGAAGGTAGGAAATACAAGTATAAAATACTTTTTGACACTAGGAGCAGAACAAAAGGAAGAAAAACAAGAAAATTCTGAAGAAGAAGTGACTGACGAATTCACCAATGCGGATCATGAATATATTGAATAAAATCTAATATCAACAATTTGTAATCAAGGTTCCAAGCCAAGCATCGTTTGTTTAAATGTATACGTTTTGACCAGGAGTCAAATATTCTCGCGACTACCGCCTATCCATCATCTTGCTTGTCAAAAATGTTTTGTTACAGCCGGGGCTTGTTCATAGCGAGGTGGACATAATAATGAGATAGAGATTTAAAAAAGACTAAGCGTCCTTTTTCATGAAAAATTACAAAAAAAAATCAAAATTCAAACTGATTTTGAGAAAATAAAGGCTATCCAAATTAAAATCAGTAAGGTTTGATCGTGTGTTATCAAAGAAGTCTTCATTTCCTTATTGAACTAGTTTTCCTAAATTGGATCAGATAGGGGAGCATCACTGGGGGTCATAAAGAACGGGTCCCCAGGAATCGATCAACATTTATAGGGCCCTCTCCTATTTATGGGGGTCATTCTATCTCGACATCCCAGTAAATAATCGATATATTTTTTATATTTCATTTTGGTCTTTCAATACCTCATGTATTATTATTGCTTCCCATGTTTAGAACTTTTTCGCATAATCTTGATCTTGCCGGATGATTTTAAGGAAGTTTTTATCAAATCAAGAGAGGCCAAGGCGCCTGTTTAATGTAAAACGAAACCCGAGCAGATTATGTACAATAATACACCGAAAACAGTTTTTCTCTAGAAAATTACTCCAATGAGTCATGTCACATGCCGCGCTGTAAACAGCAAGCAACCATTTTGAATAATTTCCTTAAAAATTACTGCATTTTCACCGTTTTTTGGTCAGTAGCCTAGTCTCATCTGTAATTGGCGGGTCCCTCGTTCTCTCCAGCCTGTTGCCTCGGAATCTAATCCCCTCATACTTCATATTGATACGTGCACGACGAATAGCCTCGTCCGGGCCGCGACGCCTCCCGCTCGCATTGGTCGATAAGCTGAGGCGGGGGGTCGGGTTACGGTAGCCGGCGTGGAGGTAAATTATAATTAACGAATTATTCCCAGCCAATAGAACATCTTATATTATTGAAGCGGTTGAAATTAGCCTAGTCGGCCCATTGGGAAACCATTAAAATTGGCCAATTCTGTCATAATGTGGTCTCAGCATTTTTCCCTCAGAGTTCCAAAAATTACACTGGTCAACCGGAAATAGGACGCTCACGCCACGCTCTGTCTAACATTCCATCTCGGCTTTTGTCGACGGTTTTTTTTCTCGAAAATCAAAAAAAAAATATCAAAATGTCTTAATTGCAGAATCCGAAATCTTTAATTTCAGCAAATCTGCTTCAGATATTTGATGTTTTTCTTTGTTTTTACAGGTTTATCTGTTCTTTTTTGCCCATTTTCGCTTGAAAAGGCCGACTTCATGTTTTTGAAGCATACTAGAAAAATTTCTGTAATAGCCACTCTCGTGAAATTCGAAAAAGTTCACTTTTGCAAATTGGGTGTCGATCAGGCTTAGAAAAAGGAACTTCTCCAAGGCAACACAGTGTTTCGTAGGGCTATCCGTAAATTTATGAGCGACGGTGATTCAAAACCGAGAGCTTTGTGGTTCCTTGTAGTGATTTAATCTGTAAAACAGTCTGCTGGGCTCGGTCCTTATGTTTTATAGTGAAATTTTAAAAAGATTAGTATTTCCAAGGTGTTTTTTCGATGATCTTCTCTATCTGGCTTCAATATTTGAAGGTCGCTAGCCGTCTCCAAGTTGATACGTCTGCGATCGGTTTCACTGAATCGATTTTTGTGAGCGATAACTGACTGTCCAGAGGCCACTCCCAAAAAGTCAGTAAACGCATTTTTTTGTAATTCGTGGTCAATTTACCGTACTCCTTTTTTTGTATCGACTAATTGCATTAGCCCCGCAAGCTCCTCCTTTTCCCGCCTGCGGCAGGCCTTTTTCGATCAATGAAGAGTCAGGGCCGCTCCTCATCTTATCCTGACTACTGTAACCTCATCAGTTCTTCTTCTTTAAGTTGCAGTTGCTCAATTCCGTGGATCTTTGCGTGTCTTTGTTGTCATTCACGTGCCAGTCGTTTTTTGTTGGTCTCTCTATCTGCTCTATCCTCGTGAGTCTGGCATTCCGTTTTATCAATCTTTCTATCTACTGTTACACTCTTACAGTAGCCCAATCTTTACTCGTTCGCCCGCATTGTTTCCTTATTTGCTGCTGCCTTTTCGACGTCCTCCCGTCAATTTCTTTACATTTATCCGTTTTTTTTGCGAAATCCGCCTGAGTGTCACGCACTTCTTCGAGCAGGTTTTGCAATGAGCAAAGTGAAGATCCACTGTTTTCTCTTGTTTCTGCTCTTGAATCTCCCGATGTCATTTTCCTGGGGTACAGTACAATTTCTATTGCACCCATTTCCTTCAATATTTGCATATAATTTGTACTAAACAACTTCAAATTTTTGTATCCCTTAGGTTACTGGTCAGTTTTTGTCGCCCCTCAACTCGGGCACTCTGCCACTCTCCAGACGGAGTGTAGTCTCTCGTCAGCGTTCTCGATAATCACACTGGCGGCAAGCACTCTCTTTTTCTTTTGCCTCTCTCATTGCTGTAGCCGTTCCACATTTCATTGATTGTTATCAATTTTATTTTATTTAAAAATAATATTACCATTTTAATTTTTGTGGTCCGTTTCAGGAGCCGCTTTCTTACACTGCGCAACTTTATATGAACTACTGTGGACGTTATATCTTGTTGACAACAGCTCGTAAAAAAATCAAACAGGCGTTTTAATTATCTTTCGACTCATTTCATTACACGGAATTCTCATTAATTGACAATAACTTTTAAAGAATATCTTTTTCTTCTTTTTTTTCTCATTGTTTCCATCTTCACTGTCTACTTTTCTTCATCCTTAAATTATATTTATCTATTCAAAAACGCACTCTTTAGAATTAAAACAAAAACTTCAGCTCATCTCATTTATTAGTTTATCCATTATTATCTTCCATAAGGCTCACTAGATAATTTCGCTGATTTATTTGTTTGCTACCATTTTTGCATTGATGTGTCTTTGCATCTTACTGTAACAGAAAAAGAATGGCATGTTGACGCTCTTTGATCTATCGGCGATTTCCACAAATTCCAGTGTTCTCTCTTCTTACACAGTTTGGAATCAATTACAGTTTGGCGGTGACCCCCATCGATCCATACCCGTAAACAAATGGCACCCCAACTGGAAATAGGTCACCACACCCCGCTATCCTTTTGCCATAATCTCGTATCCGTCTTTCACATTCCTTTTACTTAATAAAAATTTTATATTACATTTTTCAGATATTTATATAGATAAGCAGAAATTTCTAATCACATTTGCTTCAATTTGAAGCTGTAAATTCCGGAATGGATGGTTTTAATAACCAGGTGATATTTTTCCTATTCAATTTTTTACGTAAATGTTTAGGATGGGCTCTCAAATCAGAATAATGGGAACCAAAATAATAATAACAATAATAATAATAACCATCCAACAAATGATATGCTCGGGCCGAACGACTTGGATATTTATTTAAATAACAGCGGAACCACCAATAACGGCAATAATCATAACAATGCTAATAACAACATGGATATCTGGGGAAATATCGAGCTATACAATTTTAATCAGCAGCCCAGCACCTCATATTCCATGGAGAGGAGGCAGGAAAACTTTCCACAGCAACAGCAGCAAATGCAGCAGCAAATGGGACCTCCTATGATGGGATATGGACCTTATATGGGATACAATCAGTATCCGTATCCGACGCATCCAATGCCACATATGATGTCTTCACCCCAACTTCAACAACAGCAAATGCACTCACAGCAGATGAATTCGGGGAATATGCAACAAATGGGGCAGCAACCAGGACAGCATCAGCAAATGAGGCAGCAACAAGGACCAGGGCAAAACCAGCAGATGGGACAGCAACCTGGGCATCTTCAGCAACAGGGCCATCAACAAATGGGACAGCAACCAGGACAACAACAGCATGGACCAGGGCAAAACCAACAAATGGGACAGCATTCTGGACAATTTCAACAGATGGCACAGACACTAGGACAACATCAACATCAGCAACCAGGACAGCAGCAGCAAATGACCCAGCAGTCTGGACAACTCCAGCAGATGGGACAACTACCGGGACAACTGAGCCAGCAAGGACAGTTTCAGCCATCACAGCAAATGGGCCAACATTCTGGACAGAGCCAACAAACGACACAAGGACGCCAGCCAATGCAACCGCCACTACAACATCCACCATACATGGTGCCGGTGCATCAGATGACACCACAGCAAAGACAACAATATTATATTGAAATGCAGAGACGGCAACAATATGGGGAACAGCAGAAGTCTCGGATGGGCTCTCAACCACTGTCCCATCAGCAAATGAGGTCGACGCCACAATCATCTCTAAATCAACAACAGCAAAGAAATCAACAGGCAATCGAGCGTCAAGAGCAGATGTCACGTCAGGAGACGATGACCAACAGTTTCAACCCAGAATTGTATACGCAACGATATAGTATGGTAGGGGTTCTCCATTCTCCTTTAAAATGTCCGTTTCCAGCCACCCATGAGGCATAATCAAAGTGGAGTGTCTAATCCGTACCAGTCACTTCATCCTACGATGCAACCGATGTCGTACACTTCAATGTCCCAAAGTCAAATGCCACAGGGACAGAGGCCGCCGGGTCAGATGCCGCCTCCTCATCTCTTCTCAGGACAGTTTGATGATCTCTCGGATGCTCCGGAACTTCCTGCGGTATGTTTTTACCATTAACATTCATTTTTTTTTAAATTTTTAGTGGGATTCTACCACACCGAGTACCAGCACGTTCCGGCCGCAATATGGTATTCCGAGGTCCGAGCATGCTCCTATACGACAGTCCATGCCTACACTACAAAGGGCTTTAAATGTGGAGACGAGCTCAAATCCGGGAAGCAATACTCAGCTGAGCGGTGGAGCGCCATCACAGCCAAGCAGTCGTCCGACGACGATCGACTTAACTGTGAGATTTCCCGACGCATTATTGTTAGACGGCTTTTTCAGCACACTGATTCCCCTCTTGTCAACCAACAGCAACAATTCCAACGCCAGCAGCAGCAGCAAACGATGAACCAAGGTGGCCCTTCAAGTCTACACAGCCAAGGAGGCCCACCGAGTATGCTGAACCAAGGAGGACCATCATCTACAATGAATCAAGGAAGTTCTTCGATGATGAGCCAAGGAGGAGCGACACATTCTATGAACCAGGGTGTACAGCCGAATATGATGAATCAAGGTGGACCCTCGACTATTATGAGCCAAGGAAATTCTTCGATGATGAACCAAGGAGGAGCAGCTCATCCTATGAATCAGGGTGACCTTCCAAGTGCTATGAATCCAAGCGGTCCACAGAGTATGATGAACCAAACAGGTCCATCAAGTCTTTTGATGCAAGGCGGTCCGCACAGCGCTATGGGTCAAAGGGGTCCTCCTGCTATGATGGGTCCAAACGGGCCTTCAAATATGTTAAACCAGGGAGGACCACCGGGCATGCACAGTCAAGCAGGTCCGTCAAATCTCCTAAGCCAAGGACGGCCACCATCGAGTCTCCTCACACATGCTGGTCCAACGAGTATGATAAATCAGGGAGGTTCTCAGAGTAGTATGAGCCAAGGAGATCCCATGTCTCAAGAAATGAGGGTATGTTTCGCTTGTTTGTTTTAGATTCAATCGGTTCAGATGCGGCAGAATGGCTATAACCCTATGGACTATAGACCATTGCCAACATCACATACGCAAGTGTGTTCTTTTACTATTGAGCACACTGTTTTTTTATAACTTTCAATAATGATTTCTTTTTCAGTTCCCCTACCATCAACCACCCGGACCGATGATGATGAACAATGCTATTTCACCTACAACGACGGCTTCCCGAAGAGCTGCTGAACAAACTCCGAAAAAGGTAAAGATCTCAAAATTTATGTTTTATTATAATTTCAGGGGAGAGGACGTGGAGGTGGACGACAAAGCAAATCTGCTCGTGCTGTCCAAGCCCAGTTAGCCCAAGCCCAATTGGCCCAACAACAACAGCAACAGCAACAACATCAGCAACAAATGGCGATGCAGCAACAGCACAATCCTTACTTTGGACTACCCGGCCCCAGTATGACTCCAAAGGACAAAGAGGAAGAGAGGAGGCGATACATGATGAATACGATTTACCCGAAAGGAACGAAGGAGCCCGATCCGACGATACAAGGGCAGATGTTTCCTTCTATTGAGCAGTTGCACGGATCTATGGGCTTCCCCGGGCCGAGCCGAATGATGCCGCCATCTTTAGACAGTCCACCTGAGGTATAAGACATTCACTTACTGGTGTAAAAATCCCTTTAGAGAACCAGTCAGCACGGTGGCAGCGTACCGCAGATACACCCAGCTAATGAGGTAAGAAAACTGCAGATTCAAACAATCTTCAGCTATTTAATAACTTGATCCCAGTACAAGACAATGAACCAGACGGAGACGCAGTGTACCAGCTCCTCGCGAACGAAGCCAATTCCACTGCTGCAGCTGCAGCCGCTGCTGCTTCTGTTCCGTCCACTATTTCTGTTCCCGCCGTTGTTTCTGTTCCTCAAAGCCTTGCTGAAGCTTTGAACCGACCACCAATGACATTAACAAGCGGATCTGTTCCACGAAATGACACAGAAGCTGTAGAAATGGTCCATCAAATTACAGTATGTTTACCCAGCACTTTTGGTTTTACACTCGATGCTCTTTATCTTTTATTAATCCTTTGTTCAGCAATCGCAGCAACCCAGGCATGACCTTCCTGATTTTGAACCTGGAATAATTGTAAGTATGACAATATTTCTGCACATTTCTTTCAGCATATGCCGTCGACATCTATGGAAGCTGCTCTAGAAGGCCTTAGATTGGTGACAAACGAGGCGTCAGGAAAGGGTGCTCGTCAAGAGCCTTCAACTTCGAAACAGAGCGATGAGCCCGAGAAAAATCGAGATCGTCGAGAGAGCCGGGCCGAGAACACTTCTCAAACGGAACGCCGAAATGAATTTGATGATTTCTTTTTTGAGCCTCACGAGGTACTTCATTTTTTCCATTTTTTTGACAAACCAGTCGCTTCACGACTGCTTGCGCACCTTACGGTGCTCCCGGCAAAAATTTAGGCCGCCGCGGGGATTGAATCCTGACCCCGCGCGTCTTATCTGGACAAACAGACAGACAGACAGAAACATTTTTTTTTTATCTTTTATTTCCTTATCGACGCATTTGCGTGAGGAGTCACTTCTTCTTTCCATCATCCGCAAGAACAGCTTGGACGGCTTTTGTTTCTTGTTGAAGATCCAATTTTTTTCCAATACAGCTGCGTAGGTCCGAAGCGTGATAGTGGAACATACGGCCTCACGAGGTTCCAATTCGGCTTGAGGCACGGGAATTCTGTACTCTTTTCTCAGCTGCGCAACAGTGACGAGTAGCAGTAGCCGGTAGCAGCCGCAGTTGGCAGCTTCGGTAGCAGAGAAATGGCGACCGACCGCCCGCTGGGAAGAAAGAGACAAAAGACAGAAAGAGACAGAAACATTATGTTCTTTTATTTTGGGATTTTTATTTCAGGATAATCGCGCAGAGCTACCTAGACCTGAATCACCAGCCCAGCCTCCAGCGGTGCCTGAACCTACGCCTCAACCATCACAGGAAACCCCTCCCAAGCCACTTCAGCAACCTCTTTCTTACGGTCTTGAATCAATGCCCGATTTTCCGCCAATGCCTGTACCAACATCGAAACCTCCTGGAAAGCCTGCAAAGCCCGCACCTAGAAGAGGAAAACCATTTCATACCATTGTGAGGGCTGTAACGCAAGCGAGTGGTGGGAATAAACCAAAAGGAAAGGGCAAACCGCGTAAAAGCCGCGAAGGTATCGACACGGACATGGTACCGATCAAAAATGCTCCGCTATCTGAACTTATTCTGCCAATGAGAGCAGCTTCAAAGAAAGCTAAAATTAACTATCGGGAGGATGACGATGAGGCGAGCTGGACTGCCTAACTATATGAATATGAGCGTTTTAGGAAGAGGAAAGGTTTTCGCCTGATGACGATTCATCTGGGAGCGACAATGGAAAGAAAAAGAGAACAAAAAGAACTCCAAAGAAACCAGCAACTGGCAGAGGACGAGGACGAAAACCGGTAATATTTACTCATTTTTGTCTTTTATAAAGTATTTTAGGCGAAGCAAATTTCTCCTGTTTCTGTCGATACGCCTCCTGCAGCAGCTTCAACATCTTACGATTCTCCAAAACCAGAATCCTCTCGTCGAGAGGTAGAACCAAGGAAATGCGCTTTGTTCACGGAACAAGAATTGGATGAAATCTCTCCAGTTGTTGAAAATGACGCCTTCGTAGAAACAAAGAAGCCGCCGGCAAGAAGGGGAAGGAAAGCGAAAAAATCGGCTCCCATAATAGAAGAGTCTGAATCTGATGAGGATCACGTGCAACATAAACATATCGGATTATTGGGAATTGCCCCTAAGAAGACTATGCCACAAATGGAACCTGAAAAAGAAAAGGCAGCTCAAGGTGCTGAAGATGAAGAAATTCTTCAGGTGGAAAGAAACGTTTTTGTCAAGCCACAGCTGGATGATTACGATTTCTTGTTTGAGGATATTGGACCAAGCACATCAACGTCAGGATTTGGCATGGACCCAAGTAAATCAACTTTGAGTATTCACATTGAGCCAAGATCTTTTGCGCCTGTAAAGGTAATGCTTAACATATCTTTTTTTTCCTAATAAAATGTGTTCAGAAGGCGCCAGATAGCCTTGATGATTTCCGTGTAGAAACGCCTGGAAAGAAACAAACTTCGTCGTTATTTTCACCGTTTGGCGGACAGAATGATACTGTTATTTCGGAACAGGAACCTTTTGAGGAGCATTCTTACGAAGATATCTTTTCCAATGTTGATGGTGACGATATTGATGATGATCTTGATAAATTTATCCCACGAACTCCGAATGCTGATGGCGGAAATTCTCCAAAAGAAGTAAGTGTTAATTGTATATTTCACAACACAATTTAAGGCCGGGATAGAATCGTCCGAAGGTGAGACAACGGATGAGGATCTATTTGAAGAAGAAAGGAAATTGGAGCAAGCAAAGAAAGAAGAGCAACGCCGCAAAGAGGAAGAACTAAGACAGGAAATTGAAAGGAAAAAGGAGCAAGAGCGCAGAGAAGTGGAAGAACGATTGGAGAAGGCAAGAAAAAGAGAGCAGGAGCGAAGAGAAGAGGAAAAGAGATTGGAGGTAGAAAGAAGAAGGGAGAAGGAAAGAAAAGAAGAGGAAAGGCGGTTGGAGGAAGTTAGAAAACGAGAAGAGGAGGAACGACAGGAAGAAATTAGAAAAGAAGAGCTGAAACGGAAGGAAAAGGCTGAAAGAAAAGAGCAGAAAAGACGAGAGAAGGAGAAACGACGGAGGGAGCAGGATGAAAGGGAAGAAGCAGAAAGAAGAGAACATCAACGACTGGAAGCTGAACGGAAGGCAAAGGAACAAGCTGAAAAAGACCAAGCTCGGAAAGAAAAAGAACGCGCCGAAAGAGAGCGAATCCAGAAGGCGAAGGAGAAGGCTGAGAAAGAACGAGCCCAGAAGGAAAAAGAAAGGGCTGAAAGGGAGGAACGAGCACGGATTGAGAAGGAAAAGAAGGAAAAGAGGGAGAAAGCTCGGCTGGAGCAGGAGAGGCTGAAAGAATTGGCAGAAAAGGAAAGGAGAGAACGGAGTCGAAGTCTCAAAGGAAAGAGGAAGCCGGAACCCGCTCCAGAAAAACTGTCCAGAGACAAGGATCAGCTTTCAAGGAAGGGAAAAGAACCTGCTAAAATAGTAAATCCCGGAGCAAAAACCATCCAGGAAAACGCAGCCAAGGCGAATCAGGTCAAAATTGCCCCCAAAGGTACTTTTACTATGGCCGTAGACGAGCTTGTAGAAGAATCTCAAGCACAAAAAGATGCAAGAAAGAAAAGCATTAAGCAGAAAAAGAAAGAAGAACTCGATAAACGAAGACGAGAAATGGAAGCAGCGGCTAAGAAAGTAGAAGAGAAAAGAGAAAGAGAACGATTAAAGCAAGAAGAAGAAAATCAGAAGAAACAAGAAGAAGCGACTAAAGCTGCTAAGATGGCAAAAAATAAGAAAAAACAAAGTGAAAAAGCCAAGAATAAACCTATCGTAGATCACAGCATGACAGCAGCTGCCGCAGTTCCTATCGGTCTAGGCAAAAACTTTAGAAAAGAGGTAGCTACCTCTTCAGGACCAAGGCAGAAGGCCATACAAGCACAACGAACCTCTGTTTTCAAGAAACGGGACGAACCTACCAAGCATCCTGTTGCTTCTAAGCTGACTCCACCACTGCGAAAAGAAGAAATTTCTCCTGGTCGCCACAGAGAAGCCGCAACTTCAAGAAATCCCGACATTCAACGAAAAGCAGATGTGTCGCCTAGTTTCAGAAGAACATCTGGTTCTCAAGTCAAGCCTGTCGAAACTTTCCGAAAAGCAGAAGTCGAGAGTCACAGGAAACAGCAAATCCCATCAATTCATGTGGAACATGTAAAGGATCAACTCTCCGAGAAATCTGATGTTCCCGGTGCCTCGCAGCATCCTGCTAAAGTGATCCTAAGACAAGAAGAAACCGCTCTGGCTCAGCGTAAGGCAATTGAATCTATGCCTAGTTTCAAGAAGAAATCCGCTATATCACCGGCACTTGAAAAGACATCAGAGACTCCCACTCATGAAGTCAAGAAAGTCGGCGAACAGAGTAGAAGTCACCATGAGGAAAAACATGAAATGCATCAACCGAGAAGAGAAAGTATCAGTGTGGAGAAAAAGTCAACTCCGCTGCAACTCGCTCCTAAAGTGACTCCACCATTGAGACCAGAAGAGATCGCTCTGGCTCAACGTAAGGCAATTGAATCTCTGCCAAGCTTTAACAAAAAGTCGGCTATATCAACGGCACTCGGAACAACACCGGACAGTCGCACTGTCGAAATCAAGAAGATCGATGAACACAGAAGCAGTCTCCACGAAGAAAACCATGAAACGCATCAACCAAGAAGGGAAAGTATCAGCATGGAGAAACAGTCGGCTCCGCAGCAATTAACTCCTAAAGTGACCCCACCATTGAGATTCGAAGAGATAGCTCTGGCTCAGCGTAAGGCAATTGAATCTATGCCTAGTTTCAAGAAGAAATCCGCTATATCACCGGCACTTGAAAAGACACCAGAGACTCCCACTCTTGAAGTCAAAAAAGTCGGAGAACAGAGGAGAAGTTACCACGAGGAAAAACATGAAATGCATCAACCGAGAAAAGAAAGTATCAGCGTGGAGAAACAGTCAACTCCGCTGCCGACCCCTCCTAAAGTAACACCGCCATTGAGACTAGAAGAGATAGCTTTGGCTCAACGTAAGGCGATTGAATCGATGCCAAGCTTCAAAAAGAAGTCAGCAATATCACCAGCACTTGGGAAAACACCAGAGATTCCCACTGTCGAAGTCAAAAAAATAGACGAACAGAGAAGAAGCCACCAACGGGCAGACAGAGATGAGAGGCCGCCTCATCTCCAAAATGAGTTGAACACTAACGCAGACCTTCCGACACCATCTTCAATTAGTCCAGCTATTTCTCGAGAAGGAACTTCACAATCGCTGAGACATGAAGAGAGCTCTTTCGCCCAACGTCAGGTGATTGGATCTATGCCAAGCTTCAAAAAGAAGTCAGCAATATCACCAGCACTTGGAAAAACACCAGAGATTCCCACTGTCGAAGTCAAAAAAATAGACGAACAGAGGCACCACGAGAGATACATGAGACCGTTTAACAACCAACTTCCATTACTACCAACGGTAGACCTGACGACGAAATTCTCAAATAGTACAGGTGTTTCTCGGGAAAGAATTTGGCAACAAGGGCAATTTAATTCGAACCATGAACCTTCGCCGGTAGGCATTCGTCAACATAAAGAAGAAACTCCGAATGCTTCTCGAAATCTTTTTGGAACTCCTACTACTACAGCAACTCCAAAAAAACATTCGCCTTATGAGCAGAGGTTGTTCAATCAAAATCAAGAGTGGAACAGGACACCTATCCAAGATGCACACCGAACAGCTATTACTCCTAAACAAAGGCAGGATGAAGGAAAGCCGAACCAACCATTGCCAGTATTGCTCCCAGAAAAGCCAGTATCTGCCACCGTGTCGCATCATCCGCCACCACCACCACTACCTCCTCCTCCTCCATCTGTCGACCCATACAAATGTGCGCAAACTAATCCGAGGGTTCGTTGACGTCTATTTCTATGCACAAAATAGTATTTTCAGAAGGCTGGAAAATCACGGTGGGATCAAACATCTTCTACTCAGGCTGAACCATCTCGAGTTCCTAATCCACCTCCAACCATTCACAAACCTTGTATTCTGGACAATGTACAAAGTCTTCTTGAATCATTTTATACTCAATTTTTAGATAATCACCGGTATGGATCAAACATTTGAGTCGTCTGAGAAGTCATCTGAGAAGAGAACATCACATACAGAAAAACAGGAAAAGACGCAGGCGAGACGAGAAAGCGCAAGCTTGGAGAAACAATGGACTCCTAATCAACAAAGTCGATGGGATACGCAACCAGTAGGGCTTTTATATTTATCAGTTAAAAATTAATTGTCAGCAAACCAAGAATATTGCTCCGCCTACGCTTCTGCAACCATCTAGTCTTGTGAAATTGACGGACCCATACATACCGAAGAACACAGCGCCTCTCATTTTTCAACAACCGGAGTCATCCGTACTGAAGAACACAGCGCCTCTCATTTTCCAACAACCGGAGTCATCTGTACTGAAGAACACAGCGCCTCTCCATTTCCAACAACCGGAGTCATCCGTACTGAAGAACACAGCGCCTCTCCATTTCCAACAATCGGAGTCATCTGTACTGAAGAACACAGCTCCTGCCAATGTTCCGCAAGATGCGGAGCTACTTGTACCGAAGAACGAAGTGTCTGCCAATGTCATACAACATACGGCGTTACTTACAGCGATGAAAGCGATAGAACCATATAGATATAAGGGTATGAAAATTCCTTATTATCTCTTACGATTGCTAATGGGTGAGACATCGAAATCGGAAAGTTCTGGAGAGGTGACTTGCATTTTGCCATATACTATTTGATGTTTTTCAGATGGCACGGCGGGCAGCTCAATGGGCCTTGGAACAAACGAAGATGTATGGCACGGAAAGGTCTAAGATGCAAGCAGAAGCCGACAAAGCGCTCGTGGAAGAAGAACGTCTGGCTGCTTTGGCGAAGCAGGCAGAAGAACGTCTGGCTGCTTTGGCGAAACAGGCAGAAGATGAAGAAGCACGGGCGGCAGCTTTGGCAATTACCTCACCTGAACGACCTTTAGAAGAGGTAATTTCATGAAATAACGGGAAAATGTTGATTATTCAGGAAGAAGAAGCGCGCCCGGTATTCGTCATTCCAAAGAGAACTGCTCCGAGCTTGATATCCCCTCCATTCGAACCGCTAGACACTTCCGATTTTGGAACGATGGATGAACAACCGATCCATGATATGGAAAAGATACAAGAAAAGATGGTTGCAGTTCGAGAAGAAGGTGAAATTTTCACTGAAGACGAGGAAGAAGAAGAGGGAGAAATTGTTGAGGAATCAGCAATTCCGACAAAGAGCACGATAGTTGTTGAAGAGCTCGCCGCCACTACAGTCATTACTCGAACAGCCGCTGTTGAAGAGTTGGTGGTTTCGAAAACCTGTGAACTTTTACCGGTTCCTCCCACCGATTTAGAGGTGGTTTATATTATTATTTCATTTTTATGTTAAAATTTCAGAAAATGCGTAGCATAATAGATTCTGTGATTGAACCATTAACTCCGGAAGAAGCTGTCGATCAAACCGTAAAATGTCTCGTGGATAAACCCACGCTTCAACTTAAAATTCCGGAGAGTCAACCCAGCACTAGCCGAATTCCGGAAAAATGTGATCTTCTAAAAGTTGCATGTGAAGCGATTTGGGATGATTTGCTGGACGACGAACTATTTTCCGAAGAACCAGAAACTGTGGAAGAGGAGATAACTGTCGAACAGCCTCCAGAACCAATGGTTCAAAGGCATTCAATTGATGACCTTATTCCTGAAGTAATTTTTCCATATTTCGATTGCAATTATTGCAATTATTTTAGGTCGCGCACTATGGAGAAGTTGGAACTGAGATTTCGTCTAGGAAGGATATTTCCTCCTCAGTAATTGCTCTTGTTGAAGATGAACTAGCTCCAGAAGAACATACACTAGAGCAGGAGTTGGCTACAAAGGTAAATAACATTAATTTTTATTTTATTCATCCACGTCTTCAGGATATTGAAGATCTTGTCGCGGAAATGGTAGAATCTATTGTGACACTAGAAACACAGCAACCTGTAACTCAACCGGAAGTCGTTGTGGATGAAATGCCTTTACTAAAGGTAAAAAGCTACTTTTATTTAATATGCATTCATCTAGGAAATCTTGAAAGAGCTATTAGACAACGTAGATGAAGCTGAGACCGCTTTATATCAGGCAGAGCAAACCCCTGCCCAATATCTTGACGAAGTAGAGGATCTTTTCGCCCAGCAGCTGCGCCAAGAGGCCAATGATCTCCAACATCCCTTCTGGCAACCAGATGATGAGCTGGATACTTCATTCCCACTCCCTTGGTCACCTCAGCGGCCACAAAATGAAGAGAATAATGTAGATCCTTCACTCTTCGGAACATTTGAGGTAATTTATTGTATCTTCCTTTACAACTGGTGAAATTCAGGAACCTAATGCCCACAGCTCGCCGAGGTTTATGGCATCTACTTCCTTTGACGCTTTCTCTCCTTCATTTTATGGGAATTATGGAGCAGCTTTTGATTTTGGCAGATCTCCTGAATTCGGATCTGGTCCTTCTGCAATTGAACAACGACCAGATAATACCAACCACGACGACGTTTTTGGAGTAGGTTTTTTATCCGACTTGCTGTTAAATTGCTGCAAAATAACTCATTTACTGCCATTTCAGGAATGGGATACTGTTTGGGACAACGATGTTCGTACCTTAGATCAGGAGTTCAGCAGCGAGCCCAATTTTCCTTCTCAAAATAATGGAACGGATCCTGTCAGCACTGATTGGGGAAATTCATTAGATGTAAGCCCGTTTCTAAATTTTTAAAGAATGTTTTTCAAGATAAGCCTGGATATTCGAAATACAGATGCCAACCTTGAACCAGAGTTCGAAGACTTGGAAGCTCTGCTCAATGAAGAAGCTGCCTCCAACTGGAACCAAGTTCAGGTATTTCATAACTTTGTTATACTATGGCTTTTTTCTATTAGAACCTGCAAACTTCTGCAGCAACAACTACTCTAGCAGAACCGATCACGGTTGAAGATAACGTTTTCCCAGTTGAAGCAGAGCCTACTTCTGAAAGGATATCATTTTTTGAGGTAGCGCGGATTTCTCAATAAAACGGATTCTTATAGGAACCTGCTGAATTGTCTTCTTTAAATGATGACCAACTGACTGTCCCTGTAGAAACAGCTAAAGAAGTGGTTATAGAAAAGGTAATAGAGAGATGCAAAAAGTTTGCAATGTAAATTTCAGACGGATGTCATCCAACAACCTGTTAATATGGAAGAAATTGAGGTCATTGTCAAGAGCTTAGTTGAAACAATTGAAGAAGAAAGTCAGCCTGTCAAGGAAGTTGAACTTGTCGTTGCTCCTACGGTGGTCGATGACGTATTGGAGCCGGAAATAGTTGTAAAAGTATTATTTTCTATACTATTCGTTTTTAACCTTGTTCACTTAGGAAGTTGAAATTATTATTGAAGAGCCAGCACCGCCCGTGGAAGCAAAAGTTGGCAAGGAAGAGCAATTGACAGTTGTTGTACAAGTATTCAAGCATTATGTTCAACTATTTTTATCTTTTTAGGGAACGGAAAGAAAAGCTGAAAAAGAGATTGAAGCTGTCCTAGTTGAAGTTGAATCTGCTTCAGTGCCAACAATGGGAAATAAGCTGCCATCGACGGATGCTGAACCCATTTGTTTAGAAGAAACTTTAACAGACAAGTCAAACTTCTTAGTTCATGAGGAAGTGATAATTGCACCAGCAGCAGAAGAAAATGTTATTGAGCAAGAAGAGGCAGTCCAGGTAAATATATATAAAGCATCCTTCATTTTTGAAATATATAGGAACGTGAAGATGTTGCTATGCCGGTAGTGACCGTAGAAGCGCTAGGAAAAGCAACTGAAGCTGATGAACCTGTTCTTGAAGTTTTGAAAAGAACACCTGAATTTGTTCCTGCCGAATTTGTCGTGGAAGTACTGCCCCCTTCGGCTAAATCAGTCACAATTTTGCCAGAGGAAAATGAGCCAATAGCCGCACAGGAAGATCTTTTGCCAGGGGAACCAGTAAAGGTTACATTCATTGTGTTTTTTAAATACATATGCTTTTAGATTGCTGAAAATATTCCCGAGCCAGCTGTGATTGAAGAACAAATCCTTACAAGTCAACCAGCCGTCATTTTGGAAGAAGAGCCATTTGCCCAGCAATCTCCGGTAAAACCCGCAGAGCTGGCAGAAGATGCTGTGTTCGGTTTGGACGAAGAAGACTATGAAGAAACTTGGGAAGAGGTCGATGGTACCAGGACTCGGATAAGCCCACAATGGTCACCTGTTCCTGTAAGACATTTCCTTAATTTTATTCATTTTTAATTTAGAGCAGTATGAAACCACTCAGTCAGGAGGAGATCGAGGAATTACGGCGTATGGAAGTAGGCTTACATTCTACTAAATTTATTAATGTATTTTAGAAGCATCCACGACTTGCAAGAAGACCATACGAAGTTCCCGAGAAAAAGCCAAAACGGACGGCTGATATAGAAGTTGCTCGAAAGGCAGCGGCGAGACGAGCTGGAACATTGACGAGATCACGATCGCGCAGCACTGTTGATGATGATGAAGACGAGACAGTCGAGCCAGTTGTCCAGAAATCAGCAAGCGAAAGCCGAAGAGCAGCAGCAGAGGAGGCAGAAACCAAAATGTTGAGAAGATCCCGTAGAAGAGAGACAACCTCAGACGAAGAGTTTGTACCTCCCCAGCCAAGAGTACTGGCATCAAGACGGTCGAGGAGAAGTCGGCTTAGCCCTCAACGCTCAGTCTCTACAGACTCAAGCGTTGAGCGAGCACCGCGGAAGACACGAAGCCAAGCCCGCATGGATGTGCCAGAATCGGCGATCCCAGCTCCCGTTGAAGAGATCGCACCTGTAGTGGCTGTTGAAGCTGTTGAAGATCTCGTCGAAATATTGGATAAGGCTCCTGAATTAGTTCACATCGAATTTGTACCCCGTCCAGTAGTCTATGTCACGACGTCATCAGTTATTTCAAAATGGTCGACTGTTGAATGCATACCATCTAAAGTTGTGGCACTTGATTTAACTATGCCAATCAAGAAACAGGAAGAAGCTGCATCGGAGAATTATTGTCTGGCAGAAGTTGATCTCGACATCTGCATACTTGAATCCCGGATAAGCCATACCACGGAATTTGAGCTTGTTCAAATCAGCCAGAAACGAAAGCTTGCCTACTCCGAACAATCATTGGAAGTCGAAAAGAATGGAGAGATACGAGGCGAAATTGAATGGACCATGGTAAAATCCGACCGTGCTAAAGAAAGCTATGCCGAGGGTAACTGCAATTTTGAAGAGGGCAAGCCAACGGATGTACGAGGCGAAGATATATTTACAATTGCCTACCAAGACTCTTCGAAGATTTCTATCAAAACAAAAGAAACCAAGCTCAGAACTACCAGCACCCGCGCAGTTTTCAAAAGACCTGATATTGAAGGAGAGGCTAATTGGATCTACCCGATGAATAAAGCAAAGGAGGCCCTTGCTCTAGCCACTTTGGCAGTCGTGGGACGAAAAAGACTTTTGACAGATGAATCAGGAGAAGAAGAAGTTGCAGTTGAGGCGAAACGAACAAAATTGGACGCTGCGGTTGAGGATGCAGAACACCAGATGAAAGAAGTTCTTTCAAGCACCAATATCACCACAAGGAAACGTAAACCGTTCACGGAAGAAGTTAATGAAATGAAGAAATCAAGAGTGGATCCTGCCACAATTGACCCATTTTTGGAGGAAGAACTGGAAGATGAAGATCAAACAACTTGGTCCTTAAGAAAGTCGGCTATATTCTTGGTCGAAAAGGCAACTGCTGAGAATCTGGAGAACGAAGTAAAGGATCTCTTATCTTCCCTCCTTGGGAAGATCGTGTTGGCTGATGAACAGAGGTTGAAACAACTCATCGTTGCCATACCAATGCCGCCTATCTGGAAGAGTCTTGCTCCAAAAGCTCCATCTGTTGACGAAATTGTTGCTGCACATCCTTCACCGTGTAAAGAACTTGCTGTGGTTGAGGCCCGAAGACTTTCTGCTGTTGAAACTGCTATGGAAGAGTCTACGAAAGATATTCCTGTGCCGGAAATCGCAGAACCTTGTAAAGAAGTCGTCACGGAAGAAATTCCAATGGAACTTGTTGTTGCTGACGAGACCGCTCTTTCAGCAGCTAAAAGAGAGCTGTCTCCACTAGCTATTCATCCAATAGCTGAGCTTTCTCCATCTCGAGATCTCGTCACAGTGCCATTGTCTTCTTGTGTAAAGATCTCAGAAACTTCACCTGTCGCTGCCCTGATCGTCGAGGAAACAGTCGTCCCAGAGCCTGAGCCTGCCCACATTGCACCAACCGAACCAGCTCCCATTCTTACTACTGCGAAACCTGCTTCTATTGAAGATCGTCTTACTCCAAAGAGGATTGTCCAAGAAACTGATGTCGCTGTTGCTGCTCCACAAATCAACATTGAAGACATTGTCATCCCTGAAGCACAGCCTGTTCATCTTGAACCAGCCAAACCAGCTGCATTGGAAGAGCTTGCTATTGTAGAACCGATTCCTGCTGAACATCGCATTACACCGGAAAGCGCCGGCCCAGAAGCTGTTGCTAAACAATTCGAGGAAACTGTCATCCCAGTAGCAGTAGCTACTGAAGAGAGAGCAGCAGAACCAGCTCCTATCGACCTAACTATTCCAAAGCCAGCTGATCTTCAAAATATTACAAACATCTATACACCCTTGAAACTCGACATAGCTCCACCGGAAAATAACTTCCGCCCAGTGATCTGCTTCCCGAAGTCATTCTTGCTGAAGCCAGTAGTCGCCGCGCAGGATTTCTTGATGCATGGCTATCCGGAAAACTTCAACCCTCATCTTCTTAGAGAAGAGGATATTGATTTCTTTGTCGATCGAGGACTCCTCGCTTTGCCAAAGGCCTGTGCACTTCACGAACTAGCAGAACTTATGACATCTCCTGTCATTTCCTCGCTAAACATGCATCATCCAATGGATATTTCTCCTCAAATTGCTCTCTCAAAGAAGCTGGCTATTAAAGTTAACGAGGTGGGAAATTTGTCTATATGAGTAGGTAACAATTTTCTTCAGGCAAATCCATTCCCCGGTGTTTTGTACTATGACACGGTGGGTGACATCAAACGGATCATGTATGTTGGAGGCGCAGTAAACAGATTCAAATCTCTTCTCCATATGAAAGATATCGTAAGTTTTAACTTAATTTTTAAACTTAAAGGAATTTTAGTTCTTCTGCCATTATGAATTCGCCATCCTTGTGTGGTACGAATTCCTCCGAAGCAGAGGGTATTGCGATACCGGTGCCTCTGTAGATTATCCAAAGAAACAAGATGAGGTAGTCAATGTTTCGCGAATTTTTTATTATAAATCTATTTTTAGCTGGCATTTATTGGGCAAATTTTCGAGCTCTACTTGAAGAAGGTAGCCGACGGACAAATGAACATGGCAATTCCATTGAAACGAAGATTGGCAGACGACGTTTACCACGCCTACGTAAGATTTTAATTTTCTATTCATTTCAGTCTGTTTTAGTGCGCGCCAATTGAAATGGCAGCTTATACCAAATTGAACGAGCTTCTTGAAAACTTCTCGGATCTCCCAGTTGGCGTGAAACTTGCCTTATTAATTGAATTAGACGAGGTATTTAATTTTACACTTCGTTATATCAAAATTTTAGTGGTTTGACGATATATTTTGTGATGAAAACATTGCCGAGCCTACATATACACGAGAGGTACGAAAATAATCTTGTGACCTGTGAAACTCGGAATTTTAGGAAAAGCTGGCTTTATTCCGAATTGAAAAAGATGCACAGGGTAGAACCACAATTAGTTATAGGCAACAATTTGTGTTCACCTGTCCGCTGGCTGAGGTACGGCTTATTTTTATGAAAGTAAAGTAATATTCAGTGGGTCCCACAAGAATGGAAAGACGCTGCTCTCACTTTGTATCAATTACGGCTGGAGTTGCATATAATTATGTACTTCATTATTCGTAGAGTGAGTTAATCGATACTTACAATTATTGTTTAAAAAAATATAAACTTTTCAGTCCGCATACGGTGATCAAGAAGTTCGATATTACAATAAACAGGGAAGGTACCCACCACTCTCGAAATTTTCACTAGTCGCGGATGTTTTTGGTATCTTTGAGGTATTTTCGACTATATTTTCCGACAATCTTAAATTTTAGGATAACGATGAAGATGAAATAGAGGAAATTGACGAAAATGTTGATGACGACGTAAGTGGCCTGCTTTGAAATATATAATTGTATGAATTCAGAGACAATGCAAATTTTTATCGGGAAATGAAGAGAAATTAATTGCTGTAGACAAGGAATTGGAATTACTTTGGGCAAGGTTTACGGAACCGCCGTTTTCCTATGCAAAGAAGGCTGCGTACATTGCAACCAGGACATTGGCATTGTATAGACAACGTTTCCCTAATTCAATTCCATTGGCAATCCCATGGTAGATTTGTTAATTTACTATTTGTTTTTTTTTGTACTTATACATAGCTGGATATATTTGAGCTTATAGAAATTGAGATAATTTTAAGATGTTCTATTATCCCTGGTTGATCTTTTCTTTCGGGTATGTGAACGGGTAGTTTTTTCAGGTCTCGTTTAAACCATGGTTAAATTATTATTATTATTAAATTACCTGAAATTGATAATTGTTGTAATAATAAAAATTTATTTCAACAACATCTGCAAATATAAATTTTTTTGGAAGGGGAAGAAGACTATTAGATGCTTTGTTTCACAGGAGAAGTACCCGGATATAATAAACAGAACAGAAACAAAAAGAATAATAAAACATTCTAAGTAGAAGTCTTAAGGGAAAACAAAAATCGACCAGAAAATACAATTACAGCGCTCCATCCACAATAGAAGGCTGTTTGACAACAGTAAGAGATGGATTGAGACCATTTTTCTCATCTGAAACTGTTTATTTTACTATGGAAAAATAACAGAACGTACTGTTCTTGATGACCAGATAGGCGGCATGGATCTCATTGTAGGTTCGTCGCTCGATACTTTGCTCAACACGAGATACGGACACTTCGAATATCTACAACAAATGGTCAAAATCGTAAAACTATTTTACCTCAGCCAGTTTCATAACAACTTTATGATCCAGAGGAACCTTATCGCTTCGTCCACTAGTTCTATTTCCTTTTCTGAAGTTGGCGGCATGCTGACCAAACAGACTGAAACGACGTTTTTACAACTCTAATAGGAGCGGTTACTTCTTGCACACGTCGAATTCGTCTCGTACCAGTGTTCCAAGATCGGCACGGTCATCTTCTTCAGTCAGCATCATGTGTAAAAGCGTCTGAACTTTGTGCGAGGCAGCAGATAAATCTCCCAGCCCATGCTTGACGCTTTCCAAAATCTCTTCAGCTGTTGTTCCAACAAAGGGCAACTCGTTGAAGATCATTTTGAAGAAGATTACACCGATAGACCAAAAGTCTCCCTGGCGGAGGTAGGGTCGCTTATAGAGCACCTCAGGAGCAAGAAAAGCTGGAGTTTTCATCTCGGAATCTTTCAGTTCTGAAAATTAATATGAAGGAAACATTAAAAGCTTACTTCTCGGCGGAGCAACTGCAAGACTCATTGTGAGCTGCCCAATTTTTAAATTATCGTCTTCTCCAATTAGAATTGCATCAAGATTAAGATTCCTAAATTACTGATTTAATAAAAATTGAGGTTCCTACCTGTGCGCAACTCCAATCCCATGCAGGTAGTTGATGCCGTCGATAATTTGACTCAAATAGTCCAGGGCAGTCTGTTCATGTAGTCCATGTCCTTCCCGAGCCAGTTCTTGTTCCAATGTGTGATGAGGGAACAACTCCACAATTTCCACATTGAAAGAACGAAGAGCTCCTAACGAGAAAAACTCGATAAAAGCGGGATGGTCGATCTGCCGGAGGAGTTCAGCTTCCCATAGGAGCTGTAAACAAAAAGAAAAAGTTAAAAATGAAAAACAAACACCAACCGGCAAGATCGGTTTTTGCTTTCTTTTTTCCTGCACTTTTACAGCAACCGGGAGATTCAAGGGTTCAAAAACCCCTTCGTATACCTGGAAAACGAAAGAAAAATGAATGTAAAAACAATGTTACCTTCATCTGGCTGCCAATTTTGAACCGTTTTGAAGACCATATAAAAGATTGATATGCTTGATCATGATCGGAAAGAGCAGATTGATCTTCGACCCTTCCAGGCGCTTCCTGACCAGCAGGTTGGACCGGTTGAGCTAGTTCTTCTTCTTGCCGAGCTCTTTTAAGTGGAACAGTTTCCATTTTTGGTGGCCGTTTTACGCCATTTTCAGACTTTGTCTTCTTCACTTTCTTATCCATTCTGGCCTGTACTTGTCTGTAAAATATTTAAATGTAGGAAAATAGCTGAAATTTCTTACTCGGTTGCAACTGGGACTGGTCTTAGATGGGTGTCAGTGTCAATAGCTGCGACGGTATCGACCGTGCCGTTTGTCTGCTGCGCATTTAATGAGCTGAATAAATTCGCATTAATATAAAACAGGAGAAATAACAAACCCATTTTGAGTCTCTGCGATAGCAGCAACTTCATGAATGGCAAGAGCCCTGGTATTCCCGGATTGAACAGACGAGGCCCGACTTGTACTGTACGTGCTGGTAGCCGAAGTAGTCCTGCTCCGTGGACTGGGGCCTGGAGAGGAAGCCTTAATTAAGAAAGATAACTGGATGAATTACATCTAACAGCTGGTTTTCCATCGTCATAAGAGACAGCAGTCGGAAGTAACGGTATCTGTGTACAATTTGCGATGGATCCTCGTCTAAATTGAGCTTTTCCTATGATATTTCCTTTGCTACCTGTCAGCCAAATATTGAAGATTGCACATATCCCAAGTGGGGATTACCTGGTCCCTGAAACGACAGTATACACTTGCTTATCGATTGTGCACCGCGCCAGCGCAGGACCTCATCAATTAGTGCGCTCATTTTGTGCATTCTTCTTTTCGTCATAGAGATAAATTTTACAGTATTTCGAAGGAAAAATCAAATGAAAACAGATTTTGTGTCTATCACGTGAATGCGAAAGTGTGGGAAAAGCTATCATAGGACAAAAGGTGGTTATGGCCACGACAGCGGACGAAAATCTGCTGGGAAGTCTGGACTATACCTTGGGAGAAATGAAATGGGCAATATTGGCTTGATTCTGCTGGAGCAAGGAGATTCCGAGGAAAGCGGACCAGCCGCTTCCACATGCGGTGAAGAGGCAACCAACGGGCTACCACTTTGAGATCCAAGAAGTCTCTCTACGGAGAAAAGACCAGTAAAAGGCTAAAGAATTGTAGTAACGAAAGAAACGTATAAGATTTACCTGTACAGAGGAGCTTGGACCAGGTGAATGGCCATTTTGGGCAGATTCCGTACAGCCATTGGCAATCTTTTCCAGTTTTTCTATTTCCATTGTAGCAATCTCCATGAGACACTTCATTATATCCTGGAAAGTGAATATAAAATGTTTTTTTTTGTATAAAGCAAGCCACCATACAGTCTCACGGTGCCTGTGGATCGTATTACAACCCCTATGTTTGGTGGGCCCAGACATTCCATAAAAACGGCTGAATAAAAAAAGGATAAAATAAAAGCTTACATTTTCCCGTCTCTCGCCAGCTTCTCTTCCATAACCTTGGACCCACCTCTCACACTGTTTTTCGGTAATGTGTCTGAAATAATATCTCATAAAGATTTTACTGAATGATTCATATTTCTATAGAAGTATAAAAAAAAGAAAAAAGACAATAGAGCTCCTTTCATAAGGAAAAGAAAAGGGTGGTGTGTCTACTATTTGTCAGATAATACGATACGTGGAAAATTCAATGAAAAGACGAAAAAAGTTTTGCCCGACAGATATTTGATAAGAAATGGAAAAGGTCGTATTTTCCATCGTATTTTGGATCGGAAAGATGATTGACAGAAAATAAAAGTCACGGAGTGCTGGAAAATTTGAATAATAAGACGGAATCCGACCGTTTTAACAGAAACAAAACGCTTGATGGAAACAGAAATGAACGTGAGCTTTCGAAAAATAGAAATAAGAAGAAGTGTATTGATATTCAGAATGAAACGGCTGCATATCGATAGGTCCTGCCTTCTGCGATCGCAACGCCCCCTACAGCGGGCCGGCCGCGGCACTGGCATAAAAAGAGCGTAGAGGGACAACTGGCGCATCGAGAGAAAACGAAGAAAAAGACAAGGAAATCGTTAAAACGACCTCTGATCTTAATCGAAAGGGAGGTGGATTGCAATCGAGGAGGGGATATAATGGGGGTGGGTGGAGATGGCCAATAGCATCAGCTGGGGGTCGACTCGATAGAGGGATGACCCATATTGTCTAATTTCGGGGGTTATATCGGATTTTTTATGGTAAACAGTGATTCTTCCATAAATAATGGAATTTCTATCTAAAATACCGGAGATTCCTGCGTATTGGTCACAAAAATTTCATGGAGACATTTAAAATGTCTGGTATTTCTTTGTCTCATGTATAAATAATTTACATTTGAAGTTATGAAAAAAAAACTAAGAGTTTATATCGAAAAGTCAAAATTTATGGGAAGGAGGTTAGGTGCCTTCTTATCGATTGTCTGGAGAGAGCCAGACGGACAAATTTACGGATAGGTCCCCAACAGCGAGGGACAATGAATGTCTGAATCCATAGCGCAGTCGATAGGTCGTTAGTCTTATAAAATGAAAGTCGCTAGTTCAAACCTTCTCAACCGAAATTTCTTATGTTTTATGACTGGAAAAACGAGGTACCTTTCCTATTTTGAAAATTTATACACAGCTCGCCTTTTTGGAAAATCCTATAAACCTGTACAGTTCGCCGATTTTTACTGCACGGCGAAATATGGAGATTGCCGGTAGCGAAGCTGATGTCCAGAGGCTAAAAATACATGCTTTTCTCTTTCAAAGCTCTGCTGACCCCTCTGGAGACAGATCATGTGAGTCGCTTTCTACGTTATGCGCAAATAGACGCTGCTTCCACTGAAGCGACGCCGATCGCGATACACAGTACATTGGACAATCCTGATCTTCGGAGAATATTGTATCTATACTGGCTATTGTTCATTGCAATTCTGCGAATTCGCCTAAAGAATGATTCTCCATGGCAAAAACTACAAAAAGCACGGAATGCGCTGCGCCCGGTGTTTACGAACGTGATCTGCAGAATGCTAGGATACTGTTGATTTTGAGCCTAAAAGAGCTTCAAGTTACTTCCATTGTTTCAGAATTTTAAAAGAATGAATAAGCGAAATTTATCATTAGTTTAATATTTTGCCGGGTTAATTTAAACAACAAGGATCGAATAATATTCAAGTACACGTTTATTTCCAGCATAAATTGACTAATCTAAAAGTTACCAGCATAAAAAACCAGAATGTTAACCGGAATGCAAAATACACGCAAGAGAGATCCGTGTAAGTAAAGTGGATAAAATACAGGAAAATACATGAAATTTAAAATGAATACAAAAGGAATCTACTAGATATTGTCGCGGATCATGATAGCAACCTGGCGAATGTTTTCTATTTCCTGAACAGCAGCTTGGACAGCTTCAGCTCGTCTTCGATTGCGGTCATTTCCTTCATTAATCTGGTTGATGGCCTCTCCAAGTGCTATCACAGCCGCGATGAATTCGTTAATATTAAAGATATTCTGACGAGGAACGGGCAGCTGAAAAACTTTTCGTACATACTTTTAAAGAATAAATAAATAAAAATAACAGCAAAAGTCACCTCGTTCTGGCAGATTTCTAAACGGGTGACCAGACGCGCATTTCCACCCATTTGAAAACTGAAAAGGGCAAGTTTTTATTAACATTTGAGGAAAAAAAAGAGGAAAAAGCATGGATTATGGACAATTTGGAAGACGTTCTGTTCGTGCACAAGGCATTGATGCGAACCAAATGAGAACGGCCGTGTAACTATGGGGATAATCACCTGCGTGAAGCTGCCGGCTGGCCAGGATCAATACGCTGCCCTTCGAGCAGATTAAAAAGTTACAGTATCTCTCTAATCCGATTCTGGAAAGGGTAGATACCATAGGTGCTTGCATCTGCTAGTAGGATTATCTGTTTTGTGAATGGGATGCACTTACATTGTAAAAAAGACTTATTGATGTCAATGAGCAACAATATCGGCCCATGCTCCTCATATATTTTGACAACTGTATGTTCAGTCCAGTAGCACTGTTTTAAAACTGTCAACTCATAAAAAGTGACCATTCCCGCTGCGCCCAAGTTTCTTTAGCAACGCGTTAGATCTCGCCATTTAGAATATTCAAACTGAGCTCGTCTTTCCAACGGCGTCATGTACACATATTTTGCCATTCCGTGTTTCTTTTCTGCGTAAGATTGTGTTAATAGGAATACACCTGGCAATTTTCAGCAGTGCCATTTCCTCTTTCTTGTCCTCTAGTGGTAAGCTGCTTTTAAATTATCTACAAAAACTGGAAGCAAAAGCAATACGACTAAACAGATCGCTTTCCTTTTGGTTGACTTAGTAATAAATCAATAATCGTCATTTTCCAGCTAAGAAAGCTCTTTGATCCATAAATATGCCGGTATTTTCCCTCTTTGAAATTCCTTCTCATCTACTGGAACAAATTCTTACAAAGGTTAGCTTTACCTGTGGTTTTTTTTTTCAATAAAATGATTGACAGGTAAAATGGCAAAGCTACTTTCGCATGATGCGAACATGTAAGTATATCTACGAATCTGTGAAGGACAATCCGAGAATAAATGTCTATAATGACGATGATTGCCAGCCTGGAGTAACCGCTACCACACTCCAAAGTTCAATGTACGGCAGTATCAATCTCGATTGCGATGTCGTTTGTGGAATGCGATTTCAAGAGCTGAAATTGTCTTCAGGTAGTCAAAAATCGATTATTTACTTAAAAATTCAGAACCTGAAGAGGATTTGCAATTTTGTGAATATTTAAAGGGAAAACGAGTCAGTTATCGAAGTTTAGTGGTAAAAGAGAATTGTTGTTGGACATCTGAACATTATTCGAGGCTGTTCAGCTTGCTAAAACCCAAATGGTTCGAAGTCGATTGTCGGGGAATTGGTTGGCTGGAGCCACTTGTTCATTTTGGATTGGTACGTGTTTATTTATTATTTATTATTCTTTATTTAGTCATTTGGATTTTAGGATGATGCTGATATTGTTTTGTCATCAATCAATGAAGATACCCTGCATATTATGCAGACCCTCGTACCGAGACTAAAATATGTAACCATAGAAATCAATGAGAAATACTCGAGTTTTGATCATTTACTGAATTATTACAAAAAAATTCTCCAGGTAAAATATGACATTTGCTGTTTAATTTTTTTTTCAGTTTTTAATTTCTGGGCAATTTCCACCTCTTCAATCTTTTACATTCTGGGTCCATAGAAGAGAAGACATTTTGCCTCTAGCCAGCAAGTTAGAAGCAAAATTACAGGACTTTATTCCAACAATTAGATCAAGAGAACGAGCGGTGTTGATTACAATGGAAGAGGCATTTAAAGGAATCCCATTCACCTGCCAAATTGAAATTCACAAAATTTGCACCACAATCAACTACGATCGGAAATGCAACTGACTGTGAGAGCGCACCGTCGTCTATTGCTTTCTTCTAATCGAACTGTACAAATCTTTTATTGCCTCCTGCATTTTATTTAAAAAATAAACATTTTTAAACGAAAGAGTTGTTGAACACTGCAACCATCTGAGTGACATACCTCCTGCACAAAAAATTTCAATAATAGGGATGAAAAATTTGCACCCCAAAAAATATAAACAGTTTATAGTGTACAAAACCCGAAAATATACTTCTCACCGTTGCGCGAGAGCCGAAAATTGCCGACTTCGGCCACTCTAAAGTCATGGAAAAAGGTTAGATATTTGCAGCACTTTTATGGATTTCTTTTACAGAAGAGACTGACATTGCTGTTGTCGGCACGGATTGGTTTGCTCCACCGGAGATACATTTGAAGGAGTCTCATGATAAAAAGGTATGTGAAATTCCAACTGTATTACAGTAATTTGAAGGTTGACATATGGGGTTGTGCAGTGCTCCTATTTTGCATCTACAACAAAGATGGATCATTTTTCACGGGAGATTCTTCATTTGATCCGGAGTCCCTCCAAAAAATTGTCGCAGTCGACATCAATTCCTCAGAACCACAACCTCTTCCAGTCGCCAGGTCCCTTATCCGAAAGCTTCTGCTGAGGAACCCTGAAGATCGACCCTATGCTGTCGAAATCCTCGAAGACGAGTAAGAAGAGGTCAATTTTGTCAGCCAAAGTACAAATTTGTAGATATCTGCGTCCGTGAGTCATCCGAACTCAGCCGATCTCTTTCGTTCTCCCTCTGTGCGCGTGACTGTTTTCCTCCTTTCGTTTTCCCTACACCTTTTCTTCTCTCAATAAATGTCTAATCAAAAATCTGTTTTTTCTCCGTCTTTGTGTCTTGGATTCATTTAAGAATTTCAATGATGGACGGCCGACATAAATGTCCAAATTATTTGAGTCTTCTCGACTGCGCTGTACGTGGATTGGCTTTTGGCCAAACATAGTAGTTCTAATCTCTCCATCCCAGTCCATTTTTTTTCTGTTTCCGGTTACGTCTATTCATCCCTGAATGCAATAAACAATGAGACAGTCAGTCCTAGCCATCACGTTCCCACAGTAAAGGACTGCGAGTACCATCTGAATCAGTGCGCGGACAGTCAGTTTTCGATTAATATTCAAAATATCTGAGTACAGCCAAATTATTCGGCTCTCTCCCAGTCATTTTCTCTCCTGTTTCGGCCGACTCGCAGTTTTCTGAGGACTAACTCAAGGACGGGCGAAATATGGCCAGTCTCCTCCCTGTTCGTTTATAGATCCCTCCATTCCCCGTAACTGAACGATTGTCACATATCTCTGGCTTTTTACTGTCGGATACAAACCGTAAGAATTCTTCACATGATCTATGATCAAACATTCCTTCTAATCTTATTGATCCTCCATCGCCTTGTTTTTTGTACTTTTTCCCTCTTTTGAAGCCGAGGATAGGCATTTTCAGATCAACATCTCCTGTATTGTTCGGAATGGACCTGCCACCCATCGTGGAACAACCGGAAGGCGGTGGTCCAGACCAGCCCATCATTTCAGCGGAGCCTAAGAAGTCATGGGTATGTCCCTCCCTTATTTTAAGGGGCGAACAGCGGAATATCGAGACTTTGACGTAATCATTATAGACAAATTTGCCTTTCATTAGGAAAATGTTGCAGATTTCTCGTTTTTGGAAGGCCTTCAAGCCGTGGATCTGCTGCTGCTCCTCGGCTGATCTGCCGTATGAAATTTTGCAGAAGTGGGTTTTTAAAGCTTCTGCGCGACTGTTGGCAAATTGGGATCAGCGATTTGCTATTGTCGCGGGTGCATCAGTTTGATTACGAGAGGAAAAAGGGGTGACTGACAGTATGAGAATCGATCAATCGCCGACCTCTTCGGATCCTGCAGCACGTGAGCATGTAAGATTCTCACGGGTAATAGTTCATCCAAATCACGTCGGGCGACGTTCGTAATATTTTCGGAAATTGTACCCGATTATCTTTGGCTGTTGATCGGAAATATATAAAGGGGTACGGTAACCCTCGGGCTATCAAGGTTATTCCCCAGGTAGCCAATAGCAGAGTGCATTGCATACTGTAGTGGGCTCCTGCCGCAAAACGGCCTAGGTACTCAATCCGGCTGGAACATGTCTGCAGAGCAATAGATCGATAAAACTTGTCAAAATACCTGTTGCTCTAATTAGGTTACCGTACGAGTCAACAGCACCCAGCGGACCCTGGTCCTCAACCGATTGGAATAATTACCGAAAAACAGTGCACACTACGAATTTATTTGGTTTCCACTTTTGAATTGCAAAGAAATTACAAGATTCTCCCCGATTATAGTAATTTTTTCATTATTATTAAACAGACAGTTGAAAGTAACGAACTTTTTACCCAATTCCAGTCCATTATAGTATGCTTTTTACGGCAAAAACCGCTGTAATCACTTTTCCTTCCCCATTTCCTACTGTGAAGCATAGATTTCAGTGAAACCGTACCAGATGAAGCTCCTGTATACATTAATCCCGAAGAGCGTCAGCATCAACGTCGCCTGGCTAGGCAGAAGGAAAAGCTGGAGAGAGAACTGAAGAAACAAGCTGAAGAGAGGGAACGATTCAGAAAGGAACAGGAAAGAAAAGAATATGAACAGTAAGTTTTATCCAAAATACGTTTTTTACATAATTTTTTCAGCTTTTTCGTTCGCCAGGTTGATCAGTCAGAATTGCCAAAGGAAGAAGAAAAAGTTCCTGAAGATCTTCACGCTGAGCAGAAAGATGGCATAGAAGATTTTCTTCACCAGTCTATGACTGATTTGTGAGTTATTCTTACATTTTTTTTATATTTTCTCCCGTTGTCTAAATTCAATTTGAAATTTTTCAGTACATCTAGCTTTATGCGTGTCGAACCCGTTGAACAGAGCCAGCTGGTTATCATAGATAAATACTTTTATTTGAAGGGATACATGGTTGGTGGCAATTTTTAAATTATATTTCCTTTTCAAATTTAGACAGCCCATGTGCCTCAAAGGGGAGGCCGTTACCTGATCAAGCACACCCATGACTGCGTCTCTTCTCGCGTTGATGTTCTATATTGCCTTGCTTATGTGCATCCCAACATTATGTCAGCTGTCAAATCCACGATCGGAGATTCTTACCGCCTGAGATTCCTGATTATGTCATATAATGGAATGCCCCTATCGGAAGTCGTCGAACACTTTCGATTCGATAGAAGATCACTGGCTCTCATGGTTACTCGGCAAGTGGGCCAAGCTGTTAAATTCCTCCGGAATAATTGCATTATGCACCGGTACTTTATTTAGTTTACTGTAGCTTTAATTTTAGGCAAATTTGTCCCGAAAACATCTTCATCGATGACTATCACGTAAGATTGGCAAATTTTGAAATGGCCGCTGAATTTGGAAGAGGAAAAGTGCTTGAAAAATGCGGGCAATTGCATTACCAAGCACCGGAAATGTTTTTGGGAAAAGGATACTCCTTTGAAGTTGGTTATTTTTTTATTATTTTTTTGGTTATCTATAGATAAACATGAAAAGTCTTTCTTAGGCCGACTGCTACTCGATCGGTGTTTGTTATTATGTGATCCTTCATGGAGCAAAGCCAACCAGTGGGATGAACCGAGAAGAAATGGAACAATTCTATGATCCTCTCAATTATAAAATTAAAATTAACAAGGAATATTTTCATGGTATATTCCGTCTGACACATTATTTGCTCAGTCTGAGGCCAGAAATGCGCTATACTCCAATGGAAATTGCTATTAATTGGTAGGTGTTCTATTTTTCCTTGATTTTATTTCTTTTAGCGGATCATATTTGCATCCATATCACAGAGAGCCGAGTGTTTTCAACACCCCCTACAATGTAGGCCGGATTTATATTCCGTTAGTAAAATTCTTTCAGAAAGAGGAAGACTTTTTCATGCCACAATTCGAGCCTGCTACGGAACCGCAGCAAATCGGTTCCGTGATTAATACGGAACAGGTTAGGAAAATCATCCTCTAGAAACGGTTATTTCTAGGGATCATCCAAGAATATTACTGTTGAGAGTGAATCCGTCTGTCCCGTCGTATCTAAAAAACCTGAAGAACAGGTAAAAACCCTTTTTTCATATAAAAATATATTTCAGCACGATTCCGCTGTCGTGATTGCTACCGAAGTCTTGGCAAATGGCTTCAGTCTCGAAGAAGGTCCTCAGGAGAATGAAAGAGTTGCCGCTCGTACTGTTTCTGGACTTGATTCTCCTGCTCAAGCCTCCTCTTCTGAAGCAATTGTTGAAATGGGAATAAGGGATGATGATACTACCGCCAGCGGATGTTCTAGCCAGGTTTACCACGCATTTTTATTGATATCGTCGAATTTTCAGAGCGAAAACAGTGACGACTCGGAAGAAACTTTGTGCGGCACGGAAGGCTATCGATTGGCGTGTAAAATATTTGAAAAATGAATAGCCGAAATTCAGAACTTGAATAATGAAGACGTCCCGGCTGCTCCATCCATTTCTACTTGTGTCAGTCCTTCTCAGTAACCGCTACAAACTGCCTGTGTTATGAATACGCGTCCTCTAACCACTGGTATGGTTATTTTCTGTCCCGTTTGATTTTATCTCCGGTGATATAATTTTGGCTGTATAATTTCGGTGTTTCAAGTTTATTCCCCTTATTTGGCATATATCTGTATATTGTGAAATAATATGCGTATTTAGCTTTAGTATGTGCATGATAATATTCTACATATTTAATAAAATGTTTTCTATCAGTCACTGTAATCAAAAGAAGAAGAATTTCAGTTTATAGAAAATGAAACTCAGTTAGAGGTCTCGTAGCTGACATAGAAAACGCTCTTGAAAAAATCGTGCACAGACACGAAAATACACAAAACTAAAAGCCTTCTAATAGTAAGCATACAACTACCATGAAAAACACAGTTCCTCAACTCCCGGCTCATATTTTACATTCAAGCTCTATCACACTATTGACCAGCCAGGCCCTAGCGCGGCGAAATTGATCGGCGTGGCCGTTCACACCGTCCGGCCTCATCAGTAATTGGCTCTTCCTAGCTGTGACCCCAATAGGTCTTAAAAGGGACTATCGATCTTTTTGCCACTTAGTACCATGATAGTCCCTTGTCTAACTTTCTGTAGAAGACGTGGGTGGACGCTGCCCACGCTGCTGACCCGTCGTGCCACGAAAAAGCCTCCGTGCATACTAAGAACTGATAATTAAAGAATGCCCCGAACGAGTTCTGCTTCATGTAGCAACCGTTTATGATGTTTATTACTTTTATTTTATTTACATTATGTTTGCACAGAGGTTGTTCTCTATTTAAAAATCGCATTTGTGCCTAAATAGCGATCCGTGCTCCAATGACCGGCGGTTGACGTGCGTAGTGACCGTTGCTCATACACTTCGCAATTTTCTTGTATCTTCCTCATTTTTTCATTTTTATTTTATCCTTCTCCTTCTTATCTAATTTCATTATGTCATCCCCATTTTACCAAAGCTTCCTTGCACTAAGAATGCTTACAATTTTCAATAATCATGATAATTTACAGCGTGTAGAATAGACAAGTCGTTGCATCTTTACAACGATGAAAAAGCGGTCTAGAGAGGAGAAGAAGGCAATAGCCGACTTCGTCGACTGTTACCTTCTTGGTAAACCGCCAGAAGGAATGGAACTCGTTGGATTCACGTAAGACATAGCCCTTAATTTATATAAAATATTATAGGTTAAATACATGGAGAGGCAATTTAAAAGTACAATATTTGAAAAAGAAAAGTGGCCCGAAAACTGTCCCTGTTTTGCTGAAAAGGCCGCAATTTCCTGTAAGTTTATCGTTCATCTTCCCTTTAGTTTTAACGTTGTGTTTGGGAGCTCGAGCGGTTCTTTTAAAGGGGTCTATTCTTTTGAAGATAGTCAACTGCTATCCCAGAGATCCTAGAAATGAATAGAAAAGCTTAAATAAGCACCTATGAAACTGCGCTTCTAAGCAAGCTCATCTAAAACACTCAGATAAAGACGAAAAAATAAGAAACACCTCATTTAAAAAGAAAGTATTATTATGAAATTTCATGCATTTAGGGACCGTGCACTTTCCCCTGCCATCAATCCACGAGTGAAGATACTTGGAGCTTGCATTATCACTGGATTATGGAAGAGTGTTCCGAACAAGAAGCAATAGATTTAAAAAACGATGGTGCCATTGTATTTCAAGGCCCGGATAATATCCTGCTGGTCAGGGAAGATGAAATGAACGACGTTTTAGCTATGATGAAGGTAGTTATCTTCTTTTGTTTCTAATCACAAACTATTTCAGACGTTCTACCTTTTTGATTTTGCCCCTCTTTGGAATGAGCGCAAAAGTTGTCGCTTAAAACGATTAGTTTACTCGGTACGCAAGTATATTTGTTTAAACAAACTATTTTTAGGGTTTTATGCATGGTTGGCGTATCGAGAAAACTCTAAACAGTGCGAATGAAACTGAGCAAATAGAATATATTAAGAAAAAAAGCAAATATTCTCTTGTAAATTTTAATTTTTTTATATCTTTTTAAAAAAACATTTAGATAGCTCTTCCACCTAGGAATATATTCGATATCGATCCGAAAAATACCGTTCCTGTTGTTAAGTAAGCGCCGCGCCTCGAATATTTATCAGACAAATTTCAGATACGGACGTATTTATTTTCATCAATTGGTGGAAAAATCGATGTTAGATAGGAGACATTTACCGGATATTGATCACATTAAAAAACTACTAGCGAATGTGAATCACCAATTCTTTGTGAGTTTATTTATTAGCAATTTATTTATTCATTATTTTTCCTCAGAGTGTATGATCTGTTTCCGATATTAGAGTAAACGGGCGCCACTCCTCTCCCGTATCAAGCTGCCCTCAAGTTTGAATTTGACATTTTTTCCAATGAAAATTTGTTAAATTTGCTTGATTTTCAAGCAACCTTTTCCTCAAAGATTGGAAATAACAGCAGATTAGCTGTCTTTAGAGGAAACGTTAGGGGCACAAATACGATATGAGCTCGCAAGATGTGCCATGCCATCCTGATCAACGAACTGTATTAATTTTTGCATATCAATGTGAGGATGCGCTTAAAACAACATTCTATTTCTTATCTAATTTTTTTTATTTCTTATCTTTTCTCAAAAAACACGAAAGTTTTCTAATCGACAAAAACTGGTTTTTTTTCGTCGAAAGGATGGGTTTTTACAGTCGCAAATATGATTTCTAATGGTGAACAGTGGCACGGAACACAATTCACCCAGTTTCAGAGTATTCCCTAATGGAAAAGTCAGGAACCCAAAAGATTTCGCAGTCCCCGTTCAAATTTTGGTCAATGGGAGTTGACTAAATTTCGACTGTCGGGAATTTCAACCAATCGGAACCAATAATTTCCCAAAAGCATTTTTACATTGATTTTTGAGAGAAAGTAAGAGTTAAAATAGTTTTTTTTCCGTGATTGCGCGGTGCTCATTCAAAAATAAATATTTGTGGAGTACTGCATAACAAAGATTACCAAAAAAGCTGCATCTGTTGAGCCTAATTTTACCTGCCCCTTACTTGAAAAAATCGGAACTTGATGAAAAATCTAACAACAAACCCAGGATACTCAATAAGCAATTATTTTCAGCATTGTCGTGGATGCGCATTTGATCCAGAGACCAATAGAAGGCACTATCATTACGTGATGGACACAGTTTACCAAGCCTGCAAGGAGTTCAAGAGTAGCGTTGATCCATGCGATGTGGAGGGATTAGTTAATCCCGAAGCCTTAGAAATATTTAAGGAACGACCGAAAACTGTCATAAGAGTAAGTTTCTCCAATTGTTATTTTAAATATTTTACTTTAGTTGGGTCAAGGGGATATATATCTAGTTCACCTGACTGAATATGACATAGATGCCTTCAAAAATATGTGTGAGGTGCGGTTTGGAAATCCCATTGGCTTCCCCATACTGAATCAGTTGCTCGAATCTGTTAGTTTCTCTTTAAAGAAAATGACAATCCGGGTCTTTCAGTTCTTTACTGCAGAATATAAAGGTGTTTGGAAACACCAGAAGGAAGAGAATAGCGATCAGTATGAACATGACACTAGGTTTCCTGCGTTCACTTCACCGCATGAATTGGTTGCTCCTGAAGAAGTCAACTGGCAGCCACAACTATCTCTGCAAGAAGCATTCGAACGATTGACTGGCCTTCGACTTGAGGACTTAGAGGCTGCAATACAACCAGATGACCCCCAACCTGGGCCATCAGCGGCTCCTGTCGTACCGGCTGTAGCAGTAGTTGCATCCACGTCAGAAAGCAATGGAGATACCGCTGTTCCTAATGGAAATCAAGCTGCGGAGAATGGCATCGTGGATACTCCGGTCGAAAATGGCAATATTGAAGTGAATGGAACTGTAGAGGTACCAGAAGAAAACATGAAAGTAGAATCGGTGGAGAATGGCACAGCCGGAACCTCAACTTCCCATCAAAATGGTCAATCACAACAAATTCCAAATCAACTCAACGGACTCCTCCGAATCGAGGTAGTTTTTATTTTAATCTTTTTAATCAAATTTTATAGCAACCTCCTCAGAAAACTGACCATGCTTCCAATGAGTCCAATGGCCTACCTTTAGGAGAAAAAAGAAAGGCATCAGAGGATGGCCCATCGAAGTCAGATGTAAGCAATATTTTCTTTATATTTTGATTATCTTATTCAGGGCACTTCACCACAAGGAAATAAGCGGGCAAAACCCGACTCAACGGCGGAAGATCTCTGGACTCAATTGCAACATTTGGGACCGTCTACTAGTCGCGTCTGTTTCCCCGGGTCATGATCGATCTCCGCTAACGCATTCCAAATTCTTCAGATTCTAGTAAATACTAAGAGTTACACAAATTTGTGCTATACAGGTTTTTCGCCATATTGTATATTTTTTTCAGTAAATAAAGATTGTACTATGAAAAATTTAGTATTATGAGCTAGGCAGCATCAATTTGTTAGGTAAAATCATTTTAGATTCGTGTAAAAGGTCAAAGAGAAGAAAGAAATCAGTCGATCACTTGATTCGCCAATATGGTGAGTACTGGAAGTGTCAATTTATTAAATTTCATAGTTTTTTCAACAAATATTTAAGAAAGCCAAGATTCAGCTGAAAATTTGATGCAGGGTGCATCTAAATTTGGGAAGATGCAGGTGCATCTAAAACTTTTTAGATGCAGGTCGCGTCGAAACCGTCAAGAAAATTCATTTCATTTTCATTCTTTCTGGTGTGCGGTCGTGTCTTTTTGCTCTCTAATTTTTCTCTTTTCGTTGTCTTTTCGCATTTTCTTCTAAAATATAATAGTTTTCAGTGTTTCCTTGTGTCCCAGATGGCTGTTCAACGTCCCATTCCTTTTGATCTCACAGAAGAAGAACACGAGGGTTAGTTTTTTATTTAATTTTCTTTATAATTTCACGTATTTTAACTATTTTTATTTATGATTTGTGTATTTTCAGCCATCGTCGCTGCTTGGGGACCAGATTATGCTGCTGAAAGCGAATTCGGACGGAATAAGGAAGAACCATTTGTTGGTTAGTTCTAATTTTCTTCTTTTTTAAATTCTTTATTTATTTTAGCAAGGTCGCCTTCAATTTTCACTGAATATGACACTTCGTCCAATTTCTTTAAATTCGAACTTGTTCCTGAAGCCAAAGATTGGAATGGTGGAGCTGGTTGGCCTGCTCGAACCCCAATTCGAACCCCAACTCGAACACCCAAATGGATTCTAGCAATTCCTCCGGTTTGTTTTTGCTTCTTGTTTTTCCTTTTAAATTAATAAATTTAGGCAGAAGAATGGGCCGATGTCGACGAGCCTTGCCCATTCCCCGAAGACCCAAATTTGGGCGAAGTTGTTATTATGGAAAATTGTAGTGACAATTACCGCGATCGGACGTTTTGGGAGATAACAATAGTAAAAAGTAAGCATTTTATTCTTCTAATTTTATTCAATTTTTGCAGAAGGTCGTACTCAATGCGATTCAACGATGAGCACTGTCAGCTCTGCCTGAAAATGTAGAAGTACGCAAGATTGTAGAAGTTCCTCTATTCAGTTTCTTTTTTATCCATTGGTTTGTACCATTTTTTTCTAAATATAAGTAAATTATGAGTTTTACTAGCTCGTTTTTCGCTTTGAAAAGACCGGGTTCATCTTCAATCTGCAGGTGTTAGAAGTTTCGATTGCTTACAATTGTCAGATGCTTGCGATAGACGAACGCCTGAAAGTATTCTAACAATTCAAAACAATATTTGATGGGAAACAGAGCTGCCACCATGTTTACAAGTGTATTACAATTGTCAGATGCGGTCCATTCTTCTATTTGGGATTATCTGAGAATGGCACTTGCATGAAATGGGGTTCCGATAGTAATTTTGAAGATGAATAAGATAACTTTTTGTAATGTTTATGATGAATTCCCGAAGATATATCCACTACTTAGGCTTATATTCATTGTTTATTAATTCTCCGATGCGCTTTCACGCTTACCTTTGCCATTTTACTGTTCTTTATTTATATTTTCCAGCTTTAATATTTCCCAGAAAAATTAGCTGTCCTTTCTTTGCCTATTGAACTGTAAAATCGGAAACGACAACACATCTTCTAAGGAAATCCAATTCTCGAGATTCCCACCGCTCAATCGTTATCTTTTGTCTCGCCATAAACCGACAGCTTTTTTTCGACATATTGTTCTTCATAAAACGATGAACACCGCCGCTTTTTCTGTTGCTGATAATGATGAATCGAAACCTCTGGATCTCAGGTATAATTCCTTATTTTTTGCCCCGAAATGTTATTAGCTTCTCCTCTGTTCGAGTTTCTACCCATCACTCGACGTCAATTCCCCTTCCTCCATCTGTGATTGCGGGTAGAACAGCGTCATGCCAAAAGAGGAAATCCAGCCAGGTATTCTGAAGAATTACGTTAATTGCACCTTTTAGAATGATGGCCAAGGGGCTAAAAAGTTCTGTGGCTGGTCGGTGCCCAATATTCAAGAGTTGAGGGAAGCTGCCAAAAGAGCAGAGGACAAGTTTTCCTCCATTGTGAGTGCCTGCCTTCTTCCCCTGCTACATAAAACATTTCAGGGAGCCCATCTAACCTACAATGCTGGTGTCGAAGGCCTCAAACAAGCAGCCACTCATCTAAAGGTCCACGCTGGAGAAAACTATCAAGCCTTCATGAAAGCTGCATCAAGTTTTGATCAGGCAGCTATTTCTGCTCACGCTCTACATGAAGATCACGATGTACAGGAATATCTCAGAAAAGCAGTGGCCGCCCGCGAAGTGGCTAAAATGGCAAAAAATCTGTCCATTTTGGAGGCAATGGTGGCTGAAGGCTTTTTAAGGGATGCTGATACAATGGGAAAGAAATGCAAACTGAATGAGATTCTTAGAACCACCAGGCATTAAAATTGGTCTTTTCTGGTCATCTTTGGTCATAAATATTTGTAAAATGCACGGATAAACCTTATCAGATGAGATCCGCTCAGATATTGTAAAGAGATACATCCAAACAACTCAACTGTATAGGAAGCCCCGTCTCCAATTAGAAGAAGCAATATAATCGCTTATTTGCTTTCAACGCATGCAACAGAAAGGATAGGGAGCAAAGTTCCCTTCTGCAATTGAGGGACAAAGAGAGATTTATCATTGGTTATGATTCAAGTCACAGCTGTATCCGTCGCCTACCCGCCGGCGTACTTCTTTCTTTCTCTTGCACTTCCCTCCGCGTTTTCCCGCCTGTTTTGATCCCTACTCTGGGAATAAACAATCCTTTCTCAGCCACGTTTTCTCTTTTTTTCCGTCTTTTTAATTTAGAAGGTTTCCTGAAACCAATAAAAGCTTTTGCTCATTAGAAAATGTGTGATTGAACCAATCTATGAGGAAGAAGTAAATTATGCCAATTGTGAGTATTCTCTTCAGATGCGTCCACATAAATACAAATAAAGGATATGAAGAAGGCGTTCCCCTGGTCCCATCCCCCTTTTCTTCCATGTCTCTCGCCCTCTCTTCTAATTAGCTAGGCGCTTCTCCTTTTCCTATCCAGCTGCTTCATTCACACTCTAATTTGAGGATTACCGATCACCTCCAGTCACCTGGGTGATTAGTTCATATCAGTTTCGTGTTCATTTTCCGCCATTTCCAGTCAACTTGATCGAATGAAATCACCTGCTTGGTGCGAAGTTTATCATATAATTTCCGGTCCGTGAGTATTTCATGACGCTGCTCCTTCTCCTCATAATATCTCCGGTCACGCTTTTGGAGTTCGGTTTATTTTTTAAAAATTTCGTTGTATTTGCGCAAGAATGGATAATCACTCGGATTTGCCGGGTGTCGGAAGATGAAGATACCAGCTCAGCTGCTGATATGCCTAACATAAGTAAATGCCTCGTTCTTCCATTTGTTTGATTTGTCTCCTCCTCCTACTCGTTCTGTTGTCCGATCAACAGCAAAGTTTACAATTTTGGTAATTCTACCCCTTCAAATTGCCCTTCTTCCTCTGCAGCGGCCTAATTAAATCACAATTTTGATTCTGTCTCTATCTTCTCTCTATTCAATGAAAAATAATGCACATTTCTATGCAATTTTCTTTAATTAGCCGCCTTGTTTTCAGATTAGAAGCCCATTTTTATAAGGATATTAATAAATTAGCAACGGCTTCCTCTTCTACAGAAAAAGACGACTATCAGGTGGGGTTAGAATTAGAATTTAAATGGGGAAAAGGTCTATTTTTGGCGAATTGAGTCATATTTCAAGTAAGCAAGCTAATGAGATCCATTTGACCTTAGTTGAGATGGGAAACGGGTGTAATTAGCTGGAATAGAAAGTAAATACGAAGTGTACTTTATTCTCCTGGGAAGAATACTGTGCACATGAGAATGTCCTCTGATTATAGGAAACACGCAAGACATTAGTTTTGTCACAAGGGAGGAGGGATAATAGCCAATTTAAATGATAATCAGTTAACGTCATATGCACATGGGACGGAGCGGATTAAAAATATGGGGCTTCTCTACACTGAACATCTCACATTAATGGAACTATCAGGTTTCAGTGATTACACAAAAAATACCGGGAATTATGTAAAATATAATCCGGGAGATCGGGATGTTGCCGTTTCGACTGGTAAATTTTGGATTTTCAATGGATTAAAACTATGGTGGTAACTCACTATAAATTATACTGCAACCTCAGTTAACCCCAGATTTATCTTATCCGAAGCTTTATCCCACGATTGGCGCCGTGCCGGTCTCCGATATCCCGCCGACCAACGGCAGATAAGGCCGTATAAAAATTGCCAAAAGTGGCAGAACTCTAGGACGCAGAGCGAAATGTGAGAAAAATGTATACAAAAAAACATCGGGAGAGTGGAGAGACCGAAACTGTCCGTATTACAAACCAGCGCCACCCATGGAGCCACCATTCCAGATGACTTCTTATACTCAAAAACGAGCCGGAGAAGAGCAAGAGCAACATGTTGTGCCCGAAGAGAAGAAAGTAAAGGTAAGTTTTTGACTAATTTACGAATTAGGGCAGCTTTTGTTTTAGCATGATGTACATTTTCAGGTCGATACTTGGTTTGACGAGGGAATTGTAAACCAGTCGGCGGTAGGAAACTGTTCTTTGCCCGGAAAAACTGGGGTCACTTTTAGGACTTATCCTACAGCGAGAGCGAGATTTACCAATTTGAGACACAGGATGAGAAGCGATATAAAACTGAAATGGAATTCGCTGTAGGACGTATCCAATTACCGAGAAATATGGAATTTAGGCATTGGGAATTCCTATTATGACGGTTACGGGCCCGTCATCCGGTACTGTTCTTCCAAAAAGAGGCGTCTTTCGCTATTATGAATACGACCATGAGAATCTTGTAAGTAAATCCCTGTTAATTTGACGCGTTTTTAGCCAACTCGAATGATTGATAACGTTGAAACGGTTCATGATGGCCTGGTTACTTCTGCAGTTGAACAGGTGCAGTTTTTCAACAACTAAAATTACCGATATTTAGTATGAAGTCCTTCCGGATTATCAGGTCTGGTACCGTTACGCTCTCAATGCTCTCTTCCCGAACACCAGGGTCGAGCCTCGTGTGCTCGAGACGACTTATGGAGCCTGGGCCAAGATCTGCGAATGGTATAATCAAGGCTGCATCCAAAGAATCCGCTACTATTAATTGTTTCATGAAATTCAAACTTTCGATGCCGTATGACATAATCATCTCCATGTGAAATAGCCCCTATTGTGATTTTTGTACTGTGTAGTATCCTACGAGCTCTTCTTTTTCTGTATATCCCTGCAAAAATAAATTTCTTTTATCAAAAGAGCGTGAGAGTATTTACTATAAATGGTTTTTTTTTCTGGGAGTGTTCGTTTCACAGGTTACTACACCGGTTACTGCGACGGAAGCAGTCGAAAGTTGGAGAAAAAGGAAGCCATCGTTGTAATGACAGAGTATTGCCGGTTGAAAGCAGAGAAAGAAACCAGAAAAAAAAGAGTTTAGGGAAGGCAGGAAGCAATTCTTGCAAGTTTAATTAAATCTTTAAAGGACTGCCCCATCATAGTTAACTGTATGATTCGGATTTCGTTTATATTCGCATCATCAGAGTGGCTCTAATAAATGCGCGATATCGACCTCATCCAGCAGCCGCTATTCAAATTGGAGGTTTCCTTATAAATCAATACAGCTCGTATAGAAGCGCTTAGCACAAAATGGGGTCACCGAAAAATAAGACCATCTACAAGCGAAGCAGGACTGACAGAACCGTAAGTTCCATTCATACCATTTTCAAAGTTGTTTTGTTTCTGAGAACAGAATACATTTTATGCAAGGAGGTTTCTAAATGATTCACTCTGAAGCTTGGTTCTTCTCCTTGAGAAAAAGGCTCATCTACAATTAACATCCGAAATTCAGAAAGTGCTTTGGGCCTGGCACTAGGTTTTAAATCTTTTAAAACTTGGAAATCAGAACCTCTGAAGTTCTAATTAATCGAACCGTGAGTTTACGTGCTTTCTTCTTCCTACAAGACCAGCATTTCAGAACTGTGCTAAAAATATGGATAGAAATTGACAACCTTATGGACATTCAAAATATAAACTCGAAAATTAGTAAAGAGGTATTTTCCTCGTTTTATTATATTTTTAGTTTATTTAGGTCTTGTAAGATTTCTATAGAATAGTACAAATTTTGGTAATATAGTAAATATAGAAAAATTATCAATTCTGCTTGCTAATATTTTCTGAAGCGAACCATTAGCGAGGTAGCTTCCATTCCTATTTTAGGGCCACTTTCACGCTAATGCATTACTTACGGGTATGCCTCACCAAGCTCCCGGGCAAAAATTAAATTCATGCGGCTGTTTTAACAATCCTGCTTTTTCTAATCGCTTGGCTGCTTTAGATAGCTTGGGAGAGTAATTTTCTTCATTAGACGAATTTGTTTCCTTTTCAACAATTTTGATATCCGTTACGATTGCTGCATTACCAGAAAGGCGGCATTTTTAGAGGTTTAACTGGTGCTGCCCCCAGAGGCTTACCAAGTCTCTTGATTGGACTACAACTGCTATTCCTTTAAAAATTTCGTGATTTTGGTTAGAGATTACAGGGTGATCTCATTGTAGTTGCTTTACTTGGCAAAACCAGTCTGCCTCTCTGCAATTCTTAGGAAACCTCTGTTCAAAAAATGGTCATACCCGACGCAGATGTTTATCTGATCAAGAAAAGGCCAATGATTTGTCTTTTCTGCGGTTACTAATATTTAAAATAAGTAACATTACGTAGTGTAATCACTCGCTATTCAGCCGAATTACCTACAAACACCGTCTCCCAGACAAGTCCACATCCCCGCCCAAAAGGGAACAGCTTTTCCTCATACATTCTTCAATTATTCACATCCATCTGCGAAATTACTTCCTGTTCATTTCTGTTTGATAACTTGGGCGTTTTTTTTGGCTGCAAAGTAAGTGAACAAACATCGCCTGCAAACTTTGAGTAACTAAAAAAAGCCTGCTTAGATAGATTTTTTCTTCCGGTGCAGGAAAGGATAAAATTTGTTTAGTAATTCATGCCATATTCTAACTCACATTCTGTCTGCTCTGATCATAGCGATCATTCTCCCTTAAGAGGATTTTCGCGTGAATAACGAGTACAATTCCCTTACAGAAATTGGAAACAAAGTTTGATTCTTGCGGTCTATTTTTGTTTTGCTGTAAACAGACTACATTACAAAAATTTATCCAGTTGCTGAGCATAAAAATATTCCGCTAGCGTAGGTCCTTATTTATTTTTTTCTCATATCTGGATAAATTTTTCAAATTTTTTAAACATGTTATAGGCTACTGTTCAACTTTTCTTTTTAAAATGCTTTATATGCTTCAAAACGATCTTGAGCAGTAAATTATCGGATTAGCTGTACTTCTGTACAGGTCATGGGTCGAGATCATGTACACACAATAAGCAGACAGCTTTGCAAATAGCTTGTGGGAAAAAATCAGCACTCGAAAGGGCGTTCGTGCCATTTTCAATTTTCTCGGAGATTATGTTGTCGGTTAAAGTTTTATTCCCGCTCTGCAGATCTTTTTCCGTTTGCAACTGTGCTATGCAATCTGGAGACTTTGCTTATGTGACAGGTGTTAAGATATTAATTTATGTAATTTTCTTGTCTAAAAAAATAAAAATTACTCTGCGTAACTTTCCTTTTGCGCTGTTATCTTTGCATACACAACTTTTCTCGATTTTTAACTGACACTTGATGGTACAGTTTGATGAAACAGTTCGCAACTGCTGAAAACTGTAAATCTCAATGCCACTATCATTCTGTCAGCGTTAAAATAATAAATTCCTTTCCTTTCCGATATCAATTGCGATTCTCCGACGGAGGTTCTCCACCCATTTATATACCCGTTTTTTCTGTGATATCTACTTGTCAAGGTCACAAACCTTTTCCATTTGGCTCTAGTTACTTTGTCTCAAGTCGTCGCCTTTTTTTCTACTATAAAACTATTTTCAGGCCTCCCCGGCAAAGTTCTAGCTCATTTCTTTAAGGTCCAGGAAGCTATGGCTGATAAGTTACGCGATCTTTTCTAAAGTTTTAATTTTCAGGAGATAATAATACTCTCGTCTCGTCGATCCGGGAGAAAATGTCCGCAAATCATGAATTCAACTTGGAACAATTTGACGATACTGTCGTGGAGCAAGTAATGCAGATATTGGAAAATATGCCGCCATCCGCTCACAATGAAGCTATTGAGCAATTTCTTTTCGAATATTATTTCGGCAACAAGTCACAGCCATCTGCGGATGCTGACGGGAATATTTCACAGCAAAGACTTGAGTAAGTTTCAATTTTTTTTAAATTAAAAAATATAATAGACAATTGGCAGCACAAGCGCACCTCATTGAAATTTCGCTGAAGCTTCGTGACCAAAGTTTCTCTCTTGGACCAGGAGGATCTACGTAAGATTTGAATATTTTTTTAAGATTTTAATATTTTTTAGGGTTGCTTCAATTTGCATGGACAAATTCCTGCGTATTGGACGTTATTTGTTGACAAAATGGGAGAGTTACAAAGGAAATGATGGGGACGAGCGGATAAATGAACTTCGAGAAGCGTACGTGTTTATCCTTTCTTTTTTTAAAGATTAAACTTACAGAGAAGAATGTCTCACGGACAGTGCTCGTGTTTACAATGGTACCAGCATCCCGTTCGAAGCCCACCAAGGGTAAACTTTCATTTAATTTTTCTATTTATGAAGAAGTTACAGATTCGTTCATATACTAAATAATATGGAGTACGTCGACACCATTCTGCCACTTCCCAGTTCACAATCAAAACCATCGCCCACTGAGTAAGAAAATTATACAAATCGTAACATATTCTACCTCGTAACGATCTATTTGACAGTCCACCAAGAAATATTGCGTAATTCCTTTCGCTCGTCGAAACAAGTTCATTTAAATCTGTTGTAATATCTCCTTGAATTGTGGTAAAGGTTGGTGAGCTGTCCTTGCTTTGTAGTTACACTTTTTTCTGATAGATTTTCCATACTGAAAAGTTTATTAATAAAATATAGATAAATCAAAGAATTGTAGAAATTCCTGAAAGGGAACAGTCTGAGCGTTGAACCGGGGAAGAAAATCATTAAAAATGACACAATATTTATCAGAAAACCCGGGAAATACAGAGCAGATTGACGAGAAAGACGCCTTCAAGGGAAGAAATAGTCAACGGCTGCTTTGAGATTCTTAACCGTGTTATATGGCACCACGTCGCCTTCCAAATCCGGACTATAATTTTGCCTTTATAAGGGTCAGCAACTTGCACTGACCTGTATTTACCGGTTTGAACTTGAACAGCCCTGATACCGCTGTTCTGGGCACCGGCAATGTCACCAACCGGATCATCTCCGATCATGACAATCTGTAACGAGACTCTTCAAGTATTAAAATCACCCTACCTCAGAAGCGTCAAATCCCAAGGCTTTGATACCGACGGTGAAATATTCTTTACTCGGTTTACCCAAGATAATTCTTCGGCAGCCTGTCGTGTACACGATACCAGCTGCATAACTTCCAATATCCAGCTGGTTTCCTTTTTCTCTTTTAAAATAACTCCTGAAAGGATACAGTGCCAGTCGATTGTTGTGCTTACCCGTTGCCAACAGTGATCAATAATGGATCTTCCATTTTATTCAAAACCTTGCAAATTTTATCAATTGTTTCGTAATTAAAACCACTGTCGAGAAAAGCAAGAAGCACACAGTTGGGATCCGCAGCGCAGTTAATATCCTCATAATACTTTTTTAGACCTGAGATCTTTTTCTCAAAATTTATTGCTATTTCCCACCATTTCCGACAAAGACTGCTGGCCTCAATCCACGATGAAGAATAAAGTCTTTGACCATAGGAATCGGACTGATAAGGTCTTCTTCAGTGATCCTGAATGCAAATAGACGAGATGGTTACAGGCGTTACTTGAATCCAAGTCGGTTCAGCTTGGCCATTTGAGCTTCGACCGTTTTGGTACTGGCATTTGAGATAATTTTGAAAGGAATTTTCAAACTTTTCAATCTAAATTCGAGGTCAAACGCTCTTGTAAAGCTGGTTTACTTATTAATTGCTTCAATAGAGCCTTCTATGACTGTTCCGTCCTGGCCGGTGACGGACTCATACAGGACACCGGTCGCATCGATTAGAAGGGCTTTAGGAGTGGCAGTGGATTCATAGAAAATTGAGTACATTGCTTAAACGACTAATCTCAGCAAAGTGCAAAATGACCAAGAATAGCAAAGTCTCGCAATTAAACAAGGCAATTAAACAATGATCTACCTGAGTAAACAATCCGAGAAGAAACCCTTGTAAAACTACGACGTTTTCAGAGGAAGATTGGTAAAACGAGACTTATTGGTGGTAAAGGTGTCAATAATGATTAAGAGCACCGTGTGTGAAACTGTCTGAATCACCGGCAGACAGGGAAAAAAGTGAGATGACATCCTGTCGCAAGAGAAAAGTATATAATAATGGCAACTAAAATAGTATTTGTACTTGTTTACTTGGGTACAAATTTCTTGCTCTGCTCATGTGTCGAATAAGATCATAGTTTATAAAATGGGAGTGATAAACGCTGACACATCTCGCGGCACATCCAAATCATTTTTCGCCGATATTTGTTCGATCGGTTCATTTTGAACTTTCTTTAAAATTTTCCTACAGAATGTCTGATGGCGTTCCGGTAGATCCATCAAACTTCCCATCCTCCTACAGTATTATCCGAGAACCGGGAAAATGGGTCCAATTCAGCCGCTTCCGGAAATTCTTCTCCCTGACGGAAGAAGGTCAGCTTTTGAAATTCTCCGAAACCTTGTTCAGATGGCAGTAAATTTCTCCCAACAGCCATCCCCCGAGACTACAGCAACGGCGTGTTTCTCATCTTTGTTCTCCACAGTGCTGTGATCGCTCTCCCTTGGAATATTTTTATGATTACTGGCTACAAAATAAGTTCTTCTCTGGAGATACACTAATAATTTTCAGATATTCAATCAAGAGGTTTATGTATCGTGCGGGTACCACTTTATCCCGTTAATCGGTATCGCTGCTTTGATTCCTACTCTTCTGGTGAAGATTCTTCTTCTCTTTATTGTAGTTTGGTAAGGCATGTTTCCATTTTTAATGGGAGTCTTTAGGAAAGATATCCTGGTTATGTCCGGGAAGCTGGTCGCAGTTTTGACGATTTTCTTTGTTTTTTCTACCGGGATTTGGTCCCTGACTGACACAAACTGTAGTTTTTATCATAATTCTGGGCATCCTTTCAGTTGCGTCAAATAGAACCATCCTGATTTTCTTCTTTATAATTATGAGTACAATCGCTGCTCTCCTAGACGTTTATTTTCAATCCTTGGTCGATATTTTCCCGTTCCATTATACAGGAGCTCACATTCTTGGAAAACACATCTGCGCTGTTGTCATTTCCATTCTCGTTTCTATCACTTTTGCCGGTATAATTAACTTTGTTACAGAAAAATTGATTTTAGTCTATAGCAACTATCTCTGTGTTTTGATAATGTTCTATTTCTCAACATTGACGTGCTTTTTCTGTTTAATAATGATATGTTACCTGAGTAAGCGTCCGTTTTTCCAGTATCGCACCCGCATGGCTCTTTTGGATGAGCCACAATATCTTTCACCTCTGCAGATGGCCGATATTGTCAATGTTTGGAAACAGGTTGTCGCTTTTTCTTTTATTTCGACCACACGTTTTAGAATCGAATTTATTTCTTCAAATTATTTTGGATTTACTTCATTCCTTATATTCTATTCCCATCAATTATTGAAACTGTGCAACCGAACAGTAGATTTTATCGTTTCAAAAAAATCCGTCTTCAGTGAAAATCGTCGGCAATCTGACTTGCTTTCTTTTATACAATTTTTGCTCAGCGTTAGGTGCTCTTACTTTGCAACCAATCAAAATGGTCAGTTTTTTTCTGAAAAAAATGGGAGTAAAATCATATTTAGGCTCCTCATACTATCAAAATAATAATGACTATTCACACGCTATTTATTCCATATTTTCTGCTTTCGCCACTTCAAATAAAGTAAACTGGTCTTGATTATTGCCAAGCTTTAGGAACGGTTTAACTCTGTATTCCAATGCTTGGCTATTTTCAATAGGATTAGTGATTTTTGGATTTATCAGTGGTTTCCTAGAACAATGGTTTATTAAACCTTCTTTAAATGATGCTAAGCTTCCTTTAAAAGAAGTAAAAATTGGAATAGCACGAATAATTTCTGTATTTGGTAAGAAAAATGTAAAATGAGATAAGAACTACTTTTTAGGATCAATTTGCGGGCTTCTCCTTTCCATTTTGATTCTTCAAACATTGATCAGAGTTTCATAACTCGCAGAATTTCGTTATTCCAAGAAGATACAATAAAAAAATCTGTTTATTAAAAATAAAAAAATATTGACATCAAACCCATTTCCTTTGTCTCAGCAAACGGAATTTTAGTTGATTATAAATGGGCGCCTTGCAATCCTCAGATAATCCAAGAAAGCAATTATTCAGCATCTGAAAATGTCTTATGGAGGCAGTAAGCTTTATTTCTAATACTTTCTATCCCGCCTACTTCTGGCTGCATGGATCTCCTCGCTGTTCTTCTTCTTATGTTTTTCACTTTCTTGACTCTCGGAATCATCTGTGTCACTCTTGTCGCTGGACTGTTCTGCTATACGAATTGGTAAGATTCCTACTAAAAAACAAAGAATTTAGTTGTACCAAAAGTGGAACTTACAAAATGACAGAGATTGTGCAAATGACCAATACTTCCAGCGGAAAAAGGACAACAATTGAAGAGAACGATAAGATTGTTGCAATTGAAGTGTGATAAGTCCTAAATAAATGTTACTATTACTGGAAATTCTGTTACGATAAGAAATGGCTTCACATAACATAGAATACTAGTGATATTTATTTGGAAAAAAAGAAAGGATTGATAAAGCGGCCCGTTTAAAGGAAAAATGCCATAATTATACAGAAACGAAAGGAATCAACCGGAATAATCAAGAAAGTGGATAGAGATCGATCGGTGAAAGAAACTCAACTAACATGCAGCGAATAGCAATTTTAACGGCAACCTTCGTGAACACTTTGTGCCGGCTGGCGAGGATCGAAATAGACACATGGAAGATAATTCTTCATGACTTTGCTGAAGCATCAAAATAATATCTAAAAAGGGAATAAGTTACCTGCAAATCTTGCATTTTGTTTCGAAAATTTTATGATATCGGCTCAATATATGCAAGAGATTTTGCATTATTTGAGCTGGAGTGCGATCCTGGCCATGCGTCAGAAGAGTTGACAGACTCACATTGGCCAGTGCTGTCAATTTCTGATACACAAGAAACTTGGATTTCTGCATAATGTCGACCTAAAAGTTGAAAAACTGTCAAAAAATTTTAAATTTCTAACCTTTTTCCCATATTCTCCTGCTTCGTCGAGGAATTTCCATTCTTCGTGGGGTGCAACAAAGATAATCATATCGACACTCCCATTATTCTCCAAGACTAATGTCTTCTGTGTAATGACCGGCTGCTTTTCAACCAGGTTACCAGTCTTTATCTAAAATTAATATATAGTATGTCTCAAGAAATGGCGACATTTCAAAGTTGTAGTGTCTGCTACGGCTCATTTCTAATTATAAACATGGGAAATTTGCCCGATTTGACAGTAAATCTGCCCTATCGCAGCCAAAATTAGACTTTTAAAATATCGTCATTTTTTTGTGACAGGCTACAATATAACTTGAAATTTATATAATACCTCCAAAATAGAGCCCTGACCAGAATTTTCCAACACCTCCATCCATATGCCGTACTTTTTCTTATGAGCTTCTTCTTTCATATGAAAGAATGCATTAATAAAGGAAGAATGCGGGTTGTTTTCAGGAGTAACTTCAGTGAACTAAAACTATTTTAATCAGAAAAAAGACGACTTACCACAAGAGGAGGAGGATCCAAGAACAATCGCCTCCTTTGAGCGTACATGGCAGAATTTCCTGGGACAGTTCCGCCCATTTTATAGAGCTGCTCAGCGTAGTACCAATATTGCTAAAAAGATTTCGTAAAATCTAATTTAAAGACATTTACATTGGCGCTATCAGTCTGTCGAATTCCTTTGAGATATCCATCAACTTGCGTCTTCTGTTGGGCAATCGCTGGTGGAGGATTTGCTCCGAAAAGATTGTTATCAGCTCTTTCTGCCTAAATATAAATCCCTTAAAGAAATCAAAGCTGTTACATTGTAGAGAGATGCAAGAGCATCAAGTTGAGCAGTGGAGCTCATCTTTTCTGGAAGCTGATGAGCGATATCTTCCAATTTTCCATAGATGTCATTCATTCGGACAAACATTCTTTTCAGAATATGTTGGTCGACTTCCTTCATGGAGGGAGCATTATTAACCTAAACGAGGATCGTTCTCCATTGGGTATAGGCCCCAAATAATTGAACAAATCCTTACCATTTCATTTATCTGCAGGACAGTTGTTCGAAGATTACGAATGAGATGAATGCCTGAATTAATTCGGGTAAAAATTACGAAAGAACGACAAACCTTGTCCAGCGAGCTGAGTTAGCTGGGCCTGGGTGAGGACCGGTGGCTCTTTGGGGGGCTGAGACGACGATGAAGACGACGCCATCTGAACCAATTCATTAAAAGATAAAATTAAGTACTCGAAGAGAAGATCATAAAGAGTATTATTTCCACAATACGTAGGTTGCTTGTGTTTTTATCGATTGTCACCCTTCGTATGACAAAGAAGCATCTGCTCTGGCAAAAGGAAACGGGGGTGGAAGTGAATTTAATTAATATTTTCTATATTATAAAACTGCAAACGAGAAAGTTGCTTGTATTTAAAGTGTTTCTACTGGTATTTCTGATGAACAACAAATGGAAATTGAGACACTGTGAAATTGGAATGAAATAGGGATCACTGGTTGATATTTTGAGAATACTGTATAAAAACCCGGAAAATTGAGTTTTTCATAAGTGTCTTTTTATAAATACAGAATTTGTGGGTGTAACAAATAATTCGTATATGTTATCACAAGAAAAGTATTCGTATCTGATAGGATCCGAGAAAACGGTTCTCCTCCCGATCGACTGAAAACTTGTACGCAACGGATATTCAAATATGTTACAGGGTTAATGAAAAATAAAAATATCAATATTATTATGAAGGTGTAAATGAAATATAGTCGGGAAAGCAATGTCTGGAAGGGTAATTTCCATTAAAAGCTGGGAAAATGTATGAAAAAGCATGTCATCTGTGTTAAACAGCGGTAATATTATTTTTTTTCGATTATAAAATCCATAAAAATGAAATTTTTCTGTCAATCGTTGACAGCCTCGCGTATTGTGGATTTTGCGAACTGTCTAACTCATGATTCTGGTAGCACAGACAAATTTGTTCATCGCGCCCCGCTTATGAGCATTGTCAACTAATAGAAAACAGTTCAGCAATTTATTATATCACAGTTTATGAAATCAGAATATATTCAAATCTGCGTTATACTTTGAAGGAAAAAGGCCACTGTTAAATTTCAATAACAACAATTTTTCAAAAGTTTGTGGAGATGATTCGCTTCCCATAGCATTGGAGACGATCTTCGCAGCGCTGATCAAATTCTCCGTATCCACATCATTTGCCAAAGAGCTCAGATATCCTCTGGCCAAACCAGCAACGTTCGGGAATCGATGCTTATTCAGTCGCCAATATACCAATGGATCTATGTTTATATCCTCTTGTTCAGATAAATATAATTCCAATTCCTGAATAATATTGTTAAAAGGCGACTCTAATTCCCCCACCTTGGCGAAAGATAATGGTAAAGAATTGTCAGAATTGCTTGTGCCTGCCATTAGCCATTGAAGTTGCCCTTGTTCAGATTTTACTTCACGCATGCCCAACTGAATGGGCGTTTCTCCTTTTTCTATTCGAGCAAATTCTTTCATATATGTTAGTATTGTTTCCTAAAGAAATAATTTGAATACGAATATGCCCTTTGCCTTCATGGAGGTGATTTTCTCATCCAATATAAAATTCAACTTGAATCGAGGATCCAACACAGTGGCCACGTTTAATGAGTCTATTTCCAAAAGTTGACTTAGCGTGGCTGCCATATCCTGCCTAATATTCACTGATCAACAAAAATAAATAAAGATACTCACTCTTTTAAGTCCGAATTTTTATTGACATCAAATCCCTTGAGTAGAACTCGCAAAAACGGGACAACTGTTGAAACCAATGCATCGGTAGAATAGTGGATAATCTTTGCAGCATCACTATATGGCTTCAGGATTTTCTTAACCATTGCAATTTTCTCCCAGTCGCTTGGTTTCAACGACGGCATTTCGTTATATTTCACCAAGAGATGTTCAATTACTGGCTGGGCATCTAGAAGTTGCTCACACAATTGATATTTGGATGACCAAGTATCTCGTGTGTTCTAAAAGTGATAAAACAAATATTTTGCATCACATACCTTCTTGAACGTGTCAAATAATCCTGCTAACTGCAAGCAGACTATGTAATCTTCTTTAGCCAAAGTCGTTCCTTGTAAGAATTCACAGATTCCTTGAAGACTTTTATAGGTTTCTGACCATCCCTCCATATCACAAAGTATATTATCAAAACACTGAAATTATCGGTATTTCTTGTTATTGAACAAGCCTACATTGTCAATATGCACATCAAATCCGCGAAAAAGGGTACCGTCTATGCGTGTCATCTTGTTCCGGTATATATCTTCGGAGCCCTCTATGCTTTCTCCATGTAACAGGAAAAGAAGTTTGTTTAATGGAACGCCCGTTAAGACTTTTTCAGCATGTTCCAAAATGTTGGGAATTTTCGGTGTTGCTTTCAAAAAAGCCTTTTTTCTTTCAAAATGGTCAGTGAGCCAATGCACTAGAAATATTTAAACATATAAGCAAAAGTGTTACCAATTAGTGTTATATATTTTGAAGAGCCTTCATTTTCTTCTCCCACTTCGTGAGCAGTTATAGAAATGGAGGGGCATTCGCTGAGTGACTTGGATATCGCTCCTTTCAGTTTATCGTAGGCTTCCGGGATCTCAACGGTCACGAAATGATTGCTGGATGGTAAACTGAAACGAATTCCAAAGTAGATTTACATATTAATACCTGTATTGTCCTCCGTTTGCCAAACTAAGCAGATCTTGAGCAGCGGGACTGTCGAAGAACGAAATAGGAATTCCTTCCTCTACAATGCATCTCAGAACGGCTTTGTTCAACTGCGAAGGCTCTTCACTTTCCGTTGTCGACCATTGTGAACACATGGAATCAAGCTAAACTTAAAAATGGAAAATAATAAGTTTAATCCCTACTGGATCCATGGATTCTCCGCACATCGGCAATGCGAGTCGTGCTTCATCCATCATGGTATCTTTACATAATTGTAAGCTTTTATGTGCTTCTTCTGTCATTTCCATAGCTCGAACTTCATCTAATCTTGTCAACTAAATTTGGTGTTCCTTTACATTAGGAAATAGAAATCTACCTCCATGAATTGTTCCCTATGATGGGTTGCTAAATGTCTTCGTAATCCAGAAGTTGCGTTACGAGGAGCTTTTTTCATAGTTATATGGCACATTAAACACATCAACCTCGATGGATCGTTTTTATCCACTCCGTAATATTTACTGTACTTCGAAACCATTCTAACTTCAATTTGAAAATGTAAATTGATTAAAATTACCTGCAATATTGACGGGAGGAATTCTTCCGAGACTCGAAAGCGAAATGGGCGATCGATAGACGATGGGCGAGATAGCGGCGGGTGCGAACGAGACGGCGAACCCCGCCGAAATGTATTGATTGTCGCGATACGAGCCGGTTTGGACAGTCTCGCTAGCAATGAAAGAACAGAGAAGAGCAGAGATCTCTAGGAAGAGGTGAAAATCTGGAGAACAATTGGAAACCCACCATCTGGAGAATTTATCATGAAAGACGCGGCAAACCGGAAGACGGAAAATTTTCGAATTAAAGGATAAAATTTTGTGGATCGAGGCCGAGAAGCTTGCAAGTCACCTACAGGAAAAGGAGGAATCTTGTCCTGGGCAGTCATCTTTATTCCAAAGGCAGCCCAGTTGAAAGTAGTTACGTTCTCTCCATTGAGCTTATCCTGACTACGATGGTCCTATTCCTCTCGGCCTAACTTCTGCCCCGCTAGAAGAATGCTTGAACGAATGAACCCTCAGATGTCTCTTGAAAAAGAAAACCTATCCCCTGCCTCTCCTCTTTTTGTAAGTACAACTATTTCAGTAATAAAAATCCAATATTTATTGAGTTGATTTTGGAACACCGGTTCTTTTGAATAATGAAATCGAGGAAACCCGGAAAGGGGATAAAGCGTTGGGGTATAAAGCTGTTGGCACAAAAAAACATCGAATTTGTCATCTGATTCAATAGAAAACACAGTACTAAATGGGGCACAAAAAAGAATAAGAACAAACAGATTTAGGCGTTTAGACGGAATCCTTCCAAGCTTGTTCCTCTGTAGGCCAGAATGTCCGTGAGCTTTTCATAGTCGATTTTGGCGCCAGAATCCTTAGTAGAGGCTAGCAACCGCGGGAGCGTGTCCAATTCTCTAAAGACAACTATTGAAATAAATAATTGTCTTATCCTTACGCGAAAACTTTGAAGTTTTCCCGACCTCGTTTGGCCCATTCGTCCGCCTGGTAAATCGGTTCTGGCAGGCTCGTGGAATTTTGGGATATCTTAAATGAGCCAGTGAATAGATAATTCAATGGGATACCTGGTGGCTGAACGAGAGGGCAACTACCATCGATTGGACTTTGTCCAAGTTTTCGTCTCCCATCTCATAGTGGAGAACGTGGAAGGACGGCATCTTAGCCGTTCCCTGAGACAAATTCTTTTTTTACACATTAAATATACAAATAGTACCTGCCACGTTTTGTGCGCCAGCACATAAAAATGGGTCATGTCTTTGCGGACCGCTTGATCGTCCACGACGGTTCCAGGAAGAGCGTTTTCAAATACTCCTTCTTTTTCTTCCAGGGCAAATCTTTTGTTGTGCCTTTTACAAACAACAATCACGGCATATTTTGGCTTCCAGGCTTCTATTCCAGGAATTTTTCTATTCAACCGTTTATATTCCTCGACTCCATCTTTCAAAGCTTGAAATTCTTCGTTTAAAACCTAAATATTTGCATATTCTCGGTAAATATTTGAAATTACCATGATATATTGGCCTTCCGACACTCCATCTCGAAGAATTAAAATATTTTCAGGAAGATTTCGATGCTTGACAAAGGAATCCAAAATCCACTGAATTCTATCAAATAATAGCTCTTCATTGACTTTTTCATGTTTTGGCTCTTGATAATGGTAGTCTCCTATGAAAGCTTCTGGATTCTTAGAGCCATTAAAACTGATCTGAATTTTTCTCTTGAATAAAATTTAAAAAAAAAAGACATACTCCAACTACGCTTGTCTCGTTCAGAATGTCGCATGCCCGCTCTTGCGGATGGGCGACATCGTATCCGATTATTAAAGTTTTTCCGTTGATAATCCAATCGTTCTTTCTAAAAACTGCATTAATTTCCTGTAGAGAAACACAAACATACAAATAGGCATCAGGAATCACCGAATAATTGGTACCACCCAATTTAATATTAAGCTTGTTTAAAATATTGACACGTGTAGTTTTTCCTATGAGGCACTTTTCCACGACATCAGTCGTTAAATGTTGCGAAATTATTAAGAATTTTCTTTCAAACAATTTGAGATAAGCTGAAAAAAGAAATAATTTTATTTGCTCCTAGTCTTACCGTGGCTTTTAATCTTTTCATGGTCAATGTAGAATAAAACCGGATTCTGTCCGACTAATCCATGTTCTTTTGCTTCGAAGACCTTGGTAAATGCTGTGTAGACCTTTTCTTGGAGATTTCCGAATTCGGTAACATTAATAAAATGCCAGCGAACGATCTTCATGCCGAGGGCTTTGGCTTCCTGATTAAGTCTTTCAGCCATTTTCTTAACCAAATCCAATGGACAATCATGGCAGACCACAATGTCGGTTGCAGTAGCTGGTCCAGTATAAGCTTGGAATTCAAAGGTTGCCTAAAGATTAAAATATAAAGAAGAAATAAAAAAGAGGCTCACATTTTTCTTATCCGGCTTGACAGTTCCTTGTTTAAAAGCGACGCCTGGCAGTTGTCTCTTTATTGCCTCAATCTTCAAGGGCTTGGAGGAAATAGAAACACCGAAAGCCTTGGTAATTTGACTGTAAGGGCTTGAACTGTGAAGATTCAAAGAGCTCAACATGTTCGAAATGTTCTCGAATCTTTCCTGGATTTTTTTGGGTTTAATCTAGAACTAAATTAGCTCGGAAATGTGAGATTCTTACAAGTGCACCGTCTGCTCTTTGAATAGAAACTTTCTGATGTTTTGCCACTGTCAAATATTCCATGGGGTAAAACATGCTGTGAATTCTGCAATAATGTTTGTTCTTTCAGCAATGTAAAGAAATAGACTTACTTGTTTCCAATTTTAACACGAAGTTCAATAGCTGGCCAGTGTTTCCGAATCTTTGAATGGTCGACATCGGCAAAGCGAGCAGCGTGAAGAAGAGGTTGAAGTTCTCCTCTAAACATTCATATGGGTAAAGCCGCAGGCACACAACTTACGTGACATCTGCCTCTTGTAAGAATTCAATAGGCGCTCGAGAGATTCCTGCAGCGACGAACGTCGTCTGCCGTCCGTTATTATTGACAGTAAATCGAATCCCTATAAATTCACTTTGATATTTAATTTTAAGGCATCTACCTTTAATTTTATCGTTGATTCTGGAAAACCTGTCCGTTCCAAAAGGAAACTGTAGATTTTCATTTCGCCAGTTGAGTCCCATCATTTCGCACACAGTTCTCACAGCATTTTGAGAGACGTAAAAATGACCACGTCTTTCTGAATAAATACTAGAATTACTCAAAACAAATCAATACTTACCATCAAGGACAAGAGCAGGCACTATTCCAGAATTCTTGGGTTGAATAAAAGCAATTCCTTTCCTGATACCCTCCACTGCCTCCTCTCCATTACCAATATTGTGTTTGCCAGAATCTTTAGCGAAAAGGCTGCCTTTGTAAAAAGCGGTAAATTTTCCACTGTAATAAAATTTTAATAAAAACAGGGCTGGTTATACCTGGTAAGAGCTGGTTCGCTCGTCAAAACATCAAAGAATTGCTGATGAGGCTTGTTCTTAGAAAGATCTCTGTTGGTAGCGCTTTCCTGGTATTCCTGGAGATCAAACTGGCTTTCTCTTCCGAATTCAATGACAACACTTTCAGCATTGGGCAGGCTGATGTTATTTGCAATACTGACAGGAAGAGTAGTAATGGAAACTTGGAGAACATGGCTGTGCTAAAAGTTTTTTATATTAATTTGAACATAATTTAATAAAACTGACTGGTTTCAATGCAGAAAATAGACTTTCAGAGGAATAAAACTGTGACGCGCCATCATAGACGGATGCCTCTCCGGATCGAATTAATCCATAAGCTTCTAAAGCAGCTCTCATCGCTGCTACACAGGTTTCGTCTCTCGTCAACTTTCCTTGACTAAAATATTATTTGTATTTTAATGCCTTGAAAACGTACATTTTTTCCTTGGTATCTTGGGAAATTCTTTTTTCACGGCTTCCATCAGCGGAAACGACTTTCATAATTACATTATATTGAAAAACAGTCTTGTTCTTGACTTCAAGGGGAAACATATTTGTAGTCAATATGACTTTTTCCTTGTCCGAGCGGCTGGCGATTGGGATAATATCGCTCACTAGAAGGTTCTCAACCGGCTCATTTAGCTTCGAGCTTGTCGAACATTGTTCACACTATAATCTGATATTAAAAAGGTTAAAAGGACAGTATAGGATTAAAATTGATTTTTTCAAAAGCTCTTTCTTACGTTTTTCGTATTCTTCAGGTTTTAGAATAATATTATTATTTGACACTCATTTTATCCAAAATAAATGAAATTTTCAATATTACTGATCTTTCAAATCTTTCGACCATGGACGAAAGATTCCAACTTCAAGAATCTGTATCTTTTTATAGAAAAATCACCCATCAATAAAAATTAGTGTAAGATAATCAGAAAAATCAATTATATTTATTAAAAGCTAATCCTATACTGTCCCTTTAAAATAATACCGATTGCAATGAATTAGATGAAGGCGGTGTCTGCTCAGAAACACTGCTCGACTGCATAGCATTTGTAGCCGCCTCAACTTCGTTCTGTGGCTCATCTTCTTTTTGAATTGGTGGATGAGCAATATCTGATTTTGCCGGTGTCGGCGACGTAGTCATTTCGCGTTGCGGAGTTGCTGTAAAACCCGAGCGATCAGAATATGACGAACTGTGACGGACAGATGGATTGCTTGGTGGCGGTAAGTATTCCTTTGAATCTGACATTTCTAAATTAAAATCATTGAAATTAGGAGAAGATCACTAACCGGGATATACATTCGGAGCTTGTGCCATGTCTTCATAATGTTCTCTCGCAGCATTTGGCTCTGGAGGCAAGTCTTCGTCTAAAAGAACTAGTAAATTAAAGGGCTAATTTTTAACCAGAAATAGGATGAGCTGTATCGCGCCTTCCATCGTCGCTTACAGAATTATTACGGTATCTTCTATCCGAATAATCATCGTCTGTGTATTGATCATCTTCGTAATATCTCCTTTCCGTCCTAAAAACGTGATTAATTCAGTAAAATTCGATAAAATTTTATAAAATATAAGCTTACGGTAAATCCTGGTCAGTAGGCGAAGCTCCTCTGCCGCTGTACTGCATCCTTTCGTATTCCTCTCTTTCCCTGTCGAGTCTATCATAGTACGCTCTCTCCATTTCCCTTTCAAATTCTCGGGCTCTAATATATTCGCTAAACAATAAAAATTAATTGGAGAGTGTATACAGTACGGGCTGTTGTAGTATCCACCTCGATCTTCACTAGCATCGCGATATTGCCCTCGGTCCTGATTAACATTTCGGGATTCATCTCTGTCATATCCTCCGAATCCACCGCGATTAATTCTCTGGTTCCTACGATTCCTAGAAAACGACAATCCTTCATATCGTCCATCAAATTCATCGTATTCAATGGGGACAGGCGGTTCTCTATTATTCCTAAGGCATTAAAAGGAGAGAAAGGAAGCTACCTTCCATTAGAGTAATTGCTTCTATTGCCATGTTCTCGACGATTTTCTTCCATATATCGATTGTCCTGCCCATGGGTATTTCGTGAATTCGGCTGTTCATAGTGTCTTCTCGAATTCATGGTGGAATTGGAATTACGACGAAAGTCAGCCTGGTCGTAATTAGATCTAAAATAAAACGAGTGAAAATAAGAAAAGTGGTACCTACCTGTTTTCATAATGGTTTCTATCTCGACGATTACTACGATTACGGGACGAACATCTATCCTGATTCTGTTGCTGCGAGTTGTTCCTTTGGTTTCCCCCACGATGTTCATATCGATTATTTTGTGGAAAAATGGGATAGTTTCCTGGATATATTGGCGATGATTCGTGCCTTTGTCCGACAAAATTGTCGTTACTCCATTCAGAGCGGCCTCTTTCGTATCCGTTTCCATAATTTTCTCTGTAGGGCCATCCGACTGCTTCACTGAAAATCCGAGATAAAACTAGTTATGATTAAAAAATAACCTGTATGCGTCGTAGTCGTAGTTATTTGGACGCTGATTTGTATTGAAACGGAAGTCGTCCTGTTGTTCATTACCGTCATAACGGCTGTTTCGGTATCCATTACCGCCCATTCGGCTATTGCTAAAAGATAGACAGCTCTCGGAAAAAAATGATGGCCAACCTGTTGTTATAATTATGCGGGTATCCTTCGTTTGCCATTTTATGCTGAAAACAGAACAAATCAAGTGAAAGTAAAAGTAAAAGATACAATGTCACTGGAAAGCCTTTGGTTGAAAAATAAGGAAGCATTGGTCAAGCGTTCACACTCCTTCTTGCGTTCGGGTAAATATTGATTTCAACGCACCAAAATAGTTAATATCTGCGCGGGTTGTCTACCTCACCTCTCTGTGCATCTCGCTTTTTATTACAGGGTGTGGGAAAAAAAGAGTTGCCAATCGGGATAGCGTCTCGGGGATAACAATTTGCGATTTTTGACAGTCTTCTGTGATAGCTTGAAACTACTTCCTTATCAGAAAGGAGGAATAGAATAAACGGTTTGCGGAACCCGAGGTAGAGGGATGCTTCGATGAGAAAAAGACGCCAAAAGGTGAGAAACGAGTTTTGAAAGAGTCAAAAGCAGCGATAAAGACAGAGCGAAAATGTTCCGTTAGAAAATGGAAAGATGAGTGTCTCATGTTGCGGCCTATCAACCGCCTAACAAATTATATGTTTTTGTAACAGCGTAAAGGTGTCGTTGAAAGAGCCTAAGCTTAACTCCAAGCATGAGAAGAGGATAGAATTCCTAGGTTTTTGATGACATCTCCAACTAAAGGCCAAGGAGACTCACAGTTATAAGACAGCCATTTGATGTCTTTGTGAAGTAAACTATCTGTCGGCGATATAGACAAAGAGATCTATGAAAGACGCACAGTCCTATTGTAATCTCCCAAAAAAGACAATAAAAGGTATTGATCGCCTTCTTCACAGGCAGTGGGAAAGCCACGATACGCGCAGCTCACAGCCATTCTCCCCCTATGCGATAAAAACACTCCAAAATTTCGGATTAGGAGATCAAAGATATGTTTGCTAGGCAACCGTGGGGATCAGTAGGATTGTCCTGCGTCGCATAAAAGTAAACAGTAGTGACCTGCATCGCGAGGATAATAATGGAAGAAAGTGACAAGTTGCGTAAAAGGTAGTTGACCTTTTTCACCCCTCCACGCCCGCTTCCTTATCTTCCCAGCAAAATACATTATTATATTGTCTATGCGTCAAGAAAATTGGCAAAAAAGATAATCTCGAGCTCCAATTAGCCGAGTCTCTCGCGGCATTCGGTCGGCAATACCCAGCTACAGGTAACGGTTTTTTTCCCTCTTGGTCCCCCACTCCGTATAGCAATCACATGCAGGCCACGTTTACGTCAAAGGCAATTGTTTTCTCTATCTTTCCATGCAGTAAATCCCTTTATCTCCGTTACGATAGCCTTAAAATTCCGTACAGATCTCGTTTTTTTGAGAAGTTTTGCCTACCAGCGACGAATTTTGAATCTTTATGCTCATGCGATAAGATTAAATGCTTTTTTATAAAAGAAAAAAGATTAAATGTTTTTTATAAAAGAAAAAAGAAAAATGTCATTGAATTAATTGAAAATTTTTCGTTTTTGGTGAGAAGACAATTTGAAAGTGGATTTTGTTGAATGGCAGTCCTTTAAACGCACAGCTGCTGGGTCCAATAGGCCGCAATACACATTGCGTAGGCTGGATGGAAAACTTTCAGTACTTCTTGCTATATCATTTGTCTTTATCTATTGAAGTTTACGTCAATTTTGACCGTGTTCCTTTTTCTACTCGCAATATTTCTGCTCAAAAAGACCGTTTTCCTTCAATTTTCAAGAATATTTCATGCAAAACAAAGCTGTTTTCTTCCTTGATCCCTTGAAGGGCAATAAAGGGACTCTAGCCAGTCGGCTTTCTCAAGACGTGGCCTTTATTTTATCCTTGTCAACGTTTGCATACCATTTATATCGATTGCTATGGTATAATCTGTGTGAGACAGGAACATAAACAGGACGAGACCTATACGTAAAATATAAGACGGAAAACATTGCCATTATTTATGTCCTTCTCCTCCTGCAGCAAAAAAAAATTAATTATAGCAGCTTTCATCTCGTCTATTTACTCATTCCAGTCTCCCAGGAGACCGAGCTCTTGCTGTTCTCAGTTTTTCATTTACGATAGTTTATAGAGAAAGTCCACAATGGGAGTGGCCTACGGCTGATGCTAGTCGATCTGGTACAGTTGGTCTATTTTTAACATCAGCTTTACTTCGACGAAAACCAAAATAAGAATCAGTGCTAATTTCATACTATGGCAGACAAACAAGAAGGTGGGAATTTCTTGGCTATATTCTAGTTCTTTCAGGAGAAATTGTTGCGGCTATTTTACTTCAAAATATTAGTGAAACTGGAGAAAAGAAGACGACAACACAGCCACCACCTAATGAAGTGTCTCTGCCAAACATTGGTTAGCCCTGGGCATTGTCTCCCCCGGCAGCTTTGTCTTTCAGATAAAATTCTTAATGACGATGAGCCCGATGTGGACGCGCGACATTAGTTCCGCGGAACTAATGTCGCCCCACCAAATAGACCTATTTTCTCTCGCGGAACTAATGTCGCCCCTCGCGGAACTAATGTCGCCCCTCGCGGAACTAATGTCGCGCCTCGCGGAACTAATGTCGCCCCCCCAAATAGGCCTATTTTCTCTCGCGGAACTAATGTCGCCCCTCGCGGAACTAATGTCGCACCAGGGTAGAAGGCATGTTTTATACTGAGCTTTGGAGATAGATATCAGTGTATCATTATGGATAAGTTTATCGGTTTATTCGTGTCAATGAGTCTTTGTTGTCACAAATTGGGTCATTGTGCCCAGGTATGAGATGATCTCTTGGTGGGATAGGCCGTCGATGCTTTTTTCTTGTAGAAGCTCGTTGAATTTTACCATTTTCTCCTTGATCTTTTCTCTTTTCGCGCGAGCAGCTTTTCGTGTGTGATGGCTGTCCTAAAAGAATAATATTTATGAGTGCTACGATCTGGAGAAGATCAGCGGATTCAGCTATTGGTATTTAAAATGAAATATATCCTTACTTTAACAAAATTGCAGTGGGAAATGAAGGCGTTGTCTGCTATAGCCTCAAGCAGAACAGACAATTTAGGATGAGCTTGGCCGATATCATCTTGAATGACGCTAAAACTCCTTTGGATTTTTCTTTTTAATTAATTACTTGTGATAGCTCTCGGCTTGGTTGCTTGTTCGATGGTCGAAAACGAGAAATTTGTTCCATTTCATTTGGAATGGGCCTTGTAGCCAGGTCTTCTTAAAATATGATAGAAAACCGTTCACAGCTGCTTGTTCGTCTTCATTAAGTCCTTCCGGTGGTTGAAAAAGCCCAGTTTTCTCCAGATGCTCCTGGAAAAAAAAGTGAATAAACTTTTTTTGGGGAAAGGAATACCTTTGGGAAAAATACTAGCGTTTTGAACAGCCGGAACCAATTCTCTACATCTTTGTTCTTTTTTATCAAATCGCTAAGAGCTCCACATTTGGATAGCATCCTATTGAGGGCCAACCAAAAGTGGAATGCGCACCCAGCTTGCTCGCTATTAGGAAATACCTACATAATAGTATATCAATTTTTGGAGAAAACAAACTTCTTTTATGGCATTGAGAGCAGCTGCTTCGAAATCGGTAAGAAAATCTATTTTGTCGACCTCAATCTCGGCTTCTTCGAGCTGTTTGCGGAGCACTTTGTACATAAAAGTGTAGGCAGCTGCAGATTTGGAAGTTGTCACGTAGCTCATAAGCGGTAGGGAGGCACCATCTTCTGCAATGCCGTGGCACGTATACAGCTGACTATTTTTGTCAGCTTCTCTTGGCGACAGCGAGTAACATCCATCCGAAACAATTATTTTAATTCCTATAGGATTTTATTATGGAACAGGAATATTATTCTCTACCTTTCTTTTTTGCAGACAGAAAAGCCTGCTTAGTGTAGCAAAGCAATCTTTTCTTTGTCGAAATATGAACATATCTTTCTTTTTCGTCAGTTAAATCATCTCTTATTTCACAATATTGCTTATCTTCCTAAAAACGGTAATGTTTTCGAAGTAAACATATTGTATACTGGAATAACATCCAAGCTCCATTTCTCTTCTTCTCCATGTTTGTTTCTTTGGATTGTTCTTCGGGTTGTATGGAAAGTGGCGATTGACGATACGACTTCTTTTCTCTGCCTGTTAGCTAAGAATCAAATTCAAATTCTGGGAGTAAAAAAACTTACTTAGCCCTGGAAGATTATTTACTTTTTTCATAAGATCTCTGTGCAATTTGGAGGTTTTTCCAGATATATCCCCTTTCCTCAACGCCTGGTTTCTCTCGTAATACTGGGATCTTCCCATAGCCGCTGTGAATTTGCCAGGTGTGCAGCCTTTAACATGGCCCACGTTAGGATCAGAGTCGAAGTATTTTTTGCCGTTTACGGTTATGACCTATAATTTATTTTCTAAGGTTATGGGAAATATTTACTTTTATTCTTCGAGGTTTTCTTTCCTTTGTATCTTTGCAACAGAGGCAGACGTATGCTTCACCAGAACCGTCTTGCCTAATAAGCCTAATAACATTTCCATCATAACAATCATAACAAATAGAAATCAGAAATAACACAACTGATAAAAAAGGCGGATTCGCATTGCTAAATTAAAACGCGACATACAAGCTTATTTCACAGTGCGACATTAGTTCCGCGAGGCGCGACATTAGTTCCGCGAGGGGCGACATTAGTTCCGCGAGGGGCGACATTAGTTCCGCGAGAGAAAATAGGCCTATTTGGGGGGGCGACATTAGTTCCGCGAGGGGCGACATTAGTTCCGCGAGGGGCGACATTAGTTCCGCGGAACTAATGTCGCGCGTCCGCCCGATGTAAACACAGGGTATGATCCTTGGTTATTCGGAAACACTGCATCGTCATCTTCTCGAGAATCTTCGCTTGCTGTTAAATCTCCGAAAAGTGACGCTGTCATTGGTAAAAAAGCTTATCATTTTGTTTATTTGAAATTTTTAGGAAAGAAGAGGAAATCGCCCATTCTTGCCAAAGAAGAAATGTCCGAAGAAGAAGAACAGCCTTCAACGTCTACTGCTGGTTTCGATGAAGCTGCTATGCAGGCAGAAATTTATAAGAAAATCCTGGCCCGAAGATCTATTTATACGGCCACTACGAAATCTAGTAAGAGAATAGTAAAATCCTATTTTTTTGAAAAAGATGCAGGCAATCCACTACCTCGAATGGAACTTCAACCTAAGCAAGAAGATGTTGAGGACGAAAATGTGACTTATAGACGAAAACAAGGATATTGTACGCTTTTTCATAATATTTTCTGTAAATATTTCTTTAGGGCATCTTCCAATAACTCCTTCGCAATCGGTTATTAAGAAATTTCCTAACTTGCCTGTTGCAAACATGAAATATGTTCGCCTTTGCGGTGAATGTCAGTTTTCTTATCAACTCATATTCTATTCAATAATTCCAGTTACGGTGAAAAATCTAATCGCTATTGGTGATAATTCCCTGATTTATAATGCAATGGATCCGAAGGAAAACGAATACGCTATCAAAATCAGTCATGTTCCGGAAAATTATAAGCTTTTGGATAGTTTGAAAGCTAACGGAATGAGCCGGTAGAGATTCGTCATTAATTTAAAGATAAATATTTTTTAGATATATTCTGAAACCTTTCCTTACAGAGCGATTAGGTGATAATTACCATCTAACAGTTTCAAATATTATCAATATTGACTTGGATAAACTGCGGGTAAGTCAAAAATAATTTCAACTAGTCATAATTTCCAGAAAACTGTTTCTTTTGCCCTAATGGATGATCAAATTATGGAAATATTGAGTCAAGTAATGAACGGTCTAGCAGAAATTCATCGCCTGCATTTTATTCATTGTGACATCCATCCGGCTAATATTCTAATGAGAGGAGCATCCGTCTACTTCGAAGGAAAACATGTATGCTAATCTTTTTGTAACTCTTTTTTTTATTTTTAGCACTTCATCCAGAAAATCCATTGCCTGATTACGGATTTCAACAGCTCGGTCATAGTGGATAATCCAAAAGAGCGCCAGAAAGTCGGAATAGTTCAACAAGCCGCTTATCGTGCTCCTGAAGTGTTGCTAGGTAAGAATACACCGAATATTGTATATTTTTTTTACATTTTAGGACTACCAGTCGGACCAGAAATAGACGTTTGGTCTTTGGGAATTCTTGGATTAGATATGCTTTGTCCCGGACATTGGACCTTGGATGATTATGATGTCAATAGTAAAGTGAAATTGGGTGAGCATCTGTATCGCATCGACCGTCAAGTTTATTCAATTTCCTGGGAAATGTTTGAGGATTGCTGTGCCAGAGGGTAAGATGCCCTTTTTATTTACTAGAAAATCTATTTTAGGGATAAAGAAGTTTACATGGCGTATAAGGGATTTTACAAGAAGCGGCTTAAGCTAAAGTTTCCGGCTTATACTTCCAGAATCAATGACCTCAATGCCCTCATGAAAAACATGTTGAAAACTCATCCACTGCAGAGAATATCTTCAGCTGATGCAGCGGAGAAGTATCCTGTTATCTGTGATCTTGCCTAGTCATAATAGATTGTTAAAGAGGTTATTTAATAAATTATTTGTCGTTGTGAATGCCTCTTTGGCTACTAGTTTTCTGTTTTCTCCGAAACTACAAATTCCAGTATTATCAATCGTTTGGCTGGCTTTTTCCCATAGACGTGGGCATATCGATTTATCCAATTATTCGCGAGACTCTTTTGTACAGTACGCAACACGTCTTACAGAAATAAGCGCGGGACAATATTGTATTCGAATGATGGCGTACTGACAGCGCTTGTGTTCAATTTTTATACAGTGCAGATAGTCTTTTCGATTTTATACGTATTTTTTATTTAAAAAAGGTTTTCAGATGAAAGGACTGTGGACTTCAAATTCGCTTCTCCATGAAATGGCGCTACTTTTCGGCATTATCTGAAACGTAAGTGTTTTTATATATTTTATATTTTTTTCCGACCCTTTGCAACTTCAGCTTGCTGGAATTGTTATCCCCAGTAAATATTATAAATATTATATCTGGCCGGATTAGACAATTTTGGCGTCACCTAAGCCTAACTGGTTACATTTTGTAGCCCTTTCCTGGAATTCTTTCCAAGTGCCGTGAGCAAGCCTCTTGAAAAAGAGGTCGCGGTTTAAGTTGCTAGCTGAGAGAGATATCTGTAGGCATAGCCAATTGGACAGTGGGTACTCGTCCCGTTGTTAGCGCGACGTCCACACGATCACCACTGTCCGGTGGTTACGTTCAATTGTAGAATTCTTATTATTCGCAAAGGGAAAAGCAATCCAAGCGGGAGATGGCGTTTAGTTCAAACTGCTAGATGCTGTCTCCACAGTCATTTTGGCTCCTTGGGTACATTTACCACTATTAAAACACAAAAAATCTTTCAGAATCTGGCTCTTCGGAGCCCAGGAACAACACTTAAGATAAATATCATGAAGAATACGATAAAATAATCAGGATGGCTTCTCAATGAGGACCGTTTGACTTCCTATTCCATTTTCTAACAAAAGGTTAGTTTAACATTGAGTTTTTTTTTGGCAAATTTTCTGCAACATATGCTGTAGAGCATATGAAAAATATTACACGTCTCATTTAAAACGTGAACAGACTGTCCGCTTGAAATAGACAAATCCTTAGCTTTCCACGCTGGATGGGACGTCTTGCGGGATATGAAGGGAATGTCCCGGATCCGGCGACGTTCCGGTCCGGGACTCCCGGAGATGCGACGGTTTGTAAACGCACTTTGTGCACATTTTGCCTGTAATATTTTATCGAAATCGCGAAAAATCTCAAAACGAGCCTTTGTTGAACGGTTGTGCGCTCGTCTGATCACCTTTTGCACCTTGGTTCGAAAAAGCCGAAAGAGGAAAAATTTAGGTGAAATTTAGGTGCCAAGGGGGCCGAAATTCCCATCGGGACGGGACGTGTTGATGATCAGGCCCAAGTCCTGTCCCGTCCCATCCCTTTCTGTGTGCCCTCCAAGTCCTTTCTACTTTATATCAATCCATTCGAATTCGAGTCCCCCACCCCCCGACGACGGATGAACTTGGTCATATCACATCTTGTTGACTTATGCGCGAAAGTAGCCAGATGTTCACCCCGGTTCAATTTCTTATATTACCGCCCTTTTGATTCATTTCACAGCTGCGCAGTTTCCATTTTATTCCCATACGAAGAGATGTCTCATACTTCAGAGCGAGCCGGCACCATGAGACCGGTAGATGGAAGTGACGCACAAGACCCAGCCGAAAATCTCGCGGACTTAGAAAAACATCAACAGAAGGCAGAGGAGGTCAGTTTCCCATGAAAATTTGACCTGTTACGATTGTAGGAAGACGCCACCGGGGATCAGGCATCATTCCGTGTTCCCGGTCCTATGCTCAACCCGATGGCTTTGTTTCCCGTATGTTTATCATTTTCCACTCTACAAATTATCCACAGGGTATGCCGATTTTTCTTCCATTTTCGACGGAGTACTACAGTCTTCTGTTGGGTGATCTCACTCCTTTAATTAGATTACTGGCTGCTCAAAAGGTACAGAAATTCATTTTTTTTCCAACATTTTTTCTTCTTTTCTTTAAGTTTGCACCTGCTCCAACGGGACAATTTTTCGATCAGGTCCAGGGAGCTTATAATCCTTTCAACAGCATCAATCAGCTCATTCAGGTGAATTTGTAAATTTTTGTGGATATCTAGAAGAATTTAGAATTACACACCGTTAGATAATCTTTCACCTTTCCAAATAATGCTTTCGAATGTCACAACTAATACAAAGCGTAAGGGATCCGTTGACAACGACAGCGACGAGCCGGAGGATCTTTCCTCGAAGATGATGGCGAAAAAGAAGCACAAACCACCGACAGGGCTGGACTGCAAGGTCTACGTTTGTGGACTGTAATATCCAGAAAATTCATGATTTTAGAGACAAAGAGCCCAGATGCGCTGCCTTTGTGTCTACCGCAAGCCACGTCCTACTGATCTTCCGTACATGTCTTTGGAAGAGCTCGAATGTCCTGTTGATAAACTTGTGTAAGTCGTTTTCTTTGGTTTTTGGAAGCTCAGAACATTTCAGAAAAGGCCAGCCGCTTATCATTTTTATCAACAAATGGGTAAAGCAGCCTGCATGGACCTCTGGGACTCTTTTCGAAGTCGTTAAGGAAAATGACGGTACCGCCAGGATTGCTTTGAGAGAGGAAAATGGAAAAGTCAACTGGATTGGGCATTTTCCGTGTAAGCAATGTTTCCTCAGATCGATTTGTGTCCTTCTTCCTCCGTTGCCTTCCGTTGTTTATCACGATTTCCTCATTTCTCCTTCGTCTTTTTTGAAACTCATTTGAATTTGTATGATGTCACTTTATTCATATCTTATTCTTTCTGTGGAAAATAAACATGGTATCAATCTGTCAACGGATTGAGATGTTGATGTTCCGTGATGCGGAGAAATTGCCGTTGCGATTGACAGGTCGGATTTGAAATTTATCTTTGGCATCATGTTTCAACATACATGAAAAAGCGACATCAGTCGGGCTTTGACTAACATAATTAATTGTAGAAGGTAGAAAATCGCCCAGGAAAAGCTGTATGATCATCATTCGACCAATGCTTCTTCCTTTTGTCAGCAATACAATAGTATATGCCGTCCACTGACGACAAAACTCTTTATTTTTCTCCAAATGGAGGAGTCACCGCTCGGGCATAAAAAGCGTCACTCTCGTTGCGTCGGCTGATTTTTGTCATGCAGACCGTGGTATGTACTGCTTCCTTGTTTTATTACATTTTCCAGATTATTCTGCTTTCACTTTTACCGGCTGTCAGCGTCGCTGGCACGGGTATTGGCCATGGGTCGTTGGTGAGTATCGCGGTGCAATGTAATAGAGAAAATTTCAGTACTCGAATAGAGTTCCGGGAATGCAGTGGCCTCCTACAGGAGCCAAGACCAACCAACCGTCTCCTGCACATAACAATATCAGGGCTGGATATGTGAAGTGTCACGATTATCGAGTAACAAATATTCCAGGATCGACTCCTGTAAGCGTGCTTTTTTCAACTAAACAAATTTTTAGAGTTCATGCATCGGTGGATGCAGACTTGTTGTATACACCGACAGAGATGAATTTTACAGTGAATGCCCAAATCCCACGCTGGTACAGCCCATTCTTTCCAATAATAAGATATCCTTCAGATTCCTGACGATGTACCGGTATGCGTTTCAAACGTTGGGCGAGCGGTTCATGAACTTGACTTCATTTGTTATTGTACAACCGACATGTGCAACAGTATCGAAGAGATGAGGCACTTTTACCCTAATGAAACCATCGAAGTCAGTTTCTCTCCTTCAGTCTCAGTATACGCGACACTTATCTGTTTAATTGCATGCATGTTTTAATATAGTTTTTGTTTAAATGAAATATTAATTTCATTCCTGAAATTTATTCATCTTTCCTTACATTGTGAATGCCACTTATTGACGGCAGCACACTTTCTTCCCGAAATGAAGGAGTCATTGCCTCGTTTATAAAACAGTCAGAAGCACTTCATTGACTGATTCTCATCATGAAGAATTTGGTGGGTTTTTCTGTTTATTTAATAATATTATGCAGACTATTCTAATGGTATCTTTACCAGTAGTCCTTCCAGTCGGAATACCATGGCCATCTTTTCCTACGCCGGATCGACACCCAGTTGAAAACGATGAACCCGCACAAAACATTATGGGTTAGAATTATGATGGCAAAAAACATCAGAGTCGGCACCTGCAAGCAATTATATTGGTTTTACAATAAGAACATTCAGCATGGATGTATCGACGGATGCAAGCTAACAGTGAAGAAAGAGATGAAGAAATATTTCTCTAAAAAAGAACCAGAAGACTCCTCTTGCTCTATTTCTATTCTTGTTGCATTCATCACTTACGCTATCTATATGCTTTAGTATATGTTATTCTATTCATAAAACTGTTGATTTCTTGTGTTTTTTTGGCACTCATTGAAATTGATGGCAGGTGAGTCACGCGAATATGAAATGAAGAATTGTCGGCAGATGATGTTATGGAAAAAACCGTCGTAATCGAAACAAGGGCCCACGCAGAAACGGCATCTCATCGTATTGTAATATAAATACTTCTACAAATAAACTTCTGAAGAAGTTACAAAATAGAGTAACGCTAAGCGGCAATCCTGTCCTATCTGGCAGCTCCGACTCTTGGCGCCGGTTAGTGTCAGGTTCGGCTCCGGAGCAAATCTTTCAAAAAAACCAAATAAGCAGATATTTTTCTTTGAGGTTTATCTGCGCCTAAGTTGTCCGATACGGGCGGTGCCGTGGGTTCGATTGAAAAAAGTGTACAAGTGAAAAAACCGGCGGCCTTCGGCGATAATTTGAAATGGCAAGTGAACGTCATGTTCGCCGATCAAAATAACGTTAAGAGATGTTGAACATAATTAAAACATATATGTAATGTTTTCAAGCTAAAAGGCCCAGACTATTCGAGCAAAATTATCAAAAAAGATTACGACACCCGGGATTCCCAAGCCGTCTCCGATCCAAGTACTAACCGGGCCCAACGTTGCTTGACTTGCCAGATCGGACGGGATGGCGTATTTTCAACGTGGTATGGCCGTAATCGAGATCATGCGAAGGAAGCTCAATGACGCGACGGCTGGCCGGCTGATAAGTGGAAAAGAGGAGAACAACGGAGAAGTTTTTCATCATTTTGGGACTCGGGTTATTAACATAAAAAAGCAGAATAAATTTTATTTTATAGAATTTAAACTAAAATGACATTATTCATCAAAATCCTCGTCGTTTTCTTCGTTGTTCTCTAAGTTTTCCAAATATTCTTTCAGCATTGTCTTTTGTTTGTAGTACATTGCCAGTCGGTCTCGTGCATATGATGCATAGTCAAAATTAATTGCCGCGTTCTAAAAATGGACTCTATTTACTAATTTTATTAACTACCTCAGCATTGATAAGAGCCCACACAGCCCAAGCAAAGTTCGAAACTGGCATGAAAAGATAAGTTTCGCTGATGAGCTGCTGCATGTCAGCTTTTCTCTCTCCGGAGATTATTTTCTTCGGGAAATAGGCACCTTCCTTCCTTTTTACTGTTTTTAACTTAAATTAAAAAAATTATAATAATTTCTTAAAGCTTACCTTGTGCAATTCATCCAAGTAAGCTTCACAGAATATTTGTCTCAACTTGGAATTTTCGAATTTCTCTTGGCGCATTTTATAAAACGGCCATTCTTCGACGTCGTAGTCAAATGCTTGCTCACAGAAATGATTTCCAATATCGAAACCACTAAAATAATGTAATTTTATAAAAAAAAACCTCTAACCGAAAGTTATAGTTGCAATATTCATAATCAATCAGAGTCATTGGTGTTTCCTCTGTGACTTTATCATGTTTGTAAACTTTTCCATCTTCCTTGATCTCGTATCCTTCTAATAGAATTATATTCCTTTCCTAAAAATACTTTTAAATATAAAAAGCGTTCACCTGCGAATCATTATGACTAAAAACAATGGGACTGTTGCTCTGCTTTAAGAAATTCTGAACAAAATGATATTCATTTTCGAGATCATCGACTGTAACATGGGCTGGATGCTAAAAACTATCTTTAAAAAATAAGAAATAACCTACGTCTAGTGCATTGACCCTAGCGAATTGGGTTTTCATTTGAATTGGCTTTCTTCCTGAGGGAGAGTTTCTCAATTTCTCGATCCATCCCTTTACAAATGTCATGAATTCCGGATTTTTAGAGACAGGAACATTGAGAACATGGACTTGGGCAAAGAGAGGAGCAATATGCTTAGCGTAGCTGAAAATAAAGTTGGCATCTTTTCAACTAAGTGTGTTCTAGTCTTTTGATCTTGTAGCAAATCACGTACATAGTGGTCATATTTGGTAGATGTCTGATGTAAAAAGAAGAGAAATGGCCTTACTGTGGTTGACTCGTTTCAACGCAGAGGAGCGGACGACTGGGAATAAATTCTTCGAATCGACCACCGGGAAAGACTGCGTAAAGTCGAGGACCAATCTCTCGTTCTAAAGAAAAAAAAGTTACAATTTACTAGTAACATACCAGAAAGGACGGAAAATATAACAGATTCTGTTAGCAATTGGTCCTGGTCAGCTTGGCAATGGATACGCAGAAGAGCTTTATATGGTTCTCCATATTGTGGCGGATGATCTGCTGGCAACGACACAAGAAATAAAAGATTTGACAGGCCGCCACTATAATATAAAAATAGCAGAAATTCAAAAGATCACTCACGTAATAACCTTGAATCCAAACCCATAGAGAGGAACATTATTCCAAGCTCCACCTAAATGTTTAGCACACAATTGACGGGCACATTCGATAGCTTCGACGGGAATATTGTTCGTTGCTCCAACTCGAGTGAATATATTCTGAAATTCAAAATAATCGATTTTACGGAAATGCTTTGGTAATGGTCAGACTCTCGGTGTTACACAGGCCCTAAAGATACGTCGGCCGATATAATCTGACCGCTCGATGCGGAAGAAATTCTCCTTTCTGTTATAGAAAAGTTTTTATAGACAGTCGAGTCCAGTTTAACCGTTTTAGAGGTAAACGAGTTGCTTTCGACTATAATCCATGGCGGCGCTGTCTAGGCATAAAATTTACGGGAGAAAAGGTAGTTTCCCGCATTACTCTTGAATAATTAAGAAACACTGCTAAAGGAATAGAACCAAGCATGAAAATGTCGCAAAGAAACCAAAGTTTTAATTTAAAAAATAAAAGTAATGAGCTCACCCGAAGATATTCTGCATCAAGTATCCTCTCATCGTCCATGTCTTCCGAATCACTAACACTTAAACTAGCCATATCACAGGGCATCGTATGAAACTGTCCACCGCAGCCTGTTCCAGCACTGACTCTAAAAATGAAAGTATGACCCAGGTGAAACCAATGACCTTGGACAGACGGACTGTCGCGATTATAGACGACAACGGGACAATTTGTAGAGGTGATTCTATTCTTTGCTCTAGATAAATTCACATAGCGATGGTTCTTGTCATTTCTTGATCAGTAGAAAAAAATAAATTCATAATATTCCGTATTTTTATGTGTTGTCAAAGGTTCTGAAGAAATAAAATAAAACAATGGTAATATCAGTTTACCAACCTGTGGAATTGAATATTCCACTGTAATCTGAGGACAACCATCACTTTGTCTTGTAGACCAGGCTGTTAAAGGGGGTATTTTGAGGGATTATGCGAGATTTGAATAAGGCATCAGAGCATAATTGCTTCCGAGACGTGAAGGTACTATTAGACAGCTGACCTTTATCCTTATTAATTGGAATACCACGAGAATCCCGATCTCCGAAATCCTGTAGAATATGACATCGGATGATTGGTTTATTCCAGATCACCGTTTTCCGGTCCTGACCACAATATGCGGAAACATAAAGTTCTTCGAGGTGACAAGTCTTCTCACGGTCTCGAAATGCTCCGGAAGGTGTAACGGAAATGACACAGTCTAAGTCTGATTAGTTTCTCATAGTTTTCCTTATAACCTGGCGTTCTTTCATTATGTTTCTTGTTATTCTTTCCAGTGGTCTTGTCTTACTGAGCAAGCTTGTATTTTTCAGAGTATCATGGCTCCTTCTCCATATCTCAGCATGGCAACGGCTCTCTTCGCCCCAGAACAGACTCCAATTCTTAGTCACTTGTACTATAAAGGTGGGTTAGGGCCGCCTTTTTAACACGAGCAGCGCTTTTAGGATCTCATCAATATTCCTTCATTTTATGTATTTTATTGGCTGTCAGTGGGCTTCTAGTAGTTGGGTAGGGCTTTTAGTTTCCACGTTAAAAGTGCGATTTAGAATCGCGATTGGATTTATTACCTACACCTACAGGCACTATGACGACTATGCGGAATACATGCCAAAAAAGCCACAGGCAACCGGGACAGCCACAACAACAGTAAATTCTGAAGAACGACAAGTTCTCTCTAAAAGTAGCAAGGACAATTTTGTCGTGTAGCAACTGCCAAATAAATATGATTGTTAATTTCATGACTCAAAAATTGTCACCTGTGTTTATCATAAGCCAGGCAATAGTACACATATTTGTGACTTTTTCATTGACCTGAATAACTCAAAAATAATTGCAAGCTTTGCCTCCTAGACAACGAAAAAGCTGTCAGCCCCATTTTCTCACAGTATATGGATATTTTTTTGCTGGGGGACGCGTGACTCTTCGCTGAGATGACTATCCCCCAGGTGGGTGGCGATGAGGTGTCGCAGTGTTAGAGAGCCCCTCGGTGATTATCCACCCGGCTGTCTAGCTATTCTGATAAGATATCCCGCCTCATTACCTTGGTAATTATTCTCCGGGCACTATTGTCCTCTCGAACATCTCTTTCATCCTCGTACATAAATCAATTAACTGAAAGTTTTTCTTTCATTTGGCTATATCAATATTAGAGGAAATTTTCACACGATATGGAGAAGAAAAGACGTGTTGTGTGAAAAAGCCGCCACGCTACTACAATTAAAAACATGTGATTTTGCCTGATATATTCTTGAATCTCCGATAATCCCGACAGCATGTTCGCTTGCCATTTTTCATTTTGTTGAGTATCTCCCCTCACTTGCGCTCTTCGATTTGAGATCGGAGTCTTCCCTGGTTTATTGATATTCACCATACAGTGATGATGTTTAGCACAATATTGATCTCTTGCCGTACACATCGCAGGGGATCGTCTGTTTCTCCTCCTTCTCTTTTTGTTTTTTTTTTATCCAAATCTTTGTCATCCTGGCAGATTTTTATTCTTGCTTTCCTACCGTAAACTTATTACTCATGCCTTTGACATTATCATTTTCCTGTCCAAGTCATCCGCTCGCATTTTTCTTATCACCAATCCATTGACAAAAACATCATTTCCAGAAATGATTTCGAAATTTGCAAGGACTAAAAATGCCAAGCCCGCAGCACCTTTTCTCTATAGGAGATCGGCAGCACAATGTTCTCATACTGTTTTTCCATCTGCTTCTGCTCCGTCTCCCCAGCGGTCAAACCCTACCGCTCCACAAGTTGCTCCTTCACTGAATCCGGCTCCACCTCCATCACCTAATGTTGAGCGCCAGGTTCCTGCAAGTTCAAATGCTCCTGTAAAGGCTTCGAATCCTGCGCCTTCGGATAATATTGGCCGTGAGAAACCTTCTAGCTCGAAGTCCAACATTTCTCCCAAAAATAAGCATGCTCCCCCTCAAAATAAAAAGAAGAAACCCACCTTGAAGGCTGGTACAAGTGGAAAACACGATGATATTGTTGTTCTCGATATTTCCGAGCCAAAATCTCCTGGCTACACCGTTACTCCTCTTGAACCATTCACCATTCCGAAAACAGCCTTCCTTGAAGCCCCGCCTCGCCCGAACCAGACCATCTTTATGGATGAAAAGAGGCCCTTTCTGGAGCTGCACAAGGAGCTGGAGGTTTACGTCAAATTCCACATAGATCTATACACGCTATTCTTTGAGCAGCGAAGGGTCACGAAAGCCTGTATGCCGGCTTGGAAGATCCTTGGAGATCAAGTTTGCAAGATCTGGCAGATGTCGGTAGGTGTTTCTCTTATTATTTTCTCTAAATATTTCTTGTTTTTGTCTACTAAATGTTTTCCAGAAGGTGACAGGACAGAAGGACCTTCTCTTCCAATGCCGCGACTTGTTCGTGGCTAATATGAGGGCCATGGACGGTGTTATGGAAAAGGCAATCGCTGCTCGGAAAGAACCGGAGCCCAAGATGTTTTATGGCGGAGGAACTCTCAAGAAAAAAGTAAGAAACCTGTGATTATTCATTTATATGCAATATTGTCCCTGTCAATTTGCCCGGTTTTTCTTAGCCATCAGTTTGTATCTTCCTCCAAGTGTCAACGGTTTGTTATTGAACCTCCATGGTTGCTAAAGTGTAAATTAATTTGATATTATAAATTTTACTTGAAATGGAATTCCATCTTGATCGAAAAGAATTCTCTCGTTTGGATTGACTCTTTCCCAGAATCTCGATCGAATTGGCCTATAAATCGCGGGAAAAGGAAGAGAACAGATGAAAACGTACTGGCCAGCTACGTAACCAATCGGGAGAAGTCGAGATCCCAGTTCTTTTGTCCATTCCGGGGAATTCCTTGCCCGATCACCGTTTTCAAATATAGTTGCCATCATTTCCGCCTGAGTCAGGCTCATGGCATAGTAACCGATGGGAAGAAGTAGAAAAATAACAAGCATGGGAATGAAATTGGACATAGAACCGGTTGGTCCAGTTGATACTGCAGTTGATAATAGAACAAATGAACTTTATTCAAAAATCTCTTCTAAGATGAACATACAGATTCACTAATTGAATGCACGTGGGTCACATTTTTCCATTTTTGCGAAACAACTGCTGAAAATAGCCGCCGACAATATATGCGATATGGCCTGATGAGGCTCAGCGACAAGAGGCTATTTATTATCGGATATGAGCCGATTGCAGTCCCACACAAATATTCTGCCATAAAAGCTTCAAACTCCACTGATATCGTCACGTAGAAAGGAAGAATCATTAGAAATCCGGGGATAACCAAAGTTAGAGCTGGAACAATACACTGGAAAACATCATTGGCTGGTATTTTGTCGTTTACTTGTAAAATCAAAAGCCAAGTAAGGCCTCTGTTCAGACTCTTAGTCTCGGATGATGCGTGGGCCATTCGGATGCTTGTTTTCTTGTAGCAAAAATAGGAGAGAATCATAGTTAGAAGGATACCAAAGATAAAAATCCCGAGAGCAACATAAACTGAAAAGGAGATGAGAAACTAGCGAGAACATACAGAGGACGATGACTTCGTCAGTTGGTCGTACACCCATGACAGCTTCTGCCTCCCCTATATACGGAATCAGATACATTTCGAGGTTATGGGATTGGGCAGCCATGAATGTTTTTCTGAAGTTTAGGATAACATCTGTTAGGAAATAGACACATAATCCGAAGGTGGCGCCAACAATGACCAAGTGGAGGATTATACCTCTGAAATTAAAAATTTCTTGTCAGGACCATAGCTTACGTTTTTCTTGTCATAAAGGAGACCATGCTTTGATAATTGTGGATAAGGAAGAACCGCAGGATTGAACATAAAACTACTAAAAGAAAGGCCGATGCAACCAGCGTCAAGGTTATAGAGATCTGGAATTGGTCTTAATTTTACTATGTGGCATATTACAATAATGACATGAGCATCAGCATCCAGAAATTTATATAACCCATTAAATACGAGTATAGGCAGAGGGTAAAGGAAATTTGGCTGAACGAATAGGCCCATGTTCAATGAGCACAGCATGTCAACGATCTGAACAAGATGTTCTAACAAGAAAACTATGACCTACCGCCATTTCCAACAGATATTTCTTCAAATGCCGCATATTGGAAGTGCTCTGTGTCCAGATAACGTAGATTAGAAATAGAACAATAATTTGGGAAATAAAACACAGGACAACCCAGTGAGTGTTTGCTGCCATTTGACTGATTCGAGCGGTTTCTTAGCACTGCTGATCACTTTTTTACATGTTCATTGTCAATTTAGCTGTGATTGTGCTTCATTATCACGTTCTTGTCCGTCTGGGCTTTGAAAATCCTCAAAGGATCGCATCTTATGTAATGAACAGCGCTTCCTCTTATTGGAATGAAGAACTGAACTTCTACTACTGATAATTCCAGGGATGTACTTTTATTAGTTCCGGTTTGGGAAAATTTTTTATTTGAATGGAAATTTTGACGGTTTCTCATTGATTTGAATGGGAATCGACTGCTTCTTCAGTTTCTTCTGAAGTTCTATTCTTTACAGAGAACAAATCCTTTTGTATTCCTGCAAGTCTTTCCAAAACATCTGTGATTCTCTTCGATTTATTCTCTATTTCGCTGTTCAGTTGAAAAATTCTGAAGTCAAGGTTTGTGGACAAGATAAAACAAAGATTACATTTCATTCTTCTCGATTACCATTTCCTCCGCTATAGCCAGCTCATTTTGAAGCTTGATCAGTGCCGCCTCTTTATTATCCAGTAGCTCAGACAGAATTGTCTCGTTGTTTATCAGGGTCAGACGACATGATTCTTTGTCACTTTCAATCACCTATAATTTGTTTTTCCACTATAAGAACAGTGAACAAACCAATTTCATTCCTTCGATATTCTCCAAGAGCTCTTTGATGACAGTTTGGTTGGTTCTTATCTCCTCTTTTAGTTGCATAACCGTCGGATCTAAACATACCAAACTTTCGGGTGCCTCTTGCTGTTTTTCTTCCTCACGGGAAGGTTTATCTTCTTCAATTTCGTCTTCTTTTTCCAATATCTTTCGTTCAGCTGACTGTTCCTTATCCGACACGTCTTCACTAAGTTTCTCGGTGCTTCCAGTCTTCTTCTCAACGCCCAATCCATCATACTCATAACTTTTTACCTCGCTCTTGTCTGAATCGACAATTTCCTTAAAAAAGTGTTAATTTAAAAAAAACTGCAAATAAACCTGAAGCTCCATAAGCTTTTTACATATTTGCAGTCCTTTCAAGCTCAAATGTTCTTCTAAATACTCCAGTCTGCTCTCAATGCTCAGATTTGCCTTCAAAATAACAGCGACTTCATCGCAATGTTGACTAGATAACGTCTTAAGAAATACAGAATAATATTCGTTGACCATCCGTCGAATTGAACAAAAAGAAGGGAAAAATCTGAAGAGAAGAGTAGCTGCGATAGAGGTGCGGAAAATGTTTTATCAGTGACTTTCCGGTTAACAATTCTCACCACTAGAAAAAAGAAAAATAACGAGAAGCAACACAAGTTTTAGTTGCATGACAGTACTCTATAAAAAACAGGTCCAAACGAAAAATTTGTTGTAATTCAATATCACAACAGTTCCGAACAACAAAGAGATAGAGCCGAGTCACTGAACATCCGTGGTTGTTGACAGAGCACTCTTTAGGCAACCCCTGTTTGAACCCCTTACCTTCATAAGAAATCCAAATAAGTACTTTTCCCATTTAACATAGTCGATTTATATATTTATTTACTTCTATAGATAACTAACATACGGGAATCGGGAGGAAGGACAGGAAAGAACAGGAGAGGACTTCGAGGGACTAACGTATCATTTCGAGCATGTTCGGGGAGGCACAGATGGAGCACTGATCTGGCAGGGGGCTGAAATCAGGGATTACCAATTGACTAAATATATCTTTTGCAATCACGGTCGCAACACTGGGGAGAGAGTAAGAACAAATCGCTGAGGTTGCAGTTACAGTCAAATTGCGCTAAACCCCTGGTATACAAGACATTGTTGGAGAAGAGTGCTCGTAGAAGTGCTCACCGACAAGGAATTTCATAGTTCCCGGCCGATGCACCATAAATTTATGGCTCTATTGGCCTTTCCTTTCTTCCCCGTGGGAGTCTGGGTTTTAGTAGAACAGTCCCTGGGGACCTTTGTAGATAATAAGTCAGATCCTTGGGATCTTCGTAGACAGTTGGTGGTTCAGTAGTCAACACAAGTATGAGACGGCTCGCCCACAGAGTATCTGGCCACGCGGAATTAAGTACGCCTCAAACTTGGGTAATTAAACCTTTATTTTAACATAACAAGAAAGAGGGAAAATAACTGAATTCTTATCATCGGCCCCCTTTTTATACGGGTCATATGAGTCAAAAAAGGGGGAGGGGAAGATGAGGGAGGTTGTGTCTCACAACAGTTCCATTGAATGGCCTCTGAATGGAATCATTTTCATCTACCAGAATTAACAAACCGCCATGAACTTTGAAATGCTTTGATGAAGTTGCAGAAAAGGAGACCGTGAACGGAGTCGGTAACGACAAATCGATAGTCATGAAGCCATAAACTTTTTGAGGTTTATTTATGAAACCTGAAAAACACTAATAAACCACAAGGAAATGTAATATTAGGTATCAAAAAGGTGTTTATAGGACAAACGGAAGGTTTGCTTCATATTCGAAGGATAGTAAAGCAGCGGAGCAAAAAAAATGCGTTGCTGTACAACTTAGCTTGAAAGTTTAGAAGAGAAGTGAGCAACCTTTTTGGGTGACACAAATAATGAGTCGCTCCAGTTTACAGCAGAAAAAGAGCACCTACGGTGATAATAATGCATCTCTCCGGAGAGGAATAAGAAAGCCGGGCGATCGGCCTATAAGATACTATGTTTGAGGCAAAACAATAATAAGCGTTTGTTTAATCATTTGCTTCCTGTTGTGCAATGGCGACGTTTCTCGTTGAAAGTTCTTTATCGGTAGCCGATAACAAGGAAAGCAGCACAGTGCCCTTTAAAATAGCCGTCTGTGCCATTTAGCTTGCTCCAGTTCTATTAAACTTTTTTTGAACATACCAGGTTTTGTGTCAATGGAAGATACTCCGCAGATAAAAGTTGTCGTCAACGACAAGACCGATCATTTCCGGATCCTTTTACCCGAGGTTTATTTTCTCTCAACAGGTTTAAATCAGTTTCAGATAAATCGAAACCATGGCTGGGGTTTTCAACTATCCGACATGGAAATGTGGCAAGAAACTTTTTCTAAAGTGTGGTACCACGTTGCCATTGACTCTGCTACCAAGAAGCCTGTTGCTTCCGTCCTTTTAGCGCTAGACGAAGCTTCAGAAGAAGAAGAAGAACTTTATTCTGTCGGCTTCTTCTACACTAATCCAGAATATCGAGGAAAAGGGATAGGAACACGACTTTTCGAGTAGGGTTCGCTTGCTAAGAATACATTGATTACAGCATGATGATGTCAATAACCGGCGGTAAAAATACTTTTCTCCATGGAGCGGAGAAAATGTCTCCTCTTTATGCAAAGAAATATGGATTTGATAAGCTTCTACCGTTTGTAATCGACTATATAACCGTGAAAGTGGAAGATTTTGTTGCTTCTGCGGAGCCGCAAGGATTCGCAGCTAAGGTTGACAGTATATTGTACTATAATTTTGAAAATAGAAACTTGACGAAATCCCATGGGAGGATATTGAAAGCTATGATCGTACCATCTGGCCCAGGAAGAGAGGAAAATTTCTCAAACGATTTATCTCTCCAAGAGACGACGTCTTTACGAGAGTTTGATTTTAAAAACACGGATTATTTTACAGTATTCAGATAGTCCTTGATAGCAACAAAAAGGTAGTTGGTTTTGCTTCTTTAAGAATTCAAGTAAACGGAAATCTTCGGTCAGGACCAATTTATGCTGATTCCATGGTAAGACTTCAATGTTACAGTATCATCTTTTTAGGAAGCTGCCCGTTGTGCGGTATCGACAATTTTTAAAGAGGATATAGATTTTTTAAAATATGAAGAAGCTGGCTTTTTATCTCCGGCAGTTAACACCGACGCAAAGAGGTACATCAATGAGATAATAAAAAGACTATTGGATTATTCAGAATGTACGGAGATCTTTTTGGCGGTAAGGTGTCCTTTCATAGAAGCGTTCAACCACAGTTCACGCATCAGATCGTCGACGTTCCTTTCGAGAAAGTCTACTGCGTCTCAGAATGTTCCCAGAGTTTAGTATGACCGAATAAAACGTAATTTTCTAATCCGGAGCTTATCATTTTGGGATTAATCTCTATGATTTCATTTCCTTCTATACAGGAATGACTCCTTCCTCTTTAACCCCTTCTGGCTAGACACCTCATTATTCTAAAACCTATTGATTTCCAAATGGAAAGAATGGCTCGTGGGATTTAACGAAGCTGGATAATTACCAAGGGAATGACGGGGAAAGAGGGAGAGAAGGAGGAGGGGGTAAAAGCTTTTCTCTGCCTCCCCGCTCTATCCAGGAAGGTGAATAATGCCTTCCTCCTCATTAGGTGCCCTTCTTTTCAACCTCTCTTTCTCTTGTGCACTTTTTCCTTAGTCTGATTGCACTTTTTCTGATGAGAGATAATTACGTTCAGGGGAGGAGAATTGTCTGAGAAACTTCAAATCATTGCTATGGAGACACACGGAAACTTTCTCTTTCCTGATTCCAGGTTCATCCAGAGTCTCGTGCAGACGACTCTCCAACTTACCGCGAAAAACTCAGGTAAGCATATAATGGCGGCCAAATTCTTTTGAGATTTCCTTGCTCTTTTCCCTCTCTAAAGGGCTCTTTGAACTTTTAAAAAGGGCGCCCAAAGACCCGGTTTTGAAAAATTTATACAGTAAGGTACGGTAGAATGTGTCTTTGAACATTTCAAGCAGACGGCGATGCTCATTTCATATTTGACTCTTCCCGAGTCATGTTTCAAGGATCTCTAAAAAGTGCTTTCTCTGAACTTCCCGGATATAATGTCAGCGTTCCCCCCGCAATGAATATGCGTCTAATTAGGCAAAAAACTTCCTCGTCCCGTCAGGTCACATAAACACTTTCTGAACCCGTGGGTAGGAGGAAGAGATAAACAGATACCAGACGATAATGGCAATACGGAAACGCCACGTCAACCTGGGGGATTATTACGTCGTTTTTCTTATAATAAAACAATCTACTGCGAACAGTTGTCTACGTGACCGACAATTACGTAGGAGACCCACCCCTTTTCCCACGTTCAGTCGCAATTTCTGACTTCATCCGCCTCCCCCACCTGCCACCAGTGATTAACTTGAGAACAGACATTGCTCGTGTTCTCTCTTCTCTTTTCTTCCCTTCTTAAACGATAGGAGGGGCAAAGGGGAGTTCCTCTCGACATCATCACATGCTCATTTCCTTATGCGGGGAGAAAGAGAGGGCCGCAGTTTTGTCCTCTGGAATTACCTCCCTCGCTCGCCTCCCTCTCTCTCTTTCCCCGGGATTGATCTCACTCTTCTCCCTCGCAATTCATTTCCGGAGAGGATTAATCCCCTTGTGGGGTGGACCACCACCAAAATCTAGACGAGAGCATATCCCCCCTCCATCTCTCTTCTGCGATCAATTTATCCTCGGGGATATGTAGTGTCCTTTCTTCTTCCCTCTCTTCTCTTCCTCCCACTCTTCTCTCTCTATTGCCTTCTGGCATATATAGAGTGGCCGCTTCTCTTTTCTTTTCTTCTTCCTTTCTTTCCCAGTAAATGGGATTCAGCCATTTGGACGCGCTCCACCTCTTCCTCTTCATTTTCATACCATTAGTCTCTTAGAGCCGAAGCTCATTGTTCTAGTAATGGAGCCCGTCTACAAGAGAGAAAAAGCAGCCAACTATTCTATGGAGGAGAACATGGTTCTGTATAACCTGTACAAGCAGAATTATCACAGCTACCATTCTAAGCAGGAAAATGGTAAGTACGAGTAATTTGTGTTCTAGTCCCTAATTCCCGAGAGATTTGACTAAAACTTTGGCTTGAGTATATTTTGGCCCACCACTAACCCAGGGAAAATTCCTTTCCATTAGGGAACGCCAGTGTGGATTATCCCATTTCCGAGAGGCGTAACACGTGGCTATTTATGTTCTTGTTCCGGGAAAACCTCTGCAAATTATAGTGTTTTAGGCGGTCGTAAGGAGGGAACACGTATGAGGGATATCCTGCTCTATGAGTGGTGTCAGATCCTCTCGTCATTGGGAGTGGCTCGTCGTGAACCCTCAAAAGTGGCTGAGAAGATCAAAAAAGATTTTCAAACAGCGCGATATATGATCAACAACTATGTGAGTTAACCAAATAGTCGATTCTTTTTCAGAATAAAGAGCTAGGCCAATTTCTTTTTGCAGAGGCAGCGACTAATGAACGGTCCCAGTGGAGAACTTATTCATCCGCGTGCTACCCACCCTCATTTGGTGCCTCTCTTTGATATCTTAGAGGGTGTCGAAGCTCAACAACAGCAGAACCAATCGCAACCAGCGCAAACCACCCCTCCGACGATATTCGAAGAAAAGAAAGGTTTGTCCTTGGGCACATTTATAATGGCTTGTTTTGAAGATGTCAAAGTTTTTGATATCTTGCCAGCGGCGGATATGCCAAAACCTCAACCAAACATGGTTATTCCAAATATAATTGATGTCTCCCCTCGGCAAGAAACAACCATTCAACGCGGGTTTCATCCACCGGTGAAGACAAACGGGTGCTCATTCACAAAGTATGTGGCATGGGTGGTCGACGACACGAAGAGATTTTAGAGCCACTACCATTTCTGCGTCAATGACGCCTGATCAAAAAGCGGCCATTGAGGAATTGAATTTGGAAATCATCCAAATGAAGAAGCAGAAGATCGCGCTTGAAATCGATCTGATCCGAAAACAGATAGAGTTCCAGGATTCAGTGAATAGGGTAAGAAATAGCCAAAATTGAGCAAAGAACAAATTCCAGAGAGAATTCGGCACTCAGCCGACATCTTCGAACAGTTCGGCCAATTCCATACCAGTGGCAGTTCCACCAGCTGCTGACTTTTCCGCCCTTTTTCGAGCCTTCCCCACAGCTACAAAAGATCCTTTTACTTTTTCTTAAAATAACCTCCCCGTTTGATCTTCTTACGACACTCGATCGTCATCCCGAAGTACGTGTCAACTTCATTGTATAATTTAATTGTTTATTGGATAAAGGGGTTAATTTTCTCAGAAAATGATTTGTAACACCGAATGTAAGCAATTATGCAATAATGACATTATTGGATAGACGGAGATTGTTGACAATTGAGTTATTTCCACTCCTCTGGGACAAGTGTTCCGTCGATCACTTGGAGAACTTCGTCTGTGTTCAGAACGGCAATGCTGCGGGCTTTGAACTCGCGGTTGCTTTTATTAATACCGTCAACGTCTAGTCCCTTGCTGAGAATTGACAATAAAATTAAGGTGAAAATATCTACCTGGCTTGGAAAGCAACAGCTGTCTTGAAGCCAAACTCGCTAGCGTCCAGGCTCGTCCAGTACACGCAGATGTCATAAGCAATTCCGGCGCAAATCACAGCATTGACACCATGGTCTTTAAGAATTTGAGCCAAAGGGGTACTGAAAACTGCAATAAACGAAGAAGAATAGAACTTACTGCACAAGTTTATCCGTATCTCGGAATCCAGAGAAACTCTCCACCAAGGTTGCATCTCCTTTGTCGATGAAAATGGCTCCAGGGACGATGGTAAGATCAGGATGAAGCTCGTAACCTCGGGTGTTGACAACACAATGATCGGGATACAATGTCTTAAACAATTATTGTGAAGGGTCAGACGGCGGCGACGAGGGAAAACAGATCCCATTTCCCAGACAGTTTGTCCCCGAGGCGACCTTTCTCACAAATGATAAGCACTAACCACAGGAGTGTTCTTTCCGACGAATTCAACACTGGAAAACATTTCTAGCTCCTTGTTCTTGTAGGCATCGGTCAGCACACGGTCAGGATTCTTGGCGGCGGATAAGAAAGAGATGTGATCTTTTGGATGGGCATCGCGGGTGTAGACAACTAGAGCAATTTGGTCATATTTCTCCAGGATCTTGTTTAAATGGGGGAGAGCCTTCATGGCATCCTGCTGAGCAGGACCATTCTACAAGATAAAAGTGAGAGAAAATAACAAAATCCTTTACCTGAAGAGCGAGAGAGCCATCGATGAAATCCATCTGGAAGTCGACGACGATAATGGCAATTTTCAGCGGCGCACCGTTACTCATTTTTGACTAAAATAAAGTTCTTTGATGTGTAAAAAGAGGGGAAGAATAGTAGAATCATACAAACAGACGTTTTTCTCTTCGTAAATTTTCGTGCAAACGGATTAACTTAACATGATAACGACGTGGGCAGAAAACCAGTGTATGGCTGGAGTCTGGAGATAAGAAAAAATGACAAGAAATGGAGTGCAACGGGGTCGGTGCCGTTTGAGGTTAATTAGCTGGACGGAATTCAACGAGATTTGAAATGAGATTGAAACAAGCTGATTGATACAAATAACCCCAGCACAAAAAAACGTGACAATACGCGTCACACCGACCGCCTGAATGGCAAAATGAGTCAAGGAAAGAGAGAAATAGCAGACGGGGTCAGGACCAATCAATTGGTTAAAAATGACTCGAAAAGTGTTTCAAAGCACGAATTACGCCAAGTTTCTTTGCTCTGTTGCTAGGCAACAGTGGAACTCCTAAAGCCAGTCAGCTGTAAAAAAGGAAGCCAGGATTTCACACCCTCGCCTTTCTATTTATTGAAAACAAATTTCCCTGTTGACGTCTCGAGTGATAGAAATAACCGGAGCCAGCTAATAAAAAGACAAAATGTGATCATAATGGCTTTTTGAGTGTTAAAATATCTCTTATCAATGGGAAGACTCTCCTAGCTACTAGATCGACAGGACACGGGAAAATATAAGCACAACCCTTTTGCACAGGGAGAACATGACAATGGGGGACAGCGACGTATAAACATAGACTCAGTTTCTACCATGGCAGACACCTATAAACAAAAGCCTCGACTTCTACCAAAAAAAATAAGTATGACTGTACAACGAAAATAATGGGAAAAGAGGCAAAAAGAGGAAAGAATTATGGTCACAACAAGTAAAGATAGATCATACATGCCAAATATTAAATATTATAAAGATTGGGATTCCTGTCAATGGTAATTCTTGGATATCCCGTCTCCGGGTCGACTTCGATGAGATTTTCAGTCTCCGGGTCGGTGATATCCTCAGTTTGAGTTCCTTCAGAAATAACAAAGCAACCAGTTGCTCGAATGCCACGCGACGTGCCTGATATTACCTGGAAAAGAACTATTAAACAAAGTAAACGAAGCAGCTTGCTATTTCACCATGTAGATGACGAGGTACCTCTTGCCCTTTGCTCAGGGTGATCATCTTCTCAAATGACCCCCGAGGTTCAATGAACAATTAAACGTGAAGTTGCCTGAAAAATTTTCGTAATTCCGAAATTAGAGGGGAACTGTACACACCTCGCGAAATTTGAAATTTCCGCCACGCGCTATTTCGCGCCAAAAGTTATATAGGGAAAAGTACCCTTCCTATTCACGACTAAGCTGAGCGATCCAGATATGCTCATGGGCAGTTCTTGGGCTTAAAATGAAGCTGAGATCAAGCTCTAAAAACGCTAGGAACGCCATTTTGCAATTTTTGCCGTTTTCACAGAGAAAATCGCTGTTCGAAAAGGATAGTGTAAATTTTGTCTAAAAACTGGGCCTGTGAAAAAACCAAAGCCTAAATCGAAAATCTATTTCCTAGCGTTTTTAGAGCATCATCTTAGCTTCATTTTAAGCCTGCGAACAGCCCATGAGCATATCTGGATCCCTCAGCTTAGTCGTGAATAGGTCGGCTGGTGGAAGTGCCAAGAAAAACGTTACGTAACGCATGCGAAAATTGAATGCACTTGCTGATTTACTGTTCTTTTCTTTGTTATACTCATTTTTTCTTTGATTTTCTTGTTTCTAAATAATGTAAACACGATAAAGAAACTTTTCAACAGAAAAATTTGCAAAATTTAATGCTTTAATAATCCTAAAATGGTGGAAACACTCCAAAATGACTTGCAACTTCAGTTTGATGATTTCTGTTCGTTCCTAACATATTTTGGCTTTCTAATTATTATTTTATCAAACTCCAGTATTCAGACAATATAAAAAATCAGTCAGAAATAAAAGAAATGACGAAAAATTAGCATTTCTAGCCCAATTAGCATAAGACATTTCGTTTCCAAATTGACTCATAATTTCATTTTTACTCATTTTTGCTTTGCTCTTGTTTATTGTTTTATTGTTGTTTATATGTTTTATATTATTTTTATTTGATTATAGATTGTTTCTACATACTCTTACAGGCAAAAATAAAGAAGAAAAATGAGTATCAAGACCTCATGGAATAATATTTGTGGATTAGCAAGGTAAGTTTGTTTCCTTTGATAAAAACTACTTTCAGGCTTTGGTTTTACATTATTGTTGATGATTTGTAATTATAATAACATCAGCTGTAAGAAAAAATGCTGAAAAAATTTTTTCCCATTGAAAAACTTAATTTTTTTTCGCATAAGCTTTCCTCTATTCAGTATTCGCAATGTGTTCCCATTTTTCTCTATTTTTTTAGCTTTTTTACTGATCTTATGGACAGTAGAGGACTATTCGTACGTAAGTTTCACCATATTTACCGGAAAAACTCATTTAGATAGCTGGAATAGGGTTCGATTGGATTTTTTCATTCATCGCAGTTCATCTCACCTATTCTGTTAATTTATTTATCTGTTATCTCTTCAAAGCTTTCCCTATGGATATTCTTAGGTTTCTTGATAAAATAAAACTGTAAAAACGTAGAATTTCTGATAAAAAATGATTTTCTCTGCAAAAGGGGAAAAGCAAAAAAATTTTGACTGAGGCGAGGATCGAACCCGCGATGTCCGGGCCGTAGCGCGCCTTAGACCACTCGGCCAAAATTTTAGCGTCACAGTCCTTTAAGGTGGCGGCCTCCGCGAGGTGTGTGTAAAAAGAAAGGCGAAGACAGGGAAGCATATTGGGATATTTGCCATGATTTTCCAACGGCGAGATGGCCGAGTGGTCTAAGGCGCTGGTTTTAGGCACCAGTCTCCCCGGAGGCGTGGGTTCGAATCCCACTCTCGTCAATGTTTTTTGCCTTTTTTAGCTGGAGTACTTTTTCCCCTTTTCTTTAAATTTTCTCTTCAAAATCTAACGTACTCCTTCGTTTTAGGACCTAAACTTTTCGAAAATTGAAATTTAAATAAAAATGGGCTTAAATTTTAAAGAAAACAAATTTGAATGCGATTTTTGCTCGCAATTCGCCTGATAGTCGCTCCAGGACCCATTCTCCCCGTTTTTCCGCATTTTAAAGGTTTAAAACTATAAAAAACTCACTTGGAGACCAAATAACACTTGTCAGTCTTATCAAAATAACTGGACATAGCTGGACGATTCAATGTCGGGTGAAACCTTTGATAAAGTTTGGGATCACGCGATATTCAAATATAAAATATCTTTGAAGTGCCATCGGTCGAAGGGAAACAAAGACTTGAACTGGGGGAAAGGATGGACGAGAACGTTGCCTGATCGAAAAGGCAAGGAAAGGCATATCCATCATTTCACGGATAGATCACAGGTTTTCTTTGAGTTTTGCATTTCGAGTGCACGATCAGGACAACGTATGAGAATTGACCGTTTCGGTATGCAGTAGAGCAGACGCTGATCAATAAAATTCGATGACACAAGACGACTGTGATGGCCGGAAGTGGGTGAATCCCTAATCGAAACAAAATGCATCGTAGTTACTAATGTTTTCCCTATGTTGTAGTTCCCGATCGGGCAGAAAAAAATAAGTGGGCCCTACAAAATGATAAACAAAACTGACTCATTGACAGTCTGAGCTGATCTCTCAGCCAATAGCCACGTGCACTGGACGACATATCATCTCTTTGCTCGCTTGTGCCCCTATTTTCTGGCCGGTTCTACTCAAAATAAGCAGTTTCTCTTCAGATGGAAGGTCAAATGAATGATCCGGTGATGGATGCGATCCTTCAAAGGAGAGATGCTCTATGGGAAGAAATTAAAGATAATATATTCGAATACGACAATTTCGAAAACATGGTGAGTTCAAAAAAATTGACGTCTTGCTACTGGCGACTGTTTTGGGTAGAGATTGGCAATTCCTTGCCCCGGCCTTTTACTCTACAGTGGCGACCCGCCCACGGGTGGCGGGAACTCAAATCGCGCATGCTAAACATGCGTGATTTTGACAGGGGTTTTGAAATACCAAATGGGCTATATCGAATAGTTCTAAAATTTGTCTGTGTTTTCAGGTTACATTAATGAAAATTAATGCGTTCCTCTTCAAGAAGACTCTCACCAAGATTCTTAGCAAAACAATCCTTGGATATATCCACGAATCGACAATGAGGAAAGCCTATAAGATTATGATGGGCCTAGTCAAGAATGTGCCGGCAGGCATCCGTGAGCTGGAAGCCTCTGATCATTCCGTTGCAGTCGCATTGAGTGTTGAAAAAGACGTGAGTAATATTCTGTTTTTGACCCAGTTCTTCGTAGATCAGAAAAGCTCGCATAAAATGTGGAAGGTACCTATCTACCCTCTCCCTGATTTTTGCTGACTACATCTATGAAGATATTCTGATTTATGATGAAGTGAAAGAAGAACTGGTATTATTTAATCTGCTCCGGGAGCAGTTCGACAGAGTCACATCGACCTGCGCAGTGTAAGTGTCCCCCCCCCCCCCCCCCCCCCCCCCACAAATTCAACCAGTAGATGAGCTTTTAGTGCTGTTCTCCGCAGAGCTGATTTGTCCATTTTCTACGGACCTGTTATTGATGGTCAAGTGATTTTCTACACCGAAGATCATGAACTTATCCAATATGTAGTCCAGAAGTTCCCGGACCAGTTCAAAGATTATCAGTAGAAAACATTTTTAAAATCAATATACTGTAGAAGTAAAAAGGCAATAAAAATGTTTATTCGATTTCAATTTTTAGTTTCCCTATTTTAACTTTCTCGGACAGTCATCTCGACATAATTATGAGTTTCCCCTCAATGGTCCCTCAATTTTTATTTGATGATAATCACAAACACGCTTTTGTCCGCTGTCATGAGACTATTCGAAGCTACAACGCCCTTTGGCGACCTAAGCCTTGTTTACCTCCATTTTTCACGTCCTAAAACGAAAACGTCTCTATGCTTTCAACACCAGGACTCTTTTAGTACAATTTACAATGAGAGGACGAAAATCGACGCCTCGTCTCTTGGGCAGAATCATTCAATTGTTATTCCTCCCTTTATATTTTCATGAGCTAGATGAAGGTGTCTTTATTTATTCTGTCTGTAAGCCGACAATAGTTGCGTCCCATTGAACAGCCTTTTTTCTCTTTTTGCTTTATTAGACTGCTATTTTCTCATACATTTTTTCGTCTTTTCTTTTATAACAGTCGTAATCTTCACATTTTATAGTTCTTGAAGAAGACACGGCTTAAGCCCTTGGTTATCTCTTCATCTTCACCAGAAGATGTACCCTGTGAGTTTTTCTTGTAAATATAATTATTGCCATTTCAGAATAACCGCAATGAAAACGGCGAACAGGGCGGCAGGACCCTGAGGACTGTCGGTGGATCCACGTAAGTCTTTTTTTGTCACATGGAAAGCTTTGCTAATTGACGGGAGACAGTATTTTGCCCCCCACGTTCGCCGTACGCTTGAAATGAAAAGTGGTGTGATCCCTGATTAGAAAAAAAAGAACAAGGAACGTCGCAACAAATCACAGGCGCGATGAGCGGAACACGACTAGAAATGATACCGGAAATAGGAATGTTACACTAATTCCCTAGGACTATAGTTATTCACATTTCTGAGTGGCATAATAGAAATTCGCATTGGTTTGCACCACGTTGGAAATTCTATCTACTTGCATTCAAATTTTCAGTCGAATGTCCCTATTTGCTTCTTCCTGTGAAGCTACAGCAGTCTACATTCAGGTGAGGATCCATATTTTTGCTCAGAATGTGCTATATTGCAGAGGAGGATAACTTTCACGTCCTCCTACGACGCCTTTAGCACGACCCTGAAAGAAATTTTCCGGCCTTGAAAAAGACCGACGAATGTCTCGTTGCTTTCCCTATGATACCACCGCGTTGTTAGTTAATCTTTTCATTCTTTCTTTTCATTTTTTCCCGAGATTTTCTTCGAATTGTCCCTCCCTTAACATGTGACTTGTTGTCAATAAAAAAATCCTACTTTTTGTATACTAGTCAGTTGATATTAGCTGAAATCTACATAATTCTCTCTCGTGACCGTATCCACGGCAAACATTCCGCACTGTAGACGTACTCAATTGGCTGCCGGGCCTGTTTGTCTGCGGTATCGGAAACCGGTCGCGTTGTCTCCTCTTCTTACTGTAAAGTCAACTGTTGCCAGTAATCTGCCGATCCTGTCTCCCTACTGATACTCTCAAATAATTACACCTATACGAAAATCAATCCAGTCTCCTGACTCTCTCCTCTGTAATTGTAGTTGCTGCCTTCTAATCCGCCCACTAGTTGACCATGTCTCTTGATAATCTTATACTTCTGCACGAGGTGTCTCCGCCTCGTCTCAAAAAGTGTGATGCTAACTTCTTGCGCGACAATGAATGTGCAGTTGATTCTTTGTACGAGCACATCTATTTCTGACGCTTGTTCTTCTTGATCTTTCTCATCAGTTCAGCAGCAATCTAACTTTCTTTGAGGTTCAACCAGGTGGATTGAGCTTTCTCATGTCCCTATCACTGCCATTACCGAAAGAGGTGGTTCTTCCAGATACGGACAGCCACTCAATTTCTCTTAAAAACTCCTATTTATAAGAAATTTGCAAGGTTTAATTACTGACAATTACTTTCCCTCGGGTAAACTCATATATTCTACACAGCATAACACTGGACTCCCTCGTATCTTTCCATAGAATTTTGTGCTTGCCAGTTAATCAGCTGGATTCCAGACCGTTGTGCTTAAACTTTAGTCCTCCTATATTTTCTCCGAACCTCTCCCAGTGAGTCAGCGAATTCGACCTGTTTTTACGTTGCGTGCCCCGCCGCGGCAACACTTTCTACTTTTTGTTATTCTGTCTTTGCATTTCCAGCCCCCTCGCTACAGATTTATCCTACTTCAGGTATAGAAATGACTTCCCTGTCCCCGCTTCAACTTCTTCTATTGGAAGAAGATGTCAAGGAAAGTGACAATAATGACAACAACAACAATGATCAAGAACAAGGGAAACAAATTGTTCCCGTGGTCCAGGAAGTACCCATAAATCCAGCGCCAATTACCAAAACTATAAAGAAGACGCGTCGTTTGGTAATTTTAATAAGGTTAAGCCCATAAAACATAATCTTTTTAGCCGTCTCGTCCGGGTTTCCGCATGCAGGGAATGGGTCTGGAGAAGAGAATTATGAAGTATCACATGGAGACAAAGCTTTTTCTTGTAAGTCGACCTCATACGTAGGGAAGGAGTTACGGGCCAATGGAGTTTGTGCCAATTATTCGGCTAATTGATAAAAAGTCGCTTCACTTGTGAAATCGTCACAAATCTGGGATGACATGTGGAATTGAGGTTATCAATCTTTTTGCACATTTGCGGGGGAATCAGAGGAAGGCGCAGATGGTCAAGCAACCAACTTTTACAGCTTGTAAATCTTCGACAGGGGCGCAAAGCTAGCAAAAACGAATCAAAGTAGAGGGAGATTTTATAAAGGGAATTTTCAGAAGCCGTGCTATCTTCGCTTTGTAGTCACCCGCTGTGGTAAAAACTGGGAGCGACTCGTTTACCCACTCGACTGTATTGGAGACTTTGCCCACTTCCTCTTCAGAGCCTACTCACGCTATCCAGTTCGTCTCCGCGTATTCCACCGTCGTCCCGATGGTCAAATTAACTTGGTTATTGACCAGCACAATATCAAAGAATATATTGGCATTGTCAACGGTTTGGGCAAGACTGACCCCCGCGGCCAGCGCAAGCCTTTCCAGCTGTTCTTTCTCCATTGGCGCGAGCACTTCTTTGTTATGAAAAATTGGCGAGACTCTCGCGATCCTCGCTATTAAAATCTCCGAAGGAATTTCTGTAAATTAAACCAGCTGTAACCCTCATTTTGTATATACTGCCTATGTGCATGACTATTTAATCCCATGACAGATACTCCATATTATTCCGAGCCTAATGTAATAAAATTGTATTTTAACAATTTCTGTGTTACACGGGTTTTAGTGGTTTCTATAGTCACGCCAGGCATCCAGCTGCTCGGAAAGCACAAGCTACAACATTGTGAACACTTCTTGTGTGTCGAAAGAAAGGGCGGAAAAAGAAGGAATGTTCCCTGTCTATTTTTGGAAATATATCACCGGTTTGGCATGCCGCTGAGTCATCAAATCTCATACCACTCGGTTATCCCTTTGTTATGATAATTTTTCGGAAGCGCCGTCTCTGTCAGTACTTAAATCTGCGCCGATCAGCCCATTTGGTCGTCTCTTCTTCACCAAATAGTATGATCATCATAATCGATCAGTGATGGCCTTTGGATCAATCCTCTGCTGCTGCTGTCGTTCCCAGAACGAAGGAAACAAGCCATCAACATGCTGCGATAGAGCACCTCCTCTGATTCAGGTATGGAACAGTTTCTGACAAAAGATTTTTCCAGGAAGGAGGAATGTTCCAAATTCTTGTAAAAGAAGGAGAACGTGAAAGCAGCCGATCCATTCCTGTCAAAATCTTCGAATGCCCGAAGAAAAGCAGAAAAACTGAATTCTTCATAGAAAATGACCTGGAAGTTCCCGTGACAGTGACCATTGAATATATCAGCCCGGAAATGGATGCCCGTACTGTCATTTTCAGTGGCGTCGTGGAGCACACTTATCATTCTGCCATAAATAGAAAGGGACAAATTACAACGGTGAAAAACAAAATCGACTACTATTTCCAAGTTGAATCCACTGATGCGCAGCCTCCGAGTAACACGCCTTCTACTTCCGATCCTTCGATAACAAGTGAGTACATGCGATGGATGAGAGAGCAGCCTGTACCTCATGAATAATGTATTTTTATCTGAATTTATTTGTAAAAGTACATGAATATTTGTCTATTATTATTGTTAGCTTCAGTTTACGCACGTTTCGAACATTTTCATCCCAACTAGCAGACGTTGAAATGCTTTCCATATTTCTTGTTGACACAAATATCCCGCCATTAATTGGCCATATGGGACCATATCAATGAGGCAGACTTCTGATTACATTTTTTTTGCTATTTAATTTTACTCAATTGATTATCTTTTATGTATTGTACTTCCAGGATCTTCAATGCTTTTCAATCTCCTTTGCTGTGGCTTCCATGTTACAAAAACTAAAGAAGGAGAGATGTCCCAGCGCAGGCTGCCCTTGAGAAAGAAGAAAGATCCAATTGAGGCTGGTTTACTTTTAAACTTTTCTCCTTTTACCGCTGTCTTCTTTCAGGGCGGAGGCTGTTTTGAAATTTCCGTTAATCAAAAAATGAACTCTGTGGTGAGGATCGTTCCTGTCATCACCTCAATGAAGCAAAAAATCTCTTACTATCTTGTAAATGCTACCGAAGAGCCGATTTCTCTTCATATCAAGTATACTCATCCAAAAACTGGCCGCGTTGTTGATGTGCTCAATGGCACTATCAATGACTACTACGATTCGGCCATTAACGCGCGTGGAAAGGTCATTACAAGTAAGAAAAATGGATTCGACTACATATTCGTCGTGGAATATGAGAAGACTCAAGAATTGGCGATTCGGATCATGAAGACGTCTGTACAGTAATCGCTAATACCCTTGTCATTGCCCGGATCACCCCCTTCATTACAATTTCAAATAGACAGCCGATAGTCTAAGTGTTTCCGCCGCTGTTTCCTCTTTTCTCAATCCAATTCATAATATTAATTTCCTTATTTTGTGAACGATCCGTGCCATAAAATAAACGTCATCATTCGCGTGATTGCAAAACAATTATTTGGGATGTTTTAACAAGAGACCGCTATTAAATATCTATTATTACCGTTGTCTGAGGAGTAATTTAGAGGCTGTTTTGCCGAGAGAGAAAGCTGTCAATTTTGATGGAGGCTTGACCCTTTTTCACCTCTGATGTGGTAAATGTCTAAAAATCGTCAGTCGTCGTTCGTCTTCTCTCCAATTTTCTGCCAGTTCCATTATATTCAGCTGTATCTTAAATTTTCTTCCTTTCAAATCTATTTAAAAGGAAAATCGGCTTGCTACTGACGCACAGACGGGAATTGTATGAATATCCTAAGAGGGTGCACATCTGCTTAGACTGTTGAGGGAGGATTTAATAGAACGGAAAATATGTATCACAAAGTCTTATCATCCCCTGTAATCTCCTTTAAAGCCAATATTTGCGTATCTAACTTAAGAAAGTGGTTATCAAATGATTGCTGGAGATGTTTAGTCCGGCCGGGTGAAAAGTCTTCCGCGGAAGAGTTTTCACCCTTCGCGGAAGACTTTTCACCCCTGATTTTTGCAAGTAATCGGACGCGGAAGACTTTTCACCCTTTTCCGGAAAACATTTCACCCTTCGCGGAAGACTTTTCACCCCTATTTTCTTCCTGTATTTTTCCCGGAAGACTTTTCACCCTTTTCCGGATAACATTTCACCCTTTGCGGAAAACTTTTCACCTTATTAGGAAAATTGTAATGTACGCGTTCTAGGATGTGTTTTCAGCCTTGTTTTTCATGGTTTTTCTTCGATTTCAAAAACAAAACGACAATTTCTTAAAAATCATAATGTTTTTTTTTATTTAAAACACGTAGTAATGAATCTAAATTGTCATCTTGTCGAGGTGCGAATTTACATTTTTCTTTTATCAAATTTTCAAATACAAACCCACCATTCCATGTTTTTTGCTCTTCTTTCGCGGTTATCTTTCCTCAGTATATGATTGCCATAAAAGAACTTTATATATTTTATATATTTTGAACGAAGCCTCTAAAGGTGGTCTTTGAGGTCACAACTAGAAATACAGCGATTCTACATGAAACATAGTGATTCTACCGGGAATCCAGCGATTCTACGGGGAATATACCGATTCTACCGGGAAACCAGCGATTCTACGGGGAATATACCGATTCTATCCAGAACACAGCGATTCTAGTGAAACATACCGATTCTACCGGGAAACCAGCGATTCTACGGGGAATATACCGATTCTATCCAGAACACAGCGATTCTAGTGAAACATACCGATTCTACCGGGAAACCAGCGATTCTACGGGGAATATACCGATTCTACCGGGAATCCAGCGAATCTACGGGGAATATACCGATTCTACCGGGAAACCAGCGATTCTACGGGGAATATACCGATTCTACCGGAAATCCAGCGATTCTACGGGGAATATACCGATTCTATCCAGAACACAGCGATTCTAGTGAAACATACCGATTCTACCGGGAAACCAGCGATTCTACGGGGAATATACCGATTCTACCGGGAAACCAGCGATTCTACGGGGAATATACCGATTCTACCGGAAATCCAGCGATTCTACGGGGAATATACCGATTCTATCCAGAACACAGCGATTCTAGTGAAACATACCGATTCTACCGGGAATCCAGCGATTCTACGGGGAATATACCGATTCTACCGGGAAACCAGCGATTCTACGGGGAATATACCGATTCTACCGGAAATCCAGCGATTCTACGGGGAATATACCGATTCTATCCAGAACACAGCGATTCTAGTGAAACATACCGATTCTACCGGGAAACCAGCGATTCTACGGGGAATATACCGATTCTACCGGGAAACCAGCGATTCTACGGGGAATATACCGATTCTACCCGGAATACAGCGGTTTACGGAATATACTGATTCTACCCGTATTTCGGCAATTCTACCCGGAATACATGAACTCTACACGGAATGCTTAGAATTTTCTTGAAAGATATCGAATAGCCTAACTAGGGGATCGTTTTAGTTTACCACGGCTTCCCGCCATTAGCCATCCCCATTCGAACGAGAGTCTTCAGAAACCCCCAAAACATGTTTAAATCTCTCCGAATGATCGGCATCACAGGGCAGTTTTTTGTGGTAAAAACTAGAAAATTGGTCAAAAGACGGTTATTTAGACCAAAATAATGCGTCTTCGATTATTTGGAGAAATTTTAACACTATTTTGGGGGGTTTCTGAAGACGCTCGTTCGAATGGTGTAGGGCTCGTTGCGGGATGCCGTGGTAAACTAAAACGATCCCCTAGTTAGGCTATTCGATATCTTTCAAGAAAATTCTAAGCATTCCGTGTAGAGTTCATGTATTCCGGGTAGAATTGCCGAAATACGGGTAGAATCAGTATATTCCGTAAACCGCTGTATTCCGGGTAGAATCGGTATATTCCCCGTAGATTCGCTGGATTCCCGGTAGAATCGGTATATTCCCCGTAGAATCGCTGGATTCCCGGTAGAATCACTATGTTTCATGTAGAATCGCTGTATTTCTAGTTGTGACCTCAAAGACCACCTTTAGAGGCTTCGTTCAAAATATATAAAATATATAAAGTTCTTTTATGGCAATCATATACTGAGGAAAGATAACCGCGAAAGAAGAGCAAAAAACATGGAATGGTGGGTTTGTATTTGAAAATTTGATAAAAGAAAAATGTAAATTCGCACCTCGACAAGATGACAATTTAGATTCATTACTACGTGTTTTAAATAAAAAAAAACATTATGATTTTTAAGAAATTGTCGTTTTGTTTTTGAAATCGAAGAAAAACCATGAAAAACAAGGCTGAAAACACATCCTAGAACGCGTACATTACAATTTTCCTAATAAGGTGAAAAGTTTTCCGCAAAGGGTGAAATGTTATCCGGAAAAGGGTGAAAAGTCTTCCGGGAAAAATACAGGAAGAAAATAGGGGTGAAAAGTCTTCCGCGAAGGGTGAAATGTTTTCCGGAAAAGGGTGAAAAGTCTTCCGCGTCCGATTACTTGCAAAAATCAGGGGTGAAAAGTCTTCCGCGGAAGACATTTCACCCGGCCGTTTAGTCCTATATTAAAGAGAATTCCATTAGTCCTAGTCGTTTTCATTTTTCAATTTTCGCAAAAGCTATAAACCACATTGCCGAATGCCCATTAACAATGCCGGATTGACTGCTTATGGGCAAAATTTATTCTTATTACTTGCAACATCCAAAGGAATTTAGAGAAAAATGGCTGCCTCTTTTTCCCTGTTGTACTTTCTACAAAATTAGTGTCTGCCTAATAGCTGATAATATTTTTGTACTTAACTGAGATTCTTTTGTAGTTGCACGTCAATCACATCTACTTTCCCAAATTGCAATCTGGTTGTTATTTAAAGCAGCATAATGTGTCAACCATGTCACCTTTCTGCACATGGCTGAAAACCTTGTACTTTTTGTTTGCAAAGACCTCCTTGTGTGTGGGTATCCACGTGTAAATTCCACCAGGTTGACTTCTCTCTATGAAGTCAGATAATTAATCTCCCCTTTTCACACTCTCCATATAGGCGTCAAAAATATCTCAACAGAAGCTTCTTTATCTCTTTCGATGACGATTAAAGGCGATGAAAAAAAACCAGGAATTTGGGGGTATTCGACCCAGTTGAAGCGTCTCTTTTCCCTTAGTCAACATCCAAATCAATTATTTTACCCTTAAAATCTTGGAGACAAAGAGGCGGTATTGCAGTTGTCGCTTTCCCACAGCCTCAGTAACGTAAAAACGAAGAGCAAACCTTTGCAAACAATCCCGCAATTCCGACTGTTTCGTCCACTTTCCCAGGAGTGATTACTAGTCTTTTCGGGCGCTCTCTGTCCTCTGTTCAAATGGCCATTTGACAACACGTCATGGGACCTTTCCAGACGGTAACTCACAATGTGTCAACCTTTACAAACCCACACCGGCACTGCCACAACCAGGGAGTAAACAGAGCCAGTCAGATGCCCTTTCGCATTCTCTTTTGAAACACATTACCGCTATACCGCCTGTCGCCGAATCGTCTGCCGTTTCCTTATCTTGTCTGTGTTCCAAAATGTCTTAATCATTTTCTCCCCATTATTAAGGGGCTGAATTATGTTTGTACTTCCCAATTTCTCCGTTTAAATGAAGTCAAAATCCCGGCATACGACGCGCGTTTTTTTCTCAAAAAGGAGCTGTCTCATTCCATATCCTCATTGCATAGTGAACAGCTAGTTTGTCAAATCCTGTTCAACAGCTCTTTATGATTCCCGCCTCCTAACCGAAAAGCTATAATTTGACGCTTGAAAATGATACAGATTTAGTTATAAAATGTAGGATAGCCATTATAGAGACGGTCGGGTCAACATCATTCCATTTTATACAGATGTTATGATGGCTTTTATGATCCCATCCAAGTGCTCAATTAAGTAGGCGCCGTGTTTAAAATGTTAGTAATGTGGTAAACATCCGTGACCTCAACTTTTTTCTCACTTGTGCGAATCTCTTCGGGCCTTCTTTGGTGACCCAGGTGTCACTCGCAACATCTTTCACAACTGCCGCGCTATTTGATCTAACCATTGCAGAGATAAGTTATGCCCCTGCCGCCCGTGTCTCCACTGGCTCTTCCTTTGAAGACTCTTTCCAATACGAATGTCATCCCCGAACATAATTGGAGAATCAAGAATATGCGAAAGAAGAAGAGGTCCAGTTTACAGAAGCGGCATCTTAAGAAGACTTTGAGACACAAGACATTTGAGGTGAGAACTTTTCAGTAGCCTAATAATCAGGCTATTTCATAATTTGACATCGCGCCAATTTTGAACGCTCGGTCCGATTGCACATGTGGTGAAATTAGCAAAACGGCGCGGCGAGGCGGCGAGTTTCTTTTATGGGTGTTCGGACGCATAGTCTGCAAAACGGAAAGTAACATTGGATTTTGATATATATTTTGTGGAATAACGGTCTTTTGACCGGTGTAGGTTGTGTGTTAGTCTGACAGTTGAAAAACCAACTCATAAGCCTAGTCATTTGTTACTAATGGTCGTGAAAAGGTTATCTTCCCTATTAGTCAAGATTTGTGCCTGCCATTGAAATCGGGAGACAGTATCCTAAAATTCTACAAGTTTATCTTTCCAGGAACCAATGAGCATCTTTTTCCATGCGACAGTCGATGGAGCGACTGTGATCAAAAGCGCCGAATGTTTCCGAACCATGGAGGAGTTCGCCTTCATCATGTTTAGCCATGGATTCTGCGACAAAGGACGAGTCAATTTGTCCATCTCAGTCTCTGGTCTCGATGGCGTCCCGAAATCCGTTTACAATCTGGCTGATGTCAAATATCTCCGCTGTTTTGTCAATGCCCATGGCCGACCCGAACCTAAGAGTCAAAAATGTCACGTAATTGCCGCCCACTTCTGTAATGATCCAAATGGCAATCCTGACCTGTTTGTTTGTTCTTTTACTTGAATGTGATATCATTTTCGGCTATATTTCCTCCCGGTTGCTCATAATTATTAGTACTAGGTCACGGTGACGCGTTTCTATTGATTTTTCACAAATAAATTTTATTTATGCAGGCATCCTCCTCAACGCTTCTCGCCTATCCGGTCGGTTGTTTCGCTTCCGATCATTCGCTCCTGGCTTTTCTTACTTTGACCACGTGGATGACCCGTCCGTCCCGTTACATACATTCTCCCTCTCCTCTAGCAAGACCATTTCTGGCACAACAAGACGAACAAAAGGAAGAACCGCCTGTGATCCTGGACATTATAAGCGAAAGGCCAAAGAAATGGAAGAAGGAACGGTCATTTCTTGTAAAATTTTTGAGGAATCAAATTTTGAACAAGCAATTGGAGGCAAACTTTGTCCAAGATATGTCCACATTATTTTTCAGAGGCCAGTCATTCTTCGATTTCACGTAACTATTGGAGCTCCAAACTCTGCGGGAAGACGTCATATGACCAAGAAAGTGATAACGATGAGAAGAATTGCCGAATTTGTTCATATCGACTTCGAAAATGAGACAGATTTGCCTGTGGATATCATGATTGTTTGCCAGTCTTTCGACCGAGGGGACACGCTTCTTTTGAGCGGTAGAAACATTAACAAATGGGAGGGATACTGCGATATCCATGGCCGTAATAAAAAATTGAGAAAAGGTTGGATTGGCTCTCTCAAAGTGCAATTAATGTCTACAGTAGCTGGCCCCACTCTTATTTTCACCTAATCCCCATTCCCCACGTGACCGGAAGCAATGGAATTTCGCTTAGTATTCAATAAATTGTTTGTTGTGAAACTTCGTTCTTTACCAGTTCGACGACAGTCTATCCCGCCCAGCTGTATTCTTCGCGAGAAAACAAAAAATCTTCCTCCTCTCCTCCTCTGGGTCACACCTGGCACTTTTGTACCCACTCAGTCTCATCCACAGAGTATTTTAACCAAAAACATGTCATCTACCGATCCTCCCAGCTATTTTGAAGCCTACTTCTTCAACAAGTACTTACCGCAGTTGGGCCTGTACAGTAGGCCGATTGAGGAGCGCTACCGTGTTGTCAAAAAGAAAAATAAGGTTTGTTTTTAATCCCTAGGCATTTTTATTCGTTTCCTAGGGCGGCAAGCCAGAATTTGTATTTCCTCCCGATGCAAATAAAACTTGGAATGAAATGGTACCACTTTTGAATTAATCAAAGCTACTACTTTCAGACGATCCCACCCGCTTACGATGATGTTTCCCAATCCCTCCAACCCCTTCGGCACTTTCTCGATACAACGGTAAATTTTCTCCCATTCTACCGTCCCCCCCCCCCTTCCAATCGCTACCGTAACCTCAATATTTATATTGCAGCGTCAGCGCCAAATAGTGTTCGAGGCAATGGTCGGTCGATGCTCGTTCCAAATAGTTGAAGATATTCTAATTGGTACAGTGCACCGGCTCGAGTTTGAATTGTACAACGATCTAAATGTCATGGTCCGCCTTCGTGTACATATCGGCAGCACGCACACAAATCGACTTATATATGAAGCTACCGTGGAGGACAAGTCCTCTGGAGTTGTTGTTGGACCAGAAAAAAACAGCGGCCAAAACAAGATAACCATGGAGTTGTTTCGAAACAAAGAGGAGAAGATCATTTTCAGAAAGCTGGGACAGCAAATGGGGAAGAAGTAATCTTTTTTTTCCTTCTAAATACTCAAAAAATACATAATTTTTTTAATTTTTATAAATAAATTAGTTTCGAAGTTAAACAAGAGGCGAATGGTACGATTTCTCATCGAAAAATGGGATAGTCATCCTTTTCACTTTACACATTTCCTCTGTAGGCAGCCAAGAATGAGAGGGGTGTATAGGTCTTGTTCTTCGAAACTCAAATTCTCTCACTTTCCCTGTTTCGCAATATATCTACAGAGTTGCACTTTTCTGTCGACCGATCCCGAGCATCCAGGTGCGCAAGAAAGGCAATTTTTCGAATCAACTGGCTATCTCTAGACAGGCAAACAATAGAAAAGGCTTGTCATGGGAAAAAGCAGAAAAACTTTAGGTTGACCTGTTGACATCAGCCTAAAGTGACACACCTTCATTCTCATTTCTTTCTTTCTCTCTGCAATTTGCTAACTGAGATATTTCAGATGCAGTTTGACAACCGCAAGGACTTCTTGAAGCGTCAAATCCAGAGAAAGCGCTTACCGGTGAGTACAGCTGTTTGCAATATGTGAATCGGCGCGGCTAAAGAAAGCCTTTTCTTGGGTGGGACAAAACCTCGATCGGGAGAAGAGGGGGATGACATTATTGGATTTAAAAAAGAGTGCAGGGGATATGGATGAAAATGGGCGAATAAATAAAGGGGCAATTTATAACGAGTCTTTGAAACGAAAAATAGGGTAAGGTTTTCATATGAACCTGCTAGTTTTACCATTTGCTTGCTTGCAACCATACGAAAACAACAGTAAACAAGGAGGGGGATACTAGAAAGTTCTTGCCCTTCCTAACTGTGTCAACGTTGCATTTTCAGAGCTGTGCCTTGGTGATTGTCGAGATCTGTGGAGTTAACATGGAATTGCGATTCCCTGTCTTCGCCCGGCTCGACTTACGTCTCAACAACATCTCCTTAATGGATGTGGACGTCACCGTTCTTCTCCAGAACCCACTGTTGGAAAGAAGGGTCCATGTCATCATCCAGCACCTCCTCGCGGGCCAAGTGGTCGTCATGAAGTTCGACCCATGGAGACGTCTTGGCGACTACACAAACGGCAGAATTGGCGTTGGTTGTAATATTATCACCCTCACGGGCGGTCTTTATGCCGCTTTTTTTGATAACTAATTCTAATTTAATTGTTTTTTACGTAAACCGGTTTGAAATATAAACGCATAGAGATTTAGAGAATGTTTCTTATACCCAACTGGGCGGCTAGGTGCCACCAAAAAATTGTCCGTGCACTTTTTCAGAGACTCTTTTCTTTATCATCTTCTGTGACTGAATGAAATCATTGAATCTACAAAGACAACACGTGAAATGGACTATAATCGCGTGTGAGTAAGCGGCTGCCATGTCAGAGCACCCTATTATTATTGCCTTATTGAAAATCCGAGAAGGCGTCCCGTCCTCTGGCAGCTTTTTTTCCTTATGTGGCAGAGAGAATTGGCTAAAATCTTCTTCGCTCAATTGACTTCTAGGCCAAGAAACAAGTTAATCTTTCATTTTTCTATGTAGAGAGCTCCTTGTGGTCATCCCTGACCCCCTTGTCTTCTATCTTACGGTAATTACAACATGGACATGTCTTATTCTCATTTCCCGCACGCCCACGACGATGAATCCCATCTATCAACGCTGTCCTTCAATTTCAGCTGAAAACGGGCGACATTTTTGCATTGGAATTACCTATAGGCAGAGCTATCGCCTGTCATTGCTTTCTTCTCGTCCTGCTCAATTTTCTTATTAGTATTTTAGTCATGGAATCGGATGGGTCTGCTGTACGGTTTTCTTACCACCGAGTGCAGAAGTTCTACGGCCCAGGAGCTCGGCGAGAAAGGCGGCACTTCAAACGGGGGCGACTTTTATCCGAAGAACTGGGTTTCGGTCCTGTTGTCAACAAATTTCCCGAAGTTCCACGACAACGGTTCACAAAAGTTGACCATCTCCTGCTCCCAGTGAGATTTGTCATCCTTCATGTTTAATTTGCTCTTTCCAGGCAAAAGGAGAAGTAATCATCGAAGCTTATGGTTCGAGCCAGACATCTGCCTTCCCCGTCGACTGCTTCCTACATACCGACGATTGGTGCCAGATTCGGCTACGCAACGAGGTCTCATACATCGTACAATTCCGCATCCTCTACTATAACCCAATGGAGATGATTTTAAAGCTCATAATCTGCAAGGAAGTCCCTCCTCATGCCAGTTCTACTGTGGTTATGAACGCGCTTGGACAACCACTTCGGTGCACCGGTTGTCGATGGCCATTTGGAATAAAGGCATTCGTAGCGGAAAGTAACTACTTGGATTTGGATTTCTTCGACTGGCCGGGGGCAGATCTTGTGCCAATTGGAAATGGATTGCCCGTTCCGAAAAGGCCGGTGGCGGAAAAGAAAGAGCTGGAACCAATAGCTGAGGAGATCGATGACAAAAAGGAAGAAGATGGGATCGAGAATGGTATAGATGATCTGAATAATAGTGTGACTCGGTTAACTATGTCGACCGAAGTATTACCCGTTCTGAAGAAGGATTCTCACTATGAAATGCTCAAGCGGAAGAAAAAGAAGACGAGGAAGGTTAATGGCTCCAAAAAGGAATGATTTCAATCGGTTCTCTTTTTCCCTTCTGCTTTCTTTCTGTATACTATTTTATTTTATTTATAATTCTTTTAATAAAATATCCTCTTTTTCTCATTATTTCAATTATGGTACCAAGGAAAATTGATGAGTTTTCAAAGAAATAAGTTTACAGACCTATTGAAATATAAAAATTGGTTTCTACTATGACCAGAAGCCCAAATAAATTTGTAACTATTATCAATTTTATGATTATCAGTTACCCGCAGAGTATTAGTAAAAAGGGAGGCTCCGTCTCGAAACGATGATGAAAACTGCGTCCATTCCTGCAAAGCTAATAACTTTCAGCTTGACAGTTGTTAACTTCCTGTTTCCGCTCCATTTCTCAAATTTTCTCAATAAACATTACCATCACCATTAGATAATCCACCTTACTTTCTAAATTTCCTTCATTCGACTGTAATCTTCACAGATTCTTCATTTAACGAGAAAGGATTGAGAAATCTTTCGATTTTCCAGTATCTAACAGCTGCATCTTGTTAGTTCCTCAATCAATCCTGATCTCTGTTTTAAAAAATTGCATCCTATGTTATACATTTCAGCCAATGAGTTTTTCCTCTGCAGCGAAGAGTTTTCTTAGGATAGTGGCTCAACAAATGGAAAATACGGCACAAGCCGTGGTCCCGGCTATAAAAGGGATAGCCAACCCACCCCAGCATAATAGAGCTGGAATAATCAAGGTATGTCTTTTCTTTATCTTATTTTGACATCTAGAAAAGGCAAAATCAATAAAAAGTGGCTGCTTGCTCATAGAAAAATATGCTAGCCAATTTATTTTAAAATTGAATTGGTGTTCAAACGCTTCATTCATTTGTAAAGGCTTCTAAACAATATAGCAAAGATAATCGGATGTTTACGCTAAAGAAAGCATTGCATAAAGTTGACCAAGAGCGGAAACGAGTCATAAAAGGCCGCACATCTGGCAATTTCTTGCAATTTACATTCAGAATATCCACAAAATTACCCAAACGATGCTATAAATCTGACGAATGGTCGATAAATAAATCTCTTTCAGATATTCACTGTAGGTGCTGGTTCCCTCTTCCTCGGCCACTTGATTGCTCACGGCGGTGCAACATACCTCGAGCACTCCGGATGGTTTGTCCCTACCGACGACGATGACGATGACGATGACTAGATCTTACTGCCAAAGTTTGTCCGGTTAGTAATTAGCCCGGTTCCAGCCTTTTTCTAAAGGCGCCCGCTTCTCTACTTTTTTTCTTATTCTTGCCAAAGTCGAGTAGGTGCTGAGCTTATTTTAAAGACTGTTTTTATGTTAGCCAATTGTCGAAATTGTATAAAACGACCCGCCAAAACAAATCAAATATCCCATACCTTGTGCTATATTCGTAATTCAGCATATTTCTAACATTGTGAAAATGTATTTATTATGTAAATAAAGTTATAATTTTCACAACCATGTATAAATGACAAAGACTTGCGTCCCAGATACAATGTTGACTTAGATGATGACAGAAATAATAAATAATAATCAAAAAGAAATATTAAAGTGACTTTACAATTGATGGTCCTGCCTTATTTCTCCCCGTTTGCTTGTGGATTCGATTTGATAGTCTCTTGACTTTTCAGACTTCGATGAGAAACTTCTGGATCGCCCTCTTCTGTATTCGATGAAGATGTTGGAGAAGTAGCTACAGGTGTCCTGAAATATTTAAAAAAAATAAAGCAATATGGGAATAACTCACTGATTTTCTATTTTATCCAAAAGCGCATCCACGTCGACGTTGTCAAAAGATTCCATGCTAACGAGTTCACGGATCAATGCATTGTCAAATCTTAGTCGTTCGATTTCCTGGAAAAATATTCATTGTGCTAGTATTTTGAAAAAAAAAACTAATAAAATAATAAGAGCAAGCCGTACCTCGATTAATTTATTCTGAGTCGCTCCGGACGACTGGAAGACATCATCAAGATCTTGGAAAACAGGCAGAGGAATTTTATTTTCTTCAGCATCCTGAAAAATTGTTCGTAACTATAAAAAATATTAACTAACATCGGGTTGTTCTTCTTCTGGCAATTGCACTTCACTGGTAGATGAACCTTGCGAATTTACAAATCGAACCATTTCCATCCGATGAAGATACATCATCGCATTTAAAGCAATCACACAATCTTCATATTGATTTTTCAAATCAGCATTTTGTTGCTGAAGATCTCCTAATTGGGCAGCTACCGGAAATCTTGAATTTCTCTGAAAATTCCGCATTTATTTCAATATTTATCAAACAACCTACAATGGATAATGTTCCATCGGGGAAATTCGCCATGTCTCTAATTTTTAAGGTACTTCTTGTCGTTTTATCGAGCTGAAAAAGAATTATAAAATTAATTTTACGGAATGTGATGCTGTTAGGTTTGCTTATGGTTACCAGCCTAACTTTAAGCTATCGGTGGTCTATATAGGTTAAAACCCTGGTGAAGAACTTACCCAAAAAAACAAAAGATGTTGTGCTAAATTCTTTGTTTTATTATACCGTCGTATATTTGACACAACCGCCTCAAAGGACTGAGAATGCCGGATGGTCCCGCAACAAAATCTTTTTTTCAGTTTTTGACCGTTTAAAAAGATATTTTTATACCTTGCAATTGCTTTTTCTACTTTTTACTATTATTAAAAACATTCTACATTCAGTTAAGCATCTTTAGCGAGTAGATTAAATATTATAGGTGCAGTACAGAGTGCGATTTCGCATAAAGGAAATAGCTCGCTTGTAAAGTGGCAAGCGGATACGTAAAGAAGGCCTGATCGATCAGCTTGTCGCTTTTGAAAGGACATAGATTTTGATTAAAAAATTTGGCACGGAAAAGTGCGCCGGTGGAATTTCAAATTTTCGCAAGCTGTGTTGTTGTGGGAAAACAAGCCATTTATTTTTCTTTAATTTGAATTTCCAAATCTGATTTTTTGCGGAAAATACGGACTATTGACACTTCTCTTTTGTTTTTCTTATTTCTAAATATTCTCCATTCAATTGCGCATCTTTAGCTACCAAACATGACTTACAAGATGCAATATGCGCATTAAAATTCACAAAGGTATATTCCAGACTCATGCTGCTCATATTTTTAAAATTTCGAGGCTAATATTGCACCGCAGAAGTCATGTTTGGTAGGAAAAGATGCGCAATTGAATGGAGACTGTTTAGCAATAAGAAAAACAAAAGAAAAACCTCAATATAAAGAGAAAACCTTCAAAATTGTTGATAACGGAAAGTGAGTTTTCGTTTTCCCTGAAAATCAGGCAAAAGTTAGCGTCGGCGGATCACACCTTTCACATATATTTTTTACGACGGGCCCCTTTGCAAATGTCCTTTTTTTGTCTTACTTTTGTAAAAAAAGGATTTGTCTAAGTTTTTAAAAAATTAAAAAAAAAAAAAAGAAAAATCACTTACTATATTTTCCTGGCTAAGATTCAACACCAGCTTTTGTAAAGTTGTTATAATCCCAGAAACATCCACACTATCTTTATCCTCTTCCGACATGACCAATGACTATGCCGAGCTGGAGCCGGCTCTACGACAAAGGTCAACTATTGATTTTACTCCACAAGCTTGGATGCTCTAAGATAATTGAAAGCGATAAAAACACTACGTGTCTACATAAAGAATCAATTACAGCTAATATTTATTTTAAATAATAGTTTCAACAACAAAAGGAAACAGTGAGAACGTTAAATGAACCCAAAAATGATGAAAACTGCCTTGGAAATTATAAAATAAAAATTCACGGTAGAAGGAAATGACACGTCTCGGGAACAACGGACATGTTAGAAAATAAATTCTAGTCTAAAGGAAAATGAGATACCATAAGCAAGAAGCGAACCACAGGACAGACAAAGAAAATCACGAGATTATTCTTGGAGAGTGATATATACGGCATTGTCGGGAATATCGGGCTCGTAGCCCTCGTCGTCCTCGTCTTCTGCCGCTTCTTCTTTAATTTCTGGTTTCTTTTCTTTGATCTCCTCCTGCTTTTCTTCCTTCTCATTTTTGTCGGATTTCTTGTCATTTTTATCGGCTGGTTTTGCAACAAAGCTCTTTATCTGATCATCGTCCTGTTCATCATGATGGTGATTTATGGGAGCTTCTAATTCTCTCTGCAGTTCTTTTTCTCGAAGAGCAATGAGTCCTGAAAAATATAGGCTTTAACAGAATTTTCAGCAAGAAAAAAACGCAGAAACATAGAAAAAACCAACGCACCATCAATAGTTTTCTGACTCGTTTTCAAAAGTTCCAAGGAGCGCATACTGTGCTTAGCGGGAAGGAAGAAGATGGACGGCTTAGCCGTTGTCATAATAAAATTGCTCAACTGTTTGTAATGTGTCTTTTTAGCCTCGGCCTGTAAAATAAGAAATAATAGAAAATTAAAAGAGAATCCTTACGTATTGAATCAAAGCCTTCTTTCTTGTAAGAGTACGCTGTTCAATTTCGAGCTCCTTACGCTTTAGGATCTTGGATTTACGTTCTTCTTCAGCCTGAAACGGGAAATAATTGCAAGCATAGGGAAAAAAGGGCACCTTCTCTTTTTCTTGTTGTTTCTGTTCCTCCAATTTTTGTTCAACTTCATTCAGCTTTTCTTTCATTTTCTTTGCTCGCTCCTCTTTTTTCACGTCATCTTTTCTTGCTGCTCCTCCGGTGAGAGCGGACATCAAGCCGGCAAACATTCTTTTGTTTCGACTTACAACTTCTTTCTTTTCTGTTTTGGCCAATTCCATTAACTTCTCATCACGAGATTTGGTTTCAATAGCAGGCATAACAACAGTCGATTGAAGGGTCCTGAAAGAATGCACAATTTCAAAAATAAAGAAGAAAAAAGTGTACCTTTTTGGTCGTTTCTCGTATTCATCCTCATCATAATCTCCTCCATCTCTATGACTGTCTCGACTTCTGTCATCTCTTTTGGCATCTCCATAGGTGATCCTTTTCCTATCTCCATTTTCTCCTCGTCTCTCGTCTTCTCTTCGACGCTTAGGCGCTCCTCCTCCAACATAGCCGTACTGACTCATACTCTTCCCCTCATCGGGCCTCTTGTCATTGAAATATCTTTTAAATCCACTGGAAAATAAAAATAATTTAAAGAAAGAAGAAAGCAAATGAAAAATAGAAAAGGAAACTAACCGTCGATCAGACTGAAATCCAATATCCTTGTCCAATTGCTGGAGTTCGCTATTGATCTCTGCCAATTTACCTTCAATATCCTCCATTTGTGCTAAAATATCGACTGATTAATTAATTGTTGGAAAAATTAAAGCGAAAAATGAAAGCAAAGCGCGGAATATACTTCGAAATTAAAAGAACGCGTCTTGGACCTTTAGAAGCGATACGCAGGATGGCGTGACTTTATGGCTGCGTATTTCGTCTGAAACGCTTTATGGAAACTCTGTGGCTTTAGAAGTGAATGGACAGAAAATTAGAACAATGGGAGTCTTTCGGATGCCAGGACTAATACCCCCGGGGTATTAGTCCGGGTCTGGGGGTATTCGTCCGCAGGCTGTTTTCCCCTGGGGGTATTAGTCCTGGTCTGGGGGTATTAGTCCTGGTCTGGGGGTATTAGTCCGGTGGCTGTTTTCCTCTGAGGGTATTAGTCCTGGTCTGGGGGTATTAGTCCTGGTTTGGATGCCAGGACGAATCACAAGAGAGCAATTCGTTGCGAAATTCACTGATTTTTCATTAATACACCATTATTTTTTGATGTTATGCTGATTTCTCTTTTATATTGACAGCTATGCTCATTTAATGGAATCGTTCCTGTTGATTTCCCATTTTAGATGAGCTTTCCCAGAAGAATCCGCTTTCCTCGATAAGGATTTATCAGTGTCTCAAGCAATAATAGCATTATTTGGCCAGAATTTCCATTATTTCGATACTATTCAGAAAAAAATGGCACGGTTTAGGTAGAATAAACAGCACTTGGATAGATTTATCATCGTATCATATTCTATGCTGCGGCAGGATAATAGACTGAATGAACGTTTTCCGCATGTAACTCTTGGTTTCGTGTAGAAACATCTATTTATCGTTGCACTCTCGATAGAATGACCATATTACCAGTAGAATCGATGTATTCGGTGTAGAATCGATGTATTCCTGGTAGATTCGATGAATTCCTGGTAGAATCGATGTATTCCTGGTCGAATTGCTGTATTCGGTATAGAATCGCTGTATTCCGGGTAGAATCGCCATATTCTGCGCAGAATCGCTGCGTTCTGTATAGAATCGCCGTTTCCGGTGTAGATTCGATGTATTCCTGGTATAGCCGCTGTATTCAGGATAGAACCGCTAGATTCTGAGTAGAATCGTTGGAGTGCCTGTATTCAGGCTTTATTCAATGTAAAATTCTGGATTTATCGGTAGAAAGGCTTGATTGCTTGAAAATATCATGTTAACCGAATAGATTTTGGATTTTCCGGGTCTACATTGAGTTTCACAATTAAGTTTCCCTGTCTACTCATAAACACAACGTTTAATGAGTAGTAACTGTTTTCCTGATGGAACCGTCGCCGTTCAGATAGTTAAAGATAATTCAACTCAATATCTGAGATTCACGTGATGCTTACAAGGATCTCATCGCGCTATTTCTTCCCAGGGACAATATTCACATCATGGCAAATGGGCTGTCTTATTTCATGGCTGAGGATCGCGTTCCGGGTGAAACCCTTCACAGCTCTTGAAAGTACTAAAATTATCTGCACAAGAACGGTGGCAACTCTTGTGCTAGCATTTACGGTAATACCCTCGTTGTCAGGATCACGTACATTCAACAAATGTCGATTTTTCGAAAATAATCCATTTGATGTCCTGATACTATCTCAGATATACACTAGAAATACTACTGGTAGGTGCGAGGCTATCTTGAATACAGATATTTTACCCGAAATACAGCGGTTATACTAGGAATACATCGATTCTACACCGAATATGGCGATTCTATCCGGAAACCCTGAGTTACATGCGGAAAACGTTCATTCAGTCTATTATCCTGCCGCAGCATAGAATATGATACGATGATAAATCTATCCAAGTGCTGTTTATTCTACCTAAACCGTGCCATTTTTTTCTGAATAGTATCGAAATAATGGAAATTCTGGCCAAATAATGCTATTATTGCTTGAGACACTGATAAATCCTTATCGAGGAAAGCGGATTCTTCTGGGAAAGCTCATCTAAAATGGGAAATCAACAGGAACGATTCCATTAAATGAGCATAGCTGTCAATATAAAAGAGAAATCAGCATAACATCAAAAAATAATGGTGTATTAATGAAAAATCAGTGAATTTCGCAACGAATTGCTCTCTTGTGATTCGTCCTGGCATCCAAACCAGGACTAATACCCCCAGACCAGGACTAATACCCTCAGAGGAAAACAGCCACCGGACTAATACCCCCAGACCAGGACTAATACCCCCAGGGGAAAACAGCCTGCGGACGAATACCCCCAGACCCGGACTAATACCCCCAGTCAAATACAACCAAAAAAACTCTCCGGACTAATACCCCCGGGGTATTAGTCCTGGCATCCGAGTCTTTCGGTGGGAAAATCACAAAAAAAGTCTATTCATAATTCGTCTTGTATGGAATAAATCTTAGGGATTACCTGGGAATACTGGATCCGTTTCATCAATCTCATGATGGCCGAAATTTAGCGGGTCTCGGATTTAAGAAACGACTAGAATTTGAATACATTCCCTCCCGGCTCCTTTGTGTGCTATTGAATCGAACGCTATCGAAAGGATGACTATGTCAAACATTCTTCCTTGGCTTCTTCTCTTTTCTCCGACATGTTGTCATATGATTGGGGAGGTTATGCCGTGGCTAGTTGTGCTTTTATCGTCTTCGGTATAATTGCCACACTCTGTTATATTTTATTTCGACAGTATGTCATCAAAAAACCTTGGGTACGTTTTAAAAAATTCGCTGTTATTTGATAATTCAGCCAACAAATATTGAACCGCCTCCTTGTGAGAAATACTGAAAATGTCTAATTCACAAAACATCTGCATGAATTCGAATATTTAATAATCGCTTTTTTTGTTATTTTTGGTATATAAATGAAGATTTTTCGCAACGTTCGGAATAGTCAACATGATGACGGCTTCTCGCCGTCGGCCGACCAATTCTTTTCTTCGCATACCATCAATTTCGTAATGGATTGCCGTCCCAGGCATCCTTTGATCTACATTCTTCCTTTTTTATTTATTCTGATAGTCATTATTGCCATTTCTGTACCCGTATTCCTGATTACACGAGTTATTTCAAGAATAAATGAAGGGAAACTAAAAAAGGAGCAGGTAGTGTTTGAAATCTCTTTTATTTGAATTTTTCAGGGAATCAACTACAAAAAGCGGCAATGGCCAACAGTTATCTCTCCCCCAAAATACAGAGAAGTCTATTCGTCTAATTTGGCCTTATTCCGTGATAGAGAACAGTACATATAAACCCGGTCGAATAATTTCCAATTGCAATAAAAAATCAAACAAGCGTATCGATTTCAGTTTGCTTTCGGTTCCAGAAAAGCTTTCCTGTTTCGCTTGAAATTGCCAGCTTTCCGGTTAGCACTCATTTCATTTCATTCCCGCGATCCTCTCGATCGCCTCCAGAATGCTGCTCATTCTACTGACGACCGTCGTCTCTCTCGCGGCTGGTGGGCCGCTCTCATCGGAAGAAAATGCCAAACTTCAGCAATCTTGTGGAAATACATCTACGGGTAAGTATCGCTTATTGATTTTCATCGCACGGTTTCTAGAAACAAGACATCCCAAATCATTGCTTATGAATCAAGTAACAAGAAATGATGCACCCTTTACTGTGATGCTGCATCTAGCGCTTAAAGATGGTACCCCGGAACAAAGTAAGCTATCCTTTCGTTTCCCCCCAAAGTACAATTTTTAGGGCTGATGCAAGTGAGAGATCGATGGACTTCAAGAGATACCCAGTGTACTGGTACAATCATCAGCTCTCGCCATATTTTGACCGATGCTAATTGTGTAACTCACTTCGGCTGGTACGTTCCCAACAAAAATTGTAAAACACCGCATTTAAGCTACCGATCGTTTAACGAGCCATTCGTCTATTTCTGGAAAACCTACCTGTTGTTTAGACCATATCATTTCAAGCTGAACTATCTGGTCGTCTCGGCTCCGACGTTCTGCCAGAGAGACTGTGACTCCGAGTTCCAGAATCTCATTGTCAAACCCAAAAGAGCTTTCTTCCATACAAACTACGTCAATGCTCAATGTAATGATGTAAAGCCGGAAACATGGGGCGATTTGGCTGTGATCGAATTGGAAGAGGACATTCCCTTTACATCGACAGTCCAGCCTGCTTGTCTCTACTCGAATAAGATTGAAACACCTGTAGAACTTGGAGTATATGGTTATGGAAGAACCGAGTAAGTTCAGGTTTCGCACAAATTCAATTGATTTAGTGATATGGACAGTCGCACTTTTGGTATATTGAAAAAACATTCGGCAGAAGCAATCGCCAACGAGGAATGTTTCAATGCCACTTATTGGACGAAGATCAACGTGACTCAAAGCCTACTTGAAACAGTGCTTGGAAAAGACCGTCTCTGTGCTATGAACACGAAGCCGATGACTCATATTGTATATTTTATCTTCCAAACAGAATTTTTCTCCTTTTTAGGGTAGTTCTGGGAGTGGTCTCATTCTTAAGAAGGATCAAAAAGTTTACGTCACTGCGACTGTCATGCAGCATATTTTTGTAGAAAATAATCCAAAGGAGTCTGTGGTTTTTATGGTACAAGTTCATCCCCATATTGACTGGATTTGTGCTGCTACTGGGGTTTGCCCTCGTGGTAATTTGCCAGAGGAACAGAAAGCAGACCTTGAAAAGAAGTTCTACACATTGGAACCAGAAGACGACTTTGTGTTGGAAGATTTCGGCCAGCATTATGATAAAACACATTAATCGTTACCATAATAATTCTGATTTGTTGAATAAACCGACTATTAAATTATCATTCTTGTCAAAGCTCCATGGTTTATTCGAAAAAAAGAGATAGTCAGCAGGGTGATTCAAAACTATGACGAAGCTTTTGTCTGATCTCCGTCTTCTCATCGTTTTTGATCTTTTTCCCAGCAGCAGATGTCCCTCGCTCTATTTGACCCAAGTTTTGTTTGTCTAGGGATCAAAGTGTCGCATTTTTATGATGTGGGTAAGGTTTCGTGAAAACATGGAAAACATCACTTCCTCTCATTTAGGTCTATGCTATTTTGTGTTTCAATCTCTTGGTTTACATAACCTTTCGGTTGACTAGGCCCGACTCCGATCTTGAGGTATCACGCGGGGAAGAATCATCTTTAGATCATTTTCAGCTATCTTCTCTGTTGTCCTCACAGTTCTCTGACAAGCATGCAGCTGATTTTCTCAAATTTTGTTCTATTCAGGTGACTTTCGGAGCTTCCAGCTTTCCTTCCATGTTCCCAGATTATTGTATTTGTCAGATTTCTGTTCTTTTACTGACGTTTCCCCCATAGAGAAGATTCCTATGGAATTTGGGGTGTTATTGGCCTGCTCAATATTTTTCTAGTTCTACGCATTTCTGAAGTTCCCTCACCCGTATTTTGTTATAACAATTTCCGATTTTGTACAAATTCCTATGGAATTTGATATTTTATTGATTCACAATTTTGTTCTATGAACTATTTACTTCCCCAAACCATAAAATTAACATGAGATAAAAGTATAAGTAACGAATTAGAATGTCTTGACCTGTTCGGACACAGCTGCAGCAGCGGCAGCGGCACGAGCAGCAGCTTCAGCGGTCTCCTTCTGGAACTTCTCCCATTCTTCCTTGGCCAGGGCATCATAATAATGACGATTGTTGGCGTAATTGACGGAGATTTGTCTCTTTACCTAGGTGAAACAGCTAATAAAAGCGTGGAGAAAGACTAACCGGGCCGGATCTAACCACAAGATATTCCTCCCCATTGAGCTCGAAAGGAATGGGAGCACTGATTGGGTGCAAAGCATAACCATCACTGAATGCAGCCAAGGCCAAAAGAGCAACTAAATCTGGGATACAAAACATAAACTTCGAAGGATCTCACCGCCACAGATTAGAAGAGCAGAAGCGGCCATTTGAAGAGTAGTAAACAGGAGGATGACTGCGGTCAGGAGGCGGAGCCAGAAGCCTTTTATAGAGTCGTCTGCCCCACAATCTTTATGGGAGGTAGAAAATTGGGAGATTACGGTGGTTGCCCGCCCCTTTGAGTCTCGGCTAATATGCTTTGTTTGGGGATAAAACAAATACATGAGATCAAGCCGATTGTTGTTACAGAAGATCGACATCATTTGTTTGATACTTCCATCAAAGTTCAAATTCATTCTAGTGGTAGATGCAAAAAAAATCACACGTGCGGGAGGGTGACAAGGAAACTCCCAGAGATTCTGATGTTTTCGAACCAGAATATGCCTGTTGCGGACGTGGATCTCTCGGCAATTCCTTATGAATTTTTGACCTATCAACAGAAGCTGACTGTAGATGCCAACAGAAACGGTAATTACTATCTATTCTGGTCCGATTTTTACAGGAAAAACGCCACTGTCCAACCTGATTGTTGGAATAATGATGATGCTCATCTCCCTGGTTTGCATTCTTGCCTATGCTTTCATTCTTCAGGTATCTGTGGTTTTAACAAAATTCATTTCTAGGCAATTTTCCGTGATAAAAAGCTTATAAAAATGACGTCATATAAAATTATGTTCCTGTTGGGTATCTTCGATGTGCTTCAATGCTTTCCACATTTCGTTACGGGAATCTTCACAATTTTCCAGACTGTTTGGCACCCGCTCTTATCAAAAGTACGGGAGTTTGAATAACAGATGAATAGAAAAAGATATTCCAGTTATTGGGAGCTATTGCAACACCGAGCTATATTGGATACGCTTTGCTGACGTTGTTGCTCTCGTTTCAAAGGTTTTTAACATTATTATCGGAGCAATGGGAAGAGAGATTGTTTTCTGGGAATCGGATCTTTGTAAGGCTAAGGAGCGGTTGATCTTACAGTGAATTTCAGGTTTGGCTTGGTCTCGCGATATTGTCTTGGGCATCTTTTGTCACAATTTTATGTCTTCCTGTTGTCACAATGGATTTCCATCCCGAATGGTAGTCGAGCAGAAGATGAAGGAATTCATTTAGGTACGCGTGGGGCTACGACACAAATCTTCCCTTCTTTTACCCCGTCCAACAATGTGAAATGTATTTCGAAATCATTTCCATTGCCTTAGCTGCTTTTTTCTATGTTCTAGTGATCCTGCTACTCCTTCATAAGGTACAAAGTCCCCATTATCCGTTAAAAACATGGCTTATTCTTTCAGCGGCATCACTTTACATCTTCGGCTAATCACACGGCGGAGGTTAAGATCTTAATCCAAGCATCGACAATAACAATCTACGCCATGATCCTGTGCGTAGTCTGGCATAATTATGAGATACTACTTCCCGAAAATATTTGGGGATATATGGGCTTTAATTTTATGTGGATTTGCAGTAGTGGGGTTTATCCTCTTACTTACATTATAGTCAACAGGTTAAGCTTATCTCCTTCTTTAAAAATTCACAAATTCTCAGAACGATTCGAGATAAGATCGTTTCAAAACGTTCGCTCAGCTCAGTTCCCTTGTCACACAATCACCTAGGAGACCGTGAGTTTTTACAAGGAAAACTCTTTAATTTTCTCGCCATTTTATGGGAAAATGAACGCAATCAAGCTATATAAAATGGCATCAAAACCTTTGTCCAACTTTAGTCGACATTTTCAGATCGTCTCCGTTCAACTTCAATACATCCTCCAAGATGAAAAAGGACCCTATGCGCTGTCATAAATCTTCACCATAACGTCACCTTTACTACATTTCCCGCCGTTCAAAATTGTTCCTCGTCTCTTCTCATAAATTTTTCAGTCCAATGACTAGGCGTAGGCATGACGATGACAGTTAGATAAATCAGCAAAAATTGTCTTTTTTATTGGTTACGCATATAGAAAATTCTCAAAAAAAAGGACTGGGAAAATGGAACTACACGGAATTAGTAATAGTTATTTTAGCCGGTTCGATTTTAGTCACAGGAGTAGCTCGGTAACATTTAAAGGGAGAGAAGAGGAATATTCGGAAATGAGTGATACAGAGAAAGGAGCAAAGGGGAGACAGCGTGGGAACTAAAGAAGCAGTAAAAGCAAAACCATATTCTATCGATGGAGAATGAAGCTGGATGAAGAATTCTGCCAAGAAGAGGGAGCTCCCAACAAGATATAAAAGTGGCAGAAGAGACTGGAAAGTTAGAGCCTGAAAACGGATATCTCCTTGTGGTAAACTCTCTGCCTTCAAATATTCCTTATGCATTCGTTTAGCATCTTCAGAAATCAAAGAATATTGCGCGAGATTCTTGAGTATTAGATGCCTCAAGATGAAGACAATAATAGTCACAAAGAAGATTGGAAAACTTATACAGGCGGTTGGAAGGGAAGCGCTGATATTGGTGGTAACATTTGGATATCCAATTATTATCAAATCTGAACCATTTATGAAAATCTGGTGGATTATACCTGATTGATCCATTTCCGGATGCGCCGTCGCTATTTCATTTGAGAAATCGACGTTGATATTTTCCAATACGTAGTGACTCTAAAAGACGATCCTGTATCAGCGGTGAGCTTACAACGAGGCCAAGTTCGAATAATAACGGAGTTTGCATCAGAATAATCCAAAATGTTATGGTTCTCTTCTTCGGAGAATTATGTGAAAGAACCCAGAAGCGATAGATAAAAGAAGCCAAAATCAACCACGATATTTGTCCAAAGCTCAGCAGCATGAATGTGCTTGCAATGTTACAAGTAACCTTCCCAAAAAATTTACAAGGACCATTGCAAATATACATTGCATTCGAATTATACAACACAGTTCTAAAATCTCTAATCGCATCAGATCTCTGTCTACCTTGGATTGACAAACATTGTGATTAGGAGAGTTATGGTGTCTGTGACCGTATTAGACAGCATCAGGATGTAATAGGATTGACTTTGGGCTGATTCTCGAAGGATTATAGCACAAATTAGCAGAAAGTTTACAATGATCCCTCCCAAGTGGAGGAACATTGTGAAGACGAGGTACAGACTTTCCGGGAAGAACATCTTCTAAAAATGTGAAAGTCTTTTTTTGCGGATCGCGAGAAATACTTCCAATCTAATTTGAGTAAACAAAACATATTCAGACATATGACCTGAAATGTCTAGAAACAGCTGAGTCAATGAGGTAGGTAAGCGGAAGCCTAAAAATAGGCTGAAAAATTATGCATAAATTTCTTCGTTGACATTTATTAACCTTCAAGTTTGCAATAAAATTACAGTGCACCTCACCGAGGATCATGTAATGAGTCCACCAAGATTTGAACAACAATTTATTTAGACGAAGACAATCTACATATTAACTACCATATCTCTTGTTTCTTCTTCTTCTTTCTGCAAAATATATTGAATATACCAGTTACATTTCCATCAATTATAAATTAACAACAACACGACCCGACTGCAAATCACTGTTGGGCGGGCCATCACTGGCTATGTTACTGACAATTCGACGCGTTCGACGGAGGATCCGATGCAAGACGAAATTCCTATATGGAAGGACGTAGTAGAGCGGGAAAATCGGACTGATCATTGGAATCAGTCCCATTATAAAGTACAGCCCTTCTTCCAAAACCACATGGTGTACACTGAAGAACATATCAATCATGAAGAGGGAGATTCCCAGGACGAAGAGCGATGGTAGAAATGTTTGGAGAGTAAGTGCCTAAAATCAGCAGAATTTTGGAGTGCTGTCATCCTGTACCCTAAGAAAGTCCCTGTGCATTCTGCGAGTATTCTCCGTTATTACAGTATGATGATCTAATTTCTTTAAAATTCTTTTTCGGAGAAAGATTATAACTATCGTCACAGGGAAAATTGGCATCGTAATGGCCGCTGTGGGAATGGAAGCTCTCCAATCAGTCAAAACATGCTGAGCTCCTGTAATTACCACGGCTAAATTTAATTTATATCAAAAAGTAGAAATTTTTCTTACCATTAATGTCAATTTCCGGGTGGACTGTCATCAACTCGACTTTGAAGTCGTTACCGAATTGTTCGAAAATGAATGGGACCTGGCTATCTTACACGGTTACGGTGTTTCTCTTACCAAGATTGCGTATTCTAAAATCATTGGTACGTAGACCATGCCGATCAGAAGGAGCATGTAGCGTTTCTTCAAGGTTTCGTGTTGTAGCGCATACCAGCGGTACACGAAGGAAACCAACAAGGACCAAGTCATGTGGGCGTAGAGGACCACCATAATACCATACCTGAATATATTGACTTTTACGAAAAAGAAGTACTTACCCAAACATGCAGGAGTCCGCCGTAAAGTATCTGCAGATACCGTTGTTTATGTAAATCAAAGATTCTTGGTAAGTGACCACTCTGAATGAGTCATACAGAAAAAGTATGCTGTTGCTCACCTCGGCTGGACCCAAAGGGTAATGAAACAAGCGGCCATATCGGTAGCTGCATTAGCTACTAGTAGAAACCCGTAAGTTTGTATTTGAGGTGGAGAATTGAGTAAAACAGCGAGGATCAGGATTGTATTAAAGGAAATACCAAGCACATTACAGCCACAATTAATGACACTATAGAGTGCTTCAAAAAAGGCAAAGACAGCCATTTTCGAAGTAGCCTTCTACTTCAACTGCAGACTGAGCTTTGCTCCTTATTTATTGAAAATAGAACCAATCTTCACTCCGCTGATTAAGTTAAAATATAACGACGGTTTCGTTATGTTCTATTACATATAAGAACAACTGTTTTGAATAGGAAGAAGATGACCAAGAGGTCATAGAATAAACCCACGAGTACACCCGACCTCTTTGAACAGGAATATTCTATATGATCGCTGTACTATGAAAGGTAATTGCGTGGTCTGATTGGGTTAATTGGTTTTATTGCAAATTGTATATGAAACATTCCCCGAGAATAGAATTAGATACTTTTTATGTCTGGTCTTTTTTAAAGTAATTAAATAACGGTTTCGAGGAAATAAACACCATTTGTGTCGACTAACGCTGACTCACAATAATAAAAGATTTCAAGCGCTAACTACAGTCAACCACAGTTAAACTAGGGTTGCCATTCGACAGCAGCGTCTACTCGTTTGTCGTTTCTGCATCGCAGCTAGACGTTTTCATATCGTATACAGAAAAACAAGCATGCGCTAAGACTCTGGTGTCCTTATGGACAATCGGCACCACCGATTTATCGAAATCGACAATATTCAACAGATTGGCTGCTCTCTTCTTTTGATAGTCTATTTGCACTTGCCAAGTTCTGCAAATCTTACCCAGTTGTCCTGAAAAATGGTCGAGACGATTTGTTTATGTTTTGCGGCGTCTTTGAAGCATCTGTTACAAGCCCAGAAGATCGGAGCAATTGGGGCAGACGGGTAATATGCATATTTCCCAGACACATCAATCTAACACCCGTTTTGCATCGTATCCTCCGCGGAAGATGAGTAAGCAGGGAGCCTCGAGAAAATGTGTAAAGAAAAATGAGAAATCACTTCAACACCCAACAGGATCAAAATACATTCGGAGTGACTGCCCTCCTTGGGATGCCGAGGGTATTGCAGATAAATCGACTGTTGAAAACATGATGTATCTCTGTAAGAAATAGAATAATAATCATAAAAAAATAAACAAACGGAATTCGCTGAATTATCTTTTCAGACTCTTCGCTCCATTTACGCTGCTCTCTTTCACGATAAAGATGAATAGCCTGAAAAAAGAAGTTTTAGTCAACAAATTCAAGAGACTTTGAGAAGTTCATCTGTGCTAAATATAACAAATGTAGACACGTTTGTAACAATTTCAGAGAAGTGAGAATGTGGGTTCAATTCGAAGTCGAAAATAGAGATAATTACAACAAAGAAACGGTGAAATGAACGAAAGATTGCTTGAGTAAAATGCATAGTATACTGACAACTGACCGAAAGACATACAATACTGAGCGAAATAAGCATGTGAACCTGGAATAATTGAGGGCATAATGACTGTCTCAGACACGTTTTGGAAGGATGTATAATGTGAGAAGAAATATACTTGACAACCAGCACGAAAAACGAAGGAAACATTGAAAATGAACAACAGACAGCAAATTACCAGCTGACTTCACAGAAGAAATCTGGAAAACTCAAATATTTTCACTCTGAAAGAAACACGTACGGATGGAGAAGAACCTCAGACATAAGAGGACGACGATTAGGGTCAGTGGACATCAGCCAGTCGAGAAGCTGCGCAGCCTCCATCGGAGGCAAATCTTCCTGGATGTAGTCGGGTCCCTCTTGCAAAATCTTCTTTTTTGCGGTACTCCACAATGTTTCAAAGTCAAGACCATTTTCGACGTCAAACGGTCCGAGTACATTGAACAACGAGAAAAGGAGGCAGCCTAACTCCCAGGCGTCGATCTGAATCATTATTGGCGGTGAAACAGCAACGAGTACCTTGAAAGTGTGCTTCTTCTTGGTGAAGAATTCCGGAGGCAAAAATTCCACGGTGCCCACCAGGTCTTCAAATTCATCATCTAAACAAATTTCGATTATTAAAACTATAAATAGATCTACCTGGCTTGAACTTGGTAGCATAACCAAAATCGGCTATTTTAACCGATAGCGCATCAGTGAGAAAAATGTTCTCCCTTTTGATGTCTCTGTAAAAAAGAAACTGTTTTTAATAATCATGAGAGAACTTACCGATGACAGATGTTCTTTTTGTGAAGATAAGTAAGACCTTGAGTAATTTGTTTTAAAAACATTTTGATTTCGTTCAGGGGGATTCTATTTTCCTCCGAGTACTTCTGATAATAAAACAGATCCTTTCTCGCGCAGAATTCCAAATAAATCCGATGTTCTTTAAAAAAATTTGACGGGGGACGGTAGGCGACCATCTGGATAATATAATCAACTCCAATACAACTTTGCATTAGGATGATTTCGTCTTTCTAGGCAAGTTGTTGTACATAGATAAAACTTACATGCAGTTCAGTAGGCAAAACTCTTTTGACGACCACCTTATCATTCTTTTTCTTTCTGTGGACTAACAACTCAATCTGAACAGTGATTGTCATCCGTAAAAAGGGAGGTATTTACCTTTGAGGGGATTTCTTGGAGCGTTTGGATAGAAAGATAATCATAATGGTTGAAATCCGAGTTAATCAAGGCTATTTTCTTAGACATATTGTTTGCAAATTAATTCCTCGGTTATGAACAGTAAACACTGAAAACAGGAAGATGTAAAAAAGCAAAAAAAAAAAGAAAAAATGAAGAGAGAGAATTGATGTATGGGAAAATCGATCGGTAGGGGAGAGAAAAGGCTGCCAAAAAGCCCTTGTGTATCGTTAGAAACAGTCGAAAGATTATTTTTCCTATAAGCGATGAGAGCTATGAATAATTATGTGTAAAACCATTATTGACGGGCTGATTATATAATGGTGGGAAGAACACACGAAATGATATGGATGCCGTCTTTTATGATTCAGATATTAAATCAATTTGAAACAGCGGGTAGGAATAATGCTTGGGAACATCCGCTGACAGGGGTAGTAAGGAAGGAAAAATGTCAAAAATCAGATATCGACAGAAACAGTCGTGGGGCACTAGCCGGGAAAAAACAATGGAATAGGCGATGAATAAGAGGCCGATTCTGTGGGGGCTTTTGGATACGCCATGCAACTATGGCTAAAAAGATGACCGAGAGGCAATTCAGACCTGCCTCAGTTTACAGGGCAACTAGAGAATGGCGTATTGTTTCGAGACCTTTTTTCCGATGACTAGCAGGACAGTATTCACCGTACGACATCACGTCAGCTCAGCGGATACTCAGTTGATCTGAGTCATGGTCTAATTACAAATCCATTTTTGCTCTTTTTAGCATTTCTTCCTTCAAGTGTTACTCTAATTTCTGTTATGTTTAACAACCTCGCCCCAATATAAAGTGTATATTTGATCACTATGTCAATTGGAATCCAGGGTGTCGCGCTTCGTGAAGTGTTTGCCGAGATAATGTCTCGATCAAGCCGGCCTCCGCTCTCTCATGACTGTTTCTTACTCGGGTAACTCTTTCGCATCATTAATTGATTAACAACATAATTAGGTAATTTTTTCCGTTTACTGCTTCGATGGAAGGGGTCCATCTGGCGATCTGTATGGCTGGAATTACTCCTTTTTCTTCTTCTTTTCTATGGAATTCGCTTCTTTTACATGGAAATCATCCCAATTTTGGATGCTGACGGGTCGCATAATATGAAAAATATCTTTGAATCCATTTGTAAAGAAATGAACGAGTACACAAAAATGATTCCATTGACATTTCTCCTAGGATTTTATGTATCAAATGTGGTCAGCAGGTAGGCAGCTCATTCTCATTCAAGAATTCTTAGGTGGTGGCAACAATTCGAATGCCTCGCCTGGCCTGAAGATCTTCTCTCTGCTTTATGTATGGTCATTCCTGGTTGTGATGATAATTCTCGTCATGTACGACATCAAATTGCCCGATATCTTAATTTAGCCGCTGCTCTTGCCTGGTACAGTAATCTTTATGTTTCATCATCTACGTGTTAAGGAGAGAAATCTCTGCAAAGATCCGCCTCCGCTATCCGAGTTTAAAACATTTGATTGACGCGGGATTGTTGACAGATAAGGAATTGTTGACTATTCGAAGTTTGACGGATGTCTCTCCTGGAGTTGCTTGGCTGACTCCTCTTCACTGGACCCAGCAGATTATAATCAGTGAGGTAGGCCCATTTAAAGAAGATAATAAAGTCCCATTCAGATAGGAAGTGGTAATGGTGATCCTCATTGTCTCACAAGCCTCAACAACGAGCTAAAACTGTATCGTTCTTCTTTCCGTCGTCTATTTTGCTATGATTGGGTCTGTGTCCCTCTCGTTTACACTCAGGTATTTCCAATATTATGAAATACTCCTCTTTCCAGGTTGCCGCTCTTGCCACCTATGCCCATTTTGCCTTTTGTCTTTTTGGTCGTCAATTTGTCACGGATATGGTCGATCTCTACGTGCCGATTTTCACCATAGTCCAATTTTTATTTTTCGTCGGCTGGTTCAAGGTTCGTTTACTGACCAATGACAATGTAAATAGATGTCGGGATGATTTCAGGTAGGACAGGATTTAATGCGGCCTTTTGGTCTGGATGATGATGACATTGAATTGGCGTATATTTTGGATCGAAACCTTGTCACCTCTTTTGCTATTGTTGATTGCCTTCAGACTCAAAAACCACGTAACTTTTTACTTTTTCTTTAAAAATGCTTATTTCAGCCGCTTGGGAAACAGATTTTTACTGGGGACAGGCTCATTCTAAGCGAGATGGCAGTGAATTGGTATGGGGAAGGATAGACCTCAGTCGGACGAATCATAAACATCCACCAAAGTTACATACGTATGTCGAATTGGGAAGGCCAGAAGAAGATGATGCAGCCGATTCAAGGTAAAATTATTAATTACGAAACAATTCTTTAAATTTAGGTTCGTCGTCTGGTGAAGCCCCGCTTTCATACAACTTCTATGATATCAAATTAAAATAAAATTTAAAATATTCATATGGTTCTATTTTTCTATTTAGAGCCGACTTTCCGTTGGAGTTCACTCTCATCTTTTTAAAAATTGAAATTGAAAGATGTTTATGTGTGCAGAAAAATGCCAGGCAAATGCGATTTGTACTAAGCACGTTCAAAAAAAACCTGAAGGAGCAAAAATAACCTGTATACGAGGGGGCACAAGTGAACGAACTACGAAAGAATACTGGATGACATTCCAGAAAGACTTAAATTGTATGGAATATTTTTGCCTACAAAACATTAACCGGAATCAAGGCGGGGAGATCAATTTAAAAAACATAATGATAAAAGTCAAACCGGGGATGCAAAAACTATACAGTTGACGACGTTGCCAGCACGGAGAAAGTTGTCATCTTGACTAGCAGGGGGAAGTTGGAGCAGGGTATTGCAGTGGCGGCGGATTGGAATGCTGAAAATCATTTATGTGCCCACATTAGGAAAATACTACTATCAAAAAATAAAGATATAATAAAACTCGCTTACTATTTAGGCGATTTCTTCTCAGGGTCATATACTTCGATCTTTTCTAACTTCAATGTGTAGCTGTCATTTCCTTTTACCATGCGAAGTTCACCAAATAAGTAAGACGCAGTTTTTTGAAGTGGCAGATCAACGGGACTTTGAAACTGCATCAGTGCAGAATTATTCTGGATGGATCCTGACATCATATTGAGCATTGGTAACACTAACAAAAGGGTGGCAATTAAGGCCATGCTCCCCTGATCTGAAAATATTTCATACAGAACGCTCCTAAGTTAAGAAGATAAAGGAAAACAAAAAATGTAGAAATGCGAACCTGATAGGATAAAAACATAACGTGGAGCATCGTCAACAATTGCATGAGCAAAAACGACATCGACATTTTCGACAGTTTGGAATTTAATCTAAAGCATGCGATAGAAACTAGAGGAAAAGGCATGCGAACTCACCTCGAAGTGGAATTCTTTAACTAGAATCTCCAAGAGAAATGGTAGTTTTTCCACAAAATTATAACAGCAGATTATTGCTATTTTGGTGTAAAGGAAGCCGTGGATTAAACCTTCTACGACGGAATGATATCTGAAAAATGTCATGATGTAATAAATAAAGATTGTTTGATTATGCAAAGATTATAATGTATGAGCGTCACAGAACCTAAGGATTATCTTTTAATTTACTATTCGAAGAGATCGTAAAGTGCTTCCTTCTATTAAAATTGCTGAAAACTGTCGTCTTGTTGATAGCGTCCACTGTTAAATGAGGCTTTCGAGACCAGAGTGTTTCTGGTCTTGGGCTCAAAAGATGCGCCTTGTCTTTCTGATCGCTGTACCGCTTTTCATTTTGCGTGTGGAGTCCTGGATCGCGAGAAAAACGACGTTTAATCACTTATTTGCTCTACAAAATCAAGAACTTTCCTTGTCGACGGTCGACTGTTAGCCGCGAAAAATACGCTCTGAAAAATTAGAAATATCTTCGCATCCTAAAGCGCTCGGTGTGCGTTTTTGGTATCGTTCTGTAGAGTAAAATTAGCACATCCAGACGTAATGCAGGAGGCAAGACGCGGGATGTCCCCGCTCCCTCAATGACATCCCAAAAAAGTTCTATTTTTGACCGGGATGACTGTTAATCCCAAATTACTGTCAACAAGCCAAGTTTTCTAAGCCCCGAAGGCTTCCTTTAAGAAATAAAATAATATTATGACTCACTGTGTTTTAATAATCCCTCCATCAATAGGATCATATGTCCTTTCTTTCAAAAAAGCCATCAACTGAGGTCGAAGATAGTCATAATTGCTGCTCTCGTCAATCTCCGTTTCCGTTTCCCAAGGATCAATGACCTGTATCATAAATACTCCTTTAAACAAAACGTAAAAAAGATACCTTATCGCCGTAGGCAATAACAACAGGATTTATTCGTCGAAATACTGGGATCAGGTGCCCTCCAGTGCCGGTCGAGATGATCATTCCGATATCGCCGCTGGTCAGCTGTGTTCCCTCCGGAAGTGCAAAGCTTCTCATCAGCTCTTTGTCTATAAATAAAACGATCAGGCTCATTTATTTTGACCCATTTGATCGACAGTTTATAATGATTTTATTACACGCGTCAGGTGGTGTCAATTTCTGACAAAAACGAGATTTTTTTCGAAACATTGTCTTTAAAAAACTCACAATCATCTTTTGTTAGCCGATTTGGGTCGAATTTCATTCCATTTGCAAGATTTGTGACTTTCTTCAAATTGTTTCCAATGCTCATTGACGCTGCAAGTGTTCTCCCTGAAAATGATGACGGGTTGTTGCCAACCAAGATAGATAAGTATACTAATTTCCGCGTTAGACTAAGACGCCAACCAGTTGATTGCGGGCACTTTGAATCAAATGTTCTAAGATTATTGAGATCAGAATTATCTCGGCACAAAACACGGATTAGTATTGTTTGATTGACAGGGCAGTAATTTCATTTCGCTTTTAGATCATGAGTAGAGTAAAAATTGCTACGTCGATAGACGGTCCTATTGTAAATTAGGAAATTAAATTAGGGGAAACAGAATAGATCAAAAGGGTGTGGGTTAGCATGATCTAAACGTCGATTGGGTTCGATTTCGAGTTTTCGACCCCTCAAAACCCGGTTTGACCCGATCCCCGGACATGGAGGATAATTTCTAACATGCGAACTTTTCCATTTTTCAAAAATATCAATTAGTATCCGTGTTCCCTTTAAGAAAAGCTGTCAAACACAGCCTGGGCCGCAGGATATTCGAAAGAAAGGATATTCCATCACTGATCCTGCAGTTATTCCTTATCCTAGCACCAGAAATGGAAAAAAAAGAATAAAACTTACCATGAGCAGCATGTCCAGCCACTGATGTTACACATGGCTTCTCTGCGTACTTCGTCACGATGGCCATGCTCTCGTCGAATCCAAGCCGATCAAATGTTTCCATTAGAGGTCCCTGAAGACATGTGATTAAAAAGGAGGATAAGCCACTCTAATTGCACCTTATTAGATGTTGTCTGGGATTTTTCTGATTCAGATCTTACCGCTTTCTTCCCGAAAAGATTATCCTGAAAATGGGAAATTCCTCGAGTGAAGGCAGATTAAACGGATTACCTCTTGATGTTCCATGAGGTGTTTAGGTTTTCTCCTAGATACTACTCTATTACCCTGAAAAATAGCAAAAATTATAAAAGAAAAAAGAAACAAGTGCTGTATGTGAAAATTGGCAAAGATCAAAGAGTGGCAAGAGGGAACAGGCAGTGTCAAAGGATAATATTTCATGAAACAACGTACGAAACGATGGCCGACGCGGGGGAAGGACAACCAGCAGCAGCATTCGCATTTGCCAAGAAAGGAACACAACAAAACCCATAGTGGCTTGGCTTTTAGACTGATAAAAAATGTAAGAACAGGCGTCCCCCCGATAAGCGGGTGTGTACCAGTTAGTACGAGGGGGCACACTGCGAGATGAGTCCGGCGGCACAAAGCTGCTCTGTGCTCTGAATGAGCCGATAAAGAGACATGTAGAGAGTCACTCGGGCATACTTTTTGGGAGACGTCAAGGAGATATATAAATCAGAGAAAAGAAAATAACAAACTGTCTAGATTAGGCAGACAGACGAAGACGACAGGCAGAAAAGGCGGGTAGCAACGCGTTCTTTGCTATTTCTACAAAGCGTTTTTAAGTTTTAAAATTTTGTTAAAACCTAAATTTATTGTTTACGTGTCCCAACGGCAGAGTTCTGCGCTCTATAAACAGAGGATTGAATCGCCTGGCATTCGCTACAATACATGTTGTCATCCGTTCAAATTCTTCTCCTTGCTTAATTCTAATAAAATATAAGCTACCCTAAAAAAATGAGATAGTTTTGCAGCTCATTTACTAAATTCGCAGCAAACAATGAATTTTAAAAATTCTACAAGTTAATAGAAAGGAAAGACACAGCAGACTTCAACTAATGACAGAATCAAGATGACTCTAACAAGAAAAAAACAGGCTTTTTGGCGGGAAATTTGTGCACTTTCCTTAGCAGAAAGCGAATCTGACAAAAGAATAACCTTGAGATTTGAACACGACAAGTTGAAGGTCACAAAAAAGTATCCGTCGTTTTTTTACCTCTCTCCTACGTCAGCCCTAAATAGTGTCCGTGGGCGTAGCTACCGTACCCGTAAAACTAGACGGTGTAGTCCAATAATTGGGTCAGCTGAGGGTGCTCTGCAGCTGCTCGCTGCCCTAACCTAAATCTTTCTCCATCTCATCACCCCCCAGTTTCGCTTATCTCTGTTTCATCAGCTTCGCTTGTCATTGATTTTCTATTCTTTTCGCATTTTACAACTCGTCTGGTGTTAATCCCTCAATTCCAGGACATCCCGCAAGAAACCTTATATTTTTTTAAAAGACAACGGATCAATATGAGCTCCCTTCAGGCAATATCATCCCGGCACCGGTAAGTATTGTCTCCTTTAAAGTAAACATACTGCAGGACGGATATGGCAACTATTTTTGATGTTTTCTGTGAGATTGGAGCTCCGGATGAATCAGGTCTTCCCGCGATAATCACAAAATATCCCGAAGATTATGCGGATGAGACGGTTCTCCGATCAGCCAGGCAATTTTCATTTCCCTGCGGTTCCATGGAGTAAGAGATGAATTTATCAAAGGGAAAAGTAGAATTTTAGCTTGGATATTGAAGCCGTACAATTATTTAACTTTGTTTTAACGGATTCCGATGGAAAATTTACATTTGGATATTGCCGGTATACGCCGAGGAGTAATACTTGCCTCTGCATTTTAAGGTAATTCATTTACTTTCATTTTAAATTATATTTTCAGCGGGTTTCCTTGGAATGCGGGGTTTTACAAAATATTAAACCACATATCTTTGGTAATGAACAATGGAACCCAGGCGGATTTAGACTTGGTTCTGACAAAGATTTATCATACGGATATACCAAATATAGGAGACTCTATGAACTTTGACGTAAAGGTAAGCAGTTTTAAATTCGTGTAATTTTTCTTTATTTTAAAGGAATTTCGACTAAAAGTGACGGTACCTGATCCAGCAAGATTACCAACTTTAAGAGAAGATAAATACATGTTGGAATTTTTTAACGCTGTCCCTCCACGGCAGATGATAGCCGTCTATGCCAGGTTTGTCTCTTTTTTCATACATATTCACGTGTCATTTGCAGTCTCCTCAAAGAGCGGCGGATTATCTTCACGAGCAAGAAGCTGTCCCAATTGAGTTCGTGTATATGCGCGGCGGCGACATTGATCTTCCCAATGACGTGGTAAATTCTTTAAATGGGCATATTCTTCTCCTATTTATAGGCAATCCGTATTCATTCCCGTGCTTCCCGCTCAATTGATTGACATGGTTATGGCTCCGATGCCATTTCTTATAGGCGTGCCGAAACAAGTTTTGGCCAAGACGGTGAGTATTTTCGTTGATTTCTATTCATTGATTAGGTAAACTTTCTGGACTGAATAGAATAGTGGACAGAAATACGACAGATGGCGGGTAGATCCGATTTTTTCGTGGGGAAACTTGTTGCCATCGGTTCCAGTTTTCGCGGGAAAATGTTTTGCTTGCCATCTTTAGAGATGACAGGATAATGTTGCCAAAATGGGGGCAAGGGATTCTTAATCGAATCAATGGTTGTAACCAGTTATTGAGGATACACACATCCAAAAGGGATTGTCACAAATCGCGAAAAATATTATTCCAAGCGGCTAAAGTGACAAACATTATTAAAAATTAATTATTTTTTCAGCTAATACGAGAACTCGGAGATGTTGTCATTGTCGACCTGGAAGAAAAGAAATTCCAAAGTGCACACGACGATATTTCCGCCTTTCCGCCCGAAGTCTTAGGATTTCTTAAAACTCTTTTAAACGGAACAAATGACATGGGAGAATATTTAGCAAGAACATTCCTTCGAGCGACAGTTTTACTATTCGGAGGATATAAAATGGGATTTGTGCGAAACGAAGCAACTGGGGTAAGCTTCTTCTTTTATTTAAATTTATACTTTGAAAATATTTAGATGGTAATATGGGATAGAGAAAAATATGTAGCAGGCCAACGGCAATCATACCAACCTTATTTGGAATCACTACTAGGCGCCGATGGTGTACAATACTTGGAGAGGGTGGGACATTATCCAAATTATTATTTATTTGAATTATTTCAGTTTATTGAAGAACGTCTCCGTTGTCTAAATTCTGGCGTACCAAAAAATGACGAATTTGAAAAGGAAATAACAAATATTGATAGAAATCGACCGCAGGTGGGAATTTCTTCGCTTCTCCAAGATTTTCTACCGGGAACGCTTTAGGAGTTTATTAGAGCAGATCCTGTCCAACTTGCTGTACAAAGTGTAAGGCCCCGTGTTGTGAAAAGTGTGCAGTTTCATTTGTTAAAAAGTTCCTCATAGTCCGAATTTACAAAAAAAAGTGATTTTACGCTTTAGTATTCCCTTTAAAATTCTTTTCCATAGCGCTACCCACTGTAAAAATTTCATATTCGTAGATCTTATGTGAACCACTGCCAGACTTATTCTTTTATTCAGGTAAAAGACAACGCAAGTGACGTAATTGGCGCACTGAAGGACAAAGTCAGCGGCATTCAAATAGGCTCGAAGATTTCTAAATTGGCCCAAAAGGATATTCGAAAGCCAAAGAATTGGAAACGCCAACCTTCTACATCAAAAATTAGCGAGCCATTGAGTTTTGACAATATGCAGTGGCAAGAACCGGAAGCCGTAAGTTTTTCAACAGATTTATTATTATTATTTATGCAGACAAGTAGCGGTTCTTCCCGAGCAGAATCACCGAAAGCTGAAGCTGTCATTGTTGGAAATTTGATAGACTTGGATTCACCGATGAAAGCTGCGGTTGGTTATTTTCCGTAATTTTTAATTTCCGTTTAGGACGTAGCCACCATTGAATTTGATCCATTTGTCGCTAAAAATGGAATACATTTATGGGATCCTCGATCAGCTAATTCTTCACCAGGAGGTGTATTTGCACCTCAACCAACTGATCCACGGCTACCTGCTGTACCACCAAGACCATTTATACCTTTCCGGAGCACAAGGTAGGGTTGTTCTCTTTGTTTTTGAATTTTTTTTTCAGTTCTCAATCTCTTCCAAGTGTCTCAACACCAGGGACTCCTGGGCCTAGTAGTTCTGCTGCAACCAATCCTTTTGTAGACCCTTTTGCCACACCCGATCAATCTAAAACTTTTACTAGTGGAATTTCTGCGCCTGCTCAGCGCTCCCTCTTTACTCCTCCTGTTACATCCCCCGAAGCCCCAAAAGCTTTTACTGATCCTTTTGCAACACCAGAACAATCGAAACCTTTTGCGCCAACTACCTGGGAACGGTTTGATTAACTTGTCTATAAATAACGGGTATCTTTATAGATTTTATATTTTAGGTCTTTACTGTCTTTGTTTCAATGGGTTAAATTTTCCTGGTCTTTGTACAACCAAAAAAATCTTTCTAATCCGTGAAAATTCTAGTCCCTCTGTGTCAAATCGATTATATTTTTTACCTCATTCGTGCATTTAGAAGTAAATTTTTATTTAAAGTCTAAAACAGGTTCTGGGAAAGGTAACATTCAATCTAACTTGTTATGCTCGACAAATTTAAGTATCCCTTGTGTACGAATCGTATACCAGGAGGCCGAATAAGCACCATCAATTATTTCGCGCATTTTCTTTATAAATCCCAAAGAACGGCTGACTAAATAATCAATGCTAGCCTTGTTCAAACGCGTATCTTCGATTCCTTCAAATTGTAATCTACAGAAAAATTATTCTGGAAAAAATTCATCTGGAAATTTCTGATCTACAAACGCCTCAGCGACATCAATATCAGGTTGTCGAAAATTCCAGCGAAGAAGAATGCCAGCATAGGCACGCAGTCTTTTGGAAATTTTTCAAATTCTTGCAAAGAGGATCGTCTATTAATTCGGGTGGATCGGCCAGTTCCTCTTCACTTACAATTTGCCGGATCAGTCCTTGAGGTCGAAGACCGAAGTGACGGCGTATTTCATTGAAAGCCATTTGCCTACAGCCATGTGTTTTCAAGTTTTGAGCCATAAGTCATAGTAAGAATCAGTAGTATTCAATTCTTCGACAATGTGCCGTACTTCCGAATCTGTAAACAGTTTTCCATGGAAAAATACTAATGCAGTTGACACAGAGTATGAATAAAAGTAGAAAATACATAGGTTCTGGTAGAATACGAGCTTTTTCCGAAAACTGTAAGCCGGATAAGGAAAAGAATGAAAAATGTAAAAGGAAGCACCAATGGATATCCAAGGAAATCTCAGAAGGTCGAGGTTTTCGCAGATATCCCATCTGATCCTGCTCAATAGTAGGTAAATATATCATGAAAGTAATTATTTACGGATATCATTCAAAAGTTAATTTGTGCCTAATTAACTGAAACCTAGATTCAAAAATATATATTATTATTATTTTCAGTGCATCCGCACTCACAAACCTATTCAACAATGGCCCAACCGCTTATTTTTACTTATCAGCTGAGGTGTGCAGGATCCTTGATTTTTTCTTATCAATTTTGTCGTCACAATAGGTTCCGTTAGGGTAAAATAAATCAAAGACGGTTTGATATGGAGTCTAAGGAAATCAGGACTCATGAAACTTGACAAAAGAGCGATAAACCTAAAATGACTCTGAAATCTCGTGTGACGAACTCGTCAATTGTTTTTTTAATCTACTAATTCAGATTTCGTGTGTTGAAAAGTGCTTACAACAAATATCATGGAATTTGTGTATGTCTGACTATTAGCGCTGTATCATGTTTCTACGCTGATGTCTGGCATAGTGTATACTTTGTTTTTTTTCTATGTTTTTATGTTCTTTTCTAGAATATTTCAGAACAATCGTTCGACTGCTGGTCAAGGAACCAGGGGCGATATCGCGATTGCTTTGTTGTCCGGATACGTTGTTCTTCTGACTCCGTTGGACTGCCCTTATCAATTTGACGTGTGAATGGAGAGAAAGATATGTTGCGAACACAGCTAGTTAAGTAGAAAATAGGCAGAAGTGCTTGGCAAACATTTATTGGCCCATAAACTCGTAAATAACCAAAATAACCAGGGAAAGAAGTAGAAGAGCAGAAGTTCGCCGCGGAAGAACATGCGACTTTGATAATGACAAGACTGGAAGAAGCGCTGAAATATTAAAAGTTGCAGTAATTTTTAAGCAGTAGCAGTGAACTGCCAGGAAAAGTGCAGATCCAGGGAATTTCGAATAGTCTGCGGTTTTATCCCCACAGAGCAAAAAAGACCGCTTCTCTTTGCATCAGCTGCACGTATCGGTCATTATCAAGACTACTGGCTGAAAAGTCAAAAACCACGATGAGGTTGTTTGCACGCAACAGCGTGCCCCGTTATCAAAACTCCTTTGGATCCGCCATCGGTACCTTATCATCCCCTGTCGTCACAATGAGCCCCTATTTAAGAGGCCGATGCCGTTGTCTCGACATCAGCTGTCCTTTCCCAGCCTACTCCGCACTACCACAACTCGCTAACGATGAACTCCAAGCTTGCTCTCTTCCTCCAGCCCGTAAGTTACCAGCTAGAAATACTTTTTACCAATGGCTTCTTCAGATTACCCACTCTGCTGACCCCGAAGGACTTGTTGCGATGTCCGTCTTGGCTATTCTTGTGATCCTGAGCAAAGTCTAAGCGCTTCTAATTCCACTTACTACGCTGTCCTTCAAATCAACCCATCATCAATTACTGGTATCCTGCACATATCTCAATAAACCATTTTAAAAAGTTAAAACTTTTGACCAGAGCAGAACGCGACCCTGCAATCCTCGAATACGCAGTCCGCTGCTCTATCCATTCGGCCATTTTTCTATTACTAGATGAGAACAGCACATGTATCTCCGGATCCGTGAGCTAATTTGTGATTAATGAGGTTGCCTCCATGCATGATAATGCCATTGGTCAAATAACGGGGAGCACGTGTTAGATAATGCCCAGAATAATGATGGATAGCAATTTCTTGACCAATTAGGACAGTTATCGGCTGATAACATCTATCTGATAGTATCATCCATGCAGAGAGGTCGTCCACCACCTGGTGTGCTCAACAAGGTCATCGAAGAGCTAATATTCCATAATCTTTTTGATTGTTACAGCGATTGTTTTTGTTGGCCAACTGTTCTACTATCATTTGTTTTTTGTTGTTCTCGTTCATCAGCTGTTCTCCTTGCACTAAGTCTTCTAATTCTTTTCATGTGCTTTATGTTTTCATGTACATGACATTCTTTAGAATATACTGCTGATTATTGCAGAAACTGCTTCTACTCATTCTTTTCTTTGCAGTGATCTCCCTTTGCCAGTCCCCAAAGGTCTATCCTCTTCCTTCCATTAGGCTAACGCAGGAAATTGAGGTCCGAGATGATTCTGACTAATGATCCGACCTCCCCGCAATAGTGTCCCCTTCCGGTTTATTTCGACGTCACCCAGACGCGAATTCCTCTTTCTTTAATCTTCGTTCTTTAAATGGCGGCCACTTAGAAATTTCTGGTCAGGATCACTTAGCCTTGACGAATCTTGGTATTCATGATTTAATAGCCGAGACCGAGAGGATTACAAAGAATGGGGGATAGTCTAGACGTAACAAGCCATTGATTTTGATGAAACTGATACATCTAGTTCAAAAATAGCAAGTAAGATCTATAAATACTGAACCAGCTGGTTTTCCTCAGCTCGTTTGCAAAAAAACAATTAGTGCAAATCTTGCTATGACCGGTGTTTTTCCGGCTTCTGATTAAATCAGCGCAATAAATGCAGATTAAATCTGTTCTCTGCTTCTCGTGGGAAATGGCTTTATCAGTAATGAAAAAGAGAAATGATGCAGGCAAACGGACCTCCGGAACTGCAAATGTCTCTCGTAAAGCGGAGAGATTCCCAGTAGCCTCATGGTTGAGGGTAGAGAGAGAGGGGTGGCGATCAATGGCCGCTACGCGCGGCCTCACTGACCTGTGGCTGCCCTTCTTCTTCCCAGCTGCCATCCTGGGCCAAACAAAAACATGCCGCAGGCCACGCGCCGTCTCCTACGCTTCACGATTTATTACGATTAGTCTTCCATCTCCCTTTTGGCTGTCTCTCTCTTTCCCTTTCATATTGCAAATTTATTTTAATGGCGCTACGTTAATGACTACTAATTTCTCTTTTTTTCACACGGCGTGTGACCTCCTTCTTTTACCATATAGTATAATCCAGTTGCTAATTCACTACTAGCCGATTTTACGCTCTGATAATTGGTCCCTGAACACCTGGCCAGATCAGAGAATACACTTCTCTCTGTGTACAGCTGCCCGGAGAGGGCAGGGAGGGCTCATTATTCACCCCACTACTAGGGCGGTTAAGATCAAAAATTTGTTGTTTGACTGCTCCTAACAGTATTCCGGAAGCTTTTTCAAAGGCCAAGAATCTTGGTACAATACTAGTGGCAATGTTAGTTGCAAGCAAATACACCTCCCGTCAGACCTTTGTTCCTGCAGTCTATTTTCCAGCAGATTGACTACTATTATTACCTATTTCTATAAAATTTTATGCCTTTTAAACCCGAATACTGCCAAATTAGCCTGAAAAATGTCTCCTGTGAGGTCTGATTCGTCCTATTATCTTCTACTATTTCCTTCTAGTAATAAACAGCTCATGTTTCCAAACATGTGGCGGCAATCTTGCATTATTGACCCCCTCGAGCAATCGATGAATCAATCGCGGTCAGCCGTACAACTGTGTTTGTGCGGGAGAAAGACCGGCCCGTCCAGCGACCACCTCCAGTTTGGTCTCCTTTTTCATCTTTTTGCCCCTTTTCAACCGACTACTCCATTTATTTACACCCTAGCGGAAGACATCTGGTTAAACAACCCCTCTCTTTTGGAAATCAGCTGTTTTTACCAGTCGACCTTCTCCGTTTTCGTCCTCTTGTGTTTACGGGTGTCATGATAACGGAAAAAAAACGAGAAAGCAGTACTTTAACCCAATTATTACTATTCGTACCTGCCCTTTTGGGGACTAGACTGCCCTTTCCTGGTCAGTTTGCCCTTGTCGGAAGTTTCTCCGGTCGCGATGATTCGTCGTCTGCACTATTCCTTTTCTGACTAATGCCGGTGATAGCCATAGGCACTAAAAGCCTTTTACTTTACTATTTGCACTAGTTTAGCGCCTTTTTGACAATAAATTATAGCAGAATAACCTTGCGATTCTGCCGTAGATTGTTGAAAAACGAGAGAGATGTTATCAACGGGGGACCGGAAGATGGTCAAACCTGGCTATTTTGATCTTTGGAATCGTTAAGCTGCTTCCTCGAGATTTCTTCGCACCTTTCTGTCTCATTTGAGTCAGCTTGTTTGCTAACAAGGTCAACCAAATCTTGCATAGATAAGAGGATTACTTCCACAATTTGCTTGCTTGCACATGCTTGTATTTCCGAAAAGACACGTACTTTCCCGTTGTTTTTCGCTATTCTTTTCATTTGAAGTAGTGGCAAACCCCGACTATTAGTTTCTCGAAGTGTGCCTTGCCGTGAATTGTACAATTCAAATGGCTCTCCTTTCTGTGAGAACCAATCTGCGCACCATCATGATATGTTTGCGTTGGTAGTATAGATTTCGCATAGATCTCCCTTCTACTGGGAATCTGGCAGATAGACCAGCACCGGCTCAACTTGAATTAACGCTGATTAGGCGGGAGGATCAAAGCTTATCTATCGTAAAGCTGGTCCACTATTATCACACCTACCGTTTGGTATCATCTCTCCCTCTTTAACGAATGTTGTTCTCTGTTTTCACTTACGTAACACATTTTTTCGGCAAAAACTAAATCATCGTAATGCATCTTGACAAGGCGATATCTCCGATAACCCGTCCTTGTTGCCAGTACTTGGTTTTCTCCTTCCACAGTTCCCTCTTATCAAATTGCGTTTCATTTAAACTTGATTCTTTTTCAGATGGACGATCCCGGTCCGAGTACGGGAGAGCCCGACGCGGCGGTGACTGAAGTCATCAACAGCGTTGTATCCGAGGTGGCGCACAATGACGCCGTTGTGCCGCTCGATTCACCGTCATTTTCTTCCTCGTCTTGTTCTTTGGAGACGGCGGGCTCTTCCGAAAATGTGACGGACCATGAACAAGTAAAATCCTTTTTCTTTTTTGTTAAAATATGGCATTTAGGAAATAATCGGGCCGGTTAAAAAGAGAAAGGGACGTCCTCCGAAAAATAAGCAGCACGAGGTCCCGTCATCGCCTCCTAAAACGGCGAAGAAGCGCGCTCCTGCGAAGAAGAGGAAGTCCTCAGATGATGAAATGGGCAAGGTTGGCACTTTTATAAGCTTCCTGCACTTTATTTTCAGTCTCCGAAGAAGAAAAGCCGCCCACCGAAGGCGCCGGCATTGAGGTTGACATCCAACCGCGACAACGCAGGAGGATGTCTGTCTCAGAAAATGTGCAAAAGACCCAGAAGGCGATCCGATACTCCTGATCCATTTGATGACGATGATGAGGAATTTGTACGTTTTAATTGTTCTTTTTATCTTATCATAAGATGTTTCAGGAGCGTGTAACCAGTAGAATGACTCTTCCTCGTAAACGTGCTATTGAATTTCTCCACAACGGTGTCATCGCCTCTACAAGCGCTCCTCCGTCTCATGTGTAAGTTCCAGTTTAATTTATTTTTAAATATATTTCTATTTCAGTGAAAAAGAGCTGGCATTGGTGCCGTTCTCGCTTATTACTAAATTCCACAAAGATATTGAAGATGCCGGAGAGGTTGTGGATTTTCCTAATGATTCAATCGTCTTCACTTAGAATATCAAATATTTATCCTTCTGCAGAGCGTAAGGATTTCAGGACCCTCCTGTTTCCCTGTTTTATTGACGGGTTCCCAAATTTAGGTACATAATTTCGATTTCTTTTATGTTCAAAATTATCTCCGGTTCTACCTCCCTCCAACAATGTATTGTTGTATCAGAAATCATAACCTCAGCCCTTTTTAAGTACAATTTTCGGACTTTCGTGACCCTTTTGAGATCTCCTCAACTGTGCCTTTTACTTTTGTTTATGCTGCCATATTTTCCTATTCAAATCTTTCCGGTATTACAGAAATGTTGCAAAAATAAACACGTATTTATCAGAAATCAAACAAGTCCACCAATATCAAAGAGAAATACGTAGATTCGATTAATCACTATAACTTGGACAAAGGAAGTTGGCTACAGACATTGGGATCACTACAGCCGCCGTACAGTTACAATTTCGAGGAAGAGAAGGACCATTGTTCCAATTGTCTCCATCAAATATTTCCGCCTGTTCTTCTTTTGCTGAGGTGTTAGTTCCGCCAATCGAATATATTTTTCCGTCAAGAGTTATTGCAGCGCCACCAACGTCAAAAAAATAATTTTTAACCGGAGGTAGCCTTTTCCATTTTCCATTCAACTCATGAGGGTTTAACTGCCAGACGTCGAAAACGATGCCGCAGTCTTCTTTTTCACCGCTAGTTATTAGCAATTTGTTTTCATAAGAAACAAGGGAATGCCCAATGAGACCACAGGGAAGTTTGGGTAATTTGATCCAACGACCCAAACTATAGCATTCGACAGTGTCAGTTAATCGTCATTATTTCCTCCGGAAACAATGATTCGGTCATTCCAAACGACTGCGGAAGCGTTTGCTCTTGGATAATTCATAGGCCTAAAAATTTGACGTATAATTAAGACATAAGCAAGAACTCACGGCATCTTTGCCCATTCGTTCGTCTTCGGGTCGTATCTTTCGACTGTCTTTGTTCGAACACCGGCATCACTATCTCCTCCTACCACCCAAAGGCTTCCATTCCAAGCAAGACAACTTCGCGAAATCCAAGTTCGTTCGACGTCCATATCTGCCAGCCTCTACGGGCTGCGGCTTCAGTGTTACCCCAATTTCGTTGGGTTTCAAGGCACTTATAGCGTTGTGTACTGAATAAATTTCACCAAAGTCTAGATACAACGTACCTTTAATATAATTTTCTTTCAAATTTTTTCTTAAATTTTCCAAATCATTGTTTGTTTGAATTTGCAGACGTTCCAGATCGTGGCCTAAATCATTCATAGAAGCAAAAACTGAATAGGAATGATTGTCTCGGAAATTTTTTGTTTCCTACGTGACTAAAGGGTACTGCATGTCTTTCCAATTGTGTCTAAAGCACAAAACTTTGCAATGCTCAAAAATCATTTACCTTTCTTTTCAAGCTCAAATCGTCTCAATCTTTCCTTCAATTCTAGATTGTTTCAAAATGTCAATTTCCTGTTGTTTTTCAATAGCTACAGCCCGACCTTCATGCATCTCCATAACTGGATTCATTCCTAGCTGAAAATCAGAAATAAGAGAAGAAAGAAAGGAGATAAAGTCGGAAAAGCGCTTTTGTTGAGCCTTTTGATAAGGGTCGGTTCAGTTTCTCACGGCTGTCGAAATAAAGTTGACCCAGGGCCAATTTTAAAAAGATTGCAAACAGACTGTAATAAGTAAAATGAATAGCAATATTTTTGGTTGTGAACCTATGGATATACCTTATATTTTCAGTCATGTGGCACAGGCGACAAGTCCTAAAACATCTTTTCAGCTTTTTTTTACTTTAATTTATAAAGGTATTCGTCATCCTGAATGTTTCACAACGGAGAAACCAGGAAGCTTGCGAACACTGTAGACTTATCGTCTCGGCGACCCTAATTTCGGAACGAATATTGAATAGTTGATGCCACCAAAGATCCAGAGAGTTCAAATTTAGACAATTGCCCCATCCTTCGAAATCAAAAGGTAAAGTGGGCTGCCTGTTTGGAACAGTTTTATGTGTCTCTAAAATATATTGTCTCCATAGTTTTAAATCAAAATATTTATAAAATTTTGCGGGTGCCACAGTCCAGACTCTGGCGGTTTTAATGTTTCTGCACTTCGCGGGTATCGAGCGTCAGTGAACAATGTCACCGTATCAATTTAGCACGCAAATCGCCTTGTGATATGCAAAAACTTTGGATTTGCATTGGTTACTCGGGCAGTCGTGCATAAAATCGACGGACCCTTGCTCCACAATCATTTCTTCCGGGCTTACGATCTCACAGCAGCGGAAAAAAACGACTGAAATTTTAAAGAATCACAAAGTTTCATCGAAAGTGTTCCTGCCCTGTCCTATTCTATTCTTTTCTATTTCCATCGCTTTGCTCTCCTTTCTTGAGATCCTAATGTTCCTTTTCTAGGGAAAGGCACCGGGAGAACCCCTGCGCCCCAACCGACTTCTGACTCCTAAGCTGTCTACTGCTAATTCGCGTACGCGTGATATGAAAAAGAGCCCTAATGTGACTCAACGTGATCTTGAAGCTGGCGCGGCTGGAAAGGCCCGCGCCGCCCCTGATACTGTTGGAGGCTCTCGCAGAGCATCAGCTAAAGCAGATTTCGGATGTTCCCTCAATCAACTTCGAAACCTTATGGAGGCTCGTGGAGCCGAAGCCATTGTTCGAGTAAGTCGTCTTGATTTTTTTCTTCTACCGTTTTTCTTAGTTAGCCAATGAGCACAATGGTGTTGAGGGATTGGCCCAGAAGTTGAGAACCAGCCCTATAAAAGGTCTTTCTTCGAATGAAGCGGATCTTTCCAAGCGGTAATAGAGCCTCGTTTTTTTATATTTAAATCAACTTCAGTCGTCTCCATTTCGGCGCTAATACCATCCCTCCCGCAAAGAGTAAAAGCTTCTTTCGACTGGTTTTTGACGCATGCAGGGTAAACCTTGTTCCCTCTTTCCACACTTTTTTTTCTTTTTAGGATCCCACCCTCATAATCTTGGTCGTTGCCGGTTTCGTCAACTTGGGTCTTTCCTTCTATGATCCGGAGCCGGAGGTACCTCCTCCGATCATTGCTGTCGGCAATGCAACGCTTCGTAAGATTCTTGATTTACAAGAATATGGAAGATTTTAGCCACCATGATTCTTTCGACTACCCTCGAGCCTGAAGAAGAAAATGGCCATGGTACTGCTTGGATCGAAGGAGTGGCAATCCTGGCTTGTGTCATCGTGGTGGTGCTGGTGACAGCGATCAACGACTACTCCAAGGAGCGACAGTTCCGCTCTCTACAAGAAAAAATTGAAACCGGCCAGACGTTCTCTGTAATCCGAGACGGAGAAGCCAAGGATGTGCCCGTTTCGGACATCGTGGTTGGAGATATTCTTCGTGTCAAGTACGGAGATCTCCTTCCAGCTGACGGATTCCTCCTCCAAGGAAATGATCTCAAAGTAGGCTCCCCTTATTGATTTTCATTAAAGGGAACCTTAAGATTGATGAATCCTCTCTGACAGGAGAGTCCGATCACATCAAGAAAACCGTGGAATCCGATCCTGTCCTCCTATCCGGAACCTATGCTATGGAAGGCTCCGGCAAAATGCTCGTCACCGCTGTTGGTGTCAATTCTCAAACTGGTATCATTATGATGCTTTTGGGTGCTGGTAAAGCTGGTCTCGATGATGATTCTTCTTCTAGTAAGGGATCTGCCCTCCTTTAATTATTTTCTTTAGGTTCTTCTTCTTCCTCTTCTTCTTCAAGCTCTTCAAGCTCTTCTTCCTCTTCTTCTGGTTCTTCAAATTCTACCGACAGTAGTGACAGTAGCGACGATGGACTCATGTCCAAGAGTGTGCTACAAACAAAGCTAGCCAAGCTCGCTCTTCAAATTATCTACTGTGGTACAACTGTTGCCATCGTTGCCTTAGTTGTGCTGGTCACCCGCTTCTGCATCGAAAATTATGTCGTAGCTGGTCGCCCCTTCAATTTCGCCGACATTCAAATGTTCGTCAAGTTCTTCATCATTGCTGTGACCATCTTGGTCATTTCTATCCCTGAAGGACTTCCACTTGCCATCGCTTTGGCTCTCACCTATTCCGTTAGAAAAATGATGCATGACAACAATCTTGTCCGTCACTTGGATGCCTGTGAAACCATGGGTAATGCCACCTCAATTTGTTCGGATAAGACCGGTACCCTCACTACAAACAGAATGACTGTTGTCGACTCATACATCAATGGAAATCACTACGAGGGTCAGGACGCCCAGCCGACTGGCGCTAATCTTCCTGGAAATACCGTACACCTCCTGATGGAATCGATCTCCGTCAACAGTGCCTACAATTCAATGATCCAAGAGCCAACCAAACCTGGAGAGGCAATGCAACAACTTGGAAATAAGACAGAATGTGGTCTTCTTGGTTTTGTCAAAAAGCTTGGAGGAGATTATGCCGCCATCAGGAAGCAATTCCCCGAAGAAGATCACTTCAAAGTCTATACATTCAACTCCTCCAGAAAGTGCATGATGACCGTTGTCCGTCTCTATGAAAATGGAAAAGACGTCGGATACAGGGTGCACTGCAAGGGAGCCAGTGAAATTGTTCTTGGTCGATGCGCCTTCCTCCTTGGATCTGATGGAAAGCCTCATTTGTTCACTGCCGATCGTCTAAAGGAGATCATGGCTACCGTTGTCTCTCAAATGGCTAACAATGGACTCCGTACGATCTGTGTCGCCTACAAGGATTTGATCAGGACATCGGCCCGTGAAGCAGACAAAACTGAGGTATTAGCAGCATCCCTTCATTAGTATTTTGTGGTTTAGATTCCTTTCGAAAAAGACGAGGAGATCGAATGGGACAATGAGGAGGAGATGTACCGAAACTTTGTTGGAATTGCAATCTGTGGTATTCAAGATCCCGTCAGACCGGAAGTGCCTGCAGCTATTGAAAAGTGTCGCAGGGCTGGTATCACCGTCAGAATGGTAACAAATCCACTCGACTCGATACATTTTTGCTCAGGTGACGGGCGACAACATCAATACTGCTCGAGCCATTGCCACATCTTGTAGAATCTTGGAACCTGGAGAGGATTTCCTCGCCATGGAAGGGAAAGAATTCAATGAGAGAATCCGCGGAGAAGATGGAAAGGTGTCCCAGTCCAAGCTGGATCAAATCTGGCCGCGACTTCGTGTCCTCGCCCGTGCCCAGCCAGCCGACAAATACACCTTGGTCAAGGGTATTATCGACAGTAAAGCTACAGCTCAAAGGTATCTTCCCAAAGATTTTTGATGACACTGGATTTACAGAGAAATTGTGGCGGTAACCGGTGATGGAACCAACGACGGGCCTGCTTTGAAGAAGGCTGACGTCGGATTTGCCATGGGAATTGCTGGAACAGATGTTGCCAAGGAAGCTTCTGACATTATCCTCACTGATGACAATTTCACTTCAATCGTCAAGGCCGTCATGTGGGGAAGAAACGTCTACGACTCCATTTCGAAGTTCCTCCAGTTCCAGTTGACTGTCAACGTCGTCGCTGTTATGACCGCGTTTGTTGGAGCATGTACCGTTTCGGATTCTCCTCTCAAGGCTGTCCATATGCTTTGGATCAATCTCATTATGGACACCTTGGCCTCCCTCGCCCTGGCTACAGAGGTTCCCGGTGAAGATCTCCTGAACAGGAAGCCTTACGGAAGGAAGAAGTCGCTGATCTCTCGTACAATGGTCAAGAACATCCTCTGCCATGCCATCTACCAAATGATGATCCTCTTTACACTCTTTTACCTTGGTGACAGCATATTCGGCATCAAATCTGGCCTCTATGCCCCTCTCTTCGCTCCACCTTCCCAGCATTTCACCCTGGTTTTCAACGCCTTTGTCATGATGACCATTTTCAATGAGATCAACGCCAGAAAAGTCCACAATGAGCGAAACGTCTTCAAGGGATTGATTGGCAATCGTGTCTTCTGTGTCATCTGGGTCTCTACCTTCATTGGGCAGATCCTCATTGTCCAATATGGAGGAGCTTGGTTCTCCACAGCTCCTCTCACCCTTACTCAGGTATTACAGCTTTAATCTTTTAAGAATAGTTCGATTTCAGTGGATTGTCTGCATCATTCTTGGATTTTCTGAGCTCGCTTGGGGACAAGTCGTCGCCACCATTCCTAGCAAGAAGCTGCCCAAGACATGGAAGGTGGGCCGTGGAGAGGTTGCTCCTTCTGCCATTCACATCAACGGAGACTACCAAACCCGTGTCCGCTCCCGTGCATTGACCGTCCGTCGCTCTGGAAAGTCTCTCTGGCTGAAAGGAATGGTCATCCTTGGAAACCACGTAAGTTTCTACTCTTTCTAACGCACGAATTGTTTTCAGCTTCGTGTCCTCCGTGCATTCCAATCTCGTGAAACTTCCAACTTTGGTAAAACGGCTCCTAAGATGACTGCTGAGGCTGCAGAGCGCTGGAGAGCCAGCTACAGGAAATATCGGCATGAGCGAAAACAACAAAAGCGTAAGCAACCCTCTTCTTGCCTGGTCTGAGTTCAAACTTTTAGAAGCTGCCGCTGAAAGAGCTGAAGCCGAGATCAAGAACGTTTCTGAAGAAATCAAGGAGAAGAAGAAGACTTTCCGCAAGGTCAAACACGTAGCCCGTGGTCGTTCTGCTGTAAGTCATTAGTCATCAGACAAAAAATAATAATCAATTTTCAGGAACGCCACTCAAGAAAGAGGAACATTTCTTTGACCCCTTCGGAAGCATCTAATGTTTAAATATTTACTTATTTAACAGTCATTCGTATTTGTATTTTCTAGTTAATCGTGACTAGAACCCGTAGAGAAAATGTAATTCTCGTGCCTTTTTATCCTTTGCTTGATATTTGAAAAACTGAAGAAGCGTCAACATTAAATTGTATTTATTTGGTAAATTTGTTTTATATTTTAAAGGATTGTTTGTCTGCAAAGGCGGGTAGATAGATTTCACAAGATTGACCAGCTGCATAAGCAAAAAAAGTCGTGTATCGTCTGGAAAGAAATCCCTGTCTTGGACAGCTTTCGTTGTTATTTCGAAAAGTGTCAGTTCTTCTAGACCGAGTGTACAGTGAGTTATTGCAAATGGACCCGCCGGTGAGTAAGGGTGAAACGAAATGCCCCAGGTGTGGATCACTTCTCCCAGTGTCTTTACGTTGATAACAAGTGTTCTTCTTGTTTTTCTTTCTTTAACTTATTTCCTTCAGTATATTCCTAACATGGATATTGTCAACTGGGCTCTCTTTATGGAGCGTGTTATTGCAAATGAACCCGCCGGTGAGATGCAACAGGTATCCTTGTGATCTATCTAATAACTTCCTAATATTAAGACACACACTTCGACCAGTAATGAAAGTGATCCCAACATTCAGTCGGACCCGGGCAAAATCAAACACGAAAAGAAGAAGTGTAAAGGGGTCAACTGGTACGCTCATATGCCCAAAGGACCTCCACCAAGAAAGACCCCGGAACAAGAGGAAACATCAAAGGCTGCGAAGAGTCAGCTCCGCAATTTCATCGCAAAGGTCAGTTGTTTTCTAACGCTTTCTTTTCAACTTTTTTTATTATTCTACAGTTGAAAATTTAGAGAACCGTTGACAAGCCAGTTCCCTCACCGATGTCCAATTTCCCAAATCTATCCCCATTCCCTACTATTCCCGCTCCTCGTGTGTACCAGTTTCATCAAACGATTGTGCCCCGTGTCTATGCTGATATCCCGTCACCTAGCTCGTCTCCCCATATTACTCATGTGATTCCGTTTACTGCTCCCGAGATTTCGTCGGAAGAGCTCACCCCGCCGGCGTTCAACCTCAGTCCTCTTCAAATTTTCCACGGAACGGGTGAGCTCGCCAAAGCAGTCGATTATCGCACATGTGATCCAAACTGCTGGTGTGGCCCCCCCACCTCCCAGAAGTGATTCATAACGAAATTGTAATTTTTCCTATTATTTTATCTGGTAACATAGCATTTCAATTTTTATTAAAGATTTATTACTCATTTGGAATTGCTGATCGATAGTAAGGACAGCGACATGAACTTTCGTCGTAAGGACCGCAGTCGATATCGCATGTTCCTTGGTCGCTCCTTCCGCATTTACAAAAATGCTTTCCTTCATGGTTCATAACATGTTCACAACCCGAGCGGATACCACACTGAATAATTATGGAAGAGTAAAACACTAGGACTACCTGGTCAGCGCTAACAGCTGATGTGCAAAGGAGGATTAAAAGAATGAGAGTTAACATGGCAGACTGACAAATTGTTTAGACTCGCCGTTTATATAGGCGTTGAGCTTTCGGTCAAAATAAACGAAAGATGTTTTTCTCTCTTTCTATTGAAAACAGTTGACCACGGATCAACAGCAGCAGTTATATTGTTATTTAGCTTCTGTCCATTAACCTTCTTCATTTGCACAGAATATTGATCAAGAAAAACCAAAATTTATTCGAATTTATTTTTAAAAGCAACAAAGAACATATCCTTTGGGGCATTATTACCTTCACTGTAATTTTCACACTCGCCCCGGACCACGGTCGGCTCAAACCACACTACTTTTTGAAATCCGACCTGATAAAGCTTCTTTTCTATGCAGTCTTTAGTGTATAGGTAGACGTTTCTGCCATCTCTCACACGTATGACTCCAAGAATAAATCCTTCTTCTTTTAACAATGACAGGATACATTGAAAAGTTCCATTTAGCTTCTCCGGCTCAACCTGGTTGAAAGTGTAGATACCCACCACACCAACGTATTCTTCGGCTATCGGTTCGTCGAAAATACTGTGGTTCTTGAATGTGAGACCAGCACAGTTGGCATACGTTTTCTTGGCTTCTTCGACCAAGACACTGTCCATTTCAATTCCGACGACTGGGCCAGTTCCAGACTTTAGTACATCGTGAGCTATCCTTCCTGAATTAGCGCTGTTGTACATTTAGTAGCGGCCTACCATTTTGCGCCCCGATTATGAGGACTTTCTGACGGCGAAGGAATGCGCCGGTAATTCTCGTAATCGTAGGAAGTACGACAGATTTGTAGAATTGGTTACTAGCCGGACTCATGATAATGGAAAGAAAAAATGCCTGTAAGACGGGCGTCTGTGTGTAGAAAAGCTATCGATTTACAGAAAAGGGAAACCAGGGTGGAATACGAATTTCTCCCACGATAGATTTGTCTGCGAGAGACAAACGCGTGGGCAAAAATATTGAACGATCAGCAGTAGCCTAAAACTATTATTCAAGGAATAGGAAGACAGTCGGTGATTCACGGAAAACAGAACAAAACAAATAAATATATGAAGGAAATAAGTTTTTTGGGAGAATGTAAATGATATTAGGAAAAACGTAGTTATGCAAAGAAATTACAGAACGAGAATAAAACTGAACAGTGTGGTTGGTATTTATTTGTCCGTGGGAAGTCAAGCCACACCTGATATGGAAAGCATGGTAGTAATGGGAGTAGTTTAGAAAAAATTCTACAATAGATGAATCAAGTTCTGTACATCTCCCTGAAAAACATAGGCTGGTTATTTCGATAATTCGATATCAAACATACCATTCTCCTATTGTTGGCTCATTTACTTTTTCTCTTAAACGCCATGAAAGAGATATCTCGTGGGTTGGCTCCTTCTCTCCAATATTTAATTTGATCCTTAACTTTGACTGACGGAAGAATCCAAGTGTTTTGGACAAACCCAGCTTGGGTTAATTTTTTTGTCCGTCTTGGACATCCGCTGCAGTGCAGGATGTAATCCCAACTATAACGCCATCCTCTTTCGTCTGATGTTCTTTAAAGTAGGCAACAGTTCCTCCGGTTTTTTGTATATTAGACTGTACAAACAGACCGCTACATCGAAATCTCTGCTATCCAAATTGTGTGCGTCTACGTTTTTAAACCGCAGGTTTCTCCTCTTCCCAAAAGATTCATTTGCATCTTCGTACGGGTCGCTATTGTTTTCGATGCCAATAATTTGTTTAAGTTGACTTTGAAGCAGATCGTGGGCTAGAACTCTTAAATTGTTAATATTACAGTAATTTTGCGAGCGGCAGTAATACCGTCTTCGGAGCCCATGAAAAATATGAGAAATGGGAAAAAGCGAACGGTTTTCTCACGATTGATCTATATTTGAATGATAATCGGGGAAGAAAAAATATCGACTGTCATAGTGGATTGCAAATAGGACAATGCTGATGACTTCACAGAAACGACAGTACAAAAAGAGTGTCGGCATCATTTCTAGACGACCACCCATCCTGAAAATTAATAAAAATGGTTTTCCATAAAATAATGGAAAAAGAGGGAGCAAATGTCTAATTGGCTACGGAACTAGAAGATCAGCGGAAGAAAATTGTGCTGATATTCAATTCCCAAGCCAGTCAACGATACCGAGAAGCTCCAACTCCTTGTTTTTTAGAAGCTGTCCCCACAATTCTGTACCCGGTAATGATGAAATAACATCTTTGTCCTTGGATAATAAACAAGTTTATTTGAGATCTCAATAAATATCACTTTCCCCCATCTTTCCCTTTCTTCTTTTCTTCTATCGGTTGCGGTTCATCTGAGGAGCTTTATAAGCCACGCGGGGATTCACATTGGGAAGACTGGCATGGTAGCGGCGAGCACGGAGCTTGGCACGAAGACGGTGGATTGTGAAGAAGACACCAATACTGAAAAGATCGGCGTCAGGAAGTCAAATAGGAAGTTGACTCACGCGAGAAGTGTGAAGATAGTGATGGCGAGACCGAAGTGACCGAGAGTACTGTGCTCGCCTGAAATTACACGTCACTTTTTTGGGGATATTTTTTTATTGTAGTACTGCATTAATTTTACAACTTTCTACAGAGAATCTAGTAGAAAATGTTAGGAAATGCTTGCTACTATCTCTTTGTGCTTTTGTGGTAACGGAAGTAGACCAGCTGACGAAAAAAGCACCACCTCCGCTATCTTACAAACCCGTGTTGAACTGTCAGAAAAGATAAGGCAAACGTTACGCACGTTGAGGAACACCGGCATTGGTAGAGGCGACAAACTTCTGCGTGTTCTCGTCAAGGACAGAATCCATCCTACAAAATGATGAGATCCAAGGGACAACCGCCCGCCGACAGGACTATCTGAAAAGTTTTGGTAACCTACGGCAACAGGAAAGCTTGAAGATGAAAACAAATCCCGCCCCCGAGGTGATGAATTAAAGGCACGCGGATAAGTACCAATTAGGGTGGTTAAATTATAGTTTATCTCAATAGCGGCAGGAGCAAATGTGGCGGGATACATTGTAGTTCGTCGGTAAAAACTACAACAAAATACATTGGAATAGATTAAAATATCCGAATGAGTACACAATGAGAGAAACTCAGAAAGATGTTTCCTAAATGAAAAGAGAAAGCTATTTACTCACATTGCATTCTATTAGATCCGGGCCTAGACTTCAATATGTTCTTTATGTCCTCCCCCATGTTGAGATATGCGGTCAGTTCCTCTATTAATGTGAATCACTTTTGGTTAACTACCTGATGTTGCGTGTTCATGACGTGTTTCACCCACAAGCGTTTTTAGCTCACAGGCACCTTATCGCACAAGGCTTGGACAGTATAAAAGAGCCGTCGTGGAGAAGATGGAACAAGCTAGCCGATTGCCTTCGATAAACTACAAATATGCCGATGGAAATCCGCGAAGAAGACTATACTGTAAGTCTTGTTTTAAATATATTTACCAAATATTTTCTAGGTTACTGAGGAGGTCACCCCCGAGCTCTGGTCCCAACTAGAAGAAATCCTTGACGAAATTTTTATCAACCAAGACGATGTGACCCTCGCCCTCTTGAAGAAACTTCCCAACTGCCGAATTGCTTTCCTTGTACGAAATGAAGGTAGCATCCAGAAAGTCCGCTAATACAAGATTTTATAGATGGTCGCCTGATCTCAGCTCTCAGTGCTGTTTTTACTCAAGATTTGGTCTATGCTAACTTTTATGTGACAAGGAAAGAATTCCGCTCCTCTGGGTTTGGAATGTACTTGATCGCCTACTTCTACGACGAGATGAAAAAGATTGACCGATCTTTTATAGGCAAAGCCCGTAAGTCAAACAAAAAGCGTCGTTAATTAGCTGCTCCAATTTAAGGGGCCTCAATGGTGGAGAAGTATATGACCGGTCCGGTTGAAGCTGAACCTCTCTGGGAGATTTTCAACGTCTATCCGAAGTCCAAGAAAGAATTACTGTCTATGTTTCCTCCTCACAATAATAATTTCGACATTGTCTCGACAGAGAAGCTCACGCCGGAACTTTGGAGCTCTTTGATCAAGTTCGACTACAAAGTCACGGGAGCAGACAGGTCAACCTTCCTCGAGCTCTTCGTCCCCATGGTTAAAGGTAATTTTCTCAGATAACTGGTGATTATAACCGTCTCGGTTAAGGTGTCGTAATTGTCGACTCGAATGGCGAAGTCACGGGATATGCAGCCACCAGGCCTTGTAGACATCTCCCGAATAAGTGGCAGATCGCCCCATTATGGGCAGAAGATGAGGAAGCCGCCAGTGCACTTTTGGAATATTTGATGGATCAGATTGAAACAGACGTGGACTTCATTGTCCAATGCCGGAAAGAAACCCAAGGAGGATACATCCTGGAACAAGCTAAAAAGAAGAATATCCAAATGAAGATGGTCGCCTCTGTCGTCGACTTCGGACGAGTTGCCTGCGCTCCGAAATACGTCGAGAAGATCAACAAACAGCTGATGTTTGTGGCAAATGGATGTGCAGCGCATCCTGACGCGTAGACGCACTTATTTTACCTGATTCTCCCCTACGTGTATTGTAAATATTGTACTTTAAATCTGCATTATATTTTCTGTACATATTCACTGTAGATAAAACTTCCTGGACATTGAAGCCTGGCTTATCAGAAACGGTTTCATTAATCAGCTACTCGTCATTTCCTGATTAAACTTACAAAAAGACCGAATGATGTATAGTTCCGATATGAGTCCGTATTTTTTACAGGAGATAGCGGCTTCATCATAGCCGTCTTTGGGGGAAGGGAACTGAATATAGCTTCCAATGGACTCGTCGGTGTTTGTTCTTGGGTTTCTTATGAATGTGGCCAAAGCATAGACAACACTTCTGAAAAGACTTTGTAGAAACAAGTGAGTATTCCAACCCAACCAAAAATATCAAGCATAGGAGCAGAACCAAAGTAATAATCACGCCGGAAATGGTATCATAAACTAAATTTGGATTCCTATCAAATGTGTTCAGATATGACTCACGCAGGTGTTCCCCAGATTCGGTGCTTAGATTGGTGACAGTTTTTTTCAGGGGGTCAAGCGGCAAAGTGACAGGGTAGAGCTTTCCCATAGCTGAAACGAGCAGCCAGGACGCAAATTCGGGAAGTAAACGTGGTATCCTTGGGCAACCTCAAAAAGAATCAATGGAAAGCTGTAACCAGATTAGGAAAAGTTCTAAAAATCAAGGTTTCACTAATTCCAGTAGGTAAATGTCGCCGTAGCAGCAACACGTCATAGCATAGAAATGATTTATTGGCTACACACATTTCCATAATATGACAAAAGAACAATCCTCTCCTTTAAAGAAGTTTCTCCTCATCGGGATCTTTTTCAGTTCGAATAAAATAAGGAAGAAGGAAATCTGTTAATATGAAGACCAGAAGACCACTATGCGACCAAAGCACAAACTCAAAAATTAGACTTATCACCAAACAAAGGAGGTCATATGTGAGGGACTCGAAGAACACGACCTGAATTCGGAAGTCTGCTATTTTCAAGGTAAACCAACTGTCTCCTCTTGTCTCTTTTGCTTTGTGTTGTTATTTGGTTGAGTTAACTTTCGGATAGCTTGCATTCTGGAACCACAAATCAGAAAAAAAGTGAGCGTGGGCAACAAGAGAGGGGTCTTATCTGTGGGGTAGACTGATTGACGGCGAGGAATCTGAAAAAGACTGGCGGACCGTGCAAAATGACCGGTGAGCACTGCCTTCGACAGTTCATCTTATTGGATTATTGAGGGAATTCTGAGGAAAAAGTTATCCAAATCGGTGAAAAATATAGGCAGAAAGAGAGATGCGACAATATTTTGGGAAATTAGCAATAAAAACTACCGATATTTAGATTTTAACTAACAAACGGCCTGGCAATTTCCAAGAAAAGCAAAAAGAAAAGAAGACCTCTGGAGAAGTAGGCCGCTTAGCAGATAACAGCCGGTGCGCTTTCCTTTTATCGTTATTTATCAGTCAATACACGTACTGTTTTGTATTTGTTGTTATCCTCGTCCAATGTCACGAGAGATTTGAATAAACAAAAGTACAGATTCATTGTCGTTTACAGTCTTCAATACACAGGTGTTTTTCTCATCGTGGCACAGCTTTGGACCAAGCAGTCGCCAGAAAATTCTGAAGATTGATCCATCGATTTTGTCTGTCCTGCAGTGTCACTGTGTGTTTGTGTTGTTGATACATTTGAAAGCCTCTGTCATTGAATTTGTTGTCCAAGAGGTCGAAAAGGTGCTCGTTGTCCTCACAATACCATCCCAATGCAAATTCCAGCCGTTGCTGGAGGATTAGCTGTATAGGCTCAGGCAATCTGAAAATTCGAGGTCTGCACAAGGCTACATTGTCAAGACAACGGTCAATCTATCTTTAAAGCAGGCTGACTAATCTTTGAAAATGATGAAAATATGAGCAAACCAACCGATTGAACTCGATATCTCTAACTTCTTCATCGTCCAATCCCCATTGAAATGGAATTATGGTGATGGTTTCTCCCGTTGGCTTGACAAATTTGGTAACTTTTGGCATTTTCTGGAAAATAATTGATTATAGGAAGCGATGCAAAGAAATGGTTGTCAAGGAAGAAACTATCGATGGATATGGGTTTTATGACGTCGGCTAAAGTGTGTCTGCTATGGAATCAACGATAAACACAGAAACTTATGAACTCTTTGAAAAATAAATAAAAATAAAATGATTTAGAAGCATCCGATCCTCAAAACAGCTGCTATCTAAAGAGTTCCATCGAGAAATTATGAAACTCTGTGGTATCACAGCAAGCTCATTAACAGACTTATCCCCAAACAGAGAAAAAATGGACACGATTGTAGCTCTACCTGCGTAGATCGCGTGAATCCCCAGGATAAAAGAAACGCGGGTTTTCTGATTTCAAAACAATGTTGAAGAGATAAAATATCCAGCTCAGTTGAAAGGAAATGTATAGTGTGATAATATAGCACGCATTTTTACGCGAAGGTTATGCTGACCGCGAACTAAAAATCGTATTTAGACATAGCAAAATTGTAGTACCCCCGCAATCACCTGACCTCGCCTATAGCGACAGGGTCTCCGCATAAAAAGTGCACTTCTCAGATTTTGTCAATATAAACTTTTGAAAAAACAAGCGTCCCTCCTTACTCCCCTCGAAAAGCTGATTTCCGTGGTGTAAATAACTTTTCCAGCAAGTGGTATTTTGGAAAATGATTGGTAAACTTGAGCATCACCATTTATACCATGTGAGGTATCATTTTGTAGAGGCTTGTCTCCTGATTACAGCTGTGTTGTCTATATATCCGCAGCATTTAAAATATTGGAGTTGAAGCCAGTTGACAGAAAAGGCTTCAGGTTGCGGTCCCCACAGGTGGTCGGTTTTTTACTTTCTATAATTTTTTTAATTGCGCTGGATCCACGACACCGCCTGCTGTTCCACCGTACCAACGCCTAGAGCGGCCTCGCTGCTTTTTTGATGAGCAGAATTTCAATCTGTTGGACTTCATCTACCGGGTCACCTTCGTCGCCTCGCTTAACCACAAATACTTCTACTCTGCAATGTTTGATGCAATGGTTGATGGCAACAACAGCTGCGCAATATTCTAGCCAGTCTTCAAATTGTACCCATCTGAGGTGGAAGGTTTATTAGAACGTAAATTTATATATATTTTATATTTATGATACATGGCAAGTAATTATTATATCAAAGTCGTTGAGCTGTACGGCTACAAAGGATCCGCTGGAGGGAACAAGCTGAAATAGAAGGCTGTCAAATGGGAATGGGCCGAAAACTCACGCATAATATTCCTCGGTAAGATCGTAGAACTCGTCGTCATAAATCCCGCATTTGAAAGATGCGGTCTTGTAGGAGTAGTAAGCCACAAGGAGACCGACAGTTGCAGCAACGCCGGAGACCAGGATTACCGACTTAGATACCATCTAAACTTCGTTATGAGCATTACCTCTGATTTTTTTAACCAGCATACTGGAAGATATAAACGGACAATAGAGACAGACACGTAAGAGGTATGCATTGGATGCGGAAACCAGAAAAAATGCAAACAAGTAAAGTAATCACTATTTATTGAGTTGACAGAGTATACTTTGATGGGCCGTCGTCCTCCACGCTGTATCCAAAGCCACCTTCTTCTCCAGAGCAGAAGAGTCCTGCCTCTCCCTCATCTTCAAATTCAGAATCATTTCTGAAATTGAAAGATTGTTTTACTGTAAATAGACTACAAACTCATCAGCTTCGGGTTCTGGATCAGTCCAGAAGCAAATGGCCAAGAAGGTAACCACTGGCATCATCAGGAGAAGAGCAGTGGACCAGGCTTCAGGGTACAGTTCTTTGAAAACTGCTAAGAGACGTTTCATGTGTTACAGGATATCTTACTTTCGGCTGAGAAATTCCTCTTCGGAGAGAGGATGAGATCCCAGCGCATGGCTCTGTACATAAAGTGGACAAGATGAACTTTGGAAAGGTAAAAATATAGAAACTACTTTTTCAGATAAAATCGGATGTTTCACAGATTTACTTAGCATATTTAAAACATTTTACGTGTTCACTTTGTACAGATAACTGATGAGAAGCACCTCTTCACTCCATTTCATGGGTCTCTTGAAGTGGAGCAACTGCTAAAATATCACGGGATAACTGCAATCCAGACAGCACCTACTTTCATCAGGGGCAAAAAGCTCTTTAGCTCCGCAGGGGCAATCGCCCCATGTGCCCCCGTTTTGGACGGCCGAAGCAATTCTAGAAATTCTTTTATTCAGGGTGGAGCACTTACTGAATGCGCCCTGTAAGAGCCACGAGGAGAACGACGACGGTCAATATGACGAAAAGCATTGTGGCAAACATTCTTAAAGAAATTACAATGGACCTTAAGAAGATTTTAAAGAAAGCGAAAGGCACAGCCTCTTATCCAAAAATAACAGCAAAGAGGGAACATTTATACTACAAAATACAGAAAATATCGAGGGGCAGGGAGAACAAACACGAAGGGAACTTCTTAGATACCTCCAGACTTCTTCAAGTCTAAAATGTTTTTCTTATTGATAAGCAGCTTCCTTACGCAAAGATAGGGACAACAGCAGAATGTTTCGGATGACAAGAAGGAATAGATAAAAAGTAAACGAGACGGTCAGCTTCCGGATAATGGTCCGGAACGACAAATGTTCTCGGCGTCCAAAGCGGACCCTGAAAGACAACGGTTGATATCTACTGTTTGCTTACAGAAGGTCCAACATGGAGACGCAGAACGGAAGATGGAACAATATCCAAATGATGGAACTAATCTTGATCATTCTAAATTACTGTAAAGAAATCATATTAAAATTCTGGAGGTATTTGGGAAAAAACCGATGATATGCAAAAAAGCGAAGTGATTTTAATTAATCTTTATAACAGAATCTTTTCTCAAAACAGCGAATCCACAAAATTAGGTGGTGCTTTCGTCGTGTCTGCGGCTGTACTCATAGTGACAGGTGACTGGACACCGGTGATCGGTCCTAAATTCTACTTTTTGTCATTACTACATAGAAAAATTACACTGTGCATTCCTTATTCGTGCAGCAGGCGAGAAGAATGATGCAGACTACGATGAGAATAATTAGGATGATGGTGACCAGCATATTCTGATAAAGGCTGTATGAAAAGTAGGATTAGTCAAAAGGTATCTGGTAGACCAAGGCAAACAATACTAACAATACGAATAGATATATTTAATGATGGAGAAAACAAGAAAAATATTATGCGGCAAGACGAAGACACCGGTAATGCACCTAAAAATTGATAGAAATCGATGACTATAGCCGTACCCGTAATATTTCGACGATCTGCTTACAAAAAATAGCCGACAATGGCAAATGCACTAATAAGAATGTAGGTTACATCCCAAATGGCTTCAATATCATCGGGGTCTAGGCCGACACTTCTGAAGATGTAGACAAAGAAGGGCAGCATACTGTAAAAAATGGACATAATGAATTTCAGCAGAGAATTCGAGAGTGAAAGACGAGGAAGAGCCGAGATGAGATAGTTGCAGAAAAGAGACAAAATTGAAGGAGGAAAGAATACAATAAGAGGATTGCAAGCCGAAGGTGATTTTAATACCGTGAAATAGTTTAAAGGAAACCTGGTGGACTGGCGCGGGTTACTGCAGGCGCCAAAAATTAAATTACAAAATCTCGGTTTTCGAGAAAAACTAAATATACCATCAGAATCAGCGTAAAAAGTTACGTCGAATGAGCTTTGTTTTAGATGTTTTCATAATTTCTGCGAGGAGTAATCGCAAAAAAAGTGCGAGTACGAAAGTGCGAGTGCAGTCGTTGCGGGACCACTTCGCTCGGGCAGCCAGTCCCCAGGCTTCCTTTAAACTTGCTAAATTTTCCCAAATTCGATTGGTTAGATTTTTATTCCACCTTTACAGAAGGTGTATTACCACCAAAATCTCGAGTAATTTGTCCACATTTGCCATACTATCTTCCTACCGAATTAACGTCATCCTCTCATTCCGTCCATTAATATTTAGTTTACATATTTTCTGGTGATATTTATATTTCAATCCGAGTCACACATCTTGCACTTTTGTGCGTTTCCGCGCAATATCCGCTGAATTTCTCCCTTTACTACAGCGATTTCTTTAAGCGGCAGTCATGGCTGATTTTCCCAAAATATTTTTTCCCTGTTTTCGGTTGAAATCGCTGTAGTAAACTTTGAAAATGCTCGGCTGGCATAGAAATGTGCATACAATCGCAAATCGTCATCTGGTTGCCTGCGTTGGACGATATTTTAATTGGAGGAGCTGCACTGTAAGTGGCTTCCTTTAACACGTGTCATTTTGGCTGTCACCGCGCGGCTGTGTCTGTAAAGTCGATATCCCCTTATCACTTTTACATCCACTCTTTCAATCTTCGAGGATTCATAAATCCAGAAAGAGGTTCAACTTCTAAAAAAAGAAAAACGAAACAAAAAGCCATAATCTACCTGTTTTATGAGCAGTTATTCACTGACCTTTCAGCTGTTTCTGTTCTGTTAATTCACCCCTCTTGCGCGAGTTCCTACCGCTCTCTACCCCAAAACTTAGCTGTTCTCCTTTTCTCCAAAGATCAGAAATGGAGTTTATCCAAGATATTTCATCACACATCGAACTGTTTTGAGCAATAACAACAAATTCCGTTGGAGCTGAAAACATGGGATCAAACAAGGAAGAAACTGATTACCTGTGTAAGCACTCATTATTCAAAAACTTCTATCAAAAATGAAGCATTTTTGGCCTCTCGGTAAAACGCATATTTCTGTAAATGAACATTAACAAAGTTCAAAGCTAGTTCTGGTTGCTAGCCCGTACAAAGTCATTGAAAATAGATAAATAATGGAATATATTTGTTTCCAAACAAAATCGTATCAATAGTGAGAAATATGAGCGGATATGTGCACAATGCTGACAAAAATACGGCAGTCTAGAAGCCGGCCGAGTGAATCATGAAGGGGCAGACAGAGGCACGTGTCGTAAGTACAGAAAAAAAACGAATTTTGGGGGCAAATGACGATTTGAGCATTGGACGAACGGTTGTGGGCAATTGGATCATGTTCTATTCTGGTACTCTTAACGGGGAAACGGTGTCGGCTCCCGCTCTAAAGACAGAAGTTAGTCTAACAAATGGCTAAGCTTACGTTTTCTCTCCTTTTTATCAACTCTCTTATGCAAGAACTTCGGTGGAAGAGGACGATTAGGCTTTAACGCCAGCTTCAGTCCTTCTAATTTTGCTAAAACTTCTTCGGCATTGGACTGCTGGGTCGGGTTTGCAGCTGCAGCTGTGGATGTTGAGGGAGCGGATGTCGATCTGCTTCTTTGCCTGGAAAAAAATGCCAGAAAAATTTATTGGAAAGAAATCTACTCCATTTCCATGGCACAATCTCCTTCAGAACGAGTCTTCCTTCTGATAGGGCCATGGCTATTGGGTATCTTCACAGTGACCTTTTTCCTACTGAAAATTACTGGTCAAAAATGTTAAAGAAACGACTCACATTGCCTTTTTTCCATCTTTCTTTGGAGATTTGTCTGTACGGTGGGCCGCTGGCATATTTCTCTTTTTTTCGGGTAAAAATTTAGCAAAACAATAAGATATTTCATGGCTTAACCATGTAGAAAAAAGTAAAAATTATAGCAATGATACGTTTTTCATGCTGGTTTAAAATTGATATTTTAACCAAATTGAGCTCTTTTAAAGAGATAAACAACGGGCAAAGAGATCGATTTTACCACGCTACATAAGAGTGGATCTGTTCTCATCGGAGTCGTGGACAATCACTGGGAGAAATGATTCCCTAGAATTCGATCATGTTTTTGGTTCACATTGGGCCTACGTCTGGGTGGATCTCGTCGTCTGACAAAGGATTTCATCGCCTCTATCTCGACCGTGTAACTGCCAAAATAGCCAACAATAGAAAGACCTAAAAATGGTTTTTAATGTCTTTTGTGAACTTACGCGACTGGGACGAAGAGAAGCATGGCTCCTACTCCAATAAGAGCAAGTACATTCAAATCCATCCTAAATAATTTTTAGCTCCATTTTGCAGTTTCGAAAATATCGGAAAGGACCAAAAATTGCAGGTTTAAACAAAAAAATTCATTATTTTACAGTACAGAGTTACAAATCCGCTGCGGCACTTTCAAGCGTAGCGATAGCTTCAGAGAATCTATTTTCTAGATCGTTTTCGGGACTCTCCTGCCTGTTGCTAAACATGGTTTAATTTCTGTTACGCAGATTCTCTTACATCAATTCCATCTCCACTGATGTCTCCGAAGTGTTAGGCTCGTTTTCCCGGATGCAGAAAAACCTAGAAAAGTGTCTTCTCTCACAAAAAAAAGTAGATGACTAACCAGCTGAGGATGATGGTGGTTGCCGCCAGGATCAAAGAGAGACAAATGACAAGGTAGAGCTTCGCTTCCATCTACAAACGTCTACGTTAGACAGAAGCTAAGGAAAAGATATAGATTAACGAGATCGAAGATAAGAGAATGAATTTGACAAAAAAACCTTCGTTTGGGCGATTTTTGTTTATTTATGCCGCAGCGCGAGGCGTTTCGTCCCCAAGCGGGGCTCGCTTACTGTAAAAGGCCACCCACGTGCCCCTTTTTAGAGAAATGAGTAGAATTATAAGAACTTATAGGGGGTTTATAAGAAAGGAAAGGTGTTCTTCGTTAGAATTCTGAAGATAAGTAGATGCGACGTTTTTGGCAGGAATAAAGTTGTCACCTGACTTGACCCCGGTCTGGCAAAAGCTGTGGCTTGAGCGCACCTGGAACAACATTTCACAAATTTTCTTATGTTAGTCGATAGGAAATGGGTTAAAGTTAAGAGGGTTAACCTCCAGCAAAATATAAAGAAAATACCCACGCGCTGAAAAATCCGAAAGGAAGATTTCTCTTATGGTCAAAGGGATCCATATTTTGGATTTTTTGTTCTCTTCAGATCCGTACCGTTCATTTTTGGGAAACGAACCGAAAATTAGCAGTGGTAAATCCACTTTGTACCAAAGGGACTTCGACGTGTGGGAATTTCGATGGGAAGATACGAAACAGAATAGCCGCTGATATTTTCTTATTATAATTCGATTGGGTGGAAATCGAAATCAGCAGTTAATCATAAATGAGCTACGGGGATGAACAACAAATAAAATCGATCAGCTCAGACGCCCCCAGTCGAAAAAAGACGTCATATAAAGAGGTGGCCGTGTCAGGTAGGGAGGGCAAAATGAGGCAGGGAAACGACCGTTCGGGGGATGGAAGCATTAGAAGCAGTGTTTTGAAATAGAAAAAAAGGCCCGGCTAAAAAGATGAAATCGGCCAAATCAGGAGCACGATCAATAGACGACGGGCACATCGGAATCTCACGGTTAATGAGCGTTCACTGCCATCAGGGGAGGTTGTCGACAGCGCGATACAGGCGGACCAGCTGAGAAGAATCAGAGTGGCTGTGGCTGTTGATAATCAATGAATTCATTGACTCATCAAGTCGACGGTGGAAAGAGAGAGAGAGTTTTTTTGGGCGACTGTCCACAGAATGGGGGAAAATATGCGATGACAATTATTGTTTTTGATTTTTCAGGGAAATGAAGATCTCCTTTGCCATTTCTATTGTTGCGTCGACATGGTACAGGTGCGCGGTGGAGATTCTCGGAGGAGGAGATTTCTCGGTTTCGGTTCAAGGATGAATTGGAAAACTGTCGAGGGATATGTTGTTTCTGACTTTATTAAATCTGTATCGGGAAAAGTTTTTCGTGGAGTCGGCTTCTCCTGCATTCGCTGGGCTCTAGCGTGTAATTCTTCGACAAATCGACATGACCTAGTACCTGAAATCACACTCGGAAATTAGCAGAAATATTGAAAATCTGACATACCTCAGTTAAAAGTTTCCAGCAAAGAGGAAGCAGAGACGCAAGAGAATTTGACCCCGTCGATGTTGCCGTTGTTTGCCTAGAGGGATTGTGATTGAAAATGGGAAGAATCAATACAGCTGACCCAAAGAGACTGCTCACCTAATAGACGTCTCCAGAAATGAGATTGAAGCTGCGAAATGCAATGGCATTTTAGTGTGAGGGTATATATGGCGGGCAACACCATAAAAAGCACCATCTGCCCCGTCGACGCCTAATTCGCTTCGTCAGCCGCCTATCAAGAAGCATATAACCCAAATGATCCCCATCTTGACCATTTTTTGACACTTTACTGGATTATCCAGAGGATTAGGCATGCCGGCCAAGATCTCGTCACTTTTACCCACATCTTTTTTTCGGTTGACGGAAGACCTCGCCTTTTCTGTCGTTGATGGGCGTCTTTGCCATTTGTCACCGAGGCGAAGGAGGCGTCTCCTGGAATATACTGCCAGATAGGCCCTTGTTACCCCTTTAGCCCTCTTTTTAGATGCATTACTTACGTGCTAATGTCTATTCAACCGCCCTCAAAAATATGGAAAAGGGCCTCTGTTTTGGTACCTTGAGGCATATTCGTTCCCTTCAAGTCGCCTAGTCAAACGGCCCTAATTGAGCAATGAATCCCATTATGAGCAAAATATTAGAAAACATGGGGTATTTCCCTGAATGTGAATGGCGTGTGTTTTGAGTTTTTACTCAGCTTTGACTCATTCATTTCGCTAACTTGTTTAATAGCGGCACCCTGATTTCCTCTGCCAGGCGTCTTTTATTAACTACGTGGGATGGAAAATTGGTAGAAGAATAATTGACATCGAGCCATGCTTCCATTTGCGAGGAGGGTCTATCGCATCCTTCTTTCCAGGCATGGCCTGTCCTTTTTTGCATTTCTGCTATCCTTTTACTCAAAGAGCTCGTCACACACATGAAGCGTCCTGATTGTAAACTTGTTTTTTAAAAGATCTGGCTCATTTCTTCTTCTGATCTCTTGTCAGTGCGCATCTTGATTACTCCAGGACCGGGTATGTTCCCGTTTACTCCGGTCACTCTCCCGATTGGCTTCTACGTGACCGCTTGTACAATAATTGGAGTCATTGGAAATATTGCCATAGTCCTTGTGACCTATGCATCCATGTATGTCAACCAGATCGCAATAATCTTTTATAGGAAGAAGTTCATTTAGACATTTGCGCTCTTCCTGTGCCGTGATCATCGCCTTCAACTGTTTCTTCGACTCTCTTCATCTTCTCGGTCACGTGACCTACATCGAATATTTATTTACTCAAGGTAAGAGTTCTGTAGGATATAAACTGGTCGCAGAACTGATCCCACAGTCCATCTGTTTCTTTTACCATATCCATTCCCAAATCGGCCTACTCTCCAGCGCCCCTTTCCTTCTGATCTTGGCTTTGGACCGACTAATTGCAATTGCAATTCCAATCAAGTAAGCTGCAAAAGTTCCTTTTGATGTCGTTTCTAGGTACCAATTGTTGCAAAAATATGTTATATACTATGTAACTGCCCTAATGCTTATTCCCATCACGTATACAACCACTCTCTTTTATTTATCATTTAGAAATCGAGTAAACGAGTCAGTTTCAGACAATTCCCATAGTACTGTCCCTTTCAGTCTTATAATTTGTGACGTACCTACGTCAGCGGCTGGAGTTTTAACTCTAAACAGTGAAATAAATATGGTCTTGTATCCTATAATTGGCATAATGTACTTGGCAGTTCTTCTCATTCTACGTAAGAAAGGAGCAAGTGAGTCAGCTTTTAAATTAAGTTTGTCTGGGAGATCTCTGTCATTTTTACTTGAAAGTTTGCTTTTTTGGCTAAAGACATAGAAGATATATTTTGCTGCTCAAAAATTCCCGCCAGCCTATGATTTTAGAGCTGTCAAAGCGATAGGAAATACCATTCAAATATAAACTGGCGTTTTGTGCGGAGTTTAATGAGCATTGTCTAGACAAAGTTCACCTAGTCATAAATCATCAGAAAAAATCTTTCAGACTCCCAATTTAAACTGGTCTTCAAATCCGTAACTATTTCTGTCTTCTTCATGCTCGTAACTTGGATCATCTCCTTCATAGCGGTTGTCTATGCTGAAGGCCACAGCCTTAACTCAGAGACAAAAAATCAAATCACTTTTATTTCTGGATTAGGGATCAACACAGCCATTGCCAGTCACTTTTTTGTATATTATTATTTCAGCACTCTTTACAGTAGAGAAATTCGTAGAATCCTTTTCCGTAAACAGTTGGGCAGCGTTCGAATAACTTCCTCAATAGGCGCTTAATAAAAACAATAAAAAATTTCCCAAACAACAGAAATTTATTGAAGATCTTTTCAATAGCGAAGGAGTGGCATTCTCGGACGGAATGACTTGGCGTGGGATTTCCTCTCAGTGTAAGTTGGCGGGTCTAAAAGTTTGAATCTCTAGCAAAAAGTAGACATACTGTAGGGATAGTCACGAAGACGCTGAACAATTTCTCCTTCTGGAGCAGCACCTCCGAACCCAAGGAAGGAACCGGGACGATCCATTTGAGGCTGAAAAAAACTTACTTTTTAATGTATGATGCAATTAATTATAGTATATAATATGGATAGGATATATAGTCAAGCAATAAACCAGGCGGGCAGAAAGAGATAGATCATTTTAGAGATAACTAGACAATATACCCAGACCTTATAACAGGGCAAGTAGTAGAGAAACCCGCATCTCATTGCTAACTCCTGAATTTTCTATTATCGCCTATAATTCTTAAAATTATTTAACATACCTCATCTTGAGCCATTGAAGAAGAAAGAACCAATCCGAAGACGACGAATGGCATAAGGAACATCATGGCTGCCTGGAAATCTCGAATACTGTGAGAACGGAGGTGTGAATAACAAGGAATTGTAGGCACAATGTTTGTTTTTGCCATGAGAATTAGAGCGGGAACTATAAATTGAGGAGCTACGGTAAGTGGCAAACACGTCGGAGGACAGAAAGGGAACATCTGAGTCGAAAGATGAAGAACCGCCTTTTCTGCATGCATTGTCCAGAGAACACGGGATAAATAAAACTGAGGATCTGTCACACGACCATCTTGACAGGAAACGTGGAAGAGGTTCCCCTTATGAATGAATAAGAAGGAAGCCAGAGACAAACAGAAGAAAAAGTGAGCAGGGTTCAAGAAGGCAACTAACTGGATTAAGATGTGGGCGGAATGTTAATCTGGAGGAAGATGTTGGATCCCTAAAAAGCTTTGGAATTCTACACTTTATTGGGAAAACGCCAACTGGGGGACCCCCGCCACCTCAACCCAGGTGAACAGAATGGCCATAGAAGGGGCGGATCCGATCGTCAAAATGTTATGAGAGCGGATTTTCGGTTCTAAGCAACGGAAACGGGTGCCGTGGATTACTATTCGAAGAAAAATGAACGGCAGAGATCAGAAGGCAAAATAGTGGCCGGTACCATTCCGCTTCAAGAGTTTGGGGACTCCTACCTGGTATGTGGGAAGTAAACAATTCCAGGAAATCCTTAAACTGGGATAAACCCTCAAAATCTCCAAACTCTTTTTGCCATCATGTGGATGTCTCTTGACTATTATTCATGAATGCTGTAATTTTCCTGGAATATCTCTTCTGGATCAGAGTTGAGAATATCTCATGACATGATAACCGTTGATTATTCAAGCGCCGTTATTTTATGAGTCAGGCAGTATCGGTCGTCTATAAAATTTTGAAACAAGCTAATGTTTGTGGTGAGATATTTTGGAAGTGTCAATAGACGATGATCATGGAATTTTGGCCAAATACAAAAGGATTTCTCCCAAGGATTGCGAAAAGATTGGAGAGAAGTGTACGGAGAAATGTGCTCTGACCTAAAACAAGACACGCGCATCTACCGTATTCAGTTTCAAGAGCGAGAGATCACATCTGCTTATTGTCACTATTCATCAGAACTCACTGAACCAAACCAAAGATTTCTCTTTTTAATTGGCAAAGTACACCAAAGTACACAAGATTTACTCAAAACCTTTGACCCCCTTCCGCGTGGGTATTCAACCTTTTTACACAATTTCCTTAGCGAACAGGAGATCATCAAAATAACTGCGTCTACTAATATTGTAGTATATGACACGTAATAGAAATAAATCATAGAAGGAAGTCGGTGGACCGGGAACCACGTCAGACAGACGCTCAAAACTTTCTCATTTATACATTTCCCCGTCCACTTAAACGGAAGGAAACGCGCTTTCGCAAATCTTCTAAATTTGGATACAAACATCTGGACCACGTCGTATTTTGCATGGGTGGTTATGGTTGAATTGTAAGTAGGAAACATGAAGCTATATTAGGACCAGATTCGGAAGTTCTATTCGGTTGATCTGTTCCCAAATCCAAGAAAGGATCAAATTTGGGCCGTTCAAGGAAGTAGCAAAACGTCATTATTTAAACTGTTTTGCAGTGAAGGCTAACCATTTTAACGTTAGCTTTTGAATAGTTGTGTTATTGAAAATATCCTCAAAAAGTGCCCTTCCCATGTGTTCAGGTGTTAGGTTGAATTCGGATGATGAGAAGACACCCAAGGAAGAGCGCCAGTAATGATAAGCGGCCCATTATCTCACACATATTATTATTCCAGCGCTTACAAACCAAAAAAAATTAGATTCCATTGTTGAATTGCGCTAAAGGAAATTTTGACGGAAGTGGACAACGAATGCAAGAAAAAGGTTCTAATCCACGGTGAGCCTGGGAAGACGAGAAGGGAGATTAGGGAGAAGATCGAGGAATATTCATCACAACCCAGACAACAAAATTGGATAACAATGCAGAATACGGGCAGTTGGAACACAAATGTGTACGCTTTAGAAATATCATTGAATCAAGTAATGGCACAATGAGTTATTTAAAGCCAGCGGAGTGAAAGAGATTATTAAAGAAAATTAAGATCCAAGAGATTATCCCAAGATAAAGAAAAAAATGTGAGATAATGAAGAAGAGCGGAGGAGCTGCCAGAGTCCCCAGGTCAAAAGGGAAGCGGACATCAAATGAGGTCATTTGGAACGTCTCATCTCTATCGCTAAAAGCTCTTCCGCATTGCAGTACCAAACGAAAAAAGACCGAAATACCATGGATACTGAATCCAGTTGAAGAGTTGATTGTTTCGCATTTGCAGACGTTTCTACGGCTACGTGTGCTCGTCTTCCATAGTCTGGGCTGCAACATTACCGGGAACTGCACGGCCACCAGGAAGGGGATGTTTTCTTGATAAGACGAAGGGAAACCGCAAGCAGGGGGCAACTGACCACAAATAGATATCTCCCAACTTATTTCCAGAAGATAAGAAGAATTTTCTTCCCGGACCTTGTCGACTCATCAGCTCGACTTTCATTGCCTTACCTTATCTGGTTTCTCATTCTGTCCTGAGTGAGCATTTTGCGGGTTGACTCAGTGATAAGGCCTTATCCAACATTGCTTACGTCTTGGTTTCTCACTGGGTGACATCAAAATTATCTGTTGAAGGTGGAGTTCCCTGTATAAAAAGAGCTCGCCATGGAACTTGGCATGCCTGCAGGCGACATTCTCTTATCTCACAATGCAAATGATTTACTTGCTGGTCCTTATCAACGTCTTGGGTAGTACGCTAGCTTTTTATGTTCTTAGAGGTGAGGATAATTTGATGAGAAACCCTTAAAATCTGCCAAAAGCTTATCTAATTCCAACTTTCTAGACAATGAGAAGATTACTAATGATCTTGAAGTGCATCGACGGAGTAAGAGAGGAATTATTGACGGTGGTATTCGAGCAATTTGGAACGCCGTACCGAAGGAACTCCTCAAAAGGAGTTTGTCTGCAGCTTTCACTGCCTTCCGGACGATTGCTAGCAGGATCTTTTCACGATCTGTAAGAAGCGTAGCTGCTGCTGAAGAACACGTTGTGGCGCCAGAATTGGCCCATGAAGTGGGCACAGCAGAAAGAGCAACCGAAGAAGAAGTCATTCACAAAGCGGAGCAAGAGATCGTACAGGAGCCATTAAATCCTGTAAATAACCAACCAGGATCGTCTAACGACAATATTTTGATCTCAAACGAGGCTGGTAATAATAACATAGATTTATTTAATGATTTAGGTAACTCAGAAATAGATATTCCAAACGATTTAGGCAATAATGAAATAGATCTCCCCAATGATTTAGGTAATACTGAAATAGATTTTTTTAATGACTTGGGTAATATTAATATTGATGACACAGACGGGTTTTTATTGTCAGAAACGGGTACAAATGACAATATTGCAATTAATTATAATGAATTTCCTAATAACGACATTGAAATTGTAAATTTACCTCATAGCCGATATCATTATTATTATCATACAGAGCTCAGGTTGTAACTATTAATAAATATTTAATAATTAATTTCATTTGTTTCTGGAAACATTGTTTTTGGCAGTAACAAGACATCAACCTACACGAAACCTTTTGCAAATTCTCTGATGGACAGGAAACCGACGAGGGAAAATAAGAAAAAGGCTCAAGGTGCGTGAGGGTTTCTCACATTGTATCAGAGTGAACGGCGTTGCTCTTTAACTGTTGCTTGCGTTGATTAAACGCCCATAAACAGTCAACTTGGAACGTCTTGATACCACAAGCCGAAAGAACCACGATTATCCTCGCTTTCAAGACCGGAGATTGGCAACATCCACTCCAGGGAATGGTTCACTTCCGACCAATTCTCTATTTTCACTGATATCTCACTTCCAATAAAATCTTATTGAAGTTCTAGACTTTCCGGTGCGGCCTTTTATCAATGAATGTTGCCAACGGAAGGGGAGTTCGTTATCGGTTCCGAGGGTTTCCCTTGCAACTTGCGGGGGATTGACGGATGAGAAAACTTCTTTCCACATTCCCTTCCCGGATCGAAACAAACAAGTCTTCACTTTTTTGAGGAAGTAGAGAAAATTGGCTGGTTACAGTTAGAAATGTTCTTTCAGCGCGCGGTATAATCATCCTCCTCCCGCCGTTCCTGTCGACTGCTCTCCTGTGAGATTGGATCGTCACATGTGCGCCCAGCTGGTCGGTACGATCTTGGACCGTCGCGCAGTTATTCTTAGAACAGGGCTGTTGAGCAGAAAGTTATGTTTAGCCGTTCTCAAGTTCTGCTTCTCTTTAAACTAGCAGTTATATGATTTATCTTATGCCCATTCCTCATTGTCAACTTTCAATTTATTCTTCGGTACAGCGGAGGAAGCGGTCACACTGAAATCGTCACGAGTCATGTAAACGAAGTATAAATTAAAGAACTTTTCCTGATTAATTCTAGGGCAATCTTATGACGCCTTTACAAGGTCATTTGGATTAAAAAGAAAAATATTAACCCAAATCGTCAAAGTACTCGTCAACGTGGCACTTTTCTTTTTGCTCCAGCAATGAAACAACCTTCACTTTACAATAACACAGTAAAAGTGCATCAACAGGTCACACTTGTCCTTTTTTGTTTCCTTCTTTTTCAAAAGGAAAGAAAAGCGCGCTGCGATGAGACAGTTTCGGTGTGTGTGCCGTCCACGTAAAGGTGCCCGCTCTTGCGGTTTTCTCTTTTCTCTTTTGAATATCTGCCCTTTTGACCTGAAAGGACTCTTTACAGGCAGATTAATCACAACGGATCGGTACTCTCCGCCCGTCGAATAGTGCACACGGACTCGACTCGACCCTGTCAAGGTTCAAGAGGAACCATGGTTGTCTGTCCCATCACAGCTTGTGGAGAAAGGTATGTTTCTACTTCATTTAAACGACATGGTCCGCAAAGATGATTCATAATGCTAATGAATGATAACGATTCATGGAAGACATTCTATTGAACTTGAGACTTAAATCAAGTGAATCTGACGGCGAGACAGGTTGAATATTCTAAGCGTTTTCCTCTGAAGTCAAACTGTCGCTTTCATTTCTTACCTGACCCGGCAATTGGGCACTTTTGTTTTCCCAGACGTATTCATCAAACACGCCGTCGATCGCAGTCGTTTTTTGCCAGCCAGCAGTTTTTTATCGTAGCACATCCTGTCCTGAAGGCCGGCTGCGGGTCTCGACCCTTTTGCACTTTTTGGAATGGGGTATTTAACGGTTTGACCTTAGTAAAAGAGACTCGTACAGCATCCTTTTAGTCTCTCTTTCCCCGATCTTGGACCTATGACAGAAGACTAGCGGTTTATCTGTCTCAGCCATTTTTTCTCCAACCACGGAATCCCAGATACAAAAGATTAGATAAGCTTGCACTTTCTGAGGTTAATGTAATGCTGGTTCTAGCCGATTTTCTTGGAACGAAGAAGCTTCCCATCAGTTAGTGCTAGTCTTTTTGGCGGGAGAATCCCTTCAATGGCTAGCCTTTCTCAGAAATTTGCTGTTTATTGACCTCTATTTAGCGAAATTTAATGGATCATTCAATGGTAATAATATTTTTATTATTTGGTTCATTAAAGAGTGGGAGACCTCAATGTACTGGATGAACTTGACCACAGTGAACCGCAGCTGCTACCTAATGAGGCTTGATTTTCGGCATCATATGGCCGTTCCGAAATTAGTCTCTTTTTCTTGTAAGAACTTGACCGCGAATTGCACTTTTTCTATTTGGGAAGATGCCTCACTTGATTCATGAGATCTCTTCGGAGGAGTGCATCCAGGAGATTCACACGCAGCCCGACTGCTCCCTATGATTTCTCCCTCTCTTACCGCCCAAGTTAGTTGAATGCGCTTTTATCTCCTTGTCCTTTACTGCCTTTCGACACATCTTCCTGCACTTTTTATCAGGTTACAAGAACTTTCGATAAAGGGCCTTTGTTTTTAGGGTGTAGATCTCCAATAGGTAGGTAACACCGCCCAGAAGTTCTTAGATTGCTGTCCTAAATCATGTTTTTCCCAATCTCAGCTCGTACCTCCAAGGACGGATTCTCTCCGATTTGAAAAGAAATCCCTCCCTCGTGTCTTGCCCTTGATGACCTTCTTCCCATCCGTGGTTGTTCGCCTCCCTTCAAAAGGTCCTATTTTATGACAGTTGCTGCCCTTCAAAACGGCTAAAGGGCAACATGACCGTCTTTCGCCTATGATTCTATTTCCAGATTAGGTCCGTCACATGAAAAGGAGTGGCAGATGTTGCGATCTCACCCCGATCGGCGTTCATTTCCCTTTGATTGAGAAAGCTTTCCAGTTCGATTCTTGGCACTGTTCCTAATTTTTTCCAATTTATCCAATATTCTTGTTTTAAAGATCCTTCAAATGTTTATCGCTCTCAGTTTCAATGAAACAAACAAGTGGACCCTTTGAATGATGTGTAGGGAAAGAGGAGCGAGAGAGTGCATCTTAGGGGGTCACACATCTAGTGGTCAGGGGGTCGACGCACTTCCCCTCCGCTCGCTCCCTTGACCCAATGCCAGTATAAGGGCGAGTGTGTTTTAATGCTCTTCACGTCCTTATAGTGCTTTCTCTGAGTTTCTACACCCAATGGGGAGGAGAGAACTAGTAGCTCAGTGTCACTACCCCCACTCACTCACAGTTGTTGCCCTTTCGGCAGCCTCGATCTGTGACCCGAACACCCTCTCTCAGCAAGAGAAACTCTCGTATCGGGTTACATTTTTAGTCAAATGCACTTAGTTTCCAAGATATTCGGCTTCTTTTGTACTTCTTATCAAAAAAGGTTTCCGCAACAGAAGGTCCGTGCTGCTCTCTTAGCACCCCTATGATATGGCCGAACAGCCCACCCGCGTTGCACTTTTACCAAAGGATCGCAAGGCGGGAAGTCACTTTTCAGCCCATGCGTCAGTGTGTCCATTTTGCAACATCCGCTAGGGGAAGCTCCCATCTGGGATGTGTTTTGTTCTTTACTTTCTGCCGTTATCCACATTTATCTGGTAAAAGTTGTGGGCTAATTCATTTGCCCTGTAGTAAATCAGATAATTCATTTTATTACCCTATTTGAGTTCTATTTATTAATAGGACAAGTTTTCCTCGTACACACCGTATGTTTGGCTCCGCAGTAATCGGTTAGTCCGATCTCGTAGAGATCTCGAAATCAAGACTCTTTCTCTCATTTCATCTGGTTGCACTCTTATACAAACCAACAACTTCATTTACAGCGGAGGCACTATGATGGAGGACTTTGTTGAGGAGGAGATCAGCTATTTGAATACGATGCTCATGATGCAGGAGAATATCACCAGTCATCTCAAAATGAAACAAGGGATGGAGATTGTGCCAGGTTTGCTTCTTTCTTTTCATTTTTCCTATATTCTTCCAATTCTCTGTATATTCTTTGCTCACTAAGCTCTAATTCTCTCTCCCAGTATTAAAGGCTTCCGCCTAATCGCAATTTGACCTCCTGGGGTTGTCAATTGTTCAAAAATTGCACTTGACTACAATTTGAAAGTTCAAAATTATTAATAAAATGTTGCAGATGCTCCAATTCCAACAACAGCATATTCCCTAAATGATTTGGATACCTCAGCGGAGACGGTAGTGGCCATGGAATTGATGCAAATAAATATTGAAGATTGCCTGTAAGTTTCCTTCCTTCTCCTTTTTTTTCTATTGATGTCCGGTCTTTTCCTTCTCACTTTCACTTGTACACAAATAGTACACACACAAACAACTAGCCCCCCAACCTCGCTCGAGCCTCGCACGAAACGTCACAAATGTTCTCTGATGCGTTTGTCCAAGTTTTATCCCGCCCGAACACACGCGAACTCGTAAGTTCACATGCACTTTATCAAATATTTGTCTTTTATCCGGGAGGGAGGTGAATGCGCAATGTCGGGGTGTCATCCTTCTCGGGATGGTTGAGCTGGAGCGAGAAAGAATATTGAAACCCGGGCCCCTCATCTTAAAATTATGAGCCAAAAAATGTGAAGGCTCTGAATTATTTACGTCGTAAAGACGAACGCTGCCATAGTTTGCCGCAGGAGGTATTCTCGAGCAATGGAAACTTTTGAATGGCGCGGGGAATAATTCAAACGGCGAAAAGCATCTGCCAAAAGTGCATCCACCGTAAGATTTCTTCAGGATACACATAATACAAGCATTTTGATGTCAGGATTAAGGTATTAGAAACATTGTGACATAGTGGTCACTCCTAAAATCTACGTTTGTTATCCTCTTGTCCTTTTGTGTAGACACCCACCCACGGCGTGGAAACCTTATGATAACTGGTTAATTCAACACGCAAACAAAACCTGACCAAACATATTTTTCCCATTTTAAGGGTTTTGGACTCTGGTCGCTTTTTGTTGTTTTTTTCCCGGAACATTCAAAGAGGATCTTCTCGCAGGCGGAAAACTGCAACATGCTGCGGAATTGCTGTCAGAAAACTTAAAAACAATGTCGCCCTTCATGCCTTTGGAGCTAAAGAATCCGATGGTCTTGCGGGCTTTCTCCGCAGAATCCTTATCCACCGCTATGTCATTTAAAGGTCATCGGAATCCATGACGTGGCTGACTGAGCACGCGGTTAGAAGAGTCCGGACAGAGTGAGAGGCAGTGCTGCGCAGAATTAAACCAAATACACCGCAAGTGCAACGCACTTTCCACCCCAGCCTGATCCACCCCCTCCCGAAGACCTAATGGTGTGTGTCCTGGCAAAAATTGAAAGAGCGACATGACAAGTGAGGAGAGGGATCCAGTCGGATTTAGACCTGTACTTTTGCGCGTCAAATGTTGTAAAGAAGGAAATAGACTCCGAAACGTTGCGGGAGATTTGTTCTGTTTATTCTGTGTAAAGCTGTCGGGGTTTCCATCCTTCTTTCTGGTACCTTTTTGACTTCTGATCTTTAACTTGACTCGGACGGACTCGCACGAGATCGAACCGCTTGGAGAAAGTCCAACTGTACTCTGTCGACACGGTTCGTGAACTGTCAACAGCCGGGTTGACTCAGGGACAAAGATCTAACTAGAACATGAAAAGAGTTCGACTGCCCTTTTGACACATTTTTAGCTACTTTAACAGTAATTTACTTATGTCATTCTCCAGTCAGTCAGAAATCACTGCGACAGAATCACAAGTCCAACCGGATCCCACCACAAGGTTGCACTTATCCTCCTTTTCTCGTAGGATAGTGCATTCACATGAAGCTTTCAATACACATGTAATTCTGGAAGCAGCTGCCTCTTGATGCGATTAACATTCAAGCGGGGGGTATCTCACTCATGCACTAGCCTTGCACTTTTTAAGATCGGGAAAGGAAAAGGGGAGAGAGCTACCAATTGAGTTTGTTGCGCATTCATCAAGAAGAATGCAACAACCCCGGGAACTCAGGGAGAAAGTTATAAACGGGGAGCGATTATAGTCCGAGAATTATAAGACAATTTTCAGATGTCTAATACGAATTGGAGGATTGTTACAGGAGATTGTCGACGACAAAGCGATGTTGTCTCAAATAACAGCAAAGTAAGCTCCTTTTCCCTAATTTTTATTCTGTTGAAATGGAAACCATTTAAAGGGTCTAGTGTTCCCTACGGGAAAAGATAAAAACATCCAAATTACCCAGTGAAACAGATTGTTTTTTGCCCGGATGGCTGTCCGACAAAACAGCGAAACCCTGAATATTCCGCTAACTACTCCCAGTTTAGCTTCAGTTCCGTCTTTTCATGTTCTTTTCGCCGTTAGTTCTGGTTTTCTCTTAGTTCCTTCTTGAGATGAATAAAAACCGCCAGAGTACTTGACATTTGACCCATTTTTACACTATTTCACGCCCATTAATTTGACCTTTAGGCTTGTTTATTTGTTGCTAAAAGGCTTTGCAGAATCCCGGGGGGCAATAGTTCCAAGAATCCCATTCTAAGCTATGTATTTTCAGTGTGAATATTGTGACATCTTATTATTGGGAAGCCCGGGAAGCTCTGGACAGGCTTAAAGAAGACTTTCAAAATGCATTACCCATCATCCAAGATGCCGATGTTCACAGCCGAATCGAAGAAAGAGAGGTATTTTTCCCATTTTTGTATTCATTTAATGAATTCTTTAAAGGAACTCACCTCCCACCTTGACTCTCACTTGGCTCGTTTGGCTCGCGATCGTTCCAACGAAGAGTTTCTTTTGGAAAACATCGACAAACTCAAGAAAAAGAGGGAAAAATCGGTTTTGTGGGATTTAATCTCGGACTAACTGTCATCTTACCGTAATTTTTACATAATTATCTCATCTACCGCTGTTATTTATTTATGCTTTATAGTATAGCCATGGACCGTCGCCCCTTATTCGGTCTATCAGTCTCACCTAACTTTTAGAGGTCAGAATCCAGATTAGAGAATTGTATCAAATGGGTTTCTATCAGGATAATGTTCCATAAAAAAGGTCTCTTCAAATTCTGTTTATCTAACATCAGGTCAATGTCTCAAAACTTTCACACAATAATTTGTCGTTTCCCGTTGTCTCTCTCATTGTATGTGCAACTTCATTCCATTCAGTATTATTTATGTCAAAAAAAAATAAATGTTTTCGTTTATCCGTGTAAGTCTTTGGCCTAGATTCTTGGTAGAAAGACACACAACGCAAAAGGACATCTGCACTCTGCGCAAGGAAATAGTTTCAATGGATCCCGCCGTGTAGGGAGATGACGCTGAACTGGCTTGTGTTCTGGAAAATAACACGTGGGTTGTGGACGAAAAATATTGGAACGACCTTAAATAGCATTATAACTGGCTTGGAACGCGCGAAACCTTCGAAGATACCAGGATAGGGGACGAATTCGACGATCTCACTCTTATTTTTCAAATATTAAAAATATTGTTAGTAAAATTCAAAAAATATTGCTGAAATTAGAAGAATCCAAGTTTTTGGAACTTACTTGCGCGCCTAACCGAATTTTCCATTTTTTTTAATTAGAATTTTTGACCAAAGAAGATCCACCCTACCGCGATCTACCCTATTCCCTCAGCCCATTTAGACCTTTTGCGTTAATAAAAATTTCTTTTAAATTGTTGAAAACCAATGTAAAACTTAGAAAAGTAACAGTACCCCGACTTTGCGTTCCCTCGAAATGAGTTACGTGCTGCACTCTCGCTTGTGGCGGCAAACAATTTAACGACAGGCGTATTTCTTTTATTTTATAATAGCTTTGCAGTAAAAATATAACAGCTTTTTATAACTATAGAAGTCCTACAAGTGCTATCAAATCTTGACTACTTTAGAAACAATTTTTTCGTTCTCCAGTCCATCGCAAACCCTCTTTTCTTCACTTTTCTTCTGAAATTACTCAAATTGTTGTTTTCATCAATTTTCCTTTTCAGAAATCAACCCAACATTCTATAAATGTTCGGAAAGCAGCAATGTCACCTATCCTGAAGCTTACTGCAATTCAAAAATGAGGGAATACCGAAAATTTTGGATATTCATGCAATCGCCAACCAGATTTGTTGCGTTTTTCATTAAATCTTCGAAATTTTAACTTTAGGCATAGAAAGTAATGTGTGGATTAAATAATTCAAGAATTATAATTATGGAAAATGCAACCTTGCCAGCAAATGTAAGTCTTTCTTGTTTTTTTTTAAATTTGATCTGCCGCGTTACATAAGAATGATGACTTCGGACAACTTGAAAAGTGCAAATGATCATGATATATAGTCCCAGCTATTAAAATCGGCGTTTCCTTTGCGCACTTGCCTTCTGAGATTGCCACTCTGGCGGCAGACACGGAAGGTCAGTCGACCTTGGTAGTGCCCATAAACTTACCCGGTGGCTGCTTGCATGCACTTTAGAAGGAGTCCTTCGTCGAGGGTTACCTCTGCACTTTTTTGAGAAGACTGGCAGACAGCTTGGAGTTCGAAGTGTATGGCTGAATTCTCGGCGGCGACAGAATCTTAGATCTGAAGCAGATAGCAATGTGATTTAATGCCTTTTTTTCAGACTACTCTTAAATCACCCCCTGCCGGACAAACAAGGACATTCAGACGACAGAAAGTGCCATTCTGCTGCCTCAGCGGTTTGTGATTTCTTTGGCTTTGGGGAATTTTATCGAACCATTTCTCTCGTCCTACCCGTAAATCTTTTATCACCTGAAGAAAAAAAAACGGCTGTGATAAGGAAAATTCTTAGCTTATGTGATAATGGCTTCAGTCTCAAAAAAACGTTTAGGTTCTATCGAGGAGGTAGTGTTGGCCTCTCCCGGTGAGATAAAAGAGACAGCCGCTTCGTTTTTGCCCTCTTTAAGAATATTAATTGGCCCTAGGGGTCATGGATATAGGCATCGGCGTTTCGTTTTACAGCGTTCTTGTAACCTTACGACTGGGTTCCGTTCCTCCTCATCTAATTTTAATTTTAAGGATGGCCGCTCTCACGTGCAATCATGCCAGCAGTTTTTTGCCCGATATTCAGCGAATAGACTCCTCAAAGCCGAGAAATTTCCTGCTTTTTGTGTTCGTATTTTTTCGACAAAATTTTCTAGGTACTCCAAAAGTCTCAATAATTCTAAACTGGTTTACTTACGAGTAACACATAACTTATGCGCAGCCATAATCTTGAGCCAGACTTTCTGAAACTGACACATAATCATTGTGCATTTTCTAACGTTTTTCTTCTTTTTTTTTTCTTCTTTTCCAAATTTTGGCTTTCAGAATGGATCCTGCTGGTATGCCAATACAGAAGCTCAGCTTATCCAATCTACGAGCTCTCCTGAACAAGGTAAGATTCCTTTTGTTAGAAAAGAGAGGTTTCTTTTAAAAAAGTGAATTCTCATTAGAGACTCAGTTTCCTTGCGACTGAGTGTCAAAATTAGCGATTATTTACGTATTCCACGCCTTTTATTGCTCCCTTTTTGCGCTCTTCTATGGTTCTCCTTTTGTCGGACACATAATGCGCGATTATAGTATAATTCTCAATTTCATTTTCAGCTAACGAAGACTGATACCATCCATCTAGCTATGACGAACAAATGGGCCAGAGATTTCATTGTGGCAGAAAAGGATATCGGAATATCTGCTTGGGGTCAGTTGACTGTCAATGTTTGGAACAAGGACTATCAGTCTAGTATTGTCCTTCTGGTAGGAAACTTAAGGTTTATAATGAATGGGTTCGTTTTCAGGAGAATCCCTTTGAACCTGAAGAATATGCTCACATAAATTGTCGAAAAGAACCCTTGGAAAAGAGACACTTCGAACAAAAATGCTTGGAATATGTAGGAAGGCAATTTCGTCATCTAACCGTCACTAGAATGGATGCTGTATGTTTCCAGCATAATTAATTTCATAGATCTTTTAGAAGCCAATATTTTTTGACGATCCAATACAACCATGCACAGTAACGACGGAATATATCATCCGGTCATTGGAAGCAGCAAATGTCACTTGTATTCATCTTCATTGGAATTTGGACTCGCATTATTCTGAAGCTGTAAGGATTCTAAAACCAAAAGTTATTGACTGTCAAAATGAAGAGCAACTGCAGCGTGCCATGTATGATCATTTTCCCATAGTAAGCTGAACACTCTTTTGATACTTTGCCTATTTCAGTACCGATTACATTTGATAAACCTTTCCTTTTACCCGCAGCTAATGAAGTATGACTATTTGTCTCAATATTCAAAGGACATAACCTATGACGCGTTTGTAGATGAACTCGACTGCGTAATCAAGGTAGAGTCACTAATCCTTCCTTTATTTTTGGTATTTAGGTCTTTAAATCGTATGAGAAACCATCGGAATTGTTTGTTGCTTGGGGAGACGTTGATGACTTTAACTTGGAGCGGTTTCTTGGCCATTGGGAAGCGCAAGGACTTCATTCTTTCAAATATCAGAAAGAAGGAGACAACAATCTCACTGTGTATTGGGTTGAGGCATCCCAAACCGCTACTTTAAATCTTCCACTGGCCTTAAGTTGCTTTCTTTACAAATTGCCTACTTGTCCCTCCCGTACTAGCTATTTATTTAATTGTCGCTGTATTAAAAACCTAAGCGATATCTCCTTTTGCCTATCTGGTCCCAAAACATTTCCTCATATTGCCTTGCCTTGGACAAATTCTTCTAAAAGGAGTACAGTAATTCCCAAAGAGTTTATTGAATATAAACGAAATGTTTTAAAAACCTTGAATTTAACACCAGAATAAAACATTATTACTTGAAAAAACTTTAAGAAGTAAGAAAGCCGAAAGTATAAAAAGCAGAAACTCGATATGAAATTAGAGGTACAGCCAATTTAATAATATTTTCCTTAGTCACGAACAATAAGCCAGACCTTATTGCGCACGATGCGAATGTGCATACAGCGGTTGAGCTTGAGGACGTGGTAGTAGATAACGTGATCAGACTTGGCCATTTCCCTGAGAGGAAAGCCATTGGGCACAAAAAGAGGAGGAAGCATGGCTCCCCCTGCTCCGAATTGAATGTACAGGAAGTCCAGCTCACGACCATTATGCAACCATTCCTAAATAAGATGAAATTGGGAAGGTGGCTGTTACCTCGACAAGTGTAGCCACACGACTCATAACTTCAGCGCTGCCCATCTCATTGTCACGAATAAAGAGACGCATGTCTGAGAGACGAACATCCTTGATGTCAAGACAATGATTGCCTTGGAACTTCAGGCGAGCAGGACCTAAATCTCCTTGAAAATTGAAAATAAAAAGTGATACGGATTGCATGAAGAAGGTTGGTAAAGCTACCAAGACTGGTATTGCGACTGATCAGATGAAGAGTCAGATTGTCGTAACATTGCTTGCCTCGAGTGAGATATTTTACCATAAGAGTCATCATGTTCGGATTGACTGCAACCTCGTCGAAGTTCTAAAACTATTGTTTTCCAAAAAAAAGAGCTTACAAGGGTCAGTTCAACAATACGGACGCGTCCCAAAATCTTCTCAAAGTAAGCACGGCAACTGGATGTTTCCATCAACTGTTCAGTCTCTAAAAATGGTAAAAAAAACATGAAAGAAGTATTACTTGGTTGTTCGTAGATGATCTTATCGGAGATAACTCCCTTATCTTGGAGAAGACACTCTCCAGGATACCATTCGGCATCGCGAATGTGGATGGTATCCGGAGGACGCTTCAGAATGGCAGATAAGCAATGAGTGTTCGGCTCGCAGTCGAAAACTTGACGATAGCGATCAGCCGAGCTGATGTTAGCAATGACTGTCGGCTTACACAGATCGGGATAATATTGCATCAAGTCATAGAAATGATGGTTTATGAATTGCATCGTGTACATTTGGTTCGATTGCATCTTCATAATGATTTTGATAATTAAAATGTTCGGGATATTTCCCAAACGGAAACCTGAAAACGGCTGTACTTCCCCAGAAGTCCTATACTTTTTCTATTATTTTTCCCTCTACCAAAGCAAAATAAATTTTTTAACTGAAAGCACGAAACGTCTGAAAAAGGGATGGTTCGATTGATGTGTGATGCTAGAAAATCTCGTCATTCTTGTCTCGTCAGAGTTTTTCGCTATCAAGTTATATTATTTTTACACGCATTCCCAGCAGTCCAGCATTTTCCCATGGAAATAAAACGAAACCCAGATAGATTCAGGAGGACAGAAAGGGGTGACCTTTCGATATGCAAAACACAGAAAACTCACCCTCATCTAATTCTTCGCCATCTAGACGAAGAGGAGTCAGATCCGGCATACGAGCCTCGCGGTCGGACATGGCTTACTGGAAATAAATGTTATTGACGTGTTGAGAGAGAAAAATAGCATAGTTATTCGAAAGAAATACAGAAAGGTGGAGAATTTCAACAGGCAGTAACACTAAGAGAGAACCTCTGCTCATCCTAGTAAACAGACTGTCTGGATATCATTCAGCTTCACACAAAAAATGAGATGAGCTGTTCGGCCCCTTGGACAAAAAAATTGATGCTAAAACACGTGGTTGGATATTTGTAGAAGGAAAAGAAATCGCACAAGATGGCACGGCACATCAGTGAATATTAACTAGCCAATCGATGAGACAATGCCTCTATTGGGATAAAAAAGAACGGGAAAAGAGAGAACATTTTTAACAAATGCCCCTATAAACGAAAGCCACTCGGTTGCCTGCCTCTTTTGAGTCATATGTTGACGAGATTGTAGACAGCCGAGCTTGACAATAACAACGACGATCTGCTATCGGGTGAGAAAAACGTAGCTCTCACAGGGGTGAATGAATCTGTGCGTTTTTGTCCTTCTCATAAGCAATTAGAGAAAGTGTTGCTTGCTGGATAAAAGTGAGTCCGTTTCAACGGACTATCCGAGCGAGAAAGGCGATTTTCTCATTTAAAGGAGCCTAGATTGCTGTGCTTTTAAGGAAAAGCTAGGATCACAAGAGAAAATGCCATTAGGATAAGTGAAAAAGAGGAAAAGTAACACGTAGACGATGTCGACTTAGCTGTTGTCGTCAAATCTTTTGTATCAAATCGGCCTATAAGATACTTACACTCACTAGATTGAAATTTTATGGCAGTGTGACTGTGAAAATGGAACTAATAGAGGACTCGATCTCCCTATTTTTCCTATAAATAAAATAAAAAAGAGCTAAATAGTTCCAGGAAACCTCTCTGCAGAATAAGAAAAGGATATAGTGCACACAGCTGCAGGAGATAAAACGCGCGAAATAGGATATATTGAAATTAGCACGATTGACTCTGAACATAAAAGAAGATAGACGCAACCATCGCATCATCCAGCTGCTATCATTTTAATTTCCTTTTTGAGAATATCTTCTCATTAGAGTCAGCTTCCGCAGTCCCACATGGATTCATGTGAATCAGGCAGAAAAAGAACAAGACTTTTCACAGAGAACTTCGTATCTATGGGAAACGGCATTTTATTATTAGTTTAAAACAAGTGAAAGAAAATAGTTAACAGATGAGTTGGGCTGTTACTTCGTGTTTATTATCAGGATTCAATGACGCAGTGATATAGGTGACGCTCGTTGAAAGGGGATCATCTCCATCTGGTAATCCGCTTTACAGCCAATCTTCTAGGTCTTCATTTGCTGCCGTAGTAAAGAATAGATTTTTTGCATAGGACAAAGATTACCTGAAATCATGGACACTTCGTGGTCTTCGGTACGGGTCGATTACTTTTGCCCAGAGGAATACCGACCATTACCAATTAGTCAAGGAGGAATTTCCACAAGGGGATTACTTGTGCTGGCGTATTATTTCCAGAAGTTAATTTAAGATTTTTAATTTAGAAAATGATCTAACAGAGAAATTCTGGAAGTTTCTTTGCCTCTCTGGAACTACACCGGCAAAATCTTCCTCACATCATCGGCAACCTAGACTGCTGCCAGAGTACATCCATCGGCGGGAAAAGAACGGTTTACAATTATCGACAAATTAGTTCTCCAGTTTCGGAGCAATGAAATGTCGTTCAGTTGCAGACCATCCCCGTGGAATAGGAATCCCTGAAAGGGAATCAACTCCTGAACTTTATGTTTGTTTTATGAAACTTTATGAATCGTATTGTTGTTTATCACGAAGATTCACCGATTAACAGAATCCTTTTCTGCTCCCGTGACTTTGAATTCAAAGGCCATAAACCGATTGCAGCTCCCGGGGATTGTAAGAATTAGCCAAATCTAGTCTTTGGCTCGTGGCTAGAGATCCCTCCGGACGTGGAGAAGACCAAAAGTCCTGATAGAAAGGTCTTTATTCCAAAATCACAAAAAAGGACAGAATATTTAAAAGAGGAATATAGATAAGTTTTGGCTTTTCCATAGTTGTACAAATATAATGGACAGATATAGAAATTATTAGACGGGGTTACATGACACCGCGCAAAATATTATAATAAAGAAGATACAGGGCCCGGTACCATTCTCTACGACCTGCTTGTATTTTTGGGATCAATTATTCAAATGGAATGCTTCTGATGATGAGATCCGGTCCCATCACACCGACGCGAAGTGCACGAAGCTCTGGACCATAGACGACCATTTCACGGCTGCAACTGCACAAGATTGAGATCCAGTCTCTCTTGATCAAATCCAATACTTCGGGTCTGAAGTTGCACACTTTGTAGACATTGATTTCACGAACTCCTTGGCGCCATTCCTAAAAAGTGTCGATTGTCTTGATAAAGATTGCTGAACCGACCGCAATGATATCGTGTACATGATCGCGCATACGCTCAGGATGTTCTTCAGAATTGCGGTTGATCACAATGTTGGCTTGTTTAAAGATCTTATCTTCCTGGGTGATGGTAACGGGAGAGAGTTCGAAGTATCTGGTAGCTGAAAATTCGTCTTTTTCCACTGTTTCTGATTTTTCTTACGGATTGAACACAAGAAATCGCCCATTCCATCGAGTCTGTTGGTAGTACACTGGATTCCAATATGTGGCATAAATGCTCTTTTATGGGCAAAAGCCTTGGCAATGCATTCCATGGCAGAAGGGAACAGAGGATAGTTCTCAACATTCTGAAATGCGTCATGCATTTGGTGGCTTCAATTTTTTTTCTTTTTCGGCCATCGGCCTTTTTCTTTTTGCACATGATTCGTGGCGCATTTTAAGACCAAGGGCCACCCACGTAGTCGTTATCAAGCCTGCATTTTTCACATAAAAATGTAAAGGATCTCTGGCAGAAGAGAGGAGAATTCCCCGACGCGGAAGCAAGGCCGACTCATCTCATTATGTAATCTTTTATGGCAATCAAACGTTCCCGTTACCAATTTGACGGTGTCCAGAGGTACCGCACTGGCTAACCTTTTTTAGCTCTACTGATAAGAGATGTTATTTGCTCGACAGTGGAACAGAGGAAAACTTACAAATATGACGCGGAGTAGGCACATCGTTGTGATGATGTCTTTCAGGCGCTTGTAGAGTCTCTGCAGGACCGGCTTGTCTAAAACATTATCATATACAAGATCAGATTGTGCTCATACTTATGTCATCATCACCGTGATCAGCGGTGTAGAACATGAATTGCTCGTTGAGATGCATCTTCTTGCATTCAGCTGGTCCCAAAGGCGTTTTGCTGTTTTTCTTGGGAGTGTAAACTTTGAGGGTCAAAACACAACCAAGAGCATGTCCCTTTCCAGCAACTACCAACTCCTATAATCCGCCATTATTCACTGGATTCTAACAACGCAGCTATTGTCTAGCCTATGATAATCAGCAAGAGATAATCTCCCCCTACGTACTTCCCCTTCTCGCCCCCTTCTTGTTCAGGGAAATTGTCTCTTACCACACGATTACATCCCCTCCTTTACGCAGAAATGAACTTACCGTACTGAAAAGAACAATGACGCGGGGTCGCCATAACTCAAAGTGCGTTCCAATCTTATGATATAGGCGTTTATGCCAAGGAACGGAAGTATGAACTCGGGAGGAGTCGAAACGCATCAGAACTGGTAGAACAAGTTCTTTTGGCAGCTCATCCAACGAAAATCCTGGAAAAAGTTATTTGATGGACGGAGTTTGCCAAATACTGACCATCTAATTTTGAGTACTTGAAAACTTCCAATCTATTGTCTCCTGGAGAGCATTTAGATTTTCTACCAGCGTTACCCATGGAGCACTTCACTAAAATCATGAAGGTAAAGCCAAAAGAACAGCGGGTGAAGAGGGAGAGTCAGAAGCTGATCCCAAGAAGTACAGTGCCTTATCAGATGACCCTTATCTTGAAGAGGGAGAGAGGGTTTTTTGCCTGGCTGCACATTCTAGAGGGGGCACAATAAACTGAGGCGATAGAGAGGGTCAGCTAACATCCAAAAATGATCAGGATGTCGACATAATGTCTTCAAATAGTAGCCCCCACTAATACCCAAAATGCAGTTAGGAAGTCAACTGGGAAGCAAAGATTAGATGCATTTTTGGCTGCTGCTGCAAATGGTTATCTCCTGCCTAAGGGGGGAGAGAGCGTCTGGGTGTCTGATGCTTGAATGAGAAAGGAAAAGGGGGTGCGGGTGTCCCAGGGGTAGGCACTACCTGGCTCTCGTGGCTAAAGCATCAGATGCGGGAAAGCAAAAGATCTTTTTATTAATCATGATTATGTTAATTAGATTAATAAGCGAAAACCAACTTCGTATCCCCATGGGCAGAGTGAGCCGACTTCGAAACAGCGTATCTCAGCTAATCAGGAAGAGCTAGCAGCTCTTTCTGACAATTAATGGCAGCGGTCGGCAGTGTTACTTCGCTTATATAGCCAGATACCATTGGCTCCTCCCACTTATTTAAGTAAAAAGGTTTCGTGTGAGAAAAAAGAAAAAATTGTAGTAGTATACCCTTTGACAACAATTGCAAAAAGCCCATGGGAAGAGAAGCCAACTGTAACAATTTTTTTCAAAAAACGCCTGAGGGGAAAAATGCCAGGATCTATAATTCATCGGAAATTTGATGATTTCTAATCAAAGTAATAAACAAGATGAAGCATGAAAATATCTGCCTAATTCATGTTGGATTATGTCTAATAATAAGCCCAGATTAATGGTCTACGTCTATGCCGGTAATTGCGACAGGGGAAGGCGACAGACCGTTTTAATTCACGGTAACCAGTTCCTAAAGGCAATGAGATTTTCGCCTTTTTGTTCAAAGCACGTAAAAGAGTAAAATTTTCAGGAAGGACAGGTGAACTACGTGAAATTGGAGAAAGAAACTAAAAAAGAACTTGACCGAGAGGCAGGGGGTAATCGAACACCGGAACGTCGGTCATGGACTGCGGGCAACTGGTTTTCACTATGATTGACTGTCTAATGGAATCTAGTAGGATGGACATTTAAAAGAAATATATTTTAAAATTCTCGAGTCCTTCCTTCCCCAGACATAGAAGAATCGAACTAGTGACCTCGCGCTTAATGGGCTCCCCGTCAGACGAGGCATTGCCCACACCTGGCCCAACTCTCCTTTTTAATGAAATCTCTTTTATGTTGCGAGACATTTTTTTTTCTTCGAGTTCAGAAAAGCATGAAGGTCGAAAGAATAGTAATTTAGTAAGGGTCGGAGAGTGTGCGGCAATTTTATAGCGGCTGGTTCTATTTATGGGAACAGAGAACCGTATCTGGGAAAATGTGAACAGATCAAGAGAAGCCACTGAACTGAAGAAGGAGGAGGAGGAGGATCTTCTGAGGAAAAGGCGATGAGCGGATTAGTCCATCCATGAGATTAATGACTGCCTGCTGGCGTTGACTTAGCACAAAAGGCCATGTGAGGATCCGCGTAAAATGATGGCGAGAAAGGCAAACATTATCAAGAAATCGGGCAAAAACCCCCATTCTCGAGAAAGATGAAGATGTTCCAATTGAGCAAAAGGACACAGTTCAAAGATTATGCGTGCAGTTACGGAAGAGAAACTTCCTCGTGAAGGGCGAACGTCCATTAGAGAGGAAGGAACGCCGGCCGGCTGAGTCGAATCGCCTTCAGCTGTTTTTTTTCTGTCAAGAGAAGAGATAGCGCGCGAGACGCTGCCCTCGATTGAAAGCTTTTGAAAAGATTAAATAGTCAATATTTGAGGGGAAAGTTCGGCCCAAATTTTACGTGAAAAGATGAACTTGATGGATCAGAAACCTACAGCGGAGGAAATTCGCCCTGTCAATTGGAGTTACGTCTGTCCATTTTATCAAATTGGGCGCATTAACTGCTGCACAGAAAAAAAAGAGACGAGAGGAAAATTACTAAAAAGTACCCAAATTGTACCGACACGTCAATGGGAAATATGGCAGTTTCGAGACTCAACCTCGAAGAAAACCAGTTGGCCATGAGAATCAGCGACCAACATAAACAGAAAAATGTCTGCTCTTGTCCATTGGCATCTAAAAAGGAAATGGCCCAAGCCAGCTGTGTGAGAGTCGACCCAAACGCATCGATTCTTCCCCCCACTAGAAAACCAGAATCTTTGGTCGTTTTTCCAGTCTCAACTGATAAATTTATGAGGGCTCATGTTCCAATTAAACGAGCGGGACGAAAGCGAGCGGGAGACGGCACCCTCTCTGCAATTCCCGTCAAGAGCAAAGAATGAAAGTTATCATCAACTATTCCTGGTCTATTTTTTGATCGAAAGTGAGAAATCTATCTAGCACATCCAAATTTGTCCTGACCTTGGAAAGGAAAGGAGAACGGCCATTCCTTATCTCTAGCTTCCCACTTTTTATAACCTTGAAGAGACTCTGAAAAGATGCCTAGTCCCACTGATAGCAGACGGCCTCCATGTATTTGTGTCCGATCCGGAGAGAACAAAGGCGCAGAAAGAAGTCGCGTAAAAAACTGAAGGGAGGAAGTATAAGATTTCCACATCGGCGAATGTGCAGACTTCTCATGTGGAAATTTCCCTTGGTTTTTAAGAAATATCCCTTTTTAAACCGCCCCTGATGACGTCCACGTGAAAACGATTACCCCCTCAGGCGAGACAATGAATCCGTCTCAGAAGACATTTCACTTTCACTGAATTCACTGAATTAACGCCAATCACAAAAATATCCAACCTAACAACAAAAGAGGCACGCCGCAGTTTGATTGATGACGGCCGATGCGGTAATGTCACTTTGTGGAAGAGGACGAACGGCGAGTGCCATGCAACCACAAAAGGGAAAAAGACAAGGAGAAGTGTTAACCTTCCCTTGTATGTGAATAAGCCTCTCCTGTGAGGTGATAAAGGTTGGGAAAGAGGGACTATAACGAGGCCAATTGTGATCGACCAACGAGACTGAGAACAAGCATACAGCCGACTGTCAGATTGTGGGAAAGGCTGCAATGACGTTGCAAGACCATATCTGACAGACTCTTTCAAAGTTCTCAAAATTATTCATAAATCACACCGGAAATTCGTGGCAACGTGCGATCAAATCCCAGTCGTGTTAACTTTTGCCAGCAATCAGTCTGACAGCTAGACCTTGGATTAGGTTTTAACCTTGGCCAGTAACCCGTGATTTTTTTCAAGCAGACACTACGAGACGATTTGTACAATTGGCAACTTACGGGGAATTGTCACAGATGAAATTGCGCCTTTTTTTCTCGAGAAATGGAGATTTACAAGTTTCAAAACGAATCAATGGACTCCGTCGAAGCAAAACCAAAAAAGGAATTGCCGACGTGGCTACTTTTTTAGATTTCCATATGTCGAATTCTTCATGGCGGTAACTTTAGAAAAAGTTATCGCTCATTTTTCTGAATTTGACAAACTAATACCGGATGTTTTTTATAGATTCTTGAACTGTAAGTTGGAAAAAGTACTTTGAAAATCTTTGAAAATTTTGAATTGTTCTGTGAACCGCGCTGAATTGTGGGGTCCCAGAAAGCTTGACCAAATGTTGGAACAACTTTTCGCATATCGCCGCACTTCTCGCCGTTATCTGCAACGCAGGCGTTTTTTTTTGAATTGCGTCGACCGGCGGACTCATCAGCAACGGGATGTCGTCTGGCCAAGAGGCATTGTTGTCTGAGGTCGAATTGACCTTTTATTCTCCCAGGTGTGAATGTCTATTCCACAAGTGGGGCCGACAATTTCCCTGTCTGGGAAGGTTTTTCGGTTTTAATGACAAATTCTGAAGTGATTCCGAGTAAAAAGACCCAAGTATGACCGGCAGAGCGTACCTGCCGTCTCCTTTTCCCTCTCTGATTTGAACAGGGAGCGAAGATCCCGCACGTAACCGTTTTCCGCATTAGAAACGCTGAAAGTGACAGGTAAAATGAACGTCACTCGTTGATTGTCTCTTTTTGACATGACTCCTGTAATTTCTGTAGGAATTGACCGATTAGAGCGGCTGCCGAAAAAAAGGAGTGGAAACACGTTTGGTACATCGATAATAAAATGACCTACCAGGAAGAACTCCCCAGCCAATTAACTTATTAGCTGTACAGTATTAGGATCTCGTAAATATCACACAGATGATTAGTCTATGGTGGCAAGGAAATTAAAATCACGAGGCTCACGGACGTCACAACTACAAATTCATCTCAAGTCATGCCACTCGCCGACTTTACGAAATACAATTCCTTGTCAGATGTTTCAGGGAAAATAACAAGAGATTTCAGCCAGCTGATCTGGGGACTTTAGAGAAAAGAAAAAGAATTGCTCTTTGATCGAAGATGTTCCCCTTTAATAAATTAGCTGGCACTTCTCCGCGATACCCAACAGGGACTGGCACGGCACGGAAGAGTCGCCAACTTCTGCATACCCTTGCCCTTTTTCAATGATCGTGAAAGAGCAAAAGTGGTCAGAAAAAAGGCCTCCAGCTCATCAAGGGCTGATGTTTCGGGAGCTGATTAATCCGCGCCTTATCTACGCGATGTCTTTTTCGGACACACTTTGAACAGTCGAAAATTTGAAAGGGAGAGGGAAAGGGCTGTAAAATGGGAATGAAATCATTTCAAAGAATTTATAGACACCCAGACGGTAGGAGGAATACTAATTGCCGGAATTTGGGACACCCTACGAATCTCCGTTTTCTTGCAACCATAATGAGGGAAGGGAAAGGATAGGCGTCTACTCTATTTCAGGGAAAATTATGGGAAGAAATGATGAAAACTAACAATCGCCTTGACTTAAAAACGAAATCATTCTTCGAAAGATTTGATATTTTTAAATGGACATGTCAAATGAGTGGGATGACAGGATGACGACGGGCTGTCGCCTCTTCAGGAAGTCATACTCATTACATAAAAAGCAAACATATTGCAAAGACAAGTACAATTTCATTAGCTGTGCTGATGAGAGCGAAGTTCTCCCTGTGAAAGAGATTGGCTTAGTTCGGACGGCGGGACGGGTTAATAATAGCCGGCTGACACGAGTATCTCGAGAGCAATTATCTTTGTCAATCGCTTATTAATATCTCATTCAATTCATGAAGTTTTGCAGCAGGCGTTTTTCTATCAAAAAAGGGGAAAATTTTCAATGGGACAATAATTGAGGGACGAATGCAATCCTATTAGGATTTGAACGTATTATCAAGATTATGAAGCGGGATTGCTGGGGACAACAGTCAACAGATTTTGTCGTTTTTTCGTCCCCGTTAATCGATCAATGGCCGAGCTAGACGGATAAGCGGCTTTTGATATCATTGCTCACATCTTTGCACTTCTATTTTTATTTCGTATAGTGAAATTGAGCTACAGTAGGATGCACGCATGTAGTCGTTGACCTGCACTTTTGCAGCTGCTCAGAGGGAAAAAGTAATCACAGGGGACACTGTGCTAATGGATTTTTTATGTTAAAGAATAATGAGAACGGGGCTCGTAAAAGATGCAAAAGGACACGGCGGGACATGCAGGTGGATTTTGTACAGCGGAAACTACGAATCATGGTTTGCGGCGGAAGTAGACCAAAGAGATCGAGACCCCCGATTTTATTAAAAAAAGAAATCTGAACGGGGATTGAAACGGAAGATTTGTAGAAAGATAAATTTAGTAATCTCTATGAGCTGACGTATTGTGTCTGCGCCTACGTAGACTTTGTCATCCGGAAAATGATGGGAAATTGTCTAATCCCCTACAAATCCTGTATCTATACGATTTTAATCAGAGAAATATCGGAAGTATACGGTACCGGAAGCGGATTTTCATCACTAAGAAGGAGGAATTATAGGAAAGATTAAGGATCTCAGTCTCTCTTTGGAAAAAAAATATATCAAAACAGTTCAACAAAAAACAGAGAACAGAGGGACCCTTTTGGAATTTATTACTGCAAGTCGAGGAAATAAGCTGTGCCCGAGTCAAAACCGCAGGCTCACAATGTAATCCCAAACAAACTTTGGTCAAGGAGTGCAGAAATATCAAACAGTTTGTTATAATAGCCCGCAGAAACTCAGGTGGAGCACCTTGAGCAGACTATAGTCTTTGAACTTGTCAGTGAGTAATCCATCATCAGTTTAATTGACGCAGAAAAGGGAAAAAGAGATGAGTTTATTCATTAAATGTTCACTGGTTTTCGATTCGCTATCCGCATCGACACCGAAAAAGGTGCCCGTCTTTTTCTCAATTTCCCCAGTTGGGTCAATTTCCTGGTGCCGGTCGATACAGTCGAGAAAGGGATCTTGACTTTCGACGACAGTCAGTCAACTGACGATAATACTATTTCAACGCTTCTTTTCCCCGGTGATATGGCACTTGAAATCGGGCCCGCAGCATTCATCTGCTCAGTATTAACAAATTGTGCCAAGTATTTTAATTTACCGCCTATCTTGCATATAAAATCTACGGGTTTTCTTATGCTACGGGATTTCCTTTGCAGTTTTCCGCAACTGTCCCGTATTCCTGGAGAATTTGTGCAAGACGCATCAATTCTAAGCACGGAATACTATAAATTCAAAGGACTGATGGACACCTGGGAAATTAGTGTGACTGTCCCCGGGAAGTAAGCAAAAAGCCAGACGAGAACGGCTGGCTAACGCGACCACCTGTTTATCTAGCTCAAGCGTCTCCCTTCCGCGATTTGAGCATACAATTTTGAATTATCGGAGAGGCCTTGTTTCACCAGGCGGTGTGTCTGTGTAATGTCAGTGAATTATTTCTATTCGACAGCTAAAAGAAGCCCCCGTGTTCCATTTTCCCTATCATAAGACTACCAAATGCTTTGACCGATTATCTGTTTAAAGCGGAGTCTAGCGAATATTTACCGCGAACCGGTTGGCTGCAGCCGTTCCCTCTGCCACCCTCATTGTCGGCGTCTGTCTCTGTCTATCCTGCTCGCCTTTTCCAGGTAACTTACCAATTTCATACGGATGATTCGCACTTTATCAAGGATATGTGGGAACAATTGGCTGAGGTTGTCGCTTAGACGGTTCTATAATCCTAAAGTGCAGTGTTTGCGGATCTTTTTTACAGTACAGATCATTTAAAATAGGCAGCCCTTTGGCGATAATTTCATATCTTTGCTCAGAGATCACCCATAATCTTTTCTTTGAAGCCCACTAAAATAGCCACGACCTTTTGATTTTTAATTTCAAAATTATAATTATCAGCTGCATTATCCAGTATCTGGCAGAAGGCGTTAAATATTAAAATTGACTTTAATAGCTGATGCCAAAAAAGTTATCTCAGAGACTAAAAGATACAAGAGAGATGCACAATTATTTAAAATTGACTTTTATTGCACTAATAACGTGCACTTTGGGCCGCCGCTTTCTGCAGTTTTTCATGGATTTGCATAATCATTTGGTTTGATAACTGGCCCAGCGGGAAATAGTCTGAAAATGACGGCGATCCTACTGCGGATTGGCCTCACTTGGTCTCAATGGGTCTTCCCTCGGTCCACGGTCAGATTTCCTTCCTCGTTAGACTTTAGACTGCTCCTGGCTAAAAGTTTAAATATTCTTGAGACCACTGGTCAACGGGTCCGGTTCCGCTTATCTTGTCATTGATTTCAGGGCAAATTCTGCCGCTTACGCAGCTCGTCTAATCGTAGAAAACCAATCCAATTCTAATTATAACACACTTTTTTGTTTGAAGAAAACCAGACAGGTCAAATTATTCTGTTTTCGTCCAGATTTTAAACATAAAAAAAGTGTTGTCAACGAATTCTCTCTTCCCCCACGCCTTGTCCTAGTCGGGTTTATGTCCAGTCGATTCGCCCGTTTCTCTCTTTCCAATCGAGACCTTTTCTACCAATTGGCCTGCAGTATCCTTCATCGTCGCCCCCATAATATTAGCCATTGCCAGCCGGGGAAAAAAGCCTCAAAGGTCAGTTGCACTTTGCACGTCTGGCCTCCTCCCCAATAGCCTTGCGTCGCCGGGGTTCAATAGCCTCTCGTCTTTTGCATTTCCTCGACGCGTTCCTTTTCCCTGCGTGTTCTATGTCAACCTACACAGCGACACAGTAAAATGATCATTTCCTTTTCAATTGGGAAAATCTGCCAGGAAAAAAAGAACTCGTATGACAGGTTCGACAACGAAATGCTGCCGGGGCGAACCTCTGCGCTGTAAAATGTTCAACCGTTCAGCCGCCCTCCGCCTCTTTCCCCAGCCTCAACCATTTTAGTTTTCAAAACTCCTCTCACATATGTTGATGGTGTCTGTGCATCGATGTGGACCCAATACCTCCGACAGTTGAGTGCTCTGAGGTATTTGTCTCTGCGTCAATGCTGTCCATCTACCCGTCTCCCTTTTTCTTGTAGTACTTTACATCGTACAAATTCTTTTGCAAAGAACAGTTTTGTTATGACCTTCACAGTCGTTTTCTAGGACAAGAGGTTTGCCTGGGCCGAAGCACAACCTTGGTTTTTTCTCGCCGATGATAAGGCGCGGAACGGCAAACTCGTCGACGCGTTCACCACCCACGAATTTTTTGATATAATGGATCAAAGTCCCCTTGGTTCAGATGTATAATTTTATTTTGTTTACTTCAAGAACAATAATATTTTTACATAGGATTATAATGAGAGAGTAGACATGAATGAAATACCATGTATTCGAATACACTGGTCGGAAGGAGATCAACAAAGTCCCGGGGAGACAAGTTTTTTAGCTAGTTCAACTAGCCTTAAATACAAATGAAAATGGGATAGACGATTAAATGGCACATCCTTTTAGGACTGATTAATATTAATGGGCCGCTTGTGGGCAAGAAGGAACTGCATCTGAGGGGCCAGTAAAGGCATTGGGTTAACTACCGGTGGGACAAGACTGGACAATGACTGCACAGGGAAAAGAGGGGGCAAGAGTCGAAGATTTGTAAGCCTGGGAATTTGGGGAAGTTTCTGGGACGGGGGAAATAACGCTGCTCTAGGGATAGGCTTAACTATATCATACATTGGGGTGGTTGGAGGGGGACTCGGTCGGGGAATACCTTCCATTATCCTAGAAATTGAGAAATTGATGCCGCCGCTAATGGCAGGCTGGCTAGCGGGGGTAGAGGCTTCGCTAACAGTTGGGAGAGGGGAGATTTGACTGGAGGAAGTCATCTCGCTCGAGTCGTTGGAAGATGAAGATCGAGGACTCATAGAAAGTTCAGCAGTTGTAAGAGAACTTTGAGATAAGATTGACGGACAGCGACTGGAATTCCTGATCGGACCGCCAGAACCCTCGGGCACAATACTCACGTAATTACGTTCAATCATCTTCTGTGCCTGAAATCGTAGAATATTCTGGTACATAGAAAATCGCTTACTACTTTCTTTTTCCTCTCACTCGCTTTGTTTTTCTTATGCGCGCAATATGCTTCAGCTCCGTGGGCATTAATGATGTGCTTCCTTAGAGAAGACGGATCCGTGTACATCTTGAAGCAGTCATCGAAGTAGCAACCAAACCCTTTCTAAAATTGTCCGTCATTAGATTAAGCAGCAACTTACAACAGTTGAATGTGTCCTGTTTTCGTGTTTAGCTCGATCACTAGCATTCGTAAACCGACGATCGCAGAACTCGTATTTGCACTTGTACGGTCTAAAATATCCGATATTTCAAAACTGACAAGCCTCACTTCTCTCCGCTGTGTGTTCTCATATGGGTACGGAGATTTTCCAGACGCCGATAAGATTTGGAACATCCAGGTGTCTGAATATTTAGGAATACTGTGCGCCTTTTATCTAATAAAGGGTAAGTTGTGCTAAGCAAGAAAGTTTCCTTGTTTTGCAAGGTCTGAGACACTGAAGATGGACGAGCGATAATGTCAGCCCACCCTTATGGAAAAGGTTGTTCACTTCACTTACCGTACACAAGTAAGGGCGTTCCTCTTTGTGCAGCGACATGTGGTGCTCTACCTGATAGAAGGCTCCAAAATGATCTTCCCTCTCACACTCAGCCCAGTTGCACTTGAAAACAGTTGGAGGAAATAGTTTGTGGAAACTAAAGACGTGATCGACTACGAGCTAAAATTCTTCTTGTTGTATTGTATCCAATTCTACTTACATCTCGAGTTTTGAAGAATTGGTTACAGCCGTCAATGGCACAAATAAACTCGACCATATCTTCTATTTCCGGCCCTACGTAGTTCCGGAGAGGAGGATACCTAGAACAACCAATTCTCGGCTATTCAACCAGCTTACACTTTCCAACGAGCCTTTTGTGCTTCAGGTGATTGATTGAAGACGTAGTCTTCCTGTGCTGTCTGAAAAAAGAAAAATGTTTCTGGCTGGCAGCGGACCTCCCGCGACGATCACGCGGTGGCTTGATGCTTATCTCAAGCCAACTTTCATCAAGAAAAGAACACTTTGTGAGTGTAAAAAAAGAAATACGAGAGACAGCCATTAATGAACGTTTTTACGCCCTTTTAGCAGACAGTAAAGAGAACTTTTCGTGGCAATGGGAAGGTAACTCAAAATCGCCTCAGGATGCTTTATTCGTGATAGCACTGGATGGGAGAGGTAGTTCTAGGCACAGATTAGCGCAGAACAGTAGAAACGGCAAGCCAAGGGTGGCCTTATCGACACATGATAAGGGACCTTATTAAGAAGTGTGCTTTCTTATGTTAAAATGATCGCTTTCTCGTGACAGAGCTATTAATCCGAAAGAGATTACGGTAAGACGCGGAAGTATATAACAGATATACTGGGACATAGCCAGCGACATTTACCCCAAAACCAGACAATGTTGTTTGCCTGGTCGTCTCGAAAAAACGCCTGGACATGATTTTCCCTTACACGATTCCTTCCGTAGAAATGATCCCCCATAAAAAGCTGCTTGGTGGTCGATCTACCGTATCACTTACCAGATATCTTGGCATCCCATGTAGTGAGGATACGGTATAATCCAACCGTTCCGGAAGATCACATTCCATATCCATTAGGCAGATTACTGTCTTACACCAAATAGCTTTAATAGGAAAGCTGGGCTTTTTGAATGGTCTGCCAACTTTGTTGCCATGTGCAGGGAAGATAAATTCAGTAGCGGGGAGAAATTGTTGAATGGGGCTGAAGCAGATATTCTTCAATTCCTGCAAGTACACTTGCTTCTGCTGGTTGAGCTTGGCCACCATGTCAGAGAGCCCGTCCATCTTTATATTATCGATCTTGTCAATAGAAAGGGAGGGAAGAGGAGCAGCCAATGATGGTGTTTCTGCCAGCCGCTGATGCATCTCCAAGGACCACACTTGCCCAGGTGGGATGTTAAGTAGCTCATTGCCCGTCAGTTGTTTCTTCATCTATAACCTTTCTAATGAGAAAAAAGTGCTTCCGTGAACAGAAAAAGTCAAGATTGAGAGGTTTACCCCAAAGAAAAGATGAACGACAGGGAGGGAAAGTGAACACCCATTGATGAATGTACCCTCAGTGTGGTAGGCAAAGAGAGACCTCTGCCAGTTTACGACCATTTGCTTGATTTTATATTTGGGACCAAATGGGGGCGGGTTCCATCATTTTTCTCCAAACGTTTTCTGGATGTAAGTTGAAGATAATTTGGACGGGAACCACAGTAGTTTGTTCTGATGGGCTACAGTATCATAAGGGTCTCGAGAAAACCTTTTTTTGTCAAAAAAAAGTGACTGTCCACCTGGCGTGGAGGTTGTAGATCAGCGAACACTCGATTGTTATCGAAAGAAACCTTTTCCTGTTGTAAACTTTCCTCAACGTCAGTTAGAATAATAACTACGGTAATAGGAATTCTGAGAGCGGGGAAGGAAAGGAGGAGAAGGAAGTTGCCCAGCGTGGATTTGTCTAATCTTAAAAAAAGTTTAAAGCGAAGGCCGTCTGGAGAAAAAAATCGCGATAAAGACCTGGGCTGGGCTGAAAAAACGCGAATGAGCGATGGGCTGAAGCGGTCGAACTGACGCGGGTAGGTGGTAGTGCAGTCTCTTTTTTGGGAGGTCTTACTGGTTTTCTGTCTTTTCGGGGGGAAGAGTTATCAGCAAGCTTGTCAACAGTGTAGAAATGAGGCGGGAAGCAAAGAGCATACAAAACCACTTTGCAGGGGCTTCTCTTTTTTACAAGGGGAAGAACTTTGAAGCGACACTATTGAAACACTCTGCAGGACAAAATAAACCCCCTGTAATTGAGTGTACATTATCCAGTTTTTGTCTTTTTTTTCTACAATTGTTGAAAGAGAGGACGAGAAAATGATCATTTGAGCATGGTCGTTTGAACTGCTAATCCGACATGATTCAAGGGACCACCCGCAGCGAAAACCGTCGACCGCAGTCAATTCCTCCGCCGGCATGTCACAAGTGACAGAAGTGGCAGACGTCTTACTTGAAGAATGGCAATTGTTTATCTCTCATATTAAAGTGCACTTATATCACATGGTTGATATTCTTACGTTTCAATGACCCAGTCAGGGATTTTGTATTACCACTGTCCTTTGAGGGCAAATCCGCTCTGCCTCATCCATTAGTGCAAAACTCTCAAAATACCCGCGAAGTGAGGGATTAACCCCGCAAAACTGCGCCTGCACCGTTGGTGTCGAAAAAAACTGCTGGTCTTCTATGTGTGGGTGGTCGGGCAACAGGATCGACGGTGACAAATCTTGACTACTGCATTGAAATCGGCAGCCGAGAAAAAAACCATCGGCAAGTAGTCAGCAGACTCGGAGAGGAGGAAGATCAGAGTTCGAGGAAATTGCAGAGGACGGGCATAAAGAAAGAAAATAGGCCTTTCTTTATCAATCAGGGAAGTGCTAAGTCCGGCTAAAGACATATCAGATATGGAAAAAGTCTTATCGAGACCTCCTCGTGCGGGCCTATTATCTTTTGAAATTGCCAAACGGGGACAGAAATACTTCCAGGGCACTTCAAAACCGCCGGAAAAGTTCTCGGACTATTTAAAGGAGCGCCTGCTCGAAGAAAAGAGCAGACTTTTTTCCGCATTCCATTTGCCTTGTTTATAAAACTAAAGTGTTCCGCCAGAAAGCATCTTGACCACCCATACTTGTTTGAATTAAACTAAACGAAGAATTTTGCTTTTTTGAAAATTCCTCAAAGACTGGTACTGGGAGCCAAATTTTATGATTATGAAAGATCGTAAAGATAGCAAGGAAATAAGAAGCCCAACAGTGACGGTGAGTGACCTCAGCAATACAGTCGACGGCACAAAATCAGATGAGTGGGCTGTTCAGAGGCAAAGAGGCGGGAATAAAAAGTTTGGCTGGCTTTTCCGTATTTTTAGCTAGAAAGTCCAAAATTCAAAAATAAGAAAGAGCTGATGATGAGAGCTCCGTGGTAGTTGTCAATTACCGCCAGGGGGCCCTCATTTCCTCGAAAGGCCAAGTTTAGAGCAACTCCACAAATTTGCCAGGGAAAAAAGTTTTTCCAAAAGAAAGAAACAATGGAATGGCATCTTTGGGAACACTGATACCACCTCGAAAATTGAGTTATTTCAAAGACCAGGAAGTTGCATTCGCGCCAAATCTGTTGCCTTGTTCTCTTTTTTCTTCTTAGCCATTTCATTTTATCGTCTCGAAGTTAGCCTTCATTCTGTCGTAAAGCCAACGCGGAGACATTTCTCAAGTTATGGTCCATTTCCCCAAGTCCAGGGTAAAATTTCCCCGGCTGTGTGTCGCAACAAGGAGTCATAAAACACTTGGGTGGTCGCGCGCATACCGCAATGAGAGAAAGAGTTTTATTTGCCTTCGACGGGAAGTTTTTTCTATTCGTCTTCATGGGAAAAAACGGCCAGGGACTATGGCAGCGTTCCGCTGATAATAAATAGAAAGCTTACACATTTTGGTAATGATCTCATTAATTTTCAAACGGGACGATGTCCTGCGACCGGCAGCTGCGTGGTTCATGTGCTGTTTTTTATCAGCACTGGGGCCACACCTGATTAATTTGACTGGAGGTTGATCTGCCCGGCTGGCTGTCAGTGGAAATAGAGAGGAAATAGGGAAGAGTGCATAATACTGACGTGTTGGAAATCTCTCTAAATAGAATCCGGGGGTCAGGAGTAGACACCGGACAAATTAAGACCTCCATATGGGTAATCACAGCCGTGCGACTGCTCCAGCCGCTAAGCTGGGAGGTTGATTAACTTTTTCTGTTCTCAATGAGGAAACGACCGAAGCGTCTACGAAAACGTCGTCTGTAAAAGAGAGGCGAGCATATTGGCGCTTAAAAGAAAAAAAAAGAAGAAAGCATGAAGATTCCCACGCAGACAATGCGAATAGGCTGAGAGAATATAACATCCAATATACATACCGACTGGGGAAGATGTTTGTAAACTTATCAGGATGAATACCATCATGGGATTATGACCAGCCGCTGGGACAGGTACTCAATCTGCGATATTCTAGTCATCTACTCAAGAAATGACCGGAAAAGGACAAATGCTCTCCTGGCTCCAAAAATGACGCTTTCCATGAAAATACGGGAAAAAAAACTAAGTTCAATAGCGCATGAATGTCAAAAACTAGTAAATGGAACTCGGACGGAAAAAAAAATAAAAAGAGACTGTCTGTGCTGCTGACAGATACGTCAGAGAGAACGCCCCATCTCTCTCTATGAGGTTTTTTTTTTCGTTTGTTCGGGGTTTTTTTCCACGGCGGTAGGTCGAAACCATTGGCAACTTGGGCAAACATAGCAGGTAAAAAAAAGAGATATCGTATCCTATCTTTGCATATTGGACCAGAATATTCCTTACAGGAAAATTTGACCGATCCCTTTTTAATTTACCTAGAATTTTAGTTTGTACCATTTTAAGTTAAAAAGAAATAGTTGAAAGGATGGCAACATGGAAAGCCCATAAATTTCGGAACAAGACAGAGCTCTGCTTGAAAAAAAAAACCGAACGCCGCGGAGGGGCTCAAGTATGTGAACTTTGACTCTTTCCGTTCGACCCGGGTGTAACCACGAGTGATTTCAAGAGACCCACTACAATAACAGTAAACTTCATAGACGTTTCTCTTGCCATTTCGTCTTCCCCATAAACCTCTGACGATCAGACAATACTTTTCATGGAAATGGTAGTCTTTAGTTTTCTATCGCGTGTGGCAGGTTACCTTTTTCGGGAGAGCAGTTAATTGAGAGGAGAGCGAGACCCCACCGAAAAAGGATGACACGTGGGGGTGACAGAGTTTCACTGATCGACGAGAAGGGGAGAGAATCTTTCACCCCTCTACGGATCCAGATTCTATGGTGTAATTCCCCCGGAAGTAATTTATTGTGTGCGCTGGGGGGACTGCATCACACCCGGCAGGGGGAGCAGGGATCGTCGCCTTTTTTCTCCTTACAATATATGGCTGATGAGATGAAAGGCGAGAAGATTTCAAGAAAAGGAAGAATGTTGCGAGTCTCGTGAACGCTGTTGGTCGGAGGGACGGGCGCAGACTTTTCTCGTTGGGTGGCCCAGCGGGACGCAACTCTTGTTTTTGTGTCTCTCTCGTGTTCCCAGTTGCTGTAAATTGAAGAGAGAGTTCAAATGGAAAAAAAGTCAAGTGAATAGGGGATCCGGCGTTCCGATCATCAGACAGACGACGAAAGGATCCCATTAAGATGCAAAGAAAATTAAAGCGGTCGGGAGGTCAAATAAGATGAGATCAGACAGAAAAAAGTGTAGAGAGCGTGAAGAGAGAAGGAATCTACTTTAAATTCATGAGATAAGAAAACCGAAAGAATAATATGGAATAATATACAGCTATGACCCCCAAGGGTGTGAAGACGGCAACCCTCGTGACTGTATGCGTAATGTACAGCTTTAAACAGTCGCCCTCCAGCCACGCTGGAACCGTCTCTATTAAACAAAAATTGTCGGAAGGTGTCACACCGCCCATCAAGAAAACCTACCTAAGTTGAATATTCAAGTAACCGGAGCACAAGGTACATAGGGAGACGGCCATTATTGGGCATTTTTTGGAGCGACCACCCGGACTGCAGATTAAACATTAACGGCCTGATGCATGTTTTCTTTTGTTACACGAACGAGGGAAAAAAAAAATGACGGCTGGCCAGAATGAATGCCACTGACGTGTTTGGAGAAGTTCGTCTCTAACCGCCAGAGGAAATCCTCCCAGAGATCAGCAGACGGCGGATCGTATGCATTGTATCTTTTATTCAACATTCAATCATGAAATGCACCGGTGTTCATTTCCATCCATCCCCCACCCTAGTCGTAAAAAAGTCAATCCGAACGAATAGCTGCAGAGACACATCCCATTAGTTTAATTTATCTTCAAATGCGCATTTTGTCAGCGTCTTCCTGGATCGTGACGTCGATGTTGGTCGCAGACGAGTGCTCTTCCAGACTTCGTCCTGCAACTTGATGAAGTTATTCAAAGAACTTTTTTCTTTTCAAGAAGGCCGCCATGACTTAGCTAAATGTTCTTCGATACGAAGTAAAAACAAGGGATAAGATGATTTCCTGCAATTAGGCTCGAGCGGAACGGGGTGGCATGAGGAAGTAGTTCAAGGTTCAGCTGACCCTCAGAGGCAACTAGAAGGAATTTCTTCTTCACCTATTCATGAGATATCCATGTGTTTTCTGAATATTTCATTGCTTAAATGACAAGTAGAAGGTACAATTGACCATGATTTAATGTTAACCTAATGGCCCTTTTCAAAACTATCGAAAAAGCCTGTTGTCTAGTTGTTCATTGTCGAAAACCCCCGAAACTATCAAAAACTCTGTAAAAAGCGGCAAACGTTATGCGAATCGGCAATTCCGAAATGTGATGTGTGATGCCCAACACCAGAACACGATGTGTCTTCAGTATGGCCAAAAATCTTCTTGCAAATGGTGACGAGTATAGACAAAATAATTCTTCGTATAAAAAGACGATATTCTTGCAGAAACCGCAAAATGAAGACTCTTCTTCTCCTGGCGACTCTTCTTGGTGCGATTTTCGCCCAATACGGTAGCCCGGCTCCCAGCTATCCATCTGTTCCTGCTCCTCCTGGACAAGTCCCAATCATTCCATGGTACCCGCCTCATCATGACAGCTACAGCAGAAGTGATAGCCGCTCCCGCTCAGATTCAAGAGAGAAAAGTAGGTTAGAGGTGGAGCAAGCAGTAATTATACTTCCAGAGAGAAAATGCAAGGACTGTAGGAAGCTGAAGAGACTTCGTGGCGCATCTATTACCACTTTGGTAGCTGCGAAGGTCAAGTACACCCATGACCGAAAGGATTGTGTTCGAGCTGTTATCCGCTGCCCTTTCGACAATGGAAACTACACTCTCTATGTTGGAAATGACATCAATGACAACGAGGCTCTTTCTACTGGATTTTTCATCGAACGAACTGTCAAGTGCAACCGAAAGGGATAGTAAGTGCCCATTTTTATTGTTTAAAGACAGCATTTAAAGCTGGGAGACTGAGGACGACTACCGCTTCAAGTACGTTGGATGCCAGGACAACGGAGTATCGGCACCTACCCCAACTGCAACCCCTACGCCAACTCCTACACCTACACCTACGCCTACGCCAACACCTCCAGGTAAAGCCGATTGGTTTTTTCATTAAAATGAAGGTATCAAATTACCGGTACCGTAGAGGTACTGTGTGGCTTTCATCAGTGTATTCCGCTATACGTTTCTATTGCAGCTTGCACCGAATGTAATTCCGCTTCAATTCAACTCGTTCCCGAAACTGGCGTAGAGGGTTCATACGCACCTACCTCATCGTACGTTTTCAGTCTTTAGACGGTCAATATTAAAATTTTATCATACTTTTCCAGATCTACCGACCCCCAAGGTGGTTGCTCTGCTTTGAACATTATTTGTACCCCACAGGGAGAGAGTACAACTTCTGCTCTTACCTTCCAAGGTGGACTGGCAGGACCAGAGCCTGTTAATGGAGTAAGTTCTATTTTCACCTAATTGACGCCTATTGTAAGGTGATAGGAGTCACATGACATTTGAATAAACCAGTGGCGAATGAGGTAACTTTTCAGCCAACTACAGTTACCGTGGTCTGCAACGCACAAAGACAATGGATTTTCACTTTGGGAGGTACAAGCACAGAAATTACCCAGGCCCATTGTCTTTAAAACTCGTTCACCTATTGTTAAATGCATCAATAAACCTATAACAGCTGCTTCTCTCATAAACTCTTATAAATCACAAGTACTCAAACAAATTAAACAAAGTTCCAAGTTTCAGAAAATTCAGCAAAGCGTCATTTTCCAAAAATTCCTTTGAGTGCAGGAGTAAAAGCAGAATTTCTCCTCATGCTCATCGATGGCGCGTGCCGTTTCTAAAGATGACAATTGCAGACAAACATACGATTACAAAAAAAGCCATCTTTAGAGCTGAATCATCTCATCTTCCTGAAAATTTTTGTTTTTCCCTTTACAGTGATCAATCGTCAAGCAATCTCACAGCGAAACGGCGTCTGCCTGCCATTTATTACATTACGCATCTCTACCTTTTACAGCTGATTTTGTTTCTGTACCCGTCGGAAAAATATCCTCATTCTGTGTGCAACATTTCTCTTGTCTCGTCCTCATCCATTCTTCAATGACAAGCACAAAGCACGATTCAACAAGTAGCACAGAGGACGTGAATGCGCCGTCAGAAGAACAAAACGTAAGCAATATATTATTTCCTTCCTCGAAAAAGGGAGAAGTCATTTGAAGACATTGGTAACTGTGTCAAATATCAAGCAAAAGATATAATACAATCAAAAATGCTAAGAATATTTCCGCGTATGATGAAAGGCATCGTAATCCGTCTCTATTTTTTCAAACTACACATCTTTATTCAATAATAAACTTGATCGCCATGTATATTTTCGGCAACTGTGCAGAGCAGACACAATATCTATGTATTATTATAAAAGAAGGTGATTTTTTCAAGATGCTTCCAAATGAGGTTCCTTCTTCTTCTCGCTCTTCTTGGCGCCGTGGTTGCACAGTACGGCGGACAAGCACCTAGCTACCCATCAGCTCCTGTTCCATCTGGACAAGTTCCAATCATTCCATGGTATCCACCTCATCCTCACTACAGCCGAAGTGACTCCCGGTCTCGTTCCCGATTTGATTCCAGAGAGAAAAGTAGCGTTGATATGAGATCTACAATAATCCTTTTAGAACGTAAATGCAAGAATTGCAAGAAGCTGAAGAAATTCCGCGACTCATCCATTACCACTTTGGTAGCTGCCAAGATCAAGTACATCCGTGACCGAAAGGATTGCGTTCAAGCTGTTATCCGCTGCCCTTTTGACAATGAAAGCTACACTCTTTACGTTGGAAAGGACAAAGACGACACCGAAAAGCTAGCCACTGGTTTCTTCATTGAGCGAACAGTAAAATGTAACCGGAAGGGAAAGTAAATGGCCATTTCTATCGTTGGGCAACCAGTGTTTAGCTGGAGAACTGACGACGGCTATCGCTTCGAATATGCTGGATGCCAGGACAACGGAATATTGACGCCTACCCCTACCTCATCTACACCAACTCCTTCTCCGACCCCTACTCCTACCCCAACACCTGCAGGTAATATTGTCTGATGACAATGTGTTCCAGTTTTAGATTGCGGTCGATGTGGTGCGCCTGTAACTCGTTCTGGCGATGGTACTACTCCTCCAAATATTGTGTGAGTTACCATTCCAGAGCTCACCGTTTGCCTGTGGTTTATCATTCCCTTATTTGCAGGGAAGGAAATCCTATTGATGGTTGTCCTAGTCGCGTGGCAAGCTGTCCGAATATTGATGGGATTCAGACGCTACTCGAGTTCAAAACTAGCGATCGAACTCCTGTATCCGCAAATGTATGTTGGTTATTTTCATTTCAGGGCAATTTTTTTGCGATAATAATTGTTTTTTAGTTCACGGGATCTACTCTCATCTGTAATTCTGAGGAACAATGGACTTTTGTCGTCGAGGGAACGCCTCATGTCGTTACGGAAGTCGCCTGCATCAGTAAGCTCCGGCACTGTTTTTCGACATACAAGTTTACAGTTTGCGGGCAGTGTCCAAATCCGGAGTCAATCTATCTCGATAGCGATCCAGTACCAACTGCTCAGTGAGTTGTTCGCTTGTTCTCCAATCTTGATTCCGGACAGAGCCACTAACTTCCAGAACGTCAACAGCTGGTGGCTGTTCTACAGCAACGGTGACCTGTCCAGCTCCCGAGAATATTCCCACACTAATCGCCTTCCAAGAGGGTGGTCCAACTCCGGATGGAAGTGTATGTTGTCAATGTCCTTTGATTTTAATTCCTTAAAGGAAGCCTGGAGAACTGGGGTTTACTGCACTCAGAAGCGTCCTTTTTTTCTGTCTAATCTTTTGGCGGAATTTGTTATTTTTGAAAATTTAACTGAACAACGAGTTGACGCCGTAGCCGCGTTAGCGCCTCCTTTCTCGCCGGTTTCTTCTTGTAATTTTGATACCAAAAACAGTTTACCAGAGCAGCGTAGTGCGCGCCTCCCTTTTTCAAAATTTGGTTACCGCCAAAAGATTAAACAAGAAAGGGACGCTTACGAGTGCAGTAAACCCCAGTCTCACAGGCTTACTTTAAGAAGAGCACTATATTTCTGCATTCATGCATGTGTTTCAGCAAGCCGATCTCGTCTGTAGCTCAGAAATGGAATGGACATATGCCGGTTCACCTGTTACACAAATCGAATGTGTTACTCCAGGTATCAGTGATAAGCTTTACCGACAGCTATACAGTTGATAGGGATTCTGAATAGTTTAATTGCACTTGTAACAAATGACAGTTAACACCATTTAAACTTTACACAAGGCGAATATTATTTCAAAACATGCAAGATTTTCCAGCTTGCGCCCGTTGCGACGTTTTAAAAATTCTGCCTTCCGAAGGAGTTTTTTTCTCGGTTACTACGTGAGTTTCTAAATAACAAGCTATTTATGCACCAATTCTTAATTGCAGCATTAATTTATAGACTGGGATCGTCTGAAGGGTGCGTAACGGTTCGTTTAATCTGTAATAAAAATGCAGAAGGCACCCAAACATATGTCAACCTTGGTGAAACACCGGTTGATAGTGTAAGTTTTATTGCCAATTGTCATCTATCCACAATTATTCATTCTAGATCACGGAAGTCATTCTTGCCTGCAGTGAAGAATCAGAATGGACATTCAACGAGGCTATCGTTTCTTCGACTTCCTGCGTTTTGCTACCGGTATAAACCATGGCGTTTCTGGGAACAAACAGGATCCTTTAATTCTAATGTTCTCTTTTCAACAATAAAAGTTTTCTTGGTTGAAAATGCTTCCTGTGCCACATAGAAGAAGTTTTGGTCGCGTGTCGAGCTTTCGATGCGTGTCGGAAAAATGATTCACTTCTTCAAAATCGTGACGTTTACAGACAAAATATATGTTAATTTGCTATAAAAAGAGAAGAACCAATCCAGAAAACGTGAAAAATGAAGCTCCTTCTCCTCCTCGGCCTCTTCGGAGTTATTCTTGCCCAATACGGACAGGATCGCCCAAGCTACCCTTCCGTTCCGGCTCCTCGTCCCTATCCTCCCCACTTTCCATGGCCGGGACACTATCATAGCGGAAGCAGCAGCAGTGAGAGCCGCTCTCGTTCCCGTTCTCGCTCCCGGTCCGACTCGAGAGAAAAGAGTAAGTTAACCGGAGGCAAAAATATCAAGATTACAGAATGCAAGGACTGCAGAAGGCTGAGGAAGTTCCGCGACTCGTCCATTACAACTTTGGTTGATCCCAAGATTGAGTACATCCACAGCAAAAAGGACTGTCTCCGTGCCGTTGTCAGATGCCCCTTCGACAACAAGAATTACACCCTCTACGCTGGAAACGACATCAATGACAACGAGGCTCTCTCCACTGGATTCTTCATCGAACGGACTATCAAGTGCAACAAGAGGGGAAGGTAAGCTACCGACAAAACCAGCTGCAGAGGATATCTTCCAGATGGGAGGTCGAAGCCCAATCTGGCGATAAGTATTCCAAGTTCAAGTATGTCTCCTGCCAGGACAACGGAGTGGAAACAACAACAACCACAACAACGACTACAACAACCACTTCTGAGCCTGTCTGATACCAATGAAATACAATAATTGTAATTGAATTGGAACCTCAGGGACAATAAAATGTTTTTGTATTTGTTATTAATACTGGGAAAACCAACAATGTCTTCTGTGCCTACATAGAAGAAGTTAAGCTTAACACAACGCGAACATTATGTCAAAAAATGTAAGATCTTCACGCACCATATTGAAAGGAAATCGGCCCTGTATAAACGAAGCTGCTGAATATATTTCAAATCTAACAAAGGGATCAATTTTGATTATTTTAGTGCAGAGCACTGATCAGTTTATGATGACATAGAATGATTAAAAATCAGAATATTTCATTGTCTAGTAAGCTTCTGGGAGATCGACGACATTCCGTGAAATATTAGCAATGCTATTTCAGAGCTGTTTGACAGGAAGACATAAGAGCTGCTGCTAAATGAATCATTAGTCAATCATCTAGACAAGCAGTTCAATAAGGGCAAGATGACAGTATTCGCCGGTGAAATTTTTAGCTATGCACCCCCATGTTTTAACGAGCTCCAATGATTGAAGAGATTCGCTTGTAATATTGACTACTCGTGACCAACCATACAGCGTGCAATATTCTAGACACCACCCGCTGATCCTCGTTGTGCAACAAGTTTACAAAAACTTAACAAAATTTGGTGGCCGATAAGTTTTAGCCCTCGCCTCGCTACCAAACCCCCATTTTCGGCTTTCTATTCGAGAAAATGTAGTATGATGTTGATGTCTGAACTCAAACCTTACTTTACAACCAAAATCGATGTACATATTTTGATTTAAAAAAAGTTTTCTCTTGTGCGCGTCCTCCCGCCTCTTCCCGCGAATGATTTTTCATAAGCGTCAATTGGAAGGAAACGTATGTCACCAGTCAAAACATCCGTCTTTTGGTTTAAAAGGGATGAATCCTCTTCTCTTTCGTCGTAGAAATGAAGCTGGCTCTTCTTTTGCTCGTGGTGACAATCGGAGTGATCTCCGCCCAGTATGGAGGAGGGGCTCCAGCGCCTTCCTATCCGGCTCCCGTCGGAGGACCCGCCATTCCGGTACCATTTTTTCTTTTCTATAAAACACAAGTATTTCAGTGGCGCCCTCCTTTCCCCCATGGACATTATCCCAGAAGCTGGAGCAGGAGTGATAGCCGTAGCCGAAGCAGAAGCCGCAGTCGTAGCCGAAGCCGCTCTAGCTCCTCTGAGGAGAAAATTTAGTTATTTTCACTTCTCATTTAAAAGAAATGTTTTAGAATGTCACAAATGCAAGAAGCTGGGTCTCTACCGCGGTCCGGGTGTCTACACCGAACCGAAGATTGAGTATGTTATAGTTATTTTTCTTCTCATAGATTAATTTTCAGTTATGACCTGGTCGACGGATGTTGGCAAGCCGTGGCTAGCTGTCCCTTCAACGGCAGAGCTTATGTCCTTGTTGGATTGGCTAGCAAAACCGTCAATAATGGCAACGCTTGGATCATCGGAGGTGCCGTCAACCTCGAGAGAGTCATTACCTGCACTGACGACAAAGAGTAGGTTTTGGATTTTTTGAAGAACAGATCACCTTCAGTTGGGAAGCCACTGATCTCGTCACCCAGTCCAAGGTCCAATTCAAGTATGTCACCTGTGCACTGCTTACCGACCTTACTGCCACCGTCACCGAAATAATCCAGCCTCCGGTAAACCCTTCCGCTAATTCAGAGAGACCGTAAAGTTCAGGTTACCACCACTATTGCCTCGACAACAGCGTCGACAGCATCTTCATCGGCAACCAGTGCAACTGTTAGCGAAAGTACTGCGTCCTCGGTGAGCGAGGTGTTCAAGAAAGCTGCTGTCACGGTCCCTATGGAAAAAGTTGTAGCATCATCTGCCACCCCCAATACTCGAGGATCGTCCACACAGAATCCGGAAACCAAGCCTGTACCTTCTGACAAAGATAATAGTCCGCCAAGCAAGAAGAAGGAGAAAAAACCAACATTGGTTGCTAAAGTAGCAAGTACCACTCAGCCGACCACGACTACCGTGAGTTTGGGGACGATCACCAATGTCAAATACCAATTTCCAGGAGGGGGAGAAAAAGAAGTATAAGCCAACTGCCAACTCGGAAGAAGAAAACCTCGCAAAGTTGTATGGTTTCCTTTGAAAGGAGCTCAGAGTCATCAATAAATAAACGTTTTTTCCATTATTTCGTGTTCTTTACAAAGCAGCAGGCAGCAGGGCCTTGAAAAAAACAGTATGTAACGACCTAGCCATTGAGCTCTAAATTTGTTTAATGGAAAATTCGTTTTCTCAAATCATGGCCGAACGAATCAGTGATTGACCTTTTTCTACAGTTTTCCTCCATCATCATCCAGCTGATATTCATAGATGGCCAGTGAGAATTTCAAGAATTGTCCTCTTTTAAAAGATGGAAGATGCATTGATGGGGAAGAATAAGCATAAAATAAATAAAATTAAGACCAAGCGATAATTTACTTTACTAAAACCCTTCGGATACGGATATCCGGCCGTCTATCTTTGTTTTTATGTCAAACTGACAAGAGCACAATGTCTCCTTTTATACTATACAATCTTTGTCGGACGTCGCCAAGTAGTAATTAACGCTCTCTGTAACTTTTTCTATCATAAAATTTTTAAATCTTCTTTTAAATCAAAGCTGAAAAAGATAATCCACGTTGCCATAAAACCTTGATATACTTCGGTTGTTAGACAAAAAATGCCTGGTTATCGGTTTTGTCAGTAAGAAGAAATCATCAACGATCGCTTTTTATTCCTCTGTTCACAATTCTTTACGTCAAAAATGATTAAAGGAAAACTAGTAGAAAATAAAAATCTGGTGCTTCATGATCTGAATGTCGACGTCACCTGCGAAGCAGACAAAACATAGGCTATTCGTACTATAAAAGGATGATATTGCCTGATTTTTCTAGTTCAATGAAGACTCTCGCCCTTCTTCTTGTATCTGCGGGTGTGGCACTTGCCCAATACGGGGACGCCCCGTCTTATCCAGCTCAAGATGCTCCTCCTGCAACCGGAGGTTATGGAGCTCCCGCTGCTGGAGGCTATGGCGCTCCTGCACCAACACCTGTAGGATATCCATGGCCAGCTTGGGGACGTTATCATGATTCGAGCTCGTCTGAAAGCAGGAGCCGTAGCAAAAGCCGCCGCAGAAGCCGCAGCCGATCAAGCAGCAACTCCGATGAACATCGCAAAAAGAGTAAGACGAGTTGAAACAGTTACATCGGACGAGTTTCAGAGTGCGGTTCCTGCCGTCGTCTCACTACTCTTCCCGCTGTTGAAGGAAGCCTCTCTACCTCAATTAGGTACTCTCCCTCAGCACCCGAAACAAAGCGATTTTAGTTATTTCAAGGACAGCGATGGATGCAGGAACGCCGTCATCACATGCCCCTTCAATGGCGCTTCCTTCAGCGCAATTCTTGTCTCCAGCGCTACCGAAACTGAGGGGATAACTTCTGCTGGAGTTTCTACGCAGACTGTTGCTCATTGCAACAACCGCGGAGGGTTAGTTTAGAAGAAAACTCAAATAATGGAAAAAAAAACTCAGATGGGAGAGCACAGTCATTCCACTGGAATCATTGGCGACATTACGCGGTAAGACGCAGGAGTTCAAATCCGTTGGATGTTTCAACACCGGTATAACTTCTCTGCCTACCCAAGAATAAATGTATCTAATAAAGTGTCAATTTATATTTTTTTATTTATAATAATGGATCTGATAAGTAGTTAAAATTCACATTGAAAAAAAGTTGAAAATACCGGCACTACTTTGGTTCAACTTTTCCTCCTGCTGGGCCGTATGCTAATCCAGCGATTGGACCATTAGGTATAACATTAATCGGAGCTCCTGTAAAAAAATAAATTTTAGAAAACAAAAGTAAACATGAAACCTGCTTGTGGCGAATATAATGCCGGTCGTAGACCTTGGTAACTGCTCAATATTTCTCCATCTCCTATAAAAATTTGACTTGGTAGATTGCTGAATTTACCTATGGCAGTAGTTTGAATAGGAAACGCCAAAATTAATAATAAAAAGAAGATAAGGAAGGTTGCCATTTTATGGATTTAATGGTAACCCCCAGATGTAAATATTGTTAAAACAGGTTGATGTTACAACGCATCCGGCGTAAAAGTATCCCTGTAACTTGTTGATGGATCTATTAAAAAAATAATTTAAAATGCTAAATCTCTTCCTTTTCATTTCCATCGATGAATCCGAGTGAAAACATTTCGATTATTGGCGCCGTCAATGTTTTGTCTAAATGTTCTTGAAGTGTCGAATCGGAAAATGACAAATGTCTCCATACATTTGAGACAATCTACTTGGCATCGTACAAAACGCAGGGAATGACAAAGTATTCATAAATAATTAATAGATCAAAAATGGCTAAAGCGAAGACACGACCGTAGGAATAGCAAGCATAATCACAACCATGAGACAAATATATCACAAGCAGAAAAACGATATCACCAGAAAAGACAAAGTTATGAAAGAAACAAATAATCAAAGGACTAGAAATGCAGTGACTGTTAAGAATTCAGGATTCAACAATAAAATATTTAAATAGTTCTATTCGTCGGCTGGGACAATCTCATCAGTTGGAGGTATACGTCCTCTTGGCCATTCGGTATCGGCAAATGGTTCTTTCCATTTAATTGAATGAGAGGAAACAGTCGCTTTTTGGAATTCTGATTGTTGACCGCGAAGGTACAGAATATCTCCAAAAGGAGTCAGGATGGCGCTGGCTATCGCTATATGATTTTGATGCTAAAACGTGTTCCATAAAAGTGTATGCTAAAAACTTACGTGAACTACTTGAAACCGGGCTTTTACTCGAGGATTTTGGGTGGAATAGACTCGTACTTCTCCAGTGTTTGTGAGAATAAGAATCCAGGGAGCTTTGTTCATTGGTTCTGCAAAAATTAAAAGGAAATATGGCAACACTTACTCGATGCGCTGTGAACAGTAGCCACAATTGCTTTTCTAATCTGCAGTCCTTCTGTACTGGTTAATTTCACTTTATATTTTAGCCTTTTCATACTAGGAAGAGCATACAGCCGCATTTGTTCTTCTGTTACTATAAGAAGTCGATGAAGGGCGTGCTGAAACAAGAGGTGAGTAGTGAAAAGAAGCAAACCTTTGAGCTGATCTCCATGAAAACTCCCATATGAATGACTGGAGCTGTGTGGCTGAGACGGATTTCCTTGTCCAGCCGTAATTCATCGGATTGTCGTGGTTTGTCTTCTATGGCATAGGAATAAATATGACCGCCGTTTAGACCAATCCAGAAAGTGTCAGTTAACTAAAACGATTCTATTAAATATAAATAATTCTAGCTTACGTCAGTTCCATCACTAATAGGTGTCCTTAAGAAGCAAACGAATTTTACCAAGTGTGGTTTTACTTTCCCTAAAAAATAACATAAAATGAAGGGTTTAAATCTACCAGGGGCTAATGTTTCCCTCGCCTCGATTTGTCTCTCGACAGCGCGGTAATTCGACTCATCGTCGGCATCTTCATCAGCAAGAAGCACGGTGTCTCCTACTGCCGCTTGCTTCCCTTTCTTTGTCGTTGATCGCGACTTCCGTCGGAATGTGTTCCGCACCGATTTTTTCATAGATTTGTAGAGGGATCGCATATTCTCTCCAACAGCACTCATTAAATCTACAAGTTTCAGAGTAAAAACTAAAAAAAGAGCTACTTACCTTCAGAAGCAATGTATGACTCGCTGAGCATGACTTCTCCCTTGGCATAATTGTAAATAGCGAAGCCAAATTCATTCGCTAAGGCAAGCATTTTCCGAGAAGAGAGTAGGGCCATTGTGGTACAAGACGTTCGTGGATCCAACTGGACAAAAAGACTTGTAGAGGCTTCTTTCGCCGTACAGGGTTGATAGCCAGGTGGGTATGTCTTTTCCGATGTTCGTGGAGGCAACGCCCTGTTCGGATCCCGCATAGCTTCTTGAGCAGTTGGTTTGGGTGGTTGATACTGTGGATCCTTGATTAAGGGAACCGTGGTAAGTAAGGGTTTTAATGTCTAAAGATTAATAGCTTAAAAAATAGGAAGAAATGGTACCCGAGAAGTTTCTTGAAGATCATAAACAAAGTTAGCGCCACATTTGGTAGAAACAGCAAATTGCCCTGAATTTGGATCCATGCATAGTTTTAAGATAGCTACACCAGGTTCGTCACTGTATTGATCATATAAACCAACCTATAGATCATAACAAAAATGAAATAAAAGTTGATGAGATACCTTTCTAAATGGTGGCCATTCATCTTGGTCTTTTGGAACAGCCAAGGATCCAGGTTCTTCATCATCTTCAGTGTTCCATGTGTAGGCATCTGATTCTACGGAAAGAGTTCTCTGGATATCACCAATGATAAAAAGAAAAGATGGAAAAATACCTCTCGCTCTTGAGGAACTTCAAATTCATCAGAAACATTGACAACGAATAGCAAAGAGGAGCTCTTCTCTCCGCAAGTGAAGACATTGACTGACCCGTTTTCGTGGCTAAACTTCCTTAATAATCAAAAGGAATAATTCCTTACCCAGTGAGCAGTATCTGTCGCCTATGAGGATCTTCTAAACTGTGCTTCTCCGCTTCATCTGATAAATGAGCAAATAACGGGTTGGCAGTTTCACTATAATTTTGACTTTTCCACCATTGCTGAGACATCTAAAAAAACACATATTTTGAAATAAAGTAAGACCTTTTACCGATAGCATTTTTGACCACACTTCTTGTGAAATATTGGCGGCAAAGAAAGAAGATGTTAGCTGAAAAAGGGTTAATTATGCGGTAGCTCCCCGTAATTCCTGGTTCCCATAACTTTTTTTAACTCATAGTTCTCGTAATTTTCTATAACTTCCAGTTATGGAAAATTTTATAACGCCTAGTTATAGAAATTTTTCGTTACTCCTAATTGTAGGATTTCCCCTAGTTCTAGTATTCAAAAGAAGATAAAATATCACTTACAGCATGAGCATCCATAGGAAAATACAGCTGAGGAGGTATTGTTCTCCAGGCCGGGTCCCTAATGTCAACCATGACGACCTCATGTTCCGTCAAAACAATAAGCACAGAATCGAATTTTGTTCTATCTGCTCGCATATAAATTGGAGCTTGAGAAACGTGAAAATCCAAGATTTTTGTAGGAAAATCTAAGACTAAGAGATGCTTTTCAGTCTTCAAAGTAATTGTGTGACGATCTCCAAAAGAAGCTGTTGGCATTCCTCCAGAAAATATTAAAATTGGACTAGCATTTCTAAAAAAATCTCTCAATTTTAATATTAAAAGCAGTCTACCGATTCACGGAAGCTTCCGTAATTTTGTGAATTGGATCACAGGGATATGGCCCCCATACTTGAGAGCTGTTAAAGGTTCCAGAATCTTCCAGTCGTCTATAAGTGCCATCTTCATATGCCACCAAAAGAACATTATTACTTCCTATACTTATACCCTGAACAAAAAGAAAAAATAAAATTGAAAAATGATCACTTACAGTTGGTTTTACATCTCCTTCCAGATTTTTAGTTTCAATCGTTTCGTTGATAGAAGCGTCGTGGATTACCAGGCGATTGTCACTGTAGAGGACGTAAACCTTCTTCCCACTTGAATGAGTAGCCAAGCCGATTACTGTTCGAGATCCAGGAGCTTCACTGAAAAAATTGGTTTGAAAAGAATATGGAAGACAAAAGGGCGATAAATCGATATGCGAACAGTCGCTTGGTTTTTTTCGCGATGCAAAAAGAATCGCGTGTTTATAATGGATCGCACCTGGAGATTTCTTCAGCATCCCCACATTTGCCCCACGCATATTCACTACAGCATTTAATATTTATGCTTACCTGTCTCCTCTACTTGGTTCAACGTAATTTATCAACATTTCTAGGTCTAATTTTTGTGATTCAACAGCATAAACTCTTCCCAAACTTGTGCCTAACAATAGTCGGGATTTATCATCTCCCTAAAAAAGTAAAAATAATGGGAAAACCATTTACCTGGAGAATACTTGTTGTAGTAATTTTCATATCCTGCTCAGCTAGTTCCAAATGATCGAAAAGTATTGCAGCTCCTTGTATTTTCAATTTAAAAACGTCTAGGTCATTTGCCAAGATCATCAGCTGTCCTTTTCCATGGACAGCATGGATTCGAATAGGATATCGTTTCACTTTTCCATCTGGTAAGGAACCGATCAGATGCACATTTCCTCCACCTAGTCTAAAAATCTTATTTTACACAAGAAACTAATTTAAAAAAACTGTAAAAATGCTTACACATGTATGAATCCTTCCCTCGTTCCAATGTAATATATTCCAAGTTCCGGGTCATAACTGGAACAGATGGGCTCCCGTGGAAATCCTAGCCTCCCCGTCTAAAATTACGAAGGTTAGAAAATAAATGAAAACAATAGCAAACCTTTTTATAATTGACGAAGTCTGTAATCTCCAGTTGATGGTCTGAATGCCCTGTAAAATACCGCAACACCCCCGCCATCGCCTGAAATGTACAAATTCTGAAAAGAAAAGCAAGAGAAAACAATTGATGAAGAAGCTAATAAAATTGTTGAGGAGAATGATTCAAATCGAAGCGCATTTCTAGGAAAACGAGCGAATTTTCACTGAATCAGTCGCGCAACATTTCCTCCGAAATATCGCCATTTGTTTACTAAGCTTTTAACGCATATTGGAAGTAGTTGAAAAACCAGAGAATACTGGAACACTGTTCTTTGAAAAATTGAAAATTATCGGAAATAAAATAGAGCGGAAAATTGGTAAGTAATTTAAACAAGTTTGAGCTTTTGAAAATGAGATGATGAGGAGGAACAGATAACATAAAATGTGTCGAACAGCTGTAAACCTTTTATTTGATGGGAATATGGGAAGCCAACCCGCGAGCAGTAGCAAACAGATGGCCAACAATGGAGGAGGACAACAAACATCTGGCTTGGCAGGTGTTTTAAATCAGTATCTTCTTCAGCTTAAAACAATGACTCTCCTTTTATGGTGTGCGTGATGGACGCAGAGAGCACTGCTCAAACTTTCCCTCCGTTCGAATCAATAATGCAGATCGGCGGCCGCTGGCACCCCTCCAAAATAGGTGCGCCTAGCCATAAATTTGACCCCGTATGGGTGGGCTAATTGGGCCTAACCCCACGTCCTTGTGCAGAGGGTCTCTCGACTCACTCCGGTCAAATACACAGTCCTATGGATCAATAGAAACAAGTATGCCAATGGCCTATCGCTTGGGTCGTGTTGATCTAATGACTCTACCCGAATCTCCGTGCGACAGAGCGAACACTTGTTGTGCCAGCTGTGTTCCGCGTTACCTGCCCCGATGGCTTTGTTCAAATTACCTGAAAACTTCGCAGTTTATCAGGATTTCTGTAATCATTTGGAAATAACGAGACTTTAAATATTTTTTAACGAGAAAACAAAAGAGTGCTTTGAGAGGTAAATAAATTGAGGAGTCATGGAGTGTTTTGATTTGAATTGATGAGCAATGCGCTACGGTGTAGTTATGTTGATAGCGGAATCCATGGAAATGACTCAACAACCGGCCTTGATAGAATCGAGGTGTGAATGAGGCCAAAAATTTCGAAAGAAGCTATTTACGGGAAGTTAACGGGCTGGACCACACTTGCGAAAGGCCTCGCACAGCAACGGGACACAACGAAACACGGAGGAGGCACTTGTCTATGAAAGGAAGCAGTTTTTGCCATTATCCCCCTTGAGGATAACAAAATTATATTTTGCCTTATGCTGGAATCGAACCAGCGACCTTCTGTTTACTAGACAGACGCTCTGCCACTGAGCCAATAAGGCGGATGGGAGTCGGCCTCCTTTTTGTGGCAGTCCTTTTAAAAGCTCCCATACATGGATAGAAACTTTATTTAACTTCTCTGCTTCAAAAGATCTACAAAATCACAGTCATCAATTGTTCGCCTATTAAAAAGAAAGAAACATTTGAAGGACACATTTTTGAGCTCAATAACTTAGAATTGAAACCTACAAAATTAAAAATTAGTTTAGAAAATCTCGTTTGTTCAGGCCGATTGAAGGCGCAACAGCGGCCACCTTCTGTCCTGTATATTTTTCCAAAAACTCGGAATGATTTTTCAGGACAGTGCGGACAGACTCGTTCCTTTTCATGTCGTCGAGATCGCCCATGTGAGATTGTCTTCGACTTCCAGGCCTTTTTACTCTTCTTGAGGAAGATTCCTGTGGTAGGACCTGAAAAATAGAACTTGTAAGGGTAAAATGTTGTGCTTACTGTATATATTTCTGGTGGAGGAGCATTCCTGATAGAGTCGCGGATCTTCTCCAGTTCTATGCACTCATCCATAAGAGAAGCTTCCAATTCTTGGAGCTGAAACGACGGTGTTTAATTTAAGGGAAAATAACAAACCTCGTTTAATTTTGCCTCAAAGTGCCGCTTCATTTCATAAACTTCTTGTTCAGCCACCTCAACTGAATCAAGTTTGTGTTGTAGGTCAGACGCTTCTTCCTTCAGCCGTCGTACATCCATATTTCTCCTCCTGAAATACGAGCTAAAGAAAAAGAAAGACTCTTACGTAAAGAAGTCATTCTTCTCCTGTTCTAAGGACGCCCTCTCCGTGCTGACTCTCACAACAAGATCGTGTTGCTCTCTCATAAAGGTTGTCTTGGCCTTGTCCAGCGCCTCTTTTTGTCTTTCCAATGTCTCCATGATGTATTTCTGATCTTCTTTAAAGACCTGTTTCTCAGCGTTGAGCCTTGCCCACTCGTCTCGAATCCTCCATTTATCCTTTAAAACGTTGGGTTGTGGAATAAAAGTAAAGGTTTACCTGCTCCATGACGGTTTGATTTCCTTTACAGAGGTCGTCTAGCTTGGCGTTCAGTTCGTAGACTTTTCGCTTTTCTTCTTGTAATTGTTCCCGCTCTTCTCGCATTCTGTAAAAGTTAGTAGAGCAAGAATTTAGGGTAAACTACCTTTCTTCCCTCATTTCCAATGTTTGCTCCCTCAGCTTTATAGACATTTCTCTATCGCTGAATGACCTCTCGGAAGTGGCCAACATATCAGATGTCAGTTTTCCTAATGTTGATTGAAGATGATCAACTTTGTCCACCATGGTTGTGATATCTCTAAAATTTAAAATAAGTTTCCGGTAGCTTCCTTACGTGGTTTGTCCCGTAGTTGCCTGAAGGGCTTCAATTTGCCTAGCATGCGTCGTTTTCAACCTCTCCACTTCTTCTTGATGCTCTTCTTTTAACTTGGATATTTGTCGCCTAAAAAGCAATAAACCTTCGGATATATGGAACTTACTGTAGACTAGCCCGCTCGTCATTAAACTCCTCCCTGAGATCGGATTCCTTTTTAAGAAGGCGATTCTTCCATTGATTTTCAATTTCTTCTTCATCCCCTTTCTTTTTCCGTTTCAGTTCGTCTATTTCGCGATTTAATCGTTCTATTTCTTCTTCAAGACTGAAATAAGTAAGGAGCTATTATAAAACCGGAGTAATCTTACCGCCTAATTCTACCCGTGTCTTCTTGTCTGATTGCTGCAGCTTGAGCAGGAGCGGCGGCTGGAACTACTGCTGGTACCGGAGGGATGGATGTTTCATGATCACTTTGCTGCAAAGATGAAAGTTTAAATGGTGAAACCACCAACCGACGAAGAGCCGCCAAAAAGACCTGATAATGAGCCCGTGGTTGGTCTGCTTCTTCCTGGGCGAAGTTGAGCAGGAGCAGCTTTAGCTGGCGCAGGAGTTGGTTCCGCAAATAAATCTTCTAAGTTGGTAGAACGAGATGGAGTGGTAGCTTCCAAGTTGAAGGAGACTGTTGGTCGAGATCGAGGCTAAAACTTTTTTTGCAATACAAATAAAATTCCATGGAGAAAGCGAATTTTTCAGAACATTTTTGTTGTAATTAGGAGAGGATTACCAGCTATTATTCCCAGGATCTATTACTCTTCCCAGGTAATAGAGAGCCTTTCCCACAGTTGTCGAAGTAAAATTTTCTGCGTTTACATCGCTTTGAAAGACAGGGCGGAAGAATAATAAGAGATTTGGAGCTTTTCCAGCCGAGTTAACGATCTTTCTCATTGCTGCCACCTGGCTAGCCTAGCTAATTACGACACATTCAAGCCATCTGCCTGAGCAAAAGTGACATATAGTCGAGCAAATTTTGATGTTATGCAAGTACTTGAAAAATGAACTAAACCTACCCTTTCGCTGGCAGCTGCGGTAGAAGGCTGACTGCTCCCAAAAAGTGATTCCATCGTGGATTTACCACCAGCCGGCCGTTGTGTGCTTGTTTTAAATAAAGCATTGTCAAGATCTTCCAGATCCTGTATGGAAATAAAAAAATAAAGAAAAATAGAATAACCTACGAAGATATCTGCCATGTGATCTAATATTCCATTCTACGAGTTGACCAGCTAATCTGCTCGGAGAAATAAGTTAAATCAAAATAGTTACCTGGTTATAATGCAGCCTTTGCTAGAAATTATGAGAGGAATATGCCCCCGCAGCAGTATGATAATCAACAGCAAATTGTGTATGGCTGTGCGGTTTCGCGCACTCGGTTGGCAAGGTAACGCTTCGATCGCAACGCAGAGAAATTACCTTCCTCATTTAGGCATCACTCTATGTATGTGTGTCGATTTAAAACAAAAAAAAAGGATTTTGAGATGGCGAGATCATAATTGGGCGTACGTGAAATATCGTTGTCTTGTATTCTTTTAGTTTCCGTCGAAAAAATGCATTAAAAGTCACTTCACTGGCGGCTAACGGGATGACCAAGTTTGGATAGTTTTCAACACAAAATATTAATTAAAAGATTTAATCTTCAACGTAATTGTTCTATTTTGTTTATTCGGCAATTTCATTAGAAAGGTAGAAAAGAAACAGGAATTGAAAATTTATTAAAAAATTTACAAAGGTTGAAAAGCAACAGGAATTTCATTACAAACATTGAAGAATGTAACATAATTTCGTTTGTAATTATTATGGGCTACGGCTATTTTTATTCGGAAAAAAATGTTTATTTCATCTGGTTTTAAACCAGTTATCAAAGTTTTTTTTTCTGTTCTCATCAAAACATATTTTCAGTGCGGGGATATCCTGTACTTATCCCATATCGCGCAAACGATCAATAAAGCCGGAGCCCTGTCCGAACAATTGAATTTATCGCGCAGATTCATTACCCTTCGAAGTTTCAAAGATGTTGTTCAAGTGGAATTAATTTTTTTACCGTCTGAAGGAGCAAAGTGCAGATTGCAAGTAAGCAGGTTATCGTCAAAAAAAGATAACAAAACGCCAGATAAATTCTCACGATGAATAAGAACAGGGAGACATTCATCATATGACTTGAGTGCTGCTCTTTTACAGAACAATTTTATTTAAAATATAAAAATCGACAAATATTAAGCTGACGAATTACAAAAATTAGTGTTTTTAAATGTTACTGATAGAGGTTCTCACTGTTGAGGTGGACATGCTTCTTTTTTTCTGGTTAGTTATTCGATGCTTCTTTGCTGCAGAGTTCTTCTTCATCAGGACGATTAGGGGCAATTTCGGTACCGACGGATGCTGAAGTCTCTGCAGATGTGTCATGTACGTTATTTACCAATTGATTGTGTTCAGTCGGAGATACCAGAACGACTTCTCCTTGTGACTCCTCCGATTCTTCTACTTTCTTTATTGTCATTTTCTTGGGTTCTTTCTTCGCTGGGACAGAATTTCTTCTTGGAGGTTGGAAGCGAACTTGAGAGACATTATTAGCTTTCCTATGGTCAATGCTTCTTGTAGACATTGGTTTTTTATTCTCTCTGACAGCGGTTGCCTTCACTTTGATAATTTTCTGCTTTGGAGGTGCTTTAGTATCGTTTGGCTCCCATTTTCCAGTACTTCCATTGAGTTCAATTCTTGCGGATCTAACTTTTTCAATTGGAAGAGGTTCCCCTTCTTTAATTGTTTCTAAGGACTGCTCGTGGTTTTCACTGTCAGTGATCTCCTCCTTGGATGCGTCGGCTTCAACCGCGGCCACGTGTTTCTCCTGATTATGTTCTTCAATCGACCCACGTTCTTGGGATAATGATTGCACAATCCAAGCAGCTTTCTCCAATGTTTCTACCACAGGATCAAAAGTTTTTGTAGATGCCAGGGTGTCAATGGAAAGCCTCTTTACCTCCGGTTGAAGATCTTCTGGCACCTTGGCTTCTTCTTCATTTGCTTGATGTTCTTCTATGGACTTTGGGGATACAGTCAAATGATCGTTTGGCTTTTCTTCGTCCTTTTTCTCCTCCACTGCACCGACTGGCAATTCAGATGTTTGTACCTCCTCAGCCGGTGCCAAAGTATCCAATTGTTCTGGCTGAGACTCAAGATTCTGTGCTGCGTCATTCACTTTTGTTGCTTCATCCTGAATATCCCAGATTATCCCAATAAAATGAGTCATATGCTTACCATGATGGGAACGTCACCATTCTCTACGGGAGCTGCCACAGGTGTTTGAGGAATCGGCTGCTCCACTACGGGTGCAGGATTATTTGCCACTGGAACCGACTGAAAAAGGAATAAAATAAAAAGAAAAGGATCTACCTCGTGGGCAACGCTAACCGGATGAACTGCATGATTGTCTCTGCGACAGAGGCAAAACACGGCCTCCCATAATGTCATAGTAAACGGCCGATGAGCAGGAAACGAAGATACGAGTAAATTTTGGGCGGAGTTATCTCATGGCGTCTCTGATTATCAGAATTACCCAAATACCACTGAGGTCATCGATAAAAAGAGAGGAGGATTAGAGGAATTCTATTATTAAGAGTATCGAATGGGCACGGAGCCGAGAAACATGGCAGAAAGGGCGCAAGTAGAAAACAAAAAGGTGAGAAAGAGAGGCTCCGCGTATTGAACATCTCTTCAATTTCCGGTAATCTTTATCCCAAAGAAATAAAAAATGAATCATGTTAGGGAATGTATAGCAATATTTCGAAGAGTGGTTGTAGCGGTTGTTTTGACAATTGAGCACGCAAATCGTTTTGAAAGGTACAAAGGCAAGGCGGAATTTAAAGATCAAAACATGGATCCTTAGACGAAGTTGTTTTTCGTATTCCATTTCTATTTCCACTTTTGAGCGTAATCCAAGCAAGAAGAACAATTTCGGCGGGACCCTTTAATTTTCTGATAATTGCATAACTTCAAGTTTCACATGGTAAAAAATGCTTTCAGCGCTACCAACAACGTAATTCCCTTGATGACGACCATCCTTGAGACCGTCAATTGTCTACGGCTCTTTTTCTGGCCTAAATTTCCTCTTCTACGTATGCTCGTTTCCTGGAAGCCGGCTATCATGATCTCCGCCTCTAGATCACTTCTGTACTCTGACATTCAATGGCCGACGAACAGGAGCAAACTGACAAAGTAGGTTTGCTTTTCAATTCAAGGCTAAGTATTTTCAGGAGACATCGTCAGCTTCTCTAGACTCGGAACAAATTGAAGTTGATCTTTCCCAAGACGCCGGGGTGACTTCATCTTGCTGCAGTTTTTAAATATCTTTTTAGGAGGAGTCAAATACCACCGATGAGAAAGCTGAAGAGATCACAGCTGAGGATATGGAACGGGCTCGTATCTCTCTGACCCTGTCTAAAGGTCTTCACGCCTCTATAACCGAGGATCAATGTGTTGAATATTACCGTCGGGTAAGATTACTCCTCTGTAATCAGCTTTATCTCCATTGTTTGCAGCAATCCGCATTCAATAAGGCCAAGAATATTGACCAAAAATAGCTGCACATCGCCGTCAGGATTGAAGAATCACAAGAAAAAATAAAGGCAATTGTATCCGTTTGCCCTTCTTATCTCTTTGTCCAATTTGATGTGTCTAATCAGAATAAATGGATTATGTAGTAATTCGAGAAAAAAATAAAGTTGTGTTTTAGCGAACACATTGTTCTTATCAGATATGATCTAGGTCCGTTGATGGTCATCCGTCCAATCGAAAAGCAGCCGACGTTGATAGTTATGTCCGACCAAAGGAAATTGAAGAGGTCTCTTCGCTGCAAAAAGCCAGATATTACCCAGAATTTACTCCTCTGTCAGCCGAGATTAAGCACAGAATTCTTCATATTTTTGAAAAAAATCCATGGGTGTGTGAATGCTCAACTTGCTGATCGTGCTCTTTAGTACATGCGTCTACGACTAACCGTTTTGTTTTTTAACTGGGCTGCATTTCCTTGTAGAACTTTACCGAATTTAATACCGTAATCTTTAATAAAGTAAATAAAAGAAGTCACTCCTTCTGCTCATTTAAATCAAAACTAATAAGTAGGCGCAACACATGTCAGATGACCTTATGAGACCGTATCCTCTGCAGACATTTAGCGTACACCAGTACTTATTGCTATCCATTTTATTGGCCTTTTTGTAGTTGTCCTCAAACACTCCGATTCTACTGTGTATTCTGCCACAAACAGGGCAAGCTCCGCCCCAGTTACCTAGCTAACCGCGCTCACTACGCACACTCAGAATATGGGCAGCTGCTTCTCCAAAGTTTTTACCGAAGATCATGAAAAGCTCCTGGATGCACTCGACGACAACGAGGTGGATACTCCTTGGGCGGATTCTATAAATACGGCTCGCTTTCTCCTCGCACTTCAATCTGGTGTGGATCAGAACAACATCCCTGACGCAGCTGCTGAACTCTTTATGAAGGTTAGCTTTTGACATTTTTGGGGATGAATCGAATTCTCGTTTAGGGGGAATTTGTTTGCGTCAAGAACTACAAAACCCTGCGTGATTCCATCGATAACTTTCGGACTCATGCAAACAGGGACAAGTTACTCGCAGAGGCGAATGGTTTCTTTGGTGAACAGCTCGAAAACGAACGTAAGTTAATCTTTTAAAGAAATTATAAAGACCAGCTAAAAGTAATTTGCATGATATAGCGAAGGAAGTAGTAACAAAGCTTATTACAGAGGATATCCGGCCTTTGTCCCTCTTATGAAGGCCAAGCGGAATTGAGGTCGTCATCTTCAATAAGATGTGTTTTGAAATAAAGTTTGGTTTTCAGTCTTCTACACTTTCTTTCAAATACAAATGAGTAGCGCTTTTACCGCTAGAATTACATTTTACTATGGCTTTTCATCAGATTTAGATCTGGCTACTGTAGCTGAATCACATAAAATCCATTGAACTTTTCTCTATCTAGAAGGGGATAGCGATAATTTCCTGTGACGGCACGACATCATTCTACCTACATGGAAATGAATGTAGATAGCTCAATTTCCGACATGGTTACAGAGAATATACGAGCATAAACTGCACATGATGATGACATCTACACGGGGATCTATTGAAGTTACTGGGCAAAACTACCACTACAATCAAAAAAAAAAATAAATGAGACGAATATTATAAAGTTTTAGTAAGGTTGCTACTTGTTAGCTTACTGTCTGCTAACACGCGTGCATCCGGCCGACCATAGGGAGGCCGGGCGCGAGAGGTCGTCCTCATGTCCTGGAAACAGTGCCAATTTTGCAATTGGAAAGTTAAAGACCGTAAAGACGTGCGGAAAACTGTGCTACTTTTGACGGTGGAGCGAACTGATAGCAAATTTTTGAGCAAGGGTATTCTGTAGCATAAGACTATTTTAGTTTTGATCGCAAGAAGACATAGCAGTCCAGCTGTAATTGTAACCGTTAGCAAGTGAGTTCTAATTTTACGGGAGCCCTTGTTAAAATTTTTCTTGGTTTCTAAAGTCGGCTAACCGTTGGCTACTACGCGCACGTCCGGAAAAGTAAAATTGTGCTAATTTCGTCGAGCGAATGGACTGATTACAAACTTTAGAGCGTTATTCAGTGTTCTAATTTAGTTCTTATTTTGGCGGGAGCTCTTGTAAGATCGTTCGTTCTAATTTTACGGGATCTCAAGTAGTACTTTGTTGATTTCACGTTTTGCGCCACATGTTTCTAAAATGTACAAAAAAATGATTTACTTTGTTATCAACAATAATTTTTTCTAACTGTTTGCTAAGTAAAGGGCTTTCTAGTTATAATTATTACATTAAAATATCTCGAAATCTTCAAAATTACATCACAAACATCAATTTGTCACAAAATTGAATTGAAACCGCCAATTTTCTACCCTTCTACTGAAAAATTGCGAATAGAGCGCAACCTCCGTCACAATGGAATTTTTCGAGTTCTTGATTTCTAAAAGGATTGCTCATTTTTTGATGCGATCCTGTCTGATAATTCTGAACATTATCATTTATATCGAAAGTTTCAATGTAAACATCTATTTGGTTAAGAAAATTCACATAAATAATGGATACCGTAGTAAAAAAAATGGCAATAGGGCGAAGAGCCGCAACCGCATCGACTAACGCTTGAATGGCTTCGTTTAAAATTTTCTTTATTTTCTTCATTCTTTGCCGGATTTCTTCTTTTTAAAATAAAATTCTATAATTTTTGGCCAAACGTTTTCGCCTCTTCCAGTTTTCCCTGGATGCATGTAATAATGCTAAATTTCACCGTCTAATTTGAATGCAATTCTAATTTTTTCTTCATTACTTCACCCTTTTTTCAGATTTTCATGGATTTCACTCCGATTGCCGGTGTGCTTAAGATTCTGGAAAGATGTAATAGTGGACATAAGAAACAAATTTTCCGTTAAAACACCATTTGTCTTAAGTGAGCAGCTTAAGCAGGTTGGTATCTTCCAGTTTATTTTCCATTTCACTTTTCAGGCACAATGTGATTTTTTCATTCGTAAATGCGGAAAAATAAAGAGACCGTAGGATCCGTTGGAAAGAATTGATCATCCAGGTGAGAAAAAGCCTTTATGCTCCCGCTCGATTGTAGATAACAGAAGAATTCATTGCAAAACCTAAGCGGTTCTGTTGTAAGGGTATCCAGCAAAATTTCCCGATAGTTTGATTAATTTGCTGAAAGGGATTCGCGGGGCGGAAAACTTTCCATTTGATTTTTCGCCCGGCCGAAAAAATGAAATTTTTGGCATGAGCAACATCTGTTTGTTCTTTTAGGCGGTTTTTATTGTATTGTTAGGATTTTGATAGCCGCTTTTATTGATAAACGTTACAAGAGTCGCATATCGAAAAATTCAGACAACCAAATCTTCAGTAAGTAATCTCTGATAGAGACTTAAATATTTGCTAATTTTGATAGAGCACCATTCTTCATGAGCACATTGTGAAACATGCTAATACGAAATCTTCGGTGAGAAATTGTCAGGTTTAATGGCCATGAGTCAACGCGATAAGAGACGTAGGCCGTATCATTTGACACTTTCTTTTGCTCAAACCATGACATCTTCCTGTCGAATTTTTGAAAACGACGTAGATCTTGGCAAAGAAGCACTAGTTCCTATAATTAGTTCCTATACATTGCGAAAATTTAACAAGCGTCAGGAGATACCAGAACAAATTGACGATATAAAAGTAGTGGTAGGTAGTTTTAATTTATTTTCAAATTGGAGCAACGTGATTTCTTTATACTTTGACCAGAAATATATTGGCATTTTCAGGACATCGAGAAGCATTTAAAAAGATCCACAGAGGAACCGAAGCAATATGCTGTAAGAATGAATTCATCGACTGCTGCGCATATGGTATTGCATAAAAGTACTCAAAAAAAGACGGATATGGAAATGTATAAATTTAAGAGAGACGACAACCTCGTAACAATTTCAGTTCTGTGAGTTGTAATTTTATTCACTTTCATAACATTGAGACAGTTCACTGATAACATTTTAGGAACCCAGAATGGGAACATGAAGAAGACGCTAGCGATCCAAAAAAGAAAGAAAGAGGAGCATTGATTGGTAAACTGGCGGAGAAAGCTATTTTAAACAACGTGGTAAGATTTGAAAGATGAACTGATTGAAATAATCGTTCAGTTTGATGCAAGGAAAGTTCACGTTTGTTACGCCCTTCCTTATGAAAATTTTATTCATTTTTGTAGCAGAGAAACTGATGGATTTCATCGTATAGGTGAGTAAACTAAATTTATTTTTAATTCTTTCCACTATTTAGGCAATAAAATAGTGGCAATTGAGGTCAAGTCGTTGGGGAAGTTGACCAGCTACAAGCCACGGCTTTTCAATAATCGCATTTATAAAATGGTGACAAAATCGCTAATCACGGGGAGCGGTGAGACATTCGTTGTTATCCGAGACGATGCTAGAATGAACCTAAAGAATGAAAAAAAAAGAAACCTTGGAATTGTCGAAGTAAGTTGTGCAGAAAACTAAACCTCGTTTTTAGGTTCACTTTTGGGAAGATGTCTCAAGATTATTGCCCATGGATGCTGAGCAAATAAAGTCGACTCATCTAAAGAACTTGGAATATGTTGCCAATAAAAACGTCGAAAAAAATCACAAGGACGGAATCCAATTCAAAGGCCAAAATTCGAAAATTGTAGGGAAAAACGCATGTGGAAGTAAGCAATAAAGCACGACATATTAAAGTTGTGATTCTTCAGCTACAGTCCCCTATTTCAAGCATTCGAACAAAAACAAGAAGACTTTGAAGAAGCACGTTGTGGTCGGTCCAAATGTGCCCTATTACGACTTCAAATTGAAAGACGTCTTTCTTACCTACAGACATAAATATGAAGAAAGTTGGACAACCAGAAGCGAACAAGTTTACATAATTGCGAATAGTTGGGAAGACATCCGGGATATGTTCAAAAGCTACAGAAAGACGTCTAAAAATTTGAATATCATATTCTACGTAAATGAATCACGGAATTTCGAAAATTATTCCTCGATATGCGCACAATTCCAGAGAAAAAGTATGATAATTTCATTGCGGTACAAGATGTTTTTAGATAATCTTAATGACGAGCAGTTTCGATCATGGGTTGATCTTGGAACCAAACTCTACAATAAGCAGTTGACTCGTAAGCTTTGGGATCAATTATTTTTATTTATTTTTATCTTTCAGATTGGGAGCAACCTATTCCTTGCGTTTTGTTGCTGCTCGGCGAAGGTCAACACGTGCCAAAACTCTTGATAACAGCTCGCCTGTCTTTTGGAGTTCTTGTCAAGGCAGGAGAAACCTACACTACCGGCATCAATCTGGAGGAAATTCCATTCCCTGATTTAATTGCCGTCTTGGGAACGAAAGAAGAATGCATTAGCGGGGTGACAATGGCTGCCAACGCTTTCCCTAGGCGTTGTATTGTTGGCTTTGGATCTGACAATAACATGTACATTCATGATGAAAATGGCCGACGTACGCTCAGAAAATACACAGATCTTGACAAGGAATTAAAGGAGCGTCAGTTTCCCATGTATACGGAATTCTACTACGCCGAAAACGAGTGGAAAGCAGAATAGTAACGTATTCCATTGTATGTTATTAATAATTGTTTTTTTAAGAATATTTTGTATTTATCGTATGAATCTATGCTCTAATTTCTGTGTAATCACCACTCCCCCATTTAACTTTTTTTATTTTCTTTTTCATATGCACTCGTTGCAAAGATCTAATAAAAGTTCCACAAATTGCCCTGTTTTCACCAACCCATAGGAAAGGTGCCCGTCCATAGACGGATCAAATTTCCATAGCACTTAAAATAACACGTGCTTTGACCATTACTCAGAGAATTTCGTCGGCTCTGATGAAACCAAGTACGGCTAGCCATTTGCTTGCGTCACTGTCTCTGATCTGTACGTCATTTTGCTCATTGTTGCACAGTCTGAGAGCTGATGAGTCACCCCGATCTGTTTAGATAAGGCGTCCTCTCCGATATAAAACCTTTGCCCGGCCGGGAGTCTCCATCACTTGCTTTCTACTCTCTCCTCTAGCAATGTCTTACAATCCCTACGGAGTTCCTCCTCCCGTCTATCAACATCAGCCACCTATGGTTGTCCACCAGCCACCTCCTGTTGTAATTCATGAACATGGGCACCATCACCATGGTCATCACCACCATCACCATGGACTATTCCACAATTTGTTCCATCCTTTCCATCACCATCACCACCACGGACATCATCACGGGCATCACCATCATCACCACCACTGCTGACATTCTTCTGATCCGGTGATTTAAATGGTGCTCGACATGTGTACATAATTGTTCATAATTGTACATAAAATAAATCTTGCCTAATTATTTGTGTATTTTTTTCTTCGTAATATTAGTCACAGTCAAGTTTTCCTGATTCAGGACGATTTCTTCGACAGGGATCTGTTTTTGTGATATTTATCTGGAGGATGATTTCAAACAATAGTATTGCCTCACAGTTCCTTTGAAAGTGAACTTCTAAGATTCCTCAATTGGTGTGCCATAATCCGGAAGATACACTTGGGTTGTGAGGTTATAATGAACGTAAATAGGGGTCGGCTGCACGTACAGTTACGTACCTGGAACGACACCTTTCGGCAGCATTGTCTCCTCAATCAGCTGACTCGGCTCTACTTTACCAGAGCTTTCCTCATTTCGGTAGCGAGAGGAGAATTCTTCAAAACGGTCGATGCTGTCTGGCCTATAGTAGACAGAGCTGACAAAGTGACAGGAAAGGAGAAGAAGAAGCCATAGGCTTCCCAACATGACTAGGACCACTGCAAAATTGCCGATTTTTGCATATTTGTATTTACCGATTTTTGTACAATGAATCAGTTTCAATATCTTTTTGACAAATGATTTTATATACTGGAACGTCAGGTTGGAATGAATTCAAATGATGCAACATTTTATTAAAATATTTCTTAATCTCTGCTTAGAATCGCATGAAGATTTCCGTAAATGTCCTTGTCGATCCTCCCGTCTTGATGCAATTGTTCAATATCCAGGGTCATTTTCTTCTTAGTGAGATCATCCTAGGCCAATGATTATTGTCGTTCCATGTGAAATACCGTGTTTGTATTGTTCAGAAGACGAATGATGTTCTGGTATCCGCTGACGCTGTAGTCGCTCACATAATAGTTAGCGTGATGATTGAGGATAATGGCTTCTTCTTTCGTGCAAGTGATGACAAGGTGACCGTTTGCTGGTAGCCAATAAAACTCGGAACTGTTATTATCTTCCCGTTTAAGCCAAATAGGTACGTCCCATTTGTATCTGGAACAGCCTTGGATTGTCAGTCTGGAGATTGCACTACCCATAAGAATTATTGGCATATCCTGGATCCTCGGTTCCTTCTTCCAAAACATAACGTTGTTCAGTTATCTCACAATGTGTTGAGTTAAATTCTCCCAGGGTAACCAGTGGAAATCCCATTTGTAACGACCATTGATGAGCGAAATTGGCAATGCTCAGCCGTTTTCCATCAGGACCGAGTTGATCATCGGTAACAACTTTATCAAATTCAGCAAACAAATCATCCGGTTCCACAGTTTGAAAAGCATACTTTATCAAATAATTCTGTAATTCACGTTGATTTGCACAGCACAGGAATTACCCGAAGCGCTTTATCAAATTTCTCTTTGCCCATAATGGTAGAAATCATGTAGAACACCGCCGCGCTTTTTTCATATATGATGACTGAACTAAACGGCGCATGAGGAAAGACGTAATTGATGTCGCTGAGGTTCGTTACTGATCGTACGAGGGGATGGCTGCTTCGCCATCGGTCAGTTTTCAATGCAGCCGCTGTGTTTTTCAGCATCGCCTAAAATACAAGAGTTTACATCCGTTTCTCTGTCATTACCATAGGATCATCAAATTTACCGTTATCAACGTATTTCAGTCCTTCGTAAGCCATCAGATCAGCCAATCCTTCCTTTAAATAGACAATATCCCAGCTGTAACAGTTACTGGAATGCATCAAATCTTACCCTTTCATTGTGACGAGGTTTCCAAACCACATGTGGGCTATTTCATGAACCAATGTCGATACGGATTCGTACGAGTTGTCTAATATATAATTTTCTTCAAAATAAATCAATCCCCAGTTCTCCATTGCTGCAACCAGAAAATATTTCACAGCTACCATATCTAAATTACTGCCTAGTGCATTCTTTTTAGACAATACCCAATTTAGGTAGCGGAATGGGAATTTTGAACTGACGCTCAAATCCTTCAATGCATTGGATAGTCTGTTGTAAGACAATCGGACCGTTTTCATGATGTCGAGAAATATACACTCGAACCTGAAATTGTTCGCTTCACGACAAGAAATCATTGTTACCCTCATTCCTCTATTTGTGTATCCTTCATAGTGAGTAAAATTGAAGATGCCAATGGCCAGAAGATAACTGGACATTACAGGAGTTTCCGTGAATGAAGTTATTTTCCAATCTTTATCCAACCTGAGAAACTTTTTAAAGCAAAAACTTAGACTTACTCTTCCGTCTTGATCTCAATCTGATTGGAAATAGCCTCAGATCCCTTCGGATGAATAATGCTCACATTCCAAGTTGCTTTGTATCCCGGCTCATCCCAACATGGAACCATTTTCCTTGCTGAACTTGGTCCCATTTGGGTAATTGCAGCAGTTAGAGTTCTGCTGTCAGCGCTTGTGTAATCTCTGCTAAACAGCCCGTCAGCTCCCATTTTCCCTTTGAAAGTAATCTAAACTTTTCAATGTTGCTCTGTTTATCTTCGACCAACCTGTAGACGATGTTCTCCAGGCGCAACCGGGCCTGTATGGATTCTCAACTGTTCCAAACGATTGTCCGAGACACTCTGCACTTTCCGTTGTCTTCCATTTTGTTCTGTGACCAACACATTTGTAACATTTAGATCCTTCTGGTGTAGAACAATTTTTTCGACTGGCTCCTTGTTCTTTATGCGAATGGAGACCTAGTAAAATGCGATTACAAGAAGAAAATGTGCCTACTATTCCTTCAAAAGTGAGCTTTTTCGATTCTTCAACTGTTGCACCATAGTCGGGGAGGTAAACTTTGATTGTGAGATTATAATTAACTAAAACAAAACTTAATTTTGTTTGTATGTTTACCTGGAACGACGTCTTTTGGGAGTCTCCCCTCCTCAATTAGTGGACTAGGTTCTTCTTGATCTACGGTTACTCCACTTTGGTAGCGGATAGAAAATTTTTCATAAGGAAATGTACTTGATTTTAGGTGGTTGGAAGTTACAGCTTGAAATAAAAGTACCAGGAGAATACACAAAATTTTTGACATGATTGATTTGAGCACAAAGAAAATTCTTGTATTTATGTGCAATAACGAAACAACAATGAGTCAGGTTTAATATATTTTTTATTAAATTATTTATCACCCACTTCTTTTGGAGGTTCTTTTGTGAAAAGTCACAAAGCCCGGAATTTTTGAACTATTAGCAGGACTTTTTTTGTAACGCCACATGACGGTTACCCAAATATTTATTGCAAATAAATAGAAATTCTTTGTCAATCCCGGGATGCAAATAACTCTGCAAATTGAAACAACGACGTTCGCTGATATTCGTTCAGACCAGAATATAGAGCATTGAAAGTGCTCTCATCAATTCTTTTGTCGACTTTGAGTAAGGCCACGTTCATAAGGAAATTCAGCGGTACCTTAATTTATTCTTTCAGTTACCATTTGTGACAAACTTCTTTCCCATCTTTGAGTTGTTTTATAATATTCTGGTAGCCCTGGATACTGTAGTTTGTCACGTAATAATTACTCTCTTGGTTGAGAATGATGATTTCTTCTTTCGCGCAAGGTATGACAAGTTTGCCATTTGCTGGTAGCCACTGCAGCGTAGTTTTGTTATCCTTTTGGAGCCACACAGGAATATCCCATTTGTACCTGCATAAAGCGTCGAATAGCTTGGAGATTTGCATACTCAAATGAATTGTTGGCATATCTTGGATCTTCTATCATTCCTTCCACAACGTAACGCTGTTGGACCACTTCACAATGTGTTGAATTAGATTCTCCCAAAGTGATAACCGGGAATCCCATTTGCATTGTCCATTGTCGTGCAAAATGCGTGATGTTCAACCGTTTTCCGTCAGGTCCCAGTTGATTTTCCCCTATGACTTTATTCAATTCAGCAAACAGATCGCCTTGCTCCACATTTTGGAAGGAATATTTTTGGAGGTAATTCTGGAAATTTCCAGTTTCTATGCAGACAAATCGGCTTACCACAATTGCAGTATCGAACCTTTCCTTGCCCATAACGGCAGAAATCATGGAGAAGACGGCAGCACCTTTCAAGTACGTTATGTGAAAAATATAACTTGATGTTGGGGGAACTGTGGTGATTTCGCTTAGGTGTGACAAGGATTGTACGAGTGGATGACTGCCACGCTGTCGATCCATTTTTAGAGCAAGTGCTGAAGATGATGAGAATACAAATGGCTGCAATAAACGTATTTCAATATTTTTGGTTATTTGATACCGCATCCTGCGAATATTTTCCGTTTTCTACTTGTTTTATTACTTCAAGGCTTATATAAGTAGTCAATCCTTCGTTTAAATACAACTGATCCCACCTGTAATATTTCATAAAAGTCTACTTCTCAGCATACCATTTCATTGTAACCAGATTGCTAAACCAGTGATGAGCTACTTCATGAGCGATGGTTAGTACCGAATTAACGTCATCTGCTAGCAATACCCTAGGGTTAAAATAAATTAATCCCCAGTTTTCCATAGCCCCTGGAAATAATTCTTCAGCAGCTACAAAATCTAAATCATGATTTAGCTGGCTTTCTTTTCTGTAGAAATACCCATTTTAGTTAGAGGAATTGGTATTTTGAATTGTTTCTCGAATATTTCAATGCATTCTATTGCCTGTTTCAAAGCAATCGAGCCATTTTGCTGAAGAGGTGAAGCGTAGACCCGGACCTGAAATTGGTTGGCTTATTTTATTCGAATATTGTTACCCTCATTCCTCGTTCAGTATGGCCTTCATATCGGCTGAAATTAAAGACACCAATGGCTAAAAGATAGCTGGACATTATGGGAGTTTTCATGAAAGAAGTCATCTTCCAGCCGTTGTTAAAGCTAAAAATTCATGTATATTCCTTTTGGCTCCTTACTCTTCTGTCTTGATTTCCTTCTGGTTAGCTACAGCTTCTGACTCCTTCGGATGAATAATATTCACATCCCAGGTGGCCTTATATTCTGGTTCATCAAAGCAAGGAACCATTCTTCTGGCCGAGCTTTCTTCCATTTGAGTAACTGCTGCAATGCGTGTCTTATTGTCCGCTGTTTGGTATTTCGACGCGAACAGGCCAGAGTTTAAAACGTCCATTTTTCCTCTATATTCGATCTTAAATATTCCCTTTAAATGAAAATGAGATTCTTTACATATAATCTGTGCTCCCCAGGTGGTAAATATCCGGTTTGAATGATGTATTTCTGCTGATAATTGTCAACTATTCCAAAAACTTGTCGCAATTTTCCAACGTGGTCAATCAGATATGTGCAATACAAGTATAAATCTTTCTGGTTTAGTACAATCTCCTCGACGGGGATCTGATTATTGAAGGTAATCCAGATCTAAATAATTTTTGGTAAAGAAATAAAGAAAGTTCTACATTTCCATCAAAAGTTAATTTCTTCACGTCATCAATTGGAACGCTGTAATCAGGAAGATAAGTCGTGATCGTCAACTCATAATTGACTAGGCTTCGTTTATTCAAAAATTGCCATGATTTTACCTGGAGCGATACCTTTCGGCAATCTTGCTTGTGCAATCAACGGACCAGAAAGATTTTTACTGAGCTCAGGTTCAAAATTAAAGGAGCTTTTGAATTCAGTAAGGAATTTTAAAGGATCCTCAAAGGATTCGGCCGTCCCAAGAAGAGGAATACAGAAGAGAAGGAAATGTATCGCCTGGACCATGGCAAAACGGCTAGACAGCGAATTCCGCTACTTCCCCGTGTCTTAAAAACTTCAATAAAAGATGAATCAGTTCAATACCATTTTGTACGAAGAAGGGCTCCTTTGTTCGACGAGCTTCGCCGAAACCCGAAAATTTAATACAAATTATACTGGGCACCGATAACCGAATATATTGGTCTGAAGTTTTATACAAAGTCCTTTTCCGTTTTTTAGTTACTCATACGTCGTAGTTTCTCCCCACGCGAACTAGGTGAAACAGTCTACTAATAGCAATTTGGTTGCGTCACTGTTCCTGATCTCTACGTCATTTTGCTCATTGTTGCACAGTCTGCGAGCTGATGATTCACCCCGATCTGTTTAGATAAGGCGTCCTCTCTGATATAAAACCCTTTGCCCGGCAGGGAGTCTCCATCACTTGCTTCCTACTCTCTCCTCCAGCAATGTCTTACAATCCCTACGGAGTTCCTCCTTCCGTCTACCAACATCAGCCACCTATGGTTGTCCACCAGCCACCTCCTGTTGTAATTCATGAACATGGGCACCATCACCATGGTCATCACCACCATCACCATGGACTGTTCCACAATTTGTTCCATCCTTTCCATCACCATCACCACCACGGACATCATCACGGACATCACCATCATCACCACCACTGCTGACATTCTTCTGATCCGGTGATTTAAATGGTGCTCAACATGTGTACATAATTGTTCATAATTGTACATAAAATAAATCTTGCCTAATTATTTTTGTTGTTTCAATAGTTTTCCTTTTATTCTTAGTGATGTCCTCACTTTTTCCGAAATACGGCTGTCATAATGTTTGCCTAACGCTGTTTGCCTAATGTTTGCTATCATGGCTTCCCCAGGCAATTAGACCGTCTTTTAAAATAGCAGGAAGACGAACTTTTATTGACTGCCAATTTATCTATCAGTTGTCAGTATTGGCTTTGAAGTAAGCATGGTGATCAGTATTGAGAACAAGATCTTCTCCCGTTTCACATGGAATGAAAGGACGTCCATTTGTTGGCAACCAGTAGAACTCTCGGGATTTTACCTCCCCACGTTGAACCCAAACAGGAATGTCCCATTTGCATCTGTAGTGAAATTAAAGCGCTTGGAAGATGCCATACATAAGGATTATTTTCAGATCTCGGGCCCTCCCTGCCTTCTTTTTGGACGTAATGCTATTGGGTAATCTCGCAATGTCTCGAGTTAGACTCTCCGAGGGTTACAAGAGAGAATTTCGTTTGTATTATACAAACTTGAACAGCCTCCTCAAACCTTTGGTAGTCCATAACTTTACTGGCCCTGCGCAGCACACCACTTCCTTTTTGGTATGTCGTTGAGTCAAACCAGCTTTTAATTTTTCGCTTTTCCACGATTTTCACTTACTTTCTTTAAAAAAATCTTAAATTTCAGGTATGTCTAGGTATTCTGATTCAGCCGCAATTTCTCACTGAGTTTCGGGCGCAATTGTCTGCTTCAAGGTTTTGGAACTTTCATCTGTAAAGCACAGAAATGTTCCAAAACCTTGAAGCAGAAAATTGCGCCCTAATCGCAAAGTTCAAACTCGGTGAGCATATTCAAAAATTCCCTATTTCTTCTTCCTGGGTTGTGCAGCCTAATGTCTACCTTTCTGTGCTCTACAGATGTTTTAATTGTTTTTCATAGTTTCTTTAAGATTTTTCCAGCAAAAAACGTTTAAAAAAATTAACGAAAGCGAAAAATTCGATCAAAATGAGTCCGCGTCGCTTTCTTATTCTGTTTTTGTTCAAAACCCCATATTTCTCCCCCATTTTTCCCGCTTTTCCACGATTTTCACTTATTTTCTTCTAGAAAAATCTTAAATTTCAGGTAAATAATGTCAACGGAAAATCAAGGCCGAAAATTACTCCGCCCTGGAGAATATACAAGTCAAGAAGCCGCCGTAAAAAATATTGAAGATGGTGTTCGATCTGTTGCGTTGTAAGTTTTTTAAACTTTCGTTTTTTTAGTTTTCAGGGTGGATTTATGTAGGAAATTTTATCAGAAGGATAATGGGCGTAGCGAAAAAACTCATAAATTCCATAATACTAGTCAATTTCCCCAAAATTGTCTTATTTGAAGGGCTATCGCTATATTTCTACAGTAACCATACTTTTTCTATTCAAAAATTGCGCGTTAGCGTGAAAATGGGGCGGATACATGGAGAAAACGGGCAATTTTCTTTTATTTTTTGTTAGAATCGATCATTTTCTACTCTTTTCAGTATCTATTTGGATATTTAATAAAAGAAATAGTTTAGTAGCACTTGTAGAGAAGCTGACTGTAGAAAAATTAGAAAAAAAATTACGCTTTCCTTGGTTTTCAGCGTGCCGCTCTAAAATTTATATACATCCTGCAGGATATCCTAAAAGCCGCCGTTTTCCCATAGAAACCGTTTTTTTTCCTCCAATATTGACGGTCATCATGAAAATGAGAAGAAACTGATTTTTATTCTAGGAAACATTGTCAAGAGCGTAGAAAAAAAAACCAATAAAGTTTCCTGTTTTAATACTCTTCCAAAAGATTTCTGTATAAAAAACCGTTTTTCAGGTCCAACAGTAGCTACGTTCGAACAAAGCAGGAAGATCCATATGAAGACGAGTTTGAGGCGAGTTTAAGCTCCCCTTTTCCATTTTTCGATTACTTTTTCAGAAAATCAGTAATCTTTTACTGCCTGCAATAAAGAAACTGGCTAATAATGAATTGTCCAAAGAAGAACTGGAAAAAGAATTCAAAGAAGCTCAGAAAAAACAAAATAAATGTGATTTTTCCTTATTCCATTGCAACAAAACTAATTATATATAATTTTTACGATAAAATAGTCAAACTGACACAAAAAAATACGAGAAGGTCTCGTCAGCTTAGTCAAAAATAGGGAAAATAGCTGGTCATTTTGCTTAATTTTCATGCTGGCGCTCAATTTTTGAACAGGAAAATGGAGCTACCTGCAGCGAAAAGACGGGCAGCACTTGAAATTGGGAAAACCCGACGTAAAATTGCCATTTTTCTGGTGAACGTGCAGATGTGTGCCCAGAATGTGTGACACTTCACATTTATGTGTGACTTTTTTGTGTGACCCATTTTTGCATTTGCACGTTGACCCATTTTTCTGGAATTTCTTTCAAAAAAATGCGCGAAAATACGGGAAACCCCGTGAAAATGCTCAAAAAATAGAAAATTTGAATATTTCCAGCAATCGAGGATCTTCTTCTCAAAGGAAAAGTAGAATGTGCCAAAAATCCATTCAAAAAAGCCATCAAGGCTCAATACGATGAAATCCATGACAACCATGTGGAATGGTATAAAAGAATGAGGACACATCTGGTACATGGAATGGTGAGTCTTTTTTTTATGGTAGAATTTATAAGTATGGATCTTATATTAGCCATCAAAACAGAAAACACTTGCAGTTTATAAAACACAGCCCGCGGGGACCGGGAGTTTAATGGCCTCGCACTCCAATGCTAAATTATAATTCCTACATTTTGATGTATTTCTGATATTATATTTATGCTCGCCGATCACAAATTACTGTATATCACAGCAGAAAAATCGAAAATACCACAAAATAGAGGAAAACCGAGAAATTTGGATAACAAGTGATTTTCCCCCAGAATCACGACAATTTTGACTGGAAGGCTAGGAAAAGGAGATCCCGGATGGATTTTTAGTGATTTGCGAGGTTTTTATAAGGCTTGGTAACCTTTGCCTTTGTTCCATTGCAGGCTTCTGGTAGCCAATCTTTTAAAATTTACACTCCAGCAGGGAAAATGGTTACTGTTTTAACTAGCTAGCAGTTAAATAAGATACCGTAGAAAATAGGCTGGCGAAAATGAAAATTTAAACCAGATTGGAAAAAGCTTTCTGATCCAAAATTGCTCATTTTTGCACAAAATAACTAGCGGTCAATGAAAACTTCTGAAAACAGAGGCTATTTATAATAAGAACGAAGCAAAAAACCGAGCTGCTAGTAAATTTTCCGGTTAGAAAAATAGAAAATACGGAATAACACGTCTGGAAAGTGGATTTTCTCGTATTTTCTTAGTATTTTACCTGGAATACATAATGAGAACAGCTTGGGTTTTCTCGTTCACATGTGGCTATCCATAGAATTTTCTCCCCGGAATTTCTGTAATTCTGACGCCTATTAGTCCAGAAAATTGAAAATGAAAGAACACGCCGCTTTTATAACAGCTTAGAAGCGAATTTCCCCAAAAAATGCCCGATTTCTGTTGTATTCCTTCCTTCTAAGGAAATTCCTCCAATAATACTTTAAAAATCCCCCAATTTTAGAACCAAGGAGTGCCCCTGATGCCCCACGACGCTGGGCAATGGTCAGAAGCCCAAAAAGCTGCTTTGTACGAGTGGAAAAGAATATTTCAATTTATCCACGACCCAAAAGATTTTGAGCAGATTGACGGCTATTTGGCGGATAATTGCAAGGATTACAGGGCCAGGACGAATTCCGATAATGTAAGGAATTTACTAATTTTTTCTTTGAAAATTCCATTTTTAGAGTAATTGCCCCTGTATTGAGAGCTGTCAGTTCGCGGAAGAATATAACGCGAGCATGAAAACATTGATGACTGTGACGGTTGGCAGCAATTATTGGCAGGTACGTGACAGTTTTACGCAGAATTTTTAGGGGAATTTTCATGTTGACGAGGTATTTTCGGCAAGAGGCAATTTTTTATTAATTTTCGATTTATGTGGAACGAAAAATAGTGGCGCAAATTAATTTTTTTTATTAAATAGCTGAATTGATACGATAAAGGCCAAAAAATTCTGGTAATTGCTGTCGAAGATCAGGGAAAATTGGCCATTTTCTCGAGATATTCCCCATATTTTCAAGATTTCAAGATTATTATCACGTAAGATAAAGTTCCAGTAGAAAAAAGTGGCAATTTTTAGGATTTCCTGCAGCGAAAAAGCGCGCAATCCTCGCAAAATTCGTAATTTATTAAAATTGTGCATATTTTAGGATTTTGCAAAGAGAAACCTCACATGTTATACGTAAAAAAATAGTGCAGAATTATTTCTACAAGATGATATATTGTTCATAATTGTTCCACGTAAAATAAAGAAATGACGCGTTTTTTGAAATCGCATCTAGAGCAAAACTTTGATTTTTCCTCTGACAATCCACGTTTTCATGCTGCCGAGAAATTTTAGGATTATAAAAGTAAAGTTTCTGTAGGAAATTGGGGTTTTTGAGGATTTCCTGCAGGGAGTATGCCAGCAGTCCTCCAAAATTAATTTTTCAGCTCCTCGAGTATCTCGCCGAAGTCGCAAAGAAAAATGCTCATATGAAGTACATCATCTTCCGTATGATGCACAGATTCTACCCCGACGGAAAATTTGTTATTCTAAGGTCTAAAAATTGGTGGAACATATTCTTTGAATTGAATATGGAGTACCGTAAGTTTTATTCATTATTCGGTTTTCGGTAAATATTTTTTTCGTATTAATTGGGAGTCAATTTTCGGTGAAAACGGGCTATTTTTTCGCGATTTTTGGATAAAATCCACCATTGCTTTCGGATATTTTGCATCAACTCGGTTATTTAATGGTGGAAAATGTTTATGTACACTTATTCAAACCATTGTATTCGTTTTTTCCTACCTTGCACAGGAAATTTAGTATTTTCTTCTTTTTTTTATTGCAAAATTTAATTTTTAAAATGAGCTTTTAACTTTTCAGAATCCAAAAGTGAAGACGACGATCCCTCAAAAACTTGGAAAATCCTGGAAACAGTGGAGCCATACTGTAATTATATGCATTTTGACAGTTACAAGCCTAGGGGAGAGATACGTACCAACGATAATCTTCAGGCCGCGTATTGGGTAAATTACCGCAATATTTTAAGAAATTTAATTAATTTTCCAGCAAAACGCCCTGAGTTTTATGGTCGCCGCCGGGCGCTACGACGAATTCTTGGAAAAAATTAATAGCAACCCGAAATTATTAAAGATTGAAGATTTGCCCCAAATTTTGGTGGAAGTTGCAAATTCTGGTAATTTTTAATGGCTTCTTTAAAGAAATTCTAGACTCTGTTGAATTATTGGAGAAGACGGCAGAATTTCTCATGAAACATTTTGCTGTAAATACCAATTATCATAGCATGTCGGCAAGGCATCTCCTTTTCCCTAGAAAGACCATGTCACCTAAATCAATGTACCCTCGATGCTCTGACTCTTTTATCCATGTTGCCATTGAACGAGGAAATGTTGAATACGTGAGTTTTTACCTATTTCTTTAGCACTACACTTAGTGTTTCGGTTCAAAAAATAGAGCAGAAAATTCTCTACAAAATGAGCTAGAAACCACCGAAATTGACAGGAATTTACAGAAATGGCGACGTTTTTAAAAAATGAAGCAAAACTGGCCCAAATTCAAAATTCAAAAAAGGGGAATCTTTAATGCTCCATAAGTGGACGAATTTCAAGAATTTTTACTGCTGTTTCTGACGTTTTCGACTAATTCGGCTACGGCGAATCCAGCGGAAATAGCTGTTTTTAAATTGAGCTACGGGCTCCTGAGATATTGACGCGGATTTTCGAATTTGACCAAAAAATAAGCTAATGCGGTGAAAATCGCGGAAAGCCCGCCTGAAAGAAAAAGTTGCCTAAAATCCTGCTTTTTTTCAGTTTGGAAAGCTTGTCACTTTTCTGTATGATTTCTACGAAAAACGAGAAGAAACCAAGCGATTGAATCGAGAATATTTGGAGCAGAAAAAAGCCGATGAAGGCGGGCTCTCGGAAGTTGATAAGGCAACATACGAAACGTATTGGAATAATAGCGAAAATCTTCCCAACGATTTGGAACATATAATAAATGCCGGGAAATTGAATCCATTGGAATATGCCATTGTTTGCCAAGAAAATGTGAGTTTTACCCGTAAAATTTGAATGTTTGAAGCCGTTTCAGGACATGGAAAAGATTCTCCTTAAAATTGGAATGCCTGACAAGGAAAGCTATTTCTATTTAAGGAAATACGTGGCTTTTATGCACGGGTAAGTCATAGTGAAAAAAATGCCGCATTTTGAGCGGATTTTATAATTTATTGGGATCAGCGCGAAGAGCTCTTTCGAATGGTATAGGTCTCATTGCGTGAACTCGGAGAAACATATAGGCATGTCTCATTTAAAGAGGTCCTATATCTCAGTTACCGTAATCCGAAAAAAAATAATTTTACTCACATCGTGATCAGCAAATTTCTCTCGAGATCAAAAAAAGTGGAAAAATCGAAAAAAAAGTTGCTGACGGACGGACACGGTAGAGTTTTAACAGTTTCCTACAGTAATCCCAATTATTAGCTCCATTTCAGTGATCCTCAAGATTTCCTTACTGATATCACAGCAAATATGAAAGAAATCTATTCAAAATTATCACTAATTCCCTTTATTCCTTACGTGCCAGTCCAGGGAGTTCAACAAATTCTTGATTTCTACGCGGTTCACCCGGTAAAAACTACAGTAAACTTTAAACGCGCTATTTTTTAGGAAATGTGCGGGGAAAGGCAGCAAGAAGACATGACAGATGCCCTGGCAGGTGTCCTTTATCCCAGGGCTGGATGCCTGGTGGAGCCAAAATTAAGGAATCAGGATCACATTAAAAATATGAAGAAAATTGTAGCGGCTCTATTGATGGCTGGAGCGGAATTTGTAGGTTTTTTGAAGGTTTCGACGACTTATAAATCGATAGAGCTACCAAAATGGTGAACCGACAGTACGGGACGGGCGCACAGAGCGAACTGATCTGGGGAACGAAGACGCGTGAATCCTGATCAAGCGCGCAATTCAAACTAGACCGTGCCTGAACCTCGGTGGTCAGCGTGCCGCCGACAAAGTCCACCCTTTTCCTTGTTTTTCTTCAAAAATTCTGAAAGTTATATCGTTTTTAGAGGAAAACCTGGGCTATTTTTTGATTTGCAAGATGCTGCTTAGGAACAGCCAGAAATTTAAGAAAATATAAAATTCCCCATTTTTCAGTCATCAGAAACCTCAACTATCGCAGAAATTCCTAGAACAGTGCCCTCAGAAATTCTAGAACTCTTGGATTATGTGGCTGAGGTAATTTTTTATTACTTTCTTTTAAAAAATTGGGATATTTTAAGGCCAGGAGCAAGTACAGCTATCCTCCAAACCAGCAGCCGGTTGTGGAAACTGCGGATGAGAGCGTCTACGAATTTTTCAAGCACTAATTTTTTATTGTAACCTTTTCTGCTTATATACAGGTCGTTCCATCTGTGGGAATCTTTATTAGCCGCAATTTCAAACCTACCGTTTTATAGTAACCAAATTACCAAATCACTGATGAGCTACCTCGTGACTAATTGTATTTGCCGCTAAATAGTTGTCACCTAATAGCAAACCGATGGAATAGTAAAGCAATCCCCAATTTTCCATGGCCATAGGGAATCTTTCAACCGCTACCATATCTTGATAATTATTGTTAAATTTTTTGTTAAATTGTTAAATTCAACGCCATACAAAAATATATGACGTGTCAATAAATAATAATAATACTAATTGTTAAATTATACTCGATAAAACGGTACCCAGTTTTGGTAGAGGAATTCCACAGGGGCAACACTAAACTTCACCCTTTTTCGGTTTTGCGCCTCCAAAATCTGCGCTCGTGCCGTAAAACCTTCGAAAATAGTAAAATAGACCTTCACAAGCCTATGCCTGCTATTAACAGAAAAAGGAAGAGAGAGAAAAAAAATTTGGAGCCAATTTTGGTGGAAAGTGTGCTAAACTTCACCCAAAATGATCCATTTCGCTAAGCGCGCTTTTATATTTCGACGCGTTCAGACCTTCCCGAAGGGGAAAGTGCCATTTCTCCCGCGGGAGAAATGACACCGCTGCCCGAAAGTGCGCGGGAGAAATGACACCCCTGCCCGAAACCTCGCGGGAGAAATGGCACCGCTACCCGATACGCATAAGATTTCGTTTCTGGATTATTTTTCTTGCCTTTTTTTGCGAATTTTTACTTTTTTATATTTATTTTAAACTATTTTTCCTATATTTGAATACCGTGGACGCTGCTCAAATTATTTATTGAAAATGAGATGAATGAACATAAATTAACTCGCCCATTTCTCAATTTTTCTTTAATTTATTTGATTTTATGGCGTGTTTATGTGTTTTAAAACAAAAAAATATAGAGAAAATTGGTTTTTCATCCAAATATCGGGAAATATAGCCAGCTGATGAGCTTCAAAACCTGAAAATGAGGAATTTGAACCGTCACGAGCATTTTTGAGGGCTTTTTCAACGGCGAGATGGCCGAGTGGTCTAAGGCGCTGGTTTTAGGCACCAGTCTCCCCGGAGGCGTGGGTTCGAATCCCACTCTCGTCAATGTTTTTTTTTGTCTTTTTTAGCGGCTGGAGTACTTTTTTTCCCCTTTTCTTTAAATTTTCTCTTCAAAATCTACCGTACTCCTTCGTTTTAGGACGCAGTCTCCGTAAGAATCGAGCAGATTCTCGGAGGGTGTGCGGTGGTGGATCTCAGATTTGCTCGAGAGCTATACCATTAGAATCAGTTTTCTTCGCTGATCACGAATATCGAGGTTAGAATTTTTGAAAACTTGATTTTAGCGCGCTACGCCGCCATTTAAAGGGGTTACCTGCCAAAATCTAACTTTTTATTTTCCTTGTGTATCCCATACTTTCTACATATCAATCGACTCGTCTGGACGAGATAAAGTTAGTGGTACAAGAATTTTTATGATTTGACCCTGATTCAGGAGAAATATGCCCGAAAATAGGCAAAAAATTAAATTGCTTAGCTTTTTCTGACCCAGGTGCAGTTTGAAATAAAAGAAACGAGTGTGATATACGCGGGAACGAGAGCTCAGAAGGTACGGTGCCAGAATCAAAAATCTTCATATTGGGTCTAATCGGCCGGACTCTAATACCATTGAATAGACCATTTTTTGCCTATTTTCGGGCATATTTCTCCTGAGTCAGGGTCAAATCATAAAAATTCTTGTACCACTAACTTTATCTCGTCCAGACGAGTCGATTGATATGTAGAAAGTATGGGATACACAAGGAAAATAAAAAGTTAGATTTTGGCAGGTAACCCCTTTAAATGGCGGCGTAGCGCGCTAAAATCAAGTTTTCAAAAATTCTAACCTCGATATTCGTGATCAGCGAAGAAAACTGATTCTAATGGTATAGCTCTCGAGCAAATCTGAGATCCACCACCGCACACCCTCCGAGAATCTGCTCGATTCTTACAGAGACTGCGTCCTAAAACGAAGGAGTACGGTAGATTTTGAAGAGAAAATTTAAAGAAAAGGGGAAAAAAAGTACTCCAGCCGCTAAAAAAGGCAAAAAAAAACATTGACGAGAGTGGGATTCGAACCCACGCCTCCGGGGAGACTGGTGCCTAAAACCAGCGCCTTAGACCACTCGGCCATCTCGCCGTTGAAAAAGCCCTCAAAAATGCTCGTGACGGCTCAAATTCCTCATTTTCAAGTTTTGAAGCTCATCAGCTGGCTATACTTCCCAATATTTGGATGATAAACCACTTTTCTCTATATTTTTTTGTTTTAAAACACATAAACACGCCATAAAATCAAATAAATTAAAGAAAAATGGAGAAAAGGGCGAGTTAATTTATGTTCATTCATCTCATTTTCAATAAATAATTTGAGCAGCATCCACGGTGTTCAAATATAGGAAAAATAGTTTAAAATAAGTATAAAAAAGTAAAAATTCGCAAAAAAAGGTAAGAAAAATAATCCAGAAACGAAATCTTATGCGTTTCGGGTAGCGGTGCCATTTCTCCCGCGGCCATTTTTCGCTTTCGGGCAGGTCCTTACCGAAGGTCTTCTAACGATCGTCCAATCGGACCTCACTCCTTCATTGATAGGCGCTTCGGTATCGTCATATATATTGTACCGGTATTCGAAGAATAGTTCCATACTGTCCAGCTCCCATTCGGGAAGTACTGGAAATATGGCGGAAGACTGGAGATACTCGAAAAATGACGGACAGTTTCATAGCAACCGTATGGAACCGAGCATTAGATATTTCCATGGGTTCTATGCATAAATGAAATTCCTATGTGCTTTACATTCTGCCATTTGTTTTTCTCTTTTCCTCAATTTGGTGATTTCGTTAGAATTGCTTGCCATTGAATAATAAAAGATCATGATGTTCAATTAATTATCCATCGCTCTTCTTCTTTATTTTTGATGCCTCCACCCTCACTTTCTGCCCTCTTCTCATCCCGTTGACTCTCTCTGCTGTCTAGACCGCATAACATTTTACCTCTCTCTCTCCTAACGCATTCAACTGCTCCCGATTGATTTTTGAATCTACTTTTTGCCGTCAGAGACGACGTTCTTTTCCTGTCTCCTGGCTAGGAGTTATATCTCGTCGGAACGGCGACTTTCTGCCACTCTCCTCCAACGTAATGCTGCCTCTCAAATCCTTTAGAGATGGGGTGGCTCTATTAGAGATTTTTTTTCTGTTTAGGGAGTGGGGGTGTTCAATATTGCCAGTCTTGCCTCTAAAATTAGCTACTTGCTTAAAGGCTTCTAATTTTAGGATAACCTTTAATCGGCCTCCCTTTCATTCCGTCATAACCCGTCAAAATTTTTTGGCAGACACAAACATATAGGATAATTTGACAGGTGTTCAGTTTTTCTGCTTTGTGCTCAGTCAAAACATCTTCTTTTACCTGACAAGTTTACTTGACATCATTCTCGAAATCTGCTTCCTTCATAATTATATTTTCGATAGACAATTTGATTATAATCGGGCAGGCACAAAAGATACCCAAGGGGGCTCTTTACTCGTTTTTCTCTAGTTCCGCTTGACACGTTTGTTAATTGCTCTGGCTAACTTATGTATTTTGCAAGTCTGACACCCTTCCTCCAGTAAATATTCCGCTCTTCTTCTCATCCCCTTCCCTTTAATGGAGCGGGGGAAAGTAGCCTAATCTCTTCAAAAGTTGCCCTTTTCCTATGCTTTTCTCAAAGAAAAATATTATCCCGCCATTTTACTTCGTTTAAATGTCCATCTTATTAAGTGACAAAAATATTTTCCCGCTAAAAATAATCCTCGAACAGTGTACGTAGGTCTTTAAATGCCCGCCTTGAAACCTCGATAATTTGAAACCCTTCCATTATTCGACACCTGCCCACACAGATTATTGTCAACTATACTTTTTGTTTTCAGCTGCCAGTTTTTCCTGAAATGATGTTGCTAGGAATTTAGCTTCATTTTCCTGTTGTTCTCTATGTTTTTCCGCTTTCAGCTAATAATCCTCGTTTGAAAACAACTAATAGAAGTTCCCATCCCAAAAGAGTAATTTGTTTTCCCATAGGCATTAACCAAGTACATCCAACCTCGCTTGGAATCAAAAGCAGCTTATGCTTTCTATAGGCAGCTCTAATGGCGAGTTGCCACGTATTTTCATTCAAACCATCAAAAGTGAACCCTTCTCGGAAGTTCCCTCCTTCCACCCTCAAATGTTTTCTTGACCCACCCGTCTAAATAGTCACCCCCAAGAGCGCAAATTGCGCGTTCGGACGTCTGAAGGAGGAATGGAAGAATAGAAGAGTTTTTGCAGCTTCCCACGTCTCGAGCAGTTCCGCAAGAACTTGAGTATAAGCAATATCTAAAAGAGGAAAATAATGACGCCACTGAGAATTGTTATGTTCTTTAATAATAAAGAGAAAACTTCCGCTTTTATCCAAAAGGGAGTTGGCTCAACTAAATGGCTATTTACTCGTCATAAGAGAGCAAAGACCTTAAAATGTTTCATTTCTCTCCAAGGAGCTTCCTTCTTGTCAAAGTCAGGATATTCTCGAACATTTTGGCCGATTGCTCATTATTTCCAGAAAAAGTAACTCGAAATGTGATGCCAATAGGACTTTTTCTGAAGGAATGTGTCATTGCTCCGTTCAGAAATCTCGCGGTATTTTGCTTAGATTTATATCTATGGCATTTTAATATTCACAGTGAATTTCTAGCAGACACTCACAGTACTTTTTCACAAAGCTCTGTTCCCATGAATAATTCTCCCAGAAAACGGCGGAGGTTCCTCATTAGCCAGTCGTACCTTTTTGAAAGTAGCAGATTCTCTTGTTTACTGACATATCCAGCCATTTCTATAAAACGCAAAACAGAGAAAGCAGCCGTGTCAGTGGTTTTGGTTAATTATTTTGTTGACCATGCAACATCTGCAGTTCTTCGGATGTCTTTTTCCAATATTCATCTTCATTGCCCATTAGCAACCAGTGGGTCTTGACATCTTTTTCCTCTTTTGCTCTACTAAGATTTGCAAAAAAAATTTAAGGAACAAATTCACGTGTTCCCCGTCCTTTTTGACAAAACCTAATCATCGGCGAAGAGGTTGGAGCAAAAGGTTCCAACTTCAGGTAGCCCTTCTTCCCTTTGTGCTCAGCAATATTTCATAGTAGCCAGGAAAAAGTTTGCAGGTTGAATGCTAAAGTACATGTTGGACTTTTTAACGCAAACCACGTAATAGTCTTTGAACGGGCTTTTGCAACATTTCTATTGTTTTTCAGCCAATTTCAGGACAACTTCCTGATTTTTAAGAGTTACACTAGTTTGCAAATCGCAACAGAACGTAGAAACAGAAAAAAGGCAGAGTTTTTAGGCTTCACTCAAAAAAATCCACTGACGACTCATTTTATGAGAGTTCAGAGATCTATGGCACTATTTATGAGTTGTCCGAACCCTAAGAAAATCACCTAAATAGGAGTATTTTAAGATCGGCGAAAATGCCTCTCATAAGGGAACGAAGTCAGTCTAGACGTTGTTTAAAATACACCTGTATACGGGGATTATTAAGATATCACGTGGTTTAAAAATATGTTTCGATATCATCGCCGAGTTGTTTGTAGTTCTCAAAGAAGCCCGCTGTTGTGTTGTGAGCTGGTCGTACCCCGCGATTCCTCCGTTAAACTTTGTCTGAACTGTTTTTACACCTTCTGGTGAAGTCTTTCAGACGTTTCTAATTTTCCAGCCGTTCTACCCTCAATTTCCAAATTATAGGATCCATGCACTCAGCTGCAATTCGTTCCTTTTGCCATCTGCTATGCCGCATTAGGATGCCATTTCCCGGGTTTTTCTCTTGTTCCGAAATGATGCTGGTAAAGGTCCATGTTCTTTCCTCTCTTCCGCTCAACTAGTTCAAATTGTGTCCACCTCCACTCATATTTTACGATCTTTGATGTGTTATGCAGATTATCGGTTTTCAGAGACACGCAACTTTTAGGCAACATTAAACATATTAAATATTTGACAATAGTGGCTAAGTTTGGTTGTGCTTCTAAAAGATCACAAGGGCTTATAAAAGAAGAAAATCAGCCATTATTTGCTGCTGCTTCACCAATCCGTGGGCGTTCATTTCCCTATCCAGACTGAGAGCCGAAAAATGGCTGCTCGTAGAGTAATTGAGCCATTGGATCTGTGGAATAATTGGTTGACCTCCTAAAAAGAAAAATGAAGGAAAAAGACGAGATATTGAGAATAGCCGGGAGCTGTCTCTCCTCTGTCGCTGACAGTCTGTCTTCTCTTTAATGAATCCACAATAGAAAAGACATCCTCAAGTCATCAAATAAACATTGTAATTTGCAATAAGTTTAATAAGAATAGCTGCAAGATGCTCTTCCCCAAATTGATGCATTCTTAAGTGTTTGTCCTCTTTTCCCAGTTGCCTTTATTTTTCCACCTCCTCTTTTTATTATTCAAAAAGTACAGCTGTCTTTTATATATTTTTAATTCTTTACTAAAAGTACACGTCTCTAAAATTCCCTAAGCGCATCCTAGTCACCTAGCAACCTTTAGCCGCATATTTCACAACATCAAAAACGGCTGTGTTTGTTACAGTTTAAATTATTTAAAACTTTAAAAACAATACCTACGCATAGATCATAGCTCTAATGAGCCTTTTCTTCTCCTGTGAACGTCAAGCAATTATCTTTTTATTTTGACGGCTCTTAGCCATTCCATATCAACATTATGAGCCTGACTCAGAGCTATTTGATATATGTTCTTTAAAGTGTTCTGACCCAGAAAGTGAGCCCAATGTTCCAATCTGGATACACTTCACCTCCTGCAAACCAATCTGGTCTTTAGACTCTCTTTTTTGGCTTTGTAATTCTGAGCCGTTCCCCTCCTGACATTGGAATGTCCCTTTGTCTTTGGCCATGGCTAGATGTCCGCATAATGATCATAGAAACTCATAAAGAAATAACAAATGGCTTGAGGTAAACGACCTCGGCTGTTCTTGAACATAAGTTTAGAACTACTCGTGGAAGTTGACAGAATTTCATATGACAGACATTGGGGAACCATCTAAAATTATTAGCTTCAAATTTACCGGAAGTGATAATTCCCGTTGCATCACTTTCCTTATGGCGCCTTGATTCTGTTTGCTCTTCCCATCTCCCTATTTAAATTGTTGCTATTGTCTTGGCTCTAAGCTCAGAACGTGTCTACCTGGTCGGAACTCTGCTTGGCTGCTTTTTTTCTAGAAGATTTTTAATTTCCAAGGGGAATTTTTCCGATTTTTGACTTTTGCTGTCGGCGATAATTTGAAAACATCCCTCCCATTTTCTCGGAAAGCACTTTGCTTGGTGTTCATTTAAATGTGCTGACAAATAAGGTATAATTAAGTGAAGCTTCAGTCTGTCCTTTCATCTTGTCTGATAGCAGTCGACAACGACTTCCACTCCTTGTTCTTCTATCGAAACGCCCAATTTTCTTTATGATTCAACTAATCTTTCATCAGATAATGAGTTTCTGACTCAACCCTGAGGGAGAAATATGAGAAGGTGTTGATCGTTGTCGAAAGAGCTTTGTGTCAACCTAAAGCTTCTCTCTGTGTCTAGCGAGGGTGGAATGCGGAATGAGTCCCAGTGAATAACACCTCTTGAGAGGCCACTGATTCCTAAACTTTTCTGAGAAACAACTCTCAGGAACGTCTGAAGGTGTCGTCATGATGCTTCTTTAATGATACGCTCGCCTACTTAGAAGCCTTGTATGGCTTGATTCTTTGCGCTTTTTAAATTTACGATTTCTACGAAATTCTCCTGGTTTTAGGGATCTCTGTGGCCAAAAGCTAATCCCAGCTTCCAATTTTTCCCCGTCCAAAGACATTCAAATGCAAACACACAAATGTTGCGAGCCATCCTCCCTCAAATCTAACTCCACACATACGAGAGGGGGCCTCATTTGGACCAGCAAATTAGTTTCTGCGGAAAATATGCTACTAGAGGGATCGCTTTAATCCCTTGAGAGAGGGGCGGTCGTTCAAGGGCGGGGCTTGTGTTTTCCCTGTGACATCACAAAAGCTAAGATTATGCCAATTGTGGTGGTTGGACATAGCTGAAAACCTTAGATAAAGAAGTCAACTTACTAGGTCACAATGAGACCAAATTACAGTACATTTCCAGAAAATGGTGGGTTGTTGCCTCTTCTTATTTCAAACTTCTCATTTTACTAATCCTCAAACTTCATCCGCACATATTTTTTTCACTTCCTCATCTTCATTTTTTTCTTTTCAGATATGGCCAGCAATCGGAGAGACTCAGATCTTTTGAGTATACCGGGAAAGCGGCCGACCTTCACCACGTCCAGTAGTGATGAAGAAATTCGACTTGGTTCACGGGTCACCTTCTCTGAAAATGTAGGTATTTTCTCTGATTAATTTTAATAACCAAACAATGTTCGAAAACGCGTGACATTTTTGGTTGAAGCTTCTATGTAATCCTATGCTTTGGCGCGGAGAGTGTCGGATCTGTCATAAAGGTCAAAGCCAAATAATGAAAAAACGCCGTGCAAAAAACATCATGCCATGAATCTTTGTCTTAAAGAAATTCTCTTCCACCCTCTGTCAGCTCAGGGAATAGACCACTTCCCCATCATTAACTTCATGATTTCGGCTTTCTTCAGTGGATTGGAGTCCCTTTAAAGAGAGCCCTAGACTTGTTTTTTTCGTTTTACATTAGTAGCCCTGTGATGATGCTTGTGTGCTCTTCTCAAACCCATAGAAGAGCGGAACCAAACGTCATTTTTTCGACCTGAGGGCGGCTTCCGGTAAGGCAAAGTGTTCCATTGTGGGAGGCGGATGTAACACGTAAGCTCTTGTCTAAATAGAAATGGAACAGGCGCCAGTAATAAAACATTTTTAATATACCGCATCACTGATAAGCCTTAGGGTAGTTGCTGTCGCGTCATGGCCCAGGTGGTCTTACTCAACTCTTCACTAACATTTCAAAATTTTAGGGAGATGACCATACAACTATTACATTTCATGTGGATGAAGCTGGCGAGAAGAAGCGGGAACAATGGGACAATAAGGTAAATTCCCTTTTAAATGGAAATATACCCGTTCTAGACCCAATTCTATATGGGTGTTATAAGTTATGCCGTCGGGTTGGGCAACGTCTGGCGGTTTCCGTATTTATGTCAGAAAAATGGAGGAGGTATGACACAATGAACTTGAGTTTGCACCCCCTCTTTTAGGTGCTTTTTTAATACCTTACGTCATAATGATGGGTTTACTTGGACTTCCACTCTTCCTCATTGAGTTGGGAATTGGACAGCGATTGCGAACGGGCCCTATTGGAGTCTGGAATGCTATCCATCCTTATTTAGGAGGTAGGTTGAGGGCTGAAACTTGCAGCAGAAGATGATATAATGACCACAAAACAATGAACAAAGAGGTTGGAAAAGAATCTCGTAAATATTTCAGGTCTCGGTGTATCTGCAGCCATCGTCTCCTATTTGGTAGCTCTCTACTACAATGTGATCATAACCTGGTGTCTCTATTACCTCGGCCGTTCCTTTACCCTCGATCTCCCTTGGGAGGTACGTCTTCTTCTTCCTTATGTGGGCACTCCGTCCAATCATGCGTACCTCTCCAGAAGTAGAAAAAAAACTGATTGTCACGCAAAGGTCCCTGCACTCTCTAAGTGGAGTCCGCACTTGGTTCAGCGCGGGTTAGGATTAAGAAAATTGAGAACTTGTGTTTGCTTTGAAAGCGGGCAAAGAACCTTCTAAAAAATGAGAATTAAAGATTACTTCCTCTTTTTCAGCATTGCCCTTTGGAAAAGGATGGCAAGCCAGTGGCGGAATGTGCAAGATCAACATCTCCCACGTTGTACTTCTGGAATAGAGAATCATTAGACTCTTCTGGGTAGCCACTCTGCTCATAATTTCTATAGTAATTTTCTAGGTCCATTGGAGAATTGGGAGGATTCAACACCCACATAATGATCAGCCTGATCCTTGCGTGGATTCTTATCTATCTTTGTGTCATGAAGGGAATCAAATCCAGCGGGAAAGTTATGTACGCCACGGCGACATTTCCTTACCTGGTTACAACTATTTTCCTTGTCAGGTCGATAACTTTGGATGGAGCTACAGAAGGTCTTTGGCACATGATTAACCCTGACGTGAGTTAAAACTTTACGAATTTCGAGGGCATCATTATGCAAGACGGACATTTTCACGTGTCCGTCTAATAGCATTGAAAGACGGAAGTTTAAAAGGAATTTGGGTAATCAGATAAACATAGGAGCTTCTTTCTCCAAAAACTTGTCCTCTTTCAGTTACACAAACTGTATCAGCCCAATGTTTGGTTGGAATCAGCTACACAGATATTTTACTCTATGGGACTTGGATTTGGAGGTAGGCTTATTACAATTTTCAATAGAATTTCTCTTTAGGTCTAATCGCTTTCGGAAGTTACAATCCTTTAAAGAATAATTGTAAAAGGGATGTCACCCGATTGGCTCTCGCTAACGTGGCTACTTCCCTCTACACCGCCGTTGTAATATTCTGTGTGCTTGGATATATGGCCAGGAATAACATGACCGCTTGCATAGACAAAGATATGCAAATTATGGCTGATTTATTTCCCGACGTCTTCCACAATTCTTTGGCTGAGGTGAAGGAGATGTTTACAAGGGATGAGTACATTGACGTAGGCATTTTCACCCCATAAATATAATGAGACGACCTTTAGCTTATCAAACACAACTTCCGGGGTAATTTTTCTCTGATGGTTGGACACAGTCAAATGTGTAACTATGGGCAAATTATATCTGAAGCGGCTGAAGGAACTGGATTAGCTTTTGTCGTCTTTACTGAAGCTATCTTGAAGTTCCCCTTTCCTCCAGTTTGGTCTGTCCTCTTCTTTCTGATGCTTCTTTCACTTGGATTAGGATCAATGTTCGGTAAGAGCTCTTTCACATTCTTTTATTGAAAACATTTTTAGGTACCTTGGAAGGAGTGATCACTTCTTTAAATGACTCCCAATTAATTACTGTAAAGAAGCCAATTCTAACAGGAGTACTGTGTACTTCTGCTTGCATCGTCGGTCTTCTTTTCTCCACCAGAGCTGGGCAATACTGGGTAGCACTGTTCGACTCCTTTGCCGGATCCTATGCCCTAATGTGTGTCGCCTTCTTTGAGGTCATCGCTGTCGTCTACGTCTACGGCTATAGACGATTCTCTCGAGACATAGAATTTATGACTGGAGAGACACCCAACCAATATTGGCTCATTACCTGGCGATTTATTGCTCCAGCCATCATGGCGGTTCTCTTTATAGCCTCGATTCTTCAATCCTTGAGCAATCCGACTACATATTTTGCTTATGACGAGATTACGGTATTTCTTAATTAGACAATATTTTAATATTAATCGTGATTCAGACAAAATCTGTGGAGACCGAATACCCCATCTGGGCAATGTTTCTGGCTCTGGGAATGGTGTTGTTTGCGATCTTCCCAACCTTTGCCGTCTGGTTCCTCCGCTACTTTAAAATATGGAAAATTGAAGGAAATATCCCAGCTGTAAGTTTTTGCATGCTCGTCGGGCTTTTGTTGGATTTTGCGGGGCTTCTATGCCGTCAGTTCCTCAAAAAAAAGTTCTGCAGAATGCGGAAATGCCGCGGAGTTCAAAAATTGTTGGCAAGGACATGCATCAGTTGTCTTGAGCATACATTTCCCAGTCACATGACGTCTGTCAAAAATTATTTAAAGTATCACTGACTTGTGTTACAGTTTTCAGGGAAAACTTTCAAAATTATACGGGCTTCCGATGTGGTATGTTGCATACTTGTGAAAGCATTTCCATTGCAAGCTAGAAGGCTCTTTTAGGTCAATGGGGCATGATTCTGTTGATATTCTGTTTTTTTAACAATAATCAACAAATTTTCAGGCTTCCAAGTGTCTTAACACGACTGTCAGTACAACTTATATGTTGAAATCAGACGCGTCATTTAATCGGATGTCGGAGTCAACAGTCAGTGTTATGGAAGCCGCTATGCCGCCATCTCGACGGCCTTTTTTAGACACGACCCCCGAAGAGTAGTATCTACTTAGGTGTCCCTGTATATATTAGCTGATTGCTCCAAAACCACACGAGTTGTTCCCCATTTTTTGATATCTTTATTACTTTAACACATCAATCTCAACACACCGTTCTTCCCTAGGATCTCCCCTAGACCGGTATTTTTAAATAATTGGGTGATAGCTGACTAAAAAATAGATTTATGGAGCTGAACGGGCTCATGTTATTAGTGTCATCGGTTGTACTTTAATATTTAGGGTTTTAGCCTAATGATTACGGTGATTTCACTCTCTCCTGACGGCCAACTACCGGTTTCACTTCGGTGTATTCCCCCTTTATTCATTAGATGAGTTACTCATCGAGTGATCAGATATTTTTATTTGAGAATTATATTTGAAGAAAAGAAATAAATATTTATGAAGAAAGAATTTTGGGCATCTCAAATGATTTATTTTTTAGGCTTTACAGTCAATTTCTGTCTCCAGTGCGGTTCTGGAAATACAGCTAGTTCTTCGAATTCACGATCTATAAGACGTTTGCTGAAAAATAGTGTTGAAGCACGAAGAAATTCTAATTACCTCAAGCGAGGGAGAGCTATGATTGTACAAATCGGAGTCGATGTTGTTCCGAGCATCCGAATCGATCCTAAACGATTGAGGATACCATAATCCTCCTCTCTTCTGTTTTATCAGTTGACTGAATTCCACATTTTCTTCTTCATTCATCGAGCGCTTGCTGTACAAAAGGTTCGGTAAAAAGTGTTATACGCTTACTTTCTGCCTGAACTAAGGATAACTTGATGACTTCCGTTTAATTCGACGATGTAGACATTACCATTGTCGCTTGCATGGCGACGATTTCTGTTTCTTTCTCTAAACAGGAGCATTTCCAGTACAACGGATTGGGCTCACATTTGAGGAACAGGTCCTCTGCTCAACACTTTGTTGTGTCCGATAACAACGCCTGTGGCACCTTCGAAATTGGCATTGTTTCTGTGGATCGAATTGTCGGTGTACGTGGTGCGAACATTGTGGATATTCTGTCCGTTATTAGACACGCGGCTTTCCGAACTAAAATAATAAAAACCAGCGTCTGTCGTTCTCACTAGGTGTAAGTCTTTTCATCTCCATCATGATCCATGTAATTTTGTCCGTGTGTGTAACCTACATTTCCAGATCCAACATTGTGATGGCCTCTGGAAAATTCTAGTCTTATTGAAGAAGATAAATTCTACCTGACTGTATTTCCATGTCCAATAACAATATTCGAGCTTCTACCAAAGTTTGCGTTGTTTAGGTTGATTGAACTGTCCGTGTATTCATTGTGGGTATTTTGCACTTTTGATTTTGTGCTAAATCCCCATCTTCGATTTCTGATAATTCCTTCATTGTTCGTCACATCTTGAGCAGCAGCTCTGAAAGTTAGCAATATAACCGCCATAGTAAATGAACTTACAGTAAGAGAAAAGAACACAGAAGTGCTACGAGCAGCGCCTTCATGTTTTGAATGAATCATTGATGATCTTTGTGCTTAAATAGGCGAGGAGTACAACAACTGTTTTTAATTGCTGTTTTCTCCCAATCATGAGCCGATGTCGATCAAATTCTCAGAACAGCTATAGGTGACTCAGGCTTCGGTAAAGTATGGCAGCTACGCTTTGATGGGGGACAGCTGTTGCATGTGTTCGCGACCAAAATGTTCCTCTATGTCATTACACCCGAGGCAGAGGGATTCCCTCGAAGAGTCAGGATGTTATTTTTGAGTCGCCTGACGTTATGCTCATGTCTTGAAGAAATGAACGTATCGCACCCGTGAGAACCACAAAGGAAAAAATCAGCTGTTAGTGGTGCTTCTTATAAGCGTTTACTGAGAGCAACATGGCAATTGCTGTCTTTCAAGTCGACATGAAATTTCTACTCGGCGTTTTCTTCTTTTCTTTCCTTTTATTGTAAGTTCATTTGTTCCACTTTACTCAACGGCAACATAATTTTAGAGTTACTGATGCGGTTGATTCTGGAAATATTGGAGGTTATCTCAGAAGTCATCGTTACCTTCATAGCAATGAGCATTTAAACTTATTTGATCCAAAACTTTATTATGCGCGACACCGTGTGCAGCTACCAAAGGGAAGACTATTCCGACAAAAGCGTAGTATCCATTCTGAGCTGGTGACTACTGTAGAATGCGATGATCCTCTAATCCTTGGAAATTGTCGTAGGGTTCATTGCTTAGAACAATATTTTAATGGTAGAAAATATCCTGTAAATTGTTGGTATGATAAATTGTAAATAAATATAATAAATGGAGGGAAAAAAGGACCATGGAAATGATGCTTTGAGAAATGAGAAGCAGCTTGTTTTATCGGCTAGAGCTATCAAAGCATCACTTTAGTACTGACCCACCTTCAATGCATTTCTTTGAGTCATTTTATCCTTTTTCTCACACCAAACCGTATTTTTCTTTTAATTCTCAAAAACCTTGTTTCCAGATCTAAACCTTCCCAAATATGGAGACTTCAATTGCTATTTTTCGGGTACCCGCGGTGTTTGTCAATAAACTCCTGGTATGCTTCCGTAATACTTTCATATTTTCATCATTACAGATAAAGAATCTCATCCCACGTGCATTTCCAATTAAATCGCTGGTCGTTGTCTGTGCATTCGTGGTGGCAAATACGATGATCTTCGCTTCTGTAGAATTGTACAAAAGATACAAGAATCGAAAGCCGTTAGAGTTCATGCCGCTCTGCTTGTTCTCCTCCACGTTCACCTGTCCTATTCTGTTGGCTATGGGATGCCATCGGTTCATCAGATGGTGGTATGGAACTGGATACCAGATGGCTCCACTAGAAGCGCGCGACTTAATATTTGGAAGTATTTGGAATGAATGCTTTGGAAACAGAAATCGGGTCAGAAGACAGCAACGGCTGCTTTCTACTGCCGCTTAAAATATTCCATTGTATATGTCATTTCCAATAAAAACGTTTTTAATTGACCGTTCTATATCATCACTTTGTATAATAATATATTCTCAAATGGGGCTCAGATTATGCTTTTGGCGGGCTTTATAAGCAATTATCTGCATGGAACTTTGCACCATAAAATTTTGATTAGGAAATTATTAGATTAGATCCATGCTGAAGACACAAAATTTTGGTTGCTCTTTGCGATTATTGAATCATCTTATATGATATCGTTTTTTCTTTTTAGGCGACATGCAACTTATTTCTCCAGTGTATCCCTAGGAAAACAGGTGAATTTTCGAATTTAGGATCTACAAAACGGAAAATCGACGCATTGAGATATGAAAAGCCGCTTGTTTTATCACCCAGAACTACTGACGCGTCGCTTTTGTAGCAGTAGCTTCAATGATTTTATTTAACTATCTCATTCTTTCCCTAACCTCGACTCTTGTCTTCCTTTTATTTCTCAAGCATCCTGTTTCCAGCTCCAGTTCTTCCCAAATATGGACTTCCTTGTTGGTTTACTGCTACTCGCGATAAAGTGTATCTTAGCCACAGAGATGGTAAAAAAACTCCTGGTAAGCTTTCACAATAATTTCATTTTTTTTTCATTATTATAGGAAAAAGACCTCATTTCCCGTGAATTTCAAGTCAAAGCGTTTGTCTTTTTCTGTGGATTCATGCTGACAGACGCGATGATCAAGGCCCCTGTGGAGCTCTACTTCATTTACCGCTACGAGAACCGCCAGACGATAAATTTCATGCCGCTCTGCTTATACTTCAGCATTTTCACCTGTCCTATTCTGCTGGCGATTGGATATCATGGCTTCATCAAATGGTGGCTTGGAGCTAATTACGAACTGTATCGAATGATTGACGACATCATGTTTGGAAACATGTGGAATTTTGGAAACCGAAATCCGGCCAGAAGACAACAGCAGATGCCGGCTCCAGCGGCTTAAAATATCCCATTGTATGTCCATTTTGAATAAAACCATTTTTGATCGACAGTGTCTTCGTATATTGAAATACTTTCGGGGAACTATATGAACTATTAAAATCTTAATTTTTATGATCAAATATTGGCAGGTAATTTCGTATTAAATGTTTGTGAAGTTATTAGATTCACTCTCAGGTATGGATCGATTGGAATGCTATATTTGGGGAAATCCTCGCGCAGAGAAATAAGGAATTCGCGATCACGCAAAGATATTTTCTTCCTATCATTTGAATCCTGTCCTTCAGCTGATCGTTTGCTGCAATATGGCTGTAAAAATGGCGAGAAGTTGAAATTACCTCAAGCGATTGTTATGCCCGATAACCACACTCTGACTGTTTCCAAAATTAGCATGGTTCATGTGGATGGAGTTGTCTGTATGGCTGTGGTGAGAAGCTCCAACGTTCGACTTTCCTTTGAAGCTCCAACGTTTCTGACGGGAAAGTTCCTCCTCTTCCAAGTTTTCCTGTCCATCCACAGAACGTTTGCTGTAATACGCGTTTCAAGTTGCGAAGAAATTGGAATTACCTTAAGCGATTGTTATGTCCAACGACAACATTGCTGGCACCGCCAAAATTAGCACCGTTCATGTGGATAGAATTGTCATTGTGGGTACGGTGATGATTTTCGACATTTGACTTGGCTCCAAACAATCCCCATCTTTTCACCCTAGACAGTGTTTCATCTTCCGTCATTTTTGCTTCAGCCTGTTCCACATCCTTCTTACTGAATATTTTGTCTAAATTCTGATAAATGAGCAGCTTACTATCTGTTTCCATGCCCGATGTTGATTGAAGATATGCTGCCAGATGCCCCAAAACCATCGATCTTGATACTGTTGTCCGTATGTTCATTGTAGGTGTGCCGACGAGCTCTGAGATTATCTCCACCGCTTCCAGTGTCAGTTGCAGCAGCAGCTCTGTAATTGTTTGCCATAAAAATGGTAGACTGTTCGACTCACAATAAGAGGAAGGAGCACAAGAGAGTACCAAGTAGAATCTTCATGTTGAACCGGAGTAGTTGCTGTCTTCTGCCGAAAAGATGGGTTTATATAGTCCGCCATGAGCAGTTGGCTTCTCTGTAGCTCTCTCAGCCTCTCAGAATCTATGGTAGCTTGAGACAAATCACATGCTACCTGACTCATCTGGTAGAAAACGGCTGTGAGTGAGTCATCCACAAAATAAAGAGCAGTCGTTAACTAACGGGAACAACTGTTGCATGACAGAGGTCAACAAGTTGCTCTTCCTCATTCTTGAGAACACCCGAAAAATTAGGAAGTACGTTGAAAAATTGGATGGGTTGAGACTACAACATGCATTGTAAATTTGCGTTTATAAATTGTAAAACTCTATGCCATTTGACTGTTCGCAGATTTCCGACACTGGAACTTTAATTTTGAGATTGGAATCTAGGGAGATCACTCAGTTGAATCTACAAGTTCCGTGACTCATCCGCAACTGTGTGACATTTGATGTTTTCTCCTACTGTAAGGAATTCCGTTGAGAAATTTTAGCACAGAACAGCTGTCCGTCATAGGATATATAAGCTGATCACTCTCGATATTCAGAAAGGCTTCTCAACAGGAAGATGCTGCTGGGCGCGCTCCTCTGCTCTTTTCTAATATTGCAAGTTCACTAGATATGTAATAATTGACATCCTTTCAGAGTCTCAGCTAGTTCGAACCACAAGCATCAGGACTATAGGGTTCACAATGACAATAAAAACATAGTCGAATTTAATAACTTGTATTTTTCAGAGAATAACGCTAAAATCATCGTCGAGTAGTAAGCATAGCGTATATAACTTTAGATGAAATGGTTTAGTAAGAGGGACGTCCAACGAGCAAATGTTCTTGGAAATGCAGACCTCTCCAAAGTGAAAAGATGGGGTTTGTTCGGAGCCAAATCGAATGTCCAGAACTCTCACCGCACCCAGACAGACAACTCCATTCACATGAACCATGCTAATTTTGGAAACAGTCAGAGTGTGGTTATCGGGCATAACAATCGCTTGAGATAGTTGCAGCTTCCTTTCTCCTAAAGTTCGGACATTTTAGCAAACGCTCGGTTGAGGGACAAGTTGCGGAAGAAGAGGAACAGCTCTCCAGACAGAAGAGATGGGGGTTGTTCGGAGCCAAATCCAATGTCGAAAACCATCATCGCACCCACAATGACAATTCTATAAACATGAACGGTGCTAATTTCGGCGGTGCCAGCAATGTTGTCATTGGATATAACAATCGCTTGAGGTAATTCCAATCTCACTGTCCTTTGAGACAAATATTTTAGCAAAAGATCTGTGGACTCTGCACCCGAAGAGGCGGACTGCTGTGGTCTTGTAAACCGCCCAATTCCAAATACTGAGCACGATATTATGTAACACACATCTCTTGTGCCATTGGTTCTTTATTTCAGGAAACGCTCTGTGGATACTGCCGAGTCTCTCGAATCCACTGCTCAGCCTTCTGTTGCCACAGAAGACGATGAAAAAGTTCGAGTCAAGAGAAAGTTCTTTGGTTCCGTTGCCATTCATGACATGAGAACCCGACCAGGACCTCCTGTCAACCTTGAAAACCTTGAAGGTTCTGGAAGTGTTCACATTGTCATCTACGACAATACCGATCCAGTTACATTGAAGGGTGCTACAATTAACGGATCTGCCCGCCTTATTATTCAGTGATACATTATTACCATATCCTTGTAAATATTGTCTTTTTATGAATAAATTGTATTATCTATTAATCTGAAACAAATAAGTAGTAAAATTTATCGAAATTAATGTAAAGCAATGTAACAATGAACTAGCATTATGACGATTTCAAACCAAATATTATTAGATCCAACCAGTCAACTTCACATTCAAATTGACTTTGACATCTTTCTTGGCAAAAGTTGATAAATCATCAAAAAAATTTAAGATTCCCTAAATAAATTTAGGTTTTATAGTCTGTCACAAAAAAAGACGACATTTTTAAAGGTCTAACTGGTTCAAAAACCAAACTCAATTAATTTTTTTCTTTATTATGTGACTTCCAATCTTCCTGATTTTTATTGCATAAATCATATCAGATTTTTCTGATTTTTTTGATATATAAAAGACCTTCCAACTCTGCAAAACTCTTACTGCTCGATCCGGGCAGAAATACTCAGACTTTGATCAATAATACTTTCCTGGCGAGTTGGACACTCATTTATATATCAAAATGCTCAGAAAAATGTGATATGCAAATTGCAATAGAAGTTATAAAGCCTGGAAGTCACAATATAGAGAAAAAAATTAATTTAGTTTCCTTGGTTAGACCTTTAAAAATGTCGTCTTTTTTTGTGACAGACTATAAATAGATCTTAAAAAATACCTTTGGAAGGAAGCTATCGCGAATAGTTGTTGGCACTCCCATTAGATTCATTTCACCATGAAGAATCGCGGTCACTTTTGAGCCATCGCCACTGAAACATGGAAATGCTCTCAGTTTCAAACCACGTGAATATCATGGCTTTCCATTTGCGGCAAGTTACCGTAGTTTAATCAGGCGTTTTCTCGAAAATAGCTGATATCACTATCAGCGGAGCGGATTATGGCAGAATTGTAAGCTCAATAGCCCTTATACCTTATAGTTTTAAAAAATCTAAAAGGGATGCTGCTCGATAATTTAGCAGCCAGGCAGCCTAGTTACTTTCACTTTTTAAATAATTCCTTTTACGAAACATTCCATTATCATTTCCCTAACTCGTTGCCATAACTACCGATAGAGATACAGAACAGACCATGGTTCAATCATAACCAAAGTCGGATGGGTGAAAGCCCGGACAATCCCGTTTCGAGACGGCGCATCTGGATGGGATACACTGACCAGGACAACGTGCCTTGCCCCTAAAAACAGCTCGTAATTTGACGTGTTCATTACTCACCGGTGCTTTCATCTGTTTCAAATCTACAAAGGTCAACGGTTTCCCGCGCAGAAATTAGACCCATTAATCGGGGTTTTGTGTCATGTCGGATAATAGAAGTTTTCTTAAAATTCAATAGTAACAATTAGTTGTGGTGCAGCTACCTCTCCTAATCGGGCGACAACACTGGTACCAGCTGACTGGGAATCCCATTTCCCTCTGTAGAGACCTTCTGGATGGATAAAAGCAGCAACTTCGGCTGGAGTTTTCCCGGCGATAACGCCTTCATAACGGAAGATGAAATCCTCCGTGATGTTGCACTTCATTCTCCAGAGGCAACTTGTTTTCTATAAAAAGTTCAGTAAACATTCAGAGTACGGCTTACTCTTTCTGTGTGGATCTGCCATTCGATAGAGTGCAAAAGATGGAAAACTCTCCGCTCTGCGCTTTGCATTGTTGTTTCATATTCTGTTAGACTGTCCAGGGCCATCATTATCAAACTAAAAATAACTGGGGTGATAGGATTTTAAAGAATGTTAAAGAAAAGTTCAACTGAGAAAATAGCCGCCCTTTTAAAGGATCGCCATATCCATGACCGGAAGAAGAAAAACTAGAGAAAGGCTTCAAAATGAGATTAGTGGAAGAAAATGAACCTAGCGGCCAGCGGTATCGGACATAGCCGGATTTGTAGACATGAAGAGGGACGATAAAATCATGTCCTTCAAGCATGTACAAACTGATGCGCGCTAGCGATAAGTCCAATTCTTGCCTCCTCAAAATGCCGCACCTTCTGTGGGGAGATTGGAAAGAGGTTTTGTGACGTCGACATCAGGGCAAAAAACTGCTTACGTTGCATAGCCATGGAACAGACATTTCCTTGAGATATCCATCTTCCTTTTAGCAGCCGTTGCAGCGTTTGAAATTCAAAAGAATTTTGTTGTAGAATCCCACTCTGCGGGGCGTCCATCCACGAAGGAGGCAACGACGTGCAAATAGTAAAGTTTCCGAGAAAATGACTAGCAGATTGAGCCATTGAACCAGAACTTGCAACGCCCACTCGAACGTCGGCTGATTGCAATAAAGAAATCGAAAGCATTCCTCAAACAATCGGCGGAAGCCCGTTTCTATAATTAGAAGATCAATGTCGTCGAAGTTCTCTAATCTGTCGAATCTGATTATCTAATTGTTTTTCAACTGCCCTTGCCCCATGCTGATAAATATGCTTGTCATAATCCTATAAATCATCGTAACCTTCGTTTCCCATTGTCTCTTTTGTGCTGACGGTGGTTCTCTGATAGACATTAATAGGGAAATACTTTTGTCATCGGCAATCGGAGTCTCCCCAGGTGCATTTTAGCAGATTTCAGGGCAGAGTTCATTCCTTTACAGAATGGTACGTTTCTTTCAAGTGTTAATAACGATTGTATGTGGATTGGCAGCTATTATGAATGCTCTTCTCATCCCTATCATCGTCTACAGGTTGATTTATCCCTCATTTAAATGATCATTATTTTAGTTCTTACAACAATTTTGGTATCTACAAGTTTCTGATGTTGGCATTGGCTTCTTTTGCTCTATTCTGTGCTGCTCTGGCTGTTGTTAACATTCCAGTAAGTCAAAGGTTCTAGCCATGATGTTTAGTAGGAAACATTTTTAATTGAATTTTGCGCAATTCTATAAGCAACTACCGGAAAATGACTGACACAATTAAGAAAACTCGTCATAAGCAACCAAATTTTAATAAGATTATTTCAGCTGATACTAACCACGCACAATGGAATACTGTACTTCTCCACCGTCTCATATTTTCCAAAGTGGATCGACGAAATTCTTCTATGTGCTTATGTTGCCACCTACATTTCCTGGTCTTTAATTTTGATCTATTCTTTCCTTTACCGTTCGCTGGCTGTCAGACATAAGGAGCAGCTCCTCTTTTATCGCAATGGCTACATTATTTTAACAATTATTCTAATTATCGTTTGGTTCCTATTCGCCAAATTGATGTATTCTTTTCCCGCATCGCAAGGGATAATGGATCAGTTGAGAAGCCGAGCATATAATTTAACGGGACTTGAAATGACGACATTGGCCGCATATTGCGGGGTGTTCTTTGTCAGTTATTTTTGTAATAGAAATAAATGAAAGTTCAGGAAGAAGACGGCAGTTTTGGAGCGGGTTTCTATGTTTCTGTCACAATAGCCAGTTATGCTCTACCAATGGCCGGGGTAATGATCCTCTGCGTGTATTTATTCTACTCCTATACAACTACAAATGACGTATTTTCGTACTTATCTACGGCTATTCAAAGTCGGCAAAAGCGTCTCTTCCTTCATTTAATAGCCCAGGTATTTTTTCTACGTGATTTTAACTCTGGCTTTCAGACAATTGCACCGCTTCTATTTACCACGACACCAATTCTTACAAGTTATGTGATTGGGTTCATTGGTGTCGAGTTTTCTGACGCATTTTACCTTGTTCTGGCTTCTTTGATACCCACAGCACATGTCCTGGATCCCCTTCTGATGTTTCTATTCATCCAAGAATATAGAACAATACCCTACGAAATGATGAAACGTCTCTGTTGGGGAGAAGATGATCGGGTCTACGAGATTTCCCAAAATAAAGCACTTCCTTATCCTTTTTTTAAACATCAGTCGACCTTTATATCCTGTCAAATGTTTTATTCCGAGAAGTGACCCAGGAAAGGTCACTGTCGGCTCATTAGTGTTGCTTCCGGTTCGAAATTTTTCCAAGCACACTGTTTTCTGTTATACAAACGCTACAAAAACATTTGTGTAATTTTCCTTACTTCCGTTCCTAGAAGAATTTCACCTGGTACTAATTACTACGAGGCTGCTTTTTACCAGGGTGTCTCTATTTTCGCAACATCACTTGATGAGCTTATTCAACGCGTTGTGGGCCCAATTGAAGTTCACATAAAGTTGTTATTTTCCTTTTTAAAATGCGCAGATGTTTGGACCCTGTTTAAATGGTCTCACTATTTCAATACAGTATCCGGAGTTTGTAGCTAATATTTCATAAATTTGCCGTTCGTTATGCTCCTCTTCAAGGTGTCCTCCCTAGTACAGAGCAATTTCCATTAGATCAACATCAGTATGAATTCTGCCCATTTTTATTTTCCTAAGTCCAAAAATACGTCAAACAGCTTTTCCCACATCCTTTAAAATGAGTCTGATAGCTGTCCAAGGCCCTCTCCCACGTTCTCATGTTCCTCCGTTTCTATGCAGCTAAAAGTTAACTGCAGAGTTACTCGAACTGCCCCATATTTTCAAAGAATTTCTACACCAGACGGTTTTTAATGTCTCACAGCCGTTGATGCATAAATTCTCATTACTAATAACACGCCATTTCAGAAGATGAAGCTTTTTGACATGAATAATCCCACCATACAGCTGCCGTTTACTATTTTTACAACTGCAAGTACCATTTTAAATGGAGTTCTGATTCTTCTTATCATCATGAGGTAGGTTTTGATGGTACTGTATATATTAAATTTACAGATCGCAGGTTGTCTTAGGCGGATACAAGAATCTTTTACTGGTTTATACTTGCATCGGGTTTTTCTCCAGTCTTTCACTAGTCGTCACATTACCGGTAAAAGTGTTAAAAATTATACATTACAGCAAGTTTTCAGGTAGTTATGCCAACATCTCGAGGCCTTTTATTTTTCAATACAGTCCAAAGACTGCCTCAACGGCCAACAACTGTAGCCATTTGCACCTTTTCCGTATCCTTCGTAATGTGGGCAGTGATCCTGACATATTCCTTTCTCTATCGCTGCTTAGCTGTACGAAGCAGAGAACGGATAATCTTCAATAGACGTGGATGGATCGCAATGATCCTTGTGGCTATAAGCACGGCAGTTTTCTTCTCTTGGATTTGTTCGAATTTTGGGCCAAGTGACGATACCCTTGATCTCTTGGCGGATCGAGTCTACAATATTACGACGAAAGATGTGCACACGTTATCCTTTGTTGGAGGGGAATTTTTCGTAAGGTTGAACTCAAACCAAAAATAAAGTTTCAGAATGCCGATGGATCGTTGGGAAATGGTTTTATACATTGTGCTACGCATGTGGGATTTGTGCTAATTTGTTGCGTAACCATGGGATATTGTACCTATAATTTTTATGCTTGGTACCGGAAGAAATCACACGAGCGGATGGGGTCAGAAGTGACAAGATCGCAACAGAAGAGATTATTCACGCTCCTAATATTACAGGAATATTTATTAAAAAATCTTTAAAGAATCTTTTCAGACAGTAACTCCTCTAGTTTTTTCTTTTGCCCCAGCACTGGCAGTCACAGCATTGACATTTTTCTCGATCGACGTTACTGACGCAGTTAATTATGTCCTATCTTTCATGCTAATGATTACCCAGCTACTCGACCCTCTGTGGATATTTTATTTCATCACAGATTACAGAAAAGCCATATTCTTCCTATGCCAGAAAACAAAGAAAGAAGTTGTTTACGCACCCGAGCATAGTACAAGTATATCACGGGCAAAATAAAATAAACTAGTAATGACTATGACTAAATGTTTATAAAGTTCATCAACCAAAGTTATTTTGATGATGATCTTGTTAGACTGTGATGTCGGTCCAATGGCTGCTCATTATTGTTTTCTTTTCTAGTGAAACAACCGAACAATGTCTCCCTATAGTCCCGGATGAACCAAAAAATCCAAATAGGATCCAATAATTGAGCAAGAAACAATAATGACGACGCAAGGTAGTTGAAATCATTTGGCAGCTTTACAGAGAACAATGCCAGTAAAAATACGGTAACAGGTGGAATAAAAGTAAAGGTTAGCGGTGTTATGCTCTCAACAAAATCTCAAAAACAAAAGGACGTGAACTCACCTGAAAAAGGAGGAGGGTAAACATCCGATGATGTTTTTGTAGACTACTTTTGGATATATTCCTCTGGGCGCGTTTCCTTCGATACCAGAAGAAATAGATAGCGCTACAGACTATCATTGTAATTACACAGGGTAACATTGTTCCTAGGATCGCGAGGCACAAAATGAAACCGTCGTCTATTGACCCCGAAGATGTCTGAATTCTATATTTCGTTGATATTTCGTGACTTACAAAGAATTGTGAACCAACAACAGTTAAATCAGACACGTTGTGGCCAGAAAGATCCTCTAAAAGATTTGCGGTTTCCTCCGGGAAAATAGCAGGTCCAGAAAACCAAACTGCAGTAGGAGCAAATAGGCAAGCAAATATGGCAATAACAATTAAAACGAGGATGCCCAGCCGATTGAACACATAGCGCTCTCGATTTCTTACAGCAAGGCATCGAAATAGAAATGAATAAGCTAAGATGACAATCCACCCCATGAGAGATACATTATAAACACAAATAAGAAGCCTGTGACCCCAATGAGGCAGTCGAATTACTGTATTCACCATGTAAGCTCCATTTGGGCTGGGAATTAGAACCTGGGATGGTTTTAATTTAAAGAAAAGATTGCCTACCGGAATGGCAAGAGTCAACATAGCAGTGGCCAAGAATCCAACGAAGGTGTAAGCGAAAAGCAGAAACTTGTAAATTCCCACCAAATGTGTCCGTCTAACAAAAAGGTTAAGTAATTAAACGTTGCTTACTTCTTTAGGATTACTAACATGAGAAGAAAATTCAACAAGGTCCCAATTAATCCAAGTACAGTTATGGGAATTTGTATGCAAGGGCGTTGAAAGTCGAAGGGAAACTCTTTCCAAAAGGGCCCCATTTCTGAAAAGATCAAGTGAAAATGAAAGGAATTGTTGTGGACAAAACATCGACCCAGTCACACAGTTTTTCAGCAGGAACAGCTGATGCACTATGTACTGGATTTAAAGGAAAAGTTGCTTGAATATTATGAGATGAACCCAATGGCAAAAGACAAAGACAACTTTCATCTCACATTCCATTCCACAGCTTGGCAACGAGAGCGCTGATTACACCCTAATTAAATACAAAAGAAAGGTTGTCTCTAGCAGAAGAAGTTGTTTGTCAGAAAAGGAAGCCCTCCTCTTGGCGATGACCACAGAGACCAATTAAAAATCCTGCTACCATTATACTTCATAGAATTCACGTTGTTTGAGCAGGACAGCTTCTTGTTAGTCACAAATAAGTCAATCCACCAGTCGGAAACGCACCCTTCCAGAACTTCCATTCCATTTTAACCCATTTGCTTCCACGTGACCTTTTTCGACCGTTTGAGTTGCGAGACATGTTAGGATAATAGTTGCTTTACGATAAGATTTGGGTGTTTTTATTTATACGCATTCATTATCCTTGTTTTGTTTAAAAAGCGCCAGAGCTTAGAAATGAGACATTTAATGTTGCATCCACTTGTAAGGTTACACCAAAAAACAAAGATGAGTTCACGAACACAGAGAACAATAGTAGTAGACAGTAATATATCTATTAACTCAGGACAATAACATCAACCGTATTACACGGTAACGAGAAAAGTAGAATCTAACTGAATAGAACAAAACGAGGTCACGCGAAGGGACCAAATAAGGCGCCAAATATACAATTTGAAAATAAATGAAATCGTTGAGCTCACGTTCATCCACAACAATGCCTTTTATGTTTTTATTATCTCGGATGCAATCCCTCATTAGTTTTCAGGTCTTCCGTAGTCGGAAGTAACTCTTCCATTCAAGCTATAACCGAGTAAATTCAGGAAAAGTCAACTTACTTTGCTAATCACTTTTCCCAAGGAAATTGGAGAAAGGCTGAGAAGATGAAATGTTTCTATGGCAGTAAAGTTCATGACTGATACACGAAAAGCGATTCTCCGATTGATAGAGAGAAAGCTGTGCAAAAGAAAGCAAAACCCATTTCCCTATCTATTTTAGCCGCTAGACAATACATATCGACATAGTAATTGTTTATTTATTTATCAAAAATTACAAAATCCAAATATTTTATTGATATCGCAAGTAGGTCGCCCGAACAGGTGCAGTAGCTGCTCGGATCCTTTGAGCATTAACTTCGGAAATACGACGAATGTGATTGAAATTGACTTGTTGCTCATTCACCTGCCATCTGACAGGTGTTACAACCGTCCTCGTATCGGGTAAACACCATTTCGGAAGAGCTGAATAAAGCATCATCCGGACGTAGAGACGATACGGGATCATTAGCCAAATGGTGAAAATTGTGATGAAGACGGGATGGAGGAGGATCAATCCAGTGCCGATATATTTCATGAGCTCAGATTCTGTTTCTGAGGGAATGTAGAAGGAGCAAACGAATATTACACCGTTTATTGGGACGGCTACAAATACTTGGAGAATAATTGACTAAACACAGATCTTTTATTTAAATCAACTATACCTACCAGTATTATTAAAAGGCACGTAATATTCTTTTGCAGTTTAAGATTTTCTGTTGAATAGTTCCGATTACTTTGGATATCTGACATACGGTATGCGATGTAAATAAACATAATGAGCCCTGGAGTCATCAACAGGGAAACTGCGCCGCTTCCGAGGGCTGGAAAATTGTCTTTTAATTAAGTATAACTTACAGTATAGCTGAAGATCTGGATGAAACGTATTAAAACTCAGAAGCATATCAGTTTGCTCATTGATCATTGAATAAGTTTCGTTTAATTTATGCTCCTTGACGAATTCTTTTAGCCCCTGAAAACACTCATTTAATGAAATATGCTCCTTGTTCTTACATCTTTACTTAATCGGAAATAATAGATACTGCAGAGGAAGACTAAACTGACTGTTACGTACACGAATGGCAATAGAAAATATCGCCTAAAGGAGATCGTCCGGCAATGTAGAAACCTACGCTTTCCCACCAAACATTCGAACTCTTCCAGATTGCCCCATTAAAATTAGCGATCTCATGACGCAAAGTTCTACAAAAGAATAACACAGAGCAACTACTGGCAAGATCATAAGATATATCTAAATCGTATAAAAATAACATTTCTCAGACTTACAGCCATCCATTTGCCACGTTCTTGGAAAAATGAGAAAAAACCGGTCATTTTCATAGTTGGAAGTGGCACGAAAAATTCCGGCTTTACTCCCCAAGCCAAGATGAAAGTGAACCAGAACTCAGAAATCTGGGAAATGGCACTCAGGAAGACCTATAATCTTACCGCAAAGTTTAGTAAATATCTCCTGAATCCGAACATCTTATCCAATGGTTCGGAGACAATAACATAGATTAGAATTATGTTAAAACCATGAGAAATGCAAGCAGAAAGAGCCCAATAAATGGTAAAAGGTGTCATTTAAAGATGCTCACGCGTAGGCTCAGCTGGAATGCTGAATGCACACGAGATAGCAACAGGTGCTTTCTGTGATTATTTTTCGAGATTTAGAAGGCTACCAAGAGAAATTATTAAGCTGCGTGCGTCAATAATTTTTTATTTATACAAGTGAGACCAGATATTTTTATGATCAAACAAACTTTTTTAAAGGCCGAGGCGTACTTTGAGTAATGCTTTAAATGGTTCTGTTAATTCTTGGCACACATAATTTTCAATAGTTGGCTTGATTCACTTTACCCGGAGCAATCAACTCTTTTAAAGAAACGATGAATAGACGTCATATGTCGCATTTCATTAGGATTCCCAAACAATTGTTCAAATTATAAAATTTTATTGAAAAATTACAAGAAGTAGCTAAGTCTTGAGAAGACAGATGGCCTTCTCTCCCGTGTAGGTACAGCAACAGTATCCGTTTCAAGGCTGAAGCGTCTGGGAGTATCAGCTTCCAATGGAGGCAGCCGAATTGGATAAGTTCTCCTAGGCTCAAGTGGAGTCGGCTCTATCTCCTTCTCCTCTTCAATTTCTACTTGTGGTGGCTCCTCAGGAGGTGCTGGTTGTTCTACTGAAGATACTGGATTATTTTGAGGAATCTCCGGACGAGCCGATTCAACTCCATGAACAACGATACTTGGGACGACGCTTCGATTTCGCTGGGTACAGCCGAATAACCGGGCGACATAGCGTCTGTACGGTTCCAGGAGAAATATAGAACTGGCGCTATTAAATAGTGGAAAGAATATCCAAACGGCTGTTGGAATATATCGAAGATTGGCGTTATCTTCAGCATAGCTTGGAGACCATGAAAGCATCGCTGTGAAGAACGGGGCTCCAATGCACGTGAGAGGAATAAGACACTGAATCTCGTCATTTAAAGAAGCTTTTAAATTTACCTGCATAATTAACATAATCGTGAAAGATTTCTCATTATTAACCTTGTCATAGTTCAGGTTGTTGTGTCTTCTGAGGGAGATGGGATAAACTGCCAGGCATATTAATGTGCCTACTGCACTAAAACCACCGCAAAAGACAGCAACGTAAGTGACTAAACGTCCATTTAAATGCTACATTAAATCAAACCTAGATCCTGGAATTGTTTTGGGCTGATGATAACGTGGATCACATCATCTTCTTCATACGTGCGATTTTGACTTGGAAATTGCTTCTTGAGCACCTGATAAAATATATTCTTATGTCACAAATGGCTGGATCATTTTTCACCTGTTTTGTAATGAACTTTGCCTGTTATACCAAATCGTAACCTGGGAAACGTCAAAAACACCTGCGGTATTAACACAATGTTGCGAATAGGAACTAAGGTCTTTGAAAGGACTATTTTTGAACATTCAAAACTATCCAAAAAAGGACACATGTCTTTACCAGGTTTGGTTTTTAGATCAGGAAATGGTTCAGAAACCACTGCCAATGATAATCGGATTATCTCGCTGGCAATTTATTCGTCAGTAAGGTATCAATTGGTTAACAATTTGAGTAAAAACATACCTCGACATCTCCTATATCAAAGTAAGAGACGGCTGCTCCAGCTAAGATAGCAGCCATTGAAACCAAAACGTACACGGCGGCTCTTCTTAAATACGGAAATTCAAGCCTTTCTAGGAATTCTTACCGAAATCTAGTATAGGCTTTAATCCAGTTGTGCTTCTGGTAGAGAAATAGGACTCTAATGTAGATGGCTTCCGCAACAGCGAGGCACGAAACAGCAGCCAGAGAGACCGTTACAGCAACCTAAAACTTTTACTTCCTCAAAATATAGGTTCATACCGTAAACATTCGACTAGGCATCGTGTAAGGAAGAAATTTAAAGAATCCAGACACCGTCAAAGCGGGCAAAGGAAACATAACTTCGATGTCCAAGAACCAATTGAAGATCAGAGCATACAAAAAATTGACAAATGCTATGGATTGAAGAATAATTTTATAATCGAAATATCGATTATAATAAGCTTTCCAAGCAGCCAAAATCCAGAGAATATGGAAAACTTGGGCAATAACAGCACAAAAACCGAGGTAAACGTCAGCCGTCGACATGTCGCCACAGCTTCGTCCTGCGTACTGATTCTCAGTAATTGACGACGGCTAAGAAAAGAACAGGTGCAATGTTTGTAATCAATCTCAAAATAGGAGAACGAGCTGCGAAGTGCACGGGTAGACTGCCGTGTCACGTCTGTAGGCGGTCGGATAGGAATATTGTCATAGAGGAGATCGGAACCTGGTGCTTGCCTCATGCCGGCTAACTGAATCTGCGAAGCCAGTCATTGTGGAAGTACAATTTCAAACAGATGTCATGGTTACGACGTGCTGAGGTCGCAGTCAAAGAGCGCGAGATCGTTATACTACTTCCTCAATGTCTCTATAAAAATTGTGATGTGTTCCAGAGCAGATAGTATAGAAAGGACTTATATCAAAAAGTTTGTCAGACATCAGAAAAAGGTCATATTTTGGGGAATTAGCGTGTTGATGCGTCGTTAGCAACAGATGGAAGCTCAGGGATGACTCGCTGCAAAGATATAATAGTAATTTTCATTAACCTTTTTAAGCCATGTGCTTCTTTTGTACCCGTTGCTGGAACATTGGAACTCATCAAGCTTGCAGCAGGAACGAATAAAGAAAAAGCTTAGAAAAACCATTGATTTTTACACGACAGAATATGTCGTAAGTATGTACACCACAGTTGCTAATACGGAAATTTGTCAAAGAATGTGTTTGGTACAGAAAGAGACAAGTGTCTACCAAAGCTCAGAGACCATCTACTTCCAAAGCGTCTTTTTCAAGATCCCAGACAAATTGGAAACTTCTTCCAATGTACAAGCCTAATATCTTGTGTATCCTTAGTCATCCCAACAGGTATGCTGTGCTTCTCATAAAATTATTTGTGTCAATCCACCCCTGTGACCCTTTGTTCCAATTGAAGGTACAATTTTCACTCCTCCTGATTTACGACTGCCAAACGTTGTCATGACAATCGTGGTCAAATCCTTAAATTTTAGGACTTTACATTATTTCCTTTCTGTTTATTTAATGAACCCTCTTACAGGATGATCACCGCAGAACAGCTGCAAGTCGTCGTTGTCTGTTTCATCACATTTAGTGCATTTTCCTCTGAGTATCCTGAAAATCAGACGGCGGGATTCATCTTCGCTGTGCTGCTTGTAGGATTTCTTCTGTTCTTCAATTGGCTTTGGCGATACCTTGGAATTATGTAAGATTTCAACCTTCTTCTATTAAGCCTCATTTTAGGGACGATATTAACAACTGAATAAGAATGCCCGCCTTTCAATGTTTTCTCAAGCTCCATAATCTGCGAACATTTCCGTAATTTGTTTTTTTTTGTAAATAAATGGATATGTGGGTTGGCTGTTGTTTTAGTTTGGCTTATTTTCCACGTCACCAAAAAACGTAACATGATTTTTTGTAGTCTTGGCCTGAAATTCAGCCCCCGGCTTGCTATTTCCGTGCAGGGCAGGCAAAGTTTAATAACATCGTGAGATATGAGTCAGATGTTCACGAAGAATTGAAAATTTCAATATTTGACTCGTGAATAGCCCGGTTTCGTTTATAAGGTCGACAATGGAAACCATTTCAATTTCTTCTTCCAGAAATGGGCGACTTATTGGATATCCTCCAGGTACCTTTTCCTTTTTCCAGCAAGCTCGCGGTTTCAGAACTTTGTCAAGATATCCATGGCTTTTCCCTCAGATTCGAATGAGTCACGTGGTATCGGACTATTGAGAGAGCTCTTGTCAAGAAGTAGTCGAGAAGAGACAGAGGACAATGAGGTGCCAAAAGTCCAATACGAATCGCATTACTTTTTTAGGTCAATGGTGTCATGAGGGGAATTGCCTGGTTGGAGGAGAAGCTCTCCTCGGAGAGAGGCCAGCAATATTTGCCACTTGTCGCTGACCTCGGAATGCTTTTCTTCAACCAGGAATTCATGGCTGGATCCTCATGTGAGCGCCTGAAGATTGTGATCAGAATAGTCAAAGCAAAACATCCACACTTTATGAGGAAAGAACAAAATTCTGAGAACATGGAACTGGAGTAAACTTATGAAGTAAATACGCGTTAATTAGCGAAATTTCCACAGAAGAATTTGAGTCGTCTTGGTGACAAATGCTTCTTCTTCGCCTGTTCACATTCATCTCGGATCTTTATCGGTTTACTGGGTTTTGTAGTCTCTTCTATGTGAATTATCGGTCGGTACTTCGTCATTTCATGAAATTCCAACATACTTCTTGGATACGCAGGATTTTCCGTGTTAACTTTTCCAACAACTTCATTGATTCGCTTAATCAAAGCACACCGGACTCCATTCAAATGGGTGATGAGGTCGTTGGCTAACTCAATCATCTTCGAAAAAGCATAGATCAATAAAAATTCAAGATACCTGCGAATTGTCACCAGACATACTGACCATGAGCTCGGCTACCACCATTTTCTGAGGAATGTTGTAGACTTCCTGGGCACTTAGAGGTCTTTTTGTGTAGTTGACTCCATTTAAATGAAGAAAATTCAGAGATAGTACTGTGGTGTTTTCTGAGATGTCAACAAACCTCTAAAAAAGATTAAATTAGTTGGTGTCAATTAATTACAATTACTTACCCTGGCAAGATCAATGTAATCCATTTGGAGTTCAATTGTGGCGTTCTTTTCCAGCTGTTTTTCTAGCGCCTTCACTTGCGGTTGCAATTTAACCAGGACAAAGAGGGAATCGCTTAATTTTGCGGCAGTCTTCTGTATTTCATCCTGCATATCGTCTCTGAAAACCATTAGAGGAATGTATTTTCACCACCTTGTTGTTGGTCCGGCATTAACAGCGATGAATAGAAGAAAGACGACGACAACTGCACGCATTCGGTAAGGAAATGTGATGAGATTGCATCAATGCATGCAAAACATTCACATGGCCAAGGACGTTTTACGAGATCCAAGAGATCCGGGCGGTAGAATAGGAGAGAAAGTTGACGATATTATGAGTGAAATTGAGGTTTACGACATCGGATAAACATTAGATTTTCCTTCTTTCCCATATATACATAAAAATTTTATCGCTGTGTGCAGGGAGATTTATTTACAGCAAAACATAGTACAGTTTTATTTTTCATTTGTCGAAGGTGCAACTTTGGAGAACACTTTGACCTCGATTTTCCGTTTCCCATCACAGGAATATTTATAGTAAGGTGGGTTGAGGGCAATTAGGAGAAGTCCACCGAGTGCACCATACATCGATAGAGAAGTAAGCAACATGATTCCGGGAACTATAAAGACATTATTGTATTGTCAATTAATTACCTTGCATATTGAAGACCTGCTGGCCTACAATATAAACAACCCCGGCTCCGGGAAGAAGGACAAGAATCATGGGAACCGTCACTTGACAGCAGAGTTGAAAGAGGAACTTCTTCTGAAGTTGTGCAGTTTTCTGGGACAATGTCGTCCGCTTCAACGACTTCCTTGTCATGAGAATCAGAATATTGCTCATAACAGCTGTGAAAATAATCATGAGAAATTGTGGAATACAGAGTAGTTTGACTATTCGGTCTGGATCATATAAAATTAATCCAGGGATGTTAGCAATTTCATTAGTGAAGCAGCTGTAATCCTAAAGAGACGATTGTTACGGTGCGAATTTCGCGTACCTCCATTACTCGACGTTGCACCGCTTGTTCATCTTCACGCGCTAAAATAAACGAAAATCCTGGCCAACAGTAAATAATGTAAGCGCAGGTCAAGGCGATTTTATGTAATGCTGGGAAAACTTGTTGTCCGGTGGCCAGAAGGTATCGGTAGTCGAACAGATGCATAATGGAAACTTGTACCATACAAGTCATCCAAAATAGAAGAATCGCATAGTAATGGACGCTAATGTTTATGGGCAGAACTCCATTGGCAAATCCACCAGGAAAGGGAAGGATTAGCACAGGTTTTACCAATGTGCTCATCTGGAAAGGAGACTGTAATCCAAAATAAAAGTTACCGTAAAATCCAAAGCAAATCCGAGAATTTGATGTTTTAGCAGAAGATACTTGTAAGTAGTCATATGTTTCTTTGATCGAAACAGGATACAGAATATCGAATAAACATTGATAATAGGACTAACGTAGGATATAACGAAAAGTATTAGAAAGTAGGTATCATCGTGTAGACCCAGTGGCGGGCAGAAAATCATATTCTGGAAGCAATGCCAATCACACCTCACGGGAAATAAAGGAAACTGAAAACATATGGGAAATTTTGCAGACTACATAGCATATATGAACATTTAGCACGTATGGATGTTTAACGTTGCTTAAAACTTCGAGGATTGAGGAAATCTCATTAGCCCAGGTAAAGGAAGCGGGAAATAAGGGAAAAAGAGAATTACAAGCCACGCAGGTAGGCATAAGGAACTTTGAAACACGCTTGTCGTTGTGAGAAAGTTGTCAAGATCTCTGAAAAGTCCAAAGTTTGCTTTCTGCAGAAGAGCGCAATAAGATCTTTGCATCATTTCCCTCTCGTTTTTATTGTTTTCCCTTCTTTTGCTAGACTGCAATTTGGGCTGGAAAGAGGCCTCTGACTGTGTGTGTCTTATCTTTCCAATATGGCTGCGGATGACGCCACCACTAGCTTTACTCTTGTGAACAAAAATCCAGTCTCATTTCCTTAGGCTCTTTTTTCGTTTAATCGTTTTCCTCGATTGCTATAAATTTTTGCTGAGAAATATTAGCTCTAATGCCGTAATTGGTTCTAAAAGGGACACGTTCATTGCGACACAAAAATATACAACATCATTCATTTTCAACTGAACATCCTGCCCTTATTTGCTGATCATGTTGTGGCATTTCATGTCGCCAGCGGATAAGTGGGAGCAGAAATGGACGTGTATCGTGTCAGCGAAAGTTGTGAAGGTCTGAAAAGGTTATCCTCTCGTGTAGATTGATTCATTCTCCTTAATTCGAGGCTTAGGCTTACAGTCGAAGAATAAAATTGACTGTTCGACAGTCCGATATGGCGCCATGACGCCAAAAATTGCTTACTGTTCCCTTTTCGATCCATAAAAGGATAGATCCCTACCTTTGCTGCAGCCTCATTTCCGTCATGAATGGCATCAGGGCAGGTCTTCTCATGACAATCAAGCACAGTTCCATTAGGCTGTCCATAGTAGAGAGGCACCAGCTTCAGGGGGAAGTCATAGCCGTGGGTGGCATCGATCGAGTAGGCTGTCAACAGATAGCCAAACTTGAAAGAAGCCCTCAGTTTTCCATTTTGTCCGTTTTGGTAGGCCATTCTTCCTTGGTAGTTTAACGTACAGTAGCTCGTCTTGCCGGGAATTGTGGTGACAACATCCTGCTTGCCAGCGTGGTCTGTTTCGACTAACTAAAATTAAATGATAATGTGGGAAAAAAATAAACTGACGTCAAGATCCCAATCACAACGGTTATGAAAGTTGAGAAAAACGAAAGCATTAGCTGTAGCAGCTACGAGGATGAGGAGGACGAGGCTCTTCATACTGAAAAATACCAAATTATTTCCGAAGGAATACGATGGGGAGGACAGTATGCAAAGATAGCGGCTTCTCAATTTTCGGCTCCTTAAATCTGCCTTGCTTTTTTCCCAAGCTGTCAATCGCCGTTTCTTCAACATTGTGACCCAGTGGACTCCTACACGTCAGCAGTTCCGGAGATCGCTGATAAGAGTAAACTTATGCTTTCTCATCAATAAAAGTGGGATGGGAAGATACACAACAGCTTTTTCCGTCCGGGACCAAGTTCTGGTGGTAAAATTGTGCGATCTGTTTGGTGTTGCCTATTTTTACTACAGTCTCATTGTGTCAACTATGAGTGTTCCATTTTCGAGGTTTCGTCAGTCTCCTGTCTATTTAGTCAAGCTGTCAAAAATCAACACCAGAATCCATACCATGATAGGAGCAACGTTTTCCACGTGGCCTTTGTTAAGTCGCTCTTATTCATCTCCTTATCTGTGAATCTAATTTAATTCTGGTAAAATTCTGTTTACCATGATTGTTGGAAGCCTGGCTGTCCCTTTTCTTGACGCCTTTACGTTCGAATTATTTTTATTTTTGTTGCTATCATATTCTGTTTATCAGTATTTCCGACAGCAGTTCCGTTTAGGTTGTCTGTCTGTTAGAAACGATGAGAAGACAGGCGACGTATGACGATGTGACACGAACACCGCATAAAAATACTTCATTGTTGCTAATTATTTTAAAGGAAATAACACCGAGTACAAAACATATAAATTCCAGAACTCCTCCACATATCCGCACGTAGTCAAACCCCTGTTCTATGACTGCTCTATTCAAGGGATCAGAACTATGGAATTTGAGGTAAATGATACTATTGATGTAAGCAAGGTGAGCTTAGACTCATTGGATTGTGGCTCCTAATATACGCGGGATGGCTTGGTGACGTTAATTCCTTCTACATCGTCGAGGATGAATGAGTAACTCATAGGTAAGGCTGGCTATTCGTATATAACAGCTATCAATCCCTCATGGGACTCGTCGACTGCGTCAATAGAATTTTGTACTTGTTTTTCGGATCGCGTAGACTTTTACTTCTCATATTACTTCGATTTCTTTAGAAATGGACTTGCCGACACTTCAGCTGACTACCACGGTATGCAGCGCTATTGCCACTTTGTTGAACTTCGTCCTGTTACCCATTATTTTGTTTCGGTAAGTTCTTTATTTTCTCAAAATATAATCCATTTTCAGCTCTGGTAAAGATATCGGAACCTATAAATATTTACTGCTTCTGTACACGACGACCTCCTTGGTTTCAAGTGCCGTGATCCTTGCAGAACTGCCGGTAATCCATCTTTTTTTGCTTTTTTTTTCAAAGAACAAGCGACGCGTACCGTCCTGTCACTCTTGACTTCATGTCTTCTCATTCTGGAGCTGTTTTGATTAGTGAAAATCACGCGATAGTCGAGCTGTCAATCGAGCAACCTTGTCATCGAAATAAGACGGGCTTTTTGACAATTTCCTAATACGGTAACCATTGAAATTCACGCGGAAGGCTTATTTTTAAACTGAAATAAAATGTAAATCATGTGCAGATTAACATTCACAACACCCCCGGGTGTAGAAATATCGTGAAGATTTGCTCGCCTATTGCGTATTTTCGACAATTGAATGCGGAACAAAAATGTAGCGTTTTCAGATTCTTCTACCATCCTCTCATGGAATTCTCTTCCTTGGAACAAGCCACCACTTCCCGAAAATTGTCAGCCAGATATCAATGATAGCTCACGGAGCCTGCTACGCTTTTTGGACCGTCATCATTACTTTGTCCTTCGCTTATCGGATGTTGAATATAAGAAATCGTCAACATCTCTTCTTTACTAAACTCAATGTACTGGCTGTATTAATATTCATCTGTATCCTGGTTGCTCTATTTGCAAATATTTGTATAGAAGCTCCAACTCCTGCAGAAGTTTTAAATCAACGTGTCACAAACTTGACGGGATATTCACTACATCAGTTATCTTATTGTGGAGGAGAATTCTTCGTAAGTATTAGAATTAGATCAAAACTTATTATTTCAGAATGACCCAAAGAAGGCAGTAGGATCCGGATTCTGGTTATGTGCTATTTTTTCCATACTCGTCATTCCATGCAGCATTATTATTGCCGTCAGCGCTTTGAAGACTTATCGCTGGTTTAAATGTACAGTCAACGTTAACACAACTCGACGACTACTCCATATAAGGATCTTTTACTTGCTCATTCTACAGGTAAACCATAAATATTTCTGTAGAAAAATTGCAGACAACTATCCCTGTCATCTTCGCCTTTGCACCGGTATTAGGAGCAATCATCCTGGCCATTCTGTCCGTGGACATCCATGACAATATAAATTTGACATATTCCGCTCTACTTCCTATTGCCCAAGTTATTGATCCCATAATGATTTTTTTGTTTATTGATGATTATAAGCATGTTATTTTCTGTAAAAAATAAATAATTGGAGCAAAATATTGAATTTTAAAATTGGGCTGCCGAGCTGATCCTTCAGGATTCTTTCCCATTTATGGTGATTTTTAACTGTAGCACTCAACCGGACGCTGAAGCAGCTTTAAAGTGCCACATCAGCGGCTTTTAATAATTGTTATCAATGGGCAAAAGACCCCTACGGGCACATCTCTGGGAATAATTGTTCAAGCCATCAAAGATCTTTTTAATCCAATTCATCAAGAAACCCCGCCAGACATACAACAGGGCTGACCATTTCGACATTAGGGAACCCCATCAAAACAACCTCAGGCAAATGTCCGACAGAGTGCCCGTTGCTATGGGAGCGTTGATTAAACAACTCCGTTGTCACCAATGGCTGCCGCTGACCATTACGTTTCCAGCAATCGGTGAGTACAACGCGCTACAACATATTACATACAGGTTAGGTCTGATTTTCAAGGAGGACAAGGCGAGAGGCATCATGCCTCACGACCATCTAACCAATTATTACTGTCAACAGAACCTCTTGACCTGGTTACACATAACAGGTAATATCAACATGTCCCAACTACCTTCAACTTTAGGAACACTTATCAGGCAGGAACAGGAGAACGTTATGCTTCAATCAGACCACAGGATCAAATCCAAAAACATGAAGGCGCCATGCACGCAACAACACACAACCGGTAACCGCACCACTTCAAACAATTAATACATAGTTTTAGAGATACATACGTAGCAGGCACAGGAGAACGAGCGCAGGTCATCAAACCACAGGACAACTGGGAAATTCCCAGAGAAAACCACAGCATCTCAACATCCAACAGGTGAGCCTTCACATACAACGGGATATCTAGAGATAGAGAGGAATACCAAGGAGGAGTAGGCGATCGCTATCATGCTGCAAAGCCTAAAGATCAGTGGGAGAAGTCGAATGACCCGATGGACGGCACTACCCAAAACAGAGCGGCTTTTGTTGGTGGGCAAGGAGAGCGATTCCAAGTGACGAAGCCGAAGGATCAGTGGGAGAAGTCGAATGACCCGATGGACGGAACAACACAGAATCGAGCAGCATTCGTCGGTGGACAAGGAGAGCGATTCCAAGTGACGAAGCCGAAGGATCAGTGGGAGAAGTCGAATGACCCGATGGACGGCACTACCCAAAACAGAGCGGCTTTTGTTGGAGGACAAGGAGAGCGATTCCAAGTGACGAAGCCGAAGGATCAGTGGGAGAAGTCGAGTGACCCGATGGACGGCACTACCCAAAACAGAGCGGCTTTTGTTGGAGGACAAGGAGAGCGATTTCATGTGACGAAGCCGAAGGATCAGTGGGAGAAGTCGAATGACCCGATGGACGGAACAACACAGAATCGAGCAGCATTCGTCGGTGGACAAGGAGAGCGATTCCAAGTGACGAAGCCGAAGGATCAGTGGGAGAAGTCGAATGACCCGATGGACGGCACAACACAGAATCGAGCAGCATTCGTCGGTGGACAAGGAGAGCGATTCCAAGTGACGAAGCCGAAGGATCAGTGGGAGAAGTCGAATGACCCGATGGACGGCACTACCCAAAACAGAGCGGCTTTTGTTGGTGGACAAGGAGAGCGATTCCAAGTGACGAAGCCGAAGGATCAGTGGGAGAAGTCGAATGACCCGATGGACGGCACAACACAGAATCGAGCAGCATTCGTCGGTGGACAAGGAGAGCGATTCCAAGTGACGAAGCCGAAGGATCAGTGGGAGAAGTCGAATGACCCGATGGACGGCACTACCCAAAACAGAGCGGCTTTTGTTGGAGGACAAGGAGAGCGATTCCAAGTGACGAAGCCGAAGGATCAGTGGGAGAAGTCGAGTGACCCGATGGACGGCACTACCCAAAACAGAGCGGCTTTTGTTGGAGGACAAGGAGAGCGATTTCATGTGACGAAGCCGAAGGATCAGTGGGAGAAGTCGAATGACCCGATGGACGGCACAACACAGAATCGAGCAGCATTCGTCGGTGGACAAGGAGAGCGATTCCAAGTGACAAAGCCGAAGGATCAGTGGGAGAAGTCGAATGACCCGATGGACGGCACAACACAGAATCGAGCAGCATTCGTCGGTGGACAAGGAGAGCGATTCCAAGTGACGAAGCCGAAGGATCAGTGGGAGAAGTCGAATGACCCGATGGATGGCACTACCCAAAACAGAGCGGCTTTTGTTGGTGGACAAGGAGAGCGATTCCAAGTGACGAAGCCGAAGGATCAGTGGGAGAAGTCGAGTGACCCGATGGACGGCACTACCCAAAACAGAGCGGCTTTTGTTGGAGGACAAGGAGAGCGATTTCATGTGACGAAGCCGAAGGATCAGTGGGAGAAGTCGAATGACCCGATGGACGGCACAACACAGAATCGAGCAGCATTCGTCGGTGGACAAGGAGAGCGATTCCAAGTGACGAAGCCGAAGGATCAGTGGGAGAAGTCGAATGACCCGATGGACGGCACAACACAGAATCGAGCAGCATTCGTCGGTGGACAAGGAGAGCGATTCCAAGTGACGAAGCCGAAGGATCAGTGGGAGAAGTCGAATGACCCGATGGACGGCACAACACAGAATCGAGCAGCATTCGTCGGTGGACAAGGAGAGCGATTCCAAGTGACGAAGCCGAAGGATCAGTGGGAGAAGTCGAATGACCCGATGGATGGCACTACCCAAAACAGAGCGGCTTTTGTTGGTGGACAAGGAGAGCGATTCCAAGTGACGAAGCCGAAGGATCAGTGGGAGAAGTCGAATGACCCGATGGACGGCACAACACAGAATCGAGCAGCATTCGTCGGTGGACAAGGAGAGCGATTCCAAGTGACGAAGCCGAAGGATCAGTGGGAGAAGTCGAATGACCCGATGGACGGCACAACACAGAATCGAGCAGCATTCGTCGGTGGACAAGGAGAGCGATTCCAAGTGACGAAGCCGAAGGATCAGTGGGAGAAGTCGAGTGACCCGATGGACGGCTCTACCCAAAACAGAGCGGCTTTTGTTGGAGGACAAGGAGAGCGATTCCAAGTGACGAAGCCGAAGGATCAGTGGGAGAAGTCGAGTGACCCGATGGACGGCACTACCCAAAACAGAGCGGCTTTTGTTGGAGGACAAGGAGAGCGATTTCATGTGACGAAGCCGAAGGATCAGTGGGAGAAGTCGAATGACCCGATGGACGGCACAACACAGAATCGAGCAGCATTCGTCGGTGGACAAGGAGAGCGATTCCAAGTGACGAAGCCGAAGGATCAGTGGGAGAAGTCGAATGACCCGATGGATGGCTCTACCCAAAACAGAGCGGCTTTTGTTGGAGGACAAGGAGAGCGATTTCATGTGACGAAGCCGAAGGATCAGTGGGAGAAGTCGAATGACCCGATGGACGGCACAACACAGAATCGAGCAGCATTCGTCGGTGGACAAGGAGAGCGATTCCAAGTGACAAAACCGAAGGATCAGTGGGAGAAGTCGAATGACCCGATGGACGGCACTACCCAAAACAGAGCGGCTTTTGTTGGAGGACAAGGAGAGCGATTCCAAGTGACGAAGCCGAAGGATCAGTGGGAGAAGTCGAATGACCCGATGGACGGCACAACACAGAATCGAGCAGCATTCGTCGGTGGACAAGGAGAGCGATTCCAAGTGACGAAGCCGAAGGATCAGTGGGAGAAGTCGAATGACCCGATGGACGGCACAACACAGAATCGAGCAGCATTCGTCGGTGGACAAGGAGAGCGATTCCAAGTGACGAAGCCGAAGGATCAGTGGGAGAAGTCGAGTGACCCGATGGACGGCACTACCCAAAACAGAGCGGCTTTTGTTGGAGGACAAGGAGAGCGATTTCATGTGACGAAGCCGAAGGATCAGTGGGAGAAGTCGAATGACCCGATGGACGGCACAACACAGAATCGAGCAGCATTCGTCGGTGGACAAGGAGAGCGATTCCAAGTGACAAAACCGAAGGATCAGTGGGAGAAGTCGAATGACCCGATGGACGGCACTACCCAAAACAGAGCGGCTTTTGTTGGAGGACAAGGAGAGCGATTCCAAGTGACGAAGCCGAAGGATCAGTGGGAGAAGTCGAGTGACCCGATGGACGGCACTACCCAAAACAGAGCGGCTTTTGTTGGAGGACAAGGAGAGCGATTTCATGTGACGAAGCCGAAGGATCAGTGGGAGAAGTCGAATGACCCGATGGACGGCACAACACAGAATCGAGCAGCATTCGTCGGTGGACAAGGAGAGCGATTCCAAGTGACGAAGCCGAAGGATCAGTGGGAGAAGTCGAATGACCCGATGGACGGCACAACACAGAATCGAGCAGCATTCGTCGGTGGACAAGGAGAGCGATTCCAAGTGACGAAGCCGAAGGATCAGTGGGAGAAGTCGAATGACCCGATGGATGGCACTACCCAAAACAGAGCGGCTTTTGTTGGTGGACAAGGAGAGCGATTCCAAGTGACGAAGCCGAAGGATCAGTGGGAGAAGTCGAATGACCCGATGGATGGCACTACCCAAAACAGAGCGGCTTTTGTTGGAGGACAAGGAGAGCGATTTCATGTGACGAAGCCGAAGGATCAGTGGGAGAAGTCGAATGACCCGATGGACGGCACAACACAGAATCGAGCAGCATTCGTCGGTGGACAAGGAGAGCGATTCCAAGTGACGAAGCCGAAGGATCAGTGGGAGAAGTCGAATGACCCGATGGACGGCACAACACAGAATCGAGCAGCATTCGTCGGTGGACAAGGAGAGCGATTCCAAGTGACGAAGCCGAAGGATCAGTGGGAGAAGTCGAATGACCCGATGGACGGCACAACACAGAATCGAGCAGCATTCGTCGGTGGACAAGGAGAGCGATTCCAAGTGACGAAGCCGAAGGATCAGTGGGAGAAGTCGAATGACCCGATGGACGGCACAACACAGAATCGAGCAGCATTCGTCGGTGGACAAGGAGAGCGATTCCAAGTGACGAAGCCGAAGGATCAGTGGGAGAAGTCGAATGACCCGATGGACGGCACAACACAGAATCGAGCAGCATTCGTCGGTGGACAAGGAGAGCGATTCCAAGTGACGAAGCCGAAGGATCAGTGGGAGAAGTCGAATGACCCGATGGATGGCACTACCCAAAACAGAGCGGCTTTTGTTGGTGGACAAGGAGAGCGATTCCAAGTGACGAAGCCGAAGGATCAGTGGGAGAAGTCGAGTGACCCGATGGACGGCACTACCCAAAACAGAGCGGCTTTTGTTGGAGGACAAGGAGAGCGATTTCATGTGACGAAGCCGAAGGATCAGTGGGAGAAGTCGAATGACCCGATGGACGGCACAACACAGAATCGAGCAGCATTCGTCGGTGGACAAGGAGAGCGATTCCAAGTGACAAAACCGAAGGATCAGTGGGAGAAGTCGAATGACCCGATGGACGGCACTACCCAAAACAGAGCGGCTTTTGTTGGAGGACAAGGAGAGCGATTCCAAGTGACGAAGCCGAAGGATCAGTGGGAGAAGTCGAATGACCCGATGGACGGCACAACACAGAATCGAGCAGCATTCGTCGGTGGACAAGGAGAGCGATTCCAAGTGACGAAGCCGAAGGATCAGTGGGAGAAGTCGAATGACCCGATGGACGGCACAACACAGAATCGAGCAGCATTCGTCGGTGGACAAGGAGAGCGATTCCAAGTGACGAAGCCGAAGGATCAGTGGGAGAAGTCGAATGACCCGATGGACGGCACAACACAGAATCGAGCAGCATTCGTCGGTGGACAAGGAGAGCGATTCCAAGTGACGAAGCCGAAGGATCAGTGGGAGAAGTCGAATGACCCGATGGACGGCACAACACAGAATCGAGCAGCATTCGTCGGTGGACAAGGAGAGCGATTCCAAGTGACGAAGCCGAAGGATCAGTGGGAGAAGTCGAATGACCCGATGGACGGCACAACACAGAATCGAGCAGCATTCGTCGGTGGACAAGGAGAGCGATTCCAAGTGACGAAGCCGAAGGATCAGTGGGAGAAGTCGAATGACCCGATGGATGGCACTACCCAAAACAGAGCGGCTTTTGTTGGTGGACAAGGAGAGCGATTCCAAGTGACGAAGCCGAAGGATCAGTGGGAGAAGTCGAATGACCCGATGGATGGCACTACCCAAAACAGAGCGGCTTTTGTTGGTGGACAAGGAGAGCGATTCCAAGTGACGAAGCCGAAGGATCAGTGGGAAAAGTCGAATGACCCGATGGACGGCACAACACAGAATCGAGCAGCATTCGTCGGTGGACAAGGAGAGCGATTCCAAGTGACGAAGCCGAAGGATCAGTGGGAGAAGTCGAATGACCCGATGGATGGCACTACCCAAAACAGAGCGGCTTTTATTGGTGGACAAGGAGAGCGATTCCAAGTGACGATGCCGAAGGATCAGTGGGAAAAGTCGAATGACCCGATGGACGGCACAACACAGAATCGAGCAGCATTCGTCGGTGGACAAGGAGAGCGATTCCAAGTGACGAAGCCGAAGGATCAGTGGGAGAAGTCGAATGACCCGATGGATGGCACTACCCAAAACAGAGCGGCTTTTGTTGGTGGACAAGGAGAGCGATTCCAAGTGACGAAGCCGAAGGATCAGTGGGAGAAGTCGAATGACCCGATGGACGGCACAACACAGAATCGAGCAGCATTCGTCGGTGGACAAGGAGAGCGATTCCAAGTGACGAAGCCGAAGGATCAGTGGGAGAAGTCGAGTGACCCGATGGACGGCACTACCCAAAACAGAGCGGCTTTTGTTGGTGGACAAGGAGAGCGATTCCAAGTGACGAAGCCGAAGGATCAGTGGGAGAAGTCGAATGACCCGATGGATGGCACTACCCAAAACAGAGCGGCTTTTGTTGGAGGACAAGGAGAGCGATTCCAAGTGACGAAGCCGAAGGATCAGTGGGAGAAGTCGAATGACCCAATGCTGCTGTCTACGCAGACAAGGTATGAAGATGAGTTTTTAGTCGATACACCAAGATTTAGGGATGAGTTCAATGGCACCGCCGTTCCCTGTCCTGCTGTACGAATTATTTCGGCTAAGAGATCTTCGCACACACCGCTCTTCTAATAGTGGTTTTGCTTACGTTTGGGCTTTAGTTTACGGATAAATTGTGAAAAAGTGTATTTTTCTGTTTTATTACCATATCTGCTTGTCGCTAACTTCTTGGTCTTTTTTTTCTGGTTTGGACTTCCTGGGTAGTTTGTCCATTTGCAAAGAATGGACTGCTTTTACAACTGGCGAAGCAGCGTTGGCTCGTCGAGGTGGTCTAGAATTGTATGTATTCCTGGATTTCTTTGAATTCTTCGCTGTGCTGACTCGTTTATTTACTGCTTCGAACCTGCGGGTGTGGTATGCGTTTAAGACGATTGCGAGACTTCCGTTTTACCGCGCGTCATTCTATTTCTTGCGATTTTAACATGATGTGACACGTCTTGACGCCTGCGGTTACGGGGAAATTGGAGGTCTCACTGTCCATCGGTGGCTCTCATTATTTTGCATGCCTTCATCTTTCGCTTTTTTTCAGAACTTTTTCCGGTGGCGCAGTCTCTCTAATGATTCCTGATCTTGCTGACTTTCGCGATCCTAGACAGTAAACAGTCTACGGAATTTCTCCTGGTACAAGGCCAACGATTCTATCGCTTTTGATAGTAATGAGACATGACCGCTGCCGTTCTATTTTACGGCAAACTACGGTTTGTCGGCAGCGGGGTGAGTCGGGGAGCGCAACCGCAACAGGCGCACTTATCTCCCGTTTGACATCCGAGAAAGGTTAACGGAATTGACAAGGATAGAACCAAAAGAACGGGCTATATAAAGAAATGGCCATCCGGGGGCGACATAACCATATAATTTCGAAAAAAAAAAGTTGCATATCAAAAGATAAAAGTTTTTATTGGTAAGGACATAAACAAAGGCTTAGGGCCGTTCCGGTATGTTTTCCGTTTTGGTGATGTCATACTGTACTGTCAGTAAAACATTGTCTTCTTTAAGCACCGTGCTGTTCTTTCTGAAACATCAAAGGCACACGTGCGAAGATATCGTTGGCTCCGTCTGAGCGTAGTCATCATTTCTCAGAGCCTATTTTAAGTTTGTCCTGTTCTAAAGCATTCAAACCCTCCGTCCCTTCCATTACTCCGTAGGAAAGAGCCTTTGAGCTGACCCTGGTACTACCAGGAATGGGCCACTTTGCAACCTTGGAATTCAGATAAACTCGAATTCAGGGAGCGATCAGGGAGCGGCATCATGTTGCGGGTGCTATCAGTCGAATTAACAGTGATGGATGGGTTCCCGTTCTCTTCGCTAATTGGGAGGTCGAATGGCATGAAAAAGTCGAGGGGTCAGCTTGAATGCCCACAAACTTTCGATCTATTTTTGGACTAATTGAAAAGAGAGGCTCTATGATGTGCCTCTTCTCAGGTTCCAAATGAAATAAATGGTGTTCTTCCCTCCTATTTGCGGCGATGTCATCACTAATTATGACAATTTTTTATGATTGAACGTTCTCGATGCCGCTTTTGATTGATTTAGATCTTCGGATAATTCTGATGGGCGTTCTTCTGTGTCTTGGATTTTCCCGAACTTTTTTTGACAAACAAGTTGCTTAACAGTGTAACCACCCGGTGTAAGTAGGGCGGAGCGCGCTCGGCAGTCTTCATTCGAGACGGCTCTCTGGTAGGACCTCCTCCGGTTGACTCGCTGCTTGCCAGCTCTTCTGATAAATTTGAAGGTATATTTTATTGTTACTGTTGTTGAGAGAATTTAAATGCTCACATTAGCATTTCCCTGAGCATGATAGAATAATAGGAGCTAGTCATTAGACCGTGCGCTTAATTTTCACATATTTTTGTATCATGATGTCATTGAATATAGCGCATGTTCCAATGTTTCGTATTTTAAGCTGCAGACAAAATACAAAGTACAATATTGGGCACATGTCCCGCAATTACCGTAACACTTGAGTCCGCTACTTTGTAGTATTACGAAAAAAGCACGCTGCACACGGATGGGTTCACCCGCAGAATCTTTTCTTAAATTTCTTCAATATTCCGGAAAATTGCACACTGTCAAAGGCTTTGAGTCATTCATCCAATGTGCATCTTGTGACCAATCGTTCTCTGATCCGGTGAGATCTTCCTAATGCAGCTTTGTAAGCGTCAGGAGACAGCCGTGCACTCAAAATCTGGAAGCGATTTTTGAATCTCGTGGTTTCCAAAACCTTTCCATTTTATTGAAAATGGCCAAAAAAGAATAAGATCCGGCTAAGTTCAAAAATACTTTCAGTGAATTATAGCTTGCAGCTTCCCTTGCAAGGGGTTTCTTTTAGATTGCGCGGTTTTCCCCTGTTGTTCTGCGCTGCAAGCGGGAAGTTTTTGATGAAACCAAGTAGTTTGCATCCTAGGAAACGGGCACTTATTGAGGTCATTAGTTTCTAATCAGATTATGACCTCGTGAGGATAGAAAATAAGCATAGTTCCTCTGACAGCACATGGCAAGGGGTATGTACATGCGTAATTGTTTATCGTGCTCATTATATTTTAAGGGTAATCAGTATTTGTTGGCCTGCGCGTACATCACTGCCATTTGTTTGTGTTTCATATTTTCTCGATGTTACCGTACAATCTCGGCAAAACAAATTCCTGCGTTTTTGAAGTTATGTATTCACCAGCGACATTTTAGCGGAGACCGTACGCATGTAACAATAGCTTAAAGTATCGTCTCATTGTCTTACTGAATAGTACAATATTTTTGTTATTCAGATGTTGCCTCGAAGCCAGCAAGCTCTGATTCCTTGGGATGAAAACGGTGATCTACCAACCACCATGGAGGAATTTCACCGTAACATGACACTACAGTACGCCTGCAGAGGAGCCGTTTTAACCACAGTGCACGTCCATAAAAATCTCGTATATCCATTTGAATTGTCCGGCCTTCCTTCTGGACCCTACGCAGGATTTCTGCCTAAGCTTCCAAAGGACTTAACACCACAGGAAAAAAGGGATTATCACGTCTATATAAATAACCTTGCAAAGCAGGCTTTTGTTCTGAAAGACAGGGCATCTATGGGTTAGTGGGATATCTTATCATGACCGAAAGTTTGCAGAACTAAATTTCAACCGATTACGGTTTCTCCACGGAGATTTGCCCTGGGCTCCAGAAGATCCATTCAAAGGAACGACTCGTGCTGATGACATGTGTCTGCCATACGTGGTAGCCAGATTGTCTTTTTTTCTTCAAAGGCTAACACAAGCACAAATGAATGGAGATCAAGAAGCGGATCAAGAGTTGGGAAGACTCACAAACCATATGAATCTGGTGCACGATCTGATGCAAGGAAAATACTATCCACCGCCACCGGTGCAATTGGCTGTACCTCCTTCTGAAATGGCTCCTTGTAGTTCTTGCAATAACGAGCAGCAGCAAGATTCTGGCAACGTTTCTTTGCCATCAACCAGCTCGCAGTCAACTCCAACAGATAATAGAACCTCTTCGCCCCCGGTAAAATTTTCAACATACTATAGTTGACTCAATTCCAGATGCCCATACCTGAAATCATGTACTACCGGAAAGGCCTGTACGAACGAGTTCACAGCTGCAAAAGCCCCTTCTGTGAATTTTTCAACGATCCTGAGTTGACTGACTGGGACAATCGACCCATTATCCAAGGGCAGTTCAACAAAGAAGAAGTCGTGGCTCAACAAAAATCTGTAAATATCATAGGGGAAGAACCCCAGAGGCAGCGATTTTTTGGCTCGTGGCAGGGAGGCGGTGATAACAAACCTTGGATGATACATGAAAACGGTCTATCAGGCACAAGCGAAGAGTGGCCCATGCAGGAAGTCTATGTCAGCCCTGGTAGTTACGAATACAAGAAAAATTGGTAATATTGGAGAAAACGACGAAAGAATGGTTTAGGTATAATCACAAGATGCAGTTTTTTGTTGATCCAACTAATTGGTGCATCGACGTCTCTTTTATCACGACATCTGCCATGGATTATATCAGGAAATTGTGTCGTCAATACTCAGAAGTACTGTGAATAATTTGCACTAAATTGCCCTGTTTTAGTGGGATATGAGTCGCACTACGAGGACCTACCGCCTTTACAAGACAAATCATCCAATGATCTTTGTCTTTGTCTTGGATATTGCGAAAGGTGGGCTCCATGATAATTTGTGATAGAATAATTAAGATTTTTAGGTTTCGGACAGAAGGGCTTCTTTATTTTCCAAGGGAAAAATACTGACTGCGGTCCATATGTAGTTTTTAAAACACCTCATGGGCCGTAAGTCGCCCTCATAATGGCAATTATATTTATCCATTCAGTTTAAAACAGAACATGGCTACTCCGCTTGTAAATCAAGATAAATACGAGCCACTGAAAATGTTTCATGAATACTTTGTAAGTAAGGAGAAAAAGGCGCCTGGATTCGGGAAAGAAACGAGCACCAATAATTTTACGTTTTCAGACGACCTTTTACTATAAAGTGAGGAAGTACTACCGTAAACTTCTAAGTGAGCCTTTGCACCAATTTGTGTCTACTAAGGAAACTGTCTCGAAAGTGATAACTAAGTTTAGAAAAGATCTTGACGGTTATCGGGTACGTTTTGGATCAAAATCGAATAGAAACATGATTTAGAAGCATGGTGACCCGGTTGAAGAAGGAGATGAGCCCTCCGCGAAGGTGTGAATTAGCCATGACAGAAAATAATCTTAATATTTAGCGTGTCTGCAACGGCGTCAGTGGTGTTGCTTCAGAGAGCAATCCGTCTGAACCAAGACCTTCAACACCTAGCAATGCGCCCACTGCCACAGAAAGCACTTCGGATTCAGAGTGCATGGTGGTAGGAAATGGAAAAACTGCTGAAAACTTCGTTTCCAGGTTTTTGAGCAGCCTTGCTCAGGTGATCGACCACAAACACGTTACCCACTGCGACGCAAGCGACCTCAGGTATTCCGAGAAGGCATTACATGTTGTACCAAAAAATTTCAGCAGAGTTGGAAACAGAGGTCAGAGCCTCCACGGAAGAATGGTGTTTGTCACCCGCCTCTAGCATATCCTCTCGCTCCTACGCCGCCACCTCCTCGTATACTACCACCGTGCACATGGCCCTACCAGGATGGCCACTATTGGTCAGAAGGCGCTGAAATTCCACAGGTATCGGGAAAATTGGTCCAAAATGGTTTTTTAGCATGGTCCTCCCTCACCCATACCCTTGGTAGGAAACAGCCCTCCTCCTGCCGCTGGAATAAGCTCAATGGAGTCCGAGCAACAAAGAAGCAGTACGGATAGTTCAATTTTCGCTTTAAACGAGCAGTTTGACGCACCATTGACACCTTTGCCATTTTCTGGGGTGGTTTAGTGGTGGTTCATAGCAGTGCCAGTTTTCAGCCGAGCACGATGCAGGTGACCACAGAAGATCGACGTTGGCATGGCCCTCCGTACCAAACGTATGTACCCGAATACACTCAGGTTTGTTTGTCCATAATTTATAAAAGAACCAATGAGCGATCAAAATTTTTGTGTAGGTTGAAAAGTCGCGCAAACAAGGGCAGTTCGCTGCAACCGCCAACGTACTAAATTCCAAAGAACTCGCTTGCCACTTCCTTGTTTGCAAACATTTATTTTCTAATGACCAAAAATTGCAGGCTCTTCCATATGGTAGCCAACCCTGCGATCCTGGGCCTTCTTATCCTGCTGGAGCGCAAAATTATCCCATGCCTTTCGAATCGGTCCCTGGACCTAACTATCCTTCTGGAGCGGAATATTATCCCTTGCCTGCCGAATCAGCTCCTGGACCTTGCTATCCTTCTGGAGCGCAGTATTATCGATCACCTGCAGAATCAGCTCCTGAACCATCCTATCCTCCTCTACAAAATTGGTAGCATAACATGTAAATAATGTAAAATTAGAAAAATGGTACACTTGTTTCATGTAGATCCTCCTGTTCAATTATTGTCTATATTTCGCCATATATTCTATACCTTCCCCGTAGCGCCTCCGTACCAGCGACCGGTTATTTTGAAACATACGCTATCTCTGTATTCATGTATTTCTATCCGCCATTTATTTGTATTCGTATATATTCGTCGAATAGTCTCAATATTCAGTTCATTATTTATTTGTTTGTCCATCATTTATTTGTCACAGTATTGCAGGATAAACATCTTTTAAAAACTCCTGCTTGAAAACCCAAAAAAGTGCCAGAATTGGTAAACTCTAGCCTTATAAAAAGCTATCAGAAACCTTTCGCAGTAATGCTATCTATTAGAGCGCATCGGATGCTTTCTTAGTGTAAAGGAAGCAGTAAAACCTTTCGACAGTAACAGAAGATCACAAGCTGCTTAAAATAGCGTCCAGATAGCATATCCCGTTTCTACACGGCTGGATTTTGCCCTTAGACTGATGATCATGCACATGTTCTTAGAGTACACTGCCCAGTCCACCTGTTTCCTTGAACCTGAAGTTTGTTTCATCGTTTAGGGAACAGGCCAATGAGTCACAAAGATGCCGACCCTTGGGAAATGATGTGTCCTCCAGCGTGGTATTCTCTCCCTCAATAATCTTCTGGTAACGACTTTATTCGCTCAATACTTTTGGAACTGGGGGCGGAGCTATCGTCAACCCTCAGCCGTTCGTCAGTCCGCGTTCTAACTCTTGTCGCAGAGAGCTGTATTTTCAGGTATTCGTGAAGATGAACGCAATTGGAGGAGGAGGACAAGGAGGCAATCCGCCTGGCTATCCACCTGCTGCAGATGGGGTTGTTTCTCTTTCATAACAAAGTATAGTTTATGTTTTAGGAAATCAACGAAAAGGGTCACTATACTCCTGCTTGGAGACATGTTTGTTTCTCTTTTTAAAGGAATATTTTTTTAGGAATATCACAATGCTCCGACAGTCATAGTCAAAGAGACCGATTTGATGACAAGCGTACCAATCTATCACACCTTCCAAGGTGGTCACCTTGCAGCTCAAGAGTTTGTGGTATGTGGCATTTTTAGAGCATTTAAAAGTAAAAAGAACATTTTAGAATGCTGCTAGAGATTATGGTCAGCTGCCCGAAGGCTATGTTTGGAGTCACCAAGCGCATGCAAAGGAAGCCAGACGTTGAAGCCGTCGTCTTTGTAACCTATCTCTGCTTCTACCCTCTACGCTTCCTGCCCCAGCTTCTGGTACCTTTCTATCTACTGTACCCCATTGTTTCGAAACTTTTGTCGTTTGCTTGTGCGCTGCTACGCTTGTGACCATGTATGTGACATTATAAATCTCTGTTAATTTTTGTCTTTTACGGAAGATTCAAAGATCGGCGAGCCAAGACTTGAAAGGAGAAAGTAGATTTGAGGATGATTCAGATTATTAGAGAAGGTCAGGAGAGACTATTCAGAGCGCATAGCTTCGAAATAAACTGGAAATGTGAGTCACGACGATTAAAGTAGGACGCGGGAAACTCCAGGACTGAAATACGAAAAGATACGAAACAACACATCCAAAACAGATAGGGTTTGTTGTTTATAATCAAGTAGGCTGATCTAAACGAAAGCAGTGAAGAATGAGATGGCTAAAATTTCAACATACATAAGAAGTTGCCGAACTCTTTTAGACACTCTACAAAAGAAAATCTATTAATAGTCAGGAAAAAATAGGAAAAAATCTACCCTTTCCAATGCTTTTCTTTCCATGAGCATTTAGTCACTTGAGCCTTCACATAATCAGGATTTATGGCTAATCGGGCAGTTTACTGTAGGTAAAGATAAAGAAATAGACATTTCCCATAGGTAGTTTATCAGAACAAATGGGATCACGATTGTCAGTTATGTTATTGTTCCCCGAGTGCTGGAGAAAGATATCTGCCAAGATTTCTTATAAGACGCCTTCATTTCCGGCCTTCCTTTCATAGGAACAACTGTGCGTCTTACTAAAACTGTAAACAGATTGACTTCTCTAGATTAGTCAGACTTTTTCTCCCATTTCTTCTTAAAAAATGTCCGCCGAGAAAAGAGAAGAGCCACTAGATCTTCGAGTTGGACAGGTATCAACCTTTTACTTCTGAGATATCCTGCAGGAATGGTCTCAATATGCATCTTTAACTCAACGGAAGATTCCTAACTTTAGCCCTCCTCCCTATTCCAGATATCCTCCCCCAAGGAGAGGATCAATTCAGGCGAGTTCGAAATATACCTCAAAATATGATGTCGAATAGCCTCCCGCCAGCGAATGGTCTTGTCAGCAGACAACTCATCCACCAGCACCTTTGTATATTGCTAGTGTTGGAAGCCCGATGACAAGGCATGCCTCATGTAAACGCACTATAATTTTTAGCCCTCCCCAAATCAACAACCATTCGGCCCAACAACCTCTACCGCCGGTATATTCTGTTCTTTTCGAGAATATTTGGCCGTTTAGGTGGTTTCTCTTCCTAAGACATATTGTCTTTATCAGCCACTGATGGTTGATGAACGCATAGTAACTATATTCTCCGCGCGGCTACTGGCTATTCAGAGAACTTGCTACAATCGACAGAATATCGCTGCGCCTCATTCTGCTAATAATATCCGCCGACAGTGCCCTCCGGTAAGCTGCAAATTGTGTAAATTTTGTCTGACAGTGAGAAAAGGGAGCTATGAACAATAATCAATGGGCTTTTTCAAACAGTTTTTTTTTCAGGAAGCTCACCCATCACCTCCGATTGCCACTAGCGCTCCTACTCAACCAGGTTTTCCTACATTTTAAGGTCATTTAATGGGTTCTTAGGATTTACTTTACAACCAGGTCCAGTCAGAGGACCATCTCCCATTCATTCACACTATGTATTTGTTCAAAACCAAGTAAACACTATCTTAGACCAAAGATTCGAACGTTTTCAGCAGCAACTTTTATCCTGCCCTCAACGAAATGAATCTTTTGAGGTGAAATTATCTTGATCTACCATATTTTGTAATTTATAGAGTGATGACCAGCAAGCTGACGATATCCCCTTTGAAAACGGACAAAGTCTACCAACTACTCAAAGGGTGAGATCTAACCTTCCTGACAACATGAGAATTGAGAACTTTAGGAGCATTTGGCTGAATCTCAAACGGGTGGAGGATATATGAGAAGCTGCAACACAGGCACTTCTCGTAGGACACGTCCTCGACAGACTGTGGAGAGAACTAGTGGTACTGCTCAGGATAATGTGAACAGCCAAGAGCCTCCAGCTCGCATGCAATTGGGAGCGGAAAAGGAAACGAAGGTATTTTATCCGACTACCTTTTCCCGTTTCCGGAGAACTTCCTAACGATAAGGTCTGGAATTCTCAGGGGGAGAAATGTCAGTTTACGTCTGGTTGTTCCTCTTGTCGCTTTGCTATACAAAAATTAAAATTCGGTCCAGCATCGTGCAGTCCATTCCCACATTTGCACAATAGCCATAAACTGTTTCCCTGCCCCGCATTATGATTCCGAATTCATAATCAAAGATACATTGCCTTTCGTATCCTTCTTCTCAAAACATTGGGCAATGGGTCACGCTGTTTCTCATGAGGTTGTTAGTCAAATTTTTTGAAAATCAAGTTGAAATATCATTTTCAGCCTGTGCGAAGAGTAATCGCCGTGAGAACTACTGTTCAGCTCCCGCAGCTTGGTTCGATTGCCGAAAAAAGAGAAGTGCTTCCTGCAAAAGAACAAGCGGAAATGGTAGGACACCCCTTTCTTAAGTAATCAGTTTTCAGCCCCAGCAGGAAGTTGTCCAGCGTAGACGTTCTCGTAGAGATTCTCTGTGGGATTTGGTTGCAGATATCCCTGACTCGCTAATTCGATCAGATCCGGAGGAGCCGGAGAAAAAGAAGACCGTGGTTAGTGTTATCAAATTCCATCTTCCACCTCGTATTCAGTCCGATCATGTTAGATCTGCTCTGGAAAACCACATCAAGAATCGAAAATTGCCTATGTTGGAAGCCAGCCGAGGATGTCACGATGGCTACATTAATACGGTACAGAAAATCTTGAAAACGATTCTGGATATTTGTAGGAACTTCTCGAAATGGTGGCTCCCAATCCAATGTTTCTTGAAGACGATACCTTCCACCCTGACTGGCCTCTCCAGAAGATGCTGGATGCCTGGGAATCGAAGGTCCCCATTCCGGTTCGAACTAAGGAACCTTGGAAGGACTTCATTGACGAGCTTGTAAGTACAGTGCAATCAATAATAACGGGGCTTTTCTTTCAGTTTCATGAGGTGGAAGACGATATTCAACAGGCTCGCGCATAGAGATGTTAAACGTGTCCTTTCGAACTATTATTTGTATTTTATTGTGAATTTATTGTGTGTACTGGTTCAAATTATATTTAACTTTTATGTGGGATTAATCCGTATGACTCACTTCCTGTGACTCAATGTCGTTTCACAAATTAGCGATTTCACTTGGAAGATTGGGTACGGACTGTTTACAGAAAATATAGTATCAGCCCGTATTACCATCACGTATACTTAAAAAGGGCCTATGAAAAAACAAACGCCGCAGCAAAAAATCGCAACTTGGCGATGAGAATTGTCGACGATCTCCTAAAAACAATCTCCGTTTCTATCACGTTTCTACGCTAGCAAAGACGTAATTCTGTAGAACAATAGCCCCTAATTCCTTGAATTGGAGTCAAAAGGGCACGAGTGGGATATGTTAAATTACCTCAGAGGTCAATGCTGACGCCCCAGAGACACAAACACATAGTGCTCGGGGCTTCTATCGAAGTCCGAGGACAATTTGTCTGGGATATTTCCATCTGCGTCATTATTACATATCAGAGATTACTAGACAGAAGAAGAGAAATGTAGTTAGTTCTTGTAATCACGCGCAAGAGTTTCCTCTCAACGAGATAATGGCAGTGTGAGTCACCCCACAATCCGTTTCCCCTTTTCTGACCCCCAGTTCATTTTTCTTTTGCCAAGCTTATCCGGTCTAATGAGCTGTCTCTTCCCTCATTCTTGTCATCTATCGTCGCGCCCTAGATTGTCTAATGCTTCATCCGGGTAACTATGACGACCATTTGGGTTGAGAGGAACAAACACAACGTCACATTGGCTCTAATTGACCATGCCCATCTGACAGCCTTTCTGGATCTCGCCTCTTATGTTATATGCTTTGATAACAAAGTTCTTTTTGTCCTTGAATCATCACAAATTCCAGTCGGTATGGGGGAGAGCTCGATGTTCAGTGGGTTGAAGGTCTCGCGAGCTCTTTTGGAAGAGATCGAAAGACAGAATAAGATGGACGAATACCGGACTCAAAGAGGTCTTCTTCCCCTTACTGCCAAAGCCGCTGAGCCCAACTTCTTTGAACTCCGGGAGTATATCCAGAGTCGACCGTGGGAAAGGCAGAAAAATGTTCAACTTGCCCAGCGTCAGGTAAGTGCATCGCAGGTCCACTAAACAAAACATTCACTTTTCAGCCTGAAGGAACACCGCAACCTCCCGCTAAAAGGGGTCGCGGCCGTCCAAGAAAAGATGAAAAACTGGCTGAAAATGCTAATAACAAATCGCCAGCCGCTGAGCCTCTTCAGAAAAAGGCAAAATAACCCGTTTTTTTTAGTTGCAACATGTCTGCCCCGGTTTTTATCTGCTTCTGTTCTCGATAGCGGCCAATGATAACCCTAGAAATTGTTTTCCGCCTGGCAATATTCTCGCCCTCCTTCCGTTGTTCCCATCCACCCTCACATATTTGTACTTCTTCGGGTCTTTGGTCAGCTTTTAATTGACAGTTATCCGTTAAATCAAAAAATCAGGCACGTTCTTGTGATCCAAAGAAAAGTGTGTCCATATCCTGCAATGCATCTCATTTTGTTTGTTTCTTTTGTCATTTCTGGTAATAAATGTATTTTTATGAGGTATCGAGATGCTTATCGGTAATTTTGCTGGCTTAGCCATCGGCCAGGTGAGGTCGGTCGACCTGCTGCGATGCAGATGGGCGCGCCTCTTTCCTCCCTAACCATTGATCTTATAATGGACCGTTCCGGTCGATCTCTTCCTGCTATCTAAAGACGTACACCTTTCCTATTATCGACCGTTTTCCTATCATTTAAACTATTTTAAGGATTCTTTGAATAATAGTCTGCTTTATCTCGAAAATAAATAAAAACATAAGCTTTTTTCCAATCTTGTGATTCCCAACTTCCTTTTGATTTCCAACGTCGGAATTACTAGTAAATATTTTGGCAATTTCTAATACGGCAAGTTGACCTGTTTGATATTGATTTGTTGCGTCCTTTTTCGCTTATTAGTTGACTATTTCCAGCACATTGCAACTTTTGCCGGCTATATTTCAACTGAAGTGATACGTAGGGATGCGTTGCTCCGCGTGCCGAGCAAACATCAACACCGAACAACAACCTGCTGCTTCCCCGTTGCTATCGCTTTTTCCTCGCTTCCTCCTCGATATACTCGTAATAAATCAACTTTATTTAGGTAATTATCCGCATTTTTACGATATTTGGTGGAAATTAAACTGCTAATAGATGGCAGCAGGCCAGCAACAAGGACAAAAGCCTGCAGAGACTACTCAGCAGTAAGTTGGTGTCTTTATTCCTTAAAAACTTACCTTTTTAGTTATATCAGCTATTCATTTAAAAAAGAATTAGAAGAAAATAGAGAAAAAGTTGAAGATCTTTTTAAATTTGAAGATCAGAAAGTAAGACCCTTACTTTATTTTGAAATTTTTGTATATTTAGGTGGGACGAGGAACATATGGGCATGTGTACAAGGCGTTCAATAAGCAAAAATCAATCAGATTCCCAAATGAAGTATATGCTCTAAAATCGATTGATATTACTGGTCCTTCGTCGTGGAGGGAAATTGCTATACTCCGGGAATTGAGGTGGGTGTCAGCTATAACATCAATTTTTATTTTTATGTGTAACTTTTTACAATATTTCTAAATGTAAAATAATAAATAATTTTACCTGAAGCATTTTCAGACATCCTAATATCGTCTGCCTTCATGGAGTCTTTATGTCAATGGAGAAAAAGGTGGCTGTCCTTCTTTATTTTAGCTTACTATTTCTTTCAGATTTACATGCTTCTGGAATATGCTGACCACGATTTATGGCATATTATTAAGCATAACAGGACAGCGAAACACAAGAAAACTAATGTTCTTGTACCTTCAAGCATGGTAAAGTCGATTCTCTATCAAATCCTTGACGGTAATATTTCATTCAGAAATTCAAACAAAAACTGCTTTAGGCATCCATTATCTCCATGCTAATTGGGTTCTTCACCGGGATTTGAAGCCAGCTAATATTTTGGTCATGGGCGAAGGGCCACCAGGAGAACGCGGGAGGTAAGACGTTTACTGCTTCGTTTTAAAAATTTCATTTTAGAGTAAAAATAGCTGATCTCGGATTCGCTAGAATTTTCTCTATGCCCTTACGGTCCATGGTGGAATTAGACCCAGTTGTGGTCACATTCTGGTATCGTTCACCAGAACTTCTACTAGGAACTCGTCATTATTCCAAAGTATTGTCCTTCTTGAATGCAATTTTGATTTTAACATTTAGCCAATAGATGTATGGGCAATCGGTTGCATTTTCGCTGAATTAATGACAGCTGAGCCGCTGTTTATCTGCCGGGAAGAGGATCTCAAGGCACAGAGTCCTTATCACTATGATCAGCTGCAGAAGTAACTCTTTGCATTATTCGTGAAACTCAAATTCTTTAGGATCTTTTCCATTATGGGTTATCCAACAAAGGAACAATGGCCTGAATTGTATGACATGCCACATTATCAAACTCTGCTGGCGGATTTGAAGTCCCATGGACAGTAAGCACTTTCTTTTTCTACAACTTTCTTTTAGCACCAACACATTTGGTGGATGTTCTATCCAGAAATACTTGGAAAACGAAAAACATAAGGTAGCGAAGCCCGCAAAAATTAATATTGCATATTGCAGGCGTATATGAACAGCACGACCAGCATTGAGCAACAAAAACTGCAAGTTGACCTGCTAAAGAAATTGCTAACATTTGATCCACAGAGAAGGATTACTTGTCGTGATGCTTTGGAACATCCTTATTTCAAGGTAGCTTCTTTTACTGTTTTTACGGATTTTAAAGGAACTACCACTTTCATAGAACTTCATCAAGGAGACATATTATCGTGCAGTCTAATCTATACAATATCTTGTTCAGACTGAACCAAGGCCACGCTCCGATGTCTTCTACAGGACGGAGATTCCTTACCCTGCTCGAGAATTGATGCAGGAAAATGAAAAGAAGTCGGAACCTAATACCAGCAACAGCGGAGCTGGGGTCCAGGTATATATTCTCCAATAATTTTCTAATATTTACAGGTTTCCCATGCTCCAACACAATCACAAAATACTGCAACCGACGCTAAAAGGATGAAGTTTTCAACTCAGGAAGACAGTTTCCCTGCTCCACATGCTCCCCAAAGGCAACTAGGAGAAGAAATGGGATATCCAAGTTATGGAACAAGCCAGCGAGGTTAGCTTGAAAAAATGCTTTAAAGAAAAGTTTAAAGGCCCGACTATGTCGACTAATATGGACATGATGAGGCAGAGTACTTACACCCACATGAGCGAAATGTATCCACCACCAGATTACAGTAAGGGCTTATTATTTTTATTTTAATATTTTTATTAGATGCTCCTGGTCCTTCTTATCTTCAACCAGGGCCTTCCAACCTAAATAAACCACCTTACAATCCGAATGTAAGAAAATATCGTTAATGTATGTACAAGTATTTCCTGTACATTGTTTTTTTATTATTTTCAGTGTATTGTTGTATATATTATATATTATATTGTACATTTTACCCTCTAACTTCTATTCAATCTTGTACACTTGATATTTTACCTCTAACGCTAATCTCTCCGTATCATGATCTCATGTATTTATCTCCCAATCTATTTAAAGGAAATGTACCATATCCACTGACAAAGTAAATTAATCGTCTGATTTTTGAATTTTTCTATTGCGAACTTTGCTGTAATTTCGCAGTTGCAAGTTGACAAAAGGCATGTCCTTGAGATTCCACGACATTGCGACGCCTCGGCAGCGAGGGGCGACGAACCGGATATGGATTTACTTCTGCTTTTATATTTAATTTAGAATACAAATTAAAAAGGTAGAACTCAACGTGGGCATTTACATAAATACCGTTTGTTTTTCTCTTTTTGCTTAAGAAAAATGACACATCGTGAAGGAATGCTTGCCATTTTGTCCAATGTTTTCCTTGTTTGGCGTGACCGTTAGAAAACCGGTCGCCCCATACCTTCCTCAAAACTTTGTCCCCCACTTCGGGCAACCAAAATTGATTAGAAGGAAGTGTTCCGTTTTTCGATAAGCAGAAAATAAGGTGATCCAGCCATTTTGATACGATCACAGCTGTAAACTAGGCAGATTATTTCACTCATCTTTTCTCTTTTCTTAAAGCATAACAACTTTTATGAAAGACTTCCATACTTGACATTTTTCGGCAAATGGATCCTTCGAATGGATTCCTGCTTGAAAATGTTCCGGAGCACGTGATGATGAGAATTATACAAAAGGTAAAGCTTTTTCTTATGTTAGTTATTATTTTTTTCAAGCTGAAACCCAAAGAATTCGCAAAACTACAGAGGACAAATAAGTGTATCCATACGCTGTGCCATTCTCGATCAAGTATAATTTTTTGGCCGTTAGAAGTTATCAGATTTAGTGTAAGAAAGATTATCTTATGCAAGAAATATAAATTATAGGTGCATGCAGCAATTTGTCCTGAAGGAAATGGAGGAAGGCGACTTTTCTACGAGGAGATCAAAAATTCCTTGACACCTTTCCATTTCCAAGTTGATGAACTTTACTATGTGGTCAGATTCTTTTGTTTATTTAGAAAAAAAAATCTTAGGAGTACGATAAAAACGACGAACTGCTAAAGGAATTCCTCCAACTTATCAAGGAAAGAAAACTTACGTGCAATCACTTGGAATTACTTTGCGATGTGAGCGGACGTGAAGACGAGATCAAGTGGTGTATTCAGGTAAGCATTTGATGTCATATTTTTTTATTTTTACAGAAAAATAAATAAAAAAGAATAAATAAAAAATCCCATGTAATTTTAGACAACAAATCCTAATCGATTAATGCAACGAGGAACTTTTGAGCCTTCTTTAGTCAGTTCTCAAAAATTCCCAATGAATTTATTTTCACAGGTAAAGCAATGAATTCTTATATAATGCAACCTTTAGATGGAATCGGTCAGCATTTATGAAACAGATTTTACGAATTCTGACTTATTACAACTTACTGCTCGATTCATGTACTTCCAACACACTAATATTACCGCGGAAGGTATCAATGCGTTGCTTCGGGTAAGGCAGTTTTATTATTTACGTTGATACAATAATTTAGGAAGTGCTCACAAATGGAAGATCTATCGAATACGTAGCTCTCGATAATCTAGAGAATATTTCACCTACTGAAGTTATTCGAGATCTGCCAATGTCGCTGTTGTACAGTCCAGATCGTCATGAGAATTCTGTACTAAAGAAATTGGATATCAATGACATGCCGCTAAATATGATTGGATGTCAATACTATGTCATGACGAATCCAGCTGATCCTGATGATATGCTTATGGTGGAAATCTGGCCTCACCAAATTCGCATCCAACCTACCTGGGATCCTGAGGGTTACCTTTATGAAATTTACAGTGGGAATTTGTCTACTTATATTTGATTATATGCTCCGAAAAGAGGATGCCAATTAATATGCCCCCTTGTAAAAATCTGTCTGTACAAAACTGATCCTTCTGTTTTACCGTGAAAAAATAAAGGCCTATCTTTAAAGAAAAAGTTTATTTACAATAAGAAACCGTTAAAAGATACCACGAAATTAACCGGTTGTGATAGAACTCACAGGGAAATTAAAATAACCGCTATGAATGTGACTAGTAGAAAAATAAACCGGAACGGCAAGAAAGAAATTTACATAAAGCTAGGTCCTCCAAAGAAAGACATCTACTGATAGCGAGGAGGCCAATGTTGATGTTGCTGCTGATGAGGCGGCATTCCATAAGGGGGAGGGGGTCCCTGCTGATGGTGCATCATTCCTTGTGGATATCCCATAGGTTGCATGCCCGAAGTCACCATAGTTGTATCTTAATATAAATGAAATTAAAAATGGGAAAGTTTACTTTGTGGCATGCCCATTCCAGATTGTGTGAACATTACATTAGCCTGAGTTGTCTGGGTCATGTGCCTTTGATAACTGGGAGCAGCTGGAGTTGGATCTTGAGCCGTGGGCATAATACCGGTCATAAATTGGGGTTGATCCTGTAAATATGAAAAATTTGAGACTAAATTGAATGCTATTCACCTGCCGAGCTCTTTTAGCTATAGGTCCCGTGTCACTGGACACAGTGGCAGTTGTAGCAGTCGTCGTGGTAGTTGTCAAAGTTGTCGTTGTTGTAGTTGCTCCAGGTGCAGCTCCTCCAGACTCTTTCTTTTCCGTCTCTTGAATGACTTCCCTCTTGGGATACGGGATAGGACATTTATGGAACACATCCTCAGCCGGCTTTGGACCCGTCTATACAGATTTCTTTTAAAAAAAATCCAGTTTTACCTTGAAATAGGGATCCTCCAAAGCTTCTCTGCAGGTTATTCTCTTATTTGGATCGAAGGCCAGCAACTTCAAAAGAAGTTTGACTTGAAGTTTTTGCTGAGCCTCGTCGGCAATTTGATTCATAAACACTTTATGTTTTTCCATGTCCAAATATTTATGGATACTGGCTCCATGGAAATTGGCACTGTAAAAAAGATGAAACAGTAATTTCAGCAAGCTTACTTATGTGATCGCATATCCTGCAACAGACGAGGATATTCCGGATGATCACGGAAATCTGGCCAGTCAGAATGGGTAGGAAATCCCATAACAGAAAAAATCCTGGGAAAATTGTATCCAATTAAGATCAAAACTTACTTAGCCAACTGGTCGTAATAATACGGGCTTTGTGCCTTGAGATCCTCTTCCTTACAGATGAACAAAGGCTCAGCTGTCATTAGCTCGGCAAAGATACATCCAATAGCCCAAACATCGATAGCCTGTAAAGGGAAAATCATCTTACGAGTTTCCGATCCGGCTAATCTCAAGATCCGTGTATTTTTGATCGAGGCTTCAATAATTCTCCGGAAAGGGGATTATATTCTTTCCTCGCCTACTCAGAACAATTTACGTACCTTGGTATAATGTCTAGCTCCCATAAGAAGTTCAGGAGCTCTGTACCAAAAAGTAACCACAACTGGGTCGATGTCAACCATTGGCTTCAGCGGTGCATGAAAAATACGAGCAAAACCCAAGTCAGCAATCTTTACTCTAAATCAGGAAAATAGAAAAATAAAGGGAAATTACTACCTGCCGCGAAGATGTGGTGGTCCGTCACCGATGACCAAGATATTGGCGGGTTTCAGATCACGATGCATAACCCAATTACTGTGAAGATAGTTCATACCTTAAAATTAACATTAAATAGAAAATGAGACACTTCTAACCGTCAAGGATCTGATAAAGAATACTCTTCACAGTTCCAGTGGGCACGTAGACAGGAACTTTCTTCGTTTTGGCACTGCGATTGAATTTGATGATGTGCCAAAGGTCATGATCCGCGTATTCCAATAACATCCATACTTTTCTATCCCCAGTCAGAAACACTTTCTTCATTGAAATCACATTTGGATGGCTGAAATGGACGCGTTTTGTATGGATAGTACAGCTTGACGTCAAGCTACATTTTTCACGCGTGTTTAACTTTCTTTCAGTAAACAGGGATTGAACTGGTTGAACTTAATATACCAGGTAGATTAAAATACAACTGAATTCTATAACTTTTTAGGGTCTCCCGACCGCCCGGTTTGAAGAGAGATAAGACTAGAATCAGAGTGCTGAACGGGCAAAACAAATAAAACTTTACTTTAATTCTCGGAGCAGGGCGATCTCCCTCCACGATGAAAAAGTTCCAGCTTCGATCAATTTGAGAGCGTAAAGTTTCGATGGATATCTCACTGAGGGCTTCTTAGTGATGGCTTTGAAAACATGACCATAGGTACCTCTTCCTACCTAAAAATGATCACAACACTGAAGAAAATGTGTAAATTCTACCTTGGCATCTTCAAACTGAAAGAGATCTTCGACCTTTTCCCGGTTACGCAGCAGTTCGTCTCGAAATTCATTGCTCACAAACCTGAAAAGTGGTTTTTTGATTGTTTTTCGAGATTTAAATGCTAATTTTACCACAAAACGACCACCGAACAACGATATAACTTACGCGCAAGATGTATTGGATTGTTGTTGAGACATTCCTGAAGTAGGAGGATCTCACACTATCAATGATCGAGAGGAACGCCAGGGATTAGCAGCTGCGCCCAGCAACTGGGCAATCGAACGCTTGATACGCAGAACGCATTCAGCGCATTTTCACGTACCGCGGGTCTTTTAAAAACGAGAGGATTTGGATAAAAATGTGGATATTTCCTGGGTATTCCTGTTTTTCTGACATAAATACACCCTTGGACAGTTTAGGAAAAATCTATCCTTCGGCATATTTTAACCTAGAAGACATTGAAAAGGTATAATAAGGCCACTAAACATGCTAGACAACAATTTGGTTCCACTTTTTGAACTGAACTGGATCATAGACCAGTTTTGTCAAGTATAATGGCTTCGGTCTTTAGATAAGGGCGCGCAACTCACCAGCAGGTCGTATCCCAAATAAGCAAAAGTCTTTCCAAGCCATATAGGAAATATTCTCATCAAAGGTAAAGTCCATGGCCATGGCTATAGCCAAGGAAATATCAACTCAACCCAACCCGCGTCAATTTATAGTAGGGTCGGTAGGAGGAGACATACATGGATCTATTAATTCCCATCTTTGATCTGGTTTCTTATAAATAAATAGTAAATATTTTTACCAGATAAACAACAAAACTTACTTACATGGAAGGGATTTTTTTTATAAAGCGGTCAGTTGTTCGGCTCAAAATTTGGGATAAATCGACTTAGAGGGTGTCGTCGAAAGCCCAGGTTTCAAAGATTTTAGAACATACGGACAGTGAGGTCTGTTGTCGTCTTCTTCGATCAGCCTACGCAATTCGGAGCCCATTCTGTTGGCAACACGAGGAGGCAGCGCACTTGAATCAGAAAATGAATCAGGACACGGCTGAAAAGAACATAAATAGTGCTTTGATACGAGAAGAAAGGAGGAAAATAGTATAATGTGGAGATTTTTGACCATAAAAGACGAGGTGTTCTTATCGGAAGCTGGAAAAAACTGCTGGCTGTCGAAAGTGCATACCAGCTGATTAGGGCACATGTCCTTTTTTAGTACTGTGATATACTTGTGGCGGCTTTCCGAGTTTCGAACGAAGCGGGAGCCATCTATGGTGTTCCAAAAGTGGTAATTTCCAAAGGAATCCCCTCCCGCTATAGAAGAGACATGTTCAACAGTTCATGTACCCGCGTCGGTTATTTCTCATCGCAAGCAGCTGTGCAACGGCGCTGCCCGCAAAAAGACTCATAAAACTGACAGACTGTCTGCTGGGTTGCTTTGTCCCCAGCTCGCCCCAATGACAAAGATGTCCAGCCGTAGACATGGACTCCTTTTTAATAACCGGAAGTCGAATGGTGGTTAAAATTCGTAGCTAATTAGACTAATTACTTGGAATATACTAGAACAAGGTATTCTATGCTTGTATAATCAAACTACTAATAAAACGAGAAGGGGAAATGCCGATTGCCAGTGGTTGAAACATGCGGACGCCGAAAACTTTTTTCCCTCACTTGACAAATGGCTTTTGGATGATCAAAGGGAAATTTATTTAACAAAGTATTTTATTCCAAATCCGAATATGTACAAAGATTGCAGTTTATATGAAATCTGGAATGGAAAAGGTTAAAGCCATAATAACCCAGAGATTTGTACAGAAATGTTAACACCTAGAACAAATTACTGATCTCGGGAATTGGCTTCATCGGGTAGAAATTCTTACGGAAAATGGCACGGTACCAGAAGCGGCCATTGTATCCGATCAAGTGGAGGTAATCGCCGTTGAGCTGGATGGTCTCCTGGAGGAAGCTGTTGGATCGGCGGACTTCACGAGACAATTGAGTCATGCTATCCACTGTGACACGCTCATTGTCATGCCATAATCCGTCAGTAATCCAGGTGGCACAAGTACGATTCATCTTGTTCTCCTGAGTTGTGCGAATAAAGTCGTTGTTGGTCTAAAAATGAACGATTACCGAAAAATTTTGTCATTGCAGTTTCCGTCAAAGAGCTCCGAAATATCAGAGTCAATCTTGGCCTTTAATAAGGTCATGGGCGTATGATTATTTTAAACTAACCCGGTGGAAGGAAATGGTAAGACCACGAGCACTGTTAGCCGGAATAAACTGATTGTTGCGTCCAGTCACGGCGTACTTGACTCGGCGCCATTCTCCGTACATCTTAGGAGGGAAAATGATCTCATCACAGTAGCGGATCTTCTTTTTGGGCAGTTGATGTCCCAAGATAGCGTCAAGAGAGGCCATGTTATGCTGAAAAAGGGCTGTTATACAAGAGACGAGATCGTAATATCTGGGAAAATTGACATTCCGCTTGAAGGATGTTTATTTGTGCTGGGGCATTTTAGTAGAAAAATGTACACTTACCATAGGAGCGAAAGTTTTTCTCTGCGATTGAACACAAGCCATATTCCACGAGGAGCCGAACTTCCTGAAAACCAATGAAGTCACAAAGAGGATTAATTACAAAAAACTGAAAAAGACCAGAGAGTTCGTTGGTTATAAAGGGCCGGGACAATAGTCTCAATTTTTTCAACCCCTACAGGGAAATTTAAAGTCGAAACAGGTTTATGTTGAAACGAAAGAGATGCAAATACTTAGGTTTATGGCCAAGGTGCCTCTTGAAACGGGCATTTGGACCGTAAATTCATCTGGTTCAAGATAATTTTTCACTTGTAAAGTGAAGCGTGAAAACAAAATCGCCGGAGATAAACATTTGATTTGAATGCGAAATTGAAATACCGCGCTTTTTATGGAAACGGGGGCATCGCTGTTTTTTAAACCATCAAAATTTAATCTCTCGACTATAAAGCATAAAATCGTACTGGGAAATATTCTCACTGGATGGCAGGCAGGGGGGAAAATCAGAGACAGAAAAGACTGAAGGAGTAATAAAAAGGGCGGGGCGAAATTGCTCACCGCGGATAAAACGTAAAATATACGAAAAGACGCGGTTGATTAGCTTTTTCCGCATATAATAACTAGAATAAAAGAAGTGTTAAATGACGTATAATTTCATTTCATGCATAGTTCTTTAGCGGCAAAACATTGCCGACCTTGTTCAAAAGATTTATGGACATGGACCCTGTCGTCGCTCTCCCCGTTGTTCGCCCTTTTATAAAAGAAGAGGGAGAGAAGGAGTACTTTCCTGGAATAGACACTAGACTTATAAACCCGTTTCCAGCAATTTGAGCTATACGGTAAAGGGCAGGAAATTAAGAGGAAATGTTGACTAACCGAAGATAGACACGAGATAATAGCTGAGTATATCAAGGACTATTACCATCTGTCCAAAAACTAAGCAGACAGATGGTTATACCGTTAATCGGAGATTAGCCGCCGACAACGATCATTTATGATCAGCATAAAGATCGAGGCAGCACAAACAAACAGAACTGAATGTCGTCGTTTTGAGTTTTTGTCACAAAGAAAACTGCGCAAGGGCGATATTAGTTCGCTTGTCTTTTTATATAAATTTCAGTTGATTTACAGCCGTACGCTTAATTTTGGGCTGTAACTTACACAGTGATTTACACCAGCGTCCAAGAAGAAAGAAGGAAGTTTGTACTCTTGCAGATTTAAAGAAGCGGTATCTATTGACGCACACGGATAAATTATTTAATTTACCGCGCAAAGAACAGGTGTCCCGGATAATTACCGCACTATACGAGCGGCTATTCATTAGAGAAAAAAAACTAGGAGCTTCTCCAATTTCTGTAAGTTACCCGCGCCATTTGACACCTTTTATACGAAAAACCACGCAAGAATAAAATAGCTGCCTCCGCGCTTGAAATAGTTCTACCATGGGCAATTTATCATTAGCCGACATTGTGTCTATTTTCAAACAGAGAACCATAGAAATGCGCGGGAATACACAGAGAAATAGATAGCTGCGCACAATAGGCGTTCCAACTTGTTTACGAAGAACTTTTTTAGCTCACGAATGTCAAAAATAGGTTGTTCCTCTTCCCAGGACACGTTTTGAGATAACAAAAACTGTTGACGTTGTTACAAGCCGCTTTGTCATAGATCTAACACCGTTTCGTTCACAATTATGGGCGATTTCCTCCCAGGTGTGGGAAATTAATTATGAGTAGACGCCGGTTCCCACCACGTAAACAGAGAGTAGAAATAGAGCTGAGCCCTTTGGTTTGTTCTAATTTGAAAACTATGAAAAATGGACTGGACAAAACGTCGGAAACAAATGGAATTATGCAATTGGGCATATACGCAAGATCTTAAAGGAATTGGCGTCGCTTGTGAAATTTCGGGAAAGATGGACTGAGGCGAGGGAGCCTTATTATCATATATCTACATTATTATGAGGAGGACATCTTTACCATAAGTGGTTTTTTGCGTTACTCATTTCAGGCTACCTGGCGGCAGAAACAAGGATTTTGGCTAATAGAGATCATTGAAGTTCTATAAACCTCAAACTAACCGATAGATCGAAAAACAGACAGCTGTTTCCGTCTATCAGGAGCAAAGAGTAAGTTCTCAACTTCTCCACGCCAGTTCTTCAGGTCCCTAGTCACGAGAAGTACAATTCTTGGCCGATACAGTAATTACCGTCCAGGGATCGTTTTTTGACAGCCGATTAGTTTGGAACGATAAGAGTTGGTATGTTTTTCAAGGCGACGAACAAAAATAGTCAGGAACAGGGTGAAGGACAGTGTTGGCATTTCAGACGAGGCAGAAGATCGTATTCGAAATGACTGTCCCAGGTGATTGATGGTGTTGAAAGTGACCAGAACGAACGCAGGAATTCCCGACCTGTGCTACAAGGGACAGGCCCTCAAGCGGATAAAGCCATTGACGTCTTTCCTATTCATATCTTTTGAATAAAACACAAAGTGTACAATGCTGACAGGTGAGAAAAACGTACACGCCAATCGGCGTAAGATTTACGATGCGGTAAAAAAGTCCCAGACGAACAGCCCCCGAAAAAAACCATATCTTGCGAACATCTCGGGAGATTTTGCCCTGATAAGGTGAAAATGCCATGAGCTGTACGGTTTTTAGTGGAGTTGACAAGATGGATGAGGCTGATTAAGACCGTAGCAAAAAATGAAACACAGTTCGGCGTGGACACAATTGACAAACAGTTGGTATTAAATGTCATGGGAGTTGGTCAGAAAAAGGGGAAGAAGATGGACAGCTGAGGCGAAAGTTTGTGATAAGAAATCTTTATTCTGTCATTCTCTGCCATTCGAGATTTTATGGTTCAAAGGTTAGTTTACTGCCAGATTTATCAAAGATAAACTTACATGAAAAAACTTCATTGGATAGAAGAGAAGGCTCTCTAGTTTGGATAAGACGGTCAGTTGTCCAAATTCAGCTGATCGGTACTCTCCAAACTAGAGCTCCGTCTCGACTGACCACTTCCAGAGAAGACAGTCGCCGAAATGACACTTGCAAGCTGTCTCGAATGACGCTTCCCTGCGGGACAAAACATCGTCTTAAATAATCAATCGTACAATTTTTCTTTTGGTCTTGTCTTCTTTCATTACACACCCGTATAGTTCCGTCAAAAACGGGAAGGAACTTCGTGCCGAGTGAGAGACAGACAGCGGATTCGTGCTGTACGAACACTACCGGGTTGCTTTCGTTCGGGAGATGACTAACGTGTCGCTGATCAAAGGAAAAGTCTTATTCAGGGGGCAACAGCGGGCCAAGATCCTTTGACCATGACTATAAAAGTGATTCTATGACTCTTTTTGACAAGCAGCCATGATTACTAAATTCTTCTTCTTTTTTACTACTTCATTATTGGCTCTTTCTGCTCCTGTCCAACTTGAGACCTCACCTCTTCCTGCCAATTATAGCGGCGAGCCTTCCAAGCTTGTCATTGTCTCCGTGTGCCTCTTGAATTCTACTTATGGAACTCGCTGCAAACATAGTATGACGGAAATTTACATAGAAGTACATTTTTAGACCACTTTATCGCCGTAAAAGAAGGAATTGCATCCAGACGGGCATCGCGATCGCCACAATATGAAGAGCAGCCAGAAGGACCGAACGTGGAGGATTACGAAGTGTCCTCAACAACAGATCCAGTAGAATCAGAAGGAAGTGGCGTCCATCTTCTTGAAGGAGTACACCAATTTCCTGAAGTTACGGCAGAACCGACCACGATCCATTGGGAATCAACAACTCCGGAATCTCGTCATGTCAATGAAACAACTACCGTAGCAGTAAAAAGTACTACAAAGCTAACAGGCAAGGTTTTCATGGTGAAGAAAATTGAATTTACAGAAGAATTCGTCAAGCAAAAGCTGAATACATTTGAAGGAGATTCAAAGCAGCTGATTCGCCTGTTGAAAGAGCTCCTTGAACAAAGAAAAGCTAGTATACGGACTACTACTGAACCTGGTCTACCGCAACCACGCGTACTTGTATTATATAACGGCACCGAAGCTCCTCCCACTACTACTACTTCGGAATTTGGAACGCATGTATATGTAGACGACACTACAACATCGCCTGCCACTATTGCTGAAGCTGAATCTGCGGAAGACCATGACGCTACAACGACAGCAGGATCTAGTGAGCATCGCGACTCCGATGAAGAAAATTTGGTCGAGGAAGAAGACAAAATGTGAGAAGCCCTCGTCCACTCATTACAATATTTTAGTACCATCGACGGCCAAGAATATTCCGTAAAAGAGCTGGAAGATGCCCTGGTGGAAGCTCTCCTCGTCGACAATCCTCAATAACCGGGAAGTTCATACAACATATCATTGCACATAAAGGGTTTTATTTACATTGTGTCATAGTTTTCTGGTGGCTGGCGATCTTTCCTTAGGTACAAGAGGAATACAGTGAAGAGAACATTTGACAGGAACATTACCACAAAGGCAATGAATTTGATCCAAATGATGATATTTTCCCTCTTTTGGAGACGTTTATGCCTAGAATTTGGTTGTAGCACTGGAAACAGCAGACATCTCAAAGAGGCGGTTTAAATTTAGTCCGATGGCGTTGATTCCAATTGAGGTGACACAGAAGGACATCTCGCCGATTACCCATTTTCCTGTACGTTTCATTAACAGATAGGAAAGTTACTTTACCGAGAAGTGGAAGGCGAGGAGCCCGAGGAACCTCAGAGACAAGAATGCTTAAAAGAAATGTTAATCCTAGGAGGCCAGCTACTCCAATACTCATCTGATATACTTGCACATGGCCATGAGATATCTTACCTTTTCCCCAGCAGACATGGTAGAAGGAAACAGAACCCCGGCTATGCACGTAGAAGTAATGATAAATGTAGGAACAATAAGAAAATACACGTAGAAATTGGAATGTCTAGTTAGAGTGAAGCCGAAAACAGCGAAGGAGTACTGATATCCGCTGCACAGATCTTGTTTTGCATCGATCTTGGATAGCGATAGGTCCCATTCTGCATTTCCCTGGAAACGAATGTGTGATAAAACTATCAATTTTTCTTTACACCCACTTGTTTGAAGTAGTTCTCTTGAAATTGTGGGATCAGCACCTGACGGTCAATGGCTGACAATCCAGAATCAAAGTTCATTGAACAGTATTGGGTGTCGTATGGGAATTCTGCTGAAAGTTTTCTTTTACAGGCAGAATGGGATACTCACATATGTCGCAGTTGCAAATTGTGTCGAATCGGGCTCTCATCAATAAGGTGGCGTTTCCATCGGGAGTAATCTGAATCAAGGTTTTCTAGCCGAAATGCTTCCTACAAGGACTTCGTTGCTGTCCTTTTCCATATCCATTCTGTGCACATCAATGCTAATGAAAAAAAATTAGATCAGAAGATAAGGTGCCCTACCTATTGTAGCAGAAAACATTGGGAATCCAAATCATAGAGGACGGCATGATCGTGTAATTGTAGCCAACTTCTTCTGGATCGAAGGCCAATCGAGGGTCGGTCCATGTCTAAAGACGCTGTCTTTGAAAATTTGGAACTTACAATGTTTACGGTTGCAATATAACTGGCGAGCTGTTGATTCTCTTGCTGAAAATGAAAGGAACATACAGTAAACAATTAATAGAATGAAATAAAGGCCTAGGCTTAATAATTGTCTATTTTGCATGGGAAATTTCTTGAGATCTATGCTCAAGTTGTAATTGTTTTTATTCGTAGCTTTCCTCTTTAATGAGGGCAGCTGAGACACTATTCCGTTTCCACCTTCAACCTACCACAGAATATAAAACAACTGAGGTTAGTCTCAAATAAACGTTGACTGCTTCTCCATCATATTCATAAGGGGAAGTAGTCCTGTCGTAGCTAGAATTTGTAAGAGAAGATACATAGGAAGAGGACGAAGAAAGGCTAGTACCAGTCCTTTTTCGAGCATTTTTTACAGCATTGGAAGTTGTAGCAGCGGATGCGAGAATATAACTAGATAACAGTGGAAATATTAAAATGATGACAAAAGTTCGCATGATTCGAATGGCGAATCTTTCTTTAGATCCTTTTTATTTGACTTAGCGCGACCAGGAGGAGCAAAGACAACGAATCTTTGCCACTTCAAAGAGTGTCGTTAGGTAAACTGGTATGAAAGAGGGGTCAAAATGCATTCGAAGCAGTCTAGCAGAAGGGCACATGAGGGCGGAAAACATCTCCTTTTCATAATGTAGGCGGTTTCTCGACCTGATATCCTTCCCGTCTAGGAAATGTTTACTGCTCCTGCCGTAAAATAAAATTTATGTGTACAACCGCCGACACCCGGTAATGACTTCTAGTAGAAGTTGCTCTAATGGCCAATTGATCTTGTGATTACCGGGCTGATCCGTAGGTGTCATTGTACAGATCCTCCCGACACAATTAGCTCATTTTCATAAAGTTTCCGCGCGTCTAAGTTGTGCTTTGCTCGAGGAGCAAAGATCGCTCTAAAAGTGGTGCAGTCTTTCTTTGCAGGTGCTTTTTCAGCTTGCATATGGATCTTCTCGGATTCTGCATGAGGATTCTCTGGACGATTCCGTTCATTATTGGCACTGCAGCCAGTGGTCTCGTTATTTATTTGAGTATTTTCCGGACTCCGAAGAGATACAAGAACAATGCTTTCTTTATGCGGGCTCATTCTTCTTCGGAATTTATTGCAGGGATTTTTGGCTGGATTTCCATGCCACGGTAGACGGTTTCCTTTAAAAAAACTCCATTTTTAGGGTAATTGTTGCCCCAAATGACATCGCCTTATCATCTTATGGTATCTGCAGTCTTCTTGGCCCTCAATTTTGCTATTATTCAACTTGCATCTTCTTGCAGTCCTTGGCAATTGCCGCAGCTATTGTTCCCATAAATATAGTAGTCCGTCTGTATATTCTCACTCGACAAGTACCTAAAACTTCGTCGCTGGTTTTGGTTACTGTAATATTAGTTGTTCCAAATATAGGATTACTGGTAAGCAGCCTTTAAAACCTAATTTGAAATTTTCAGACATTAGTTATTTCAATTTATGCTCCACCGAGTACAAAAGAATATTTAGTTACTATAGGAAAAATTGACTACTATACTTTTGAAACATATCCAGTCTACGGGTTTCAAAGTATAGAAGGCGTTGAGGTAGGCAATTCCTTTAAAGAAAATTCGTCCTTCAGTTTAAAATCTTCTACTATATCCTCCTCTTCTGCAGTGTCGCATCGTCAAATACCGCTCTCATCGTGAGAATGATTATCCTCAAAAAATTAAATGTCTACACGGACGCGACCTTATCTAATTCTACTGTAGCCCTTCAACGAAGAATAATCAAGGTCAATTCTGGGAACATTCTGCTCGAAGCTTTTTTAGCTGCTACATTGAATCTAATAATTGCCGTTTAATAATTTAACCCAATCAAATAATTAGCCAATTGGACTAGAAACGGAACTAAAAAATGTCATGTGATATTTTCAGATGCTGACGATGCAAGCTCTTCTACCAATTATTGGATTTCTTCCATCGATCCAATATTTTCTTCTACATCAAGAGTACACCAACAGTTATCTGATACAGTCGACTGTCCTTTGGGTGGATTCACTGTTTCCATTTTTGAGTGCTTTCGTTTATTTGTGGATGGTGTTGGAGTACAAAAGGTTGATATTCCGGAGGGGCGGGAAAGGTGGTGGAATTGGTACCCATTCCTCTCCCAGGAATCAGCAGCTGCCAGTACCTATTGTAGAAAAATGAATTTATTCGATATGTACAAGTTATGGACATAAAGATGCTTGACAATTTGGATGTCCTACTGCAGGACATGTTGCTGAATGTACAATTAGCAGGAATCAGTAAATGATGGGAGAATGCAAAGTTAATTTGATTATGCGCTGCCAGCTTATTTTTATACTAAAATTCAGAATCTCATTAAAAATTAAAGCGATGATGCATTTTCAAGTATTTTTAGCTAAACGATTAAATAAGCTTTCAATAATGGAAAATACCACAGTTGGTTTAATTAAATGAGCTGTGGCCTTTTGAATGCTCAGGAGATCTTGTAAATTACTATGACTCAGTAGTACGGCGATCTGTTGTGATAAATTGGACTGAAAAGGGTACTTGACAGTAATTATGATGTTTACCATGGCTCGGAAAATTGCCAATTTTTAGGCGCGCCATTTCGATGGCGCGCCATTTTCCGCCATTTCCGCCATTTTCCGCCATTTCCGCCATTTTTCGCCATTTTTCGCCATTTTTCGCCATTTTTCGCCATTTTCCGCCATTTTTCGCCAATTCTGTAATATTCATCATACAAAATGTGAATTTAATTGTTTATATTCTCCTATTTAATTTGTAAATATTTACATATTATTTTCCAAATGAAACTATTGCCAAGTATAAGCTTAAACTACTAACTGAAAACATCACAAAAAAATAAAACAGAAGGAAAATACATTAAAAATGAATCGAAAGTGCATAAAAACAAAAAAAAAACAAAAAAAAGAAACAAAAAAACAGAATAAAAAACGAAAATGGCGAAAAATGGCGGAAATGGCGGAAAATGGCAGAAAATGGCGGAAAATGGCGGAAATGGCGGAAAATGGCGGAAAATGGCGCGCCTAAAAAAATGGCGCGCCATCAAAATGGCGCGCCCAAAAATGGCGCGCCTAAAAATGGCGCGCCTAAAAATGGCGCGCCCAAAAAATGGCGCGCCATCGCAATGGCGCGCCATGGCGCGCCCGGCGAATTCCGAGCTATGATGTTTACCTTTGCTTTTATTTTTCCATACCATGTTCCGTACTGCTCGACGATAGCATCTATAGGAACAGATCATAGTAATCGTGGAGATTGCTCCATGGAGAGAGGTGATATGGATTATGATATTATTAAATGGCACTGAATTATTCTTTAATAAAATTAATAAATCTCACATCGATTGTAAAAGTTATGCCCAGTAACAGCAAATAGAGCAATAGGACCAGTGGATACAACAGCCGGTAATGATATCTGAGCCAGGAGGCAGCAGAAGTAGACAACTTGCATTTTTCTTCTCTTTTCCGACATCACTTTAGTCCCACAAGTCAGGAGATAAATTGTGGGAACAGTGAGCAATCCGAGCAACAAGAAGAATAATCCCATCAGAGCATTGACAATTGCTACCACGGTTTGTTCGCTTTCATGATTTAGGACAAATGTATGTTCATCCCAAAGAGCACTTGACTGGCACGGGTAATACTGAAAAAAAATAAATAAATAAAGTTCCTTTACCTCTTGATAGTGTTCTTTCGCTGGCTTTTGAATGGAAGGATACAGTACGCAAATGGGCAAAGTTAATCCAAGAATTAACACGAAGATTAGAAATATTGCCTTGGATTGATGATGATACGGAATATGGAACCAATTTTTCGATGGAAGAATCGCTTGCTGACGAGCGAAAAGCATCAGCAATACTGTGGCAATGTATCCTACATATCTACGTTTCCTGGTAAAAAATGGATCTTACCTCCTGCGCTGAGTAGAAATAACAAAAGCTGATAGAATCCATTAAAACCGGCAAGGGAGTAAAGCCCAGAAAGATGGACACCCAGCATAGGAAAAAGGAAGCTGGGGCTACCTAATAATGATAACTGAGCATCAAGATTTGAAGCACTGAATATTGTGGTATTTTTTGGGTTACGATGCTTACGCAATTTGGTGAAGCATAAGATACTCGCCAAAATCCTTCATACTTGGCGGTGTTCTCTTTTTGATCAGAAATACTCCGAACATATTTATAGCAAAGGTAAAGACGAATATTCCCCGCTGCACCCAAGGATAGTAACTTTGCAGCTCATCGCAACAGAAAGGTTTGCTGATATTTACATCATAATGAAGGTCGAAGGATATAATAGGCTCCGGGCCTTTACAGTCGGAAAACATGGCCGACTGAAAGGAATGAGCTGGAATCTGAAGTTGAGATAATTGCTTGAAATTGTAGGTGACCTGCAAGAAAAACGTGATAACGGGAAAGATCTCCTCGATCACTACGACAACCGACAAATTTTGCACGAAACGTGTAAATAAATAGAAAAACTACCAACAAATACTTTTTTGATGCCTACGGGTTTCTTTCTCCTCGGTGCAGCTAATTTGCGATAACTTAATAAAACGTCGAGTAGGTTGCAGTCTGTAGTAAAGAGCAACTGTGATTGGTGTCAGCACTTCTAGAAGGCCGGCTATATATGAAATTTTGGAGGACTTCTGTCACATCCCTGAAATGATAGCCCATTAGCCCCCTCAAAGTATACCTTTCCTTTTGGAAAACAACATGAGCTGTGGCTGGACTTTGTGCTCTGACGGGGAGACTTCTTCTCCGCGTGGTAAAATTATACCCGGCAATGTGGTAAAGGTCTTGCGATTGAAGAACCTGACCAAAGAGATGAACTTTTGTTTTGAGTAAATTGGGCTGTAAGAATCGGACATCAGCTTGCCGGATTTGGAATAGCAAGTACATTTTACATGCATTTATTTAAATGGGAAGTGAAAAATCTTGGGTAAGAGTCAGGAATTCGATGTCCTGGGTGGATGGATAAGGTGCAGAAGCTGGTAGCTGTATAAAATATAGTATTTTCTCCGGATGTAATTCCCTGCTTCTTCTATTATTGGACGATCTATTCGAACTCCTTAGGCAAAGTGAACTTGGTTATGCCTCGAGATTATTCCATTGAAGGAAATAAGTTATGTGTTGGACTATTACCAACATCCTTGTTTTGTTACTCTATCAATGGTTAACCAACAGTCCTGCTTTAAGTATGCTTAAAACCAGCCATGTTCCTATAGTGCATAGCGGTATACTCAGAGAAACATCCTGTCTCTGCTCTATAACAACAAAGACACATGATATTTCCAAACTCAATTATAAACCCATTCACTTGTCTGCGTGGAAGTAACTGAAAAAATCAAAGGATAATCAAGCTAAATGGGTACAAACGTATTTGTACGTCGAAATGTTTCTTGGAGTACCCCATTGATCCTAAATCGTTTGGTTAGTTTCTCTATTCAGCAGCTCCCCTACGCTTTTTTTTTGCATAAATGAGGTTTTGAAGTTCTCTACGGACATTTATGCAAGTGGACCGTCAGGCTATCCAGCTCGTTTTTTTTCTGAGGGCATACTGTTGCTGCCCAGATGTCATAATTGCACTGATCTCTCAACTTGTCCAGTCACGAGTGAGAAATCACAATATTTGACCTTCAATCACAACTAAATTGAATAAAACGCACTTGTTTTTATGACCAAATAGATAGCATAATAAGCTGTTTAGTGTTCCTGAACTACCGGCTGAATGAACTACTCTGCGAATCCTTACTTCGATCCTAATCCTGCATGGATGTTTACAATTTTAAAGGTCAGTTCATCCCAACTTCAGCTTACAGTATGACCCTTCAGATCGAATTGGCTGTTGGGCTTATAGCTGCTAGTGTATCTATCTATCTGTTATTGTTTCAAACTCCTGCGTCGAAGTCGCCTACTTTCGTAAAATTACTACTGTTCCACGTTATAGTGTGAGCTCAAAACTTTATCAAAAATTATAAATTTCTTTCAGAGGCACTGTATTCGAAATCCACTTCACTGTGTTGTCTCCCCTGGTATTTTATTTACCATACACAGCAATTGAATGTCCTGGAATTTGGACAGCCATAGGAATTTCCTTGGATATTCAAATAGCCGAGCATGTGCACCTGATCTCCGGTAGATTGGTCGAGAAAAGGAAAACATTGCGTTTTAGCGGCTGCCGGTGCTGTCTGTCCTTTATTTTATTATCGTATGGACATTCTCCTCCCACCGTATCATGTTCTCCATAATCGGTTCCTTCGATACACTATCTATGGCACCGCATACATTTGGTGTAACTTTATCTTAGGACCGTGCATCTATATGGTCTTAAATTATCAAGATCAAAAAACATGGAAAACCGAGTTATTTGATGAACTTCAAATTGAAATTCCTGGGTATTGGACCCCTGGAGTGTGGATATTTCGAATGAATGAAAATCCCTGGTCACTGATCAACAGCATCATGATTATGATAATTGTTAGCTCATCAGCTGTAATCATTTGCGTATCTATTTGTGTCATATTCATTACTGTCAAAGGCGCTACAAAGTTGATTTCAAACCAGTCGAGACGCCATCATATTCGGGTATTTTGGTCTCTTATGGCTCTGGTAACTTTTGTTTTTGCACATCAAATAGCATAATTTTAGGGTGTTGTTCTCCTAGTTGTATTTGTGGTAGACATCCCATTTTTTGTTTACGTTTTCTGGATAAAATCACCTAGATGTGATCTGATGAATTTGATCATAGTCCTCAGTGGAAGCGCCTATCCTTCAGCTGTTATTGCCTATATGTTGAGTTATAAACCTTACAGAGTATTTTTCAAAAGACTACTTACGGGACAGGTATTTTACAGTGTATTGTAATCGTATGTCCATTTTAGCCAATATCTTCTACAGTAAACGTCTCAGTAACTGCAGCCATGACGAGAAGACGACTCTCCACTCAAATTACGAGAAGAATGGACAATAACCAAGTTCTTTATTAAATAATTCTACGTCAATTTAAATCGCTCCTCAGTGTCAATATTTTGAATAAAAGCCATTAACCCCAATACGGCGTGTTGCAATTTTTTCGAGTCATAGACACATTCTCCTATCCTCGAAATTCTGGCTTCCAATTCACCACATCTTCTGGTATATTTATGAGCCTGAAACCGTCAAAATTGACACAGTAACGTGACTACAAACCTTCTTTTGCACTTCCCCGAGATCTTTTTCTGTGGCAATCAACTTTTGCTGCAATTTTGTAAGCTTCTTCCGTTCATCGACATCTCTCTTTTCATTTTCAAGGAGTATTAATTTTAGCTAGAAATTTGGAAACTCAAAAAATAATGTAAAATGTACCTGGTCATTTGATTTTTGAAGTTCTCCCAGTGATTTGAATAATGAAGCAATTTGTTGCCGGGAAGTGTCCAAGTTCCGTTGAGCTGTTGATGTATCATTAGCGCATTTATCTTTTTCTTCGGTCAACAATACCGCCTATAATTTCTCTTTAAAGAAGAGTGTCAAACATACAGCAGCTTTCAAGTTCCATATTTCTTCTTCCAATAAGTTTGTATCTTCCTGTCTTTTCTTATAGAAATCATCCATTTTGAGTTTAAATTCAACGATTGCCCTCTCTCTTTCATTCTCCGCCTTACTAACAGCTTTTTGTTTTTGTTGTAAGAGTGTGTTCAACTAAATATAAAATTGTAGAATAAGTTCAAAAATACCCGAGTTATTTCTCCTTGCAGCGATACGACTTCTCCTTGCATTGTTTCTTCCGTTTTCCTGAAGGATTCCCTTAATTTGGCGGTAATTTCTTCGATTTCTTGTTGATGAATCCGATCCTAGAAAGTAATTTCATTCAAAGAGGTGCTTACCTTCTTTTCAAGCTGTTCTTCCATTTTTATAATTTTCTTAATTTGCTCATCCATCATTCTTTCAAATTTCTCCAAGGTTCCTTTCTCTTCGTCTCTATAAAGTTGTTGCAATTGGGTTATGGTCCTTTTCTTTTCTTCTTCTGACTGGATGTAGTTTTCTTCAAGTGCCTGAAATATTTAAAAAGTAAAAAAAAAAGAAAAGAATAACCCGCCTTAACTTTAGCATGAAGACTTCTCGTTGTATTTGTGTACTCTTCTCTCATTTTGCCTATTTCCTCCTCCTTTTCCCTTTTATATTCGACAATAATTGCCTCGGATTCTTCCCTGATGGCATTCCTTTCATAATCAAGATCTTTTATAATTGTTTTCTGTAAAAATGAATATGAAATTAATTGAGGAGCTTTACCAAATTGGTGTAGGTAACATGATCGCAAAGAGTAAAGTCGAAATAATCTTCTACTTCTTGTTCCACTCTTTCCAATTCGATAAGAACAATGCTGCCATTTGCATATCCAACCGATAAGTGTTCTTCATTTAAAAACAGATAGGATATTTCACTGCCAACGCTATGTCGAAGAATATAAGGAAGATCCGGCTGTTTGAAATTCAACCCAATAATTTCTCCGTCATCCGTAGTACATATTAGCATTTTATCATTTCCTAAATTTTTTTATAAATGAAGGGTCCAATTTACCTGTCAATAAAGTCGAGGAGCAAGTAAAACTAATATCAGCAGCATGCATATTCAGCTGACTCAATTCCTACAAATATTCTTCAATTAAAAAAAATGAAGCTCCACTTTTCCATGTTTAATCCTCGTTACAATAAATTTCTCGTCAAGAAGATAAATGACTCCATTATACGTTGTCATATCTTTAAAACTTTTTAATTTATAATCCATTGTCCAGATAGTTTTTCCGGTGGCAATATCCAAAGCGAAGACTTCTTGTTTCAATGTAAGAATTATTAAATATTTTGTGTCCGTGGAAAAGACCATTTTTCGTACTTCCTGAAAATAAAAATACAAGTGAAGCGACTCAACCTACTCGTTTCATCTTCATTTTTTCTTCAACAACAATGGAACTGTCTTTAGTTTTGAAAATCATTAAGAAATTGTCTTTTAAAATTGCGATATGACTCCAATCAGCACTGCTACAAGCCTGAATACAGTAAAAATGAGAGGATATTCTGCTTAATTTGAGAATATTTTCCTGTGGAGAAATTTCCTTTTGAACAAAGCCGTCGATAGTCAAAAGTCTTGTCTCTATGCAATTTTTTCTTATAATCAAAGCAATTTCAGGCGATATCATGGAAAATAGGAGTAAATCCTCAATTTTATCTTCAACTATATGTCTCCTAAATTTTTACAATAAAAATATTAAAATAATTTAAAAAAACCACCATGTTTTTCTTGAAGTCACTATAATATTCCCATGGCCATCGATCGATATGACATAATGTTCAGTCGGATAACTTTGGGCAATTGTACCAGAATGTCGGGCTGCTATTCCATTAGCAGATGATTTTGAAACTGTCTCAGTGTACCTAAATAGAATGGCTTGTGCAATATAAAGGATTTACTTTAAAGAACATTCCATTAAAAGAGAGCCATCCGTATACAGCATAAAATTACCAGAATTATCAAAAGAAAGAGCTGGAGTACAAGTTGGATCATATTGAGGCATCTGCACGTTCCACATGTTCAGTAAAAATTATATGTATACCACAATAATTTTAGAAGAACTCCAATCAGGTCCCGTTGAAGTATTTTCAAAGACAACAATCATTCCATGTGGGAAAAGAATTCCGAACCAAGCATTGGTAGAAATAATGTATAGGACGTCATTGAAACTTTCCGTTACACTGGAATATTTAAAGAGAGATTTAATTGCTTACTTCTCATTTAATGATTTTAGATCAATAACTTCCAGGGCTATAGTTTCGCGATAAAGAAGAAGTTCGCCTTGTGTTGTTCCAAAACACATTGTCACATCGTTGGACCAATGGTGGCAGAGAACATTTGTGAACTGAAAATATATTTTAATACATCGAGCAGTTGTTTTTTTTTATTTAAAATAAACTTTAAACAGGAAACTTAAAAAAACTGGGCCAACCTTGATGTTTGAAAAGTTCTCTACTTTTCCTCCTGAACAGCGCATAAGAAAGGCATTGTTATCTCCAAGTACACACAAAACTCCTTCATCCGCAGGGCAGAATGACATCTGAATGTCAATTTTCAACATCTAGCCACTGTGCAACCTCCCAAATTGATGCTTTTAAATCTGTTAATATTGTCCCGCTACAATCGCTTTCTCCAGTAGATAAATTAAAAGTTGAAATGTGTACTTTATCATCTGCTGAAGACAGAGCAGCGAAAACCTGAAGAATATAAAGAAGTCTCCAGGTACATACCTCAGATCCTGAGGAAATCGCCAAAGCTTGAACTAAACTTCGTACGGATAAGGAAAAGTTCTCATCGAAAGTTGTTGTATTCAATGCGACCACCTTAGCATTTCCCTCATCTTCAACAGCTACCAAAAGAACGGAATGATCCGGTGATATGCAGGCGGACGATATCAATCCAACATAATGATTCTTGACGATGGGGCGATCGTCCACGAGACAAGTATACTTAACGAATTTATCCGAGGTAAAAACGACGGACTGCTCATGTCCATAAAAAGCCCATTGGAATCCACAAACAGGGATAGTTCTACTTTTTCCTTGCAAATTGCGCATATTGAGCTGTGTCTATTAGAGTTTCTGGCTTATTTTTACAGACTTTCTAAAAAAACGTTAAAAATTATGTATAAAACACACCTCAAACCAATCAGAATCGTAATTTTTAATTTTCTCTAAGACTTTGGGTTTCACGTGAGCCACAGACCAATGTTCCTTAGAATTCAAGGGCTTTCCTTCAATTTTTAAAGGTGGATCCTTTTTCTGCGTTTATTAGATTTAAAAAATAATGAAAACCAACCTTTCGAACAAGGCTCTTAGCCCGTGAATTAGAAGCAGGTTTTTTATCGGCTAACCTTGGCTCAGCTGAGCTATGCCGCCGGTACATAGAAGGTGTGCCGACACAGGAAATCCCAAGCATTGACGCATGAAGAAACTGGTCCCTTGATCATGTGCTTCCATTGAACCTAAACAAACTAGGAATAGGGAACTTTGTTGCAATTTCAATTCAAATAGAAACATTTATTTAAATAGGAAGTAGAATATATTTGGCAGATCTCTTATCACAGCAAAAACCATCAGAGAGTATGACAAAAGTTTACAATAAGCCGCTATTTTCACGGACGACGTATTTGTACTGCTGGAGGAGGCGGCTGGCCGTAGCTGCTTCGGATGTCATCAGTTCGTAGATTCGTTCTCCTGACGAAGTTTGGACAATAAGTTCCATTATATTTTCCCGGGAATCTTTCTTAACATTGCTCGATACAATCTGAAAAAATTTCTTAAATGTAAAACACAATATATTTCTACCTTGTCATATGGGAATTCTTCGAAGACACGATGTCCTCTAGGAGAAATCAAGCTGACTCCCTGCTTTCCAATAGACAGATCCAATTGAGGGAAGATAGTGCTCTCCGAACTGATGGAATCTAATTCGAATTTAGTTGAACCGAATAAAGGCCAGCGGGAGAGAATATCTTAAAGGAAAAATAAGATTTAAATTCCTTTATATTACCGAGGAAGGCAGCTCTAGCTTGAATAGGAGACATGTGCATTTCCGAGCTGGCCAGGCGCCTATTGACTCTATCCGCCCAATTTTCTGGATACATTATTCGCTGATCCAAAATTGGTGCAGGGATCAGGGCTTGCAGTGTTTTTCTATTAAAAAATTATGATAATCGAAATGGTATCTTACCCAGTGATTGTAATATGCCGACCTTGATTAGCCGCCAGATGGATCAAAGCAGCGATCTGTATGATATCATCGGTCATCGAAGCACTGATTCCACCGCTGCTTGATAAATTCACAAAGAAACCAAGTAGATAGTCAGGCAGCAGCTGGAATATAAGAAAATTTAAAGAAAAATATAAGAAAGCTACCTGGAAGAACATAACTTCGATGAAAATAGGATTATCTAATCGAAGCGGATGTACCCAAACAGATCTACGCAGCATAAAATGGAATGGAATTTTCTTATGTTCCATTTCTGTGCAAATATCCAGAATATAATCTCCGTTAGAGCAATAGAATGTACGATTATCTAAACAATATTCTGGTTTGAAAAATGACAAACCTGTTTCAGTTACGTAGCACAAACTGAATTCCTGCTGCTCAGCCGGACTTCGAATATTCATATCATTACAAATTTCTTGAATAATTTCCTCAGCAACGCTGACTATTTTTGTACTGATGACTCTTTTATGTCCACCAGGAAGACCATAAACTTGTCGCCTAAGATTTCTTCCACTGGTAATTTCCTCCACTTCTTTAGCTCCAAGGAGATATTTTCTTCCACCGTGTTGGAACGTCTGACGAAGGTTTTCTAAGCAAAGTTGGGCTACTCCTAAAATGTGGGATATTCATAAATTGTCGCAAAGGCCTACCATGGAAGTTTCTTCTCATATCCTCAGCATTTTCACTCAAGTAGGCTAGAAGGTACGGTTTTAGAGACAAGGAACAGTCATAGTACGCAGTAAGAATAACAAATAGCCGCCATCCTCGGGTCCAGCTATCTCGTCTATAAAATGTTTTAATAAAAAAGAGATAATCCTACTTGGTAGATCGATTAGTTGTTGTCTGTTTCATAATCTGACAATAAACTTCATCCTTGAGCTCTGGATGATTGTTACAGATGTAGAGAAGTCTGTACACAACGTCAGTAATGCTTTCTCCTCTCTTGATAGATTCATCCCCCATGAACATCATGATACCTAATAAATTGTATTGTTTTAAAAAAATAAGTCTCACATTTAAATGCGTTAACAGCCAATTTATCCAGCTCATTAGATTCTAGGCGAAGGAGAGAATGAGACAACGGCTTGTCACTCCATTTAACCATCTGGGCAGTTTCCTGCCAGGTCCATTGTTTTTCTTTAAATTAACAATAAAATTAAAGAAAAGAAGCTTACTTCCTCGACGCATTGTTGTGTCATATCCTTTAGGGACACGGAAATATTTCATAGCAAAGGCCGTCATATTTCGATCCGCTGGCTCTCTTTGGTCAAATTCATCAAATTCGTCTAGGTAACCATGATAGGAGCCTTGTTCCTAAAAATCGATATAATATTAAGTAAATTGAAGGACCAACCCGTTCAGAAACGGATAAATCATCTCGATATAAGGGGAGTGGCGGCGGTTGTGATGCTTCAGCTCCCTGAAAATATCCCAGGTAATATTTGCTGCTTATGAGAAAAAATAGGGAAAACTAAAAACTTACAGTGTCGTCGATAGGCACAACATATTCAGCTGGTAAATTACCAAATCGATTATCAATTTTACCATAAAGCCAGGAATCTGGAGATTCTTCTCCATCTGGTTGTCCAACCTGAAAGCTGACTAGTAATACAGGGTATCGCCGCGATTTGCCATGAATGGCAGTTGTTTACGGTATTATATTGCGAATCGAGCGCAATTGCATTATCATTTTATATCAATGATAAAGGATTAAAAGTAACAAAATAGTGTTTTACTAACCAATTCAATAATATCTCCTTTTGAGAAGGATAGTAAATTTGGCTGGGTTGTTACATAATCGGCCACTGCGCGGACAAACTGTCTTCTCTGAATAAAATATTATATTTTTTAATTTTTTATAGAGAATTACCTTAGTTGTTCCGTAGAGACATTTTTCTATTTGTTCACTAATTTGTCCAGCCATTGGAGTTCGCAATCTAATGGAAATTCCGCTCCTGGCATGGATACAAACAGTATCATCGCTTTCCAAGGTGGCTTCTGCGATATCCGAATATCTAAATAGATAGTATAAGAAATGCGGAGAGACATACGTAAGTTGATCCTGAACCTTGAGAGGATTCTCTTTATCCAATGGAGTATGTAACAGGAGGCGGATTCCATGTTCTCCAATAGACAAAAGAACAGAAATGGATTCATCAGATCTCTCTTCAATAACCTGAAAGAATTGCACATTATGAGATTAAATGAGCGTACTTCATATATTTGACTGAAATAGAAAGGCCATTTTCTAGCTACATTAATGATTTCAACTTTAATAGAAGTAGGAATTTCGTGTTGTCGATTGAGCATCTCTGGAGGGATGTTGTTTTGCTCTATAATATTCTCATGTAAAAAAAGAAGGCAATCTTACTGAGAACAGCAGCAATATCATCTCTTTCATATGCCCTGATTCTGTAAGCAATGGCCCTTCGGCAATCTTCAATAATTTGAGCAAAGATTTGGTCGATGACTTTGATTTCTTCTAATTGCTCGTGAGGATAAAACATCTGAAATGGATAATCAAAACGGAAATTGGAAAATGTACCTCCTTTCGAATGGTCAGCTTCCACGGCTGTTTGACATATTTCACAGCTGGTTTTTCTTCTTTCGGTTTAAGAGTACCGTTAGTTCCATTTAACGGAGGGAGGAATACGGGAGCCTCTTTAAATCTTTCTTGCAATTCTGGTGGTCGGTCAACTTCTCCATCATAAATCCATTCACTTTGCTGCGGCTGCTGAAATTACTCGTTGTACCTGCGATAACCAGGAAAAATGTTAATTATTAGTACCTCCACCAATTGTAAATAAAAATTATCCGGCTCTTCAGGCACAGGAAAATATAGAGTGTTTGGCTCTTCGGGAATGGTCACTTCCAACGGCGATTCTTCAACAGGAATTGGCTTAGGTGCTGGCGGTGGAACATAGACAGGTGGTTTAGGACGAAATATTTTAAATTGCTCCACTGGTGGAGGAAGATGCTGTTAGGTGTTAGTAAGGCAAAGCAGTTAGAAATTGTTACCTTTAGCTTTTCGTTAAGTTTTCGCAAAGCTTCTTTTTCCCTAGCTTGGCTTTCTTTCATCATTCCCTTCTCTGGTACCTTGAATTTATGCGGATCTGGCCGTTCGCTATTTGACACTGTGTTTCTGATGACTGGGTCGACATATTGCTCGTAGGGGATGCGATTCAGTCCCTGCAGTAAAAATAAAAAATGAAAAACAATCAAAGATCTACCGATTTTCTTTCAGTCATCGGAGATTTTACTGGAGATGTAACTGTCGCAGTACCATTGAGTTTCGACGGATTTCTGGACAAAGCGGGAGATGGCTGCGGCCTGAAAAGGCACTTTTATCAAAGAATTAGATGCACACTTTGGTCGAAAGATCTCAAATTGAGTTTATAAAGTTCATTTTTGAATTCTGACGGGAATGCCGTTGCTTTCATTGGTTTTTCTCATTATTAACTTGTTTAGATAGATTATACCTGTTTTGTTGAAGAACTGCTCTCATATTGGAACCGTCAAATCGTGAAGGTGGAGGACCAGCTCTCCTCTGAAACGTACAATACTTGAAAATAATACAAAATTGGCTGTTGGAATGTACTTCCACGAAGAATTTGGCCCGGAATCAATATGCAAACACAGAATAAGCGGACAAGGCGATAAGCATTGGGGTAAAAGATACATCATGAAATAGCCTCAGTACTGATAAGAATCCGTACGGTTTAGCTAGTGAATTTTATCACTTCTTTACAGCCCACCGGGGGTTTTACACGTGTTCCCTGCCATCGATACATACCAGCATTGGGGTTCTGGGATCAAAGCTACTATCCGGAGAGTGGCTTCTCAAGAATTCTTCGTCATGATCATAGGAAAAGCGTCGTCTGCCCAGAGCTTTTTGTCCGTTTGGCGGAAGAAGCTGAAACAAATTTTGAAGTTGCTATTTTTCCTTACTCCTTTTCTCGAAACATGGGCCAATGTTTGAGGTGAAGTGATGGGATACATTTGGCCATTTTCTGAAATATCTTATCACAATTTTTCATGCCAGATACCATGAATTTCCACTGGCATCATCACAACAGTTGGTTGATGTCTTCCAGGATTGTACTCCTCTTGTCCGTATGGAGAAGCAGGGATAGGAGACATTGGATATCTCAACTCGTTGACGGATATCGTTGGGAAAGCTTCTCTTCTTCTTGGAGGAGTTCGATCCACAGATGATTCTCTAATTTGACTGTAGGCGTTCGATCTCTGCGACATGTTAGCATCTGCCCTTGGTAGACTCCTGGCACGGCTTCTTGCTGGACTGTCATATGAACGATTATTCTGAAATATTCAAAAAATGGAAAATGAACGAAGGCTCACTCTGTCAATGTAATCATAACGATCAGCTGTTCCATATCCATTGCTTATTCTCGTTTGATCCGGAGGAGTATAATATCCAGCAGGCGTTGTGTCGTATTGTGGACCATACGGGCCTCCCTTGATAGAAGCAGCAATTTGCTGCGGTGTAGCCGAACTGTTTCTCATTTCTTCGGGAGAGAGGACCTAAAATTATTGTGTTCTTTCAATAAAAAAAATCAAACCTGCTCAAAAACTTCATCCAAAAACCTGTCGACATCTCTATTATTTTCTGGAACAGGCATTCTTCGAATTCTTGATGCCACGCTCATTGTGGAATATTCACTGGGGATGTGGTTTCCTCTGCTAGGTGCTCTTATATCTTCAACAAATCTTAAAAACCAAATCTCTTCCCAGCCGAAAATCTACCTGTCATTGTCAACAGCGGCATATCCAGCAAAACTATTATTTGCACTAGAATTCCAAGTTTGTTGGGAAGCTGAAATTGATTTATAATAATAAAATCAATAAAAAAGCTAACCGTTTGCAGGATCTATGGAATAACCACCCTGAACATGTTGCACGGCGTACCCGTAACCATTTTGAGGTACCATCATTGGCTGTGGCATCATTCCCATTGGAGCCATCATTTGTGGTTGCATCATGAACGGAACATATTGTACATATGGCTAAAAATATAAATACCAAGAAAGTTACAGTATTTACCACTTGTTGAGGCGGATACATTCCATAAGTTTGATTGGAATTGGGCATTGGCGGCTCGGACATTGGTAGCGGTGGCGGTGCATCGGCAAATCCTGGTGGACAGCGCATAACTTTTGGTGATTTTGCAACCACAGCCGGTTGTTCTTCAACAACTTCATAAGGCTTATTCCTTTCCAGCTCCGGGCTATCTATTGGCTCAACATTTCTATTACCCGAAGGCTTTCGAGCTTTCTCTGTAATCCACAAAAAGTCGAAGAAAGGCTGTTGGCATACGTTTCTTTTGAATTGTAGTATATGTATAATCATCGTCTCCATAATTCTTCTTTTCATTCTGAAGGATTGGCGGTTCTGTCATTGGAAGCGGTGGCTGGTCATAGTGATCCGACAGGTCGACACGGGAATCATATTCATGTCTGCTGCCATTGGATCGTCGTCGTCGACGCTCTACCAAGGGAGACATCGGCTTCTCTCCGCGACGCTCCTTTCTCTTTTCTACAGGACTCCTAAAAATAAAAATAGCACAAAAATTTAGGAAACTTACTGTCTGGCATAGTCTTGAATTTTTTCTGGGACAGGCTTCTTTGCATTCATTGGAGGTACAGTTTTTTCTGTGGAGAATGTCAAGAATGTTTCCCTAAAAAGCACATTACCACAAGCGATATTGTTACCTTTTATTTTCCAGTTTACCATGTTCCAATTCCGACAAAGCGTCGTGGAAGAAATGACACCCCGCAGCGGATATTATCTTGTCATCTTTTTCAAATTCTATCGTCCAACCGGAAGGATCCCCGATTCCTCTATAAAGTAAATTTCTTTTAAAAAGAAATAAATTATACCTTTGCCGAAGAACTTTATTAGCGACGTCGGCATTTGACATCCAAGAATGAGCTTCAACGGCTTCTTCGCCTTCTTGCCCTTGGATAACATTGACCACAGGATTTTGATAACTATGGAAAGCAGCAAGTTCAATAAGAGATGGTGGAAGTTGACGAGCAGTCTGAAATTTTTGGAGGTAAGACTTAAAAATCGATAGCATAAAGAACCGCTGCGGTCAAATCGTTGAGGTAACGCTATGGGAAAGGGACGCTTACCTGGCTGCCTTTGACTTTGAATCGTCTCTGAAGCAATCCTTCCAATTGGTTTCTAGCATTTGCTGGAACTGTTTCAAGAAACCTGAAATTTTCATCATTTTCGAAAAAACCAGCCCATACCCAACAATCATTGGAATAATATTTTCCGTCGGAGGGAAGCAAGCTAGACACATTTCAATGAGTCTGTACCCTCTTTCCGTCGCGACTTTATCTTTATTTTTGTATGTTTGATTGCATAATTGAACGTAGATCTCGTCTCTTTGGTATGGGTTGATTATCCCCTAAACAAGTTTAACTGGAAAGTTTATTGCCTACCTGTTGAACAATGTATCTACCCAGATCATCCAAATGAATTTGCTTTAATTTCGTGTCATTCATATATTTCAATATGAGTTTAAAAATTTCCAGCGACATTCTGAAGTCCAGATCATTGTCTTTGTGTATAAATGGAGTGACAATGGGCTCACGGCGGACTTCAAGCAAGTGCCCCTATAAATGTGTACATTCCTAGCCTCAATTTTTAAAATACCCGATAATTTTGTTCAGCGAATTGTTCCATGGATATAGGTTTAATAGTTATTCTTTTCTTTAAAGGATTGCTCAAATATGTTGTGGTAACTTTCGTTTCCAATGTTTCACAGGTCCTGAAACCATGTTTTGCCAAAAATAAACAAAGAACTTCATACCTAGAAGCAGCTCTTTCAATAGCTTGATTGGCTTCTGGAGACACATCCAAATAATCGGTCATTGTAGTGGCCACGGGGACTTCTTGGTTCTCAGTAGGATCCTTCAATCCCAAATGGTAAGCCTGAAGTCGACGATTACGACGGCTAGGTAAACCGAGCTTTTGCAGCATTTCTTCCTTCATTATAGCTGTTTGTTTCCTTTAAATCAGAAAATTAACTCAATAAAAAGTTCGTTTACCTAGCTTTCCAACCACGTAACCCTGCTTGAAGTGTAATCGTCGCCTTCCGGATCTTCAAGTATTTCTTCCTGGCGACATAAGCTTTGACTGTTTTCTGTACTACAAATCCTGCCCTTTTCCTGATTTTTTCTCTATCAGTATCTAGTTTTACTGCCAGGCGGTCACGTAAAAAGACATAGTTCCTTCCTGAAAAAAACAGCTTTCTATAGGAAAACGATCGCCTACCAATCTTGTAATCCATTTCGAAATCCTCTCCCTGTCCTTCCAAAATGTCTACAATAATTTCTTTTTGCTTTTGATGCATGGCAACATCTGACAGAAGCAGACAACGGTATCGTTGGGTGAAAATGGTAAAGGGAATTCGAATAGGATATCCACGAAGCCGGAAGAGGAGAAGATCGTTAACACAGAGACATTTCAACTGTCGCGATACTGTCGGAAGGTCAAATCTGGCCGGATGCCGTTCATTATTAGACTTTACGCATAGGATGTAACGAGAGGACCCGCTGTAACGTGACTTTATTTAAACAAAGTATTAAAGGCTACCTGAGGAGCTTCTCTGCCATCTGATTTGCAGTCTGGATCCAGATCTTTGCATTAAAAATTATATGATCCATGTTTTCTTTGTAAATTGGTCGGAAGAGCATAGAAATAATCTGAAAAAATCTAAGAATAACAAGGAGAACTTACGGAGCTTTGACTTTCAGCCAGGAGCCTGATGAAAGTGGAGGAGACGGTCCTCTTGTTTCTATGAACAAAATCATTGACTGTGTACCAAGTGGTTCCAGAAAAATGGCGAAGAGAGAATTCGAGACGATCTTTGCTTCTCGCCTTTCCATAGAGTCCTTTGTCTATGTGATTTAGGGTACAGTGATTGAGATAAGATTCATCCGAACCCTGGAATTCGTTTTATCTTGTTGGATTACCGCTTACCTTTGGGAATTTTGACTCGTCGTCAAGGAGATTCAACAGTCCGTATGGTTTCTTCATTAGAAGATCGGCAACTTTTAAATTATCCAACGTAGAAGGATTCTGAATTAAACTGTCGACAATAAAGAACTTGGATTACCTCCACAGGGGCATGCACCCCTTCCCTGATATAATTTTCTATTGGCTCATAGAAACTCTGCTTGATAAATACGTTAACCATCTTTTCATTAACTGTATTGATAAATAATTGTTCCAATCCGTTGTTATTGTATTTCTACAAAGATTTTTCTTTGAGTAAAGCAGTTTACCTCAAAGCCGTACATGTCAACGACGGTGATACAAGCCGTCGAATCTCTACACTTGAATTGATGACTGATTCTACCGAGAATCCAATTAAAGAGTTCTTCATAAATTAACTGAGCAAGAGAATCTCGAGCATCGAGGGCTTGCCCCATATCATAAGCAGTAGTTGTGCTACCTTCTTCTGTTTTCTAAAAGGAAAGAAGCTATAAATTATGGAAAATCATACAATTGTTTTCTGGACAAAAGATTTTGACCAGGTGTCATGTTCCACTTCCAGGAGGAAACTAGCCCACTTGACTTCGGTATCATTGCCTATTTCAACGCCCAGCGAAGGTTCATTAGGAAGCTGAATAGAATTATTGTAAAATAAGGAACATTTACAGTTCTCTTCTGTCTAAAAAAGATGTTTCCAAGGTGAAGAATAGCCGCAATCGTTTTGTATATCAGAGCCCTTTGTTCTTCAGTAAAACCAACAAGATCAAGAGCTGCTTCAAGTTTATTGAAATTTTGTTTATCTGCAGCATAAGATTCTTGAACTTTTCCCTAAAAAACATTAAAAATAAAATAGGAAATATTTTACCTGATTCAGGTAAAAGAATTTCTGTCCTTGTTTCATTCCCATTGCATTTTTCTGTTCATGGTTAAGGCCATTTAAAACTTCGTAGAAAATATTGAAATTTCTTTCCCCTGGCTTTTGCGAGACAACTTTTATAACTTCAAGTGGCGTTGTTGTTCGAATATTGAGCCCAGATAGTGTGTAACTGGAATAGTATTGAAAAAATTGATGAAATTATTTACTTTTTGTAGAGAAAATCAGCACAATAACCAAATCTTGTGGCGGAATCATTTTTTGGAGTTTTACAACACGCAAAACTATTTAGAATCGTTTGAATAGCAGTGATCTGGAAGAGAAAGTCAATTTTGACTAAAGTAAAGCCTACTTGTTTAGAAGATACTCTGCTTTCCTGCTGTGAAACCAAGTAGAGCATGACATTGTGAGCATTGAATGATTTCCCAGAGCCAGATTCTCCAGAAAATATGATATTCTCACTGTCGGAGCCAGCTTTGAGCGAGGACAAGGCGTCTCTAGCGATGGAGTAAATGTGACTGGAAGGAGTGTTTACGAGGGGTCACACATGTCAACCAACGCTGTTGTGTTCTCTCCTTTGTATTGGGAAATAACGGAATCGTCGTAGATTGGGTATTTCTCATAGGGATTGAGGACTATCAAATTGTCGCCAACATGAGTCTAAAGGGAATTCAAAGAAGATTTTAGAAGAAGTTACATAGATTCGTTTCCTTTCGAACCTCTTCTGAATTGCGTATAACACTGATGTTTCCGATGGATCGTCGATGAAGGCTAAATTCTCTTCGGAGGGTTTCCCCTCCATTGCTATGTCTTAATTTTTATACAGTAATGAATAGAAGAAATGTCGAGAAGATATAAACAGACTGGTCGATTGGCAGTTATGCGGGGATTGATCTAATCGCAAGAAGACTTGGCAAGAACTAGCAGTGTACTTTTTTTGAGAGAAGAAGGGAGAAATCGACGATGATTGTTGCGGCCGCAAAGGAATGCATTCCTGTTAATTCGCTCCAATTACTGGTATCCATTTCCAGTCTCGCTGCTTACCCGTTTCGCTTACAAGGCGAATGAAAGCCGTTAAATAAAATTGTGGGAAGATGTAATTGGAATGCAGAGAAACAAAACGCCGCGATAAATCTTCTCAAAAAAGGGTGTCAGGAAGCGCTGAACTGTACATACAGGGATTAGCGTTGACCTTAGGTACAGGATCGATGTAGGTCGATGGCGCGGGAGGGGTTCACGGTCATTTCATATCACCTAATCACACACAAGAGAGGCATCCTTCTCCGAGAATATTCGATACTCCTGTCGTAAAAGGGATCGAAGCATTTCACACCCAACTGAACACTTTAGAAACGATAGAATTTATATAGAGAAATCAGAAATGGAACATTACCATGTGATACCTAAAATATCATAATGAACACATAATCACTTGTACCACATCAATATAAAAGTTCAAGACAATTTCAAAGGTAACTTTAAATTTTAGTTAAAAGGAAAATGGATAATGTTCGAGAAGAATCATTTTTTGTTTACTTGGAAAAGGATTAGGGGAAAATATCTTCGTAATCGTAAGCATGACATGGGTAACTCCCAAGAAGAAGTATAAATATTAAAAGGGTTAGAGAATTACCCAAAAAGGTAGCGATGAAAACATTTTCGATATTCAAGGGAGGTAAGACATAGATTGAAGAAATTGAAAGTGTGAAACGGAAGAAATTTTGCAGAAGGTCGACAGGATGGCAATACTGGGTGAGCCTCACTTTGTCTTGTGGACTACTATTGCATCCTGCAAGACACGGAGCAAGTAGGCTGAATTGCCGATATTTATATCGGCAAGAAATGGTTGGCTAATTTTGGTTTCGTAACGGAACCGGGCTATATAGGAAAGTACCAAATTGACTAGATCGTCATGTTCTATGGAGAGTTCTCCGGCAGCCTAAACATTATTTTATGATTCACTTCGAAATATTCTTACTTTCAAGACTTTATTGCCTTGGATTAGCAACCATCCACGGCTGTTTGGTTCGCTTTGGATCCACTCCAAGGGTTTATCAGGCAAATGGGTCGGACCTGCCTGTATGTAGTAAGATCCGGGGCTATAGGGTTCCTTTTGGTGTATATGGCAGTTATTATTCATCATTGCCGGCTGTTTCGGCTTGGGGATTGTCTCCTCAATAGGGGGAAAGTTTCCATCATCGCACACAAGATTCTGCGGTTCAAAGTTTACGTTTTTTTTTAACACTCCTTTTTGGGAGAAGTTCCTCTTTCTTTTCTTTTTCTTCACCGCTGCGAGGCAAAAAAATTTTTACGTTATCCACTTGTATAGCACGTGGGCCGATCACTTTAAGGAATTTATGGCTGGATGAGACTTCCTTGGTACGTTGAACTGCCTTCGCATAATCCATTGTACCTGAACTAGTTTGTTATTTGGGATGAAGAGAAATGAAAATAAGCGGTTGGGATAAAATGGTCGCTTGTTTTTGTTGCACAAATTTGATAAAAACGCGGCTAAGATACAAGGAATATCAATGAAATTGAAATAGTCTCGATTGTTAAAATGGCGGTCGATACGATTCGCTTTATGTATCGTGTGAGACATCCCGAGGACGATACTAGAGGGACTTGGGCGGGTTACAGCAGGCTGCAAAAATTAAGTTTAACCAACTTCGAGAAAAAATAAATAAAATATCGGAATCAGCGCAAAAAGTTACGTCGAATGAAGTTGGTTTTAGCCATATTCATACTTTCTGCGAGGAGTAATCGCTAAAAATACGAAAGTGCAAGTGCAGTCGTTGCGGGACCACTTAACTCGGGCAGCCAGTCCCCCAGGGTTCCTTTAAGACAATATATGTATTACCCTCACAAGGAGTAACGATCTAGGTACAAATACCCCGAATATTATGAGCGTCGTTGGATGCATTCTGGAGGTTCACAATACATGCTGAAATTTTCCATTATCTTGTGTCGACTCCAGGTTATCCCCAAATTACAACGAAACTCCACAATCTCAAGTCCAACATGCCCCGTACATTAATCCGATTATTCCGCGTAAATGGCCAGGATTTATCTTATTCCATACATTCTTTTAACTAGTCATGAGTTCTGTTTCAACAGTTTTTTTTCAGGAACTGCCAGGATATTACACGAATAAGAACAGGGGTTTTTTCTCGTTACCATCAGAAAAGCCTACGTCTTGCCACTTCTCATAAGAGCGGAAAGATGTGACAATTCTAAAGGGTTGGAGAAGCTTAGGATAGGGACAGCGGAGACCGCTCATACCGTACGAAGAACCTCTGTCTTGCCACTAAATAATCAAAGTGGGAAAGACGGAGTTCTCCGAGCGGGATAGAGAGCCAAGTGAGGAGAGGTCGTCGTTGTTGCCATGAAAGGGGCGGTCAAGGGAAACAAAAGCGAACTGTGGAGCAGCGTCGGTCAAATCGATATATATTGAATCATTTGTCGTGGGAGAGTCTAGAACTTTTCCTTCCTTTTATGTTGACAAGCCACAACGGAGAAAGCGGCGGCTAGTTGAACTGCTAAAAGGAAAGGGGACGGTGAGTAAGAGTCGTTGCACTTTTCCTGCAAAGGGCACTGGCGGCAGTTCACTGACGAAGGAAGAGCGAATTGAAGGGTCTTTCCATCTCTGCTGGGAGCATATTACTTGCCACTTTAATTTTATCAGTGGGCAAGGGCATATACCCCGAGCTGAGGAAGGAAACAGGAAACGGGAATCGATACAGAGGACTGTCGAGATCAAGGGAAGGCGACCGTCTTTGAAGACAAAATTGATTGAAATAGGTAATAGTCTAAAGCGAAGACTCCGACGCGTATCTCTAGCAGATGATTTTCTTGCCGGTCGCTTCTTATGCAACATTTCTTGGCAATGTGCCATCTTCCCGCCAGATGAAAAAGCACAACATGCAACACATTGTTTGTGATAGAAAGAAGCAGAGACGTAGCCACGTGTCCCCTAATAACCAATGTTTATCAGAAAAGGCTAATCTTGAGGACAGATCCGTGATATCTCTCAAGTAAAATGAAACAACCAGAAATGAGCAGGTTTTGGGAAAGCGGCTGGCCACTTGGTGACGTTGCTAGGTAGTAGACTATGTGTACTGCGGAAAGAGCTTCTATCTGTCAAGAAATTGAGAAGTTGTCCCTTCTCCCCTCGATCGCCAAACTCTTCCCAATTCAAATCTTCTTTGTTTGAATATTCAACAGCTGGCCAATTCAAGCGGTCTTTTTAATTATGAATTTTATTTTGTGAAAAAATAGCCAAATGGCTGTAATAACTTGTGCGAACGGAGCGCGGGATGGTAATAAAATGCCGGATAGAGAGGCAAAGAATTTTAAAACCACCGAAAGAAGGCAAACAACACAAGTTGGAAATAAGAGGTCGGCAAAAAGAGGCAAGATATCTGGCTGCCAAACGCATATCAATCGAAGACGAGATAGTCAGCTTGACCGCCGGGAGTAATGGGGAAATTGACCTGAACTTTCGTTGACTTGATGCAATCTCGGTCACCTCCGCCTCCTCAAAACCTATCGGCTTGCTGCCTTTGTAAAATGTTAAAGCCTTTATTCGACTCTTTTCCTTGTTCTTTTTCCACGTAATAGTGAAGGAAGTCAACAGCAGTAAAATAGTAAATCCTGAAACGCATATTTTCTGTCAACAAGTCGACTCACCGGAGAGGAAAAGATAAGTCCATAGGTTAGTAGAACATTTGGAAGCTGTAGGGCAAGTACTGGATGGTGGAAAAGTTGTGGCTTTTGGTTTGACCGCGGCGAATCTTTTTGCAAGTATCGGACACGCTCGCTTGCAAAAATGCAATTTTACCCGGATATCTAGAAACCGTTTTTGGTAGAAAGACTGTTCCACCTTACCTCGTATCCCGATCACGTAAGTATTGAGATTATTGGACATGGTCTCCAACTTTTTCTCAATTCCATATGGCAACTGACGAATCGCGGTCAAATCCGCTTGAAAAATGCTTGCTGTAAAATCATTTTGAGCCAAATTTCAATGTTTACGTGTGTTGTTTTTCCCTGAGAATTCCAACAGGACACATTTTCCGGTGTATATCTAAAGAAAAATTCATGTTTGGGAGGTAGAGAAGCGAATACCGTGAAATTTTGGCGGGTGTGATGGCACACTGGCCAGGAGCTTTGGTAGGAGATCACAAAAGATGTTCCGAGGTCCCTCTAGATCATTTAAATCGAGGAAAGAGGGTAAAAACGTACCAAATAGCCGATGACCTCTCGATCAATGCACCGGCGGCAATCCAAGATCTGACCTTTGGCCTGAGGACAGAAGACAAGAAAAGCTATGCAAATGTGCAATGGAAGACAAAAAAAGAAACCTCGGAACATCAATTGGCAAGCTGGTAATAGTGGATAATGGAAAAGACACTGAGTCAAATATTTGCTGGTCGAATCGTCATTTAGACAAAGAAGTTTCCCCTTTCCTCAGATGTGCGGCTTTGCGCAAGTTGCAATTGAGACGAAAACAACAAATGTTTCATAAGGATTCCCTGTTGTGAAATCTTTTTGAGGGCAAAAGGTAGCAGCCACTGTTGCAACGGATTTATTTCATATCACAATCATTCAGTTCTCGGGAGCAGTGACTTCAATTTCAGGAACAGGACCGGTGGCTGGAGATTCGCCCAGGGGGGCTCCTTCTCCATCGCGGATGGTCACCTCCTCGTTGGTGTGAGAATAGGAGACGAGGAAGACATTGTCAGAAGGGGTAACTTCGGCCAAGTTCATCTGAGGAGCAGGCTCTTCATGAATTGTCGGCAGGGGTTCCATGCCTACGCGGATTCTTTCTTGATATCGAACATAGGGAGGAACCCCCCCATACGGTTTGTAGTATGGGGAAGAGATATATGCGGCTAATATAATTTAAATTTTAAACTGAGGAATAATACCAACCGAAGGAACAAAAAGCGGCGAGTACCACTCCCAGAGTCAATAAGGCCATCCAGAGATGAGATTGCGGTTTGACTTTAGAGTCCATCAGAAGATTGTCGGTGATACGCAACATTATAGTAAAACCTGTTAAAATTCAAAAAATGAAAAATAAAACAACTCTGCCTCACCATCAGCAGTAGTAATATTGAAGAAATCTGACGAATTCCTGTCAAGCAAATCAAGGCTATCCAACAGAGTTGTATTTTCCAGAAAAGTGACTGGCCCGAACATTTGTATCTCTAAAAAGAATTAAAAATGATCATGCTGCAACTAACTTTTTCCAAGAGGGATGACACCGTCAGTCACCACCAAGTGAAAGCACTCGATGTCAGCTTCAACATTCTGAATAATTCTTTTAAATTCCCCATTTTTCGGTGATAAAGACAAGGAGTCTGATTCTTCTTGCCCAGACCCGACGTCATGTTGCAACAGCCACTCACCAAAAGTTCCTTTTCTGGAGCAATGCAATCCTTGAAAAGAAGAGCTTCACTTTCCATTCTCAACTTCGCCAGCATCGAAAGAGTAGAATTTGTAGAATCATCAACGTTGGCCGTGAAGTTCAGAAACAGTTGATCGATACAACTGCGGCAGACATCTTGTGCAGCTACAGCAGGAAGGAACAGCAAAAGAGAGATGAAAACCAGGTTCATCCCTGAAAGAAGCCTCTTTATTGGGTTAATGTCAATAGGAAACTGTCAAAAACAGAGGTCGATATCGTTTATTCGAGGAAAAACAGTGGGGGAGTTCGGTTAAATTGGTCCATTTTCCAAAAGGAGAGAAGACTAGCGCGTGTCTATAAGGTAGCAATAAGGCCGAATGAGACTGTTTACAGGAAATGAGCCCGATAATTTATTCTATACAGTGCCGCTTTTTTCTCCCGTTCATCATTATCATCACAGGCTATCGATTAGATCACGGGGCATTTTGACACTGCCGCTGCTGTCCCTTAGGGGAGCGCGGGAGGGGTGATCTCCTTTGCCTTTAGCCGGTATGGCTTCACTTGCTTCTCTCAGCAATGAGAGGTTAACTGCTCTGCAATGAGCAGTCATAGGTGGTCTTCTCATGATGACTAATCTAAAAAATGGGTTGCTCATCTGCACCAGTCTGTGACAGTAGTAGAGTACCACTACTCAAAAAGGGTCATTTTTGCGAGATGAATTGTGGTATTCTGACACCAGTGGAACTGGTGATTGTGTTTGCCAAAAAAGTGAGAGCTTATTTTTCACAGAAAATTAGGTTTTTCAGGCGGTATACCGTAATTTCGACTATTCAAGGAGGAAATCTAAAGAAAACTTGATCAAATTCCCGATTTAATAAGAAAAATAAACTTGGCGGTGCAATTTATTAATAAAGATGTGACATTTCAACGTATGGTTAAATGATCGGGCATTTATTCAATATCTTCTTCGCTCCGCTTGTTCTTTCCAATTCTGGTCCTCGCTTCAGGAAGAAGCTCCATTTCCATACTGATCCTATCTCTTTATTTTTAATCCAGCATAATCATGGATTCCTTCAATATTAAACCTGAAATTAACAGAGTTTTTAAAGGTTTATATAAATTGGCATATTTCCATTTTAGGATCAGATTGACAGTTCAACTTTTGTTTTTCAAGTTTTCTTCTCGATTCAATGGAAAAATGCCCTCAAAATCAGTAAAAATGGCAAAGTTTGCCTAAGAAAACCCCCAGTAGGAATGAATACAAACCTCCTGGTGGATCCACTGTACTGGTCTTTGTTCCGTTCTTTAGCCATTGAAAATTTTGCCGGTGCTGTCGGTGTGAAAAAGAAAAACTTGCTTCTAAACATATTTTATAAGAAAAAAAAACCCGGCAAACCCATAAAATCCCTCTCTAAACTTTCTGAGAAAGGAAAGGGGTCAAATTTAGCTGATACTACGAAAAACTCAAGGAAAAATGGATAGGAGACCGACAAAATGGACAGGAGAGACGCAAACTGCGTTTTGCACCGCAACGCGTAGATGCCCTCTTATCTCCAGGACTCTCTCCTTTCCCGTGCTCTCCCCCTTTGCCTTTTTCTGCTGGCCAAGGAACTGATTGAAATAGTAGCCGAAAAGTAATCTTGGTTTAATTTAACAAGAGGGCTATGATTTTCACTCTGTGTAAAATTCAAATTCAAAAGGAGCATTTCAAGGTCAGCTGGTAGAGTGGCGACCTCAGATTTTATCTATGACCATTCGCTCCATGTTCACCTTTTACCCTTGTTCTCTCCCTTTCTTTCTATTCAATTTTTTCATTTTACTTCATTTTTGTTATTTCAGAATGGCATAAATCCATTCTCCCAATCAATTTTCGTTCACAGAAGAAGAGAGCGCTGAAATATCCCAGCCAAGGCGATAATTAGACAGAAACTCCAGGAGTTCCTCAGCCAGATGGAAATGGTAAGTTTTTTCTTCCAAGGGCGGGAAAACAAAAAAAATGGGTAGAATCTGAGGGACTGTAATACTCCAAGCTTCTCCCTTCTAAATTTCTTCTAATTTTCATCCAAAAATCTTTTAGACAATGCAAACACCTGCGCCAATTCTCGATAGTTGTATTTGGCCGTTACTATCGTTTCTCTGCCATACCGAAATTGGAGAATTTTAGAACACCTACGTTCTTCCTTACTGTCGAGGGAGAGCAGAGCAGAATTCGATATAGTATAGATGAGATGTCTGCAAAGATTCGAGAGGATCGTTTGGATCTAATGATGAGAGAGGGAAAAATATACAATGATGATGATGGCCTAAGCCCGGTATACGGGCCCTCCGACTCAGATGGAGAAGATGAGGATACCGAGAGCGACTCAGCTTCGGTTGCTATTCCAGAAGAGTTACCAGTGGAACCTTAGATGATAAATCATACTTGTTATCTAAATTTAAATCCGTTCTGGATGGGTTGTACCCTGAAAATTCTCTATTTATTGGTCCATTTAATCAATATAATCAATTTAGATAGATGGATACCGAACCTGCAGCCGCCATGATGACGCTCGACCGGCTGCTGCAAATGAAAAAGAGTAAAACAGGGTAAGTTTTTCCTTCTCTACCTAATAATATGATGTTGTAGAGTTACACCGAGAATCTTTACAGCTTCAGTAATTTCCGGGGGAGTTTTCCAAACCGTTCCGGGTTCGGAGCTCTCCATTCACAAATACACTGATGGGTAGGTATATCTGTAATATTTTAAAATTAGTTTAGAATCATCTACAGCCACGTCAAAGGTTATGGCTGGTACCCACCGCAGTGGGTCGCTGTCTCTGTCCCCTTGGCATATTTGGTGTACAATGATTCTGTAAATGATTAAAATAAAAAACTTGTATAAAATGTTATATTATAAAATGAGACAGAATATGGAAAAATCTACTCTTGCGTCTTTTCTCTGGACTCTGGCTCTCCTCTGCGTCTTTGACCGTTCTCTGCGTCTCTCGCTTTGAAATGACCTAGATATGAAAATGTCTTGGATTTGTGGGCATGTCGCAAAAATGACCCTTTTTGAGTAGTGGTACTCTACTGACAGTCTCAAAGATTCATTGAATAAATGCAAATTATTGCAGAAATCACACAGCCCCAGAAAATCTGGTTCTGGAAAGTTTTCCTCTCCAAAATGCTGTCTAACTCGCGAACATGTGCCGACCCCTTGAAATCATATCTCTCTTTATGAGCTTTTGTGCCTTCGGCACCATGTGGCCGGTGTGCATTCCCCGGTTGATCTTTCTTTGAGATTGCGGCAGGGGTTGTATATCATTCGAGCATACTCGCAAAGATCTGTCTGGTGTCAACTTGAGGATTCAAAAGTTTGAATCTCTTTTACGCATCTTTGAAGCCGCAAAATCTTGTCAACAACCTGGATTTGGCGGGTTATGTGCGCTGACCCGGACTCATTAGAAGCAGATGTGCCGAATTTTGATATTCGAGTTCCAAACAAAGTTTCTTGGGGGCTTATCGCGCAATTACTTCCAACTAGCTGGACCAGCAGATTCGGGTGGACCAAGATAATACAGTTACGGCCAATAACGCGTCACCATTTTACCTCTGGTCAGCCTGAAAAACTGCTGTTGGGCGCATTTCACTGTCGCAAGACTGTTCGAAGTGGCACGCGTGTCAAAACTGTCGAAGGGGCATGTAGTCTTCTCGAACCACTAGCTGCCAATAGGCGGTGACCAGCCGAATCCATTTCACCCCGCCCATCGGCCCGAACGTCTCTTGCCCAAATCAACGACTTCTAACACTCCCTGAATGACGTTCGCAAGGATCAGCTCCTTCTCCTAGCCGTTTGCCAAGAAGAATTCGCGCAGACAGTAAAAACTTGTTTGGGTGCCCAATAAGTGCGTCTGGGAAAGAAAATACCGCGGGTTACGGTACTCGTCCTCCTATCCCATCCCATTCATTCAGTCTTTCCAGAGTCAGGGATCAAACATGTATATTGTGTCTCTTACAAATATACGATTTTGATCACCGTCTCCGGTTACTGACTACCTATCCTTCCCACTACCTCAAGGAGACAAAACGCGACCTCATCCTATTGCTGCCTGCCTAGGCGTCGAAGGCTTGTATTTGATATTACAAATACAAATTCTTCGCCTTCGTCCACTTTGTTTTCTCTTTTTCTTCGCAAAAGGCATAGAATAGGTCCCTGAAGAAAGTTGATCCCCTTGCCTTCTCCGAATGAGATAAGCATATTGATATGTATGACCCGTTGTCTGGACCATGTTGATGCTTCCAAGTTGATCTCTCTTTGTGGTAGCGACAGTAGTAATAAATCCATTTTCGCGAAGTTTCGCCATCAGTCGCTTGAAATATACGTTGGTTGAAGTTTCCGTATTTTAGAACCGTTTACCCATTTCATGCAAACTCACCGAAAACCTGGAATTGTACTAATTTGATTTGTTGGCAATTATTTTCGATTACCGTATTCCAAACCAATGGGCAGCCGTAGTGACCCCTTTATTGCCTACCACTCGCCGGTGTCAGCTGACGGCTGGCTCGGTAGGCTGACCGCGATGTGATCCTCAGCGGCAAAAATTTATTATTAAAATGGCAAAATATATGGAGGCCGTTCAGGTTTTCTAGTGATCGGCAAGATTGCCCCAGTTGTCCTTCTATACCACGACGTACCTCTCCCTGTTCTTACACCAACACCGGCAGCACTTCCACAGCAAAATCAGAACTAAAACGGTAAGGTTTCCTCCTTATATTTTTATTTTTGCCGATAATTGGCCAAAAACTTACAGACAAGTCCGAGAAACACCATGAATACGATAGGAAGAATGTGCGGCTCGAAGTACGGATCCATGCTGCTGGCGGGTGTCGTTGGAACTAATCATATTAATATTGGCAGTTGACATTGGACTCACGCTCGAATGGAATTACAACGGTTGGAGCAGGAAGATTAAGTTGACGGTCAATAAAACTCTGAGGTAAGTTTTTCCTTATTTCCAAAAAACAGGCTCTATTGTAGCAAAATGTATAAGACATACGACTTCTTCCTAAAATCTTCATTTTTAGGAAGTCAAAGTGTTACCAAGACTGGAAGAAGTGTTCCAGTAGACCTCGTAGATAAAGTTGGTTCTGTTGCCGTGTGATTTGTCGACTGGAATTGAGCCATTGGGCATATCATCCATCATTGACAATGGAATGAAGAGTTGCGCTGAAACGGAAGCTCATGGCCAAACATTCTGATATCGAAACTTGGTAACCAAACTCACAAGTAAATCGTTGGTCTTCTCCTGGAATGGCACTATGCACTTCTACTCGAACACAGCCAATGGGATCCACAACCTAAAAATGTAGGTTTTCTTCTCAAAAATTTAAAGCACCCATTGGTACGGCTCCTGACAGTTGGGCCAGCTCTCATTCCAACGATAACTAGGAAAGCTTGTAAAATTTGCCATAAGCTCTGTCTAAACCGCGAAAAATTAAAGAAAACACCCCGAATTTACGCTTTTTCTACTGGCCCAGTAATCCACGCAAACTCGACAATAGTGCGCCCTTTTGGGAATATTGAAAAAGTTCCAGAACAGTCCATATGTCAAGGTGACAGCTAACAGGACCAGCAGGACAACCAATGCTGATCCCATATTTAGATGGAGGGGATTCTGGAAGTTTAGCAGAAAGATAATGAAAAGCACAAGTAATGGACAAAAATGTCGGGATTGAGGCACTTTGGCGGCGCATTAGCCTTTTTAGGGGGCGGATAGGGGCCAGGTGGCATCCGCCAGCCGGCATTGAGCTGGAGAAGGTTTTTGTTTTTTAGACAAATAAAATTGGAAGCCGCGGATTTTCTTGGTAGTAACCATATAAACAATCAAATAGGTCATCCTGAGCACGCGAAAATCCCCCGCTTGAATCAGATTTGTGTGATCTATTTTACTCATCTCTCACTAGAAAAGCATGTTATCTTAACAAAATGGAGGAAATTTCTGGAATGACAGGAAAATTAAGGAATTTGCGCGTTTTGGCGCGGAATGCGTCAACAAGAAGTGAAGTTGAGCCTGACTATTTTCCTTACCGGGTCCACTTCATCCAGATATCAAGTTGAAGCCTCGTGGCAGGATGTACAAAGATTTGTCTCGAACTGAAAAACCGTCAAATATTCTCCACAAGGGTTCTGATTGCCTTCCTCACAGATTTTGCCCATAATCGTGAGATTTCCAGAAGACTAATATTGTTAACTCTTGCCAAGCTGTAAATCCGACGATCGCGGTGTAACACCCCGGCCACGTTTCCCAGATTTAGCCAAATATTTCTATCGTCAGATATTCTTCTATATTATAGGTCCGCTAGATCTGCTGCTAGACCTTTCACAAAGTTTCTTGATTATGGCAGAAACTTGGTGAAAGATAGCTGCAGTGGTCGGACATCTTTTCCGGGTTAGTTCTTTATAGTTTTTGTCCCTTTTTAGTCCACAAAACTTTTTACAGCGTTTAAGTTCTTGCAGTTTTTTTTAATAAATTGGATGCAATGAGTGTACAGCTGATCCGCCACAGCGCTGAAGATTTTCTGCTTATCCGATCTTGATCCACAAACGTAAATGCTACTGTTTATTAAACAAGATATGTCAGATTAATAGTTCAAGCAGAAGTTGTACGTAGAATGACATTATTTTTGATAAACATCGTCAAACTTTGATAAACATTTTCCACGTTTCTGCTCAGTTTCCAGTTGAACAATTTGTCATAATTTGAAGTTAACACGGCAGAAAGAGAGCAGCATCATCGTACGAGGGCAGATTGGAAATAACTTGAACATAGTACAAAATACTGTAGTAAATTGCCAAGAATAATTGGCTTTCCTGTCCAAAACTGTGACAATGATCATTTGTTCTATTTCTATTTCGTACTAGTCGAGCTGTTTTCAAACCCGCTCCCATGGCTGCCAGCTCAGTGTCTTATCCATTAGCGACCCCGTGCTCGTCTCTCATTTTAACACAAAAATATCAGTCTGGATGGGACGGGCAGGTAGCTGGCCCTGTAAACCCCGCCTTTATTACAACCGTCGGGGCTCAGTCGTCTTCGACAGTTCCCGCTGACAGCTCCCCTAAGGGGATCGACTCCTTTGGGAGTCTGCTCTTCCCCTCTTCCCCCAGTCTCACTTCAGTTTGAAAGTTAGAATGGCAAATTTTGAGTATTATACAAAATTTGCCTTCTTCTTTCGCACAGAACAAGGCACCAACAAGTTCCCCTGCCCATTTCCTCCTCCAAACCCTGTTGAAGTAGGTCATATGCAACCTTCCATAGTGACAGGTTGCATCTGGCCGACTTCCACTGGTGATGGAACAGCATATCCCTTTGATTTGTTCTCTGAGTAGAATGTAATTTTGTAGAGTTTTGAAGATTATCATTTGCTGCATAATCCGTGATAAATCGGCTGCAGATGTACATCAAGGGATGCCGCCTCTTCTGTTGAATTACTCGGGCACTACGGCGATTGCAAACTTCTTAGTCATCCCTTCCTCGTACTTCCAAAGTACATTCGTCTTGATAAGCTGAAGACTGCTTTCGATTTGAGGATGAGCTTTACACGAATATCAGCGGAAAATAGGGAAATTGATCTGTATCCGGATTCCGGGAAAACTAGGCGGATTACAGCCAATTATCGAGGAGATTGTTCTAGAGGAAAGATCAAGAAGATTGCCTTTTGCTTCAGCTGACATTTGATTACACTTAACATTTATGAGGTACAAACCACTTATACAGAAGAGTAAATATGTTTTAACAAAATATCGACGACATCGCGATGTTTTTTGGTCGTTGCTGAGGAGAGAGATCGCGGACTCATGCTAAAAATGTCGAATGACTATCCTCCCGAACACTTACCCGTGTCTGCGTTGGCGCCCTTTTCATCGGTAGCGGCGGCGGTACTCTTCGGAGGGGTCGAAGTGGCCTGTGGCTGGTTGTCTTCAGGTGGCGACTGAGCAGCTAAAAACCGACTTACAAGATGAAAATAATAAAAACTAACCCTGTTTTGCGGCAGCAGCAGCAGCGGCTGCTGCAGCCTGGTTGCGAGCTTCGCGCTCCTGATACGCTTTCATCATGCTGGGTGGAACCCAATTTTCCATTATACTGTAAAGAAAAAGAGATTATGCATGTGGAAAACTAAAAGAAAATGGATAGTTATGAAAGAATAAGCCAGAAAAGCTGAATTCATAATTGACCCCCACAGAAATAGGCAGCTCCCCGCTCTATATCAGGAAAGAGATTATGTCAAGGCGGATTCGCGGAGCAGCTGAAGAGAATGTGAGCTCCGCCTCCTCCTGCTCGCTTTTATACTGGCTCCTTCTAGGGAATTGAAATGCACAGCGGATGATAGAGATACAAAATGCAGAGATACGCAGAGATGATCTGGTTGATTCCACTATAAAATCCGAAGATAGTCTCAAGATACTCTTTTAATTTGCAAATGGAAGACAAATCCCTTGCAATTTTGCTGACTGGGTTAATCCTATTATATTCTCGACAGTGGATGTGTACACGGAAATGGTAGCCAACTGCAGACGCCCACACAGGAGCCGAGGTTTAGTAGATCAGAGGAAGCGACTATGTGCCAGAAATGGCTTGCCACTACAATTTTAGTGTGAATAATAAATGATGAAGGTAAGAAAAGTTGGCAGCAGCAGCCAATTCTAATCAGCAAAACCATTTGGCGGGCGGGTTGGCAGGTGGAAAATACCATTCGGCTGACAACAAAATATTGATGATTTTTAAATCAGAGAATCTTCTAGTAGCTGGGAACGTACACGGATATTATTAGAAAAGACAGAATTCTAGGAAAATGGCAACGTGTCCGAGACATAAGAAGCTCAAAAGGATTGTTAAAATCAGAGAACTAAATGACGAGCCATCGAAGAGGGGAGATATTGTAAACAGGGGTCAGTTACAAACCGGCGCATCTGGACATCTCTCTCCCGCGCAGTCAATGAGGCTTATCATTCTTTTGAAGAGGGAAGAAGATTCACTATTTGGATCTCTGTCAAAGAGACGTTTTGTCTAGATTTTCTGCATTTTTTGAATATGAATAACCGGAAGTAGTAATCATTCTGGAAGACATGATCCAGTCATTCTCTGTCTCATAGAGGAACCATCCGTCTATCCAGTCTATTTTTCTTTCTCGCTGTATGCCTCCTTTTTCTCCTTTCTGCCAAAACAAACTGTTTCTTCTCCATTTGCGAGGCAAACTCTTGCCCTATGTCCTTACGGAACAGGGCGCCAGCCTTTGGACTCACTGTGACCGGCGCTCTCAAAAATTTTCCGCATATTACGAATTGACAGATTATTGCAATATTTATTTGAAGTTTTTCTCTGATTTCATGTGAATCGCGCTTTGAATCTCTTCACTGCCTTCCTTGACTTCATAAAAATAAAAATTTTTTCAGGAAATGCTGGTTTACGGCACTGAGATTTTCATCTCGAAATCCATCGAGGTGACTTTCGATGATAACGTGGTCATCACAAGCGAGCTCCTTTTACTCGAGCACAGTGCAGAATACCTCCTCAATACTTCTGCGGATGCTTCGCCGGACAGTTCCGAAGTGTCCGATTCCCCTGGTCAGTTATGATTTTATGACTTATTCGCATATTATGGCCCTCGCAGCTGATTTTAAAGTTGGCGCGAAAGCACAGGACGGCGAAATCATTCGATGAGATCAAAGGTCCCATGCGGCTAACTTGAAATGAGCATATTTTCAGAAATCATCGAGGATGAGGAGGAGGTTTCTGACGAGGAAGAGGAAATGCGCGCCTACCGTGGAATGATCCTGATGCCTACGATTCAGGAGGAGGAAGAGGAGGAGAATGAGAGCGAGAAGGATGCCAAGAAGGAGGAAGAAAAGAAGTAGCCTTTTTCTAATGATCATCTCAAGTGTATGTACTCAAATTTTATCCTTTTTAATGTTTGTTACTTTCTAGTTTGTGAGGCAGCCCCTATTGACAGATGATTTGACTGGATCACGAATATATTATTGTCGTTGATATCTACCCCCGATTTCCTAATTTTATAAATTTCTAGTATTCCATTTTAAAAAACAAAGAAAGGATATGAGGAGATGCATCTCAATGACCCCGTTTCTTTTCTTTTATGTGAGAACCTCAATTGTTATTACACGTCAATGTTTCCCATCCATTTGGAGGTGGTGAGGAGGCATTTTATCCTCAATAACCCTTACAGGTGGCTGTCTCCCTGCCGTCTTCTTGCTGGGAGAGTAGAAATACTTACTCGACTTTAAGTAGTAAGTATTCCTCGCTTTCCTAGCTGGAAAAGCTTTTGCGGAAAACCCCTTCGTCCCCAAGCTGGTAAATAGAAAAACAGGAGGAATGATTCATACCGATACGTACTAGGAATTCTATAAACAAAAGAGCTCACGAGAAATATTATGGATGAGGAGCGGCTAAGTTTCCTTCATGTCATCGATATGATCCTGGAGGGATCTAGATAGCTCGTCATGCATCGATTCCCTTTCCTCAGCCGAATCCGGGACTTGGAGTTTGGGGGCTGAAATGTGGGATAGACTCTTTTAAATGGGACAAGAAACTCACAAGTGACATGATTCCTAAGATCAGAGAATTTGTCAAAAATTTGTGCCATCTTGGCATAGCCATCCAAAGCAGCCTTCGTTTCTTCTTCGAGGTTTTCTTCCTTTGTCTCGGCATTTTTTGGCAATGGTCCCGATCCGGCAGGGTTATTCCTGAAAAATTATGCTGTACCCAGGATCAGCTGAATATATTCGTACGTTCTTTCGGAAGGATCCGGGTTTTTAATAAAATCCTTACTACGCTGTTGAGCTAGCCGGTATAATTCAATTTCTCTGAGCATCGCGGGATCAACTTCCCGAACTGTGGCCAAGAGCCTTTCTTGATTTTCCGGGCAGCTAAAAAAAGCTGTTAGGACAGCCTTATACCTCTCGTCCGCAAATCTAAGCTCCATCTGTAAATGCATGTTTGGCCCAGGTTTGGACAGCACGTACCTAGATAAACAGATGTGATTCAATAAAAAAAGCGATTTGTAGAATAGATTTTTAAAACTCTGAAAAATAAGCGGATTAATGAGAAAAAAGTCAGAAGAGCATCAGGGACAATGGTAGGATGGTCGCAACAGCGGGCGGGGAGAGTGGACACGGGTTCTCTCTTTTTTCTGCGACCTCTCTTGTTTTATCGTCTTTTTTTATAAACATTGCTCATTGTGCTTCGATTAGTCATTGTATTCTCCAATTTTTTAGACGAGTATACCTTTTCTGACAACTTCCATTGTCTGCTCTTTCCCTCCCTCCTTTTCAGCCTGTCCTTTGTCTCTCCTCGAAACGCTCGTTTCCCATGAGACCACAAGTAAAACCATGTTTGTCCGGTGAGTATTCCTGGGAAAGAGGGCGCCGCTGTTACTGTAGCCGCGCACTTTGGTCCACCCGCCAAAACGCCGAGGGTCCGCCCAAGTTTTTTTCCCTCCGACGGGCCAGAAACCCCTCCTCAACCGACACACTTTAACAAAAAGAAGAAATCATTTATATCCTCTTTATAATTGATGTTTTTCCTCTCCGTCGAAGCAATAGGCAGCGGATCTTCTTCACCCGACTTTAACTTGTTGAAATTCCTACAACTTTGACTCCATTTTGGGCAGTCCAAGTTCTAGGTCTTTCACACAGGCTCGAGTCACGGTTCCCCATCCGATTGTGAGAATCGTCGACCTCCCCAACTCCAGGGATGTCTTCTCCATGCCTCCAGCAACCAAGGTTTCAAATGGTTCGATGATTTTTGAAATCGATCCTTTATCTCTTTTGGCTCTGTGTCATCGCCAGACAGCCTGAGTTTAGGTGTGTAAAAACAGTAGCCGAGAGGACAGTGGACCGGGCCACCCCTCTTTCTCTCCGTACAGGCAGCTATCAATCGAAAGCAATATTTGATCCATCCCTTGATCTTTTTCAAAATTGATCGATTATTTAGTCACAATTGTTTATCTGCCAGCAACTTGCCCATAAAAATGTCCCAGAGTCCCCTTTCTGAAACCACCCTCGTTTCATTTTTCAAAATGTAAATTCAGATTCCGATTATGGATCCCCCTCCTCCTGTAGCTCCTCCAAACACCCTGGATCCGGCCAGGGTAAGGTTTTTTGTAAACATAATAACGACATTGTCAGCACCAGATGATCTCCCGGGCCGAGAACATCGACCGACCGCCGCGTCCACAACACCGTGCTTGGATCGTGGTGCACATGGTGCGCCTCGTGCGCCTTCAAAACCTTCGCCGAGAGCGCCGCGATTCTGGCTACGAGACTGTTTAGCCATTGGATTGTCTTGTTGCTTTTTCCTGTAATAAACGGTCCTTTTTGTTGTCAGCAGTAAGAGGAGTTTTCTCGGATTGGGCCTGAAAAGGATGGGGAAAAATACCCATGCCATTCGGCACCCAAGGTGGTTTTCAGTATTCAGTTAGCTCTTGATCATTATTCTGCACAATAAGCGATGTAAAATGTGATCAAGAAGCAATCCGTACTGCTTGAACCCTTTTACCCAAAATTGCGGCATGCTTCCAAAATGACAAGGAAAACAGACGATGTCCTCTGTAAATGAAGAAAACATATGGGGTTTTGTTACACGAAAAGTTTCTGGATCCAGTGATAAAAACGCAAGTGTCCGATACTTTTGTCGTTCTACAGCTGTCTCAACGGATATTACTTTTTGTGTGGTCCTCTTCTTCTGCCATATCCTATTCGAAAACGGTCACTGCACTTTGTTTGCCGGATTAAAGCATTTCAAAAACCTGGTCCTCATGACTGATAAGCTGACAAAGTTGCTTGGCACGCGACCCCAGATCCAAAGATGCGTGAAAAAGGAATAAAACTCCCTCATACAAATGAGCTTTGCAAATCAAGAAAGAGCAGTGTTACTAAAAATTCACTTCGGTCCGTCAGTTCATTCTGATTTTTCAATGCTGCAACTCGAAAGATTGCCTGGCGCTCTTTTAGATTTTATCATAAACTCTCATATGAGCGGCGGTTGGATATACAACCTCATGGGTGACAACCAAGAGGAAATTGATTCCGTCCATATGGGAAGGAAAGGACAAAAGATTGTAAAAGGTTGCAGACTTCCACGGATCTTTCACCACAACTAAAAGAATCCAACCAGGGATGTAAAATTTTCAGGAAATTTCTTTATTTCTACATTTAAAAAACAAATAATATAACTGTCGGAGAAAAGCGTTGACATTTCAAGCAAGCTTCTAACAAATCTTACACGATTTTTGGCAGCGGTGGCGTACCATACGATGAGTTTCGCATCTTCCATCCTTGGCTAATTCCTCGCAGCTAAAACGCAATTTCAGTATTTTCAATAAACGAACATTTGCCATTTTCAAATCTGTCGCATTCTTCAGGAAACTCGGGAAAATCTGTATAGCGAGGAGGAACGGGAGACGATGTGGGCGCGGCGGGCAGAGGAACACAGACTTTACAGGCCCAAGGGCAGACTGGTCCTACAATGTCAAGGATTATTTCGCAGACCAATCTTGCGCAGCTGAAAAGAATATTTAAAAAAAAAAAACAAGTAGAGTTTTACCTTTCTACGTCTATATCGTATCATGCGCCCGTATACGGTTTGCTGGTTGTGGAACTCAGTGAGCACTGCCCAGAGCCTTAAGATACCGACGAGGGGGATTGTTAATGAGCTGGTAATTATTATAACTGGCGATCGAAACACAGCAAACACTTTTTATAGGGTTCAATTCAAACAAAATACGGCAGTACAACTGTCAAATTTCGCATGTAGGGAAAGGAATTGTTATCCACCACTCTGGCCCCGATTTAGACGGAAGGAGCCTTCTAGACTAATCTAGAAATTACAACAGTATTCAACAAACTTTGATGTGAAAACTCTCGCCAAGTTTTATAACGAGCATATTACGAGATACTTTTCTAGGCCATGACCGCTATCATTACCATCTGACCAAATATGCTCATATTGATTTTGTACACCCTGGAAGACGCTGTGTATCAATTTTTTCAAAGAAATGAACAAACTCGTGAATTCAACTAGCGCTTGCAGTACATAGAAATCACCAAATATTCACTGATTTCTATTCATCGTGGAAAGCAAATACCGCTCTCTACCCATTTTTAGCTTTCATAATTACTAGCATTCTTATCTAATCTTTGCTTCTTAACTGGAGAAAACTTTGTAAAAACATTAAAATTTGCCCCTTATAGGCTGTACGTACTTTCTCGCGCACGTCACAGTTGCAGTAGGGGCTGCGTACCCTGTTTTATGCCGCGCCAGCGTCTACTGTTTTCATAGATTTCCTTCTTTACTCAAAACAATTTGGTATAACACTAATACACGAGGTCGTTAAAGAAATTCAGTTTTCATATTTTATTTTATACCAGTTTCGATTAATTTTCTCTATGCTTTCGAAACCTCCGCTGTCCAGTTTTCCATGGAAAATCGTTATTTTTCTTTCTTTTTCTCGCCTTTTCAATATTTTTCATACCTAATTAACTATAGAATTTTATTATTTTGGTGGCGTTACTGTGGATCGTGAGAAGTTTGTTAATTTCTCTTCATTTCAACTGCTGCCCAAGGTGGATAAGAAAAAAAAAATAAGAGGTGGATCTCATCAATGGAGACGTGAGTTCATTTCTTTTTTGGTTTTTTTGTCAATTTAGCAGAACAATTCGTTTTTATTAATTTTTCTTGTTTTACTGGAAAAAAACCTAAACAATGTCTTCACAGATTTTGAAAATGAGGCTAATTCAAAGACTACTTTACTTTTTATACTTAACGTTTTATACTTATCTTTTTTACAGGTATCGCGGCCGATTGGCCAAGTGTAACGGCAAAGAGAACGCCTTTAAACTGTGGCTAGATGAAAAAGGCTGGAAGCAGTTTTATCGTCAAGAAGGTCACCCCTTCTCCCCAAGAAACGAAAAAGATAAAGTCATTATAGATAAGATGTACAAGGTATTTAAAAAAAATGTTTTCCGAAAAACACAGACTTTCAGAGTTTATCGCCACAAGAGCTTCAAGCTTACAAAGATAAAGAGAAGTCAGATCACAACAGCTATGAGAAAAAGGCGAAAAGACGGTACGCTGCAGAAAGTAAAAGAAGGGCCATGGCTTCGGAAAATCCGCATCACGAACACGAAGCCCGGACAGAATACCGTGAACAGCTAGATCGAACTAATACCACGAGGGTAAACCCTCCAGTGGCTAATCTTTCGCCATTGGAACCTTGCGTCAAGCCGAATGTAAGATTTATATAGTTCATTAAAATAGTTGGGTGAATTACAGCCATTATATGCCCACGATATGAAATTAATTATCAAAGATCGCCTAGAGCAAGTAGCACTTCAGTTCAGGGATTATTCTGTTGGTAAGTGAATTTAATCAACGATTATATTCTCCAAATTTAGAACAAATGTACGATTTAACGCTTACGCTCGTCGGGGTTTCTGTTTCTTATGTTTACAAGGATGTCAACAAGGTTCAGATGCAGACGGTACCATGCGAGCTAAGCATGACAAATTTCAGTCTTCGAGGGGGTATGTCTACTTCTGTCTGTAAAATTTAATAAAACCATTTAGGTATCAAAAACTCTACGAGCGTCCATTTGAATATGCACGGCCTTATGGTCGTCGAACCTCATCCTATGATGTCTCAAGAGGACATGGAGGAAATCTATCAAAGAGCCCGAGACAACAGGGCTTATTATGCGATGGAAGAAAAAACTGAACCAATAGCTGCAGTTGACCCGATTAGAGAAGCTTGGAGAACATTTAAAGAAGCTTGGGCTTATAATGGACAAACTAGATCAATTTTATTGTGTGAAAAGGAGATATACAATCAAGTGGTATGTTTCTTTTCTTTACCCATATTATCAATATTTCCTAGATGGCATCTCTTCGTATTTTGGCAAAATATTGCGAGGGTGATAAAGAAACTGAATTTTATAACAGTAAGCCAATTCTTTATTATATTTTCATTAAAGAAATTTAGAATATATTGACTGCGCCATTCTACCAATCGAATATTTGCCACTGGCTATGAGAGATGCGGCAGTAATGCAGATACCCGATGAACGAATGTTAGAATATTTCATGGTACGTATACATAAATGAGCAAATTTTGAAGAATCTTTCCCTTTAAATATTTTAAAAATTGATTTTTTCCAGGAACCTGTAATTCCTAACAGCGAAGCTTATTACTGTCCTGAATATCACGGTAAGCTGCCTTCGAACAACACTAAAAGATGGATTTGTCAACAGGCTCGAGGAGCTATGGCCATGTGAGCTTTTTTGTAAAAATTTCATTGTTCTACTTGGTTTTTCAGAGGGTTTAAAATTCCCTCCTTATTCAGACTCGAAACAAACTTCCTTTTTTTAGTCACAAATTTTTCAAAACCATGCAATATGAAAATATATATGGATTCGGGCTACGTTTTGACGAAACGATTCACATCGTCTGTCGTAAAGCAACCGATAAGGAGAAAAACCTTATTCCTAAGCTCAACCCGTAAGTCTTTTATTTATTCACACATCAAATAATCGTTTCAGGGATACGTTTATCGAATTCAATCCAAGAGCCCTCAACAATAAACGCGCCATCCAATCATGGGCACTGCCCGCATCTCAGAAGGAACATCCAGTTGCAATGGGTTCCTGGGCCCCACCGGATCCAAATCATGCATCATCTCCGAGATCCGGTCAGTTATTATTATTTTCTGTTGAGCAATGCTCGTTTTCAGATAATTCTGGTTCCGATAGCGATATATCTGATGTCGTTATTCGTGGAAAGTTCCTGAAAGACGAGTCGGACTTCGTCATGCTGGATCCTATAATAGATGAGGAACACAATATCCGTTGGCCCTCGTCCTCTTCGTCCAAGGCTGAGCGATCTCCTACAGTCCAACGTCGATATCCGTCTTTCAAGGAAAAGGAAAATAATTCAAAATGGGAGAAGAAACAGGATGAAATTCGAGAATCAGGAATTCAAAGGAACTGGGCTCGTGATCCCGGAGCATGGCGCAATCCGGATACTGCTCCCGACGGTGGCGCTTCTCGTGGGCATCTTCCTCAAGAAAAGCCAGGAAATTCTGGTCAAAGGAACCCGACCAATTGGGGAGGAATATCCCCTGAGCCCTATGCGAAGCAGCCAGCAGGTTGGCCAACAGTTCATCACAATCGTTGGAGCAGGCCCAGCAACCGTAACTGGGCTCCAGTGACAAAGGGTAAGCTGGAGCTCTTTGACGAAGAGAAGAAAAGCTACCGCGGACCAAATGTGCCGCCTTCTGGTTTCCTTCCTCCAAATGTTCGTGAACCACCTGGTTTCCTTCCTCACCTGCCATCCTATGCAAGTGCCTGTCCTTCTCGTGCCGGTTCAAGAATGGCATCGCCTTCGAGTTCCAGAAGAAGTTACGATGCAAATGATAGAATTGCATGTAATCTTCACAACGTTCTAATCAGTAGCGACGAAGAGACCGATAGAGAAGTTAATGCTATTTGTGATCGCGCTGCAGACATGGACCTTCGCGCTCCTCCAAGAAGAAAGCTTCGTCCTAAGCCGAAACCTCAGCCCAGGCCAGCTCCAGTACCAAGAAACCCCGCACCTATTCAGCCACCGTAAGATTTTCTTTCTTTTTTCACGAGTCAATTCTATTTTCAGGTGGCCCACGTTCCGTTGGAGGATTATTTTGGATAAGGAAATCCGTAGCATGCCATTGTGGTGCTCAAAAGAAGGAGCCGCTTACAATCCTTTTGGCTAATAATACAATGTATTTTTTTACCAAATTTATTACCCAGCATAATTTCATAGTTTCGAGTATTTTCGAGATAAACTAAAAAAACAAAAATTTTACGGACCTCTTTTCTTTCGAGTATTTTTTTACTTTTTACACTTTATCCATACATTTATGCTCTTAAATTTAAGACAACACCCATACGTTTACGGACCGAAAGTTGTTTCTTAAATTTTCAATAATAAACATGCAGTAGTATATTGTTAAACGACGCGTATCTGAATATCTCGGATGTTCCCTCTTCATTTATTAAAATGTTTTTAGAAGCGCACGAGATGTCTATTTTTATCTTCTAGAGAATTACTCACTTGAGTTGTTTTCAAGAAGATTCTTCCTAATTAGCCGATGATGACGTCCCCAAAGGGCAAATATCGTGATGTTATTTGTCTCAATACGCAAGGATAAAGAGGTGATATTTTGTTTATTATATATAAATACGTCAAAGCGCTTTAGAGGAAAAAGTACATCAAGGGATTTTAACGAAAGGTCAAAGGGTTCAGGATTAAATCCAAGGAATCCATAGAATTACAGCAGAGAATAAAAAAGAGATTTATGGAAAGAATACAAAAAAAGGGCAAAGGATTTTACAGAAACTGACCAGCGGTAATGTGGACGTGCCTTGTCACTACCAATTGGAGAAGGCCCATCACAAAACCGCGGTCCAGCCCGTATTTGGACACAAATGGCCAGCAGGCGGTTGATTTATGTGAACGAGAGCCGATGTTTATATCCATAGCAACACGCAACGCCTTTTTCCTTAGTTCCAAACAAAATACTACAAAATATACACTCGTAAAAAGGCGAACAACTCTAATAATAACCGATGGTTGTTGTTATGGTCATTGTAGAGCTGACCAGCTATAGTGAAACGCACGCCCACATACTCGTATAAACATATCTCTAACTAGACTAATTGTAGTATAAATTGAAAAAGGGATTATCTTAGTCACGCATTAATAATCTCTTTCAGATGTCTATGGAAATTATTCTACACCGTAGCCCGGCGGACTGCACATCGATTACTCTTCACTCCAAGTTGAGAATAATTTGAAGACGACTTCAAATCGACGTTATGGTAAGTTTTAGTCTCTCTGTAAGCTTTCCTTAAGACAATGTTTCAAATGAAAGATCGCTTTGACCTTTAGCACAATGTACTTTATGTCCTCTCATGGGATATTAAAGACGGCATCAATTTTCAATTCTTGTTGAATTTCGAGCAGGTGACAGCCCGACTCAGACGTGACCTGTTACATCAAAAGCATTTTCATTAATCCGTTATATAAAAAAGGGATTAATTCAGTTGTGCCAATCTTCCGGGATCGCGGCTGTTTGATTCCAGGATCTGAATTTCAGTGTGAAATAGAAGCGATCTTTCTGACCCTGTATTTTCTTACTGAAAAATCCGCTAAACAGGGGCAGATTAATCCAGAGTCCAAGTTTTTTATCGAAGCTGTTTTATTTTGATAGCGAAGCCGGAAAGCTAACACCCACGGGTTCCCGTTGAGCTCGTAGTTCATTTCCCAGGCAACCCTCTTCCGAAGAGGCTTCATTAGAGCATGCTCCTTTTCAATTTCACCTTTACATTTTAATCTCTTTCGTCAGAAATAGTTCTAATTTTAGATGAGCAATCTCGTCAGAATTCTGCCGGAACTTGATACGTATTTATCAACTTTGAACACAACCGTCAAAGTGTTGCTTCCACCTCCAAGATCCGGAGAACATAGAGCTGAAAAGCGACTGATTGTTATAGATGGAGCTAACATTATGCGGGCGACTACCAAAGGTCGAAAGAGGCAGGCGTTTTTCATTTCTTCATTGTTTTTCTTTCCAGAGATAAAGATATCAACCTCATAGCATTATTGAGCCTTGTCCGTCTTCTTATCAAATATGATTTTGAAGTGGCTGTATACATTCCTGACAAATACTGGAGACCTGGAGTGATTAGAGGCGGATTAGAAGCATTTGAGGTTAGCGGATCAACCACAATACAACTTCCTGGTTCAGAAGCTTTCTAAATTTGAGATCACTTTTATGATTCCACAATGCGATTCCGATCATCAGTACTTGTTCAGAATAGCCAAAGATTATGGCGGTGTAGTTCTTACCAATGAAACATACAGGTGAAAAAAAAGGCTGCACTATAGAAAATAATATTTTTTACAGAGGAAATAATACCCAGGATGGTTTCGAAATGGAAGCAATGCTGAAGCACTACTATTCGCATCTAACATTTGTAAGATTTAATGATAAAGTTTAATCGAAAAATATTTTAGACGGATGCTCATGAATTCAAACATTCAATGACCGCTGACGATCAGTATGTTGCGTCACATTTCTTTGATTTTAAAGAGGGTACGATATCTCTTAAAAATTGTTCAACTTTTACTTTTAGGAAACTTCTACGCTAATATAAATGATGCGTACTATTCCCGTTGCAAACAAAAAAACATTTATCGCTTCAAAAATTGGGAAACTACCAAGGGACGAATGCTAAAAGCTCTGGATGAATGTCTTATAAAACTTATGTACGTGTTTTTGATTATTTTGAATAGATAAAATTTCAGCACTGAAGAATTTGACCGAGCTAATGCTTTATCCATTCGTGGCGGACAAGAACAAGCCGGTCAGGACGTGTCGGATGATGAAAGCTCTAAGGCAAAGTTATCTCCTCCTGGAGAATCGAAAACTGGCGGGGAACATAAAATTGATGAAGATAAAAAGCTGGATGGACAGTGTAGTGCCCAGGAGGAATGTGGAAAAGCTCAACCAGAAAAGATCACCAAAGAGCAAGAGTAATGTACATGTTTGGTAAATATTTCCAATCCATTATATTTTATAATTTTGAAATATTGTGTATTTTATGTATTTTTCATTGTTATTCTCTATTTGTATAATAACTTGAAGCTCACGTCTCTTCCTCAAGGAAAATAGTGCGGGAGTATGATAATTTCCATTTCTTTCTAACCAAATTCTTTCTGTATCCCGTAATTCTCGAAATATTCAATTTTAATTATTTGGATAGCTCTCTAACTGTAAAAATATCATTTATTTGTAGCTGAAAACTGTAAACCAATGTAAATATGCCCGTTTATAATAAAAATCTTGTGTACAAGCCGATGCCAAACCCGCAAATCTTCTATCTGATTTTAATCATGGCAACATCGAATATACAAAACGTCGCTCTAAAAAAAGAAATATAAAAATAAGAAACTGATATGTACCGGCAAGTTGGACAAGGCGCTTTACCAGCAATCCATTGTGCAGTATGTCGTTTATCTTGTTTAGCTGCGAATACTTTTCCCATGCACCTGACGCACCTCAAATATTATTTTTAAAATTATAATGAGAAAAAAAGGCATACCACATTGGCCGGCAGCGACATTCTCGGCAAGAATTATTTTCTCCTTCATTTTGAAATTCTCCACATCTTTTTATAAGTTTCAAATTGGCTGAATTTTCAGCACACGCCAAACATGGCTCCAATTCCTGAAAAACAACATTATTAAAGAAGTTTTTAAAGCGAACTTCAGCTGAATCGATGTAAAATGGCGGATTTTTAGCTGCTTCCTCAGCAAATATCTAAAAAATACTAAAACAGGCTGACAGAACGCTTACTGTGGCAAATCTGTCTGATATTGGTGTTTTCAGCACAATTTCGGGTGGAATATCCACATGGATATTTAGCGTATTCATTAGATCTTGTAAAGTAATATTATGAAGTCTTAAATAGGAAAATTCTAAAAGTTTATAAGTGCCATACGTGACTTTAATTGGATTTCCACCGGTTGGCGGTGGTTCTATCAACATTGTCATAACTTGTACAGCTCCTTCTGGGTTGAGTGGATTTAACTGAATATTATTATGCTACGTAAATAGTTCGTCAGACATACCACGAGCTCTTCCGCTTTGATGACTTTAAATGAAGATTCTTGCAGTCGAATAACTTGAAAATAGAATTTCGACGAGTATACAACCCATGTTGGTGTGATAATTAAAGAGCTTGAATCTGGAAAAGGGAATATTTAGCTGCCTTGGGCGAGAAAATGAAAAATGAGGAAAACTTACTAGAAACTTTATGCCGAAATGTGTCAACGTTTCCTATTTCTGCAGAAATTTGCCGGTTCAATTCTTGTAAATTAGATGTGGCTAAGTTCTTTGGACAAATATAAATATAATTTGTCATGTGATGAAAAAATGCCCAGGTTAAACCGACTGAAACGGAAAAAAATGAAAAAAGGATGCAAAATTCTTACGGAGAAAAATGGGCAAACTGAAATCTGCGATATAATGAAGGGCTCGTGATGGAGGCACAGTAAAAGCAACGGCGGAAGGTTCCAAAAATTCTAGTAACATGAAAAATACTGAAAATTTATATATTGAAAAGTGAGAAGCGAACTCACAGAATGGATAGACGGTCAATAATCCTCTATTCAGTACAACTCGTTTGCAATTATAGAAAAGAACATCCGTTTCTCGATTGCCCAAATAACTCGACAAGATATTTTCTGTCGTTAAACCGACTTCTGAAATATTTTATTTGTATTAAATGAAAACTATGAAGAATCCTTACCTACTAAGAAATCTGGTGGGCAAATGAACAGCAAAATGCAAAAACAGTAGATAATAAAATGAAACATCCACGTTTCATTGGGTAAAATATGTTCTAAAATGGAAAAATTTATTAAAAAACCGGCGACTGACCTTGAATCCTGTTTAATTCTTCTCTAGTTACGTAACGACTCGCTGCTTTGACTACTGCTATTAGAATTTCAAGAAGAAATAAAATAGCTAATTGCATGGCTTTTGTAAACTATGAAAACGTATTAAGTGATCAACAGAAAGCCGTGGGTCTCGTCACGATCGATCGCTGCGGTAATATAGACGCGTGTCAATAATTGCAAAAAAAAATCTTTTTTATTTTTGTTTTTAAGGCCGCTGATCAAGGTGAGGGTGTCAAAAACTTAAAATGTTCCGGGAAAAGGAATGAATTGGAAAAAATCATCCCGGTCGGTGAGGCATGTATACCTAAAAAATAAGGCCGAAATTTGAATCCAACCGAAAAACTGAATATTGCTGGAAAAATATTTTCAGGTTGCTGGAAAAATATTGCAACAAGCGAAGTTGGTTTAAGCGGTTTCATAAATTTTGTGAGGAGTAATCGCTAAAAACACAAATGCAGTCGTTGCTGGACCATTACAATCGGGTCCCCTGTCCACCATGCATCCTTCAAACTTGGTTCAAGGGAGGAAACGTTCGAAAAAAGTAGTTTTCCACCTTTTGGGAAAGTGAATTGGTGCTAGAGAGAAGAACTAAAATTGTAAAGAAGGATGTGTCATGAAAAGGGCAGAGCATGGGACGACGAGACAGCCAGAGACAGGATAACAAGCAGGACTATTTTAAGCGTTACAACTTCTGCCGTAAAGGAAATAATCTATGTAATGTAATCTGCTGTAAAAGCCGTGATACTCCCATTCATGGCAGAGTTAGATTTCTTCATCATTGTTACTAGTAAAAATATACACCCCGAAATTAGTTTCTCCATTTAATTTCGAGCTACTAATGCTGATAAAAGTTAGCTAAAAAACTTCTACGCCGCGACTGAGCAGCGATTAAAGTAGCTTCGGGATTGTTCGAATCATCGTGATTCAGTACCATCTTGAACCATCATTAGTACCAAATATGTTCAGTTGTTGCCAGAACTGTAGGTTGTTCTTTTGCTGTGTTCCAGACATCAGTAAGATTTTTGACATCGTAATGCTGACCAGCTGGCCGTTGGATTGCTAAGCTTAGTTTCGAATACATGGATGGCATTTAAAACAACTTTTTTATATCTTTTATTTTATTAATATTACCCCGTTCATTACAATATCAATGAATTATTGGAGCGTAGACTTTAGATTCTATCCCACAAGCATTCTCTCCTCTTATGAACTTGACGTAGCCATTGTCTCCCCAGTCCGTACCCCAAGAATTCTTGAGCAGCCAATAGTCTATTCCATTTTCTGTGCCATATCCAACTGCTGCTAGGCCGTGTCCTCCATCCACCATAATATCCTGAAATTAGGATTTTTCCGTGTACGGCGTTACTCACACTTGTGCAGTTATCTGCCGGGATGAAAACGCCGCTTACGCCCACTCCTTGAGCAGGCGCCAGATCCATAAAAGCGTGAGTTATAGGCTGTACGCCTGAATCAAAAGTTCTAATTTCTAGCATCATTCTTACCAACGGAAACAGGCCCACGAAGAGCGATCCAATCTTGCAGTTGTTTCACATCAAACGGTTTCAAGCGTCCCACATCGTTAATAAAAATCTTCGTCTGCAATATTTTCCATTAAGATAAAAGTAAAACTGTACGTCATTGACAGCCCGACATTGTGAATTATCTGCTGTGTACGGGTAGTTCGCATCAAAGGATAGTCCATTTCGCATAGCATATCTGAACAAGCAATTACCGAAATTTCGTTTCCTTACGTCATAGCTTCACCGTCATTCCCTCCATCACACCCGAAATTATAGCGACGATCACAATCAACTAATTCCTGCTCGGAGAGAGAAACATTCACATTGTTCTTGATCATATAGGCAGATTCAATAGTTGCGACTGCGGAAAAAGCCCAACATGAGCCGCATTGTCCCTGATCCTTGACAGGACGCACCATTCCGGCCGTAACCCAATTCACGTAACTGGGAGCTTGGTAGCCTTTGGTATTCAATGCAACTTGTTTCATAGGAGGTACCAACATGTACTTTTTGTCATTAATTAACTGTATAAGGAGGTGTCGTTCCAAGAAATAAAGGACAGGTACCTTTTTCTTTTCCTCTTGCGTCCAATCAGTGAATTTGCTCTCACCCAGCATTCCTTCGGGATATTTTCTTCTTCGATTCTCCATTCGATCGAGATTGGTAACATAGATGAACAGGCGACATTCTTTTTCTTGATATGAATAGGATGTCTTGTTGAATCTGAAAACGATTTGACTTGGAGATGAATTCGGTGACCTTCTCAAGTAGTTGTCATAACGTTGGCGATAGTTATCACTATTTGAAGAAATATGAAAACTCCTATTGAACCATGGAACACAGAGGTCGTAGATATGCTGGAAATTTCGAGTGGCTGTGACAAGATTTAGTGCTTACCAAATCTGATTCTGGTGGATCGAAGACTGGCCCACAGTACTCGAAAGTTTCCACGCCCTTTTCGGAAATAGTTCGCTGAATATGTAAACCCACCAGCGCCATCAGAATAGCTATTAGAGCTTTTATTTCGCGTAATTTTCGATAGCCAAGTTGAAAGAGGAATAATCCAAAGACTGTTTGTCTACAGGCCGGCAGAGAAAATATGATATAATTTTGGGGAGCAAGGAATTTAAAAACAGAAGACTTGGAAGGAGATGTATCCGGTAATTCCGCTACCATTACCAAAAATATGAAAGTTAACTTCAGTTGGAGAATGATGAATGAGACACTTTAGGTTTTGAAAATCATTCTGCAAATGGAGACGAACCTGCCATTTGCAAAGTGTTGCTACGGAAGCAAGCAATTGCAGAAATCGTACATCTCCCATCTTCTGCTACTTTCTAACACAATTGAACTCAACTTTATTCTCTCGTTCAATTAATTATCGGTACGTAGACTTCCGATTCTATTCCACAGGCATTTTTTCCCCTGATGAATTTGACATAGCCATTGTCTCCCCAACTGGTGCTCCAAGAGTTCTTGACAAGCCAATAATCCACATAGGCTGTTCCATTCCAGTCGGAACCGTAACCTACTATGGACATTGCATGCCCAACGATTTCATCCGAAACGTCCTGAACCGATAATATTCCTCATGATAGCTTGATCACCCTCTTGCAATCTTGAGGATCGAAGATGCTCTTCACGTTTTTGCCGAAAGAGGCCTGTAGTTCTTGAAAACCAAATGGAACGGGTCGTACACCTGAATACTATTCTTTATATAATGGCAGCACAAACCGATAGTTATAGGCCCATTTCGCGCTACCCAATTCTTTAGATAATCAGCATTACCCATTAGTCTTCCAGCGTTATCAATGTAAATCTTTCTCTAAAAAACTTTATATCACTGCTAACAGTAAATTTACGTTTTGGGTAATTCGACATTGTGAGCCACTAATACCTGTGTATGGGTAGTCGACATCGGTAGATATTCCATTATTCTTAACGTAACTGAACCCGCCATAATTTGTATCTTTTAAATTTATCTCACAGCATAGCATAACCGGCATTTCCTCCATGGCACCCGCCATTAACGGTGTCACAATCTACCAATTGTTGTTCAGACAGGGAAATAGTCACATTCTTTTTAATCATGTAGACGGATTCAACAGTTGCAAGTGCGGCAAAAGCCCAGCAGGAGCCACATCGATACTGATATTTAACTGGTCCTACTTTTCCCGCTTCAACCCAGTTTACGTAGCTGGGAGCTGTATAACTTTGCGAGTCAAAGACAATTGGAGAACTGAGTGCAGATAAATCATGTGCAAGTTTCACTCCACCGTTGAACAGCTAAATGGAAAGTTAGTTGAAAGATAAGCGAAGTACCTTTTTCTTTTCTTCACGTGTCCAGTCAGTGAACTGATTTTCACCGAGTGTGGCACCGGGATATTTCCTTTTTCTATTCTCCATCCGAATTAGATTGTCAGCATAGATCCGGAGACGGCATTCTTTCTCTTCACTGGAGTAACTCAACTTACCAAATCTAAAAAAGCATGAAGAGGCATCAGACCACATACTTTTTTAAATATTCGTCGAATCTCTGGCGGTAGGTGTCAATATCGGACGGAATTTGGAAAGTTCGATTGAACCATTTTGCACAGAGGTCGTAGATTTTCTATAAGCGGCCTCTTTTGAAACTAGAAGCTGCACTTACCGAGTTAGAATCGGAATCGGCCGGATCGAAGACAGATCCGTAACGCTCTAGAATCTCTTGATCTTCCTCAGAGAGGGTTTTGTGGGCATGAACAACTGCTAGCGCTAATAGAAGACAAGCCAGAGTCTTCATTTCGAATGGTGACAGTTTCCATCAGCCAGCTTTTATATCCTGAAAGGTGAATGGACCCAATACTGTCTAGCATGTTTATAAAATTGACATCGTAAAGCTTTGTGGAACAGTCCATTTGAAAGCAGGAAGAACAGCTGGAGTCTGGTGGACACCGTTAGCTAGCATTTGAAACAGAGAGAGAGCAAAGAATGTTTCAGAATGTGAAGATTGCGAGATATGATAATGTGTGGTGGAAGAAGCCCCTTTTCTTGTCTTACATGTCTTTGTCAAAAGTTCGCCGAGCATAGACGCACTATCTGCAATCTCTTTGTTATTCATATTCCAGTTCTCTCGAGTATTCTTGATACAATTCTTCTTCATAGTTCTTTTGCATCTGTATAATAATCAAACAGTATCAACGTTGTTGTCAACTTTGCGCTTTTTCACAGTGCAGGTCTTATGAACCGTCGTGTTGCGTATCCATTTTTTATTTCAATTGTATTTTGCTCATGTAATTGCATATGATCGACAGAAATGACTGATTTTCAAGATAAGCTGTGGATGATAGTTGGAAGACATGCACTAAAAACCTTTTTATCGGTAGCAAAGAGCTATCTATAATTGGGGAGCCTTTTCTTTCTTTTTAAAAACCTTATTGTGTTTCTCTCCTTCTGCCCTCACCGCATTGACCACATTATCCCCAAATACAATGTTTAAGGAATTGGTTCAAGAGGCTTTATTGTTATGCAACTGCATCAGATCTTTCAATTAATAACAGGAGCGAAGGCATCGGTTTCAATTCCACAAGCATTTTTTCCTCTGATGAACTTGACATAGCCGTTGTCTCCCCAACTTGTTCCCCAGGAGTTCTTCACAAGCCAATAATCTACTCCTCTTTCCGTTCCATAGCCGACAACTGCCATAGCGTGTCCTCCATTTATAACATCCTGGAAAACTCCAAATTTCTGATGCATCTTCTTCTTTACCGTTTTACAATCTTTTGGGTCGAAAACGCTCTTCACATTATAGCCATACCAAGATCGCAGTTCCATGAAAGCTCTAGGAATGGGCCGAATAGCTAAAGTGAATTTGTTTCTCTCAACACTGTCGCTTACCAATGGAAATCGGACCACGTAGAGCAATCCAGTTTTTAAGTTGCTGGACATCAGTGGTTGAAAAGTACTGGGGCCCGTTAATGAAAACCTTCTTCTAAAACAAATTTTTGTGGACAATAACAAAAAAGTATACGTCATAAATGGTCCGACATTGTCCTGTTTGGTATCCAGCATATGGATAGTTGGAATCGGAAGACAGCCCCTTCTGCCGAATGTAACTGAACTGGGCTTTTTCCTGGTTTTCAATTGACCTTACTCCATGGCTATGTAGACGTTTCCCCCATTGCAACCCTGCTGCTGAAATTCGGAATTTCCCCGATCACAATCAACTAATTGCTGCTCGGAGAGGGAAACATTCACGTTGTTCTTGATCATGTAAGCAGATTCAACGACAGCGGTCGCAGTGAAGGCCCAGCATGAACCGCAATTGCCCTGATCCTTGATTGGTCGTACTTTTCCTGCAGTGACCCAGTTGACGGAGCTCGGAGCTCGATAGTCTTGTGGGACGTCTAACATTACAGGTGAACTGAGTGGGCGTATGGACTTGACATCGAGGGGCACGTCGCTGAGTAACTAAATACAATTTGAAGATGAAGATTGGGGGAAACATACTCCTTTCTTTTCTTCTTGAGTCCAATCAGTGAATTTGTTTTCTCCAAGCTCGGCTCCAGGGTATTTTCTCTTGCGATTCTCCATTCGAATCAGATTGTCAGCATAGATCCGGAGGCGGCATTCTTTCTCTTCACTGGAGTAGCTTAGCTTACCAAATCTAAAAAAAACATGAAGAGGCATCAGACCACATACTTTTTTAAATATTCATCGTATCTTTGGCGATAGGTGTCAATATCCGAAGGAATTTTGAAAGTCCGGTTAAAATATCGGGCACAGAGCTCGTAGATTTTCTGAAGTTTTACAATTATCAATGTATACAGCACTCACCGAGTTAGAATCGGATCCAGCTGGGTCGAAAACGGATCCATAACGCTCAAGAATTTCCTGGTCCTCATCAGAAAAAACTTCCTGAGAGTGAACAACACCTAGTGCCAGGAGAAGACAAGCCAGAGTCTTCATTTCGAATGGTGACAATTTCCATCTGTCAGCCTTTATACTGTCACCAGTGAATGAATACAATACTATTCGACTACGGCTAACAGCATAAACTTTTGTTCGACAGTCCATTTGAAAAGGGAAAAAATAGCTCGGGTCTGGTGGATTTTGGGATCAACGTTGGTCAAGCTGCATGTTGGGAACCGTCACTAATTCATAAAGTTATTCTTTTTATGCCCCGCCTCGAGAAAAATGAATAGAAAAAAACGTGGGGTGTCAGTATTTATTAAAGCAAAAAAATAGTATGTCGTAATGTCATAATAATGTCATAATAAGGTTGTTTATGCGTATTTTTTATCAATTACAGCTCGGTTCTGCCTTCGTTTTTCTGTTCATCAGCTAGTTCTTCCCATTTCTCGGCGTTATACTTGCATCTGTCCCTCAAGCTAGACATTTCAGGTAATACACGGGCGATTAAATCGTAACAAGGCATGCATATTCCTCTCATAAACCCAACCTATAAAACATACAAAATTCCTTTACGGCCAATCTAATACCTGCATCTGTGGTAATTCGTGCGCCTTTGTCCGATCCATCATGGCTATAGGTTCTCTCCCATTTTTTCTCTCCGCATCTCCTTGTTCATAGAATTCTTCGAAAATGACTTTGACAGTCTCGGTTTGTATCTGCCAAGGTTTAGCAGAAGCTATAAGGTCACAGCCGGTCATAAGCACTGCCTGAACTAATTTTCTGTGCTGAGGAACTGCGATATCATAAGCTCCGGTGTCGACGATCTTATTCAACTCTGCTTTATTACTGAAATTATCCATTATGCCCGCTATATTCGAGATAAACCTGAAAAAGAGGGCGAGATCAGTGGCTAGGATGGAGTGTTTGATCAGTCCCAAAGCCGCCTTGTATTCTTGTGAACTCATCGATTTCAATATGTTGTGTCCATCCTGAAAGTGCTGCTCTCAGATGTCGATTACACACTCTGACCTGTTGCAGAATGGTAACCGTCTGGTTGAAATGGTGATGTTCCATGACAGAAGTCGTATAAATCGAGGCGAGAGGGGTCGACATTGATTTCATATAAGCATCTGGAAATCGAAGTCATCGGAGAGAGAAAAACTTGCTGTTTTTTCCACGATGATCCAAATCGTGACAGAGACAGGAGACATACAGGGCCAGGGCCTCGTGCACCGTAAAAACATGCCTGTTCTTGTTGAGCATGACAAACATCGCATGAGCTACGGACCAGCCATGGGCCCAATTGTGGTAGGCCACTCGACGGTAATTCTTCCTGACGGTCAACACGAACCGTATCAGATCATCTCCATCCACACGGCTGTAATTTCTATGTCTGGGTAATGAGAGTATGGCATACAATGTGTCTTGGAATAGAGCTTTGAACATGTAAACAGCGTAGAGAGGCTTCTCCAATTCGGACAGTTTCATCCCGTTGAAGTCGAATGTTTCCAGTTCGACGATCCGCTTTTGTGGCTGATGTGCCTCGACTTTTTTCAGTTTATTGACTTCATCTCGATGACAGACGCTGTGATACGCGAGTACTTCCAGCGCCACCCGATATCTCTATCACAATCGATATCGTCATAAAAAAACAATCAATACCTGTTCACTTCTTCTGATTTTGTCATAAAGTTTTGCATGGTGAAGGGCCAATCCACAGTAGACGGCGAAAGTGGCGAAAGAGTCCTCGTCCGCCTGGGTAAAAGGGCCATCAGCTTTGTTGACCATCTGGACGACTCCGATCACACTGGAAATAGACAATGGAATTATTAAAGGAAGTACTGATTTCTGATGAGGATGGGCATGCAAAGGATGGTCTTTGTTGTGTAGCCGGTAGTCGAGTCGACATCTTTGTTGAATCTCTCGTCTTCATAGGCATTTTCTGATTTGATATATTAGAAATTAAAGAACACAATCACCCACCGATGTTGAGACCTATTCCAGTCGACGCCACATGCCCGGCGATCCCTCTACTCATCGGAAATCGTATCTCTTTCTTACCATCCTCTCGAATCTTCGAATGCTCCTCCTCACCCGTTCCCACGTCGAATATCCGAGCGTACAGTTCCTGTGTCTTCTGATCGACAAGAAAAAGCGAAGCCCTATCCGCATTGACCAGACTTTGAGCGAAATTCTGAATATTCTTCATTTTATATCCAAGCCTGATATCTCACCATAATTTTTATGATGACAGTGTCCATACTGACAATATCCTGGAAGAAAGACTTGGTCACATCGAGCAGGAAATTGCTGAGCTTCCTCTCTTTTGCCAGCGAGTCGAAGGTGCCTGTGTCACCTCTGCTGAGATGAGCAGCCATCTATTCAAAAATAAACAGGCAGACGAGCAATGTGAACCTGGGCAAAGTGGATGGCAGCCGCTGACCACGTACAGATGACGTTGACTACCTGGCGGTCCGTCTCGCCGAGGTTTCGGAAGAAGTTGATCTCGCCAAGAGTATTCTCCGACGGGCCGATGATCTTCTGACTGTAGAGAGATGGTCTCTTCGGCTTCTTCATAATCTGAAATATCTTTCAAATATCTCAAGAGATAGACGACCTTGTCCATTTTGAGACTGCCGTGCTCATCCTTACTAATTCGAAAAGACCCATCGTCATTGAGTAGGATAACCTCGAGACTATTACTGCCTACAATTTGGGCACAACACTGGGCTACTTCGAAGAGCATCCTCGCCTGTAAAAGCCTCTTTTCATCTTGTGCGTCAGAGACAAACCTGCTCATCTCCCTGATCCAGGATAATTCGACGACGACTCGACAGATCTGTGGCCTGAATAACTACCGTATCCGAGCGAAACCAGCTAAAACTCACAGTCCAAGAGCCCTTTCCACTGGCTCCACGATAGGTTGCTCGACGGAGACTCGCCCATCGGTCGAAAAATTCTTGAGAGACATGGCTGCTGAGAATATATTTCTCGACGAGTTCGGGATTCTCGCCCAGATACTTGAAAACGGCCTCCTCGTCCATCTAAATCTAACATATTTCACCTTTTCATAAAAATAGATCGGGTGACTGAGCTTGAAGGAAAAGAATTATAGCCGGAGATGAATTAATTTCCGGCAAGAGGTTCGCGGCGAATCTTGGCCAACACGAGGAGCATCAGTGATGATGGTCGCCAGGGCAACCCCCGGATCATCCCTCGACTGATATCCATCTCTCTAATTGAAGTGGCCCCACGAGTCTCCTCCCATCTCAAATCGTGGTTTAGACACGCTCCAGCTTTTTGCCGGCCCCATGGCCCGTATACAAACTATGGATTCTTCCTCATCTCATGTCAGGCAACTCGTGATGTGCCATTTTCGGTCACGCCAGCGATCGCTGCCAATATATTTCAAAAAGTCTATGTTCGTTTGTTTTTTTTTCGTATTCAATGAACTTGTTCTGGGATAGGCGAATTCATCTATCAGAATCCCTTCAAATTTTTACCAGCTGCGCCTTCTCTTCTCTGGCAGCCAATATGTCACCATCTTCTACATCAACACGCAAGCGGACTGGAAAACATGAAACAACGGGAAACATAGAAATGGAGTATAATAATGCCCAGCCGAGAAGCGGCTATTTAGTTTTAGCCAACCGTTTTCCCAATAAAAACAATTAAATTATTTGCAACTCAGTGACAGATTTTCAAACGGATACCACAAATTGTGGTAATATCATGAACCATTTGCGCGTTTTATACAATACCAACAATAGATCACAGTTAAAGTGCTCGGCAAATATAACAAACAGAGACGAATAAATTATGCAATATCGCTAGGAGTTCAAAACTTGAAAAAGCAAATCCATATGAGATCATTGAAGATTTGGTCATTGCTACGGTTTTTAAAGTTCATGTTCCTGTTTAGCTTCCGGTTCCCTTTCTAATAATGCCGTACCTCTGTAATATAAACCTTAAATAATGCAAAAAAAACTCCTTTACCGTTCCAAATTTTCGTCTTTTCGTTTGCATTGCCTTACTGGACAGAAGAAATACGTTGCCCAAACAATCGTGATAACAATTAAACATCCTGCTATGACACCGCCGATGATGATCCCTGAATCTAATAAAATAGAGGTCAAAGGCCGCGGGCTTACATATCAAACAGTCAGTGTTCCTGTCAAACTTTTGTATTCTGCCTTCAGGTGCGTCACAACGTGTTCCTGCCCACGGAGGAATACATCTATAATTCCAAAATAGAAAGCGAATAAGTATTCCTTACTTGCAAACAATTTTGTTATTAGGATCCACTCCGCAAGTTCCCCGGTAGCAATAATTCTTCTCCTCGCCTTCACATGGCCTGAAGTTAGGTGGAAGTGGCGGGTCTACATCACTTTCGACTCTCACCTGAGCCGATAAATGACCCTGGAAACGTTTTTTTATCAAGGAGCAGCCGCAGGAAGTTGTTGCCATTATCACCACCCACGCTAACCGAGGCTTCTTCGAGGGGTTTTCCCTTTCATTGCACTCGGTTGTGCAATATCGGGACAGAGAATGGCACGTTTTGCATATAGCGGGCAAAAAGGTGAGAATATCGGTTGGATATTAGTATTTTCAATTCTTCTTGGTAAAAAAAGTTAGGTGACGTCTTATCTATCAAATTTTAAAGCAGCTGGAACGAATGCTTACTCCCATCAATGACAGTTTTGATTATGAGATGATAAGATAATAGTCGACAATGGCAGAACTTTAACGTTAAAAATATGAATAAATGGTAAAATTATCGCCCATTTTTTCCAAAGGAAATTATCGTTGTCAATAGCCTCGCTGCCCTTGTAGAGTAAAGATCGGGCTTAGCGTTACCGCGCTCTATGAGAAGGGGGGGTTGGTATTCAAATTTATCCTGGAAGCCTAGAAAATGAAGATGGACTCACCTCATAACATTCGTATGCCCCAGAATGCACATCAGGGTTAAATGAGGCTATATTCAAAGTGGAATCCGTTCTGAAAATGTGTATTGTATTTCATTGTAAACATTCGAATTCCAAGTAATTGAAGTGGAAAAACGTACCCATCCATTTTAACAACACCATGAGCTTCGTCCAAAAAACTGCCTCTAAAGAGCCACGTTTGATTACCAGGACCACTAGAAGAACATCTTAACACAAGCTCAGTGTTTGGTGACTGTTTTAATGTCTCAATATTGGTAGGAGGATCTAAATGAAACTTTTAATAAATAAGATAAGGAGGTGAAAATGAGTAAAAATATTTTACCTTTAGGTCGAAGAATAAATTCCGAAACAGCTGAGGAAAAACTAAGGAAAAAAACGAATAATAGAGGCTTGGACATACTGGCAGCCGGCTCCACGCGATGCTTATCTATCAGTGCTAATATCAGTCTACAGAAACGTAGACCAGGTTTGCCTGAAAGTGAACAAACATTGAGAGTTATGGATCTTAAGCGGGATAGAAAAGAGAATGGAAAAGGCAAGAAGGCATTGACTGATCGCCGTCGAGTTACCAGTATCAATTGATTGTATGGTAAATATGACTGATTAGTGTTGACTCTGACTCATGAAGGAGCTATGGGGAATACATTACTGGCATATCTTTAAAGAAACAAAAAAGTACAGCGGGAAACGCCCTAATTTCCTGGGCGAAGCGCTGCGTAAAATAAAATAAATGAAAAAATCTCTAAATTTTCTGAAAAAAATAGTAGGAATGGGATTTAGTTAAACTGCCATGATTTAAATTCTTCTCAAGAAACTAATTTCAAGTTTTTCTAGGATTTTAAGGCTATTTAAATGGAAGAAAAATGCAGAGAAGTATAAGTTCCACCGCCTGTCAACAGCCATATTTGCAAGGAAAGAAGAGCGCCAGAATATAAAAGGACAAAGTGAGGATTAAAAGGCATATTGAGTCAATGTGAGGAATGCTGTGTCATGAAAGTGGACAACGTGAGGCTTATGCAAAACAGGAACCCGGCACAGGTGGGCCGCCTACGAGGAGCCTCTGTTACTCATTGAGACCCCCCTCTATCACATAAGCCAATGCCATCTGCGTCACAAAGTTGACAAAAAAGCGTGGAGGACGACCCCGCGTAAGGAAAATCCAGCACAGGCCACACGACAGGAAAAATTCTGCCAGCCACCTGTGCTCCTGTCTATTTATTCTGTGATCACTTTGCGTGGGAGAAGTAGACACCGAAAAAATTGAAAACATCAGTAATAAGTAAAGGGAATGGGAATATCTTCCGGTTGATTTTATCTTCTCACAATAATTATTCCACAGAGGGGATGGGGAGCTTATAGTTTGTGGAAAGCCGTCTTTCTGAGAACTGATTATCACTCGTCGTATAGAAAAAGGTCAGGAAATGAGCAATAGATGACAAATTGTGGCTGTGTCTAATGCTCAAATGATCTGAAAAGTGCTTATCACCTTAAAATTTTGGACCCAAGTCCAATTCCGGGTCAGTTCGATCCGCCTCACACTTACGTTTAAAAACAAACAGAACTGTCGTCACTACGAGAGAAAGCGTCTCATAGTTAGCAAACAGGCAGTTCCCCTCCTCGACTCAACTTGGACAAAGTGCCTTTTTTGGCGGGATTCAAGACAATGAATCATGTCGAGGGCGCCTCTGACTAACAACTCTACCAGGATGAGCAACAGGTCAGAGCAAAACAGGATACGGCGAGCAAATCGAGTCACACCCAAATCGAATCAGCACGATAAGTTGCTACTTATAATTAGCAAATATGAGCAAAAGAATAGAAGAAAAGACATTATATTTAATTCTGTTAGCTGCAAATATTTTTCCGACAATGGTTATAAAATACTTTGTGGTCGTACTACTTTGGGATATTTATTGGTCAAATATAGTTAGCCAGAAGATGGCAATTGCCGGAAGCAACAGCGAGTTTTGGTAAAAGGCGGTAGATCAAAAAAATCAAATGCAGGTTCCAGTTTTGGTTCGGAGTTATCGAGAAGAATAGCGACGCCATAGAGCTTCCTGATAACCTCAGACAATCGATTGCAATTCTCAGCTGTTTTTGATCTAACTGAGTAGAATAACAGGTACATGACTTTATTCGCAATTATGGCAAAGATTTTAGGCAACAAAGAGATCGAATGAGATCGATTTATGCATCGGATTGAAGTAAACCTTGTCTGTTGCCATTTTCATCTCTACTGTACTCTGCTCTAGCCTAAAATTAGCCTGCATTATTCTACTTAATCCGTACAAACCTCATGATATGTGTGGAGGCTCGCCGTTCTCGTTGCCTTTGGTTTACACCAGAAATATATTATTATGCATACACAAAGCCCAACTATTGGCAATCCGAATTTTGTTGCAAATATCCAAGTATCTACGAGGGAGATTGTTCCGGTACTACTGTGCGCAGATTTTGGCGTAGGAGCGCTATGTGATGATCGTTTGAGTTCTTCTGTCGGAATAGCCGGCGTACTTTGGCGAGATTTGCAGTATCTATTTGAGTCGCTGTTGAGCATTTTTCCTAAAAAAATAGTTGAGACGCCTTTCTGTATAACTTACGAATATCTACAGAGCAGTCGTTTTCGGCAGCTTTACGAATTTGAAGAGATTCGTATTCGTATGATTTTTTATTGCAATTTTCTCCTACCATCCAGGGAAGCGTACATCTAAAAAGTGCCACTGAGCTGTAAATGTCCAAAGCGGCCAACTTTTTTATGGGAGTATTATTAAGTATGATGCATCGACAGCTGTGCTCCTGACAACCTTCAGTAACTTCGCGGTCTTGTTCCTCGGTGCAATTTTGCCATTCGTATTTTTCTAACAGATTGAGAGTCAACTCATTTACATACTCGTAAGACACAGTAATTGGACAATTTAGAGCCTGCGAATAATTGATGTAAATTATCAACTGTCCTCTGTAAAACAGTGAAAATATGTTGTAAAACACTTACGGCAAAATATGCGAACAGATATTCAATGGACGGCAGTAGCTGATAAATAAATCCTCAGGGTTCTTTATGCCATTGATTATAATAGCGGTTATGGTATATAAGTCCAGATAAACATCGTCTTGACAACCTGAAACAGGATATTATAAAAAAATATTAATAACGGACGCGGTTGGAGGATTTCGACGTTGTACGGATAACAAGTATCCGGAAGGAGATCCGGATCCAGGTGGCTCCCTGTATCTAGCGGAGCATTTTCGGTGAATTTTTGATGCAGTTCGTGGTGTCCTTCAGTGACGTTATCCAGTGACTCATTGAGATACTTCCAAGAAGTGTATCTAAGAGCTAGAAACATAAAACCAGCCGTGGTCATGTTTATTGGTGGCATTATTGTTTCTAAAAAGAGTTCTTGTGTATAAAATCTGGGTATTCTCAACAAGAAGGGTGACTAATACTCATTTGTGAGTCATGGAAAAATAAAATGTCATAATGTTTGCACGTGCTAAAGGTTTGGGTGTTTTTCGTTTTTTTTTAAACTTTTCTCCTTTCACATGATGAACAAAATTGCAGAATTCTAAAAATTTACATATAGCGAGCAGTTTCAAAAGTTAAAGGCCAAAGGAAGCGCTAAGGAGCGGTAGAGGTTACTCTGCGGAAAATAGGAAATACCAGAGAGAAAATAGGAAGATTACAAAGAATAACCTTTTAAAGCGTTTCGATCGAAGACAACTGTTGGAAGCGCAAGCGTTTTGCGGGAGTAACTGTTGCGTGTGCACAAGATAATACGATAACACATAAGATAACACATAAGACGGTTAGTAATTTCTCCGTATTTCTCCGTATATTGATTGGCTAATGAATAAGAAAACAGAAGTAAACAGAGCGAGATCTTTATTAAGCCCGTGTAAGGAGACAGGGGGAGTGGGAGAGATCGGTAACCGTAAAGACATACAACTGAAATCATCACAGATTCTTGAGCTAGCAAATATTAGATACAGAGATCCTATTATTAACAAATTATTAAAGCCCTAAATTAAATAAAGGATAGAGCCATTAGAAGCTCCGTTTGTAGAGAGGATTCAAACGGTCGCAATACTTTCCATGCCAACCGCGGTAACAACTGGAATTACTTCATAAGGATGCGCACAAAAAATATGACTCACGAGCAAATTTTTTCTTCAGGATTTCCTAAGCTAACACCACATTGTCCTTTGTAACTGCAGAAAGCTGGACTCTCATCTGTACATCTGACGAAGCCATTGGGTAAGGTGGCGTCACGTTGTTCAATCCGGACAGACGCTGACTCTAATGTGTCGGGCTGAAAACCGTCCGATAACCGGAGAGAAATTAGCTTGCGATTATTTTTAGAACAAATGAAATAGACTGGAATTCGTACCTCTACACATTCGTAGTAACCGCTATGGATCTCGGGATTGAAATCTTTGAAATGGATGCGAGATACTCTTCTGAAAGCAAAAACTATTGCACACGACAGAGGCGTTTATTACTCGACGACGACTTGCATCTCCTTTCCATTGTACAACCACATCGGGGATTTGTCGCTTTTGACTGCGCATTCTATTGTCAAACTTGATCCATCTGCCACTCCTTCTAATATTGTGTCATCTGGAGAAGCTGAAAATTTTTGTTTCGAAAAGAACGTGAACTATCACAATCAGCTGTTTTCTCTCCCGATAAGCTACGAAATCACAAACCTCTAGGAATAAGAACAATTTTCTTCGATAGAGATGTTGAAATAAGTGACAAAAGCAAAAGAACAGCCAGCTGCATGTGCATGTTGATAATCTAAATGGACCGATTCGTGAAGTTGATGGTGATACGAGAGGTGGAGGTCTACTATCAGGAGCGTAAATGGACAGGCCCTTATTTAGAGATTGTGAAATTTTCCAAGCTTGTTTGTTTGGAAATTAGCCAAACAGGCAAGGCGTTTCGTTAGGTTTCGTCCAATTTCTACAGTCAGGACTATTTTCTTCACTGCCAAGTAAAATTATAAGGAAGATCGACCCGACCGGTCAAGGAACTGCAAAGAATGACACTAATATAGCAAGAATTTTCAGTATAATATTTCAAGATCCACCCCCAGAAATGACGACCGGATGTCCAAGAGGAAAAACGGAGGTGGACATTGGAAGCGAGGACAGCGCCAATTTCTCAGCCCACACGGATTGCAACAGTTAGACCACATGATAGAAGAAAAGGACAAAAATTGGGACGAGGATGCGTTAGTTAGAAAACTTAAGCAGAGCAAGCCAACCGGGAAAGGCGCCAGTCGACTGGCTCAACACTGAGGCATTTCGCACCTCCGCAAAAGAAAGAGTCAGCTATTGGGACATAGTATATGACCTAGCTTTTAAACAATCGAAATATTGTGTTTTAATTTGAATGCTTTCACGAAAAATTGTAATATGATAGCAATAGGACGTAACTCACACCCACTAAAGAGGGCAGATCATTGTATGTCTTAGGAAATGCGCGGACTTTTTATGTCTGCAAGGGGGAAGTCTAAAGAATTGGCCAGATTTTGCAATATCTTTTTAGACAAACAAACCATTATTTTACCGGAGGCGTCTAATTTTGAACATTGCCACTCTACATTTGCTTAATGTCAAGGGAAAGAAGCCCATTTAAAGCAGAAAGCTCTTGGGCTGAGGAGTAGCCACTCCCGTTTATTTCTCAGAAGCAAAGTTTTATATAAGAATTGTTATCTCTTTCTCACCTGGGCGTCCACTTGTCATAATCCTCCTTTGACTGTAATTGGATCATCGTGACTAATAAAGCTTCTACAAATTGATTGTTGTAAGGAAGGGCGTCAGCACAGCAGAATCGAATAGCATCGATAAGGAAAAGATAACAACTGGAGTACGGGTTGAGCTGTGTCATAGGGCAGGGTCAATATTGGGGATTATTGACATGAATCATGTAATTTTGAAGGGTACAGTCAATTTACCATCAATAATCACTATGTTGATGAACTGTATGAATAATGACGGCTACATTGACAGATATCGATATTTATTTGTTTCATAAAATCACAAACATTCGAAGAAATGGAGATCAGAAGAAATTTGTATCAAGTATTTCGAGTCGATGTCTCCAAATACATGAGATACAACACATCCGTAAATGAGAGAGATTCTAGGATTAAAGATCTAGCTTCTACTAAAGAATTGATTGAGGTCATCCAGTTTAAAAGGTAGGTTTCGGCATCCCGGCAGATATAAATGATTGGTATCCATAGTTATAGCTCATTTTTATCACTCGATTGTGACAGAAGCATTGTCCCTTGTCGTCTCGGCCTTGTGGTGCTCGGTAGGAGAACATTCCAAACGCTGCAACGTCGTCATTTCTATTTTTAAACAAGTTTTTGTGTTTTCAACTTTTGCTCTATGATTTGGGAAGCGGCTTATAGAGGTTCTAGAGGCGGCTATTGCCCCGAACATTTCTTTATTTACAGAGGCTTGGGAATTCCATTAGATAAAAACTTCCTTAAAAATGGGAAACTTTTGAAACTGTGCTATGGTACAATGTTCCTTTTCAATTCCCATCAGACCAGAGATTTGTTTGCGTAAAAAGGCATCCCTTTTTTTTCAAATAATGGCCACATTGGCCGCAATATTTTGGTCTTTGACAAGCGTCAAATCATCGGAAACAGGGCCAACAACAGCACAATTGTCAAGTATAGCGTTCGCCCAGAGCAACCTGGGCGGCCATCTCAAGGTCTTCTGACGAAAAGAACCTGACCGAAAGAGAAAGAGACCAGCTTGTTTTTTCCTTGTTTCTTTTGCCGGGAAGTTTGCGATAACCCAACGGTACAACAGATGTTTGAACCGCGCGGGTTGGCTTTAATTAGCCTTAGAAAAGTCTATAAAGTGGAAGCTTCCTTAAATTCTTTCGGAGCTGTAAAGTAAGGAAAGCCGGTCATAAGAGACTTCCGATTTGCGTAACCTATGTCGACCTCCGATCACTCGTCGCGATTTGACGACCACATCGCAACAGGTAGCGACAGGTTCTTAAGACAACGAACTGTCATTTTGGCCTGTGGTATGCAGTGTCTCACAGAGATCAGTAATCCTTTTGATCTCCTTCAAATAAATTACTGTAATAACTCAAAATCCCTTATAGTTCGTTTGGGTAAGAGTGTTGAGAGGCGTCCTAAAAACCATTGCAGCGCACTAATTTGATTATGTGCATCAACGGCGGAGACTACAGGCAGACAGGTTCGATATAGAATCGCCGGAAATGCGCTAGAGGGCTTAACTACTGGCTATCGGTAATTGCGTACGTGGCTAGATCTACGAACGAGAGGGACAGCGACCTTTTGATATTTATGCTCTACAATATTATACGGCCACGACTTTCACGCCATCCAATCCAAAATCAACACATTTTTTAATAACAAAATGTGCACGCGGGGTGAAACGTCGTCCCCGTACTTTTCTGTTCCTTCCTCCGCTACTTCCTACTGGCGCCGAGTGCTTTTCTCGCCGCCAGGAGAAGGAAGAGGTTTTTGATGTTTTCTCTCGTTGCTACCACGCTGACAACAAGGTTGCCTCTTTTAGGTTTAATCTATTGGTAAAAGGAGGTAATTGAATGAACTGTGTCGAACGTCGGGAGACAGGAAATGACTCATAAGACCACGGAATCGGGTGGCTTTGAGCTGGAACCTTGTAGTTTGCCAAGTAGCATGGCGTAAGATGAGACACACGCGTGTAACTTCCTGTTATGGTTTTCGACTACGTGGCTTTCGGTCGGAATGATACCGATAGCAAAAGTTGCGTTTTCTTTTCCCCCGTGTGTTTTAAAAGATATTGTATGATGTCCCACCTGTACAGTATTGTTTGCAATCCTCTTGAGTCTCTAAAACCATTGGAATCTTATTCGTTCCTTCAATTTTGACATTTTTCAGAAGAGCGGCTCTTCCTAAAACTTTGTTATAAGGTCTTCCACAGTCTCACCTCCTTGATGCGTCGCCCTAATACCACTGTACATAAGAACATCTTCTTCAGAATAGTTTATAGAAGACTTCAAGTAACATCTCTTCTTCTCCTTGTCAAAAGTATAAGCCATACAACAATGTTCCTTCGAACATTCAATACAACAAATCCTGATATCTTCAGCATCAAATTCATCATAAGTTCCACCAATGAGATTCATATTTGGGAGGTAGAGACACATTTCTGCAGCTGAAAGGATGAGTTGAGACTTTCAAAAAAGGCAAAACCTTTACCAGAGACGGCTGCGGTCGTGATAGAAAACAAAAGAAGCCCTTCAACTAACATTATAACTGAAAAAAAGTTGGCATAATCATAACAGAAAGGGAAAGTGATAAGAAAGGAAGTTATCAATCAAATGTAGCAAATTGACAGAAAAAGAGTTGTCGCGAAATGACGGGCAATATTTATGCGACAGGGACGGGACCGTCGCCGATGAGAGGCGGGGCGCTAGTAGCGACACGGCGAATGAAAACTATAGCACTACCGCCGGAAATGGGGGAAAGCGGGTAGCTTATAACAAAAGAGGCAAATTACATACAGGCAGGCAAGATGCAAGTACTGAAATTCTTCTTCTGGAGTTTCTGGGGCGGTTTTGAACCTGTGTCCTCCCTGTACTAGCAAATTTAAGAGGACATGACGAGCAACAAGGTCTGCTGCTCTTTTATTCAGTTCTAGATGGTCAGAAATCTCAGGAAAAAGTACGGAGCCATACGAAGGACAGGTGTCTTATGGAAAAAAGTTCCGAATTTAAAAAAATTAAAGGGCAAGTTCTAAAAAAGCCGTTCGTTGAGCAAAGCCACCCCGAAAAATGAGGGAAACCACCACGAAAATTCAAGAATACTGATAAGTTTTTAGGAAAGAGATGATTTATGAACAGCTGATCCATTGACAGTCACGAGCTGTCACCGGTGGTCAGTTCCATTAGTTAAGCCGAATTCTTCCATGACTTTTCCACGATTAGCACCATGCCGCAAAGGAGCGACAATATTGGGCGCGATAACATTCCACTGGCGCTTATGCTTAAGACAATGTTATACAAATAGAAAATTATCAACACCAGGGAGGAAAAATAATATACTCGCTTTTTGATCACCATTCGACCGATCACACACAGTTCCCGAAGGCTGCTATGAAGTTCAATTAGTATCAAAAAGCGCAAAGGATACGTGACGACGAGAGATCTAGCGGGTAGAGTGACGAAATTGGACAATTACTACGGAAAAAGTAAGACGAGGGAAAGACAGGTCGGTGGACGATCATTGGCATGCTGCTGCTCCTTTTACGTCAAATGTCAAAGGGCCCTTCCGAGAATAACAGAAGGTTAACTTTAATTGACCCACTATGACGTTGACAGAGGCCACTTGAAAAGGCAACTTCCATAAGTTCTGACAGGGAGGTGGGATGGATATTTTTAGACTCGGTAAAGATAGAAATAGAAGGGAGACGGATTGATGCGCGCGGGCGTTTATTTACTGCCGTGTCCATCTTTAGCGGCAATGCTATTATAATCTACTTCTGAAAGTAGCCGAAAAACAAAATACTCATAATGGTGGCTGTTTTAGCACGATGAGCAGCCAAGAAGATGCGTAAATATAAAGCAGAGGAGATGCAGACAAAACCATAAATATGTATCATCGCAGAACTTAGAATTAAACACTTCAGGGGATCTGATGAGTCTGACGTCGGAGCTTTAAAATTAGGAGAATTCAAAGAACTTTCACCACGTAGGGATAACCATGCGACTCCAAAATGGTCGGAGCTTACGGTTGGTATCAAAGGATCTGGATGGCACGCTGTAGATGAATATGCCAGGCATCTAGAGCCATAGAACCCAAGCTCAATAAGAACCGTAATCTGAAGGACAGATACTGCGGAAACAGTAGCTTTTGAAAATTAGCTCGCCTCTCCCGTTTGATCCAGTTCCTATTATCCGCCAAAACAGTCTAGTCTGAGCTGGGCTGAGCTTCTGTTGACCACGGATATAAAAAAACCGGAACCAGGTAAAGGTATCCTTTGTTCTAAAAGCAGTGCCTATTTTGTCGAGACTGTCAGATGTCTAGGAGACTTGAAATGACGATATTCTGGTCATCTTCAGTCCTAGTTCCGGTCTTACAATCGGCTCCGTACTGTGTTAAATTTGTTCTGTTCCAGTTTTCAAAACTGATTCTTGTCGAAAGTGCAATCGAATCAGCTGGTCGGCTGTTCTTCCAACGATCAGAAAAAGCTACTTCTACTCGTTTCCACATTAGTTTTTCATTTCTTAAAACGTGTTCTCATTATTATTTCATAAGAATTCCTATTTTTTCGAAAGCAGCTGGGTTAAAAAAATGTAGCATCACGTCAAGCTTCCCTTCGTCAGAATTTGATCGGCATAATCTTATATTCTGCCTACTTATTTATTTCTAGAAAGGAGATAAGTGGCTATCGCTTAAACCATATTATAATTATTGAGGGGACTTTATCCTATTATTCGTTATTCTGCGCCAATAGAGCAAGAATACTCATGGGGAAAATACCAGCTACAAGTTTTGTGGTACAGTAATCCGCCTGAAGGCGATATCCTGGATATTTGCGTGGTCACAAGGAACTGCTTACGGTAACTTCCGGTTTTATTTTTTCAGAAGATCACAGCTCTCACGTTTCCTCCTCCGCGCTTTTTGCAAACGAAGCATAAAAAATGGAGCCATTGCCGGCGTAAAAACGGGGACTGACACATTTTAAATGAGAAATAAGAAGATACCGTCCTTTATTTAAAAACAACAAAAGAAAGAGATATGAAAATGGGATATATTGATTTCATCATAAGGAAAAAACACGTAAATCTTCTTTTAGAAGTGAAGAAATTAACTGATCGTTAAAGCAAGAAAAATGGCGATCGGAAGATTGAATTAGATCTTCAGTAATTATCCAAATAGCGCTAAAATCTTTCAATTACAGGCAAGTATTAGTATTACCGTCCATTGTCCATTTGAACCTAGCGTTTCATAGGTTGAGACTCCTGCGGGAGTATGGCCAACCCCATTTATCATTGGTGAAGGACCACCGGAAGACATTGGAACGTCATCATCGTCGTCAAGCTAGGTTTATTCTATTTAGAACATACAGATAAACTGACCACATTGACATAAATGTCCTGATACGACGGTGTTCTCTTCGGTTCACTCTTCTCTTTTAGCTCTTTCTCCTCCTTTTCTTTCTTTTCTTGCTCTGCTTTTTGAGCAAACCATGCTTCGCGTTCAGGAGAAGGAGTATTGCAATAAGGAGGCGAATCGTCTCTTTGAACAGCGACCTTGGTAACACTGCGCTTCTTATGAGAACGACGAGAACGTTGGGTCACAGCGACCTGCTCAATAGGAGGAGTTGGTGATATCGGAGCAAGTTGAAGAGGAGTCTCAATCACTTGTGTATAATGGTAAGGAAGCGGCATCGGCTTTCCGGGTGTTATTGACGGTTGATAATGGTATAAAGAGCGTACCACGGGTCTAAAAGTAATGTTACCAAAATTGTGCCAAAAATTTACCTGTCAGCTTCTTCCCTAGGCTTGGCAGCCTGCTCCTCCTTGTTTTTCAGCAATTGCGGTGGTGGTAAACGCTCGGTCATGCCGTATTGGATATTTTCAAGGAGTTTCAAGCTAGGAGGACGTTCACGATTGGATGTACGCCTGAAAACTGACTATCCCTGGCTTATTACCGAAAAAAAACCTCGGTTGTATTGGGGCAGCAGCTACTGGCTTGGCCTTCTTCTGAGCAGTATAAGGTCTGTCATCTTTAGGGGCTTTTTGAGTAGCCCTGCTTCTAGTTACACGGTCACTTTTTGATGCAGCCGGAGTTCTGCAACAAATAAATTTGAAAAATTGGTAGGATGAAAAAATTCATCTCCCACACTGAGGACATCCACTAATTACCGGTCGCCAAGTAAATACCCATCTTGCCTTCTTTTACAGGTAAGTTGAATTTACGTGACTGTATCCTTCTAATGATTCAAATGTACCCCAAAAAGTCGACTCACTCTGGCTGCTCGGTAATGTCGCCCGGTTGAGTAGTATCCGCCGGCATTTGCACAATCACATTATCAGCCTTCTCTTCCATTTCTACTCCAAGAATCTGGAATATTCTTGATTATTATGGGAAAACAGCAAGAGCACATTACTCCAAAAAAATGTTTCCTATGAAGCTGTCGAATAATGATAAATATCCTATGTTACGGGTAAAAGAGAGTCCAAAAGAAAACCAGACTAGGTCTCGGCCAAAGAAATTGATTCTTTTTCGACTGTCAGCTGTCTAAAGATGGTACACCCTGCCTCTTTTCTTTTCAGCGAATTCGCATACAATAGAAGCCAGGGGAAGATCTGGGAAATGATAGCGTCTATAGAAGGCATGAGAGATATGAGAGACCTAATAGCTACTGACCCCAAAGGACACCTACAATAATGACGCTCCCTTAAAGTCCTATTTGTGGGCTGAGACAGAGAGGCCACTAAACCAGGATGGATGAGATTGAAGATCCTCAGTATCCGTGACAGAAGAGGATATTCATGGCTTAACTGGCAAAAACTTATCAAATAAAGTGCTGTAAAATCCGACACTGGTCACATGATGATAAAGGTTGCGCGGGAAGGAGGAGCTTTGTTAATATGGATCCAGACAGCGGCAGGTAATTTGGATAGAAGGTCTCCTGGACAACGGGGCAGCACACAAATTATAATGATTGTGGAATCGATATGATAAAGCGGCTGAGAATAATGAAAAGGCGAAGAGGAGCCTTCGATGATAATAAGAATAGGCACCGGCGATGGATCTGCTATCCGCTGTGGGAAAATACGTAGCTGCTCGGGATAAACTCCCCTCTATTGTTAGGAATATTATGGTAAAAGCGGAGGAAAAACAGAATTGTTTCAAACAATAGTTGCAATAGTTGGAATGCCCATGACTTTCCCGCTTCTTGCGACAATTTACCGCTTGTCGTAAATAACCCACGCGGAAAGGAAGCCATTTGTCGGATACGCGGGAAATTAAAGGAAATAGATAATTCCTGAAATGAAAACATTACGCCATTTTATAAGCAAGGAGCCAAAGAGCGTAAAGACTAGAAAGCTGGCTTCACTTTTACTTTTGAGACTATTTGCCTATATTTTCCAGAGAAATCATAATGAACCTCATTAATTAAAAGCAGACCTTAATTTCTTTGAGTAATCAAAATATTGTGCAAGGATTTCCTAAATCTGCAGCGTTAGAGGAAAGAAGTTTGAAATTCGCCCGTTGGCAAGTTGCCCGCGGCGTCGTTCAAATATAAGTACGCAATGCCCCAGGGCACGTCTACCGTAGTCATTCCGCAATGGCAAATCATTTTTATTTAATGTTGCAAGTTAATTTTAATGGTTGGAAGTATTCTTATGAAGGGTTATGTACAGCATTCGAAAGGTAATTTTAGGGAGAATCGAGTCAGCAAATATCGCAGGAGATAGAAATTCCACAAATAAGAGAAAGGGTAAGTTCTGGAATATATCCGTTTAACTAAAAAATATTAAAAATAACGTATTAGAACGGGTTCCCGTCTGCGAAACAAAAGGGTTTAGTCATTGGCTGTCGGCAAGCTGACAACTGGCAACCAATTTGAGACGAAAAATGGCCCGTTTATTAGTTCTGACCTCTCAGTGGAACGTATTTTCCTAAATAATTCTAGTATTATTTATTCCCAGTGGTCTGCACTTTTTACTCGATAAGAAATTGAATACTAACAGCGAACGAAGTCCGTCTACCCCGCTAATTCTGTTAGTTGTGTGGTTCCAGTAATGTGCGTAGTTACTCGGAATCCAATAAAGGTTCCTGCTCAAAAAATGGACTACGCGGATAGACATCAAGATACGGTAATGCTTGAAGAGCAAGAAAGGGACAGACTGCAGAGCTACGCTGTGTATCTCTGCCCGTTTCCTCTAACAAAATTGCCTCAATTTGTCTTCTCACGACCTTTTCTTAATAGGTGTGAAGATTTCCCACCTCTTCCATTTTGTGTTTTTATAAATCTTTCCCCGCAACAGAGGTGCAACAATGACAGTTGAGATCATTTATCACGCAGCCTCCTCCGATTTCAATATTTTGTTGTTCGCCATGGCCGACGGGACGCCTATCGGTTGTAACAGAGCATTGAGAACATCTGTCGTCCGTGGAGTATTTTTAGCCAGGTCTATTCTCATTCCATGAAGAATAAAAAGAAGTGAACAAAACTAATTCTATTACTCCATTTTTTCTGGATAAGAACAGCGTTCGGGAGGATCTCCGATCCTTTCCGTCCTCTCTAACCTCTTCCCTCCCACTGAACAGCGTGTAATCTTTTGCATGTATTCTACTATGGCACTCTCTCCTAATGCAACGGAGCACGTGAGCATACTCCAAACTTAGCCACCATTCGTATAGCAGAATTTCATGTTTTCCTAATAAATCAGGCACTAGGTCAAAAATCTACGGGGTAAAGTATCAAAAATGTATAGAAAACAAAAATAGAAAGAATGGAGTTCTTTCGAACTGGCCATAAAAGACTGCCAGTTAATGGAAAAGGGCAATAAAGCCTATAATGAGGAGAGAGGTCTGAATGGTATTTTCTTACGGAACATGGCTAATTTTAAATGAGATGCCCCCACATGTCTTAATAGAATACTAACCACGTGGTATAAAGACGATGAACGACATCAGTCTCATTCGGATGTCTGCGTTTTTCGAGCTTCTATACCCTCTCTTTTAAAAATTGTATCGTAGCCTGAAATCTTGGGGTTTTGGATCATTTTTGGCTTAAAATCTGTCACTGTGTTAAATCATAAAATATTTCTGACCTTTAGAACATTTTCATTTTAAAAAGTCCTGGAAAAGCGAGGGATGCTGGAGTTTTATACAGCGACAAGATTCTAGGGCCCGTTGTGCGCCTGGCTTTTAGTTATTTTGCAACAACGTCCCTCTGTTCGCCCAGTTTCAAATTTCATGCTTCCCATGCCACATATGGTCACATAGCCCTCGCCCTGAGGCAGTAATTCCAGTCTCGTTTTGAAAGCTGTCCGTCCGGTTAGTTGCCAGTCCCTCAACCAGCAGCCTCGTCATGAGCTTAGTTTCGTGTGTGCGGCTATGCGTTCATTCGGCAACTAGTTGTTATTTGAGCGGCACAATGCCTCGATTGAGAGGAGGAGGAGGAGGTGGAAGAGAGGACGCGCAAAAGTTGCGTTCGGGTGTCCAAGGACATGGCAATTTTTTTCGATTGCAATAATAACATAATTGATTGAATGCATATTTTTATTCGTAATGAACGCGAAGTAGTCAAAATTATTAGAGAAGATATTAATTTCGGCGAATGCGAATTCCCTGAAAAATGAAGAAACATCGGCTGACAATGCGTTCCCTGCACAGTCTAAACATTTTCCGAAGAAGTCATTTCATGAAAAATGTACAGCACTTTAGTGCCTGCCGCTTCTCGGAAGACGTCCCTGGCTATGTCTGACAGTAGTCGACAGTCCGCTTCTAGTAGCGAAGTAAGTCTTTTAGCCCCTTATAGCTTGTTTTCTGTAAAATCTCTGCAAATTGCTCTATAGGTTAAAAGACACTTTTTCCGCCTGACAAAGCGGCTCTGAATACGGGTCGGCCTTTCTTTTCAATTGAGAAACACACACATATCAGGTGCTCTCTCAATTAGACTCGCATTCGCACTTTTCCACCTCGGAACATCACGAGGATATTCTGCTGGCAGATCAACCACAGATCTTCTCGGATGAATCAAGAGCTCTATCAGGCTCTTCTACGTGGAGCGTTGAAATTGGCACAAGTAAATTTTATTTTTAGAAATTCTTTATAAAACCAGATTACGGTAGCACATCTCTTGCATGAATGGTAAATCTCGGAACATTATGCGTGGAGCACAATGTGCTCTGCATTTTGCATGCTTACACATTCTGTATCAGGATTTTTACAATTCATCACATGACTAGCAGAGAAGAGAGAATGTGCAGAATTTTCAATGGAAAAGTTATGCGAAAAAAAGCATTCTCTGCTCGAAAATATGTGTTTTACCGTTTAATACTACGCCAAACGGACTGAGTAAACTAATGTCAAGAGTCCAAAAAACTTTTTTTCCGACGGCCCGGCCAGATTGTTGAACAATCGTTCGCGTTCGCAATTCCGATTTGATCCTCTCTAGGATTATTTAGCTGTATTTCATTTTTTTTTCTGTTCCGTGCGGCAGGCAGTTGGTTAGTTGGCTGTCCCGAAATATTTTTTTTGCAGTCTTCACTCACTACCTCACCCTCACACTCTCTCTCGCTCGTTTTTCTATTCTTTTCTCGCGTTATGTGTTCTCCCTCTAGTAAGTACAACTACCTCGTGGCGCGTGTTCACTTAAAAATTCCCCTCACCTTACACTTCCGGGGGCTAGTTGCTGCTGCCGAAACGTTTCCTCTCTTCTATTTTTTTGCTCGTATTCTTGCTTTCATAAGACCTCCATGTGCCGTTCATTGTTCCCTTCCACTTTCACGGGTCCCCGAACAATTCTGGGCCCCTCATTCTTTTCTGTTGTTCCGGGAGACAAAAAATCACGCGCATTCTATTTGTAGTACTAGACCCCCTTTTCAGTCTCTCAAATAGGGAAAAATAGATAAATTTCACTCGTTATCAGAAGACTAAAGGCAATTCAGAACAATGGTTCAGACGATGGCGGGCGGCACAGTTGGCCAGCGTTCAAAACATGTGACTCCCAGGGAGGGAAAGGGGCCCGCATCATAATCCAATTACGAACAAAAGGGGAAAGACATACGCCGAGGGAAAAACGAACATAATATTTTTGCACTATGAACGGCTTCCATTGTTTTTTTCTCTTTTCTCACTACCACCCGCACTTTTCAATTCCTGTGCAAATTACGTCACAAATATTTACCTCGCCCTGCACATGAGCAGAACTTGGAAAAAAGAATTATCCAAGGGGAAATGATTATGGTTTGTGCCAGTCCTCATGACCACCCACGGGAAACAGAGTATTACGGCATAATTACGCTCTACGTAATAGGCTCCATAAGTCAAAAGCGAATTTCTGATTGGAATTGTATAATCATTTGATTTTGAACATCGTACACTTGTTAATTTTTAAATACTTGCTCACATGAGGAGGTTACTAGAAGCGCAGCTGAACACAACAGGTGTTCTATTTTCTATTTGAAAAAGGCGGGGAGGTCTCGTGTGTAAATCAGAAATTCTAAGTAGTCCGTTTGCTTTTTTCTCCATTTGTATATACGCTGCTTTTATGTTCCCTCCTGTTCCCTGGGCCTCCTGGACAACGCCCTTTTTGTTGGGGGACCCTTTTCTCTCTCAACATTTGAACTCGATGGCTCAAATGAGAGAGTGCGAGCAGTGAGAGCTCACACCCCCAACTGCTTTTCAATTCAATTCTGTTCTCTCAGCTGATGTTTTGAAAACAATTTAGCCGTTTTCCCTCAACACAGCACCCGTAGACACACAGCCACACGCATACACACACGCATACACACGAGCAATCCAGACAGACGAGAGATGTGCTCACTAACACACAAATTATTATGAAAAGCGTTTATAGAATCCAAAAATCTTTGCGTAAATATAGAAATACTATGGGAGGTCTACACTTGTTTTTCGCATTTTTAATTCAGCAAAAGGGCGTCTGTACCCTTTCATATTCATATTTCCATGTTCAAAACACTTTAAATTTCCGTTTAAAGTAGTTTCCTCCACGGATTTAAGCAGAAAAACGCATAAAAGGCGCGCGCAGATAACTCGGATGACCTTTCAATTAATCCCGTTCCGCAAAGCGATAATCACTTGCAATGGGTGGCAAGATCTTCGGCAGCTGATTCCGAGTTCAAATATGTTCTTTTGTCTGCAGTTGAGACCACCCAAAGCGCGCAATTATTACCAATAGAAAAAAAGCTCCGGGAGTTCTTTTTTGACTACAGCTGCCGTTTGCCATGGCGCGTTCTCCCTCGCTCCACGTTCTTTTGCCGGCTGGCGCGCAATTCAGCCCCCTTGCCTAGCCGCCTTTTCCCTCTTCTCTCCGCATTCAAAGCGTTTTTATGTGTTTTTAGGCCTCTGCGTCTCAACAATTTGGCACTATTGCTTCACCACGGCCGACTGACTGTGATCTCCTCGTTGACAACGCTCTCTCCGTACTCTGCAATCTCCTTCCGAAAGATACTCTCTTGTCTCCGTGTTCGCCAGTTTCTTTTGCAGTTGGTCTATCCACACTGGCGTCCGCCGGACCCCCTCCCTCAAATCCATACTTAAATTGTCTACAAACGGCTTCAACGTTACTGGTAAGAATATTATATTCATTTTCTTTAAAGCAAAACAAATCGAATGATATATCATATGCCCAGGGTTTGTATTAAAAACACAGATTGGCGAAAGTAAATACCGTGGGGCGCCTCTTGTTCCGTTTCATTCTTTCTTTTCTCTTTTTTTCCCCAACAATAACATTGCCTAGCCATTATTTTCTCTTTTTCCCTTTCCTTGTTTAAAATTTCTTTGATTACAACGTTCCGCGTAAAGTCAGCTCCCCTCTTTTGCTGTAATAAACTTTTCAATTCGTTCGCGGTTTTGACCCCTCTATTACCTGTTTGGCGGTATTCTGCAATATAAGTTTTTGCCCAAACAACTGTTCACTTTCACTCCACCCCTTGCCACTGAGTGGTGAAAAAAATAGCCGACTCTTCGATGGTTCGATGGTCACGAAAAGTTAGTTTCTTTCAATCGATTACTGTAGCGACCTGTCCTTGCCTGCTACTTCCTCCTTCACACCTATAATAGAAACACTTTTCATTTCCCGGTATACCTGATTACATTTGTAGAAGCGATGTACCCAAAACTTTAATAGTACCCAACTTCCCTTTTAAAATGCCAGGTTATTTGACATTTTGAGTTGTGTTTGAAGAAAATATCCGAAAGAAATATGTCAAAGTCATGTGAATAGTGACCCTCTCCGTCTCCATTCCCGATCGACTCGCCTAAAAAAGACCTTGGGGGCATTTTGAAACTCTTCCCTTATCTGTATTTTATAATGCTGTTTCTAAGGAGAAAGGTTCGTACTTTTTGTTCTTTCATTAGAGTGACGTCGTCTGTGCCAACACGTACTATCCTCTTATTTTAACGTGAAAATGTCTTTATCCTATGCAAGTCCCCAAGATCAAATCGTCCTTTTCTTCCCCGTTTTCCAGTCGCACTCTGTTTACCGCTGTTTTCACTGATAAGGTTAGCTAATCAGCTTCCTGCTGACTCTACATTTTTCAACACAGCTAATTCCCAATATTGCAATATTTGGCAACGTGCCACTATTCTCACTTTTGTTATCAATCTTTCAATACCTCTTTTACATAAATATCGTATTTTCGAGGCCAATCCAAAAGCTGTGCCCTAAGTAGCTTTGGTTTCTGGACTGCCGGATCCTTTAGTACTCTTCTTCCTATTTTGCTCATATATTCTTAAAGAGGATTTCGACTCCGTTGCATCTGGATAATCCGTTGCACCTGACTGTTGACTATGTTCTCATCAGTAGCCCCTTCTTAAAAAAGGTATCCATCCTCCGACCCTGACATTTTCTAATCTCCGGAGGCTTTTTGTTGCGTTGTTTGGGTATATGCGTGAAGGGACCACCACCATATTTCTCACTTTAGTTCCTTCGACTCCCGAGTGGCCAGCTGGCGATAGTCGTCTTTTGACTTGGCTCGTTTATTCTGTTCGCCACACTAAAGCAGCCAAGGGCGGGGGTGACGTATAGATTGAGGCAGGATGCGGCTGGCAGCGTGTTCCAATACATTTTCTGCTCGCTAGTGTGGAGCAAAATAGTGCTATACTAGCCTTCCAGCAATGCACTCACTCGTCGAACGGGACCCTATGAGGCGCAGACTAGAAGAGGGTGGCTACCTTATCGCCATATTTAGGGATGAGGTGGCTGAAAGGGGGAAAAGCGAGAGCGCGGGAAAGCATTCAAGAAAAGGGACTAGACGTCAGCTTTCGGCTAAGGCAAAAACCGGTTTATTGTGTCTATTAAATGACTTTCTATAAGGAACTATCCATCTGCCATGTTCGGGAAATAACTGAAAGACCAAAAATACTACTAGAGTGAACGGTTGTTTTTAACCACGCGCAAGTCAGCATTCCCCTCGTATTAAAACCAGTTTTGATCTACCAGAAATGGTGTACACAGCGGCAGTTTTGTCTGTCTGTTTTTGTAGCTTTTATAGCAGAATCATAAGGTTCTACTTTCCCCAACTTTCTCCTAAGTATTTACAACAAGAAATGATGGATATATTTAACCAAAAAGTTCATTAACTTTGGTCCCGTTGCACCGGGCATTTGTATTTTGACTTTTTCGATATTTTCCCGCCTTCTTGCAAACTCACACCCGTGGAAGTTATTAGAAACAGCAACGTAACATATCACGAGCAAGGTAGAATTTGTATCCTCATTATAAAAGTATGGTGCCCGGGGCCAATGAAACCAATCTCGCGAGTGAGAAGCAAAGAGATGTCTATAATTTCAGTCTTCTTTATGAAGGTAATTTTTTATAATATTTTCCAAAAATGAACACGGATGTGTTTTATTCATTTGTTTGCAGTTCTCTCGTTGCAGAAAAAATCATTATAAGTATTTGGGAATTTTCCCAGGTGTAGGTCTCTTTCTCTCTCAAATGACGTAATGTCAATAGAGAGTGCAGCCCGTAAACAATAATACTTTGCCCGTAGTAACTACTATTCCCGGGCTCCAATTATAATCTGTTTGTTTTCCCCAATTCCGGTTCCCTTTTTGGAACAGATTTCATTCCATCCTTTTTCCTCTTTTCATTTCTTCCTGTTCCTTCCCGGAAGTTTACTCCATAAAGTCCATTTAAAAACTTTTGTCAACAGTGTAAATCTTTCGCAGCAGAAAAAAGTAGTCAATATTTCAAGTGAGGTTCATGTTTACGTCGGCATTCAACCTGCTTGTGACTATATTGAACGGGCAGGTGTTAATTACAAATGACGGCCCCACAATGAATTTAATCATTAATTATTTACAAATTTTAATAAACTTTTTGCAGCAACTTCAAAATCATTTACAACAATTACAACAGCAAATACAGCAACAACAGCCGAATGGATTAGAGGGAATGTGGGCTCCGGCAGAGGGCGAGTCGCAGCCCACCGTGGTCGCCTGCATGGAATGTAAGCGACTCAAGAGGTATGTTCTTTTTCTGGTCTTCTCGTCCTGCTCATAGATCTCTCTCTGGGTCATGTGCTACCCGTTCATTCCTTCCTTGCATATTATATTAATGAACACACTGTTTTTCGCTAGAATTTGGTCTTTCGTAGACAAGAGTTTTGAGAAACTTCACCCCCTTGATTTAATTACCGGAATAGGCAATTATCTCTAGAGACCAAGTAAACAAATTGAAGACCGAGATGAGGGGGAGCATTCTTTTATGAAATTGAGGAAAGATGTGCACTGGTGCAGCATATTTTGTATCTTGTACAAATCCCTTCTTTTATATGGAAAATGTACCAAATGTTGCGATGCAACCAGAAACTTTCGTTTACGCTTCGATAAACTGACAAAAGACTTTGAACTAATGGCTTTTTCTATAAATACAGACGGAATTCTAAAGTATTCTATTTTTATTCCAAGTTCTGCTTTTTTCTGCCACCCACAGCCCGCTTCCTGAAGTGCTATCCATGTTTATTGTTGTGCTATGCTGAGAGAAGAAGAGCGGCGGGCGGAAAGAAACGCCTGTCGAGAGGCTCCCAACAGCAACCCCACAGGGGCAAAAAGAACAGGTTCCTGTCTGAATTCCAGATTTTCCCTCGCTCTCTCCGCGTTTTCCCTTGCTTCGTTCCAAGTATTAAACTTGGCTTTTGTATTCTCTGCCACTTTTTCATGTTGCCATTTGCATAACTGGTTCTCTTGCCAGCCTAGTCCCCTTCCATAAATGGTAATCTTTTTCTGTCGCAGATTATTTTCGAATCTTTTAAGGGGTTTAGTCCAAATTTTTGCAAACAGCAGCAATTTTTGAGTGGAAAATGGTCCTAAACGGAACTAAAACCAGCGTTCGGATAGGAAACACACGTTGTCTTTTCCTGCGCCTCACATGTTTGCCCAAAATTATGTCAAATATTGACATTGGACGCCCCTAAAAATTTGTCCCAGTGTTCAATTGTAGAGAAAGGGAAGAATGAAAGGGAGAGAAATCATCTTTTGTTTCAATCGTAGCCATCATCATTAAAAGCTGGGTCCACTTCCAATTGTCATGGGGCTGCTGGGGAACGGGCTGGTTTCTCTTTCATTTTTTTTGACAAAATTCTCAGACAGACAAAAGCCAATGGGGCATGTCTGTGTTCAAACGCAAGGTCACGACGTCTTAACCTCCAACCCCATAGGCACTATCTTAACCGCTGATCAGCAATAAAAGAAATGACTTTTCGACGGGCCGTTTCAAACAGGGGTTCTGTGAAAAATGAGAAGATTTCCAGTTAGCGGAAGGTCAGTCGGTTACTCCACCCGCCTACCAACACCTTCCCGAATTTTTAAGGGGGTAATAGTTTAGAAAGTGCGGAAAAAACTGGTCGCCTTCCCAGTTAAAATGGGTTCATTCCCACATGTGTTTAGTCTCGCGAGAGAGTGTTTAGACTAAAAACAAAAACACACTAAAATAGTTGAAAATAGCCAGCGCACCCGTATCATTTTCTGATTCATGAACCGACCGATGTTATTATTTGAATTTAGGATTTCGGAACACAGTTCGCGCCTTTTTTTCTCTCAACGCGCGCGCACGGGAGAGTCTACGAACCGCGTTCTTGAAAACGCCGATAAGCGGACCGGTCCTCGAACGAAACAATCCATTGATCCAACGGTCATGAGAACGCAACGGCTGGCACGGCGAATGACTGTTGATTTTTTTTTCGTGAGGGCGGCAAAATGAGGGACTATTTTATATACAGAAGCGCTGGTAATTATTACCACTAATAATTCACTGTTCGCGTTGATTGGCACCTTCAAGCCGGCAGATATGCGACACAACAAAACGAATCTCTCGAGACATCTTTCGCAGCTCATAATATTCTTTGCTCCCCGGAGAGAACTCCAGAACTCTATACTCTACGTAAATAGGGCAGCTGGCTGACATTCGCGTGTAAAATAATCACGTGTTTTGCGGAGAGAGAGGGAGGCAGTCAGAGAGAACTTCTGGCAAAGAGCCAAGGGCTCCCCTCCTCGTCATGTGCTCCGTGGAGTAAAAATGCCACGATGTTCGTTCTTCGCATCGGGGTCCAATTTAGTTTGCTTACGAAACTTGAAGAAATACGGGGGACGGCGGGACTGATTTTGATTTGTTTATCCAGTAAGAGAGGGGGAGAAGCTGGTCCCTCTTATGTTCCATGGGACACGTTTCCTCCCTGGCCAACCAGAGGGTAAAAACTGCTTACACTGTGAATGATTTATGGAGTAATGCAAGTAGGACGGACAACTGTCTTAGGCGCCAGAAAAAGATGAAGAAAAGTTATAATTAAAGATCGAGGCAGTTAAGCGGCACATCTTCATTATGTGGCGATTAACGGGCAATTACACGGCATACTGTATGCTGGTGCCAGCCTTAAATGCAACACATCCTTTAAATTCCTTAAACTGTCGGTGTTCTTAAGAAACGTCGAAATCAGATTAAAGAACATCGTAAGGGAAACGTTCCAATGGAATCACTTGCTCTTTTTGCATAGCCGTTGTTAGCCAAATCTTTTTTACCCTTTTTTGGAACACCGTTCAGATTTGGCGGATTATTTTGGATTTACTTCGTGCAGAGATCCACAGAAAGTTGAATTACGGTAATCCCCTCGTCCAAAAAGATTTAAAGATCCGACTCAATTTTTTGGATTTACAGATGAAGAGGCTTGTGGGTTTGTCCGGAACAATTTCATGTACTGTAGTCTGACAGAATTCAGGTGGCAATTTACAGTTCGCAGGTGACTCAGCCCCTTTTCGACCTAGAAGAAAAAAAATCCAATCCTCACGTTCCTATAATTTGAACAAATTGTTTGACATTCGTGTTCAGCTGATTTAATTTCCGGCGTTGTGCGTTCGCCTCTGCTGAGTTATTTGTGGCAAACTTGAGAAACTTTTATCGCGTTCCCCTCCCTTTTTTTTCTAGGAACAGGCTCTTTGCACTAAGGTAACACCTGCGTCTCTTTCTTATTAATGTTCTCTTTAGTTTTATTTACCGCGTCAGACGAGAGAAAATCTTAACAGAAAGTAATAAATCATTAGGTCCGATTAACCGACCACGAAAATACTGCCCTTTTGTGGGCAGGGATAGTGGAATTAGTCTTACGGTAGGAGCTAATCAGGAATTGAGGAACTTTAAAGGGTTAAAAACCGGGAACTTGTAAACAGAACGCTCGCTTAAATCTTCAACTGCCCTTTGGTCTTTTTGTGGTTCTCTTTTTTCAACCAGCGGTCCCCCTTTCTCTCGAACATTATCTCTTTGTTTGCCAAGAAGGCCTGAAGTTCTCTTTGAAGCTGATTTCATCGTAGGAAGCGAAACAGCCCTGAGTCCAGCTGATAACGACACGTTGGGAGGTTCCACTATCAAAACGAATGGCGCCTAAAGACAACCAAAAATTACCGCAAAAGAACAAAATTCCCCAGATTTTGATGGCAAAAGTTTACGCGCATTTTTCTCTATTTTTTCTGTCCCGTCAAAATTGGCGAGATCTTCTGCTTCCGGACACATTCAACAATCAAAATTTATAGCTTCGCAGCGCTGCCAACATCCATCAACTACGCAAAGAGTCGCGCTCTCGCTTGCGAAGAAGAATGTGACGCGTTGACGATGACGGAGTTCAGGGGTCGACAGTAGTGCGCGTAACGTGCTAAAACTGTTATCTTTTTTTTTTCTTCTCGTCGGGACTGTCAAACGATCATTGCCATCCATCATACAAGGTGTGAGAGAGTGGCGCCTTTTCCGGAAGTTACCGTGATCCCTGGCTAGACGAATGGCACCTGGACTCGATGTTCGGCACCCTACCTTATCGGCAAAACTCAGGGAACGCAGACGAAGCAAACGGAGCAACGCAAGTACATCTGCCCTTTTGTGCAAACGAGAACTCGCCACCCACCGCTCGCTCTGCCTCGAGCGTTCTTTCGCTTGAATTCGTTCTTTTGACCTCTGAGTCGCCACATAGCCACCGTATTACACCCCTCACTCGAAAAAGAGGGCCCGTTCGCTTCCCCCGTCCCTGTCTCTTTCTGCCTCTTTTCTCTCTCGAGAGAGACAGAAAGAGAAAAAGAAAGAACTGCTGGCACTTGGTGGAAGGTGATAAGGCTCACCGCCTAGTGTGGGGAACTCAATCCCGACTTCGGCTCCGCCCCTCCTCTCTGGCCCGTTCTACTAGCCATATACGCTCACGCCGGGGCTCGCCAGGTCCTCTCCTAATGAGACGCTCATATTTGAATATGCAACATATACCTTCTACATCAAATATTGCTCATCCACAGGCATCTAGGGTTATTCTCCCAGTGCCCACTGATGAATATGGACATGTTTCTAACAAACGTCTCCTTCTTAAACGGAGTTACAATAGTGCATTCACGTAAGCGTTCCACATCTTTTTTTACTGCTTCTGTTTTTACACGTCATTCTACGGGCCTTTTATTCAATTTGCTAGCTATTCGCAAGGGAATTTTAGGTCTTTTCCTTGTAGACACCCATTTAAAGGAGGTCTTAAACCTCCGCGTTCCACCTCCCGGTGTGACATCTTCTTGTCGTCTTGGGCGGATTACAGACATGTGACAATCAGAAGACTAGAGAATAATCAAAACCACCCGTTCCTTTCAATATCAAAAATTTGTCCCTATAAAAAGAAAATAATTAAAGAAAATGTCACGGTTTTAATAAAAAATTTCATTTTTCAGGGACGTGCAAGATTCGAAGCTCACAGTGGCGAACGTTCAACAATCACTGCAGACGGTGTGCCTAGTATTGCAATATTATCATCAACAATTGCAAATCCTGGCAGCTGGGCAAAATGCCTTAGTACAGGCACAAGCTCAAAATCAAGCTCAAACTACCACACCCCTGGCAGTACCACAATCGCCGATGGCTCGGACAGCTCCACGACCACCACAACCGGAATGTCCCGTGCCACTACGGCCTATGTCTTTAGCTTCGTCATGTGAGTTTCCGGTATCATTGAGGCTAGGAGCAACATGAATGACACTCCATAGTAGACACGCGTAGTTACGAAACAACTTGAACACTTCATAAAAAATTCTTCGTAATTGTTTACTATTTATTCTATTCTTTTCGCCCTTTCATTTCTTTCAAGAATGGTTTCGGAACGGCGTCGCCGAGTTAATTCCCTTTTCTACGAAATTATAGTACGGGGGAATTGTGAAAATAATTCGATATTAAATTTTTACGTAGAAAAATGATACGTTTCAGGCACAAACTTGAATCCTGCTCCCTTCATTAATTGGCCATGGAATCTTCCAATGGGAATCTCTTCACCTCCCGTACAAGTTCCTGTGCCCGAGACACCGACATCCAGTGCAGCTCTACCCACAACAATACCAACAAATTCGACAACAACAAGCAATCAGAAGACAGAAGGAGCTGTACCGGAAATGAAGTGGAGCAGTCCCTCTAGTGTGGACAGTATCGGGCAAAAGACCGACAGCACTGCAGGTAATTCCTTTTTTTTCCATTTCTGGGTCTCACTGCCTTTTTCATAAAATGAGATTACCATCTTCCTGTCAATCATATCTGTTCATTTTGCCTGGCTTCGTTTTTCTATTGAATGTCATTTAATGGTGACGAGAGAGGGCAAAGAGAGGCGCCAGCTAGCGTTCGCTCCCCGGATAGGGGGATGGGGGGACGGGGTGGTCACATGGTGGTGAGATTAGGGAGAGCGAACACTCACGTTCCATAGGCAGTAAAGAACAGTTTTCGCTGAATTTCCGCCAGTCAAGCAACAGGGTCTGTTGATAGAAGTTTTGATAAGAATGGAAGGGATTGGGAACAGAAACGAACATACAAAAATATAGAGGGAAGTACTCCTACTTATTAGGCAGGAAATGCAGTTACTTCGGAGATCAGAAAAATTAGGAATCCCCTTATATTTCCATAAGATCTCTGTCAGAATTACACTTCCAAGTGCAACTTTATCATCTTTGCAACATCTTTACCAACTTGCTAAAAACAGAAAAAAATCCCGCGTTCCACACACAACAACAACACTTTTAGTTGCCGAGTACACACATTAGATCTTCGAACGTATCACGTTATCAGAAAGACTTGTGCAGCAATTTTACCTTACCTGCTGACTATGGGGGACCTGGCCTGGACTTTGCTCTTTTTCTCTGGAGAAAAAAGCGTAAACAAGCATGAGGAGAGAGTATTACACCCGGTCTTCCTGGTGTAATACTCGTATAGAATGTTTCTCCGAAACGAACGCTTGAATAACAGAGCGGAACCCTCGAAAATAAAAAAGGACAGAAAAACAAGGGGCTGAGCACTTCTTTTTTTAAATTAAAATTATATAATTAGTTCCAGTAACCGAGACACCTACCATCGATGTGCTCGGCATGGATGGCAGTGAATCGACGTCGTCTGCATCTACGATGGCTATGGTAACATCTCCAGAACAGCCACAGCAGACCGTCTACACTTCCACTGCACAAGAAACCGCCAACTATTTCTTGCAGCAGACCGAATTAGGCAGAAGTTACAGCTTTGAAAAGGTTAGTTTTTTATGTATTTTGATGCCTAAAAGTTGCTTCTTCTCTTTATTTTATCCTAAATGTTTGCACATGACAATTTATCACCAAAAGAACGGCGTGTGTGTGGTTCGATGAGAGGACAGAGAGAGCAAAGGCCTTTTTATCTGTTGATTTTTAGAACGGTTCAATTCAACGCGTTGGAATAATACCGACAGAGAAAAAGAGGGTATGATCCTTAAAAGTGCATCATAGTTAATTGAAAATGTTCCAGAAACCAGTTTCGGACGACTATGTGAAGCTCATTAGACAGCAAGATCTGAGTGAAGCTCGAATAGCCAAGATTCAAATTCCAGTGATTCAAGCATTACGAATAGATCCTGGTAAACCTTGTCCACCGAAAATTATATCCAAAATTTTAGATTTTAAACCAAATTCGGAACAGCAAGTGATCCAGACAGTTATTCAAAATCGAAAATATGAGGAGAATAACCACCGAGATTCTATGATCCTTCTGTGTAAGAAATTGGCGGAGAGACGAGTCTTTGGAGCAAAATTGATGGCACAGACTACCGTGGCAGGATTGAATCACTCAAATTATTCAAACCTACCAGAGGAAGGGATCATCTACATCCAACGTAATTATTATATTGTGAAAATTATTAAATATTTCATTTCCAGACGTCTGTAAGAAGGTTTTACGAGAGAAATTCCCTAATGAAGAAGAATTTTGGGATGCTTTCCGGGAAGCTACAAAGAAATTAGCTGCCAGGTACAGTCACCGCGTACTATCAGGTGTAAACATGATCTTGTAGATGTCGTCGAGTTCGTCATGCTAAAAAGAACAAGAATAAAGATCACGATGCCCCGAAACCGCCCTCCTCGGAGTTGGCAACGACTCTTCGAAGTTTAAACATGGCAAACTTGACAGAGAATCGATCTCTGATCGGCAATGACATCGATATGAGCAGTGCAGCTGAAGCACTTCAATCTCTCTCCCGAACCTCCGATATGAATCCGCTCCAAGCGTTCAGCCTCTCCAACCATTTAAATGTAAGTTTCTTATTAATTCTAATCTCCCTTTTGATTTATAAGAAATTGCATTCTGACTAGTAATTACCCCCCAGCGGAAATGAAGAAACCCCCAGATAGCTAAGGAGGGGGTGTACCAATCTATCAGAAGACGTGGGTGTCCACAACTTTTGGAACTCATTCATTGTATACGGGAAATTGACGTTGAACACTGTGCCCACCACTATTTTCCGAATGCGTTGATCACACAGAGAGTGCATCAACTTTCATTAATATTTCCTGTATGAGTGGATAAAATGAACGCTGTTGTTCGCGTAGGCCGCAAAAACCAAATCATGAGATATTCAAATCCTGCGTAAATAAAAAATGTGACAAACTCATCCTATTAACAGCTGATCCATGTTGCGAGCAAGGTGAGGGACAAATCCTATTTCAAAATACGGGGGTTTATGAGAATCTTTACTCTGTAAAGGGTTCATTCCCAGGTTCAGTTGGCCTTAGAACTATGACGTTAAGGAAGAAATCCGATATGTTTGTAAGAAGAACGTAAAGAATAGAATATTCAGCGTTCGGTCCACTTACACCCACAACGAGTTTGCATTAAAGAAATTACAATTTTTCAGGGAATTTTGAATACACCTCCGAGCACATGGTCATCCGTCCTGACCGCTGCAACCCAACCGTTGATCAAAGCGCCAAAATTGGAACAGGCTGAAAATGAAGAAATCTACGAAGAAAAGTTATCTCTCTAAAGAGAGCCTAATATCTAATCCAATTCTACACAACTTTCTGCATTTCGGTGACCCGCCAGTAGCCTGCCAGCTCCCGGTTCTCAGTGTCATTATGTTCTAGCCCGAGTTCTGCTTCTATACTATTGTTATCTCCCTCAAAAGTCTACTCTTTCCTTTGCTTCATTCACACACAAAATATTCTTGCTTTTTTTGATAGAAGAGCTCTTCTCTTTATTTGTTATTTCCAAGACACGTTCTTCTAACTTTCCGCTTGTAGTCTTTCGGAAGAGCTCTTCTAAAATTTCCATTAGTATAAGCGCGCGCTGTGTTATATTTCTCTATATTCTACGTATATTACTGTATTTTTATTTGTTAGCCTTCGTGTCACTACTTCCTCAGGAATTTCAAACGTTTTGTGTCACCCGTTTAGGTTTCTTTTTAGGACCCACAATCCGTTTAACCCACCTCTCTTTTCTGGTCTCTATAATCTCAGGAATTTCTCCAACTCAGGAATCTTTTTCTACTCAGGGAGTGGTCTTTTTCGTAAAGCCACCTTTTTTTCTTCTCGTCTCTTATCTACCCTCATGCAAATCTACCTCTATCTATCTTAAATTTTCTCAGGAAACCCTAATTCTTTTACATATTACCTCTCTATCCACACCTCCATCTCTCTACCTTTTTTATATCCTTTCAGGAAGTTTGCTCGAGGCCCACAAATTTCTATTATTGTTTATTTTTTTTGTATGTGCTTATTCTCCATATTGGACGCATATGCTTTCTGGGACTTTTTTTTACCTCACGCGTCTGTGTTCAAATTATCATAACTTAGGCAGGAATACTGTGATCTTAATCTATGTCAATTGTCCTACCTCTTTCGTACCTCCGACACTATTTTTTCCTGCAAGACAGTATCCCTACTTCCTACCTCCACCACCCGCTGTATTTCACCGATGATTGTATGCCCAGTTCAAAAAGACCCCGTGAACCTTCTGACAAATGTATTTGCATCTAGCCTTCAATTTCGGTGATTTTATATACAAAAAGCCCAGTTTAATAAAGTACAATTCATTAGTTTTATGTGTTCTCATGGGGAGTTGTCTCATTCTCTTTTGAAGTAGATACGCAACACTACGTCGACGTCACATGTCAGATGTTCCTCATTAAGGGAATCATGCCGCTCGTGCTTCTCTCAGCCAAGAGGGGGATTGCAGGGAGCAGTGAGACCGCGAAATTTACACGAATTAGGCTAACTAAAGTATTAGAAACTGCTTGAGGACGTCTGAAGTGAGCGAACGGCGGGATGAGCCTACTTAATGACGAGTGTGTATAAATTTCTTCAGGAATTCTACGGGGGACATGGTCAGCTTTCGACATAAAAAGCGTGGTACCAGAAAAACATTTTGGTACACGGAAGTGTCATCTCACAGAGCCAACTGTTACCATTTAGATTACCGAGTAGAACGTTTTCTTGTACGAAATTCTTCATGGAATTTTGGAACTTTTGATCAGTTTGGCTGCAACTATACGATGTACACCATCTAATTTCCTAGTATAGTCACACATGTGCCCGAAATCAAGAAAATTAATGTATTTGCACATTGAAAATTTTGCTATACGATTATGTGCAAAGAATTTCCAATAGTAGGTACTCTTCCGGCAGATGACATTTCAATTGTACGGGGGTCACATGACTCGAGCACCTGCAAAACCTCGGTAAAATTAAATATATGCGGTAGTAGCTGCACCCTCGTAAAATTAGTTCCGAGAATGAATGTATAGTCAGCTGAGAGTCGTATTGAAGATCACATGGAGCAGCATTCAAAAAATTAATTGCTCGTGGTTCCGGTTGGAAGTTGACGTCGTTTCCCGGAAGACACCGTACCGTTCATTAAAAGAATCCTCAACATAACCACGATGTGTTCTATAGAACACAGATGCAATTATCTGAGATTGCGGACATGGCACTAATTGGGGCAAGTGCAGACCGTTGAAACTCTTCTGGAAATCTTCCAAGGATCTCAAAAAGCGGCTTTAAAAATAGTCGTCTAATCAGAAGGACAGGGGGATAATGATGAAGGACACCGTTTCTTTGAGGCTTATAGTTTCAGACATTCTCTTTTTGTCGAAAACTCTTCTGGATATTTTTCTAGATGATCGCCAGATTTTTCTGAGCACGTCCTTTTGCACATGGTTAGGGTACGAAGAACGCGATAAGACGAGAACAATGCGATGCCTAGACTACAAATGGACATTTGGTATTTCGAGAGGTTACAATCGATAATCGGGTCAAAATTAACCGATTTAGGATGTCAGTTCGAATCGTTGCTGTTTGATGTGCTGCTCCTTTTCAAGTATCTTCTGGGATTGTGTTTCATTCATGAAAACTTTGAATCTGTTGGAATAGAAGGTCCGTTCCTTCGGAAATGAAAACTTCCTTGTGTTGTTCGTTTTCGCTTCTTAACCCGTTTTATCACCAACCTTCTGATCGCGTTCTATTATTGATTTTTGCCAAGTTTATCTCTATCAATACCTCGAATAACCAATTTTCAAACCAGAGGACTACACGCAGACAAAGCTGGCAATAAATTGGTAAAATGTGCAGAGAAATGATAGTTTTCTTTGTTTTGTGCTGCCCTTCCCTCTTAGGTAGACCGTAGTTTAGTGTCCTCCGTGGTGTTGCCTTATCACCACTTCATAAGGCGTCCCTGACATGTTCTGAGCGCTCATTCTGTCAACCATTCCGTTTATAAGTTTTTTTCCATTTTTTTTTTACTTTTTTTTATATAAGTATACTATCTACTGGGTTCTCTTGTACTAATTGCATTTATTCCAGAATCATGTCTCTTCGTTTTGACGGAAAGGTCGCTATTGTTACTGGAGCTGGTGGTGGACTCGGTCGCACCTATGCCCTCGAGCTCGCCAAAAGAGGATGCAAAGTTGTCGGTAAGTCAAATCTTTCTCCTTTTTCTATCGGCTAATAAATTTCTGCAATCGGCAATAAACCGTTCTCCATTAGTTTTGCAGTCGGCGAATTCAATAGGGTACAAAGTATCCCGCTCCTCGGTACGCTCTGGTCTTATCAATCGAACATATTAGTACAAATTTGCCCCCATGTTGATGGCCAAGTTTTATATCAGTTGATTTGGTTGAAACGGAACTTTGGGTGCAATGGGGTGACGGACTATTATGGCCTGGAGCGTGCAAAAATGAATATTTTCAGTGAACGACCTCGGAGGAGATGCCCACGGTACCTCTGCTTCTACTTCTATGGCCGATAAAGTTGTCAACGAGATCAAGGCTGCTGGTGGACAAGCTGTTGCCAACTATGACTCCGTCGAGTTCGGCGAGAAGATTGTCAAGACCGCCATTGACAACTTCGGCAGAATTGGTGGGTCCTTTTTTTCCTGTTAGAACTTTTTCTTTTAGATATTGTCATCAACAATGCCGGAATCCTCCGAGATATTTCCTTCCAAAAGATGACTGATCTCGACTGGGACCTCATCTTCAAGGTTCACGTCAAGGGTGCCTATTCCGTGACCAAGGCTGCTTGGCCCTACATGAAGGATCAAGGATACGGAAGAGTTGTCGTAACCTCTTCTAATGCCGGAGTCTATGGAAACTTTGGACAAACCAATTATGCTGCAGGTAGGATATTTATTCTTCTATTTTTTATAATATTTTTTTTTCTTCCAGCAAAGGCCGCCTTGATCGGATTCTCCAACTCTCTTGCCCAAGAAGGAGCCAAGTACAACATCCTTTCCAATGCCCTCGTCCCCACAGCTGGATCCCGCCTTACTCAGACAGTCATGCCCGAGGAGCTTGTCCAAGCTCTGAAGCCCGAATACGTCACTCCTTTGGTCATCAACATGGTCCACGACAGCTTCCAAGAAAATGGACGCGTTTTCGAAGCCGGAGCTGGATGGTACGGACAACGTAGGGTTTTTCCTTTTTAGTTTTACTTTCTATTTCCAGTTCAATGGTACCGTTCCAACGGAAAGGTTGTCCCTAATGCCACTGCTGAACAAATTCACCAGAACTGGAGTACCATCAGCGATATGACTAACGCCCACAACCTTGGAAGCATGAGAGATGGACTCGCTCATCTTATGGGAGCTCTCGAGGAGGCCAAGGCCCATGCTCCCGCTGGTGGACACTCTGGATCCTCTTCTGGAGGAGATTCTGGTGATTTCCCATCAAATGTCAAGTCCAGCGCCCTCTTCAAGGAAATGGCTGATGGAATCAAGGAAGATCCCTCCGCTGCCAAGGCTGTAAAGAGCATTATTCTTTACATTATCACTGATGGAAAGAAAGAAATCGGAAAATTCAGTGAGCTTATTTATCCTCATCTATTTGTAACTTTGTTATTCAGCTCTTGACTTCAAATCCGCCACTCCTAGCGTCTACCCCGGAGGAGTAAAAGGAGGAGAGAACCCACAAGTCACCGTGACCGTTGCTGACGACGATTTCCTCGACATCGCTTCCGGAAAGCTCAACCCCCAGAAAGCCTTCATGGGCGGAAAGCTTAAAGTCAAGGGAAATGTCATGCTCCTCCAGAAGCTGCAAGGAATCCTCGAGAAGAAGAGAAAGGCCAAGCTCTAAATTAAATTCGGTTGCTGTTGTATTCTTATAAAATATTTGTTTCTTTATTACAAAATTATTACAAAAGAAAAGATTGATTCATCCCACACTAAAAAAACTAAATCGGAATAAATGTTTCAATGGAAATATGACAGCGCGTGGAGAAGATTCTATTCTAAATTCTTGGGAAGAAGCAGCGGTCAAATGAGGGAAGACAGTAATCATTGGAAAAAAAGACAAATACACAAAATGGAAAATACATTATAATTTGTATGTAAAGTAAGGTGAAATTAGGCATAGCGATTAGGCACCGGGGTAGTAGTTTTCAGACCAGAGACTAGTTGCTGGGTCAAGTTGTCGATGTCATCGTGGCCACTGCTAAATACACTTACTTAGAAAATTAATCAACGATATCCTACCGAGAGTAAGAAGTCTTCGTTTGGATTTGATGTATTCTCTGCTGAGATTGGGGATCTCTCATATTCATTGGGTCTTGATGAGTGTTGGCTTCTCTCTGAGAGTGGGTCATGGCTGGAAATTGTTTCATTTAAAAAAAATTTGCAACATACTGTCATCTCTCAATTGACGGACAAATTTGTTTGGAGGTGGCACGGGATTGTGGCTCTTATAGGGAGCATATGGGGAAAATCTCTCCCTAAAACCGAATAAAGTTAAACAAGGAGGAACTCTTACTCAGTAGTTTCTTCCGTCCTCCTGTACATGCTCTGCTTGGTAACTGTGGTGGTAGAAGGAGTATTGTCGTTGAGTTCCATGGTAGCAACAGGCGTAGTAGTAGCATACTAAATATATATTGTAAACAGCGTACACATGGGTCACAATGTTTACAGCAGAAAAAATTACCTGATGAATCAATTCGCGAGGATTAGTAATAAGATATCCGGTCTTGGTGTCAAAACGATAAGACGAGCGATCGGAGAATGGAATAGAAGGAGTTGCTGAAAATAAGAATGTCCAAAATTGTTAGCTATTTTTACCAGAAGTTCTTCCATCTCGAGGTTCCAAATTACCATTTGAGCCGAAAGGATCGCCACCTAAACCACTGTGTGGTCCAAGATTACCAGAACCAAATGGATCTGAAGACAGGATAACCGGACGACAAAGGGAAATTGTGTTTGACGAATGTTAAAAACAAGACAAAATGTTACCTCCAGCTCCACGGCCAGCATTAGGATCTTTTCCGAAACCGTTAGACGGTCCACCTGCGCCAGGTCCGCCTGCACCGCTGCCAAGGCCTGATCCAGGACCTCCTTGCCCTGAAGGGAACAAAGGTATTTCGGATAAGTTAGAGATATGACTATTATTAACTAAGAAAAGAGGGAAATGACTAGATGAAGGAAAGATTAGAAGAGGAAACACACCTGCAGAGGGACTTAACGCACCGGCTCGAGAATTACGGCCACTTCCCGGTCCATAGTCGCTACCAGCGTAGCCTTCACTTGGTGCCGCTAAAAAATGTTACCTTGCGAAGGTCAAGAAGTCTGCTTACATCCCATGGTGTTGGTCCATGACTTTTCGTAGATGTTGACGCCATCACGTCCTTTTTCTCCACGATCGACGTGTTGCAACTGGGTAATAGTGACTCTAGGAGAGAGATCAACTGGTCTCCTAAAAATCTGGCATCAAAAGTAGGCAGAATAAGCCAACCTTTTCAGTTCATAACCATCAGCAGCAACTGTTCCATCTCCAATAGGCGAATAGAAAAGTTTACGCGTTCTCAACCCCTTGGGCACAGAATTTGGATCCGTGATTACCTAGAGACTATTTTTAAGACAAATGCAAAGGCTTACTTCTCCTCCTGACCATTGATGACCAGTGAGCTCTACTCCACTGCCTGGCCTGTCTCCAAATCCGCCAAAACGAGAGTCATCAAAAGGCGACTTCTGTCGACCGGCTGTAGCCTCACGATGCCGCTGGGTCTCGAAACGGTTGTAATTGTCCTGAAAAAGATCTTGAACTATGACCTCGGACAATTTTTCAAATTTCTAACTACGCAAACAATCGAAAATTCCTGAATCACGTCGATAAATCTAGGATCTTCGAGGTGGTGTTTTCGAAGGGGCTATCAATGGTTTTACACAGCTGTCAGCCGCCCCCGCAAGCCAGAAAACAAGGCTCCGAGAGCAAGAAATGACAGCAGTCGGAGACATTTGAATATTTAAAGGCTATACTAACAATTGAAATCATGGCTACTGTAATCCAGATACGTCGGACTGTCTGGCGATCTATGTGGCGCATGCCCTAACGGATGTTTACGATCTTTCATAGCCTCATGGAGCTGTTAAAGTACCGTTTTTGTCGAAGATTATGCTTGCCTAATTAGTAGAAAACATAGTAAACGACTTACAGCGTGTTTTCCGTAGTTGGAATAAGCTGGACTGCCGGTATGTTCACGTAGATTTAAATTGCCAGCACTTCCGTATTGGGACATCAAAGGTTGCTGAAAAGCTCAATATTTTTAGGTTAGAGGTATTGTGTTCAATTGTTCGGCCAGATTAATAGGTATATAGTGTAACGTCTCTGGAGGTGTGATATTGAGAAGTAAAGGTCGGTGAGACAGCGACAACACGAAAAATGAAATATCGAGGAAGATTAATAATCGGGCTGCTGAAATAATGCTGACAGGAAAAGGAATGTTCTTTCTTTCTACTTGAGAGAATAACAAGTTGAGCGTTCATGAAAAGCTCAAAAGTGACTGACTGGTAGCTCAAGTCGGGCAGAAATAGATCACAGAAGGGAAAAAAGATCTGTGCAATGACCTAAACACCTGGACTTGGGAGGAAACGGGTCGTTGACGACGGTGAGGTGGGAGGCGTGTGGATGCCTCTCTCCCTCGTCTCTCTCCTGCTGGTGTAAAGTCCCGTTGGGTCCCGGGGCTGACGCATATGTTTCAAGGCGAGTCAAAACCATTCTCTGGCGGATATCACCCACACAGCTTGGAGTGATTGATATTCGAAGCAAAGGTCAAATTGCCCTCTTCCACGGGAGGTGTGAGAATACGCAAGTCTTCGCGCGGAAAAGATTTGAGGATGAAATTACATATCAAAGCAATTGGGGAGGTGACAAGCTGCGGAGCAAGTGACCCCTTGGCAGATGTCCCTTGTAAAAAAGATCTCAACTTCTCGGGGTGACTAGCACCGAAAGGGCAGGACAGGTACAACATGTGGCGATCACTGAGCAAGAAATTCGACTGCTCACTTGGGATTTCAACTATACATTGGAGGCTACAACTCGGAGCCGTTTAAAATAGAACGAAGATAGGGGAATTTGACGGTTTCTTTTTTGCTTTTGAGTCATAAAAAATGCCGCCTAAACAATGTAACCTGAACTGGATAAGATTCCAGAAGGAAGACAACGAAATAACGTAAAATTCGAAGGATGCAATTAGTCAGCATGCTTCAGTTACCCTACAAGGAGGAAGACACACAGGTTGTCACGTGTGGTAATGCTCGAGGATCATATTGGATTAAGACAAGGAATAGCTCATAGAAGAAGCCGAAACACACCTGGGGCTTGTTGTGGGTGGGAGACAGCGAGCGCGCACGTTCCTGGTCTAGCCAACTGACTCCCTTTCGGCTAAAAACAGACCAGTAAACATTCTGATCCATAGGATAATTCCTACCTTTTTAGTGTTCCATAAGGAGTGCCAGCTGCACTGGAAGGTCGAGCCAGTCCACCTCTTCCCAAAGAACTGTAAGTACTGTAAGCATATGGATCAGTAGCAGCTCCATAAGTTCCATGTCTATCAGATCCATAAGTTGAGGTATCATAATTTTGAGTTGCATAGTTTTGGGCACCGCCATAAGTGGAGGAGTCAGCTCCACGGGCGAGACTGCTATAACGAGAACTGTCACCATAACCAGATTGCGCGTAGTTTCCTTAAAAGCCATTGGATAAACACAACTGGTCAAATTAGAACCTTGTGCGCTGGCTGGTCGGTTAGTGGCATTTTGAGGAATGCGTCCGCCAAATTGGAGGAGGAACGAATTGTCGCTCAGCTGTTCCATGCCGGGAAAGTCCGTTGTGTAATTGTGTCCTGTGCAAGAGTTTACTTCAAAATTATAAAAAATCTTACCGTTAATATTAGGAGGAATGAATTTGACGTTACTTTTGCCTATTTCTGTGTAAACTGGTTCATTGGAATGCTGAAAAAAATCATTTCGATTCAGCTATTTTCCAATTTTTCGTTTCTTGAATGCCATACGAGAAAAAGACATTTTTCAGCGGTATTTTTTTCTTGTTATTTCGAATAATTTTCTTTTCCCACAAATTATTACAGCAGATTTTTGCTGTCTGAAATCCATCTACTCGCAAGCTACGCAATGTTTTGTTGTGCCAACCGCATTTTAAAGATTTCTTGCCCTTGTCTGTTAAAATAATATTTCTGCTTCGTACCTTTCGTTCCAGGGATCGGTATCCCTGATGCGGACTAACTCCTCTATTTAAATCTCTGCTCAACGAGCTGTAATTAGATCCGGTACTAAGACATCTTTGTGGCTGTTCTAAAATAAACAAATAAACAAAGAAATAGCTAAATTTTACCGAGTTTTTCCCTTTCTTTCCATGATAAAATGTGATTGTTTTCGTTTATGAACCGCTGCAGCTCCTTATCCTGGTAAGGAGACAATTCATGACGGTTGAGTAGATCCACCCCGTTGACAGGTATTTTATCCTGTAAAGTTACTCGGTAAATATTATTATTTGTGCCTAATAACTCACCGAAGTATCGACGGATAGCGCCATGCCAGCGAGAGGAGACAACTGACTGAAAGAAGAGAAATGCATGATCTTTCGAGGGAGAGAAACAGCTGCGACATAGTAGAGGTCGCAAAGGTTTTTGAGAAGAGAAAAAAACTTTTGTCCAAAAATAGCGCTGCCTTTAAATGAATTCATATTTTAAAGCAATTTTTAAAATAACAAATGGCGAGTAAACTTCGAAAGAGCAGAACAGAACATTGAAATTATATCTGCGCCAATAGAAAAGGTTGCCTGACACGTGGTGGCAGTTCTTTTTTTATGACTCCCAAATATCTTCTCTTTTCCCCTCTCCGTGTGCGCAGATGAGCTCGGTGCTGTAATGTCATGGAGTTTGTTAAAGCTGCCAGCAGAGGTGTAGGCGGGGGTGATCAAAAGCACGTCGCTCGCCTGCTGGAAATGCGCCAAAAGACAAAGCAAAAATCTAGAGGGGATTTACTTACTTTTTCTTTAAACGTCTTTCAGTATAATCCAGGCCGTAGGAAGATTCCACTTCGATTTTAAACGGCATCGCTGGGGAACTGTCTGCCAGGAATGGGTCTTGATTCACAGCGGACGATTACCAAAATATTTCGGGGAAATTATTGTGTCTGGCTGCGTCATGTAAGGAAACCAAACATTTTTTCGCCTTTCTTTAATGTTGGCACTTCGGATTACAATGTGGAAGTTTTCTGCAAAGTTGTAAACAGGTTCGCAGCAGACTCCAATTTATATCCATTTGTCCGGTGTTCAAAATTTATGGTAGAGTTTTCAACAAGACGAAAGAACCGAACGCCTGTTCCGAATGAGCTAATGAAGCGAAGTCATGCTTTTTGCAAAGAACGGCTGTGAATTTCGGATTTTTTTGGCACCATACATTATTTTCTCGAAAAAGTAAGCTGAATCTGTTTACTTCTTGAAAATTGAAAAAGAAGTCAAAATTCACCTGAGATTTCGTTTCATCGACGAGTTAGCCGACATCGTCGATCGACACTGCCTGCTGCTGAACTCGCACTGTTACCGCTTTGTTAACATCATCATCTATTAATATACGGTCTTGTCGTCATGTTATCTGCTAACAATTTTTCTGAATTTTGCAAACTGGAAATCAAACGGTATGGACTTACCTCCAATCATTACAATGTGGAAATTTTCTGCAAAGTTGTAAACAGGTTCCCCTCATTCGTTTTCCATTAGTCGTCAACTAAGGACTACTGGTTTGCTCTAATTATACGGGTAAACGTTGCATTTTTTTCAATAGTCCAAAGAACAAAGAAAAAGAGCGAATCTTCATGCTAAAACAAACAGAAATTAGAATTAAAATGAGCGAAAAATGTTGTTGTTGTTGTTATTTTAACTAACAGGTCAACAAAGCTGTTGTACGTGATTTCCCGTAATGGCATGATACGCATGGAATTTATCCGGATATACTGTAACCAAGGCAATGAGTAATAAGGTTTATTGACACTGGAAAAATAATCAGAAGTGCAGACGATCGGGACAGGGTCAAAGGATGGAAATCGTCTCATTTGCACATCCTCCCGACGCTGACCGAGGTCATGGTTCCCTCTTCGATACCTGAAGAAACTGTTGTCGCTTTGTAAAACGTCTCTATACATGAATTGTGCTTCTTCTAGATGGTCTTCTTGGGACAACCAACGTTTCTAATTTACAAAACCAAAGCCAAGAAGACTTGACGTAGACGCGAAAATCTCCAAAGGCTTTGATTTTCCCCCAGAATCGTATAAAATATTATCGATTAATCTAAATTTATGCCAAAAAGTATTTTTTTTCTCATCAACCAAGTTTTCAGTGTAAGTTCTCACTCTTTGAGCACACCAAATAGCTGTGCAATCTGTATGTTCGCCCTATCTCGACGCATAAAATTCAAATTAGAAAATAGCTATTCGACCTGAAACTGTCTTATGCGTTGTCTTTTTAGTGATTTTTTTTATTTTGCAGCCATTTTCCAAATTTATAAATGGATGATGGCTGTGACAGTGGATATCCATCTCCTCGCGACGACGCGCCTAGCACATCCACTCCGAGTTCAGGGAAGAAGCCGTCTCTAAATAAACATTTTCCGTAAGCAGAATATCCTTTTGTTCAGCACTTATTTTTAGAAAACTCGATGAAATACGAGGTGAATCCGATGGTCATGGAAAGACGCGAATTCCCAGATCCAAGCCATCAAAAACAGCAGCTGATGGTGAGTTCTTTTTTTCATTAACTTTTCCCTTTGCGCTGGTCTTCTTCTTGCTTTTGTATTGCATGTGCTCATTATAGGAGCAATCCGTTTATGCATGGATTTAGAACGTAAACGGGAAGAACAAGTGGAGGAACGGATTCGAAGTGAATATCAGAAATATATTGATGATCTGAAATTCGAAAAAAATGAAGCGAAAAAATTAAACGAGGTGGCGTTATTTTCATATTTTTTAGCTAATATTTTTAGATGGCGCAGATCGCAATTAAAGAGAAAGAAGAGGAAATTAACCGGCTATGTGGGCAGATAGCCGAATTCCAGGAGTCTTTAGACGAGGTTAGAGCTATTTCAATTGCTCTTACAAAACTTCTAGTCAAAATCAAATGTCGATCTCAATGAAAAGCTACGATCAAGATGCAAATCTCTTCAAAATGAAAACGACGACTTGCGTAATCTTCTTGAAAAATATGAAAAGGAAAAAGAAGAACTAAAGGTAATATCTTTCATCTTATTTTAAAACAATTATAGTTTTCAGGTCATTACACACCAACAAGAAGAAAACAGCAAAAGTTTATTTGAAGAAACAGAACGTCTTTGTGAAGAGACGGCTTTTCTTCAAGAGCAGCTTACAAAAATGCAGCGAGAATCTGAATCGACCTTGGAAAAATATAACGCCCTGGAAAGAGAATATAATGCAGTATCAAATTTTAATATTTTGTTTGATGATAAGGATTTAGCTGAAATTGGATTTGAAACAAAAAGTCGAGGCCTATGCTGTGGATCGGACACGCATGGAAGAACTTCAAACGGTATAGCCATTCTTTTATTTGATTTACTGTGTTCTTGTTTAGGAAGTAGAAACATTGAAGCAAAAAATTGAAATTTTACACGCGCAAGAAATAAATTCTCAGCAAGAATTGGCAGAACTTCGAAAACGCCATGACGAATTGATGTTAGAAAAAGAGACGAAGAATAAACTGCAGGGAGAAATATCAGAATATCAAGTAAAAGTTACCCAAATGGAGGTATGTCGTCCACCAAATGTAGTTAACTACGGGTTAAGATTACTGTAAATAAACTGGAAGGTGACAAAGCCATGCTCCAAGAAGAAGCGTCTCGTCTCCTGGACAAAAGCAACGCTTTCCAAGCACAGTTTGTGGCAACACAAAAGGAAGCCGAGTCATTTGGACGAAATTATAACGATTTGGAGGAATTATACAATAAGGTAACGGATTATTATGCAAATTTTCATCCGCGTTTCAGTTAGAAACAGATTTCAAGCGAAAATCTGATCTGGATCGTGATCGTATAGAAGGGCTGCAAAACGTAAGAATCGTCAATTTTTTAGAAACAATATTTTAGGAAAGAGACCAGTTACAGCAAACTATTACGGTTATTGAGGAGAAAATGGCAGTTTATTCATGTACAGAAAATGGTTTACGGGGAGAATTAAAAGAGTGCCGGAAGCGTAACGATGAAATGCTTCTAAAAGTGAGATTCCAAAAGTTCTATCATATTTACTCAATTTAGAACGGAGAGCAAAGTGATGATATCAACCGCCTTCAAACAGAATTGAAAAATATGCAACGAAATAATACTGAACTTACACATAAATGTGAAACAGCCGAAGGGGACAAAAAACGCTACGTTGCCAGGCTAAATGATCTGAACAAGGAAAGGGAAGAAAAGGAAAAACTACAGAAACAATTAAAGGAATACCAGACTAAAATTGCTCACTTAGAGGTAAGGCATTGATCCTCTTTCTTGATTTTGTAAATTTACATCCTTTTAGGAAAAGCTGCCTAGTCTTGAGTCAGAAAATAATAAAATTAAACAGGATTTGGGTGATCTAAGGCGAAAAAATGATGAGTTAGAATCTGTCAATCAACATTACGCCCGAAAGGATGTCGAAACGTCTTCTAAGTTTCAAACTTTGGAACGACATCTCACCGGAAAACAAAGGTAGCTGCAATTAACATTCTTAGGCCCATAATTTTGTAGGGAATGTCAGCAGCTCTCAGAGAAAGCATCATCCGTGAGCAAGCAGTTAGAAGAAGCTGAGTTGAAAGTGAAAGAACTGTCCGCTATTGTAGCTAAGAACTCAGAAGCCCATAAAAATTATGTGGAACTGGAAAAGCTCAACCTTCAATTGACAAATGAGATTGAATATCTTCGAGTGGTTCGTTTCTCTTTAAATTTATTTTACTTTTTTTTTCAGAAAGCCAAAGAACAACCAAGTCAGATGGAGCACCGTCAAATTAGTGAACAACTGGACCACATTACTGCAGAATTACGAGCAAAAGAACAACAGCTGGAAGATATTGAACAAAAATATGCAGAACTTGACTATAAGCTGAAAAATGTTCAGCCAGAATTGGATAGAAGCGCAAAAACTATCCAGCAGCTCGAGGAAGAAATGGTATGGCATTTCCTTGAGTTTTCAGTTTGTTTTGTAGGATTCTGTTAAAAGAGATAGCAAGAAATTGAAGGAAGAGCTAATTGAAAAATGTGATTCGAACACGAAGCTGATTGAAGAATTTGAAAGATTTAAAGGAGCTAAAGAATCTGAAATTAGACAATACGCTTTGCGACTAACAGAAGTCGAAGCGAATTATGCAACAACACATGCTCAGCTTCAACGCGAGGTATTTTATCGGAATTCAAGTGAATCAGAAATTTTTAGATCCATCTTCGTGCTTTGTCTTCAGGTGAATGTATTTCTTCTCTCTGGGATGGTATTCCTGACAACATTCGGCAGCAATTACCCCGGGTAAGAATGAAATTCGTTATTTTTACGCTGTATAGGAATCAGAAGACATTTTGAAATCTATAAAAATTGGAAGTAGTTGCACTCCCCCGCCTTCATCTTATTCGGAAAATGGAAAAACTGGAGAATTTTCTAGCAAGCTAGCGGAATTATTGGAACGATATTCCTTGGTAAGAGCTAGTATTTGCTCCTTTGTAAGGTTTCAGGAGAAGTTGTCGTCAACTAGTGTTGCTTCTGTTCTTTTCCACATGACATCCAGTCTCCTTAGACAACACAAAGATAATTTGGATTCTTTTGTAAGAAATGCTTCCTTTATCTAAAGAAATTATTTTTTAGGTTGAACCATTTGCTTCAGAAATTGCTCGATTAGTAGAACAACGAGATCAGAAATATTTTGTCAGAATATCTGAAATTGAACAAATGAAAGACGAAGAAAGCAGAGAGAAACGGTAATTTTTTGACAATATTTAAAAGAAATTATATTCTTTAGGGAATACCATGCAAAGGTACAAAATCTTGAAGATGATTTGGACTCTGCCAGTAATTTTATTCAGAATCTCCAAAGTCAATTGGCAGGGTTGAAAGCCGAATTCGACACTAAACTGTATATTTTTTTTACTATTAACGAAAAGTTTATTCAGGAAAATAATAGAAACTAGGGATTATACTATTGTTAAATTAAATGAGGAAGTTGAAGCTCTGAAAGAAATTCGTGGCGATTTACAGGAACAGGCGGCAGTACATGAAAAAGTAGCCACAGGATATATGGAAATGATCAGCGTAGCATAATGTCATTCGAAATGAATTTCGTCTTTAGGAATATGAAGCTGAAGTAAATCAACGTCATGAAGAATTATGTTCAATTGAACGAGAAGCAGAGGTTTTAAAGAACGACAAGATGGAATTAGAATCGGAAATTGACCTCCTGCAGCGGGAAAATGACGGCACTCGTAGAAAACTGAAAGAACTGGAAAAAATAGGTTTTTTTTTAATTCCCATGAAGCAAATTTTTTTATGTTTTAGCATTTTCTGCTACCAACCAACTAGAAGAATGTAAAAAACGGTTGATCAAAGAAGAGAAATCGAAGCGTTACAACCAAGATACCATCAGAAAATGTTTTGAATATATTGACGAATATAAACAGGCCGTTGAGGACCTTAACCGTAAAAACTCGCAAAGGCGGAAAGTATTGGAAAAGATTACAAATGATATAAACATACTGTGCTCTCAGAAAAATGTTGAAGTAAGCGATTATTCTTATCCATTAATATTTTTAAAGGATTTCAAAAAAGTCTTAAACGAAACATCTTCGAAGTGGAAGAAAGATGACGAAGACATAAGCAGACGTCGCGAAGAAACGTCCGAAAATTTTAATAAGGTATAGAAGTATATTCTAATCAACTATCAAATGGTTCCAGATGATAAGGGAACGAGCAACTCCTTCAGTTAACGCGGCTTTCAAACAAGCACGACAACAAAGCAGATCATAACTGTAACATTTTAATCCACACTGAATCCATATAATGATCTCCTTACCAATCTCACACAGTGTCATTGTATAATATAAATTTAATAGCTGGTGCAGCTCTTATAAGTCTCGACTGGATTTCGACAAGTCTCGACCGGATTTCGACAATTCTCGACAAGCTTCGACAGGATTTCAGCGACAGGAAAAGACTTTTTACTGTTCTTGGTTGCGGCAAATTTCAACATGGTGACGGGCAGGACTCTCTACCGCTTTTTGTTAGTGATGTTAGGTATTGATATCCAGCTGAATTTGGAAGCTTCAGATGCAGAAAACGACTGGACGGATATCCTCTATAGTTACAGCAAGCAGAGATCCTATTGGACGCGTGAAGGTGAAGTTGGCTATCCTTACCATCAGTTTTTATGTGTGAGCACGTTTCCATTAGTAATTTATTTTACAAAGTAAATGCAAGACAATGACATTGTTTCACCTGTGGTTATACAATAAATAACAATGCATACAATCTTTCTTCCCAAGTTTTCAGTTTCTCGGAGTTCGAGTACTTGGCATTATTTCCTTCATTGCGTACATCATTTCGCGAGCGCTTCTGTTCTCCTGGTGACAGACGAGGGTCTCCCGATAATCTCTAATAAACGCCAGTATGAATAGAGAGTCGAGCAGTTGTGGGAGAGTTATTATAAATGACAAGAGATAGTTGGCATTGCCGGGAAGCTCAATTCCAAAAGAGGACAGGCTAGCCATTATCAGGGCAGGTAAGAAGGAGAACAGGAGCGGGGCGATGGTCTAAGTTTAACTTTGTTGGAATTCTTGTTTTTACCTGTAGGAGAAGCAAATGGAACAATCGCTTTTGGTGATGTTTGGTTGCCTCTGAGTATCTTTCAGTGCTGCTCTCAGCCAGCCAGTAATAAAAGTAGACAGTGCAACATATCATCGCAATTAGGCAGATCATAATAAACCCAATATGAAAAGTGCAATGATAAAATCCGTTACCAAGGGAGCCGTCAGGTTTCTGAACTTTCATCACACTTTTTTAAAAGCATAAAAATACAAAGAATTCTCCTCCAAGAACGGCCAAATCATAAATATCCTTTCCAGTGACGTTGTAAGTTCTCTCGGCCATTAGGTCAAGTATCTCTTCTTGGGGAGAGTAGTAGAAACAGATGAAGACAAAAAATATGGAAACGGATACCATTGATGCAATGATCAGAGCCCATCCTTTTCTATTAAAAATGAGGTGTTCCTTGTTTCGGACGGTGAGGCAACGGTAGAGGAAGGAGAGAGCCAGGATCAATCCCCAAAGAATGTAGGAAACCGAGAAGACGATCAATGCTATGATTGCACCACCGTGGGGAAGACGTTCCACAGTATTAAAGAAAATTACTCCATTCGTGCTTTGAAGAAGAACCTACGAGAGCATCTCTCTTTGAAAATTTGCAACAAACCGGAAGTGTCAATATAAGCGCGGTACTGGAACAAAAAGCAGTGAAAGTGTACATAAACAAGAGGACCTTATAAGTACCCAACACTTGTTGCGATCTTAATTAATAGATTAATCCCAGACTGAAATAATTAATTACCTGAAGATGATCAAACAGAGCAGTAGACCATTAACAACAACACTTAAGGCATTGACAGTAGTCATAGGGCCTTGAACAACTGGATAATTCATATCCAGCAACATGTGAGGAGATGTGATAAAGGATCTGAAGCTATCAACCCACGAAGAATTTGTAATAATATCTGACGAACTCAATGAGCTGGAAGATTTAAATGAAACTGAAAAGAAAAAGAAAAACCTCACTTCTGTGTGCAATTTTGACACGTCATTGGTTACATTGAAAATGAGGAGAAAGTTGAAAAGAGAGAGACGGCTTAGTCGAGGTGAGCAGCCTGGCAACTGATGGAGAAAATTATTAGCTGGATAGGCAGATTGCCGCCTTCGAATTGTTAACTTATGAAGGAGCCAGTCATCATGAACTTTGAAATTGTCCACATCGTCAACATTTGCACTTTAGTGACCAACACTGGCAGGTAGACGCCCTCTTTTTTTGCACAGAAAACAAATTAACATCACCATCAACTCCGACTCATTTCCACGTACGCTCCATGCTTAGTTACCTGTAAAAAGAAGTAATCAGACAGGAAATATGACAAAAAGAGAATCCATTGAAGGGGAAAAACACGGTAGAAACATTTTGTTTTCAAAATGATTCGCTTCTGGAATGCACATTGACCAATCTTAAACTACTGACGATGCAATTTCCGCTTACAAGTTTTTGGAACAAAAACGGAGCAAGCCAACATTTCAGATGAGATGATCAATTATTTTGACGATCATATTTTTCGAGTTGAAGAAACTGTCAAAACAAATGCTATAGTCCATTTCCAACGGCCGTTCCCCGCGCTCCGGGACCTTTAGGCAGTCCCTTAATTTTTTCGAGACAAATGTTCGTTTTTAGGCCGATTCCAACCTTTGAATTATTCATTACACAGACTATAATAATCGCTGCGATTTCTCCAATTGGAACAGCGACAAATATCGCCAAAACTAGAAAAAATGAAAATTAAGAGCAAAAATTTGATCGCAAAAATTAAAGGACTGTGCCTAAAAGTCCTGGAGCGCAGAAAACGGCCGTTGGAAATGGACTATACTTTGAGCAGAAAGAAATTGACATTTTCAGGAAATCGAGAAACATTTAAAAGTATCCACAGATGAACCGGAACAATATGTTGTAAGAATAAATTCATCGACTGCTGCGCATATGGTGTTGCATAAAAGTACGGAAAAAAAGACGGATGAAGAACCGTATGAATTTAAGAGAGACGACAGCCTCGTAACAATTTCAGTTCTGTGAGTTGTAATTTTATTCACTTTCATAACATCGAGACAGTTCACTGATAACATTTTAGGAACCCAGAATGGGAACGGCGAGAACGGAAGTGATGCGAATGGGCTTGGCTTTCCAAACGGCCAATATGGAAACGGTACTGGTAGTGGTTGTCCTGTCACAGGGGGTGCAAGGCCTGAATTCGGTAGTTGCCCTATCAGACACAATGACTTGGATAGCTATTTTTATGGCTGATTCAATTTTCCAAAGTTTCCAAAAAAGGGGGAAAGGAAATGCCGAGGAAATGGTTCAGGCCTTTTCTGACGCCTTTTTCCCTTCACTTGTACAGCGTCTAGAAACGCTCGATAAAATAAAAATATTGATATTTATTTTGAACAAATAACTGAAGAGTGCGAGGTTAAGATACAGATTAAATATGATTCACAGTTCATAATTTACCAGCATCGACTGATACCAATGTGATGTAACCGGATAGCGAACTTCTCTTATTTTTTTCGGCTTTTCAATGTCTCTCGATTTTTTCGAAACCGGGTGGAGGAGGGACAGAAGGAACTGGAGAAGTGAAGCACAATCTATTACTAGGGATGGCCCCGTTAGGGACTGCTGAAGTCTTGTCATGCCTAATGGCTGCCTCGATCGCTGCATTGAAATCCAAAGGATTCTAAAAATATCATGTTCTCCTCTTTCAAATAAAATAACCTTGAGATACCACGCCATTTGTTCCTTAGACATTGGCTCCAGAGGAGCAGGTTTCTTCAAGCGGTCAGGCGTAGATGAGCTCCTCATCGTCCCATCATAATTCAACAACCGCATTCCTGCAGCAGAAGCTGGGCGATTTACCACATTTTGGTATAAACCTGTCATGTTTCCGTATTGCTGAAACATGGCCACTTCTTGCGCACGTTTAAGCTGTTTAGCTCTATTGGCTTGCTACAAAAAGAGATCTTTATTACAGTGTGAAATAAAACCTCAAGTTGAATAGCTGCATAGTTTGCAAACTGTTGTATTGACGCGTAATTTCCCCGAGGTTGTTGGTAATGAGCGTAGGAATTGACATACATCTAAAAATTCCCGAATCTTTTAAATGAAAACAAATACCGAGTCATAGGATCCATAATACTGCTGTTGTTGCTGTTGCTGTTGCTGCTGCTGCATCTGCTGATATTGAATATAGTGCGCAGTAGTGTAATTATTATATGTGTGGCCATAGTGGTGTGAATGACGTTTCCTTTCAGCCGCATTGGCATCCCACAATCCTTTCTTATTAACTTCAGGTTGTGCCTATAGAGAACTCATAGATTAATGGGAAGAGGCAACCTGTGGACGGCGATTACTCAAAAGAGCAGTAACCATAAAATTTGAAGTTTTCTGCTCAGGACCAATTCCAAAATCAGAGTTGAAAAATTGTGAATTGAGGCCACTTTCAGGCGAGTCTACGGAGCCATACCCGCTGCTCTTTTCAATACTCTGTGACGTATTGCTGCCCTTTTAATTGTTCCTACCGTATTACTCTCCTGATGATTTAACCCAGCTCCCTTTTCACCAGATTCCTAAAAAATCCTTTTGAGAATCTGAGTTCAAAAAGGCCACAATGACTCCTCACGTGACATGCTTTCATATTCAGAAATATAATGCAAAAAAGCGCATAACAAGGCATGAGGTTATGATTACGTGACTCAATTTAGTCGATTACAACAGGATTCTGGACAACGGCTGTACCTCTTTAAGTCCAATTCCCGTGATTGCGGCGATTTGCTCATCCACCTGTGTTAAATTCTCTTGAAGGCCACGTCGATGTTTTTCTATTCGATTCACTTCTTCTTCGCCGTTACTCTGAAACTGAGCAATTTTATGGATGAGTTGGTAAACTACAGGGTAAACGCTGGGTTCACTGCCATAGTCGGTCATAATTGTCAGCTGGTTGGAAGAGACGACTGCAGACTGAAATACTAATTGAGAGCATATCAAAAGGAAAAAAGAAAGGGAAGAAAGAACAACGGCACTTTGTATCTCACACTTTATTTAACGAAAAAATCAACGAAGGAAATGCATCCTAAGAAAAAAGTCTGTTAACTTTTTTTGGAATCAATTGGTTTAGAGCCTAATTAATAAAATGAGGTCTATGCAAATGACGCACTAGGATGGATCACTAGTCACGTGCAGTTCCTGGTTTTTAGGAACACAATGAAAAGCTGGCGTGACTCCTCTTTTCACGGCGCATTATCAATTGAGGATAAAGAAGCGGCCCGTATCAGTCAAGTCAGGGCAAGTGAGTTTTCTCCTCATCCGGGCAAATCCCGTCTCAACATTACGTTAGAAGACCCGGATTAAAGGGTTTATTCTCAGCAAAGAATAGGAGCGATACTTGGAAATCCAGGCAGAGGGCCTCCTCCTGCCGTTCTTTATAGTTGCAGGTTTGAATGGAGCAGGAAATGAGACAATCAGGAGATGATTCCTCGTGGGCGAGGTTTTTAGGTCATAACGATTGTTGTCAGTTGCCTTTTTCATAAAATGATAACTATAACGGATACAGATAAACGTGTAAAAATAAAGATCATAGGGATTGTTACGTTCTCATTTAATCAAAAGGATTAACATTCCATTTTGAAAATAGGATTGTGACCGGGGAATGCAAGAGGGCCGCCTTGATTTACGGGATGTCATCATTATTCTGTTAATACCTAACTCAATCCGATTTAGAAGAAAAAGGAGGGAAGAACAATGATCTCTGGATTGCCCTCGGTTACCAGGCACACATTGATTTTGTCAAGGAAAAGAACTACGTAGAAGAGCTGCTCTTCTTTTAAAGAGAAAAGTATGAAAGCGGTTCAACAAACATTCAAGGAGACAAAAAATGAGTTCAAAGCGTATGAGTACTAATCCATCCGTTATTTAAAGGTCAAGTGTTGTACAACCTTTTTTTACTCTTCATAAACGTCGATTAGTATAAAAATAAATCCTTTTACATTTTTTCTTTGAATTTCTAATTAAAGTGATTTTCTTCTCCGTCATCACAAATCTTTTCTTTACTTCTTAACATGGGATAAGAAGAAAAATCTCTACCTGCGTAAGGGATGAGCCTTCCTTCAATCCATCTTCTGAAAGTTGTAAAGAAGATTTGGGACTTGGTCGTATCAAGTTCTATATAGTAAACAGTCTCCGAGCCTACCAAATATCCGTACGTTGACATCCCGCCGGCCCCATCGCCTTATCCAAAAACCAGCAGAGTCAGTCAATAAAATTTATAGATTTGTAGAAATTTAGCTCAGTCTGTATAGATATTCTTTCACGTATCTGCGCTTCTATCTGTCTACGTACTGAATACCGTTCTCTTCCTCTTGACAACGAAATGTGTATAAAGACCTTTTCCCGGCGTCTCTACCAATGTCGATAATATTTCATCTACTCATCGTCGTGCTCGCATTAGCTTCATCCACTTTTGCGCTTGATTTCCTTACCGCAGGTATAGTCTGTTTCAAATGGAAAAACTTTCGGAGTGATGGGACCTTGGCGCAATTCCCAGAAAATTCAAAAAAATTTTGACAAGAGCTTTTTCATAAAAAAATGTGTTTTTTTACGTTTGACATCAACTTTGCTGATTCCTTATATTGTTAGATAGAGAAAAATTCGAGCAATAAAATGCAATAAAAATTAGAATTGAAAGAATATCAAAATTGGTAGAAAAATACATGTTTTCAAAAATAAAAGTATCAATCTGACCCATCTGACGCCCTCTATCTAGATCGAACCTTTAACCGCCCAAGGGCCAGACTATAAGTGGATATTGAAAATTTTTGGGGAGAACAAGCAATTCTTGTTCTTTCGAAATTACAGCTTTCAGGAGATGAATTGAAGAGTGGCTAATTAATGTTCGCTTTTCAGGTTATAGGGGTCATTATTTATTACAATTTATTACTTATCAAAGGTAGTGAGGTGCACTATTTTTTATAACATTGCAAAAGCTCTTTGTAGAACTAAATGCGCCGATATGACAAAAGCGGAACAAAATCGAGACATCAATATCCATTTTGAAACCATCAACAAAGTTACCAAATGGTTTGGCAAGGATTTGTTTTATGAACGTCCGCTCGTGATCAAACAATGAAATGCGTTGAATTCTTCATATCTCTATCACAATTCAATACAAAAAGGCTGGGTTATCCAAAAAAATGACCATACGCTTATTTTTCGGTTAGCTGCAATGCTGGCAAATAGAAAAAAAGGTAAGCTGAGGAAATTTGTAAAATAAATTGGCGTGGGTCAAAGATGCGATTCCCCGACATCGTCCCTATCTTCATTAGGATTCTGCTCATCTTCTTCAAATATTGTACTCAGCACACTGATAAATCGATTTGTCGTTGTCTGAGCTTCAAGGTACACTAAACTTTTTGTACCAGAATCATTCTACTTTACCACATGTGTTATTGTCAGAGTCTTCTTCGCATTCTGACTCAGCGCTTTCGTCTTCTTCGCCTATTGTAAACAAGGTGGTCGTAGAAAACTGAGCAGCCATCAAAACACGAAAATAGAGGAAGTTGTAATGAAGGAGTAATTACAATTTATCGTGGTTTTGATGCATTTGTGGTTCCAGTAGCGTGACTTTCAGTAAAAGTCAATAACATGACTACAATATCTGCCGAGGTCAGCGGTTGTATCCAGTTATGTTAAAGCTACTGCCGAAGGGGATCACAAATTGAAAAACAAGGAAAATTTTGGCTCAATAAATAAAAAACTACAACATTGTGCCTGTGTAATTTCTGTGGATCAGCAAAAAAATGATATTGTTTGTACTAACTGATGCATTTATTAAACACGAGCTTCTGCTTTTCTCTTTCGATGAAATCTCTTCGTAGCTCTGTACCGTATCTTGTACTCTTGGTATCCTATCCTATTGTACAAAACAATTGGAGCCATTGGGGTCCTGCTTATGAAGCGCTGTTGGATGTCATCGGGCATACAGAATCTAAACGAAAACTTATGTGCCAGGAGTCAGTCTTACACAGGCCCTCCAGGTCGGGGATTTCCTTTTATTTTGACTTCTATTCCATATTGTCGACAGCTGATTTTTTCCTGTAGAGTCACATGGCCAACTCCTTCAGCTGTGACAGAAAGTATTTCCACCTCCACGTCATATCCTTTAGGTGCCTAGAGAAAATTTATTTCAACACGGACTTTACCTTTATCCAACTGACACATGTTTCATATTTGAATTCCTTTCCTTTACTGGGATGTCCAATATTCAACCTTACAGTGTCAAATGTATGTTTAGCATGCATAATGTATCCGCATCTATCCGGCTGTATAACTGTTACGTACGATTAGGGTTGTGCGCGGGCCGGGCCGGGCCGGCCCGCAGCGGGCCGGGCCGGGCCGGGGCCCTGTGGTTTTGGGCCCGGCCCGGCCCGCCGGCCCGATCGGGCCGAAAAATTGGAAAATTTTGGCAAAATAGGCAATTTTTCATGAAAATTTTCGAACTTTTTTTCAGAAAATTTCACTTTTTTTCCCCAAATTTTTTATTTTTCCTAGAGTTTACAATGGCGCAGTCGGTTAGTGATCTACCATCATATTTGAGTGTAGCGGGTTCAATTCTTCTTGTTATCAAATCTTTTTTTCTCTATTTTATAACTGTTTCTAAGCTTCCATTTTTGCTTCCAGTACTATTACGCAAAGTACTACAGTAATGGCTAACACAATGAAGTAAGCAATGAGTATCCAATACAGTGAATTGCTCTTTTCGGTGGATGCACTGCTGATATCTGCTATATTATCACGGATAACAATACTTGCAAAAGTATATTGAAATACGTATATCATGAAATAATCATAGTATACTGCCACTACAATACGCACTCTACCCTTATAATAACGCATTGTATGCCAAGTATTGCTTTGCTGTTCTGAAACAGTTTTACTGCCTTGGAAATGTCTTAGATACACTAAAATAGGCATAAAAAGCGTTAAAAATGATAAAGGAGGCAAAAAAATAGGTCTCGAAAACCCTTTGGTCGACTTTGGTTGGAGGTCCCTGGGAAGGTCGGGCCGGAGGGCCGGGCCCGGCCCGCGCACAACCCTACGTACGATTAGCTTGCTCTTACCCTCAATTCGCATCGTTTACCAACATAACCTTCGGGGCAAAGACAAGTAGACCGATTGTTTGGATTTGCGACACCACGATGTCTGCATTTTACTGTTTCCATGTCATTATTGTCTAAAAAATGAGGACTTTCGATCGGCACCTACCGTAACATTTATAATGCTTGTTCAGTGTATGAAAGTCCAAAAAGGAGCCACCACGTCTGTTACCCATCGCAGGCTCCGTAGCTTTGGGTACGCGTACCCAAGTAACAATGCACTTTTCATTTCGTACCCAAGTAACAGTGCACTTTTGGATTCGTACCCAAGTAACAGTGCACTTTTGAAAGCGTACCCAAGTAACAGTGCACTTTTGAAAGCGTACCCAAGTAACAGTGCAACTTTCTCGACATTAGTCTATTCTTGTTCTTGCGTGTCTGTGGTGTTGGTATAGGGGTATTCGAAATGACTGTCCAACTATCAGCAATGATATTGCTGTTTGTTCCTTCCAAGCTATCTCTCGGAATTTCTTCTGTCGGATTTTCTATAAACTAAAAAGAATCCTAATCTCCCGACGGATTCCATCTAGTTTCGAGAGCAAAGCGAGCCTATGGAAGCATTCGTGATTCGTCGATAAAATCTATTTAATTAATAATTTCAATGCCTTGAACTGGAAAGATCGTGGACCATTCAGCAACTGCGCTGGCAACAATCACGGGCATTCAATAACAGAGCAGAGAAATTTTGGTTGACCAATGGCTATATTCAATGGATTTTGAGGAATCATCACTGCTTGAGGTCAGCCTTTGCACTGACAAGAAGCACTTTGATCGGTAGACCAATACAGACGTACATTGATCCTTCTTCTCCGCTTCCTTTGAACCCACCCCTACATTCATCCTTAGTCAGAGTAAGGAATTCCTCGTGCTCTATTCCAGTGGGGATATGGTCTGATCTAGACAGTCTATATATTTTGAAGGCTTAGAGCTTCGAACTTCGTAAGAATTGTAAGTAAAAATCCAGAGTCGAGAGAACCGTCAACTCTGCTCGACAGCCTTCAGAAAAGAATGGGCGAAAGGCTCACTCAGTCAATGTCCGATTTGTTACGAAAACTTCCTTCAGTAGATTCCCAGCAGGCTTTGGACCTACCAGAGAGTCAGTCGGCTTACTTACTCTTGCTCCCGCTCTAACAGAGGTCTTCCCTTATAGAAGTTCGTCCCATGAAAATATCTTTCTTAGACAGGTTATGGGACCAATGAACAGTAACCTGATAGGAAAGAGAAAAAGAACTTAGCCTCATGCCTGTACATGCTGACCAATGAAGAGGAAAATGTCACGAATGAAGTGATATTCTCCCCAGTAGGCGTAGGCCACGTGGTATTCCCCATTTATCCCAATAATAAAGTGCCAAATATTCCAACTGATCATAACAAAGCCGGTATATAAGCGCGGTCTGAGGCATAGCAGACGATTCGCTCATAATAAATCCAGGAGAACTTCTGTTATTTCTTCATAAGAAAGACTAGAGAGAAAAATCGCAACAAAATATCATAGTTGATAGTTGGACAATCAGTTCGTATACCTGCTACCAACACTATAACCTATAAAGAACAAGAATAGACTGAAGTCGAGAAAGTTGCATTGTTACTTGGGTACGCTTTGAAAAGTGCACTGTTACTTGGGTACGCTTTCAAAAGTGCACTGTTACTTGGGTACGCTTTCAAAAGTGCACTGTTACTTGGGTACGCGTACCCAAAGCTACGGAGCCCCCATCGCATGGATGTATCGTTTATCTTTACTGAGTATGGTTGGCTGTAACGGATTGATAGAGCTGCTATTCCTGTAAATCCTCAAGTTATTCCATTGAGGTATAAAAGTTACCAAGTTAAATGAGAAGCGTAATGCACGTTGCTTGAATAATCGTATTGACTATACTTGTAGACAGGGTACATCTCAAATTGTGGGCGATTACGAGCCTGAATCCTTTACTTCGCACTGAGAAAGAACTCACGTGAATGTTTTTGAAATTAATTGAAATGTAGGCATCCCTATCTTGCCTACTAATAGTGTGTTCGAATCCAAGGGCATGCAGAATCTCGTGGACTACAACACCGATCTGCGAAGATAGTTTATTTAAATTGGGTAGCTACTGTATCTAGGCAATCTTTTGTTGGTCCAGTATGTAAAGAAATCGTTTGAAATCCGGGATCATAAGGTCGACCAAGACCGCTGCACTGACAGGAAGTACGAGAATATACAAACTTAAAATAAAGCTTCAAAGAATACTACCTTTATTCCATAAGACACTCCTTTCCTTCCGGTCACGTCTTTGAACACAATACACGTGTTGTTTGAAATATGATTCATAGCCTCGTAAATTTTCAGCTGCTCAGCATCACCTGAATAAGTTAATATTCAACAAATTGTTAAAAATTCATAACTGAAACCAGATTCTATTATAAATGGAACAATGTTGTCATCCCATCGGATAGATTCGACGTCAATTTGTCTACGGCCTCTCTGTATGACATGTCCAGCTGCGAGAGAGCAGAATATTAAAGAAGAAAAGAGAAGCAGACCCATTTGACTGATAAGCAGCCGGAAAGTGGGGCTACCCCCAAGATTAAAAAACGGAAAGTGACAGCATTATATTTTATGATTACAATATTTACAAAATGTACATCGTTAATTGTGTGAAGACGACCTTGCATTAACGGACATGGATTGATGCGGAGTGGTATGGCTTACTGTAGAGACGCTTACAGTTGTCACCTTACTACAACACCGTAAAACGTTGTTGAATTTTCCTTTTGTTAGAAAGTAGATGACAATCAGGGGTTCCAACGCGGGACAAGTTAGCGATGTCATCATGAGGATGTCGAGAATGTCTCTAAAAAGAGTTTGCCAAGCAAATAAACAGTCAAACTTATTCAGAACGAAAGCCAAAGGCCCGAAGAATAGTATCATTCCGGGAATGTGGAGTAGAATCATCGGGACAATTGACTGAAATGTGCATAACAGGCGGTGTGTACCTTACCTGGACAACCAGCATCCTAAAGAAAAGTGTATTCTGTTTTTGAGTACTTGCGCTCATAGTAAAGGCGGCTTTCTGAACACAGAATTAGCCTCCGTACGAACTTACGACAACAGTGCCATGCGTTTTGAAAGCGCAAAATAGCATGACATTAAAGAAAACCATTGCAGGACCAAAAAGGAGAATTCCAAAGAGATAGCCATTGCGGGGAAGAGTCACCGTTCCGTTGGAATAATCCTGAATCTTTTTTTGGGTATGTGGTGCTCGGCTCACTTGGAATAAGAACAAAATAGCGATGATGTCGTCAATGGATATGTCATACTCAGTTTCAAGGGAGTTAATGACACTTTGTGGCATAAGATCACGTTGTGGAGATGGTTGAATATACGCAGTGATAAACTGATATGCTCCTAATAGTGGAATTAGGATCAGAAGGATTAGCGTCAGGTTCCTTGGATTTACTAAAAAGGCTTGTCGGGGCCTGTAATCGTAAATTATTGAAGAACTTTCTTACTTGCATAGAATAATGTATCTGTACACAAAGTGTAAACATTCATTGAAGATTTGGATACAGAGAAGAGATAACAAAAGGCAGAGGCAAGGTTTTCCCAAATAAGAATATTCCGATTGGTAGAATCCCTCGGACAGAAGTATGGCAATATTATCGGCTTGGAAGCTCCTCTTTAATCTTAATTTATTCCATTTAATGAGAATCTAACCGGAAACGTGAAAACGTCCAAGATATAGTGAGCAACATTTGTGCAGGCGAATACCATCATAATAATTTTCAACGAGGGTAAGATCCACTTATTGTAATGTAGGATAAGTGGAAGGATAACCAGGTTCAGAATTACAGTCAAGACACAGGTAATATAAATCAAAAACTGGTATCCTACAGCGTAAGCCATTTGTGAAGTCTGAAGGAAACAACTCAGATATGAGCGATGTTTGAAATACGACCGCTCCGACCGGCAGGTGAAGTTGAAATAACCTTTCGGATTTTAATTTGTCAAGATGTTTAGCAAGTTGTTGAAAATAGACTTTATTTGACATAACATTCCAACCTGGATTTTGAGGGGAGAAACATAAAATTAAAACGAGGAAGTTGTGACGTCTAATTCAAGGAAAAGGAAAAAGTACGTAGAATATGGGAAATTGCACGGTTACCCATACAGGGCACAGGAAATATACTTTGTACTTTGAAGCTGGTACATTGGAAAAGGTATTCAGACGCATTAGATCCACGAACGAGTGAAGACAAGAACACGGACAAATCTCTTGAAGTATCTTATCGAAAATGTTAACCTGTTAATTGTTTCTGACCCCGATTTCATCGAATATGGTATCATCCAGATAATGTACAGAATAGCTACAAGCTAATTACTCCCGTCGCTTTCAGATAACCTGAACTTCGTTCGCGCTATTTTTCATTTTACCTTTCATTTTCAATTTTCTTTAATATTCGGGAATGTACAATCGGACTGAAGCTCAGTGTCGATTTTGCCAAGTTCGGACCAATGAGGACTATATTGCTCGCTACGACTGGAGACGAAGAATTGACGAAATCACCAATGCACGAGAGATTTACTTCACAGGTTGGATTAATTTTTCAAAAATCTTATGGAGAATTTTTAGCTTGTGCGATGCCACAATATTATACGTTCTCGAGATTAAGCTAAATTTGTAAAAGCGGTAAAAGCTTTATTTGAAATTTCGCAGCTCCTTGAAAAATTATTAGCTGAGCGGGAACTTCTAAAGCTTGAGAAGCCGAAAGGTGCAGAAATCTTTTTTTAAATAGAATAGACAGAAACTTAGGCAATCCGAAAAAGAGGGGAATTGTGGGACTGTACAATAAAATAAAGAAAAAATTCAAAAGAAGCAAACCTCTCGAAGATGAAGACGACTCGTTTTCCGTAGCCCTGGAGAAATAATATGACGTGTTCAGTGTTAATTTTTGTAAAATATCTTTTGTAACAATATATGAATGAATATATTTATGCACGTATAATAGAATACAGACAGAAATACTTTAAAGACAGTACCCGTAAGTACATCTACTACGGTAAAGTTCAACTTCTTTGGGTAAAGAGATTTGAAAGAGAAATCACAAAGTAATGATGACATATGACAAAGAATAGGATTGAGACTATAAATACCAGTGAATAGGATTCGTTTTTATCGAGTATAAAAGCTCTCTCTGTAAGGCAAATGAATAAAGTCTATATGTGAGCTCCTACATTTTTTTCGGCAAGGATTCGGGAATAATTAATTATTGGAGAAACCTAAATGGAGTTGGGGAATGGATATGTATATCTGAGAGAAGATAGGAGAAAGCAATACGTCTAAACCTGTAAAAACTAGCCCTATTTTAGGGAAGAGGAGGAGGCAGCACAGGAGCTATGATATTGGGCAAGGATGGCCTCTGGGTCTGGTTGTGTTCTTCCACTACTGCTGCATTAACATAGCTGGGATCAGAATTCTAGAAAAAAAAACAATAAATTCATAAAGTAAACTAATTTACCGATCTTTCCGTTGTTGCCTGCTTCTTCACCGTTCTAGGCGGCAATGGAGGCGGCGGCCCAACAGGCAACTCAAATAATGATGCAGACGCCAGTGGCTTAAAATATTTCATTAAAATTAAATTCTAAAAAATTACCAAAACATTTTCCACGGTATCCTTCTTTGCCACCACGCGAGCCCCTTCAGAATGCGGCCTAGCCGGCGCCAAAGTAATCAGCTGCCCTTCTTTTGCATCCGATTTTTTCTTCTCTTTTGGTTTAAATCGATCAATAATGACCTTATTCGTCCCTTTGATCTCATAGCGACAGAAAGGACAAGTATTTCCACTCTCGGATTCCTGAAGAGAAAAAATTATTAAAAGAAAAAGAAAGATCTAACCTGCCAACTAGTCAAGCATGGCGCACACAACAAGTGACCACAGGGTTCGATTTTTATGTTTTTATCCCGATCGTCACAAATTTTACACAATTCAAAAGTCGTTCCCATTTCACAATAGAGATCATATTGCTCACTGGTCACTTTGACCCGTTCAGCTGTTGGCATTTCCAAGAATTTATCTAATTCAACATTATTTGATTTACCATTAGGATAGAGATAACTAAATGAAATATTTAAAAAATATGGTAAAAAATACTTACAATCCTTCTTTGCTTCCTTCATGTAAAGCCTGTATCAAAGATTTGTTTTGGGGAATAGTTTGATATATCCTTCCGTCAGGGGCAACATATCCAATTGCCCATTGTCCGGGGCGGGTGCAAGAAAGTCGGAACACGTAACTGGAAAAAAATATGTTTGAAAAGGGTGGGATAAAATAGGCAGGACGGATTAAAGGCGGCGTCATGACAAGCTGATAAAAGATGCGCGTTTGGTGCAGAAGCTACCGTAATCATAAATGATATCGAGATTAATAAATGTTCGGCGTTGCAACGTAAAAATAATGCAAACGCAGCATTTTCGGAAAGGAAAGTAGGTGACAATTTAGATTATCTCCTATTTCAGTGGATAGGCAGTTTTACGCAGGATTTCCTCCCCTCCTTTAATTTTAAAAGTATAAAATGACTATGCCACCAATTTTCTATACATCTATTGGGTATTTCTTGTAACGGAAAATGACGTACCTTCCTGGCTTCCCCGTCAGCATTTCTAACTTCTTTTTAACTTCATCGTATGTCAAGAAAGCAACGTAACCAGGATGAGACGACGTCAGCAGCTGCCAATTTTTTAATAATGTTTTCCAAGGATAAAATAATCTTTAAAATATTCGTTAAATGTTTCATAAGGATTAGTCTACCTCGTAAAGACGTCAAATTCGAAATTCGAAACATGGTCATTCCCTGTAAGATCCACAGTTGCTTTCAGCTGTGACAGCTGCAACGGCGACTCCCGCAGCTGGTGATGGAAAGCTTTTTCCAACTCATCAACGAACTTTTCCCAAGGAACGATGCATCTAGAACCAATAAAATAAAAATTAATGAGGTCGTCCACCTTTTTGAGAAATTAGTCTGCCAAAATTCTTCCGCTTCTCTTTTTGTTATCCTGAATTTTTCGCCAATAAAGTTTCCTTCAGGAAATTCTGCTTTGATTTCAAATAGCATATGGGAAAATATCAAAGAGAGCTTAGTCAGCGTACGTCGTTCTGCTGACGACTCCGAATAGATGGCATTTGTTCGAAACAGTTTCAAGACCTGAAAAGGCTTAAAATAGAACAAAAGGAGTACAAAGATCGCGCACCTGTTTGCACTTATTTTGCATATTCTCTATAAATATTTGGAGATACGTGTTGTCCCGTAAAATTGACGGATTTTGTGTTAATATGAGGATCACCTGAAAAAATTGAGTTCATTAGAGGATATTCATGAAAGACGCCAGTTTATGTTTGGAAGACTAATGGAAACAACCGTTTCTGCTAGATAAATTGCTTGTGATTATCAAAAACTTGGGAAATTAAGCTTTTCCCACAAAGCTTCAAGCTACTTGCACTTTTTCCGGAGAAAAACCCCTTGTATTCAGTTGTTTCGTTGCTTTCTTCAAAAAGTGCTTTTTCCTTATTGACAAAAATATCACCGTCCTTACCCCGCAGTCTGATAAACAAAAAAAATAAAAAATATAACTCACATGACTATATGTATCTGGCAATATATCTAGAATAAATGGAGGTGAGTTTTTCAAATTTAACCGGTGATTTTGACAAGCTTTAACGACTTCATCCATTAATTTGAAAGTTTTTGACACTATCCTCCTGTCCTGAAATAAAATGATTGAAATTAATACAAAGAATGGGAACTTACATGAGGAGAGAGTGCCAAGGAGGTCGTGGCCGGCGAGAATGCTTCATTTGTGTGTATATATCGCACCTGAAACATGACAGCTAAAAGAGGTGAAGAATGGCCGCCGGATCATGGGGGAGACACGGGGGTGGTCGTGATTCAGTAGCTGTGAAAACAGACAGCAATAGAAGAAGGTTATTGTGTAATATTCTCTTCTGAATCATTTTGTCGTCTGCGTTTGCATTTATCCTGCTTTGCCTGGTTCCTGATGGCAATGGGTCCTGATGCGATGAATTTTGAATAGCTTTTCTCGCTAATTTACGTAATTACCGCTTTGATTATTTAGCAATGAGCACCGTAATCAGATAATATTCAAAAATACTATTTTTTTTGGAAACGTTATCAGAATTCTAGAGAAAACTCCCTTTTCTACTTTAAAATCGTTTTCCTCGGCATCTTTTAAAGAAAAATATTATTTTTGAGGCTAATAACAAAATGCAAACCTTTTTTAAGTGGTATTCTATATAAAAAAGAGCAATACTTTAACGAAAATAATAAAACTTACCCCGCCGCCTTGAACCATATCTTGTAAGCGCCCAAAAAGTGATGCCAACGCTGTGGTCATCTCGATTCACGACTACCGCATACTGAAAGCTTCTTCATTAGATTTAGCGTCGCTTGTTTATTGAATTACATGTGCAAAGCATAGAGAACATAAAGAAGACAGAGGATTGATAATAAGGCAGTCCGGAATAGCGTGTTCCGGAAAAGAAATACGTAGGCGGAGAGAGGCTGCGTAGGTTGAATGTCTTCAGGATTCGCGCTAGTCAATTCTTGGGAAAAATACAAGCCGCTAAAAGAATTTTTCATCATTTTCAGCTTCTTATGGTCTGTTTAGGTCATTCTGATCCAAATGACACCGAATCCGGTTTAAAAAGTCACCAAAAATGGCCAACTCAATCAAGATAAGAATTTTTCCAAAAGTTAAGATGCTTATTTTAAGCTAAAGCGTTTTTTGTCCAAAGCTAAAACTATAGAGATGAAGAAAATGCTGAGAAGACAAGATGATTCAGGGGCGCCGTCTCGTAGGTATGAGGAATAGCCCGGGGCGAGGAAAGAGAGGCGGAGGAGGGAGTGGCCCGGCGGACAGAAAAAGTCGCACCGTTGACTTGGATGAGCCGGACAATGGAATTGAATCAGGGATTAGAAAGTGTCTCACATGTTCAAGAATCAAAGGATTGGGTCAGGCGATCAAAAAGAAGAAAGAAGCCTGGCGAAATCAGGCGGCTGGGCGGAAGCCCTGAAGGTGGATGCAGTACAAGAAGAGGAACTCTTTAGTTCTTTTAATATAGTATAAAAATACCGCCTATTTTAAAGAAAATTTCTATAAAATGCTGGCAGAAATCGCTAAAAATTGGGATCTAACCATGAAAAGTTCTGTGGAAACTAGTGCGGAAGTATTATGAAGAAAGAAAAAGAGTAAGAACCATTTAAAGGTGTAATGATGACTAACACATTGAAACACCTAATGAGAAATATTGCTTCCTGAGAATCGGTAGTCTCCACCAGCTGGAACAAAGTGTGACTAACCATTGTCCATCAATGAGTCACACTTCTAAGATAGTGAAAATTTACAATCGGAAATAGTGTGAAGACGGTAAATAGGAAGAGGCGGCACTTTTCCAAATAGGGGATGACCTTGGAAACCACCTGGCGACACAATTGTTCGCCTACGTAAGCAGCAGTTCATGAAAATGTCGAAAATTGAGAAAAGAAATTGTTTTCATGTCTGGATTGAAGTCGATAAAAAGTAAAAAAAAATATGGAAAATAGGCAGAAAACTTGCGGAGATCAGCTGTGAGTTCAAAAGAGTACCGGGCAGGTAAAAAGACTCGGAAAATTTCCATTAAATGTTAGCCAGACGTAGAAAACAGAAGTTAATCGCCTTGAGACTCAATAATGTGGAGGAGGAGAGGAAGCGCAAAGTTAATTTCCATAGTCTAGCGGCGTCAATTATTATGTCTTCGCACGTAGAAGAACCATTTCGAGCAGACGGCGGCTTATAAACTTTTCCATGTCACTAATTTTAAAAAGAGACGTTGATGCCAATCACGAGAAGTTTCAAATCCCCTCAGATGAAAATAGAATATTACGTAGGGAAACAGAAGCTCTTTGACAGAGAAAACAAGTTCAGACGATGTATTCTATCAAGAAACAACAAAAGATGTTTCATATATTTGTTGACCCAGGAGAGACACGGATAGATAAATCAATCACAGTGACCCCTTAGAGATAGGGACGGGCACCGCCTGGATGAGAAAAAGACACAATTAGCGTATGGAGATACAGAGATAAAAGGAGGTAAAAAGTTATGGTCGAGATGAACGTCATTCGTCAGGAATGACCTCAAACCGGAGAGGAAAACATCCGTGGGTGGAGGAAAGCGACAGATATTGTACACAACTTTGACCGAGCATAGGAATGGCACTTGAAACTTTTTAAGGTCAAGCAACTTTTAGGATCGATTCCCTATTTCCTTATCTTCAATTCGGAAAAAAAGTTATCATTGGAAGAAGTGCGCTCGTCCGCTTCGCGGAAATTGTTGACTAATGACATTAGAATTTACAAGAGGTGAAGATAATGGCAAGTGAAAGGAGAGGCGGTCAATGAATAGAAAGCGCAAGTCAGCCTAATTGGTGGACTAATGTTTCGAGAGGCAAGCTAAGGAGAAAATGACCCCGAGTAAAAATAGCCGCCTTCCAATGATAGAACAACTGTTGGAAAAGTGAATAGTTGGGTGCTCGTGACAGATGACCCATAGGGTCAGCAAGGATGCTCTGAGTCACGAGGATATTTACAACAATTTTATAATTAATTAAAAGATTTCGTCAGTAGAGTCGGCGTTTTTATGTAATTGCACGACGGACAACTGTGATGCCGCTCTCGGTCTCTGCCTCCCCTGTCAACAGTCATAAATCCACAACATGAGGGTGAGGTCACATAGTCTTGTCGCGCCGATCTGGGTCAAAATAAGTCCATTTGAGCGGTTATTTTAAAGAAAGTGATCGCCTGAGTAAATTGTTTTTGCACTGACTGTACAATTTCTTTAAAAAACCACAACAAAAAATATGAATAAGAGGAAGAAAGAGGCAAACATTGCTTGGTCACCCGAAGAAGAGATTAGAGCTCAAAATCATTTTCAAGGAAGAGTGATGATAAGAAGTAATATCCACCCTCTTCAACGTCAAGTGAGAGGATGATCATATTAAAGAATCACTCGTGAGAGCAGAAAAAGAGCAAAGAATTCAAAAATTCAAAAATGTTGACAGAAAATCGACATGAGTCATAAGGAAGTTGCAAGACGATCCTGACGAGTATTGAAAAACAAATAAGAATTGCAGCTGAAGTCGGGCTAATGAATGCGCTTGAAATGGGGATGCTTTCTGGTCTTTTAGTGGGCTCTCCTGGTGGCCGAAAGCTCATGAAACATGGAAATATACGAGGAAATAGGCTTAACTCTAAAAAAAACATAGAATATTTTGCGGGAAGTTCTGAACATATTTGCCAGAAGGAAGCCACTTGAGTCTCGGATGACCATAAAGTTGGCAGTTTACGATCAAAAAAACTGACATGAATAGAGAAGTATGCGAGGTGTCGGAGAGTAGATGCCAGTACTTATCCTTTGGTGTAAAGTGACCACTGCTTGGAGGTCCTCCTCCGAAAACAAGTCTGTAGTTGTTCGCTTTCCTTCACACATTATCACATTTCATTTCCCAAGAGTCTAAGACGATGGGCTGTTGCCTTAATCGTCAGTTAATCCGCTTGGATCAACGACTGGCCAACAGGGTGGCGTATAAATTAAGGCGGTCAGTTAAGAACCAAAAGAGGTATGGCCAGTTAGCGAGTAAACAAATAAACGTCTTAGTAGACCAGAGGGGGGCGGTTCAGCGAGAAATCGATCAATGCTGAGTCACACAGCAGGATTCAAGTTGTGCAGTACCTTTGATTTTTAGGCGGTTTTATCAGGTGCCCCAAGGGTAAGATTAATTGGCCGAGATCATTCAAAGCAATCCACCCACCCTTTTCCTACTGTAATTTATATGGTTTTAAGAAGTTTAGGAAATGATGGGCCAAGCCCATCCGACGTTGCTTTTTTCTTATCGCCATTGCTTTCATTCTTATGATAACGAGGTGACGACCTTGGAGCAAAAGTCAGCTTTCTTGCATTTTATGCGGTAAAAAATAAATTACCACAACTTCCAGTCGAAAACATCTGCTGAACAATAAGGCAAATTTTTGCCTCGTGCGCCGGTCGTTGCTCGGGATAATGATCCTGATGGGCGCCAGACTAGATATTCTTCATCCTCCCGTAAATCGAAAAATATAAGGAAAATGGCAATGAAAAGCGCAGATGTACCCTCTTGAAGAGGGATTTGATTATCAGAAACGTCATTCCCGTTCGCTCTAATTCGAATTCACCCTAAGGGGGAGATTTTCCCTTATGGAAATTACATCAATCTGGGCAGACGGGAAGCAGCTACTAATAATTCTAACAGATTTCTGATGAAATAGAGCAAAAAAGACGAGGAAAGAAAGAATAATTCATCTGAAAATGGCTGTGAGGCATGCGAGAGGATGTCCTCCATTTACCCGCGAAATTGAATTCCGCCTGTGGCGTATCAATGACTGAATTTTTTTCAGAGTCTCGCAACAGCGAGTAATTTTAAAGGACTATTGATGCTTTAGTTAAATTCTATGTCCTCTTAGCTGTTGTTCTAATAGGATAATATATTCGCCCGGATAAAAATTGACGGTCAAAGTACGGGCCCACTTTTAATATATTCTGAATAGTAAAATACCCAGATGGACTACGGTGAAAAGGCTTTCTGCTGTTTTGACGAGAGGACATACAGCCAAACATAATCAGCCATAGTGCAGGTGTCAGTGCAGTGAATTGATGCAATCAAGCAGTTTCCCAATCTGGTGAAGCCTGATGACCGAAGGAAGTTCACATTGTGTCAGGTTGGCAAACATCTCCCTCCCGCGCGAGACTCTGAGAATGAACCCCAGATGACCCTTGTCTGCCCGAGAACATTCCACAGGAAGTATGTGTCAGTATGTTAAAAAGAACTACTTCTTTGGATTGTTATGACTAAGATGACAAGAGGACTGATTCATATTTCCAGGGTGGTCTCGTGAGAAAGGATCAATATAGGCAAAAGACTGGTTTGTGACCACGAGAGAGACGCAATTTTTCTAACGGATACCTCGCGCCCATCTGTGCAAATGTCGGAAAAAGCCGACAATGATCATCACTTGGGACGCTGCGTTATTCCAATGACTTTTCACATTCTTCGGGCAAAAATTGCTTGATGCAGCCAAGTGTAAACCGGAGATGGCGAGAAAAAGAACGACATCATATAGCGGAGGGAAAAATAACTGTGACATCTATTCTGGGAATCTATACTAATCTTCCATGGAAATGGCGAATTGCATATATTGCCATCACGAGTTGGCTTTTGTTTTTCCTAGGAGATTATCTCATGTGTTGTCCGAACTTTAAATAAATCCTCCAAAAAGAGAATCTGAATACTGTAGCGTCTTATGACTTGATCCAGTTGATCCGTCATTGTTCTATTTTCTCAAGTTCATGCAAAAAACTGCAGAAGTTTCTTGACCCAAGTGACTCATTCGAAAAGAGGTAAAGGGCCAAAAAAGCAGAACTCAAAGACCATTTGGACATGGAAGTTTGGTACTTTGAAAGTCAAGCGGCCCGGTATTTTTGTCTTTCTCATCTTTTCTAATTTCGTATTACCCCCCGATGTCTCACAGGTCATGACACACTCTCTTTATGGACATTGAACATAGTGACGAATCAACCGGTTTATTCCGGGCGGATTTTCATAGCACAGTTCACTTGCTCAATACGTCAAAAACGTACATTATGAAATAGATTAAATATAGATGTCATTTTAAAGAAGCCAAGTGAAAGGATTTCAGGAAAAAGACGCTGATTGCCCTATTTAGAAAGTCGGCAAATTGGAAGCAGCAGGAGGCTAAAGATATGCGAAGGAGGTAATTTCCTGTCGCCGGATATGCGAGTCGTCAAGATGGGGGAGAGGGATTAGATAGGAGAAAGCGAGCAGCTTCAATAAGAGATGAAAATGTATAGTCCATTGGGAAAAAATGTAGTCTGGTTTTGAATCGGCAACACGGATACAGGGAAACAAATAAATGAGGTTTGGGATAAAACCCGACACGTGACAGCCTGGATGGTCAAAATTTTGACTGAGTGTATAGAGAAATCGTCGCGGTTTTCATGTTTGAACAACGCGCTGCCAGTACACGCGCTTTTTATTAGGATCGCGTTTAACGGCTTTCTGTTATTTTTGCTTCTGACTTTTCAATTCTTTACAGGGATTTTTACCATCTACTATAGGCGGAAATGGGGAGGCTCCTCAGTTTTAAAACGTATTGTCTATGGTAATTTTTAAAGGTTAGGATTTTTGTTAATGAGTAGTCAAATATTTGAAGAAAACTGCGTAATGGCCTGGCTGTTACTGTTTTGAAGTGGCTACGGAATACAGAAAGTTTTTTGAAAAACGTTCAACTGTGCAGAAATCGTGATAAAATGGACTATATTCTACTCCCAGGGAGTTATTCCAGTGAGCCTGATTGTAGTGAGAGATATGCGAGGGTTATTATCGCAGCTGGCGCAACAGATAGCCCTTAAGCAGTCGACTCATATTTCTGCCGTTGTCCATCGGAAGACCTCAAGAGGACATTATGACAATGCCGAGAGAAGAGAGAAAGCTGCAAAACTGCCCCGAAGAGGGCCATTCAAAAAGTCTACGAGCCAGCTGTAACTACTCGTCTTCCTAGGTTATATTTTTGAGATTTTTTTAAAGAGAGCGGAAAAAATACCAGTTTTATGAAATGACACAATAAATTATCGCACAATCTTTGGTTAATATGAATATGTTTTAAGGAAAGAAAGAGATCTAAAAATAAATAATACTGGAAATGTTTAAATATACTCGATAAATAGAAATTATAATGGCACTTGAATATTGCCCGTAATTATGAGTATTAGGCCTTCTTGGTAACCTTTCTCCTTGGACGACCAGCAGGAGTCTTCTCGACATCCTCAGCCTCGTCACCGGATTCATCACCGGGGAATCTGCGCCTGGCAGTGACTCGTCTTCCAGAAGTACGGCGGTCAGAAGCTCCTTCGTCTTTCTTCTATAAGAAAAAATGAATGTTAGCCTTCAGTTAAAGTTTTTACCTCTTCCTCCTCTTTTTTATCTCCTGGTACATTTGCAGGAGCCTCGGGCTCAGCAGCCACGTGCCTTGGCTTGCGTCCTCTAGCTGGAGTTGCCCTCTTAGGGGTCTCTTCAATTACTTGAACCCCGTCATCCTCTTTCTGAAATAAATACGTTTAAAAGGCGAGCAAGAGACTACCTCTTCCTCGAGAACAACAGCATCTTCAGCCTCCTTCTGTTGCTGTTCATTTTTCTCAGCAGCGAGTTTACTTTGATCTTTACGTTGCCCAGTGGAAGACTTTTTCATCTCTTCCCCCATCTCCACATTTTTCTTTTCACCCTGAAATATATCTTGGAATAGCAAATACAAATAAATTTACGTTTTTCATCATAATCTCCAATTCATGATCTTCTAATGGTTGAATCGCAATACTCACCGGGCTCGGCATACTGGAGGGGGTCATTTTACAGATTGGCCTGATAGCACGCGGACGAGGAACGGTGGCAGGAAAATCAGGTCCCTTAAAAAATTGAAATATGTGCAAAAGAACGTACAAGCGTTTCGAATTCATTCGCCATCGCGGAGACATCTGGGTGCATGGTAAGCTCATCTCCTATTTCTTGCCTCCAAGAACGTCTCTCAACCTACAAAAATTATAAAGATTTTTCGAGTTTTACCTGAGGTTGCGGAGCGGTGTCTTTGCTTGTTTCAGTAGGAAGAGCACTGGCAATTTCGTTTTCCAGATCGAAGTTTATACCAGTTTGAGAAGAAATAGGCGTGCTACAAGCCATTGGAGCTCCGAAAGATACAATAGAACGAGCAGGGAAAGCCGGCGAAACAGTAGTAGCTGCAGAATTCTTGCGCCCACGATGCTTGGGAGATGGAGGATGCTTCTGAAAGAGTTCTATTAAAAAATTAAAGGAATCGTCTCACATCTGAGTTGTTTATCTTACGTAAATTGGCCAAAGTTGGTCCATTCTTCAAATAAGGTAAATTAAAATCAACGGTTCCCTGTCCGAAAATAGAATTCCTTTTTATGGGAGGCGTCTGAAAATAATACTTTAAATAAAATTATTAAAATGGAATTACTGTTTTTAGAATAATCACGGAATCGCCGGAATCATCATCGTCTTCCGACGATTTCTTTTCCTTCATAGTTTTACCAACACGTTTAATTTCCTTTTCTTCTTCATCTAATGCACGCAGACGCTCCTTCTTATTATTTTTCCGCCATTTTCCATAAAATGGCTTTTCGTTCGCTGGCTTTGCGCCAATTACTTCAGCTTCTTCTCCACAATTGCTAGAAGCCTGAAAAAAGTTCAATTAGTTCTGAAAACAAGTTAAACGAACCGTTAAAGAAGAAGGAAGCGGCTCATCGTTGACCTCTTCCGCCATTTGTGAGCGGTTCGCAATGCACCGAGCACCAACGCGCTGAAAAATGCGGATTATCGATCGGGAGCGAAGGACGCGCTGTAAGCGCAGCGGTTAATATGGGTAGTGGTTAACAAAGGTAAAATGACTCACAGCTGACCGTCGAGTGCTTGGGGATACTTCATCTTTATGCAAATCATCGTCCTCATCAGAAATATCATCTATCACAACTTCTTCCTCATCCTCCGATTGATCCGATCTCCATTCATCTTTCTTCGCCTTTATAGCCTTCTTTAAATGAATATTACGTGTAAAATATATGAAACATACAGGTCTTTTGCTCTTGGGAGTTTTCGGATCTTGAGTATTTCGTTTCTTAGGCGTCTTCGTCAATTTCGTCACATTCATTGTGTCGTATTTCTCTTTCAAAGCTTTTTCATCAATAATTGGAGCGATTCTTTGTCCGTTGGGATCTGGACAAGTCTCGTCCATTGCTCGTTTCGATCCAGTCTTCTTCAAATTTGCCTCTTCAAGATCCTTCTTCTCTTGCTCTTCGGCAGCGTTCAGAGCTTTTACGAATTTGTCAAGATCTGCTTCCCATAAATCAGACCACGACTTTGATTGAAGGTTTTTGAGTTCCTGGAGTTTCTCCTCGCTTTCCTGAAATATTCATTTTTATTGAAGCAAAAAATTAAAGCTTACTTTTAACAGTTTTCGCTTCTCTTCATCCGAGAGTTTGATCATTGGCATGGTTAGAAGATAGTCGTACTGGGAAAGCTTCTTCTCGAAATCGGTCTCCCCTTTCCTGATAATTTCACCGCTACCGTTCTCTTCATATTCCTCTTCCTCCACAATTCGAGCTTCATCATCTTCCAATTTTTTCTTTTGTTCTTTTTCCCATTTGGCCACTGGATCTGGGTCGAAATTCAACTTAACCAGTTGCTCAAGGATATTCTTCGTCGTCCTTTTCATCAAGATAACCTCTCCTTTGACCAGGGCTACGATGAATCTTGCCTAAAATTATATTATATAGCATCAGAAATTCTCGGAAAATACCCACCTGGTTCGAAAGACGGTCGCTTTGCGCCTTCAGCATTCCTTCAAGGAAAGCCTTCCTCTCGATGTATTTTTGCTTCCTAATTGCAAAAAACTCTGCACAGATTTGTTCTGGACTATCGAAACGGCGAAGACTCCCAGAAGCATCGAATAGGACCATGGACGTCGTGTTAATAACCGTAAGGAGCTTGAACACTGCATGGAGCTTGCTCTTAACCTCATCATCCAAAGCGTCCCTAAAGGTGCAGACAAATCGCACCGATGTGTCGGTGTGATACTCTTTGAATCTGAAAAAAAAGGTTTTCTAAATATGGAAATTGAGCTTACGAGGCAATACTTCTATTTAATTTATCATATGCCTTCTCGATTATAGAGGCAATTACTTTTTCCTTGTACGGCTGAGTCCATGTTTTTATGGGAAGCTCCGTGATTTCGATAGTGTAATCATCAAGGGCAGCCGCCTCTCCAACGCACACGAAGTGGTTGGAGTCGACCTGAACGATTTGTCCAGTGTATCCTTTATACCAAGGCTTCTGAAAATTATATTTTTTCAAATGAATGACAAAAAAAACTAACTAATGGTACTTGACTTTCTTCTTTAATCAGTCTTCTGATGTTTTCCACTACTTCCCTCGGGTTGTAGTTCGGGATACTTGTAGACCACCCGGTACCGATCCCACTTGCACCGTTGACCAAGACGATCGGAATGATCGGGCAATAATATTCCGGCTCAATTTGTTGATTGTCCTCGTAAAGAAAACGCAGGACATTTTCATCTTCTTGGGGGAAGAGAACCCTCGTTAGGGGACTAAATTTGCATTGAAAGCATATTGGAAATCCTTACTTTAGCTTGGTGAAAATATAACGAGGACTGGCGCTATCCTTTCCTCCCTGAAGCCGGGTTCCGAATTGGCCCACAGGCAGCAAAAGGTTCACATTGTTTGACCCAACAAAGTCCTGAAAAATACGATGTAGAATTTAAACCAGAAGAGTTACCTGGGCCAAGTTTACAATTGTCCCCATAAGAGACGCCTCACCGTGATGATAGGCTGATAATTCCCCAACCGACCCGGCAAGTTGTGCCACTTTTACTTCTCCCTTGTCGGCTCTTTTAAAGCACGAAAAAATAACCTTAAAAAATAATTTAAATAATAAAGAAAAAAATACCTTTCGCTGTCCAGGTTTCAATCCATCAACCAATGATGGAATTGACCGCTCGTTATCGGCGTTTGAAAAGAGAATCAGCTCTTTGTTTACAAAGTCAGAATAGCTGATCGATTGGATATTCTTATTGTAGAGATATTCCTCTTCTCCGTTTAGTTTCTGATCCATCCACTTTGTCAGCCATTCTTTTCTCTCATCTACTTTCTTTCTAGAAAAGGCCATCTCTACAGCGGCATCGTCTTCTGGACCATCATATACGAATTTTATTCTATGACGTGCCATATCCGAAAAATATTCTTTAGCTTCTTTTGACGTCGAGGTTCCTGAAACACAAAATGAATAAAAAAAAATATAAGGAAGCGTACCCAATCCTTTGTAATATTTGATTTTGTACATTTGCCTATTTGGCGTAATTCTCTTCCATTCTTCAAATTCAGGCAAAGAAAAGAAGCTAAGCTCTTCTTTCCCTCTGATAGCTTTAATTATAGGAGTTATGAACTGTTCAACAAATCTATTGCGTATCAAAGAAGGCCAATAATAATGAATAAAATTGATAATTAGTCCTTTAATGTGGCTACCATCTTGGTCCTGTGTCACATTTTAAAAATAAAAGATAAAAAGAAAAATACCTGATCAGCCATTATCATAAGTTTTCCATACCGAAGAGTTTTAAAATCTTCCTCTGTTTCATAGATTTTTTGGTGTTCTAAGCCAAGAATTCGGGCCAGGGCATTGATCTCCGCGTTGTCTATCATCTGAAACAAAACCTTAAAGAAATCGAAAAGTTCCCCTACTTGCTTGATGTTGCTTTCTCGGACATTTAGCAGCTTTCCTCTTAAAGGAAAAATACCAAAGCGATCTCTTCCAACAACTGCTAGTCCAGAAACAGCCAAAGTCTTAGCAGAATCTCCTTCAGTCACAATTAATGTACAATCCTTTGAATGTTCATCAGTCCCTGCGTCATTCGCATCTTCCAACTTTGGAATGTCCTGGAATTTTGTAAATTCTTAGCTTGAAGTATAGCATACCGTAAATCTTTCGCCTTTTCTTGCTGCAAGCTCCTTTGTTAGCTTTGCACTCTGCTGAGAATCTATCCAGTTCATGACAGATTCAACAATTCCGCATTTCATAACTTTTTTGTAGAAATTATCACTAGGCTCGCATCTGGATCCAAAAGTGTCGGGATTCGACGTCAACGTTTCTTTTGTCTGTGAGTCAAAGGCCGGATTCTCTATTCGACAGTTGACAAAAACCCAGATATGCTGCTTTATCTAAAAATAAACCGTAATTGAGTGCAATCTGAGCTTACATCACGTAGGATCACGGGAATATTCGTTTTCTCTGCTTTCTTTCGTATTTGTGAACCCATACTTCTACAGATACAGTCGGCCACGTAGTCCGCATGAGTACCTCCTTTCAGCGTGGCAATACTGTTGACGAAAGAAACTTGATTGAATCCTCCTTCAGATACGCAACAGGCGATTTCCCATCGGTCGTTGACTTTTTCATAAATTATCTCGGAAGCTTTTTTTTCATGAAGTTCAACATATTCTTTGAAACTTTGGATCTAGAAAACTAATTTTAAAAAAATGAATGATTCCTACTGGGACAGCTTCTCCATTTAAAAAGACTTTGACTCCTGGAGTAGTCCCCGCCACATCAAAAGCTCTCCTCATCATTAAACTGATTATATCGTCGTCTAGCTCCGTCATGTTGAATTTTTCCAAATCTGGTTTAAAGGTAACCTGGAATTTAAAAATTATAAGAAATGAGACGGCTACCTTTGTGAAATCATGCGTGGCATTTGAGCTAATCAAAGGCTCCTTGTCCTTTGTCATGGAGTTGATCCACGTTTGTTTAAAACGTTTTTGATGTTCTTTACTCGACGTCTCGACTGTGAATTCTTTCGAAAACATGTTGCAGAGTTTGGCACCGAAGCCGTTTCGCCCGCCAGTAATCTACAGAACATTTTAAAAAGAAATAATAATAAGATCTAACTTTTTTTTCAGAATCGTCATAATTTGACGATGTCAGCAATGTGCCGAACACCAGTTCGGGAACATAAACGCCTTCTTTCTTATGAATTTCCACGGGTACACCCTTTCCATTGTTGAACACAGTAATGGTGTTTTCATTCCTGAAGAATATTATTGTTTAATTTTGGAAAGACGTACTTGTTTATGTTTATTTTAATTAATGACATTTTAGGATCCCGTTGTTTATTATCCGCGGCATTAACTACTATTTCATCGAAAATTTTATATAATCCAGGGACATATCTAATTGTTTTTTTAACTATTCTCTTTGATGCGGTGTCGTACACCCACATGTCCTGAAAGATTGAAGTGGATAACTTTTAAAGGGAAAAGAAAGCGTACCTTTTCCTCTGTATAATTAACAGATCCAATATATGTATCGGGCCTCAAGAGTATATGCTCTAACTGTGTTTTTTTCTGATAAATATCTTCGATTTCGGGTTTCTTTTTATTTTTAGCTTTATCAATATTAACCAATATGTTAGAGTTTTTATTTATATCAACACGACCAGCTGAAAATAGTAACAAAAAATAAAGAAAAATCTCACGTGTCTCCTTTTTCTCCTTCCCAGTTGAAGTTCCCGGATTCATTAACAGTTCTGATGTTTCTCCCGTAGTTTCTGATATTTCTTCCGACATACTATGCAAACCCGTTAAAAACCAGCGTATTATCTAAATTTTTCCTATACAATTGAAAATAGAAACATGAGATATAGTCTGTTTCAAATGGAAAAAATCGGCCCTTGGACGGTTAAAGGTTAATTCGATCTAGATAGAGCGCATCCGGGAGTCAGATAGGTCAGATTGATACTTTTATTTTTGAAAACATGTATTATTCTACCAATTTTGATATTCTTTCAATTCTAATTTTTATTGCATTTTATTGCTCGAATTTTTCTCTATCTAACAATATAAAGAATCAGCAAAGTTCATGTCAAACGTAAAAAACATATTTTTTATGAAAAAGCTCTTGTCAAATTTTTTTTGAATTTTCTGGAAATTGCGCCCATCACTCCGAAAGTTTTTCCATTTGAAACAGACTATAATATAAGAATATTAAAGATAAACATAGAATCAAACAAGTAGATTAGATATTTTGTGTTAGTTAGGTATGAATTAAGGAAAATAATAGGATTACAGGGAAGAAATGGCCTAAATTAATATGACATTTAAATACTGAAACGTTTGATAGTTGGAGCAGATTTACCCAAGGCGCGTAAACTTTCGCAAATTTTAGTTTGAAAAAGAGCGCCAATAAGTCGATACTATGGGATTAGTGTCAAAAGCATCGGCTGGAAGTGATACTATCGATTTTTTAACAATAATTAAAGCGAAACCTTTATCGTATGGCGAAAGGTTTGATTATCTGCAGATAAGGCCAGCTTTCAATCACTAGGTGTCATTTTTAACAGTTTGAGATAAACAGAGGAAACTGAGAAGGATCGCAAACGGGCATCTGTAACTGGCTGCCCTTGAAAGTTGACAAATAACGAAGCGACAATTATCAGCTAGACATTATGAGACGTTTTCATATGAGATCATCTCTTTTTTAAAGATATCTTTTGTTTTGTTGGGTCCAATTGGTTCGAAACTATTTCTCAGCGAACAAGATCTTTACGCAGGACCCGAAACGGTGCGGTATCATCATTATGCCGTTCCGCTGCCGCGACCACTCGCTGTCATGATATCTCGTCTTGGGTCAAGGGATGTAAGACAAAAGCGAAAAACCACAATAATTTTTTCGATTAATATGAGTACCACTCGAGAGATAGCAACGAAAACGTTTCGGATTACTGACAGGTCACGAATCCAATGAAAATTTCGTGGAATATTTATATTGACCAGAAATTTGGCATACGGCCTGTGTTCACTGGAAGTACGGGCCTCTGAAATCGTCACAGTTTTACCATCGTCCCAATTACAATCCCTCATTTGCGATAATGAATTGGCCGAGGTAGTGATACCCCGATGCGGCTTGTTTTGGGCGTGGCTTCCCTGTATATAAAAGGAAGCGAACTGTCAAGGAGATCACTCCCCGTTGGCATGTCTGTTCGAGTAGCCGCCTACGCGGCCATTGGCTGTTCTGGAGCATGTATCGTCCTCGTCGCTCTCTTCCTCCCAGCCCTCTACACTAAAATTTCTATGATTACCGATGATTTGGCTCAGGTAGGCTCGTTGGAGCTTCATTTCATTCTAATATTTTAGGACATGAATGAATTCCGTCAGCTTCAATCCGGTGCTTGGAGCGGAATTAAAGGAGGAAAGTATGGAAGCTCTGTTCTTCCGTTTGTGAGACAAAAGCGTCAAACTACTCCTCCCGGAGTTTGCCGTAAGTCTTTTTTTAAAATAAATATTTATTAAATTGACAGAGTGCAACGGAAACAGCGCCTGCCCAGCTGGACCTAAGGGAGAGCCAGGTACCCCGGGAAAAGATGGAACTCCTGGAACCAGAGGAACTCCCGGAGCTCCTGGAATGCCAGGAAACTATCCTTCTGTCAACATGGACGAACAACAACAGTGCCGAAGCTGTCCCAATGGTCCTCCCGGTTATCCCGGACCCTCTGGACCTCCTGGAGCACCTGGAAATAGAGGAGATGACGGACAGCCTGGACTTCCTGTAAGTTGGACAATCTATCGGTCTTATGCACTCAATTAAGGGTCCTGACGGCCATCCTGGACATCCCGGAAACCCTGGATTTGCTGGCGAACCTGGCAGTCCTGGGCAGGCTGGACAACAAGGAGATGCTGGAAAGGATGGAACCAAGGGAATCAAGGGACAACCTGGAGCACCGGGAGAAAGAGGACCTTCTGGACAGGTAGAAATCAGACATTTATTTGATATCAAGAATTTTAGCCCGGGTTTATGGGACAACCTGGAAACAATGGAAATCCAGGAACTCCGGGAGCTCAAGGGCCGGCAGGAAATACTGGAGAAGTTGGAGCTCCTGGACCGGCTGGATTCGATGGACCTGCAGGACAAGGAGGAAAGGCTGGAGAAGATGCCGCTTATTGCAAATGCCCGTCTCGCTCTTCCAGAACTCAAAAGAAACTGTAATAAAGAATTACATCCAAATTTTTTTTAAAGAAGTGTAAGAATCTGACACATTTATTATAATATTCTATGACACATTTCTAAGCAAAAAATTCAAATTATACCAGCATTTGTTTTTATACAGATCATGGGAGAAGGAGAGAGAGAGATTCCCTTCTAAACTGCACTTATATTGCTTCTATTGTCCACGTAATCTCGACACTGAAAAATAGAATATTATAATACACATCACAGCAACGCATTTTATGCACGCATAGGTTAAAAAAAGGCTTAGAGAATAAAGGATAGAAGCAAAAGGTTTGAGTTAAAAAAGTATAAAGCAAGCTGGGTCACACTTTTTATACTGCACCTTACCTTTAAACGTATAGAATTTCCTAAAGAATAATTTATTATTTGATGGGAAAAATAAATTACTGACACACCTGGATGATCAATTGAGCTTTGCCATTGTCTTCAGCTGATGAGCTGGTCATAGACATTTGTCGACCTGTTCGTGTATGTTCTCCATCAATATTCGTTGTCTGAAATAGGTAAAACGTGTCAAAAGACTAAAAGACTAAATATACACAGTGTCATTGTTTAACCGTCTAACATGCAGAATGCGTTATTCTTTGATCGAAAGAGAGACAAACTAGCCGCATGCTCACCTTGCCCACCTTTGTTGCAATCAAAGGATCAGTTGTCCCGAAGAAGTTTTGCTTCTTTCGATCGTGTGTTCCCGAGATTACTCGATGTCGACACAGCAGATAGTGCAATTCCCTCCTCAGCTGTGTATTAAACAGCAAGTAAACCGTGGGATTGACCTAAAATTTTCTGGATGACCGGTAACAGCTGGGTGGTACCGAATTATTGATGAAAAATAGTGATGTCATGGCAAAATATGCCCATTTGCTGCCAGACATGTGTGGTAGCCATTGCCAGGTTGTCCAGGTGACAAGGAACACCATTGACACCACAAAGAACTAGAAATATCTCCTATGACGTCGGGTATCCTGTGCTTACCTGGATAAATAGCCTCATTTCTTTTTTGCTGACTTGACTTCTAGGTGGTCTGACGGAGGGCATCCGCTGACAGCCGTTGACTCCATTCATCTGGCAGGACAGGGACATCCCTGACATCAATGCAGCTTGTTGCTGAAATGATACTGTATACCCATTTAAAGAAGGGATTTACCCTAGTTCGTATGGTCAACTGATACTTTGCCATGGCTCTACCACTTTCCCGGACTTTATAAATAATGACAGCGTAGGAAATGACCATCATAAAAAGTGAAACACTATTAACGCCCATGTCTACATATTTATACCTAAAAGTACTCTTTTAAAGGAATTGTTTAGCGCTTACCATGTATCCATATCTTCGTATACTGTAATAAAATGATTACTATCCCATAAAGTATGGCAACATGGGAATAATGTAGGAAGAGAGGCGAAAAATCCCAGAAAATAACCTAACATAATAAGGCCAAATGATCTCCTTCTAGAAAACATATGCTTGTATTCCATAGGATAGACGATAGACACAAAGCTAAAGGCATTTTTGTACATTCTTTAAATGGCGGGGCACGTACCGATTACCAGCCATAAGACCCAGTTGTACTACTCCCGTATACCAAAATAAATCATAGAAGAAGATCATAAGAATATTACGCCAGGATTTCTTTTCCACGTATTGTTCATGGAAAGCTGTGGCGGGCACCAAATGCACCAAAGAAATGATGACCATCACGATATCACACAAAGCCAAGGAAATAATAAACCAATAGCTAAAGATTCTTATTTAAAGAAGGATTTAAAGGAACCTACCTTGTGGCAGACCGCATTGTTGAACTTCTAGCAATTCCCACCAAAATAAGTACATTACTAATTAAAGCATAACTGAGCATGACCATCCACACACTGACAGCTATTAAATCGTCCCTCCTCACAGATTCTGATCTGAAATAAAATTTTCTATTAAAGCGGCCCCTTTAAAGTTGAATGTTTTTAACACAAGCCGCCTACATTAGTGCACTGAGGGTGAAGTAGCTGCTGTTCTTTTTCCATGGTTCCTCTTCCATTATGTCTGCTACAAAAACAAAATATTCTCTCTTAAGAAGCAGGAAGAAAAAGAGCAAAGAGGAGAAACATAAGGAAGTTGTGGGGGAAAAGCTGGCAGTGTAAATATCTCGTAAAGGCAGACTCATAAGAAGAAATCACCTGGTCAGATTGTGATTAGAAGGAGGGAAAATTGTGTACTTTTCCCTTTGTTATAAGAAGTTTCAATCCCATGGAAAGAATTGTGGGAAAAAACAAGTTTTAAATGGAATGCACTTCAAGAAACCAAAATGTTTTCTTAAAGGAAAAGGGAAGATAGTGAAACTCATTCAATTTACGTTTACTGCTACGTGTAGATTGCTAATACAGGGAAAATATTATTAACCATAAGAGAGATACAACAAACAAACAGTGCACATTTCTTAGTTCCAGTTATAAGGCTAGATGAGCTGAGAAAAGTTGTTTGTTAATGGGAAAACGACGTTTATATCATCTGCGCAATATGGATAAACACCATAAGGGAATGCCAACAAATACATTCTAACACCTGCAGGAGAGCTTTACTCAAAAATAATAAACAGATATCTATTAGAGTGAATCATAGTATCCGGGGTTTCCCCAGCCAGTAAATTCCCGGAGGAGTAACCTGCCCCGACCTACGGTGATTAAGGATGCGGACATTGTTTGTCTATAAAAAGCTTTTTTCCCGAGTTCCGTTCAAGGATTTGGTAAACATCGGGAGCGACTTTAAAGAGAAGCTTATAAATTTTCAATGAATTCCAGTTGTTCTTTTGTTTAAGCAAGAATAAATGGACAGCGCTGCTGTGAAAATGATTCCATTAAAAGGAAGTTTGAAGATCTTGTGGGAAAGAGACCACTTGAAGAGCTTCTATTCAAGTGTGTGGGACAGTGGGCCAGAAGATCGGGTTAAGAAACAAAAAGCCAGGTCAAAAATATGTAATAAGTGCCGCCTCCTCCATAGTCTCTTTTTCAAAAGATTCCACAATGCGTGTCATCTATTGTTAGTCGGGTGCATAGGAAAAGAATTGAGCCAGTTTCGCTGGCTGCAAAATGTATTATTTTTAGTATTTATGGCTCTGCCCGTTTTAATGGAAAAGTTTATTTAAAGGGAAAGAATCGAACAGGAGAGATAAAATAAAACGTTGGCTGGCGTCGAGACGTCGATTATTCTAGGAAAATGTTTACGGGAAGGTGTCAAGGACGAAGATTATGAACCATGAGAAGAACAGGCAACGTTTTTTCCGCCTCCTCCTCCTGGCAATGGTTAAAAATATGCTAGGCAAGATGAACTCACACCCGTGAGAAAAATTTATTAGTAGGTGGGAGGAAGGGGTGGTAGAGGAGACTTTTCTATAAAAACTACCGAGATGAACTTGATTGTAAGGTTTCTGCTTATCAGATTACTATGCCCTGACATCAGTTTATGAATGAAACAAAGATCATTCGAAGAAATAAAGCAGAAAGCTGGTTTTTTAGCAGAGAATACAGTAATGAAGAAAAATAGAGAGGAGATGACTATGGGAAATGAATAAGGCTCGAGCACATTTTCCCGCCTAGCTACATGGGTAATTGAAATCTTTTTTCGGCGGAAATCTATCAGACATTCTACACCACGTACTCCTGGACTTCGGAAGAAGGCGTTTCACAAGGAAATTTGACTCCAATTTTTGGGGGAGTGATTCTTGTGCTTCTTTTTGTTGCTCACCTGCTAGGAGAGGGAAGTCATTTATAACTCTTGAAAAATGAGCAGAGAAGTAGCCAAGAGGCAGATAATAAATACCCCACAGCGGTTGAACATTATCGTAATCTTTTTGATCCCATGAGGTCACAGAGGAGATTATATTTTGCTTTAAAGGGAAGAAGAAAAATAGATTTAAAAACAAGCGTGTCTAAAAAAGTCTGCTAATCGTTTTAGAAAATCGGTTCCTAAAAGTGTCACTAGGGGGAAGAGAAATCAACTTAGCAATGGAGAAAAATTATAACTAAGGATCAAAGCACCTTACGGTGACTAAACACTGCCTTTAAAGAGTCTATGGGGAGTAATATGTTAGATGAACTAAGGGGAGGCGTCTTTCCGTAAACAAAAGAGGCCGTTAGTGGAGCAACAGGATTATCGCCTCGTTTGAATTATGAACACTCATTTAGCAAAGGAAATTAATAGAAGTCCTCTGCTCCCACACCTTTCCTTTTTCGGTAACAGGGAGACTACTATGGGTTTCTTTTTCCTGTTGATCGAGTATTTTTATTACTTGCTTACACTGAGATTAACCTTTAGGGGAAATGATGAGGTAGATGACCAAGAAGAAAACAAATTATTTGGTTCGAACAGCTCATAAAATAAGAATGATGACGCAGCTACGAAACAAGGACAATGTGATATCCTGTTGCCCTGTAGAAGAGCGGTCAGAAGCCGTTATTGAGGAAGAAAACATTTTAAAGAAATTGTTCCTGGTAAAGAAAGCAAAAAAACCCCTGGGAAAAGAACTTTGTCCAGATGCTAAGTGTCGACATGTGTTCACCACCCTCTTATTGCTCTTCGAACTCGTGAAGGAGGCCATGTTGCAACGCTGAGTGACAACTGTGAATGGTCAATGTTGCACTTCAATGCCTGTTCCAGGAAGCCAAGACATAAATCCAGGAACTTTTACCTGGGTTGCTAGTCTCTTCCGTTTGAATAAATTCGCAGCCATTTTTACTCACTCCCACCAGTTTTCTATACTAAAAACAATAAAATTAAACTAATCGTTTACGGGGACAAGTTGTGCTTCCAGGAAACTGATTACCCCACGGCGAAATTGCAAAAAGAATAGAAGTGTCTGGAGGGAGGTTGGTAATCGAGAGGGTAGCCCCCAAGGGGGTCTCAATCCTTTGCTTTTTCGATAAGTGTTCCTAGGGAGCAAGGGAAGATTAGAAAAATGTGCCTGCAATCAGTTCCGGGCCATTGAGACATGGAGTGACAATAAAGGCAAAGCACAAGAAGAGCAGAAAGAAGAAGAGCCCGACCAATTCGGCTGGATCTCCCAAAACACTTCCCCCTTGGCCAATTTCCTTGTGATTTATGAACCAATCAGCCCGTCTCCAATAACAAATAGATACCTTCAATCTTCTCCTCTTCTGATTTAGTCAGGAAAATAAATGACTCGGGTCATGGAGCGGGTCAATTATCTCGGAATATTTTACCCACTAGGGAATTTCCCCCCTACACATCATCGTCGCTTATGAAATTGTGGCTACAAGATTGGTGGTTGGGTTTTGAAGTGTTTTGAATATTCTTAAAAGTTAAGAGCAGGAATTAAATTATTAAATAAGGAAGTCTTGAAGAGAAAAGAACATACAAAGTGCACGCCAAATTGCTCCTAACTACGTGATCTCTCTTGACATAATGGAGACAGAACATATTAAGGAGGGCATAATACCGGGAAATGATAGCCATCAGATCAAAAATATTATCCACTTGAGACGGAAGTCTGCTAATAGAGGTACTGCTAGCACGCGCCCTTCCTCCCCTTGGCGGGAGAGAGGTTTAATCAAAAATCTCGACTGGGCGTTCCAGTAAAGTGTTTTATGGTTACCTCATCTTATTTAATGGGTTTTTTTCTCAGTATAAGTAGGAATAACAATTGGGTATCTTCTTTAAAAGAAAACAGTTGAAGGTTCAGAGATTCCAAAATTTGAATTTGAAGAGCCACCGCGGCATATTAAACGAGAGAGAGAGGAGGAGAAAATCACATAATGTTGCCGTTTTTTAAAGTGGACAAAGGAACCAACGCCGTCAATCTTTGGACAGACTAATGCGATCATTATTGCAAGGAGAATGGGAATAGGTTGAGAACCAATTGGGGAAAGATTGAAAAGGAGATCACACCAGGTAATGGAATAAGTAAAGGCCACGCAAAGAGACCTCCTCCCAGGACGAAGTCACCCCCGAGCCCGTGGCCATGAATAAAACAGAACAGGACGCATTGCTTCCTGGCCGCCGACAAATAACCTGATGCTACCCAATTTGCTCTGATTATCTTTGCAATTTTTGGAGAGTGGCAAGCAGGAAAAATAGGTAAAAGTTGATTAAAAGTGAGCAAAAGGAGGAATTCCCACGTACACACAGGTACACATATCCTGGATACTGGGCGCAACTAATGGGAATTTTGAAAAAGGAAGGTAGAGAAAGAGAGCGACTAGCTTTATGGGTGGTTGATGTGCTCTCCGATAGAGGGTTTTTGAACTTAATGAGATGGAATCAACGCTCGTTGACATCAGCCAGACGCGAGTAACAAATTGAAGAAAGAGCAAACCGCTTCTTAAGTCTTGTAAAATGTGTTTGTCAAGGAAGCAGACACAGTTCTTTAAGAAAGAAATTAGGAACAGACCTCATTAAATTATGTGAACTTATGTCTTTTTTTGCAAAACAATGTGAAGATGACAACAGTCAGAAAATAAGAAATATCTGATTAATAACTGCAACTTCCCTTATTCACAAACAAGGGAGACGGGTCGCAACCAGGAAGTCCTTAGGGACAAGGTGTGGAATGGTTTCTAAGAAACTGGACCTTTAAGAATTCTAAATAAACTAAGCTCATAGGAGATCAAAGCCCTTGATTGAGGACCCTACTCGAACTGTTGATCCACGATTGATATGAGTCAACAAAAAACTGTGAATTGCTTAAAAAAAATTGTCTGCAAAGTATTAAGATTGGGACTGTCATATAAACAAGGAAATGGTGTTTTATACGTGGGAGATCTCTCTTCCCCGCAGTCTAGCATTTCATTGCATGCTTTGCAATGAGCAGACTACAAAAAATACAACAGTTCTAATAATTCGACGTGGTCAGAATACAATCTGCGGAGGATAACACGCATCTTCCTTCTTGGAATATGATGGGCGGCACGTAAAATCAACAGAAAATATTTGAAATGAGATTTTTCAAAACATACACATAGCCTCGGGGTGTGGAAGCAAGCCTACATGCATTTTCGAGAGAAAGATTTTCATGATCTTGCGCGAATAGGTGTGTGGCCTTGTGAGTAATAAATGAAAGGAAATGTCCTAAACATAGCGATGGAAACAGGAAACCAAGTTGAGATAATATTCACGGATAATTGATACCCCCGTTACCCAATCTGGTCTTGTTCCGAGAATGCATGCACAAAAAATCGAGCGTCATGGTTAAAGCCAAGAGAGCAAAATACGACTTGTATCTTACACTACATTAATTCTTTTTAAAAAATTTCGAAGAAAAAGAAATTTAGGTGAAAAGACGCGTTCTGCTTTAGTGAGCTTGAAGAGAGCAAATAAACGGTCATTTTGGTGTGAAGCTGCCTTCTGTGCAAATTTGGGGAAAAGGGAGCAATTTTCCCTGGACAGTTGGCCATCCAGCTCAAAAAACTACCAAGATGCGTGCGGGTCAACCCGCAAAGTAAATCTGATATTCTAAAGGAACTCCTACACGCCATTTAGACATCCAATCGTCTTTAAAGAGAAAAAACTAGTAGTTCATTCCGGGCCGACCCGGGTCACTCAAATTTCCGGGCTGTCAGCAACACAGATTGGCATTAATCCAGGTCACTTAGAAGAAGGAATTCCCGAGAAAAGAAACACACTTTCCTAGGAATTGCTCTGATCTTTGAATAGCTAAATTTTACGATGAACACTTTGTAAAACTTGCTGCCAGCTGGACCATAAAATTCTTTAGAAAACTCAGCGCGAATAGGTAGCCGTGACGATAATTAGTTCACAGATTAGACGATGCCTTACCACGCATCAGAGCATCTTTGTCTAGGAGAAAACTGCTTTAAAGGAGGAGTCGCGCAAAGACCTAATAACTTTTTTTTGCAAAGATCCTCAAACAGGAAATAGGTAAAAAACGTAAAGAACGTGCAGCAGTAATGACGCAAATAGAAGGGATGTCCATGATTGAAAAGCCGACTGGAGTGGATATGGTCAAAATTGAAGGGACTAGGTTCTCAAGAGCAAACATAAAGAAGAGGAAGAATATTCTCCCCACATCTTTATTAGGTTTATTCAAAACTTATAGAGATATTGACAAAAACAACTCTAGTTATTAATTTAAAGGGTGGAGAAAGAAGATATTAGCACTCTAAAGGATTCATAATAATTATGGAGATTAAGGAGAGCGAACCAATGGTATCTTGAGGAAATGGAATAAACATCAGACGAGCTTTACTCTTCTCTAAAGCTCTGATATCACGCTAGGGACATCGGGACAAGTTCTGGGAGTCTTCCTTACTCGATTATTATCAGGAGGTCACTTCCTGCCTTTCGAGTGAATTCTGGGGAACATTAAAACACAGGGAAGCGGAATAACTATTTTAAAATTCAGTAAAAGTCCGGCAAAAAAAGATGCGACAACAACAGAAGCATACTGCACAACACTGCCTTTATTATAAGCAATTTAAAAACGTATCTTTGATGGAAAAAAGGCCGCAAGATATGGGAGGGATAGCACATTTTCTAAATTTGCCCATTACCCTGTTGGAATTTGGATAAACGATTCCAAAGACCATTTGATTAACTTCTCAAAAAATCAGAAAAAAATGTTCGGAGAGCAATTGGAAGAGCATAGCGGACTAATAGGCGACTTTTGATTAGGATCCAATGACATAGGCAGGTAGGAGCAACCTTTGTAAGATCTCCAAAGAATCAACAGGAGAGATCAAAAACAGGACGTTCAGAAGATATCGTGCAAACGGCCAATTATACTATCATCTCTGCCCAAAACACTACGTCTTCCCTTATTTTGAACCCATCTTTTGGCCATTTACGTGTCATTTTGAAGTTGCATGTGGGGGAGGGGAAACAACTTGCAGAGATTTCTCAGAATTCTTGGATGAAAATCCATCTTTGATTCAGGAATCTGTTCTAATATGCGACCGGAATATGTACATTTGCCTTCCGGGAGTCTAGTTTTTGGAACCAAATAAGATTTAGGGCTTGAAAGATCGCAATTAATAAGGGAAGATGATGGTTGAAGTGGTCTAGACATTTAGAGATTTTTGAGACGAAAACAAACAGAAGAAAGGAAGATCAGAGACTACGCTTCAAAGCAGGAAAATACTGTTTCAAAAGAATTAATTAGGCTCCCATTTTTTAAAGAAAAAATACTACAGATCAAGCCACGGAAGCTGCCTGATTTCTTCTTTAAATGGCATTCCTTGCAGAGATAATCAGGTTAGAAATGATCGTTTTCGCACATTTTTAGACTCGAAAAAAATATTCGTATACTTTTCCGAGAAATAACATGTAAAAAATGAGAAACGTTTCCCATAAAACATTGAAAAGGCGGCAATTAACCAACGGCTTTTGAGGGGATTATTTTAGGGCCAATGGTGGGGGTTGAAGTAACCACCCGGGGAGAGCACAGAAGGAAGCATATAAATCATACGGAAGGTTAGACGAGCACCACGGCATAAAGCCTGTTTATATTCGAATAATATATGACCTTGGGAGAGGTGATCCTATCATATTTTTACGGGGAGGATCATTTGCTAAACATAGTAGGGTCTAAATATGAAAGGCTTCCAGTAGGTCATTGGTCCCTTTAAACGCCTTCAAGTGGCCAGACAAAGTCTTAAAGAGATACAGTAATTAGTTCATTAAAGAAAAGGACGTCTGTACTTATTATAATTTTGAAAGATAAGGGATTTAAACCACCCCGAGCGAAAAGGTCAATGTTAGGTCAAAAGAACTGAGCTAGAGGCTCTTTGCTTCTCAACTAAGGGAGATGAAGACGTCAGGAAGCTGGCTTGGCTCAGTGAAAAATTGAATTATAAGCGGGTCGCTCCATTCTATTAGCTAGTGGCCGCCCCTTCTACCCGAAAAAGGTAGAAGAACATTGATAAAAGACACGCAACTGACATTCTTTGAGAAGTATGCATCGGTGATTGTTTATTTACAGAGATACGCCCCTCAGTGCACAGTTAGTTCGATCCACAAAATAAAAGAAGAATCTCACATATGCAAGGCGATGGTCCCGTTGTGTAAGTCGTGGTAGTTGCCCATCAGTTTTCCCGTAATATTATTGTATTCTGAAATAGATTTAATTTTAGTAAAAGTGGTAAAATGAGAGTCAAAACAATAGAGAGAACTGAAATATGAGATTGGGTCCAAGCTCAAAACAAAAGACTTAAAGGACGGCACAGAACGGTCTAATAAAATAATATTTCAGCCAGGAGAGGGAGAGTCAAGGTGTGGAAAAGCCCGATTATTTTTCTGGTTATTAGTATCTCGCCGACTGAGCTCGAACATAAAGTTTATGCTCGCCGATTAGAAATTGTCCGGACTTGGGGAAAAATTATTAAAACAGACTAATTTTCAGCTGATGTACTGTGTTTTCCAGATGTTCCCGTATTTTTAATCAGGAAATACAGCTGGTAGATACTGTCAACAGGTCGTGTACACCTTGGGTAGGGGTACAATAAAAAAGATCAGTTTGGGATTGGGTACAACTGGGCTCATAGAAAAGTTGAATGCATTTTTGTCGGAGCAATGGACCTGCTGGGTGTCCTACGAAAAGATAAGGAACAACATTGCTTTTGCCTATAAAAACTTCTTGCTTAAAATTCCACATAACTGTATCTTAGTACCGCTGGAACGTATCCCGATTAATGGCGAGTTTCCACGCCAGCACAAAGAATTTGTGGATTGCTTTCATACACCAAAAATAGTTTCTTTGTTCAAAATTTAATATTTTCTTTAATTTTCAGGGATCTGACTTTACGAGAAATCGGATCAAAAGAAATCAGCGACTAGATCGGAATTCACTTTTTGACGCATGCAATCAAACGAATGCCGATAGACAACTACCAGATGTGCCTTTGATTTTACGTGATTTCTGTGTTCTACGTTACACAGATCAGTTACGCAAATCTTTTTCTTTTGTAAATATTTGACCCTTGGAATGAGGAAAATCCCGAACACTTTTCCACGTGGTGGTGGACATGGCTTAAAGTATGTGTAAACAACCGGCTCCAGAAGTTTATAACTTTTTGACACGGAGGCAAGGGAAACTACAAATAAATGCATACATTGTGGGAAGCGCCAATAGACTTTTCTGGATCAAAACAATCATGTTCAGGACAAAAACAAGCTCAGATTTCAAATTCTGAGGAGGAAATTTCGCCAGGAAGTTGCTCTAAGCTTTTTTACCAGCAATCTGCCTAATCGCTATGAGATCCTTTCCATTTTGGCCAGAAGTAAACGAATCATTTTGAAAAAGCAGAGAGAAAAAGATATATTGTATTCCATTATGAAATGGCCGCGGTGCTGGCCTTTTCCCTCTCGTCAGGTCCGTTCTCATGACCATTTTAACCTCTGATTTATGGGGAGAAAATGCCCATTCGAGGGTAGACTGAGTGAAAATCTCGCAATAAAAACCTTTCGCAGCTATAAGTGATGATGATGAGAGTAGCCAAACAGCCACTTTGCGCTTCAGATCTCTTATGACAAAAGTCAATAAATAATCGGAATAGTTAAAAGGCGATGACTTCAAGGAGAATTGCGAGAACAAAAAAAATTTTGACGGAAAAGGGCAGGTTTGAGGAAAATTTAGGAGTTCGTTAAAAACCGACTAAATTTGGAAACAGGAAAAAGGCGGCTAGACTGTGGGGAACATTGTAACCAGGATATGACGATGACCAACAGCTTTAATCAGCTGGTCTCGAGAGTAACGTGACTAAGTTGGACAAGGAAGATGGCCTGAAATAATCGGCCGTGAGGTACCAACGGACTAGACAATTGCTGCTCTTTTGGAGATGGCCTCTCTAAAGACAAAAGAACGCCTTGGGCACATTTCTGGGTGTTTTCTGCTGTGTCTTTTGCAAACAAGATGGTTCTTTCGCTGTTTCGAGATAAAATTGGAGTAGTTTCTTGTAATTTATAGGGGCTGGCAAACAGTTATCATAATAAACACGACAGGATCGGGACAACACCTATTAAAGAAAACTACTCAAGCTTGTAGATTAAAAGAATGTGTGAACAAAAAATATAGACAACATGTGATAAAGCAAAAAGGTGTGAAAAATGAGAAGTTTACCCTGTGGTGATCATCTTTACAACAGGAATTCTCTTCCCCGTTGTTCGGAGTTTAGTAAAACAACAAAAAAGTCAAAACAACATTGTTATTCCTCTTGTGTTCTAATAGTCTCCCCTTTCCATTTAAAGAGAGAAGTCATAAAATGAGGGGGTCACAGGGCGTTAATGTAGTCAAGATCCAAAAAGCCTCTACTGATCAGAGGGCACACTCCCAGAGAACAAAAAATAAACGAGGCGGATAGATCTCGGATGGAAGATCACCGCATGATCGAGGACGAGGTAATCGCTGGGAGGTCATTTCCACCAAAGCTTATAGCCAGAAGAGATTTTATGAGGTCTTTTCGCCAAATTTGTGGTGGCCATGTGAACTACGATCAGTTGAGCTTTAGGTTCTTGATAAACAATTTCACAACATGGGTTATTTCAATGAAAACAGGCAGTTTCCGTTTCCTACAATATTCTAAAGACCATTTGCGGTCATCTGTGTGATAGGAGGGTACTGGATGATCAGGTAGGCCGAATTTCCAAATATTTTCATTTTTTATTGAAATGCGAACAATTCAAAGCACCGCGCTGCAGCGAATAAGAGTTTTGGGCAGGAAACGAGCAGCAACTGAGTTCTTTAAATGATCCATTTAAAAAAATCTTACGGGTAGATCACATAGAAACCATGAAAATTCTATGCGCAGGGGCCAGTAATTTAAAATTAGTAAAGTGCCGAGAATGGCGACATGTAGAATTCAAAACTTGAAGAATTCAGGACAAATCCATTCGACAATTACTATGGAGATAAACGGTAGACCGCCCAGTCCCAGGGTCCATGGAGTAAGAAACTTCTTCAAAAGACCAAATTTCTCCTAATTCCAAATGAGAGGGTAATATTTATGAATCATGGAGCACACACAAAATTCTGCGAATGAATGAAAAGGGAATATTTATCATTGAACTCAAAACATTTTCGTGGGTTCAAAACCACCATCGCATACGCACTTTAATCGGCCGCCTCTATCTAAACATTGGATTATGAGGAGATCTCTCTCCTTCTAAGTTCTTTTGCTGATCTTGTTTATATTTTTCTTTGCATTTTTGGGAGGTGTGCGCACTTTGCAATTTACTTAATAAAGGAGAACACGGCGATTGGCTACGTGGGTATCAGGATATTACACAATCCGATAATTTCATTCTAGGAAAAAAAAGTAGCAAAAAACAAGAGCAAGTTCTGTTTCCATGAACTTAAAAAACAAAATCTCGGTGATTTCAAGCTCAAAACACGACGGATATCTCATAAGGGTGGAAAATAATAAATAATTTACTCTACTTCCTTAATAGTTCAGGAATCCTGAACTATCTACCTGCAATTCCTGAAAAATTTGGCGTTCTCAATGTTTTGATGTCTCCAACCAAAAAAAGCTAAATAAGAGTAAAAGCCCGCCTTTTGAAAAGATGCTCCTTGACATGTGTTGCAATGCAAACGAAAAGAAATGGAGAGTACACGGGTAAGTAGCCATTTGGACCCAACAATAAATATATGGTGTCTCGTGCGTTCTAAGCACCGCCACGGCCCTCAGGGAATGATTACGACACATGGAAGTGTAGCTGGGAGTAGTCCAGCGTCTGTCCGTTCTAGATACACAAAATGTTGCGCATCTATCTTTGAATTAGGCACATAAGGAACTTGGATGAAAGTTGAATTCTTAATTTAAGTGGCCGTTGGAGAACGGCGGCATATTCAAAGTCGAATAAATCAGATGAAGCTCGCTTAAATCGGACCAGTTAGATCAAATTCATAAAATTTGAAGATTTTCAACATAGTACCAAATATTTATGACACCATCAAATTAATTCCCATTCTCCTCTATTCCCCTGATAAGCATTTCTGGATGTAAGGCTGCCTGCCTCCAAAATTCTTCAAAGTACTCCGAATTTCCTCCTGTCGGCGTTGTTGTTCCTTCAATTTTTTGTAACCTAAATGGTTAAATAAAAAACAATTTCGTAGAAATACTTACATGCATATCTTTTCATAAACAAAGGACACAAGATCTTTTGTAGGCTTGTTACGGGCATCCATGAAAAAGTCGCTGATATCTAGATTTCCTGTGTAGCCATAATCTTTTGCCTTTTGAATAGACTTTTGCGCCAAGGCGGTATAAAAGTCATTCTGTGAAGATATATTTGTTTTGTGGAAGTTTTAAATTTTACCGGATCATCAGCAGCCGGTCCTAGTGCCAAAATGATATGCACAAATGGATTCGTGTCGGTCAAATTTCCTACAGAAGCCTTGTCGGCTGCTGTGGGTGCACTGTAATAATTTCATTTACTATGTTTCAAAATCAACTGACGAGAAGGGAAGCCATACAACAACTTTAAGCGTATTAGGATCATCTAGACGGTTGCATTTGCACGGATTTGATAGAGTAAGGTTCACGTAAGTACTGACCCTAAAAGTAAATTATGCAACTTATAAAGATCTCTCCATACAGCCACCAAAGTGGAGAATTGCTCTTGGCTCTACTTGGCATGTTGATGTATGGACCTAACGAGGGGAGATTATTGTAACATGGCATAGCATTCTGGGTAGCGATTGTCTGATCACGGAATCCCCATCCGGATAATAGGGTTTGCGCTGTAAAAGAAATGATACCGAGCCGGAATAAGAGTACCGTCAAATCTGCTGGTGTTCACACGGCAAAAATCTTTGTCAGAAGTATAATTGGCATAGTAGCTGATATTGTATGTATCTCCCAGTTCAAAGTCCGATGGGAACAGTTGGAGAAACTCGAAATACTAAAAATGGACATTGTGTACACCAGATATCGGATACCGTTTTGTTTAGGACTGCAGGGTCGACAGCAGGAATTATACCAGTAGTGTTAGAGATTTCATATGACAGATATATACTGGCTTGGGCTTTCTTTACACAGGCGTATTGTCTTTGGGCTGAAAATATGTTTGAAATAATATTAAAATATTGTGCACTACTCTTGTGGGAATACGCTTTTCGGCTGTCAGAATATTAGGACTTACTTGGAATAGGAAGTACAGTATAGAATGTCGGTGGCTGAGCATTATCTACAAAATATTTTACGGCAACCTTGGTATTATTGACAACACCAGGATCCGACCATCCATAAGGATTTATGAGGTTACTCGTGATAGATTGCAATCTATTTTCAGTATCAGTTGTAGGCAAAGTAGCAATATACAATGCAGCACTAAATAGCAAGTAAAAGTTTCCACGTTGAGATACCTGAGGGAGAATCCAATGTCTTTCAAGCTTTGGACTGCATCACTATCAACGTAATACACTCTGAAATGCAGAATTTAACATTTTTTAGTAGATCTAACCCCGTCTGTGTTAGATAGAGCATTTCCTTTATTGCGTAGACACCATTACTGTTGCCAAATGCAGTTTTAATTGCGTTAAACGCTCTAAAATTTAATCTTGTACAATCTGAAACCGGTATAATATCTTACGGTGTAGGATTAGTGAAATTATTATCTCCATATAGCATTCTCTGTTTTGCAAATACATCAAAAGCGTTTTTAACATTTTTCGGGTCGTTAGCAACAAACGTGTTCTCATCGCCGTTGGCTGTACCAGCACCCTGCTGATCTGTGAGGAATATAGATGTCAGATCAGGGCTGTATGCCTTCAAGAAGTCATTCACTGTTTCCTAAAATTTTGATTTAAAGAAAAGCATAATATTAAAATATTACGTTGATTATTGCAAAGAGATTCGGATCACCGCCACGGGTGTCAATGATGAAAGCATACGCCCTGGTTTGTGTTGGAGTAGTTGTTTCGGGGGTCGTTGTCGTCGGGATAGTTGTTGTGGGAATCGTTGTAGCTGGAGTCGTTGGAGGCGCAGGAGTTGCTAGATATGCTTTGTTACAAAATATAATTACAGAACTTACTATAGTCTCCGCTGCTTGCACACAAAATTATTTTTTGCTCTTTACGTTGTTCCGAAGGAGAATCTTGAGTGTAGGTGACAAACTAAACGCTTGATTTGTATGGCAAAAACGTAGACAAACTTGAGCGACATAGCCGACAGTTGTGTCACTACACCGAATAGGAATTGTGTAATAATTATAGATACAGCTCTGGTTTTTTCTGGTTACAGCATAATTTACAGGAAGACCAATCGTAGTATCGTTCATGATTTCATTCAAGGTTACCTGAATACCATAGAGTAGAATGGAAGGAATCACTCACATATGGGAATTCGCTGTCCATACTGTCGTACAATGTACTACGGGAAGTGTAGAAAGATAGAGCATTATTGACACCTACAAAACCGCGTTTCTAGCTAAACCTGATTTGAGCTACCAGCAGTAAGTCCCGGATTAAGGTATTCATTGATTCCAGAGTCGGCAAATCCATATCCAAGCTAAAAATACAAGAATAATATAACAGTTTTATGGCCTACCAAGACAGTCGTCATCTTTTCGATGGAGTAATGTGTACTTCCAGTAGACTCTATTTTGATGGATACTAAAAATGTTTACTCTTTAAAATTATTTAACCCACTGCTGTTTCCATTAGTATCAATTTGCCTGATGTTAGAATTGGTGCCGCCTACAATATGTTGTACTTCGCCTTAACGACGTAATATGACTGTTTTTCTTCGTATAACTAACCGCCCGTGATATCGGGAATGGCCGAGGTATTGGTATGGAAGAAGTAAACGGTATACGCTGACGTATCGGCTGCATCTTTTGGTAATGTCAGAGTGAAAGATTGATCGGCAACTCCTGTTTGCACAACAGACAAGCGAGGAATCGACTTTATGACGTTATTTGTGAGCTGTAGTGAGCGAGGGACCACGTTCCACACGTAATTATTGAAATACTTAATCAAACAAGTAAGAATGAAACAATATCTCCGTTTACATTCACAAAACTGCTGTGGCCTCCTTGAAACACTATTCCATTACCGAGAGTCGCAAGGAACTGGAGATCTGGGTGAGGATCATCAAAAGCAAATATACGGATATCAGTTCTTTGTGCGGCAAGTTTAGCTAATATCTCTGTTTTCCTAGATAAGAATGGCGATGTGCCGTTCGTGACCAAAACTAATAACGCTCTAGGAGAGATCTACAAAGTGGGAAGTAACTGAGCAAGGCAATGAAATAACCTGCGAATTCAAGGCAAGCATGATTGCATCACCAACAGGGTCATCAGATGTTCCTGTATCGGAATCCTTCAGGCATCCTGCACTGGCTTTTAAACAAACTGTGAGTTTTAATGGGTCAGTTCCAAGCAACACTATCTGGGCGCTAGTGTTGTCATCTGCAAGTTGTTTTCGACGGGATTGAAGCATTGCGCTTACACTGTATAACGGTTATTTGAATTCCAGGCAAGGTTGATGGAGTAATAAAATCTCCTGTAATCTTATTTAATTGAAGGGTATTATCAACCACAAAGATAATAGAAGAAACCTCGGAGCGTGTATCGGGCAAAGTTGGAGAATCCATGCAATTCAGACTTGCTTAAAAAATGGTTTAAAACAACAAAACGAACATTCTCACAGATCTCGCAAAACTCTCCAGTAAATCCAATCGTACAATTACATAGTCCAGAAGGTAATAAGTTGCCTGAAAAATGCTAATAAAACTTTGACAATTCAGCCTACCTCCATTTTGACAAACTCTCTCGTTGCAAACTGCACCAGTGAAACCGGGAGGGCAAATACAGTTACCGTTCTAAAACAGAATTATTTTTAAGATTGAGACGTGAAAAATACTTCATCTTCCACCCCGTTCGCACACGCACCGGTGAGCTGAGGCGATAGACATCGGGTGACATAAGTTCTTGTATGTATCGCAGATGATCCATCATTGAATGTTGTCTAAATTCGGAAAAGTCAGAGGGAAGATATCGTTTTTACGTAGAAAAAGTAGAAACTGTTTGCAGCCGAACATCTGAAATCGTAGTCGACCCTGTTCGGAAAATATCCGCAATTGGTTAAATTAAACCCGTCTGTACTATAGATCTCCTTAAAAACTTTTTTTTCTTAAATTATGCAGTTGATTGCCTGGTCAGGACTGTTAATAGCAAATGTAACAGGGATGCCAATGGACAATACGGGATATTGAGGTTGCTGGCTTCCTAAAAGTCGTACTTTTTATAAACTGTAAAACAAACCAAACTGCAACAAAGCAGCTCTTGTCGGATCAGAAGCTAATTCACTGCCTATACTGTCAGTAAATGCAATGCTGACTGACAGCGGTAGAGGGGCAGTTGATGTTCCTACGGCGTAGATAATGAAACTTGTCTGTAATTTCAGTTAGTGGACAATAGGACCATCATACTCCTAGCGAATAAGGGATGAACGAAATGCTGAAATTACAGGGAGATCCAGTAACTCCAGAAATCATATATCTCTGTTGTTCTCCCCACGTTTGATTCATCGAGACAAGTGAAGCGCCACAGGAAGACGTGCTCGATAATACTTAAAAGATATCCATAATAATCACTGAGCTCACTGTTAGTAGTTGCGTAGAGATGAAGCCAATAGGTGACATTGTTTCCAACTAATGTTTCAGGGAAGGTAATGTTCCCGGTTTGAATTTGTCGAACATTTGGAATCTCGTACATTTTCTGGTATACAACATCTGCACCAAGAAGTCCATTTCCTGTTTGATCGAAGTATAATTTAAAGAACTAAAACGAGAAAACGTAATTTACAGTAAACTACAGCACCTCCATGAGATTGTCGAAACCGTCAAACCTGTACAGACCTCCGCCAGTTTGAGCAGCCATCAAGGATAAGCGGGCAACATCATCTTCGCTCACAGTATTTGGTTGAAAACCAGTGTTAACGTCGCTGTCGACCGTCAAGAAATATAGCTATAACCACACAATACAAAAGGATTATAGACTTACCCGAGATCGTGTAGTGTACAAGCCCTTGAATAGCCAATAGGAATCTTTATTATTAATGGAACTGATATCGTCCATGTCAATGACAACGAGGATATCTGAAACAGTGTCACATGATAATCAATGTCAAAGTATTTACCAGAGTATGTTGGACGTAGGTCGAAAGCACCTTGGGCAAGTTGCCAGATGGTCTCATTTATTGCAGTATACCAATCGACGGGATCTGTTTCATTGACCGCTACAAGATCATTCGTTTTAGCCATAAGTTTGTTTACAAATATGCTATAATCACTTTCTGCCTAAAATCTGTTCCGCGTAAATTTTACAATTGCATACAGTAAGCGAACGCGCAGTCGAATTAGTAACCAAATTGGAGATGTAGTATGCGTAGTAGTTTTTAAGTTCATCCATATTCAGGTATTCAAAAATGTTGCCGGGATTCCAATACAAGCGATCAACTGGAGAGTAATTCTCGGCTCTATATAGAAATGTAACAATTAACTTAATGGAGGCTTACTGAAGACCATCTTCTCCGACAGTGTATCGCACATTTCTCGAAACTATGGCAAAGGCTCTTGAAGCCGTTTTTTCCGCAAATGGTGCAGCTGTGTCATTATTAGTGCATGTTGCAGCTGTAAAATTGGACCATTTCGATGAAAGCCAAACTAACCGTCAATTTCGTCAAGTGCGAGGTCCTCTGTGATGTCGTCTTCCAATTCGATTTCAATAACCATTTCTGTTTGCTGAGACGACGCTAAAATTCTAATGTTCCTTGGACGGATCTAGCTCACCAGCTCCCATACAGAAGAATGGGGAAACCGAAGAACTGCCATCTTTGTAGGAAGTCTGAATTTTTGCTCTACGCTGTTTTGGGTATATCTTTACCTGTATAAATACTGTACCTTCTCCTGTGCACCTTACATTTCCCAAAGTAGATGAAAACTGACAGCCATCACGACTTTGGAAAGCGGAATTGAAAGCAACAACGCCTGCAGAGTTGTTGGGCACTGTGAAGGCAGGTGTGTAGGCAGTGGTAACATCGACCGAAGACATATCTTTGCCAACCGCGTGCACAATCAAATTTAGAGATCCGTCTATACAAGGAAATTTGAAACGAAAAAAACTCTTACTGGCGAGATTTCCATATGGAGAGCCAGCATCAATTCCTTTGACGTCTGCAGGATCATTAACAGCAGTGAAGAGTACAGGCGAATATTGAGTATAAAGAACCCAATCTACGTGCGTTTTCAGTTTTGTAGTGTTCTGAGCAAAGAATATATTTGTAATGTTGGTGGTCATCCTGAAATACAACAATAATTTTCCATTGGAGTAAAATCGAACATGTACAGTTTCCAATTTCCTGTGTCTATTGCAACTGTTTTGTCATCCCACCCATCTGGCTTTCTCACAAAATCAATTTCGGGAAAATCTGAAAATGTTAAAGAAGTCGAATACAATCTCACCCCCATCATTTGAGGCTATATCTTCGGTTCTGATAGAAATATAGTACTTATATTCAGCTCCTGGAATGCTTCCATCACCTATGCGAACTTGTTGAATTCGGGATGAAGCTGTGGAAAATACTCCCGCTGGGACAAATCCCTCTTTTCTTAGGTTCATCATGGCGGTAATAGACTATGATCAGCGATTTATCCGATCAAATTATAACTTACATCGCTAACAGTACTTGTTCCAAGCGTATTCATATGAACACCGGCATAAGGTGTAGCAAAAATTCCAAGTGTGCTTTCAGCTAGGGTTCGAAGAGCCTGACGATAGATTGCTCTTCATAGTTAAATCGTACCTGATATCCCGGAGCATTCACATAGTCATTTTCTGACATGACCTCTGGTGTAGGGAAAGCAAAGGCGTGAATCTGAATCAAAATTCACAGGTTTTTGTTCAAACGACGACATACCCTAATTCGGCGAGAAATTGCTTTTCGGATAATTAATGGTATTTTACTGGTATCATTAGCTGGATAGTTCGTCACCAAATAGAGCTGCAAGCAACTGAAAAGTATCAAACAAGCTTACCTCAGAATTAGGAATCGTCTTGTCGAGTAAATCATTAAGCAGATCAAGATCCAATTTATCACTTCCAGGGCAATTATCGGGTATTGGATTGCCGTTGTCATCATAATCGGCACACAAATTTTTGTAGTTAGTATTGAACGAAGTTATGCAAGCTGCAGTGGCATTGCCGCCCGGCACTCGGTAGACTGTTCTTCCCATAGCTGGCTGCAAGTTTTATTCTTTAAAAGACCAGAGCAACTGAGAAACATACTGTATAAAAGAGAAATTGACTAGTTTGAGAATCATCGAATCCTTGACAGATAGCATTGAGCACACTGTCATTATACGCTTTAACTTGCATATTTAAATTGTAAGTAATATAGTAGGACACCATTTGATCTTGCGGATCTGTGTAGAACGCTTGACTTTGTCCAGGAACGCATTTGACTATATCAATGTTAGCGTATAAAAGAAAATAGTTACCCGATTGGCAATTGGCTCCGATGAATCCTGGAGGACATATGGCTCCTATGTCAAAAGAGGTTGCGTTGGGAAAACGCCTGATGACACCGTCATTGTATATTATTCGATTTTGACAATATTGGCCGGTGAATAGACCGTCGCGACAGAGGCACTTGGTAGTATCATTTGGATCGGGATAGCCATCATGTAGACAGTTTGTTGAGGCTAAAAAAACTGTACTGGCCGACCGGAAGTTCCTTACGTGTCTGCACCGAGTCAGCATTTATCGTTGTTACCCATAATAGAAAAAAAGCTAGCAGTTTGAGCCGCATGCTGAAAATAACTACAGTAAACTAAAAAAACGGAAGCTGGGAAAGAGACTGAAATTAAGGAATCCGGAGGTAGTAAGCTGTTCCCTGGGACACACCCACTTTATAACACTTATCACAATCGATCTCAACAATTTTGCTGATAACGGCTTCAAAGAGGATGCAACTGCTGGCGGGCTCTGTGCTCTTTTTTCTGGTGACTGTATTACTTATCACAAGAAGACGAGCCATTTGCCCATTCGTTTTTGATTTATACTTTTGATTACCGTCAGTATTTGGGGATCATAAATTCAGGGGATGGATAGAGCCAACATACTGCGTACAATTGCCATCAGACTGCTGCAAAAACACAAGGTATTGTTTCGTGTGGTTCCATATGTGCATGGGATCCTTCATTACCGATATTTCGTTTAAATCATCATCAGATTAATTACTGCCGTCGCTTCCTGTCAATTCTTCCGGTGTGCGACCACAAGAAATAATCCATTAATGCGTTGAACTTCATACGCTGATAAGGACTAACGCGACGGGAGTCGCAAAAAGACAAGGAAACACCCATTTTTTTCGGGAGTAATCTAATTTTAGACGGCGGACGAGGAAAAGTCAAAGTCTTCTAGGAATTCTGAATAACTTTCCGGTTGTGAGCAGAAATTTGTGTCGAATCATAGAACATATGAATAGTAATGTACTGACTGTACATTGACTGCTATTTTTCTCCAAGATATTGACTTCCTCTTTTTCAGATTACAAGTTCAGCACAACGAACTACGTCACATGGGAACAATCGCCGTGATTTCCGTGCGCAACTACAGTTCAGTTGTTGTGGAACGTTGTAAAGTCTGAAAATCACGTATCCTTTCAATTTCAAGGGACAAATCACAACAACACAGATTTTATTAAAGAGAAATACTAAAAGAGAGTTAAAAATTGATCTAGATTGACAGATTCACTGCGGGACTATCTACCAGTAAGCATGGAATGGCTTATTGTCACAGAGTTTAAGTTTCAAAGAGTTATGACTTTGGGAAAACCCACGGGTGGTAACAGACACAGTCACATATGACAGGGAGTAACCCTAATTAATTATAAAATCTTTTCCAGGAGGGGAAATAAAACTCGGGAGAGAAAAGTACTATCTGCCTAGAAGAGAATACAAAAAACAAAAATTATACATAAAAAACGTACAACAAGTTCCGGACGCGGGAACCCCACAAAAACAATTTTTCAATATGACACAGGGATCAAAATTAAAGGGAGCGCTAAGATACAGCTAGACCCTAATGACACTGTCGGTGAAGATCATCGCCACTGGCAAGAGATTTTTGTATCAGAGCACCCCCTCCCTATGGAGCAGGAAATCTTATCGCCTGAAAGAGCTCTGTTTTAAAGAAATTATTTAAAAGAAATGTACCTGCTAGTGTTTGAGCTGTTTCTCAAACTCGGCATTCTCTTGCCGGATTAGTTCCAGATCAGCCATCATGCGCTCTAACCGGACGGAGAAGTTCTTCTGTTTCTCGACCTCGAGCTAGAAAATATAAATACTTTAAAGAAAATTAGAAAAAAATACCTGATCTGTTAGACGTTCTGCTGCTCTCAGGATGCCGCCATTCTTTTCAATTAGGTTCATGCTTTCAGTGCAGGTGACATTGATGCGCCCAAAAGTGCGATACATTTGGCCACCTTTGTAGCTTTCATGAATCTAAAAATTAATCTTTTAAATGGTGTACGATCGGGCGGGAAGAATTAAGTTACGCGCCAATGCAGCAGATTTTAGATCTAATCTTTTTCACGAGAAACCGGATCGCGGCTTAAAGAAATGGCACGTAGTTCTACGTAAGCGCCTATTTAAGGAAATTTTCCATTTAGATAATGAAACGTATGCATTTCTAAGCAAACTGGGATCAACACTAATCTTCTAATTGAAAAAGGGCGATGCAGAAGATTCTTGGCGCTTTGAACCCTTGGCTTTGCACGACTCTCATAGAACCTGGCAAAGCCAATATCCCCTAATGAAGCTCTTTTTCCTTCCTTGCGTCATGAGATCAAGAAAACTAAAGTAGCAAAGGGTTTCCTGCGTGTAGATATATAATTTATAAAAGCGTACCTTGTAGAGAGCGTCTTCGATGATTGAAAAGGTGCGGTAGAGGGTCTGAGAGGTCCAATTCATTTCTTTTTGGATTGTGGCATTTTCGGCTAATACCTGGAAATTGTTGATTGAAACGGAAACATTTCAGATAAGGGGAAAGGTTATCGTAGAAAAGCGAACCAGCTAAAATGACGGGCGATGGCTTAAAAAACTGCAATAACAGCAATAAAACACGCCTTTCTTTTTGTTCTTTAAATGAGAAGATAAGAAAATATTTTTCTAAGGGCAATTTTAATACAAATTTGTTTGTCTCTTTGTAATTACGAAATCTGTTCGCTAAATGTTGCCACCGTTCAATGCCGTCTCAGCATCTCCGAAGATTAATTGGATTTTTTTAGTTGCCAATCAAAAATTACCAATTTATAGCGGAGAAATCAAGTTGATACGAGTCGACAAAAAATCGAAGATACGAAAAAGTATTAAAGCGACGCGATAACAATACAAAACAGATTGTTAAACCCGCTGCTACTCTCGCTGTGGGACGCCCAGCTTACCGTAATCCAAAATTCGTTCAAAAAACACAAAACCACGTACAACGACGAACAATCAAGAAATTTTTAGGTTTGCGATAAAGTTTGTTTCGTTGCCTTACCTTATTTAATTCGTCTTGTTGTTTCTGCAAACTTGCCATCATTTCAAAAAGTCGTTTTGTGATCTTGTCGCGATTTTCTTGCGGCTCGTTTGCTATTTTTGCGGCTTTTTGCCCCTGAAATTATAATTTTCATTTCTTTAAAATGTCAACTAATGAAATTATTAATGAAAAACATACAAGTTTGATCAGCAGTCGATCTGCCTGCTCTTTTTGTTCTTCGGCATCTCGCTCATACTGCAAATAATCCTCCTTCCGAAGTTTCAGCGCATTCAGCCGGCTCTGAAAAAATAATAATTTGATGTCATAAAGTCTAAGAGGGCGATAAAATTGCTGTGTTAGAATGCCGCCAGAAGGCAATATATCAAATCAAATTAGCAAAATTGTGCAGATTGCCGGCTGTTTTTGTAGCGAAAAAGAGGGGCAATCGATGTGCTGAGGAGGTGGCAACAGGTCAATGATAGGGTGTCGCTCTGTTTCCATGGTTATTTCGCTCGATAAAGATAATCCCCAACACTGGGAGGGGACCATTAAGGGATTAGACAACCGCAGTCGCCCGAGGCCGCTGAGGCATAGCAGCGCTCCCGTGGGTGGAGTTACTCTCTGTGATGAGTTGAGCTCCCCCCACTTTTAATCTCACGCCGCTTACAGTCTATAAATCCTTGACTGTTTTCGAACGAAACATCGTCCACACTCTCTCTCGCCCCATCCACATAAACAGCCTTTCCTCCCGTGGTGTCATTGATCGCCGGCGCATTTGCCCGCCATTTGAACGGGGCACTGGCCTCTCTGTTCTCTTTTGCGGGAGACCATTGTCCTAACTGTCTTTGTCATCTCTTTACTGAACATTTCAGTTCCAGTAAAAGTCATTTTCTTTAGGAGCTGAACCGATAACAATGGCTTCTGGTAGTAAAGATGAAACTCCTGAGGATAGCCCCCCACTCGAGCATGAATATCTCACCGATGACAATGAAGAATATGATCCAGGGTAAATTTTACTTCTTCATTAAAAATCTCCACCCGCTTTCGCGCAAAATAGTGTAAAAGTTTGCAGGAATGTGACCTTCAGCGATGGTGAAGATAACGAATTTTCCGGTGAAATTCCCGATTACGCATCGCCGCCTTATAGTGAGGAAGAGGATTACGAGCATCCCGTTGCGTATGAACTCATAGGGAAAAAGTTCTCAAAGCATTTTTAGAAATTCTCCATCTCCTTCGCCTCCTCCCCAGGCACGCCCAACAAGGGATCCAAGTCCACCAGCAGTTGTGGTTCTGCCCAAGCTGGAACCACAGGCAGCCAGGGAAGCGATGCCAAAGGAAGAGGAAAAGAAAGATGAGGAAGTAAAGAAGAATAAGAAAAAGAAGAACAAGAAAAAGAAGAAGAAGGGAAAGCGGGCAGGAAATGCTCCCGTTGAGGGGTATGCCTCCTGTTGATTTTAATTAACACGAGTTTCTAGGAATCCGGAAGTCCGTCGATCTCGCCCAGAAGAGGAAGAAAATCCCGAGCTGCATGTTCCTGCTGACGTCGTGGATGCCGCGAACTACCAGGAATTCTCGGACAATACTTCCGAAGGAAGTGATCATGGAAGTGAGGGAAGGCGTCTGCTTCGAGCTCGTCGCAGGATGCCTGCAGGAAGTGGCCAGTACCAACGCCAACCTCGACCTGTCCATAATCCATAGTAGGAAATGTTAATAAAAATGAATAGCATTTCATTTTAGTGAAAACATTCCGGAAAGTCAACATGGTGGTCGACTGATGGACGTCTATGAGTGAGTTCCGCCTCTATCCCTCTTACCACGCGTGCTCTTCAGCTATCATCAAGGTAATTATTCAACTGGAAACGTCACATATGTACCGGAAGGCAGCCATGGGGGAGGAATGATGAACGTACCACCCGACATGTAACTTATTTGCAGGAGTTTCACAATTAATTAATTATTTACAGGGGATATACACAGGGACTCTATGAGCACTATTGGCAAGGAACTCAAGATTGCTTCCGTCCTTTAATTATGTATGCCAGTTAAAGAGTCAAAAATGAGAAAGTTTTAGGCAAATGATGGCAGCACCACTTCCCCCAGGAACTGGAGTACAGGCTTATCGCACTGTTCCTAACATCTTCCCGTAAGAAGAGGACAATTTAAAGGGAATAGTAGAATTTATAGAAAGGGACCACCCACATTCAACCACCAATTTGATGGCAGCGATGTCATACTGGTTTCTGCCGACAACATTGAGTACCACTGTCATTATAGTGTAAGTTGAATTCGAAATTGTTGTTTCGACAGCTGTAATTACGACTCCCACACATACTTTTTTCAGTTGTTGGCTAGTCAGTGCTGGCGCTTCCCACAGTATCCCATAGACACCGGCAAAATCTCCCTTCCATACAATGGCTTAGTGATCCTACGAGCCCTACAAATCTTCTATGGCGTACCAGAAAGTAGGCAGCTTTTGGGATTTTGTACTTAGAAAAAATTGAAGATCTTTGGGAGCCGCTGTCCGATGAAAACATCGTACAATTGAGCAATTTCTACGCCTACACAGCTGCTACTTTGGTCTTCAACTACTGCTACCTGACAGTACAGCGATGGACTTTTGACCGTCAGATCAAGTACTACCTCTGTACCCTGGAAAAGTTCCCGATGCATAAAGTGTTCCTGGTAGTTTACACTCATTTTATTTAATCACATCTTATTTTAGCTCTGGATGGTAGCTGCAAAGCCTAACGCTGCAGTAAAAGTTATTGAGAAATTCTACAGTGAAACCCAGGATAGGGACAAAGTCCTCTCTTGGGAAGACATCTTCTGGGTCAGCTGGATGTGTTATAAAGTAAATTTCTCATAATTTTTCTAAAATTTGGACTTTTTCAGATCTCGGGAGTAATCCTAAAGCCATAAAAAGATGCGTCTTCAACAATTCCATGAACACAATCCATGAGTGTATCATAATATTCTAATCTACGAGGAGAGAGATTTCCATTTTTCCCATATCGTGTCGTAGAAAAGGAACCGTGTTAATTGACCCTGTGGTATTATTTAATTTTTGTAGTCTATTTACGTGATAATTAGTGAGTAGTCGCTGTGTAATATTCGTGTTAATAAAAAAGGCTTTTATCGAAGCTTTTGGGGGCTCCACAGAGGAAAATAAGAAGAAATTTTGCAAAGAAACAGAAGCGAGCACTAATAGGAAATTTGGAAGGATTTTCGGGGAATTAGAGGAATTAAAACGTGGAAATAAGCACAGGAATGTTAGCAATAGGTCCATCAAATAGTGAGAAGCAGGGCTACCCGGATCCGTATCCGGAAATGACCGAATCCGGATTGAATCTACCCGACCGAATCGAGACCGGTGTGAAATTGATAGATCCGAATCCGATTATATAGAAAACAGCCCAAAAACGTGATATCCAGGGAAATGCCGAAAGTTTCCGGATACCCAGTGTATGTCCACTTTTATAAGAGCTGATCGCAATAAAATCCAAATATGAACTCTCCCAGGAGATGCTAATGAACCCAGGCGGATCCTTATCAATATTAGAGAAAATGGTCAGCTCTGATTAATCGATGTGTGTTTATATTGTTCTCACCCAGTCTGCTCTAGAAAAAATCGGCTGTATGACATCACCCCAAAAAGGGCAGTCTGCCAGAAAAAAAGAGGGGAGATGCACAGTCCCCTTGAAAGCCGACTCATCCAGGGAAAGGGCAAGCGCGGCCATTTGGCCGGCTGGTCTGTTGAGGTCAACACCTCCTCTTTTACGATAAACAACCCTTGTTCTTATTGTCGTTCTTATAGGAAGTATCAATACGTCTGTAGAAAATGAGCTACGTTTTGTGTGCCCTTCCTTATATGTTCGTTGTACCAAGCCTCGATGCCGTCGCCCTCGTCTCGAGCTATCCAACCCCTCATCTGGTTGCATGGGTTAGCCGCCAAGTGAGTTCTAATTTATGGGTGCTGAGATTCATACAAACGCTAGAAAGGTTAATCCACAAAGGACTGCGCGCATTTACGACCACCACGTTTTGCACTAATTGGGATATGCCCATCATAAAAAACTTGAAAAATGCAAAAATTCGCAATGGGTTCTTACCATCGTATTTTTCAGAAACTAGCGGAGGCTCTGCCGATCCTTGCCAACCACATCGGCCCTCTCGTTAGCTACAATTTCAGCCTATATTCCCTAATTTTTTTAGAGCGTAACTATTCCGGACCTGACTTCGGATGCCATTAAGGAATTGGCCCGTCTCATTCAAGGAGTTGTCGCCAACCTCCGGCCCTATCGCGTCTACGCAGAGCTTTTTGGGTTCTGCGTGCGTAATGAGGCCGCCCCCAGGATTATGAATATTGTAGAGGGCCGAGTGGGCAGCTGGGCATGGGGAGTACGTATCTTCATGGGGTCGGAGGAGTACAAATATGGGCGAACAGAGCTCTTAGTAAGCTGGGGTAAACGTCAAAAATTACAAATATTTTAGATGTATCTGGTGCGCAACGCCTGGATTACCCGTGGAATTGTCGGCCATTGGCTCACTCGCCCTCAGAGGATCCCTGCAAGATTTACGACTGAGGACATGATCCGACTCATCGAATTTCTTACAATCCCTGCGAATTAGTGTACCTGGTTCATTTATTGCTGTCCTATAACAAAATTTTCTTACAATTCCCCCAAGTCTAGTTCCATCTTTGTCATATGCGACATCTTTCAAAAAATGTTCCACTTTCAAGTTATCCCTCAGGTATTCTCTTATAATTTCGAATATTTTGTGATTGCCAGTTGCTCAAGTATAAATCCTTTTTCTATTGACATAAATTTTTCCTGAATTGGAAAGAAAAACAAAAGAGAAGATCACCAACCGTCCCTCCGTACAGATTCCGAGCTTCTTGCAATTCTGTCAATTTTTCGTGACGAGCAGCTTCCCATTGCTCCTCTAGCCGGTTGAATTTTCCATCTGATTGTTCCAGAAAATGAAGCAATTTGTCTCTTGTCTCTGAATCTTCCAAGGCGGCGATCATCTCATCGGAAATGGGGACGATCGGCGTTTTTGGACGGTTCATTTCCCATTCAAGCTTAAAAAATAAAATAAAATCAGAATTGTATTAACAAAATACCCGAGCCATCTCATTTTCAGTGATGTCATATTGTTCCTGAGCATTTTGTAGCTGTTCTTTCAGTTGAGATATTTCCTTGGCTCTTGGATCTTCCTCCACAGTTGATTCTTCCTGTGATATTACAGGTTTTGGGGCAATTTTGGGCTTCGGAAGCAGACTGCTGTAAATTAATAATTTTTAAAGTAGATTTGATTGAACACTTACGGTTTCGCCGTCTGCTTTCCTACTTGTGTCAGCACAGAGACGACAAACCCTCGAGGATCTTTTCGTCTTCCAGTGTCTGGTTTTCTGTTGAAGGGATATAATTCCGGCTGATTCTGAAGAACAAAAAATAAAAAAAATTTGGAGATGAACTAACCGCTGATGGATACCAATACAGTCCTTTATGCCTCATGTGAAGGTTTCGACAGTAAAAGGGAGCCCATTCTCTATCTTCATGGTGTTTTCTGGCTCTCTCAAGTAAATCATCATCTGTAAAATTGAAAATATTAATAAAATTAATATGAAGAAATGCTTTGTTCCGGAAAATTCTGCTTATTAGCGCGTTTCTCTACAAAAATCAGTTTTTTGAAGAATTCGTCTGCGTATTTTGATTATTTTACAAATTAAAAATTCTGTAAAAACAAAAACTTTAAGAAAAAATGCGCACCTTCCTCTCCTTCACCTCCAGCATCTTTCAAATTAGGAAAAAGCCGAATGACATCGAGGAAAAGCTTGCGATATTCGGAAATCTCTCCATAAAGCAACGATTGCTCCGTTAATTTCAAACCAGGACTAACCCTCATATCCTAAAAAGAAATTATGTAAAACAATATTTGAAAAATACCGCACATTTAGTTTTTCAGCAACTTTATGAGCCGTCGAGAATTTGGCATTTATTGAAGGAGGAATTTTACAAGACGGAAGACTATCTTTGGTAAAAGGATCAATCCGCCATAAAGCTCTAGAAAGTAAAAATTGAATTGCAAAGAAGAATTGATCCAACCTTATAAGGAATTCCATAATATTTTCGGTTTTCCAAGAGCCTATCGAGGTGTGCTCCTCGTCAAATGAGCTGAAAATTGATATTTTTTTCCGAAAATTGATGTTATATTGTCATCTTACATAAAATATAATCTAATATCCTACCAGTCTAACTGCTTTGTTGCATCCAGAATGTGTTGATCCACTTCATGCATCTTTATTCACTAAAATTGGTTGTATTACCCTGAAAAGATTTTATATCCGGCTCAATTGTCTAAAATTATAAAGCTCAAAGTAAGCAGAACTTTTTCTGCGCAGTTATCGGTTAAGAAACCACCGTAAACTGATAGGAAATCTCAAAAAAGTCGAAAAAGAACGGTTTTCATCGAATTAAGATTATTTTCCGGTCGAATTTGTTGCTTTATCGCCATAAATAATAAACATTTGGTGGTTTGCAACATAAAACTAAAAGAAAATTAAAAAAATAATGTAACACAAGGGTTAAATTTAAATTAGAAATTTGAAAAATAGTCCATTCCGCGTCTGTCCGTTTTTTGAATTGCGTAAACAGCGGACGCCGACTCTTGGCCTTAGTAGAAAAAGAAGGGATCGGACTCCAATTGAGTATACAGGGTAGATCCTGGTAAATTGAAATAAAACGGGTACAGAAGACAACTCGAAGATGGAAAGCCGAGCAGAAAACTACACGTTCAGATTCGTAGGGACGAAGATATCGCTACTCTTCTGGATTTTTCAGCTCTTTGAGAACCTCCAACTCTGTCGGCCGTCTTCCTATCCTCCCGAACTTATCATTCACGCCTGCAATATAAAATAAATTGCTTGTTCTAGTCATAATTATCTGTTGGCACCGCCTTGCCACGATTCTTTCCCCTGTCACAGTCTACATTATTATTCTAGTCTGTAATTTTAGCTGACGAAATTCTTTGCAGGACATTTACATTTCTATGGCGGACCGTCTTCCTTTTTTTCCCAGCTCCCCTCTCTGTCGCGTATGACTCGGCTTTAGGAACGGCCACGGCCTCTGACCCAAGTTGTCCTCCTCCTCTGACAGATCAGAGACTTCCCGTGCAATGAACACGCGTATCTGCAACCAGCTGTTTATGACTTTGAGTGGCGCGTAAATTTGACTATGAAATATGCGGCTATCTTTTCTGCAGCAGTGGGGGGAAAGGCCACAATGGGATGCGTGGGATACGGAAAGGAGCCACCGTCTTACTAGTTCTCGCCACATCGTCCAGTATCATTCACGTTGCACGCTATCCTCACTTGCGCAACGATTTTGACCATTTTTTCCAATCTCTCTTAGATATTGTTCAGTTTCGAGGGAGAGCTGTCCAGATAGCTGGAGAGGGCGCTCTTTTGCGCTTTTCAAATGTTTTCCAGTCAAATATTGGAAATTTCTTCTTCCTTTTTTGAATTCCCCGACTATCCTGGTCTTTCGCCACTGCTGACTAATAGACTGAATCTCTTTCTTTGTATACTCTTAGTTCCAAGACATAACTGACAGTCGGTTGGGTCGGCACCCCTCTCATCCCCTTCTTGCCCTCTGATCAGTCTTTGATTTCACAAGTTCTGACACCGCATTCCCCCTTGTTTGTGTCTGCCCTTCTATACAATAAAAATAGACTGAATATAATGAATCATTATACAGAGCGTCCGCCTGAAAGCGGCAATATCCCCATTTGTTTCCCTACAGTCGCTGCCTGTGGTTGTCTTTCTGCGTGCGAACCAAATAGTCTATTCCAAATCTCATAAAACTTACAAAATGTTGATTCTTTCTTTTGTCTCTATCGTGCCTGTTTCAGATGGCCGAAGAAGTGATGTTGGCCAGGAATCCGGAGGGTTACGACCCGATCTTCCGGTTCTACAACCGTCGGCAGATGGCGCGTCAGCACGCCAAGTAAGTTCTTATCATTTTGCCATATAGGCCGGCATAATGAAAGGCTCAGTGTAAAGTTATTCCTCTTTTACAGCTACCTATTCGGCTCCGGATTTGATCCGGAATTTAAAAGGCCGTTCAACGGTGCTGTCCCCCTCTACCTGACTGACGGCTCAGTCCTTTACATCGACTTGCGATGGATAGGAGAAAACCCTGGAAAGACTGAGGTAAGCATCGTTAGCTGCCTATTAATCAACATATTGTAGCTCTACTGGGACGCCACCTGGGAGGAAGTCACTTACCTCCTGTGGTCATTATTAGAAATCTTATTCCCGAGTAAGTTTTTGATGAAATATGGAAATAACAATTTGTAGGGCTTTTTCTGGCACAAGAAGAATTCGTGGGTCTGTTTTTGACCCACGAAGAATTTGAAGGCCTCTTCAGGACCATCAGGAGGAACAACCTTCTGCGAATGGTCAAAATAGCTGACCTCTTCATCTTTGAATTGATCCAAAGGAACCGCCTGGAGCTGGCCGTGGAGTTCGGTTTGGAGCAGGCATGGGTAGGTCTCTTCAAATAATTATCAGATTTCTGAACTTCCTAATTTTCGGCGTAATCTTGTCTAATAGGGATTCAAGTAGACCTGATCTAGTTTGGAATAGTTTTCTTGGACAGAATTATCAGTTAAAGGAAGCGTCAGGGACTGAAAATTCTTTTGGTAAAATGGGAACAAAAAAGTGAGCCGCTTCTTGCTGATCTATTGGGTTGTTACATAAGTGGTGTCGCGGACAATAATCTGCACTGGGGGGACCGCTGCTTGGTGACTTTTGCCATATGAGACACAGCGGCGGCCGGAAATCTTTTCCGCGGAAAAGATTTCCGCCCTGTTTTTGATTGAGAGCAAGGCGGAAATCTTTTCCGGAAAAGATTTCCGCTTTTTCCGGAAAACATTTCCGCTTTTCCGGAAAAGATTTCCGCCTTGGTTTCTTCTGTTCAAAAGCGGAAATCTTTTCCGGAAAACATTTCCGCCCTAACCGGAAAAGATTTCCACCCTATTCGAAAAAGATTTCCGCGTTTTCGGAAGGCGGCCTTTAGGCCTCAGCGTGTAACTTCTCAGTAGTGATTTCCTTTTCTTTATTGCCCAGCTTCCAAATAATCTTTCTGCTTTTGTGGATAACGTATTTACTGTTCTTACTAAGATTCGAGGAGAACAAAACAGATTCGCTACGGTTAGTTTAAGACATTTTATGCCAGGGATCGGCAAATCTCGTTGCTGTACCAGATGATCCCAGGTTGAAAGCGCCTAGGATTTGGACAGCGGTTGCAATAGTGATCGTAAGACGATGCTTTTTGAACCACAATGCTGCTACAACTTGGTACTTCCCCGACTTGGCTCCATACTTCTCATCGAACTGTTTCTTCCTGGAAGCATATTGTTCTTCTGCGCTTGCCGATGGATTTGGCTTTAGTAATGACAGCACAGCCTCAGTTTTCTTCTCAGAAAAGCGTTAGCCTAGGTTGGTCCTTCCAGGCTTTGGTTCGTGGTCGAACGGTAGCCCATAAGCAAGATTTGTTGCCTTTCTTCTGAGACCTCCTCCCTATTAACTTTCGTAGTCCATTCTTGGGCATGTCTACTAAACATTCTGATCGTCTATTAGACTGTGGATCGTACTTCGCGGCACTGATGTGCTTAATTCCACCTTGAGCGCACATTTCTTGAAATAGAGTCATACTGAACTGCGTTCCATTGACTTCCCGATATTCGAACAATGACTTCCCGATATTCGACTTCAATATCGATACGGGGCAGAAGTTGTCCTGGTTATCAAGAATTCCTTCCATTTCGATAATGAATCATCCTAATGATTCCAGGGTGTCTTCAGCCCTTTCTTACTTCCATAGAAAGGTAGTAGCTGCTCGTGGTTGGTTTCCAGAAGAAATCTTCTTTAAAAAGCTATTCTAGAGCTTCCTTCTGCATTTCTGAATAGTTCTTCTCAGCAGCATTCAAAGCCTTGACAAAGTGACCAATCAGTTTATATGTTCCATCAGGGAACCGATGATTGATTACTGCACCAATTCCATATTCGCGAAAATCAGCAGTAATGATAATGGGCCATTTCAAGGAACAAAATCTCCTATTAGTATCAGTATTGGACGTTTTCTGTTTCCAAGAAAAGGCGGAAATCTTTTCCGGGTAGGGCGGAAATGTTTTCCGGAAAAGATTTCCGCTTTTGAGCAGAAGAAAACAAGGCGGAAATCTTTTCCGGAAAAAAGCGGAAATGTTTTCCGGAAAAAATTGATTGAGAAAAAGGGGCGGAAATCTTTTCCGGAAAAGCGGAAATCTTTTCCGCGGAAAAGATTTCCGGCCGCCAGACACAGCATCTTGTAGACCATTGTTTTCTCTTCAAAATGATATATGTATGAGCTCCGTAGCTCTTCATCTCGAGAATCTAGAAGGGCCGACTGCCGAGGTGCGAAATGCGGTTCACATGTTAATTCATGCCAGAGAAGCTAACCGGGTCTTTTCTGGAGTTATCATGCAATTTATTTGTATTCTGCTGGTATTTCTAGATACGACAGATGGTGTTCTACAAAATGCCAGAGACATTTTGATAGAATTCGATATCGCCGAAATATTACAGCTTAGGAGAGTTTTCCCGCCTTTGAGAGCAATGCTGCGAAATTGGTGGAAAATAGGTCAGTATTCATATTCGGTCTTGTGAACATATTAAAAAACGCAAAAAATTATATTTAGAAAGTGCTCAGCTTCTTCTCAGAAGTTGTGTTTTCCTTGCGAAATGAGGCCTTTTACCGTCGCAGGATGCTGCATCATTTTGGGGGGTCTTTTTTCGATGCGTGGCGCAGGGAAATTGTATTCCTGCTCGTAGCTTCGAAGACTTCTGGGTCTCATTTTTATATATGGTGGTCAACTACATAACATAGGTTATTCCTACCCAATCTTGGAGAACGAGCTCAAAAACAGCGCTTCAAAATGGCTCGATGAGCTCTGACTCGCCATTTTGGCAAAAACAAGCTCTAGAGCCGCGAAATAAAAAGCTACCGGGCTTCTAAATATACTGTTTTAAAGAGCAGAAAAAGCTCTATTAGCTACTGCGTTTTATATATCAGCAGTGGTAAAGCGGAAATCCCACCCGAGGTAATTAGCGGCCGCGACAATACATATGTAACAACCCAATACAACTTATGTCGAATCCGTGAGTAAAACGAAATTTTACAACTTATTTTCTCTAAAAAACCAATAGAAATTAGCTTCTTGGGAATTATTGGTCCGGTCGGTGGGATAGCTGGTTTCTGTGGTATCTCCCAACGGTAGAAAATTGGTCTACCCCCAAATGGAGCGAAATTTTCTATGACTCTTCCTTTAAACAGTAGATTTTCCACAAAACCTTTGTTTTTTGCAGACGACCATCCTCTTCCGCGAGTACCTCGGGAAATGCTGGCCTGAAACCGAGGTCCTTGGTCTTCCATGCCCTGAGCTCCCTGAGCCGCGGCTTTCTCCCAGACAGCCGCTGCCTCAACCGTCCTCTCCCCCAGAGCTTCCCCACCTATAGAAATTTCCCCTATCCGTTCACAGCACTTACTTACCTCACAAATTATTGAAACTCTGTGTTAATTTTTCGTCTTTTGTTTGCTTGAGCTCTAAATATAACATATTGAGTATAATCATCTATTGTATCCCTCGGGTAAAGATGTTGTATTCCCGGTAACATTCTGAGTACACGGTTGATGTAAAAAATATCAGAATATTTTCAGTTTTGCCTAGAATCCCGGTTTTAAATGTCCTTAATTTGTCATTATTCGATTTTGTTCCGTTTTCCGTGAAATTTTCTTCAGTTGTAACGGTAATTGAGTCGGATTCTGAATAAACAGAGCCGGTAGGCCGATGTGACACTGAGTGAGTAACTGATGATCACGTGGGATGAAACTGCTGATTACCCGTTGTCATGGAATCGAACACATCGGAAAATAAAACAAAACTCGTGACGGAGTCTCTCATTTGCGCCGATTTCCTCATTTTCACCGCTTGCTCTATGACAGCAGCGATAACAAATCTTGAAGAGAGCTAATTCTCTTTATTTGGATGGACGGAAATGACCCGACGTCTTCACGTAATTTCTTCTCCTTTTAGCAGGATATTTTTGTTCCGTGTATTCATTTCCTGCGTGGTAAGGTTTTTCAAATTGTTTCAGTCAGATATTGCCGGAGGTAATTAAACAGCGCGGGAACTTGGAAAGTTTTTCAGAGTCTGTTCTCAGGTATGGCGGAAGTCAATCCGCCCTGGTATTTCGATAATTTTTTCTGTGCATCAGACATCCCAGTCTGGTTCGAGATTGAACCTATTTTTTTGTTTATTTCAAATCCATTGAAATTAACTGTACCGTAAAAAGTTGCACATCTCGAAAACCCACACGAACATTCTTTTAAAAGAAAATTCCCCGAAATTCTTTTTGTCTGTTTTTCCGCTTGTTTGAGAATATGTAGAAGTTGTTTATGATGTGGGGGCCGTGTCCCAGGAACGTCATTCGAGGATGACTCACAGATTTTGTGGCCAGTCAGTAGCCTTTTCCTTTCCCATTACGTGGTTTAATCTAAGCTGACAACAATCTCATTCCCCCCGTCTGAACTTTTGTGTCCCCCCTTTAGACATTTTTACCCTTTTCTCCCCATCAAAAGACGGAAGACGTCAGAAGGTGGGACAATCTCAATCCACAAATGAGCCTTCTGTTCCATGGGAGAGAAAAGTAGCCAAATCTCGGGACGGCTTTGACGACAAACGCTCACGCAGGATATCTCATCCCACACTCAACATTTTATAATAAAGGCACTTTGTCATGTGGATGTACTTTGCCTTTTTTAGATTATTTTTCTATTCTTCCGGATCAGCCATACCTCAAATATGCACTTTCTCATTTCTACACGGGGGAATATAATTAGACCTTGACAACATCTGTCTATTTGAAGGGGGAGAGCTTGTATCGGAAACGGGGCGGACTCCCCCTCCTTCTTAACTTCCTTTAAAAACTTCGTAATTAAAAATAGTCAAAAATAAACACGAATAGGCGGTCTTTTTAAAACGCTTCCATGAGTTGGCCGCCTTTTTTAAAGATTTCTTTCTTCCTCATTAACCCAGACGGCTTCAAATCCCCCGCACATTCGCTTCCTTCTTTGTGTCCTCATCAGCACGGTAGTTTTTCCCTAGGTATTACGGTAGTTATTATATTAAAAACAAATACATTCCTGACTACTTTTTCACCTTTGCGTGACTATACGGCTAATGATTTTGTTTGCCAACAACCGCGGGGAGCAAGATATAATTATCTCAATGTTTTTATCCCGGTTCTCTCTCAGCTGCATGGTGAATTTTTTTCTGCTATCTAAATCTTTTTCTCCTCTGAGGATAAGCAGCCAGGATCAGTCCCGATATCGCCAGTTTTTAATCGGAAAGTGGCAAATTAGACGAAGAGCTACGCACCGACAGGCTCAGATGGCTGAAAGTGTTGGCGACGCGCTGTTCTCGATAAAAGGTGTCCCTGTAATTTCCTTATATTATCCGTTTTCTATTTCCTTTGTCCCCCTCGGTCCAGCTAAACTTTAGTCCCAGTATACGGTAGTTTCATTTTGCTCTCTTGAACATGGCTCACCCTTTTACTGTAAAGGATGAATCCGTGGTAATTGCAGCTTTTGACCGCCGTCTTTTTTCTCGTAGATCGGAGAACATTGCTGCGGAAGTCCGCTCCCACTTTTGAAAAATATTCGTGGGAATTCGGCATTCCTGGAAAGACCGGAGGCAAGTTCTTGTAATGTGAATACCGTACATTTGATGATTAACAATACTTTTGCAAAAGCAGCTGAAAATAGTCTGTGCTTCTATTTTTTTCAAAAAAGTACAGCGAAGCCTGTTTATCCGGCGACTATTCCCTACAAAACATTCTAGTTCGACTATCCTTTCTATGCTACCGGGAAATGTTATTCTTTCCTTCATAATGACCTTTTTTAGTGTGGGATACCGTAGTCTAACTAACACTTTTCTTCCCCTGCGGGTGGGTGAAGCTCCGCCCTGCTGGACTAGATAACCCTGTCGCTCATTATCTTTTCCTCATTCGAATTCTCTCAACCTTCCTTGATGCCTGTTTGTGAGCCTCGCGTTGTAGACAAGTGTGGAGGAATGCCTGTTCACTTCGTTCGTAAAAATCGACGACATATCCGTCAACTTTCTACCTTTGAGTTGATCTGCTTCCACATGAGGGCTTACTGTATGCGCATCAACGAGTTCATCTCACCTTCGGAATCCCCTTTCGGGAAGGAAAATCTGAAGATTTTCTGTTTGGCTAATGGCGGGCAATATTTGAATGTGGATCGTAAGTTGTTCCTACGTGCTTCTCCCATCTTTGCTGATATGATCAATCAGGTAATCTTGATCAATTTTAATGAAAATATTGTTTTTAGAATAAAAAGGGTAGATTTTTCACTCTCCCAATCGAATATAAGGTTCTTCGCTGGTGCATGCGAATTGTTCATCAGCCGAGTGGATCATGTAAGCAAATATTTCTCTTTCTGTTGCAATTTCTAAATTTAGTCCGTCCTTACTCTTACCGCATGATCGACAGCATGTTCCACGTTGCTCACGAGTATCAGATGCAAACAGTCATCGATGAGCTGCTTCCTACCGTAATCGAAGAGGATCTTCTCTATCTTACATGGAATTACAAACATCGTGAAGCTACGGTAAACATTTATTGTCGACTAGAATAGTAATTTTTTTAGCGCGCAATCTATGAGAAATACGGCTTCTACAAGCTCAGCAGAGTAATTCATTCGGAGAAGTTCCGAATGAAGAAGTATACTGTACCAGCTCTCGACTTCGCAGCTCTATGGGACATGAAAGTTAAAGAAGATAAAATAGATCGAGAGCGCCTCGCCCGTGGGGAAAATGCCATCTTCGCTAGCAGTGCTCGCTGCGGTCGTTGTCCCTATTGTGCCCTGGTCGATCTTCCCACTTTCAATTCGCGAGCTCCACTTGCTTCTCCTTCACCTTAGATGTTGTTGGGGCGTCTTAACACGGGCAAAGAAAATAATCCCCTTCTAATAGCCACCCGCCAGATTCCAGTCCATTTCATTTGGCATATTTGAGCATACTGTGTGGTTTTATCATATTTTTGATGTTAATTCTGTAAATATTTTTTTGGGGCGGGAACCCGTTCAATATATTTTCTGTCGTGTAAGTTTTGAATAAAGTTGTGTCAAATTCTTGTAATGGTTAGAGGAGAATCCCACGAAGTGAATAGCCAAGTGTCGACGGGAATCGCAATGGTTTTCCTTATTGCTTCGTTTTGGGCGGCCGATTGAGTTAATTTGAACGTTCTTTTTGATGGATGCGATGCGACATTTCCAATTTGTTGTCCAGGAACTGTTACTTTTCTTCCTGTAGTTCATGGACATTATTTTCATTATTTTCTTCCAAGAAATGTGGATCATCTCGTTTAATCGCCAGATTATGCAAAAACAGCTATGTTTTTTTAAATAAATATTGTTGTTTTCACGAAACTTTCGCCTCTCCACCATCCGCCAGTTTCTCCTGGATTCGTACAGCTTTATCTGGTATCATTTCTCTTTTATTTCCGGCAGAAAAAGACCTAAAACTGATCCAGGACACCATATAGATAAGTGGTATAAAATTCGTACTAATTCCATATTATCCGGTCGTGTTAACCCTCTTCCACGCGTTTATCCTAAGATTTAAGGATAGAAAAGACTCCAGATACAAAATATAGTGTGACCCTGCCCGTCGCCTTTTGCCTACTTCGGATGACTCGTCGTTTATTTCTTTTGGTTAAATTTGTCCTCCTCCATAATCATACGCCTCTTTTTCTTCAGATTCTTGATCCGTGTAAACCAAAAGATTTCAGTTTTATCCGCCACTCAAGTTATGAATCCTGAAATACCTCTTGCTCCGCTGATGACAGAGCAAATTGATGCCCCAATTGCTGTACGGCCACCTTGTGCTGGACTTCCTGACGGACAAGTCTGCCCTTGTGGGTACGAGTAAGTATGATTTCATCATATTTACATCAAATACAGGATCATATCCCACGCATTTATTTTTATCAAATAATTCCTTTTAGACGTGGGATACCAATCGAGTTCAACATTCCTTTTGGGGATAAAGTTTTCAAGCTCAAGACGAAAAATGAAGATGGCAGTGCCGGGACATTGTATTGCACAGATGTAAGTTCCTTATTTATCGCAAACTCGTGGTAATTCCCTGCGTAAAAAAGAAGTATTCTTTTTGATCCTCCATTGACGTAGGAAGATGAGGATTTGAGTAAGTTGAAAAGGTACTGATGCGTAAGTTGATGACCTCACAGGGATCAGGTTCTATCCGCATCCAGGATACATTTTCAGTATTTCGTACTGTGCTCACCAAAGTTCGGTAATTTTGATGATTGGACTGGCAAGAACATGATTACCATTGGCTTGAGCGATATCGAGACGGAGACTATGAAACACTTATTGAAGATTGTTTACTCAGTTGACAGGAATTGTAAGAACACAAAAAGAGACCAATTTCTGATGGGATTTAGACAAGCGCCCATATGACAATAACACCTACGTTCGACTAATAAAAGCCGCAAAATATTTAAAACTTTTTGCAACCTACCTGGAACTGACGAATTACATTATGGAAACTAAGAATCTCCTTGTCGCTTGCCAATTGGAAATGGACAATGATTATGTAAGTTTTAAAGGAAAACAGTACAGTTGAGGAATTTCAGTATTGTGAGATGTTACGGGACATGCACATCTGCGAAATTGTCAACTCATTCAAGCTGCTGAATACGGATATGAAGCACGCAAAGGTCTTTAATGGAGAGTCAATCTACATTGTCATGCAGAAAATGCAAAAGGAAGCTGAGCCTCCGTTTAATCCTTGTATTCGATGTGGAGCTATTGTACACAATATTAACTGGCATTGAGGAAGTATTCTAGAAATACTTTTAGTACTGTAAATTACAGAGTTTTTTGTAACTAGAATCATTTCCTCATTCATTTCGTGTCAGGAACCAAAGAAAATTGTATCAAAGGAGCTTTCCCTAATTTCTAATCTTGTGTTTCACGTTTTCTTTAATAAATTGTATTTTCTCGAGAGATCGAAAAACTAACCACCACCCCCGCTACCATACTCCTAACAACGTTTTGTTTATTTAAACTGATTATCCCCGCCAACGACTTAACCTTTACAATTAATGGCTTCCTGTCGTCAAACGTGGAGTCCACATGTCAAAATAGGCGTCAATTTTATCCCATCCCTCTCGTCTGCCGTCTTCTCTTCTCCGTCGTGGGCACGAGTCAATCCCATTTTTCTAGACGGCTTTTAAGAATAATAGCTGGTCATTTTCCCACACTATCGAATATTTTGTTGGTGCTTTATTTATCGTGTTTCTTCCGGGATTTACTCCATTGACAAAAACGTAAGTTGTGCCTTTTCTTGTTTAATTAAATTTTGCATAGGGCCCCCTAACATTACAAAGAGAAACTTCCAGAACCTCCAATATCGGAGGATTTCGGTAACAGTAAAAAACTTCCGCTTTTGCAGGGTTTCATGTCTCCGTCTGCAAAACATCCAAAATAGAAGCTCTAAATGACAGACTTGTGCAAAATACTTGTGCTCTATACTCTTAATCCTTCTCATAATTAGCACGAAAGATTGAACGATCATAGATTTCGTTCCCCATTCACGTAGTGTCCCTTCTCAAACCCTATCTTTAGTCAGAAACCAGTCGGTTCGAAGAAAAAGCATCTGCCTGATTAACTCGGCCAGTAATTTCCTCATTCTGAATAAAATCTGAATATTAAAGAAGTACAAAGAGGGGCAGCTTTTTTTATTTTGTTATCGTCTTTTGTACCTGGCGTATACTTTACATCATGCCTGTTTATTACCTGAGCTAAAAGTGCACGCTTCTGGGAAGTGGATAACGTGTATGATTTGCATTTTCACCTGGTGATCTGATTTTAGCTCAAAATTGAATATTATAGAAACCACGAGTGGATATGAAAAGGCCGGGTTCAGCAGACTCTGATCTTTATTTTCTACTCACGACATTTACTTTTCTCTCGCGACTTTCTAGAAAATGAGCTTTCGCTGATTCACGCATTTATTCATCGCCTTTTAGAAATTGGCTCTAAAATGCCTTTCTGTCTGTTTTGTGTGCACGCCGGAGGCGTATCTTCAAATAGTTTTCCCGTTATAGAACAGGTGAAAAACAGCTCTTTTCCAGGTCAACAATAAGAATCCACGACCCATTTTTTAATGTGCTCTTGGCAAGATGAGCTCTCTTTCCTGATTAGTCTTCTCTTCTTTACCATTTCTAACTTACAAACCTTTTTAAAGGGCGAAGTAATGCGATGGTTTAAAGAAGTTTGTAGACTGCCGACGATCTTTGAACCAAGAGTCACGTATGAGTAAGTTATTCAGAATTATTAAATGTTACCGTAATCTTATAGAAATGGCATTCCCATTGACTTCAATGTGCCCTTTGGTGAGAGACAGATTGAACTCGTCTGTAAGATTAACAAATACGGGCGTATTCCACATTTTTATGCTACAGTAGATGTAATAAATTCCTTTAAAGAAAATAGAATTTTTAGGTGTTGCTGGCCAATACAGACTACCCTGAGTGGTTTGTCACTGAAGAAGGGGAAGATCGACTAATTGTTGGGACTCCGCTGGATGAGGAGACCATGAAACATCTTTTGAAGCTTTTATACAACGTAGACTACAATTGTAAAGGTTCTAGCTGGTTACAGTAGTTATATTTTTTCAGATAAGAGACCACTCGAAGACGAATTATACCTAAAATTGTATAGAGCGGCTAAAGAAATGGGCTTCTATAGGGTCGTTGATAAATTAGTCAACGAAGTCAAAAAGTACAAGAACATCTTTCTAGGATTCATTTTTACAGAAATTCCAGATGGAATGGTATCATTTTCCTTAAATTGTCACAATGTTTCATTTTAGAGATGCGCCTGGGCCCGAGGAATGACGGTCTGTGAAATTTGCGACATGATCGAGCATCCGGAATACTCTTCAACAAGAGGAGAACTCTTCAGCGAGATGGCAGTCAATGTAATGCTCCAAGTTTTCATAGAAGATCGTCGTCGCCCCGTGTTCTCAAGATGCTACCGATGTGAGAAGTATCTCCACAAGCCGCGTCTTATCGCATTGAATTTGCACTAATCATTTCGACTTCTGTCATATGGCATTATGTCATCGGGCAGGAGAGGATCTCATCTTCATTTAATCTCAAATTGGCAATATTTTTGTCTTAAAAATACTCCATTGTAGTGTCATAGGTACCGAATAAAGTATTTCCATCTTATTTTCTGTCTTTCAGTACAATGAGCTATCCACCAACAAAGAAAGGAAAATTCGGAAGTGTTGTCTCCCCAATGGCAGCTAATATTTTCCTTTCTCCCTTTCTGCCGTCTGATGTCTTCAAAAATCTTGTTTGTCGATTGGCGGGATCACACAACAGCTTGTCCAGAACAGGCTGCGTTCAAATGGCAGAACGGGTGGCAACATAATTGAACTTGAACTTCTTCCCGTAACCTTCAGAAGTGGATTTTTGCTTGTCTACCAGCTTACACAAATAGATAAATAAAAACAAATTATATTTCCAGCTGTTGTGGAGAAAGGTAGCTGTACACTCTGAATCACAGCATAGCATGACAGTGATTCAAACTCTTCTACTCAAAATGGCATGTGGGTACCCGAAAAAGAAAGACGATATATGACATTTTTCACAGTCGGGAATCTCGCCCGTTCTTTTTTTCTATATTTCGAGAATTTTTTTGTTACAAAACTTTTTCACCCCCCTATGCCCCTCAAAGGCACTTTTCTCCCTTTGGCGGACATCTTCCGCCATTAAAAAGCCGTCGCACAAGGGTGGCAGGTAGTCTTCCTGACAGCTTGGAGGTTAAGACCGGCCAAGGTCGAAACTTTCGCCGCTCAAGGATGCGCCCGCTTTCCCCGGTTGGTGCGATCAATGGCTGCTTTTCTGACTTTGTACCTCAAAAATGATGGCGGGCAGGGAAAAAGAGTCGACTGATCTTATGGAGGAGAGGAAATAACTTCGATAGAACATGCCAATGGGGTGGGGTAGACAGGAATTTTGGCTGTAACTTCAAAGAAGCTTCGACGCATGAATTCACATAATCTTTGCTTTGAATACTAGGGGCCATCCTCCATTTAAAAAAAATACAAACAGCTAATTACTTGGATTTTAATAAGGATGCAAGGCTTGTCTAGAGGTGTACTGTAACCCAATTTCCTTGGGTCTTTCTGTCTGGCAACGCAGACTTTTTTTGCTGTGTTTTCTTTCTAATCGGATTATCAACTAACGGCAGCAGCTCCTAGACGTCTAAAATTCTGTCAAAGACAGTCAAAGTTTTGTCTATTGTCATTTTCTGCATCAAAATCCGCCTATTCTGAATATCAATTAATCTCCATAGCCCCTGTAAGACAGTTTCCCCCACCTGACAAGCTCCTCTTTATTTTTACGGGCGTCGTTTTTTTCCTTGGCTCGTAAAAGCTACCCCTCCCGCTCCGCCTTGGGAACCTATCTAGCATCACAAAGATCGACCCAGTAACAGGGGCTTTACTGTAAGATCATTTATCTCGTCTGTCTCTTGCAACTGATGACGACGAAATGAGTAAAAAAACTGTAGACGGCGGGAAGGATTTTTTTAAGTTTGAAATCGGCAGACTGTCCTCCAGCAGCTGTCAGTGTGTGGCAGAAATCCCAACCGGGCATACTGGTGGAATCCTGTCGGATTTCGGAAGCGCGCCCGGAGGATTATCTTCGGTATCCTTCATCCTCTCCTGTTAACCCAGGATTCCCGTTTCCATAATATCCACTGCTGGCTTTGTATTATTGTTTGTTGGCCCTTTTCCGTCCTGTACATCCGCAACAACTCCCACACCTCTCTCTGCGCTCGTACCACCAATATCCACAAATATTTTACACCCAATCAGGAGAAATCGAACTCTAACGGTCTGCTTTCTCCGACACGAACTTCCCAGGAGAGGGAAAAACATGCCGCAACAAATGATTGCCATCTGACGGGCGCAATAGGGCGCGAAGACTGCCATTATGCGGGAAGTGGCAGTTGGAAAAACGGCCGAGGTCACGGATTTTAAGGAGTGAATTAACAATGACAGGCGTGGAATTTTGGCGAGCTCCTGGGGTTTAGACCAAAAGGGCAACCACATGACAGTACTGTTAGAATTTCCACAAAATTCTGTCTGATTCCGACTTTCCTGGAAACTAAAGAAATACGCAATATTCTTTTTCCTGGATCTCGAGCCTTTCCTCGGAGATTAAAGCATTTATGATGGTGTGAAAGTTTCCGAGATTGTTATGGCCAAGATCATTGCAAGTCTTTCCAGATCGATCTATTTGAATTTCCAACAATACAAGGGAATTCCTAAAATGAGCTGCCCCTCCCGACCAAGGCCTTTTCTGGACAATGTGAATACGGTAGCCAGTTTTGAACCAGATGTTGTTGTCACTATTTTTAAGAGGTTACGTCGCCAGATTCCAAACAACTTTCCTCTTTTGACTCCTCTGGTTGCCTCTTTTCAATCAGAAAATGTCCTCGTATCCTTTTCTCGGTAGAGTCGGCTATCCGAGTATTTTTCGCTCCGTTCGTTTTCAATACTAATCCTGAGAGTTCATATCGCCAGTCCCCAAAGATTTTTCCATTTCTTCTCCGCGTCTCCGACCTTTGTTTGTCAATAAAAATCCTTTTCTGCCGAAAAATTTGTAATGACCTTAACAAAAGGAGAGAGAAGACGAGAATTTTTCCGCTCGCAAAAAAAGTAACGAAGCAGAAAAAACGCGTCCAGCGCGGCATCAAGGACTACCTGCCGTGGTGTCTTCTTTTTTTGGGCTTGAGGTCAGAAAAGAGAGACTTATCGAGTTCGGTTTTGTTGGGGGTAAGAGTGCAACCGGGAGAGACCTTGTCGACTGTTGGGCAACCTGTTCCACACCAACCGTCTACGCCCTTCCATGGCAGCGCCAAAATCCTCAATCCGGCGCGTGCCGCGCACACTTTCTCTCAATGCCGTCGACTGCCGCCCGAAGGAGGTGACAGTGGCGTGGCTGCCATCGTGCGAAGCATCGCATTTCTCCCAGTTTTTTCCAGTACGCCACGGAAAGTTTTTTTCTCCTTCCGTCTGCATTTATTGGCCGTGCTGTTTATCATTTTGAATTAATCAAAACACCATCAGCAGCAGAGATCTTACCTCTGATTTGTCGTGTATAAAAACGGGATTTTTAAATGCGTATGGTTGTAAAAACTGATGTCTCATGCTTATTCCAGCAGCAAAAGCAGGAAATAAACGAAATCCATCTCACTGATCAAGGTTGGCTGATGATTTTTGGCAGGAGTGAGACCAATTGCTTCGTTTAAAAGGGCACGTAGAAAGTGATACGCTTTTCCTTAGTTTTCCTTTAAATTGAGCAAGATTACTGTATTCAAATTCTTCTAGTCTTTGCTCCTTTAAAATACTCTCGGAATAGTTTTTAAACCAGTTTTTAGGGCGAAGTATGTTTCTTTCGCGTGTTTTACCTTGGCCTGTCTTATCAATTTGCAACGTTTTTGTCATTTTCTCACTTCCCCTTTTCCGTCGAGTATTACTCTAGGTCAAAAACAATTTCTGATCATTTCTCATGATTCATTTAAATTGGCACCTTCACCGACGACAAAAGTCATGGATAAGTGAACTAAATGGACGGAGAATACCAAAAACAAATAATTAGCAGTCGTCGTCATTTTGACGTTTTGCCTTTCCATGAAAAAAATACGCAAAATGACTATTTCTGTCCAGGTTAGATACATTTTTTCTAGCTTCAAATCAAAGATACGAGTACTCGAGCCTTACGTCAAACGGAGCTTTGACCCCCCGCTGTACGTAATCTTGTACAGAAATCATTGTATCCCCCGAGAGCGGGAGTCCCAATCCTGAACATTGCCCAGGTGAAAACTTAATATAAAGAATTACTCCCAGTCGAACCAAGGGAAAAGGTTTCTGACAACACCTGCTCAATCCATGATAGAAATTAGCGCTAGAATTGATCAAATTTCTACTTTTGAGTCCAGGAATAGGTGAACTTGTCTCTCCGCCACCACTTTCATTTAATCTTTTTTCCGATCATCTTCAAGCTGTCTGCCAGATTTTTCGGCGGATGCTACCTCTTTTGCCGTTTCAATGTCATCTGTAAGGCGGCTGGAAAAGGGGGAGGAGGAGCGGTTGGCGGGGCAGTTCCCGAGATTTTGTTTTCCAATCCGATTCAAGGTTAAAGGACGCTTTGGGAAAAACCTCCTGTCTCTTTTCTTAAAGAGTCTTATTCTTTTTCTGTCGATTGTGAACTTGCCACACTTCATCTCGAGACAGTCTCGACCTTTTGTAACTGGATTAAGAGCAGGATCGGACTCAGCCAGTCTCCCAGTTTTCAACGAGTTGCTTCTAATCCCAAGCACACAGTAGAGTCTCGTTCCCGTCGACTTTTCTCTCCGTAACCGGTAGGTACAAGTATCTGCCTCCTGAGTACTAATTGCCATTGGTTCCTCGCCAACTTCCCCAAACTCCATCGTCTGTTCAAATTTTAATCCCCCTCAGGTTATGTCAAATCTGTTGAGTAAGATATTTCTGTTTACTTAACACCGGATAGCGGTAACTCAAGGGACCCGGCCGGTTAAAAGTTCACAATATTAAAGAAATCCCCATGACCTCTAAAATAAACGGAAGTTCCGCTCCATTTTTGATGTCTTTCAGAGAAAATCAGAGGACGATGAAATTCTAGAGATTGTTACGCGTTATCTACATCTTTTCCTGAGTAATAGGGATACTGTAACCTTAGAAATGTTTCTGTCCATTCTTGCCTGCATGGCCTTGTTCTATTGAGTCCCTTGGTTCCATAAAAACTGTCAGTTTCTCGTGAGAACGATTGGCTGTTTCCTTGTCTTCCTCCATTTCAACATGCAGCTCCAGGATTTGTTCACTTGCGGCGGACAATTTTGAACTTTGTTATCCCTTCATCCGACCGTCATAATTAAATTTCTCTAATAATTACCCAATCCTGTTGCACTCAGCTGCCCTCTTGCCAGGTGTGAATTAGTTTCAAGAAATGTGTCGGAATATCCAGACCGAGATTGGTTTTAATTGAATAAAGATCAGGTCAACCACTGTTTCGAAAGTGATGTGATTTAAAGGAAATACGCGTGAATAATATATCAACCAATATGTTTTTGCTATGCTTATTGAGATACCCGCTTGCGGTCAGTAGCCAGGTCGCGCAGTGTCTTATCCCATCCTCACTCTATCCGAGGGGCTTACCGATGTTTGGCCGAACCCGGAAACCCGTGGTACGCAAATATCGGAGGGGTCACTCGGAGCGTGGACTCCGCAGTCAACAGACGAGCAGCATCCGCTTCTTAAACATCAGCTTCTTCCTATTATGGTATTGTCAGTTGTTATGACATTTCCAGGCCTTTTATCCATGTTTTCTTCCATGGACATTGTCCATATTTTTCTGAATCTTTTTTCCTTACAAGCTTTCATCTTTTCGAACTTCCATAACTTCTAGCCTGAAAAGGCGAAAGTTTTTAATATCGGCTCCAGTATAACCAGGAACTGCCAATATGAATTTCCTGAGAAAAGACTGCCATTTATGGAATTAGTTACCGTATCCCCCTCGCATTGCCAGTCTCTTTCCCTCCGCAGCTGAATGTTTAATTTTAGTTTATTGAAAGATCCCGAAGAAATATTTGAGTAGTCCAAGAGATAATTTAAAAGGGCGCAGTATATGAAAAACGTTTCTTCCAGCCATTCTCCTCTCATATGTTATTAGTTCTTCTGCTCGACTAATTACAGCCTCGGTTTAAAATCCTTTCAATCCAAAGTTCCAAGTGCCATAAAATGTTAATAATTTCCGTCTTTTCCATAAATTTTCCCTTACTTGAATGTCCGTCTCTTCCCAGGTTATCCGGAAACCTCTCCCCCACATTCCTAATCATTTCCGTTCGGTTGGCGTTTGTGGAGGCGTCTAACTTTGTCTTACATGAACACCTCTATTTGAATTTTGTTATCATCTCCTCGCCTTTTTTTATTCTCGCTCATTACTGGTAAACAGTGATAATGGATTATTCCGGTTGGCTTCCTATTATATCCTTGACTATTTCAGGCGCAGGAGCTGTTCATGGCGGAATTGAACGCCTGCAATGAATGTGGCTTCACATCCAGTTGTATGGCAGAATTTACCAAACATATAGGTAAGTGGATACGGTACAAAAAACTGGGAGCTTTGAGTGGGGAGCGAGATACAGACACTTTTTGATCGGGAAATTCCTGGCCGCGGCTTCATAGCTTTTGTGCTCTAATTTTCTTGAAGGCTAACGACAGTTCCCTCGGATTGGATACAAGGAAAATCGAAAACGGGACTTTTCAAAGAGCGTCAGTCCGAAATCTTGTCATTTCACGGCCAAGCTTTTGAACTTAATTAATATCTGAATAGAAAACTCAAAAACAAGCGGCGCTTTTATTTTCTAATTGACAAAAACGTTAGTCTCTCTTCCATACTATTTGACCTCGAAAACTACTTGACAATGCGCTGCCGTGTCTTTCAAGTTAACACGAAAGCTAAGAAAGCTTTAAACTTCCTCAAATAACAGTATTTTTTTCCAGAACAACATGAAGAAGAGCAAAGATCCAGTGGTGAACTATCCCATTCCCAGGTTTTATCATTTCCGATTCTTAGAAATATGCCGGGTTTTCAGACAAATGAATGGACAGCAGATAGCAGCAGCACTAGTAGTAGTGACTCCTCATCCACACCGTCTCCCACTGGCTCGTTATCCGGCGATGACCAAAAGTTGACGATATCCTCTACTCCTCCTTTAGATTTGGATAGAAAATTAGATTTATTACAAGAACTTAGTGGTATTAAAGGTATCCCGATCTTTAAAAAAAGTATGAATCACTCAATTTCAGCATCAGAGGCAGGAGTCATTAAAGAATTGAACGGGAAATCGGCCAAGACGGTGCACGTGTGTCCCCATTGCAATTTCACAACGTATATGTCCCAGCATATGAAGAGCCATTTGGTACGTATTCTCCCAAAGAAGGATGCGCTGCACTGTTTCCCAGATCCGCGCAAATAAGGAAAGGAGCGCCGAGCGGAGCCCCGCAAATACAGAGCGGCGGAGCCCTAACCTAGAGGCGCCTGTTGACCTAGCCAAGTGTTGACCGGCGCGGTCAGCGGCAGCCACTCCGGAAATTCCGTCAAAGCAAGCACACACGTCATATAAGCCTAAGTTAGGGGGAGATGGTACGGTAGAGAATTGGTGAAGAATTCTGAAAAGGAAGAGAATCGCGTTTCATATCTTCCCCCGGCTCGGATAGCTTTTCCAAATCATCAGACGGGAAAATTGTTCAAACCAATCTATTCCTGGTCAATTGAGGAAGATGGTTCCCACGCAATAGATAAAAGCTCTCCTTTTCGCCTTTTCCACCCTACTGTTTTGCTCCGACGTCAGAAAACTTCTTTCCATTGCAATTATCCATCCGGCAGTCGTTCATTGTCTATCCCTTTTCTATATAATCACTAGGCGAATTAGACATTTTGCCTTGAGGCAGACATAGACGATGAACGCATCGGCCGGAACTCGACAAAAGTTCCTGATGCACAGCTCCTTTGTCTGGTTTCCTGAGGTATGTTTCACACTCCTTGTCTCCCCTTGTATGTCACCCCATAAAATACGGGAATATGATGTCACAGACACACAAAAATGTTACCCTCAGGGTCGAAGAAGGGGAAATGCTTGCTGGGGAAAGCGCGCCATTTTATCAGGATCCAACAAGCTTCCTGATCTTTTGCCCGAACCTGATCAATTCCTACTAGGGATTATCACTTTCTTTGCCGTTTAAAATTGGGGGGAAAATCTATCTTGTTCCACCTAATTGTTCAAATTTTCAGGAGGCTCACGAACGGCACCAAGGCCAGATGTATCAGTGCGATATCTGTCACATGCAGTTCAGTCAAAAAGTGAGTAAAAAAGTTGTGAAAAAATTGTCTGGAACAGGAGAAATAGCCTTGACGTTTGTGAGATAAAGTTTGTCAAATTGACAGGTAGATTTATTGAGTTCAATGGACATTTTTCCGATTTTTATCATTTCTCAACATTATTTTTGAGTCTTCCCCAAGGCATTAAAGATGCAGGAACCTGTAAAACCTTCTCCCTTTCAGGCCAATATGCATCGACATCGAATGCGACACAGTGGAGTCAAGCCGTATGAATGTCGATACTGTAAAAAGCGTTTTTTCCGAAAGGATCAGGTTTGTCACAGACCTTTGTCCTTAAACCTCTGGGCATAAACTGGGCAACTGGTTCTAGATGCTTGAACCCTATTGAGTAGTGGCTGATTTTTTGTGGATGGCATTGATCGAAGGGCAATAGCTTCTCAAAACGAGCTATCTGGTTTTGTCTGTCTTCTCTTCTTTTTCCTCTCTTCTCACCCGGGTCTTACAAGGCCACAAAACGCAGATGAAAGAGCGATATCCATTGCCGAAAGTCTTTCCGGGAAATGCGGCAAGGTCGAGGGGAGAAAGAAGAAGAGAGAGAGGGGTGCTTTCACCCCGGCGCGAAATTGCGCAACAAAGGCCTTGACGTTTTCTTTACGCGTAAGAACCAGCAGTTTTGACCCCGAAAAGCGAAAAAGACAACATTCCCAGTATGGCAGCTGGTTGACAGGAAGTCTGCCAGGGATCGACAAGAAAAACAAAATAAATTTTCAGATGCAAGAACATTCTATGACTCATATCAAAACGGGTGCCGATTTCGATTGTCCAGTTCAATTATGTAAAGCTCAATTTAGTCAACATTCTCAATTACGGTAAGTTTTAGACTTTATTAATCTCTTGAATAACGAAAGATCTCTCCTCCGTCCGTAGTAATTGAATATTTCACCTGGCAGGAGAAATCGGTCGAGAACAAAGTTGATAAGGGGGAGACAACATACAAAATCAGATTGATGATTGATGTTGAAAAATAACTGAAACATTTACAGGTCTCATTTGGATGAACAACATTCCATTACTCCCGCTTCTCCGGCCAGCTGTAAACGATGTTCACTCTTGTTTGCCAATTCAAGGCGGCTATTGCTCCACTATCAGACGAGGCATGATGAAAACGATGTAAGCATGGGGGTGATAATTATAATGACTGGCGTTATCTTTCATAAAATGACATTTCCTCTCTAGTTTCAAAAAAACCAAATCATTTTCAGATTACTGATCCAGAATCACCAGCTGCTAAGGAACTCCAAGATCTTCCCAAAGCCAAAAGAGCGCGTCTGGATTTCTCCCCCTCTCCTTTCAATATTCAAAAGCAATTGGAACAATTGGCTAACGGTGATCATGCTAGCCCAATAGAGAGGATAGACAATCCCATCATTGTGAGCCAGCCATTTCCTCGGGAGAAATGCCCAATATTTCAGCCAGCTCCTATTTACCCTCAACTAAGCAGTGAAGATCTCCTAATGATGTGTCTAACTAATAATTCTTTAACTCATCCAGCTCTCTTAGCAGCTGTATGTTACATTTACTATTAGGAATAATTATCTTTATAGAGCAAAATGCAACTCAACGCTAATTTGAGAATGTGGGCAGAACAATTGGGCACAGTTTCACAGCTAAATGGCATGGCCACGCCGATTGTACCAGAGGAGGAAGAAGCTCACACGCCGTCGCTGGATAGCGGAAGCAGCAATGTTGATGTTGTGGACGAGTCCTCTTCTTCAAACATTACGCCAATTGTTGGGAATGGAGTGAAGCCAAATACAGTGAGTTACAGCATTTTAGGTGATGGTTTAAAATAGACGGAGACATGACAAAAATATTTACTTTCGAGAGTAGAAAAAATGTTGCCACATTGCGGGCAGACAGCCGCAACTGTCGGAAATAGCGAGATCTCATCTTATTTTTTTACAGGAATGCTCACATTGCGGTATTGTTTTCCACGACGAGACCATGTACATCATGCACAAAGGCCTACACACGGATGAAGATCCCTTCAGGTACCTAATAGTTTAAAAGTACAATAAAATTCAAATTTTAGATGCAATCTGTGTAAATTCCAATGCGGCGATAAGTACATGTTCAATACTCATGTCATCTTTGCAAGTCATTCGGCTTGAAAAGACATAGAAGAAACTCGACAATGTTTAAAGAGTAAGAAAAAGAATTATTCAAAAGATCTTATCCACGATGGGTCAAAATGATTTTATTAGAGTTGTTCTCCACATTTTTCCTCCCCCATTTCTGTACACATATTGTTTTCCAACCACTGATGATTTCTCACTACTGTTCTTTAATTTTGATACGTCATATGAATCCTTACAATAAGGGTATTTTTTTATATGAAATAAAGATTCGTGATAGAGTACAAGAAATGGAAAAAATGTGCAGGAAATCTTTTTCAGTGACTGTACGGGTCCGCACATTCGATAACCAGCATTGAATCGAAATGAAACTGAATACTACCCAATTTCTATGAACTATTCTGCTTACCAGAAGAGATTCTGAAGCTTGATCATTCTCTCAAAGGGAAGAACGAATTTGACATCACGGAAAAGCGGCTGTTGAGAGCTACGAGTCTAAGATTTTATGGAGTTCTCCAAAAGTGAGCAAAACGAACATTTCCCATTGATCCACTTGGCTCATGGTAGGCCGTAGCTAATCTACTGGATGCTCTCGACGTGATTGACAGTTCTGAGCCTCGTCACTAGCTTGGATCCCGAGGGATGCCCAGCTGTCTGACAGATATAGCGCGAACCCTCTCCCACTTATCATACTTCACCCAATCAGATGAGCTCTTCTAATTCTTTTCTTTTGCCGGTCCCTTGAATTCAAACTATTTTCCGTATTTGTAATGAGACAGACGTGGGAGGCATCGCCATAAATTCCGACGATTCTTATGTGTGAATATTCTCTCCGAGTCCTTAATCGACCAATAACTCGCCCTTTATTGGTCTTGCTCTCCATTTTCACAGTATTTAATTGGGAATCTAGCAATAAATTCCATTATTAACTTTTGAAAAAAAAACCATAAACATCGTGAAGATTATGTGCCCCTTCGTACCTTTTTCCGTCGACAGGTCCACCCGGCTCCCCGCTGTGACTTCGGTTGTCCTTCAAATGTTGCTACTTCCAAAAAAATTTTCTGTTTTTATCATTACCATCAGATCTTTATCTTGATTAATGGACGGTTGCACTGCGTTCCGTTCTCAGAAAAGTCCCAAAGAGCAATTTGTATGCAAAATTTACCACCCGATCATAATTGCGTAATGAGAAACGATGATGGATGGACAAGTAGAGTTGCGCAACAGTTTGCCTATCAGATGTTCGTGGTCGCATGGTTGTGCGTGTTGCGCGAGAGGCGACCTCGTTGTTCTAATATCCATCGTTTGCCGATTAGGGCCTCTCTCTGGATGGCATCGTAACCCTTTTCCGGTCGCACCTCATTTGGCTGTCGCGGGCTGTTCTTCTCCGTTCGTGACTAGTCCTCATTTTTCTTCATTTTCTAACAGTTAATAGGGTGTTCGATAAATCTCCCGTGGTTGTGTTCAATTAGCGTAGGGTCAGCTGCGAGGCATCGCTGATGGATGCACTGTTTTTACGAGCTCTGCAGCCCCGCAGTGGCATAAATCAAAAGTATGCCTCGATGTAACAAACGACAGCGCTTCGAAGAAAACCAGGATATATGTCGGCTATTTAGCTCGAGAAAAAGGGCTTCCTCCTTGTTTATGAGGTCGCTTTTTCTTGCTTTTTTGCTGTTTTCCATGTTCCTGGCACCAGCTGGTAACTTTTCTTCTTTTCCTTGATGGCGCGGTTTTCTACTATGCGGCTGCCAAGTACTTCTATCAGTTTCTTCCCTCACAGCTGGTCTCATCTCAATTGCTACTTTCCACAGTTTGTCACTTTTCTGGAATCCTTCCTAACTTTATTGTAATTTATCATACAGTAATCCAATTAACCTCCATAAATAGGGTCAATATCCGCCTATTAGCTGTCGCTAATCATGACTATTCTCTTTCCTAACCGCTCTGGTACCCTCCTCCTAAGCCTGTCTCCCTCCGACGCCATCGCTCTTTCCAGTGTCTCATCCTCAGCCATCAATCTTAAGAATGCAGTGCCGCGCACATTACAAGATCATTTTCTGGTCATTTAGTGTTTCCGCAAGAATTATGGCTACTACTGGCAACATTTTAGGCGCAAAAAGAGCAATTTGTCAAGCAGTTAGTCAGCAAAAAAATGGAAGGGGTTGGAACTGGCCGGCATCACTGGGGATATGCAAAAAAACGTGACAGATTGGAAGCGAGGGGGATGATGGTGGAACAGTCGGAATAAAATTTCAAGTTTTATGGGAATTCTGCCAAGAGATGTCTGATTTTGTCTAAAAATTCTGATTTTTGTCTTGTTTTTGTCCCTTTGATTGACAGGTAAAATCCTTCCCACGAGTTCCATCCATTACTTAATCCAAAGAGCCCATGTCGCAGCCATTGGAGCATGTAAATTCGGAGTGACAATGGTGTGATAAAGACTGCGATAGAGACTCCATGATGGATGACTGGATTTCCGCCTTACCGTTGTCACTCTTCCTCTAGTCAGTCTGGCGCTTGTTTAAATCTACTGGCCACCCTCACGTTCTTCATAAATTTTACTAAAGTCACAGGCCATGTAGTTCATAGAATTTACGACTCCCCTGGGGGAAACCTCCTCTGACGTTTTCGATTATTGCCTATGATGAACAACCAACACGCGCGTTATCTTGGTTCAAATCGTCTCCGGTGCTGTCTTTTCCAGAAGAATTTCAGCCATGCTCCGAATTTAGAGTTAGTTCCAGCTCTTTTATTCTTTTAACGCCCTTGAGGGACAGAATTTACTAATCTCAATGTCGTGTAAAGAGAGGACAATCCCGCCGGCTCAGATAACTCCAGCGCTCTCAATTAGCATCCCAATAACCCTAATACAGAGCACAAAGAGACCGCCTTTTCGATCCCTAACATATGCAGTCCACCCCTTTGATACTGATTTTATTATGCACATCTCGACCGGCGCCAGTCTACCGTATCCTCTCTCTTTTCTTGACTTCCCTCACTATAAATCTCATCTAACAAGAGCAGATAGGTTTAGGTGACTAATGGCTAATCCTTCCACAACAGGCGCTCCTTATTATTTTGCGACCTCTTCCTGCAACAGGTGGTCGACCGAGTATCAATGTGGTCAATGTGGTCTACCTCATTAGAAGACTTCTGTTATCCAGCTGTTAGAGTTTACCCGGTCACCGGGTCGGATGCATCATGTTCTGTCATCCTCCCTCATCCTATATCCGTATTATTACAGTCGTTGTAGTCGCTTTTTCTTTTCCTGTTGGGTGCATTACTTTTGGGAAAAGAGCAGGGTTAATTGTTTCTTTACTCTCTCCCCGTCATGGAGATTTAGTCATCTTGGCCGACAAAGTGACCGCTCGTTGCCAATGGGAATATCCAGGGCATGGTGCGGTAATTATAGAGGGCACTGTTGGTGGTTTCCGATATTTGGAGCAGTTATTTTTATTGAAGAAACTGACAAATTTCTGCCGAACATCCCCAGCCAATTTGCCCCCAGAATATTAGATTGTTGTCTTCTTCTCACTTTCAAAGATTTCCTGTCCATTTTCCCTCTCTTTTTTTGGGCATTTCCCGGAAGCTTGACTAATAATAATCTGCTCGTCTCTTTTTTCTCCTACTTAGTGGCACATGCTCCTCCATCAGGAGGCTGGATTGTGTACAAAATGGCTTAGGGCTGGTCGCTAGAAAACTGATAACGACTCCTGCTATCTATTCCGTTCTCACCCAATAAATCTTCTAACAGCAGCCATGTTTTTTATGGGACCATTTGGCTACCGCAGAAAATTTGATAATTTTTATGCCTAAATTCATCCAGCTTTCCTGGTTTTTTTCCCATCATTTAATATGACCTCTCTATCTTATCTTTATAATCGCATTTTCTTTCGATTTCCGGGATTGTTTACTTTTTTTAGGTATGTTACGCCTGTTTTTCTTGTTGTTAGGTACTGCAGCCACTGGTTGGGCTGTAATGGGTCATCCGCCGGGCATCAGTGAGTTCTATTCTTTTTAAAGAAGATGATATCTGGGGTAGAGCATGGGGGATATAGAGAAAGAGTAGCATACTGCTCTAATCAACCTCGTTTCAGACTATTTTGATGGCAATGATAACATGAACCAGTGCCACACAAGATTAGAGAGAAAGGTCACGGGTCAGTTTCCCACAAATTTAGGTAAACATGGCCAAATTATAGGTATGTCAGGGATTATCTACTCCCACTCCTTCTACGGAAGAGCTCCCTATAATGCCAGTAGGAACTGTTTCATGATGATTGTCGCCCCTGCTGGGTATCGAATCCGCCTCCGAGCCATTGAATTCGATGTGAATGGGCATATTTCCAACTGTGACAAGGACACTCTTCATGTTTTTGATCACGAGAGCACGTTGGATGTTAATCAGCCTTTAAGACATGCTTTGGATGATGTATCATCTCCCGGGCCTATTATCGGTTTGTCCTGCTTTTAACTCTAGTGGAGCCCTGATTCAGGTCAATTCTGCGGCAATGTTCTCAACAAAAGTGAGCTCAGCTCAAGTACACACAATGCCATGACCTTATGGTGGCATAGTAATCCAAATCTGCCGGCTAGTCATAGGGCGACAGGATTCAAACTGCTTTGGACCGCTTTTAGGGATTCTAAACAGACTGGTCAGTGTTTTTCTATATCGAAAATGTTTGTGTTTAGGTCCTTGCTCAGCTAGCCGGGAGTTCAAATGCGGGGATGGTGACTGTGTGCCGATAGAGCTCGCGTGTGACCGCTATGCGGATTGTCGAGATGATTCGGATCTTTCTCCTAAAACCCGAAAAGCAGCTCAGTGTGAAAGTAATCCTCCTTTTGAATTATTCTGATTGACATTTTTAGATGTAGATTTGGATCCTATTATCAGCCTGACGGGCGCATGGATTCTAGCATTCTCTGCTGGAATTGTCATAACTTGTCTCTGCTGCTGTGCAGCAATCCTCGTCTGCTGCAAGAATTGTCGAGACCACACAAAGAAAGCCCCTATAAAAGATGTGGAATCAGTGCACAGACCGCCTAATCCGCCCCAATTTTATCCACCATCTCCGCCGAAGATACCACCGCCTAGTACTGTCTCAGCCTACACGCCTAGACGGCAGCTACACTTGTGAGTTTTTTGCTGCATGACAATGGCCATAAATGCCTTGATATGAGGTAAAAACGACCTCGTCCCAGAAGGGGAGATATCAGTCCTCGTTTTGTTTACAAGGGGTTCAAATAGATAAAAACAGCAGTTCCGCACCAGTTCATAATCAGGGCGTTTTTCAGTAGACACGAGAATTGGCATTTATTTTGATTGACACCTCCTCCTTTTTGGCTGGTCCCCATTCCCGCCTTAATTTCCAGGCAATAATTTACCCCCACGCTGTGTTATTAATCCAAATTCGACAAAAACAAGACCAAATGTTCATTTTTCAGCGAACATCCGCCAGCGACACATGATGGCTATCGAACTGTTCGAATGGCCAACGAGTACGGCAGTCCAATCGACTGTCAACAAAACGAGTACACCTACGTGAGGAATGAAGTTCATCGGAACCTTATCTGACTCTTTTCATTTTTAAACTTTGTCTCTTCTCAAAAGTGTCATATTTCGAGATTCCCCCCTTTTCTTCCATTTTTCTTTCTGTGACTAGTATCCGGTTTTTTGCCTTACAGCTCTTGCCACAGGGTTTGTTGTACAGTCCCCGAAGTTTCCCCCTTTCCCAAAATTGTCTTACGAGCTTTGTCGTATTTTTTGTGAGATCTCTCCGTGAACTTTTGTTGTTTACCAGAGCGGGTTATAATAAAGTTTATTAAAGAAAACAGAAACGAATACAAAGTAATGCTAACCCTTGGGGTGAAGAGAGATGGTAACGATAGAAAAGTACACATAAATACACGGGAAATAGGCAAAAAGCAGGTAAACTGGATAGCAAGAAAAGCAGAATTACATGCATAAATTATATGCTAGACGTCTTGTGGTTGTTGATTCATAATCTTCGTTCCAGCATCGTAGGATATTTGGGGGTCGTGGCTGGTCGAAGGCACAGGGTCGCCGGGAAGCGTACTGGCTGAAATTAATTGTATACTGTAGTCGGAAATAAAATCAAGGCCGTAAAAGTGTTGTAAAACCTACCAGGCCAAGTGTTTATTGGATTTTTGTAGAGCTTCTCAATCGGTTGGATGTCAGCATTGTGGAGTCCCATGCTCATTGCTTGTGTATTTCGATAATAAGCCTCGACGACTTGTTGGACTTCACGATGTAACTTCATCAAGTCCTCGGCGCTTGTTGGAGGAATTCGGTTTTTCTCTTCCTGAGCAGTTGTTACAGTCTCTGCCGATGTCCTTGCAACTTCTTGAGAAAGTCGAATTGCTTCTGCTTCTACACGTCGATTGGCTTCTTCTCCTTCACGAGCTGCTTCTTCAATTCGCCTTTGATCTTCAGCTTCAAGAGTTTGGCCGTCCTCGCTCTGCTCTTGATTTTCAGCTTCAAGCCGGGCTTCTTCTTCCCGCTTCAGGCGTCTTTCTTCTTGGCGCTCCAATCGTTCTCGCCAACGTTTCTCCTTGGCAGCGCGGCGAACTTCCTCCTTAATTCGATAAGCCGCTTCAGCTGAAAATTTCAAATTAGCACAAATAAAATTGGGAATCACTTACTGTGGTCATTTTTCATCTCCTCGATGTAGATCGGGTCAAACTTGTAGGATTGGCTGTTAGGAGATTCGGGGCTGTCCCTTTCTGGAGAAGAATTTCGTTGAGATCCGTGGGCACGACGGTGTGGGGGCACAGGAGGAGCATATTCTTTCTGCTGATCATAAACTCCTAACTGATGCTCAAAGGGCGGATAGTCCTTAGGCGGAGGAGGTGGAGGCTGCTTGAGGATGTCGATGATTGAAGGCGAAGTCGAAGGAGCTGGTTCCTGAGCAGGTTCCATGGCATATTGGTAAATTTCAGTGGGATTTTGCATAATTGGTTCAGCAGTGCCCGGAAATATAATGACCGGCGAGCTATTGGGTGAACGTGGGCAAAAAAGCGAAGAGCACTGCGGTGTCGTCGCACGTGGTGATGTTCTAGGAGGAGGCGTGGCTGGATGAACAGGGCTGTAGCCATTCGGATTGTCTTTGAAATGGTCAATTTGGTCTGAACATGTTACAATTTATGAATGAACGCGTTGATAAAAACTGACAGTTAAGCCAGACCCAAACTTTCTGGCAGGCTTCCGTCTCGTATGTTTGTAAAGGTTGTTGGGAGCTCATTGTAATTGAACCAAATTCTGGAAAATAATTGGAAATTAACAAATATTTTAACTATGCAAAGGAGAAGAAACCGAGAGGGTCAAGGAAATGTTTTGCCAGACGACACGACCTAATTTAACTGCGAAGCAAACAACTGATCGCGATATACCGAGGAGAAAATTGAAACTTATAAAAGCTGAGCAAAAACGATTTAAGGAAAACCAGTAAGCCCTCGGTTTACAGGCGCAATTGTTGCAATTATTGAGTCATTTTAGAAGCAAACAAACTGGGCAGAATGAGTCATTTTGGCGAGACTTTTATTCGAAGCCAGACAATTTTCTGTCTCGGCGACAACTGATACCTCAATCGGAGGCCGAGCTATCTGGCATCTTTTTTCGTTGGGACCTTTCCTCGCGAGAGGCTATAAAACATATAGAGGACAGAGTTTATAATATGTACACAGGAAAGAGAGAAGAATAAATGACGGAAAAATAGGACTCGCTATGCTCGCATGTGGACTATAAAAGAATTGGTGGCATTTCTCCCCCTTGAACGGCATTTTGTTTTGCGGGGTGACATTACACCATTCAACGCCATGTGCGGTACAGATTTTTTTCGTTGTTTTTCTTTTACAAGAAAAGGAGGAGAACGTAGGCATTTTTCGATCGGAAACAAAATTGCAAACTACAAAGAGGTTGCCCGCTTTTTTTTAGTTAAAGAAAAATATGATTTTCAACTTCTCTCAATTACGCCCTACCCCCGACAGTTTCAAAGGCTGGCAGTGCCTGTCAGAATGATGATTCTTTTCATCAAACCGCTTATATCGAAAACAACAAAAAAAGAACGAGAGAGCAGGGGGAATTAGTATGTAGATGTTCAAAATTAATTAGTCTCTGGTCCAATATGAAGATTGAAAATGGATGAAACGAACAGGGAATGAGTACAATAACATGCAAGGGCCATTTAACAGTACGGAAAAAGAAGATACAATCGCCTATTGGAATGAGGTGCCCTTGTCCTAGCTTCGCACCCCAGGGGCGATTAGACGCTCGCGACGGATTGGATCAGCGCCGAAGAAATGGAAAACAGAAAGTGAAATCGCCCTGTAAAATGCATGGCAAATGAAGGAGAGAGCGAGGGAAAGAAGAAGCGATCAAAAGAAAAAGGCCGACACGAAATTATGATCATACATAAATCAAACCACGTTTATTGGTTTCGCCAAAGGGAGTAGAAGCTATTAACGAGGGGTGAGGGGGAGGGTGTACTCCTCCCTTTCTGATCTTCTGGTAACTTCTATAGAATTTATGATATTTCCGGAAAAAGAAATGTCCCATATAAACTGTCTCGCAGTAATAACAGCTTACTTATGAATGAGAAACTGTTTATAGTTCCGGGACAGAGGGGCGACTGCGACATAAGAACAGGAATCATCCCGGCAGCAGGGGTATCATCTTGCTTGCATCGAATCATGCCACTGGTCAAAGCACAAATTTTTTTAAAAAAGAATTCACATGACGAGCGTTATACTGTACGCTGTCAGAATTTCAAATAAAAGCCCAACAAAAGTTGGAAAACATTGGCCTGGTCAACAACGAACCGCGAGATCCAAGAACAACAATAATATGATTTTGACCATTTCCCGCCAAAATGCTTATCGAAAGTGCGAGCGGACTTGTATTTTGTGGAAAGCGGATATTTACCTGATCATGACGTTATTTACCGCAGTACATTTGTATATTTTTGCGCAAAAACAAGTGCGAATAGTTATTTTTAATCCCATCTGACGACGTCAATTTCCTCCCCCATTTAACGGAAAACGACTGAATTTTCTGCTACAGAGTATTTCCTTTTGATGTTTAAATCAGCAAAAAGTGAATAGGAGAACATAACGTGTGGTTCGGGCAGAAGGAAAGATAAGGCGATAGGGGTGGAGGAGGTAACAGCTCTTTTTTCTTGGTAAATGGCCTTCAAAAAGGAACATATGATCTCTCCTCCCTCCCTCTGGAAATGCCATGCATAATGAAAGTCCCAAGGGGGCAGAGCGCTCTCCTTCTCGTTTTTGTTGCTAATGGGATTAAGCGAAGAGGAGGAGGAAAAGAGCAAAAGAAACGAACACTTTCCATTTTATGGCAAGGAATTTCAGCCTTCCGGAAGGGTCATTTAAAGGGGAAAGGAAGGGAATAACGATGACAGCCCCCTTCTCTATAAACTAGATTCTTTGATTTTTGCTGTCGTGCGAAAAAGCCGCACTCTCTCTGTGCTAAATATTCTCTTACTAATGCGCTGAGCTTTAGCGAGATATTTTGCCAATTGAAAAACATATCTATGCCCTAGGGCAAACCGAGAGGGTGCATTAAGTTAAACGGGAAATGGAGTCATAAGAGAGAGAAAGACGGGAGAAAAGCTGGCGGCCAAAAACTTTTTTCGCCCCTCTCTCTCACTCTGTCCACTTTATTCACGTGAAGAGCCAGGGCAGACATTTGTCACGTGTGGGGTGTACCGCGGTCCATTTTACTTACCATCGAGGTATCAACATTCTTAGAATTTAAAAAGGAAAATGGATCGGAGATTAAACAGGTTCAGGAATTCATCGTCAACGTTTACCAACTGACCAGAAAAAAACTGGAGAGAGCGGGAGAGGAAGAGGGTCTCACATGCACGTCATCCCCCCGCAGAGGTTCATAAAACCAGAGGGAGAGGAAAGATATCTAAAGAGTAAGAGGGACTTATAACGGTAGAAAATAGAGAGATCACTTTTTGGAAACGATGAGAACGGCCGGGGCGGAAATAGGCAGAGAGAGCGAGAGAGAGCAAGGTGCCTCTCGTGTTTATTGCGGAAATAATGGACAAGTTAGTAGAAACTTGTGAACTTTGGTGGGAAAAGTTGGACAAACTTGATTCAGTTATGGAAAGGGAAACGCGTAGTCTAAGAGCTTCTCGTCTTTTAACTAGACATGACTCCTATCAGCAAATTAACACTTGTTACAAATAATCCCTTCGTTGAAAAAGCAATCAAGTATCTCATTTAAATTCGTATTCATTGAGGCATATTAAACAAAAAAAGAAGAGAAAGAGAGGACAAACTTCATAGAAAGTACCCTCAATTCCAATGAAAATGTGATTTATTCACATTCCACCACCCTCTCTTTTTCTAGTAGCCCCACAAATATGGAATTACATTTGCGGGCATGTTATAAAAGTGAGTGAGGATAATCACCTGCAGAGCAAGAAGAAGATCACGAGGCGGGAACAGCTCGGAAAAGTGTTCGTAATGAGAGAAAAGAGAAAAGACAAGCGGTCATTGCCTATTACACCATGTCGGGTGTTCGTTTCGCCATAAATAATGACTCTCATGATCATTTGAAAAGTAACACGGACACGGCGTTTTAGCGGGAAAATTGAGGGACTTTGAGTATTTGCAGGCATTAGCCCAAGAGTATTCCATTTGGTAATGTGAGAGCCGTCCTTCAAAAATAGCTGCTGGATGAGAATAGTGCGAGGAGGTGCGTAATTAACAGACACTCAGTCAGATTGGAGGAATCCCAGACAATAAAACTTTTGCAGAGAAAATTAAAGGTCTACATAATTTATCTGTTATTGGAAACTTAATACTTAACCAAAAACATGCTGAGCTAATCTTTGAGCTATGTAAGGTCTGGAGGGCTCTAAACGAGCGCCTCCCTTGAGCTCTAAAATTGTCTTTTTTTTATTTCAAGGCAAGCTATTAAAAAACTAAAATGACTCTCGCATGCTGTCGAGAGAGAGAGAGACCGAACGTCATCTAATTTCAGATCCACCCTCTATAAATCAGCTCCATTTAAGAAATGGCCGAACGTTTTGGGGGAATAGTGTAGGCTGATACGCCATCTACGCAGAGAACACGTGTGTGCACTGAGGAAAACCTAAGCAGGATGAAAAATATCCATCAGATAATTGTCGGCAGTTATTTTGCCTGCTAATCAACGGATAGCCCCCATTCTACAAACCTTGTTTATGTCCTTCTATAAAGGATTAGCTTTCCGGTGCCAGCCGAAAATAACTTGATTCGTGTACTCTTTTTACTTGTCTCTATCGTCTATTTTTCTGAGCAAATGATCAAAGATGGCGTGCACGAGGTGTCATCCTCAGGAACAGGCCATTAGCACGAAAAGACACTAAAAAGGGTAATGCAGCGGAGTGACTTCCTTGTCTGATAATGGCATGTCAGTATAGAACATTCATAGAAGACATCTGTCTTTTGCGAACGCTACGTGAAAAGGGAAGAAATTTAATTTTTACGGGTCAATGGCCGCCAACGCCAGGAATTTTGTAGGATAATTAAGCGGAAAAATCCTTGGTTGGCAAGAGATCTTTTTACTCCCCGGAAGGGGTAACACGTCTGTTTACTTATGTCACGGAGAGGAAGAAAAAAAGAAGATCTAGGGGGCTATTTACTTGGGCCTCAAGAAATGTGGGACAACATCCATCCAAAGTTCAAGAATTGTCTATTCCAACCAAACAAGGAAATCAGCCGAACGAGGGTAATGAGATGGCGATGTGTTCATCAGGGGAATGAGACAATGAAAAAAAGACAGCTCAGGGAACTCCGGCCACATAAACATTAAAAATTAATTGGCAAGGCTGCTTGAATTTGCAAATATGTTGAGGAAAAGGCGGGAGAGAGATCAGGAACTATGGGAAAACAGAGGTTAGGGGATCGAGCAAACAGGCGGGATACTTTGACGAGGGAGAGAGCTGTCAAAGGCTGCTGACAACATCAACAGAGCAATAATCAGTAAAGTAGGCTCGAAATATGAACGCATTGTGAACGGGGATAACTATACACGGCTCAACACTGGGTTATGTCACAATTTACAATGACGCAACTCTACGAAACTGATCAGCCCGCGTGTTTGAGGGTGCGCCGTCCTCTCTGACCTACAATTCGTCGACTTTATGGTCTAGGCACCCTGGGGATTTTGGTTTTGCTTGTGGTAAATTGAGGGAAAATTACAATAAATCATAACGCAACATGATTCATATCAGCTTTCCTGAAAGAGGAGTTCAGTTTTTCTCTAATTACCATCCAGTCCAGTTTTTATGGAATTTGACTCGATTCGTCATAGTCTGGCAGGCAGAAATGAAGACGGATGCCGGGATTGCAAGGCAACTCTTTTCTGAGGGACGCTGACATTCCATCCAAAGCCCAGGATAATTATTACCGGAGTATCCGTAGCAACCGCTGGTCTTCCCTCTAAAACAAAGGCAATGCCCGGCATAGTCTCCCTATTTTGGAGGAAAGGACAGTCTGGGAAAATAACCTTGTTTTGCAGATTCTGCAAAACTTTTCTTTTCTACCAAGTTCAGCAGCTTTTGGGAAAATTTTTTCTTTGCAAAAAAGCTCGGGTTTTACTTTGTGTCTTGTTCCTCAGTCGCGTTTCCTCTCGTATTTTTCCCGTCGCGACCAAACATCGCTATTAGGTGTCTGGACTGATTGCACAACGCGAGGAAATACCCTCTTTAAAAATCGGCAATGGCAATCAATTATTTCACTTAGAGATTGCTTCGCTTCTCTCTCAAAATTTTACCTGTTAGGTGGAGCAATTTTACTGTTATAATCAGTTACTGTTCAAAAAGTTTTCTCGTTTAAAGTCACTATTTTTCGATTATTTTTCAAATATCTATTTATCTGCTGTTCCATTTAAATTTTTTGTAGTTATAACTAATTTTATAGGAAAAAAATGACCAAGAAGAAAGGAAATATCCTTGTTTTGAACCCAACTCACGGACATAGCCATGTACGTTTTGTCGGAAGCGTAGCTGACATGTTAGCAAATGACGGACATAACGTGGTATGTTTTTCTCCTTAGTTTTTATTATTACTACCTCTAGACAGTGCTTTCACCAATCTGGGATGAGTCTGTTTCCCCTTACGGCACGTCTAATCTAGAAATTACCAAAATAAAATACGTATCATCGGATCTCACTAAGTTTTTAGGATCTCTTGAGTAGGTTTTACAATTTTCAATTATTTTCTGGGTTTTAGTATGAAAAAGCCTTCGTTTTGGGATCTTCCCGAGCATACAGAAAGGACTATCCGCCTGGATGAAATGAAAGGATTTCAAGAAGCATTTGAGCTCCAATATAAGGGAATGATCGAGGACGAAGAATTGATGAAAAGTTTGCGAGCCTCGAAATTTGATCTGGCTGTTGTCGAATATTTCGAACTGGGCGCCCTTGGATTTTTTGAACTACTCGGCATAAAATCGACGATCAGCGTTGCATCTCTAGGAATTCATACAATTCATTATAAAATTATGGGTATGCCATATTTTACGAGTTTTATTCCCGGTGAGCATTTCTTAAATTCTTCCAGCTACCCATTAATTAGGATATATTACAACTTATGGTCCAGAGATGTCTTTTTGGGAAAGATTCAGTAATTGGAAGACAAATCGAGATTTTGAGAAATATCATGAGCCGTATGTTGCTCGACTTGAGAATATATTTCGACGATTTAAACCAAACATGCTGAGTTTGGAGCAGCTGGCTGTGGTAAATCTTTTCCCATTTTTTCATTAGAAATATTTAGGAAAGAACCGGGTTAATTTTATCAAATGTCAATGAGTTTACGGAATCTCCGAAGCCCAGAACCAACATGATCCATTACATTGGAGGAATAAATGTGCAAACTCCTAAGCCATTAGAACCTGAGATCGAGAAGATTCTCAAAAAACGACCGTCCGCTGTCTTTTTCTCTTTTGGAACCTACCTGAAATCTTGTCAAATGCCCCAGAAATTGAAATTACGTGAGGCTTCCATGTTATTATCACTAAGTTTTCTCAGAACTTCTTGAGGCTTTCGCCGCTTTCCCGGACGTAACATTTTTATGGAAATACGAAGAACAAGAAGATAATGCAACTCCCTTTGAGAAATATCCCAACGTTGTGCCAAAGCCATGGTGGCCACAGTCCGATTTACTGGCAGACGATCGTGTGAAGGCTTTCATAACCCATGGTGGAATGAATTCTATGCTGGAAGTAGTCATTCGAGGAAAACCGACTATTACTGTTCCCCTTTTCGGAGATCAATATGTCAATGTAAAAGCCGCAGTAAATTATGGCCTGTCGGTTATGATAAAAAGGACGGAATTATCGAAGAATACTATGATTGCTGCTCTGCACAAAGTATTGGACAAGGACAAGTAGGCGTTCCCTTCTTTTTGATCTCTTCCTTTCAGTGAAATCGCCAAGACAACTAAAATGGCTTCAGTTATTTTGGACGGAAGAGGTGACCAATATAGACAAGAAGCTCTCCGTCGAGTGGGACATTTACTTGAATACGGTCCAATGAAGCATCACCGTCTTCCGACGCAACATCTAAACTTCTTCCAATTTTGCGGTTTCGATGTTTATCTTTTCCTCCTTTCTATTCCTATTCTGATCTCTTTACTTATATTCAATGTGTGTAAGGTTATTGACCTAACACTTTAAAAAGTTAACAGGATTGACAAAACGTTGTGATATCTCATATTGAGTCCTAAAATAAAAAGATATATGTTTCGCCTTTTTATATTTTCTTCATCTTCCTGTCGGTACAAAAGACTACGCGTCAAAAGCCATTGATTTCAGAACTCCCATGACTTTTCAAGATCCGGCTTTCTGTCATCCATATATATAACCTTGTTATATTTTTATTGAGTACTTGATGGGGATGGGCTGGGTCTGTTTCATCATCAGTGAATTTCCTACATTGTGGCCGTTTATCTTCTCGTTGGAATCGTATACCGCAGCCGCTGACTATTTTCCACGACGTGGCATTGCCAAAATCTTCTCGAAGGATACATCTATACACGTGGAATCGATCAATATCTTGCTAGAAAGCAGATATTTCTTAGTGGAGCATTGCAGATATCTGACCGATCGTGCTCACCGACGTGCTTTTTTTCCTATTCTTCTGCCATTATCTTGTTGCTACTTTCGTCGCCTGATTTTTTTTCTTCAAAAAAGTGCAAGCTAGCTATATTTGCCATGCAATTCCCCATAGTTCAACGGCAGCACCAACCTGACCATCTCCTGATTAGCTGGGTGTATTCTTCATGAACCGCAATGTAAACAATTCCTTTCACTTTTGCTGAGGCAGCAGTTCCTTTGTGATAATAAAAAATGCTGAGCCGACATGTCGTCGGGAAGGTTCTGATCATCGGAGAGAAAGAGAAGTCCATGGCTCGCTCTTTTTCTACGAACGTTGATAAAGAAATGGTTTGTTTGTTTCAAGGACATTCTGGAAAAGGACATTCAAAGCAGCATGGGCTCATTGATAACGGAGACGATTTTATTCAGTTCCTGACTGGTTGACGGAGACAAGTATTATCAGAGGAAAAGGTTTTCTTTGTTAGGTGGAATAATAGAGTAAAACTGCGTATGAGGAAAAAGTTTTTAAAAAGAAGGACAGTTGAAAGGAAGAAAAACTATGGAAAAAAGCGTATTTTCAAGGAAAATCGCTGATTATGAAGATGCGATCTCCACATTTCCTACGTGAATTTTGTGCTCGAAGAACGAAGGACGTTGGCGCCAATTTGACCTAAGCGCCGCGCATGACTAATACGCCCAAAATTCAGTTAATTAAACGTAAAACGGAAGCATAAACAAAAACAAACGTTGTATTTGTTACTCTTATAGTCCAAATTGGCTTTTCCTCTAAAATTTTGTGCCAATGACGGTCACTCTTTACTCCACCCTGTCACGTTTTGCCAGATTCCAGCTTGAAGAGCCTGATAAGCCACATCACGAGTCTACTCCACGTCCATTATTTTGACTGACTTCAGATCCACAACGCCCTTTATTTTTAGTGGAATTTGTCCTCAGTCCAGTCGTTTTGTCTGCTCTTTGTGTGCCCAAAGGGGTTTCCTCAGAAAATTCTGGGCTTCAACGAAATCGAGAGCCGATAGATAAGAAGTTGATGTGGGAAGAGTTCGCAATCAGACATGGACAAGCACTCGAACCCCCGCAGTCGTCAGTATCCGTTCGATCAGCCTCCAGCTAAGGTGAGTTGCTACAATTCTATGAGATGGAAGGGAGTCCTTAAGCAAGATCATCCTCTCTAGCATCCCTTTCTTCCAAAAAGTTAGCTGTGACTTAGAAGCAGTTCTACTTTTTATTCCAGACATCCAATTCAACTCCTCCTTTCAGAAAGCCAAGCTCACTGAGATGTCTCCCCTTCCTGCTGAACTCTACTTGGCCATCCTCGAAAATCTCCCTGGCTCCGACTTCAAATCCGCTCGACTTGTATCCAAACAGGTGAGTACATTTCCACTAAAAGTTTGCACCCACAATTCTTGGGGAAAACCCTACTATTTTCAACGAAATAGGTCGTCACGATAAGGCCATGCCACTTTCACGTTGAGGACGGGGAAAGACCTTCTCTGAGCTATAAGCTGACGGAATTAGAGAAACTTATTTTTTTCAGTTCAATGGCCTGATAACAAGATATGGAAGAAATAGAAACAGGGAAAAGTTCAATGTCACCATCAAAGGATCTGAGCAAGGAATTGTCATCGAACACAACATGAAAGGAAAAGTCAACACGGAATCTGAGGTTGGTATGCCTACCATACGGCTATTATTGTCCGATTTTCAACGAATTCTCCATTATTCTTGACCATTTCCTTATCTTGAATGAACAGCAGTAAGAGGAAGGCTAATCTCCTAAAAAGCTGTTATCTAGGACAAGGGAAAGCATAAACAGTTTCGAAGAAAGTTGCGAAAAAGTGGTGTGGTGGCGGAGAGCATAGAACAGGGAATGTTCTTTAAACCAATTCATTTTCAGAGGATTGACAGCTTCGATTTCAATCGATGGACTTTTGTCGAGATTTCTTCCTTGGAACTGAAGAATCTCCAATCCTCTTCTGACACTCTCAGTGCCCTCGAAGTCTTCTATGATTTTTTGGAATATTACAGACAATTCCACATTAGGTGAGTTGGAAAAAAAGACAGACAGTCGTCATTATCTTCTGTTTTGGTTTCACTCAGTGCCAGGTGCCAGGGTGAAAGTGCCATAGTCCGATAAGCAGGAGATGATCATTGAGTTTCAGGACCATCAATTTGGTGAACTTGAACTTGGACAACGTCTTTAAACCAATCTTGGAAAAAATTATCAACTTGTCACTTCCAACATGCCAGGTTTCTGCGGCAATCTAAAAAATAATATGGGATATTTTATAGGAATTCTTCTTGAAAGACAGCACCCTGCCCGTTTCCTTGTCCGAAGTCCAAATTGAGAGTTCCAAGTTCGAGCACTTTCGATGGCTCGACAGTCCATCAAGCATTCCCAGTGATAAGCTCATCAAAAAATTCACTAAGGAAATGGCCAAGGCGGAAGGTGGAAAGAACTTTCATGTTGAGCTGAGCTCAATTTCCGTAGAAACAGTTCTGGACTTTACTGAGGTAATCGCCGTCAAAGGCCTACGTAATTTCATCGTTTCAGGCATGGCTTACTATGAAATCCGTCCCTTTCTTTAATTTCACTTTCACAAATTGTGACGAACTGTGGAAGCAACAGTTCCTCTGGGAATGTGCTAAACGCCAATTGTCCCACTATTGTCTAGAATTCCAGTCGAAAGCCCATCCCTTAGCTCACATTAAAATGTGCTACAATGAAAGCACAAAAACTTTTAGAATGTGGCCAATTTTTGATGTCCCTGCCAAAGTTAGCAGTCAAATTTATTGTTCCGCTAGATATTTTAGAGATTTTTAGATTAACATAGATTAATCATACTATCAAAATAGCGTGTTCTTATTAAAACCGGTTTCGTACTATGCTCAATGATAATTATCATATTGTTCTCTTGAAAAGCATAAATAAAATATCGTATCCAATGCTTTATTTGGGGTTACTTGTCATCAGCGCTCCGTTTTCGATGGATACTTGCACCAGCGATCGACAAATCCGTCTTTTCCATTTGCTTTGTGGCATTTTCCTCCAGGCTTTTTGATGCAATCCTTGTCAGACCAGCATTTTTTTCCTTTTTCAGTTTTATGACAAGTTACAGTTACAAATAGCATGAAAATCTGGGAGGTTGGTGTATAAAAAAAGCCTCAGAACGCTTACCACGTAGACGAGGAAGAGCTTCATGTTGAAATGGCTGTTAGAAGCGGCCGACAGTCTTTTAATAAGCTCGCTTTTCTTCTCTCTGGTTCGTGAGAGCAACAGACATAATGTTTCATTGTGCGGAGACGTCTGGACAAAAAAACGACACAAAACATCAAGTTAGAAAGCAAAACCACTTCATCTTACCTGGACAATAACGGAAAACCAAAATCTTTAATTTTCGGTGAAATTTCAGCATTTTTCAGATCAGAAAACTGGGAAGGTATTTTGCAGAAACTGCTAAAACCATTTATCTTCTCAGCATCCATAATTACTCCTTACCCATCTGGCAAACCTCCGCAGTGCATGCTAATCCATTGCGCTACCAGACAGCGAAGCACGTCTTCTTGCTGTCATTTGCCGATTGTTCCGTGTTTACATCACAGCAACTTGAAATAGAAAAAAAGAAGGTCCAGATAAGTTTATTTATACTTAAATAGTCCACAGATTATGTTTAATAGATATCACAAAAACCCAATGACTAAACAGAATTGACTACTATGTTTAGCAGAGATCACAGTGAAAATCACCGGTTTTCAGATGGTAGCATCATTGATGACAACAGCGGGGATATTATAATAGACCGTCTTGGAAATTTCCGTCGGTTTGGCTGGAGGCTCTTCTTCTGTTTCAGACTCTTCCGGTATCGTGTCTAACTCCCGTTCAAATTTGGCAGCTTCCGGGCTCTCGCCATGGCTTGTTCCTGGTCTTTTTGTGTCGTTGTGGTTATCAAACTAAAATGAAATTTTTATGAAAATAAGTGGAAACCAACACCGGCTTGGGACATCAATTCAGGTGGATAAAAAAAGGTTAGGCTGCGTTTTCGGGCAAACTTATGGACGCGTGTGATAAGAATTGCTGTAAAAACGAGGAACGAGTGCAAATAAACATTGTCTGTTTTGGATCATTTCTTCTAGCGGAAAAAGATGTAACACATATAAAATTGCATGTGGATGGGGTTGACTATTGGTATTTACTAGAGAATTGGACTCTACCAGAAGAAAAATTTACGCTAGGGCCAATTCTCCCAACCATTTCTTTAAGATTACTGTGAATATAAGGAAATTCTGTAGACATACGGTGCATTTCACGTGCTGAACTCCTTAGATATCACTCATTATCCCCCCTTACACAACGGCCAGTTGCAAATGAGCTTCTCCCCTTTCCGACAATGCGATCGCAATAGCAATCTATCAAAAATTACATACCAATATTATAGCAGATAGAATGAAAGGCGCTGTTGAATTAACGACAACTGTCACTGTGGACATGTCAACTGCAGGAGAAGGAAGGAGACTAAAGGTATGAGGGAACTCCGGAGAAAATCCGATCCGGCGGTCACTCAGATACGTCAACCGGAGGGTATTGAGTGTCGCCCAAGCATGTGGGTAAATCCCTTTGCTTTCAGTGACTTCCTGGGGCAAACGGAGGGGGATTTGCTTCTCGCTTAATATTTGTTATTATTTTTAGAAATTAAATACGCCATATATGGGAATTTTTAGAATCCAAAGGATGTTTTTGTTTACATCAATACTAATTATTTAAGAAAATATTCACCTTTTCAATAGACGTCATTGGATCCGGTACATGCAGACTGAGAGTAAAAACCGAAATTGCAAAGAGAAAGCTGGATTGGTAGTCAGCTGCTCTGCGACCACTACCAGACATACGTTCACCCTGCGAAGAGGGATGGGCTATAATTCAAAACCGAGAAAACGAGATGAACGCGTGTTTGGAATGGGGATGGGTTGCCGTCGGAGTAGGAGGATCCTCCTCCGTCTACTCTGTCTTCCTCTCCCCCTTCTCCACCCCCTTTCCTCGCTCATCCTTCAACACCCGTAGAGAAAATTGACCGCATGTGAAAAAAAGATGGGGAGATGTGCGCAAGTGCAGTTTCGTGGCATTAGCAATGCCCAATTAAGAGAAGAAACTCACTAGACGTCGGAACCAGTCAACCACGCGAAAGATCCCACCACGTCGAGGCCGAGAAGGATTAGGAGAAGATGGGGTTTGACTTGTGCTGCATTCAGGAAGAGGCGCAGGGGTTATCTCCGCTCCCGCGACAACCTAAAACAGATGTCTTGCAATAAAAACCTGGGACGCACCTCTGGTTCTGGTATCTCTGGAGGATGTTCAGTTGGAATCGGGGTCGGCGTCCTTCGGAAGATTCTCATTTTCCGGCGGTTGATCTGAGTAGAGACTGAATTAGGGGCTGACTTCTTTTGCCGAATACAAAAGTTCTCACGCCACGGACGTCAATCACGGCTATATTATCGAAAAACGGTGGATAAACAGGGACATTTCACAGGTAGCGTGATTTAGGAAATGATTAGAGCGTTAGATTCTCAGTAAATGCATGACAAAGAGAAAGTAAATAGTGTCGTTTTAAGAGAGTCTGGATGCTCTTCATGAATTTTTATGACAAATGGCAGAGGGTAACCATTTATAGGAGGAATAAGAAGGGGATGTTGATGGGGAGACAGTAAAGAGACCGAAGCCGTAGAGACGTAGAAAACAGATTGGAGCTGTTTAACGATCGTCGGGCTCTCACCGCTAATGTCTTCTGTTGATGGTAATAAACGGAGGTAGGATTGGACAAAATTGGGAGGAGATACTGGGAAGGCTTCGTTTTCTTCAGTACCGATGGATTCGGCGCACCTCTTCTTCAGTAACACCTGGTACCATGGGCGTTGAAGAAAGAAGCGTAGTTATAAGAAATTTTTACAGTACAATTTTGATTGTCCTCTGACCAAAAAAGAGGAAATATGCATTTATAGAAACTGTTTAAAAAAACGACAACGGGTTAATCCCAAAACCAAATGAGAAGAGCAAAAGCCAAGGCCACAACAAGGTGAAGAATCTCCCCGAGTATTGTCATGCATAGGGATAGAAACCACGTCATAGCGCGTAACAAAAACGAATAGGCAAAGCTATGCCGAAAAACGAACAGGCGACATTGTTCGCATACTGGGTCACTCCCACCATCTTTTGACCAAATTTGTACTATAAACCATGTGGCGAATTGGTTAAATTGTGAAAGAGAGTGGCATATTGGAGGTGGTGACAAGCAACGCTGCCCCACTTTTTTAAAGTAAATTTATGGCAAACGGCGCTTTACGCTTATTCGATAATTGTTATGTTACCAAGGAAAAACTCACCGACATTTTTTGATACCTCTCCGGATCAGTCTTTTCCTGTTAATACATCAATTTGAACTACCTGAAATGTACAAAACCTTTTTATAAAAGAGAAAACAAAGATCACGTCAAGAAAATTTAATTGAAAGGATATTCCTCTCTGGAAGAGAGGCCAGAACGGAACGCGTATACAGCCATCTGCATAATATAAAAAGGGAAGAAAGGGTCGTTTGTTCAATTAGAGACTCTTTCACACCCTTTAGCAACCGAGACCCCATTCACGGCGATTATTTCGGATACGGGACAATAAAGAGGAAAGATCATAGATAGGAAGAAATAGAAAAAAAAATTGTATGGAACTATTTTGTAAAGGAAAAATTGCAAAAAAAAGCTGTTGCAGTTTTTGCCGGATAGCCTTCGTGCTACTGACACTTATAGGCAAAACAAGCACCGGAAAAAGGTTAGGCTTGGCTGAAATAGTAGGAGCGAAGTGATACTTTTAAAAGAATAGGATCTATAGAAGAACTTTTTGTTGTCCTGGACATAGTTCAAAGGTTTTTAGCGTGCAAAATCGCCAGCTCGGATGGTTGTTTTGTGTACATAATGCCAGATCCTCTGCAATATATAAATCAAGACATCCACAGGTGACAAATGAAAGCAATAGAAATGGGTATTGCAACAGCTATTTGTCAAAAATCACATCAAAATGGTAAGAGTTTGACGTAAAGAACCAAAGTTGACCAAATGGTTTGAATTCGTAAAGGTGTAACATGTTGTTTGGATGAGGCATCCGCCGTAACAAAGATCAAAAATTTTATATCAGCTTTTTAGAGCCGCCACGAGCGGCCAAGAGGAGATCCCCTTTTTACCTCCAAGGATAGGGATCAGAAAGGAGCAGATTTAATTGAAATGTGTATTTATTTAAAGAGAGCAGGCGACAAGATTAAGAGGGCCTACACGTTTGACCTTATTTTATTTTCTTCTTCTCTTTAATTATGAAGCTAACGAACCTTGGAATCAACAATGAGGAGATCAGACCCAGGCCAATATTAGCCAATACTAAGAAAAATTGCTCCAATTGGCGTCGACTAATGGGCAAATTTTGCATATTTATAACATATTGCGTGAATGGAACGACAATCAGCAGACAGACAAAAATTAAAGGCCAGTTTCTTGTAAAAGGTCCCAGTTTAAAGGGGAATTTTGTGTAAAGCTGATAACATTTAGCTTTCTCGCGGCATTTTCAACAAAAATGTGAGTCGAACTGATGTAAACGATAGCGAGAACACTGCGAGAAATAATTAAAATTATACTGTCGACACAGAGGGATTTTGACGATATCCACCCGGATTAATCAACGGCAACAAGTAGACAAGGCGTTTCCTCCCCAAACAAAATCACCTGTTCTGAGCAAACACGCCGCCATTGCGAGAGAGAGAGCGAAAGCTCCTGTTATGTATCCCATATTTCATTAGGAAAGGGAGAGAGAGAGACTTTTTTGGTCAGAGAGGGCTAATGGGACAGTCATTATTCTCTTTTATGGTAATGGATCGAATAGGGGCAAAATGAAATGCTTTTGAGATTTTATGACCCAAAGACCAAATCGGGCGATGAGGTTTATGTTCCTGGAAAATATGTCTGAATACTCCTCGTAATTTGCTTTATTTGCCGACTTCATAAAACTTGTTGTGAGCGAACTCATCGGGAACTTTTATCCTCCCCCTTTTGGCTAATGAGGCAATTTTCTTTTGGATTCTGTTTTCTTGTAGATAGTACGACGAGTTTGAGTTGAATCATCTGCAAATAGTGGTGCCGGATGCTGACGATGGCTTAATTCATGAATAAGTATGGCTGATTCAAGTAAAGCGGGTATACCGCGGGTTTCCGCGAAAATACGCCGACTGTCGGCCATTCTTCTCGCCCTCTGCTTCATCTTCCGCCGGAAAACAAACCATTTTACCCTATAGCTAATATATTATAAATATAAGATTCTGTCAATCTCCAGCTGAGATTGTTTATGGGAAAGGCTAAGCCACAAATTGACCTTCTCAGCCGACTACCCGAAGAGATGGTATCTCATTTAAATAGTTCAATCGATTACCTTTTCTTAGGTTACAGTCCTCCCATAACCCCCCACTCGACCGGGATCTATCCTTGACCATCTGGCGAGATCTCGCTTTGTTTAGCTGGCAGCCAGCTTCCTTTTAGGTATAAGTGGATTAGCCATTCTTTTGCAAAAAATGTCAGTAGTACTCCTTCCACAAGGCTGTTTACTTCTTTCCTTATCAGCAGTTTGTTACCTAACTTGACCGCAGTATACATGGTGGGCTCATTGTATCCTAGTATATTTGTCCTCCAAATCTGACCCTTCCCGCAGGTGTTGTGTACACAACTCTTTGATCTTAGTGAGGGGATTTGGCTCTACCTAGCAGTGGCACCAGAGGAGGTTTATGGCCGGACATAGGTCAGTTGTCGTGCGCAGCAAACCCCCCAATCGGTCGAGGTGTCATTGTTTTATGAACCTGTCAGAGAGCCCGTGTCAATGGGATTAGGCGAAGGATTGACTTTCGCTCATTTTCTCTTTCGAAATGAGCCTTTTTTTTAACTTAAAAAAGAAGAGCTTTGCGTGCTACCAAGCCTGTCATTTTTCCTCCCACTCAGCTACCCAGATGTCTCGCCAAATTTAAATGTGATTTATTTCTTGTGATCGATTTAGAGTAAGAGTAGTGAACTGCCAGCTGCGCTGTCGCCGGATGCGGTTGCGAGTCACGGATAGCCCATTAATTGTCGTGTCCTCGCGACAGAGGTTCACCTCGATCTCTCAAAACCCCCTCATCTTCTATTCCTGGAAAAGAAAAGAACTACATACTTCCGTCTTTTTTGTCTCGATTATTCCCGGGGAGACGCAGGTGGCATTCTCTCCTTGACACAAGGAAATTCCTAGGCGCTCGAATACCATTTCCGGTTCGATGAGGATATCCTGAGCTATATGCCTTTGGTTCATTGGGTTTAACATTTCTTTGGTCAATTTTAAGCAAGGGTTCAGACAAGATCAAAACCTTTTCGAGCTTTTTCTAAAGGCCACCTGCGGGGGTCAGACGTCTCCTCCGAACTTTTTCAAGTTCCCAGAAATGGGCTAAGTCGTTCTACCTTCCTCCCCTCAGGTCAATATCAAAAAGAAACGGAAAGGTGAACCACTGGCCTGTGGGCTGCAGTGGGTGCGGTGCGCATGCCATATGGCCATCCTTTGTGTGCAATCGGTGACCTCGAACGGTCCCTCTAGCGTCCCTACCTCATTACCTCATGACAAGGACACATATCTTACTCTCGCCATGGTCAATACTGGTAATAAGATATGGTTGTTATTTCGAAGAGATTTTGCTGTTTTTTGACTAATTCTTATTGTCTCTTTAAAATCCTATTGAAATGAGCAGATAAGAACCGCAAACATTAGCTATTCAGCCCGGAAACAATCACCCCGGGCATTGGTTTCTGACAAGGCGCGATTAGTCCGATTCCCCCGGGTGCTTATTTCCTCTCGGAGAATAGTACTCCTCGACTTCTTACATCCATCATAATTTATTCAATTAAATTAGGTCACAATCTACATGCCCCAATGCGTTTTCATAAATTTTTACTGTTTGTTCTGGACCTCCGTTATGGTTACGTGACGACTTTTCTTGTGATAGTTGTTTGCATATGTTCGGATCCTGTCGTCCAACTACAGCCAATTTACTTAATTGCTAGCTCTTTTCTCTGTTCTACAGCAGCGTCATTTCCCGGCTTTCCTTCTCCAAGTCTCTCCTTTCCGCATGACTAGTTTCCCTGGTTACTTTTACCTGTTTATCCAATTCGGTCGCTGTCGTGCTTGGCCGTTCCCATTGCTTGACATTTTTACTTTTTACTCCGTTTCAAGTTTTCGGTAGAATAAAACTTTATCATCGGCTGACAACACGTAGCTTTCCAGTTTCCCCTTCAGAAAAAAGCGGTCCTTTTCTTGTGTCGGCTTACTCATTGTTTGTGGATGGAAAGGAATAGCATAGGCTTTTTCTGTTAGCCTTTACTGGGTGTGGCAGCTTTTTTTCCTACTTTTTTCGTCCTCGATGAGATGCTAACTGCAATGAGCATATTAACCAGCCACTTATGCATTAAATCACTTCTTGGTGGTCTCTCTAAGGACAAAATGCTTCAAATGCTTCTTGATCTTCCTCTTTTTGTAGAGTTCTTTGTCCCTATTGCCATAATTATTACGTTTTCAGGAAGTAAGCACTACTCAAGTGGCCAGATGCTGAGCGCCGCCATAGGTGGTGGTCGTCGCCGGTCGGCGGGAGCAGAAAGACCAGGTGAGGGGCTTAAAATAGTAGAACTGCCAAGTAAGGAAAGACGGCTCAAAGTTTTTTGGTAGCCGTCTCGACGTCCTTGACGTTAGCTTCCTTCCTCAAACGCGCAATTTCTCTTTATTGGCCATCTGTTCCCTTTCATGTTTGCGCAGACACTCAGTACTCTTGATCAAATGCATCCTCCTCCCCAGTAGCAATCATTTTCATTCTCTTAAGTTTTTAATAATGAGCTCTTACTTCCAGATCCACCAATTATGGTCGGGCGTGGGCAGAAGAAGACCCAATCCACTGGTCGCATCTTGGACATAATCAAAGGCGGCACAACGGCTCCCAGTCTCGATGAAGCTCTTACCGATTTTGAAGCCGCCAGGTAATTTTCAAATTAAATTACCGTAATCTGTTTCATTTAAGCAAGTTAGCCATTAAAATGGCTGAACTCCAAAAGAGAGGAGCTGCCCGTTTCAGTCAATGGGCTAAACATGGAGGAAATTCAGCCATCGGTAGGATTTATTCCCTTTCTTGTAGAAAAGTGTGTGTTTAGATGACGTCTCAGCTAGAATGAAAGAATTGATGGTCCTTCACTCCGAACAGCAATTAGCTTTAGCTGAGGAGACATTGAAAAACAGCGAAGTACGTGAGACTGCCGTTTCCTTATTTACCGCGTAAAAGTTAATCCACTTTCCCTTTTTGGCAGCCAGCAAAATTGCTAGAAATAACGCATGCTATGGTATCCGTTGCGTGTCTTCCTGTGACTCGTTATTATTCAGCTCACACGCAAATGTCATCGCTTTTGTCTTCCGTCCCGGCGGCACGCTAAGAAAATTAGGCAAACCTGGGAACATTTAAAAGAAATACCGTAACACCTAAAAATTGGGGAAGTTTTCAGGAATTGAGGAAGATGTCCGCTCAAGAAGAGGAAATGCACAAGGCTGAGAAGAAGCTCTTGGTGTTGATGGAAAAGGAGAAAAGATTGGAAAAAGAGATCAACAGAATTAGAACACCTGGTGTTTTTAACAGAACTCGATATTCCGACGGGGACCAAGTTCGATCACAACTTGCTGAGGTAGGTCTTTTTCCCATAAGAGCCAGTCCCGTTGTTATTTGTTCTTGGCTTTTCCATGACACGATTCAAAACGCAAGGTTGCAGTTTTCTTAACTTATCGGGTAACTCCCAGATTACCGTATATTCTTTGCCCCCTGGAAAATAGAATGTTTTCAGTTGATCAAAGTGATCCAAGAACGAGAAAAGGCAGAACAACAATGTCGAAAAATTCGAAATGACGCAGAAGTGAGCAAGATGTTTCTTTTTCGACGAGGAATGAAAGGACTCTCAGATGCATATTTGAGTTATTCTCAAAACACCGAAAATATCTTCCGATGCCATAGGTTTAAAAGATACCATAACGGTTTCAATTTTTCTTTAAAGAGAGTTAACTGAACTGGTACCCGCTGTAGCTACAGAAGACGTGCACTGTATGAAATACGAAGGAATGGGCATTGCTAGACATAAAGTCGACCAAGTTAGAAGGTGGAATTTTCATTAATTCAAATTAAAGTAGACTTTTCAGGTCAATTGAAGGAGCTCCGGGACCAAGCGCAAACTCGTCTTCTCCTTCTTCTTCGCAGCTAATGAACTGCCCCGAGCATCGACGACGTTCTGACCCTCTTCGAATGGGATCTCGATGGGAACCACGGCCACCTGGCACTCCGCCACCCCCATATTCTCCCGGTAATCACCCTTTCACCCACTGATTCAATAATGTTTTTTCTTGGTAGCGCTTTGCTCGGTTGTGTATTATCTTTTCCTTTCAATATCATTCCATTGGTATTATTTATCATTTCCTGTAATTAGCTTCCAAAATAGTCACGTGTCATTTTTCCCCACAGAAAAACTTAGCATAATTGAAGAACTTTCCCAATCCTAGTCACAAAACAATTCTTTCTGTAGATATTCTATTTTCCTTTTTTTTTCTAAAATAAATCGTAGTCTGAGTGATGAGTGATCTCTACTGATCCGCTACTCTAGTCTAGAGGATTGGCAAAGAAGTAGGGGTAAAAGATTGTGATAAGATAAGCTACTTGCCCTGAAGATTTGAATAAGTCGAGAGTAAACACTGGGGAGGGCAGGTCAAATTCTTTGAAACTGATTAGAATGTGGACAGCTTGACCGTCTTAGTAGGCGATTATCTGGAAAACTCTCGGAGAAATTGGGGCCAGGCTATGGTCGTACAGTTTTTGAACGAAAAATTGTGACCGGCACATTTCAATACAGAGAGTCAATTTTGGGCATCAAAAGAATCTGGATAAGAATTCGTTGGAGGTCCATTTGCAGTAGATATTTCCCAGTCAAAAACAGCATTAACTGGAACTTATCCCAATTTTGCGCCTTCGCCAGGCTAACTTTCAATGCTAGCATGGAAATTTAGGCAGTATCTATGAAGCACAGGGAGCAGACCCAGGTTTTAGTGAGCTCGTAAACAAAGGTAATCCAAAGTATCAGAGCAAGTTTCAGAGATGACGGCCAAGCTACAGCCTAGTTGCGTTCTTTTTCTTGCACGCGGAGCCTGTAAAACCTTATATCGGCCATTATTGGCCATTAGCCAAGTTTCCTCCATTCCATCAAGCAAACGACCCACGCTTTTTCCCTATAGCGCTCCACCCAAAAAAGCGTTTTATGAACCGTTATCACTAAAATCCCAAGAAATTAAAAACTTCGAACCTGTCAACGCCAAAAGGATAGAAAAGGCCAAAATCCATTGTATCCTCAGCAAACAATAATGAGGTTGCTGAGACTGCATTGTGCAATAATCTTTACTGCAGGGTCCTGTTTGCTGATCAAAATGCCAAGTAAGCAAAGTCTTAGGTACCCGAGAGATTAGGCGAACTTCTTTCTGATTTTTGCAGGAAAAACAGAGAACACTTTTCTGGACAGGAGAAGGGACTGCCAAACCATTTATGATCACCGAAGGAAAGGGGGTGCAAACAGCCCTACTTTGCACTATCACATTGTTTACGAAGACCTCTGTCCTTCTTCATGTGAATAGGTCGTCTTAAGAACATCGAAAATATGTCATCGTCCTCTTGTTATTTTCCCTGGGCATAACCTCAAGCAGGAAGTGTTAGCTGTTGGACCACCCTATCTCGATTTCGACCAATATTGTTCCCTTTCTTGTTATGTCAAAACATAAACAAATTGTCAGAAAGAGGAACGGCTCTTTTAGATAAGAAAAAAGTTAAAACTTCCCCTGCCGTTGTGGATTCTAATCAGCCTCAAAATTGTGCCCACTGATAAGTGTACGTATGAATGAGCTGATAGGAGATTAGCATAAAAGCGCAGTTCATCTTGGGCCCTCCCACTACTCCACATATTTACTATAATGCACATGAGACTAAGCGTCTTCGTCTTCCTTGGCCTTTTGGGTAAGTTTTGTTCACTTTTATAATATTCTGGGTATCAGTCCACTTGTACCCAACTTGTATCTTGCCGGGAAAGATCCTAGTCCTTCAAATTTATTAGAAAACCCCGGGAAACAACGAAATAGCGTTTTATTTTTAGTCTTTCCCATCCTTAAATATTCTGATATTTTCAGCAACTTCAACGGAGGCAATCCGCCTATTCAAAACTCCCACTTGCAATTATTCCATCGGTGACCGATGGTATATCCAACTCTGCTGCCTAACTCAAAATTACCAAGATGGCCTTGAAGTTAATGGAGATGTACACTGCTTCAACTACTCCGACACAGAAAAGACACAATATCAGATTGAATTCGAAAGAACCTACGTGAAAGGAACCCGTCCCAAGAAACCAGCCCGGTACAATCGCAAATTCTAACTTATTTATCCCTGTCCATGGCCAATGAATATTGTTCTCATCTTTACGTTTTCTTTGCTTTGCTTTGATAGGGAAGAATTTAAGCCTGTGTGCAAAAAAGGAACAATGACCAGCGCAATAATCCATAAACAAAGAGCACTTTAGACTGACTGATCAGATGCAAAAGTTTTTTTTCATAAATGTTTATTCTCCGATAAGAGAATGATGATTAACGCCTAAACTAGGGTGGCGAGATCGAGGCCAGGGTACAAACAGTCAACTTTTCCAGAATTGATTACGACCAAGCCCTCAAATGCAGCGGGAAAAGCCTCTTTATTTAAAAAAAAGGAACTACAAAATTGGTAAAAGATACCCTAAATTCGGGACACGTATTGGATAGACTTCAATGAACACAGTGTACATACTAGCACCGTAGTAGAGAGGTCGAGCCTATCCACAGACGAGATGACGAGAAGCGTTGGCATCATTATAGAACTCAGGAGAGCTAGCTGAAAGAAAAGTAAAGTATTTTAGGTAACATTATCGTAAAAGGAAGTGCAACTGGCCATAAATTAGCGTGCGCCCACGTGGGGCCATGTCTCGTGCTTTTGATAGGAGTAAATAAAGGCCAACCGCTCATGGATTGAATGTTGCGACAGTGACCGTGATCTTTTGCCTCGGGTAGCTGGCCATTCCTTTAAAAAATAGGGCAACTTAGGATCAGTCGACGCCGATTTCTGAGAAAGTTTACTGCGCGCCCAGCTTTACTCCACAAAAACAGTCAATTTTATGTGGCGTCCATCAAGGATGTTGAGCATATCAGCCCGGTTGAAATGAGCAGGAAGAACGTGCAATCGGCCGGAAATTACGCAGGTTATGACCGGTAGAGAGTTTGAAGACGTCATTGAGCACTTTCTCCTACGCTGGACAGTCACTCGAGTAATGCGGTAGGCTGCCATGCCATACCCTGTATGGAAAGGGGACGCGTCAGGGTTCTTTGTTTTCGTGATAGGAGTCAGTTGTCCCGAAAAAAAGACAACTTACCCGAACCCTTCAATCCAGCAGCCGACGGCTCCGGAAGAATCTCTATCATACTGACTGGAAGAAAATTTCGTATGTTTCTAATAAGAAACAACGAACCTTTACGCTCGATTTCAATCAACTGACTGTGCATCTTGATCTCTGTCAGCTCTGAGGTAAAAATTAGTAAATCGTTCTGTATAAAACTTGCTGATTTTGACAGTGCGCAGGTCATTGCGATAGACGGCAACACGATTGTAGAAGCCGAGCTGCTCTCCGCCAAGCTCTTCGTAGTATTCCTTCAAGCAGCCCACTGAAATTTATAATTTTGTACAATTGCGGTATCCGATTTTGTACAATTGCGGTATCCTATGTCACTGCTGTAAACGCGCGGACCTCCACGACGCGGAGGCGCCAAAAAGAACAAAATAATAAACAGCGACTTACAGATGTAATCATAATCTTCACGATCAGGCATATACTGCTGGGCGAGCTGATGTCCAACAGGAGAATTGTGCGGATGAGGATCATTAGCAGCCTGTTCCAGAAGAGTACGAATCGTACGTACTCCAATAGTCGAATATTCCTTATCGAGGAAATTGTCAATTCTGCGCAGATGATCGTCAGGAGTCAAATTGCCCAAAGATGTCTTCTTTCTAGAAATTTCTTTGTTATACAGCTATTCCCAGATGTTATTTATCGGCTTCTTTTGATTTAAAACCGACCTGGGAACCAGACGCATGCCCGCCATCGTCAGAGGGCTTGATGGCTGAGAGTGGGAGGTCATGGTCGAAGAACTTTGCTTCTCTACAATACGGTATACCATTTTTATAACCATATTTGTTAGCAATCCCCACAAAAAATGGATACCTACCCGAAGTCGGGCACTCTGCGCCGTTTTTCTTATCGTTATTGTTTTTCTTGCTGGTGCGCGGAGAATCGCACAAGATTTGCCACAAGTTATTAACAAGCATTGTTCTGAAACAGCTGAGTAGTAAAAGAAACACCAGGCGGGAGAAGAAAAGCTTGGAAAGAAAGAATCAAATCAATGGGGCCCTTTATGTCTGCTACTGGTCAAAGTGAAAGAGACCAAGAAATCGGCAGGCATTCTGGAAGAGACGCTGTAAAGACAGTCCGGGTTCAAAAGAGCGAGGAAAGAAGGGCTAAATTAAACCAGAGAGGACATTTCAAACCCATGGCCTATACATGAAGACCTGTAGGTGAGATCTTCCAAGGAAGAAAAGAAGCGTCCGCCCCTTTCGTAACTCAGAATAACTTCTTAAAATAAAAAACAGCAGACACTCGCCGCGTAACACAACAGTCCCTAAAATATCCTCAAAATGTTTTCACAGTTTTACATATTACACTGTGACCTGCTGGTTTTTGTCTGTCTGCGGATATAGCATCTGATATCATTTGTCCGGACAAGTTGCTAGGTGTATCTCATACTCATTTACCCATCCATCCAACCGCCACCCCACACCGCCGCTAAGTCTAGGCGCTTTTGGAACGAGTCAATCTTGATTCTAGGGAGATTGGTCCGTTTCCACAAGCTTCTTGACTCTTGGCATAGGTTATACCCTTTGCAGAATAGTAAACAAGCTGGCGGACTATAAGATCGCTCTATTTCTTGCAAATTTGAGTCAGCACTGAGTGCAGCGAAAAAGAAAACATCACACTAATCGTCTGGATTTCTAAAGAACCAAAAACGATTGGAACTACAATAGACAGGAGAGAACTATCGTTTAATAAATGAGGAAAGTCACGGGAAACGAATCCCGCAATGCTAATATATCACGTGTCAAAATGACACGGAAGGGGTGGTAGAGGGGGAGAAAAGGAGGGAATAGAGATGAGTTTATCACGCGCCTATAGCCATCGATTTTGACAGGGCAGATCAAGGGAAAAATTGACAAAGAGAGAGGCTCTTGGGTGATCATACGCTACCTCTCGCGTCGCCTTTTAAATGATGCCTTTATGTAGGGAGAAAGAGACGCAGCCACGCACGATATAAAAAGGAACGGTTTAAAGGGAGGATATAAAAGCTTTAGCCAGGAAGGAACAAACGGAAGAGTAATCTAACAAGGAGGAAAATATTTTCCTCTCTCCCCTTCGCGTAGTTCTGCAATTCCAGAGAGGAGGCAACATAATAAGCTGTTCAAAAAGCTGTTGACACCCGTCGCCGCCATTTTTGTCTCTTTCTCAAGGCGATGGCCAGTGCAAAAACTGCCCGTTGACCCTTGGGCCGCCGCCTCCAAGACTATGGAACCTTGCAAAAGTCTGTCTAGACGTGATGTCATAGCCTGTAGAGAAATTTATTCGAAATGCACTCAAAACCTAAAACGTGGTAACATATGGGGGAAACCCTCGGACAGAATGATGACCAAATGAGGAGGCGATAGATATGATAAAAGTAAAAAACACAGCTGGGAAGAGAGATCAAAACAAAAATGAGGTAAAGAGATCATTCCATGGGGAATGGAGGAGGAACCTAAATGAGTGGGAATATAGGGAAAACAAAAGGACACCAAAGAAAAAGTAGGTTACGCAAAAGGACTGGGAAAGCGAAGGACAGTGCCAGTTGTATGTAGGGAAGAAAATCAATAGAAAAAGAGCTTTCATATCTCCGGGTTCAGAGGCGACTGTTCGTTAACATCGACAGGCTCTATCATTGCATTGTGTTCCCCGTCCGACTGGATAGGCTCCGATTCACCATCGGCTGTGACATAACTCTAAAAGCTTTGTGTAATGGATAGTGAAGTAGATTACAATGTTGTCAGTCGAGTACGATTTAATTCCTTGTAGTTGGAAGATACCTTCTTCTACTATTTCCATACTAATCTTCTAAAATTGTGTCAACAGCAATTAGGGCAAGACTTACCCGCGTGTCAAAGGGGAACACGTGCACTTGATGAATATCATCGAACTTTAACATATGTTCTCGTACTTCTTCGGCAATTTCATGGTAATTTGTCAATTTACAAAAGACGGAAACTTCCAAAACTATGGATTGTCCTTTATAATAGGCCACGGTCTCTTTTATCTTTTTACCATGGGAATGCGCAGCGGCGTGCTGAATGTAACCCATCCAAAGGGATTTTTACTGTTTACCTCAATAATTTCCGACAACAGTTCCGGTGAGACAGATCGTCCATGCACCCGTTTACTGTATTTTGACATAACTTTTGCCCAATTTCGGATAATTATGCAGCAAATTATAACAGCTCCTGCGAGGTCGAATAACTGAAAGGGAAGCTTTTACAGAACTGGTTCAATATCCACACAATAGAGATACAGGAACAGTCGGAGTGTGTTTTTGATAAAATCTCAAAAGTATTAACCCCGACTGTTCCTTCTTTAAAAACTTACATAATAGAAATACATCGTAGCTGCTACACTGACAATCGTTATGAGATTATTCAAAATGTCGTTCAATTGATCCATTTGAAGGACTTTGAGTTCTGTGCTCTTCGACCTTTAAGTTTTTTCTTTACAATGGGATAAAATGATAAGATTACCCGAAGCAAATGAGCCACAAGAAAAGTTTCAGCACAATATTTCCTCCCATTACAGAGATATCCACAAGGGTCAATTGTGGTGCAACCCTGGAATATGTGTACAGAAAAAATCGAGCTCACTTTTTAACGAAAACTGATTCAAAATCGTAAATAAAACTACCCATGGCCAGCACAATCATGACCCATGCACACGTTACCTGAAATTCGGCACGTATTATCAAAACTTTGCGACTTGCGTAGCCCAGAGCTTTTGTCTCCCTTCCTCGGGGGAATTCCACTGGATTGGAGTTTTGTTCCTAAGAATTTTACATAATTTAAAGGGTTAGTTGCTTACTAGATAACGATTGTAAGCAATAATAAAGCAGGCGAAAACATCACCGAATGATTCTAATCCAGAGGTGAAAATGGAGAGACTGCTGTCATAGTAACTCCGCCCGATCTGAATATGATTATAGCGGTAAAAGTCGACCCACCTTTCCCAAAGAAAGTATAATATTTGCCACAGTGATGGTAGTTATCACAATAGATGTCCGTCTGTCCCCACTTTCACCCAATGCCCTCCACAACTTTCCAAGTGTCTCCATCTAAAAGAAGAAAAGAGTTTGAATCAGGCTGGAAAGCAAGTTATCAATATAAAGAGTACGTGAGAGATAGAAGAGTGAATACATAGAAGATAATGTGATGTTTAAAGATTCCTATCGGTATATTGATTGTGAGAGCACACAAAGAGGGAGCGGAGTCTGGTAGCCAAGATCGGCAAAGAGACTGAAAATCTTCAAATCCTTCGTTGGTGGTGCTGTGCCACTGTGGCAATGAAAAAACAAGACAAACACGTTCGTCAGATAAGACTGGCACGGAGACCCTATAATCTATACGCTATCAGCTGCTCTTCCTCTGTGGAATCCTCGCACGTCTATTGAAAGAATCTAACTGATCGAATAGTTCACTAATTTTTTAGTTATTCCACTGTTTCTGAGGAAATGAGGAACATTTGAACGTAAAATTCACCTTATTTAAAGGGACGAGAACATAATGTGACCAAAGGTGGAAACACAAAAGAGAAGTACTACAGACAGTTCAATGATTTCATTCTCGCTTATGTTTTTTACCCGCACAACAACATTTCTTAACTAATACAACGAGGGAAAAGGTGATAAGAAGTAGAACTCCCACAATTAGGGCAAACACGTCTAGAAGATAATACTCCACAACGGAGAGATGTCTGGCTGGAGGGTTCAGATTCTTGATGGGACCGAATCTACGAAGAAATCGATTTTAGTACAATTATTTCTCACCTTGCAGCAAATTCTGCATGTTGTATAACGAGATCTTTTGGTTTTAGCGGTTGATTACGGAGCATTTCCCCCAATATCCTCGCTTTATCTCCATATCTGAAGAAATATTGTAAATTGTCGGCTTCCTTACCTCTTATCATTCAAGATAGTCGTGAGGGCCGTTCTCAGTTTGTCGGCGCTGGCCAATTCCTCTTTTGGAAGAACAATAGCTGTACCATGTCGCGCAATCATTTGAGCGTTCCTTGGCTGATCAGCAAATAACGGAATCTGTATTATTTTTAAAAATAAAACTGAAGGAATTTACAAAAATTGCTGGTTTCCCAAGATACGCTATTTCTGTAGAAGAAGCCAAGCCACCATGGGTAATGAAGAGAGACAGCCTTTTGTCAGAGAGAAGAGCTTTCTGTGGCATCCAATTCGAGAAATGTAAGTTAGGCAAATGTGCTCCCATGCCCGTCGGCTCCTCATATTTCCAAATGAAAGTAACATTTGGGAGAGATTCAATAACTTTTAAGATCTGCTGTCTGAAATTCAAAGTAATTAAAAACTAGCGAGTCCTACTTGTAATTTTCTGGCATATCCATACTTCTAGCCACCGTTCCAAATGAAATCAGAACTGTTTGATGCCGAGCGGACAAAATGACATCCCATTCTTGACTGAGTTTCTCGATGTTATTAACATCGACAGCTATTCCTCCAATGAAAATGGTCTTTGACACAACTGGACGAGGAAAGTCGATGTAGGGATTGGCATTAATAAAGGAATATGAAACACGGCCCATCAATTCCTATTTGTTTGTTTTGTATGGAGAAAAAAAGGATTACCGCGGTACCACTGTATTTATCTCCGTATTTTCCTCGAAGTGCTTTTTCTTCAGCAGCAATCATAGAATTAAACATGTGGAAATAGACGCCAATTCCAATAACGTTTTTTATCTTCGCTAGAATTGACTGCTCTTCTTGTGGTTTAGCTGCTTCAATGGAAGAAATAGATGAAGGTTCTCCGACTAAATAAGCAGCGTAGTCAACATTAGCTCCAGAGAAGGCACTGATCATTGTTTTTATGCCCAATTGCTCAAATAACCCTAGGAATGCCTTGTAATTTTTGAAATATATATAGAATCTCACCGAAACCACAATAATAAAATGGTTCAGCAATCGCAGCGTCAAACTTTTCTGCTTTTAACTTTTCCAAAATATGGTCTTGCTTGATTACATCTGAAATCGAAGAAGCTCAATTAAATTTAAATAACCTACGTTCACATGTATAGCCAGCCATATCAGAAAGTTCCGTGACCATCTATAAAAACTGATTTTTGCAATGAAATAACCCTACATTGAGTAGTCCAACTGGTGAAGTATCCGTAGTCCAAAGATCGTTGAAAATAGTCATAGTTTTCATAATATGATCTACTCTCGGATCCGGGTCAATTATTATAGCTTTCTTTGTTGTCTTCAAACCTGTTTTGTTTACTAGATTGACATCTAATGTTGGAAGTATCACGGTCTAGAATTTTTAGATAATATTAGCCATATTGTAAAGTTACCACATCGTGTCCAGCATCCGTCAGAGTGTCAGCTATTTTATTCATAAAAGTATTGTGAGAATGAGTGAACAATGGTGTATATACCAAGAATTTGTAGCCATAACATACTGAAACGAATGGTAATTACATCCGGGAAAGTTAGGGACAGAATCCCACAAAAGCTTATTTAGTTTCAGCCCCTCCCCCACAAAAGAAGGGAAATTCAGTTCTTCTTTGTCACCACAAAAGTCCAGAAATGCAGGATGTCAGAAAAACTAAATATCGCGCTTTTCTGACATTCGGCTGTTATCATTGGGAATTAATTTATTATCCCGTAAGGATATTTGTTCACTGATTGTTCTCTTTTTACTGTCATTGTGGAATGCCTCCGTTTACGGGCTGGTATGGCGAAAAAGGGTATTGTTGTAATGTGTTTTCCCAGGGAGAATTCCTCTTTTTATCGTGAAAATAAGCTGTCGTCCCTCTAACAATGGATGACCACAAGAAAAATCATTCGAGTAATGCTGTCTTTTTTTACTGAAGGTGGGCTGCCGCCCTCCTTCAACCCCCCGCTCAGTTTATTAATGAAGTTTCGACCCATCGCTCGCCTGCGGCTCGCGCTGGCCCTGTCTCCCCTGATCTACCGGAGACTCGACAAGAACACTGAAATTTACTGGAGCGTCCCTTTATTTTATTCTCTCTTTTGGCTAATTCACATTTTCCTCGTATCAAAAAAGCGCGATATTTAGTTTTTCTGACATCCTGCATTTCTGGACTTTTGTGGTGACAAAGAAGAACTGAATTTCCCTTCTTTTGTGGGGGAGGGGCTGAAACTAAATAAGCTTTTGTGGGATTCTGTCCCTAACTTTCCCGGATTTCTCGACTTTTATGGTGCTCCGCAGAAGATATTTTCCATATTGAGAAGTCTCGGAGAATATATGACCGAAGGCCCCACAAAATGTAAAAAAGGGCACAACCATTTGTTTTTAAGGTTTTTTTTGAATTCAGAATAAAAAACTGAGTATATTAGATTTCTTTATATCTCCTCAAACGCGGAAAACAGCTCGCAATCAGAAGAAATAGTAAGAAACCGGCCGTTCTTGAGCCGAAAAATGACAAAAGCACCACAGCGGGCGAACATCAGACATTTTCTCTGCATAAGACATTTTCTCTGCATTTCTCTTCTATCTTGCTGTTCCGCGCCATTCCACGGTCGATGCAGATGAGATTCATCCAGCACGGGTAAAAAACAACGGTGCACACGATGGAAAAGCGAGATTTTCAAAATTACCGTATCGCAAGAATCTTTCTTCAGAAATAATCGCGGACTGCACAACCTTATAACTAAAAATTAGTTTTTCAATCACTACTTTTTCCTATGTATTCGAGTTCAGCATAAAAAGTTGAGTATAAAACATTTCTTCATACCCATGGAAGCCTCGCAATGAGCTCGCAATCTAAAAAAATAGGCGAAAGCAGACATTTTTGGAAGAAAAAATGTCAAAAGCGCCACAGCGAAAAGCGCCACAGCGAGTGACCGCGTGACATTTTATTTACTTGGGGATACTCCTTTTTGCTCTTGCGCGGCCATTTCACCTTCGAATTCAATGAAATTTGTCGTATAAGGGTAGAAAACTACGGCGAACACGATGGTGAACTTGGATTTCAAAAATTGCTTGAAGAAAACAAGATACGACCGCGGACTTCCGCACCTATTTGGCCTTATATCTCGAGAATATGAGGTTTTCAAGTTTTTCTGAGAACGGTAACGTATTCAGCGTAAAAAACTGAGTCTAGGGATACCAATTTGGAAAAGTTTCGTCTTACTTTGTCTTCAACTTTCCATTTGGCTAAAACTAAATAGACCCGTCGCGCTTCGCGCGACGGGTCATAAGTGAATGAAAGAAAAAGTACCGGTTAGTAATACAGCAGCAAGAAGAAATAGACGCATTGAAATGGCAAAGGGCAGCTATCTGTCGCTCTCAAGACAGGTCAAGATGAAAGATAGTATTAGAGATCAAAATTGCAGGATCACAACTGTGGTCCGAGCCCTTTTTAACTGGCGAATTATCATCATTTTCAGATTCTGAAGGTGATACGCCTGTCTGCAACCTTCAGAAGGCTGCCGGAACCTGTTTTGTGGTTGTTTCAATGACCGCTTTCATTCCTATAACCTACCAAATAAGATTTTCTTAGGAAAATGATTTTATTTTAATCTTTCTTATGCTTTTTACCCGTAAAGAAACATTTTCTTAGCAGAAAGTAAATTGAAACTACGATAACTAGTAGAATGCTTCCGATTAGAGCAAACACGTCCAGGAGATAATATTCCACAACGGAAAGATGCCTAGCTGGAGGGTCAAGATTTTTAATTGGACCAAATCTACAAAAAAATTAGACCGATGGGCTTCACTTCTTACCTTGCAGCAAATTCTGCATGTTGTACAACGAGATCTTTTGGTTTTAGCGGTTGATTTCGAAGCATTTCACCGAATATCTTTGCTTTTTCTCCATATCTGAAGAAATATTGTAAATTGTCGGCTTCCTTACCTCTTATCATTCAAGATAGTCGTGAGGGCCGTTCTCAGTTTGTCGGCGCTGGCCAATTCCTCTTTTGGAAGAACAACAGCTGTACCATGTCGGGCGATCATTTGAGCGTTCCTGGGCTGATCAGCAAATAACGGGATCTGAATTTGTGCTTTACTACAAGATCCTTTTTTCAACGATATTCATCTTCTTATCAAAACTCAAAACAAAAAAAAGAAGAACTTACGAAAATTGCCGGCTTGCCAAGGTACGCAATTTCCGTTGAAGAAGCCAGTCCACCATGAGTTATGAAAACAGAAAGCCTCTCATCAGAAAGCAGAGCCTTCTGCGGTACCCGTTTAGAAAAATGTAAATTAGGAAGGTGTGCTCCCATGTTCGTCGTCTCTTCATATTTCCAAATAAACGTAACCTCGGGCAGAGATTCGATGACTTTCAGAATCTGCTGCCTAAATTTCCAAAAATCTAACCAATGTTTCAAAAACTACTTATATTCCCTCGGCATATCCTTGCTCTTGGCCACAGTTCCAAATGAGATCAAGACAGTTTGTGGTCTTTTTGAAAGCAGAGCATCCCATCCCTCGTCCAATTTCTCAATATTATTAACATCGACGGTTATTCCTCCAATTAAAACAGTTTTTGACAAAGTTGGTCGAGGGAAATCGATATAGGGATTAGAATTAACAAAAGAATATGAAGTCCTGCCTATCAGTTCCTAGAGAAAATTGATGGTATGATACTAATAAGGGCTTACCGCGGTACCGCTGTATTTCTCCCCGTAATACTTGCTCAACCGTTTCCCTTCAGCCTTCGCGATGGAGCTGAACATATACCAGTCGAAGAGACTTCCCAGTATAGTTTTCATCTTGTCAGCAATTGTTTGTTGTCCTGCTGGTTTAGCTGCTTGAATTGAAGGAATGGGAGAAGGCTCTCCAATCAGGTAGGTAACATAATCGATGTTTGCACCAGAGAAGGCACTGATCACGGTTTTTACTCCCAAATGTTCCAATAATCCTGAAAATCATAAAGATATTGTGGGAACAGTGAAGATTTACCAAAACCGCAGTAATAAAACGGCTCAGCAATGGCCGCATCAAACTGTTCTGCCTTCAAATTTGCCAAGAGATCTTTCTGCTGAATCAAATCTGAAATTTGGCATAACAAAATTAGAGTAAAGATTGCTTACGTTCACAGGTATGGCCAAACATGTCAGAAAGTGTGCTGACCATCTGAATTTTAATATTTAAAAAAAAGCTGTGAACCTTAGCAAATCCAATTGGGGAAGAATCCGAGCTCCACAGATCGCTGAACATCGTAGTAGTTTTGAAAATATGATCCACTCTTGGATCAGGATCTACTATTATTGCCTTCTTCGTCGTTTTCAATCCTGTTTGGTTTAATAAATGGAAATCCATAATTGGTATGAGTACTGTCTGAAGTGGACTGTACAAACATCAACAAGAGAACCTACCACATCATGCCCAGCTTCTGTCAGAGTATCAGCAATTTTATTTATATAATTATTGTGAGAATGTCCGAAGAGAGGCGAGTATACCAGGAACTTGTAACCAGAACATACTAAATTTTAAGTAAGTTCAAAAATAAAAGGAAGTACCTGTAATTAACACGGCGAAGAGAAGAGAAGTATCCATGAAAATGGCAAAGGACAACTGTCTGTTGTCCCTAAGACGTCAAGATGAAATTATGGATAAGAAGCCGAAATATCGGCACCAATACTGGTGGTGAGATGGTTTTTTAATACTCAGTTATCATCATTTCTAGACTTTGATATTGATACGCCTGTCTACAACGCCAGAAAGATGTCAAAACCAGTTTAGGAGATGTTTTCCTGATCGCTTCCCTTCGTAGCCTAGAAACTATACCTACAAAGATTGTAGGCCATCAGAACAGAGAAAGAAAAATGCTTTTATTCTTTCTTCTGCTTTTTACCCGCGCAACAACATTTTTTAAGTAGGAAAATGATGGAAAACACGATAACCAGTAGTATTCCGCCAATAAGGGCAAAAACATCAAGGAAGTAGTAGTCTATAAATGATAAACGCCTAGTTGGGGGATCCAATTCCTTGATTGGACCGAATCTGAATCAAATTCCTTAGAAAATGGAAAAATTGTTCCACCTTGCTGCAAATTCGGCATGTTTCACGACCAAATCCTTTGGGCTAAGCGGCTGATTTCGGAGCATTTCACCAAATCTAGTTGCTCTTTCTTGGTAGCTAAAGAAGAATAAGGAAAAATAAGAAACACTTACGATTTGTCATTTAAAATTGTCAAAATGGCCGTTTTTATCTTGTCGGAGCTAGCGAGGTCCTCTTTCTGGAGGACAATAGCCGTTTTATGTCGAGCAATCATTTGAGCATTTCTTGGTTGATCAGCAAAGAGAGGAATCTGTACTTTCTTCATACTTTCGTACATAGAATAACCTACAAATACTGCTGGTTTTCCCAAATAGGCCACTTCTGTGGAAGAAGCCAATCCTCCGTGGGTAACGAAAAGCGTAAGCCTCTTATCCGCTAAGCAATATTAATTTAAAGAAAATAAAATTCTGACCAAGAAGAGCTTTTTGTGGTACCCATTTAGAAAAATGTAAATTTTCAAGATTAGCTCCCATGGTTGTCGGCTCTTCATATTTCCAAATAAATGTTACTTTGGGTAAGGATTCTATGACTTTTAAGATTTGTTGCCTGAAATTTTACAATTTCGAATGAAAAAAAATTCTTACTTGTAAATCTCGGGCATTTCGTTACTCTTGGCGACGGATCCAAAAGAAATCAGGACAGTTTGAGGTCTTTCAGATAAAATAGCATCCCATTCCTTGTCCAATTTCTCCAAACCCGCTAAATCTATAGCAATTCCTCCAATAAAGACTGATTTTGAAATAATGGGTCGTGGTACGTCGATGTAGGGATTAGAATTGATGAAAGAAAATGATGTTCGACCCAATAATTCCTGAATACATTGAAAACAGATAATATTGGGTCTTACTCCGTGATGACTATATCTGCTTCCATATTCGGCAGCTAAATATGTTCCCTCCTTGTTGGCGATGGTATTGAACATCCAGAATCCGATGAAGTAGCCAATTAAAGCTTTTATCTTTTCTCCAATTGTCGGCCGACCGCCTGCAGCATGAGCCGCGGCTATGGAAGAAACAGACGAAGGCTCTCCTATGTAGTAAGAGATAAGATCCAGGCCAGTCCCGGAAAAAGCGCTGATCACTGTTTCTATTCCCAGCTCTTCGAAAATACCTGACGGAACTGTTGAAAAAATAGAAATGAGGCTTACCAAATGCGCAGAAATAAAAAGGCTCAGCTATGGCGACGTCAAACTTCTCTGCCTTCAATTTAGCCAAGATATCCTTCTGCTTAATAAGATCTGAAAAAAATACTTTCTCTGAGCTTTAATAGAAGTTTTTCTAATAGAGGTTTTGCGGTATATTTTTCCTGGTCATAGGACCACTTACTTTCACAATTATAGCCGAACCCTGTCGCCATTGCATCTACCATTTTAGTCAGTCCATGTAAAGAAGTATCCGTGAACCAAACATGGGTAAAAATGGTCCTCATGAGATGATCAACTCTCGGATCGGGATCGACAAAAATTGTTTTCTTTGTGCTCTTTACTCCTGGTTTACTTGTAAGATTGGCATCTAATATTGGCAGGAGAACTGTCTGAAAATGTAGATTTCTAGGCCTGTTTGTATTCTTTTTTTACTTTGTTGACCTCTCGCTTAACCCCTTCAGACCGAATTTTCGTCCAACAAACAGGTTCTAACCCAATACGAAAAAGACAGCTGTACTTTTTACCCGAACAAATTTAATTAAATCAATTAAATAGAGAGCAAAATTAGCGGCTAAATCTGTTCAAAGGTCTAAACTTACCACATCGTGTCCTGCTTCAGTCAAAGTATCCGCAATTTTTCCCATAAAAGTGTTGTGGGAATGAGCAAATAATGGAGAATAGACGAGGAACTTGTATCCATAGCAGACTAAAACCCTTTTAAATTAAATGGAAGTCAATAAATACCGGTTATTAATAGGACGCAAAGGAGTAATGCGCGCATGATCCAGGAGACGCCACTGCCGTTTGTTCTCTAGTCTCTCGCTTGTTTAAATATTGCGGAAGAGTGTTGTCACGGAAACCAAAAAGTTCAGGCAGAGTCTTTAAATACGTGATAAGCAAGTTAGATAGGGGAAACGCGAAAAGCAGTGATCTACGGCGCTAATGCAGAACTCTTGGCAACTTCTTATCATTATGACTTTGGCAGAAAAGTATGCCCTTTTTGTGACTCAAGTAATGTTCCATTTTCCATGTGTAAGCGTTACCGGAGGTCAAAGGTTCCTGCGGTTCAAACATGTTTCATAACTAGGACTATTATAACTTATAATAAAGAGAAAGGCTTACCGCTGAACCGTTGGCCAATAGGGAAGTTCACCAAAGACTATTTTTGCGTGCCGCAGCGTATAGGTCAGCTTTCAAGCCGTAAAACTTTCGGGAATGGTAAAATAAACTCTACTAAGCCTAAGCCCACTTTTTGACAGAAAAGAAATGAGAGAAAAATTTTTTAGAAAGGTTTTTGGGGGGCAAGTGTGGGGAAGTTCACCAAATGAGCCTGAACTTCGTCGCCCTGTAGCTCGCCGGGTTGACTTGCCAATTTGATTTAAACGATTGAAATAGACACAACTAAGTCTAATCATGCCTACGGTAGAAAAAAAAATTAGAAGAAAACGATTTTGGAGGAGGTTTCAGGGCGATGATGAACTTGGTGATGGTGAAGTTCCCTGTTCGCCGAACCGTTATATTTCACTCCGTAATACTCGTTCTCCTTCAGCCTTCGCGATGTAACTATACATGCACCAAACGAAGGTTTAATCAATGGAAATCCATGATTGGCATAAGTAAGTATTACTGGTCATCAGAACAGAGAAAGAAAAATGCTTTTATTCTTTCTTCAGTTTTGTACCCGCGCAACAACATTTTTTAAGTAGGAAAATTATGAAAAACACGATAACCAGTAGTATTCCGCCAATAAGGGCAAAAACATCAAGGAAGTAGTAGTCTATAAATGATAAACGCCTAGTTGGGGGATCCAATTCCTTGATTGGACCGAATCTGAATCAAATTCCTTAGAAAATGGAAAAATTGTTCCACCTTGCTGCAAATTCGGCATGTTTCACGACCAAATCCTTTGGGCTAAGCGGCTGATTTCGGAGCATTTCACCAAATCTAGTTGCTCTTTCTTGGTAGCTAAAGAAGAATAAGGAAAAATAAGAAACGCTTACGATTTGTCATTTAAAATTGTCAAAATGGCAGTTTTAATCTTGTCGGAGCTAGCGAGGTCCTCTTTCTGGAGGACAATAGCTGTTTTATGTCGAGCAATCATTTGCGCATTTCTTGGTTGATCAGCAAAGAGAGGAATCTGTACTTTCTTCATACTTTCGTACATAGAATAACCTACAAACACTGCTGGTTTTCCCAAATAGGCCACTTCTGTGGAAGAAGCCAATCCTCCGTGGGTAACGAAAAGCGTAAGCCTCTTATCCGCTAAGCAATATTAATTTAAAGAAAATAAAATCCTTACCAAGAAGAGCTTTTTGTGGTACCCATTTAGAAAAATGTAAATTTTTAAGATTTGATCCCATAGTTGTTGGCTCTTCATATTTCCAAATAAATGTGACTTTGGGCAGCGATTCTATTACTTTTAGAATCTGTTGTCTGAACTTATTCAATTTTACAGAAAAAAAAGAAGTACCTACTTGTAAATTTCTGGCATTTCTTTGCTCTTAGCTACTGATCCAAAGGAAATCAGGACAGTTTGAGGTCTTTCAGACAAAATAGCATCCCATTCCTTGTCAAGTTTTTCCAAATTTCCAACATCTACGGCTAAACCTCCAATAAAGACAGTTTTTGAAATAATTGGACGAGGAACATCAATGTAGGGATTGGCATTGATGAAAGAAAATGATGTTCGGCCCAATAGTTCCTAAAAATACTGAAAAACAAAAAAGAGGGACCCTTACACCGTGGTGGCTATATCTGCTTCCATATTCGGCAGCTAAATATGTCCCTTCCTTGTTGGCGATGGTATTGAACATCCAGAATCCGATGAAGTAGCCAATTAAGGTCTTTATCTTTTCTCCGATGGTTGGACGTTCGCCTGCAGCATGAGCAGCGGCTAAGGAAGAAACAGAGGATGGCTCTCCAATATAATGGGAGATAAGATCCAGGCCCGTTCCGGAGAAGGCACTGATCACTGTTTCTATTCCAAGTTCTTCGAAAATACCTGAAATTATTTATGAAGAAAAGGAAAGAGTCTTACCAAATGCGCAAAAGTAGAAAGGCTCAGCTATGGCGACGTCAAACTTCTCTGCTTTTAATTTAGCCAAGATATCCTTCTGTTTAATAAGATCTGAAAAAAAGAAATATATTTTTTCTGGTCATAGAACCACTTACTTTCGCAATTGTATCCAAAGCCAGTTGACATTGCATCTACCATTTTGGTTAGTCCAAATGGAGAAGTGTCCATGGTCCAAACTTGGGTAAAAATGGTGCTAGTCCTCATGAGATGATCAACTCTCTGATCGGGATCGACAAAAATTGTTTTCTTCGTGCTTTTTACTCCTGGTTTACTTGTAAGATTGGCATCTAATATTGGCAGGAGAACTGTCTGAAAATGTAGATTTCTAGGCCTGTTTGAATTCTTTTTTTTTACTTTGTTGACCTCTCGCTTAACCCCTTCAGACCGAATTTTCGTCCAACAAACAGGTTCTAACCCAATACGAAAAAGACAGCTGTACTTTTTACCCGAACAAATTTAATTAAATCAATAAAATAGAGAGCAAAATTAGCGGCCAAATCTGTTCAAAGGTCTAAACTTACCACATCGTGTCCTGCTTCAGTCAAAGTATCCGCAATTTTTCCCATAAAAGTGTTGTGGGAATGAGCAAATAATGGAGAATAGACGAGGAACTTGTATCCATAGCAGACTAAAACTCTTTTAAATTAAATGGAAGTCAATAAATACCAGTTATTAATAGGACGCAAAGAAGTAATGCGCGCATGGTCGAGGAGGCGCAGGGCAACTGCCGTTTGTTCTCTAGTCTCTCGCTTGTTTAAATATTGCGGAAGAGTGTTGTCAAGGAACCAAAAAGTTCGGGCACTGCCTTTAAATACCGCGTGATAAGTAAATTAGAAGAGAGGGGAGGCAAAAAACAGTGATCTAATGCAGAGCTATTGACAACTTCTTATCATTGTGACTTTGGCAGAAAAGTGTATCCCTTTGTGATCCAAATAGTGTGCCATTTGCTATGAGGAAACGTTGCGCCGGAGGTCTCCCGTGGTTCAAACATGTTTCATAAGTTGCCACGAGGGGGTAAGGAGCAGAGACTAGCACTTTCTTTTCTGGTGACAGTTGGTCTTCACCTGTACAAATATCGAATATCAGGAAGTTTTGGGACCAAGAGCGGGGATATGCAACATGTGTTGGGTGCTAATGTTTATAAGAGGAACTAGGTCACGGCACCGTGCTGATCAATGGTTCAATTGATTGATCATTAAGTCGTGAGATAAAAAGCAAGGAAGGAAGCCATGCTTTAAAAGGTCGAAGGGCGTTTGAAAAGGTCCGCAAACATCCACACGCCCCAGAAATATATTGCCATATGTCTCACCCTCTAGGGGTAGAGAAAGCGCATCTGTACCCGTAGAAACCTGGCAGCAAACGGATGGCATCATCTCGTCATCCTTACCCGCAACAGATCTTTATGGTCTGAAAGCAAATTATGTTGGGGCTCCCACTGGGTGATGGGTTCCTCATCATCAGCCTCCAGTGGGAATGTCCATCAGAGGTGAATTTTTGCATTCCCCCAATTTTTGGGGGAAACTAACCGAAAAAAGGCTGTATCTGATACATTTATTAGGGCTGTGCAAAAAAGTTTTTTACCTATTTTTTCTGAGATGTCTAACGGATAGACCATTGAGAGAGAAGCATTTTGGTATAAAAATTTTTCGATTTGGAGTCCATTTAAAAAACTTATTTTACCTATTTTAGGTATCCCAAAACCCGGTTACGCACCTAAAATGCCCCTATGTTAGCCTTTTTGGAGATTTTTGAAAAGTAGCATGTGGGGGACCCTTATGTATTTTTGGAAATTTTTGCTGGGAATTGGCACATACAGCGTGGTCAAAAAAGATAGGTCCACCCTATTTTTATCGCAAACTCGGGAGAAAAGATGAGTTAGGGTAATACCGAATACAGCATTCGATTGGCCATGTTCGAAAACCCCTTGAGCCAGGAAATCGCCCATTTTTCTCATCACACTCATATTTTTGCGCCATTTTTATGAAAACGGGTGGTCAAAAAAGATAGGTCCACCCTCGGATACGAGCCGTGTCGGGGCATTTTCACCAATTCCGCGCGGTTGCCCACCATATCTGGGGCTGACAAAGTGATTTGGCCAAAAAAATTGAAGAAAATACAGTGGGACGCGCACGTTACAGGGCCTCAACTTTGATTGGAAATCCTGGCATTTTGTCTTCTAAAGATGCTCTGAGGAAAATTTGGCTGAATGGGAGAAAACAGAAAAGGTGACATGATAGAGCACAATCTGGAGCACATTTTGACATATGTTTCGATCCTGAGAGTGGCGTCGGACCGAGTTGAAGGAGATGTCGAGACCTATTTATGGACATTCCCTAGTCTCCTGCGGTGATAAACTTATCTTAATTGGTGGTTCTGACGGTCAAAGAGACATCAACACAGTTATCGAAATGAAACCCTTAGAAAATCATACAAAATGGGTGCCGTTATGGCCAATGCCACGTTCGTGCTCTCACTTTGGAACAGTTAACCTCGGAAAAGAAATAATAGTGTTTGCGGACGGGTTGAATACTAGAATTCCCTTTATGATATACGATGGAGAGAGTTGGAGAGACGGGCCTACAGCAAGATATTTATGCTCCAATCCTTGTGCTGTGATTATTTCTTTGTCCGATATTTTGTGTCTTTTTAAAGGAGAACGCCTTGATTGTAGTATATCGTAATAAAATATTGCTGGCCAGTAATCAAAATGATCTGTTGTCAGATATCGAGGATAACAGCGGAGTGCATCTCATTTATCTAAAGAAACTTCTAGCTATCTGGCATCTTTTTCTGTATATTTCCCTTTATTCCTGGACTAATTACATAGTCCCCTGTAGACACTCTCATGTCAACATCAATCGCATGCGGGTGTCCTTGTCTTATTTCAATTTACGACATTTCAAAAATGTCAGATCTCGTGGTTAAAGCACATTGGCAGTATTTTTATCTGGTAATTGTGCTTTGTTGGCTGTCCTAGTTAACCAAAAATCTTTCTAACATGCGCTGATAATTCTCTAAAATGATGGCTTTCTACAGCAATTAACCAGGTCGTCATATGCTCAAGGTTCTCATTATGTGGGCGGTTATCACATCTCCCGCTTGCAGTCATTCTTGATTCTTCTTCAATTCCCCTCATGCTACTTATCAGAAGTTTAGCCAACCTTGGGCAATATTGGGTTCTTCCCTTGATTTATGCCATAACGGCTTCTATCTTCTTCATAGCAGCCGTGACTATCGTCAAACTTGGAAGATTCGTTCCACAGCCAGCGGTTAGAATGGAAAGTAAAATTGCTACGTTCTTCGGTGTAAGTTTTCTTTAATGTACAGCGGCATAACTCGAAACGATTGGCAGATAAACAACTTTTTAGTAGTTATGAATCTGTTGGAAAACAAACTTTTTCTTGTCTAGCAGTAATCGAGCGCATAATGAATCCCCAGCCAAATAATTTCCGTATAACTCTAAAAATTTACTGCATTTGGAACTCCCAGTGCTGCACATTTTTTTGCTCTATTATTTTAATTGGAACTTCATTAGGCAAACCCGCCTTTATTAATTGCACTTCGCAAAAAATCATGGACCCCACTGATCTTCAACTTCAGACGGCTTATTCGGCATTTCGTTTCAATGCCATCTACATTTTCGGCTATCATGTCTCTGTCAAAGTCGTCGAGAAATTCAACAACTTTCTGTTCTCCAATATCTCTCCAGATGTCGTTGCTGAATATCAGACAATTGCCATGATCAACACTCACATTGCTTGTGGAAGTGCCTTCGCTTTTTACTGTCTCTTTTTCAAATACTTTATGGATTTGACGCATCGCCTCTGTATGCACTGCAATGTTTTCGCCACCGCCTGGTTGCTCTCGTTCGTCCAGTTGCACTTCGAAATCCTGTATAATTATCAGAAATGTAAGAAAGATCCCACTAGTTGTCAGTCTCTTCTCCCCGCTCAAGGAGCTATCAACTCTTTGGCTTATTTTTGGATCCTTACTGCTGTTTTCCAATGTATTTATGCTTTATGCCTTTCCTTTCTTTATCTTGTTATCCATTTTGAGAGGCCTTTTAACTTCATTCATCACTATGTTCCTTCTCTGTTTAATTTTCTGAATCCCCGGGCTGGACAGTTTGATCGTCCTCGGGAGCCTCCTCCTCGACCTCCTCCTCCCTTCTACCGCGTAAGGAGAGTCGCTCCAGCTGGTTAAATTTGCTCTTGTTTTATTGTAGATCCTGCCGCTGTAAGCTTTCCAATCTCTTTTCATAAGCTTTCTTGATTGGTAAGCTTCCAGTGGATGGATAAGTGCTGCCCTTTTTAACATTTTTATTGTATTGTTGTATTACTTGCTTCCTAAAATTCCCAAAAATCTAAAAAAAAAGTTTAAAAAACAAAACCCAAAAAAATTCCTCATATTGTTTATTGTCATAATCCTCAACGATCGTCATCCGTTGTCATTTTTTCGCATTGTCTGAATATGTTGATTGGTTACCATTCTTGTTAAATAAAAAAGTGGCGAAAAGTGACCAGCACGTGACCAAGGTAAGTCATCTTCTTTCCTCAGGGTTGCCATTTGGATAAAGTGAATGTCTCACGTTGAAAATGTCAGCCGTCTGTGTAAACGACGCTGGAATATTGGCTGTCGTCCAATTCTTTCCAGAATCTCCTTTTTGATCATCAATCAGTTTTTCAAATTAACCGATTTTCCGGTTAAAAGCTTTTGTAAATTGATAGGGAACGGTTCCATGTTGCTGCGGTAGGTTTCATTTGCCGTTTCCTCTTTTGTTTTCTCTGTTCTGCCGTCGATTGAAGGTCATTTTTGCATATAGATAGAAAAATTTACCGATGTTTTCCTCTTTTCAAGGCAAGAAATGTCATTTAACAGAAGGTAAACTAGTAAAAGAACGCCTGAGCGTCCCTTGCGCAATAACCCATTGTATACCAATTATGTAAGCTGAAACTAATCCGGATATCCAAATAGATTGACATAGAAATTATTGCCTGAAGTTGTACGGAGTGCGGTATCATCAAAGAGCTCTTCTCAATGGGGTATCTCTTTGTTCAGCGCGCGTGCAGGCTACAATACAAATTGGATCACACTTGCTTGACTGATGATGCGTCTTTCCCTGTTTCCGGTCGGTTATGAATACGGTGTCGTTCCGTTTTGCCCGATTACGGAAAGCGAAGAACTTGAGAGGATTCCCAGGCACCGTTCCTCGTTGTCGCTGAATAATTCGTAGGATTCGGTGTCTCGTGGACAAATTTATGCGAGATTGCGGAGATACTTACCAGGATTCCTAAGCTGAAATATTGTCTATTTCCCGTAGTAAGTGCACCAAAAAGTCCGCAACATTTTTTGGATAATAAATAAAAATGTGGATGTGCCCAGAATTTATAGCAGCTGCCAGCAAGTGAACGCACTTTTTCATGCTGTCAGTTTGGTTTAAACCAGGTTCTACAAAGAGCACTCTGACTCTTTAAATGGAACACTGCATGCTCGTTCGGCTGTCCTCCCCGTACTGTTTGTGTATTTTCGCCAGAAATATGAGACGATTAGATGCTGTTCATAGTGTGTCAGACCTCCCACTTATAATATCCATCAACTGTAGCGGACTATGTCGCCTTTATCCTCCCATCCTTTATCCTTGCCACAGTTAAACCTTCCGCTGGCGCAATCGTCTTCAATAAAAGAATAGAAGATTTAACGGAGGGAGGATAAGGTGTTAGTCGTCTCAGCAGGTGTGAACCGGTGGGGTCTTCTCATGTCCACTCGACCCGTCATCGCTTTCAATCGGGGCGCCTAATCCGTGCCTCTCTACCGTATGCTAAAGATGCCAGGGGCGGGACGTTCCCTCAATGTCCCGGCGGGGGGAGAGAGATGAGGGCCACACCTCTCTCATGCCGCCCGTGCTCCTCGGATGGGTGCGAGAGGAACCGGCTCTACCAGCTGCTAATTATTTCTTTGTTTTGGTTATTCTGGCTAGTATTCCTACAGAAGCTAATTTATAGCTCGTCTATCTTTTCCCTCTTTCAAAATTCTTGAAAGAAACCATTACATTTCTATTTCCCCCTTCTGAACATTATTAAAGGGAAGAGACCCTCTTTGTTTTTGCAGAATATCCCAGGCACGTTCACCGTTCTCTAAAATGTTTGCTAATTTTGGTCTAACAAGTTACGATCAACTAAATTATAGAAAATGGCCTCCTAGACTAGAAAACATCCACGGGACAGTTTTGATTTCCAGAACTTTTGTTGTTAGCTGCATTTTTCCTGAATAGACCCCCGTCTCCCGAATCATTTCAAGCTTCTGTTGTAGATTTTCGTACCAGTCTGATTCAGCCATTTCGTTTGACTACATTCCTTCTCACTGTTCATTTTCTTCCGATGTTCGAAATATGATTCCAGAAAATTACCGGCTAATTCTATGCGTCTTTTTCTCTTCTTGCTATGCTCCTTAGGAGCAGAAGCAGCCTATTTTTCCCAGGTTTGTTCCTGCCGTCAGTTATTGTAAAACAAAGTATTGTTTAGTTTTCCATGCGGGAGCCTGACCATGACCCATGCTACGATGTTACCGGACGGCCAATCCGTTGTGTTCCGGAATTCATTAACGCCGCTTTTGGGAAACCTGTAATTGCCTCTGAGACTTGTGGTTTAAATGGGCCGTCTAAGTAGGCTGTTCCTCGATGAATTTCTAAAAAAATCTACAGATTTTGTACCATTACGGAAGGAGCTGACGGGATTATGCGCGAACGGTGTGAGATTTGCGATGCTGACGATGACAAGTTGTCCCATCCGGCTTCTCTTTTGACTGATTTGAATACCGCGGGCAATATGACCTGCTGGCTGTCTGAGCCGTCTCTGGCTCCTTCACAAGTCTCTCTGACTTTGTCTCTTGGAAAGAAGTTCGAATTGACCTACGTGTCCATGCATTTCTGCTCGCGACGGCCGGATTCTATGGCTCTTTACAAATCCGCCGATTTTGGAAAAACTTGGTCCCCGTTTCAATATTATTCCACTGATTGTAAGAAGATCTACGGAAGACAACCCGATGTCACAATTACTAAACACAATGAACAGGTAAGATTTTCCGGGAGGACAGAAAATAAACCACCTTTAGGAAGCCGTCTGTACCAATTCCCACATCATTGCGCCCAGCGGCAACCGGGTAGCTTTCCCCTTCCTTGAGAACAGACCCTCTGCGTTGTCTTTTGAGACCTCCCCAGTACTTCAGGATTGGGTTACTGCGACAGACATTCGTGTAGTTTTCGATCGACTTGTACCTGACCAGGTGCCGTGCTTTTTTTAACTCGCGAGGAGGAAGAAAATGAAATTTTAGGGAGAACTCTACGACTTAGTTAACGATATTAGCGACGGCTTCAACGCTACTGAAGACGATAGCCTAAAGCGCAAACATTTCTATTCTATGGGAGAATTGGCCGTCGGAGGGCGATGCAAGTGCAATGGACACGCCAGTCGTTGTATTTTTGACAAGATGGGAAAGGTTTGATCAATAATTTCCCTGTAAGACTCGTTTAGTATACCTGCGATTGTAAACACAACACGGATGGGACAGAATGTGAGACCTGCAAGCCTTTCCACTTTGATCGTCCCTGGTCCCGAGCCACCAGTTCCAATGCCAACGCATGTGTCGGTCAGTTTTTTTTCTTTTCACACCATGAGATCCTCTGAGCCCCGGAAGCAATATTTTTATGTTCCAATTAGTCGCGGTGGACAAGACGAGTTCTTACACTCGCTCTTCCCCCGTGAGACAGAGCTTGCCCGCAACATGTTGACACTTGTTTCCACATAATATCTCATTACAACCAAGAAGGAGGCTGAAATCCTTTAAACCGGACCATAAAAGTTAAGAAGAATGGTCAAGAGAACGCGGACAAGGACTATTGCCCACTAACAATACCTACATCGTTTTTGTCATGCCTTCTATGCGCTTCGTTGTTTGGGAAAGACGCGCGAGAATGAGGCACTCAATGGTATAATACACACGCGTATTGACACCTGGCGAATATAGCTTTGTATTCGGGAGATGCGCTCACTTCCTTCGATTCTTCTGGTAGACAGAATTCTAGCACACACACACACACACTCATGGGCTTTGCCCCCTGGGGAAAAGCCGGCGACAGTCGGCCATAATTCTTTTATCCGCCACCTACTGTGCAGAAAAGAGCGGGGCTGACCGTATGTCGTGTATTTTGAGAGGCCTTTTTTGTCTTCAATTCGACGGGTTCGGTCGCCCTGTGCGCAGAAGGACAGGGAGCCGCGAATTTTATTGTTCTCGCAATAAATAAAAGTGGATTAGGGGCGGACCTGGCCCCGGCGTCAAGCGTAGAGAACCGTTAATCTTTACGAGAGTCGAATGCCCGAAAATCCATAGCCGATCCGGGTAGGGACCCCTTGTCCTGAGACTACCTCCTGCAGCAAAAAGCATGAAATCCCATTGAACGCCTGTTGTTGCGTGAAAACCGAATCCAATCAGTGTTCTGAGAGTGGAAAATTGGCTAGAAAATAGACGCCTGAGAAGCCACTTGTACTGGCAACAATTGCCAGTTGCCAAAAAAGAAGCCAGGGAGATAAATCTTTCACACTTTAATCGGTTTGTTGAGAGTTCCAATGTGCAGGTGTGAATACCGTAGTCCAGGTGGCTAAAGGCATTGTTCTTAACCCCATATTAGACCACGATAAACAAATGGGTCGCGTAGCGCTACCTAGCCGCTTTATGGCTGGTAAAAGGACGGCTAACCGGTGGTAATAGGCGGTAATACAAGAGGTCACCCTGAGACAATATGAACCAGACGGCAATAGATCTTATTTCTGGTTTCTTTAAGGGATCTGCAGTACATTATCTTCTGGGGTTACATAATTTCCCGAGATTTTCCACCCTTTTGGGTAGCGGCATCTGTTAATCCATTGGCTCTTAAATCGCGCAGAAGGCGTTGTAAATTATCGCCCTTTGAGATATTGTGACCATGCGAGTAAACATCATCAACCATTTATGGTTTCAATATTAGGGAACGGCCATCGTAATCTTGAGATTTCAGCTTGCAACTGTAACATGCACGCGAAGAGATGTCGCTTCGATCCAGAAATCTACAAGCTGAGTGGAAATAGGTACTGTATCTCGGCTTTATCGAATAATCTGCGATTTTAGGAGTGGAGGAGTTTGCATCAACTGCCGCCACAACACAGCTGGGAGGAATTGTCACCTCTGTAAACCTGGATACTTCCGGGACCAGTCCTATTCGATGACCAGCCGAAAAGCCTGCAAGAGTAAGTGTCCACCCCAATCCAATTTATCGCCATCCCTATGTATCACTATTCAAATGAGCCAAGTTTATTCTCTGCTGGTCCATGGCCTCGGAGTGTGTGTGTGGGTCAATTACAATTGTGTAGTGCCATTCATTTTGCCGCCTAAATCGAATCCACGAGAGATAGAGGCAGTTGGAGGGAGAGTGACCACCAGTGGAACCTCAATTTCCGGTGCATCTCCCCGTTAGAGTAAGACGATGCTATCAGAAAATAAGGTAATTGCGTGGCAATGGGAAGGAAGTGGCAATCGGATACGAGGTGACGGATTGGTGACGGATCTATTACTTTGATAATTGGATGGACAGTAGAATGAGCTGACAGAACCGATGTTATCACAGAAATGAGCTAATTTATCCTTCCCGCGTAGATTAGATGGAATCCACCAATATTTTTGATTTTTGGGCACTTTTTCCGTAAAAAAGGGGTATAAATTTTCCAACAATTGGAGGAGAAAAAAGCAAAAAAAGATTCGCACTGAGCAGGATTCGAACCTACGCGGGCAGAGCCCATTTGATAACACGCAATTTTCGAGTCAAACTCCTTAACCACTCGGACATCAGTGCAGCGATGCGGCTGTTCAGCGGAACGCTATTCGAGGCTCATGGGCGGCTAGGTCGGCAAATGTCAACATAAAACCACGCAAAAAAATGAATGTTTTTCTAAAACGTGTGGAAATAGCGGAAACTGCCCGTTCTCAGGCTGTTTATTTCTTTGCTGTTATACTGCGCATTGCCCAACTTTGTGCTTATGGCTGGGTTCATTTTTAACCCTCCCTATTCCGCGGCACTTTTTGTTGCCACCTCATAACAATCTCCTTATGCTAATCGTCTCACAGTCCATTGCGGCCGGCTACAAGGAGCCATTAATTAAAGGGTCCATGTCTAAAGCAGTTAAATTTGCATGTTTCTGTCTTTTGTGACCAGACAAAATCCACCGATAGAAGCCATTAATTCCAGGGAAAAGACATTTTTCCAGAAAAAACGCGTCGGCTGAGGTCACAGTGTAAATCATTCGGGCAAAGTGTGCCAAATTAATCAGACACCTCGGGGTAACAAACAGTTTTCCTCGAGAACAGCGTTCTGCTTGATTTAGTAGTGCCACAGGGCGTCATTTGGTCCTAGCTGGGGACAAATTGCCCTCGGGGCGATGATCGAATGATCGATGTAAAGAAACCTGATGCGTTCCTCTGTAAAACATGCTCTCTCTGCCTCTTCCTCTGTCTCGCTGACACAATCGAACACAACAGAGAAATTCTATGACCGCAGGGGTTTTACCATTACTTTTTCAGGCTGTGAATGTCATCCCGTTGGATCGTTGAGTAAAAGCTGCAATCAAACTTCTGGTCAATGTGTTTGCAAGCCAGGAGTGGCTGGATTAACATGTAATCGCTGCGCTAAAGGATATCAACAGAGTCGATCGACGGTCACTCCATGTATTCGTAAGTTTTCAACCATTTGTCTTTATTAGTAGACTCTCTGCTCATCATTATTTACCCTCTCTATGTTCCTATTGTCTCGCTGTTCAGATTAGCTCGTACTAATCCCAGCTTGGGAATGTGGACGATACAGGACATAACGGTTACAGGTATCCCAACTCATGGTGGACCACAGTCGATGGAAAGCAGCGCCAGCAATGAACATGGAAAATGCTCTTCCTGTAGAATTGTTCCAAAACGATTGAACCAAAAGAAGTTCTGCAAAAGGGATTACGGTAAGCTCTCTGAAATATGGAATATGATCATCTTCAGCCTTCCAAATTGTTGTAACCGATCGGGAAATGGTCGATGGCTGGGCGAAATACAAAATTGCTGTGGAAGCCGTCTTCAAGAAGGGAGCCCGTGGAAAAAGAGGAGAAACTTTCCTCTGGCTCAGTTCGACCGCAGTCGCTTGTAAATGCCCCAAACTTCGTCTCGGTAGACGATACCTCCTCCTGGGTAAGTCACCGTCACGCGTGCCAAAAACCTCCGTGTCGTGATTAATTACCCCCAATATGCAGATGAAGGTGTCAGCGCGATTAGCGTAGCCCGATCTAGAGGGCGCGAGAATTCTCTCGGGATTTGAGTGCTAAACAAGACGGATGATAGTGAATGTGTTGACTGGAAACCCGTGGTTAAGGGAAATCTATCCAGGAAGACAAAGTACCGGCCGGGGAGGGAGAGAAAGAAATATTGTTGGCAACTTTTCGGGGGTCAGCTGTCTTTTTTCTTGATTTCTTTGGGACAAAAGGGCAATTGCCCAGTAAAGTGCGTGGTGGCCAGTGCGCTTACCCAAAAATTTAACCGGAAGAATGGCAAAATTTCAGGAAAAGACGACTTAAACCCGGAAAGAAGCGGAATGGTCGTAAATGCTAAGACAGTCATCGTTGAGTGGTCAGAAGATATAATGGACAAAGTAAGCCAACAGCCAGCGATTACCTAATCCCCCATTTAAAGGTACTACGCTTCTCAAAAAAAGACAAAATGGGCCATTGCGGAACCAACGGATACTAAGCCAGCCAGACATTTGACGGTCTCTTTTACTTCCCTCTATTCTGTGAATCTCATATTTTCCACCGATTTGCACACACTTCCCCTCTTTTTCCGAGTGATCCACACCCAGCACTCTTCTTTATTTTTCTATGTATTGTTGCCATATCCTGACTACATGGCGTTTCATTAATAATCCCTGCTTCTTTTTCCCCCTAAATTAATTAAGTGCAAAATCTGGTTGTGATTATTTTTCCCCTTTTATTTTGTGTCATCGCTTCTATTCTCTTGTAGTTTTGTAGACAAAATTTTTGATATTTTCGAAGTTAATAAATATCCACAACTACGGATTCTTGTCCTTTTGATTAGGCAGCATCAAAAATAGTAAATAGGTCGCCTTTGACGTCTGTAACCTAGTAAACTCCAGACTTGTAGTTCTAGCTCGTCATGGTTTTGTCCTCCTCCTTTCCTTTGACCTTACTGCAGGTGCTTTCCTCGAAATTATTCATTCCAAGGCATCATTTAAATGTCAGGAACTAAAACGAACGGTCATATTTTGTTCTCAGTTCAATTTGTCCTCTCATTTTAGCCAATATAGCGATTTTCGCTGAAAAATGCTCGTTTTTAGGCTATAAAAGCGGAGATCCCGTTCTTTTTTTCCCTTCTGGTCTTCTAGTCTTCCGGTAATCTCACTGTAGCAGAAAATCTAGTTGTCCTCGCTAGTTACCCAACCTATTTTGGACGTGTTCTAGAGATGATCAGTAGCTGTCCTTTTTCCCTTTATGCCCAATTATTTTCTCCGGAAATTATGTGGAGAATCCTGTCCCCAAGTGAAATCATCATTCTACTTTTCTGACGTCCAAACATCCCCAGCACTAAACATTCTCTCGTGTTTTTCAAGTCAGAAAGAATCCCTCAGGTCAAATTTATAGTATCCTGTTTACTCAGCTGCTCTCTTACACCCTTTTCTCCTGTTTTTCTTTAAAGGGGCTGCTCATTATCATAATCCCAGCGAGATTAACGGTAACCAGGCAAAAATGACACTTACAACCGTGTGCCAGGTGGTTCTTTGTTTTCTCAGGAGGGGACCACCCAAAGAGCCGTGTTTTTTGGGTGGTCCAATTCCCTGGGTGGACATGGACTTAGCCAACCTAAATTACGAGTGTCCATTTACAAATTGTGTTGTACGAGTGCGTACCAATGTATTTTTTTGGAATAGAGCGGCTGTCAGCAAGGGGAAAGTCTCCGGGGAATTTAAAAAAAGTGGAGAAGTATTGCACTTTTAGATCTAATATGAACATGAAGACATTTTTTTGGAGGGGAAGGGAACACACAAAACATATTAGCAACTATACCAAGGAGGGATACACCTGGAAATATTCTTATTTTCTCACAAATGCATACAATATTAATAAATATTTCAAGAGAATAATTTCAGGATACATTCTTCATAACTTCTGCAATGATCATGAAGACGGTAAGTTATTAATTTCTCTTTAAACGGGAAGTCTCACATGATGATTGGCTTCCAGGTTTTGGTCCTTTGCCTTCTCGCCATTGTGGCCTACGCTGAAACCCACTACGAAGAAGATTTATCCGAAGACTGGGGCACCAATTATTTATTTCCTGCGAAGCGTTCTCTCCGTTTTCCCAGTATGGTCCAAGCTAAACTCTTCCCAGCTGCCAAGCGACCAGCCTTCGACCAATTCCCCGGATGGCTCTATGGTGATCAGTAAAGACGTTTGATCGACTGTCTTTGTGACAATAAAGTGATTGTTAATTCGAGGGGTCATTGTCGTTCTTTGTGATAAGACAATTCGTAGGAAGTCAGTTGAGGGATTATGGCCTTGGTATTACAAATTGAGATTTTTAGACAGCCATGTGACCGGAAAGGATTTCAGTGGGTAGTGATTTTTGTGATAAACGGATCATTAAGAGGGCGGGCACGATAAGGTTACGAAGGTGTTTGGTCAGAAAAAAACCTAACAGAAAAGCACAAGACTTTTGAAAATCTTAAACTTTTCGAAATGACCGTACAGGATACAGCTTTGATAACTTTTTCAATCAATGAACTGAAGCTCATCGATCTTCATGAAAATATCATGAAGTCCACGCATGTCTACCGCCAAGAAGATTTATTTTCATGGACGGCAAACTTCAAAACGATAGTTTAATTTACAGTTATCGTGTCATTTCAACTTCCGTTTTCATTTATTTCTCTGCTAATTATTGATAAGCGCCGCTACCGGTATCAGATTTCCTTTGAAGACCCATGCAGCCTGCCATCCTACGAAGGCAACCATGGCAACAGCTGTGATTTCCCATAAATGGAGAGGTGAATACCGCTGTCAGAGTCAAAATAGGGCGATTTTCAAGCAATTTTTTGTGGAAAATCTTTAGGCACAATGGCCGGAAGTGTTATCAGAAGGAAAATACGAATCTCAACCATTGGACGCTAGGAATGTTGCGGCCTGCTGACTGGCTTACTGATGATAATTCTGTTATCTTTTTTTCTGGCCATATTTATATGGTGCAGTGAGTTATATCCAGTCAGACATGGTTCTCTTTCTCTTCTTCTTGTTCAGCGTGATTTTCGCACAGAAAGATTGCCCCAATGGAGCTGTCTGGGACACGACGTCAGATCATCTTTACTCCTTGATTAGTTCCTGTTTAGAATAAACTCATGCCTATTGGGAATGACTGACAAAACTTTCTACGAAGCAGAAATGACCTGCATCCAGCAAGGAGGTCATTTGGTGACCATAGCCAATGCTTTTCAAAACAGCGCGGTCCTTGCTCTTGTTAGAGGTAAACCTTACAGAATACCATTACCAGTAAATTTTCAGAAAACTTCTGTTGTGGTGTTTGGATTGGAATGGATCAGTCCGGCTTCTGGCAAGATGGTACCAAAGAATCGTATGTGAACTGGGCGTCAGGACAGCCTTCTTCGGATTTCCGTTGTGTTCAAATGGATCAGAGTCAAAGTGGCCAATGGATCAGCTTGAACTGTACTCAAAGGACTGATTTCATTTGCAGTATTCCTCCTAGAAGTAGGTGTTTCGCTGCGTGACCAAATCCCTGTTCAGATCCTGTCAAATGCGAGGCGGGATGGGAATACTTTGCTAAAACTAATGCATGCTACAAGGTATTCCAAAAACGAAACTGGTAATTCAGAAGTTTTTCAGAACATGCATGACCATCCGAACGTCGACTGGCCTGCTGCAGATGCGAGGTGCAAAGCATTCGGAGCTCAGTTGGCTTCGATCCATTCTCGAGAGGAAAATCATTTCGTTGCTGGTAAAATATTACTGCCTTTCTTCGATGAAAACGTTCTAGTTCTGGCATCTAGCAGTCTAAGCAGAATGGATCTCGAAGATCAAACATGGATAGGAATGAGAGCCGAAAAGAATGGCACAAGTTACAATTACACATGGAGTGATAGATCCTCAGTAAATTACAAAAATTTTGCTAATGGAGAGCCAAATGGGCAGAATGATTGTATCCTGGTAGGAATATACGTCTACTACCTCAAAGAATAATTTCAGATGGTGACGGATTTCAACTTTTACCAGCGGAAGCAATTCTCCCAATGGTATGACCACGGTTGTAATATTAAATTGAATAGTTATATGTGCAAAATGAAAGCGAAATAGTATTTTAATTCCTATTAATGAGTTAATTTATTTAATAAAGCTTTTTCCGCATCAGGGATATTGATTTTCGCGCTCCTTCTGGAATTCTATAGGATAATTCACATGCATCCTTATTAATTCGAAAATCCTGTCAATTTCTTTCATTTCGAAGAGATATTTGTTAAAAAAGGGTAAATGAAAATACATTTTTAAAGTAACCGAAACTGCACCAGCAAAGCAGAATGACGCGTATATTTCGCGCCAATAATCCTTCAAATGTTGCTATTCTGAAGAATTCATCTTTTGCTTTTATTTAATCATCTTTTTCTTTTTGCTAAATATAAATTAGATATTTCAGATGTTCTTTCACTTGACCTTGGAGCACGAAGTCAGTCTACACCCGAAATATTTTGGTCCTCATCTGAATGAAACCATAAAAGCTAAGCTCTTCAATGAAGTAAGTGTTTTCCTTTATTTTTTTGCAATTTTTAATTAAATTTTTAATTATTATTTTAATATTCCAGGTAGAAGGAACTTGTACTGGTAAATATGGATTCGTCATTGCCGTCACGACTTTGGATACAATCGGCCACGGAATTATCCAGCCTGGACGCGGATTTGTCGTTTATCCAGTGAAGTATAAGGCTATTGTCTTCCGCCCATTTAAAGGCCAGGTTGTGGATGCAATTGTCAATCAGGTACAATTTAGATTCACTGTACTTTTGCAATTTTTTTAAGGTTAACAAGGTGGGAATTTTCTGTGATGTTGGACCGTTGTCCTGCTTCATTTCTCGTCATTGTATCCCTCCTGATATGGAATTCGACCCAAATTCGAATCCTCCGTGTTATAAAACTAATGATGAAACTATTGTAATCAAGCCGGATGATGAGATTCGTGTAAGATTTATTTTTTTATATTTTCTTGGGAAACCGGTGCTTCGAATAAAATATCTTTGTTTTTATTATGCCCATTCGGTGGGGAATGCTTTTATAGAATGATTACAATAATTTTTATCATTTTCAGGTTAAATTGATTGGAACTCGTGTCGATGCTAGTGATATTTTCGCTATTGGAACATTGATGGACGATTTCCTCGGTCTCTGTGCCCCTGAATAATTCCCAATCGCATTCCTTCCTGATCTCGGTTTTATATAATTATTAATCCTGCACTATTTTACTGAAAATAAAATATCGACATGTTCTTTTGTTCTTCACGCTTTTCGAGCAATGTAAATGTAATCTTCGCTTTCTATCTAACTTGTTGCTATACCAACACAGCCGTGTCTCTTCTTTACAAAAGATCGATAGAGGCAGATATTACTGGCGTCAGTAATGCGTCCGTCTCCGCTATTTGAATGCGCTTGTCTCCATACTGCGCTTTCTCTTTTTTCTTTCTTTAAAAATTTTGCCGAAAAACCAAAGCTTCACAAAACACTATCAATTTTTGCCAAGAAAGTTTCCCTGATGAAATAAGTTTCTGTAAAATCCTTGTCTTCCTTGCACCATTTAATTTCTTTATTATAACAATTTTACAGATTAATTATGGAAAAAGAGATTAAAGAGGAAGGAAAAAGAAATTCGAAAAAGGGAAAGGAGCCCAAAGAAGAGCCAGCAGGAGATATTGATGAAAATGAAGACGAGGAGGCTGAAGATGAAGACGAAGAAGAGAATGAGGGCATGGATGATGGGCAATACGAGGTATTTCTAATTTCACTTTTTTTTCTATCGTTTTTCCAGGTTGAAGCAATTTTAAATCATAAGAAGACGAAGGCCGGTATGGAATTTTTAGTCCGTTGGAAGGACTATCCTCCGGAGGACGATTGTTGGCTGCCGGCAGAAAACATGGTAGTTTTACGAAAGTTGCAATTTTAAATGGTTGTCTTTTAGGATTGCCCAGATCTTGTAGAAGCTTACTGGGATAAGAAGAAGAAAGACTCTATAAAAAATAAAAGAACGAAGCCAGAGTACGTGTCTTTTTTGATATTTGATATTTCTAATTCCAGAAGTAAGTCGAAAAGGGAAGTATCCGTCTCCTCAAGAAGAAGTCCATCCCCATACTCGCCGAGGTTAATTTAAGTTATTCATTAAAACGAAACAGTTCTAGAAAGGCTAAATCGGGCGTAAGACCCAATTATGCGGTCGACCTCGAGGAGCGTAGCTCTAGCCGGAAAATCAAGAAGAAGCCGGCGGAGGAGCCAGATAGACCGTCTTCAGCTATTACTCGAGTGAGTTGTTTCTTGATAAACAAGGCCCTATTAACGGGTTACCACTGACCTGCAACATAATTCCTATACTTTCAGCAGTTTCAAAGGCTCCATGAGCAGTATGACGTGAGTATAGTTACTGCATGGTACTTCTTATTTCTGAATTTATTCCCAATTCCCTCGGTTAATTCAATGGTTTAGGGAGTCGACCCGGCCTCTTTGTTTGAAACGAAAATGATGTTCGAGCCCCGAAAAAACCAAAACGAAGAAAAAGAGCAAGCAGAACGAGAAGCAGAAGGTCCCAGGGAAGAAGAAGAGCCTCATACAGAAGAAGAGCGTCAAGCAGAAGATCCCCGGGAAGAAGAAATACGTCAGACAGAAAAAATGCGTCAAGCAGAAGAATGCCACCTGGAAGCAATACGCCTTCTAGAGGAAATGAAGCGTGAAGCAGAAGAAAAAAGACAAGCAATAGAACGCATTCTAAAGGAAGAAGAAGATCTGGACGAAGAAGAAAAACGCCTTCGACAGAGAGAAGACGAATGGCTGCTTGATTGGGAAGAAAAGGAACGCCGTCAGGCGGAGCAAGCAGCGCGCAAACGAGAAGAGCAGGATAGGGAAAGAGTACGAGATAGATTTGCCAAGCCCTATGACGTGGGTTTTTAAAAAAAATAATGCTGATTCCACATCTTCTGTTTCTAAAAAAAAGGTAACGCGTTGCCCGCGAAATTCAAATCTTTCAACCAGGACTAAAAGATTGCAACTTTAAAATCCGTACCTTTTTATAGAAAAATAAAAAAAACTGGTGCATGGTAATCAGAAAAATCAGCTCTATTTATTAAAAGCGACGTATGAAAAATCCCGGAGAGTCCCTTTAACATGGCGCCGTCACACTTTTACGCTGTTTTAATGATAATTTCAGGGACCAGAACGTCCTGCTCATGAAAGAAGTCCAGCGCCTGGAGAGCGAAAGAGAATGAGGGAAGTAGAAGCCGAGATCGCCAACAAACAAATAGAAGTGGCTAAGGCTACCTGGCGCCAGCATTTTGACAACGAAAGGAGAAGAAGAGCCGAAGAGATATACGCAAGGGGAAAAAGATCTAAAGCAAAGCCGTCATCTCTCGAGAAGAAGAAAATAACGAAAGTTGCTCCTTTAAAAATTAAGAAGAAAGTAAGATTTGTTGAGAATTTTTCATTTATTGCTTGGTTCAGGATCTCCAAATGCGGCAAGATCGAGATCTTGCAGTTATGATCGAGGAGGCCCAAAGGCCGGGCCCTTCTCGTCCAAGATCTCCTCCAAGCAGCAAGAATTTCTCTTGCCGAGTTGCTCCTGAAAAATCAAAAGAACCAGCCGCAATGTCTGAGATGGAAAAGATGGCGGAAAAACTGACGCTTTCTATGAAAAGGAAGCGGCAGCAAGAAGAAGAGCAGAAGAAGAAACAAAAGGTTTGTGCTGATTGATAATTTTCTATAATTCATAACCTTAGGACGAAGAAGAAATCTTCGCTGATGCTCTGGAGTTGGATGAGGAAGAAGAGTTTGTAGAAAACGAGGTCGAAGACGTGAGTTAAAATATTTTGCTAAAATTTATTCAACTTATTCAGAACGAAGAATTAAGGGAGCAAATCAGGAGAGAGAGAGACGCATCCATGTTTATGGACCCATGGCAGAAAGGATACGAAGTACTTTTTGTTATTTTAATGAATAATTTATAATTCCAGGCAGTTAAGATCGAAATGATCTCCGATGTCGCAAGCGGCCCCGAAGGGAAAATGAAACGTTTCGTTGTGGCAAAATTTGCTCATCCTCAGATGGGCACCCAAAGCACTGCCGCCGTGGAGATATCGATAATGAGGATGAGACAGAGAAAGGCAAATTCTTTTTAATTCAATAAGTAATATCCCTTTTTAGCTCCTTCAAGATTTCATTACAAAAATGAAGAAATTCATCAAGGCAAAGGGCCTGAATCCGCATATTCAGCCGAACCAACTTATTAAAGTCAAGGGATTCGAGGAATATATGAACGAAGGCGACGAAGACGACGATTCTTCTTAACATGCTTTAATTTTTACCATGTGTGGTCAATGTTCTTTCCTTTGCATCCCGTTTTGTTTCCAAAAACGACGGTAACATTATTTTTTTCAACGATAATTCTCATTTCCTTCTTGGCCAACTTCTTGTGCTCGTGTATTTCAGTTTCATTCAAGTAATGCATTCTCCACGACATCCTTTCTTTCCATTTTCATTTTTTCGACAAGCTTTATTAGCATTTCCTTCACATATCCCCTGAGCAGTTGTATTTTTCCATCATTATTTAACTTATGTCACTCATTTTTATATCCTCCGTTTTCATTCCATTATTTTTACAGCTGAATATTCGTTTGAGGGGTCGCTGGGGAAAAGAAGTAAATTCCCCCCACAAACATTTTGTAATCATTGTTGATTGTTTTACGATGAGGGAATACGACATAAAAATGAGTTAAATCAGATGTGCTGCCATTATCCAGGTGAATACCAGAAATAATCTTTTAGAAATTGTAAAAGAAACCAATGCAAATTTCACTTCTTGGGGATTATTGGTCAAAACAGTGGTTCCGGCCAGTTGAAATGATGGTCCCAGTGGCAAAAAATTGGCCAACTCTCAAATCGACCCAAATTTGCTATGATTTTTTGTAGATGACCCGTCGAAATGCCAGTAAATTGGAATTTAAATAATCGTTTTGTCTTGCTTTCCTTTATTTTCTAGTCTCTGGCACTTCCTTTAAGAAAAGAGTAAGATTTACTAAGAATTTTTAATTTATTGTTTGATTCAGGATCTCCAAAAACAAAGAGATCGGGAACTAGCCCACTGGATCGAGGAGGCCCAGAGACCGGGCCCTTCTCGCCCACGATCACCTCCGAGATGCCCGAAGATCTCAGCCAAAGTAAAAAAAAAGATTTCTCGCCGGTTGACTACTGAACGATTACAGAAAGGACCAGCCTCGCCGACGGAGATGCCTAAAATGGCCGACAAGCGGGCTATTTCCTTTAAAAGAAGACGAAAAGAACAAGAAGAGGGAGCGGAGGTGAGTTAAAATGTTTTCCCTAACTTTATTCAATTTTTTTTCAGAATGAAGGACTCAGCGAGTCAAACGGGAGAGAGAAGGAGGATGCCAGTTTTGCGGACCCGTGGAAGATTGGACTTGAGGTACATTTGGATATTTTTAACTAAATTAATATTTTAATTTCAGGCCGTTGAAATCGAAATGGTCCACGATATCCGGACCGGCCCCGAAAGGAAGATAAATCATAGCGCAGTTCACTCATCCTGTGCTGAACACCTCAAGATTGTCCCTTTCGGTGCTTACCACGCTGTAGAAGAAAACCAATTTATTATTGCTGAACACATTTGAAATATACTAAAAGAAATGCAAAAAAAAGGGAAGCGTAAAAAATATAAAATACTGGTAGGCCTCATTTTTTAAAATTATCCATTAATTTTCAGCTCCAGTTGTTTCTGCTCCGGTTCCTACTGCCTAACGGTGCCCCAGAATAGACTTTTTAGACGACAGGTCTCTGCTTTACTTTCCGCCATTCTTAAACTATGTTATCCAGTAAGGGCCCGCGTTCCCCTATCCCATTTGTCTCTGTTTTCGTAATTGTGTTTTCCTATAAATTTTCTTATACAATGCTGATTCAGTAAATCCCCACTTTTTTCTTCTTTTTTTTCTGCCGAAACGGCTAGACTCGAGCGATTTCTCCCCCAATTGTCATCAGACGAGACAGTGCGTTGGTCAGTATACTAAACAAATGTGAATCAGTCGTTTGGGAGAAAGAGGGGAAGATTTCGAAAGACTGGACAGGTCAAGAGATAAGCAAGATGAGAAATGTTTTCGACTATAGGGAACAAAGAGCCTGACGTGTTATTTTGGCACATGTCAGCTTATCTTTGGCCGCAAAGAGTCAAACAAAGTTGAATGAGATTGAGGGATCTTCCGGATATGCAAAGATTTGTGTTGATTTTTCAAAAATGTTTGAGTATTGTATCCCACCGTTTCATGAGCAGGCTGGTGCTTTCGCACTATGAGTAATAGTTTTACCTAACCTGTCATGGGAATGTCTGCGGGGCAATCTTTTGGAGCCTCCTTTTGAAGGGTCGATTCCCCAAAAAGTTCTTTTGTAAGACGGCCGGCTAGCCACATATTTCTTTAAATAATTCCATAAATCATCACATTCTCGCCTGGATGGCAGTGTTTATACCAAAAACGTCGCTTGTATCAAAATCTCTCCAAATAAACGGTCCTCATAAACGAAAGATGATAATTTAGGAAGAATAACGTATCATGTGTATGCAGGTGGCAGCAGTCTCCCAGGTTGGCTGATCCGGAAGGAGGCTATGGGCAAACCTCCCTCTTTGATCCGCCTGCAAATCAAATTTCTTGAAAATCCATAAGACAATTCACGATTCGTAAGATTTCTCCCCGTTTCCGAAAGAATCCCCAATTCTCGCCGACTTATTCGTCAGTATTGTAATAAGGCCATCAGCGGCCTTTTGATCATTTGGCTGATTTCCATACTGTTAGTCAGATAATGGAACATTGCCAAATCCCGCCCATGTTCAGCTTCTCTTCTCTCTACACTCTCTTTGCTCGATGCCCCGAATCACTGAGCATCTCGCTCTCTCGCCATTGGGTATTTAAACCATCCCTTTTGGGGAGAAAACAGTCTGCTCTTTGTTTTTTTTAGCCGCTGCTGGTTTCTCTCTTGCTTTTTCTAGCGATAACTCTAAATCTCTCTCTTCTTTCCTTGATCTTTTCTCTTACCTTTTGAAATCAGTCGAAAGCCGCCTTGCCTCTTTGTATTTAGTTGAGCTCATCTTCAATCTCTCTTAATTTTTTTCTCACCAATCTTTATTTCTTCAATATTTTCAGTAAAGATGTCCGACGCTTACAGTGCCAAGATGGCTGATGCAGAGCTCCTCGAGGGCCACGAGGACCCTCACACTGGTGCCATCACTGGCAAGGAAGCTGAAGTGAACCTCCAGCCAAAGGAAGCTGACACCGCCCCCGCTGATCAGAAAGAAGCCGGTAAGCATTTTTCCGGGGAATACTTTTGAGGTCGGGTGATCCAAAAAAAGGGAACCCCAAGGGCTGAAAAGAAAGAAAATCGGGCTTCCAAAATGCGCCTTTTTGTTCTGATCACTATCACTTTTTGTGTAAAGGGAAAAGCCGACGGTTTCTCCCTTATTTTCTCAAAAATCAATGAAACACAGCGTTTTTAGCATGTCAAAAAGGGCCAGAACAGCAAAAAAATGACCGAAGTCTTGAAATACCTTCTAGCTTGTCGCTAGTTTTTACCAGCGACGAAAATCAATTGAACTTGCCTTCCAAACCTTTGAAGACCAAACGACTTTTTCTTTTTTGATCAAACTGAACCCACATTTTACCTCCGTGGATTTCAATTATTTTTGCTTTTATTTCTCATTTTCAGAAACTACTCAAGCTGTCAATGCCAAGCCCGTCCACGAGCTGGCCGCCTACGGTGACCATGACTACACCGACATCGGCAACTTTTGGGAAGACGAGAAGGCTGACATCCAGGCATGGAAAGGTGATGCTGCTGCCGACACGGCCTTCCAGAAGTTCGCCGGTAAGCATTTTTTACGGGAAATACTCCAAAAGAAATGGGAGGGTGTCTCTGAGCAATTCTTTCGGCGTCCCCTTTCAGAAACAGGATTGGGAAGCATTTTTAAGTCTTAGATTGCCTTCTAGTTTGCCTCTAATCTTTTTCGAATTTTTCTTATTTTTTCCAAATCGGCCCTATATTTCACCTTTCTGGATTTCTCTGTTATACTTGATAATTTCAGAAGACACTCGCGAGGTCGCCAAGCTCGTCGCTGACGACGCCCACCCCACTGCTACCTCTGGAGACGGCATCCAGCCCAAGAAAGGAGATCATCCCGCCGATATCGTCACCCAGAAGGGCACCGGTAAGCATTTTTTTACGGGAAATACCCCAAAAAAGGGGAGGGGGCTCCTGAGCAATTCTTTCGGTACCCCTTGAGAAACATGCTTGGGAAGCATTTTTAAAACTATTTTTCTAAAAGCGGAGCAAACATTTCGATTATTCCCCCGAAACTGTGAAAACAAAACGAATTCTTTGCCGCCAATATAGTGAGTACTGCGCCCAGTGTAGAAAGGTGGTTCTTAAAGAGGCGGCGCTGGTGTCCTCGTGGGGATATAGCTCAGGGGTAGAGCGCTCCGTTCGCATCGGAGAAGTCAGGGGTTCAATTCCCCTTATCTCCAAATTTCTTTTGCTTTTTTAGTTTTGCACTAAAATAGTTGAAATTTGGTTTTCAAGAGCGGGGAAAGTTTTTTTTCTTTTTAATTTTTACCTAGTTTTTCTTATATTTACTCTTTTTCAGTTGCAAAGCTCCGCTCTGTCTTCGAGTGTTTCGTCACTCATCGTGTGGGCCCCTCCCACGTACTGATGAGATCCGACGACCTTCCTCAGGAGATGGGCAAGATGCCTGAGCACGAGGCCGTCGAGGAAATGGTTCTTCAGCCTGAGGCCGCCACGGATGATGTGTCGCCAGTAGAATGATTGTCTACGACGACCTCGAACTGGAGGATTATTAAATCCTCATTTTTCCGCCACGACACATTTTCGCTTCTCTGTTTAAATTTTCGTAACTTGTAAAAATAAATATGTGGGCGGTCATTGTTTAGGGGGTCAGAAGGACAGCCGAACACAATGCCATCCGATTTTTTGAGTAATTGTCTGAATTATCAGGATCCTCGGTAAAACTTTAAAGAAAACTTTTATTGCACAAAAACCCGTCTCCACCTCAACCGATAATATCAATACAAACTTCTTCTTCTTTCAAACCAGTGCAATTTCATCACTCCTTGCCTGAAAAAATACGCAGTTATGTATCAGATAGCTCTTTTCGGGGGTCAACGCGCAACGACTGTCACATTCAATTGGCTACCTCACACCTATTTGTGAGGAATGGCGAAATCGACCGGTCGCGTGACTAGAACTGACGTACCTGACAAAATCGCTCGAGATTCAGCTCATCCAGCTTCATTTGGAAGAATCTTCCATTGTTAGTAATCACATAGGGCAAGCGAATTGGTAGTTTTAATACCGGAACCATGCAGATGATCTTTTCTATGTTCTCATTCCAATATGTGTGGCTGGTAGATACAACCTGAATTTCCATAAACCTCGAGAAAATAAGGATCCTACCTCTTGTTGAGTTCCGTTGTGTGAAAATACAATAATTTGGGAACAGTGGAGCAGGTTGGAGGAAACCTTCAGGGGAGCTTCTTGTTTCATAATCGAGGCATAAAAAGCTCGCTAAAAAGCAAGAAAAATGCAGAAGCCGGGCAAGCTGTCACCTTATTAACGGAGACAGCAAAAACATCGCTATTCTGCCCGCTGGTTAGCCGTTCAATGTCTTCTTTCGAGATCTTTTTAGCTATCTTTACAGCAGCTGCTAATATTTTGTCACTTCTTGCTGCTTCTGGATGGGACTGGAAAGAAAAAGTAAAGAAAATAAACTGTGGCATACCAGACTGCTCCCAGCAACGGGTATCAGTTCTTTGCAGAGATATTGTCGTCCTACGGTGACTTTTTTAAAAACTTCTTCGCTCTGCAGAGAAAGTCAATGAGGACAGCAACACAAAATCCCTACCTCATTTCGTTTTGGGATCTTCTTTTTGATCTTCTCTTCAATTATTTGGGTCTCCTTGCAGAAATTATTGTTACATGTCTGGTAATCTTGGGGAACGAGGTCAGGGACCAAGGTCCTGGAAAAGAGGCGATTTTCGGAAACAAAAGAGAGAATAAAGCGGGGCTGCGTGTGGTACAGGAAAAATTAAAGGACTACAATAGCCATGCAGTGCAACTTACTCCTAACCTAACGAGCAGCCGTCCCCATTGCTGTACAAGATGTTCTTCATTATTATTGCTGTCGTTATTATTATTGTTCATTACTTATCCTGAAAAACAATCCTGATGTCGATCGAAATTAGGAATCTGCACAGTTACTAAAAAGGAAAAGAATGAGTCAGCTGAAAACTTCGACTACGCAATACAAGGGGTAATCTATCGATAATCGTTTTCCAAAAAGGAAAACCTGTTTGTGACGGGCAACTCACCGCCGGTAAACATAGACGGTACATGGAGTTACCCGCTACTTATTATTTGGTGACCTTGATACTTTCCGCGAATTTCCATTACATACACAAACTTACCTGTTGTCTATTGTTGATCGGGTTGACTTTGAATTTATGAGTAATACATGATCTGGGTGCATAAAATTCTCTACTTCTTAGTTAAATCTCGGCATTGTCGTCCTGTTGCACAGCTGAAATTCATTCTGCATTACAGGCTCACTGTCGTCTACTTCCCAAAAAGACAAGGTCAACCGGCTGGATGGCGCATCAAGAAACCATGTCAGCTCTTGAAAAATGTACCTGGAAACCGCCTTCAGTAATTCACTATTTCCTTCGGAATTTTGGAAAAAAAGAGTCCAGAAATGTTATTCTGTGCTGAGCTGAAGGGCATCGGTTCCACTCCTGCTGGAAACATTTGATCTGTCGTCGTAAATGATCGTTCTAGACACCCAGCGTCTGAAGGTTACAAGGTAGCCGCAAAGGGAAAACATCCAATCCTGAGATGTCCACTTTTTCGCAGGCCTTATCTGTCTGTCACCGAAGTGGCCACTCCTGCTGTCCACTGTTGTCTATTGAAAACTTTACGACAGCATGTTTTTGATAATGGCCGGGTAAAGATAAAACATTGAGGTGACCCCCATCTGGTGCCTGTAATTTCCCCGTTCTAATGGCTGATTCTACAACTTTTCGTAAGTTTTGTGGCTTGTTACTTTACTTTCCTTCTGTTCCTTTTTGGCGTGATCACGATCTTTTCGGCTTACGTCTATGAAAAAGCATCAATTTCCACTGTAATGTTCAATGAGCGGGGTGAACATTGGAATTGAAAAAAAAACTGTTCTTGTTTTGTTAGTGTCGGTTTTTCCGGGATCAGTTAGTCCAGTCTGAAGATGAGCTCCCTTTCTGAGATTCGTAAGTCTTTTCGCAACTCCTCATTGCCTTTAAAGAAGCATTGCTTTTCGCCTGTTTCTTAGTGGGGATAGTGGGCGACTTCCCTCTCTTTATCTTAAGACAAAATAAATATGGAATGCGGAAGAAAAAAATACTGTTTGCTCAAATTTGATAACTGTATCAGCGACCAATAATCTAATAATATAATTGAAAAGTTGATCAATTTTGTCTTCAAGCTTTCTTTACTCGACCTTTTCAGATCAAAACTTTATGAACTTGGCAGTCCAAGAAGCTATCGAAAGCACTGAAGCCCCCTTTGGAGCAATTGTCGTCAAAGATGGTCAAATAATTGGAGCTGGCTCTCATTTGGTTGGATCTCATAACGATATCACCTCCCATGCAGAGATTGTAGCTATCCGGAAAGCTTGTTCAAATCTCGGTAAGAATGAAACCATAACCTGTATCAGGATATTTCAGGCAGTCCGTCTCTCTCCGGCTGTTCCATCTACACGTCTTCCCATCCTTGTGGAATGTGCCTGGGGGCCTGTCTTTATGCGGGTCTGACTGAAGTCTACTATGCTGCTAGTCTTCGAGAAGTTGCCGATGCTGGTTTTAATAGCACAGGAAGAATTAATCTCAGTCCTTTTCGGGTAAGAAGAAGGGAGGATGATACGGGTCTCAATTGAAACGTTGTGCATAAATAAATCTTTTCAAGCCTTTCAGAAAGAGCTTTTACTGTTCGAAATGTTGTCAGAATGGTTTCATCATCTTGAATTAATCATCTTGATCAAATTCTTCTTCAACAAACTTTTCCCTTTTCCAGATATACACACCCTTGTGACGGTTTGTGCCGAAAAGACGCAACATCAGGTAATGAGAAACATGCACCAACTGTCCTTGATTCGGTTCAAATTTTTCGTTAAAAATAGCTTTCGTGATTTTGCGCACTTTTCAAGTCAATTTATTTACTACAAAAGCCCGTTTGACCTGATAATGAAACAGTTTGACTTTTTCCTCGACACATGTGACCCCAAGTTCTCTAAATCACTTTTTCTGACGCCTCGGTGATTCGACGTGTGGCACCATCGGAACACTGTACTCCTCAAAAAAGTTATGTAACAAAGATCTTGCCGTGTGTTCCGTTTTTTGCCAGGAAGAAGTAAAGTCATCAGTTTACATTTGTATCGTGGAAAAGTTCCTGACCATAGCTCTTTCTTTTTGATATTATGGGTCCAAGGGCGTAATCTACGATCGTCTCTTTGAAACGTCCAAAAGACGTCAAACATACCGCTGTATTGCTTCTTGGTGTCAGGTCATTTCAATGACCATTTCGGGTTGACGAAATCTTTTTTCTTTGTTCTGATCCATCGTTCATTGAAGTCACCGACTTTTTCCTTGTTTCATTGTTCCCTATCCCCCTATTTTACATAAGCTGATATTTGATTTTTTGATGTTGTGACAACAACCGAAATAAGCTTCCTGGTCTATATAAAGACAGCTATTTCAGAACTAAATACAATGGCAGCAATTGGTGACTCCCCAGCTGTGAAAGAGAAAGAGTTAGGCTTTTTCTTGTCGCGTATACTGTAGTTTCAGAGCGAGAGATGGAATCGGGAAGAAGACGCCATGGAGATCTATCAACATTAGTGTGTTCATGCAGTTCATTATAGGAATCCAGACTAGTCTGTATTATATGTCCATGTGGCCATATCTCAGTGGGGTAAGTCGTCTTTCTCTTCCTGGTAATACCTTCAGTTGGATCCATCTGCAACTGTAGACTTTCTTGGCTGGGTAATTGCCGCTTGCAGTTTTGGATGCTCAATAGCCAATCCATTCTTCGGCTTTTGGAATGAAAAGAATATGTCTGTCAAGCAGCCGACAATTTTTGGGTTCATTTTGGCGGCAGTGGGTCAGCTCTTGTATGGGCTTCTTCCTTTATTTCAATCCAATCAGAAGTGGATTATGATTCTTGCCAGAGTTTTAACTGGGTTTGGCACAGGTAGAATCCAGTGGGCTGAAATAAATAGTTTTTAGGATGCATCGCAGTGCTCAGAGCATACACAGCCACTGCGCCGATACCCGAACAAAGGCTCCGAGCCATCTCCTTTGGTACTGCTGGATGGGTACTGGGATTATCTCTAGGTCCAGCTATCCAAGTACAACCCCCTCATTCTTCTTTTTATAATTTCCAGGCTTGTTTTACACCCATCGGCGATGGCTGGACAGTAGGATACGTGGTCTTCAATATGTACACCTTGCCAGCTTTCCTCATTGTCGTGATCACGGCTGTCGCTTGTCCTCTGGTGGGGATTTTCCTTGAAGAAGAATACGCTGGAGTCATCAACGAGAAAGAACAAGAAGGTAATTTCCACTATTTTCCATAGTAGTTCTATATTTCAGCCAGTCATATTGAGATTCCAAAGTACAACATGACGGCAGCTATGGTTTGTGTTTGGAATTGGGTCTGTTTTAATATGATCGCGACAAATATCGAAGTGTAAGTTCAAAATGTTATTTTATTTTGTCTAGACTCAGACTGTTATGATTGTTTTTTCATATACATCAGACACATTCAAAAGAACAAAAGACAATTTTACAGGATGTCAACACCCATGTCCACGGTTATGTATGGCTGGAATGATGCCACTTCCGTATTGTACAATGGTATAATGCAGTCCGTATCGTGCTTGACATCTGTTGTCAACTACTTCGTGATAGGATACACGAGGGTTGGAAAAATGTAGGCAAATTTTGTTCCCAGAACACCATGTTTTAGTGATAAGAGAAAGCAAATAATCTTCGGGATTACTATGTTCATTATTTATCATTTGGCTACTTTCCCATGGCCTTTCTACCCAGGGCCTTTGAGCTTTATCCCAACTGGTAATTTTCTTTAAAGAAGGGAAATAGTCCGTATTTTAGGTAAAACTACAGCGGAGGTGGGAGGCTGTGATCCTTCATATTCTTGGTGCAAGAACACTGTCTACGTTCCTATGCCAATTTATGTCTTCTGCTTCATTTTCGTCTTCGGATTCTCTTTTCCCTTTGTTGGATCCCCCTCAGCTTCTCTCTATTCAGAAATTCTTGGTCCCAGGCCACAGGTAACCCGCAAATTTACGGTCAAGAAGAATTTCAGGGAATGATGCAAGGAATGTATTCATTTGGTGGCTCACTGGCCCAATTTGCTGCTCCAATTTTTGCTACGTAGGTTCAAACTTGTTCCGTAATCAGGCCACTATCTGTAGGTTGCTGTTCAAGTACACAGGGTACATGTGGATTGTTGTAATGCAGTTATCAACCCTCGCAGTTGCCCTACTTTTGATGCTAATCTTTTACAAACAACTAGTGCCGCTGCAAATAAAATCCGCCGATGGACAGACGACACGAAAATTTTCGTTGATGTGAAGTTTTTACGGGTAATTGTGTACCTCAAGAATAATAGATAAAATTTACAACTTTTTATTGAAGAATAACTGCTTTGGACGAGAAAAAGCAATGTGCCGCTGTAGCTACATGAAGAAAGCTTCTATTCCATTCACGTTGGCGTTTCTGTAACACACTTCTAAAGGTTCCCATTTAAATCATAAGGGCTATTCTTACTGTGAATTAAGTATTGAAGAGTTTACAACATCGTTTCCTTCCAATATGTGGCGTTGCATAGCGCCATGTTTTTTCTAGCAGACGTCGTTTTGTACTCAAAGCTAATTCCCAATATACGTGCTTATACAAAAGAAGAATTCGAGGTTCATTTATGAAACCTGAAAACGTATTTAGAGTAAAAGTGAATCTGCAGAGAATGAGAGGAGGAAAACTGGAGGAAACGAGAACGCCAGCAATTGTAATGGTGGCGCCGCGCTGTCAGTCAATAGGTGGTCGGGAAAAGCGGAACAGCCCACGGACGGTCCAGCACACACACATTTTTTGACTCATGTCAGCGAATTTGCCTGCTTTTCATAACCGTTTTCATTCTTTTCCGATGTCGGATGTTCAAATAATTTATTAGGTACAAGAAAACGTTCAAAGAAAGAAGTTGACGGCTGGGTCTCTCATAGTTCTCGGCGGCTAGTCCCATAACTTGACCACGACCCTACAACTTTTTACTGTCCTATTTCCCCAACCATTTAATAAGTTTTTCCGCAGTTAAACTGGAGGTTTATTTATGAAACCTCTGAAAAAGTATTTGAAGTAACAAGAAACTGAGTGAAGAGAAGCGATCTAGAGGAGAGCGTATCAAAAGGCCGTAGTTAACTACAGGAGCAGCGTTCGCCCATACACTCACGCAAAAACTTTTTATACATACGATTCCCAGCCGCAGAAACATCTGGCGAGCTGGCGAGTGGAAAACAGTCGCGCAAAAGCTTTTCGTACAGCTGGCTTTTTCGCCAAAATGAGCCGTTTATGCCATTTAATGGTGGCAAATCAAAGTCGCCCAATGCATTGCAAAACGGAGGTTAAAGGAACAGGTTGATTTATCTCTATTATAGCATCGAAATAAATTATACAACATAACAAATATAATTAAACAGATTTATGTCTTTCGGGAATCTCATCTTCAGGGAAAAATACTCCTAGATTCCTATTTTGACCTCTTTGAGGACCTCTCGCTTCATTGTCATTTGCATTTCTTTCAAGTTTTTCGAAGGCCTCAAAATTGTCAAAGGAGCCAGCCTGAACAGGCTGTTGTTCATCGAAAGAGGGTAGATCTACCTTATCTTGGAGCAGATCTTCCGATCCATCTTTATGAGTGAGAGACTTTGAAAGGGAAATGATTCTGGCCCTAGGAGCGGCACGAGGAAGATCAAATAGTTTCACTCTTGCTGCTAGATCTTGAGCTGGAGCGGAACTAGAAAAGAACATTTTAAAGGAGGCTGCCTAACCTGATCGTTACTATGGAAATAACTAAGAGTATGGATATAGAAACTGCTGGACGAGGCATGCCAAAAGAAGCTTATGTGTGGAAGTTTGCAGCTACACTGGACCGGATTTGTCAACGGTTTTAAGAAAATCCAAGGACAAGCTGACCACAGGACCTGTCCACACAAGGGAACACAGAAAGAGAGAGATGTACTCCTTATTGGATTTTGAGTTTATTGTCTGTGCTTAGCAGCAGCGCGGACACGGTGGCTGAAGCCGTGATGCTTGAGAGCATGACGGATCTTCTTGTAGTTGGAAGCAGATTCCTGTCCACCACTGACAGCAGCAGGAGCACCGCCACGAGGTGGGCATGGGACAAAATGTGTTGACAAAATGGCGTAGACAGCGTAGACATTTTTCCTTCTCTACAACCGTAGAGACCTTGGAAGGGACCGCCGGCTGGGAAGACATATCAAACATAGTGATTCCGGAAGCGCAGGGCATGCTGACGCAACTACCTCAGTACCAACCTATCGTTCAAACCCGGGTTATTGATATGAAAACCTCTCATTATAGGTTTATCCGTGTTTCCCATGAGAAAGTGGTAAACATAGTAGATACAGAAATGACCACAACACTCGGAAAACAATGACTGGACGTGTTTCCGGACTATAAGACGGTGATCCAGACCAAGTTTCTGCATATGACCCAAAATAGCCGGAGGAGGGTGACAAGCCGAGGTGTCGAAATAGTGCACTAGGCCAGCACCGTCAACAACACAGGCAACCCAATGGTCACCGGCCTCAGTTGATGGCTCGGTATTCCAGACGATAGCGGAAGGTCGATGAGGTGGAATAGCTGGTGAAATATCAGCCGGAAACGTTCCGAGAAAACCTGGAGCAGTCAGGGGACACTGTCGAAGAAACCTATTGATTTCACCCGTGAAGAGACGCCGACCCGTGAGCATGACAAGAGAACAAGTAACTATTGCTTGGGGGGAATAACAAACGTTTATTCAAGCGACAAACTACTCGACCTTCTTAACAACGTCTTCCCCATCACTATGGGTCAAATCGATAACGATAGGGTCAATCTTCGGCTTCTTGACGCCAGTCTCATCAACAGCAAGAGCGGTAGCCTCCTCAGAAACGACGGGCATACCCTCCGCACCGGCATTGTCGGCTGCCAACTGTGTTACGCAATGCTTCTCCGTATCGACGAGGCTCTTCACAACCGGGCCATAGAAACTCGCTTGAGTAATGCGACAGTTGGCAGCCGAACATGTGCCACAAAAGGGCACTACTGAAAAAGGACACATTAGTCGACGTTTTTAAAAGAGAATGGTAGACAAACAAAACATGAAAAAAAATACCTACCAACTTCAGTGCGGCCATCCGGCAAGTCCACAGTCTCCATAGTCCGGCCAACAAAGAGATCGTGGCCACACAACTCGACCCTGAACCCGCCGTTCTTGAAGAGGTACTCCGGCTTCGGACGACCGTTTTGATCGAATTTCGACGTTAAACGGAAGGCAAAACACGATCCGATCGGGCAGTAGTAGTCATTACCCCACATCATAGGGCTTCTGATATGGTAGAGTTCGGTGACCTGGAGCATAATCGCCGTCTTCTCCAATGGAACGACGACACCGTCTTTGACCGATTTGATGTAGAGATGTGAGCTGGAAATTGGTTGTCTTTCGCTGGCTGTAAGTATTCGTACTTAGGGTGGTCTTCCTTTTCTGGGAAAATAGAGAGTTCCCGACCGTCCTGACTGTCAGGAAGTGACCATCGGGAAGGTCCAGTCGGGCTACAGGCGAGTTACACAACATGCTGCTCTGATTACATATGGTTGGGATAAAAGACTTACTCTCTGAATATGATGAGTTGGTTGGGCATCGCTTTCCAGTTAAGGCCATGAAAAATCTCAGCGGCATCGGGTAGATAAAAGGTGGCTTCGCCTGGTTGTGACCATGTTGTTGTCATTTTCTGGAATAGTTTCATTTCTACAGATGTACAGTGGGAATAGTGGAGACTGCCATGGTTTTTGCCCTGAAATAGGATACTGCTAATGAGGTACCTACCTACGTGGCCTGTCCGGAGTGTCCCTTTAACTCACCGCAAATAGAGAGATTGTAACTTGTCCGCAGTGCTCTGAAGATGCCAATGACATCTGATATAATCATTATCCATGTCATGCCTAGATATATCTTCAGGATGATGGACTTTTTGATTTGGCACATCGCCGTGATGGCGCTTCAAGTGCAGAAAACAGCGATGACGCCGGTAGCTCCATTTATCACCTGAATTTTTTTAAAGGAATAGTTCATGTGGTAAAATATGAAGAAACAAAAGATCAAGTGAGATCACATCCCATCGAAAATCTCGCATGCGGAAAAAAATATTTTCGTTTTTATTCTAATTTCTTTTTATTTCTGCATTGTTTTTTTCCCAGTATTTTAACTTACAGTGTAGGACATCTGAAGAAGCACGAGGTCCTTTTCAATAAGGACCTTGGCGGAGACGGCAACGGCGATCAAAATTGGCTGCAATATCCATTCTGTGCCAATATTGTTCCATTTTTCCAGAATTGTTTCATTAGATTCCATGGTAAAATATTTAAAGATTGAGGAAATCTATGCTCCTGAAAGTGCAAGTTTTTAAAGCAAAATGAGGATAAAATTATGAGGAGACAACGCAAGCAAAGGAAAGCAGTCAGCTGGTTATATTGGGAAGAGAGAGGATAAGAGAAATACGCATATTTAGGAAGCTAGTGTCTGACAATGTGACAATGTCTATTTTGATTTGGCAACAGTGCAACTTTTCACTCACGCCTGGGCTTATCTAAACACCAAAGAACCTCCTCAAAAAAAACTGGGCTTAATCTAGTCCAGGATTCGATAAATGAAAATAAAAAGGTGATTTCGTAAAGAATGGTGGAAGATTCGAAGGAAACAGTCCGGTATAGTAGAAATTGGCTAGGTGAGGCAGGATGGTTGGGTCGACAGGGTGTAATATGACTCAGTACTATTCCACTTGAGGCGCCCTGCATGCCATCAATTAAGACGAGACCTGGCGACAGAAGCAAATGGGCTAGAGGGGTCAGTTTACGAGAGAGACTGTCAAAGAAGAACTCGGGAATTTTACTTTTTACAGCTTTGTATAATCCGGAATATGCATAAATTGATAACAATTGCGATTATGGATTTTAAATCCATATCTGAAATGTGATGGAAATCGAAGCTTTCGTGAAATCTCAGAGAGCCGATGAACAGTAAAAAAAAGTAAAAATCCAACTGTCTGGCTGGCTCCAAAAGACGCAGCTGTTGTAGGTGTCTCTTGTGAAACCGTATTGTGCAGTGAGTATTGTGCCGGAACATCGTCGTTCCGATTGGCGGAGCTCATGATCAAAAAAAAGCTCATGATCAAAAGAAGAACTCCAATTAGGAGATGATTAGTTAAAATGGGCTGGTGTGTAATACGTTTGTGCCTAGAATTAATTTCCCCGGGGACTATAATCCTCTGCGCCCAGAAGAAACTCTCTAAACTCCCAGAAACTCCCTAATCCCAGACGGGCTATAATTTTTCCCTTCCGACGGGCATACTTCTTCCCAGAAATCCAATTCTTCCCATGTTTTTTTGATAAAAATTTTCAAACAGATATCTTCCCAGAAAACGTATCTCTAGGGTTATCTTAAATGTTAAAACCGTGTCCGTCTATCCGTGTCCGTCTATCAGCAACTTTTTTTTTGATTTTTCCACTTTTTTTTGGGCTCATTCGAACGAGAAAAATTTGAAAGAGCTCTTCGTAGCATTCGAAAGAGCTGTTCTCAGCCGCAAAAGGTTTGATCCCCCCAAGTGTGAGTAAAACCTTTTTCCTGTTTTTACATACTTCTTAGGCTCAATTCTTACATGTTCAAGGTTAATTATCACATTTTTGAGGTGTTGAGATTCCCGACGAAGTCGGGGCGTAGCCTCTCCTAATAATTAGAAAGACAAAATATGCTAGGAACGAACAGAAATCATCAAACTGAAGATGCAATTCATTTTGGGGTGTTTCGACCACCCTACGCTTATTAAAGGGACATCGCAGATGAGAAAATATTATTTTTTTTAGATCTTTGGGTTTCCTAGAAGGACGCCCCGCGAAGAGGGGCGCAGCCATCTGGTAGTGAACAGAAGGACAGTAAATCAACATTGTCTCTTTCTTCCCAGCGGGCGGTCGGTCGCCATTTCTCTGCTACCGAAGCTGCCAACTGCGGCTGCTACCGGCTACTACCGCAGACAACTCCTACTCAAACAGATTTTCGATATATGTTTTGGTTTTTCACAGGCCCGGTTTTTAGACAAAATTTCTACTAATCTTTTCCAACAGCGATTTTCTCTATGAAAATTGCAAAAATAGCAAAATGGAGTTCCTAGCGTTTTTAGGGCTTGATTTCAGCTTTATTTTAAGCCCAAGAATAGCCCATGAGCACATCTGGATCGCTCAGCTTAGTGAATAGGAAGGGTACGTTTCGCAATATAGCTTTTGGCGCGAAATAGCGAGTGGCGAAAATGTCAAATTTCGAGAGAGGTTTTCATATTAATTATATGAAAATCACAAATTCTACATAAGTTTAGCCAATGTTTCCTACAGTTAATGCCGAGTCTCCGCAGACGTGAAGATTTTCACTGTCCATTCCGTGCTAAAAAGTCCGAGATAACTGTGGTTTCTTTGCTATTCGATAGAGTACTGTTGCAAATCTACGGGAGAAGGAAGATAGTAATGGGAGTGCACGATTCGGTACTGATCATTGACAGTCAACTTATGAGGTCTTTGTATCTTCGAACGGTGCCGTACCACTGGTTTGGAGTACATCATGTTACAATTGCTGTAAAATCTGCCAAATTTTTATACATTTCTAAGTATTTCTTTTTGTATGATGATGTTTGGGGAAATGCCGTATGTCCGGTGAATAGAGAAGGAAAAATGGGCAGGAATGAAGGGAGGAGCCACAATGAGCGGGAGCGATGCGGAGGGTTGGTTCTAGTCTCCTACATTTGCGGCACCTTCTAGTTTCCCACATGTGCGGCACTTGTTTTTTTCGTCTTGCTTGTTCACATTTAAAGGGAGCGTATAGGATTTTTTTGCATGTTGCTTTTATTCAATAGAGTCGATTTATCTGAGCAAAATGCACTAATTTTTATTGTTGGGAGATTTTTCTATAAAAGAATACAGATCTTGCATGCGTTCATGGAAGATTTCAATTTTGAACATTGGCATAATTCTTATCAGATAGCAATATGTTCCATTTTCTTTTATATTAACTCGTCTTCTGGCCAGTTTTTACGCTAAAAATAATAAATAAAGACTAGCAATAATTTAGCACATCAACTGATGGATGTTAAATAGTAATATTATAGCAAACCTAATTTATTTTGAATAAAAGTAGTGCTCCATAAAAATGATATTTAAAGGGACTCTAACAGCAAGTAAGTTCGCTCCAGCTCGTCTCCGCTGCGGACGTCGTAATCAGAGACAGCCCCTCTAAGGAAGGCGCCACGCAAAATATGTATCTCAACTTTTCTCTTATTACACGGTTTGTGACCTGGATTTATCCGGGAACTGGACTGTTCCTCGTCGGAAGTTTTGACTTTACGTTCCCTAACCGTTAGGAACCGTAAAGTCAAAACTGGATTGCATCGCAGCTAAAAACATGCGAATCGACTCTCTGAAAATCATGGTAGCCCAAAGTGTCGCGTCCAAAAAGTGCATTATTTTGAAAAATCATTATTTCCACCATATTCACCCTATTTTACGATATTTTTTTGCTACATATACAGAATGACACAGAGATATTTATCAGTACAGTGCTTATTTGTATACATATGCAATCGGCAGTTGCAGATTGCCACCATATATGCCTGCAGAAATTTTCTGCCGGACACAATTCTTTTTTCTATTTTTGTTTGCTAAATTTACACACAAAAAGCAATATAAAACGTAGAAAAGATTATGCGAATCGATTTTTTAAGCCAAGAAATATCCTTCTGGAACACCATCTTTTTTTACCTCATATAAAGCCCCTTCTGGAAAAATCATTGTTATAATTTGAATCTTTATCAAAAACTAGCTACCTGGTTATGTTTTCAGAGCTGGAAGTTTGACTAGGAGAGCGTACATGAGCCCAACTGCACCCACGCCGCGTCGAACGATATAACCCTTTTCTTGTCATTATACACAACATGTCTCCATCTTCGCAGCTCTCTGGCCCGCGCTGCCTTCCCAATATAACCATCTGGCTGCTTTCCTTTGCTTGCGTTGTCTCCTCATAATTTTATCCTCATTTTGCTTTAAAAACTTGCACTTTCAGGAGCATAGATTTCCTCAATCTTTAAATATTTTACCATGGAATCTAATGAAACAATTCTGGAAAAATGGAACAATATTGGCACAGAATGGATATTGCAGCCAAATTTGATCGCCGTTGCCGTCTCCGCCAAGGTCCTTATTGAAAAGGACCTCGTGCTTCTTCAGATGTCCTACACTGTAAGTTAAAATTAAATAAAAGAGAAAAGTTCCTCAGCGATCCTCATCGCTGTAATGTCACCTTCAGCAGGTCGAGACAAGGCATTGCATTAATCATAGACGATGAAGTAGCCATGAACACTGCAGTAATTCCTGTACGGAAAGAACTCATGCAGACAGCTGTCAATAATAATATCGTTAAACATGCGCTTTAAAAATTCGGTAAATTTGGAATACGCTTATACAAAACAATTGCATTTTCAGTTCGCTCTCCTGTATCTCCTGCCTTCGGCCTCAATTCCCTCCATTTATCCCGTATCTTTTCCATTATTGCATTGATTTGGCTGTGCATCTTTATGTGACGATATAAAATTGAAAATGAAATTTGATGTTTTTCCCATTTTTTATGATATCAACAGTTTGTCAACGGTTTTAAGAAAACCCAAGGACAAGCTGACCACATGACCTGTCCACACAAAGGAATACAGAAAGAGAGAGGATTTTATTTTATCTCTTTATTGGATTTTGAGTTTATTGTCTGTGCTTGGCAGCAGCGCGGACACGGTGGCTGAAGCCGTGAGGTTTGCGAGCACGACGGACCTTCTTGTAGTTGGAAGCAGATTCCTGTCCACCACTGACAGCAGCAGGAGCACCGCCACGAGGTGGGCATGGGCCTAGAATTTAGCATATAAGAATAAAATCCGAAATAATGTTTACAGTAAGCGGCGTCGGATCCTGGAGCTCCAGCCTGTCCGGGGCCACCTGGCTGGCCGTCGCCTCCAGGAGCACCGGGGTTTCCAGAGGGTCCTGGAGGTCCAGGAGGTCCAGGTGGTCCTTGTCCTCCGGGCTGTCCGGGTCCTAAAATTGTAGATATTAATTATTTTAAACTTATGGTACTACCTCCGTTCTGTCCGGGCTGTCCAGCAGGTCCAGCGGGTCCGGCAGGTCCTGGTTGTCCACGTCCCCGCTTTCCTGGCTGGCCAGCAGGTCCGGGTTGACCAGGGGCTCCAGGTTGTCCAGGGGCTCCGGCGTCTCCAGCAGGGCCAGGGGGTCCTTAACGATAAGTTTAATTAAGTTGACATGGCAGCTAACCAGCAGGCCCAGGTTGGGAGCCTTGTCCAGCGGGTCCGGGTTGTCCATCAGGTCCGGCGGGGCCTGCGGGACCTTGAGGTCCGGGAGGTCCTATAATACTTTTAAATTAAATTATATTTTAGAAAAATTACCAGCTGGGCCAGGAGGACACTTGATACATTCCCCTGATTGTGCTTCAGCAGCGATGGCAGTTCCGGCGGGTCCGGGTTGACCAGGTTGACCGGGGTGTCCATCTTCTCCTTTATCTCCAGGAGCTCCAGGAGGCCCAGGTGGTCCAGCAGGGCAGTTAGATGGTTGGGCTAAAAGTGAATTTATTAATTTTTAAGAATAAGTACTTACGTCCGCAGTTGCACTGAGACTGGCGCTTCTTATGACGGTGGGCAGCACGGGGAACTCGAAGCAGGTCGTGAGCAGAGGGCATCATTCCAGTCCAGGCGGCATTGGACATGTGGCGGAACTCGGTGAGATCTTTCATAGCATCATCGTAGAAGTTATTAATATCATTGACAATGATAGCCACGAATACAAGAGTAGCTAGTACCGAAGCTCCAGTAAGAGCAGCTGCTGCTGTTGCCACACTTCGAGACATCCCGAGTGCTGTGCCTTTTGCCCCGCTTCAATTGGCTTTTATAGTGCTTGAGGTGATGGTCATTTTACACAGGTTACGCGCGAGAGTGTGGCAATAGCTTTCATCTTGAAGAGAGGTAAGACCGGTTGATTTTCACCGAAACAACATCATTTACTCTGAAGAGTGAGGCATTTACAAATAATGCCGGCAGATTGCAAAGGAATATTACAGCTTCTTCTTCTCACAATAGCGGCATTCATTTCCCGTTTGCAGTATTCTTGGCAGCGAACTATTGGTCTTGATGTTTCTGCAAGGGGTCTCATCTTGAAATGGATCTCTATTGGCTTGAGAAAAAGCCACCACGCAACTTTTTCTCTACTATCGCAGTTGATCGTGTCATTCATTCTGGTTCTTCTATGTCCACCTTCTATGTTGATCTTCTAAGTTGATCGTGTCATTCATTCTGGTTCTACTATTTCCACCTTCTATGGCACTTCTACTGTGTTTAAAATTGATTTATTTCTCTTGAAAATGCTTTATTTTCACTAATAAAAGGTGTGTTAGTCAAAAGGACTCATTGGTTACTCCATATATTTTAGAAACTTATTCAAAACCCAAAAAATTTCTTTTCACAGCTTCATGCCCACTTTCAAATATTTGGAATCAATCTAAAAATAACTGATGATCATTTTTCTCGGAAATGAGCCTACTGCGGAACGCATTATCTCCTTTTTCATTTCTAATTCCGACCTCGGGCGCCATGGACAATGCTTCTAAAACACGGATTAGAAATATCATTATCCCAACCTGTTTCGGAAAAGGTGTATACGGCAGAGCCCGAGGAAGTACGTTCCATTTTTAACCTGAAAAAACGTAAAGAGACGACAAACATAAAAAAAATAAATTTTAATGCTCAGGCAATATTGGAGAAACGTTCGCTAACTGGAATGGATATCTCTTTATAAAATAATAAACGGAGAGGGAATTTCACCAGTAAATTGTGGGAAAAGGCCCCTTATATGGTGGAAATCACGTAGGAAATCACGCGGAGAGCGAAGACGCCCGAGGCTCTACGAAACCTTTCATAGAAAATCGTAAAATCCAAAAACCAGGAGCAGTAAAGCCATTTTCTCACAAATACCCCAAAACTTTCGGCCATTCGTAGTGTACATCTATATCTCTCACGAGCACCGCGGTCTCAGAGTGACATCCGCGTGCTCTAAACACCGTGCACGGCATTTAGAGAAGCACGTGGATGGTATTCAGAGCACATGGATGTCACTCAGAGCTTCGGCCGGGCCGTGGCAGCCGAGCACTGAACCGTCGATGCAGGGCACGCGGATGTCACTGCTCTGATTTCGGTAGATTTCTTCTTTCTGTGATGAAGAGGAGATGTGAGCCTTTCAAGCAACAAGTGGCCCTGTTACATTGACCAAAATTTGCTGTTATTTTGGAGGCAACCCGTCGAAATACGAGAAAAAGGAACTTTGAATAATTTTTTTTATCACGCTTTCTTTTGCTTTGAGTCCCTGACACTTCCTTTAAAGGCTTTGAGGATTTCTGGGAAAGTCATATTTTTTTTCAAAAAAAAAAAATGATTTTGGAATGTTATTTGCCGAAATGTTCTAATAAATATTTTAAAGAATGAAAGATTTTTTCTTGTTCCAAGGGTAATGGATGGGTTTCCTTAGGATTGGCAGTTTCTTCGTTAAAGGATGATCAATGAGAACCTGTTAGAAATAGTCTACTTCAGGCGGAAGCATGTTAGATGAAGGAAGCTGCGCTTCACTGATTTCATGCAGCTCATTCACGAGCGCGTCTATCGTTGACTCGCGAGAAGACGGTAAGAGAGAGGCAACATGCTGCGAGAGAGGTGTAGTCATGGCGTCTCTCTTTTTTGCCCTTGAGTAGAAAAATTCGGAATGCGACGGAGTTCTAGGTCTCGGGTTAGTCCCGATCCGCAAAAGATCGAAAAAGGGCGTGGAAATAGTCTTCCCCTTTTCAAGGACCGTCCGCCATTCAAAATTAAAAGCCCGCCTTCCGGAATGAAATATTCTGCACTCAAATGGCCGGCTTTGTCCAAATTCTCTGTCTCCTTTGAGTTTATTGTTAAATATTTCGAACTAAATGCTTCCGTGAAATTCAGAATATATATAATCTTTCTAAAAGAAAAATGTAAAATATTTATTTACCCGGATCTATCTAATTCCTGCCAAAACAGATCGTCATTTATAGTTTGTGTTTCATTTTCCCGTAAAAATGTGTCGAAATCTGGAGGAGCCACTTCAAAATCATCCATTGTTGTTCCAAAATTTCTCGTTGATGGTGGGTCAATGTGAGAATGCTCATCAGTAAATGTCTGAATAAAAACAGTTAAAAAAATTTTCGAATAGTCTCACGTTAGCATTAGCCTGTTCGTGATTTGGTTCACTGAAAGCAACTTCTCGTTCTTGACTTCTATCAAAACTATTCCTTTTTTCTGTGGGCACATATTCAGAAGAAGGTCCTGATTGCTGGTTTGTATAGTCAGCTTGGGCTTCTCCTTGCTGTGGATAACCAAAAGAGACAAATTGTCCACTTCCTCTGTGGTATTCCATAAATGGAACAGTGAAGTCCGTTCCCGTGGACATATGCCTAACTTCTGAAAATTCAACAATTCTAAGAAAATTTGAAAAATTACCTGGAGCTTCTGCAGCTGCTTCTTGATAAAAATATTCGTTGGCATCCGTTCCTGTAGCCATGTGTCGCACCTCTTTAAAATTCTTATTAAATCAAATTTGTCATGAACCTGGAGCACTCTCCTCGTAGTAATATTCGCTATGATCCGTTATTGTAGCCATGTGCCTCACTTCTTAATATTATTTTTAGAGAAACCAATACAAAAGTACCTTGGGCTCCTTCCTCATAATAATATTCATTTGGCTCAGTTCCTGTGGATATATGCCTGACTTCTAAAAAAAATCACTGGGGAAAATAAAAAAAAGAGTACCTGGACCAGGTTCCTGGTAAAAGATTTGTTCCATGACTGGATAGTTATATTGACCAGAAAAATCACAGAATTCAGCCGGTTGCTGGAAATTATTCAAAAAAAAAATTAGAGGGATAGTTTACCTCAACTCCAACACCAACAGTACTCGTCGTCGGATACGACTCAACCGCTTGAATTCCCACATTGGCAGTTTTTTTCAGAGCCCTGAAAAATTTGATGGTTATGATGCTACTGACTGCCGGCTACATTTTCGTCATCTTCCCCTAACTATGCCATAAACTGCTTCGATAGTTTAGTGGCGCATCGTTGTAAAACGGTCGTCAGTCAAATGTCGTTTTATACTAGCCTGTACGCATAAAGAAGCGTCCATAAAGGGAAAGCGAAAGGCTCTAGAAACCAGCGTTGGGTCATAGAACGCTTTGCACGTAAATGAACGGGCATTCCCTGTTCGTTTTTACGGAAAGGATAATAGGCAGAAAATCTAGCTGGCTGGCAAGTCCTTAAAATTATTTAATAAATTTCGTTTTGTAAGGTTCTCTCGTATACAAAAAAAGCAGATTTATGAATTCTGACAACTTCGTTAGGCAATTCCTGCGTATTTTTTGAAGCGCAAACATTTTTTGGAAGGCAGACTTCGACTATCGTGAAGGTCAATCTACAAAAAATGTTTGGCAGCCTTTGGACAGAAAAGCCAAAAAAAACTGACCGTCTACCGTTTATTTCCAATTTCTGAAAACAAAAAAGAGAAAGCGAACGACTTACGTGGTAATCTGTTTAACAGTTTCCGAAGCATTACTGGTTGGCACTACGAGGATGATAGCCTGTTGATTTTGCTCGACATAATCTACGATCCCGCTATCTTCAAGTTGAAATGCTTCATTGGCTTCAAGCGGATTATTGACTCGTCTCTTTTTCGTCGTCTGTGGTTTCACCTTAGTCGGCGCTGTATCTGAAACATCTCTCTCGTTGTGTTTTTACCCATGTCCCTTGGCATGCCACCTGCCCAGTTAAACACGTACAAAAACATTAAACCCCAGCGTGTGAAGCAGATTAGATCAAGTATTCGCCGCCTTTACAGTGCCCCCAAGGTCTTTCGTTCTTTGTGGCAACAATGTCCTTAAAGCTCCGCCCCCTATCACTTTCTCCATATAAATACCGTTGATGAAGTGGGCGAAACAACAGCGAAATGAGTGCCAAGCTATTCGTTTCTCTAGCAGCTGGTGCCAGCGGCATCGTCATCATCGCATGCCTCTTCACCGTTGGATCTCTCTTCCAGGAGATCAACACCCTCTACGATGATGTCATGGATGACATGAATGAATTCAAGGTAACTTTTATATTATCCAGTAAATACTCCATCTTCTCTACAGATGCTGGCTAACGAGGCTTGGAAGGAAATGATTGTCCCAACCGCTGGAGCTGAACGCCTGCCAATCGGAACCATCTTCGGACGTAACAAGCGTGCTGCCGGACAATGCTCTTGTGGAGCTCAGCCCAACAACTGCCCCGCTGGACCTCCCGGACCTCCTGGACAGCCCGGAGCTCCTGGAGATGACGGACATCCCGGAGAGGCTGGAAAGCCCGGTATGGCTGGAATCAGCGTTGGAACAATGGAGAAGGACGCCGGATGCATTAAGTGCCCTGCCGGAGAACCTGGGTAGCGTCGAGTTTTTTCCCCCTTTAAATGCTCTTTTTTAGACCCGCTGGACCCGAAGGACCTGCCGGACCCCCTGGGTAGCGTCGAGTTTGTTTCCCTTTAAATGCTCTTTTTTTAGACCCGATGGACAGCCCGGAGAGGCCGGACCTGCTGGAAACCCTGGAGCTCCTGGAGAGGCTGGACCCGCTGGAGATGCTGGTAATTTATCTCAAAAATATTGAAACCGCCCTCATTTCTCAGGAGCCCCTGGAAACGATGGCGCCCCTGGACAGCCTGGAGGCCCCGGAAAGAACGGACAGCGCGGAAAGGGAGCCCCTGGACCTGCTGGACCCGCCGGAGAAGCCGGACCCGCTGGAAACGATGGCGCCCCCGGACAGCCCGGAGCTCCCGGACAACAAGGACCCGAAGGACCTGCCGGACCCGCCGGTAATTCACCTCAAAAAGCCTATACTCAATCTCATTTTTAGGAAACCCTGGACAAGCTGGATCCGATGGACAGCCCGGAGGCGCCGGAGGACCTGGACTCCCTGGACAGGATGCTGCCTACTGCCCTTGCCCTCCTCGCACCGGCGCTGTCGAGCACGAGGAGAAGGCCCAGAGCGGCTACCGTCGCCGTTTCTCCAAGGTTGTCTAAAGACCTTCAAAAAAGAAATGAATCTTTCTCATTGCATTCTGTGTCTATTTTTTGTGTAAGAAAGGGAGAGCTAGCCGAAGAACAGGTTGAAGAAGCCAGATCGCTAATGCTGATATGGTTAGCGGCGCTTATTCAAGGTCGTAAAAACATTGCCCACCTGCTGTCACAGTTCGCAAGGGGCATCGAGTCTTTTTATGATATTTCCGATCTTTTTCCAGGGCAAAACGAGTCCCGCATTCGCAATCTAGCGACTTCTCTAAGTGCACCTGAAGGGAGGAAAAATAGAAGGGCAACGAGGAAACCGACTCTGATAAAATGTTGACGAAGGGTTTTCATATCCTTATAATTTGCCTCTTTTTTACGACAAGTTTCTGCTGGACAAAAGTAGCGAGCTTTTTCTATTGGTTCTAAAATGAAATAATTTGAAAGAAAAAGTTGCAAAAAAAATACCCGGAATGTCTGCACTTCGAGTAAAGAGGCGTCTATCACCATCGGAAGATATTACATGATGAACCTTGATTCTGTGTAACCGAAGAGCCATAGCATTGGCAAATCTGAAATTTGATGAATAAAAAAATTTATAATGTAATTCCTGTTCATTGAACTGTTCAGTAGCCTTGATTTTATTCTACCAAGGCTGTTTGTAATCAAATTTGTGATCAGCATGAGCGATCTCATCTTTTCTTGTTTTTTTTCGAACATGTACCTTTTTTGTTAGCAAGACGACACAGAAAATAGCTTGTTCATTTGAAAAGAAGCAGCGAAACCGAATTTTCAACAAAATACGTTAACTAGCGGAAAATTTATATAAAATGTTGATTGACACCTAAAATTAAGGAAACATCTGTTTTTTCTTTTAAAATTATAAAGAAAACAAGTAAAACGAACCCTTTTAGACAAGTAGTGCATGACCTTGGTGTTTCTGTGCTTAACTCTTCTTCAGATGGATAAACATTCATTAAAATCTAAAGATCTACCTAGAAAAGAAAGAAATACTAAATATTTTAGGACCACCATGTTTAGAAATATAAAAAATCTGCATAAAACACATTTATTTTAATCTTAAAGCTAGAGGTTATTTCTATGACACACATTTATAAAGCTGTAGAATATGCTGGGCAAGGAGGAGACGAATACACGTTGATAATTTAAATTTTGAGACTAGGACCTTGGTGACTAGAAATTAAAGAAAGATAGGCAAGATTTTATCTGAAATTCAAAAATCAATAGGGAAGGAAGCGAAAAACTTACTTGTACTCTATTTTTCACTTGCAGAAGTTAATAAATTTGGGATAATAGTGTTTTAACGTCCCCAGGACTAGAATGCAGCTGCTGTTTACAAAGAATTTATAGTAGATACAAGAAATTGACCTGAAAAATAGATGCATCAGGGAAAATGTATGATTTACCTTGGAGGCTAGCTGTCACGCTGTACTATATTCACACAAATTGTTTCTAATAAACCAGAGAAACTTGCTCAATCTGAATCAACTGAAAATTTTAAGGGATAAATGGATGCTCACTAAAAGATGGGAGGTCCGAAGATTAGTCGAGCTGTCGCTTCCCATTGATCAGTATGGTCCAAGATCCAATCAATTGTGTCTTCCAACAAATATTTATAGTAGAATTCATTAGCTGAAATGATAATAAATTAAATTGAAAAAATAAGGAGTAAATAAAAGAGGAATAAATCATATTTTCTCAATTTAAAGATTTTTCAGCGGTGTTTCCGCAAGTTTCGGCTCAAAAGTTGTACCCAAAGATATTAGAATTATTTCTACATAAAATATAGTAACTTACGTGGTGGAATAAAGAAAAAATAGATAAGAAGCGGGATCAACATTTGAGAATTGCCTTTACAGCCAACGTTGTCAGTAGCTTGTAAACAGCGCGAGGGGGACAAAATAAAAAACGTTGCAGATTCAAACGTTTTCTGCAGGAAAAGTGAAGTCTTTCTTTCGTTTTTAACTTGCTTCTAAATTCTTGAAATACTCAAATTCTTAATAAACACATCTTAGTAATTCATGTAACAATATTCACAAAATAGAAGCTGGTAATTCTGGGTCCTACAGAGAATTCTGCCAATGGTAGGATATACAATTATAGGCGTGCTTTAGATTTCCCGTCAGGAGCTTGGCAACAAACCATATGAATTTTCCAAAAAGTTGCCAAAATAAGCATTAAACGTGGTGCAACTCGTGGTGATTCAGGGAAATTGCTCTAGAAAATTAGAGAAAATTTTTCGGATCCTCTATAGTTCACTTGAAGCCTTGCAGGGGCTTTTATTGCTACTAAACAATTTTTACTCTAGATGGCGATCCCCGGTCCCATAACGAGTAACAAATCTGTGCATCAGGTGTGTAAATTTATTTAATTAATTAGGAAATTTGAAATTACAACCGCGTCATGAGCATCAAAGGGTATTTCCTTAGTTTTTTGCAAAGATAGGACAACAAGGAATTTGAGATCAAGGCATTATCCTAAAACTGTTGGCTGTAGCTTAGTACCGCGACATAGAAGAAATTCCTTAGCTCTACTAGTAAAGGACTTTAATGAATTACCTAATGATTTATAAAAGAAAGCAGCGTTGTGAAGAAGCTGGTCAGTGTCGAGATATTCATCAACCGGCTATAATATAGAATTGAGGACTCTTTAACTTCCGGGTACCTAAAAACGCAAAATTCAAAGCTGAAAGCACGTTTGAGTGGAAAACATAGCTTCGCTAGAACTAGAAAGACGTGTTTGAGCAGGCGTAGTCATCATTGTCGGCGGAAACAAACAAAACCGAAGAACCACAATAACTATAGGAAAAGTACATAATTTAAAGGAGAACACGAGATTCTTTGCTGACGTGGACGTCACTGTTCAATAAAATGAGGCCACGCGGCGATAATGGCGAATTTAACTGATCGCTCCGGCGGTCTCGCGTTGGTAGCTGGGTGTCCTGGAGCGTTGTTTCTCCCGGAGATACTGATTGTACAAAGATTATTGGAAAGAAGATGATAAAGCATTTAAAGGTTCGACCATTCATCTCTGTGGCCTGCTTATTGCAATACTTCAACAATATTGAAAAGAGCACATGTTCATTCTTTGAATTTTTTGTGGTTCAGATTTGACAAAACTTTTTCATGAAGGGAACAAATAAGAAAAGTAGAAGAACGTCTAATAAAAGAATATTAAACTGATTCAGAAATATCATTCTTTAAAACTTGCTGCCCGTTTTTTTTTTGTTCATTCCGACCATGTGGAGAATCCTACCTCTCCTCCTTGGAGCGATATTCTGTGGTCCCGCAGTTTATTCTGTTTACATCGATCCAAACGAAGTGGACTATTTTGGAAAGCAAATTGCTTCCTGGAATGGAGAGCTGTCTGATCAACCTCCTAGTGCTGGACTAAGATTGCCGAAGGATGTCGTTCCAAGTACCTGATCCTTTTGACCATTTCTGAGCTCTTTTAGTTCGTTACAACCTGACCATTGCGGTTTTTCTTCCAGGTTATGGAGCAGAAATTAACAAAGAGGACGAGTTCACCTTCAGAGGACACGTAGAATCGTTTCTTACTTTCCTAATTACAACTCGTTAGGTCGAAATTACCTTTGAAAATAAGGTTCCTGTGCAAGAAATTGTCCTCAATCAAAAAGATTTGACTATTGAGCACGTCATCCTAATTGAAAATGAAGGCCAGTTTAAAGTGGGTGATACAGATGATCAATCACAAAAGATGACCATAGACGTGGGTATCATCCCTCCAGGAGAGCATCGACTTCAGGCACAACTCGTGTAATCAGTAACTGGTGTTTCAGATTAGTTTCCGTAGCAAAATGAGGGAAGACGCTGAAGGACTCTTCAAAACGGAGTACCGGGATGTCCATGGAAATCGTCGCATCGGTGCAGCTACCCACATGGAGCCCATTATGGCTAGAACCATGGTTCCCTGTTTCGATGAGCCTGAATTCAAGGCGACTTGGGATGTTACGGTAATTCATCCAGAGGAGACCCAAGCTCTGGGTAACCAGAAGGAAATAAAGACCGAAAGGTATCAATGCCCCCAAAAACAAGGAGATCTTTCTTTCCAGAGTGGAAGGAGCCTGGAAGAAGACGTCGTTCGAGACAACTCCTCGTATGTCCAGCTATCTACTGGCCATTGGAGTCTTCAATTTCACTTACTATGAAGGATATACAAACAGAGGGATGAGAGTAAGCTTTGCTCCCAAAAATAACAAAAGGTCTCAGGTCCGAATCTATGCTGCACCAGACCAATTCGGCTTGGCGATTGCCTTGGAACAATCAATCCAATGTATCGAAGGATTCGAAAAATACTTCGGAATTCCAATTCCTTTGCCTAAAATGGGTAATGCTCATGGACACTTCTTAAACAATGTTTACAGATATGGTAGCTATCAGGGAGATGGGTGGAGCTATGGAAAATTGGGGGCTGATTTACTATGGCAACCAATTTCTTCTAGGTGGTGGTTTAGGCGCAGCAGATATTATTGCACATGAATTAGCCCATCAGTGGCTTGGAAATTTGGTCACTATGAAATGGTTGGCCATTTCACAAAGATTCTATTCAGTTTATAGGTGGAACCAGTTGTATTTAAACGAAGGATTTGCAAGTCTTATGGAAGTGAAAGGATTAGAATTTATTGAAAATGGTAAATATGTCAAGGAAAAGGTAAGATGCAACAAGCCAAAAGTGACCACATTTCAGAAGAAAAAACTGTCTGTCATAAGGCCGCTCTTGTACCTACTAGACATTCGTCGCGAGAGTCATCCAATTGTATTGAACAGTAATGAAAACTGGTTATTTGATGCTATTACTTATCAAAAAGGAGGAGCTATATTGCATATGATCGCTAAAGTTATGGGTAGGGACAAATTCGACCAGGGACTTCGGGTAACTCCATATTCCCGCAATTACACGACATTTGCAGAACTATCTTAGTAAGTATGCCTATCAAAATACGGAGCAAGACGATCTTTTCGCTGAATTGGATGAGATGACCACTCCTGATCAACTCGGCCCTGATGGAAAGCAACTAAACATCACCCATTTTGGTCGCCAGTGGACATTACAAATGGGATTCCCTCGAGTTACTCTCCAACGGATAAATGCCACACATTGTGAATGCCATCAACAGCGATTTGTTGAAGAAGGAGAAGAGAAATCGACATATGCCAAAAATCCCTATGGTTACAAGTGGGATATCCCGATTTGGGTGAAACGAGACTCGGACACGGAATTCTATTGGTTACCAGCAAGTGGCAATCTCACATTCCCCTGCCATGGGAGAATTGGAGTCAATGTCGATAATGACGCTTTCTTCTATTTAGTGCGGTAGAAATAAAGATCATGTCAATATAAAAGGCTTTAGTTCCTTGTTACAAGGAACGAGCAAAGGTCCGAGTTCAACTTTTATTTTAAAGACGATTCTATTTGCCCGGGTAGCCGTGATAGCGAGGAAAAGCAAATATACGAACGACCGCTGGAAAAAAAGTTAAGTTGTCTTTTCAAACTATAAAGATAGCAATAAACCTCGAAACGGAAAAGAAACCAGAAAACGGGCAAGTTTTATTATGTATCCTGTACACGTTTATGTAACAAAATCGCAGAAAATGGGTTAGACTGCAAGAACCAGGCCGGAAACTATCAGCAGTGATGATGGTGATGATGATGTCCGTGATGGTGGTGGTGGTGGAAAGGATGGAATAGATGGTGGAATAATCCATGGTGGTGGTGGTGATGCCCGTGGTGATGATGTCCATGTTCATGAATAATGACCGGAGGAGGCTGATGGACCACGACAGGTGGAGGAGGTTGTTGGTAGACGGGAGGAGGAGCTCCGTAAGGATTGTAGGACATTGCGAGAAAGGCGAGAGAATGATGGAGACTGCCTCCGGAGCGGGGTTTTATATCGGAGAGGCGCCTTATCTAAACAGATCGGGGTGACTCACATCCCACGGACAATTGGGTAATGGCCTGAAATGACGTACAGCTCAGGAGCTGTTGCGTAAGCACAAGATTTAGCTGTAGCCTGATGTATCAGAGCTGAGTAACGCTCATCAGGAAGAAACTTTTGAGTATTTTGTGTCTTGGTCGGAAGTCCCGCGAGAACGGCTCATTTGACGCAAGGTATAGAAAAAGCGTCCGCGTCGTGGGTGGTCCGTTGCCACGTCAAACGAATGGCAGTTAGATAAAAAACATAACGAGCTGACGTTCGGGGTCGATATACTGCCCCACAACCACATTCATTTCTGTTCCGTGTTCTAGTTTCCTCATAACTTTAAAACTAAAAAGAAGGATTCATTTTTCGACGTTTATCCCGGCAACTGTCATGTGCGTATTGATCTCCCATCGCAGACATTTTGAGACTATGCCCTTCCGTTTCGTGGAATACAGATTTGTGGGAAAATGCAATAAAAAGGTCGGGCGAAGGAGTCTTTTCCCATAATCCGTCGAAGAATCGTTCTTTAAAAGCATCCTTTAAAAGTTTTAGAAACTTGTCCCACTTTTTCCAATCTCCATTATACTCCTCTTGATTATTTTATCCACAATCTTTAGAAACAGTCCTTCTGAATTCCAAATTTTTCAATATGCTCTTCATTCTCCTCATGTTATCGTTGGCTTCTGCCATGCCATCTTCGTCCAATGAGACAGAGTTCTCAAAGCCGATGACTTTGATTCGGAGCTCTGAAAATTTGCCTCTGACGGTAAATGAGAAAGTTTTCCCTGGTAAAAGGTTTATTTAATTTTATCGTTTATGTGTTTAGTCATCTATGAACTAGTCTTTAAATTCGTGGACAATAACAAAATTGTCAGGAAAATAGATGGAGATACTAAACTTTTTGAAGGAGCCGTAAGAATTCTCACCCGTCACTATTTATTCACCAATTTTAGTTGAATCTAACGGTCGAAAATCAAGAGGAACATCTGTACATTGTTCTATATTTCGAATATTTGAAAATTACTTCTGCCCATTATCACCACGTTGAGCTACACGTTCAACAATTCAACCGAGATGTAGTCCTTTCTGTTCCTGGTTATAAATGGTCAAAAGGAACCGGCGCTATCCAGGTACCACCGCTCGATCTCAAAATAGAAAATTTTTTAGATCCGATACACAGGTAGCTTGGTCGATTATACGGCTATCGACCGAGGACATGAGGGAAACTTTAATTTTAAAACTTTGGCAGTAGAAACGAATAAAGGAAAGAGTTATGCCCTTATCAGTGGCACTTTTCCTTATTCTCTTGTTCCTTGTCTTGGAGAACATCATAACAAGGCATATTGGTCAGTTTCCATTATCCATGAAGCCGCAAATTTGGCTATTTCTACCGCTGAAGATGATATGCTCATTCCCATGGGGTTGGTTTGTTAATTTCTGAAATTGAGCGTTCCTTTAGAGAGACAGGATATATGATGACCAAATTCGCTATGACTCCGAAGATGTCCCCATATGGGCTGAACATCATAATTGGCCCGTTTATTGTTCGGCGAAAGTCCACCCTTGCCAAGTCTTCGGTTCTTGTAGGTTTTGAGACGAATTCGTAACGGTTTCCAGGTGTGTGTTTATTCCTTCTCCGATGCCGTATTGGAAAAGACTGGCGTTGCTCTAAATTGGACAGTTACGATTATTGAAGAATATGAAAAATTCCTCAACGTTTCCTTCCCCCTCGTCAAACTTGGTAAGTGGTGACATTTCTTAAGCACGGCTTCAGATCTCGTTGTTATTCCTGAAGAAGTGCCTTCTAGTCATTTTGGTGTCATCTACCTGACAGAAGAAGAAGCTCAATTTGATGTTTCCGACTCTTGGGAAAAGAGAATCGAGCTTGTAAAGAAGTTGAGCCTTAACGTTGCCCGCCAATGGTTTGGACATTCGCTGTCTCCTATCCGATGGAATGATCTGTTCCTCATGGACGCGTTCTCCGGCTGGCTATCCCAAGTGGGAAATAGGAAAATTATGGGAGAATTGGCTGACAAGGTAGGCTAAAATAAAGAATTTTGGAAGGTATGTATGTTAGATTCTTCTAAATGACCGTCACCACGTCATGGTCTCGGAACATCTAGTGACTCCATCGCTGAACGGCCTCTATCCCTACTACCACGCTGCCAGGAAATTTAATACCGAGTTGGCTACTCTAAAAGGAGCCGCATATTTAAATACTGCGCAGCAACTCGTGCCAGAAATGTTTCTGGACATCGTCAAGGTATCAAAGTTTTCATCAAAAATTGTTCTGTTTAGGACTTCATCCACCGCCATTCTTTTGGATCCTTTGAATTTGGACAATTTATTGAGTTCTTCCCCATGACTATGAGAAAAATGTTGAGGACATGGACAAGCGAACATGGATATGCCTACTTGCGCCTGGAAAGGAAAAATGACACACATTGCTGGCTGTCTCAAAAAAATTTCATTGGTTATGAAGAAACGTAGGTTTACATTTGATCTCAAAATAAGAAATTGGTTCTAGTGCCGTTTTTGAAACTCCCGTTTTTGTCCAGCGAGGAAAGGATCTGTCCCCACACAATTATGTGCTCACTGGAAACTATATGGTTATTTCCTGCCAGCAAAATGAATTGATTATTCTCAACGCGAATGGAGCCCTCTACGCCAGGACAAATTATGACGACGAACACTGGCAAATGATCCACGATCAGATGGAAAAGAACCACTCTGTAAGAAGCCGCTTATTTAAATCTTAACGGAAATTTAGGTATTCTCCGTCCAAACCCGATACCAGCTGCTGTCCGACCTCATCGACTTGACAAAATCCAAGAATCTGAACATCACCCACTTAATTCAAAATTTGGCCAGCTTCCCGAAGGAAAAAGATTTGGCTATAACCCGGCTTTATCTCCATGCCTGGGACATTCTAGCCCAGAAAATGTTTGGATACCAAAGGGAAGGGATCCTAGCAGTAAGGAATTGTATTATGTTTAATGATTTTCAATCTCTAGAAGACTATGCTAAAAGGGCTTATAAAACGCCAGGATCTGAACTTGACCTCCCTTTTGGAGACGATTACTGATTTTGAAAGCTATCACAAGAAAATCGGAAAATTGGAGCAATTCAAGAGATTGTGCCACATCGACTTTGACACTTGCCATGGCCCGCTCCAACGATACATTGACCGATCATTGAAGGATTGCATCCACAAAGAAACATGCCCCGCTCCCGAACGACTTCTCAAGGATGAACTGGCCTGCTCAATTGTCCGAAACTTGCCGAAGTCCAGTGATCTAGCTTCGGTCAAAGTGAGTTATTCCCCAGTTTATATTAATGATTAGATGACGATGATCACGTCAAGCTGGATGAACTCTTCAACTTCTGCTGCCGGATGTAAAGAGAATAAAGAGGAACTCTTTACCATGATGCATTTGGCCATCAACATGAACAGGGACGACTGGCTGCAGAGCGTCGTCAATTGGACCTCCTCCAACAAGCTGACTGGATCTGATTTTGTCAGATTCTTAGCTATTCGGATTAGTGGATTGGTCAAGCCAGGAAGTACAAAAATTCCAATGGATCGCCTTCACAGGGAAGCTATCATCATCCTGCTCCGGCCGATTTGGGACACTGAGGCGTTAAAAGGCGTACGTTCCACCATGTTAGGTACAAATAATAATATTTTCAGCTCGATTCAATTTGGAATGATCTCTACAAAAAAAACAAGAAACAACACATGGAGCTCACCAGCGTCTTGACGGACGCAATGATGCAAATAAGCTGGAGGATAGCGGAAATCAACGACTACGACGGACCGCTGGTCTCAGCTTTACTACATGATCTCGGAGAGAAGTACGAGGCTTATGAAAAGGGGGGTCTTCTTGAATAAAAATATATCTCATTTCTTAAAATTCAAGGGAAAGACTAATGGGACTCATAGGGAAGTGATGTACAAGGAGTCGGAGACTTGGTAAACTCCCAACTTGCGGTGTCTACTATTTTCGAGAAGCCGCAGGGAGGAGTTTAGCAAGTTGTCCGACTTTTTCTGAAAAAAATGCAGCCGATCTGACGAAAGGAAGAAGTGAAATGAGCGAAACGGCATCACCTAGTTCGAGACATCTTCATTAGATGGCTTTCATCGAAGAATTCTGAGGATTGTCACTACAAATCTTTTGCAAAAGGACATGACGGACATGCTTGAAATAGGAATTTTCTCAGAAATATAGAAAACTTTTATTTTCAAGTTCTACACGGAGATCCTAATAAAGAGCGGATATTCATGGAAAGAAGAAGGGGAGATTGACCACATCCATCTGACGCCACGATCTTCGCTAAACCAGCCGATAAGCTGTGCAGCTCAGTACGCAAATCTGGCCAACTGTGGTCATCAGAGCTGGATATAGGTAGACCAAATCTCCTTCGACTTGCAGTACAACTGAAATAGAGCCTTCTTCTCAAAAGTTAGACATATCGCCTCAATACTGCAAATATCGGGATCTAATCCAAATGCCAGTAGGAAATATCAGCAGGGGAAGTTGGCCAGTTCCATTGGGTTTCTAAGAGCCGTGTAACAGACAAAGTATAGGTGTGCCGGGCTCAAAAACACGATGGATGATGGCCACTTGGATCAGCAGATCGAAATGTAGTAGGAATTATCTGAGCAGGTTGACCAATTCCGTCGGGTTTGAGACCATGCCGTACTAGTTAAAAACAGTGCGGCTCTGACCCAAACCTGACCGATTATGGCCGCCTTTGAGAGGCCAAACTCCCTCGAATCAAATCCAGAAGAAAACGTCTGAAACCTTATTCTCAAAAGGAACTGGACGTCTTATCTGCGTACTGCCGAATCCAAAAGATAGTAGGAGTAGTCATCAGAGAGGGGAAGCTGGCAAGCTCAGTCGGATCTTTGGAGCTCTAGTCACCAAACAAAGTATAGGTGAACTAGACTCAAAAACCTCACGGAGGAACCACTAGGGAGGGGGCTAGATTAATCAAGAATCGTTAGCCAGCGGTTATTTTCTCTTCAAGTGCAGCAAGCTGGAACAATTCCTTATTTAAAAACTGAATTAACTCCATCGGGTTTTTAGGGCTAATTATCTGACAATTTTCTGGTGAATCAGACTTAAAAACCTGATAGATGATGGCCAGTGAACATCGAGAAGTCGGCCAGCTTCATCGGACCTTTGAGACTTGTCATCAGACAAAGTTTCGATATCCAAACAATTGGTGGTGAGTATACCAAGAGGAGTTGACCAATCCCATCGGGTAATTGAGAATCGTCACCAGTCAAATTTACGGTGACGCGGACTCAAAAACCTGACGAAATTTGGCCATTTGGATTAGGATTCTGGGTATTCGAGTCGCGAGCTGGAACGGTTTCTTATTTAAAAAATGGGTGTGCATTTCACCTTGTACGATAGAAGCCGAATCCAAATAGGAAAGCGAACTGATCACTAGGGGGGAGCTGGTCAACCCCATCAGGCCTTTGAGACTGGTAATCAGACAAAGTTTAGATGAGCAGGACTCAAAGACCTGACAGATGTTTGCCATTGTTGGGTATAACTGCAGGTTGATCAAGTCTTCTTGCTTAGAGGATCCAAAAGGGAAAAGCTGAAATTGTGCTTTTTTTCTCGTGATAACTTGGACATATTACCTGCGCACTAGAGCAGACCGTAGCTCCAAGTCTTTTCTAACTTGCTGTAGGAAAAGTCAGCAGGGAAGTTTGCCAGACTCAGCCGGCAAATTGGACGACCAGCTCCGTCAGACCTTTAGGCTTGCCATACACGACAAAATTCTGTATGGAAAGCCTGACAGATGACGGCCTTTTATGCGCGGAGAGCCTAAAATAAGTTTCTTTTCAATTTGTGGATTTTGTCGTTTACCTGTCCATGAATTTAGTGTAATAATACGAAAATTAGATGATCCAAGAATGATTGTGGCCAATCGGGATGGATACAGATTGAACAAGCCATCTTTGCATCAGATACCAAAGCCAGAAGCTGAAAACGGCCATAATTTCAATAAACATGGACATATTTACATGTTTCCTGCTTCCCAATAACCAAATGCATTTCACATGGAAGTTGGGAGGCGCGAGAAAGAGGTGACCAAGCCTATAAAGGGGAATCAGGGGGAGTTGGCCGACTCCATCGGGTTTTTAGGTTCAGGATACCAATGAAATTGTAGGTAACCTGGACCTGAAAGCCTATTGGACGACGGCCATTTGGGTTGGGTGCGGATTCACAAATGCTCCTTGTAGGGTCAGGTACAGAAAAGGGATGAAATTAGATCTTATCATCTAAATAACTTGGAGGTATCACCTGGGCAATGCGGAAGGTCGATCCAACTGGTAGGACCCGCCATCAAAAGGAAGTTGACTAATTCCATCGGGCAGTTGAGGTGGGACACCAGTCAAATTGTCGGTGACCCGCACTCAAGAACCTGACAGAATATGGTCATCCGGATTGGTCTCTGGGGAATCGAGTTCCAAAACTACTACAACCAGAGAGTTAGAACTGACGATTACAACGCTAGCAAACTCAATGTACCTGTATAGAACTGAAAATGTGGGCCATTTGAGAGAAATTGAACAGTCTCTAATCAGAAGAAACTGATGGATTGTCGATTTTTGCTGCCTGAAATATGTTTTTCTTCAATGTGAAGTTTCAGCAGCTTACCTGTATGGGAAGACATTTCAGACTGGGTAATGAGGACCAAGGACCAGAGAGCGATAGAAGTCGTTTAAGAGTCTGAATACCTCCAACGACTTCTCTTGCCCGCGGGGACCGTTGGTTCTATCTAGACGCTGCCGGTAGAAATATAGAAGTAGATCTGTCGATAGGGACATGGTGGTTACAAGGTTCGGTCTGACTGGTGGATTGCGGTTTCTCATAAATTTAGAAACCGATATCCTACAGTCAGACTGTCCCGAGTCGATCAAGAGGGGAGGGAAAATGGAGGAAAAGTTCAGTTTTGTCAAAAGATGCTCAATTTCAAAAATGGATCAGACTGTTTCCAGCCAAAAAGGGGAAGAAAATCGTAAGGGGATTGATTTCTCAGCTTCCGTCCGTCAAATAGTTCATCTCAACAGCACAATTCAGTTGAGAATACCCTTTTTGACTGACTGTCGCAGAGTTTATGAGTGGATGGGGCGATTTCACCGTCTATTTGAAAGGAAAAGCAAAACAACCAAAGCCTGTTAATCAGAGAGGGTCCATGATCGAGAAATAACAAAAGCAGGGCAAGATTTGGGCATCGGAAATCAAACAAAATGAATTGTTGTCCTTGAAACCTCCGGAGTCTGAAATATGTTTCTTTTCAAAGTGCAGATCGTTGTTTACCTTTCGCATGATGGAAAATCAGATTGTACCGAAGGTATCCTCAGCTGTGGGGGATGGACGGGCAGGCCCAAGGCCCAGAGAGCAAAAGAGCACGTATCAAGAGCCTTAATGCTTTGAATATTGTCTTTTGCCCTCGGAGTCCATTGGTCCTTTCTAGAAGCTGACGGTAGAAATATAGCAGACGATCTGTCGATAGGGGCATAGGGGTTACAAGGTTCGGTCTGACTGTTGGATTACGGTTTCTCATAATTTTAGAAACCGATATCCTACGGTCAGACTGTTCCGAGTTCTCACGGAAATAGAAATATAGACGTCGATCTGTCGATAGGAAAGAAAGTGATGTAGGTGGACTGGCAACTAGCGACAATATTCGGTCTGACTGATGGATTACGGTTTCATATGATTTTGAAGCCGATATCACACAGTCAGATTGTTCCGAGTTCTCTGCCAGTGGAAAGTTCTTGTTTTTCAAAGTGTAAAACTTGTCGACTGATAATGTGATAATGAAATCAGCGACAAAATTTTTTGGTGTAGCCCAAGGCCCAGAGGGCAGAAGGGGGGATCCCAAAGATTCGGACACTTTCAGATCCCTTCCTCTGTCCGCGGGGATCATTGGTCCTATCCAGAAGCTGACGATAGAAATATAGCAGTCGATCTGACGAAGGGATGGCACTTGAAAGCCCCCCAAAGGATGGTTTTCCTATCCCAGGCTAACGATTTCAAAAATAAAATTTTAAAAACGGAATCGGAGCCCTTCCCCCGACAAGAAGAATTCTATTTATGCAATTATGTTTAATACAGTCCAACTGAGTCGGGGGGAGGCGCTGGGTTTCCGAACCGAAAAGGAAAGAAAGGGGAGGGCTTTTTGGGAACCGGCCAGCTAAAGGAGGTCAATAGGTCAAAGGTGGGGCTACCCATTCCACAACTGTTTGGGGGCACTTGAATTGTTATACTCCGATAGTTATTTTTTTTGTTTCCGATTCATCCCCCGGCAGTGATAGGATTCGCCTGAGTCAAAAGTGTTTGTCGCGGACAAAAGCGGTCGCAGCCTTGCCAGCTGGCACGATGAGCAACGTGTTTTTACATTAGGCCGGCCAACGCGGGGCCAGTGACGTCTAGGTTACGGTAGCTGGGAAAGTGTTCACTGGTCTCGACTTCCTTCAATGACAGTGTACTGTATGCCTACCAGAGCCAGGGGAGATCTATTAATTACAGAGACTGAATTGTAGATTTCCCTCTACTCTCACCCTCCCTCAAATGAAGCAAGATCACTCAAGTTCCCTCATATGCGATCATATTTATGGTTATACGACTGTCTGACGTCTGGATGACAAGTCAACTGGAAACCCGGCTACCACATGTTTCCTTACCAACAAAGGATCCTAAATAGGACCAAGATGGAGTTTTGCCCGGTGAGATAAGATATCCTATAAGGAAAGAAAGTATGCATAAAAGGGATCCAGCATGTTTTTTGTGGGTAGAGATCACACGCAGAAGAATCCGTGATCATCTCAAATTGATCTCCGAATTTTCTGAGCGTGACCGCATCCACACCATGCTATGTAAGGAGCGGCCCATGCAGTTAGACAAGAAAAGAAAGAAGAAAGACGGTTAAAAAACGAGAAGAGGAAGGGAGAAATGAGAGATCCTTTCAGTTTCGGTGTTTCTTCTGTGCTCGAGGAGTAGAGAAGTGAAAGTGAACAGGATAATGTGTGCTAGTGTATTTGGTGTGATGCGAGTGAGATTGTCTTTGGCTTCGTAATTGAAATTTAACAAAAGAAAACATTCGACGAATCGTCCGTTTCTGTCTACGGTGTACCGCAATATGCGAGTGCGTTGGAAAGGTCCAAATAAAGGAAGAAATCCATGAGACAGGAGCTGAGAAGACGACTAGAAACAGAAGAAAGTGCTAGTGCAGCGCTAGTGCTGAACCCGGATGAACCCGGAAAAGGAACGGATCTGCCATCTCCGAAAAGGAAAGAACCCAGGGACAGTTGCAGGAAGAAGAAAATTCAAAAGTACGGTGCTAACTCCCAGAAAAGCCCGAAATCAGCCCGCTCAAAGAAAAATTAAAGTTGCGCGATCCATGCCTCAGTCTTGTTTTTTTCGGTACGAGCCGACAAAAAATTAGAAAATAATCTCCTAAAAGAAAAAAACCCAAAAAGGCGCAGTGCTAGCAACGTACTACTAAAATTTGCCAACTTCGACCCACCCGCATTGAAAAGGGCGCTTCCCGAATTTTCTACTGTTTCTAGTACCAAAAATCCACAGAAGACCCACCTGATTATCCTCTCCTCAGTCTATCAGTGATCACGGGGAGCGCAAGCCGAGGTCGAAAGCAGCTAGGACGTTAAATTTTGAGGGCATCGTCGGGTTATATATGTGCCCGCCCCCAGCAGGGCGGGAGCCAGCCAACCGCCGACCGCCACTGAACGAGGGACTGTAGAGCAGAGACAGTTCAGAGAAATAATGGAGATTAGAGGCTTCAGGGTGCGGATATGAGACTTCAGGGGCACCTTTCCTTAGATTTGAGGTCAGAATCGGCTTCAGCGGGGTCGATAACATGGGGAATCGTGAGGAAATCAACCCGGAATATCGCATTTGAAGGGTTTTTCCTGTTTCAGGTACAAAAAATAGTAAATAGCAAATGTTTTCCGGTTGATGTACCGGTCAAGACTCCAAGGCCGAAGTGTATCCAGGAGCAATCCTGCCAGAATTCCTGACTAAAGGCAGAACATTCCTGTATCAGGAGAGGAAGTCCTCTGAATCATCTTTGTTTTCCTCATCTTCCAGCTCTACCGTTTATACAAAATGTGTCCAGAAGATCAGAAATGGCGTGGTTGTTGTTTATCATTCCGTTTTTTCTCGAAAAATGGAGAGGCCGCCAGACAAAGGATGTTGAAATTTGACATGATTCAGAGGATTTTCGGGAAACAGGGAGAATGTGGTGGTCCGCCTCGATGTGTATCGAAGTTTAAAAAGGATTAGCGAAAGATTTTGCAGGAAGAATCGATGTTTACCGGCGATTCTCTTCCGGTTCGCAGGGTAGACAAAGCGTTTTTAAAATTACCGCCAAAGCTTGCCGCCAGATGTGGATTACGAGTAAAATGATGGTTTTTCTTTTGGAAGAAACTTTTCAAATTCTTCCTTTATCCGTGACAGTCTGCGTGGGAAGGTAAAAGTGTCGAGACGGGGAGATGTCTGGATGAGCATCGTGTGATGTCTTGACCTCGCCGAGGACAACTTTGTTTCGATACCCAGGAAGAGTGGCAGTCTCCGGTCGATGGCTCCCTCTCCTCACTTTCCCACGAAGAGGACGATAAAACCTGACTCAGTGAAAAAGCGGTGGCTCGTCACCGAATGGTGCTGTCACATGGGAACGGGTACCAGGGATGGGCGGGTCCGGCTTTTTTCAACCCGGGTCGGTTCCGGTTCGGGTCCGACCTGCCAAAAAAAAGGTCGGGTCGGGACCGGTCCGGGTCCCAAGGTAGGATCCGAAAATCGGGTCGGTCCGGGTCTACCCGGACCGGAACCGGCCGTTTTTCGGTCCGGTTCCGGGTCCAAAAATTCCCAATTATCAACTCGAATAAAAGATCATTTCATGACGTAAGAAAACAAAATCTCTTTATTGGCTAGACGGATTTCATTTCTGTTTTTTTGCAGAATGTCCTTTAATGAGTTTTGGCACTTACATCTGCTAACTCTTTCTATTAACAATATCGAAAATGAACTAATCGTAGCCGTTATTAATTCATTTTTCCACAGGTCGGTCCCAAAAAACTCATTAAAGGACAATCCGATGTGCTCTATCGACTGCAAAAAGAACAAACACGAAATCCGTTCAGCCAATAAAGAGTTCTTGTGTCGCCCAGATGGATGCCAAATTTCCAATTTCAAAATTTCGTTTCGCGGCTATCGAGCATTCGTCTTTAAAAATATTTTATCCGAACTGTGGGCTTCGGAAGTGTCCAATTTTAGTTGCAAACTGCTGAGCACACTGAGAGCAACATTTTGACACCAGGAATTACAAAAGATCGAGAAAAAAAAGAGAAAGAGTCATCTCTAAATAACGCTCTAAAAGCTGGCGGACCCGGAATGGACCCGGCCAAAAAAGTGCCGGTTCCGGGTCGGGTCCGGGTCTTCGAAAAATCACGACTGGCGGTTCCGGTCCGGATCCGGTTCTGCAAATTTTAACCCGGTTCGGTTCCGGTTCGGGTAGACCCGGACCGGAACCGGTCGATTTTCGGTCCGGATCCGGGTACCCGCCCATCCCTGACGGGTACCTGCACTTTCAAATGTGTTTACATTTTTATCTGAATACAAGGAAAATCAAATGAGCACAGGGGAAATTTGTGTACAGATTATCGTTTTGATCAGAATAGATAGTTTGGGTTATGAATGGGACAGTCCTGGGCATTTTCCAATTATCGTAATGGGAAGGGCTTGATAATTCTCAATCCATGTCTGAAATACAAAAAAAAAGTAAATTGCAGCTCTTGAGCCCATACATGTTCGCGAGCCTGGCCAAGCTTTTCGAGGTCTGAGCTTTTCTTTTGCGAGCCGTCATTTTTGGCTATTTTCTTATTTTAAAAGAGTTTTTAGTAACCTATACCATTCGACTCATTTTTTGCGCTGATCACGAATTTGTCAATTGAAAATTCTGACAACATGAAATCAAGAAGTTTTTTTCCGGGTCCTCAACTTGGCGATATGAACATGGATTGTTTGAAGGGGCCGTACGGTTTTGTGCAATGGAGAAATTGAAAACGTTACGATTTTTACAATCAAGGAAAGCAAAACGTTACGATTTGTTGAAAAAGGATTTGCGGGCGAAGGATTAAAAATCAAGGATTTGTGCGAAAATTTTCCGCATTTCGCATTTTTCGACTCAATCTGCTTTTTTCTTTGATTTTCTAAGCTTATTTTATCTTCTCTTTTCACTATTTTCCACATATTTTTTGCTATTTCATCAGTGATAACATGTATAAAACGATAGAAATTAGAAAAAAAACTTTATTCATCATCATCTGAGTGTTTAAAGAATAAAAATAATGCTAAACACAAAGAAAAATGCACAATAAACATTGAAATATCACGGAATCGCTCTGAAACTTTTAAAACTGTAGTTTATCTTGGAAAGCATGTGTAGACGCGTCGCTCTTTTTTATTTTTGTTCTAGAAAAAATTATTGAGGCTTATAAATGTTTTACGCGAGGATCTCTCCAGAAGGGCTGCATAAAGGTAACTTTCCTTATCAAAACATCATTTTAGCTTTTCACTTTCCTTTTGTAATCATTTAATATACTTTAATTGTTGAATTTAATAACTAAACGCGGCAAACCTTTGAGTATCTTAGCAAGTATCCCTGTATTGACCGGATAAAGGACTATTCGTACTATTTACCTGCAAAAATGAAAAGAAAATCAACTTACTAGTGTTTCTTGAATCTCCTCTTCCTCCAATGGCTACTGGATTTTTATAAACTTTTCCAATAATTTCCAAACTATCAGAGAAAACTTCAGGAAGCTTTATGTAGTACCAGTCTATAAATAAAATAATTTAGACAAATGAAAAACATGAAGAAAATAATAGCCCAAATCTGCAAATCTTTGTTCCACAAAGCCATTTCGCTCCAAATCCATTTTTTGCAAACCGTGCTTCTCCAAAACCTCGCTGCCCCTGGCTGAACCTGCCTTTATTTTTCCTTGGAATGAAAGATGCCCTGCTCTATTAAAATTCTCCTTACACGAATAAGCTTTTATGCTGCGGAATCATTCAGTCGATAATAAAAACATTTCCAAAATCTGGAAACTGTTGAGTAAGTGGGTAACCCTGCCGCAAGAATGGCAAGATCTACTTTTTGCAGCGAATGTAGACATGATACGTACCAAGAGGATGTAAATTTTATGCTGATTTCAAAAACCTAACTTGCTTTTAAAAATTCCTTTTATCCACGGAAGTAATAGATAATTTGCACCAGGATAATCCTATTTCGGCTCCATTGAGTCACAAATACACTGGAAACTCGCCTAAAATTCGTAAAATTCTTGTAAAGCACTTGGATATTTTTAAATTTCACTTATAATGCTATTTTAAGGGCTAAAAAGCGTAATTTCATTATCCAGGTAGGCTGGGTTCTGCAGCGATTAAAGGATTGCGAGGCAACTGGGGAAACTCAAAACTTGTTGTAAACTTAAAATTTACTTTTATAACGGTTTCTTCTTGTTTTTATTTTTTCCGCATAATTATATTATTTTTCTATATAAATTAGCCGCTAGTCAGCAACATATTTCAACAAGTATCAAGCTACATTCATTTTTAAGTGCCCTTTCTTTAATCGATCATTCTAAAATTGGCTTTCTTCGAAAATTTAGTAATTATTCTGGCCTCTTTTTATTTACTGCAGCTTGTTTACTATAAATATTGCTTAATTTTCTTATGAACCCAATTCAGATTAGGTGTTGTCATGATAAGGATGAAGTTCGCTGGTTCTTTGTACTTCAAATTCGACTTCGTAGCTGTTTTAAATTTGTTCAAAAGGTGGGCAATCGTTTTTTGCTATTTTTATTATTTTTTAGTTATGCCTAGGTTTAAAAATTGCGGAAACCCAATAGTTGAATAACTAATTGGGTCAAAATTTCTAATTTTTGATGCTTATTTTGGCCTTTCTTTCGTTCTCGTCTAAATGTAGAAAAAGAAAAGCACTTAAAATCTTAGCTCTACAGCCAGATTAATGTAGGTTTCCATGCTTGATTAGTTGAATTCTTGGTAGAAGACAATATTGGAGCATATGCGCGAGAATTCAAAGTAGACGTGACAGGTTGCCTTCTGAAATACTGCAATAAAGAACTCCTTCTATTTAAAATTTCCAATTTTCATAAAGGTAATTGAAATCCTTTTAAAAGTAGCAAATGAGCTGGTCAAGAGCTTCCCTTTAAAGATGGCAACTATTACGAACAATAGGACACCTGTTGTGCAAACAAACGAATTGACTGTGTATAAAAGGACTGTCAATTCAGATGGAGCGTGGATTAGCAAAGCTGTTAGAAATCGTAAAAGATCACATGATATTGCAGACCCTTCATTGGATTAACCTGACGTCTATAAGAAGAAATCACTAGTCTTCAATGGTTTCCCCCGATGATTTGCCTTCTGGTTATGAGCTGTTCAGCAGGAAAGTGGACAAGAAAGGTGACCAAGATGCTGGTAAGTGTTGGATTTTCCTTCCTGTTCAATTCTTTTTAGACATTCTCAAGCAAATTGGCACCAATAGGATTATTAAACTGACTAAGGACCAATTCAAGGAGACATGCGAGGTATTTATTGCAATAACTTTTGTTCAAAAGTATATTTCTAGGAGAAATTTTATCGGCTAATAAAAGGAAATTTGGACGTACAGTACGAAATCTTGATTTCGGATGAGTAAGAACATTTGATTGCTTCCATTTACTTTTAACTTCCTTTCAGAGACTGCCAATGGCCCTATGCGAACCTTGAAGATTTAGACACGATGGCCACTTTCACACCAGATTACTTTGGCGTGGAGAATATCAGTGGTATGTTGTTAATTCCCATGAAAAACCTGTGGCCGTATGCACGAAACTGCCCCGGGGGCAATCTGCCCTTCAAGGGCAAGGGCAGCCAGTTGTCCTGCCTCTGAAGGGCAGTAGCTGCCCTGGATGCATGAAGCCAGGGGCAGTTTCCTAATGAAAAAAATGCCAGGGGCAGGCGACTGCAGGGCAGGGGTAGTCCAGGGGCAGGCAAGAGCAGTTCTGTGGGGGCAGGCTAGCCTTGTAAGCCTTGGAAGCGCGGTGCTTTCAAAAACTTATTGTAGAACTCATTCATTTTCTGTTGTTTTATTTTTATAAGGCACAAAAACATTTTTTAAAATAAAAAGAAAGACAAAAAACAGCGAAAAATGCAGTAAAATTATGAAAAACCGCAAAACTTGAATTCTCAATGGAGCGCGAAGACAAATTCAAATTCAAATTCAGTTTGACGACTGTTTTAGTCTGCACATTTCCATTTAAATGCTAAATTTCCACTTTTTCATTGTCTTATTAATGCTCAGAAGCCCAAGGTATGCCAAAAAAAATAAAACCAAAAAACCATGACCGGTTCCTTTAAAAAATCCGTGGTTCCTGGTTTTCGAATGTTCTTTCTTAAGAAATTGAGCTGTGTTCAGGTAAAAAATTCTTGATTCTGGAAGACGTCACATTCCAGTACAAATACCCGGCTTTCATGGTCTTGAACATGGCTCCTAATCCATCTACCGGCGAAAGGGAAGAGAATACACGAGCAGGAAGATTTGATTTGACTGGTTGGAAGGTAAACGATTCGTCAGCTACGAAAACAACAACTTTTTAGATCATTGGCAAAAATGGAACCACAGAACAACCGGCTGTTACAAATGACGAGAAGGTGCAAGTTGCTTTAAAGGAATTTCTAATTGTTGCCCGGAAGCAGTCCGTCGAAGAAATTGTCCAGGAGTTGATGAGGAAGATGCTGGAAATGAAGATGTTTTTCGAAAAGCAGACATCTTTCCACTTCCGTGGATCTTCTCTGATATTCCTTTATGAAGTGGATTCAACACGGCCTGTAGATTGTCGTGTTTACATGACAGGTACGATTTTTTTGTATTTTTATTATTTATCGTTTTCTTTTTCAGGTTTTTCTGATGTTCTCCCGGGATATTCAGAAAAAGACGAAGGATACCTCCTGGCTTTGAATAAGATCATCCGCCTCCTCGAATCAGTTCAAGATCTCTAATCTTCAATTTTACTGGTATTTTTCCATTTCACTTAATATTTTTATCTGGGTAATAAATATTTTAACAGAAAGTCTGCAGCGTACAGAGAAAATTTGTTTTCCAAGATAATCAAAATGGAATATTAGATTGCGCAGAACATCTAAGTTTAGACATAGCCTGTGATTCAAGAAAGTGGGATGGATTGTCATTTCCGAGCCTACGCATGAGTTGGACCCGAATCTCTCCGAAAATGATTAGCTGGCCAGCTGGTTTTCAATCTCGGAGGCTCACTTTTTCCGTTTCATTTTTCCTATTTAATCCAGTGGTTTGTCAGGGCTGCTTCTCATTTCTATAACTTTTTATTATTTCCTTTTTTTCCAGGTAATGAGCGATTGGGAACATGATGGTCTCCTCAAGCATTTGGCTCCTAGTGAAGCGACAGATTTCACGACTTCTGCCCCTATTGAAGGTAATTTCTTTAAAGGAGTTCGTTTTTATGTTATAATTTCAGGTAGTGGAGAAGGATTAAACAGCGAGCTTCTCCAAAGCGGCATTGCCATGTTTCTCAGCACTTTGGACCAAGGAGAAAAGAAGACAACTGAAAAAACAACCAGCAGCCGTGAAGACAATTGGGGAGATTCGACGTACTATCCGTATTATGGTGGGCTTCTTGTATTGAGCATTGCCCTGTTCATTTTATTGATTTTCTTGGTTCGTCGTAAGAAACGATTGTAAGCTTTTTCTCTCAATGAATTATCCTTGTTATTCTGATCTTTTAAACAGACTTGTAAGATTATCCGAGCCGGAACTAATCCTCCCTGAAATATTCTTAGAAAAATGGCAATCAGTATTTTGCAAAGAAGCACCTGCTATGTGCACGCTTATTAATTTATGCAAGGGCACATGTTTTTCATTTTAAATTAGTGGGTTTGCACCCGGAGAACATCATAGTCTGCCTCTTCTTTTCCAATTGGGAGCAAAGATTTCCTGTGAAAGCACAGTTGCACAGTTGAAATTTCACGCTTGACAGTAATTTTAATAAACGACTGTTATCTTCAACCCACATCATATTAGCCCCTTTTTTTCTACATTCCTTTTTTATTATTCATTAAACCGTACTAATCTCTGTTGCCAACTCTTCCTCATCAGTTTTTCAGCTGCTCTGTAGATTCTAATTACTTTCAGTTGCTGGGGAGAGGCCGACATGATTTGGTGTCCCTCTTTTACCTACAACTTTGAGTGGTTGTATCTTCGATACTTTGACTTATTGTCGATATTCAATCCCACATTTGAAATCTACGTAATCTATTGCATAATATTCCATACCCATAAGAATTTGGCTGGGTATAAATGGGTTGTACTTCTGCATCAGTTGCAAGGATTGATTGTTGACGTCACAGTAAGTTTATTGCTTAATTTTAATAGTTTCATTCCAATTTTAAATCCTATTAATATTTCGCTTTCGAAACATTTTCCCTTTCTGATCAAAAATGCCCAAAATGATCAAAAATCTGGGGGCAGACAGTCGGAAATTGGGAAATCCCCGGGAAAATCAAAAAGTGTAAGAATTACGAGACACAATGACTGAAAACAGCGTGGGACAGCTCATCACTGTCTGGAAAAAAAAGTCGTAACTTTAAGATTGCTATCTTCACCCGCCCTGTAATACTCTTCCCACTTCCCATGGGTTATCCTCTCGGACTCATTCGCCATCTGACGTTCATCAACACCCATCACGCCGTTGTCGTCATCATCTCGGTTTTTGCCTTCTCTTGTGCTACAATCGTTCACCTCTTCGACTATCGTTTCCTCGTGGCCACTGGGCATAAGCGTTATCCCATTTGGCATATCCTCTTCGTCTGTTATTTCTACATCTATGCATCGTACATTGGAGTGGCTATGTATTATATTTATGAAGATCCGAAAGACTTGTTGCAGAGACTTCAATACGTAAGAAACGGTAAAAACAGTGGTAATTTAAAAGATTTCAGCGGTTCTCCTGTGTTCCAAAAGACTTTGACTCTAAACCGCATTACATGGTGTACAATGGAAACAAAATTCTCAACTTTGTCATTTTCCCTTCTTTCGGACTTTTTGCGTCGGTTATCATCGCTTCGTATAGTTTGGTCTTCATCACCAAAAAACGACTTCGGGCCCAGACGATCATGTCCTGGCGATCGACGCATCTCCAGAAGAAATATCTCCGTCTTTTAATCCTCCAAACAACTTGTCCCTTCCTCGTTGTCATATTTCCGATCACCTGTCTTCTGTTCTTGATTTCAGCGGATATCTTTGGATCTAATGGTAGGAATTGCCCCAGCATCGCGAATAATTACCCGTTTTTGCAGAGGTTGGATCATTTCTTATTGGAATTATTTCCAACTATGGCTCCTGCTACGCTTTCGTTCTTCTAGCTTCCAACCGTAACTTCCGCCGATTCCGTCGCCCTCAATTCCTATGGAATAAGGAAGCCGCCACCGCTTTGAGAAGCAGCCCAAAGAATCAGAGCATCTGTGAATAATTTGAACTCTACTTCCTTTTTATTATTACTCCGTGCAACTCACAGTATTTTTCTAAAATAAACTTTGATCTCCCGATTTGTACATTACAGTCATTTGGAGAAGCTGAAATCCGTAGGATAAGTCGCAGTTTATCCGGGAGCTGCTTATGAGGTTTTCCTCTCTATAGATGATTGGAATTATGAACCACAACCAAGGAATGAAATATATAAAGATTTTTGATGCAAGTGGGAAGGCGTTTGAGTTAAAACTGTCGAAAACAATAAGAATCACCTTTTTTCAGGCGGTGTTACCGCCTCAAAGTTTCATTGGACAGAAAGATTATGAGATCATTTTGCGAAATCATCCACAAATCTTGAAAATCGTCACAGTTTCTTTGTGTTTTTATATTTTTAATTTATTCTTAAAAAAAGCCATTCAATACAAATTCAATACAAATGTCCTTCAATTTTTGTATAAGACATTTGAACCACAGTGTCGCTCATCTTCTGCCCGCCTAAACCGCACATTCAAACAATTCTTTTTTCAGTGAATTCTCTTCTCCATAAGTTATGGCTTATAGGAATAATGTTCCCAAGCAGGATGGCAGCAATATGCTCGGCAATTTTTTTTCAACAGACTGATCGATATGAACAAATTAAGATATTTTATAATTTTATTTTTAATATTTAGAATTTAAAATATTTATCCAGTAACAAAATACAAAAAGATTAGCAATCTGTTGACAGTAAAAAGTGCTTTTTCTAGTTGAACTGTCCAAATCCCCCAGTGGAACACAGACATGTTTTGATTAAAATAACTTTCCCAAACTTATTCATTTTGTACATTTAATTAACAAAATATTAGGGAAAACACACGCACTTTTTGTTGATTTTTAACAGAACTCCATCCAAGCGATAAGTAAATCCGCATTTCAAAGAAGTTACCCGTTCGGTTAATTCGTGTCCGATCTTCTCGCTTAGTCAACAAAATGTTGATCTACAAAGTTGTCGGCGTTATTTACGCTATCACCGTGATTCTTGAAACTATTGCTATTCTGCTGGTGCTTACTACTCTTTGTAGACTTCGACTATGGCGATCGCTGCCGTTTTATTACTTGGCTACGGCAAATTTGGCTAACGATTTGACTATGACAATGGTCCACGGACTCTACATGACTCCTGCTATTCTGGCTGAGGTAAAGTTACTATATTTATTTAGTTTTCTTGTTATTTTCAGTCGTATCTCTTCCCTGATGGACTGGATAATTTTGTAATCGGAGCGTTTTCGTTCGTCTATGTTACAACTTGGTATACTGGAGCTTCGCTGGATATTATCATAGCTTTTGATCGGTAGGCGGATGTTTTAGTACTTTTTCTTAATTCTACCAGAATTTGTATAGTTTGAATTATAAAAGGCCCGAAATTTATCGGAATATCCGCAGTTACTGATTATCGCAGCCTTCAATGGCAAAACTTTCCGTCCATTTAAAAAGAATGCCCAAAATACGATTTTTATTAGACGGATCTATGATATTTTCAGATTATTTATGATCAAGAAATGGAAAGTAGCCTTCTCCAGTGAAACCTCGGCATTTTACGCAGCTATCTGTCCCTGTATTGTGTCGATGCTAGTCAATTTCATCGCCAGATTCACCAGCCCATGTTGCAGGTTATTTTTTTCTTATTTTTTGTTTACAGTTTATCTTCAGGTTTCTCCTGATGTGGGAATATTTTGGTTATGCATTCTACAATCCAACTAATGCTTTCAATTGGACAGATTCTTTCATTGACTTGCCTCTAAACATTTGTACGTCATCGATATCCTTTATTTGCTACGTCTGGGTAAGCGTAACCTTTCATTTTTTGTTTATTTTTGGAATTTCCTAGATTGGCATTCATATAGTGAAAGAAAAGAACAGAATAGGTTCCAGTCACGGGCAATCATCTGTAAGGAAACGAGATTACACGTAAGTTTTGATCTTTCCATTTATAGAAAGCACAAATTCAGCCTGGCAGTAAACTATGGGATAATATCACTTGTTTTTACCACGGCATGGGTAACTCTACGTGTTTTCGCCTGGATTTATGATTTCAAATATCTGTGGATGATGGCGGTGACTCCTTTCTTAACCATGCTGAAATGTTCAGCTAACGCTGTTGTCTTTCTGAAAAATAATCGAGAGGTAGATCTTTGAGAGTTTATTTGAGAGATCACTGCTTTCTAGATTCGAAGGGATATTCGGAGAATGTTCCGATTCAGCAGAAGTCTAACAGGCAGAAATGGAACCATAACTTCTATGGGAAATAGAGCGTCTTCACATGAAATTGGGACAGGAGCTACCCGTTAAACAGAACCGTAAGGACATGTACACTTTGTTTAAAAATTTACAACATTTTTTAATAAAAAATATAGTACTCAGTGCGAACTGTGATTATCAGGTTTTCTATTCTGAGGTTGAAATTGAGAACTGCGGGCGAGACCAAAAAGCAGGTGAAACTGGTAGCAAATACAGAATTTCCTGGCTAATATTATTTGAATAATTTGGTATGTGGCCGATTTGGATTGTACCCGGATTGAAATCAAAAAATTGCAATTTTTATTGGCCATTCGATAGAAATTGAGTAGAAACTACAGCTGATATTCTCCTGTCTTGCTGCTTTTTTCTCAAGATAATACGCCTGTAAGGCTTCGTACTCAAAACCACGATAATAAAATGAACAGTAGAAAAAAATTGTAGAAAATGTAGAAAGAGATAAATTGGCTTTGTCCTCAATAATGCGCAGGTGACTTTATTCCTCAATAACAGACGGTATTCCTCATTTATTAACAAGTCTAATTATTAACTATTGCCGAAACTTCTTGTTTGTAGTCTACATACAGCAGAAATTCGTCTCAATCGCATCTTCTGCCTCAAGATGCACCGTCTATAAGGCTTTGTAGTCCAAATGACAGTGACGACATGGATGCTTGAAAAGAGGGCGGGAAAACTCAATAAAAAGGCGGTAGCTTCTCGCTGAATGAGCTCAATCTGCGTTGCGGGTAGATCCAAGATAAGTGGAAGCAACTGAAGCACTGCCAGCTCTGCACAAACAGCGGCGCAAGCTGTAAGCAGAGGGACAAATCCCTGAAAATGGAAAGAATCTTTGGCTACACGTAGATACTTGAATTATTAACGATCGTAGCTGGTTGCGGTGCAATTTCAGAGTGCCGGCGCTCATGTTTGTTTTCATCGTTTTGAGAAAAATTGTTATCTGAATCTGTATTCCTGCATATATTGAAGGCATACTCTGTAGAAGGCTTTGACAACATACGTCGATACTATTAAAACCAGCACTATGACATAGATAAAAATACGAAACAGGTCTGTATTCTTTTCCGGCGTCGGAATACACCACAGAGCGTATCCCGGATCATAAGTTGAATTGTGCTGAAATAATTTTGACAAATGCGGATCATTTCTCTAACCTCCTGTAAGTGTTTCACAGCTGTTGGATCATCTACAAGCAGGGCATTGTACAGCGGCACGAATAGCGAAACGACGCATATACAGAGAGCAAAATGAAGGAAATGTAAAATGAAGTGAAGAGACTTTCTTTCAAAAGGAATTACGGAATATTCTCGATAAACGAAGCTGACAACCATTGCAATCCCAAGGATCACCGCGCTTATGAACATGACAGGCTGAAAGTTACTCGCCAAGTTTTCAGCTACATACCGGAAAGAAGTTCCCAGCATTAGGAAAATGGACCCCCAGGATACCAGCAAACTGTAATCCAGTGGCACGTGGTAACGGTACCGGACAGATTAGAAAACTGTACACAATATCCAATTGATAGAAAGAAAGCTAAATGTCTTTAAGTTACTCTGGAACAACCCACAAGAACACAGAGCATCACATATTTATACTTCCGCATGGCCACTGGACTTTTGGTCATGATTATGTAGCAGAGAAATATACTCAGAAATGTAGACGGGACGAGCATAATTGTGGTGTAGATTCTTAGCCACAGCATGAGGATAAACTTCTGGGTAAAGCAGGAAGTTTCTGTTCGGTACGTCAGGGAAGTTGCAGGGAATCGCACCTGTTTTTTTTTGTAAACAAAATTATTTGCTGTAATTACTCGTTTGCAGAGTTATTTGGCTAGGAAGCTGGCAAAGTGAGTGGTAAAGGAGGTGGTAGCAAGCTACAAATATACTGACCAGGAATAGATTTCCCAAAAAGGAGAAAATGCTGATTTGTTTCCACCTGTGTATGCGCAGTACGTGCCATTTTAAAGGGCTTCTGGTTTACGCTTCTGAGAACAAATTGTTTAAATGAAAAACTTTTATTTTCCTTGTATAACATGGCTGTTTCGGTCGTAGCGACGTCCAAAAGATGTAATTACAGGCAAAACAGCTCTTTCTTGTTGCTTCCGTCGGAAAATATAGCGCCTATAAGGATGAATTGTCAAAACCACGACAAAGAAGTGAATTATGGAGAATAACGCCGGCATGGCCAAGACGACTGCAGTGGCTTCTCCCATTAAAAAATTGAATTGCGCTTCTGATACATTTGGGATATTTATTATTATAACCAGAAGCAAAGCTTCTATAGCCACTGCTATTGATGGGAAAAAGATGGGAATGAGGCCCTGGATCGAAATTTATAGAAGACTGCTCGGTACCTGAAGTGCGAGAGATGTTAGCTGACTCCGATGCATCTTTACAGTGGAACTACTCAAAATAGAACTTGTATTTTTGAGGAAGACATTGATCTGAAAACATCTAAGCCTTTTTCTGGGAAAAATTACCCGGTAGAATGCTTTAATGACATAAGTAAGAATAGATATGGTTGCAATCGCTAGCCAAATTACCAGTCTATACATAGCAGTCTGCTTCTCGGGAATAATTACGCACCATACGGCGCAGGCTGGATCGTAAGTGGAATTCTTCTGAAATCCAATTGCCCATTTTGGGTAAATTATACCTCTTTTAAATATTGCACAACAACTTCTTCGTTCGATAAACAGGCAGAATAAATAGGATATCCCATGAACAGAATGAACAGTACGGAGGTGAAATGAAGGCAATGAAGAACCAAGTGAACAGGATGAGTTTCAAATTGAATTACAGAATATTCCCGCCAAACAAAGCTGGCAACTATGGCAATTTCGAAGATAATTAGGCTCACAGGACCGATTGGCTAAAAAAATCCTGTTTCAGCCAAAAGCTCCAAAAATACCGTGATTTCATTCCCATTATGAGGGAACAACCGACCAAAGTAACCAACTAATTGTATACCAGGAGCATTTGGAAGAGGTATAGGCACATAGAGGAGGCTGTAAACTATGTCAAATTGGAAAAAAGATAGCTGAAAGCATTCTTGTTACAAACGCAAGGACATAACTTACAGCTACTGCTAATATCATGTATTTATATTTTCTCATGGCCATGGGACTTTTAATTAAAATAGTATAGCAGAGGAGAACAGTCAGAAGAGTGGAAATAAAGACAATAATCGTGTCAAAAGTCCCGAGCCAAGACATTTTGAACCAAAAAGGAGCCAGACGAGGTGTGTTATAATTCGCAAGGAGAACCTTTTGACTTTATACGAATGGTTATTCAACGGCAGGTGGAAAGGCCGGCAATCTGACACCTTTAATATTGGCAAAGATCATCCCACAAGGTTTATTTGGTCAACGATTACTTCGATTTGTAAATGTGGTGATAACTGGAAATGTTCCCCTCTCCTTTCCTTTCCAGCCAAAAACGTATTTCCTATAAGGAGGCGTAGTCAAAACTACAACAAAAAAGTGAATTATCGTAAATAACGAGGGAATTAATAAATCAATCCCGGTTGCAGTGCTGATTAGATCCTGTAGTTCTGTCTCCGTCATGTTAGGAGCTCTTGAAGCCAACTCAAGAAGACCTCCTGCTATTAGACTACCAATCAACGGAGCCGAAATAGGAATTAAACCCTGGATATTCAATATTCTTATTATATTACTTGAGTGACCTGTAGAGCTAAGGATATTAGCTGAGTCCGATGCATGTTGACAGTAGCTGTGCTCATCATAGACTTCATTTTCTTGATAAAAGTGTTGATCTGAAAACATGGAAGTAATTCCTGCATAAAACTTACTCGATAAAATGCTTTAAAAACATAGGTAAGGACAGCTAAAGTAGCAAATCCAACCCAGAAGCACAATTTGTAGAGAACTAGAGATTTTTCGGGTAAGATACACCATACAGCATAATCTGGGTCATAGGTCGAGTTTACCTAAAAATCGACTGATTGTTTAAATTGGGAAACAACCTCTTTTAAATGCTGTAAAACTACTTCTTCGCCCGAGATAAAAATCAGATACACAGGGTATCCAAGGCACAGGATACAAAACACAGTGATAAAATGAAGGGCGTGTAGAGCCAAGTGGAGAGGTTTTGTTTCAAATTGAATCAGGGAATATTCTCTCCAAACAAAGCTGGAAACTATTGCTATTCCAAAGATCAGTACGGTCAGAAAAGCAAGAGGCTGAAATTTATGCATTACATTAAACAAGCGCCCCCGCAGTTTGACTTATTTGAAAAAGTTTAAAGAATCAGTTCGAAAATTAGCTAACAGCTGTATTCTTTGATCATGACAAATTATTCCCCAAAAAACGGCAACGCACCGCTATTTCATTCCCATTATGAGGAAATAACCATCCAATATAGCCGATAAACTGTAATCCAGGAGCCTGTGGAAGTGGCACAGGGACGAGTAGAATATTGTACACAATATCAAATTGGACGAAAGAAAGCTAAAGAAACTATTGTCAGTAAAATAAATCTCCTACAGCTACTGTCAAAATCATATATTTATATTTTCCCATGGCCTTCGGGCTTTTATTCAATATTAAGCAACATAGAAAAATAGACAGAATAGTTGAAATAGATAATATTATCAGATCATAAATTCTGAGCCAGGGCATATTAAACAAAAGCGAAACCAGCTGGATCAGCTGAGCTAAAGAATAGGAGAGTTTGCTGCAGGTGAAATGATTGGTGAAATGATACAACAAAAAACTACTGTACGATTTTTGAGAAGATCAAAACATGAAACGGGGGCCAAAAACAGATTGCACTGGATAAACAACAGAAAACAACAGACATTAGACGGCAACCCCGTAGAGACACAAAGTTTAAAAAATAACTTGAAAAATTGGGAAGGTTTCAAAAGGACGGAGGCTAATTTCCTTGGGGCTGCGCCTGAAAAACGAGACTTATTCCCATTAAAAAATCAATTACTTGTCTTATCTTCTCGACTTCTTGATCGAGAAGCTGATGGACGAAGTGGACCTCGAATCCTGCAATATTCTCCACTTCGTAGATAAGGTCCAACAGAGGCCTCATCAGCTCCGGGCAGACGACCGTTTTATTGAAAATCTCCTTAAGGGCATTCTAGAAAACGTTATTTATGACAGGAAACAGCACAGATTTTTGATGACTCGCAATGGTCGGCAACTCACCTTAACGAGATTCTTGTAGTCCATCATAATCGCGAGGCACTGGCGGCCTTTTTCCAATGCTTGGTTGTAGTCGAAACCATCCGAAAAAGAGATGTCACGGCCACAAAGACTAATTTTTTTCATTTCATCCACAAGCTGATGCCCCTAGAAATTGACAGATATTAAAAAGTTGTGCCACTTACGGATTCTTCAAGGTCTTTCAGGCGTTTGGTGAATCGCTCAAGGAGACGGTCGTAGTCGGCGATCGTGGCCATTTCTCAGCGCTGAATGTAGGATATTTTTAAATATGAAGGCAGAAAGACCTAAGAATCAGGTGACTAACCAAACAAAAGAAGACTGTGGGGAGAATTTAGGACAAGGAATTCGTAATAACTGAAAGGAATTCTAATCGTAAGGGGCGGATTAAAGAGACTGTCGAGGTTTTTTTCCCTTGTAAACATCAAGCAAAGAGGCCGCTGGCTCTTGTCAAAATCAATATCCGGACTGATACTAGCTGAGACACATGAGAGTCTAGGATTGGCCACCGGAAGCAGGAGAGCGGGCAGGCAGGCCACCTTTCCCCTAGCAGACAAAGGAAAAAGTAGATCGATCAGATCAGGGGATAAAAGAATTAGTCAGCATACTGTTTATATTAATACATCTCGGGCGGGGGAGAGTGTTCTCTATCATTATCGGCTGGTTAATAAGCCTATATGATGTGATTTTGAGCTATTCGTGATTCATTCGAGATCTACAGCTTGTTTATTACAAAAGGGATGATCAGCCAGTATCTAGAAGCGAAAACGTTAGGGGGCAGACCGCATTTTGATACCAGAGCATGGATTCCAAAGAATATTTACCACTGTAATACAGCGGAGTACAAGAGGAAATATGATGGGGGTCTGTGGATCATTGTACCAGATGAATTCCCCCCTCTACCGCTGACAAACCCCCAGACAAAAATATTCAACAAGTAACTTTATTCGTAAAGTTGTCTCAAGATCACAAGCTGTTGAGCCTCCTCTCCTTTAGAAAACGGTAATATTGTTGCGGATGAGCATTGTCTTTGGCTGGGGAATATCCTTTATCTTGGTGACACGGGCATACGACTTCTTGGTCAGCTCTAAAACTTTCACTCAAGATTTCCATATTCAACTAGCCTACGGCATAATCGTAGCCCCGGCTGTGGCCAAAGCACTCCTGCAGTCCTTTTCCTGGCTGCTGCAAATAGACGATCTCTGTAGACTTTTCCTCCGGTTCTTCCTTCTTCTATAAAAGTTGATTAAATAATGAAAATCGTTACCTTTTTACCATTGAAGTATGCAACACTCCCAAGAATTAATATTGTAATCAGCCCTCCAATAGCGAGGATACCAAAAAATAGAATGGTACTACTCGTGTTATCCATTGTTCGAGAAGAATAACGAAGAAGCTGCTTTACCAGTGGGCGGAAAGTGGCAGAATGAGTCGAAATTACATTTAATGATAGCCAATTCTCGTGACAAAGCCGTTGCCGAGCGATGAATTTTGACTGTTATTAACTCTTGAAGAAGAGAATATGGGCATCTGGGAAACACAACGAAGTTTTTCTGATTTTTTCCGAAAAAATCCTTTCTGGGCACTCATAGGAACCATTATCTGCAAACCAATGGAAACTAGTACGATATACAGTTCAGAACTGATTTAACAGTATCAACCATTGGCCTTTAGTTCCCATCTTCAGCTAAGATCACGGTATTTTCCTAAAATTAACATTTAACAATCAATTCAAAGATAATGTGCCGTATCAACGGTAATCATCAATGGTTATTAGTTCAATATCTTTTTTAAGAGCTTTCGGTCGTTGGTATTCTCCAAGGCAGATGCAGTCATCGTCTTCGTCATCTTCTTAAGTGGCGAATAACTCTTCCAAAGGATGGCTATCCTAAAATTAAAGTTAAATAAGTCTGAATATAAATACATACCGAGAAAATGGAGAGCGGTACGTTATAAAACGTACTGAAGGAAAACACCGACTCGGATTCCGACATGCTAGCATCAGAACCTTGCCAGAGAGCGACCCAGCCGGTTACTCAGCCAGCCAGCCAGTTCCTGAGCCAGAGAGGCACCAAGTCAGCCAGTAAAGAGATCGAAACTGTAAATATCAATTAAACACCAAATATGAGAAGTAAAATATGAGAAGATATAATGTCGAATTAACGACAATAAAAGAATAACAGGACAAACAAATAAAAATGTTCATATGGGAACTACACAACACTTATTCACGACGGAACTTGTCCCAGTCTTCTTCAGGTATTAACTCGTATTCCGGCATCTGGGATGGAACTGAATCGAAGCTGGTATCAGTCCCACTTTCTTCGGATGAGCTCAACGTGATGACCTCCGGCTGCATCTTCGGCATTGGCTAAAATTGAGATCAACTGAGCTTAACTGAAAATCAGACCTCAAAGCTAAGTATCTCCACATCTGACGAGTCCGAGGACGAAGAGTCAGAGAAGTAGACAGGAGGCAGAGTGCGGCGGCAGGCCTTGGTAGCCGTCTAAAAACGGCTGAATTAAACAGTTTTAAAAAATAATTACCCGCTTTGGATTTTTACGCTTTGCGCTTTTTTCTTTCTTCTCACCGCTATGGGACATTACTGAAAGCAAACGCTGAACTATTAGAAAGAGAAGAAAGAACAACGGATGGAGAACCGCATGAGAAAAATAAATTCAACAAGGCAAAGAAAGGCCGAAGAAGATTGGAAATTGCCCAGAAACAGGAGACCAATTGACAGTCTTCTCCTTCCCAAAGAATCGTCATATTGACTCATCCAACTGCCAGCTCAACAGTGGATATCCCTTACTACTAAAACGCTATGGTGTCCGTGAGCTTGTGTGTCTGTCCGACGTCTCTCTTAGCAATACACGACGAAATTCTGGACAGCCTTCTGGTATCTTACATAAATCATCGTAAAATATCATCTATAATCACTAAAAGGTTGCCCAATCCTTTTAGGGTCAAGAGGAGTGTATTGGCTGTAGTTTCATTTTTCGCCTTCGCCGAGCACCCCCCCTGACATATATCGAAGTGAGAGTTATTTTATGGTCCGACAAAGTTTCCGAAGTTGATCTTTTGCTGTGAAACTTGGGGAATATCATTTTTAGGCCCAGTCTGACTATTTCCAGCAATAAAAAGTAGAAAAATTGGCAAAAAAATTTCAAAGGGTCCCCCTTACCTGATTTTGGGCGAAAAACTCAATTTTTCCCAAACTTTTGTAAGAGCATATCCACGCAGTTCTGGGCAGGTCCCGATCCAGGAAATCTGCCAGCCAGCGCATCTTCCTATATTCGTAGCAGCAACTTCGACATCTGCCTAACCATCACGCACTCAAAAGCCGAAAAAATTCACAATTTTGGGGATTAATTTGAACCCAGTACCCAGCTACTTATCCGTGGGTTTCCATGGTTATCGCAAAATGATACCGCTTAGCAACACATCGATCATAATAAGCGGCCGTGTTGTCTGCCAATTCATTTGTTCCATTTCTTTTTAGAAACCTTCTTTTTCGTCGTAATTAGTCTTAGGAAAACCTGCAATTATCTTAATCCTTTGTTTGTTTAGAATGCTGATAGCTATTCCTTGCTTTATTTTTTACGTTTCTTCTGGAAAAGAAGTCATTTGCGGCATAATTGAGTTCTTCAATTCCTTTATTGTGCGCTTTCGGAATTTCACCTCATTCTTAGCATGGTTGCTGAAAGCATTATCAATGATGGCGAGAAGAGAAAGACAGAGCCAGCGCTGAAACTCATTTCAAATGATAATATCATCGTGGAAATTGACCAGAAGACGGCGTGTCAATCCAATGTTTTGGCTTGTATGATACGAGATACTCAAGCTGTCGACGATGTGAGTCTCATTTATATTTCACAAGTCGCTTCTAGGAACCTCTTCCTCTTTCTCCAATTGACGGTGCTACTCTCATAAAAATAATGACTTGGTGCGAATACCACAAAGATAGGAAGCACGTTAAAAGGAAGAAGGGAAAGGATCGGAGGATCCAATTAACTACAGAAGATATGGAATATCTCGACGTGGACGGAGAGGAGATTCTTGCAATAGTAAAGGTATATTTTACCAAAAATTCAAAGAATTTCTAGGCCGCCAACTTCCTAGATATACCTGGACTTCTTGACATAACCACACAGTACATTGCAAACATGGCTAGAGAAAAAACTATTGAAGAAATGAGGACCATGTTCTATATTGAAAACGATTTGACAAAAGAAGAAGAGAGAGCGCTAAAGAAAATCTTCTGGTGGTCTGATGCTGCTGATGTATAGGAATTTAATTTATAATTTCTTTTATTATAAGCTACATTGGCATTGTTCAATATTTATGGAGAGAAATCCTATAGCTCTTCAGAAAATCAGCTCAATTTTAATAAAGGGGCGAATCAGAAAGCTAACCTTGTTTAGAAATAAAACCATCTGATTTCAACTTGACATATAACGGATTTCTATAAGTTATTCCTCTCCTGAAGTTCTCTTCTCCCTGGTAAATACAGAAACCCCTAATTTAACGCCAGCCGCCTTTTTATTTGCCGCTCCCGTTGAAAATGACGTCGGCAACAAGAGTGTCGTCTCCACCAATTGTGCGCTATTTTTCAGTTTTCTGATAGGGTCACTGGGCATAGAAAGCGAAAGTGGCAGGGGGACAGCTGGATGTTTGCTTGCATTTTACGGATTAATGGAGAGTCGAAACTGTTTGGAACTCCGACAGTGGGATCCACTGATTTTTGTTCAACATTCAGCTGTGGGTCATGTCCTAGTTTTCCCTTTCGTTTGAGAAAACTCAAGTGAGGACTTTGGATGAAATAAAATTTATCCCAGGTTCAGCAGCTGATTTTCCTGGAAAATAACATAATAGCATAATAGAAACAAAGGATCCGCTTCATTTAAAAATATCTTTGGAAGCAGAAACTCTTATCTTCCTGCAAAAAAGTGCTGCCAAAACATTTTTTCTGGGGTTTGAAGATGAAGAGGCCAAAAATCTCGATGTTTATGGTTGCCAGTGTAAAGATCAATCTTGTCTGGTTCTGCTGTCAAAAGATATTACCGTCAAGTGGAAAGAGCGCTGCGAAAGGCTCGATTTTAGGTAGAGTCACATTCTTGTTTTCCTTCAGCTGATAAAGAAAACGCGAAAATTTTACAGAGGTTATGAATTGGGAATACCAGTGGAAGCACGAGAAGATCTTGAAGACAGTCAATCGCAAAGCTTCGGAGGGTCGTTAGCTTACAATATTGTACACTTTCCAACCCACAGGCGATTATCCGCGTATTCCAATGATCATCAAATGTTTGCTATCATTAAATTAGAGGTTCTCGGCAGTAGATAATTGTCACCCACACCACGAGATCACCAAACGAGGATGGCAAAAGGAATTCTAGGGGTTTAGAATTTTTCAATCGTAGACCAAATTTTAGACCAAAAATCGTTCCAGTTCCCGAAACACCTGCTCTTGGTCAACTTCCGCGGGAAGCACATGCTATTTCCCGAATGAGCGGGGGTGCCGCTCCGGAAATATGACTACAATTATGTATTTTGTAGCATATGACAAGGGATACTATGTCAAAGAACAATGAAAGTTTCTCAAGCAATTGGTTGGGATCGACCATATCGACTTCTGATGATTTTGGTCGTCTTTCCGCAAGTCTTTCCTTTAGTTGCCTGGAAGATTTTATCATTACGCGCTACATTCCTATTACCTTCTTCAGATCATACAATTTTTCAGGCATCTTGGCCAGTCTTCCTCGATCCTCCAACTTCACTATGCTTCGAGCAATCATTTCTGAAACCCATAAGGAGTCCAGAACATAATCTTACCAGTTTTCAGGGATTCTTTTAGTGGTTTCAAATAAAGAACATCAGTAAACATCTTCAATATTTGAGGCTGTAAATCATCTGACCGACTCATGGCGATTATGAAACAATTCGTCGGCTCTAACTCTTCAAGCAGGTTTCTAATTATGTTCTGAAAATATTAAAGGAAGGAAGAGAAGGGCTAGACTTGAGAAATTGTAGTCATCTTCTTCTTCATTATTTTAAAGATCTCCATTCGGTCAATGGTAACAATCGAGCAAGGATCGGCTTTTACGTACTGCAAGGGAATAACAGAAAGAGAGTATAACAAACCTTGACAATATTGTTAATTGCCCTTGTTCTTCCCCTCAGCAGAAGATGAGCAGAAACTCTGAGATTTACTGCCCCCGTCGAGTAAACGGCAGCTTCTGTCCACGCTGTTCTTCCACTGCCAGCTTCACCAACAATGAGAAGCCGAGTTCTCTGGGTATTTTGATACCAGCCACGAAGCGCTGGAAACAAATTTTTTTAGAAGACAGGGACAAACCAAGGGGAATGAGAACAGCGCAGTTCAAATAAAGACGAATGTCTAGGTCCAATTGCCTTCCATGCGTTGTCACCTTTGTTCTGTTGAAATTTTAAAAGCAGCAGATCCACCTACGTGTCAGATACCAGCTCGTGTAGTTCAATCCTAGGCTTTTTGATCTCTTTTACAAGGCGTTTTAGGCACAATTTACGATACAGCTCTTCTGTTTCCAGCTTTCTACATCCATTGTTTTAAATTAAAGTAAGACTACCTTTGAAGAATTCTTGAATCATCCTGATCAGACGGAACTGGAGGAAAAAAGTTGTCTTGCAATTCTTCTAGAAGATCTTCCAAGGAACGAGCAGGCTAAACCTTATCAAAGGAATTATGGTAGCGTACCTCTTCAAGGATTGGAAAAGTATCAGAAATTTTAACATTCAGCCGCAAAGAATCGACTAAGGCCCGGGTCGACATGTTCAACAAGTCAAGCTCCTTCCGCCTCATTTCTCTCACCATTTTGCGGGCAAAATAGCCTCGAGTACGCTGAAAATTAATATTAAAAGCAGTCAAAATAAGATACCGCTTGGATCCGGATGATCGCCTCTTCATCGGTCATTGTCTTCTTCCCAATTCGATCATCCATTGCCTGCTGGTATACATGACGGAGATAATTATAGCGGGCAACTGCTTGGTAAACTGAAAGGAATTATTGGAAGCTAAGAAAATACCTCGTTCTAGTTTCTGTACGATTAATACGGCGTCTTCTAGAGTTATTTCTTTCTCTTCGTCAACCTAAACCATCGCATTTAAGTTATGCTGCGGTAATCCTACAAATTCAGTCTGCATATCGATAAGTTCCGCTATTCTCCTTGCTCTTTCTTTGGCTTTTTTCCGTTCATCTGCCTGGTCTCGGAGCTCGGCTCTTGATTCTTCTAATGTGATCCTGTCTGGGCAAATAATGCTGCTGGACAGAGCGAAAGAACTCTGGAATATTGCAACGGTTTAAAAAGCTAGGTAGTCCGATTACGTCTAGGAATTCATGTTTAGCTGCCAGTTCCGGCCAATCGGATTGCTCAGGAAGGCGGCAGACTACATCTTTGAAAAAATTATGCAGCGCAAGCGCGGATGCTACAAATTTACAACCTAAACCGTAATATTTTACCTAGTAATGCTCTTGTATTGCTCTTCGACGGCTCTATTACTGCTTGTCTATCGCATAACACAACAAGTTCTTGCAGTTTGAGGAAGAGTAGTGGAGCTACATTTCTTTTTGGCTTATTTCTCTAGAAAGAACATTGATTGGAAAAAAAAGAAACAAACGTTGATTCTTTGTCGTTCATTTAAAGCAGCGACATGGAGCTTTTTCAGGCGAAGAACATGTTCTAAACATTCGAGAACAGCGGACTTCGTGCAGCGGAGCATATGCTTTCTGAGCAGGAAATGATCTTTTATGGTTAAGTTACCCTAATTTTAAAATTCCACTTATTTAGGGAAATTATGAGGTCATTGGAAATTTGTGCCTGATGGAAAAGAGATGACAGAGCGGATATGACAGCTCCTGTCAAATTTATCCAGGTGTTCTGAACTGATTCATTATGGTAAATATCTCGATACTTTCAACAACACCATGAGTCAACCTCCACTTGCTCATCCTGTTAATGAAAGTGACCTTATTTTTTGCCGAATAATGTAAATATTAAGACGAAAAATCATTGTTCCGATCACTGCCAGTCGCCGCTATTCAATTTTTGATATTAGTTCAGTAGCCGCCCGCGCATCCCATCCCATAATGGTTGGCTGTTTAATCAAAAAACTTAGCAGTTATAAAATATCTCCTGTCCTTACTTTGACGCACTTTCATCAATTCCAATTTAACGAAATGTTTTTAGGATGAATATTCTCTTACTTGGATTACTGGCTCTGGCATCGGCTGCTTCTTATGAAGGGTTTCAACGTAATGGTGGGCAAAGGGGAATGCGGAAGAGGCTCAACTCCATTTCTCACCATAATATGGAGCAGAACCTTCGTGTTAATCTGACCGCCAGAGGAGAACGTCTGAAGAGAATGCAAGCCAGAATGGAGAATAAACTGAATAGAAAGGCCTCTTCCCCCAAAAGACTCCAAAAACAACTAAAGGAAAGGCAGGAAGTTGAAGAGAAACTCACTGTAAATTTTGGCTTTGTTCTAAATTGAAGTCTTTCCCAGGAACTGCCTCCAATTGCCCCAGAGAAACCAGAAGGAGTAGAAGCTACCAATCTCTTTGAAGTAAATGACTTGGAAGGAGTTTCAGAGTATATGTTCCAAGGAGATATGCACTTTACTGAGTAAGACGGCATTCATTTGACATTTCCCAATTTTAGTGATCAATTGGATGATATCGAAATGCATCTGGATGACGATGACAGTGATGATGACAGTAATTCCGCAAGAAAGAAAAGACAAGCTACAACCGTCTTTAGAAAATGGACAGGAAACACGGTCTATTACTATTTTGACAGTTCCGTCAGTGAGTTAATATTATCGAATTAAAATCGCTGACCTTATTAGGCACTCGAGTAAGAAATTCTGTAGCAGCTGCCCATGCTCTGATCACTCAAAATACATGTGTAAACTTTGTACAAAGTGCTACTGCTGCTAACAGAGTCAGGGTAAGCGCCTTCTCCTACTTTCAGAACAGCTTCTCAGGTTTACAGCGCTGATGGTTGCCTTTCAATGGTTGGCATGGTTGGAGGAGAACAGGGCCTTTCTTTAGGAGAAGGTTGCGAAGTGGTATGTCTTTCCGTAGCCTATAAATTTTCAATAAATTCAGATAGGAACAGCTGTGCATGAATTCTCCCATGCTTTGGGAATATACCACACGCAGATGAGATATGACAGGGACAGTTATGTTATTATTAATCAAGCGGCTATCAACGTGAGGATCATCAAGTGCTCATCTCTTTTTAGCCCGTCAATTTTGCCCAAAATTTCCCCAAGCTATCGACACGTGAAAGTGTTAACTATGTTCCTTATGAGTATGGAAGCGTTGTAAGTCAGCTCTAAACCTTGTGGTAGTCATTTTTAGATGCACTACCCTGCCTCTGCCTTTGCTCTAAACTACAATGTACCCTCTTTGGTAGCTAGGGACAGTCAGTACACTTACACAATGGGAGGAAGTTTGACAACCTTCTACGATCTTAAAAATATCAACGATCATTATGGATGTACAGGTACTGCAGCCAGCTTTCCATCTTAACAAAAGATTCCAGCTCAATGCGCTTCTTCTGGAACAAGATGTCAGAATGGCGGCGTCCCAAATCCTCGTCAAAATTGCGCCTCCTGCATCTGTCCAGCAGGATATGGAGGAAATCTGTGTGATCAAAGAGTAACTCGTCCTTTTAATAAAATAACAAAATTTCAAGCCTGCCGGTTGTGGAGAAACGCTGGCCGCCACAGCTAATTGGCAAACAAAGCAATTCAGTTTCGGTGATACGGTGAACAATCGCGATGTCAAAGATGTTTTCACCATGTGCAACCACTGGATTACAGTAAAATTATTAATTACTTAAGCGCAGAATGTTCAGGCACCCGCTGGGCAAAAAATTGTTGTCAAGATTACGAGCATGTTCAACACCCAGTGTAATTATGGCTGTCCTTTTGCTGGAATTGAGATCAAAACGCAATCTTCGCAGCAGATGACTAATCCGAGGTTGGAAATAGAGGAAATTTATGGATAAGTGGTTTAGAATCTGCTGTGATTCCTCGAAGAATCAGGAATTCGTCAGCAATCTCAATCCTACTCCGCTTGTCAGTTTTGTTCGGTATTATTACACGAGTTTTACTATCCAGTACAAGACAGGTGAGTAACTTTTCCAATGGTGATCTGGTTCTATTTTAGTATCCGGTTCACCATCCCCTGCACCAGCTCCCGCACCGGCGACAAACTGTCAAGACGATGCCAAGTAAGCGTTTTCCCAGGCAATAACATTCCCTCTTCAGCTGTGCCGGCTGGGTATCCCAAGGTTTTTGTACCAGCTCATTTTACACAACTGATCAAAAGAGGCAATATTGCCCAAAGGCGTGTAATCTCTGCAGTACAGCTCCCGCACCTGCTCCGTCCTCCTGTGCTGACACGAACGCGAGGTAAGATTTCTCCTTTCCCTAAAAAAAATATTTTAGCTGTGCTGGATTTGTGGCTAACGGATTTTGCACGAATAGTTTCTACACTACTGATTACAAGAGAGCAACGTGTGGAAGATCTTGTGGTCTCTGCTAGAGCCAGTCATTGTAATAATCTAATAAAATTGCATGCGCACACAATTCTTTTATTAAACGAATTAGAGATTTCCGAGCGAATCTGTCCCAAAAATCGTCTTCTTCAGGATTAAAATCGTACTCAGGCATCTGTGAAGGAAGAGATTCGAAGCTGGTATCGGCTGCACTTTCTTCGGAAGAGCTCAGTGTGATGACTTCCGGCTGCATCTTGGGCTGTGGCTAAAATTGAGATAAATTGAGCATAACTGAAAATCAAACCACGAAGGACAGGATTTCCACATTAGAAGAGTCCGAGGACGAAGAGTCAGAGAAGTTGATGGGAGGAAGAGCGCGGCGAACAGCCTTTGCAGCGGTCTAAAAAGGCTGAATTAAGCAGTTTTAAAAAATAATTACCAGCTTGGGCATGGCCTTTCTCTTTTCAATCACACGCAGTCACAATTTTTCCCGAAAAGCGGGTCCGGGAAAAGCGGGCCATCTATGGTTGTTCCCACTAAAGAAGATGACGGAAACGATTATTGGATTTGCCTTGGAGAATACCAACGTCCAGAAGCTCCCAAAAAAGATATTCAACTGATAATCATTGATGATCTTTCATAATAAAAAATATTTGTTGATTATTCCTAGTTCTCAGGCCGAAGAGGTAGATCCTGCCATATGAATTTCATCACGAGAATATAATTCTATTTTTCCTCTGAAAAATTCTTCCAAACAATTGCTAGGCTGGGAACGAGAACAATTCTTAATGTTCACTGATTGCCTCATTGTAGCAAAGAAATTGCCTGTTTGGTTAGACAAAGAGCCATCCCCTCTCTTCCTCCCTCCCTTTGTTAGATGGCAATGTATTCCGCGAAAAGACATCTGGGATCGTCGGACGTTTCCCTTTTTTCTATCCAACCGGATGTTCTCTATTCCTATCTGCCTTGATTTGTTACATTGCGCTCCTCTCCGGTTCTCATTTCATTCTATCCTTTTATTTTCCTAAATATCCGAGAAAATCTTCTAGTTCATCCTCATTTTCAGGGTCTTGCATATATCAAGATCATTTCTTATGAGATTTCATAACACCTGGAGCTGAAACAAAACGTGACTGTTATCTTCGTAGTGCGGATTAATAATGCTAATTATATCAATGGTAATTGCCTCTTACAACAAATATTCTGCCTATCTTTCAGAGTATTCTCGCAACCAAATGGTTACAGCTGGGGTAAGCACTTCTACTTTTTTACACGTAGATAATTTAGAATACGTAAATTACGGCTTGTTGAAAAGAGCAAGATTGAAAGCGGATTGTTATTTGCACCGGTGGCTCATCATAGCGTTGCCACAAATGGCCCACCACATTTCGACATGGTGAATAATCTTCCTAGCATATCAAAGGTAATTTTGAAACTAGCACAGGATAATGGGATATTTTATAGGCATGTCTAATATATAAAATTTGGAGATCAACGATAAACATCGAGAGTAGACCCCCGATGACCAACAAAATTAGGACAAAGCACATGCTACATAAGAAGGAAAACTCTCACGTTTCCCTCTTTTGTATATATTAAATAAATATTTTCTAATTTGTATTGGAGCGCTGATATATTTTTATGCTATCGTAGGGAATTTACGAGATCTTGTCCAGGTCAATGGGAAGAAACCGCTCCATTCTGGATATTTGTCAGCTACAAATAGCTCTTTGTGTTGACTGACAGCTAGCACCTCGTCGTATTCACCAATTAGCTGCCTGACCAGGGAAGTGTCACAACTGGGGCTTGTTTCTTTTTTATTGTGTAGGTCTACACTAGTAATGTATAAAACAAAAGAAACTAGCGGCCGGATCCATGGTTTGGAGGAGCTAGACTGCCTCGAAGGTCAATTTTTACCAACTTCGAGCCCTTATATCTTTCGAAATTCGCTTTGCCATACGTTTTGTTAAGCATCTGGTTCATCGGGGCTGCCAGTCTTTTCCAGTGTACCACCAGATGTCCGCCATTCCCTTCTGTCTTCATTTATTATTCAACAGAGGCTCATTTTTTCTATGATTTTCCCGTAATTTCAAAACTCCTCTTTTCTCATTTATCTCTCAAAACATCCTCCATATTTTTTCCCAGAGTTGCTGTCATTAAAAAAAATTTCAGTGGGCTCCGGCCAAACTAGCGTGGAGCTTTCCGTATTTCTACCAGGGGTAACTATTATAAATATTACTTTAAAATATTCTCATCTTTTAGAAAACATCTCGACGAAGGTCCTGACTGTGGGCTTCGATGTCCATGGTAGTGGGACATGGTGGCTTTGCCACAGATGTTCCACCACATATCCATGTGGCGAATTATTTTCTTCGCGTATCAAAGGTATTTTTTTTTAAATATTACTTAGTAATTTTGCGTTTTCCTAGGCATATGACGCTGGCACAGACAAGAGATTGCCATCCTTAGAAGAACTATAAAATTGGTCATTATTTTCAACACGTATATTGCATGTTATCAGAGATCTATCTAGTTCCTTATGATTTATGATAAATAAATTTCATGTAAACAGTTGCTCTTCAATGATAATAACAGTTAAAATCCATTGCCCAGCAACCGTCTAGTCTATCATTAAAGGCAATTTCATCTCATTCTGCACTTGTCTTCGCCAACCAGCGGCTTCTTTATTCTTTTCAAAAAATGTCAACCAAACCTGAACCTGAACTAGAGCCATGGGCTTGGATTCTTATTGCTGTTGGCTGTCTATCACTAGGAGGATTGATTCTTGTTGGCTTGTGGTTATTTGATAAAAAAGTATTGGTAAGCGAGCCTCAATAATAAAAAGAACTTAGAACTTCTAGAACAAACCTGCTCCGCCTGTTCAAGAAGAAGAAACCCAGGAGGAACCAAAGGTAATCTACAGTAGAACACGCTAAAGAAAGAAATATAGAGGATTGATGGCAAAATCGAAAGGGAACCAGAGAGCGAGATTCCACAGTTTCACAAGCATAACACCGAGTTGGAATACATGATGATGGGCATCGATGTGAGTGAAAGGTACATGGTCGGTTAGTTTTTACCAATGAACTTATTGAATTCCTATGATTTTAGAGCCAAGACGGGCTAAGCGAGTCTCCAGAATTATCAACCAATACCCAAAAGGAACTCTTATTCGCAATAATGTTACCGTTTTCTGAAGAAAGGCAACGTCAACTGGTGATATTGAAAGATTCATGGAATAAAGTGGTGTGTTCTATTTCTTTTTGACGAGAATGGAGGGCTGAAATTAGAGGGTTCTTCTGCCAATTGGAGTTTGGAGCTGAGTCACAGGTTTTGTTGATCATTGTTCTGGTGGGTGTAATTGTCGGGAATCAGTTTCTTGAGTAGGCGATTGGGTTCTTCTTGTTCATACTTGAACAATTTTTATTCAAAACATCAAATTAGGAGGCTATCATGGGATTATAATTCGAATTCTTGAACCCGCAGAGATTTTCTTCTCAAGTAGAATTTATTCAAGAATATGTACAAAAACGGATAATTTTCCCTTTAATTCAAGGAATATCGGCTCTGATAGCCAGAACAATCGAAACAAATCGCCCAGATGGTTTTTCTAGACATCCGATTACCTCAAATCTAGACATTCTGAGAATCTCCCAAGAATCGACTGTAAAATGCAGAGCCTAAATCAGGTCACTGCCTCGAAATTAAAGAATTACCTGTATGTGTCCTAAAATTTCTTCAGTATAAAAGCTTTGGCTCATTTTTCCTTCAGAAAATAATTCGACAGAAAACTGCTTCTTTTTCCAATTATTACTTAGCAAGGATTGAGCTTCTTCAAAGTTTTTGACAATCTTATGTGCTTTCCCGACAGCTTGGCCTGAAGCATAGAGCTGCAAAGATGTTCGTTAATTTTAGAGTAATCAGCTCACCGAGAAAGATTCATTATCAGCAATTACGTGGGATTTTGGGACCTGGATCTCTCTTCTATTTACGAATCCTTGCCAAACTGGAAGACCGCTGTATTCCTGAAATCGGGGAATCTTTGAAGGAGGCTGAACCAACCCAATTTCTCTTGGAGACGGCGTAGCCACGGTAATTCCTCAGGAGCAGATCATCACTTTGAAGATTTCGTCCCGTTCTCGTGGAAGCTAAATTTGCAATGTTTCTTTAAATATATAAAGAATCTTTACAATTATTGCGGTTAGAAAACCCGAAAATTATCCCAGCTGGTGGCATTTGAGGAACCAGAGAAGAAGCAAGTGGGGACAATCCAATCACTTCTTCTTCTGACATAAAAGTTGGTTTCAGGAATTGCTTAAAAGAGCAGAAAGCCTTAGTTTCCATGAGGAGAGGATTGTTGTAAACCTCAGAAATCTGGATGTAGAAAATCTTTGGAATTGAGCTAGAATTTCTTTATATCAGGATTTTTTATATTACCTGTTAGTTTGGGCCCAAATAACACCGATAAAAATAAATAAAACCATGTAGGCGAGCATCTTTTCAACGAACAAGATAATTAATAAAATTGCAGACGCTCAGGTGGTTGCAGCGCGTTTTCAACTAAATGCGCGTTGCTTTTTCATTCCCGCTTATTTTTTTTTGCTTTAAAAATTGACAAAACTTATTGCTAACATTAAAATAATCTGAAAACTGCAGAAAAAGGCATGGATATGGAACAAAAGTTAATTTAAAATGCGGAAACTGATACAGTTTGGTTTTCTTTGAATATTTTTCAGGACGGAGGCCTGCCAACCCTCAAAATCAGTTTCCCTAGGTAATTTTTTATTCTCTTTCGAATGATATTAGTCCCGACTGGATCTGACGTCAAGATCAAAAGATCAAATTTTTCGTGCAAGGGGGTAGTCTTGCCATGAAAAATGCGATTTTCATCGACTTGCACGATATTACGCGTATTACATATCAAATTGTTGGAAATTCTCTGCTGATTTCGAAAATGCAAATGAAATTCCTAGATTATAATTAGGAGCCGAGATAATTACCGTTAAATGTTAAACTTGACTCCTCTCTTCAGGAACAATTTAAATTTCCCACTATTTGACCCTTATACCTTCCGAAAAATCTATTCTTCCTTTTATTTTAATTATTATTCAATAATATCCCCCTTATCGTATGTAACTCTGATTTTAAAATAAAGCATGAATTGCCTGGTGTTTACAATAAACCGTGCACCCTCCGCGTATCGACGCTACGACCATGCTGCAACAGTGCGGCGACCATGGATCTTAGGGCATCTAGTTTGCCACCTTTGGGTAATTTAGTACAAATGCGATCTTGTTTATTCGGTAGAGCACGAACTACCGAATATTTTCATCATATTCTGATTTCCAGGCATTGACGTTCAGAGGCGCATTCATTTGTAACAGGAAAAGGCAATTTCTCACGGGTGGTTCAATGGAAAAACTAAGATTTTCCATTACATCCGCTTTTCTTCAATGATTCGAGCAAGTAATGCTTGGAAGAGGCGGATCAAAACGAAGAACGAGATTTCTAGTCCAAATCACCTTGTCTGAGTCACGACAAAGAAAAATGAGCACGCAACATGTCTTTTCATGGATCTGTTTCCAATTTTATTCACGATTTACGACTATTCTCCATCAAACTAAGAATCCTTGCCTCCTCGAAGGGAGACTAAAAGAAGCGACAACAGCTCGGGAAAAGTTTTATTAGACTAGCAGTAAAAACACTTTTTCAGGAAGGCATCCTGCCAACCCTCAAAATCGGTTTCCCTGGGTAATTTTTTATTCTCTTTCGAATGATATTAGTCCCTACTGGATCTGACGTCAAGATCAATAGATCAAATTTTTCGTGCAAGGGGGTAGCCTTGCCATGAAAAATGCAATTTTCAGCGACTTGCATGATATCGCCCGTATTGTATATCAAATTGTTGGAAATTCTCTGCTGATTCCGAAAATGTGATCAAAATTCTCAGATTTTAATTCGGAGCCTAGATAATTGCCATTAAACTTTGAAGTTGGTCGCTCTCTTCAAGAAAAATTTAAAGTGAGCAGAATTTGATCTTCATATATTTGGAAAAATTCGTTCTTTCCTTTCTTTTAATTTTTATGGAATAATACATATGTTAACGTATGTAAAACTGTTTTAAAAATAAAGCATGAATTGCCTGACGTTTACAATAAGCCGTGCGCCCTCCGTGTATCGCCTCCTTGAGCATACTGCGAGAATGCAACGACCCTAGGCTGCTTAAGGCATGAAATTTACAACTTTTGAGTAATTTGGTACAAATGCGACCCTGTCTATTCGATAGGCAATAAATTATCGAATATTTTAAAACTACTCCAGTTTTCAGACATTAGTGTTGAAAGGCGGATTCATCTGTAATAAGAGGAGGCAATTTCTTACGGGTGGTCCATATAATCACTATCTTCAATTACACACGTTTATCTTCGATATTTCGAGCAAATAAAGATTGGAAGAGGCGGATTAAAATCAAGGACGAGCTTTCCACCCCAAATCACCTTTATTGAGCTAGGGCAAAGAAAAATTACCCCCTACATGCATTTCTGGATCTGTGTCCATGTTTATTCGTCTAATATCACGTTTTAAAGCTATTCTTTATCGTATTGAGGAGCAATAATTTATTGAAGACACTGAAAGACGAAGAAGAGCTTTGTTTCGTCATCCAAAGATTTGAAAGAACTCCAAAAGCTGATTTCTGTCGTGAAGTTTCTTTGAAATGTGAATAATCCCTTTAGCTGGTCCCCTTAATACAATTAGAATCTTTTCGATGGAAGATTTTGGCAGCTGTTGAAAGTGCAAACAAACAGCCGCGACAAGTTTCCCATGCCTGCTGACTTGGCATGGAGTGACGGCCCTTCCAGGTCACCGAATCGCTGGATGGCTAATCGAAAGATCATGTTGCTCGTGGAAAATGCAAAGGATTTCGAAAAGGGGAGAGGCACTTAATTCCTGGACCGTTGGATACAACTAAATCAGTGATTTCAGAGAGCACTGTCTATCTTGAAAAATGCATTTGTGTTGGGGATTGGGGGAAAAAAAAGAAACTTAGTCGGTTGCGGGTAAAGTGCCGGCTGGATTTTCCACAAGATGATCTGCCTACACGGAAGTCCTCAAATCTGACACCTGAAACCACACAATGAACTGAGACCAAATATTATTGTAATTTCCTGCAATCTCCCCGAGTCTTTCACAGCCAAAACATGTGTCAAAGAAACGAGAAGCTTGCAGGAAGATTCAAAAATTATTGGAAACTCAGCTTAAGATTTTTAGTACCAGTCCAGCTTCCAGAGCCTGTCAACTTCTGAGATGTCCACCACTGAAGTCCCTGAAAATTCAGTATGACCAGATGGCCAGTGAGTTTAATTTTACAAGCATCCCCTGACAAAATTTATCTGTAAGAAGCCAACGGGTAGCTTGATGCTATCAAAAATTGGAGACTCACATTATTATAAATTATAAAATTGTAAATTCCTGGGGAAAAGGAACCAATGGGCTTGGTCAAGATGAAAGAGGCTAGACGATATTCTCATCCACTGGAAACTGGGCTTCATCCGGCGCCTAAAACCACAGAATGAACTGAGAATAAATATTTCTCTAAGTTCTGCTGGATACCGTGGTTCTTCTACAACCCAAATCCGTGTAAAAGAAACAAAGCACCCAGAAGAAAATTCAAAATTATTGAAAACTCAGCTTTAAGCTCAATCCTTTTGTCGTTCCCCATCATCTGACATAATTCATCGGCTGAGTCGCGTACTGCCTGCAAATTCAGTATGAGTTACCCCTAACCAGATTTCCGCTCAAAAAATTCAGAAATTTGGATTTTCGCAAAGCACTTTCCTGTGGATTTTTTGTGCCCATTTTACTGTAAATTTCCACAAGCTTACATTTTTGGCATTATCTGCGGATTTTTATTGCAACAAGAAATGAGCCGAGCATGGAAAAAGTTAACAAGAAATAAGCAAAAGGTAGATAAGAAAAATTTGACCTCAATCGGGGAAGTTAGCGTCGGCGAGTTCCAAGTTTCACCTATTTCCTACGCGCGGGGAGGCCCTTTGAGGCGCTCACCTTTTCTCCTGCGGTGTCGGGAGATATTGAGCCATAAAAGGAGTGGAGCCGTCGAAGTCCTCGTACCCAAAAGTCCATCAGTCCTTGTTGTTCCGATTTCAAAGGTGAGAAATGTGAGCGGTCGCCTGAAAATCGAAAATGACCATACAATATGGTCAGTGAGTCCCCTGGCTTGCCTAAAGATGCTATTACTATTTCTACTACGTATATCACAGAGAGTAAGGGCCCCGGGAACTCACCTGGTTGAGAAAAATTAGATGGGGAGCAGCGAGGATATCAACCAAGAACAAGCGTTGGCGAGGGAAATTGAAGTGTCAGACAGACAGGGCGGGTGAAGTTTTAAAGCTCCGCCCCTGCAGGCCCTGCCCACTGAGGGCTCGCCGTTGCTCGAGGCTACGGTAAAACGGAGCATTTGAAGAGAATTTAGGGTGAGAAAAAAAAAGAAAAACAGTCAAATATGAGGACTCCTGCCTAATAAAATCGATTCAATTTCCGGGAAAGTCAAGCAAGTTGTGAGAAAAAATGCATCCTGGCGGATTGCTAACTGTGAGGGATATAGAAATAAAATATCCATTTTTGGTTCAAAAACACCGCAGAAGGAAATCTGGATGACTGCAAAAAAACAAGGAGAAAGAGGAGCTGACCTCTTTTCGCTGCGCAGGTGCGCTATCGAGCCAGACGGTTTCGAAACTTCAAGATATCCGCAAACAACTTAAAAGTGTAGGGCCAGGCACGTACACAACTTTCCAGGTTCCACTTTAGAATTTTCGGTAGAGGAATCGACAGCCAGAAGATAGGAAAAGAATGGCTCATTTGAAAGGAGGAGTGAATACAAAAGACGCTCCCACAGCCAATGAACGACCTGCGCTATCATTTTCTCACCGAATTTTATGGAGATTAGGAACGGCCGGTCATTAAATGGGGGAAAAGGGGGCGCCGTCCCGAATATTTGAAATAAGACGAGAGCAAATAGAAAAATGGTCAAGTCCCCACCCAAGACGAAAGCTGCCTTTGTCTATCGACTGATCTTTCAGTGTAATAGTACAGTCTCAAAATATCCCAGCCCCAGACGACCGGCCCTTTTGGATGAGTATGCTAATGGAAAAAATGCCAGCCACCTGTGTCACAGCCGGCGGCACGCTTGTCCCGGACAAAACCGAAATACATTTCGAAAGGGCAACTGGGGGAAAGAGACAGGGGACCAAGACTACTACTAATTTCACTCCTGATCAAGAAACATGACGAATACTCCAGATTTTGAGCCTCGAAAACAGTAACACGTAAATAATCTTGTTTATTTACTGCTGCGGGTTGTCCCGGCTTGCAGAGCTATACGATAAAAACATGTTGTTCCTTTTGGCCGATCTTCTGCCCCTGCCTATTTTCGATCGAATGATGGGAGCTGGCACGGGAAGCCGTGGAACTCATAAATAAGCATGAGTCAAATGTCTCGCACATGGCGATAAAAAGTGGTTGGCAGTTTGAAAGCTAAGGGACTATTGAAGGGGATTTGTACAACTTTGTGGGTTTTCGGAACATTTTCGAAAGGGTTCCTGTCTTGTCCTTTTCACCTCTCTTTCTCTCTTGCTATCTTCAATCTATTGGAAGTAATTAATCCTCTGTGGAAATCACCTAGCAGGTGCGTTTATTTGTTCGTGGCGACTCCCTTCTTTACTATACAGTCCCCCACTGTCTGGGCGGTCTCCGCCCCCTTCAGGCAACAGTCTCACCCATAAAGGCGATATTGTTTTCATTCGTCGCGCTTTCATGGCTGTAGCCAGCCTCCCAAGTCCTACCTGAACCCGCGATCCGTTTAGTTTGAAATTTTGAGGCAGGAGAGGTCATATGTAGGGCCCATTGCCCAGCAAAGTACTTAAAGCGGCGGGACTTCTAATTGTAAGACGATTTTAGTGGGTTCAAGCTTTAGTGGCACACGATTTGATGGCCCAGATATTCTTTTGCAGTCTCTCCGAAAAACTCGCATACTTTCTTCTCCCCCTGCTTATCAAACAACTGTTGAATTTCCCAAGCGTTATGAGACGTCGGCCACGTGTAGAGCGGCATCGACTGACAAATTGTGTCTACACAGTCAATCTGCCCCCAAAACTGACAAACCTTTTATGAATGGATGAGATCTTCTCCAATAACAGTGAGAAGACCGCATTCTATTCATTAAAGGTTGTTTGATATTCCTCCCACTGCATAATTTTCTGCCCTGGTGTCTGTACGAAGCCCTTCTCCCAGAGGAGAACCAAACCTTTTTGTGAAACGCTGGAACTCTCATCCAGTATTGGCGATGAGATTCCACACGTTTCATAGATGGAATGGTTCGCAATCCTCGCTCTCAATCCTTATCGCTTTGCCCTTTGAAAAGGGCGCTTGAGTTCAGGTGTGGGTTAAGGAACACATGGTCCATCTATCGGCGCATGACAAATCCGAATCCTTGCCTCCTCGAAGGGAGAGTAAAAGAAGCGACAACAACTCGGGAAAAGTGTTATTAGACTAGCAGTATAAACACAAATAGACGAGTTATTTTGGGCTTTTTGTGAAAATATTGGAAAAGGGAACAGAATCTCTGCCAACGTATGCCAGGAAGAAACAGGTACAAGCAGAATAATTACGGAAAATCATAGAGAAAATACAACAGGCAATTTCGGCGAGGTTATGTAAACAAAGGCAATGTATGACGAAATCAAAGGCAGGAAAGTGGCAAAAAATGAGGCAACAGCTGTCTACAACATTTTAAATAAATGTAAAGAGAAACAGCGGAGAACATTGTCTTGTTGGAAAGTTGGGAAAACAAGGAACTAAGTGGAGGAATTATACCGGTACATTTTTACGGGGAGACTATGTAAACAAAGACACTGTGAGAAGAGATGAAAATGGGCAGTGAAAATATGATGCAATCGACAACATAAGGCAAGAAGGAAGAAAGAGCGGCGGACATCATTTTCTTCAAGAGACACGGCGGGATTAGAATTTCGAGACATCAAAGAAAGGCCTGTTATCTCTATACTTGATAGGCTTCTTGGTGAGACTGTAATGCATCGCAACGAAACTGAATAAAATATTTTAACGGGTCAAAAAAGAATCTTACGGAATGTCCAAGATTTGATCCAAAGACCAGCGCTGAGAAGGATCAATGACCAACGTATTTTCGATAATGGTTTTAAAGTACATTCTATGTGGATATTCCTCTTCCGTCTGAATCAAACTCTATTTAAAAACAAAGAGAGCTTACGTCGTCGGCCATCTCCTTTAAGTGTATCTTATTCATGTTTTCGTAAAAACGTTTAAAATTGTGGTAGGGGTGACCCCCCGGGATCATGAAGTAGAGAATAACACCTAGGGCCCAGATATCCACCTAAACATTTTAGAAACGAAATTTAAAAAGATGTTGCCTGGTAGTCCCTTGGCCAGTCAGCAAAGATAGTTTCCGGGGGACAATACGGGTAAGGAGCGCATTGCTCTACTGGTATTTCAATATCTGGAGAAAAGAATGAATATTATTTAAATTTTCACCAGTTCCAAGAAAGATTGCCCGTCCGAAGTCGGCAATTTTGACGACAAAGTCCTGCTTCTGCACATTCCCTTCTACTAATATATTACAGGCGTTTAGGTCCCTATAAAATATAAAAAATAGAGCGAAAATGCCTACCGATGGACAATTTTAACTCTTTGAAGATATTCTAATCCATGAATGAGCCCAGTCAAAACAATAGTACTTCCGCCTTCGTCGTTTTCCCACGGGTAACGATTGATGCCTGTCGAAATGTCGAAGAGAGTTTTCGAGTTGGCAAATTCCATGAAGAAAGCACAATGAGTGCGAGAAATGTCGAGAAATCGCACTATGTTCCCATGATCTTCTTCCATCAAATGATTAATGATACTGATCTCTTCAATATACTTGAAATCAATAATTATAGTTTAAAAAAAACTATGCTTACTAAATTTTTTGTGAGATTGGCGTTTTTATGGAGAAGCTTAAAAGCCTTCACGGCTACTTCTTTATTTTCGGTCTCCGAAATTGATTTGAATACCTGGAAAAAAAGTTTTTAAACCATTGTACAAAACGATTACCCTTGAATAAGCGCCGCTACCAAAAAGTCCAATAATTCTGTAACTGTCAATGCTACCGAATACGGCTTCCCTAAAATGCTTTGGAAATTGCTTGAGAATAATGAGAACGAACTGCTCTTGAGGCTTCAAAATAAAATTATCTTTAGGCAACTTGACTGTGATTTCTTTTGTGCACTTCGACTTGACAGCAGGAACAGGGGTAGTAGGAACGGAAGAGGATGAGTTACACAGAGCAGGAGGAGCTGATTTAACGATGATAGACGTGTTCATGTTTGTACTGTAAAGTGGCCTGATTAGAATAGTACAAAAAAAGGAGACAAGAGACTACGCGTCGGACCGAGAATTTTAATGAATCAGATGATCAGTTTATCCCACGCTCAGCAGCGCAGCCAAAAAAACGCAGCGCGGGACCCGGAGAATGGACAAAAGATTATTGATCCTAATCAGCTGTTGGCCGGGCTCTCTTCAGCCGCCTGTAGTCGATTTCCAATCTCGGGGACAAAACATTTGAAAACTGAGGAAGGAGGTGTCTAAATTTCCAGAAGCTCCATCATTATAGTCGATTCAAAACAAAGGGGTCCCTTCTTTGCCGAGATGGACGGTGAAAACTACGCTTTTGCTCGGGATTTTATTCTAAAACTGCGATATTGGCTAGTTATTTGGGGACTTTTAGAGGAAAATGCGTTTCAGCCGGCGGAGATGGATGATGAAACGATTCTTGACTGACAGCGATGAGTGGGTTGGAAAAATTTCTAGGTGAGCAATATCAATCAATGAGGAAAGGTTTGGGTAAGGGAGTTTTTATAGAAATCTCAGTAAAATTTGGCAGACGGCGGTAGAGAGGCAGGCGCAGAATGGCGGCTCGTGGGGGCCTTAGGGTGATTAGCGTCCTGATTTCTATAAACACTGCCTTCTCCCAATTTTTTTCCCACATTGATTGATATTCCTCATTTCGACGTTGGTAGCCGTTTGTCCGCTCTGTCTTTCTGCCTTTTCTACTTCAAAAATATGGCAACTGATTGGGAATCTTGAAGAATCAGTCAGGTGCGTGCCAGATCGAAGAGTTTTGACCATCTCTAGATCGGATCCAGATGTGTTTTTTTAATTTGCTGCTCCGGAAAAAAAGCCAAGATGCGGACCACAAAAAATCTGTGATTTTGTCCTACACTTCATACGAAAAGAGGCAGAGATAGAAGATGAAATAATGTTTGACTGTTATGTGGAGTTAGAGCAAGACAGCGACGAGAGGGCAGGAAAAAGGAGATCGAAACGAGCACTCAATAAAGGACAGCTTTTGAGAAAGGCGGCGTTTATAGGAATCCCCAAAAATTGATAGGAACAGTAGTGGGCAAGCAGCCGCATGAGCGCAGCTAGAAAGGGCTTTATGGTGATGAGGGCGCTGATTTCTATAAACACTGTTCCCTCCCCTATTTTTTCCCGCATTGACTGATATTCATCATTTCGACATTAACGGCTCTTTGCCGATTTGCCTCTCTACTCTTTACGTCGAAAATATTTGGGAATTTTGAAGTACAAGTCAGGCGCGTGCCGAATCCAAGAGTTCTGACCGGCTCCGGATCAGATCCGGTTTTCCAAATTTCCGGATCCGGAAAAATCCGAGATGCGGACCATTTCGAGTCCGATTCGATCCATCCACTCTCCTCCTGGTACCGGGAACCTTTACAAGCACCGGATCAGCCGGATCTGTATTTTTTTACCATCATTTTCCTCCCCTTTTCACATGTATTCAACAAAATAAAACCAAAAGCTTTTCAGGATGAGATCCTCTTCTGGAAATGAGAATATTCACGACCAAAATCCCCGTCCCCGGCTCATGCGATTCACCTTCCGGTCAAGTCAAGCTGGTCAAAATGAGACCGACCACATGGAACCCGCAATCGAAATTGTGCTCAGATCAGTTGCTGGAGACGACAACTCTGATGTGGGTCTTTCTCTGTCCGTTTCCGAAAAAAGATATCCTCAGGTTGATGTTTCTATCGAGGCGAAATTCAGAGAGTATGCATTTCTTGATCGTTTGCACGTGTTTTTTGAACAAGAGGTCAATGTAAAATTCCTATTTTTCACTGTCCATTTTGTATTTAGGTCCGCTTCTTTCGACTCACGCCCTTCAACATGTTACTTATGGGCGTATTCTTGATGGTATTGCAACTGCTCTTCCCAAATAATACTCAAGAAATAATCATAATTTTTATTTGTTTCATTATCTGCGATTTTATCACGGCTTACATCCCTTCTCCTCAAATCGAATAACTTGTACGCGTATTTTTTCATCTATTTGTAATCATTGCCAATTATCTTGAGCTAATAAATTTGGATTAGTGCTTCAATAAAGTTCTAGAAGAGATAACTCTCTCAACGGCCGCTGCCTTCGGGTGCAGCTGCACCGAAGTTCCTCTTCGATTTCTAGCTGTTTACGCGTTTATTTCTGTGGCGATTGTCTGGATCTTTCATTTTTTCCATGAAAATGAGCCACTCCAAGAAGTTTTATTCAGTCCCTGATGAATTCTCCAAAAAACAAAAAGTATTCAAGTCACCTTGACATTTTGATACCCCTGGTCCTTGAAACTGTTTACTATGTAGTATTCGGAAACGTCAAAGAAATGATGAGAAAACAACCACAACTATTGTAAACTATTCTTTCACGTGAAGGACAACAAAAGGGTATCCCTGCCTGGTCAATGGAACCAGTTCTGTCCCACCCAGGCAACGAAAGTTCAAGTCAAGAAGTGATCCCTACGTCTCCTCCCTCCCACCCTGAAAAATAAAATACTTTTTTTGATGCGCGAATGTTTATTACTTTATTACAATTTTCAATAGAGAAATTGATCGTCACTTATTGTTGACGGCTTCCGCTTCCAGCCTGCTGGGCCTGGCTATGTCGTTCGGCACGAATGTGGTGCTGCTGTCCCTGTTGACCTTGTTGGGCATTTCTCTGCTGGCGGTTCTGTCCTTGTTGGGCTCCTTGTTGTCCTTGTCCTTGTTGACCAGCGCTTCTTTCTTGACGGTACTCCAAGCTCTGCTGTCCTTGGCTTTCAAGGTTCTGCTTCTCCTGCTGGGCGTTTCTCTGCTGACGGTTTTGTCCTTGCTGAGCTCCCTGCTGCCCTTGTTGTCCTTGTTGGGCACCTCGCTGCTGGCGGTTCTGTCCCTGTTGAGCTCCCTGTTGACCCTGTCCTTGCTGGGCGTTTCTTTCTTGGCGCTGTCCCTGTTGGCCTCCTTGAGCCTGCTGTTGTCCTTGCTGAGCTCCTCGCTGTTGACGGTTCTGTCCCTGCTGAGCTCCCTGCTGTCCTTGTTGTCCTTGTTGAGCACCTCGCTGCTGGCGGCTACCTTGCTGTCCCTGTCCTTGTTGACCAGCTCCTTGTTGCTGCTGTCCAGCGCTTCTGTAGTGGCGCTCTAGGCTCTGCTGTCCTTGGTGCTCAATGTTCTGCTTTTCCTGCTGGGCATTTCTCTCCTGGCGCTGCTGTCCTTGTTGACTTCCTTGAGCTTGCTGTCCTTGCTGGGCACCTCGTTGCTGTCTGTTCTGTCCCTGTTGAGTTCCTTGTTGTCCTTGTTGAGCCTCACGCTGTTGACGGTTCTGTCCTTGCTGAGCTCCTTGCTGTCCCTGTCCTTGTTGTTGTCCAGCGCTTCTGTAGTGGCGCTCTAGGCTCTGTTGTCCTTGGTGCTCAATGTTCTGCTTTTCCTGTTGGGCATTTCTCTCCTGGCGTTGTTGAGATCCCTGCTGACCTTGTCCTTGCTGAGCTCCACGCTGCTGGCGGTCCTGTCCTTGCTGGGCTCCTTGCTGTCCTTGTCCTTGTTGGGAGGCATTTCGCTCAAAGCGAGACTGTCCAGGTCCCTTTCCTACATCAACATTGTGCTGTTGGTTCTGGGCATGTCTCTGCTGGCGGTTCTGTCCCTGCTGGGCTCCTTGCTGGCCTTGTCCTTGCTGGGCGTTTCTTTCCTGGCGCTGTCCTTGTTGGCCTCCTTGAGCTTGTTGTCCTTGCTGAGCTCCTCGCTGCTGGCGGCTCTGTCCCTGCTGTCCTTGTCCTTGTTGGCCAGCTCCCTGCTGCTGTTGTCCAGCACTTCTTTGTTGGCGATGCTCCAAGCTCTGTTGTCCTTGGCTCTCAAGGTTCTGCTTCTCTTGCTGGGTGTTCCTCTGCTGGCGGTTCTGTCCCTGTTGAGCTCCCTGCTGTCCTTGTCCTTGCTGAGCTCCTCTCTGCTGGCGGTTCTGTTGTCCTTGTTGGGCTCCTTGTTGCTGCTTATCAGCTCCTCTCTGTTCTCTTCTTCCTTCTAGGCTTTGTTGTCCTTGTCTCTCGAGGTTCTGCTGGTTCTTTTGAGCATTTCTTTGTTGCCTTCCATGTTCAAGGCTTTGTTGGCCAGTCTGCTGCCTATAAAAACGCGATGAGATCTCAGAAAGAAGAATTAACAGAATATTTCCGAGGCATGAGCATATTACCAGAATGGTAAATTTTCATGCTTCAGAAAAAAATAGTAGAAAAAGAAACTTACGACTGGTGAGCGTAGGCTGCGAAAACGCAGAAAGAAAGAAGAAGAACTGCTAACAAACGCATAGTTTGCCTGTCTTCCATGGCCTTGCCTCGCCCTTTTATACTATCCATTCTTTCAAACAAACACATCTTATTTTGGTCTCTCATCGCTTGGTGAGGGCGGAGCTGTTTACAGTATCTTTCTCTGCATCCCTCCGGAAACCTGATAATTTATTTCTAGACCAAGTCAACACTATGACAAGGGGCTATCCCCATCACTCCTAGCGGAAAACATAGTAAAAACATAGTAAAAAAGATTGAATGGACTGGTTATTTTGCAATTATTTTTCACTGGATTCTCTTTCAATGTCCTGGGTGCAGGAAAGACCCTCCGCGATCTCGAAAATAAGAAAAAAAAAACGGGTAATTCTTAACTGGTTTTCTACTAGAAAAAAACAAAGGTTCAAAATAACTTTCTCTATTTTTCTCATCCCTCTGTGTGGTAAGAAGTATAGTTTTTGATTCTTTTAGTGAAAGAACTTGCTAGTTACTCTTCGTCAAAGAATGGCCTTGATTGCTAGATTTTTTCTTTCCTATCCAGAGAACAAATTGAGGAAGTTTTATGAAATTCAGCCAGTTTTTTTGATAATACAAGCAATAATTTTATTATCTACAATCAACTACAAAGCACAAGGACCAATATAAAGTCGGCTACTTTCTTTTCTTTCCAACATCATCATCGTATCCCTCATCGTCGATAGTATTCAAATTAATTTGAGTCAAGCTCTGCCTGTTGGCTCCTCTTCCTCTCTGGATTATTACTCGAGAATTTTGAAAGGCCGCTTTGTAGGGGGAATTTCTGAGGAAGACTCCAGCGCTTTCTCCCAACTGCGTAATGAATTGAGGATTGGTGACAGCATTCGCCAGCTCAATCATGTCCAATGCACCAACGTTTCCAATCGTTGCGGGACTCTGAATCATCTCTTATTCACATATTTGGAGAACTTGTTACCACTTGAGCATAGGCATTGAGATTGCTAGCTGAGTTAGGGAGATTTCCTCTGACCAGAGTGCAGTTGAGATCAGTATTTTTACAAATTCCGACGATTAGATGATCTCCCGAGACGATGCAGGTATGATTTGGAACTAAATGTTGCTTGAATATGGAATTTAGAGAGTAATACTTTGCATATTTTGATTTGCCACAGGTCTCACGGTTACAAAAACTTCAGTAGATTCCTTCAGATCATCGCATCGGATAATGTGATAGCTGGGAGTTACATTTGCCAATAAAAGCTGAGGGCACCTACTCATTGGTCACTTGGAAAGTGATTTTCCTCAAAATTTGCCGGGATGTCGCCGCCAAACCACGGGGAGCCGCAGTTGTTACTGCATATTTTAGCTGAAGAATTAAATTATTAGGTGAAAAAATGCCTACCATATCGGAGATCATGGAATTAATCTTGGCGGAAGCTTGTCCAGCTGCAGTCGAATAATCCGAATATCCAAAGGTGCGATCGGCGGGAGTCGCAGCCCAGGCGAGGGGAATATAGTCGATGCTGTTAACATTGACAGTCAATTCTCCAATATCTGAGAATTGTGATTAAAAAAAAGAGGAAAAACCTACCTCTGCCATTAAAATAAGGGCTACAGGCGAAGGATCCAGATACCAGAAGGAGGAGATAGTAGAGCATTGTGAGCTGGTGGCATTTCCCCGTCGACTGGGACTATTTGTAGCGGCTGTTAATGAAGTTTTCGCGGGCTCTATTGTGCACCAACTGACCAATTCCTTTCATGATTTCCATTTCTAAGACTGTACAGATTCGCGGATATTTCTGGAAAGATACGAAATTCTGATCTCTGAATTATATCCGGAGAAAGCTTTGTTTATTCCTGCAGCATTTGATTTCCTCGACAAGGACATTAGGAAGAAAAAAACAGGATGATGAGACAAAATCGGCCCGTCAAAAGATCAACGAAAGTATCAAATGTTGTTGACCACACGTGTGGCACACATGTTATTCACCCAACTGCGACCCCTTTTCCGAGGTCATTGGGGAAGGTCATTGTAGGATTTTTGAGGAAAACAACTGGGAGAGAAGGGTAAAATCTTTATTTTCTTTAAGATCTTCTTTTGCTTCTTGAGGGACACTTGCAGTAGCCTGGAAAGGATGGCTGTAATTTACATGAGGGCAGGAAACACCTGCATCTTCTCCCGGACCGCCCAAGTCGCCATAATTTCCCATGCTGCCGACGTAACCTTGGGGTCCTTCTTTTCCCTCCGGTCCGGCGTCTCCTTGCTTGCCCATCTCTCCTGGATGTCCGGGAGTTCCAGAATTTCCAGGGAACCCTTTCGGTCCGACGAGGCCGCGCAATCCAGGCGGGCCAATTGGTCCCTTCTCCCCGCGGACGCCATCTTGTCCCTGAAATTCAATAACTTCTAGAAAATTGGGGAAAAATACAGGTGCTCCTTTCTCTCCTTCCTGTCCAGCATCTCCAGGCATTCCCATTTCTCCAGGCGATCCAGTTGCACCAGAATTTCCTGGTCTTCCAGGGGTTCCTGGTGGTCCCTCGGGTCCCTGAAGTCCTTGAGGTCCAGGCTGGCCGGGATAACCTTCAAATTTGGAATCAAAACAAATGGGAAATCAACCTCTCGCTCCTGCTGGCCCTGGTGGACAGACTCGGCAACTTTGTCCCATTGTGTAATCTTGATGGGGGACAATTCCGACGACTCCTGGCTCCCCTTGTTCTCCGGGTGTTCCTGGGAGGCCATCATGACCATCTGGACCGGGTCTTCCTTTCGCTCCAGGGGGACAAAGGTTCATCTCGTCGCAGTCTGATTAATGGCAATGAGAAGGTCGAGGGGGAAAACTTACTGCATTCCTCATTGGTTTGTCTTTTCTCGCGTTTTTCAACTGGAATTCCTTTCCTTGCTTCGGACAATTGACCCCAGATTTCTTCCTGAAAATTTTAGCATTGTTAAAAAAGGTGGCGAACCTGCATGACGTTGAATTCGTCCATACTGAGGGAAAGACCATTTTGGATACTTTGAATCCTCCCAATAAACCTAGGAATATAGAAAAGTGTAGCTGCAATACAGACGGTGGACAGACCCATGGCCCCATAGGCAGCTTTGGCTCCCATAACGGAAGATTGCCAACTAAGCAGCAAGGCCGCATTTATACGACCCCGACTACGAAAAAACTTCGTACTAAACCTGATCCCAAATTAGCGTAATGGAAACCAAACGGCTGAGTCGGTTCGAATAATGTGATAGTGAAATGCTGCGTCGGCATAATCAACCGAAGGAGGGAAAATTACTTTGAAGAGAAAAAGGGCAAAAAGCCAACGGGGATATGATCATCGCACAATGGGATGACTATGCGCCGTTCCACTTGCGTGACCGAACACGTAGAAACTCGAAACACGTGATTAGAAGCCGTATCTGTGACGGGGAAATAGACACACTGGAAGGATTGTTGGCCTGTGTAAAACAGAAACTCAATTATGATGCAGACAGCTTCTCTTTTCGGCCATCTATTTCCTGGCAGCAGAAAAACATTCTCGAACATTTACTGTATCCAGTGTTGGTTTAAAGTAAGAGCCCAAAACTCTCGCCGGTGACTTTGTTTTGTTTTCTATTTAAAGCTGAAGCTTAAAGTTATGCTCTCTTCGGTTACCCCAACTAACCATCCACTCGCGCAGTCATTTAAAAGACCCCTTCAATACTACAACTTTATTAAAATATTAAAAGACAATAAAGGCTAATCATAAGCTGTGAACTGGCGTTTTTGACCTGATGTTGGATACCTCAGGTCTTCCAGATTTTATGTCACTCGATAATAATTTTTCCATATTTTCGTAATGGGTTTTTAGGCATTGCATGTACATCATCCACTGAGGCGTCACTGTATTAGGTGGAGGAGCAAGAGGAGGCAGGCCTATTGGATTTGTAATGCTCATTTGACTGAAGATGTTTATCGGAGAAAAGGACCCGGGTAAAAAGGACTGAAAAGTCAAAATTAGATAGAATTGAAAGGCGAAACTAACCTGCATTAACGCCAAATTTGGTTCGTTGCACAGTGGTGTACCTAAGGGCATATGAGGCATATTTCCAGAGAAACTATTAGAAATCGAAGCAATAGGCTTATCTTCCGTTGGAGAAGATTTCTAAAAAAACAAACAATTATAGGAAAATTTAAGGCAGCTCTCACCTTTACAGGAGAAGGAACTTTCTTTGGAGAAAGAGCTCTTGATTGAGGAGTAACCTTCGCTGGAGTGGGAATCCTGGCGGTGGTAGCAGCTTCGATGGGTGTCGGATTCTTTTCCGGGATGAGTTGAGGCCTCGGCTCATTATGTTCAACCTAGAAATAACGCCTTCAAAAACAAAAAGAAAGGCTTACCTCTATTTTTGAAGGATACAGCCGTTCCACATTGAAGGGAAGACGTCTAGGGCTCGGGGCAGGCGAGCTATCGATGCCGAAGTAAGTTGGGCTACCTGGGTCCGGTGTGAGCTAAAAATAAACCTTTAATAAAAAATAGAATGACATTCTTACGTCGCAATCAGCGTCAAGAGAAGATGACTCAAAAGACGAGGGTGTTTGCTCAATTGTAGAGTTTTCAGATGGTAGAGCAACTCTCCATGGTTGTCTTTCCGGAAGCCCTTTCAAACCAGCTCGAATCAGTGGCCAATCAGCTGGAAATATTGCTTTAAAAACGCTTTAAAATGACTTACAAATATCTTTTAGCCCATATGTTTTGGCATCGCCATGCCTATTTTCAAATAGCTGCAAAATTCTTCGGAATTTGGCGATCTTTGAATTGTCAAAAGCCCAGTCAAAGCCTTCTCCTCTTCTATGCGAAACCTTCGCGACAAAATCGTATTTGCACAGGGCATTTCGAATGCTGGACTTGCAGCTGTTGCTCAGATGGTTGGCACAATCGGGGAAATATTCTCTATAAAAGAATTGTTATCATTTAAAGGAAATAGAACTAACGAGATAAAATCGTAGATAGCAGAAGTTGGAATCGCTTCTCCTTTTGCGTTGAGCAAGGCCAATCCAGTCAGGACGCTGTATGGAATTATAATTCCGCTGTCATCAGTGACCGGCTTCACTTCTTGTCCAAGAACTTTCTAAAAATAGGATAACTTTTGATAAAGTACAGGAATTCTTACCTTAGGAGGAAGTTGAGCCTGAACCTTGAAAAATTCAGGAATTTGATAAGGAGCCGAAAGTTGGCTTCTTTTGAGCGAAGTATCCGTATCAATAGAAGCCATGAATGAGACTAGAAGCCGGGAGAGATAAAAGTGAGCTGAATAAATCGGGTGCAATGACCAACGCAAAAGCCTAAGCGGACGCGATTCTGCAGGTTGTCGGCATCGCTTTCAAGATTTTGCAGTTCTAATCGATATCGATAGTCATTATAAGCGATTAAAGATTACCTTTGGGATATAATTCATGAAATAAACAGGACTTCAAGCGCGCTTTGGAAGTGGATCGAAGCTGTGGAGTCATCTGCCGAGGAAAGCGTAATTCCAGAATACCTCCATGTATCACGCGTACCAGTCAATCTACCAGCAGAGAAGATTTAATCTGATGACGGAGAAGACCACTGTTCTCCAGTTATCAACCTATGCCATTCCGAAACCCAATTATGCATATTTATGGACAACAACAACAGAAGATTTCTGATGTATCCAGTTCTTCTGACGGTACGTTCTTTTCTTTCCCGACGTCTTGCATCAAAGATCTCTTATCCAGAGCTAAAAATCCAATGTACTCAAGAGCTCGTTTTAATCGGAAAGGACGACTCACAGCTATCAGAAAACTTGGGAAATAGTCGACTTTTTAGCAGTGAAGCTATAATTTAATTAGACCAATTCTATCTAAGCTTCATCTATCCATCTCCCGCTTGTGTACATGGTTGGATTTCGTTAACTAACCTCCAGGGAATTATAAAATTCCTGTTTATCTCCTTTTTTTACTGGAGGAATTTCCGCAGACAGGAAATCAGGAGTTATGTTTAAAGATTTTCTTGGATAATATCTGTTTTCAGACTGCCGTCTTCAGACAAGATGCACTTCGTCTCCATTACGACTAGTATTATCGGAATTTCTGCTGTTATTTTAAATGGATTATTTCTTCCCATCATTTTATCACAGTAAGTTACTAATATTTGGTAGAATTACCTGGGAAAAAAGTGCGGATTTTGCCTAAAAACTATTTCAGATCCCCTAAAGCTATGGGTCGCTACAAATGGCTAATGTTCCTGTACACTTTGGCTGCCTTTATGTATTCTATCTGCACTCTCTTTACAGTTCCGGTTAGCTTTTAAATTAGAAATGTACTGTAAATTTTAGAAAATGCTTCTAACCGAAGGAGCTGTGCTTGCCTACGCCAGTTGGTGTCCATTTTCCGAGCCAACTGAATCTATTCTCTTATGCATTTTTCCAGTTCTTATCCTAGCCTTCTTCATAATTTTAGAGCATATGTTTGCCTATCGATATTGCTGTGTTGTAGAGTAAGTAATACTTATAATTTCTACAAAAAATAACAATTCCAGGCCAATGTATATAGTCTACTTTCGAGATGCCAAATCGTGTTCAGTCCTGGCGCTGATAGCTTTTTTAAGAATTTTTCTGTTTGCCGCCATTCCCTCTGCCATTTATTTACGAGATAACCAAGAATTAAAAAAATTGTTTTCGGCTGTACAATCCTCGACAACAATTCATCTTGACCTGAAGAGGACACCCTATGTTGGACTTCCCATAACAGTACGTTTTCCTTTAAATTGAAATGTCCTCTTTCAGATCAACAATTCTCAAACTCCAATAACCACGGTACTTATGATCTCATGGGGGATGAATACTCTTTTTTCTTTCGGATTCTTTTTCATCGTCTCATTCCAAGTAATTAACCGATTTCTACATCCAGATAAAATGATTCAACACTCATCACAGGATCGTCAGCATCAGAAAAAAATATTTATTCTCCTTATTTTCCAGGTAATTACACTAAGTTTGTTGTAAAACCAATTTAGACCTTGAACCCAATCGTTTTAACTGTTGTCCCATTGGCTTTTAGCTATTTTTTCGTCTTTTTCGAGATAGAAGCTGATGGATTTGCTGATTTGCTTCCTATTTTTGTATCGCTTCCGTATCTTATAGATCCAATATTGGTGGCCTATGTTGTCCCACCTTATAAGGCTTTCTTTGGCGTTGTATTAGAAAAGGTCTTCTGCGTTCGAAAGCTCGTTGTTCCCATTTATCTTTATTAATCAAAATAAATGGTTGCAATAGTTTTTGGAGGATCTAGCGCAACTTTTATACGTAGATTTTAATCACCGGAGTCGATTTCTATTCAAATTCAAGCAGGCGCGACAGGTTCCAAGACATATTGCAACATATTCCGATGACGTTGATGAAAATCATATTCGTAGCAGAAATATCGAAGAAGGGCCTGCAATTTTTCATTGTCAACAGTTTCCTAAAATAACAACTTACCACACAGAGCATGAGCAGGAAAAACATGAGGCAAAACGCCAAAGGTATGAGATTTCTCACATCAATTTCCAGTTTCATATGTTGTTCAATTGTACTCATCTCTGAAAATTATATCAATTTGGAGAGAATGAGGAAGAAGGGCTATCTGGACAGGTAATAAGAGAGGTCTCTAGGCAACGATTTATAATTAGTGGCAATGTTGATGAAGGGAAATGAAGTGGAAAGGATTTTAGCGATTGAAATAGAGAATGACGGCTTGCTGATGCTTTTTGTATAAGGAGAAATGTGCAGTGACGTCTTCTGAATTTTCTTAATGAAGTCCGTAAGCTGACTGGAGGGCTGAACCGCATTCTTCTACGCTTTCTTACATCTTTTTACAGAAGTTCTACGCCTGAAAAGTTCAGAAAAAGCTAAAAGATTCTGCCAATTCTTTCTTGGGTGCCATTGAGATTCTGGAAATTATCCACCGAGTTCCTGACCCAGAGCCCAGCAAGTAGCTAGCGAGCGGTCCAGACACTTTGCCCCCGTCAGTTGCCCGAGGTGATCAAAATCCCAGACTTTTTTCACGTCAAAATTTCCTCGCCTTTAACCGGAAATGCCACCTCACGCAATGTGTGTGTTCCTGTCGTTCGCAAGGAGCAAGAACCCGCGCCCCAGGCAATTTCTATTTGTCTAACCAATGACGAAAGACTATAAAATGGTCGCAGAGCATTGGCAGCCATCCTTTCCCTCCTTTTAATATGCAATCTCTGTAAGTTCCCATACCCTTTGACTAATCCTATTCTCAGAGCCGTTTTGTCTTCATTCATCTGTCTTGCTTCCGCTCAATTCGCCGCCTGGCCTGCTACTAGCTACAATCCCTACTACCAATCTGTCCTGGGTCCTCTTCGCACCCCAGTCAATGCTGTATCTGTTATCGGTCAAGGTGTGGCTCCTGGAGTCATCCCTGCCCCTGCTCCTATTGCTGCGCCAGCTTACGCTTTTCCGGCACCTGTCCCGGCTCCTCTTCCACTTTACCGAGCCCCCGTCGCCCCTGCTCCAGCTCCTTTAGCTGCTCCTTATTTTGCCCCTCGGCCAATTGTCGCTGTTCCCGAAGTCATTCCTCGTGTTCCTGCTTATCTTCCATTTGCCACTAGCCCAGTCTTCATTGGATCAAGCAAAGCCAAAAAGTGAGTAGAAATGCGGAGCTTTGTAAACTATTCGTTACAGGACGGCCTAACCCAGGAGACAATCTACCTCCCATCGTCGGTCTTTCTGTACATATAGACAAAATAAAGTTTACATTTTGCATTTTGGTGTTCCTGTTGAGCTAGTAATGTTCATTCGCCCTTTTTTCGCCAGAAACAGACTACAAATCGGCTGTCTGCTTATTGACATCTCTCCTACTGTGGGAAAAGAAGAGCTGAACAAAAGGCGATGAACATTTGTCCCGTTGCGGCGGGCAGTAGTTTCCAATGTCTGGTAGCAGTGAAGATCTTCCTGCGGATTGGTGGACACCATTTGACGAAGCGTCTTCCAGAGATTCCGCAGTTTCTAGAGCATCTAGCAAGGTAGATCCGCCCTCTTCCTTATTGAATGTTCCTTCAGTTAGGTGATCTTATATCTCCGCCTAATGGCTGTCCGCCATGTCTTCCACCTGTCTACGAACCCAGTTCTACCCCGTTAAATCCAAATTTGCCCAGGTTGACACTCCGGAAGCATCTTTACCACGGGTCTAAAACTGTTAAAAAGATGTTTACAATTGATGTAAGCTGGCTGAAATCGAGATTTCCATTAATCTTCAGTATAATGCTCTCAGAAAATGGGAACAGAAAGAACAAAGATTGAAGAGAATGAAAATGAAAATGAAGAATGTCAAGGAAGAAAAACAGGCGGTAATTCCTGACAGAGGAAAAGCTGCCAGTTGTTCTGTACGGTTTTTACCTGCGTGATAATCGTCTGCTTTCAGCTTACAGTCAATATTCCTCATGATAATGAATTAGCACGACTATCTGAAATGTTAGGAAAAACTTTTTCTGGGTATTCGAATAGTTTATCGAGTGTTGCTGTCACTGTAAGTTGTTCTTTAATTTTTTTTTTTTGAATATTATTTTCATGATACATCCCTGTGGTCAGAAGCAGCTCCTCTTCCATTACCCGCATCATCTTTGCCTGGACCGCCATTTGAAAATTGGACAAATGTATGACTTTGTGCATTTTAAAATGATTTTTAGCCCATTTGGAATAATGAATCGAGCCCAAAATTGAACCCACCCTTCCGACCAATCATTCAAACTATCGGAACTCCTTATGAGAAGGTAGTTTTCACGGTAATCTTACCTCCTTTTCAGCCTTGCACCCCTCCATGTCAATTTACTCCAATAATCGACTACTGTCACTCTCAACTTGGCTTTCCTGTGCCTCGAAATGATCTAAACCTTCAACCATTGTCTACAGCACCTCCTTACCAGCCTATGGAACAGTTTACACCTGAAATTATCAAGCAATCTGTGATTACACCGGAGCCTGTGATCACATTTGGACACAGTACAGTTCCTCCACTTGAAGAATCGCCAGCTGCTAAATTCCCACCATTGTCGACTATCTTCGGCTTAGCAACATCGAATTTGTATAGTTTTCCTACTGTCACAGAAGATCCTCCTCCATTATTTGACATTACTCATATTATAAAGGATGCAAGAGGAATTGTAGCTCCTGGTGCATATCCAATACTCGCTCAGACTACTGTGACAGCTCCTTCTGTTGCCATCCCTCCGGGGACGCCAAATTCTTTTGAAGCTCTCTTTGCTATGCCACCAATTAAAAAGAAGGTCTACGTGAAGAGGAACTACGTTGTGAAGGTATTTATTTATAGAAACAAGTTGATGTGCAGTTCAGAAGAAGCAGACTCGTGAGAAAAAGAAAGCAACCAAAGTGGAGAAAGCAAAATCAGAGCAGAAATTCACCAAAGTTTACATGAAGAAAGGTTTGTACACTGTAAACATGTTATATTAAATAATTATCAGAGCAAAGAGAACATCTAGAACGTTTCTTCGAGGCAAACAGTCAGCCATCTTTATTGGACTATGAAGCGTTGGCAACGCAGATGAGCACATCGATACAGCGACTTCGAGTTTGGTTTTATGTAGGCTCGACACAAAATATAAACGAATGTCCATTTAGAATCGACGGGCTAAGGTAAAGCGAGAAGGTAGGGGAGACGAAGAGGCTCCAGAAGCACTAAAGAAGAGAACCAAGAAAGGAGGAAAGAAGAAAGTGAAAGGAGAGAAGCCGAAATTGAAGGAAATCTAGATTTTTGGGTTTTTGTTATTTGGTTAACTAAATTAAAGGTATCGCAGGCTGTGCTTTTGGAATCTTTTTCAGGACCATTTTTTCCCTGAGACCAAGCTGATCGCCCTTACCGGAGCGAAAAACGTGGAAAGCCAATTTATACCCGTACCTGAACTCAAAATATCATCATTTACAAACATTTATTCTAAAATGTATGAACCAGAACAAAAAATATCGATGTTAGAGAAAATACGTAATGAAAAGACGGAATCAAGCAAAATATTTTGTTAACCTGTGAATTCGGAAAGGTCAGAAACACGTAAAATCTACAGAAAATATTGAAAATATTATACAGAAACAAAAAAATGTGTGGGAATTCTAGGCAAGAACAAAACCGGAGGAAGAAACCATGGATTTTGTGAAAAATAATAGTCTAGTGAGTACATATGATACTATTCGACACCTAACTCGGGAAAAATCATATTGAAATATTGAGTAAACATAGAAAATGACCAAGGAAACATTGAGATATTTTGAGTGGACTGATTCGGAGAGCAGAAACCAAGAAATGGAAATTCAATATGTGTCAAAATTGAGTTTTTTGGAAATGAGCAAGATATTTACACTTTTAGACTTGTAAGCTATACATGAGGAAGATTGAAACTGATCAAAGTAGATAATTTTATGATGTTTTCTGGTTAAAATAATCAATTATTGGTATTTTTGTATACTTTTGCACAAATGTTTCGAAACGAATGGCGGCTGCAAACAAAACAGAAAATTCCCGGGTAAACAAGGATTGAAAAAGCAATATTATATTTTTTTAATTTTAAGATTAGCCCCTGAAAAGAGACGAAAATTCCCGGCTATCAAGGCTGTACGGCAAAACCGGTTAGATGTAAAGGGAAACCGTGGAACGCAAAGAAAGAAACATATGATAACGCGGACACAAAGTACGAGAAATACTCACAAATTACGGAATTTTTGACAGCGTAAGCCGTACGGTACGAAACAGTTCAATTTCCAGGTCCATTAGCCGGACGACGGCGAAGAGGATAAGGATCTCTTGGCTGAGGATCACGAGGATTGCGGCGTCTTCGAGGGCTGAAAATTCTACTGTGTAAAACTTTAAAGGAAAGTATTACCCTCCAGGCCAAGGAATCTCACGTCCAAGAATCACACCAGAAATGGCGTTTATCATAGCGTTACGCTGATTAGCAGCAAACTCAGCCTGTGTCATTCCTCCAGGCAAAGGCAAGGGAAGAATACGATTTGCTATAAAATAATAAATAAAAAAAATCGAATTAAACGAAATACTCACTATTTGAGCCAGAAGTAGACGGCCCCGAAGCAGATGGATTCTGAACAGATGGTCTATTTTGATTCCTGGCGGAGGTTGTATTGTTGTTGGCTTCTTCACCCCCTTGAAAAATCCGAAGTCTTCTGCGAGCGGCTGCTTCGGCTTCTCCCCCGAGATAGCGAAGCGTGTCAGCTAATTGATCCTGGAGAGGAGGAGTAGGCGGAGGAGGAACCGGAGCAGGAAAGTGAAACTTCTCCCTGAGATAGCGGATACGACTGTCCCACTCGGCCTCTCTGTATTTTTTGGAAGAACCCAGAAGCAGCCTGAAATAGAAACAAGTTGAAAAGGTAACATCTTAGTTTTTTAAATAAAAAGAATTTGAAGTCTTACTTGCGCTGGAGGATAAGGCCATTTCCTCCCAACTGAGGAGTTGCTGGCAGAGCTGCATACTGACCGAGCAGGTCCAAGAGATCAGTATTCTCCAATTGGTCCGTCTCCTTGTCAGAATAGGGAAAACCTCGAAGATGTGGACCACGAGCTCGAATGGAGAGCTTCTCAAGGAATTCGAGTTCAACCCTATCGAGCTCATCGATTGCATCCTGATTGCGGTACCTTTCTGAAAACGGAGAAAGGTAAAAAAGAAGTAGAAGATATCTTACCTGGATTGCTGTTCAAATACCATTGGACTAGCTGATTCATAACTTGGTCCTTGGTGACTTCTTTCAAGAGAACACGACACTTTGGACAAGTGAAATGAGTGTCGAGCCAACGATAAATACAACTTGCACAAAATTTATGATTGCATGGGCTACAGCTGAAAAAAATTGAGTTTGTAAACTGTATTTGAATTATATTTAAATATTTCATCATTGGAACATTTCCCATTTGTTCGATTGCACGTCGTCTTTACGTGTCCAATTAAGTTTGCCCGCCATCCGACCTGGAAACCCGTATCGATTTTTCCCATTCGGAAATACGAAATCCAACTGTCAAAGTCCATGATTACGGAGATAGCGTGGGTCGGCTAATCTCTCCTGTTGACAAGCTAGGCGGAAATGGTCCGACGTGCCCTTTTATAAAGTGCAAAGCTGCGCCGTCGCAGCAAAACAAATATAATTTAGCTTTAATTAATTGATTGGCGAGCGATTTTTGAATGAAACTAATACAAATAGGCAGCTGGAAAGAGCGGAAATAATTTTGCGGGCCGAAAAGCGGATTTTGTTAGTAGGAAAGCGGCTAATCTGCATTTTCCTTCGCGACGTATAATTGCGCCAAAATCGGCAATTTCAGTTCTTTTTGGAGATTTTTTCTGGCGCTAAAGTGTAAAAGCAAGTTTTTGGTGAGTGTACTCTTTAAATTGTACGATTTTTAGCAGATTTCATCACAGAAAGATCTTTCGATAGGCATTTAAAGGACTGTCTCCAATATTTTTAGCTATTAAACGAATAATCCCTGTCAAAAATTTAAAAAATATATATTTTAAAAGACTCACTTCAATGGCTGGTACATTATCTCAAAGCAAACTTCGCAGGAGATCAAATGAGGATCAAAACAGTTGCCGTAATTTGGGACGGATCGCTTTTCAAGCACGTTTTCTTCATCCGTATTCACCTGAAATTGTTATTTTCATTAATGATTAATATAATTTCTTGTTTGGCATCTGTTTTATTCGAAAAAATTCGTAAACATCGGCAGAATGGAAGAATTTAGCATAGTTTCGCCTTATTTTAATAAACATACCTCCATAGGAATGGAAATCTCCCCCAAAACTTCTTTAGACTGTAGTTGCTCCAGTTTTATTCTAAAAATAGGAAAATAACAATAAACAAAGGCAAATTAGATAAGGAAGACATCGATTGCCAGGCCTAAAACAAGCCAGTGAAGGCCAGCTCGTGTACATCAAAATAATCCTACGCGCACGTACAGACTATGAAAATGTCTTCTTCATTTGTTTCATCTGTTTTACTCGTTGAATCATATGTTGTACTCCTTTTAAACAAAATATAGAATTTATGCGTTGATAAATTACACTTTTATCCATAAAACAAAGCCAAAATGGTTCTAATTTGATCTGACAGGAAATTGGCATTTTGCCATCATTCGAAACAATATTTCCATTCTCTTATAAATTTCCTTTATTTATCTTCTCTGCTTCTAGAAATAATTCCAATTTTCAGGGTTTCATAATTAAATCTTCGGTCAAATTCAAATATATGAATGGAACCTCAACAAATGAGGCAAAATTGTTTATAAATGCCGAATTGCTCATATTGGCGGATAAAATATAATTTGCACTGGCTCTAGCAATCAACAGAAGTAAGATCCATTTTAAAAATATTTATTTTTTTTAAATTTTAGCATCGGGGCCAACAATAACGTTCAAAGCTATCGAAATAATATTGCAATTTTAGTCTTTTATTATACGGAGTTTTTCGGCTATTTCTATTTAATTATCTAACCTTGGACCAATCCGGCAAAAATTCACAAAAAAAATTGGTCTATTTTTGCTATTTTCCGGTGACATTGAATCTCTAATCGAAAATATCCCCGTCTTCAAAGAAAATAACTGATGACTTTTTAGCCTAAATAGGCCCAGAGTCTTGACCATTCGGTTCCAACAACGTTTCAAGATGCACAATTTTAGACCAAGTGGATGCAAGACTTCGTGGTGACCCCAATCCGCCAGTGGCCAGCGTCGACTACGATGTGATCAAGAGGTCGGCCAACCATGATCTCGTTCCTGGTACTATGGTCAAGAAACTTGCCTTCACATTTGACAAGAGAGTCATTCGCCCCGATGGTGGAACAGTCCCCTATGGCTACAGATAAATGTGATACGGGTCAATTTCATAATAAAACGGGTATTTTCTAATAAACAGTGTCCTTACAGTTATTTTCACAAACATTCTCAGTGATAGGTAGCCGGCTAGACACACTTCTTGAATGCGTTTCGTCTGGAACAGCACCATGCTAATCTTTGCCCCAAGCCAAGACTGTCCTAACTACCCAGATTGTGTTAAACCGTAACCGAATCTATGAACAGACCAGTGATCTTGTCCTCTGGTACTATGAAACGGTTGAAAGAGCTACGCGGTCGCTCGGACGTGATTTTTCGTCAAAGGCCTATCAGACGAAATGGTCTACTCAACGACCATTGGTGATAATTGACGATCAGATGACAAAAATGGACATATGCAAGGATATGGAAAAATTGGCCAGTGTTTGGATACATCACTATAACTGCAGCTGTATCCTACTGTTGCACTCTCTCTTTTATTCCTAAACGGTTCTTCTTCTCCGTTCCTTGGCCCTTTCTTCGAAGGTTTTTTTTCGTAACTTTAACTTCTTTGAGAGTAGAAAAGTTCCGACTTTGATTTAGTTTCTCAAATTTTTCACTAATTCCTTCTCCCCTCCTCTCTTTTGAAAAATCCCTGACTTTTCAAGGTTTCTTTCTTCCTTTCGATTTCCTTTAAAAGATTTTTTGTTTTCCTTCGTTGTCTGATATTTCTAGAAACCCACTAGCTTCCTATCTTGTTTATTAGAATTTCTGTTGTTCCCCTGCCATTTTTGCCTGATTTCAACTGTGATAACCCTCTATCTTTCACCATAAGGCCACCAAAACACCCACAGATCTTCTTCTAATGGTTTTTCTCAAACGCTGTTTTTGTTGTTCAGACTGGCCTTATTTGAACCCCGGTTATTTTCCTAATTTTCTATAATTTTATGAAGAAATAAATATCAGCATCATGTTCAATCTATTTTTCTCTATAAGAAGAGCTCGTTCCCAATAAAAGGTTGACGTTTCCCTGTCCGGGTGGTCGAATCAGAAGCCTCACTTTGATGGCAAGTTTTTGACAAGGCATAAAACAGCCCCATAAGACGCCGTTCGATGAGCATTTCTCATTGATCAGCAATCTTGACCTCCTCCTCGGTCAACATAAATGTCTATACAGCTGTTCTTTCTCTCACACACAAGTTCCGTAAATGGGTCACTTCTTTCATGCTGTCTCAACTTGTCTACTTTTCTGACTTTCTATGCGCTTTAAACTTTCTAAGGCCCAGCCAATAAAGGATTAAATCAGAAACTCTTCTTTCTTGTACACAAATTATCATTCAGAATTGGAAATTCAAATTTGACGAAAGGGCAACCCTCTCCTCTCAGACATTTTTCACGCTCAGACCCTCTACTTATGACAAATAGGCGGCCGCCTTTTTGATCTCTGGCCTGAGGCAACAAGTCAGATAACCTTTTCTGTCAATAGTCCTTTCTCTTGGTTCGTCCGCTTCGAATTTTATCTTACTTCCCCTCTTTTCATTTTATTTCCAATTTATATTTATCCGGTTTCAGACCAGCATACTTCTGGGTTTCATTATGAGAAAAAACGACCAATATTGAAACAGATGGATGGAATGAATAACTCGAACGCGACATTGTGTGCCAGTTTACCGTTCACTACAGTGGTATCCTCCCGGGAACGCTATGGTCGGAAGGTCAGGTGAGGGCTTGTTCAGGCCGGCGGGGCAGCTGGGGCCGCATATAGCGCAAAGCATCTCCCTTGGTCTGTCCGATCTCCTGGAACAATTAGACTGGCTGTCTATCTTAATATGGTAATATTCTATTCTTTTCTTTTCAGGGTATTCGTGCAAAATGGTCCGCCCTGTTGCCAGGAAGCACAAGGATTCCCCGAAAGACATTCCCGCGTCTTTCAATCGAAAAGCAGATGAGCCTAATTTCGAGAAAGACGCTGCCCTTCCATGGGAAGACCCAAGAATAGAAACTTCGCAATAACTCTTTTTTTACCAATATTTTTCAATATCTATTCTGAAGAGCATCGTGTCTATTAGTCACCCTTATCAACAGTTCATTTCCAGTTGTGTGTTGCCGGTATCGAGTGCCGCCTCTGCCACGAGAGGGGATTCCTCTTCTCCGTACAAGATGACCAGCGGTTAGGGTACTTTCCCCCCTGTTATAATCACCTATAAATTTAGGGGACTTGGAGCAATACCGCAAGCGTCCCTACAGCTTCGACAATACGTCTAGGGTGTACTTGGATTCGAAAGTCCCCTTCTGTGGGCAAAGATGCTGGTCTTGCAAATTTCGTCTTCCGATTACCGGTTGTAAGTCTCCCATTTCCTGTTGGTGTATCATAGTCCTTATTTTAGCCGGTGACAAACGAAACCCGATTGGATCTTCGCCAAGTGGTTATGCCTACCTATGAAACGGCAGAGTGCGCTCTCTGGCGCTCGGAGCCGATGTTCCGCCTCAAAGAGGCCATCCCGTTTCCTTTTTCTTCAGAGTTCCGCGGTAATATTTTATTTTGATATTCAATTCACCCTTTTTCAGTGAACCGAGAGAATGCTGCACAATTTGAGGCATGGACCGGGCGCAATCAACCCCGTACGTAATTATCTACTCGGTTATCTCTTGCACTTTTTAATTGATGAATATTGTCATGATTACAGGTACCCTTACGGTGGGCCCGAGGAAGAGGTGGGTACTCATTTTCTTGGGGGGTGACCATGATGGTCAGTATTCCTGATTTTCCTTTCGCGCAATTAGGCTGGCTGTCTATCTTAATATGGTCATATTCTATTCTTTTCTTTTCAGGGTATTCGTGCAAAATGGTCCGCCCTGTTGCCAGGAAGCACAAGGATTCCCCGAAGACATTCCCGCTTCTTTCAATCGAAAAGCAGATGAGCCTAATTTCGAGAAAGGCGCTGCCCTTCTATGGGAAGACTACCGAAGACCTGTGATGGGCAAGAAATCCTCCATACATCGCATTGGAAGATTCGTGAGTGCTTGGGCTTTTGTATTTTGAAGACAGAAACCATTTACTATAGGGGGGAGATGACCTATTGACCTCACCTTTTTACACGAAATATATATGGTACGCCTTGGATGCACATCGTCGATTGCCCTGCGTCAAGGGGGTGCATCCGAACAACCCAACGGGTGTTGTGCTGCCCCGTGTTGCGAAGTAACAAGCCCGTATACAGACGTTGAAGAGTTAGTTACTTTCAATTTATTTTTTCTTTATATTTTCATCACACAGGAGAGAGAGAGAGAGAGAGAGTGAGGGGACCTGGTATAGATTAAGGGCATCGCAGACGACAACGTGAGAGTCAGAGAAAGCGAGACATTTGTTATTGTTTGAATTCATCTTGATTTACATCTTTATTATGCCAAAATGTGCCGGTTAACATATTAATAAAAGGAGGCGTCAGTTTCTTTATATAGCCAATTAGGAAAATTCCTGTTCAAGGGAGATTAAGTCTCGTGCTCTTTTTTACGTAACTTTCATTTTTAATTTTCAGAATGACTTCATCATGTTGTCCGAAACTGGACCCAACGACATAACTCAAGTGTGCTGCGCGATCTTTGCTGGAGACTATCAACTTCCAGATATCCTTTAATAAACCTTTTTAAAATTTATTTTAATCGGGCAGTCTAATTCTTTCTTTTCGCCAACTACATTCCCAATCAGGAAATGTGCTCTCCGCCTAGTTATGTGCGCGCTCCTTTGAAAACATGATTATCCTGCAATAACAGCGGTCGAGCACACAGGATACACTCAGATACACCGATCGAGATAATTAGATTCCGGTCGAGGGCGAGGATACAGCAGGGTACATCCATCGAGATAATGAGACAGCAGTCGAATTTTGGGGTACACCGAACTTGCAGGATACACTGGGGCGCAGAGATCGTTGTTATTAGTTAAAGGTACAATTTGCTGGCTTCACAATATTGCTGTGGAATATGCCAACGTAATTTTAACCAAAACAGATGGGAGATAACAAGCAGATGAACTTGGTTATAGAAAGTTTATTAACTTCACAGAAATTGACCGTAACATACCAGTAATCAAGAAAAAAGTTGCACTTTAAAATGTTAAGTCTTCATAAATTCCGCTCTTCCCATACACTTGTAGAATGCTGCTGGTAGCAATTATTCTTGTCCCATTTTCCTTGGGTAATTATGACTTTCTCACAATCGGCAGTTTCAGCTACTAGACTATCCAGTTTACAAAATACGTTGACAACAACACCGTTGGCCTTTTCAGCCCAGATAAAATAGCTGTCTTTGATTTGGCAATGGTCGATCTTCTTAAAATATTCCTTCATTTCCAAGTTGATCATGTTGAACACGTCGGCAACCCATTGTAGCCTCATTGAATGAGGATGCCAAGCAAACATTCGATTAATTGGAGAGAAAATTGGTGCCACATGCTGAATTTTTATTGCATAAATTGAAATATTGAAACAGACCTTGAGGATCGAGAGAATGACGATTTCTGTACAACATCGGCCAAGCTCAAAAGGGGTGCAGATTGTCACATCGCTGCATGATTGAAATGGATCAGCAATCAGGGATTCTAACTGTCCTCTGTCCATATTATCGAGAAGTATTGAACGCTGGAAATGTTGGATTTTTAATTGAGGACAACTTTCAGTTGCTGACGTAGAAAAAAGAAAAACTTACGGACATATCCTTATCCAGAACAGTCTTTAAGTCCATTTCAGGAGACAATGTGATCCACATATTTTCTACAGCAGCCAATTCAACCGAATGTCGAATAAAATTCGGATGGCAAGGATGAAGACAAACCAAATCTCTCACGTTGATGTCCGACTCCACAATAAATCTCCAAATATTGTCAAAAACTACAGGATCCAAAGTCTGAAAAAGTATTTACGTTTGAAATTTCTCACCGTTGATTGGATTATCAGTCGCTTAATCCGAAAATAACGAAAAGCCATCAATTTCTCGAAGATTTCACTGTCTTTAAATTTGTGGCGGATTTGAACCCACTCGGAGTTTGTTCGGCGGTATATGAAAGAGAAAAGAACCGTGATTTCATCATTTTCGTTCTGGATGCATTTCTTTAAAAGAAACAAGAACTAACCTCTTCGACGGAGAGAAACATCTCTCCTGTTGGGACAAGAAACTTCTGGGAGCCCATTTGGCAGGCGAAGAAATCAGCCATGGTGCTACAGGTCCATTGTATACGGATAAAAGCCAGAGGATCCATCTGAAATTTTGCTACTACTGAAAAATTGGAAGGGGCAGGTACTTTTTTCAATATTTTCTGGACGAAACTGGACATAATGGCTTGTGTTAAAGGCGGGTTCCCTTCTTCCTCGCTACAGTCCATCATATCTCCCACACTATCCACAAAATTCACCTTGGCAGGTATAAAGTGGTCAGAAGGCTCTTTAAGCTCGTCGGTCATTTCACATTCCATGAGTAGAGGAATACAGAGGAAAAACGAAAACGAAAGGAACGGAAATCGTTGAAAAGGTGATATTGGGTTGTTACATAAGTGGTGTCGCGGACAATAATCTGCACTGGGGGGACCGCTGCTTGGTGACTTTTGCCATATGAGACACAGCATCTTGTAGAGCCTTGTTTTCTCTTCAAAATGATATATGTATGAGCTTCGTAGCTCTTCATCTCGAGAAACTAGAGGGGCCGACTGCCGAAGTGCGAAATGCGCGACACTTGTTGATTCATGCCAGAGAAGCTAACCAGGTCTTTTCTGGGGTTATCATGCAATTTATTTGTATTCTGCTGGCATTTCTAGATACAACAGATGGTGTTCTACAAAATGCCAGGGACATTTTGATAGAATTCGATATCGCCGAAATATTACAGCTTAGGCGAGTTTTCCCGCCTTTGAGAGCAAAGCTGCGGAATTGGTGGAAAATAGGTCAGCATCCATATTCGGTTTTGTAAACATATTAAAAAGCGAAAAAAATTATATTTAGAAAGTGCTCAGCTTCTTCTCAGAAGTTGTGTTTTCCTTGCGAAATAAGGCCTTTTACCGTCGCAGGATGCGGCATCATTTTGGGGGTATTTTTTCGATGCGTGGCGCAGGGAAATTGTATTCCTGCTCGTAGATTCGAAGACCTTTGGGTCTCTTTTTTATATATGGTGGTCAACTACATAACATAGGTTATTCCTACCTAATCTTGGAGAACGAGCTCAAAAACAGCGCTTCAAAATGGTTCGACGAGCTCTGACTCGCCATTTTGGCAAAAACCAGCTCTAGAGCCGCGAAATAAAAACTACCGGGCTTCTCAATATACTGTTTTAAAGAGCAGAAAAAGCTCTATTAGATACTCCGTTTCATATATCAGCAGTGGTAAAGCGGAAATCCCAGCCGAGGTAATTACCGGCGGCGACAATACATATGTAACAACCCAATAGAATTGGCGGCTGTTGGCAGATCCTTCGAATGGAACAGCTGCTTTTTATCAGAAAATAAACCCTTCGACCAAATTAAGGTCATCTCTGGGCTGTTAGCAGCATTGACACGGGTGCATCTGGAAAACAGCTGTTGCCATTGCAGAGAACATCTGACTTCGTTTTCTTTATACCCGTTTATTTTAATTTTTATGATAGATATTCGCAGAGATTACGCTCTCCTTCTCTCTTTGAAAGAATAAATTGTTCCAATGAATTTTTCGCAAGGAACACCTTTCGCCGTTCCAATTTCATCAACTTTTTCTGCCGTTGGGTGACAAACGATCGCCTCGATTAGGGGCATTAGATGCATTAGCTATCACTGACAAGGAAACAGCCATCTTAAAAGCGAAAACAGCATTTTTATTTAAAAAAAATTCAGATGAAACTCTTTCTTCCCCGCTGGCTACAAGTGTATTGTTGAATTATGACTCACAGAAAAATATTTATATCTTCTAAGAGAGACTAGAAGAGAGAGAGAGAGAAAGGGAAAGATTAGACAAATATTAGAGCATAAGTCATCACCAGGAAGGATAAACAATAGGAGAAAAGAGTTAAGCAGTGATGATGCGCAGTGTGTTGGTTGAACCAGCTCCTGAAAAGTGAAAGCTTAAAAAGAAAGGTGAGGGAGGACTGACCCTGTCGCCAGCCGGTGATGACCACCAGGAAATCGCCTTTGTGGATAAAACCACGATCAAGTCCAATGCTGATGCCATAGTTGATACGATTGTCGACATCGGTCGGCCAATCGGCGACACGCTCCTTCGTGAAATGGATGGGGAAAATGCCTCTGTAGAGGTGAAGCTGGCGGCAGACATCAGCATTACGTGAAATGCTCATAATCGGTACTGGACACTTGTATCGAGAACAGTTGATGGCTGTGCTGAAATATAGGGAAATAGTTGATCGAGAGAAGAAGGACACTTACCGGCCAGTTGTGGTAATGAGCAGAATTGCCGAAGCATGACAATTGATGGCAGCGGTGGTGGCAGCGATTGCGATGGTGTGAGTTTCGTCAGTCGGCTTCGGAGTGTTCAGGAGAAGCTCCTCGAAGAATCTACGATGATATACGGCGGCCTCGGCTTCCTTGCAGATAAAATGCATCATTTTTAGAGCTTCCAGAGGATAATCTCCTTTGGCGGTCTCTCCAGACAACATCACACAATCAGCTCCATCGATAACCTATAAATTGAGAAATTATTGTGAAAAATAAAAAAAAGTGTGCGAAATTCGGGCAGATACGTTCATCAAAATGCAGCTACCATCAGTATTTCATTAATTTCGGGACAAACTTAACAGAGACGACCTTGATAAGGGTCACTTGCAACTCTCTGTCCACCGTGGGAATCGAACTTTCGTCCATTTCCCTTTGATAACGCTATCTCAACTGCGCCATTCAATAATAATTGGGAAAGTCCCTCACCGCGTTGGCGACATCGCTTCCTTCAGCGCGGGTAGGACGTGGTTTCTTAACCATTGATTCGAGCATCTGTGTAGCACAGATGACCGGTTTCCCAGCTCGGTTGCACTTGGCAATCAACATCTGAAGGAATTCTATATTAAAACGACAAGGTTAGATAATACCTTCTGTGCTAAGAACACCTTCTCTGCAGGAATCTCAATTCCAAGATCACCACGGGCCACCATGATGCCGTCCGATTCGGCGATGATCTCGTCGACATTGTCGAGACCTTGCTCATTTTCGATTTTTCCGATGATCTTGATGTTTTTTCCATTCTCGCCGAGCACACGACGAATGGTCCGGATACCGTCGGCATTACGGATGAACGACGCGAAGATCATGTCGACGCCTTGCTCGACGCCGAACTGGAGATCCTGGATGTCCTTCCCTGAGACGGCGGGCAGATCGACGATAATTCCGGGAAGATTGACTCCCTTTTGACTGCCGAGCATTCCGCCATTTTCAACGGTACAGACGATGGCATCGGGTAGAATCTCGTCGACATTAAGAGAGATTAATCCATCATCGATGTAGATTTTCGAATTCACGTTTACTACTTTGCAGATATTTTTGTAGTCGACGTAGAGATTGACGGCAGTACCCGACTCCTGGAATGCCTCGTTAGGAGTCAAGAGGATAGAGCTGCCGCGAATTAATTCGATCTAGAAAGGAGGCAATAAAGCAAAATAGAAAAAAGTCAAACCTCGGCAGTGGCTCCAGCATGCAGGAGACCTGTACGGATCTCTGGTCCTTTGGTGTCGAGGGCAATTCCAATAGGTCGCCCATCAGTGAAAGACTGTGCTGCCTTCCGGATATTGGCAATAGTTTCTCCATGATATTCGTGAGATCCATGAGAAAAGTTTAAACGAACGATATTCGTACCGTTGATGATCATCTGCTGCAACATGTCGACACTACGACATGCCGGTCCTGAAATTACAACAGAAATGAAAAGTAGGAAGACGACTAACCTATTGTAGAAATAATTGAAGTCTTACGGACGAGATGGGGCGGCTCGCGGATGTTCAGACGGCACAAATGTTCGAGATGAGTAGTGGCCGGCGCGACGTCAACTTGTTGTTCCTTTCTGAAAATGGTCAACAAAAAACAAAGGCGGATAGGGATAGACCCTGAAATTTGCTTTTTTTCAAAAAACCAGGGACACGACATGCTCCAGGCAGGGCCAGTAAATAAATGAATAATAGTACCCAGCAATAGACATTTTGTTTTTTATCCCCCATCCTGGGTAAGCGGTTGAAAACTTACACGTCGTAGGCGGTCTTCAGCTCTTCGCGGATCTGACGTCCGTCCATTTTCCTTTTACTTCGTCTGTCTAGAAAATTTTTTTATAATAAAGGCGATCAGCCAGAAAGGAAAAAAAGAAAGAGTGAAGCGGAGAGTCACGCGTCGCGTACGATCAAATCGATCGGCCTTAGGGTGCCTGCACAGGGCCAGAATGACACAGATGATGTCTAAAAAGAAAGGGAAGAAAAGAGAGCAGATTACGCCTATATTATAACAAAAGGCGGCGATACCTCTACGTCAGACAAAGAAAGCGGTGTCCCTGGGAATTTTACGAATCGCAAGAACGATTTATAGATGATCAACTGTGGGAAAAAGGCTTGAAAGCCGATATCAATACCGCGAGAAGAAAAAGACGGGGGAAAAAATAGGCGACTGTCTGGAGCTTCAAAACTAGAAGGCGGTGGAGGCTCGGTTTGAAGTACCGCGAAGGAAGAAGGCTTTGATTGAGCTGTCCGTAAAGATGTTCTGGTGGTCCATTTTTGAATTAGAAAAACAGCAAAAGAGATTCAAAAGAGATGCGCGCACAGAAATCCCGCCACGCTCGGTCTGTGGACGGGAGTACATATTTGGTATCGGGCTGGCTAAAAAATGTTTCCCTGCGTCCACAAAATTTCAGTTCGAAAAGGTCTATAAGTCATGGATTTCATGGATTTCTCCAACAGAATACGTTGTTCCCGGGCATCCAGCCGATTCAAGAAAATACGCTCTAAAGATAAATTTTGTGATTTTATGAATTTTTAATTATGGCAGTAAAGAAATGAAAAAATTGATAGAGCGAGGCAGCGTCGGAGATAGCTACTAGTATTCGCATTATTTATTGCGGCTGTAAAGAATGGAACCACAAGGAAGGAGCAGAGGAGAGACTTCTTGTCTCCTTTTCGGAAGATTTGAACAATAAAAGAAGCAGCAATCGCCGATTTATTTGATTGAAGGCTATTCAAGAAGATTTCTAGCTGATAAACGGCCAGAAAAGATGGAGAAACTCTTTAAGATCGAAAAGAAGGGACGACAAGATGAACCCTACCTTTCAGAAGTAAAAAAATGGGCAAAAAAACTCATAATTTACTTATATTTAGAAAATGGTACAAACCAATGGATAGAAAAAGAAACTAGATAGAGGAATTTCTACAATCTTGCGTACTTCTACATCTTCAGTCGGAACTGACAGTGCTCATCGTTGAATCGCTCTGAGTAAGACCTCCTGCAAAAAATTGAATTAAATTTAAAAAAAAAAGAATAAAAGACTCACTTATTACTATTTTAATCTCCCAAAACGTCGTCGACTCGTGGTAATTGTTACTACAATTTTCCATAACGACAACTTCTCCCACATTTGGGTCTTCGGGCAATGGGCAAGGCTCGTCGACATCGGCCCATTCTTCTGCCTAAATTTATTAATTTAAAACAAAAAGAAATAAAAACTAACCGGAGGAATTGCTAGAATCCATTTGGGTGTTCGAGTTAGCCAACCAGCTCCACCATTCCAATCTTTGGCTTCAGGAACAAGATCGAATTTAAAGAAATTGGACGCCGTGTCATATTGAGTGAAAATTGAAGGTGACCTTGCTAAAATAATTAAAGAATTTAAAAAAGAAGAAAATTAGAACTAACCAACAAATGGTTCTTCCTTATTCCGTCCGAATTCACTTTCAGCAGCATAATCTGGTCCCCAAGCAGCTACGATGGCTAAAAATAAGTAAATTATAAAGAAAAATATTAAAGAAACTAACCATCGTGTTCTTCTTCTGTGAGATCAAAAGGAATGGGACGTTGAGCAGCCATCTGGGACACAGGGGAACACTGAAAATATATATCATATTTATAAAATATATCATATTTTAGAAGAAAATAGAAGAAAAATACAAGAAAAATGCTTTAAGAACAGTAAATAGAAGAAAAATGCGAAAAAAAACAACGAAAGAGCAAAATTAGAGAGCGAAAAAGACACGACCGCACGCCAGGATGAATGACAAAGAAATGAATTTTCTTGACAGTTTCGGCGCGACCTGCATCTAAAATTTTTTAGATGCAACTGCATCTTCCCAAATTTAGATGCACCCTGCATCAAATTTCGAGCTGAATCTTTTCCAGGAGACAAGCGCATCTCATATAGGGCTGGGCAAGTCGAATTATGGAGTTATATGCCAGAAACAGAAAGAACAGAAGATGGGCTTTCTTTCAATTTTAGCTATATTCCTTTTCGTGAAAATTCACAATCTCAGTGAATATGACAAAACTCTAATGAAACGGATGAAGAACGACGAAGACAAGTGGAGCTGACTGAAGCGCTGATAGGCAATTATATGAAACAAATGGCTGATGCTTGATAGTTTAAATGGTGAAAAATTATCGAATCCAATGAAATGGCAAAAAAAACGATCTTTACCGTATCCTGTGTATACAATTCATTTTGCGATTATCGCAATTTCTATTACGATATTTACAAGGTTGTGAAAGGTTCCAATTTGAAGTCTTCAGATAGATCCATTGTCACGTATCTTTTTGTGAGATTCTTCTTTTGAGCGAGCTTCGGCTGTCTTTTGGGACAGACGCCAGTGGCAACACAAATCCAATCGAGATGCTCATAGAGACCGGAACTGACATCGTATGTGTAATAATTGTTAACATCGCTTGAATAACAGGGTGGCCCCCATGATGTGACTGCTGCTACATAGGCAAGGTTGTCTTTCGAAAGAATAAGACCACTACCGCTGTCTCCCTAGAGATAAAACTATTAATACTTGACAATGAAAAATCTAACTCCACAAGCCATTGATCGTTCGTGTGTAGAGCAGATTTCATCGTTAGGAAGGGAATGCCGGTCGTCATCTGTATCTTCCGTTTCCCCATCGTCCTCTGTTGCTTCGCCTGAGCCTTCTAACCAGTCACACGGAACTGTGGTACTTTCATGTTTCCTCATCACTCCACGACTTTCTTCTATTTTATCCTCACTGAAATCGATGCTTGACGGTTTGAATTTTAACTTACTCAGTAATTCCAAAACCATGAATAGTTAGCAGCGTATTATCTTGTATTTTTTCCGTGTAGAGACAAGCCGGTTGAACAGTTTTTGTGAAGGCAAGGTCCTCCTCCAGTTCAATTATGGCAATATCTCCTCTTCCTTCACCGTCGTACCCACATTTATTCTCCACATATTCCTTATTAATAAAAACTCTTTTTGGCTTTGCTATAAGGCTCTTCAGCATTGTGTCACAATATTCTCGGCATATTGTAGGGGCCGATACAAAGAGATAGTTCAGTTTTTGAAAGAAATCCGTCCCATTGTCCCCTCCGTAATGATTAATAGCATAAATATCACCGGCTTTCGTGCTAGAACCATTTTAAAAGGAGCATTATAAGTCAAACCAGCGGTATTTTCCTATGCAATGGGCTGCTGTGAGAATATGACGTGGACTGATAATTGTTCCAGTACAAAATCCGATCCCTGATTTTAATCCTGAAAGAAGGGGGCATTCTGCGTTCTATTTAACTTAAGACCGAATTTATGTAAGGTTCGAGCGAACCCTGGACATAGGAAAAATTTATTTTTTTGATACTTGGTGTATGAAACATATTGGGTAGTTACATATGGATTGTCGCCGCTGCCAATTACCCTGGGTGGGATTTCCGCTTAACCACTGTTAATATATGAAACGCAGTATCTAATAGAACTTTTTCTGCTCTTTAATACAGTATATTTAGAAGCCCGGTAGCATTTTATTTCGCGGCTCTAGTGCTGGTTTTTTGCCAAAATGACGAGTCAAAACTCATCGAGCCATTTTGACGTTCTGTTTTTGAGCTCGTTCGCACCCCGGCAGCCGGCAGCTCTAGTTTCTCGAGATAAAGGGCTACAGAGCTCATACATATATCATATTGAAGAGAAAACAATGCTCTATAAGGTGCTGTGCCTCATATGGCAAATGTCTCCAAGCGGGGGTCCCCCTTGCCGTTTGAAGAGGAGCTCAACGGCCGCCAGGACTTAGTCGCCGGGCGACTAAGTCCCGGTCTGAAATTTGACCTGAAATCGCTGGGCGACTAAGTCCTGGTCTGGGCGACTAAGTCCCGGTTTGAAATTTGACCTGAAATCGCTGGGCGACTAAGTCCTGGTCTGGGCGACTAAGTCCTGGTCTGGGCGACTAAGTCCTGGTCTGGGCGACTAAGTCCTGGTCTGGGCGACTAAGTCCTGGTCTGGGCACGTATTGCGGAATTTGCTATTCTAAACGATTTTTGTTAATATTTTCTGCATATTCTGATATATTTTGTGGTTGATAAATGTGAGGCGCATTATATTTCACTATTATTGTTCAGATAGAGATTTATTTTCAATTGTAACAATTGTTATTTAGGGCATTTTGTACCACGTGTCGTAGTAAGTGATACTTCCGTCTTCATGCCAATTTATAACACCATTTGTGGCATTTCCAATGATGCCCTGTGTCTCATCAGACGGGAAGAGTTGGTCGCAGCCTTCGTTTCCTATTTCGAAAACAGTGTTGATGTTCTGGAATGAGAGGGCTCTTGAGAATAATAGAAGTCACTTACTTCAGCAGGATCCTTGCAATCGAGCTTTCCACAGAAAAATCCGAAGTAATCGATCTCGTGGTCAAAAATAGCGGGTTTATAACCGCATGTGTAAATTCTTCCGGTTGAGGCAGACTTCCAATTTCCAGTCCATGTCGAATCCCTCTTAAGTGCTCTAAAGATGGTAACGATGTTCGGTACCATATATATAACGTACTTGCAGCAGAAAGCTTTTCCACCAAACAAACAATTTTTTCCGAAATGGGTGTCTTCGGGAATTTCACCTGGCCAGGTTTCTCTTACTTTTGTCCAGTCATCTGGACATGTTCCATCGCAAAAAGGGGCAGTTCCGTGCCATATGCATCCTCCTTCTGCCCGCGGAACTTCGACAGTCGACATCCGTTGAGCAGCATAGGTGGTAGCACCTGCACAAAATCTTAATAAAATGCGCAAGAACGGACATACCTATAACTCCGGCAGAAACGGTCTCCACAATAATTCCATTGGCAACGGCGGGCAACAGCGAGAGGAGAGAAATGAGAGCAATCATTATGGTTAAGGGAGTTGATAATGAATGAATCGTCCGAGAATTCCGTTGAAGAGGACGCTTAGCTTTCCATCGAGGAATGCTTGCTTCCGAGAAGCATAGCTTTTACTGAAATTGTCAAGAAGCCTAAGGCTCTTCAGATTCAAGCTCTTAAAACTTTAAACGACTCAACACACTTGAGTAAGTTTTTGAAATGCCCAAAACATTCTCATTTAGCTAATAAAGAATGTGTGCAAGCCGTCGCCCAATACGGTGTTTTTTATCATCACGATAGCGCATATAGAAAGGCGAACCACGAAGCCAACGCAAATCTTCCGAATTTGGAATTAATCCTCACGGAAAAGAAGATCAGCCATATCAGAAATGAAGTAGATGGAGACAACGAGAAGGAAATGTTTGTTCGAGACATCAGCTCAAAACAAATAGTATGCTATGTCGATCAGATGTTCAGATTAGCCAAAGAACAAGGTAGGTATCAGGTAGGGTTGTGCGCCGACACGACACGACACGACACGACAGGCAAAATCCGGAGCCTGTCGTGTCGTGTCGTGTCGTGTCGTGCCGAGACGACACGACAGGCTAGACGACCCGACACGACACGACATTTCAGCAAATGTCGTCTGAAATGTCGTGTCGTATCATGAAACCAAAAAATGCTCCCAAATAGGGAATTCTCTAGTTTTTTGTTATATATCATTCCGAATAAGTTTTTTATGATATAAGGAACCTTTTTAAAGTAATGGTTGGAGATTTCTAACTGTCAATAGGCATTTTACTGTTGAGCATGGTTATCCAACCCAAGCCGGCGTGTACTGTCATACTATTGGCTACTGCTGACTAGCCTATCAGCTTATTACTTTAGACATTTCTATGACCAATTTGGGCCAAGTATGCAGGTCCAAAGTCAGCGCTATTAATAAATATATGGGAATAGTGCCTATGACCGATGTCTTCTACCATGTTCTCGCCTAAGTATCGTATAAGATAGTTACAGAAGTAAAATTTTGAGGCGCGAACCAACAAAAAATGCCAAATACTTGATTGGAATAGAAAAATTTGAGAGAAAAAATTGAAAAAACACTAAAAATTACGAAAAAAATATGCAAAAAATTTCAAAAAATCGCCATTTTACTTGATTTGGTCCCTGACACGACAGGCATACGACACGACACGACACGACACGACACGACACGACAGACGACACGACACGACACGACACGACATTTGAGGTGCCTGTCGTGTCGGCGCACAACCCTAGTATCAGGTTTTACTGTACAAAGCTGTTCAGGTGTGGATACCCTGATTTCGGACGGTGCTTACTCACTTGCTCCACAGGAATGGGGAAATAATACCCAGGTTTACACTGTGCACGGTATCAGCCCATCTGGAATTTGTGTGCCACTCTTACACTGCATTATTACCTCGAGTACTGCAAAAACATACCACGAGGTGTTTTCACTCCTACGGGATCAGCTGGTTGCTGCAGACTTTAATATGGATAATCTGACGTTTGTTACTGATCAGTTTTCCAGATTATTATAACATTAATATGGATAATCTGACGTTTGTTACTGGTCAGTTTTCCAGATTATAACAAAAACTTCGATAGGTCTTTCCCAAAGCAACACACGAGGGATGCTCTTTCCATTATGTCAGATGCCTCCTCAGGGCCAAAAGCGGGCACCTGAACGACTGTATAACAGCAGATAAGACTGTGCACACGTGGTTTCGAAGAATCGTGGCATTAGTCTACTTTCACCTTTCTATAAAAAAATGCGATATGTGACCGACGCTTTTTTTTCGAATTTCGGAGCGCGCCTGGGCTCATTCAAACCGATAATTTGAGCTCTACACGATGGTGTACTTTTTGTAGCGGGAGAATGAGGGAGCGAGGAGGAGTGAGGCTCCGAAGTTTCACTTTTTTACACATCATTTTTAACGCTCCGGAGCTGGGATTTGGTCAGATGGTGCCGGCAGGCGGCGTCTACCAGCTGAATTTTTTTTAAAAGTCGGGAGCGTAACACGGCGGAGATAACAGAGTTTTTACCAAATTTAATCCTTTTCCTCAGGGAACAGCCTGGTAAAGAGATTAGTCAAAAATGGTCATTTCGCTTTTCTTTTGTCAGATGAAGACTGCCTTTGGTTAAGAAGGTTGTGTGAACTGGGTAGCTGGCTGGCTCGGTAACGGGCTGGCTGGCTCGGTAACGGGCTGGCTGGTTCGGTAACGGGCTGGCTGGCTCGGTAACGGGCTGGCTGGCCGGTGACGCGCCGACGGACTTGTGCACGGGCCAGGGCTATCACTGGGCCCTAGAAAGTCGCACAAAACCAAGGCCAACAATGCCCACTAACCGGGGCGTCCGGCGGCCTGACGGGCCGCCGGTGGCGCACCGGACTTTTCACTCATGCCGAGACTGTTACGGGTGTTAAATTAATCCCTATTCAAAAATCTAAAAAATTAGCATAAGCTTTCGCTTTTCTTTTGTCAGAATAAGACTGCCTTTGGTCGAGAAGGTCGTCTACAGCCAAGGCTAAGAATGCCCACTAACTGGGGCGTCTTTTCCCGGACTTTTCACTCACGCCTGTACTTTTCTGAATATCTAACAACCTCCTCAAGTAAACGGGGCCTAATCTAGTCCTAAGGTAATATATTTCGGTACAAAAAAACCATATGTTTAGCAATTTATTGAACTAACTGGATTACTTGAACCTCCAGAAGGTATTAGTCAAGAAGCCAAAGAGCCGTGTAAACAATTCATCGAATATTTCAAGTCAAATTGGTTAGAAAATTACAACCGAAAAGATATGTGGAATAAGTTCATGGTTTTTAAGAACAGAACCACGAATTTTGCAGAGAACTACCACGGGTAATCAAACGAACAACAATATACCAGGTTTTTAGCCGAGTAATAAACATGGTGGAGACCAAAAACCCCAAGCTAGACGTTCTTATCGACGCCATCAACGATGATTCATTTGAATCTTATACAAGGCTTAAAGATGTAAACCCAGTTGACTTTTCTCTTTTTACACTAATTTCAGAACACCCGCAATCTCCGAAAAGATGATCTCGAGCGTCAAGAGGCGGTTGAGAAATCAATGCGAGACTTCTCCAACAAGATGCAAGAAACAGGGATAAAGAACATGCCAAAAGAAGAAATTTACAAATACTTAGACTACATGAGCCATTATCTTCCTACTACGCTTAAATAAATTGTAATATGAGTCGAAAATAAATAAACTACCTACTAAAATCCTTTAATTTAGCTTATTTCTTCAAACCGGGACTTAGTCGCCCAGACCGGGACTTAGTCGCCCAGACCGGGACTTAGTCGCCCAGCGGTTTCAGGTCAAATTTCAGACCAGGACTTAGTCGCCCAGACCAGGACTTAGTCGCCCAGCGGTTTCAGGTCAAATTTCAGACCAGGACTTAGTCGCCCAGACCAGGACTTAGTCGCCCGGCGACTTAGTCGCCCGGCGACTAAGTCCTGGCGGCCGGAGCTCAACATACGTTTTCAGATAATTCGCCCCTTCAAGCGCCTTTTTCTTAAAAATGTCCCTCTTTTTTCCCATTTTTCTTTTTTATCTGATAGCGAATTTAATGGAGAATCTGTAAAAAAGGAATTGGGCCCAACAAATAAGGTTATTTAAAAAGATATAAACCATTTTATGGGAAAAACGCCTGGAAAACGTTGGAAACTCATATTTCCCGATATTCTCAAGGTCGGTATCATTAAGAAAGCTGTAGATCTCGTCGTGCTGATTCCTTTGAGCGGAAAAACAGCCGATGTCGTCAAGGAATGAGCGAGAAAAATGTGTTTATAGGTGGCAGAGCGCGCCTTGGGTATTTCGCAATCTTTTCGTGGCGGGACCCAACCGGCCCCGAGAAAGTATATCTCATTCCATATATGTTCCATACCCCAAGTATCAGAAAAATAAATTTCTCCTATGTCCAAAAAGTCGGATTTCCGCTCGACTCTTACAGAAATTCGGTCTTAAACTTACTTTCTCTAGGACTTCCATCTTCAGTTGACTCGTGTATTAATACAGAGAAAGGGGCAGCGAATCTTGTAGACGTTCTGGTATTCATTGATCGGCGGAATCTTACTGTAAAATTGATTATTACAATCAAATTGGGTGTGTTCAACCTTTCGTTGTGATTCCGCAGATTCGCTGGAGATTTTCATTTTCTTGCCAAGTGAGGGGTGCAGTTAATGAAGAGGGAATGGTAGCTAACAAGAAAAAGAGCATCATTTTCATACAATTTCTTAGAATTGTGCCGAGATTTTTGAGGCGCTAGATTTCTCTAGCACAAGCACATCAAATGTTGGCTTTTCAGAGAAAACATCGCTTTACTTTCCATGTTCCTAGAAGCCTGCGCTTTCCTCATTCTCCACCATGTAGAGGAAGAATGGGTCCAAAGGCAAATTGTGGAAGAACAAGAATACCTGGAAGAAGAGGTTGTAGTCGCTGCTGAAGCCGTCGAACCCTTGCCTGTTATGATTCGTCAGGCCAACGAGGTTGGTCCTCTTTTCTCTATAAACTTTTTTGAAATTTTAGGAGGTGCCACAGCAAGGACATGAAAAATTCCGGATATCTTCTTTACTAAGAAAAATGCGCTGATGTGTCTGGAAAAGAGCTTGAAAAAGAAAAAGAAGTCGAGTCTCTCCTCGATGTTCTCCTTATGGCTGTCGACCCTGTCACTCCTGTTGCTGTCGATCAGCCAACTCGACAAAGCGAATGAGCAATATTCTGTTGTAGCCATGGTCAGAGAAAGGTAAAATTTCCTAAACTTGTGGCATTATTGGCATTTTTCAGATCGAATTCTTATTCAAAGTAACGAGGATTTTTATCCAAAACGGCGGCTGCAAAGAAAAATTTAGAAATGTAAGAGATTAGAAATAAAGTTTTTATTGTTAGCTAAATATTATTAAGTTCAATTAAACTGAAATTATTTGTCAATTCCATAGTAACATATTCATTCGCTAGTCTCTCCGGATGATTGTTTCTCCTTGCCCCGGATGGATAGATTCCAGTTGCCGCCGAGATCCAATCCAAATGGAGAAAGAGCTCTGTACTGGTGTCTCCTGAATACTTTCTGACTAAATTAATTGACAACCAACTTAGTTTCTTGGCTCCTGGATTGCAAGGAGGGCCGTAAGTTGAAAGAGCAATAACGTGGATCTTCCCATTCTGAAGGAGTACTTGACCACTGCCACTGTCTATCTGAAGTTATTACGTGATAATTAATTGAAATGGTGCCTGGCAGGCCATGGCTTTTGGATGTGTCGAACAGATTTCATCCTCCAGGAAGCGTATAGTCCCATTTTGGTAAGTAAAAACTCCCAAAGGGTCCTTGGGCGGCTTATAATTCTTTTTACATTCTTCGCGAGGAAGAGTCATCGTCTTATGTTTTCGCATTATTCCACTGGAAGAAGACAAATTACTTCTGAAAACCCTGAATTTTCTAGGAAAATTGTAATTACTGAGTCCTCCCATAGCCGTAGATCGTCATAGGAGTTCTACCTTTCACTCGTTTATCTGAAATTTTGATTCAAAAATCATACGCTTACCGTAAAGACAGGCTGGTTGCAAATTTTTGTTAAAAGTGACATCTTCCATCAGTTCAATGACAGCCACATCTCCTCTCAATTTGCCCTTTTCCTTGCAAAAATTTCTTATCCAGTTTTTTGAGATGAAAGCCCGCTTTGGGAGGACTATTTTGTTCTTTAGAATCGTGTCACATCCATCTCTATTACACTTTTCTGGAGCTACTATTAGAAAATAGTCGAGTTTTTCCATGTATTTCATTTGAGACATTTGAAAATATGGGGTGAAGTCATTGAATCCTCTTTTGTCGCTGAAAAAGTGCACCAAACTGATAAAACTCTCACCAGGAAACTTTCACGTTGGTCATAAGACAATGAGCAGCCGTGAGCACATGTCGGGAACTAATCAAAGTCCCAGTACAATGATCCATACTATAATTTAACCCTGAAGGGAACTACGATTGTCAGTAAATTACCTACTTTTTTCTATAGTTGAATTCCGATACGATGTTCTTATCAGAACAGTAAATGGAGCTTCGTTTCTGGTACTGGGCTTAGTGTTCATTGATCTTAACCTGGGAGATTGGCCTAAATAAGGTGTTTTACTGCTGATCTGTGGAACCAACTCTTAGCTAGAAATTGCTGACCACATGTCGCCTGAAGTTGTTCATTTTCTTTCCAAGAAAGAGGACTTCCAAAGGTAGAGGAAATTAGAAGGGCTCCCAGGAGAAGCAGCATGTCTAGAGGAAATATGGAAGCTGAATCAGTTTCCGACAAGCTGACAAGACAAAGAACAACAGTCAAAATAAATTTATTCAAGCAGTGAGCAATTTTATGACGTGAAGTATGTTCTCGTCTTCTTGTTTAGACACCAAATACTCGATTTCGAAGTCTTCGTCAAGTTCCATTACATGATATTCCCTCTGCAGTAATATTTCCCTGTTTTCTGGCAAGTATCCTTGTGGACAGATTCCAGTAATAGCACAAATTTCATCCAAATGAGGAAATAGCTCTGTATTGACATCGATCAAGTCGTCCGGATATTTCATCTCATTTGGTTTACATTCAGGACCCCAAGATGTGATGGCAGCGACGTAGGCTCGTTTGTTTTCTCGGAGAATCACGCCACTGCCGCTGTCTCCCTGGAAAATGGGAATTGGGCCAAAAAAGCCAAGGGATCTTACCACGCATGGCATTGAATGATTATCCCTGGAGCAGATTTCATCTTTCAAAATATTATTTGTCCCATTAATTTCCAGAATATTTAAACTGTCTTCCTCGTCTTCTTCACTGCTCGTCGCATTTAGAGAACTTTTTTGGGCCAGGCACTCTTCTTTAGAAACCAATTTACTTCGGTGGACTCTCATAATTCCAAAGGTTTCCATTTTTTCTGAGCTAAATTATCCATTTCTAAACCGAAATAAAACTAACTCGGTGATTCCATAGCCATAAATGGTGAGATTTGTATTTACTTCAACTTTTCCGGTGTATAAACAAGCTGGCTGGATGGTATTCGACAATCTTAGGTCCTCTTCCAGTTCAATTATGGCAATATCTCCTCTCACAGTCAGATTGTGGCCACATTCGTTGCGAATCCAATTTGTATTAATAAAAGCTCTCTTCGGCTTGGCGATGAAGTTCTTCAAGGTTGTATCACAAGTTTCTTGACAATTTGTAGGAGCACTGATAATTATGTAATTCAATTTCTGGCGATATTCAATTTCTGAACCATTCTCTTCTTGATAAGAATTTACCAGAAGATAGGAGCCATCTTCGCTACTGAAAATAAGGTAGAAAAATAATGGGAAGTGAATTACCATCGATAATTCGACAGGCAATGCGCGGCGGTCAAAATATGGCGGCGACTGATTATTGTTCCCGTGCAAATGCCCTCAGATTCGTTGAGCCCTAGAAATGGAGCACATTTTTACAAATGGGAAAAGTCTTACTTTGCTCATGCGACCCATCTTCAAACGAATGATGTAAGAGAACCGTAAAAGGTGCAGCTATTCTCGTTCCTGGCAAAGTATTCATAGACCGAAAAGCACCGCGGCCATTTTCTAAAAGTTTGGGAAATCAAGCTGAGAACATATTCTTACTTGATTTAATATGTGTCTTTCCACAGATTTCCTGAAGTTCTTTATCTTCTTCCCGACTGAGAGGACTGCAAAGAATAAGAAAAATGGGGACAATAATCAGTTGAAGCAGCATCATAATGGCATTGTCTTTTGTTGCCTTTCATTATGGTGATTCAGTCTGGCGGAGCGAAATAATTCTTCATTAAAAAGAAACCAAGGAGGGACGAGTGCAAGAGGACACACAGCTGAGGCGCCGTGCAGCAGCCTAAGACGAACAAATAAGGAGCCAAAGAAATGAGTTTGCCGTTTACATAAATGACCTTCAAAAGGCTAAGGTGTTCTCAGATTCATTTATAAATTCAGCAAAAAAGACGGGTTTCAGTTATTGTTGAACAGAGCCGAGTCCTGAAAGAAAGGGGCGCCCGAGAATCCGACATGACCTCCTCGGAACCAAACCATGTGCCCGGAAAAAGCTGCGACTTGTGTATCAATTAAGGTCACAGGAAGTTCAAATGACATTCCAGCCTATTAAAAGGTGATGGTTCTTCTGGTTCTGATTTCCAGGCGTTTGGTGTACCACCGAACGAGCATTGCAAGTGTCGAGTGTTAACGAAATAAGTCGTGTGCCTGTCTCTGTTTGTCAAAATGCTGCTGAGAAGAGCTTTCCGAATATTTCTCTCAACCGGATCACTTTTATTCAGAACTGAGCAGCCTTGCCTCAGCAAGCAGTAAGATAGCAGAGCGTCCGACGTGATCTTCTCGAAACCATGCTGTAGGCTTCCCTCACGGGGAAGCTTTTCCAAAATTTCTCTCAACCGCTATTTTCATAGGGTCGGAAGTTATTAGTACCTCAAACTTGGGTAATTAAACCGTCGACTATCCTCGGCGGGACTAGATAAGAGACAGCTGCTGCCGAGATTTGCCAGCTATAGACAGAGACTAAAGGCACATATTGAATCAAGCAAGAATTTCTTCTCAGCTTGATTTTCAAAACTTTTAGAAAACGGCCGGCGAGGTGCTTCTCGATTTATGAATACTTTACCAGGAAAGAGAATTGCAGCGCCCTTTACTGTTCTTTTGCATTCGTTTGAAGGAGGGAGGATTCAAAGAAGCAGCAATCACCGATTTCTTTGGTTGAAGGCTATTTATTTCTTTTCGTTTTCTAGCTGATAAACGGCCAGAAAAGGTGGAGAAACTCTTTAAGATCGAAAAGAAGAAACGACAAGATGAACCCTACCTTTCAGAAGCAAAAAAAATGGGCAAAAAAACTCATAATTTACTTATATTTAGAAAATGGTACAAACCAATGGATAAAGAAAGAAACTAGATAGAGGAATTTCTACAATCTTGCGTACTTCTACATCTTCAGTCGTAGCTGACAGTGCTCATCGTTGAATCGCTCTGAGTAAGACCTCCTGCAAAAATTGAATTAAATTTAAAAAAAAAGAAGAATAAAAGACTTACTTATTACTATTTTAATCTCCCAAAACGTCGTCGACTCGTGGTAATTGTTACTACAATTTTCCATAACGACAACTTCTCCCACATTTGGATCTTCGGGCAGTGGGCAAGGCTCGTCGACATCGGCCCATTCTTCTGCCTAAATTTATTAATTTAAAACAAAAAGAAATAAAAACTAACCGGAGGAATTGCTAGAATCCATTTGGGTGTTCGAGTAAGCCAACCAGCTCCACCATTCCAATCTTTGGCTTCAGGAACAAGATCGAATTTAAAGAAATTGGACGACGCGTCATATTGAGTGAAAATTGAAGGTGACCTTGCTAAAATAAATAAAGAATTTAAAAAAAATTAAAACTAACCAACAAACGGTTCTTCCTTATTCCGTCCGAATTCACTTTCAGCAGCATAATCTGGTCCCCAAGCAGCGACGATGGCTAAAATTACACAAATTATAAAGAAAAATATTAAAGAAACTAACCATCGTGTTCTTCTTCTGTGAGATCAAAAGGAATGGGACGTTGAGCAGCCATCTGGGACACAGGGAAACACTGAAAATTATCATATTTTAGAAGAAAATAGAAGAAAAATACAAGAAAAATGCTTTAAGAACAGTAAATAGAAGAAAAAAGAGAAAAAAACAACGAAAGAGCAAATTTAGAGAGCGACAAAGACACGACCGCACGCCAGGATGCATGACAAAGAAATGAATTTTCTTGACAGTTTCGGCGCGACCTGCATCTAAAATTTTCGAGATGCACCTGCATCTTCTAATTGGCTCTCTCCCTTGTTGAATATAAAATTTCTAAGAATCACCTATAATAACCAACATATAGCCATGAAATAATGTTATAACCTACCGAATTAATTACAGCATTCCTTTCGAGCTCATTAAACCATGTAATCAAACTCTTGTAATCATCAATGCTGTATTTATGTCCGGTAGTTACTGTACCCATTGTTAAACAAAAGTCTCTCGATAATCACAAATAATCAACAAGATCGTAACCTGAAATTATATTTATAATATCACATACACCACTATATATCACTTAATATACATAGAAACATCAATATTGGTACACATCTTACATCAAATCATACGGGTCCATAATTTTATTTTTTCAACTACACTTTTCCAAATTACAGTTGCTCTATGTTTACAGCAGAGCTACCCTCCAACGTAACATTCACTCCCTTCATTACCTTCAAATTATCCCCAGGAATTATCCTTCCTTATATTATCCTCAATGATATTCCTGCCGAAAACAAACTACCGGACAAAAGGAAGTCAATGGACTCATCTCACGCAATATAATACATGCTAATATGGAAAAAATAAAAGAATATTGTCGACTGTGTTCAATACCTTATATACTACAAATCTCCATCACTAATAGAGCAGTTTCTTCTTTATAAGTTAATTTACCTTATTTTCATATCTTTTGCCTTTAGATTAATATCTTCTAATCATTCTGCCCTCTCACACTGTAATTTACTCACTATACTCTTCTAAAATTCTCTCAACATTTCGCCTTTCAACCAAAATACTGCTAAATCGACATAGACATCTAAGTATCCTCCTTCCGTCTAGTTCTCCCTAACAAAAACTGTTTAGTATACTATCATTCAAAACTTCCTCTCGCAAGACGGTGTCGTGTTTCTACTCTGATGAATCTATCAGAAACATTTAGTAAATCGTTTAAAACTAACTGGCTCGCCACACTAGCAAAATGCTGTAAGTAGTTCAGAGCCGAAACAGTGCAGTCATTATTTGGGTTGTTTTTGTTTATTTGACTACATTGTATCGTCAAATATGTCACAAAATGAAAAATTGGCGATCAACCAGGCTGAACTCGGCAGCAGCAGCCCCTTGTCTAGCGCCGGCGAGGATAGTCGTCGGTTTAATTACCCAAGTTTGAGGTACTAATAACTTCCGACCCTATGAAAATAGCGGTTGAAAGAAATTTTGGAATAGCCACCCCTTGAGGGAGGCACATGGCTTGTTTCGCGGAGGATGTGCAGGGAAGTAGTAAATTACGCTCTAGTCGAAAAGTGCTTTGGATTCATCCAGGTCCCTGCGTCTTCATGCTCTTAATGCTCTTTTTCATCTCTCTGACTCACAGTAGACGGGAACTCCCAGTTGGCAGCCCTGGATTACTATAAGCCAAAATGAAAAGGATATTTATCGCGAATGGTTAGACGGGTATTTACGGGCATTTTTCTCACTGTCGTTATGCTGTCGCTCTCAACGTGGGAAACAAAAAAAAAGTAAAAAATGGCTGTCTTACAAAAATTGATACGTGCCGCCAACGACCTGAACAAGAAGCTGTTATTGTAGACCACAACGAAACAGTATTTCTGGTGATAAACACAAAGTCGTCACTATTGAGATCATTCGAGAATGCTTCGCCTCGCAGCGCTTTTGGTCTTCTCTTTTTTCCTTGTTCATCCTCTTCAAGCCAACCAAACTCTCATCTATGTGCCATTCATCTTGTACTGCAACGGAACATTCACCTTTACCGCTACCCTTTGGGAAGTAGGCGGTTATTTTGTCGTCAAAGTATCAAAATTTAGAAAGGCCCATTCCCTGATCCCAAAGGTATTGTTTCTTCGTTTGCCGGGAAAGGAAGGGACAGACTTTATGAACAAATAGCTGGTTTCGTATATGGCGATCCGACAAAACAGTACGAGTTCGTTATGAAGGTCACTTTCAACTGCAATGGAGCTGGGAAGAAAAGCGTCAGTTTACGTCACAAAATATCAGTCCTGCAGTTTTAGCTCACCAAGAACATTGATAGTTTAAATTGTCGAGGCATTGACAGATCATCCTGCAAATATCCACTTGAATTATTTCCACTTGATTTGTGGAAATAGCTTGGTATGCTATTTGAGTAAATATTTACTGACAAACTGCATTTCAAATTCGAAGAAATCAGGTTTTTTTAGTGAAAATATTAACCAGTTTCAAAGTTATGCCGTCAAAAACTTTGTTGGCTATTTTTTTGGGTCCGGCAAGTCCATTGACCTCTTGTTCTTACAGCTAATAAATATTAGCAAGAACGACTATCAGACCCGGAACACAATTGCAATTCAAATCTAATTATCAAATTGCTCCAATTACCATTTGTCCGTACACTTGAGAGTTTGAACACAGACGTAATGTGCTGTCTAGAAACATCTGCAGATTATTGTCGCTGTCACGTCCTCTCTAACCTGTCAAAATGAGCGAAAATCTCTCTGTCAATCCTTATTTCGATCCTGACCCTCGATGGCATTTTAATACTTTATATACGCTCTGTAGCATTTCTGTAGTTATGTACGCGGGAATGGTATATATTATTATGAGGCATTCCCCCAGTGCTCTGACAAAAACCTTCAAACATCTGTTAATTGGCCATCTTACCACGTAAGCCTGATATTCTACGTACAATTTTTGTAGAGCATTGGTATTTGAATTAAATGTTGCGGTTCTCTGTCCGATGTTAATTTATTTACCATTCGTGGCCGTTGAAGGAAAAGGATTTTTGACTTATTTGGGTATAGGAACTGATCATCAAGTTGTGCTGCTTCTTACCTCACTTGTTGGTAGGTTTTAAGACAAATTACTGGAGTTTGACGCTGGATAAAGTCAGCAGAGCCTCTCATTTTTAAACTTTACAATTCTAGCTGGCCTTTCGGCCGTAGTTCCTCTATTCTACTACCGAATGCGAATCCTCCTGCCAGACGACCATTTTTTCAACAAACCTGCCATTCATTATTCTGTCAATGGATTTCTCTACATTTTATTCTACATCCAACCCATTCCCACTCTCTACTTGTCAATGCATTACCAAGAGGAGGTGGAAGTCAAAAAATACTACGAGACCACCTTCAACTTGACTTTTCCCAATCTCTACAATCCCCAAGTTTACGCAATCCACATTGAGACAAATCCATGGGCCATGATAGCTGCTGGAGGCGGAATGATGATTTGTTCTGTGCTGACAACCATAATTATTCTGGGATGCACCTATGTCAGCTATCAAACTTTAAAGAAAGCGACGAATTCTTTGTCAATATCAGCAAGAAAACACCACATAATCTTGCTGAAAAGTCTAATTGCCATGATTTTGGTCCTAGTGGTGGATACAGCAGCCATTATACCACTTTTTACTTCCCTAGTGGTGTTTAATTCTTATAGAATTGGTCAGTTATGCACTTTTTATAGTCAAAAACAGTTCAGACATAGCCTGTGCTGTAATAATCTTCACCGCGACATTAATGCCCACAACGATGACTATCTACTGTGCCACTTATACGCCGTATCGACAATATATTGTTGCAAAAACACGTGGGCTTATTAGAATTGCACGGAAACAATCAGTTCAAATTATGCCCCAGCTGGCAGGTTCAACTTATACTTCTGCTCTGGCCTGATAAGATCCGAAGCATTGCCAATTTTAAACAACATTGTCTCTTATAAGATATTTTTTTTAATTAGAAATTGGATGAGATATTCAATAATTTAACCTAGTACATACCAACGAAACAAATTAACAATTTCCAGTTGAGGGAAAGAGAAAGCAGCCAGATACGGGGAGCCGAGAGATTTATTACAATTGAATCACATCAATTATCTCTTGTTGTACTTCGAATTGTCGATGTTGGTTGGACTCTGATAATCACTTTCTGTTCCGTTGAGAGTAATCGTCGCAAAGCCCAAGCAATAAAAATTGCTCGAATGAAGGGCTTGATGATTGGCACCAAATAATTCAACTGAACGAAAATCTTGGGATAATCAAAAAAGAATGAAGAACCGTTAGAAAAACCACGTTCATTTTTAGTATAGAATGCATCCAGCCGGGTATCCGCTCGTAGTTCGTATCGCCTGCATCAGAATAAAAAAATGACGTGGCAGTAACTGCAATAAATAGAAAAGCAATAGTGAAGTTCTGTGAAATGATGTCTATTTCGACGATAATACACTGAAAATAGTGTTTTGGGCGAAGGAAAGTGTCGATCACTTGAGCAAAATGAGCAATGGCCATCCTTTTATAAGCTCTCAATGTTTGAGCAGAATAGCTGTCCGTCTCTGCTACGAGGACAACCACGATGCTGTAAATGCAGACGATAGAAGTCGAAAAGAAGGTAATTGTTGCAGTAGCTCCTATTATCCATCCTTGGATAAGGATCAAGGTGTAGTTGTACTCAGTCATTAGGTAGAAATCTAGACCAGCGGTCAGTATTATAATGAAAAATTGTATAAAATGAGCAGATGCAACGGAATATAAAATTTTGTCGTGTTTCGGTTTTCTGAACGCCATTAAAGCATTATTTAAAGAATAAGGCTCACTTCTTGACGGCAGTTTTCCAATAAACAACTACAATTAAAGTGAAAAAGGTTTGGATTGCATTTAAAATGTTCAATACAATCATTTGGGCAGTTCCACCATGATACGTCTGAATTGATCATTTTTAAAGCAATATATCACTCACTCCAGTATTGTAATATTCTACCGTGTAGAAAAATGCTATGTAAATATCAATAACACTCATGAGCATGAGCAGTTTGTAATAATACGATCCCTTGATTCCTCTGACATACAAACGGTGGATAATATAGCCATTTAATGGGATTCCAACAGCAAAACTGACAAAATAAATGGGAATTACGTAGAGTTGATCTAATTCAAAAAGGAAATAATCCATTTGAGGGTCTACCGCAGCGGAGGTCATCGTGAAAACAGAACTACGAATGATAATATAACACCTGGCAAATGGAGTTATGTTTTGAATTCTGGTGCCGAATTAGCAAACTATTTTTGATTTCCTATTTAGAATTGACATTTTGATTATTTTCTAAGCCTGCGCTCAAAATTGACCACGTAATCTAAGTAAATTTCGCGAGATAAGCCATGAAAACTAACCTTGAGATTCAATCGGCGCCGATTGCCGCGGCATCATTGGGAGTGGGGTTGGGGCGCGCTTACTTCTCATAATAAAACTGCTATTTTACATAGGTTTTTGCACTGGAATTTTTTTAATTTGTATTGCATAATACTCAGTAGATCAGGAGGAGCATTTTGATACCAAAGACATTGAGTAAATCGCTTGAAAAGCCATTTCTGAATTTTTGGTGCGCATTACATTGGGAATCTCGAAAATTTTATTTCTCAGCGCTGTGACGTTCAATTCGTGCAATTTTTTTCTGCATCTACCCTTTTAGGTTCTAGAGATTATTTCTACACAAAAAATAGCTAGAAATATGCAGATTTTATTTTTCGTGCCGTCTTACTGTAAGATTGAATTGGAGCGCGGATTGTACGCTAGGGTCCCTTTAAATCATCAAAAAAAGTATTTTTCGGGCGTGTATGTTGAGAATAATAACTTACAATAAAGTTTATTCAAACAATATTTTATCATTTTCTGATTGGTTCCGGTGCAAAGTCTTTGGACAAACCCATTCTGACGTATTTCTTCTTGAGGCGAGTTTTCTCAGCCAGAGTGAGGTATCTCTTCGGGCAGACTCCGGTCGCAGCGCAAATCCAATCCAGGTGATTGTAAAGAGCAGCGCTTACATCTACCATTTCGGCAGAATCGCTGATTTCGTCCGGCTCGCAGGGTGGTCCCCAGGAAGATACGGCAGTGACATAGGCTCGATGATCTTTTGAAAGGATGAGGCCACTGCCGCTGTCTCCCTAAAAACGGCATTATTTCAAGCGCACCATAAAACTTACTCCGCAGGCGATCTCACGCTCGTTTCTGGAGCAGATTTCATCTTTAAAGATGGTTGTATCCCAGCTTTTTCCATTGTCCTCATAGTCTTCCAGCGGACTCTCCCAATGTTTCGAACATTCTTCTTTTGGAATAGTCGTCGCTTCGTGTTTTCTTAGGACTCCGATGGTTTCTTTCACGTTATCATCGCTAAATTTATTTAGTAAGAGTCTGGATTCTAACTTACTTAGAGCTTCCATAACCATACATCGTCAAAAGCGTCTTGTCCTGGATTTTTTCAGCATAGAGACATGCTGGTTTTACGGTTGTTGTGAATGACAGGTCCTTATGCAGTTCAATTATGGCAATATCTCCTCTACTCTCCGTTTCCTGTCCACATATTCCATTGATGTAATCTCTGCTGATGTAAACTTTTTTCGGCAACGCAATCTTATTATCCAATTCAGTATCACAGCTGCTCTGGCATTTGGTAGGAGCTGACACGAATAAATAATTCAATTTCTGGCGGTATTCTGTCCTCTTCTTGGCCAAATTGGTGTTTGTCAGGTAGAAAGAGCCATTGGTAGCGCTAAAATAACAAATTTTTAATAAAAAAAAGGACAAACCAATTGTAGACTCCGAGGCAATGAGCAGCAGTCAGAACGTGACGAGGGCTGATAATTGTTCCAGTGCAGAGTATTTTGCTTCTCAATAATCCTAAAAAGATAAATGAGTGGCCTGATTTTTCGAAAGTATAGCTTACTTTCTCTCGGCTTCACATCTTCAGTGGATTCGTGGATCAGGACAGTAAATGGAGCTGCATATCTTGTAGCCGGACTGGTATTCATTGACCGCCGATATCTTCTCCCTGAAATATGACTTTTATCAAATTTTTCGAAAAAAAAAACTGACAATTCAGATCGTGTATCCTACCACAAGTATCCTTCAGGCTTTCATTTTCTTGCCGGGGAAGGGGGCCGCCAAAAACGAAGGGAAAGACAGTTATAAATAGGAGAACCAGCATCCTAGCCCGAGAATTGTCACTATGGATCGTGACGCTATATCCTCGTGCGCGAGAAATTTTTAGCTTTTTATCAAAATCAATAAAAAATTCGCTTTGTCATCTGAAGAAAGCGTCAATGGAAAAAATTTTCGCTTTATTTATTGACCTTATTATTTACATTCTGGTATGTTTATTTTTTTTTGCTAGATAGATTCTTACTGTACCGATTTCCTTTCGAAATTCTCGTTTTTCAGCAAATGATCAACTCTGTAGATGAAAACATTGATCCCGGAAGTCTAGATCGGAATGGCTTTGATTCTTAATGGAATTTGGTTAGTTTAGCTTCCCTATCACAATATTATTAGTTTTAGATCCTTTGTCTACTTTATTCTATGTATTTTATTCTTTGAATTTCAAATGTAATGGGTGGTTTCAGGCGTTATCCCGGCTTTTCCCCGTACCTAAGTGTTTTGTTAGCTGTAATTTGCTTCTTTTCTGTTCTACGTATTCAAAGTTAAGCTTTGAGCCAGTTGTAACATCTAAAATTAATTTTTTTTCAGGTGCTGTCCCACCTTTTCTCCATCCCCAAGTTGCTTCTCTATTGCACTTTGTGTTTTTTTTTGTTTTAAATTTTCAAAGGTAAGATTTGAACCGGTTGAAAGTTACAATGTCGAATTTTTTTAGGTGTTTTCTCACCTTTTCTTCATCCCAAAGTGAATCAAATTTTTTGTCGTTTTTTGTTAAAGGTAAGACTTTGGGAAATAGAAAAAAGTATAGACATTTCAGCCATTATCCTGGCTTTTCTACATACCAAAGTAAACTTTTGTCGTATAGAAGTCATTCTTTTAAAGGTAACTTTTTCTGTTTTCAAACAAGTATTCCTTTTACAGACAATAATCCGCCTTCAGCCCATTTCCAAAGGGATTGTGGCTTATGCAATTGCTGAAATGAAGGAAAGCTCTCAAATACGAATTTGAAGATGTTACATTTAAAGACAAGAAAAAAATCGATGTGAGTTCTTTCTGTCCATCCAAAACTGCCTAAAATTTTTGTGGGATATGCCTGAAACCTTTGCAAAACTTTTTAGCCGGTAAATTTCCTAACCCTTCGTTGTCCTTAATATTTTTTTATTTATTGTAGGAAATGCAAGCAATGGAAATGAACCATTAATGTACAGCTTGGGGACTCTGAATTCCTCGAAACCAATCAGGATGACAACATGCATCCTGATGAAGAAGTCCTACTACTAAACAACAAAGAGGATAGTAAAGATTTGCAATGAAGTGACAGGTATCCACGTGAAGCGAGGATGCAAGATCGAATGTGGTGTCGCCCGACTTGATTTGGGTAGTTTCTATTTTGAAATATTCAAATATCATTTACCAGGAACCGCGCCCATATGCAAAAGAGACGTTTACATGCTGTTCTTTATGAAAATAATAAAGGAAGACGAAACAATGAAGAAAACAAGATCAAAAGAAAATGGAAAAACTGAAGTTCTTTCCTCTTTCCTTTGATTGTCTGCAAGTACCCGAATTTTACGGAAATAGAAACGTCGTAAGTAATTTTAGTATTTCTTTCCACGAGCTCCATTTAGGCTAAAGTTAACAATTTTAAAATTGACAAGTTCTCCAACAAGACAGGCAGGGTTCTGATCTCATCTCAAAAACCGAGAACCTATGAGAAAGGAATATAGCAGCGAAAGGCGCCGAAAACTTATTCCAGAAGTCCAGAGCACAAACGGTATTTTCTCCTCATTTTATTACTAATATTATTATTTAGGCCAATCTCTTGACCATATGAATATTCAGCGTCTCCAATCTGAATATTTGTAACTGACTACGAAAAAGCGGCCGTTTCCGCGCAACTAGAGTAAGATCTTTTCATTGTCATTCTAATAAAGAATTTTAGAGTTATCCCGGTTGTTTACACACTTATTGCCATATACGTCAAATGCTGAATGTAATCTGCAGCATATTATGGAACGCGATTTAGACAAAGAAGCCGCAGAAAAAAGGGTCGAATATAAGTCGGAAAAAAGACAAACGTTTTAAAAGAAGAAAGAAAATGCGGATCCGTGGATATTTCTTACATGCAAAAAGCCGGACTGTGAATGCAAGATCGAGGTAATTTTGACTTTTAGTTTTTATTCACAGTTTTGCCCATTTCTAGAGGGAAAATTTTTTACGGCGGTCATTATTGCTGAACCACGTGTGCAAGAAAAGTTGGCGATTCCTTGAAACAAACAATATTGGATCAAAATTCTCCATAGATCCCGAAGAAAGAGTCCTACTTTTCATGAAACTATAAAACAATACAGTGTCACCTTCCACTCTGGAAAGAATTAGTCCCTTGATCCGACGCACTTATTCATTATGGAACTCGTCACGGATTTTGATCCAGCAGCAGATATTCAAGCAGCGCAAGTAAGTCAGCAATAATCTTATGTTGGAAAAAACGGAACATTATCGGATTTTTTTCTTAGAGTATTCTGATAACATCTACTTTACAGACATTCTTATCCAATAGGCTCTGAAGAGGAAGAACATAGCCGATCGCCACTTACCAGCATCACTGAAGACAGGCTACAAGCTTGAGGCTAAGAAAAATAACACCACGGCTGATTGGATTACTTCGGTTGTAATGGTATGATGATGTCAAGTAAGAATGCTGGACTGGATACAAATACTTCTGTTGCAGGTAATACTGCCGAAACCTCCGGTATCCCCAATACTTTTACTTCCCTATTTTACCTATTTGCTTCAGAATTACAAGCTCCGACGTGTTTCCCGAAGTTTTGGACGACACCAACTCCAATATGCGTCTTATATCCGTGGCTACATGTTCCAACAATATTGTGCTAAGTTCGTTCAGCAATTGTCCATTTAAAATTAATAAAAACGAATATATTTTATATGTTTTCTTGAGTTAAAGGAACCGTCTCACAGGTGTGACAGCGTGTGACAGATTGCGCGCAAAATTTGAAATTCTGAGCAAGCAAAATGATTGCATTTTCGTTTTTGCTACTATTTCGCTATTTTCTAACGTTTTTATTTATTTTATTGAGCTGCTAAAGTAGCATTAGGTACTATTTCAATTCGGAGAACAAAATAAAATGAGGAGTTGAAAGAACTTTTTCATGGATTAGGATCTCCAGAAGTAAATAAAATGGCTGTGCGCCCAGTGGCTTGGGATAACGTGATTAGCTGATATTAGATCATCAAAGTTGATAGTATTTTCTAATTATTGATATTTATTTTATTTTTCCATCAAATAACTCTTTTCGAGCAAAAATAACTTTCAGCGCTCTCTGTCGTGAGTACACAAAGTCTCGCGAGACTGCTCCGCGAGCACTTGGCTCCGGGGTTGCCCTAGGCCAAGCGGCTCTTTATCGGCCTTCCCGACTGGCAAACAAAGGAGACATAGAATAACGCGTAGTCGTTGCAGGAAACTACCATAGAATATTTAACCTTGAGCGGAACCTGGCGAACAACCGGCAGAGCCGCCAGTCGGGCCGGCGGTGCCGGTTACCGCCAAGGATGCGCGCAGCTATGAGGAGCAGAAGAAAAGCCTCACAGAGATTTATTAGGTGACAACATCTCAACAAAACTGAATATCTGGGAACTACTGATATTTTTTAAAAATATTATTTAAGAAAACAAAGTTTAAGAAAAAAAAGAAACAAAAAGAAAACTATTACATGCTTCCAAACATAGGAACGAGTTGATCATCCGGCGTGATACGAAAGATGGTCATTCCAATCCGAATTTTTAAGTCCTCTCCAAAATCAAAGTTGTACTTTCTATTAGTTTCGAGAGTGTATTCTCGAATTGGGGGACCAGCAGAGGGGAAGATAATAGAAGGAGAAAACAGCCGTAAATGTTTATTACCGTTTTATCTCGCCCGGTGTAAGTAATCGCTAGGGCTGTGCGCGGGCCGGGCCGGCCCGTTCGGCCCGTCCATTTTCAGGGACCCAGAACCAAAGTCGACCAGGGGTTTTTTGAAGCGTTTTTTTTGCCTCTTTTATCGTTTTTAACGCATTTTATGCCTATTTTAATCTATCTAAGCTATTTCCATCGGAGAAAAACTGTCTCCGATGATTAACGTCACAGTTAGTATAGAATATAGCCAGATAAAGTGGGAGTACTAATGTTTCTTCAAAGAAATGTGTTGTTATGGTTTCTGCCGTGGAAAAAAAATTGAAAAAGCGAAAAAAATGAAGTAATGACCCGAAAACAAGACGTAGTGCATCCGGGGATTGAACCCGGCTGTATCGAATATGACGGAAGGACGCCAACCGACTGTGCGATTAATAACGCTGCGGAAAACGAAAAATTTGTTCCGAAAAAGCGAAATTTTTTTTAAAAAATTCTTCAAAAATTTCTTGAAAAATTGCCATTTTTCACTAAATTTTCAAAATTGTCGGCCCGATCGGCCCGTCCGGCCCGGCCCGCGCACAACCCCCACCCGCTGGAATGAGGAAAGTGCGCAGCGGCCGAAGGTTGACTTATAACAAGCCGCATCTATTTCTGCTCATTTGACAATATTCCATAATAAACACGAGTTACTGCAAACCCAATTTTCTAGGTCAGATCAAAGTCCTTCTTTCTTACAGTTCACTTTGCCGTCAGTAATCTCACCATTTACGTAACCTGCTTTACCCAAGATCCTTTTTATCCGCAATAATTGAATATTTGTACTAATTAAGTTTGCACGCAGGGGTTTTCCTTTAATCTTTGTCTCCACAGGTGGTTTCCCGGCAAAGTAAGTTTTAAATTGTCATCGTTTTATCTTTTCTTCCCGCCTTTACTAGGCTTTTTGGTCTATCTAGTGGAGACAGGTCTCAAGAAGACCAATTTTGGTAATCTTCTGTACTATGCTTCTCCCCAATTTAATCTGCAAATCAAAGTCTCCAACCATTTGTCCAATATCTAATGCTCTATGCGTATCGCTGCACCTCTAATTTCTAAGCGGAAGTTCCGCAATAATATTCAATGCAACAATTATTCATTTTTCTCTTACCTTTCCCGTTCCGCCAGTTATTTTATTCATTTCCAGCCGCTACTACATCATGCTCCAATGTGAACCCTATGCGGAATCAACAGGAATTACCTGGTATTGGGTCGTTCTCAATATTATATTCATTTTGGGAGTAATATTCAATATCTTCGTCTGTTACTGTATAGTCTATCTGTCTCCCCGATTAATGAAATCCTACCGTTGGTATCTTCTTTGGCACCAGTTGGTCACTGGATTCACTGACATTTCGGTATGCTCCTCTTCACTTTAAAGAAATCCATTTTAGTTTAATTTTATTGCGAAGCCCGTCCTCTTCTGCCCTTTTCAAATGGGTTACACGGAGAGTATCTTTCGAGGAATGATCCCAACTCATTACATGTGCACCCTGTGTATGACATGTTCCTTATTTTCCATGGCTGCTGTTCTACATTTATTCGTCTATCGACATTTAACAATCCAAGGAAAGAATCGGTTCCCTTTTCATTATAAAAGCCGAGTTATTTTTATCTATTTCGCCTCCTTATTGTGTGGTTATTTATTCAGTTTATGTTTTACTGATATGACGGCTATTGTTGAAGACGATTCGAAGGTGATCAAAGTCCCAAAAATGTACCTAGCTTTTCCAGCATTATTCCTGTATCACAAAAAATTTACTGAACATTCCTGGCTTCCTTGTCTACGATCAATGGATGATTATTCGCACAGTCGCTCCAGCTGTGACAATATTTATCATTGTTTTTGTCTCTGAATCCGCTTATTGTATCATATCATCAGTTCGAAATACTTCTACGACCCTCATGTCCCGCAATTTGATCCATCTACAAAGAAAATTACTTGTCCAGCTGTGTTGCCAAGCCTTTGTACCTTTCGCCTTTGTTGGAGTCCCTTTTGCCGGTCATAATATCGTCGTATATTGGAAAATATTCGATTTTGGAATGGGTAAGTCGTTTTCCAATGGATTAATTGTTTCAGTATTCGGTCATCTGGTAATTGCTAGCCTTTCTTCCTTTAGTATTGTCGGTGGAGTAGTGCTCATTGTGATGAATCCCGCCTATCAACGATTCCTACGACGATTTAAGAAAACCCCAGTGATATCCGTGACTCCTAAAAGTCAAATGCATTCAGCATTTCACACGAATTATTATTGAGAGACTTTGATTGTTCCGAGTTCTAATTTTAGTCTCTCCAAGACCCCCTTTTCCTGTCCGCAACAATCAGTGGAATAGAAAATAAAACGGATAGTTTGATACCAATTCATTATGGTTTCACTTGAGCAAATTGCTGGGTTGCTTTTTGTATACTGCTGAGATTGGAGATTGTGGCGTCAGAGTCTCCGCCAAATTTGAGGAAAATCGGTTGTTTTGGAGGCGATATACCTAAAAATCCGGACTGCGGGAAACGATGTTTCTTCTGCTGTAATCAGCTCTTCAAGGCGAGCAAGAAGGTGTTTTCAGCTTTTCAAAATTCGCTCTGTCAGACGCTGGCATAACTTCCATGTGATGGGGTTTCCTAATGTATGACCTCTTCAAGGCAAACAAACAGTTCACAATAGACGTTTAAAAGGGGATACCTTGCAATTTATATTCTTTTCAATTTTTCAAGTTCTTATAAAATGTGTTGACTTCTTCAGCGATACGGTAGATATTATCGCTTGGATCCTAAACACGCTTTTTGTCAGATATTTTTCCCTGTCTCACCTGAACAATCACTTTGGTATAGTTGCCGAGATCCCACGGTCCTGAATCTGCATAGAATTGGCGAAGGCCAAGCCTTCCCGTGACTGTAATCTTATCCCCGTCGAGTTCAACATTTTTCGATAGATATTTGAGCACTTTGACGCCGGATTCTCGCTCAGCCTCGTAATATTTCTTGATATCATCGCGGCTACCTGCGGCTATTTCCTTGTTGTCAACGTGGAGGTTTGCTTGGGGAATGAAGAGCTGGAAAGTCGTCGTTCGTACTTCTCTCACTTACTTCAGACAGCTTCTCTAGATCATTATTCTTGAAATATTCTGTCAGCTTTTCATTCATCTCTTGTGCAATCTCCTCAGCATCTTTGAGGTTGATGCCGGATGCTGAATAGAGTCAATTTTGAATACCGAAACTCTAACTGATTCCAATACAAACGGATAGAAAAGAGACGAGAAGAAAGAAGAGCCTCATGGGGTGTGAAAACAAGAAGACAGTCTGGTATTTATATAGCCAGTCACCAGACGAAGTGTTTCACTGGAGTTTTGAGCAGATGAACCATTGGATTTTCTACCCATATTGGCTCAATCATCATTAACTGCTGCCAAAACAATATTCATCGGAAAGTTTGAGGCTGCCATTGAAAGGGTAAATATTTTCTTGTACTAGAAAGAGTCGCGTCATGGATTTCAGTGTTACAGTATTAGAGAAAGCTTGACTGTCGAGACAGTTTGTGGGCAAGGGATTTCCGCCTAATCGTCTGCAGCCCATAAATTATAAATGGAAAAAGCGCGATACCTACAGAAATCAGCGGGAAAGCGTGCTTTCTTTCAAATACATCGATTTTCCGAAGCACAGCGTCTTCCATATTGCTTGCTGCACCATTCAACGGTTCAAACCTGTTTATTTTCTTCATAACTTTCGAAAATGATCTTCCTGTTTCTATTTTGCCTTGCTGCCGTTGTAGCAAACCCCCTAAGTGGAGAAGAAAACAAAAGACTTCAACGAGAATGTGGAAGGACCTACATCAGTAAGTTTGCTCCATTTTCTTTAATTTTTTGAATTCCAGGAGCCAGATACGCTAAATCTGCTAACAGCCCTCTAGGAGCTCGGTACATTGCTCCCTTCACAGTTCAATTAAATTTGCTACATCACAATGGATCATCTGTTGATGGTTTGATTACTTTATAAACCGTAGTTACCTGCAATTTTCAGTATTATCTGCCTCTGAAGGAATCTGTACTGGAACCATGATCAGTCCTCGTCATGTTTTGACATCCGCCAGCTGTGTGGCTAGTTATCAATGGTAGGCTGTCATTATCTTCTCAACTAAGATTTTCAGCTCTAACGGGAATCTCAGCATATCTGCGCCATTTTTAAAAACTGTACCGGCTGGAGTTCAAAATAAGACGAATTATCTCTTTGTGACGGCTCCTCTCGAAGGTGGAAAATGGCGGAAAAGACACAATTGTGGAAAAATGGCTGATAATCTTGTTGTCAAACCGAAGCAGGCCTTTATCAGCAAAGATTTCGCATTAAATGGATGTGGATTTGACAAGAAAATGGGCGCAGACATTGCTGTAGTTGAGCTGGAAGAAGATCTCAACTTTTCGATTTGTATTCAGCCAGCTTGTCTGTATTCTGGCAGAATAGAAGACAACCAGCCTTTGACCTTATACGGCTATGGAGAAACAGAGTAAGGGGTTTTTTGACAGTTATAACAATTTTAGCGAGGTAAAATATGGCGCTGGTAGGATGAGGAAGCAGAAGAGCAAGACTGTTCCCAAAGAAGAATGCTCAAAGACTTCTTACCCTTGGTACAATGAAATTACTGGTCAATATGAAATCAAGGCAGCGCTCGATCTTCATAATGATCAAATTTGTACTAAAAATGAGAGGACTATGACCTGTTTGGTGGGTTTTCTTGCTTTCAAACAACAAAAGTTTAGGGAGACAGAGGAGGTGGACTTATTCTGAAGCACAGCTATCTTGCCCACGTCGCCGCTGTCAATTCTTGGGGACCGCCATGCCTTCCAGACTTTGAAAACTTTTCTGACAGCCTGGTGGACGTAAATACAGGGATCTACAACCATTTGGACTGGATTTGTACGGCTACGGGCATCTGCCCTCGTGGTAATTTAACAGAAAAATCTCAATTGAAGGAGGAATATTTCACGGTTTCACTAACTGGAAATTTGACAACAACTGAACTTAATGTGTCTAAATTTTTGTAGATTAATAAAATAGTTAATAAGGATGCTTCTTGTCTACCATTTTGCTTTAATTTACGAACCTTTCAGCAGCTTTTGCAAACTTTTTTAATTAAGTTTTCTTCTTTTGATCGCTGAGAGAGGTGTATTTCGAAACGGTTTTTGCCTCTTTTATCGTTTTTAACTGATTTTATGCCTGTTTTAGTGTATCTAAGCTATTTCCATCGAAAAAAAACTGTTTCAGACGAGTAACGCCACAGTTAGTATAGCATATTGCCAGATAATGGCTTTGCTTTGTTGCTTTTCGATGCTACGCTTATCTGAATATATTTTATAAGTGGGAGTACTAATGTTTCTTCAAAGAAATGTGTTATTATGGTTTCTGCGGTGGAAAAAAATTGAAAAAAACGAAAAAATTTAAGTAATGCCCCGAAAACAAGACGTAGTGCATCCGGGGATTGAACCCGGCTGTATCGAATATGACGGAAAGACGCCAACCGAGTGCGCGATTAATAACGCTGCGGAAAAAAAAAATTACGTACGAAAAAGCGAAATTTTTTAAAAAATTCATGAAAAATTGCCATTTTTCCAAGGTTACTAGCTTCAATTCGAACTTTCCTACTCCTCAGCTGGATCAAATGAAGAACTGGGAAAAAAAGAACACTCATAGACATAGGTAACTTTATTTTTACTTTAGATAGCTGTTGAGTTTTTTCTTGGTTGTATTGACTGTAGCCATCTTCTTCGTCATCATGCGGGCCGTAGTCTTGAATTGAACAAGGTCGCCTCGTCATTCCATTTAGGGTAATGACCTTCAATTCATTAGTTGAGGTAAACACCGAACAGCTCACTTACATCTCTCAATCATCTCGTTCCATTCACCGTAACAGCGGCAGGCAGCAAATGTTCAATAATCCCTACTGATCCCGAGCCTCCGCAGCATTCGCAGGTTTACATAGTGAGGAAGGTGCACAGATTTCTATTGCATTTGCAGTATAGAAACCTTTAGGCAAATCTTTTCCCGTACTCCTCGCTACAGTCAATGCCTATGAGCTGGAGATCAGGACAAGTCTGTAAGAACTTGGTTTAAAACCAAAGTTGAAGGTTAACTTACATGAACTGAAGTCCCGGACAGTTATTCCTTGACTTCAATGTTGACCATAGATTATTTCATTTAATAGAGCTCCATTTAAATGTAAGATTGAGAGGAAATATGCCTCTGAAAATTTACAGATTAATATCGGGCAACGTGGGGAAATTATAATGACTGGAGAAAAGTTGGAACAGTAATACAAATGATAATTTGAAGAAGGAACTCGAAGAAAACTAGCAAAGGCTCCCGTATAAAAAAGTAGTCGGCTCCCCAGCTCTCCTCAACCGGCGCCCTCGGCCTGAAGTCAATAAAGAAGTGAGAGCAAAAAAGGTGGAGCCTGCTCGGCGCTGGCCAAAGAGGCGGGCAAGAAGCTCCGATCAATGGCTCTCGTGTAGAAGCGGAATGCCGAAGTATGTGACAAACAGCCAGCTGATTCTCGGAAAGAGAGATCAGAAGATAAATTGAGACGGAATTAGGAAATTAATCCAGGAAGGCTATAGTCAATGTAAATATTATGATTGAGGATTGGGAGGGTTCTGGGAATCTCGTTGATGATACGAATTGGCAATAAGATTGGGCTTCTTTATTTCAACCAAAATGTTTCTGGGAAAAGCTGAATAAACTAGTCAAAACTGATGCCGATCTGGGCGATAGAGAAGTTACAAAATTTACACAGCATCCCCGCTCTGTTAGTTCATCTGACTGATGAACATGGCTACGTCAGAACGGTCCGTATAAAAGAAATTTCCGATAGAAGATCCAATTCAATTTGGTCTTCTCACTTCGATTCATTTCTACAAAATGTCGGCTAATTTCAGATGATGATTCGCCTCTCTCTTGCGGTTCTCCTCGTGGTAGCAGTTCTGGCCCAGTTTTCTAGTGACTCTCCTCAACCATCTGGCAGCCCAGGCAGCCCACCGCCGTCTACTGGGATGCCCCGTCTTCGTAGAGGAGCTGGATCCCCTCCTCGCCCAAGTGGACCACCTTCTGTCTCATCTGGCAGAACTTCTGGAAGCCCTCGTCCCACTGGAAGCTCCCCTAGACCGTCTGGAACTCCTGGTAGCCCACCACCGACTGGTTCTCCGAGAACTTCTGAAAATCCTGGCAGCCCACCTCCATCTACTGCCGAACCGGGACTCTTTAACCTTATCTTTCCTTAAATGAGGTAGAAATAAACTCATCATGCGCCCTGTTTCTTTTTGATATTGTGCCAATTGCTTTACTCTCAATTTACAATAATTTAACATACGGTATTATTTTTCCTCAATTTACTGTCATAGCGCTGTTTAACAACATTTTTAAAGGCCTATTATCTATTTTAGGACAATTAGATTATCAAATAGAGCTTCTATCAGTTTGCAACATGCCATGACAACGGAGGTGATATCAACGGAATTGTTGCATGCCTGTACCCAACTACGACCTCGGACACAGGTGACGCTGATTCAACCGAACTAACGACTAACGTATTCTACTAAACTTATAATAAACTGGTATCAAACTGTTTGTCTTTTTTTATTTTCTCTTCCATTAGCTGCTGTAGACAGGAAAACGGATTTTCTAGAACTCGGAACAATCAAAGTCTCTCAATAATAATTCGTGTGAAATGCTGAATGCATTTGACTTTTAGGAGTCACAGATATCACTGGGGTTTGGTTGATAAGCTGGATTCATCACAATCAGCACTACTCCACCGACAATACTAAAGGAAGAAAGGCTAGCAATTACCAGATGACCGAATACTGAAACAATTAATCCATTGGAAAACGACTTACCCATTCCAAAATCGAATATTTTCCAATATACGACGATATTATGACCTGCAAAAGGGACTCCAACAAAGGCGAAAGGTCAAAAGCTTGGCAACACAGCTGGACAAGTAATTTTCTTTGGAGGTGGATCAAATTGCGGGGCATCAGGGTCGTAGAAGTGTTTCGAATTGAACGAAGCCTCGTAGCCAAGGAATTCTATGGCTGAGTAAGCGATATGGACCAGTTGTCTGTGCCGTTACTTGTCCTCATTTCCGGGTAAATCCTGGAAAAAGTTTCTGATAACAGTGGGATTCGAACCCACGCCTCCGAAGAGACTGCGACCTGAACGCAGCGCCATAGACCACTCGGCCATGTTACCGGATGATTGTTCACTAGCACGGCGATGGCCAATTGAAAAGGGGGCGACGGGGACGGGGCTGACGAGCTGATCGCGGGTTCAATCGCGCATAATTCACTCTTCAAAGTGTTAAAAATTGTTCCACCACTAAAATTTAGCAGGAATCTGCCTTATTATAGCTATTAGTTGACTTAGAATGTGAAAAATACCCAGAAAACCCTAAATTTCCCTTAAAAATGACAGAAAATGATGAAAAACTCGGAAAAATTGCTAAAAGCCCCTATTTCTCTATATTTTTCACTTACCATTGGCTCCTGTTCATTTCCAATCGGCTGCATTCCATCGTAGCAAATCCCCATGATCCGTAGCAGATTTGAGGACAAGTAACGGGCACAGACAATTGGTCCATATCGCTTACTCAGCCATAAAATGGATTCCTTGGCTACGACGCTTTGACCGTAAATTTTGGAAAAGACTGCTTCCACCACAGGAGGTAAAAAGACGTCGAAAAATTTTGGAGCACCGTAGATTACGGACAGTGGAAGGAGAAAACGTCGATCCAGGAGCTAAAAAAGAAGAGAAAATAAGGAAAAGGGGGCAATTTACCCGAATTGAGGAAGATTCATTGGAAATGAGGTCAACTACAGGAGGACTGCAACCAGGTTCAGGAGAGCTTGTTCATCCACGACGGCCATTAAACGATGAGTCTGGAATTAGATTGTGGGTATGCACCTTGGAGCCTTTTTTCGAAGCCTTTTAAAAGTCTTACAGGTAATTTAATTCCCGTATTGTGGCCTATTCAAAAAGAGTCGCTATTACATTTTCCCCTAATTTTTAATTTATTTCATATATCAAAATGATCACAAAAATGTGCAGAATTCAGTGAAAGTAGCGGAAAATACAGGGAAATGGCAGAAAATTATGAGTTTTTAAAAATTGGCAGGAAACTTATGGTAATTTACAGCAATTTCAGGTAATTTCAAGCTTTTCTATTCGAACTCTGGTAAAATAATTGGTTTCCCAGAAATTCAGCGTTTTCTGGTTATCAAAATTCATGAAAATGCTCAGTTTTGATTAGAAGCCCAAGGGAGTGGCAGCACTTCTTTCTCTCCGTCTGTTTTTCCCAGTTTTTCTCGATGCTAACAACTGATAGCACCTGTCGGTTCCACTTCTACTCCCTCTTCCAATTACTCGAGTCAATATCAATTTGCACTCGGCACAAACCAGGAACAAAAAAGTCGACGGTTACACTTACAACATTGGCAGCAGGATCTTCGAGTAGACGGCGAACCAGTGGAACCACAACGAATTGCATGCCAGCACTATCAGCGACGAAAAGCTTAAAAGCATCAGATTCTCGGGCGGAAACTTTTACCTCTGAACACAAATAAATACCTTTTTAAGGGATGTTTAAACAAATGAATTTAATTTAAACTTAGCCCGATTTGGATTCTCATCAGCTGCGGATGGTCCTTCTCGCTTTGGGCATAAACAACCATCAGGCTGGTGGCAGTCCTGCAGATTCAGAAAAAGAAGAGGACGACGATGACGACGACAGTGATCGCAGTATCTAAAGTCAGAGAGAAATTACAAATCAATTTAATATGTTTCCATGTTAATTATTGGTTTCTCACATTTGATAACTTCTTTTATTTGAAACTTGTAATTTTTTCGAGACACCCAGAGAAATTGTCCTTCCTTCTGGTCTTAGATCCAATCAGTAAAATTTGAGCCTTGGGCAGTTCTTGTTTCTCTGCCGCAATGATAACGAGCCTCAAGCCTTTTTCCCACCGATAACACTCCGAATATATTTGTTCCCCATTGCAATGTCTTTTGTCTGATATTTACTATCAATTCTGATACAATTTTTATTCGGTAATAGTCATTTTCCTTTGACGACGGCTTCTAATAAAGCTAGAAGACAGAAACAGGCACATTGGCAGAGACACTCGGCGCATTCCCGATCTTCTTGTTCTTTACAGGAACGGCAACCTCCTCCTGAATAAAAATATTACTTCGAGAAATCAAAACTGCTTACCGTTACAATTATAACAATTACATCTTTGGGCAGCTGCCGTAGGCTGAGATGTATAATAAGTCGCTCGCCCAGGTTCTGCTCTCTTTGGTTTTGGCCTTGCTGGCTGGGATTTGGCTTTTGGAGGCTCTTCCTGTCTAAAATTCACATGCCTTTCCAAAAAAAGTGGCTCACTTAGGTTTCTCTTCAATTTCAATCATAGAAGAAAGAGGATTAGCTGGATCGCTAACTGGTAAAAACCCCAAATGATCGGGAAGAGCATTGCGAGAGGAGCCAGCCTCTTGGGAAAGAGAAGCAGGATTCAATTGTGAAATAGAGCCGTGAACTTTAGCAATATCACTGACGACCTCGTCATAAGATGGAGGAGCGGAAGGAGCAGGATCCATTAGTGAGTGTGAAAAGAAGATAACCGCGCATTCTTTTAACCAAGAAGACACTTGCTGATAAGGAGGACTGATTCATATTTGCGTCACAGGTTAATGAACTTGCGTTGGGAGCATGGAAACTGTTAGTCATTAGGAGTATCGCGTAGCTTATTTTTGAACGACCACGTCATTTTCGTTAGAAACTAGGGGTTCGAATTAAAAATGTACTCCGGAGAGGATAATTGGTTCAAGAAATGTTCGATTGTTTATTTATTAATATTTATTAAAGAATATTTATTTATTAAATATTTATTAAAGAAAATTTAAAATGTTCCCGTTTTCTTCCATTTCTTTCTGCTCAGAGTTTCATTGTGTTCGTCTTCTCCTACATTGGCCGGCAAATTCGTAGACCGTTTTTTTCGCTGCGGTAGCTGAAAAAATGGAATAAAAGAGCTAAAAACATACAGATACCGTTCCATTCAATTCTTGCCACATCCGCTTTGATATCCGCCTCATCAGAAACCATTGGGTTCCCAGCATCGGTCCACGTGGATCCTGATCTTGTGGACATTGCTGGTTGAGCCTGTAGCATAAAGCACGACGGGTTTCGATTTGTACGGGCAGCGAAATAGTTCTGAAATTATGTTTTGAGTTGTTTAACTTTCAGTTAAAACTTACTGCATCGTACGACGCATATGGTGCAACTAGATGAGATGTGCATCTGATAGATCTTGCTCCAGTTGAACATGATCCTTTGATCAGGGAATCTTTTCATCATGGGCAGATTTCCTTCTTAACTTCCATAAAATGTAAAAAAGACGCCATATATGACCGTCTAAAATAAATTTTGGTTTTAGACAGTGGAAGACTTTTAGGGAAGAAAAGGAGAAAAGTTAAGCCGGGAAAACAAGAAAAAGATACAAACGCGCCGCCAGCCGCTCGCAATCGATGCGCATTGTAAGCTGTCTCTCCCTGTGGGGCGGCTAAAGATATCTTTATTTGCTTTTCTATTTTCCCACAAATCTCTTTTGCAGAACCCGGTCCGCTCCGAGTTTTTTTCGGAAACAATTTGTGAAGATCCGTACGCCCAGCCATATGAGTGAAGTGATGTCAAAATTGAGGCAGTCAGTAAATTTTCTGTTAATCTGCCCTTTACCGCTTTTGATTACAAGCATTCATTCTTTCTTTTCATTAGAAGTTTGGCAGTTATGCCGGATTGTCCTTTTCTGGCGGTTGCAATCCCAGTGAAGTCGAATCTCATGGTTAGTTTTCATGGCGTATCCCGCGGAATTGACTTAAAATGACTGGTTAATATTGTGCTTTGGCGCTAGAAAATAATTTAAAATTAAATTTTAAATGGGGAGGCGAAAACAGTTCAGAATTCAAAATATAACTTCATTTGCCAGGTGTCGCATTATCATTTGTCTGCGTTGTCAGTTCTGCTCCCTAAATGACCTCCACTGAAGTTGTTCCTCGTATAGATTTATTTGCTTTTGAATTAGACAAACTCTACGTAATTCCTATATTTTTCTTGAGTTTTGCCGTGGGAATCCCTTTAAATGGTTATATTATCCGTCGCCTGTATGTCAAAGGTGTCAAGGGGTCGTATTATTACAAATTGCTCATGCTCATGAGTGTTACTGACGTTTATATTGCATTTTTCTACGTGGTAGAATATTACAATACTGGGGTAAGCAATATTTTGCATTAAAAAATGATAAATTCAGACGTATCATGGTGGAACTATCCAAACGAACGTATTAACTATTTTAAATACAATCCAAACCTTTTTCACTTTAATTGTCGTTGTTTATTGGAAGACTGTCATCAAGAAGTAACCAATTTTCTTTGAATAATACAGTAACCATGTTCAGAAAACCGAAATACGACAAAATTTTGTACTCAGTGGCAGCTGCACATTTCATACAGCTGCTCGTTATAGTCCTGCTTGCTTTAGTTGAATATTGCCTAATGCCCAATAATTACTACCACACTTTGATTCTCATCGAAGGATGTACAATAGCAGTCACAGCAACAATTACTTTCTTGGCTACTTCTTTCGTCTGTATTTACAGCTTGGTTATTGTTCTTCTGACAGAAACAGATAGCTATTCGGCTCAAACATTGAGAGCTTATAAAAGGATGGCCATTGCTCATTTTGCCCAAGTGATCAACACTTTCCTTCATCCAAAACATTTTTTCAGTGTATTATCGTCGAAATCGACATCATTGCTCAAAATTTTACTCTAGCTTTTCTATTTCTTGTAGTTACTTCCACGTCAGTTTTTTATTCTGATACAGGAGAAATAAACTACGAGCGGATGCCCGGCTGGATGCGTTCTCTACTGAACTTTAATTTGGTTTTTATAACGGTCCTTCTTCCTTTTTTAATTATCTCGGGATTTTCTTTCAGTTGAATTATTTGGTACCAGTCATCAAGCCGTTCATCCGATCTGTTTTCATTGCGTGGGCTTTGCGACGATTACTCTCAACCGAGCAGAATGAGGTTATCAGAACTCAACCAACACCGAGAATTCAAAGGAGTACAACGAGGGATAATTGATGTGATTCAATTGCAATAAATATATGACTTCTTTATATCTGTATCTGGCTGCTTTCTCTTTCTCTCAATTCGTCTAGCTTTTATTTCTCCTGAGGATGGGAGGTTTTTTCCTTTTTCCCACAAGTAATCGTCTATAAATCGGCGACGCTTCCCTTAAAATTGGCAGGCCGTGTCATTTCTACCGACCGATACGATACAACGTCTCGTTCTTCTTCATTTTCATTCAGTCTTGGCAACGCATAAAGTTCCCACGAGAATTGAAAAGGCTCTTTTGAAGGACTGTGGGCTGTAGGCAGTGCGCTCTATTCGATCAGCCTAGGGCCTATCGATTTGATCATACGCATCGCATCGGCGCCGCGTGCCGTTTCCTGCTTCGTTTCCCTTGTCATTTCTTCCTTTTCCTTCATTTAATCCTAATTTAATATTTATTTTCAGTGAGGCATAAATACTCACTCTATTTTCTCGCATAAAATGTCTAAATTCTCAACAATTTGACGCATCACGGCTACTTCTTTGATCAACCCCATCGGCATATGGAAATCTGGAGAAACCAAGATAATATTCAGAGATCTATACAGGTCAGTCTATGCAGCTGTCTTTTATTGCAAATCCCTTTTCAGATCTGCCTTTTCTTGCTGAAGTATTTGGACCAGATGAGCTCTTGATGGCAGCTGACTATGATGAGCTCATGGTTCCAAGCCACACACTCAAATACTTTGAGTTTATGGCTAAATCTGTGGACTAGATGGTGGATTGGGAATTTGACTACGAAGCAGTGCTGATGTTAGTCGAAGTCAGAAGCGACTTATTTTAAGATTTGAGGTTAATAAATAATAACTATTTGACTATTCTTTTCAATTGGGGGTCCTATTCTAAACATTTGGGGGAATATGGCTACAGATTAAGAGAAAAGCCGGTTATAGATGCTGGATGCCTCTGTCTTTGATTGACAGAGACATCTATTCAGCTGAGTTCTAAAACAAACGTTTCCTTGGACAAGGGTCAAGAAGCTTTAATTGATTTACTCTTTTAAATTTTAAGACATATCGATGGCCACGACGTGAATGATGTAACGACGATTACTTAGATTTGAGAAGTAAAGGCAAAAGTTCATGTCCTGAAGGCATTTTATTAAAAATTGATGCTGTTACCGAATATATGTCATTAATGGTCAAATGTGCACCCGTAGCATCGAGAACATTGTAAATCCAGCCAGGTCGCCCAATTTGGTATTGCAGAGTGCGGGCGATTGCCTGAATTATTAGCTTTGGTATAAAATATTCTTACAGCGGTGCTATAGTTGGTGGTTTTAAGAAGAGCTTCTTCAACCTCAGCTTGAAGAATTGGATCGATGCAAGATCCATTCTGATCATTGTCGGCAAATGAGATGATTTGTTCGGGAGATAATATACGGCGAGGAAACTTGGGAGCAAGGGGATTGGCCAATTTTACCTGCATTTTAGATATTTGACTGTTTGGCATAGGCGAACCTTGAAATTTTGATGAACTAAAAGTGTATTGAAACAGGCTTGCCAACAGTAGTATTTGTCATTTGGAGCGACACCAGCTGAAGCGAAGTCATATGCCTGAGTAGCAGCGCCATATCCCCAAGATCCTGCGTCGTTGTTGCAAACTAAATGCTTCCACTAGGCGTACAACTTCACGACTTACAGCCAAATACAACTGCAATCACGGCTAGCAGCACCGAAACTGTCTTCAGCATTCTGAAACCGAAAATATCTTCGAAATTTGAAAGAATAAGACGGGAGTAATCTCGAGGTTGAATGCTATTTTGTCTAAAGTTGGGCTTTCATAGGAGGAGATAGGCCGAATTCCGATAAAAGCTAAGCCGATTTAGGTGGAAAAAACGGGGAAATTGACTGATATCGAGCAAAATTCAAGAAAACGGAAGATCGAAGCAGGATTACTCGGTTATCGGCAAGGAAGGAGCAAGCCTGCGGGCAGCTCAAAGACTGCGTAGTTTTTGTGCTCAATCGAGTAAACAACAGGAGGGCTCTTTTACATGTATTTTCCATACTAGACAGCATTTTTGTGGTAAGACTGGAAAGGCGAAGGAAGAAAACACGTAAACAAAGTCATTTTGGTAATAATCTTTATTTTCTGCCAATCTTTAAGACTTGTCAATGGCAGCCAGACGAATATCATAGAGCTCATCACCCATGTCAGCAATGTAGAGACAGAAATTCATGTCCTAAAACGCGGTTCTACTATAAAAGTGCCTCTTTACCGTGTAGTAACCGTCACCTGCGAGTCCACCGGCCATTTCAACAACATTGTAGACCCAATTAGCTCGAGCAACTTCATACTGGATTGTACGGGCAACTGCGATGGCACTATTGTTCGTGACTTTGAGAAGAGCGTTTTTAACATCCGCACGAAGCACAGGATCCATGCAACTGTCAGCATTTGGATCTTCATCATGGCCAGTAACCACAGAGCGGTCTATTTTCATAGCACGGGCGCGGAGTTCTTGAGAAGACATCAGACGACGAGGAGTCCTGGGGGCTTGGGGATTAGCCAACAGTACCTGAAAACCTATTTTATTAATTAAAAATACATCAAACCTTGAAGTTTTGGTTAACAAATGCTGAATTGAGACAAGCTTCCCAGCAGAAATATTTGTCATTGGGAGAAAGGCCAGTTGTTCCGAAATCATTGGCTCCGTCAACCGTGCCACCGGACCATGAACCGGATTCGTGTCTGCAGACTGAAAATACGTCCCGTTTACAGAGAAAAAAAAGAACTTACAGTCAGACAAAACGACGGCGATGCTGATTGCCCCCAGAATTATTGCTGTCTTGAGCATTCTGAAAATGTCTTTCTTTAGAAAATATAGCAGAATGAAAGAAATTGCCCACTAAAACGTAAAAGAGCAACATCCGAAGCAGCGCTTAGAAGGCAGCATAAAAACGGATTATCGATATAAATTAATCCGATTTGAGTGGAAGAAATTGACTGATATCGAACAAACTCAAATCAGGCCGAAAATCAAAGAAAACTATGACGGTTGAATCAACTATCCTGTTGCCTGATAACACGCAATAATCCCTTCTTGATCATCTGGATGCTTTAAGTTTACTCGATATCAGTGAATGTTCCTGTTGATTCAACTCAAATCGGATTAATTTTTATCGGTAAGACACTGATCGGCTTTTCTGCTGCCTTGTAAGCGCTTCTTCAGATGGTGGAGCTTTATGTTTCAAGATAACAGGGCTATTTTGCTTTTTCCAGTCTTCGAGCTCAATTCCTCTCGGAAATCTTTTTATTTACTAGTTTTCAGATATGAGACAGCTCATCCTTGCCGTGGTTCTTTTCGCTGTGGCTGCTGCTCAATCTGATGGACAGGGAGGATGGTGTAAGTCAATATCTTATTCTCTTTCACTTTGCAGTTTGCAACTATACCGCCACTGGTGACGAGATTGTGCAGAATGCCGTTCCGATTTATGACTTGCGCACCTCGGGAAATAATGCCACAAGGTGATGCTTATTTCGGGTTAACAAAGATGTCTTTCCAGAAAAAACTGGTGCATTGCCTACTGCGCTGACCGTACATCCCTCAAGGGCACGATTAACTTCCAACCATCTGGTCCTATGAGTAAGGATTTTCTTGTAAAATACTTTTAATTTCCAGCATCTCCTCGGTTCACAAGGATCGTAGACATGGAACAAGGACGACGTACTGTTTACAAACAATTCAACGGACGTACTTATCAACAATTGGATGAAGACGATGACAGTAAGCATTTAAAATAATGAAATAGTTGGAGAATTTCAGAATACTGCCCCGATCAAGAAGTAGCGGCCACGGTTGACGCCGTATTCGCAAAATACAACAATATTGATGATTATGCAACACAGTTAGCTTATTATGTCAACCGGCCACAATGGGCCTTCTTGGTTTTCGAGGTAGGAAATTTGGCGGAATTTTGACGTGAGCATCTCTTCAGCTTGTTCCAGATGCATCTGGCCTGGTTTCAACTGAAAATATCATCGTGGACAACAATTTCTGCTCGAAAGTTGTAACCAAGGTTGGCCAATTTCTTTCCAGTTAAAGATAGCAATTGTTTCAGGATGACGATATGTTCCAGGTGTTCTCTGGCTACGTTGCTAACTAACGTGATATAAAATAAAGACAGGAATAAATATTTTCATGAGGGGGGATTGTGTGCATCCTTTCCCAGAATATTTCTTTTGGAACAAATTTAATTTAAGAAATGGTTTTTGCGCGCAGGGCAAGATGTTGAAAAGAGGAAATGTAAGAAAGGTTCCGATGGAAGAATGGAATGCGGTTTTATTCATGGATGATGCCATCTGTTCCAAGGAAAAATGGTAGAAGTTACAAAGATGATTTTAATTATAAAAAAGTTCTATGCTGTTAGCATTAAAATATCTTCTCATATAGATTGGATCTGGGCCGTAACGGGCGTTAATTACAATACGAGAGCATATTCGGAAGGAGATCGGGAGACCTTTATGAAGAAGGTCATTACTGAATCTTGATCCAAATGCACATCAATCGTAATATTCTTGTTTCACAAAGACTTGTGCCAAATAAAGATTTGTTTCATTGGCTATAATTTCTAATTTTTCAGTTATAGTCTCATCTCCCTGAAAAAACAATATTTCAGCTTCTAACCAAAACGAAACGGAGGTGTTTGCCTCCAAATCCTCTGTAAATGGGAGGATGATGATGAGGATACCGCAGAATACCTTGAAGTTAGCCAAGAGCTCATCGTGGAGGAATATTCCTGCAACTCTGTCCCACTTGCTTCTGAGAGGATTTCAGTAACCAATTCTAATCAATTTCACATCCAGTCGCAATGCAATGCAATTCCACTCCATTTAAATCATCCATCTAGTTTTTGTCTAAATATTCGTAGTTCAATAAAGTTTTGTATTTACTTGTTGTTGAAGACCAAAATCAGCGAATTGGTCCACTTAATGGCTTCTTGTAAAGACATTCCTCTTTAAAACTTGGTAAACTTAGAGATTGAAAATATGAAAGGTGACAAAGCCGATGTCGATAAAAGAATAAATTATTCTTTTATTCATGGATGATATCATGTATTCCAACAAAAAGTGGCCGTTACAAAGATGATTTTAATTCGAAAATTCCCGGCATTTTGTATAAAACAGCATCGTCCGGTATTCTGCTGCGTACCATGAGGGTTCTTCTGTTCTCTGTCATCGTCTTCTCTTTTGGAAATAGATAGTTATTGAATTTTGTAAACAATTTGTCCTCAATAAATATTGCTAGTCATTTCATTTTTCTATTTGGAACAGTTCCGGAACAATTTCTTCCAACACCTGCGCGCACTGTTTACAAGCCTTGGCCTTTTTCAGCTTGGTACATCTTATTCTGTTCTTTGACTTATTTCTTTATCAAATGCTCTTAGATTCCGCACAATATTGTTAGATAAGCTGGAAAATGATAAGAACTATCTATATTTTCGTAAGCAAGAGGCGATATCGTCAGGATGGACAGGTATTTCACACTTTTTCCTTATTTTTTCCTATTTTTATTTTTAGAAAGTTAAATAAGTTGATGATATTGGTAGCATTCCCGGAAAATATTATGTGAAGGCTGTTAAATGTAGAAAAGTTGTTATGATTACAGTTGGAAGACGGAGAATCCTATTTGCCTGAAAGTAACCTGTTACACACTGGTACCACTTTTTTTTAATAATTTTATCTTTTAATTTACAGGACAAGCAAGTAAAATCATTTTTTAAATTATAAGGAATCTTTTATTCCCGGAATTATCTTTAAAAGTGGGAAACGTTGACTTTTTTTGTCTAAAATGGCACTATTTCCGTAGATACATTTCGCATCATGAAATTCAGCTTGGGTAAGTTGCTTTTTTCTTTTTCTTGCTTTCAGTTTTCTCTAAAGATTTGCCATGTAAATGTAGAACAGAGTGGAATCTGTTCTACCCGAAAAATGAACGCCAAAAGCGGGCTTTCAACTTTTTAAATGAGCAAATACCTCAAAAATTACCTTTGATTGGTTCTCCCTTGATTATTGCTAGTTTTTGCACTGTTTAAGGAAATGGCGATTTAGTAAGCAAGCGCAACAAAAATAAGAACACAAATTACGAGAAAATAGGCAAAAAATCGTATGAAAAATCTTAATTGATCATCGGATTCATTTTAACGGCTAAAGCACTCCATCTAGATCGATTTAACCTTTAACCACCGGACAACCCGTTTAAAACAGTCTATAAAACCATCAATTTTCAGAAAAGCAGCTGCTCGACGGATAATCCGACTTCGCTCTATTGGCAAGCGGCCTATACTGTGCCCTATGACGTCGAGCAATAATGAAGCTGATTGAGAGGAAATTTTCTATTGGAACTGACGATCCAATGCATCCAAAAGAAGCAATGGAATCTCAGAAGGAAAGCTGCAGGAAGGAAGAAATGATCTAACTTCCGGGAGATTTGAACAAATGTGAGATACATGAACCTTTTTTTATTTTGTTCAACAGACTTGGACTTCAAAACAGAGAGTAGAACCCTTTGTTCAATATAATTCGAATTCCACGAAGTATCCCAAATCCCCTAGTGACGTCCATGCCGCTCCAATCTGATAATCAATTTGCAGGACGTATAAAAACAAAAATGTGACTGTCGCTAGGGCAACCAAGGGGCGGACTCCCCGAGGCGCAGAGCAGCTCTCACAGTCGACAATGGATGGGCTGCGCCCTCTCGCCGATCCCTTCCATCCCGGCGAGGATGATGGCAATCTGGAGGTGATTGACGAGGAGGATTCTTCTGTGGTCAGTGCTGAGAACAACAATGGGGTGGGTTATTGAATGATTGTAGCTAATTTGTTTATTTTTTGTGTAGATTGCCACCCCTTCTGGGCCTGGAAGCCCTCTTGTTGAGAACCGTCCGTTACGGGAGCGCACCCCAGCTCCAGAAGATCATGGGTACTCGCTCGATGTTCATCCAAGTCTTCAATTTTTGAGTGGGCTCATTGACCAACTGCGGACTCGCATTGAAAATTTGGAGATTGAGATGGCTCGCATTCGAAATACGGTGAGTATTTTCTTTTTGGATGTCATTTTTCCATTTGTTTATAGTTTTTTAAAACTTTTTCTTTCAGGTTCATGACTACAGCGGAGACTATTACCGTCCAACATTCCGCTTTGTCGGTCGTATTCCTGATCAACTGATCCGCGAGGTCCGCCGTCGTCGTCGTCCAGCCAACCATGACGAAGCCCTCGACGTCGACTCCAATGCCTCCGCCTCATCATCACCTCCCCAACGACCTCGTCGCCCATTTTGGCGCAAAAGCCGCTTCCTTCGTTGGATAGTGCGCAAGTTCCATTGAATCTCTGTTATAATTTCCATCAGTAATAAAGATTCTTGTTGTTATTTAGTGGTTTTTACTTCTGGCTTTCCGTTCTGAATACCTCTACCAACTTTCCGTGTACTTTGTCCGATTCTTTTCTGATTTTTCACACGTAAGCAGATATTTCCGAACAGGATTAGTTAAGCCGGGATTGACCTGTACCCTTTTCATTCGACTGCGGTCAAAAATCAAGGGATAAGATGCCTCATTGAGGATCTCTAGAATTTGTGACGCGCCCATGGACAATGCAAACTTTTTCTACATTGAAGAACATCAGATTCTTTAAAGGAGACAAGTCATGCTTACATTTCCTTAATCTGCGCTAGGTCAGCTGAGAAAATTGGCATTTATGACAAAAAAAAGGGATAGAATTCATAAAATTAATCCGTTATTGTAAAATTTAAAGAAATCCTACGCCATAATCAAGAATACTGCAATTTGAAAAACTTTCTGCGCAAATAAGGCAACGTTGCTGAAAAAACGGGTCATTTCCTGTTTTTATCTTATCATCGCCATTATCTAGGTGTGGTTCTCTCGCAGTGTGAGATATTTCCAAGTTTCTTTCATTTCATTGAAGATTTTTTATAAAGAAAATTTGCAGATGAGCGGGTTTCCTCTTTTTAATGTCGAATATGAAACCTTAAAGCGTGTCGTCGTCAAGGTAAGGCTTCTTTTCAATTTTTCTTTAATGAAAATCCTATTTCCAGCTAGATCACGCGGCATGGTGCACATTCTTGGCCACTTGTCAGGCAGCAAACGATGTGGCAATGAAAAATTGCCGATATTTCATGAATGTTGGGGAGAATAATCTTTCGATCGCTCTTGTTCCGATTAGAAATCCCGTCCAGGTAGCTTATTTTATACATTTGGAAACAAATTTTAACCAGAAATTGCTTCGTTTAGATTAGTGCGCCTTATGGAAGTGTTAGCTTTCACAATACCTTCAGTTTCAGCAAATCAAGTTTAGTTTCGGAGACGTTGGTTTGGAAGTTGCTGTCGGACATGATGTACAAGCCCAAGAAAGTTGTCTCCATCGTGACCTGGAACAAATTCGGAATCGTTTCTTCAATGAAGTCCATATTTGGCAATGTTGTCCAGTAAGCTTTAATTTCTTTTCATTTTCAATTCTACTTTAGGTTAAATACCATGAAAATTACCAGGAAACTTTATTCCGTATTGCAAGATTCCTGAAGGATTACAGAATTAAAGGCCGATGTATTAAGTGGGGAATTCGCGATAGAACAGAGGAGCTCTCTGAATTTATGCGAAGTTTGGATACAGTCAAGCTTTTCCCAGTCAAATTGGAGAATTTAGATTTTCTAATTGATCTTCCACATATTGTGAGTCATTTTTAATGCTGCTAATTCAAAGGTTCAGCTTTTTGTGCACTCTGAAAATCCCTCTTTTACGGGAAATCTTTATTGCCGGTCAAAACTTGTGAAGTTTACTCTCAATACTCCTAATCCGCCGTATCATGTTCAAGAGATTGTTCAAGTAAGTCATAAAATCTATTTCATTATTAAAAATTTTAGTTATTTAAATTGCCCCAGTGCTGTCCTGACCTCTACACCGAGAAGATTATCTTGAATTTTAGCATGACACATTGGAGCCGGGAGCCATTTGTGGATATGTTGTGCAGCTGGTTCCCCAAGCATTTTCTGACCGTTTTTGAAATTGATCCTTCTGTCGAGCTCCCCCGATTTACTGCAAGAAGTTGTAAGATTCAGCTCTTTTTTACTTTTGTAGAAAGTGAAAGACTTTCCATCCGTGGAAAAAAACTTCCCATTTTTATTGCTGGTTTCTTCGACGTATACGATTTTCATACCTCTTCCTATAGATCCACCGTTGTTGATGTTGGCCTAAAATTTTCGCTTATTTCTCGTGAAAATCAGATTGAATTTGCTCCAAATCTGCCGCATTTTCCAGTCCTGGCTAATCTCCCGCCTGAGTTTATCCAAATGAAAAATGAAATTTGTCAATTATTAAAGTGAATAGGATTAGTGGGCGACCCAAGATTTTAATTTAATTTCTATTCTAATCATTGGTGTACAAAATTTGTGTCAGTATACATGTGATATTAATAAATTGTGCAAAATTTATGGGAATTCTCGTTGATGGTCTAAGTTTTTCACAATTTTTTCGTGGACCGAACCAACCTTGCAAAGTTTATCTCATCCTTTTTAGATTCCATACACAAAGTATCAAAAAAATTTTATTATGTCCAAAAAGACCGAATTCCTCTCGAGTCTTAATAATAGTGAGTTTCGAAAAGATCCGTCAAAGTCCAGGTGACGCCGCTTTTTGTAATTCGTATTTCGCTTCGAACTGGGGAAGTGCTTTTGAATTAGTTTTAATTTTGAAGAAACATTATTAGCTGAACATGGCCCAGTTTCGCCTCTTCGATGTGCTTTACGATAACCTGAAGAGCATCATTTCTATGGTGAGCTTCCGCCTCTTTTCTTTTCTGCTTAAATTTTATAGTCTAGAGCTTAATTGCACAATTTTAGATGGACAGTGCGAGTTGGATCGTGTTCCAATCAACCTGTAGGCAAGCACGTAATGTTTCGATGAGTACAAGCAAGCGTTACTTGATGGATGTAGTCGAGGGTGCCCTGTCCATTGGTATCAGAGAAGGCGGAAATGAATTTGAAGTATTATATTTGTGCTACTGTTGTCATAAGCCAAATTTCATGCTTTATTCATGTTTTCTCATGGTTCCTAGCGAATCGCAGATCAAAAAATGTCCGGACCCTGCCACATACTTCTCCTCTATGCAACCCTTCCCCTAAAATGAAGGAAGTTTGTAAAGCGTTGAAGCGATCCGCATTTGTATCCAATCTATGAATTAAATTTGTAATTTGTGGCAATAAATTGTGTATAAAATGATATTTCTGAAAATACTATAGGGTTATTTTTCCCGTCGCTATTTTACAACATTGTTCTCACTTTTATTCGATTTACATTCAGTCTAACTATTAATCAAATGTTTGCAGCTCGTTCATAATGGATACGTTTCCACTTCTGGATTTGCCATACAGGAATCTGAAGAGGATCATCGCTAAGGTAAGATTTCCTGCAATTTCTTTTATCTTTTCTCGAATTCCAGATGAATAATTCTAGTTGGATTGAATTCCAAGCCACATGTAAGCCGGCCCATGAGATCACGATGGCTACAAATAAGAGATATTTTGTCGACATGGAGGAAAATATTCTGTCGATTGGCATAAACTTGCAGAACACTGCATTTCTGGTACGTAATTTATTTTTTCTTCGTTTTCAAACTTAAACTTTCTTCTTTAAATGTTATTCATTTTCAGTTCAATGATCTGGGCGATAATCAAGAACTAATTGATGTCCACGTTTCTGACGACGTAGGCTCCCAAGAAGTGCATCTGCATAGTGAGTTAGACATAATTAGAAACACGACGTTTAGCGAGGTCAACATATCTTCTCAGCCCTATGTAAGTACTCATTTTCATTCCGTTTTCTGAGGTGAATTATAGAGAAGCCTTTTTGGAGGACGCACTGCCTTGAATGCGCATGGAGGAGGAGGCGGGAACTTTGGAGGGCCCGTACCAGGCAGAAATCTCTTTGGTGGAGCAGGAGGCGGTGCAGCTGGAGGTCTACCTGGAGGAGCTGTGGGCAATTTTGGTGGTGGTGGTGGAGGTGGCCGCATTCAACCTCGTGGTCAAAACATAGCCAATGATCATCCCGGATACTCGGAAACTTTGCTCCGTGTCGCCCAATTCTTGAATGACTACGGCATCAGGGCTCGAAGTATCACTTGGGAGATTCAAGATAGACCGGAAGAGCTATCGGAATTTATTAGATGTCTGGACGCTGTCAAGCTAACCTGCCTGAATATGGATAATTTTGATTTTCTGATTGATCTTCCACCGCTGGTAAGTCATCTTGCTAAATTTAAAATATTGCTTTAGATTTCTATACACGCAAAGCATTCATTATTAAACGGTATCCTATATCGGAACGCGAAATTCTTGAATCTTTCCCTCGAAGACACTGAACCACGCTCCCACGTAGCTGGAATCATAAGAGTTAGCCAATATTTGTTATGTTTCCAACAAATTTCAGATGTTAAAATCTCATAATCCTCATGATTTGTATACAAAAACAATTTCTCTTACGTTTAACGTTTATCGCAACGAGCAGGAAAGCTTTGTCAGCCTGCTGTCTTCATCGATGTCGAACAGCTTCTCGGTTGACTATGAAATCGACCGACAGGGAACGAAATGTAGGCTTGAGCTCTTCTATGGTTACACGTACAGCCACCGAACTTCAATCAACGGTAATTCCATTCCTGTTTTTATTTCCGTTTATATCGTAAACCCAAATTTATATAATGGGTACAGTGGCTATAAGGTTGAAGTATTTGCTAGATTAACTTTAGTTTCGAGTCGTTCTCAAATAGAATTTGCCCCAAAGCTAGCATATTTTCCTGATTTTATTAGACCCTCACCCGAATTTGTTCAAATGAAGGAAACTATTTGCAGATCACTGGAATGAAAGAATTTGTATTTTCCTTATTGATCTCTTACAATAAATTGTCAAACTAATACATTTTATGTTTGCGAATATTATGCGGATTTTCCATGATTATTTAAAAAAAAATGTGGTCATAAAAAACGCCAACCCATGAGATCTCTTAACGACTGCACAAATTTAGCGTCGAGTATCGAAAGCGCTTATCGATTTCTTTTCATCCTAATAATATTATTCTCAGCCATGGATCCGTTTCCTCTTCTTGACGTGCCTTATAAGGATTTAAAACGTATAATTTCTAGGGTAAGATTCATTTCCTTTTTCATTTTTTGAGCCTGTTTATTTCTAGATGGATAATGTAACGTGGATTGAGCTCCAGTTTACTTGTAAAGCAGCTCACGAGTTCTCAATGAATACTAATCGTCGGTATTTCGCCGATATGGTAGAGGATGAATTGTTCATAGGAATATGCAATTCGGCTGATCCGATACAGGTATTCTTTTTCGTTTTATTTTTCTTGAAGAAAGCCTGTTGGACCGGCATTTACTACGCTCAGACGCGTCCCTTCCTTGCTTAATACTTTGGCGGCAACCAAATTTTGAAAAAGGGCTGTTTTTGGAATCAAACTGACGAGCAATCTGCGAGTTAGGAGGCACTAACGCGGCCCAACTTTTTTTGCAGCTAATTTTTAAAAAATGCAAATTCCGCCAATAGATTAGACAGAAAAAAACACGCTTACGTGTGTAGTAAACCCCAGTCCTCCAGACTTCCTTTGATTTCTTACAAATAGCATTTTTTAAAACATTTTTTTAGCGGAATGAGGAACAAAAATTTGTGCTTGAATTAGCTGTGGAAGCTGACAAAGATACCCAAGAACAATTTCTAAATGACGAATTGTCCATGATCAGAAATAAAATCTTCAATAAAGCCTGCATTTGGGAACATTCTTCTGTAAGTACATCACTTTTCTCTACTTTTCTTTTATCTTTAAAGGGAGCCTAGATCCAAAAGTTGAACAGGTTGAAACGCCGAACTTTTGCCTGATTTTTCCGGGAAAAATACAAAGATACACTTTCTGTTACCAGAAACCTTTCTCTTTATATTTGCGTTTTTCTTACTGCTAAATGTTCTCTATTCGATTACGCATATTTTGCTACCAAATATGACTTCTACGTTGCAGTATTAGCTTCAAAAATTATAAAAGTATGAAAAGCATGAGTCTGGAATGTATCTTTGTAAATTTTACAGCATACATTGCACCCTGGATGTCATGTTTGGTCACAAAATATGCGCAATTGAATGGAGATTGTTTAGCAATAAAAAAACCAAAGAAAAGCGTAGATATAAAGAGAAAAACATGAAAATTGCTATTAACAAAAATGAATTTTGTTTTCTCTGAAAATCAGGCAAAAGTTGGCGTCGGCGGGTCTATCCTTTCAATCCTTTTTCTACGACTTTAGGCTTCCTTTAAGTTGATTTCAATTTAGGCACGCAGACACGACGAGTATTCGGCAACTTTATTGCGCACTGCTCGATTTTTAAAGCAGTTTGGTATCAAAGCACGAATTCTTTCCTGGGATATTCAAGACAAACCGGAAGAGTTATCAACATTCCTAAGCAGCTTGTATTCTGTGAGGATTGTCTGTAAAAAAATAGACAACTTCGATTTCTTAACAGATTTTCGTCCTCTAGTGAGTTTTTTTTTTCACTTTTCCAGTTATTTTAAAAAATCTTTCAGGTTTCTGTGTACACACATCGCCCAATATTTACTGGCACTCCATTTAAAAAGGCTAAAATAGTGAAACTTTTCCTCGATGGTCCTTATATTTTTAATCGAATCCCGAGAATAATTGAGGTTAGCAAGGTTTGTTTTATTTTAGTGTTAATATTTCAGATATTAAAAGAACTAAATCCGGATGAGCTTTATACAAAGAAAATTCTTCTAAACTTCGATATGAACGATACCATTTATGAAGTTTTAAATATGCTATCAGATCAGAAAAGTTTCACTTTGGATTATGAGGTGAAGCAGCCCGATTCTCTGGACAAGAGAGCCCGTGTTCTACTTTACTTTGGTTATACAAAAACCAGGCCAACTTCAATCCATGGTAAACCAATTCCGATTCTTGTTTCGATCTCCTTTGAAATTTCCAATCCAGATTTATATCCATCTATTGCTAGTTCCTCAATTCACGTTTGTGTAAAAATCACAACGATTTCTCATGAGTCAGATATTGAATTTACCCCAAATGTTCGCAATTTCCCAAATCTGACTGAACTTCCCTTAGAATTTATTAAAATGAAAAAGGAAATTTGTAAATTGTTAAAGTGAACTGCTATTGTATAATTTTGAAGGCATAAACTTGTACAAGTCACGTTTTCTTTGAAAATAAAACTTCAGTTGTATTCTTTAAGTATTTATAACATTCCAACGATCATTTCCTCATTAGTGATCAACTGTTTAACATGGGCAACGATCTTTAGGTCGGCGAGATGCCCGAAGGTGTGACCGCGACCCATTTACCGCATGCAAAAAGTTGGCAGATGCGCAAAGAGAATGGAAATAGAGTCGTTAGGGGAGACGACACTACAACACATGCAGAGGAAAAAGTATGACGAGTCGGCACAAAGGTAGGTGTTCCTTATAAGGAAGGGGGAAACCATCTGCAGCATCAGTTTCCACTTCCTCAGCTTATTCTAAGCTTTACTTCAATAATTCTAACTATTTCAGATGACTACGGCAAAAGTTTGGGTCACCATGGCCTCTATTGCCAGTGGAACGGCAATTGTCGTCTGTCTCTTGAGCGTGGGCTATCTTCTCCACGACATCAGCTCCTTCCATGCCGATTCTCTCCATCAATTCGATGAATTCAAGGTATTTCTTTAAAAGTTTTTTATTTTATTCTTTAGGGAATGGCAAACGGAGCTTGGCGGTCAATGTCCCAAGTTACAATGGAAAAGAGACTTCTTCATGCTGCCGGTCGTGCTAAGCGTCAAGCTGGTGGATGTGGATGCAGCGCTGGAGGAGGAAACAAATGCCCAGCCGGACCACCCGGGCCTCCTGGAGCTCCTGGCGCGCCTGGAGAGGACGGCCACGATGGAGAGCCCGGAAAGCAGGGAACGCACGGAGTCAGTGTACTCAGTGACGGCCCCGGAGGATGCTTGAAATGTCCACCCGGTGCCCCAGGACCCAAGGGACCTAATGGACCTCCAGGAGAACCTGGACCTGATGGACAGGTAACCATTGCGTGGATTTTTTACATTCCGCTATTTTCAGCCAGGACAGCCCGGATCCGAATCATCTGTCGGCGAAGCTGGCCCACCTGGCCCTCCGGGAGATGCTGGAGCACCTGGACAATCCGGATCTCCTGGACAGAGAGGAGCACCCGGAAAGCCTGGTATGCGCACAAAGGGACTACCCGGACCTGCCGGAGCACCAGGAAAAATGGGACCTGCTGGAGGCCCTGGGCAGCCTGGAAAAGCAGGAGGAGTTGGAGCTCCCGGCCCCGCTGGACCCCCAGGGCCTGCTGGACAACCAGGAGAACCCGGACCCGATGGGGAAGATGGGGACGATGGACAATCCGGGGAGCCTGGAGGTGATGGTAAGAACTCTTTTTTTGGATTTTGAGAGGAACATACTTTCAGGTGAATATTGTCCTTGCCCTCCTCGTGCTGAGGATGTCGTCGCCGTAGCCAAGCATGCATCTGCTCGTCACCGTTCCGTCTCCAAGGTAGGTTCTTCGGAACTTCTTGTATTTCCAATATTTTCCAGAAAGCAGTAGTCCGACATACCTTTGCCGCCAAGAGACGTGCTGCAGCCAAGAGAAAGGCTGCCGCCAAGAAGAGAGCCGCTCCTGCTCGCCATGTCCCAGTCCGTCAAGTATCTCAGAAGAAGAGAGCTGCTCAACCCAAACGAAGAGCCGCTGAGCCAAAGAAACGAGCCACCGTTTCCAAGAAAAGAGCTGCTGAGCCAAAGAAGAAGAGAGCTGATGAGCAGGCCAAGCATCCCCAGCAGGAAAGAACAGCCAGAGCGCACCAACGCAAGGCTCAACACCGAAAAGTCAAAGCTTAAAACGAGTAACAAATGTCTTTCATGTTTGTAATCAAGAAAAATAAAAATTTGAGTCTAACCAGGACAGTTTTCACCATATCTCAGCTTAGTTTTCCTTTCAAGACTACTAAATTTTCCATTTTAACCAAAAGTTTGAGTAAAAGTTAAAAAGAATTTCAAAAACAGGAGCATTGCTCATTTTCAAGCTTGAATCTACCCGATTCAGGTATCGCGCTGGGACCCGGTGTTCTTGCCAGTTGATATTGACGTCAGATCAAGTTAATCTTAACTTGATGTCACCGTGGATGATTACCCTGCGAAACAGCTGGTAATGCGCCTTCCTCGCGATATTTGGGCAGTAGGTTCCAGACAATCTCTTCTCAACTTTGTGTTTGAAGAAGGCTGCCCTAATTTTGAGACGGAAGTTAAGAGGATATGCCGGGTAGACAAAGAGGATCAAGGCAATTATGACGCACAAGCCAGACGTAGCTCTACTAATAATAGAGAATTCAATAGAAATAATAGACAACTGATCTATGACTTTTCTGGTGAGCACAATCGGCTCTTTTTGAATCAGTAAATCATTGTCATAGTGATCTGTACATTGCTTTATGGCCTTTTCCGCATTTCTAAAGGAGAAATCCGCGTAGTCACTCTGAATCAGACAATATTTCCCTTTAATACCACTCGCCCACTGGGTTTTAATAACCCCTAAGTACGTTTGTGGTGTGGTGTCAGCTCCAGCTTGACTTTATCTCCAGCTTATCCGGACACTGTAGTTCCAATTTAGTATAGTGCGTGAGGGATTTATTACAAAGAGCAAGTGATGAAAGTTCCCATTCATTTAAAATCTTACATAAAAAAGATATGCATCTCCGTGATAAACCATTTACGGTAATAAAAAATATTAAAAAAAGTATTGACGGAAGCATACATTTAACTGGTTAGAGAACGGGAACATTGTAGAGTCCTTTTGCCCATTCAGTCACTTTCAGCGGACTTGCAGTTACCGTTTTTCTAAAGCTAGCAATTATTATATTCTAAAATTTATGAAAAGCGTACCTCCTTAGGAAGCTCTGGGGCCTTAAATTTTTTCTCATCATCGTCCAAAAGGACGACTTCATCGTCGCCCTCATTCTTGAAAGAAGGGCTAGCGCCAATTTCTTGGACATCTTCCTCGATGTCTTTCTCCTCAGCGGGGCGCTTGGCATCCTGGAAAATTATGTTTAAAAAATGAAAATATCGATGATACTTGCTCCTCTCCGGCGTTGCTGCCCTTTCTCTTCAAAGTTTCCTTGACTATAGTCTCAGTTTGCTGGAAATAATAATAGTTTAGAAAGATTCACGGCAGTATTTACCTCGTTTTTCCCACCGGGAACAGTGGTCAAGGATTCGTCTCCCAAGTCGTCGTTTTCGACCTTGTCCAACTTCTGCTAAAACTCATTTAAATAGGAAGGAAGCTGCTTACTTCCTCGTCGGCCGAAGCCAGAGCTTTTGTGCTCTCATCAGAGCCGCAGACTTCAGTCTCCTCGGCCTCCTTCTGGAGCACCGGGGGAGATCCAACAGGTGACTCAGCCTATATCGCGAGTAATATAAAAGAAATTTTAACCTTTTTTGCCTCCTCGGCATCAGGAGTATGGGGGCCGCTTCCAGCTTCGGCGGTTTTTTCGGCTACGAGCTCTGGATTCTTTTCCTCAGTCTAAAACTAATTTTAAAAAAAACTAAGAAAATCTTTACCTCCGCGGTGATGTTATTATCAGTAGCAGCCTCCATTCTATTTAATAACTTGATGGCTTCCTGGAAATTCAAAATGAAATAGGAAAAAAAGAGGAAGATGAGAAATTGAGACAACTTTTGTTACGCGGCGCTGCACGTTCAGCTGGAAGGAAGGGAACAAACAAGCATCATTAATCTACTCTATAGAGAGGAGCAAATGGCGGTAGCGTCATGCCGCCAAGTATAATCTGTACTTCTTTGACGCGAAGAGCGAGATATTCTGGGATTTAGTACTCAAAGCCAGATTATAACTATCCGTAACGGAGATCAATGAGACCTCGAAAAGTAAAAGAAAGTTCTCGTAGGCGATGATGGCAATCCCTGAGGAGAAAAAAAAAGAAGAAAAAGAGACATGAGATGCCAGTGGAAGTTATACGCGTTTTGAATAGATTAGTGACCCGCGGTGGCAAATAATTAGAAGGGCGCTGCAACACCTCGGCTACTTTATGATTGGATTGCACTTTTGGTTTAAAAAATCTCGATGCTTTCAATTATTAAAGGGATAGAAGAGACTTCCAGGCTTTATAAGACAGAAAAATAGGGAGAAATGCCCGGCAACAAGTGTTTTCAACTAAACGGAAATACCTTAGGCTTGTTTTTTCCTAAGCGCCAGTGCGTGGGAAACATTGAAATAGAACAAGAGGAGTACAATGGTGGGAAGATGTGAAAAAGATTCAGCCAGGGGTTGCCGAGGAGCCCGGCGGCCTGTCTCGCATTGATTCGGTGCATGCACTGGCTTTGATAATCTCTTAGCCGGCTGGCATAGTGATTAGCCCGAGAAGAGCCGCCTCGCACCTGGCGGGAGAGATAATACGCGGAGAGGATATTGCATTCAGGCACACCGCCAGGGAAAGATCTCATGTTCGCTTATGTAAAAGGATACAAAAAGTCTAAAAATTCTAGACAAAAAATAATTATGAGAAGGAAGCAGCTGGAAATTTCCGGCTGGTTGAGCAACAATGGCAGTAAATAAAATCTGAGGGCAACTTTTAGGAGCCTAAGGGAATATCCGCTGAGGTAGACCAATTAGAGGAATAAACGTGGTCAATTAGACAAAGGAACCATTTTGGTTAATATCATTAGCAGCAATTCTGCCTTTGCAAGGGTAAGGGAGTAATTTTTGGAGGAAGATAGGAGATGCTGCCTATTTCTTGTCAACACAATGTTTACTGTTTATGGATCACAAAGTTTGATGGATGGATCCGATCGCGATTTGACTCTTAGCCTAACTTGACGGTTTAAACTGTTGCGTGGAGGCGGGAATTATTACCCCAAAGACAGAAATCAGGAAGAAAAAAGGAGACTATTTGTAGTAAACACGATGTACAAGGGCAAAGCCAGAGTTGAGGGCTTCGTCTGGAATTTCTACGGGTCACAAGATTTAATTGATGGATCTGAATGGATCTTCTCCGAATTGGAGGATTTGAAGGAACTTCTGCTTGCAACTACAAGGGCATCTTTCAAAACACCACATCTTCTTACTTCCAGTGAACTACGTAAAATGGTCTGATAAACTAATGGAACACTAACTAAGCTGCAGATAAATTATCAGGAACTCAGACTTAATTATGCCCAATCTATGAATTTATGTCAGGTGTTCATTAATAACAAAGAAACGTTCATTTTTCATCCAGCATGGATCACTTATCTCTCTACGTTTTGGTTATGAAATTATTCGGTATTGTTACAATTGTAACAGGTTCGATGGTGCTTTATCTTGTCATTTACCATTCGGGAAAGATTGGAAAAGAATACAAATATGGGCTAGTTATTCATCATAGCTTGTAAGCTCTGGTATAACTTCAATAATGACTTTGCAGGATGTTCCTTTCCCAGATATCATGGAATTTGGTGTATATTCCAATTGCCGTACCTCCTTATATTGCAGTTTATCCCGGTGGATTTTTAAGAGATATCATTCCTAGCATTATCTTGCTTATATTTCAAATGTCCGTATGCATGGGTAAGCGGCACAGCAGAATGTGAAAGTCTATAATTTTAGTCAGCGTTACATCCTTGAGTCCTTTGTTTCACTTACGCTTATTGGCAGTTCTCCCTCATGATCATCTTCTTGGACGTCCTTATGTTAAATATCCTCTATTTGGATATTATTTCATTCCTCCAGTTATAATGAATCCTATTATTGTACCCTTCGCCTGTTGGGATCAAAATGATATAAAATCGGCATTATTTGAGGTAAAGATTTCCTACGATGTTAATTGTCTGGTTCAGACGGATAAAGTCTTCGATGAACTTCTTTTCGACAATCATACGGTTGCATTATCAGCAACATCAATACCGTCGATTATATGGACATGTGTAGCTGTTTGTGGTTCAGGCACATACGTCTGGGGCAGTATTGTATTTATCACGATGACTTTTGGAATTTTGAGCAATAGCAACACAAATTTATCCGAACGAACAAGACAGCTGCAGCGAAAATTAATGAAACGTTTAATTATTCAAGTAATTTTGAAAACAGTCATATTTCAAAAGTTTACAGACCATGTTCTACCATGGTTTCTTCCTGGGACTGTCTACTGTCGGATCTGCATGCGCTTTATTTGGTTTTGATAGTCCCTTTGTCTTCATTACAGTGTTTTGGGCGTATTCGATAGCATTCATATTCGGTTCTGTTTTGTTGATTTTGACAAATGATGGCTACAAAAGAGGAGTGTGCAACGTGTTTTGTAATTTTAGTGGAAAGAGAAAAACAAAGGAAAGTGTTTTAGTTGTCACGACACGGTAGCTTATTATTCCCATTTGTCTTTTTGATCGAACTGTCCTAATAAATTTTCTATGTTCTTTCTGTTCACCTCAAACGCGTGCATAGAATGCAAAAAAAGGTATTGGTTGTCGGTTGCAGCTATGACCAAGAAAGTTATGATTAGTTGAAGTTTAGTTGATCTAGCTATGATCGTGCAGCAGGTGCTAAAATAATTTCTGAATAGTAAAAACTTCTCATTATATTTCAGTTATGACTAGGGCTGTTACAAAATGTTTCTGTCGGCTTTTAGATACCTAATTAGGTGAAGGCCATAATAGGTGGAAAAAATAGGTGGCGTTTCGCCCGGAATTCCGCATTGGTCGATTTTGCCATTCCGATTTTCGACCGGGAATTCTGCTAATCTCGAACGTTCTACTTCGCATTCCTTACACATTTTCCGTGTTTCCCAACACTGATTCTGACACAAGACGTTTCAGCAAACGTCCGATCTGTGAACCTTAAGCGCAGTGTTATCTCGAAACAGGTGGTAGTTAATAAGAAGTCTTCCCGTTAGTTCACGCTACGACTATGGAGGCTCAATACCTCGCGATTTATGTGCTTGTAATGAAAATAACCGGGCTTGGTATAATCTTAGCCGGTTTCATAACCCTTTACTTGATAAATTATCATTCGGGTAATATTGGAAAAGAGTATAAAATTGCTTTATTTACGCATCACGGCTTGTAAGTCTCGTTTAAACTTTCACAGACTAATTTCAGAATGTTTGTTGCCAAATTATTCTGGAACTTGTTGAGCATTCCAGTTCTTATACCTCCTTATGCTGCCGGTTATCCAGGCGGATATTTAGCAGAGATTGTTCCCAGTATTGTACTGTGTATATTTCAACTGTCTATATCTCTGGGTAAGGCATGGCGCATTACTGAAGTGACAAAATATTCTCATTTTTAAAAATACTTTAAAAATTTGCTCGAGGGCGAGCAGGTGATGATAATCTTCGCTCTTAATAATAATAAGAAAATAAGCCAGGAAATCAAAAATTAAAGATTGTTCGTATTTTTTGGCCAGCCTGTACAAAAAAACCGTAAAAACTCCATTAGAACCCGACCCCCTATTATAATCCCATGGGTATCTCATGAGGGTATCTGAACATTATAACCCCCATAGGGTTCTCTTAGGATTTTTACAGTATTGTGGTTTCAGTTGGCATTACTTCATTGGTCGTCCTTTTTTACTTACGGCTATTAGCAGTCCTTCCCTTTGGCCACTACCTAGGTCGATCTACTATTAAATACTCATTTTTTGGGTACTGCTTCCTTACACCAATACTAATGAACCCGGTCATTATTCCGTTTGCTTATCAGGATCAAGAAAATATAAAAACAGCTTTATTTGAGGTAGCTAGAAAATTATACTAATTTAACTTTATTAAGAAATATAAAATTCCTAATGAAAAACTATTCGATCGAGAAACTGTTGCCTTTTCTTTGACTTCAATGCCAGCAATTATTTGGATTTGTGTTGCCATTTTTGGTTCGAGCACGTTCTTCTTAATCACAATTACATTTACCAAAATGACACACAATGCTTTGGATAATATTAAAGCAAACCTCTCCCAAAGGACAAGAATTATGCAAAGAAAACTAATGAAAAATTTAATTTTACAGGTAAAGACTTTGTAGATTTATTAACCTTTCAGGCGACTTTGTACAATTCTTTTTATGTTGTAATGTCTGGTTTTGGTTCAATATGTGTATATACCAGTTATGATGGTCCGGTTGTATTCTATCTTATTTGTTGGATATATTCGCTAGCCTTCATTTTATGTTCTATTTTATTAATTGCGGCAAATGAGGGTTATAAAAGGGCGCTCTTCGACATGATTTCTGCAGTTAGCAGCAAAGGAAAAGTTGGTGAAAGCATCGCTGTTGTCAGTACAAGGCGGCAGTCAACTCGCGGTTGGTGATCGACCAGTATCTCTTGCGTACATTGCCCATAAATTATGTCCGAATACCCGAATAAACATGATAAAACCGATATGCATATGGTATTACGAAAGTCTGTGTCCATGGGTGAGCTCGCCACCGCACCAGAAATAAGTCGAAATTTAGCCAGTATCACATTTCTAAGTCCTCTATTTCATCTCCAACCGTTAGTCGTTCTCATAACCAATCACTACTTAGCTGTATTTACTTCATTCCTTCAATATTAATTAACCCTCTCATTATAACATTTTCCAGCTGGGACTAAGAAAATATTAAAGAAGTTCTTTTAACGGTAAACAGTCCCAGATATTTATTGGGATTCAACTTTAAACGATTAGTCTAGGCGTACGAAATCTGCAATGAACGATTGTTCTACGACCATACTGTAGCCGTATCTTTGACATCAATCCCAATAATTATCTGGGCATGCATTCCCGCCTTTCGCTCCAGTACCATTGTCAGTGTAATCTTCATCAAAATGACGTTTCGCGCCCTGGATAATATGAAGACAATCTTATCGCAAAGGACGAAACTTATACAAAGGAAATTAATAAGAAGTCTGATTCCTCAGGCACATTTTGTTCTTATCGACATGAGAGTAAATTCCAGGCAATGTTCTACAATTTGTTCTTCCTAATTCAAACACCTATATGCACCTGGTTTGGGTATTCTAGCACACTGACGATTATTGCCATCTTCTGGATATATTTAATTGCATATATAATTGGCTTTATTTTGTTGATTCTGACAAATGATTGTTATAGGAGAGCTGTATTCAGTGTATTTGGCATGTTTTCCAGTAAATGGAAAATAGTCGACAATGTCTTTGTCGTTAGGACGCTCTTTTAACTTCACGGCCCTTGCGTTTATCTAAAATATTGTATATTTTTCAATTAATCATTGTGATTGCCAAATAAATATGCCCTGAGTATCTTGTATCTCACATCATAATCCGTATGGAACACAGCAGCTGAACAACAGATAAATTATCAGGAACTCTGACTTAATTATGCCCAATATGTGAAACAATGACAGGTGGTAATTAATCACAAAGAAACGTTCATTTTTTTATCCAGCATGGATCACTTATTTGACTACGTTTTAGTTATGAAATCATTCGGCATTTTTACAATTGTAGCCGGTTCGATTGTGCTGTATTTTATCATTTACCACCCGGGAAGGATTAGGAAGGAATAGAAATATGGGCTAGTTATTCATCATAGCTTGTAAGCTATGATAAAATTTCAACCAGGACATTGGTTGGAGCGTTCCTTTCCTAGATATACCGGAATTTGATGTATATTCCAATTATCGTTCCTCCTTATATTCATTTTATCTTGAAAGATCATTACTTCACGAAAGTTTCAGATATACTACAACCAATAATTTGAGTACCTCGATATTAAAAAACCCCACTTCTTCTGTTCCTGATATTGTCATGGGTAAATGAACGAGGATTTTCTACTTGATCTTGATCGGGCTGCAAAAAAAACCTACAACAGGTGGTAATTAATACAACAGTGTGCCATAATTTTTCTCTATATGATTGATGGCGGTCGATCTCCTTACTACCTATGCCTTAATTATGAAAATCATCGGGTTTTGTACAGTTCTTCTAGCTCCCATCTCCACTTACCTCATCGTTTGCCATTCGGGGAAAATAGGAAAAGAATATAAATATGCTCTAGTTATTCACCACAGTTTGTAAGTATTTTCATGTTATAAAAGAGCAGTATTCAGAATGTTTGCTGCCAATGTATCTCTGAATTTATGCTACACGCCAGTTCTCGTTTTGCCTTATGTTGCTGTCTATCCTGGAGGATATTTAAAGGAGATTGTTCCTGGTGTTGCTCTTCTAACCATGCAATTGTCTATATCTATGGGTAAGTTTTTGAAAGTGTTTAAATGAAATGGTTATAGTTGCCACCACCTCGTTGGGTCCTCTTTTTCATTTACGAGCATTGGCTGTTCTTCCTCCAAATCATTACCTTGGCCGTCCTTATATATTATACCCCCTCTTTGGCTATTATTTTATTACACCAATAATTATGAACCCTATTCTGGTACCGCTTGTCTGTTGGGGCCAGGAAAATATTAAGAGAGTTGTATTCGAGGTAACCAGACATTCCGCTACACAATTACTCTGTACAGAATTTAAAAATATACAATGAAATGCTTTTTGATGAGCTAACAATCGTCGTGCCTATGTTCGGACCATGGATAATTATTTGGATTGGCCTTATGGCCTTCGGATCAAGTACTTACATCTTTGCCAGCATTGTATTTATCATCATGACATATAATTCTCTAAACAATATGAAAACGAACTTCTCTCAAAGAACAAGGACTATGCAAAGAAAATTAACAAGAAGCCTAATTATTCAGGTAGCTGATATTCAAATTCATTCATTCTAATAATTATAGGCAATGTTCTATAATTTTTTCTTCATAGGAATATCCAGTTTTGGTATAATTTGTGGCTTCACTGGTAATGTAACAACTATTGCGTATATTGTCGTCTTCTGGTCGTATTCGCTTGCATTCTTACTGGGTTCTGTTTTATTAATCATGTTAAATGAGAGCTACAAACGAGCTCTTTTTGATATATGTTGCAGTTTTGTTGGTAAAAGAAAAGTCGGTGAATCTACTTTTATTGTTGTTACGGCACGCTAGAAAAATCTGATAGCAGCAAGCCAGTACTTTTTTCGTTTTCCATTTGACCACGATGCTTCAATAAATATCCCTATTAAATCTCTACTACACGATTTTATTGATAGTTCGCTGAAATTGGGTGATAACGGCTTCTAGTTCAACAGGCGGATGCGAAAAGCAGGTGCAGCTTCCTGAGGAAACGGGTTTAGCACAGCGAAATTTTCGAAGTTTTCAAATTTACCAAAGCAATTCTTTCCTCGGTAATAAATATCACCTCGGGCTCGTCGTCTTATTCAAGAGAAGGGCAAGGAGGATAGATGATTAGATGATATCGATGGATACAGGAGAGACTCGATAGCACGAAGAGAATGTTGAAAACGCATACAAAACTGACCGCTGTCCCTTTTCCCTTTCTAGTTAGAATAACATCTGGACGCCAGCGGTACCTCTCGTGTTTCGACCATTTTTTCGTATTTTTAGGCTTATTTTACTTGGAAATTGAATATTTATCTTAGAAGCATTGAGATAAATAACGTCCCGATCCCTATTTTTCATATTATTCTTTTTTTACGCACAATGCGGTCAATTGATTGCCATAGATCATCCTAGATTGTCTCTGTTTGCCTTTCTTCTTCTTTTTCCCTTGTAAATTTACGCGTTTCTTCTCGCGGGTTTTAGTTTGTTTTCGACAATTTTCATAAATGGCATGGTAAAAATCGGTTTAACAAAAATTTATTGTTTGCTCTTCTACAATATTGTAATTCAATGGAAAAATGAATGGACAAAGGCCTAGTGGGAGATCAAGCCGTATCTTACATCTTTTATTAGTATAAGTTGCGTTGATCTACCTGAGGATTTGTCGAGATGGCAGTAGAAACATAGCAAGAAAACTGTGGGTGACGTGAAGAAAGAAATGAGCCAGTGGACGTCCGTCGTAAACATCGGAAAAAGGGATTTTCCCGAAAGTGTAGAAATCTTGTTTTACCTGGTGATTGCCGGCTGATTTAGAAAAATCATAATAGTCCGGATTCATGAAATGGAAACAAAGCAAAGGCAGGTTGACGAATTCCGTCGGGTTTGTGGTCATATCCTACTGGTCAAAAACACAGTGCAGCACAGCCCCACACCTGACCGATTATGGTCGTCTGGGTTAGAGGCGGATGGATCAAGAAGGAAGGGGAGTTGGCCAATCCCGTCGGGCATTAGAGGTGAATAACCAGTCAATTTTTAGGTGATCCGGGCTCAAAAACCTGACGAAATGAGGCCATTCGGGTTGGGAATATGGGCATTGGAGGACCTGGAGATTGCCAGCTGATTTTTCTAGCAATAGGAATGCAGTATCGCAAAGTTGACCAAATCTGTCGGGTTTTGGGGCTTGCCAAACTGGCCAAAAAGCAGTATGGCTCAGCCCGCAACTTGACCGATTGTGGTCATTTTGTGGTGGGTGCAAACTCATCAAGCGTCTTCGACACTGAGACGGTCGCCATGCCTACATCATCCGCAGCAGTGTTCGTGTGGTTAGGCATCACGGCTTTTGGAATGTCCAGCTTCATTTTTATCACCGTATTATTTTCCGCTTGGATTTTGATTACGTAGAAGAAAATGAGGACAAACATGTCGGAAGATACCAGGCGGATCCAAAGGAAGTTGACAGTAACTTTGATTATCCAGGTGAAGCAGATCCGATGTATACACTCGGACCACTCAGACTGTCTTTTACAATTTTTGTTTTATTGCCATGTCAGCCGCCCTTCTAACTGGAGTTTTCTCTGGTTATGGTGATACATTCCTTTTTATGATTGGTTTCTGGACATATTCTGTATCCTTCATTTTCGGTTCTATTTTCCTGATAGTAACCAATGAGAGCTACAATCGGACAGTATTCAGATGTTTCCCGAAGACGTCGCAAGCATCCAGCATTCATGTCATCCTGTAATATTGCGCCGATCAATGAAACCTTCGCATAAATAAATGTTTATTAATTCACTAGTTTGTTTTAAAAATAGGGGAGGGATTATACTTGGGCACGAGTCGAGTCAATTCGAGTCAACTCGACTCGAAATGACTCGAAATCCTGACTCGACTCGACTCGAACTCGAAAGTTCGATTTTCTGACTCGACTCGACTCGACTCGAAGTTTCCAAAATTCGACTCGACTCGACTCGACTCGAACTCGACTTTAGATTTCGAGTCGATTTCGAGTCGACGCTGACTCGACTCGACTCGAACTCGTTTTTTTCCGAGCCAGATTAAAACACGCGCGCGTTAGGCGGCATTGGCGCATTCTTTTGAATTTTCCCCTCTAAATGTGGCCTAAATTTCCTTTGTTTTCTTTTTTCATTGTTCGAGTTGCTATTTTGATTGGTTTTTTAATATGTGTTCACTTGCTTTTATTTTTCATATATGTATTTTCATATATTTATATATTTCAGATACCTACTGGAGACTGGCTACAAATGCATTCAAAAACTGTTCCTAGAAAGAAGAAATTTGCTATAGAAGTAAGTAGCTATGCTATTGTAACTATCATTTTTTAGGAAGAGATAGAGAGATATAAGGCACTGCTTAATACAACGAGACCAGATTTGTCTTCTAACCCTGCTGACTGGTGGTCCATTTATAAAAAGGATCTGCCTCAACTCGCCAAACGTTTCTGGAGATGTGCAGTAGTTCCTTCAAGTTCGGTCGATTCAGAAAGATTATTCAGGTACGGCACACATGTTAAATACATCTAACCTAAACTTTAGCGCTTGTGGTATACTGTATGGAAATAAGCGAAGAAGGCGGTTAAGTGGTAAAATGTCCCGAGCTGTACTTCTAGTTTACGGCTACCACAAGTACAAATCAAGCACTGCTAAAAAAGAAATTACTGACCATTTTGCTGTAGCTCCGTCAGATGAAATTCAAGAGGATTCCGAGGATTCATGCCCTGAGGATATATTTGAAAGTGATGAAGAATCCATCAATTTGAGTGGTTCTGATGTCGAATAATTTTGTTATTATATTATTATCCTACTGTTTTTGTTTTCGTTTACTCCCTTGGCTTTTAAATAATAAAATTTTGGCCAAACCTCATGCATACCCGCAAAAATTGAAAAATTCTGATCACCTGACTCGACTCGACTCGTTTTCGGTCGACTCGACTCGAACTCGATTTCCGAATTTTCGACTCGACTCGAACTCGAAAGTTCGATTTTCTGACTCGACTCGACTCGACTCGAAATTTTCAAAATTCGACTCGACTCGAACTCGATTTTTTCGACTCGTGCCCAAGTATAGGAGGGATTGCAGCAAATTACCCCGCCATCAGACTCATTTATATTTGGCGATTTGTAATCCCCAATGAATTATAGACAACTCCTGTTTTGAATATGACGGCGAGACAGAAATTGGTTAAATTTATCTTATTTACACACCTGCAGAGTTCATGGATTTTTTATGTGCATTCAATATAAGTTCGAAGTTCGACCTTGCGTCGGAGTACACCATCGAATTCGATCAAAACACAGGAAAGCGTCATCACATCCGTTTGCACAGAAGTACAATTAAAATTTGAGTACAGTTAGTACAATTAGAGGTGGTGCTATCATTTTGTGGAGCACTGTATTTGATCAAGGAGTCTTATCGTAAGCCATGATTACCGTGTCTGTTTGCCCATTTGAACCATCGTATGTTCTCGTTTATATCCAGTGATAAAACTAATATTGCTGTTCTGAAAAGAATATTTGACCGCCATATATTGGAAATACCATGTTTATTACTAAATAAAAGCGGCAGATACGGCAGCTGTCGTAGCGCGGTCTCTGAACTCCTGCTACAGATATAAGAAATTTCAACTCACTCCACCGCAGGTGCTGTGCAAAGATATCTCCTTTATTTCTGTGTCAGATTCACAACACAGGCTGACAAAAAATGTCTGAGTCTTTAATCATGTGGAATGAAACTTCCACTTTGGAAGAAACTCCTCTAATAGCCGCCTATGTCCCAATTATGAAAATGCTTGGATTGTTTGTGGTCATAATAGGTCCCATTGTCCTTTACCTAATTTACCGTCATTCTGGTAAAATAGATAAACAATACAAATGGGCTTTGCTTGTCCACCAATTATTGTAAGTTCTTCGGGTCACCTTCTTCAGTTTCCTTAGATCGTGGATGTCTTATCTTGTTCTCAATGTTGCTTTTATTCCAATGACATTGCCTCCTTATTCGCTTATTTACGCTGAAGGTTTTTTAAAGGATATCTGTCCAGAAATTGTGTTAACCATTGTGCAACAATCTACCTTTACCGGTAAGCTGACACATGGATAATTCTTATATTTAAGTGGGAATAACATCCCGAGGACTGCTGTTTCACCTTCGAGCTTTGGCTGTCCTTCCATCGAATCATTTCCTAGGTCGTCCATATGTGTTCTACCCTATGGTTGGCTACTATTTCATCCCTGCTATAGTAATGAGCCCCATTGCTATGCCTTTCGCCTTGGGAGATCAGCAGGAAATTAAGGAGGATTGGTTTGAAGTAGCGTTACCCTATGAGGTTATCTAATCCGGAATTATAGACATTTCAAATATTTCGTGAAGAGTTTTTCGATCCTCATAAACTCGCTCTGCCTAAAAACTCAGCAGTGTATGATCTTTGGATGTATGCTACAATCCTCTGCGTTGGTTCTTTTATAATAATTACCGTAGCCTTTGCTACATTGACATTGAATGCATTAAATAACCTGAAAATAAATATGTCTCAAAAGACTAGAAATATGCATCGAAAACTGACGATTAGTTTGATTATCCAGGTAATAATTCATTTTTAATGAATATATCCTATTTAGACAGCTTGTTATAATATAATTTTTATCGTAATGTCAGTGATGGGCCTTACATTCTCGGTTATTGGGCTGGATAATGGGAGAGGTTTTTGCTTTTTTCGCAAATGACCAAATAACTTTTAGAAGTCTTCGTTTTAATAATTCTAACCTACTCGACATCATTTCTCTTGGGATCAGTTCTGCTGATCTTTACCAACGATAGCTATCGGCGTGCGACATTCAAGAGTTGGTACTATGTTACAGGGAAATCTTTTGGTGATACAAGCAGCGTCTTTACTACAACAAAACATCGAAAATCCCTTTCGAACCAGCATCCCCTTTTCCTGCGGGTGAAGAAATAGATCATTTACTTGAATATATGTAATCCCATTTGTTTTTGCGTGTTTATTGTGATCATGTTAAATGTACAAATGAAATAATACTGACCATAGCGGGTGAATTACATTAGCAATTTTATGGGGGGCTATGTAGAAATTTAGCGAACGTGCAATATCATCCTCACCAATGTCACCCACAGCTGATATGCCCCTTCAACATCATTTTTTTCCAGGTTTTTTTTCTATCATAGGAATGTTTAGGCTTAGTAGTGCTCACGCCAGTCGTTTAAATCGACTTTAAAAGTACATTTGGTGAGATACACCGCGATGAAAGTTGACTATTTTGAGTGGCATTTCCTTGACTCGCTCTCTAAAAATTTTTTCTCTCATTTTTTTTCTGTCAAAATGTGGGCTTAGGCTTAGCAGACTTTATTTTACTATTTCCGAAAGTTTCAGAGCTTCAGCGCTGCAGCACGCAAAAATGGTGGGAGACATTGCACGTTGCCCCGGAATTTGGAGATTTGCTATCACCGGGAGTTCATGCGCTTGGAGTGTTTTGGTTTCTGTGGCGAGACAGACATTAGTAGAAAATGACATTTTCTTGAGCGCAAGTGTAAAATGACTTTTAATAAATGATGAGCTGTGATAAGGCAATTTCTGATCTTCATTAGACATAATTCCCACTCATTCATTCCAGGTGTATTAGTTAGGCCACCCATTAATTTGTCGCGATGCCAAATCGTGCGATCCCCGTTACCAATTCCTAAAACACAATTTCACCATGGAAAACATTACCTACATTATGGAAGAGGACGGCGTAGTTGCTTTTTATGGCCCTGCTACAAGAATTCTTGGCGTCTTAATTGTCATCATAGGTCTTTTTGTCCTTTTACTGATGTGTACTAATTGTTATCATAGGCCTTATTGTACTTTTACTGATTTGGCGTCATTCCGGTAAAATAGGGAAACAGTACCAAAGCGCTTTGTTTGTGCACCAATTCCTGTAAGTAAAGCAAATAACGGGTTAAATCCATTCAGATCATGGTTCTCGTACGTGATGCTCAATGTTATCTTTATCCCAATGACAATGCCACCTTATGCAGCCATATATTCAGAAGGTTTCTTGGCAGATATTTGCCCGGGAATTGTGCTTATGGTTCTACAACTGTCCAGTTTTATCGGTACCGCACACACCTTATCAAATACCGTGTTCATTTCAGTGGGAATAACTTCACGAGCTCTTTTATTTCATCTCCGCACTATGGCTGTCCTTCCATCAAACCATTTTCTTGGTAGATCTTACTTTTTCTACCCAATGGTCGCGTACTATTTTCTTCCATCGATATTCGTCAGCCTTATACTTTACCCCGTTGCTTGCTATGATCAGGATAAAATCAAAAAGAAATGGGTTGACGTGAGAAAGTTCGCTCTGCTCATCCAAAGCGTTTTTCCAGCTCTTTATTACAGACGGGATGTGGTACAACATGGAGCAATCTCTTAAAGATCGATATTACGATACCAAAATAGTCGCTCTTCCTTTGAATTCAAAAATTCTGGATGCATGGGCGTTAAGCACTGCTACCAGCGTCGCATCCGTCCTTGTAATTACCGTGATTTTCGCTACGTGGACTCTAAAGGCACTGAATAACTTGAAAATACAAATGTCCCAAAAAACGAGGCCCATGCACAAAAAGTTGACAATCAGCTTAATTGTCCAGGTTTTGTATCCTCTTTCATTTTAACGGAACGAAAATTCAGACAGCATTCTACAATATCTTCTTCGTCGCGCTAGGCTTACTGGCGATTGCTCTAAGTTTTATTTTTTATAATGTCGGCCGAAATAAAGGAAGAGGTATTTATTTTCTTTTTGGATATTGAAAAGGGTTCCAGGAGTATTCGCTACAATTGTTCTGGTTAACTCGACTTCCTTCCTTTTAGGATCAGTTCTTTTGGTCGTGACCAATGACAGCTACAGGCGTGCATTCGGAAGCTGGTTTTATGTTCTTGGAAGATCATCTATCCACGAAAGCAATGTCTTTGTCACCCCAAAAAATCGGAAATCTCTCTCAAAGCAGCATCCGTCTTTTCAATAGCTAAATTCTTAGAGACGGTACAACCCCATGGGTTTTTAGGTGTTTTTTGTGATCATGTTGATTGTGCTAATAAATTTATACTAAATTTTTCTAGTGCATAGTAGTTCGCCACTACACTTACAGGTTGCTTTTAAACATTTGGGATAAATAAAAATCACGGTTGCTTTCCCCGAGATTCCAAAAATACATCTGCTGATCTCTGTTAGTTTAGAAGGTTATTCGAAATAACAGGAGGCAGATCTTTAACCTCGTACGGCATAAAAAATTTCCGTTAGTAGTTCATAAAACACAATTATTAACTGTTAAAAACATAACCATGACGAATATTAAGCACTTTATGGCGAAGATGCGTTGTCTTATACTACAGCTACAGTCAGGCATTCAAAAGCTGGCCTTATGCTTTGGGAAAAGTATCTATCCTAGAGCCGTGTCTTTGCAACCACAGGATATCGGAAATCCGTGCCAGCCCAGCAGCCCGGTCTTTTCCAACAGATACAGAAATAAAGACCGGTCTCTAAGTTTACAGTACATCGGCGTTTTGCGGAAATCTTAACAGTGTAAATAAATTAGCAACGCGCTGGATTGAAGTATCTTTCATCAAGCCCATTAGATGTTTGTTCCTCTTATGATGCAATGGGAAAAGTACATCTGCTCAGATATTCATAATCACCGTTTTCTAATTGCAGTGTGTTTTACACTTGGTGCTGAAATCAGCCGGATGTTTCTATTCAAACATTGTAACAGGTTTTTTATGTGCACATTATTTTCATTAAACGAATTCATAGTTCGACGGGGGTTTGCACACACTGGAGACAGGATTTTATTTTTGTATACGCTGAAAAAGAGGTGGCTGCTGTGAAGGGATGGATTTTCGATGTTTTGAGGTGATAAAGATGCTGCTGTCGTGGATAGATGATCTTCCCAAAGCATAAGACCAGCTTCTGAATGCGTTTCTGTAGTTGTCATTCGTCACGATCAGGAGAACTGATCCCAAAAGGAAGGAAGTCGAGTAAACCAGAACAATTGTGGCGAATATTCCTGGAACCTTTACCATTTACCAAGAAGAAAAAGATACCTCTTCCTTTATTTGCAGTACCACTATAAAAAAGAAAAGTTATAGCCATTGCCAGTAAGCCTAACGCGACGAAGAAGATATTGTAGAATGCTGTCTGAATTTTCATTTAATAGAAATGAAAGAGGATACAAAACCTGGACAATTAAGCTGATTGTCAACTTTTTGTGCATGGCCCTCGTTTTTTGAGACATTTGTATTTTCAAGTTATTCAGTGACTTTAGAGTCCATGTAGCGAAGATCACGGTAATTACAAGGACGGATGCAATGTTGACAGCAGTGCTTAACGCCCATACATCCAGAACTTTTGAATTCAAAGGAAGAGAGACTATTTTGGTGTCGTAATACCGATCTTTAAGAGATTGCTCCATTTTATACCATAGTCCGTCTGTAATAAAGAACTGAAAGAAGCATTGGATGAGCAGAGCGTATGTTCTCACGTCAACCCATTTCTTTTTGATTTTATCCTGATCATAGCAAGCAATGGGGAAAAGTATAAGGCTGACGAATATCGATGGAAGAAAATAGTACGCAACCATTGGGTAGAAAAAGTAAGATCTACCAAGAAAATGGTTTGATGGAAGGACAGCCATAGTGCGGAGATGAAATAAAAGAGCTCGTGAAGTTATTCCCACTGAAATGAACACGGTATTTGATAAGGTGTGCGCGGTACCGATAAAACTAGATAGTTGTAAAACCGCAAGGACAATTCCCGGACAAATATCTGCCAAGAAACCTTCTGAATATATGACTGTATAAGGTGGCATATTCATTGGGATAAAGATAACATTGAGCATCACGTACGAGAACCATGATCTAGAGAATTTAGACCCGCTATTTTGCTTTACTTACAGAAATTGGTGCACAAACAAAGCGCTTCGGTATTGTTTCCCTATTTTATCAGAATGACGCCAGATCAGAAAAAGTACGATAAGGCCTATGATAACAATTAGTACACCGAGTATTCTTGTAGCAGGGCCATAAAAAGCAACTACGCCGCCCTCTTCCAGAGTAATGCTTTCCATGATGAAATTGTGTTTTAGAAGCTTGTAACGAGGACCGCCTGATTTGACATCGCGACAAATAAATGGGAGGCCTAACCAATACACCTGGTGTGTGTTGGAATTTTTTATGTCCTACGAGGTTGAAAATCTGTCTATGTCTAAGCAGCTGATGTGCAGCAGATTTTTATCTCCTACGATGTTAAGCGAGACTGCGAAAATAACCGTGAAAGTCGTAATTAATAATCCTAGATATACAAAAGCAGCCTGTAAGAGCCATAGTGTAGAACCGTGCACTAGAACTATTATTTAAAAAATCCTGGTGAACCCATATGTGCAAAAGAGATTTTCCATTAATTTTCGTCTCATCGCAGAAAGCAAAACACTCGGCTTCCATCAGCTACCTGCAATCAAACATCTCTAACCAGATTTCCACAAACCTCCCATAAACTCCCTCTTTACGTTGGCAGAAATTCAAAAAATCGGGCCGAGACGGGGATCGATCCCGGGACCTCTCGCACCCTAAGCGAGAATCATACCACTAGACCACTCGGCCATATCTTGAAACGCTATCCCATTTAAAGAAGAAGCTGGACTGTTTAATCGGAAAAAACTTGTTAATTTCGATTCAGGGATAGTCGCCTGCCTTTGAGATTAAATCCATCATTAAATCTATCCATCGCGTTCGTGGTGTAATGGTCAGCATGGATGCCTTCCAAGCATTCGACGGGGGTTCGATTCCCCCCCGAACGCAAAAATATATTTTTGTTTTTCCGCGATATGAAAATTTAATTTTCAGCGTGATCACTGATTTGCATTTCGCAAAACACACCCGTGTTGAGATACGTAATCAATGACTCTTAGTCAGAGAGTGTTTTGAACTTAACTAGAGACAAACATCGGGAAATCTTTTTATAAAATACACCTGTATGCTGCGTAACGAGATTTTTTATGCATTTCGTAGTAGTTTATGGTTCGCCGGAGCTGCGGAGCACAGCGGATGTGACTAAAATGAACTTTGTACATTGATTTCAGGTTATCTTTCAAGCCGATGACTCACTTTACGAGGAAAAGCTCAGCTTGGCGATAATCCCCGGTTCCAGTAAATAATAACAATACGGTTGATTATGTTTGCTTGGAGCTAAAATAACATGATCTGTGAGCTTCTAATGCACATGAAACAATTCTGAGAACCCTCTCCGTCCAGGTGTGACTCGCAGGTGTGGCCAAGATACCTGTCGAGTCGCTACTAGCTAGGCGATGCTGATACTCGATTTCTAAGTATCTCCGTGTACTACAGTAGCACATCAGCTATGGAGGACAGCCGCCTTGTTACTGTCTACATTACCGTCATGAAGGTGATCGGGGCTTTTGTGGTCATTGTAGGTGCCGGTTCTCTTTACCTCATTGGTCGTCATTCCGGTAAAATAGGCCATCAGTACCAGCGAGCTCTGTTTGTCCACCAATCATTGTAAGTGCTGGCAAGTCACTATAGCAGTTTTTAAAGATCCTGGTTTTCTTACCTTGTCCTCAACGTTGGCTATGTTCCAATGAACATGCCTCCCTATGCTGTCGTTTATGCTGAAGGGTTTTTGAAGAATATTTGTCCAGGAATGATGCTGATGGTTGTGCAACAGATCAGTTTTTTGGGTAGTGATGTGTAATCCTATCACAGTAATTAAAATTATAGTGGGGATAACTTCGCGAGCCCTTTTGTTCCATCTCCGCGTATTGGCTGTTCTTCCATCGGATCATTTATTTGGTCAGTGGTACGTTTTCTACCCCATGGCCGCGTACTATTTTGTCCCATCCGTGTTGGTCAGCCTTATTCTTATGCCCATTGCCTGCTCTAACCAAGAATTAATCAAGGAAGAATATTTTGAGGTACAGCAATCTATCCAGTCCGTCTACCTGCTGATTTCAGACATTCAAACTCTTCCACGATCAATTCTTTGATCCCAAAGTAATTGCCTTTCCCATGAAGTCGACGGCCATGGACATCTGGATCTACGCAACAGGATTTGGCATCGGTTCCATCATCATAATTACCGTAACTTTCGCCGCTCGAACTCTGACAGCACTGAACAACCTGAAAATAAACATGTCGGAGAAAACAAGAGTCATGCATCGGAAACTTACAATCAACTTGATAATCCAAGTGAAGGCGGCTCTTTTTTACTAGATTACCAAAATTTTAGACAGTCTTTTACAATCTCTTTATTGTTGCCTTGGCTCTGGTTGGTCTACTAATTGCATTTGTCTTCCCAGTCAATCGAGAAAGTGGAAGAGGTGTGCCTTTTTCCATTTGAAAATACTCCGAATATTTCAGCTGTATTCGTTACAATCGTCTTGACCTACTCGACATCATTCCTTGTGGGATCCGTGCTGATGATCGCGACTGATGACAGCTACCGACATGCCACATCCAGAGCCTACTCGTACATTTTGGAAAATACATGGAGCCATCCAAGCAGCGTTTCTGACATTGAAAAACGACCGCCATCACCACCGGCACAGTTTCAAGTATTCCAGAGAGTTGAGAAGCCGATCCCGGTTTCCCAATAGAATTCCATCGGCAAGGAATTGGATTTACACTAAATCTTCACTGTACAATTTTTTTGTAGCAATGCTGATTGTGTAAATAAATTGTTAATGAATACAGTTCAGAAAACAGACAAAAAGTTGAGCCGGGGATCGATCCCGGGGTCTCTGTCCTGTCCAAGCATTGGACGAGGATTCGATTCCCCGCGAATGCAGAGCAAACATTTTTGTATTACGGTTTTGACGTGAACCACACATTACCGTAATCTCGGCATCCGAAATACAATGTAGGCCTTTTATTCTGCCTGAGTATTTAGTGCTTATAAATCATCGACGGTAAGCAATCGGAAGCGTGTGTTTTGTTCCCTTGGCGGAGGGACAGAAACCTGTGAAAAATCTCATTTATGCTCCTGCAGAAATGCTCCATTATTTTAAGCACGTTTTGTCAAAGTTCAAAGTTCCATGTGTCAGTAGAGTACACCGTCAAAAAAAAACGACTGTTGGAATAATTATAAAACGGTGTTTAATCTCCCGGGACATGAAAATGTCAACTCACACTATCTGCAGGTGTTAAGATTTCCCACCCATTCCTGCCACAGCGCCAAATTTAAAAAGCAGTCGGCGTGCAGAGTACAAATCTCTAAACACATTTTACAATGTCTACCGATTTTCCGGAATATACTGGCTTGGTTTCCGTTTACTTTCCGGTTATGAAAATACTTGGTGTTTTCGTTATCATAATAGGTCCTATCACTCTTTACTTAATCCAATGCCATTCGGACAAAATAGATAAACAATACAAGCGAGCTTTGTTAGTCCACCAATCGTTGTAAGCTTTGTTGAAAAACTTAAAAGTCAATTTCAGAACGTGGTTAACATATCTTATTGTCAATATCGGCTATATTCCAATGGTAATGCCACCATACCAAGTCGTTTATGCAGAAGGTTACCTGAAAGATATTTGTCCAATAATTGTGATTACATGCTTAGCATTTTCGGTCTTCACAGGTTCGCCAATCAAAATCTTACAATAATTGTTTCAGTTGGAATAACATCGCGGGCGCTTTTGTTTCATCTCCGCGCTTTAGCTGTCATGCCGCCGAATCATTGGTTAGGCCAGTCTTACGTATTTTATCCAATGGTTGTGTACTATTTCGCTCCTTCCATTTTAATTAGCGCAATTATGTTGCCTATCGCCTGTTATGATCAGGAAAAAATTAAACAAAATCGTTTTGAAGTGCGGATAATAATTGAGCTTTCTAATTTTTGCTTTCAGATATTTAAAGTATTTCACGATAGGTATTTCAATCCCCAAGTACTTGCTTTTCCTTTTCCATCGACGGCTATGGACATTTGGATAGCCGGAACCGGAATCGCTATTGGTTCTTTCATCATCGTCTCCGTAGCGTTTGCTATTATGACTTTGAGAGCATTGAATAATTTGAAAACGAACATGTCTCAAAAAACCAGAGCCATACACCGAAAATTAACTATTAGCTTAATTATCCAGGTATTTTTTATAAAATACTATTATTCACGCTATTTAGACAGCTGTCTACAATCTTATTTTTGTTATAGTAAGTTTGACGGGGCTGACACTCGGTTTTATTATTGGGTTAGGCAACGACGGCCCAGGTATACATTTATTTTGTTTTTTTACGGAAAACTTCCAGCGACATTTGTTATAATCGTGCTCATGTATTCTTCTTCTTTTCTTTTGGGATCTGTGCTATTGGTGGCCACAAATGACAGTTACTGGCGCGCATGCAGGAATGTTTTCAGAAAAGGACCCAGCCAGCCAAGCAGTATTGTTATTATCCCAAAAGTTCGTCAATCTCTATCAACTCATCGTCTAGGTTCCAACCGCAAGTAAAGCAATGGATTCTTAAAAATTATATGGTATTTGGTACAGTGTCTTCTTGTGAAATCGTTAATGAATTTTTATGTATAAACTTGTTGGAACGTGTAAAAAAATTGGGCCGAGCCGGGGATCGATCCCGGGACCTCTCGCACCCTAAGCGAGAATCATACCACTAGACCACTCGGCCATATTTTGAAACGCTATCCCATTTAAAGAAGAAGCTGGACTGTTTGTTCGGAGAAAACTTGTTAATTTCGATTCAGGGATAGTCGCCTGCCTTTGAGATTAAATCCTTAGCGTCGCTATCCATCGCGTTCGTGGTGTAATGGTCAGCATGGATGCCTTCCAAGCATTCGACGGGGGTTCGATTCCCCCCGAACGCAGAAATCGTTTTTGAATTTGGAAATATAATACTGTCCTATGATGTGAGGGAAAAAGTACATCCGCTTGAATATTCGTATATACCGATGAGTAATCGGAATGTGTTTTGTATTCGGTGCTGAACCAGAAATCAGCCGGATGTTTTTTATGCAGCGATTGTGACGGGTTTTTTTATGTGCAAATCATTTCTATTAAATGAATTCATAGTTCGACGGGATGTTGGAGTACACTGCGTCTAGACTAACAAGGGAAGTCCACCAACTTAAAGTTCCCGATTTGGCTGGTTTTTTGCCAGGATGTAGGCCTATATTAGTGGTGCACATCCACAAAAAAATTAGGCCCCCAAACGTTGATTTGGAGGAGCTAGAGCGCTTTGCAGGTCAAAAACGTGTTTTGGAGAAGATTTTTGCTATATCATAACTTTTTATTCTTGCTCAGTGGATGCCTCCGGTTTGTTTCTACGCATAGAGGACATCAAGCCGAATAAGCACGCATTGGAAGTAACCGTTATGTAGCTAAATAAAATAGCAAAATAACCTCTCGGAAAAGGTGCATGTTCCTTAGCAGTTATCTCTATTATTTTAAGCAGAACCGAGGCCGTTCAACTATGAGCTGATTAAGCTTGATTAGCTTAATAAGTAGCAACAAAAATTAGCCTTCTATGATTTGAGGATGAAAAGTTATGAGGGCCTAAAGATGAGTTAAATTTGCACCTAGCGTTCTATCAAGTGACCTAGCGTCTTCAAATCATGTTGTAATCAAGCAGTTTCTGCTATATAATTCATGTTTGACATCGGCCTACATTATGCAAAAGAATCAAGCAGAACTGCTGTCATCACTTCCCGAACCGCTCTCGGCAGGCAGGGTAGATACTTGGATGCCAGGATGACAATGTCGCCAGTGCCATGGGATTTGTGAATTTCCCTCATTTCGGCTGATTCTTTTTTTGTTCTGTGCGTGTTCAGCACATTATTTTACGTGGGAAAAACTATACCGGACCCATCTACAAAGTGAATTTCTAAAGTTATGAGGGCGCGAAGTTGAGGATAAACGACTTAAAGAAGGCTCTAGCTCCTCCAAATCAACGTTTGGGGGCCTAATTTTTTTTGGTATGTGCATCACTAACATAGACCTACATCTTGGAAAAAAATCAGCCAAATCGGGAACTTTAAGTTGGTGGACTTCCCTTGTAAGGATTAATCATCAACAGTAACGGTTGACATTTGTACTAAATAGATGTCTGCTTTTATACAGAAAACATCTGCTCTTCATTTTATTGTCAAAGCTTTCGGGTAGATCTGTGAAATAATCCCCTGGTCAAAGAAAAAACTGGTCAAAGATTGTGGTCGACTGGAATAACCTGAACTACGAATTCCAAATCTCCATAGAAATCACTTAAAGCAGGTGTTTCTCTAGGTGTAACGTGGATATCTGTGTCCCGGTGCCTGATTCAAATCATGTGATGCTCAGTCGGTAGGATCATACACTTTTCCTGGTAGACTTAGAATCATGGAGGAAAACGACCTAATTACCATCTATATCCATGCCATGAAAATATTCGGATTTTTCGTGGTAATAGGTGGTTTTGCCTGTCTTTACCTCATTTTATGCCATTCTGGTAAAATAGGAAAAAGCTATCAATATGCCTTATTTATTCACCAGTTACTGTAAGTTCAAGTAATCCTGGTTTATTTTTAATTAGATTGTGGATATCATATGTTATTCTCGGTGTTGCCTACATTCCAATGACGATGCCTCCTTATTCGGCAATTTATGCCGAAGGTTTTTTAAAGGATATCTGTCCCGCTGTTGTGATCATGGTTTTGCAACAATCGAGCTTTGCGGGTATGCTCAGAAATGTAGGATTCTGCAAATTTCAGTTGGAATAACGTCGCGGGCCCTTCTCTTTCATCTGCGCTGTACTTCCATCAGATCATTTCCTTGGTCGTTCTTATGTGTTCTATCCAATGGTTGCCTACTATTTCATTCCATCGATATTTGTCAGTCCTATCGTTATGCCTATCGCTTGTTCCGGTCAAGATGCAATAAAAACCAAATGGTTTGAGGTACTGTAATTCATGCAATCTATCTCACTATATTCCAGGAGTTTAAACTCTTTCACGATGAGTACTTTAACAGCAATGTAATTGCCTATCCAATGGACTCAAAAGCCTTAAATATATGGATATATGCAACTGCCATCGGTGTCGGTTCCATTCTCATAATCACCATTGCTTTTGCCATACAAACATTAACCGCTTTAAATAACGTGAAAATGTACATGTCCTTCAAAACAAGAACCATGCAACGGAAACTGACGATTAGTTTGATCATTCAGGTAATTGCTGCTGCACAAATTAATTTACAAGCTGTGTACAGACATCATTCTACAATTTTTTCTTCGTTGCATTGGCGGTAATTGGTGTCCTTTTTGCGTTTGTTATCCGGCTCGACAGCGACATTGGAAGAGGTTTTCTAACTGATTTATTGAACGTATTGAGAGCATTTCAGAAGTGTTTATCATTATCATTTTGGGATATTCGACTTCATTTATTGTTGGATCCGTGCTGTTAGTGACAACGAGCGACAGCTACAGACGTGCGATATCCGCGAGCTGGTCTTATTTGCTGAGAAGCAGCCACGGAAGCAGCGTTTTTGTCATCTAATTTTTTGTTTAACAATGTATGTACGAATAAATTGCCACGAAATATATAGTCTGTTTCCAACGGAAAAGCCGCGGTTAAAGGGACTCTGAAGGATTAGAATGATTTTTTCATAAGCGGTTTTCTTTCTTTCTTGTTTTTGAAATTCATGAAATAATTATTGTAGCATACTAAAACAAGAAAAACATACAAAGGAAAGATGTAAACTACTTTTTAGAAATTATTCTTATAAAGCCGTCGTTTTATTCAAATAAAATTAAATTTTAGTTATTATCGGTATTTTCCATCCATCAAATGGTGTGCTAAATTATTGTTAGCATGTCTACATTATTTTCAGCAAGAAAAATAAGCAAGAAATGTGAGAAAAATAAAGAAAATCCAAATAATGGACAGCTAATCATAACCCTCGCGTTGCCCGCGAAATTCAAACTTCCGCCAATTGGCGGAAGATTGCAACTTTAAAAATCTGTATCTTTTTATAGAAAAATCTCCGAGCAATAAAAATTAGTGCATCATAATCAGAAAAATCAGCTCTATTTAATAAAAACAACTATACTTCAGAGTCCCTTTAAAGGTTAAATCTGTAAATGCGCCTTATTACAACAGTTTTATTTTTGTTGTCCATTAATTTTTCTATTTTTATGTTTCAATATGCTCTATAACTATTGCTTTACTATAAAAAAGCATCAGATGAAGAGAAAAATACTCTTACAAGAAATATGAAACAAAAGGAAATTTATCCAAATTTTAAAATTTCAAAATTGCGCCGTAAAAGATTGGATGGAAACGGACTATACGACTCAATCACATCCACGTTCAGTCACACACGTTGAAAAATATTAATATTGTGTTTTTCCTTAAGAAAAACGTGGTCTTCTAACCTAACGAACTATGAAAGATTAGAGTATATGTAAAAATTGCTTTGCAGGTGTTCTCTCACAACTAACAAAGTTATCGCTCGTAGCCGTCCAGCTCAATTGATGTCTATCACACATTTTTAGGTGACCCGTTTGCCATTATGGCCGTGGATGATAGCGCTCTCATTTCGGCCTACATCATTGTTATGAAAATATTAGGCGTGTTAGTGATCCTAGCAGGTTTTACGGTTCTTTACCTCATTTTCTACCATTCTGGTAAAATCGGAAAGCAATACCAAGCTGCCATGTTCGTCAACCAGCTATTGTAAGATCGAATATTCTCCAGATATTTATTTTTTAGCTTGTGGTTAAGTTATCTTATCATAAACTTAGCCTACATTCCCATGATCATGCCGCCATTTTCCGTTGTTTATGCGGAAGGTTTCTTGAAGCATATCTGTCCTGGTATTGTGCTTCTGGCGTTGATGGAGTCCACCTTTGTAGGCAAGTTTGATAAGATTACTCTATCACGGGTTCTGCAACGAGAATGTATTATTGTCAAGATTTGCACAAGCTCGTGTTTGAATATTAAATGCGCCAAAGCGTTCACCAAGTGCCCTAATATAAGTATTCTATTCTAGTCGGAATAACTTCGCGAGCCCTGCTGTTTCATTTGCGCCTGGTGGCTGTCCTTCCATCCAGTCATTATCTTGGCCATTCCCTTCTATTCTACCCAATGGTCGCGTATTATTTCATCCCTTCTATATTCGTCAGTCTCATTGTCATCCCCGTTGGTTGCTCCGACCAAGGCAAAATTAAGGAAGAATGGGTCGATGTGCCAATTTCAATTAAATCTAATAATAACCATTTATAGAGGCTAATTGCCGAAAATTTCCGTAAAGAAGAAGTTTATCGAGAAGAGTTTTTCGACATCGAAAAAGTCGCCTTACCGATTGCTTCGAAATATCTGGACATTTGGGTATACAGTACCGTCATTGGTATCGGTTCCATTATTTTAATTACTGCAACCTTCGCTGTCTGGACGCTAACTACTCTAAATAATCTGAAAGTTAATATGTCTCAGAAGACAAAAATCATGCACAAAAAGTTGACACTGAATTTAATTATTCAGGTAATATTACCTCCGTAATTGCATTTTGTTCAGACATTATTCTACAATCTTTTCGTCGTTGGAGTGGCTCTTATCGCCAATATTTTTGCCTTCTTCTATAAGATTCATGTAGACGATGGAAGAAGTATTTTAATTACTTTGATTGAAATTATCAATGCTTTCAGAAGTGTTTGTTCTAGTGTTTGTCACGTACTCGACATCATTCCTCCTTGGATCCATTCTGTTGGTGGCAACGAATGAGAACTACCGCGGGGCAATATCCAAGGCCTGGACTTATGTTTCTGGAAGAACACACAGTCAAATGACCAGTGTAATTGTTGCATAATTTATGGTTTGTGAGATGTGAATATTGTGTTAATAAAGGTTGTAAATTAATGCTTCTTGGATAATTCAGGTCTTGTTAATTCTACAATGTATCACGTGATTGATTAGATAATAAAAGAACGCAAAGTTCGAAAATAAGGGAAACCCCAAAATTTTGACCGCCGATTCGTGTTTTTCAGGTTAAAATACTGCTTGAAAAACAATTTTCTCGAAAATTGCTTAGAAAAAGAGCGTAGGAATGTTGAATAATAAAGCAAAAATGTTTTAGCGCCATCGGGGATCGAACCCTCGACTTCTTGAATGATAGACCGTCTTCTTAGCCGTTCGGCTATGAGGAACAGGCTCCCAGTCAATGCCTGGCCTCGTTAAACAGTTTATGTCTGCCCAGTTAAAGTTCCTTAGCCGACATCCCTTTCTGGTCAAATTTTCTTCTCCCGCCAACTTGCTGCATCTGCACCTGTAAATTCTCGGCAGCCCCTGGACTTTGAATATCGGAGACGCTGCTGATGAGTCACCATGTACATATTGTATATATTATTATACGGCGCTCCATCTTCGCACGATGGAATACGCCTGCGTAATTTTTGAAACGCCTTCGAAAGAAGGTGAAAAAATTGGGTCCTAAAAATGGGAGTATGAAGGCCCCAATGCCAAAATCTTCTAATAAAAAAAATAACGTAATGTGTTTTGTTTGTTTGTTTGTTTGTTTGTCTGTCCTGGCTAAGACCCACGGGGTCAGGGGATCGATCCCCGCCGCGGCCTAAATTTTTGCGGGGCGCGCCGTAAGTCTGGTCTGAAATAAAAAAAATATGACTTCTGCGTTCGGGGGGAAACCCCCGTCGAATGCTTGGAAGGCATCCATGCTGACCATTACACCACGAACGCGATGAATAGCGACGCTAAGGATTTAATCTCAAAGGCAGGCGACTATCCCTGGATCGAAATTAAAAAGCTTTCTCCGAACAAACAATCCCCCCTTTAAATGGGATAGCAAGATATGGCCGAGTGGTCTTCTCGCTTAGGGTGCGAGAGGTCCCGGGATCGATCCCCGGCTCGGCCCGATTTTTTGCAGGATTAATTTAATTTTTTTACAGATAACCTGCCAAGTTCCAGGTTCCAATGTCTACCATGTTATCTCGCTACCCAAGAAATGGCCATCGGAAATGTACAATGAATCTCGTATGCTTTCATTATTCCGTCAGCACAGGTGATAACACAGAAAGCGGCACTTGCTCAATTTCCCTGCCTTCCTTTAAAAATGGATGTCAGTTTTCTACCAATTTATGTTCTTGTTATGAAGGTGCTAGGTATTATTATTCTTATAATAGGATCCATTACACTCTATCTTATTACCTGTCACTCGGGAAGGTGTGAAAAACAGTATAAAGCTGCTCTTCTCTACCATCAATTTTTGTAAGTTTTTCTCAAAATGCCAGGATTTTCTCTCTTCTAGATTATTATTCACGCATGCTTTCCTTTGTTTATGTTACATTCCAGTCGTAATACCACCTTACGTTGCCATTTATCCAGCTGGGTATCTGAAAGATTTTTGTCCAAGTATTGTTCTTCTAATTTTTCAGTTATCTGTGTTTCTTGGTAAGTTTCCAACTTTTTCTCCGTTTTGAAAGACCAAAACATAGAGTTAACACGCTTAAAATGATCTCGGTGATCGAAGATTGTTCAGTCCCTTACCAATTTCCAATTCATGCAGCTGAATTCGACGAATTCAGACAATTATTATCTTGTAGCAGGTGGTAGAATATCTTAGAATTGTAGAAAGGGTCTTACTTCGATGTAAATTAAAGGATGTGTAAAGTAAAGGAAGTTTTGCGATTAATGTATAAAATTTACCTAGCGGATTCCGAAGAATAGTGTGTATTTCAGCAAGTGTCACCACAGTCTATCCACTATTCCATTTCCGTTTGTTGGCAGTTCTTCCCTCCAATCACTTTATCCGCAGTTCATTTATATTTTACCCTTTAATGACAGCGGGATACCTCTCTCCTCCATTAATTAGTCCCATCATCTTACCATTTGCTTATATGGAACAAGATAAGATCAAGGCTTACCTTGCAAAGGTATGACCAGATTCTACAGTAATTTTTTTAGTCAACGGGTATAAACGATTCGAGACTATTTGACAATGAAACAGTTGCATTAACCTTTGCTTCAAATGGACTTGTGGCTTGGACAGTGCTTGTAACCCTTGGAACAATTTGTTTTGTAACTTTGAGTATTGTTGCGGCTGTGTGGACTTTGTCAACTTTAAATAATTTAAATATTCACATGTCTCAAAAAACTAGAATTATACAGAAGAAGCTGACAATTAGCCTTATAATCCAGGTGTTCTCTTAGATTTTCTCTGCCAAGTTGATTTTCAGACAGTAATTTACAATCTGTTATTTGTTGGAATAGCAGGAACCATTTTGACATTAGTTTATGTTGGCTACGCCTATACAGGTGCACTGATGTTCAGCAAACACAGTACCAATTTTCAGTTCTGATTAGCGTTCTCTTTTGGCTGTATTCTTCCGCCTACATCCTAGGGTGTATATTGCTGGTTGGTACAGATGACAAGTACAAGCAAGTGACAATTGCCGCTTGCTGTTTTATTCTCAAAAAATCTACACGAATGGACAGTGCCCAAGTTGTACCATCTTACAAGTGATAGCACCTGTTTCCCGCCATTCGTATCTCTCGAAATACGTGTCATATAGGAAATGTAAGCTTGTATATTCAATAAATAAGTAGATGTCATGTGTTACGCTCTCAAATAACATTTCTACATCTGCTGCAGGTGAAAAAAATCCCCAGTAAGCTCGATAAGCAATGGTTTGGTGCTCGGACCAGATGAAAATTCATAAAAAAGACCACAACATATTGTTATTGGTATCTTTCTAGAAGTTGGCATTCCTTCTTATTCCAGGAAAAATTGGCAAGATTGAATGCAAAAAGTTTGCTGACAACGAGTTGGAGAAGATTATCCATGCGCTGGAGCACGGCCATGATCCCAACGATGTCTGCCACGGGTTGAAATTCTGTAAAAAATAAAATTGTCTTGTCAGCCAAATTTTTTTCGAAATAGCCACTTGATCATTTGCTCTCTGGCCATGCCTGGTCGGTCCTGCAGATGTTCAACCATCCGTAGAGCATAATATTTTCTTCTGTGCAGCTTATTAACCTTAATCGATTTTTATCAATTCATTACTGCACGTGTTTCGGAGAGCCATGTCCCCAAGAAGCGTTCTTGTTACTGGAGCAAATCGTGGAATTGGACTTGGTCTTGTCAAAGAATTTCTCAAAGATGAAGCCATTGAAATTGTCATTGCTACCGGAAGAAATACTCTCATGTCTAAAGAACTGACGGAAATTCATGATAACCGATTGAAATTGATCGAACTGGACGTGGACGACGACGATTCTATTCAAGAAGCTTACGGAGAAGTAAAATTTCCTTATTTTTATTATGCAACATAGTTTTCAGGTCAAAATGCTTGTAGGAGATGCTGGATTGAATGTACTGGTCAATAATGCTGGGATCTTTGTTCCATATTTCAGTGAAGGACATATCAACCGGCAGGATTTGACTTCTCAATTGAATACCAACACAATTTCAACAGTTTTAACCACCCAGGTGCCTTTTCATTAAAGAAAATTATATTTTTTTGGTTAATTTTAGATGTTTCTTCCATTGTTAAAGAGATCCGCGGCATTTTCTTTAATAAATGACATGTCATACAGTCGAGCGGCAATTTTAAATATTTCTTCTGGTTGGGCGTCAATTGGGGAAAATTTTACTGGTTCCGGAGAAACTGGCAGTTTGGCTTATAGAATGAGCAAGGTTAGATTCTTTCTTACTTATTTTTTATTAATTTAGGCAGCTATTAACTCGGTGACAAAAACTTTAGCCATTGATTTAAAGAGCTGCGGAATTCTAACAGCGGCATTTTGCCCAGGATGGGTGAAGACTGAAATGGGAGGGCCAAATGCCATTATTCCGGTATATTTCCAATTTTTCTATAGAAAACAAGCATTTTTAGGTGGAAGAATCAGCAAGAATTTTGATCGATACGTTTAAAAATTTAAGCACCAACGATTCCGGGAAATTCTTCCAACACACAGGAGAAATTATTCCGTTTTAAATCAAAAATAACTTATATATACAAGTTTATCTGCGAAAATAGTAAAGACAAAAATAAATGTAAAAATCTCGCGAAAGTTTCGAAAAGGATTAGCCGAGCTTGATGTTGTTGTCCTTCAGGTACTTGAGCTGATAATTGAAGATCAATTTCGGGTACCTAAATGTTTTAATTATAAAGAATATGACAAAAAATTGCTTACAGCTTCCTTGCCTCGTTGGCGTACATCAGCTGCACCCGGCTGTCTTCCATTCTCAGAAGATACACCACGCTGCCGTGGGCACACGAGGCGCTGAGTACTTCGACGGCTTTCTGGACTGGTTTGGGAGTTGTGGGGGGAGTATCCTAAAACAAAAATAATTTTAAAAATATAAAAGTAAATAAGACAAACCTGCAATTTCCTCTCTCGGAGCTCTTTCTCCAATTTCCAGATCAGGTCGGGGCAGGAGAGATTTTGCTCGGGCTCCCAGGTACATTCCGAGTACGGCTTGTCCTAAACATTGTAAATTATTTTAAACATCAATCTATAAAACTCACCATCCATTTCACCAAGTAATAATATCTATCCGGAGCCTCAATCTTCCTTTCCAGGAGCTTCGATGACTGGCTCATTGCTGGCCTCCCTTATCTTTTTTGGCATTCTGAAAATTAAAAGATTCTTTAGGAAAGTGAAAATACAAGAAGCTTGAGCAGAGAAAAGAATCAGAAACTTAAAAAGCGAGGAATTAAAGATAGCGAAAAAGGTCATCTTTGAAAGCAAAGCGCGGGAAAAGCTCGCTTTGCGCATACCGCGGACGCAGGAATTACTGGTTCAGGGATCGATCTCGGCCCGACCTTTTTAAATAGTTTTATTAACAAATGAGCTCAAATTCATGATTAAAACAGGCGGTGTTGATTAGAAACTAATAGCATATTCTGCGGCGGGCAGGCAGGCTTGGTCCCAGCGGGAAACCCGGCTCACTTTAAGGGACAATTATCTTTCAAACCAGGTTAGGAAATTGGCGTCACAAATTAATTTTTTTGCTGAGATTTGTATATGGCGCTAATAAAGAGAAGGTTTCGATAATATTGGTGGGTGATCCAAGTGTATTTTTTACGGAAAGAAGCGCAGAGAGCTTGTAACAAAGAATCACCGAAGGACCACCCGGCAGGGGCCGTGCGAAAGTCAGAAAAAAGGGAATTGAGCTAAAGGATTCATGTGCCCGAATCAGCTACCTATCGAAAGATGAGGAGAAACGAGTAAGCCATCCCCCATAATTGAACTAATTGTACAGGTGGCCAAGTTTGTTGACGTCTTCCTCACGGCGGACGGTGTATTCCTGACAGCAAATCCTCCTGCCCCCCTTGCCCCTGTTCCTGTCCACGGTCCCCCAGTTCCTCCTCCTTTTCTCGAAGATGTTATCGTTATCGATGACGACCCGATGCCATAATTTCTCCCGGTAAATTCCAAAATTGTGCAATGTCCTTTTCCCTATTGGTGCTTTTCTGTTGATCTTTTCTGATCTTTCAATCGTTTTTTTTTTGTTTTAAATCAAAGGAAAATAAAAGTTTAACCTCGAAATTTTGTGTATTTGTGATAACGCTACTAAAAAGGAATTCCTCAAATTTTTATGATCTTAAAAATTAAAAAAAAAACTAGATCAAATATCACCGCCCATCATCTTGACCTTCTTTCGGTGTCGTAGTTCCCGTTGAGCTTTCTTTCTTTCTGCTGCTGCTTCTTTTAAACTCCTTTCAACAGCTTCTTTGTTTTTGTTGACTTCTTTCAGCTGGAACTTCATCATTTCGCTCTAAAAGAATTAAATTCGAAATGTAATATGAAAATCTAACTCGGTCTAGCTCAGGATTTGGCGCGTGATTATGTTCCGTAATCACAGTTACCCGGTTGATAACTTGATTAAAGCGATAGGTCCCGGGGCAGAGAGAAGACGCTCGATTCCTAAAGAGAAATAAATTGAGAAAAAAATAAGTGGTACCGGTAGTAGCAGTAGTAATAGGCGGTGCGATCCTGATTGAGTCGGTGCAGGCGCATCAAATGTCCATTCAGCATGACGCATTTTTGGTTCGGATTGTTCTGAAACAAATGATAATTAGTATAGTTCGGATTGGTTGGCAAATGCCATGGACTTGGTAGCCCAATCTGGGTTGAACGATTTCCACAGCAGAAAATTTACAGATTCAAAGCCTGTTTCTGTATGTCAACGCTCTTTTATGTGTTCGGGATTTTAAAGGAACTGATAGGATTGGAAAATTTGTCAAAAGTATTGTAGGATTGCTAGTTTACCCCAATTATGCGCTCTTTCCTAATATAAATTTTTTGGCAATTAGAATCGGGGCTTTTTGACGTAAATTGAACCTTTTGACAAATCGTGTACCTTTGACTTGTGATGTATATTTCAACATGTCGAAATGTGAGCTTTCCATTGGTTTTTAAAGAAACCTTCATGGACTAAAAACAACTGGGGCTCAAAAGATGCGCCTTTTCTTCCTGATCACTGTGCAACTTTTCGTTTTTCATATAAAGACCGGGTTTGCGAGAAAAACGACGTTTTACGATTTATTTTCTCTTAAAACCATTTTTTTTTTGGCCGAAACATTCGTTTTCCCGGCAAAATTGCCGGGTTTGGCAGATGTTTCGAGTGGGCGAATCACGAGAAAAGCGGGAAAACGAATGTTTCGGCCAAAACCGACATCGAATTTGTAATTTTCATGACCATATGCCCCTAGAAATATGATTTCCGAGCAAAAAAATACCCCGACTTTTTCGAAAATCATCAGAAAGACAAATCTGATTTTGGTTCATTTTTGAAGCAGTGGGCGCTAATGGTTTAAATAAGCCACAGAAATCCCTAGTTTTCTCTATTTTTCATTATTTTGAGCAAGGTACCATGGAATAAATATCGCTAAAAGTAAAATAAAACTAAAAACACCTACCAGTGCACCAAAATTGTCGTCGTCCTCATGTTCAATTGTTAATTTTCTTTTTGACGTAGGTTGGGTGTTCGATAAATATGGATCATGATCCAAGTTTCCTGATGTGCTGGGGAGCATATCCAAACAGCCCGGTTTTACATCTTCTTCCTCGCCTTTATCTGCGAATAGATCCTCTGCCGGGACTCCTGCAGTCCCATCAGGTTCCTTTAAAAATTTATTTTAAAGAAAAAATACAATAAAAATCATACCTCAGTTTTAAAAACTGGTTCTGTACAAAGTTCGTCATTACCGGGCTCATCGGATAAAAGATTAGCCTAAAAACTAAATATTTATGACGGAGGACTGCTTACGGCATTAAATGGCTTTGTCTCATCATCTTCTCTCCTATTTTGGCAATCAGGGCAAATATCCGACATCTTTTCACTAGTCATAAATTGTGTTAATCCGGCTCCCATCTAAAATATTATGTTAAACAAAAAAAAGAAAAGAATTTACCAGCGCTGTTATCGCATCCGACAATTTTTCTTCATCTTTGACCATTACAAGAAGATACATCCTCTGAAAATACGAAGAATTGTGTAAAAGAAGAGTAATAAATTAAACAGATACATTCTATAAGAATTTAAATAAGATGAGATAATAAAAGCGGCTTAAAAATGAAGAAATTATCAGTTTTTGGGAAATACAGAAAAGGACGCGGTCACTGCCGCAAATGCGTACTCGCTTCTACAACGACGAGCTTTTGCAGAGAATATAAGTTTAGAAAGGGAAAATATAATGAAATAGCGGTTAAAATACAAAAATAAATTGGAAAAGGGGATAAAATAAATGTTCGTTTCAAACTTTTAGCTAATTCTGGGAAAAAAACTGAATATGATAAAGTTTTCACGAAATTTTAGTTGAAGTTTTCTTGAATTTTCCCAGAATCAACCGAATTTCTCAAAATTTTTACATATCGAAGCTAGGAACAGTCGATTTGAACGTTCCAGATATGTCACCCCCACTGATCACGCCCCCCCCCCCCCCCCCCCCCCCCCCCCCCCCCCCCCCCCCCCCCCCCACGTCCGGACGGCCCCCCTGCATAGCCAAACCCGCCTTGGGTGGCAAATATATGCGGGTGGCCAACAAGGCTGCACGGGTACCCGGATCCGGACCGAAAAAAAAGCCGGGCCCGGGCAAGATCTACCCGTACGGGTGGCGTATGTTGAATTCTCCCACAGTCGATTTCCAAGTATTCTTTTCAGTTTTCCGAGTTTGAGAAGTCATCGAATCAGAATTGAAGTGTTCTTCCTCCTCATAATTGGATCTATATCAAACAATCCCTGAGTTTTAATAAACTGCCCATCGCGTGACTCCTTTATTGTCGTTTTGTACCAGCGTCTACCAATTGTATCCGACCCCTGCCTCTGTTTCACTCAGTGTATCGCTAATTTCATATTACTATGATACCAGGACTAGTACGTTTTCTCGTCTTCGCCCTGTTGATTTGGCTAGCAATACAGCTGAATCTGTTGAGTACTCATCAAGTTATGAACCTGAAACCGGTTGAAATGATTGGGTTGGCTCTGTTTGCTTGTATTTACCACAGGTATTATTTACTTTCTTTCCGGAAGCTTGAAAGAGACGTTGGTTTACAGAATTGTGGGTCCTGATGATCGTTGAAGATTACAGCCTTCTTTGGAATTTTTATAAGGATTTTCTATTTATTTTATCATGTGACAATAAATCTACGTGTGTCCCGAGTAGTTCTCACGTGATTCGTCTTATCATTAGATCCTCATTTGTCAATTGACTCCCACACAGGATATAAAGGATATCCGCCCGCCATCTAATTGGTAGTATCTCCCCCACGCGCCTCTTTCCGTTACCTAGGATACCTATCAAGATATCCGGTCCGCCAGCGGCGCCTCCCTCACAGCTATTTATCCTCTTGCTGATATGTCTGCCGACTCCATGACAGCTAATGAAGATGCTGAACTTCGATCAGAAGAAGAGAATCCTTTTCCTAATGGGGAAGCCCCAAAAAATGATCAGCAAGCTTTGGATGATTATATTCTAAAAGAAGATGTGGCTAAAATGCTGGCAAACGTTTCTCTAATGAACGACAAGGAAGTCAACACCGTCGATGTGAGTTTCCAATTAGTTTCAATATGTAAATTATTTCTGGACGAGCAAATGAAGTTTTCTCGTCATGTTCGGGATAAATTTTATGGAAAAGGCGGGAAAACCCATGAGTTTTGGAATACGCAGCCTTGTCCACAATATGGGGATCCTATCGACGTGGGTGTTAATAGTTTCATTGAGGAGGATGCTAATCCAGAAAAGGTACACTGTACATATTCTTTAAAGGGTCTCTCAGGTCCGTAAGGAACCATATTCCCTTCCGGATGCCTTCGAATGGTCTGACGTTGACATAAACAATCCAAAGCATTTAAATGACCTCTATACTTTGTTGACAGAAAATTATGTTGAAGATAATCTATCAAAGTTTCGATTCGACTATTCGCCAGAATTCCTCGTCTGGTAAACTTGTTCCCTTTCCTTAAATCGAAAATTAAAGGACTCTTCGCGTCCCGGATATGATCCCAAGTTTACTGTGCGGTGTCCGGGCTAAAACGACTGGAAAACTAGTAGCTTTCATCAGCTCAATCCCACAACGTGTCCGCGTCTATGAAAAGGTCATTCATCTGGGTGAGATCAATTTTCTCTGCGTGCATAAGCGCCTCAGGTACGGACGATAATCCTTCTTTTTTAATCCTTTTGTTATTCTAGAGGAAAGAAAGTTGCACCTGTTTTGATTAGAGAAATCACAAGACGTGCTAACATTCTCGGCTTTAATCAGGCCGTGTACACAGCTGGAATTGTTCTACCACGGCCTGTGGCTTTTTGCCAGTGCGTACCTTTATAATTCTCATATTTCATTCATTTCCAGGTACCATCACCGTTCTTTAAATCCCAGGAAGCTCGTAGCCTGTGGATTTTCGACTCTTTCGTCCATGCAAATGACTCTTGGCCGTGCCTGTAAACTGTACCGGGTTTCTACGGTGAGATAATTTCCCATTTTATAGCTATTTTTATTCCAGGAGCCGAAAACCAAAGGAATCCGCCCATTAGAAGAGCGTGACCTCCCCCAAGTCCATGCGCTTCTAACCTCTTACTTGGACAAATTCGCTATTTGTCCAATCTACGATCAAGAAGGATTCAAGCATCAATTTATGCCAAGAAGCAAAGTTATCTATTCATATGTTGTGGAAGTATGTTCATTTGTTTTTTTTAATTGAAAACCTGTTCAGAACAATTCGGTTGTCACAGATTTCGTATCCTTCTACTGCCTTCCATCAACTGTAATGGATCATCCGGTCCATAAAAGCATCATTGGAGCCTATTTATATTATCACGTTGCTACAGTCACTCCTTTAAAGGATTTAGTAGCTGATTGTTTCGTCTTTGCTCAAAATGTGAGTATTTTCCACTGCTGGAACGACATTTTCTTATGTACCCGTGGCTCAACCCTTTTTCAGGAAGGTTTTGATGTCTTCAATGCTCTCGATTGCATGGACAATAAGAGTTTCTTCGCTGATTTAAAATTCGGCACTGGTACTGGCCGCCTTCAGTATTATCTCTACAACTGGAAATGCGCTCCAATGATGCCGCAACATGTTGGGCTTGTACTCCAATAAATTCAAAATATTCCCGTATTTTATTTGTAAATCTTGTCTCGCTTTTATATTTACTCTCCAATAATTTTCTCTGTAAAATTTCTTTTTATTTGAATTCATCAATTCCGTTTGAATTTCCTCTGTGATCCAATTACCAGAATCATATCTTAGGGTGTATAATTGGACCGGTAGGATGTTTTTCTTGTACAAATCAATAAAAGTTATGTTTTTAGGTCACTTTACTCGCTTTTTATTAAATTTCACTCGAATTGCGGTAGGAAGCATGTTCGGAAGCTTTGTCTTGCAAGGAAAAGCGAAAAATCCATCCGCTTCTCCTCTCGTCCTCATTAGAATATTTTAATTTCTTGGTAAAATGTCCTATAGCTCTTCTTATTCAATCACTGAGGCACAGAGACGAAGTAACGGAAGTCTTCTCACATTCTTTAAGGAATTTCCCTTCGATGATGGGAATCAAGACTTCAGGCTGCCCAAATACCCAAATGTAGTAAGTTATCCTTATTTTTCTTTATGATTCCAGCGTATGGTATTCTTTTTTATATTTAAATTTCTAGGTTCTACGTCCATCAGCTTTTCCATTTAAATTTAAACAAGATTCGTCTCGAGATGAAACATCGCCAAGCGAAAATTGCACTTTAGTCAGGAATTCAATTGTAAGTTGGGATTTTCTTTGTTTCAATAGGTAAATAATATTTGTAGGCAACTTTGCGACCTCCTAAACCTTTTAAAAAGGCTTCGAAGTCGAATGGATATCGGGAATCATTTAGAAAACGACTCAGCAATGCGGAAATGGTCAGTTTTTATCTGTTTTACATACAATTTCCTTTTTTTAGGTTTATAGAAGAAGTTTTTTGATAAATGACGAGGATACGAAAAAATGGCATATTTATGATCCCTGCTTTACGGAAATTCTGAAAGAACGACCACCTGATGTTCCTCTTCGTTCATCTTCCCTCTTTCAAGGGGAGGAAACGCGAAGCAGACGCCCCAGTTATGTTTATATTCCGGTTAGTGATACATTTCTTATATTCTTTACAAAATAAATTATAGATCAACGGCTTGCTGCTAGCGCCGAGGAAATCTTTTGAAAGGAAGGTGAAACAGGCTTCAAAGAAAAAACGTCGATCTCCTGCTGAAATTATCACAAAAGTAGTTATTTGCTTAGTTTTTATATTAAGTTTTCCTTTTCAGACATTCAAAGTGCTCAGGAAATATATTAAAGTGGACAGAATATTTGGAAAGAAAGCGGCTCGACATCGAAATCTTGACGACAATCAAATGGAAATCCTCGTTTAATTCAAGGGATTCTTGTTAGTTTGTAGATAAATTTTCATTTTACAGAATATTAGCAAAAAATTCTCAAAGAAAAACCAGTCTTTTTACCGTTGAAACTTTTTAAAACTGGGAATTGAAGACGACGCCAGACAGAAATTCTCGTATCTAGCCAAAATTTGAGTTGCAAATGAAAATTGTTGGTGAAAAAGACTGTAAATGAGTTCTTCTGCCATTTTAGCAATCTTTATCTCTTACAATTCCTGTTTCCTGCATAAAAAAAACATTTTAACGTTGAGAAACCCTCGATTTTCCTTTTCGAATTTGCCGGCAGTCTCGGTCCCGCCGCGATGCCCTGCCTACTTTCCACTGATATTCATCAGTTTAAATTTGAAATCTTAGTAATAATATTCAATTATTATTTTTAAATGGAATTTTTGTTGAGAATTTGTCTCCTAGCAGTGTTCAGAATTTATTTTCAGAATTTTGACAAGCTCATTCGTATTTTCGTTTATGTCCGAGTGGAGGTAGAACTTGCTACATTTTTTGGCGCTCTCTTTGTTCGACAAGAGTGGTCTAAAAACATATTTTACTCATCTACTGGGGTCATATCCCCTTTGGCTATCAATCGATAAAATTTCGCTGTTTTTCTCCTAGCGCAAGCGAAATGGCCTTTGTATTCATTGTTCTCGCTTAGTAAAATATTCTGTTTAGACTAAAGCTGCCCGGGGCCCGGCAAAAAAGCGAAATTGATTATTATCCAGAATTACCATGTTCTTTCTCACGTTTCTTCTTATCCAAAGATGTTGTACAGATGCTCAAAATGAATAATGGTTTGCTTTACTTGAAAGGAATAAATCCTCCAGTTTACCTTTCACATTACCTGCTGTGTAGTTAAATAAGCTCAGCCGGTAACTAAGCTCAGCCGGTAAGTGGCGCTGCGTCACGCAAACGACCAGGGTTCGGATCCGCCCCACCAAAAAACCTTTTTGTTTTTTTTTTCTTTTTGCTTTGCTATCATCCTTGAGGTCAATTATGTACTTTTGTCAAGTTTTATTCAGGAAAAAATTTAAAAAAAAATTTTAAACTTCGAATTTTCCGATTTTTACCGATTTTTCGGGTATTTTCAGTCAAATTTCCTCTTTTCAACAAATTTCTTTGTAGGGGCGATCTCTGTATTAATTTTCTGGACACTCACATATATGCTTATTAGTTCCACCGTCGTTTGGGCCTTACAGGCAGAAGTATTCTTTGACAATCATCAACTAGAGTAAAAAAAAATAAAAATGAAAATAACCGAAAAATCGGTAAAAATCGGAAAATTCGAAGTTTAAAATTTTTTTCTAAATTTTTTCCTGAATAAAACTTGACAAAAGTACATATTAGAGCTCAAGGATATTAGCGAAACAAAAAGAAAATGAGAAAAAAGGTTTTTGGTTGGGGCGGATCCGAACCCTGGTCGTTTGCGTGATGCAGCGCCACTTACCGGCTGAGCCTAGTCGATTTCGCTCCAGGACCGTTGTATTAATTTTTTTTTAATTCCATCGTACTCAGCATAAAAAGTTATCCTTCCCCCTCTATGATCGAAAAATCGCAGGATGCCGTTTTCCCGTCGAAAATGACCGAAAGTGATTTTTTTCAAAACCTCGACCCTTCACCAAAACTCGACCTGTCGGTGTAGAACCAAAATTTCAAGTGGGCTGAGGTGCTCAGGCCGGGCGCTATCCAGAACAGAAAACGGTTTGGAGATAGCACATCGCAATCAAAAGATATGAGACTTTTCGCAGTTTTTGGGACCCACCCTAATATCCATTCGCTTTGATCCCCGTACGTGCATGGTTGCCCATGGAAATGCAGATTGAATACTACTGCATATTCACCTGCCTCGTATACGCTTCGCTTCTTCACTAATTGCTGCGACCGCTAGCGACCAGCTTATCTCAAGATTATCGGTAAGCAATTTGCTCCTTTCTGTGACTGCCAACTGGCTTAGCTGTGGAATTTCTTCTCAATTTCTGCCCACCGTAGTTTCAGCTAATATTACAAGATATTGCTTCCCCTTTTAGTCACAAAAATCTCTGCCTGCAGCCATGCTACTTTAATTTGAATCGTCAGGAAATATTTCTTGATCTAATTTGCCGATCATTCAATTGTACACACAGCCGTTTTCCGATAAATAGCATTTAGTTTCCAGGGAATGGATCCAATAAGAGAGAAAGTCAGCAAAGAGGCGCCCAAACTTGATATTCATAAGAATGTGAGTAGTTTTCTTTTCAGTTGTTTCCGACGAATTTTATGAAGGAATCTGCCATATGCCAACTTTCCAGGTGCAAGAACCAACCGATGATGCAGGAAACAAGCTGCCTCAAGATGATTCTGCCCAGGATACAAGGAAACAAGTTGAAGCCTCTTCTGACGTTTCGAAACCATCTGGCGTCGAGGATCAGCCAAATAAGCCGCGAAAAGCTCCTTTCGTAGGTTAATTACAAGATGAGACAAGGTGTTCAGAACCCCGCGAAATATCAGCCATCCCTTCGCAATGATCAGAAATTCGATTACAGAAATTATCGAGGATGTCATTAACCGATCAAGAAGACGATTTTACACACAAAAATCATCGAATACCTCCAAGATATGTCAGGATTTGCCAGTTTATTTTGTTTATTAAATATGAAATTGAAACATAATTTATGCATTAAAATTTGACACTTTGATGTTTAAAAAATGCGACAACAGAATAAATCAGCAACTTTAGATAACAAAACAAAACTATATCCTTTTAGTCTTTTTTTAATCCAATTATTATATGGCTTGTTCATTGCTATTAAAGGAACCGTCAGGGACTGAAAACAACTTGGGCTCAAAAGATGCGCCTATTTTTACTGATCATTAATATATATGCATTTTTCTATGACGGGGTCTGGATCAAGAGAAAAACTCATTTGTAGTGGTGAAAATTGCATTTCTAACGTGTCAAAAGGTGATATCGTGTCCAAAGGTGATATCATGTCAAAAGGTGATGGCGCGAAACTTTATAGATTTAATCCCCGTACTAATCCCTTTGAGCAGTCCCTGACGGTTCCTTTAAAGCAGCCGAATCCACGATGCTGAACATAGAGATCACGCTTAAATTGACCAAAACTGAAATCAATTTATGAGTCTCTTTAAAAACTTTGCTTGCATTCGTATCCCTAAATTTCATGATAAACTACTATAATTAAACAAACTACAGGGAAAAATATGATCGTCGAAGGCAATAGAGCCTGGTAGGTTAGCTGAATAACATAATCCCGATGCAATCTTCGCAATTGACTGGATATTGTCTGTTGGGAGTCGATCATTCGTAAATTTATATAAATAAAGTAGACGTATATCAGTATTCCCACAATTATAAAAATAGCCAAGGATACGATGAAATATTTCTCGTATACGGCTTGATCATAACCGTGTAAATCTACGGAAAATGCCGTCAATTCTTTTATACAGCTGTAATCCTGGAGATGGTGGTTATTGTATTAGAATTAATACAAATAATTGCCATTATTAACTCCTGTGTAGCCAGTGGATTTTTGCAATCCCAGTATAAAAGTGCTACCGAGCATAAAACACCTTCAATGAACACGAAAATGGCTAGAAATTGATGGAAATAGTTGAATTTCTGAGCAGAAGGCGTCATTTTTGTCATAGACCAAAACCGATAAGCGAATAACTGGATTGTCATGACAAAATTCACTGCTTGTAAGAAAACAGCTCCAGGTAACGCGTATTCGGCTGGTATTATATGCCTGGCGAACCCGGTAATGCCAAATGAAGCAGATGGAGCTAATATCAAAAGGCGCGAAAAAGTGTGAATCTGAAGAGCGTAGCACCCATAATTTTGGGATATTTCGCAAACTTACGTAGAAACAAATCAATTCCGATGTCATTTGCTGCCCCACCAGATACCAGCGATAAGTTTTCATAACTTTAGGAGACAGCCGAATTAAACAAAATAGGGTGTAGACAAATAAAAAAGGGGAAATAACGGCAATGAGGGTGTGAAGATTAAAATAGACGTGTTGAATGAGCGGGCCATCAAAATGGAATGAGACGCAGTGATGCATGATCAGCTTGTCAAAAGAAATTTGTGTATGAATGGGAGAAATTACAATTTTCAGGTGATAAAGTATGCCAATTTATGATTTCTGATCAAAGTTTCAAGAATTCTATTTTGAAAAATGCAACATTGAATGAAATAACGTGATCTTTATTCAAACCGGTTGCGGTCCATTCGGATCAATCTCTTCGATTGCAAAGTTTGGTGAAAGCTCAAAAGTGTAAGCATCTTTCATAAATTTGTCGATGTCGCCTTCTGAATAGTCTTTTCCAATGTAATTGATACCAGTGGCAGCCCAGATCCAATCAGCGTGAGGTGCCATTGAAACACTGAAGTCCATGAAGCCATCTAAAGAGAACATTACATTTGCAAGCACGAAAGCCTTAGATTTCTTTAGATTTGGTCATTTTAATGAAAACAATTGAAGGAGTTCAAAATTGATGAAAATTTGTGCATACCTGCGTAAGTATAATTCCTGCTGCACTTTGGACCAAATGAGAATACAGCGGCAACAGATGTCTGGTTCCCCTCTCTGAAAACCATTCCAGCACCGCCGTCTCCCTAATAAGACAGTGGAAAAAATGTTTTAAATTACCTCGCAGGCTTTACTCGTTGGACCGAATGTGCAGATGTCATCCTCCATAATTCTAAAGGTTCCATTAGGGAATTCATGGAAAGTTTCTTCTTCATTTAGAAACGGTTTCTTCATTGGCAATCTATATTCACGACAACGTTGTTGCGTGGTTACCCAGCTTTTATGCTCACGGAGGACACCAGCGGTATCAACTTCTCCAACTCTGAAATTTGAGTAAAGGATAGAAGAGCTGCTCTTACTCTGTCACTCCGTAACCGTACAAATAGAGCAGTTTATTGTATCCAACATTTGCTGTAATTCTCAAAATAAACATAATAAAGCATAATCTTACGATTGATGCAAGCCGGTTGAATTGTATCAGAGAAGATGATATCTTCTTGAAGTTCAACAACAGCTACATCTCCTCTAATTTCACCGTTTACAGGTCTTTTGCATTTGTGATTTAACCAAGCTCTTGAGACGAACATTCTTTTTGGTTTGACAATTACAGAAGAAAAGTCAGAATCACACTGCGCCCTGTTACAATTCGTCGTTGGAGCAGTAATGAAAAGATAATCCAATTTTAAGACGCATCCCCTGAGTGGCTTGTTTTCAACGCCAAAAACAGGGACAAATTCTTCTACATTATCTCCATTGCTAAAAATATTTTGAGAAAAGTTTCCGAAAGCCACACCATTTGGGAATTCCGATTTCCGCAAGACAAGCAGCAGCTGTTAGTATGTGGCGTGAACTTATTATTGTACCAGAACATCGCGGGAAACTTGTACGCAATCCTGAAAAATGTAATAAACTCGGACAAGGAGTATTTACTTTCTTGCGGTCCGCCATCATGGTCCGAGAACATGAACATGACAGTGAAGGGAGCCTCATTCCTTGAAGCGCCAGTGGTATTCATTGATCTTCGTATTCTGTCTAATAATTAAAATATTTAGAAAGAGCATAATGGTTAAATTCCCACTTGATTTATTGACAGGATTGGTTCGTCCGCAAGTCTTCTGTAATTCGTCATTTTCTTCCAAGCTAAGACGATGTCCCACCACAGAGAGAACTAGAGCAGAAAACAGAAATATTTCCATTTTGAGCAATGAATCTTTGGCGGAGAGCTTATATATTGGACGCGGAATGAAAATATAATGCCATTTGGGTAGTGTGAATCGTAGATGATGTTGATTACTCATCATTCTCTATTTTTTGCTTGAGTCATTTGTCGAAACAGCCGGAAAATGAGCAGAAAGAGCAGAAAGGAAAAATCTTCATTATTTTCCAGGTTAGAAATTCGAAAAAAAAAACAACGGATAAATCTTTATTCAATCGGAGGAAGGTTCTCTGGCTGGCTCGCGACTGTTGGTGATCGACGCTTCTTATATTCTTCTAACTTTTTAAAAAACCAATTATGATACGGTTTGTTCATCGAAAGTAAAACAACTGAATCAATTATGCTAAAGGTTGAAAGGCATAACATTGAAACATTTGCCAAAACTGAAAATTGTCGGATTTCATATGCATCGAAGTTACTTACATTCATGGCTCCATATTTCTTGATAGACTATTATAATGTCAAAAACAATAGGGAAGAGGATGATGAGTGCCGGCATTAAAGATTGCAACGCCAACTGGATAATATAATTTCTATGAAGCCTCCGCAACTGAGGGGACATAGATTTTATATTAATGGCTCTCCAGTTTATACAAACGTTATATGCTAGCAACATGAATCCTGTACTAATAATAAGAACCAAAGGTAGAAGAAAATATGTATTATAAACACTTTTATCGTAGCCGTGCAGCTCTACAGGCAATTTTGTTAGTTCCTTTAGACAACTGTAGTTCTAAAATACATTTCTTTTGTCTTTTGCGTTATGCCATTACCGATATGAGCATTTCCGTAGCCGTCGGTTTCAAGTAATCACAGTAAAGAATTAGGAAAAATAAAAGGGGACCCATAGAACAAATATATACAGTCAATAGTTGGTGGAAATAGTTGAATTTACGAGCGGATGGCATTATTTCCGAGATGGTCCAATATCGATACGCGAATAATTGGGTAAGAGTAGCGATGTTTGCAACTTCCAATACAATCCCCACAGGGAACACGTAGCGAACAGGCATAATATAGTTCACAAAGCCAGTAACGCCGAACACAGACGTCGGTGTAAATAATAAAGGACGTCCACCAGTGTGAAGCTGAAAAAAACTACAAGTCGAAAAAGAAATAAACTTACACCGAAGCAGACCAATTCCGCTGTAATTTGATGCCCTAATAAATACCAGCGATAAGTTTTCATCATTTTGGGGGACAAATAAATGAGACAAAATGCCGTGTAAATGAATAAAATAGGTGAAATAATGGCGACCACAGTGAGAAGATTGAAATAAACATGCTGAATTAGGGGACCATCAATATTGAACGAGGGACAATCGAACATGAGAGGTGGGAAGACGATTCGTCAGCAGGCTGTGTAATGAAATTCGATTTACAGGTGATATTCCCAGTTAAATTGCTACTTTTAACACCTGCTGTGAAAGCTAGAAATTTATTATATCAAAATGCCCGTGTTTTCTTGGGAAATATCATTCTTGTCGCTTTTTGTCCTGGTGATGAAGGCATTGCTACTTCGATGTCAAAGTTTGGATGGGGCTCGAACGTATAAACTTCGTCCATAAAACGAGCAATCTCTTCTTGAGAATAATTTGACACGGCGGAGTGAATTCCAGTTGCTGCCCAGATCCAATTAATGTGAGGATGAAGGGATGCGCTGACGTCCATATAGCCATCTGAAGAAGTTGCCTTGAGCGTTTTTATTCTTACCGGGATATTCCATATCCGGATAGCAATCAGGTCCAAACGATGTCACAGCAGCGACGGACGTTCTTTTTCCTTTTTTGAAAACCAGTCCAGAACCGCTGTCTCCCTAGAAACGGAACCAATTTAGAAAGGATTAAAATTACATCGCACGCCATACTCTTCTTGCTAGAAGTGCAAACATCATCCGCTAAAATTCTAAAGGTTCCATTGGGAAACTCAAACAGCGTCTGTTCCTCCGTAAGATCTGTCTTCGCCTCTGGCATTATATACTTCCGGCACTGTTGCTTTTTCATTTTGTAGCTCTCATGCTTGCGTAAAATTCCAGCTGAATAAAGATTTTCCTCTCTAAATATCACATTTATTAAAGGAGGTTCCTTACTCTATAACTCCATAGCCATAAACAGAGAGAGGAATACCGAAGCCAGCATTTGCTGAAATTTTTAAAATCTACAGAAAAAGAAAGAAAATCTTACGGTCGATACAAGCGGGCTGGACGGTTTCTGAGAAATTTATATCTTTTTCCAATTCAATAACAGCTACATCTCCATGAATATTTCCATTTACCGGTGGCTTGCAATTGTGATTTAAATAGGCTTTCGAAACGAAGGCTCTTTTAGGCTTGGCAATTAAGGACTCCAATTGGGTGTCACATCGATTAATCTTATTACAATAAGTAGGAGCAGTCACGATGAAATAGTTCAATTTAAACAAAGTATTCTCTTCGTCATAGACAGGAACAAATGCTTCGATTGTATGGTTATCATTACTAAAAACCCATTAAAAATATTAACTCTTCTTACCAGGTGGAGTATCCTCCTTCTGTTAAACAATGAGCAGCCGTAAGGATATGTCGGGGACTTATTATTGTTCCCGAACAGTATGGAAGACTGCCACGTAGTCCTGAAAAACTTGAATAGGTTGTTTAGAGTGCCTACTTTGTTTGGGAGTACCATCTTCGAATGATAATTTGAGCAAAACGGTGAATGGTGCTTCATTTCTTGAGCTGACACTAGTATTCATTGAGCTCCCTCTCGATTTCCGAAAAGTTTCTAGAGAAACAAAATTTATTAGTGCGAAAAACACTCTCACTTGGCTTTTCAAGATGCGTTCGCCCACAAGTTTTCTGCAGCTGGCCATTCTCCTTTTCAGTGAGGCGATTTCCCGTCACGCATAGAATTATAGCAGAAAATAGAAATATTCTCATTCGGACCAGCGAAGTTAGGAATGGAATTGAGAAAAACAATGTTTTGTCCGATTCAAACAATCATTCATTCCTTTCAATTTTTCTATCTGATTCATTTTTCGGCAAGGAAACAAAACAAAGAATTATAACCATTTATTCCAGAATTCTCTGAAACGTCAGAAATAGGAATTATGGTACATAAATCCAATTTTTCCGAAATGGACTGATCATTCTGGTCGGTCTCTGCCCGGGATAATAAGGTTTTGCTGTTTCTCTATCAAAAGTTGGATGAGGTTCAAAGATGTAGGCATCTTCCATAAAACGACCAATTTCATTTTCAGAATAATCTATTCCATTGATATTGATACCAGTTGCTGCCCAGATCCAATCAACATGAGGGAAAAGAGAGGCGCTAAAGTCGAGATAGCCAGCTACATAGAATGAGATTTGTGAATGTATTCATGGTTACTGGGATAATCCACATTTCGATAACATAAGTCTCCAAATGATGTTACACCAGTGACGGACGTCTTGTTGTTGTGCCTGTACACAAGGCGGCCGGAAATCTTTTCCGCGGAAAAGATTTCCGCTTTTCCGGAAAAGATTTCCGCCCCATTTTCTCAATCAATTTTTTCCGGAAAACATTTCCGCTTTTTTCCGGAAAAGATTTCCGCCTTGTTTTATTCTGCTCAAAAGCGGAAATCTTTTCCGGAAAACATTTCCGCCCTACCCAGAAAAGATTTCCGCCTTTTCTTGGAAACAAAAAACGTCCAATACTGATACTAATACGAGATTTTGTTCATTGAAATGACCCATTATCATTACTGCTGATTTTCGCGAATATGCAGTTGGTGGAGTAATCAGTCATCGATTCCCTAGTGGAACATATAAGACTAATGAAGAAAATTCCCATCACAAGGACCATGATGGGTCTGGAAGAAAACGACATGGATGCCGACTTCAAGGGCAAGTTAATGGAGAATCCGTTGCTTTGACTCGAGTAGAGACGAATTCTCCGCCTGTTAATTCGAAGAAGTTGAAGGAAGGAATAATGCCGTTCTACGAGAGAAGGAAGGAACTGACCGTTGCCAACAACTGTTTGCTGAAAATAGACTGCGTGATAATACCAACGAGACGGAATCATTAGGATGAAGTCCATAGCTCCTCGGCTTATACTCTATTGGCCTGACTGTGGTGATGAAGGAGACTACTAGTTCGTGGCCGTGGATTCATTATCGAAATAGAAGGAATTCTTGATCACCAGGACAACTTCTGCCCCGTATCGATACTGAAGTCGACTATCGGGAAGTCGGATGGAACGCAGTTCAGTTCGACCGTATTTCAAGGAGGAGGTCTCAGAAAAAAGCAACAAATCTTGCTTATGAGCTACCGTTCTACCACGAAGCAGAGTATGGAAGTATAAACCTAGGCTGACGCTCCTCTGAGAAGAAAACTGAAGCTATGCTGTCATTACTAAAGCCAAATCCATCGGCAAGCGCAGAAAAACAATATGCTTCCATGAAGAAACAGTTCGATGAGAAGTGGAGCCATGTCGGGGAAGTACCAAGTTGTAGGAGCATTGTGGTTCAAAAAGCATCGTCTTACGAGCATTGCTGCAACCGCTGTCCAATTCGTACGCACTTTCATCCTACTGCTAAATTGAGAAGAAAATCAACAATCAGAACCCATGTATACTGGAGGCGAGCCTGTAACTGTTTAACAATCGCTTGCTGCCGCACCTTCACCGACGATCATTGAGGCCAAATTAATTGGCGAAAGCTAGAACGCTGAAATGCGACGAGCTCTACAAACTCAATGTCTGGTAAGAGGATCCGTCGAATATGCCCAGGATCATCTGGTACAGCAACGAGATTTGCCGACCCCTGGTATAAAATGTCTTAAACTAACCGTAGCGAATTTGTCTTGTTCTCCTCGAATCTTAGTAAGAACAGTAAATATGTTATCCCCAAAAGCAGAAAGATTATTTGGAAACTGGGCAATAAAGAAAAGCAAATCACTACTGAGAAGTTACACGCTGAGGCCTAAAGGCCGCCCTCCGAAAATGCGGAAATCTTTTTCCAATAGGGCGGAAATGTTTTCCGGAAAAGATTTCCGCTTTTGAACAGAAGAAACCAAGGCGGAAATCTTTTCCGGAAGAGCGGAAATGTTTTCCGGAAAAAGCGGAAATCTTTTCCGGAAAAGATTTCCGCCTTGCTCTCAATCAAAAACAGGGCGGAAATCTTTTCCGCGGAAAAGATTTCCGGCCGCCTGTACACAAGGCCAGCTCCGCTGTCTCCCTAAACAAAGACTGAATGAAGAATGTGTTAGGCATACCCTGCAGGCCATACTCTTGTTGCTTGAAGTACAGATATCGTCTATCATAACTCTCCATGTCCCATTAGAAAAGCTATACATATCCTCAGGGGATATAGTAATACTCTTTAGCTTTCGACATTCTTGTTTTTTCATTTTGTAGCTGTCGTGTTTGCGCAACATTCCACTTGAAGCGTAGTTATCTTCTCTAGAAATGCAATGCACTGCCTTAACGAAATCCCTACTCCATCGTTCCATAGCCGTAAATAGTGAGCAGATCACTGTAGCCCGCATTTGCTGAAAATTTACAGAATGTGGTGTTTTAGCTTAATCATACGATTAACACAAGCCGGCTGCACGGTATTTGTAAAGGTAATGTCCTGTTCTAGCTCGACGACAGCAACATCACCACGAATTTTGCCGTTAATCGGCGGTTTGCAATAATGATTCAGCCACGCTTTTGAAACGTAGGCTTTTTTTAACTTAGCAATATTAGTTTTCAGCTGGGAATCGCATTTTCCTTCATTGCAAACAGTGGGTGCAGTTACAACTAAATAGTTCAGTTTCGCAATAGTCCCTAACAAATTATTAGGAGTGAATTCTTCAATAGAGTGGCCGTTGCTGAAAGCTTATCAGTGTCATTACCAACAGACGTACCATTTGGCATATCCAATTGTTGCTAAACAGTGAGCAGCTGTGAGGATATGTCGCGGGCTTATTATTGTTCCTGAACAAAGCGGCTTACTTTCATGTGTTCCTATAAAGCGGTTGATTATAATTGAGAAGGTTTCTTCACTTTCTTCCGGACTGCCATCGTTGAAAGAAACGCTGATAAGTACAGCAAACGGCGCTTCATTCCTGGTGCTCTTGCTGGTATTCATTGATCTCAACATTGCTCTCTCTCCCGTAGATTGTGAGCCTTAAAAAGTCATTGATATTTGCAGTATATGGAAAACTTACGGTTGGTCAGGAATGTTTGCCCGCATATCTCCTGCAGCTGGTCATTTTCCTCCTTGGTGAGGCGGTTTCCAACAACCAGGAGGAACAAAACCGGAAACAGAAAAAATTCCATTTTTGACAAACAAATTATTGGTGACGCTCTTTTATGCAAGAAATTGAAATGCTTACAAAATGTAAATAATAGAATTCATTTAATTACAGCCAAACATCAAACCCACGCCGTTCAATTACATTGTTTACAATGGCTCCTATTATTACAATTCGATTAGAAGAATTCCAATTTTCTATTTTTACAGCAGAACTTTGCACTTGGTGCACACGTGCAAAACAAATTTATTACAAAACTGCTGTGCATCAATGATTCAAATATCGCCTCTTGTATTTCTCATGATGATCCAGCCAACACTTGGATCACTTCAGTTTTCACCGTTTTCAGAAGTCTTCGTAAGGCCCAAGTCATGAAGACCGATCTCATAAAAGGTTTAATGACTGGAACCAGCAAATACGGCTGAAATTGATCATTTATCATTAACTTATGGCTGCAAACCGTCGTAAAGATGTTGCCTAGGGTGTAATAAGCGTACAACCTGTAATGAGCTTCACTTCCCATTTCCATATTGCCAGAATTTTGAAGAGCAACAATGGATGCATAGAGGTAAAGGAATCCCCAGACCAAGCTTTGAGAGATGAAATCTAATTCAGCAAGGACACACTGAATAGAGAATAACAGAATTTCGAAGGTTGTACCTGGATAAAGTGAGCCAATGCCATCCGCCTGTAGGCTTTTAAAGTGAGCCGAGAAAGCCGATTTGTCTTTTCCGTCCAAATAACCACGATACAGTACACGCAAATAGATGAAATGCTAATAAAAACGAGACATGATAAAGCACCCACAAATCGCGCGCAGCGCGCAGCGCTGCGCGGTGGTTAGGTTTCTCTACAGGCTTGGGCGCGTTTCAAAAACTTTCTTGCGCGCGTAGCGCGCCTCCGCGCTGTCTTTTTGAATTTTTCTTTTTTGTATCGTATTCTACTCGTCATTCCCTATCGAATGGTACCCATTATAGCCGAATACGACCTAATTCGAAAAAATGAAAAATCGGAGTGGTTTTTACAGGTGGCCGATGTTCCCCGTTCCTCGTACACCCACTCGGTTCTCGGCACCCCGACATCGGATTTCACTAATTCTTTTTTTATTAGATAGAAAATTTTGCCAGTTCGGTGCGCGTCCACATTCGGACCAAATCCATCCACACACTCCGGCGCTACAGCGAAACATAGTGCGCACGCCATGTCGGCGGCCCCCTGCAAAATCGGATTTTTTCAAACTGCTGGTTTTCATATTTAAAATAGTGCATTAGATGCAGTTTTTGACGCTGATTACGAATCCGTTGAGAAAAAAATAGGTTGTTAGGGTCTTTGTCGAGTTATGGCGCCGTAAACATTGGATATTTCAAATTAGCATAAAGGATGAAAAAGCAAGAAAGTGGATGAAGAAAGCTGCGCTTCTACAAGGTAAAAGCGGCTTCTATTGAGCTTCTGTTTGTACGGAATCTGTTACCATCATTTGGAACTTTATTCTTGTCGACAATGGACGTCAATATCAACATCATCGTCGGAGATATTGCCGCTGTTACCGCCGAAGCTATTGTGAACGCTGCCAACGCTACTTTGACAACCGGTACGTCTATTTTGTTCTTAAACACATCGTTATCTAGGAGGGGGAGTGGATGGAGCTATTAGAAAGGCTGCCGGAGAAGAAAAATTACAGGGAGAGCTGGATGAAGTGAAGAAGCATCTTTCCACAAGAAACCTCCCTCCCGGCGAAGCCGTTGTTACAGGAGCTCATGAAATGGCAACATGTGAATGTAAGTAACCTTTGAAAAAAAAACACTTATTTTTTAGGTATAATTCACACTGTCGCGCCCTTTGTAAGAATGAAAACTCTCCCAACTAGAACTCAAGAGCACCAATTGAGAAGCTGTTACCTCAGTGCGTTGAGATTATCAGAAGAGGACGATATAAAATCTGTGGTAAGGAGATGTTTACCCAAGAAAACAAATTTTCCTCAGGCATTCCCACTTCTAGGCACGGGAGCCTATAATTACCCAATGAAAAAGGGACTATTCGTCGCGGTGACGTCAATATCAACATCATCGTCGGAGATATTGCCGCTGTTACCGCCGAAGCTATTGTGAACGCAGTTGTTTGAATTGAAAACCAGCGATACGGATAAGAAATTGGAAGAGCACAGCAATCTCCATAGCTCATATAAAGAGAAGTTCAAGAACATCGGCCTCTTCCAGACCTTGTCTCTTTGCGGATCCGCAATTGTAGCATTCTTTACCATACTTATAATGGTCTACGGCGGCCTCTACTTCTATGGGAACGTCAAAAAGATGATTAAAAACATGAACGAAAAACAAAACTCAGCCAACGCAATAAAAGAATTTGAGCGCCCTCATGAAGAAGCTCGCCGATTGTTCACTGTTGATGAATAAAATTGTTATTTGATATTTTGGTTTGTGTTATTTTCAGAAGAGAAAGTGCTTGTATTTGCAAGCAAATACAGACAAAAAGAGGTCAATTCTATTAGAAAAAGTGGACCCACAAAAAGTGAAGGTGGCCAGGTTTCCAGCGACCGTGTAAAAAGTGAACAATACAGTGGTAAGCCCGGCAAAAGAGAACAATATCCATAATATTGAAAACCCGAAAAAAGAAGAACAATATAAACTGACTGAGCCCAATCAGTTTAACCTAACCACCGCCTCTTATAAGAGAAAGTATACCCCCATAATTTTGGCGTAAAAGTTGTTGTCGGGTTGGCCACATAAACGGTATTTTTCCCACCTGAAATATCCGATGTTAAACGAATAGTCTCGCCGGGGGAAAACTGCTGTCGGGTTGTGCGCAATTCAGGTGCTCGTTCGAATTTCACTGTATAAAATATTCTGTTTCAAATGGGCTAGCGCGGCGTCATGCTGAATCTACCGTGTTTCTCCCCCTCGGCGAGAGTGTTCCTTTAACCATAACCTCTTTGGGCGATAAGACTCTCCTTGTTAGAAACTAAAGCCATAGAAATACTGATGAACCAATATTACTGGTGCAAGATAGGAACCCTATTGCGACATTTCATGACTGGGAAATTGTGGGTCAGACGATGCCTTTAATTTTCTACCTATACCCAAAAGAAAAATACGAGATCAACTTATGAAACCAACCGTGCAGAGATGCCTAGCTCAACTCTTATAAGAGGCGGTGGTTAGGTTAAACTGATTGGGCTCAGTCAGTTTATATTGTTCTTCTTTTTTCGGGTTTTCAATATTATGGATATTGTTCTCTTTTGCCGGGCTTACCACTGTATTGTTCACTTTTTACACGGTCGCTGGAAACCTGGCCACCTTCACTTTTTGTGGGTCCACTTTTTCTAATAGAATATTATCAAAGGCGAGCCAGCATCTGTTCCTGTATGATCATGATCCACCAAAACGTAGGATAAAATGAAGGAGAGAAGTGACAAGGAATGTGATACAGCTAGAGCATAGAGAATCTTGTCTAATTTTTGTTTTCTAGAATTTTTTGAATTAAAAAAAGCGGTAAATTTACCCTTTGACAGCTGCTTTCCAATAGACAATAAGAATGAGGGTAAAAACAGTTTGCACAGAATTCAGAATAAATAAAACGAAGGATTGACTCAAAATATACATTTTATCTCGATTATATTGAAACTAAAAAAATATAAGCATCGGGAATGTATCTTACATTGTTTTGGTAAAATTTTATGGTATTGAAAAATGCTATGTAGATGTCTATCCCGCTCATGAGCATAATTAACCGGTAATAATTGTTCTTTCTCAAACCACGCATAATAAGACGATAGATTATGTAAGCATTTAAAGGGATTCCGATGAAAAAGCTCAGGGAATAAAGAACGATGACAATATAGAGATTGACAACAAAAGAAGGAGGAAGACCAGAAGAATTTGTGCCATTTGATGACATTGGAACTGAAATGGGGCAAAATGTTGCGAGATAATGAAGTGGACTGGCATCTGGTTGACAAAATTATCGTGTAATTTGCGATCGGCGTTTTTTGACCAAGATATGGGGTGGTTTCAAGAATGTACAGATCAAACTTCTTCTGAACCTGCTCTTTTTGATCCCGGTTGGAATATCGTTTACGTTCCCATTAGTGAGAAGTCCTTGTTTTGCTCATTTTGCTATGGGATTCGGCAAAAAATTAAAGGTTTCCAGTGTGATTCATTTTAATCTGAACATTCTCATGGAAGAATAAAATTGTATCGAATCTGGAAACGTTTGGGAATCTCAAAGGATTTCCTTGTACAAAAATTGGGTGTTCGACGTTTATTTCACATATATACTAAGATAATTAGTTCACAAAATGCATTGATTATAGTTAAGAATTATCTTTAACAGAACTCTGAACGGAAGATGCAGGTTGCAACTTTTTAACTTTGACAACGTTGACTTTTTCTGCTTGAAGCAACCGTCGCAAGGCCCAAACAATGAAAATAGACCTCAAGAATGGTTTGATGACCGGGACCAAATAATACGCCTAAATTGGATCATAAAATTTAAAGCTGCGCTCAAACCGTTTCGATCATAGCGATGTACCCTGCCAAAAATGTGTAAATATCTTGGATCGTTTGGTAAACCACAGGATCTCGGTTAGGATCAAACATAAGAAGCATCGTATAACCAGCCAGGAAAGCAAACACCCAGATCAACGTCTGGGAAATGAAGTCCATTTCAGCAAGGATACACTGAAACAGTAATAATTTTTAATTTCAGTGGTAAAAAACAGCAAAATTTACTTTATCCACTTGATACTTTCACAAAATAGCTACTCTATTGAGTTATGCACCTGGATAAAATGAGCCAACGCCATTCTTCTGTAAGCCGCTAATGTGGTGGGTGATAAACGATCAGTCTTTTCAATTAAAATGATGACAATACAATAAATGCAAATAAAAGAAGTGGAGACCAGAATAAAAATAGACAGGGATCCCAATATTATAGCGATGGCTCGAGCAGTATTAGGACTTAATTTCATACTAAAATTAATGAATATGAATATAGAAATTAGCGATACGAGATGAGTTGTGGACATTGCATAGAGAATTTTGTCTATTTTTCGCTGCCTGAAAGTTTTATTGAAATAATAAACTGGTAACTTCACCCTTTGACAGCGGACTTCCAATAAATGATAACAATCATTGTGAAAATGGTTTGCAGCGAATTCAAAGTAAGCAGAATGTCTTTTACGATTTCTCCAGACAGATCCATGCCGGTCATGCGATAGTCAAACTAAAACAGAATTTAAATGAGAACTCTCAGCGAGGATCTCACGTCATTTTGGTAAAAGGTGATAACGTTGAAGAACGCTATGACAATATCTACGCCACTTATAATAATAAGCAGACGATAATAATTATTACTTTTTTTGATTTGCCTACGAACAAGGCGATAGATAATGTAGCCATTTAACGGTATCCCTATAAAGAAGCTCAGGGAATAAAGAGCTACAACAATGTACAAATTGACGACAATGCTCTCAGAATATGGAGAGTCATAATCAGTAGAATAGTCTATCTCGTATGAAGACATTGGCGGCAAATGGGACGTGTTCAAGATAACTGGATAAGCTGCTTGCATTGACGCTGAAACCTCAGTTTAACCGATCCCCGTTAATTGTATTAGGTAATCCTATTGGGCTATTGGAGATCTTGGTTTCTTAGTTTTTCACAACGTAAACAATGAAAAAGAAGATTGATTTATTTGCCCAAGAGAAAATTTGTTAATAAACAAGGGTTTTACGGGGAATGAGGATCGTTAGGGAAGATGTCGCGAACTTCCATGATGTAGGATTTCTTTTTGTAATCAGCCTTCTGTTCCTCTGCTAAGTAGCCGCGAGGGCAGACTCCAGAAACTGCGCAAATCCAATCCAAATGAGAAGAAACTCTTATGCCAAAGGACAGATGTCTACTCAAATTTTCTGGGCAGGAGGGACCTCCGCCATGAATAGCTGTAACATACATAACTCCTTCGTCTTTCAGAACGAGACCGCTACCACCACTTGCCTAAAATTGAGTGCATTTCTAGTAAAAGTTGTGAACATACCCCACAAGTCACTGGCTTCTCGTCTTTGCAACAGACTACATTCGATTTTAGGCGTTTTTCTCTCGGAATCTTTGCATTTGCTTCGGTATCATCGAAATATGATTCAGTTAGGCATTCTTCTCCGGTAATAACTTTTGACGAATGTTTTTCCAGTAGCCCAACTGATTCTTTTAACAAGTCGCTAAAGCAAATTTTAAATTATACGGAGATTGTAACATACTCGAAGTTTCCGTATCCAAATATAGTCAAATCAGTGTCGGCAACAATCTCCTTGGTGTAAAGACAAGCTGGCTGAACCGAATTCGAGAAAGCAATGTCCTCTTCCAGTTCAATCACAGCCAAATTACTCCACAGATCCATTTCTGTTCCACACATCAGATGCTTATAGCCCATTGGAATAAAAGCTAGTTTCGGCTTGACGATGACCTTCTCCAGTGAAGAATCACAAGTGCTGTTATCTTGGCAATTGGTTGGAGCGGAGACAAATAAGTAATCCAGCTTTTGGTAATATTCCCGTCGATTTTTGTGATACACGGGTGTAGCCGCCGCTTCAGAACCAATTTTCTTACTGAATACCGAGGAATAAAAAATAAAATGATAACATACCAGCTGAAATCGGTTATGCAATGACCGGCAGTCAAAATGTGACGAGGACTGATAATGGTTCCAGTGCAGATGCCTCTTCCGGATGCCAGTCCTGAAACGGGGAAACTAAGCCAAAGTCGCAAATCCTTACTTTTTTCAGGGGCTCCTTCTTCAAAGGACGAGTGGAGCAATACGGTGAAAGGGGCTTCGGTCCTGGTCCCGGACTTGGATTCCATGGATCTACTGTATCTGGATTCTGGAAAACATTTTAAGGGAGAAATTCTAAAGCCTTACTGATGTCAGTCTGTCCACATTTCTTCTGCAGTTTTTCATTTTCATCGTGAGTAAGAGGACCTCCGAACACCAAAGAAACAGCGGCAAACAACATGACAAGATTCATCTTGGTTCGAAGTAGAATCTGGAAGTGAAATAATAAGGAAAATAGCTGGAGACAAAGAAAAATGTGGGGAGAAATAACGGTAAGCGGAATGAATATGACTGAAGCAAATTGACGCTAGCACGCAGAATAACACAAGCGATCTATGGACGCTTTTTCATCAAAAAAACAAATCTTCTCGCTTTTCAAAATCATAGAAACTAATAAAAATGAGAAAAATTCTTAATTGCCGGCTTCATTTGCCAGAGAGTTCTATACGTTTCATAAAATTTATTATTAGGGCTAACTACAAGAAATTTGAAAATCTCAGTGCGACGTTTGGTTGAAACATTTCTGAAGGAATAGTTCTATTTCCATGCTCAAATGGATTGATCTTTCATGTCCTTTGTTGGTGTAGACCAACTGTGTAAAGTGGATGTTATCTTCCTGTAGAGCTTGGGAAAGTAGGGCGCTGTGCTGATAATGAACGTTATCTGAACAACAGGAAGTTATGAACTGTACTGCTGACATACCATCGGCTTCTCCGTGAGCCAGTAGAAAGCTGACATTTGCCAGTTGGGCAGCTTTTTTGATCAGGTTGGTTTGCTGAAAAAATAAACAAAAAGTGTTAATCTAAAATTGGCCTACATTGTATCCTCGAGGATTGTTCGCCAACAATCCCATGTATCTCTCCGTGTAGGCGGTATCTGCAGATTTCTGGATTATTATTGCTTGTATAACCTGCCGTAAAGAGCAAAATCCGTCACCGGAGCCCCTGCCGCAGCACATTTAATCGTCTTTCCTTGATCAAGTGTTGCCACGTAGGTGCTAAGATAACCTCCGTAGGAAAATCCATAAATGGCAATTCTATCCTTGTCCATGTAGGAATATTTGTCCGAAAGATACCTAAAAAATATAAGAAGAAGTCATGTAATTACTTGATAGCGTCAATAATGTCTGTAGCTTCATAAAATCCAAGGTTTTTGTACACTGGCGCTTTTATTTTCCATCCTAAAGAATATAAAATAATGTGTCAAAGGCGTGCCTCGTCTCCCTGATCCTCTTCCATCCACGCGGACAACAATCATTTCACAACTCATACAGGCATCAAAGAAAATAGGTTTTCCTCTGTCTACGAAATTAGAATTCGGTCCACCGTACACTTCCAACAGAACAGGATATTTCTTGTTTTGATCGAAATTTGGCGGTTTTGCAATAGCGACATGGACATCTGTAGACATTTTCAAGCAGAATGCAAGGCTCACCATAGCCGGAAGGTAGCATTACTGATTCAAAGGACACTTCTCCAGGACTAGACGCCATTTTGTCAATAGTTTCTGGCGCCACCAGTTTCCCTTCAATTTGATGGCTACAATAAGCTTACAACTGACTTTTTTCTGGGTTTTTAATATCCACTATCCACGTTTCCTGCACGTTTTGCTTTCCATAACAAGAAATTTTGGCTTTTCGACCATCTTGAGACTCATCCGATTCAAGATGTCCACATTCCGGGATACATGAAGAAAAGGGAACAGTTTCGGCCTGAAAATGTTAGATTCGGCACCAAGAGCAAACCTCACTTGGCCAGTTGAAGCTTTGTTTACGCGGTAAAGCTGCATAGATCCGATTTCCTCTCCAGGTGCATAATATGTAAGCATATCGTCTTCAACTGAATAGCTCTTGATCATCACGACATCATGAGGGCCACCATGGTAAGCAATTATTTTGCCTTCTCCGCCTTTCTAAACCTCTGGTTTTCCTATTTTATAGTGCTTTTACTTGTATTTCTACGTACGCCACGTGATTATAAATATTCCCGTCTTCATATTCATGAGGAAGAAGGACAAAAAATCCCCGTGGAGTAGCGATAACTTTCTTAAAATCTTCAGGATCTGCCCACATGTCGATTCCATTCATAGAATATTTCTGCGTCAAGACCTAAAACATGATTTCTTCGCAAATTGAAGTCCTTACTGGCAGACACTTTCGTATTTCAAATCCATCGTGATCTTCATAGCACAACGTCATGGAGACAACTGTTTGTTCCCGATTTGCCCAAATTGTAAGCAAGCCCTCTTCATTATGACCCTCTTCTGTCATGTTCAACCAAGTGTTGGAAAAAACGTAAGGTAATCTGAATTGAATACCAATTATTGTCTAATTATTTCCTACTGATCGCGCCCCATTGCCAGTAAGTCATCCGGTGCTGATAATGTCCTTGTCCTGCCATTTTCTCTGTTCCAAAGATAAAGTGTTGTCACAGGATTAGGTGTTCCTGGCCGTGGGTAAGGTATTTCCGTATACCTGAAGAGTACATCCATTTTCTATGCGCCACTTACTCAGGATATCCAGCTCCATTTGGATATTTAGCAATAATGTAGCTATTTACTTCTCGATCGTCAAATCTAAACGGATACTGCTATAATTTCTTATAAAATACCTCATGTATGAAATATATTGACCAGTTGGCGACCACCAAACTGCTTTGAAGTCTGAAAACACGTCTTCTGAAGAATTCTGTTTCATTTTTTAGTTGAATTCCCACCTTCGTAGAGCCAATCGGCCACTCCATAACGCAAAAACGCACTTCCATCATAGGTCACCTGCACAGCCGATCCAGGATGCTCAGGATTCGCCTGATAGTAGAGATTGTATCCATGGACAAATACGAAATCATTTGCTTTTGGGTTAGGATTCCAGTGGAAGAGGAGAATTGTCTCATTGCCGTTTCCAGTTGGACCAACAGGATATTCTCTGGCTTTAGAATCTTCACGCTAATAAAGAATTCTTACTTGGTGTCAGAACGATTTCCCGTCTTGCGAATAACGTAGAGCTCCTCATTAGAATGTCGATATAGCTGTAACTTGCGAAAAAAAGAATACCATCCCTTACTTTTCGCACAAATTTGCTTTTGTAGTAATATTTTTCATTGCTAGAAAAACTGTTTGGAAGAATAAAATTTGCGTAGTTTTTTTCCTCAAAAGTTTCTGGGTCCAGAAGGGTTAATTCACTGTAAAACGTTTTTATTATCTGAAGAAGATCAACTAACTCATTTTTCTTCTGTATCAATTTTCCATCATGAGTCCAAGATGACAAAAAGTCTTTCACTAATTTCTGCCCCGGAAGTAAGCTATTGCCTTCTGGTTCTACAGTGAAATATGCTCAAAGAAATATTTAGAACTCACGATGTAGAGCAGATGCACTAGAAAAAAGCACCGAGAACAGGAGAATCCCCATTTTCGACAGCTGACAACAAACGATCTTTTTTTAAATAGATGGCCGATAGAACAAACAAACAATAAGTTTGGTTTCCTTGATACATGCCATCACTATTCAGCTATTTGAATATGGCGCTCATTGTATTTCGTTCTCCAAACTGCGGCATATTGCATGAAGGGAATAAAGGCTCTCGATAATATTGCATTTCTTTACCTTTGTACAGCATTCTTGTCAAAGATCATGGGTCAGTTTGAAAGGAATTAATCGAAAAGATTCAGTGTTCCTTCCTAGGGGTTCTGAAACGTAACTCGATGCATATCTATGCACTGACGTACCATCAGCTTTTTCGGGAGTACTAAGTACTATTGGCCAATTGAGTAGTTTTGATGATCAGGTTAGTTTGATGACGGACAGTGTATGAAACAACGCACCGATGGAACCATGATGAGCAGGTCAGAAAGGCCAGCAAATCGAAAGAAGTGCAGTCATAATTTTCTGAGTTCCTAAACATGTTCGGCACACAAAAAAAGGTCCACAGCTGACAGCGGCATCTCAAAGATAGCCGGCATGAAGACATTCGATGGCCATTAAAGCCAGCGGGATTTCCCATGGCTTTCTTGTGGCTGGACGAGGAATTTCATTTTTTTACTTTACGATATACAAGAAGACGGCTGGAGCCAGTCTCAGTCTGGGGAAATGTTATAGAAAGAAGTAGAACTTGCGATAAAGGCCGGTTGTCCACCGTCGAGAAGTACAAAAAATATTCAAGTTCCTATTTTCGACGGTTTTGGCACGACAACGTTCTTTTAAATGGATGATTTATTCATTTATTTTCTTATTTCCTTCGAGCTACACTCTCTTCAGCTGAATTTTTCTTCTTTAGTTGAATAACAGGAACTTTCTTCACAGCCGATCGGAGCAGCCTTCTCAGTGCCCAGTACATAAAAACAGCGAAAAGTAAAGGTTGCATGGCTTGGAAAACTTCGATTACCTTAAATGTTGAATCATTGGTACTAATTTTTCCTACTACGGTTCCTTTAAATACCAGAGTAAACGTGTTAAGTATTTTCTCTTGATATTCTTCGTAAAGTTTTGCTTCCTTTTTAGGGTTTTGGATTCGTTGTGAAGCGAATGACGTGAATTGAATGAAGAAAGCAATAACTACGAGCAGCGGAAGAACTGCTCTTGCTATGTAATCGATTTCGATCAAAGTCGTCTGCAAATTAAATTGAAGTATAAATTATGGCAACTTACTTGAATAAAATGAGCCAAGGCCATTCTCCTATAAGCCTTCAATGTCTGCGGGGAATATGTATCAGTTTTAATGCGTAACACAGCTTGGATACAGTAGATACTAACCACAAAAAAGTATAAGTGAAAAGGACAAGATAAAACGGTGGCTAGCTCAACAATAATCATATTTAAATGGGTGGATTCGGTTCCTGTTATCGATGTTATGGGATAAACACTGAATATGATCGAGAAGACTGCTAATAAAGACGTCGTGATGTACAAGAATTTGTCGGTTTTTGGTTTTCTGGAATAAGCACTTTAAAAAAGTCTGTAAAGGGTTTTTTTTTAGTTTTAAAAGCCGGAAACAACAGCGCTTGGCTCTTAGAAACCGACCGCTCTCCAACATCAAGAACAAAAAAAAGCGAAACTAGTTAACTAATGTTAATCAAAGGGTTATACAAAATTTCAAACAAAAATTTCATTCTTCGCTGATGTCAGCTTCTCAAGAGGTTGGCATTTTATTTTGTTTTTACCCTAAAATGGCTGCTTTTAGTGTCATTTCTTCGTGCAGCCGACTCCTCCGCCAGCTGGCCGCTTGCCATTCCTCTGCCGCAACCTGGTCGCTATCGAAGTCGTCGTCGCGATGCCTCCTGGCGCCCGGCCACTTCCCATCCGCGCCATCAAGACCTTTGACGACCTCGTCCAGGCAATGGAAAGCCGTGGTTGCCGCTGCCGCCGCCGCCGTCATCACCGCCGTCAATATTAGAAAATAAATACTGTAATACTGTTCTGCATTTGTGTGTATTTGAATTGTGGGCAATTACGTGCTTATTCAGTTAAAGTAAATTCCCAGTAGTTTTAGAACAAAAGTTTTAGGACAAAAGCCGTGGCGTGCTATTTTAACCGAAGGATTCTTGTCTGTCACTTACTTCACTACAACAGTTTTCCAATGAATAGTGACCAGAAAAACCAGAAATCTTTGTAGTTCACTAGGAAATGTATAGAAATATTTCCTGTATGGGGACATTATCTCATCTATGTTGATATATTCGCCCGTTTGCTTCTTCTTCGTGTAACTCTGAATTTTCTTAAATTAAAATTGCTTCAAGCTTACGAATAGTATTGTAATATAGTTCACCATCCCATATACTGCTAGGTAGATCTCCAACGCGCATTTAAATATCAGCATACGGAAATAATTGGTCTTTTTGACGTCTTTGGACATCAATCGGCGGATAATATGTCCATTTAAAGCAATTCCAAAGAGAAAACTTAGGGAATATCCGCAACCGGAGACCATAATGCGATAGTAAATGCTTTCTTCGTAGGCTTGGATAAATTCTGGGTCATTTGCAACAATTTCAGACATTGGAAAAATAGAAGCTTTGCTTGAATAGCTGGCGAAATGACTCTGATCTCGAACTTGGCTGTTTATTTGTATCTTTCGATTTATAAATTTAATTTCACAGCTATTTGCCTCACTATGCGCCGTTCACTCTGTTTGTTGCTCGGGTTTTTCCCTAATTATTTTGATCGAGAATTGTCCTCTCCGTGTTTGTTTCGTATAATTTGGAGCGGAGTAGATACAGTCTAGTTTTCAGGTGTGGAGCCACGGCGTAATCTCTGTTCATTTTTGTACTAGGGCAATCTCCTGTAACCCAAGCATTTTACCAAGATTTAATTATTGCACAATTATGGCAAGCCCGAATCCAGTAAACTGTTTCTTCCCTAAATCTGGGCAGTCCTTAAGGGCCGCGATAAGTTTTTAAAGGCGTAAAGCTCTGCCGTAGAACAAACTATAATGTTTAGATTGTATCAAAACACGTCTCCCCTCCGCAGTGATCGTCGATTAACTTGTTTTATCCCGAAATTTACGCAAATTAGACACGTTACGGAGCGGCGAGTCACCTGAAGACCTATTCTATCTATTCTACTACAATGTTTTATTTGGAAGATACTGAAGAATTTTTCCTTGTCTGTGCTATTTCTCTCAGTTTCTTTGTTGCTTGTCCAAAGAACATAGAAATGATCTATCGCCTTTTATCAAAAAAAGTAAAAAGAACTAATTATTTTCGACTCCTTATGCTCATGTGCTTTTTGGACATTTATTATTCGATATTTGCTGTTTTTGATTATTGGGGAACGTATATCGTAAGCTTAATAAAAATATTTTTTTTTAATTTAAAATTTAAGTATAGCGGTTTTTGGGGCAAACATGAGAAGAAATACAGGACTGCTTATTTAATAATTGGAATAACAACACATTTTGCCTACAGCTTGCAAGGCTTTTTAACTTTAGTTGTCTGCATCCACTGGAAGACTGTATTAAACAGGTACCGTAATTCTCCTCCATTTAAAGGGAATGTTTAGCATGCCAGCCATTGACACGACTCTATACGCTATTTCTTCACTTTATGTGGGGATTATGCTACCATTTGAAACGATATTTAGTATTTTCAATCAGCTTTCGCCCCTTAGCGAAAAGCCTAAATATGCTGATCTTTATAGCCATTTAATTGATATCGATAATTATAGTCAACTTGGCTATTTTTCGATTTATACGAGTATTTCCATCTTCTGTACATTTTCCATCCGTAGAATTGATACAAAGGCATATTCCCCACAAACTTTGAAGGCTTACAAGCGGATGGTTCTAGTGCATTTTCTCCAGGTAAAATTTCTTTCTAAAGACTGGCAAAAATAATTTAGAGCGGGCTGATTGTTCTCGAACTATCCTACCGTAATTTTGCTAATTTTTTAATTAACCTGTATTATTTTTCACGGCCTCAGGACTACGATTGGACGGTTTTTGACGTCTACCACGATATATTTATAGCGGTAGATCTTTTCCCGATGAATTTAAGAAAATTTTAGGTTGAAGATGTTTACATGGCTTCGAAACCTTTCATCAGAGCAACATTCCTCGCTTGGGCTTTGAAGAATATGTTGAAAACAAATGAAGCGGTACGAGTACAAACTGTATCGATACGGACAACTTCAAGGATAACTGTATGAAATTAATAAATATGTGGTAAATTTGTTTCAATTGCCTCGAATTTAAAAATAGGACTGAAAAACAAAAACACCGGGCTAATATAATTTTTAAAAGTAGCTTGTTTACCTCCCATGTGAGTTCAAAATTCTTCAAGAAAATGTCAGAAAAGAAAAATATCAGAACGACCACCGATGATTATTTTATTGTCTTGTGAGAAAATTGAATTTGTCACTGAACAGGGGCAGCCCCATTCGTTCACTCATTCCTAATGCCTTTGTATTATGAAACTGCTGAGCAATTCTTTCTAATCTGTGCCCATTCCTTGAGCTTCTTCATTTCTATGCCAATAAATGTTTACATTATTTATCGCCTTTGTTCAAAAGACGTCAAAAAGTCCAAATATTTCTGCCTTCTAGCATTGGCGTGTTGTATCGATATCGAGCAATCTACGTTTGGAGTTATTGACTATTGGGCGTATTATATGGTAAGTGCCTAGAGTACACCAATTCTCTCCCCTTCAGTATGATAATTTCTACCAAAAACGCTACAAGAAGGTCAAATTCGTATACAACATACTTTCCGAAGTAACCAATTTTTCATATCACTTGCAATGCTTTCTATCATTACTTGCCTGCATCCATTGGAAAACTGTCCTTCATCGGTAATAATTGTTTCTTTAAAAATGTCCTATTTCAGTATGCCCGCGATTGATAAAGGCCTATACATCATGTCAGCCATCATTATTGGTTATATGATCTCCTTCCGGACGGTATATTCCTGCCTTGTGACATTTCTGGCCTTTGATGAAAAAAGGAAATACTCGTCCGTTTACTATCTCATGATGGATGTTCAATCATGTAGTGAATTTATTTATTTCCTTTTTTATTTCGTTGCCACTCTTGTTTGTGTAATATCCACACGAAAAATTGACGCACAGGCATATCCATCGCAAACACTCAAAGCATACAAAAGAATGGCCCAGGTCCATTTTATTCAAGTAAGCTTTTCCACATCGGTGAAATAGTTTTCAGGCCGGTTTCCTTACTTTCGATTACATCTACAATTACATTGCGGAATTTTTGGTTGATACGTATGGGTATATTTATCATCCCCGTAACGATTGGTATGAACTAAGCATCTATGGGAATATGTACTACACGGTAGGAAAAAATAATTACCTATAAATGAATGTTGAAGGGTGATAAGGTTTACAAGATTTTGAGGCCCTTTATCAGAGCTCTACTTCTTTTCTGGGCTGTAAGGGGCATTCTCAAGATTTCTGAAGGAACCATTACCGTTCAGATCACTTCTAAACCTACAGCTTAAAACAATAAAGATTCCTTTCGTTTTTTTTCGTACTCGTTTACCAATGTCCCTACGTTTCAGGTGACAAAGTAATTCTGTGTCTGATGTCCGCTGGTACGACGGAGATTGAATTGTTTTTTAATCAGCGATTTTTATTCACAATCGATTCAATCGCACAGACATTCTCACAGAGTTTTTATCACCCGCCTCACATTCGCATTGTTAATAAACGTGGCAGTCTTCATACGGCCAGCTAACAGATCGCGGGCTACGTTTTCTGTCTATATCATTTCTCCTTTTCTTTCTTAAATTTTTCTCTAATATTTTATTTAACAAATTTTTTAGACCCATAAATGGTCTGAATATCTCTAAAAGACGTCTTCTCCCGTCGTTTTTCATTAAAAAGCTGTCTGCCATGCCCAAGTCGCCCGTCGCTGTCGACTTCAACTGAAAGCTCACCACTGCCTTGTAAGCAATATTCTAACATCCATTTAACTTAAAATATTTTCAGTACATTGGAGCCCAAATGCCTGCAGTGTTATTTTTGGCTGTACGTGCCGGACACCAAACTTGAGAGCTGACCGTTTCCGAGCGACAACATCCTATGCTTCTTCACCTGCTTTTCGACTTGTACCGCCTCTTGCTGCCTCAAGTTAGAAGAGCAAATGATCACATTTTTATAGGAGCCTACATGGACATATTCTTTAAGAAAATAAATTCTATTTGCTCAAGAAGCTGTATCAAGGGGTGTCTGAGGACCACTTTCGGCTGGGAAGATGTGAAGGGGATTTTAAGAGGTTTCTAAGCAATTCCGCGAAGTCTGAGGTCGTCGCAAACGTTTTTCTACACTTTGTTCGGCCGTCGATGATTTTACAATTTTTAGTGATATTTCAGATCCTCCATAAATTTATCCGAACAAAACAACATGACATCTTATCTCAGACGAATAAAAACAGTTTCCAATCATAGGTTAAACCCACAAAAGGGTTTTCCAATATATCCACCACAATGGTCATGTTCTCAGCTATTTTGCGATGCGACATTCCAAAACTTATTTCAGCATATCAATGGGTATGAGCATATTTCCTCACTACAACAGCAAAATAAATTGGATTAAACAAGAAGGAAATAATAAAAAATGCAGAAAAGGAGGAAAGCAGTTTCTTCGATGAGAATTTGCTTCCTATGTTCGTTTTGAGTCAATTTAGCTTCCATTTAGTTCAATTTAGTTCAATTTACCTTCAATTTAGCTTCCATTTAGTTCAATTTAGTTCAATTTAGAGTTAACTATTGTAAAGCAGTACCTAAAGCTACTTCAGCCGCTTAATAAAATAAATAAAAAAAACGTTAGAAAATAGCAAAACAGTGACAAAAACGAAAATACAACCATTTTGCTTGGGCAGAATTTCAAATTTTGCGCGCAACCTGTCACACTCTATCACACCTGTGACTCACATTTTTAAACTTCATTTCTTCGTTATTTCTTTCTACAATATGCATCAGTTTGTTTTTTTAGAATGGGAAAACATCATCTTCTTCTTGTGATGATATTTATTCTTCAAATTAATGGTTTCGGTGAGTTAATGTCTTTTAAACTTTTCCAGTTTTGGTGCACGGAACTCTTTTTGAAAGACAACATACTATTTCTCACTACCTGCAAAGACCTGCATTTGGTATAGGGCTATTAAAAACAAATGATCAATGTGGGCAATTTTGGAAGGCTTCTACGCCTATCAACCCTCACCGGAACTATTTAAAGGGACTCTGACAGCAAGTAAGTTTGCTCTAACTCGTCTCCGATCCGATCGGATTACTGTTCTTCCAGTTTCTTCCTCTCGGATTTGCTCAAATTATGTAGTTTTCTATCATTTCTTTTATGTCAAAATAATTACTAAAATATTTGCAACAAGTTTTGCAGCAAAAAATTATTAAAAGAACATCAAAATTAAATTTGGAAAAAGGAGTATTATTGCGCGATGGCTAAATACAGTACCCAATTACCCGCGAATTCAAACATCTGTCAGAGTCCCATTAATCTGAGTTACCATCTCCTTATTCTCAAGTTTCGGATTTTGTGGCATTTTTTTGCATATGCTTTACTCTCCTCTTATATTTTACCATTACTCTCCCACGTTTTAATCGCTTTCACTTACTTCTGGCAATCATAAAGGCTCATTTTCACCATGTATCACATAAGAAATTTGCTTTGATGCTTTAAATCTTTAAAAACTACTGTCAAGTGAAGCTTTAGTTCGGATGCTTAAAAACTTTATTTCAGGCGAGAAATATGAAGAAATCCTCAATATCACCAAGAAGTACACGGATCTCACCTTATCAGAAACTAATGTCTTAGACAAGATGTTTGCCACAGGATCACAAGCAGAAAAAGTGATAAAGAAGCTTGGAATTGTCGCATCGTTCGTTGGCGCGGCAATGACGACAGTTTTTGGAGTGAGATCCCCCGAAAAAATCGCCATAGAAGAACTAGGGGCAATGATGACAGAGTCTTTCCGACTCATGGCCCGAAGATTCACCGAGTTGGAAGCGAAATTAATCAATCTAAACTATGAAAACAAGTATTATCGATCCGTTAAGCAAAAGCTCAGGAATTTGGAAGATGCGTTCAAAGGAATTATTAACAAAGAGTATGCCGTCAGAAGAAAATACTTTCGCAAATTTAACATGATTTGTGATGACACCGCAACTGAGCCTCACAGTGTCTTATCTTTCTTAGATGATAGATTCGTCAAGTATTGTCCATTGCCAAAAAACAAATCCTTTGCTGTCTATCTCCGTATTGAGAAACTTTTGCGAAACAAGGAAGCGGCAAACAACTGGCGGCTACCTATCAAAGAAAAAATCCTTGCTGTTTTATTTAATTTGGAAAAGGAGGAAGAAGAAATCTTCGCAGCTAAAATTGAGGAAATCGAGGCTACTACCGCTGAAAGATATAGTGAATCTCTTAAAAGAATAATGACTAATTTAAATCTTATCCAATCGTTCTGCTTATCTCAAACCATAGCCATAAGCGGCGATTACACTCGCGCACCTTTGGAAGCTTTGGCTAGAATAGTTACGGATGATGTCCTCCGCTCTATCCTCATTTCTGTTCAGTGTATGAACGTAACCTGTTGGGATGATCCTGCTACCTACAAATATGAAGAGGAGAGATTAAGTAACTTTACAACAGAGATCTTGCGTCATGTTCCAGTTTGGATAAACAGAACTTTGGTAAGTATTTCACAGGTAGTGGATCCGAATTAAAAAATTTTAGATTGCCACATGGCCTGACTTAGTACTTGACCGAGTAAAATCGGCCGTGAATGGAAAGTTGAATACCAACCTCACCACATTGGCAAGATTAGCTTATAATGAAACGAGTAGTAGGGGGATCGCAGGGTACAGCAGGAATGGGCATGTGATGATGTAGTTCCAGGTACCAACACAGCGTGTTCGCTGTTGATGCCACGGGCACAAAACAATGGATTAAAAATCTAAAGGAAGACGCAGACAACCAGTACTTAAATTTCAATGATGTTGACTACTACCTTTTCCGAACAAGAGCAGGCGTGAGAAAAAGACGAGCAGCAGCGGAACACTTTGAAAAGAACCGCGAAGCCCTGCTGGACGTTTTCCGGTAAGCTCTTGTAAACCTAAAAAGCGATACTAACAAGAATTATAGATTCCTTTAAAAATTTTAAAAAAACAGCTTTACACATGAGAGCAAGAATATTTTTTATGATAGTGGGGAATATGCAAATTTTTTTTACTAATTCTTGTAACACTTTCGCAGTACGGCATTTATGACGTCATCCTTCACATTAATTTTATTGTTTAGAAAGGACCCTTTCCAACAGGACCTGACGGCTGTTAACAAGCAGATGTTGAGCATTGTCTCCTTCAATACAACCGATTATTACCAAGCGGCACTCCTTGTTCGATACGCCAGGTTTCGCGTTTCGGGTGAAATTATCAGCGGAGAAGCCGGAAGTGAGGTCATGTCTGTTGGTTTAACCTTGCCAGGTCGTGGATTCGAAGTTGGGTGGAAATTCGTCATATTTATGTGATACGTGTTGAGAATTTCATTTATAAATGCATTGATTGTTTTTGTTTCAGTCGCGTTTAAAACACACGAATATTCGTTATGTTATAGAAGAAAAGACCCATTTGTTCCCGCGTGGACTTTTTCGACCATTTTTTTGCCTTGTATAAAACATATAAAAGATTTTCAGTAGTTTAGAAGGAAGTTCTCGTTCTCTGCAATTCATGGTTGCTCTAGACTAGAGCAAAAAAAAGTGGACGCCCACCTTACGATCTCTATGGGCCCCAATTGAATAAAATTAATTTCATTTCGAACTATACCCTTTGCACTTCCTTCTCACAGACTCCATCAAGACCCTCTGCAGTTCCAATGCCTGTAACCTTCAAAATTCTTCAAACTTTCTTCTTAACGAGTTCTCTTTCCTTGAGTTTCTTCATCGGTATTCCCATAAACGTCTTTATAATTTACCGCCTGGCTTCAAAAGATGTAAAAAAATCGAGTTACTTCCGTCTGTTGATATTCATGTGCTGTCTTGATATTTATGAAACAGCGTGTCAAATGTGGCTCTACTGGGCGGATCGCATGGTACTGTGGACTTTTTTACTACAAAAAGAGATTTCAGTTTGATTTGTTTCCAAAGAAAAGTCAATGGGGCTTGCGGGAGTTTTATTTTATTAGCAGCGTCGTATCAGAAGCTGCTCAAAATCTACAATCTGCGTTGTCCTTGATAGTTATCATTCATTGGAAAACAGTCTTGAATAGGTACGATGATCATAAAACTCCTTAAAAAGGAATTATAGTATGCCCACAGTAGATAAGGTGCTATACATCATAACCAGTATTTATTCACTTTTTGATTTGTTATTGACATCCCTTCTCATATGCATCGTATATTATGCCGAAATCCATAAAACAAATTTTGCTCTTTATTCTTTTCTAATGGATAGTCGACGTTACGTAGTAATCGGCTATTTGGTGCTATATATTTTGGCCACTGCTTTTTGCTTGATATGTATCCGAAAAGTTAATACAACTGCGTACTCGCCTCAGACCCACAAAGCCTATAAGAGGATGGTATTTGTTCATTCAATCCAGGTGATCGCCTCCCATGCAAAATATTTAAATTGTTTAGAGCGGCCTAATTATCCTGGAACTCATGTATTCATACTTTGGTGAGATGATGCTCCTCCTATTCGTTTCAGACGATTATACTTTGCATGACACGATTTTCGATATATATGACGCGGTAAAACAGCTACTTATCGTACAAAAAAAACCTTACAGATCAACGAAGTTTTTTACATTTTGAAGCCTTCTATAAGAGCCATTTTCCTTGTCTGGGCATTGCAACGATTATTGAGGACTACAAAAGAAGAAACGATTCAACAGCCCATTGCAGCTCATACAAAGAATACTGCATAATAATAAAAACATTTGAAATTTTGATCTTGAATAACTAGTATATGCTTTGATTTCTGGCATTTGGCTCTGCACCTGCTACCGACCAAAATACCTTAATCCCATTTCAAACTAGACTCATAATTCCAGTCTTATTTAGCTGTTCTGCCATGCCGTTGACCTTAAAAATTGTTCAAGCTTTTTTTGAAACCTGTGCTCATTCTCTAAGTTTCTTTGCTAGCGCCCCCTTAAATGGTTTCATTGTCTATCGCCTATGCTCTAAAGACGTGAAAAAGTCCAACTACTTCCGTCTGCTAATATTTATGAGCTGTCTTGATATCTTTGTGGTAGTCAGCAAATTGTGGCTCTATTGGGGGAATCACATGGCAAGCAATTTTCATCCCTTCACGTGCTTCTTTAGTTCGACAAATTTCCAAAGAAAAATCAAAAAGTGTCTCATGAAATTTACATAATTATTGACGAATTGGCAAGACAAGCCTATGATCTCCAATCACTCCTGTCATTAGTCGTCATCATCCATTGGAAAACTGTCATGAAGAAGTAAAGTGTCTTAAAACTTCTTTAAGATTTTAGAATGCCTAAAATCGACAACGTAATCTATGCCACGGCCAGTATTTACTCAGCTTGTTATTTCTTCTTAGGATGTTTAATTGAAATCTTATTACAATACAAGCTTGGCAGAAAATGAGCAGCTTCCGATGGTTATTTTCGATGTGTATCGTGGAATGCAAATTGCCTATTTTGTGCTTTACACATGTGTTACAATTTTCTGTCTAATATGTATCCGAAGAGTCAATACGACAGAATACTCTCCTCAGACACTAAAAGCATACAAACGGATGATATTAGCGCATTATACTCTGGTAATATTGCCTATAGTTACCCTCAAAATTATTTTCTAGAGCGCTATAATTATCCTGGAACAAGTTTACACAAATTTTGGCAATATCGCTTTGGAACTTTGGATTATGCCGCAAAATACGATGTGGATTCCCCCTGAGAAGAATTATCTGTATTTTATGAGTGACGTATACTACGCGGTAACGCAGAGTGTCGAGTACATCAAAATATTTTAGGGCATCGATGTTTATTGTGATTTGAGGCCCTTTATCCGGGCCAGTTTTCTAGTTTGGGCATTGCAAAGACTGCTGAGAGCGGAAAAGCAGGAGACACCGCAGAGAATGTTCCAGAGTGTCTCAAGAATTTCTGTATAGCTGTGTGGTTCATTTCTTTATTCAAAAAGATTAAATTAATAAATTGTTTATTCAATTAATTACGACTTGAGGTCAGATAAACCATTGATAACTGTGTCAATTGTTGTTTCCACGGAGCTTTCTTCGTCTGGGCGGATGTAGCCAGGATCGTTGTCCTCCAGTTGATTTTCTGATTTTATTGCTTCACAGTGGAAATGTTCTTTATAGAACAAGGAGAAGTAAAAGATTACAGCTGCCTGAAAACATGCTTAAAAATAAAAATTGATGAAATCACCTTCGAATTGGGTGGGTAAACTTCCGACATCCTGCGCCCTTTCAAATTCGCCACAGATGGATCAACGTGGACTGATTTACCGACAAATAGACCTTCAGTAATTACCACCCTTGCATAGTGATCACAAGAGTAACCGATGTGGCCCATAGCGGTGAAGTTGCGGCTTTTGTCGAAGAAGGGCTGTCCATCTTGCAGCTGACGATAATCGTGGACAATCGGGAGAAGAGTACTGTCCCAGAGAGAAAGCACTCCTTTTGCTCCCGGTTTAATTTTGACGTGGGCGTTTGCAAAGTCATTTTCTGACACTGAAATACGTCGAAAATATTCTTTAGAACAACCTACAAATAGTTAGCTCAAAAATAGACGAATTTTTCCGTAAAAAGTGGAGGAAATCATCCATTTTCAGCTTTTTAGACCACAAGTAGTCATCAGCCCACATGTCCTCCATATGGTAAGTGGGAAGCTCAGCTACTTCCTCAAATATTTCAGAAAGTTTCGCTCCTTTTGTATGTTCCGATTCTTTGTTGAGAATTATGCAGGAAAGGTACACCATGCCCCGACTAAAAATTGTGATTGGCGTTTGAAAACAAAAAATGACTGACCGATATCCAAATCCTCGATTTTTGACTGTTTCCCACTTCCAAGTCTTTTCAAAAAGATGAGGCCGAGCTTCCAGGAAAGTTTGGAGCTGTTCCATGTCGGTGAATCCAAGCCCATCACATTTCTCGACTTCCACAAAAAGCGTTTTCACAGAGGTTCTTGTATTCTTTTGAAGAATCTCGAAGATTGCCTGAAAATCAATGTAATTTACGGAATTTACAGACTTACACCGCAGTTTTTCCGTTCTTTTTCGAGTTCAGTAGTCCCAAAGACGGGGATATTGTCGGTGTTCTCATAGTCGCTTCTCCCACGCCTAGAAAGTATTTTTAGACTAGTTTTGATGGAATAAAACGCACCCATTGATGCCTTTCGGATAATATCTGGTCACTCCTTTATTCCAAGTGCATCTTGAGCGTCCGTCTTTTCCTTTACCACGCGATGAAGGAGCAGCATTGGTAGTATTCTGGAGTACAAGAGCTTGTTTCTCATTTTGACCACTAGGAGGAGCATTTTTGTTTCCATGACGAGGCGCACTGTCAGCTAGAGCTGCTTGGGAAGCTCGGGGACGTTGAACCTTCTGCCCACCGGTGGAAACAGCCGGCGGTAGAACGGAAGAATCAGCAAATGATGGAGGATTTTCAGGTCTAAAAACGTTTTCACATTTAAAAAATTATATTTTCGAAGACTTACTCCTCATCGACAAATCTTATCTGAACAATCGGAAGTATTTTGGGCAACGGAGCAGGAGGAACCGAGTGATGATCAGGAATCAAATCATGCCTGAAAAAATGAAAATAAATAAAAAGGTAAGTACTTACCCAAGAGGACAATTATGCATTTCTGGAGCTTGGTTAGAATTATTGGCGTTGAAGTTGTCCATTTTTATCTGAAGATTCTAAATAATGGCGAACGCTGTTGAATTGTGACGCAAGGGGATGCAATCGCTTTCGCTGCAAACAAATATTATTAACGCGTCTTTTTCGGTAAAAGCGGTGTTTTCATGCGTTACTTATTTTAAACAATAAGGCAAGGTAATGATAATAATTGCAAATGGTTTTGGGAATTATTTGAGTAATATAAATTGTTTAAATTTAATAGATTGCCAAACAAAAAGAAATTCATGACCCACCTTCACCGATGGATATCTTGACTCTAACTTGGTCTTTTCAACAATGCAAACAGTTCAGCAAACAATAGACTCTTTTATGATCTAAATTTGTATTAAAACTCAGCAGTCTATTCTGAATTGCAAGAGATCTCAAGGAAAAACACCTTTTGGAAAGGTACAAATATGATAATTACGAGTTTTATTATACAAGACGGGCGTCGACCTTTCACAAATTTCAATTATTTCTGGTATCGAGGGTGGATCGAAAGGAGCTTGGGATCTTGGAGAAGACGGCCGGCTCCTAGCTGAAATTTAGAAATTAATCAAAAAAATTGTCAAGAAAATTTACCTGGTTTGGATCCTGATAGAGAAATCTTCTTTTTCAAGTGCTGTCCATTTCTTTGAATCGGTTGGCCTCTCCTTCCAATGACCGTTCTTCTGTTTTGTTCCAATTTATCTTCATCCAAGTTCTTTATAGTTTCCGCTGTCTAAAAAAGGGAAATTTTAACTAAAATGAGTGGCTAGCATAAGTTTTTAGGTGAGCAGAGCCTCCTGAACCAGCCTTTCGGTGAAGAAAGGGAGTCTAAAATTCAATTTAAATAATCGAAAAAAAGATGAATTTACCGGATTTTGTGCTGCAGAGGAAGATGCAATGGAGAGGGAGCTGCAAATGACGGTGCCGAAAGTCTTATCTAAAATTCTCCTTATTTTCCTAATTTAGAGCCAAACCTGGATGGGAGCAGAGATTCCAGGAGGAACCAATTGCAACAGTCAGCATGATCTCATCTGAAAATCGTCCATTTTCTTATTTTCTTTAATGAAAAACGTACCATCAGGTATGGGAACGAAGAAGGAAATACTTGGTAAGAAATGGAAGTCCTCGGGTACTATCCTAATAACGCTAAAATTCGCTCATTATTTGAGATAATCATACTTCACGCGGTGTTTTCCAGCATAACAAAAAGCAGGAACATTTTCAGACAGCTCCCAGGAATGGGTAACAATCGACTATCACTTTGCGCCCAGGTGCTATGATAGAGGACACCATAGTTAGGAGCTTTGCCAATGATCGGATCCATCCAAACCCTCAACACGACCGGCTAGGCGGAAAAAAACTGTCAAAAATAGGGGGGTGTCAATCCAATTCATTTGACTGCTACTGTAAGTTTCACTGACCGGCTTTAGGCAAACAGAGCCGAAAAATGTCATCGAACCTGCTTTCGAGAGGTTATTTTGGCTCGAAAATGAGCAAAAATGAATATTCCGCGCGCCCAGGCTACCTAGTTCCTCCAAATAAAACTTAGGGATGTTAATTTTTACGCGCATCACTATCATAGGCCGGGCAAAAAAATCAGCCAAATAGGGGAAATTAAGTTAGCAACTTTTCTTTATAAAAAGGGAGAAATTTTTACGATAAATACCTAAAAACTCACATCAAATGCGTCCTTTTGTAGGCCTCAAACATCCCGTTGGTGTCCTTTATGGAAAAGTCCCAAATGTATGTTTTAAAAATAGGAGAAATTGAAGGAAAAACATTCAAATTGAGACAGCCGCGCAAACATGCCCTTTGGCGCCAAGAGGGAACCCTTGCGCACCGACGGTGTGGGATTCAAAATGCGTCGCCCCCAAAGAGTTACTATTCCCTGGCATGTTATCCCATATGAGCAGGCAGCGGTCCTCTTATGCGGGTTAACTACTTGCAGCTAAACTCTTAGAAAAGCCGAGAAAAGAGACATTTGTTGATGGCTAGGATGGAAACGCTTTGTGATTTTGCTGGACGGTGGATTTCCGAGTAAAATAAGCCGAGAAAGGAGAAAATATGGCCAAAGCAGGGTAGAATAGGCACGTCTGGCATCCAGATGTTATTCTAACGAGAGGGGAAAAGGGACAGGGGTCAGTTTTGTTTGTGTTTCCACACTCTCTTCATGCTATTCACTCTCTCTTCTCTCTACCAGCAGAGGGCGAACTATCCTCGCTGACTTTCTTGAATAAGACGCATTCGCTGTAAGATTCGAGTAATCCCACCTGGGGCATTTCGGTACCGGATCTCAAATTTGTTTCAAACCTATATGGTTTTACTCAGAAATTTGTGCTGATCACGGCGGCGGTAGTTAAAACTTAAGAAGATTTGAATTTGACGCGCTATCTACCCATTTAAAAATTTGGCCTGTTAAATCATATCTTTTTTGTTTCATACGGGATCTATGACGTCATATTGCTCGTACTACAGATCTCAACGAGCTGAACAAAATGATGTTAAAAATTTTTTAAAAACATGATATGACGGAGATGCGCCCGAAAATACGTAGGAAATATCGGTTTTCTGTGTCTGGGACTTCAGGACCTGAAGGGGCACATATTTTGCTCATCGGATTCGGAATCCTCATCATTTTTTTGGTCTTAGAATAGATTTCCCCATAAGTGCTATTGGGAGATATAACAGCCGGGAAGTGTGCTGGTACCAATATTTTAGAGGTAGAATAAAATCTCAATTTTCATCTGCCTATGGCTCTAGCAGCATTAAATTGAGATTTTATTCTACCTCTAAAATATTGGTATCATTAAAGGAACAGTGCAAGCGAGAAAAGTACGTGAGCCCAACTGCGCCCATTCCGCATAGAAAATGTCTGCGTACGTAAAAATTTTTTTCGATGGAATTTTACTTTTTTTTTTATTTTTATTGAGATTTCTAATGTTTCTTTATTTTATAGGGCTATGTATAAAAGTTATTAGCAACATAAAGTTTTAAAAAAATGAAGCAGAAACTGTGAAATACAAGGAAAACGAAAATTAATTTTTCAGTACGTAATGACATTTTCGTGCATGACTCCGCGCAGTTGTGCGCACGTATTTTCTCACTTGCAGTCCCTTTAACAAGAGCGTCAAAAACTAAACAACTTTTTTTGGAGTAAGGAATTATTCCCGGAAGTGTATCAGAAACCACGCATTATTAGTTTTAAATTATGACTCATTCTCCCGGAAATCGGTTTATCTGCCGTGTACATACCTACTCGATTATGTTCTGCTCAGACGGATCATGACGGTGACATTCTACAGTGTCATCAATCTCTGCCTAGCCAGTGGCTATTCTCTCAGCCTGTTTGTTGGTACTCCAATTAATATTTTTATTATCTACCGCTTATCCTCTAAAAAAGTGCCAAAATCCAATTATTTTCGCCTTCTTATAATTATGTGCAGCTTCGACATTTTTCAAGCAATCTTTGGAGAATTAGATTTCTGGGGAGAGATAAGCTTTTCCTTTAACATTTTGAAAGATTTTTAGTTTGACAAGTTTAAAAATAAGAAGGGAGCTGTTAGAATTGCTTATCTTATAAATGAGGAGCTTTTATATGACAGTTACAGTATCCTGTCTTTCTTAGGAATTCTAGTAATGCTCCATTGGAAAACGGTCTTAAAAAGGTGCAACAACCAGCAACCGAATCAATTTAAAGGATTTAGACAAGTTAAAATAGACAGAATACTGTACATTGTGATCACAGGATATTTTATAACAATGTTATCCTTTGACATCGCTTATCAATATGCCCCAGAATTTACCCCTCTTGGAAATAAGAAATATCAGGATCTGGATTATTTACTACTCCAGATATTGAGCATTTATGAGATCGTGTACCTGCTTCTCTTTTCTTTTATGAGCATATATTGTACAGTATCCATCCGCAAAGTAAATACCTCAGCGTATTCTGCACGAACTTTGAGGATATACAGGCGAATTGTGTTGGTGCACTTCGTCCAGGTAATTTTTCTTTGCTTTCTAGCAAAAGTTTTTTCCTGTACCATTGAAAAAGACCATAAGGAACGGCTGCTTTTGAAAATAGCATTTTCTCGAAGTAATTAAGTATAGAATGTTGCAATACTTAATAAAATACGCAAGCACATGATTTTTGAAGAACATCTGCTTTCAGTGTATCCTCTGCATGATAGAATTTGCTTACCATTACATTGGAACATTCATTATCGCAGAGTTCGAAATATACTTGGAAAGAACTGAACTGCTTAATCAACTTGATGACATACAATATTATGTAAGCGGACAGGCTATTTCATAAATAGAAGAAATTCCAGACTGACCTTCTGTATCAAATTATCCGACCTTTCATCCGATCAGTCTTCCTTGTCTGGGCATTGAGTAAATTGCTCCACGTTCAGATGCCAACAAGATTCGCCAGCCTTTCTAGGGTCACACAGTTTAATCGGTAGATAATGTAAAAAATTGTCTTGACATCGAAAATGAAGTTCTGGAAAGCCCGCCTCGTCCATAACCATTGAAATTTATTAAAGGGAGCCACAGGGAGCCTCCAATCTAACTGTAGGGTTTTGAGGGCTCAGTGAAAGCGCGGGAAATTGATATTCTACCTAATTTGTAGAAATCGCTATAAACGTTTCTTTCTGTGATCACATCACTCAGTAATGATATATTTGACGATATAATCTATAGTAAAATAAACATAAACAGCTAAAATAACGAATGCAAGCCAAAAAGAGCAGCATAAAATTCAAACGCGCGCCAGAGCAATAGGTTGCGCACTCATTCGGTCGTCGCGGGATCCATGAACGAATTTCGAGGCTGCATGTGGCTTCCTTTAAGATTGACCATAAACTGCCTGTTCAAAACCTGACTCACAGAACCATAAAACATAAATTAAGCGAAAGGTTAATTTTTGAGCTTTCTCCAGCGACCTCACTGAACGCTGATTGAATTATTCGAAAAATTGAGTAAACTTTCCAGCGAAATTTTATATCCTGTGAAGGGGCGTTCGTTTTCTCCCGCTCTGTGTAGATGCCGATAAAAACGCCTGGAGCTCTTAACAATTACTTTAAAACAAGTGGTTATGCTTTGAGTTTTGTTGTAGGTGCGCCTATAAATGCTTTTATTATCTACCGTCTATTGTCCAAAGAAGTTCCTAAGTCTTATTACTATCGGTTGCTGATATTTATGTGTTCCGTCGACATTTATCAAGCAGTTTTTGGAGAAGTCGACTTCTGGGGTGATAAATTGGTATGCCTTTTATCCTCTTCTATAAGAAAGTTTTAAGATCTCTGGATTCGAGAACAAAAATAAAGTGGTCAGGACTTTATTCTTGATCAATAATGAAATCCTTTACGATACTTACACTCTTCAATCATTTCTGTGCCTAATCGTCTGCATCCATTGGAAAACTGTCTTGAAAAAGTACCGTATCCCGTTTTCTTTAAAGAAAATTTTCAGGCATGTTAAAATAGACAAAATTATGTACATCGTATCCATTGCATACTTCTCATTTCTACAGTCTTTTGACATTACGTACGAGTACCTGCCGTTGGAAATTATGAAGAAACACAAACGGCTGGATAAAATCTTGGAAGAAGCGCTGAATTACACGGAAATTGTTTACTTTATTCTGTATTCTACTATCAGTATTTATTGCTTAATTGCCATAAGAAGAGTGGATACCAAGTCATATTCTGCAGCTACCTTGAAAGCCTTTAAACGAATGGCTTTGGTACATTTTATACAAGTAAGCGGTTTTTAAAGGACTTCATCACTTATAAAATCCTTTAAATAATGTCGATTTAGTGCGGTCTTGTCGTCTTGGAACTGGCGTACCATTATATCGGGCAATTTATCCTTATAGAATGGGAATTATCTTTACCAGAAGATTCTCCAGAATGGAAATATGTGGACCAAGTCTACACAGTTTACAACGACGTATGAAACTTATTTTCTTGCTCAGAACACAAATTTAGATTGACTTTTTCTACAGGATCATCAAGCCCTTTGTCAGGTCGATATTCCTCGTTTGGGCTCTAAGAAATCTTCTCAAAACCCAGTCAAAAGAAAGATCAAGATCACAAGTACAATCCGTTCCTACATTGCGAAGCAATTCAAGAGTTACCGTATAACGGTAGAAAATAAAACTATTTCCGGTTAACAAAGGATCATATTCCAAGTTTGCTTGCTTTGAAACTGATTTAATTTACTACGTAGTCCTACTTGGCATTTTCTAATGCAAAATGAATTACCAGCGGGGGATCACATGTTCCATTTTCCATGTAGTTTGCCTAATTTTATTTGGGACGTAATCCGCTATTATTCTATTCTGGTTTTAGCTTATTACAGCCACATGATACCCTCCGATTTAAAGCAATTATCCAACGACTTTTGAAAGAGAGATTTTTGAACGGCAATAGAGTTTATTTCATTCTTTTTCGTGCCACGCTCTGCTCCGCCGAGTTGTTCTTCTTCAGTTGGATAACAGGAACCTTCTTCACCGCTGATCGAAGCAACCTTCTCAATGCCCAGTACATAAAAACAGCGTTTAAACAAGGTTTCAATGCGAAGAAGAATTCGCCGATCTGAAAATTTCTCCTTATTGGTAATCTCCAACCTACCATGACTCCAACCAGGCCAATATCAAGACTTTCTAGCACTGGATCCCGATACTTTTCCATTAACTCATCCTTCTTATCTGGATGGTCTATCTGTTCCTGTGCAAATGAGTGTAGCCTTATGATCATGTAAATTAACCAAAGAACGGGGAATAATACTTGAAAAACATAGTCGATTTCGATTAGAACAGACTGAAAATGGTAAACATTTCATGGAATTTCTCTACCTGAATGAAGTGGACTAAAACCATTCGTCTGTAGGCTTTAAATGTCTGTGGGGAATATGCGCCAGTGTCAATGCGAAAAACAGCAACGATGCAATAGATGCTGACAACAAAGAAGAAGACAAAATACGGTAAAAGTATTGCTCCTTTACTGTATTCCAAAATGAGTTCGGTTGTTGTCGACTTGGTGGGATTCATATTAGCCATGTAAGTTTCGTAAGCAAGGGCAAAGATTGACATTATGGTAGAGGCAGAGTACAGAAATTTATCCGTTTTAGGCTTCCTGAAAAAAAAATTAAAGATTTCTGACATCTAACTTGATGACAACCGTTTTCCAATGGATAGTAATAATCAGGACAAGAAATCGTTGAATACTCGTTGGCACATCAATGAAATACCCACGGATCACGAACGCAGTATCAAAGATTGGGCTTTTTCCAGTAGTTACGATCGTTTTTAAAAAGTTCTGAATTTGTATTTTACGCGGGATTTTATCCACTTACAAATAAAGCGATACAATAAGCAACGAATGCATAAGCAGCCAAATAAATGTCAACACAACTTTTAAAAATTAACAAACGGAAATAATTCGTTTTCTTGACATCTTTAGACACAAGCCGGTGAATAATATACAAATTTAGGGATACGCCAACGAGAAAACTTAATAAATAACCGGAGCCATTGAGAGCAATACGGATAGTTAAAGCTTTAGCGAAAGTGTTACTCATGTCTAAAGCCATGCTATTCACCAACGGCTTGATGTTGAAAAATGACTCTGATCATTGACAAGGTTGTTTACTGCCATGTTTTGATCAAGAAATTAAATTATCTCGATATTTTTCCACATTTTGAACTCCCTTCTCATGTTTCAACTTCATTAGAAGTTCTTTGAACAAAAGAAAAATAAAGCGTACATTAAATCGTGTGAAAATCGGCATATAACTCAGTATGCGCCATAAGTCGCGGGATTGGAGTCAGATCTCGCTTATTTCTCGATGAAATTCCAATCTGTGGACTGTTTTGAACTGAGCTCATCAAGCTCGGATTTCTTTCTGATCAAACCTTTTCACGAAATCCCCGGGAAATGGTCAAACTCCACACCATCCCAAAAATACGCCATTTTTAAAGGGCTGCCATTTTTTATAGGTCTTGAGTGGAAAGCCAAATTTTAATTATTTATTTGGAGAGGAGGCATAGCTATTGAGCGCACTTCAGATCAACGAAATTGACAGAGAAATAAGCGAGATCTGACTCCACGCGACTTATGGCGCATACTGATAGCTCGAATAAGATTTTGATCAGATTTTGACAGGAAAAGAAAGTCTTCGCCCCTTATTCCTCTCAATTACAAAGATTTTCTCTGATGAATAAGGAAACTGTTAAAGAAACTCCTTTATAGAGGAAATATGAACTATACCAAAGGGAAAAAATGTAATCGCCAAATTTAAAACTTTATTCAGAAAGGAGATCGCAAAACAAAGATCCCGATTTCAAAGTATCGTAAGAGATAATATTGGGGAAAACAAGTAAAAGAAAGTTTAAAGCACATTTTCATCGTCCCAGTAATACTTAAAATTAAGTTACCGTACGCTCTCTTCTGACATCACGATTTTACTGATGCTGAAGTTCCGGATATTGAGGCTCCTCTTTGCCATAGATATAAAGGAGATGACCAAATTTTCGGAGGCTCGATTCATTGCCCGCCTCCGCAAGCCATTCCATGGGGTGGGACTCCTGAACAGAATATTAGTTTTACAGAGAAAATGAATATACCTGAATGGCTCTGTAGAGCTCATTGACGGCATTCACAACCCATGGGCGCTTGGCAATTCTGCTAAAGCTGTACTGCAAGACACGGCGGTTGAACCTTTCCTTCTCATTTCCATTGGCAAAGTTTCTGCCTCGTCTTTCCAGCGAGTTGATGAGGCGGCGCTGAATGTTTACGAAATTGGGAGCCATATCTAGAAATTGTCAATCAATAATGAGAAAAAAGGAAAAATTACCGTTATGAAAATCAATGGAAGGGTAAATATTTTTGAAAAGTATGCAGTGTGAAAGCCTATGGTTACACGTGTAAGCGATACGTCAGAAAGCAACGCAGGAGGGCCTTTTCCAGATGTTTTATGATTCGCTTTCAATCAATTAGGGGATGACCAGCAGCTGGAAAAAATGGAAAATCGATTCAGCCTTAAGGATTGGCTTTTCTGCGAGAAATAACGAGATATCTGTCTAGGAACATTTATAGGACCAGTCGGTACGGCGCGCGGCTCCTGGGCCGAGGTCCAAGGCCGTATAGAAACATCGGCTTCGCCGGTGGGCTTTAGTGTTTTTCCCAAACCAACACCTCTTCATGATGACGTGGATCTCGCCCTGCATCCTCGCAAGTTTGCCATCCATTGAAAGGTTGAATCCTTTGTCTGTCGTGCACCTGGCGTATGCATTGTCGGTATTCCTGTTCCGCTTGAGTTCTAAAATTTTACAACAATTTCAAGAAGAAAAAGGAAGGGACTCACAATGCACGATTTTGTTGAGGACGATTTCTGGCTGGACCGGGTGAAAGGTTTCTTCGAGGAATGGGAGAACGGCTCCTGGATGCTGGTCGACGGCGAGGAGAAGCTGCTACTGGCGCCGGCGGCGGTAAGAGATCGTCATCGGATTCTACAATTCGGCGAGAGCGGTGTCTGTGTCCTCCATTTGCTAGCGCTCTGACAGGAGTGTCATCATTCTCATCACCAGTAACAATTGGCGGGCGGCTTCTAGAGGCTTGTTGACGGCCAAGAATAGCTGGAGCCGGCCTGAAGAATGCGACGGCGGGGTGCTCTCCTTTCAACTACGGGGGGCACTAGCGGGGATAGCAACAGTATCAGTCAAAACAGTTGGGTCAGGTTCCCCTGGCAATTGTGGCGGAGCGTCAGCCATTGCTTGGTTCATTTGCTCGGCGTTAATTCGCGCTATTTCTTCTTTTTCCCGACCAGCTTCAATTGTATCCAGCGTACGATTTATAACAGCAGCCACGTTCCCGTCAATCTGATCATTGCTGTCATTACTGGGATTATTCAAATCTTCGCCAATTATTGAAGTCATTTCTTGCCCCGTTTCGTTGAAAGGGGTATATTCTTTTGACTGCAGTCTAAAAATTTGAAATAATTTTTTTTTTCATACCAAAATGTCTTACCTTTTCAACATTTTTTCCAGATCGTCACATGCTTTTTGCCAAGTTTCAGAATTGGATTTTGTTTCTGTAACTTTTGGTAAATCGTAAGTTGGTAACATATTTGTTGCAGTGGCCAGCTCAAATGCATCCAGGTCACCAGGGCGAGGAAAAATTTGTGATAAATGTTCGCTGAGCCTGAGACCATTAGTGATTCGGCTTCTCTAAATGATGAAGAATTTATATGGAAACAATAGGGAGAAAGACTTACCAGCCCTTTTTCTAAATACTGAGCTATTAAATTATGGTAATTTACTCTTAAAACCATTGATATTCTTTCATTTTCAGATAGCTGATCAATCCACTCATCAATTTTTTTCTGGAGGGTTTCACAATTATATTTGTGAGCCATTTGGAACAAACTTTTTCTCTGAAATTGGTTGCAATTAATAAAGGTATAAAGATCTCGAAGAGGCTTAGGCTTAAACTTAAATTGGTGAATTTTAATGGAAAACTTGTTCATAAAGAGAATTACACATAGAAATAATAAGGGAGATAAAAAGAGGCCACCAACAGCCAAATAAAAAAAATAGATAATGGTCAAGACAACGCGAAATTCAGTGGATGTTTTCTATTTTCAGAAGCCTCTAATTTTTCCTTGCCTTTTCATTGGTTTACATCATTTTTTCCAGAGAAACCTGAGGCCAAACGATACCGTGAATGGAAACTTCGGATATTCTGCTGGGGCGAGATTCGAACGTGCGGAAAATTCTGTATTAGAGAATTGTTTTTCATTGTCCAAAAGTAACTCTATCAGAAAAAAAAATTTCTCAAATAAAAGTCTTAGCCCAGATAGGCTGTTGGATTTTGAGTGAGGCTATTTTGTTGACGGAGATCAGCGCCAAGGAATGGGAGCAGGCTCATTCGAACCAGCAGAAAGTTCTACACCGGAAAATGGTTTAAATGGAAATTCCAAAGGTGGCCATATGAGAGAGAGGGAGACAGTTAAAAATTAATTAGAAAATTAATAATTTACCGAAAAAAATGACGCGATAGAGAGAAAGCCTTCGCGCGCCCGCTTTGTCTTGTGCGTTTTGCGACTCCGTAAGGATTGGCTTTTCTGCGAGAAATAAATGAGATATCTGTCTAGGAACATTTACAGGATTTTTTCTTATAAAAATTTATTCAAATTCTATTTTCTTTACCACTTTCTGGCCCTTGTACTTTTCCTTCCATTGTCAAATTTTTGAATTTGTTTGGTCTCGCTGTCCCATCTTCTTCTTTTTTGATCGTTCGGAGAAAAGGAAGAACTGATGGTGACTGGTATAGGCCGTTGACCTAATAGTTCAGTCGGTGAGCTTTCCCTTCCGTAATTGACAACATTTATAGAAATTTCTTGTTATATTGAAAAATATCCAGACTAACCTGCTCCAATTTTTTCACTTTCACCCCAGGGATGGGGAGATTTGGACGAGCTTCTGCTCGGAGGTGCAGTCCAGGGACTGAACCACGGGCGAGTTGCCATAATTAGTAGGGATAGACCTTCTGTAAAGGAAATGACATTTTTTGGCATAGAAATTTACTTACATTTTTTCCATCGAAGGTTTCTTCTGATCCCTAACCGATCTCCTTTTCCAAACAAAAGCGCGCTTACTTTTCTGTGCTATATCATTCAATCTTTATAATCTCCTGTCCTTCATCTTCCTAGATTTGCCAAGATCGTCTTCATCAGGAAATTCCTCAAAAGTCGGATTGATTTGGATCATTTTATATCATTCTTGAATACAAAATTCGCTGCAATCTGTTATTAATATTCATTAAAGGAATTCAAATAAAATCTGCATAAATTATGGATCTTGAAGAGGATCTTGTGGCTCAGGAGGAATAGTTCCAGCGGCTTGTTCTATCGTTCTTCTTGCAAAAATTCTCAGAACTCCAGTAGCCAATGTCGGTGTAGCTGCGCCAGATGCCGCTGCTTTCAGAGCTCCTCTCAGTGCCCAGTAGAAAAATACTCCGTGAATAAAAGGTTCCAGTGAAATGTAGAAATAGTCAATCTTAAAGGAAGCGTCAGGGCTTGGGAGAGATTATAAGATTGTTCTAATTGCAAATTTACCCGTTTTTATAACGCTTTTTACCATATTAAATCGTTTTTTGACAATTAGAAACTAGCCATTTCGACACAAATTGCATTTTTCGACATGCCGTGCAACTTTTGATTTGTGATGTTTTTTGACTATAGGTGAAAAATGCAGATTGCATTGGTTTTGAAGAGAAAATAAGTCATAAAAGGTCGCTTTTCTCGCGGATCCCATATGAAAAACGAAAAGTTGCATAGTGATCAAGAAGAAAAGGCGCATCTTTTGAGCCCAAGTGGTTTTCAGTCCCTGAGGGTTCCTTTAATTTTCAATCTGATCAATTATTTCATACCGATCCAAAATAAAATATGAAGTCGTAAAGTGGGCTGTCTTCTTCGTTTCCATATTTTGAAATAATGATTTTTCTCACTATCAATTGAAGCGGATGCAGGATTAGGAATTCGCTTACAATTAGAACGGTCTGAAATTTTCAACTACTTCATTTAAATGCGATACCTGCGTAAAATGAACTAATGTCATCCTGTTATAAATAATAAGAGTAGGTGAAGAGTAGGAGGAGGTATCAACCCGACGGATGACCACATAGCAATAAATTGATATTGTCGAGTACACGATAAAATAAGAATAATAAAGACCGTCAGAAACTTGTTGACTGATGCTACTTTCATACAAATAATCCTTAAGGATTACTCCCCCGGCTCGATGGACGAGAAAAAAGATCACAGTTGTTGCGTATAAAAATATATCGAGCCTGCGCTTTCTAAACCATAGTCTGGGCAGATTTCATGGTGTTTTTACTTTACAAGGACAGTTTTCCAGTGGATAAGAACTATTGTAATCAAGAGATTTTGTAAATAATAGCAATGACCCAACACTTGATGATTAATATTATAAAACCATTTCAGGAAACCACGAGTCTAAAACTTTTCTACGCCAAAAATAATACATACAATAATATATTCATCCAAATGATCAATACCCCTTGATATTGATATGAAAGCATCTAATGCTCGTGTAAACATAATAAGTCGAAAATAATTAGACTTTTTGACCGTTTTAGATGACAAGCGATAGATAATATAAATATTTAATGGTATAGCCACAAATACGGAGAGAGATACGGCGATCAGAGGAATTATATGGCGGAAGATAAAAAATACCAAAGTAGTGGTGGATTCGTCTGGCATTAGAATTACTGGGAAAAGAAGCGGTTGGTAATTCAGTTTACCACTTATTTTTCTGATACGAAACTGGCTAGGAGTTGGTTTGCTATGTTCAGATGATAATTTGATCGTCGAAGGGGCGAATTCTGTTTGCACTTTTTGCTGTAATTTCCACGGGAACGTACATTAAATTAGTCTAAGGCGGCCACATTTTTATTATACTTCAACATTTACATAAATTATAGATCCTGAAGAGGATCCTGCGGTTCAGGAGGAACCGTTCCTGCCGCTTGTTCAATAGTTCTTCTTGCAAAAATTCGAAGAACTCCAGTGGCTAATGTCGGCGTAGCTGCACCAGATGCCGCTGCTTTCAACGCTCCTCTCAACGCCCAGTAGAAAAATATTCCGTGAATAAAAGGTTCCAAAGAAACGTAGGTATAGTCAACCTATAATTATACTGCTATGACTATGAGCACTAATTATTACCACGCCGTAACAGAAAATAAACCAATAATATGGACTACCGTCTTCATTGCCATAATTATCGATAAGAATTCTTTTCATTACATCATGAAAAACATGAAGGTATAGAAGTTGGCCAGCAACCAGGACGGTCTGCAGGTCTATTTGCTGATTTGCCTTATGGAAAATACCTGCGTAAAATGAACTAAAGTCATCCTGTTGTAAATTATAAGAGTAGCTGAAGAATAAGATGATGTATCAACTCGTCGAACAACAACATAGCAATAAATGGATATAGACGAGTACAAAATAAAATATCCATAATGCAGGAATTCCATTTTTTGTTCAAAATTGTCAGTTTCATAGAAAAATCTTATCATTATTTCCGCCGTCACGCTATAAAGAATAAAAAAAATGACAGTCGTCGCGTAAAGAAATATATCCAATCTACGTTTTCTAAAATACAGTCGAGCCGGAATTTATTTTCCAATTTACTTGACTAGAACCGTTTTCCAATGGATAAGAATTATTACAGTAAGCATATTATTTATATAATAGCTATGATTCAATACTTGATGATTTATCCAATAAAATGAATGCCAGAGGTCGGAACGAATCTAAAGCTCGATTTACTTCTTGGATGATTGAAGCATACATGAATGTACTGCTCCAAATGATCTACTAATCCAGAAATTGATGAAGCGACATCTAACGCGCGTCCAAACATAATAAAGCGAAAATAATTAGTCTTTTTAATTGTTTTAGATGACAAACGATAAATTATGTAAATATTTAGTGGTATAGCCATAAAAACTGAGAGAAATATAGCAATGCCTGGTATTATATGGTCGAATAGAAAATATACAAAAGTGTCACCGAGATAATCCGTCATTATGAGACAATTGCTTTTTTTAAACCATGAAAAGTCTGTTGGATAATTAAATTTAGCGCCAATCCTTCCATGTGATGGTAATCTAATCGTCGAACATGCTAGTGAACCAATTACTTTATAGTAGACAAAGTTTTATTGCACTAAACTCATTTTTATGGATCTTGAAGAGCATTGTGCGATTCAGGAGAAACCGTTCCTGCGGCTTGTTTAGTTGTTCTTCTCGTGAATATTCGCAGTACTCTCGTGGCCATTTAGCGCTCTTCTCAATGCCCAGTAAAAGAATCCTTCCGGAATAAAAGACTCCAAGGATTGGTAATGTTTTATTGCACAGGAGAACCAAAACAAATTACAGCACAGGATCATTTACTGGGTCGTCTGCATTTTCCAGATCTCCCACAGCCGCTTCAGGAATTCTTCTTCCAAATATACGCAAAACTCCTGTAGCCAATGTCGCCGTACTTGTAGCTGTCGACTGCGGTCTCAGCACTCCTTTCAGAGCCCATAATAGAAAAAGTGATTGAACACATGGCACTGCAGTACAGTAGAAGTAAGAAATCTGCAATTTTCATTAACTTATATAATTTTTGGCTACTTACACACCCATAGTAAAATATAAAATCCAAATATGTGTCACTGTTAATTCCATAATTGCTGATTAAAATGTTTTTAGCTACCAAATAGATTGGATACATGTACAGAAATTCGACAACAACTAGTGAAGTCTAAAAATTTCCAGTGATTGCTAATTTTTTACATTTTACCAGAATAAAATGCGCCAGTGACATTCTTTTGTAAATTTTTATAGTTTGCGAAGAATACGATTCAGTGTCGACCGTACGCACAATAATATAACAATAAATAGCAATTACAGAATAGTATATAAAATAAGCATAAGATATTCCGTCTTTAATTTGTTGCATTAGCTGGTCAAATATAAAATTTAATATTATGGGATTTATAGTCTGTCCAAAAAAAACACGACATTAAAGATCGGGCGAACAGGAAACTTCACCTTCGCCAAGTTCACCATCGTCCTGAAATCTCCTCCAAAATCTTTTTTTTTTCTAATTTTTTTCTACCATAGTCATGATTAGGCTTAGTTGTGTCTATTTCAATCGTTTAAATCAAATTGGCAAGTCAACCCGGCGAGCTACAGGACGACGAAATTCAGGCTCATTTGGTGAAGTTTCCCACACTTGCGCCCCAAAAACCTTTCTAAAAAATTTTTCTCGCATTTCTTTTTTGTCAAAAAGTGGGTTTAGGCTTAGTAGAGTTTATTTTACTATTCACGAAACTTTTACGGCTTGAAAGCTGACCTACACGCCGCGGCAGGCAAAAATAGTCTTTGGTGAAGTTCCCTATTGGCCAAAGATCGCGGTTTTCGTGCCGGGACCACACAGGCAGCAAATTTAGTAATTTCCTATTTTTCTTTAATAGCTTTTTTCTCTTCTTCTTTTCTCAAACTGCGACTAATAGGTGTTCTAATTTTTACTGCAAACAGCTGATCTGATTTTTGCGATCATTTTGCGCGATCGTAGAACTATTATCGGCGAACAGGGAACTTCACCATCACCAAGTTCACCATCGCCCTGAAACCTCCTCCAAAATCGTTTTTTTTTTCTAATTTTTTTTCTACCGTAGGCATGCTTAGGCTTTGTTGTGTCTATTTCAATCGTTTAAATCAAATTGGCAAGTGAACCTGGCGAGCTACAACATGGCGAAGTGCAGGTTCATTTGGTGAACTTCCCCATACTTGTGCTCCAAAAACCTTTCTAAAAAATTTTTCTCTCATTTATTTTCTGTCAAAAGTGGGCTTAGGCTTAGTAGAGTTTATTTTACTATTCCCGAAAGTTTTACGGCTTGAAAGCTGACCTACACGCTGCGGTGAATTGCGAAATTCCCTAGCTACGCAGCCAAATGTGGGATTTGATACTCAGTCTCGTTTTAATGGAAAACCATTACAGTAATCGGCTTCCTCACACTGAGAGGAGTCGAACGGTACCTATTTTGTTGAAAAAGAGCGAAAATAGAAGCATACGCAGCCAAATGGCACATTTGATACTCAGTCTCGTTTAATGAAAAATAAGTTGCAGATTCTGACTCGCCAGACTAAGAGCAGTCGAATGATACTAATTTCGCTGCGTATGCATGAAAAATAAGAAATACGCAGCCAAATGTGACATTTGATACTCAGTCACACTTATATTGCGAAATAATTATAGTGGAGCCATAAACAAAAAAGCAAAAATGTTTTGAGCACTTATGTCACCGGTGGGGTTCGAACCCGCGACCTCCTGGATGATAGATCGACATCTTACCACTCGGCCATAATTTTCTCGACATGTCAACGCACAGACACACAGTCGGGCACCATAGTAAGGGATCACGACGCATGTTGACATGTGGGTAATCTGTTGTTAGCCCTCATAGGGGAAGGATCACATGGCGAGATGGCCGAGCGGTCTAAGGCGCTGGTTTTAGGCACCAGTCTCCTCGGAGGCGTGGGTTCGAATCCCACTCTCGTCAATTCTTTTTTCTTTATCAGATAACTTTTATCCTTTTATCCTTCGTTCGTATCCGCCACAATCCTGAAAGAAAAGGGCGTTTTCTTCTTTCTCTAATCGGCGAATAGGAGCGGATTATTTCCTCCAATTCTTGTCGTTTGTCCACTTTCTGTCTTTTGAATATAGAAGCAACCCTTTTCTTATTTTCAGGCTGCATAAACCTGCCTCGTTTTGAAGATATTCGTTAGAATTACAGGCAATTCTTCAAAAAACATTGAGATTAGCTCATTTGACTTTTAAAAAGGTTCTAATTTTCTCTATTTAATAATGAAAGTAGACTGTTTCAGGCCAGCTGTATAAGTAACATCAACCCCAATAAAAGTTGGAACATTGTATTATCCATTTGTATTTCTTGTGATGCTCCCACCGGTATCATCACGAGGCTCTCCCTATAAGATTTTCCCAATTCAGCTACATTCATTTCGCATAAGTCCAAGTGAATACTTTTTGGAGCTTAAAAGGTCACCCATCCAAGAACATCTATGCATGCGCTCGGGCGAACAGGGAACTTCACCATCACCAAGTTCACCATCGCCCTGAAATCTCCTCCAAAATCGTGTTTTTCTAATTTTTTTCTACCGTAGGCATGTTTAGGCTTAGTTGTGTCTATTTCAATCGTTTAAATCAAATTGGCAAATCAACCCGGCGAGCTACAGGGCGTCGAAGTTCAGACTCATTTGGTGAACTTCCCCACACTTGCGCCCCAAAAACCTTTCTAAAAAATTTTTCTCTCATTTCTTTTCTGTCAAAAAGTGGGCTTAGGCTTAGTAGAGTTTATTTTACTATTCCCGAAAGTTTTACGGCTTAAAAGCTGACCTACACGCTGCGGCAATAGTGTTTGGTGAACTTCCCTATTGGTCCTATTATCTCAACAGAAAACTATTAAAGGAACAGTGCAGGTGAGAAAAGTACGTGGGCTCTACTGTACCCACGACGCGTCGAAAATGTCTGCGTATGTAAAAATTATTTTTGATGGAATTTTATTTTTTGTTATTTTCAGTAAAATCTCTAATGTTTCTTTATTTTATAGGATCCCTCTATGCATAAGAGTTATTAGCAACAAAAAATTTAAAAAAAAATAAAGCAAGAACAGAGAAATACACGAAAAACGAAAAAAAAATTTTGTGTACGTAATAACATTTTCGATCACCGAGTGGGTGCACTTGGGTGCACGTATTTTCTCACCTGCACTGTCCCTTTAAAGGGACGCTGAAGGATTAAAAAATATTTGTTGAAATGCTTTTGTTTTCTTCTTTCTTGTTTTTAGAAATAATAATTTTACTATTATAGCATAGTAAAATAAGAAAAACACACAAAATATAGCTGTAAACTACTTTTCCTATATAATATTTGCGGAGCGCTTCTTTTATTTAAAAAAAATTAAATTTTCAATAATACAGCTACTTGACTACCTTCAATTGATTTTCTAAATTATTGCTAGCTGCTATTCATTATTTCTAGCATGAAAAATAAGCTAGAAACACGAAAATATCAAAGAAAAACGCGAAGAATGGTTTGACGGATTGAGCCGACGCGCTGCCCGCGAAATTCAAACTTCCGCCAATTGGCGGAAGATTGCAACTTTAATAATCTGTATTTTTTTATAGAAAAATCTCCCAGCAATAAGAATTAGTGCATGATAATCAGAAAAATCAGCTCTATTTAATAAGATCAACTTGCAAAAAATCCTTCAGTGTCCCTTTAATGGAAAAAAAATAAAATTTGCTGATTGGGTGTTCCCGGCACGAAAACCGCGACCTTCAATGACGTCTTTTTTCTGAACAGACTATAGCTGTGAACTTACTCAGGGGTGTAATCTTGAAATCTACCAGCTAACTCGTTTATAATACCCGTTATTATAAAGAATGCGCATGTCACCACGTATAGACAAATATCCAATCTACGCTTTCTAGATCTTTTTTAGAAATATCAAGAAGTTGCCAACTTGACTAAAACAGTTTTCCAGTGGATCAGAACAATTAAAAGTAAAAAATGCTTGATATGATAAAAATAAAATAGCAATTGCTTATTAATGCAAACGATATCAAATAATAGTGGAAAATTGTCATATGGCAAAGGATACAATTCAAGATAATGTTCCTGGAATGTTATGGCAACTTATAAATAAAAAAAATGGGAGTAATTCTTAAAAACTTACAATTTCTTGCTCGATAAAGGCGCATACATTTTGCACTGAGTAAGTTACATTAAATACACACATGACCTTTATCATTCGAAAATAATTATTTTTAATAGCATTTTTAGTTGATAACCGGTAGATTATATAAATATCAATGGGTATCGCTGGAATTAGGGCCAGAAAATTGGCAACATACGGCAATATCATGTCGCCTATGAAAAAGACTAAGCTACTTTCAAACTCTGCCATTTGGGTTGTATGGTAGAATATCGCTGGAATGGGCGAACTGCCGAGGTAGTTTGATTATTGCGGTAATTTAATAAGAAGTACGTCTGTTTTCTCATCGGTAGCTGTTAATGGGATCTTCTGATCCGGTTACGGCTATTTTGTTGTAAAATAATATTGAAGTATAGTCTGTCAAGAAAAAGGACTGCAAATAAAGGTCTCATATTTGTTGCAATGGGGCAGACAAACCGGCCATTTTTTGTAAAATTTCCATTACAAATGCCTTATTCTTGCCCCCTTACAACGAAAGTGAGACCTTTATTTGTCGTCTTTTTTTCGTAACAGTCTATAGATCTTTCCAAATTGGCACAGAGTTTGGATTTTACTTATCAGCACTAGTATTTGGCCGAGAAGAGTTTGGCCGTCATAGAATTCCGCCGTCAAACATTTGGCCGTCAACGTTTTGACCGTATTTTTCTGCAATCAGGCTTTTTTAGCAGACGTCGAAAATTTCGCTATTTGCCTAGGCTGATTTTACACTCATTCTCATGGTTTTCCTATTATTTTCTAGTTATTTCTCCACTAGAAGCATATAATAAACATTAGAAAACCAAAAGATGCTTATTTGAAGAAAAATTAAAATAATGTTTTTTCCAAAAAATTTCAGGCGTGAATGAAAAAAAAAAGCCGGATTGTAGAAAAATACGGCCAAAACGTTGACGGCCAAACCCTGAGCCAATTCGTAAAGCGGCCATTCTAAAACGGCTAAACCCTTACTGTGCCTCAAAATTGAGTCTTGGAATTTGTACGCAGTCCGAGGACTCTTATCCAAATATTTCAAATCCACCGATATTAACCAAAACTTTATACTCGATTTCAGTTATTTCATGTCCGAATGTCGGGTAGATGAAGGAAAGAGAAGAAGAAGATGTCCCCTTACTCCCATAATAATTATTTCAACCAGATGGCTGCGCCCCTCTTCGCGGGGCGTCCCTCCAAGTCTCTCGAAAACAAAAAAAATTAAGTTCCCCATATCTAATGGAGTCGAATGATATCTATATTCCCAATGAATTGCGAAATTCCCCGACTACGCAGCCAAATTGCACATTTAATACTCAATCTCATTTAAATGAAAAACCATCATCGTAATCGGCTTCCTCACACTGAGAGGAGTCGAACGGTACCTATTTTGTTGAAAAAGAGCGAAAACTGACACATACGCAGCCAAATGGCGCATTTGATACTCAGTCACACTTATATTGCGAAATAATTATAGTGGAGCCATAAACAAAAAAGCAAAAATGTTTTGAACACTTTTGTCACCGGCGGGGGATCGAACCCGCGTCGTTTGTTTGGTGCGCGCGCCTTAGACCACTCGGCCATGATTTTTCGACATGTCAACGCACACACAGACAGACAGACACCATAGCGTTTTAGTAGTAAGGGATACAATTTATTCTACACAGTAGTAGCCCGGACATCATTAGACGGATTTGCTCCTTCATTTCCTTCTGTAGCTCTTCGTGTAAATAAAGTTCCACCAGTGAGAGTTGCCCCTACGGCAGAAGTGTTCGGCGCACTTTGTACTTTGATAATATCCCTCAAAGCCCAGTAGAATAAAATTGCACGGAAGAATCCTTGCAAAGTAGTGTAGAGTCCATTAAACTGTAAGATTTCTCAAATTTCTGTTTATACTCACCACTCCAAAAGGGAATATAAAATAATCCAGGAAATCGTCAAAACTCAATAATTTCTTGCAAATTTTTAGAAAAGGGTACATGTAGATAAACTCAAATACGACGAGCGAAGTCTAAAGTGAATTTTTATAAAGGACTGCGCCTTCTTACCATAATAAAATGGGCCTTGGCCATTCTTTTATAAATTTTGAGAGTGCTGGAAGAATAAGAAGTTGTTTTAACTCGAAGAAGAACAATAAAACAATAAGTTGCCAGCGATATGTACACAATAAAATATAAATAATCCGTGTATTCATTAAAAGCGGTGAAGAAGTCTTGAACTGGTTCAATTATAGCGAAAAAAAATTCCCAGACAATTAGATCTATTATGTAATAAAGAATAAAACTCATTATAGCCGCTGTATGCAATATTAAATCCACCATGGTTTTTCTATATATTCTTACACCTTTTTTTTCTATAATTCTTACTTTTTTACACTTGTTTTAAATTCAATAAAAATAATTAAAACAATAAGTTTCCTTATTGCGTAAACGTAATACAACACTCGATGGTTGGTCCAATCAAATTCATCAGAAAATGGGATAAGTTTCTAAGAATTACAGTAAATTATTGTTTAAAATCTTACGAAGCTGTAGCTGCTGAGAAAATCTCTTGCACCAAAGAAACCATCATAAACATCCAGAGCGCATGTGACCATTATTAGACAAAAATAGAATGTCTTCTTAATTTTCTTATACAACAGCCGGTAAACAATGTAAACATCAATAGGAACAGTTGGAAATAAAGCCAGAAAGTGAGCAATTGCTGGTAGAATATCATTTCCAATTAAAAACATTGTCTTTTCCGCGTCGGTATACTCGTAATCATAGTCGTCTGTTGGATAATAATCATCCGTATCGTTTGCCATTGAAGAAAAGCGGAATTTGGAAAGGACACAGGGGAAATGGGAGCACTGATCTGGTTCAACTTCTGCGAAAGTTTCCTTTTCTCACGGTCAGACGGGGTTAACGAGAAAAATTATGATAAAATGGGTGATTTTCACACGCACTTATGTACCCGCTACATGGTTATTCCCAGGCAGGTGTCAAAGTTTAGAGGAAGATCTTAAAGGAAAGTTGTTGTTGAAGTTCCAAATCACATCGGTTAAAGGGACGATAAGGCAGGATTTGAAATAGCTGGAATTGCGCGCTTGGTTTACTGTAGCTATTTGTAAAAATCGTCAGCATGCATTATTATTGTTTTTTATTGTTTTCTAGTGTTTTGCCATCATCGAATTACTATAAAACAAAAAAGAATAAGTAGCAGGATAAAAAAGTTAAGAAAAATTCATGTAAAATGAAGTTTTTGAGTTAAAAATGTTATATTGGCGAATTACAAGGTCGTTCATATATCAAAATGTTTGTAAAAATCAGCTGAGTTGATTGCGATGAAAATCAGATTACGGAAAATAACAGTTTTAAAGAAAAACTGAATTTTTCATTCCGAATTCATAAAATATGTGCATGATGTTTACGCGTACTCTGTGAATCAGCGGAAATCCAGCTGAATTCAAATCCTGCCTTTCCGTTCCTTTAAGAGGCATTCATGTCTGTTTACTTCATCCATACAAATAATTTCTCTGAATATCCAGCTGTCTCTTTGATGATTTCTTGTGCAATTTCGGCGCCTTCCAGCTCTTTCTCTTATGATTCACCTGCAACATGTCTTCCTCGCCAGCCAAGAAACACGAAGATGGTCACAATATACAGCACCATTTTCGGGCCATTTTGGCACCCCTCCAGTCTTTTCCTCCTGAATTTCCTATTCAATAAAATAATTTCAGCTACATAAATTGGCTCATTATTCATGTTTACGCAAATAACTTCTTGAGATGATCAGTGGAGCTTCACTGGGACGCCGTTCTCAGATAAATTGAAGGTATTTCCTTTTTTTTAACCAATAATCTAATTCTTTTAACAATAGATTCTGAAATCCGAACACTTATGGTCAGCAAGAACTGAACAATGACTACACCCGTACCGAACAATATCTTCGGCAATGCATCACGAATGCTTCTTGCCTGTGCCCCAGATGTGGAGAAAAGAGCGTTCTACTGCCTATTCTGGAGATCTGTTAAGATGAATAATTGAATTTTTAATTGGAGATCACTTTAGTCAAATGTTCAATTTATTTGCTATGATTGCGCAAAGGCCGATTGTAACCGTTAAAATAAATGCTCCTCATTTTATCTTTCCAAAACGCTACAGAGTTTCCCATATTTTTGTAGAATCTTTATATTTCAGCTGGAAACTACAAAATGACCTGTGGAAATGGAAAAAGCTAAAGTAAAAGATAGGAAAAAGATTACGACACCCGGGATTCCCAAGCCGTCTCCGATCCAAGTACTAACCGGGCCCAACGTTGCTTGACTTGCCAGATCGGACGGGATGGCGTATTTTCAACGTGGTATGGCCGTAATCGAGAGGCTGCTAGAGACGCTTGGTGATTAGAGCGGGTGGCAGCTGGGAACAGCTAGACTGGACAATAGAGAAGCGGAGAAAGCATTTGGAAAACAACATTTTAAAGAAAAAAGTATGCGAAGAGGGTCCTCTTGAGTACCGTTTGTAATTGCAAACCAATTTCTGTTTTCTGAAAGTCGTTTCTAGTAATTTGTGGATTTTCGTCCTGTTTGTCTCTACTTCTTTTTCGTGCAGTTTATTCCGCAGTTTGCAATGCCCTTCTTTCAAATTTTCTGTTGCCTTTCTGAAGGTAGCGCCAGCTGAATCAACAGTTGTGACACAACCTGACCTTTTCTTTTCTGTCTACAGCGGGCACGCAATTGAAATGCCATCGGACATACTTTCTCCCCAACTGTGCCTTCTTATTATCTTTAACAAATTAATGCCGATTTATTCAGACTGGCATAAATTCAGTCAACTTTCTGTGATGCTCTAAAAGAAGACTATACGTTGATGAGACTCTCTCATCCAGTTTCTCTGTAGATTTTTTAATCTTCCGGGCTTGTTGGCTATGTTTTTTGTATGCTGAAAGTAAGTTTTTTGCCTGATAACACATTACTAATACACCAACTTTAGATCTACATCAAGATAAACAAGCGTAGATGCACCTTTGCCCACGGATAACAATTTCGACCCCTATTCAGACAGATGTGGAAAAGATGCCACAACTCGGTCAGTGTTTCGTTTGCCACCGATGAAACTCCTTGTGCCTCGTGCTGAAAATGTAGGCCACGATTACGGCTGCTGCTGCTGTGAAGAAGAAGACTGAGGCTGCGAGGAGAAAGGCTTTTGACGACCTGATGCGTGCATTCGATGATGAAGATGCGGTGAGTCAGAGATCTATAAACGTTTTCAAGTGTACGAGAAAAAGAAAAAGAATTATCATGCGATAAGTCTTTATTTTTTTTTGTTTTGCGCGCGCGAATGAACCTGTCTAGATTGTGCGGTTAACATCAATACTTACCACTGCACTATTCGGGTAGCAGAAGCATTTTCGATGAGATTGACATTCGCGTAAACAGACGAAAAAGGTATGTTTTAGGGTCAGCCGAGACCGAAAAAGCGCTTGAGAAAGTCTAGCGAGTTGAACGAATTCCTCGACGATGCTCATGCAACCCTGCAGGATTTGCTGATCGCTGTGGAAGCTATGGAGGAGGGAAGAAAATGCGAGGTAACTTTATTTTCCAAATTAAAAAAAAATTAGGCTGCATTGTCTCGTGAGCCAAATGAGGTCACCGGGGTCAAGAAGAGTTCTCTGTATCTCTTTACTGACCCTGATGGAAATGGAGAGGTGAAAAGGGTAACCGTTGGACCGTTGATAACCGCCAATAATGACCCTACCCCGAAAGAAGAGGATCACCTGCAAGAAATTGAGGAAACAAATGTTAAAAGTGTGGAAGATGTTCAGGCCCTGTTCGAATTGTTTCTAGCTGATTTGAGAGCCGGGAAAGTAAGAAAATTTTCCCTTTGGAAATAGACCTATTTTTCAGTTTCCTAACCAGCATGGCGGTGCTGCCGGTCAGATTTATGGCACTGACGACCAGCAGCCCGGCCTCTCGACTGCGCCAGATGATTTCCCTGAAGAGGTGGATGTTCTACATGAAGTTGCTGACCCCGAAAACCGGCAAGTTGGAACATCTGCCGAGAAACCGGTGGGATTTAAGACTTTTTTTATTTTTATTTATATTTAAAGCCTCATATCGCCGACTACTATTCCTATAAATATCTGGGAGAAGAGAAGTTTAAAAATATAATTGTGAAAACGATATACCGTATGGATATTAAAGAAGAGATGATGACTCTAGGCCCCAACAGCGCCTATCTCTTGGCTATGGCAATTAATGATTTGTCTGCCCAAGTGAGGCAAATGGACGATCATCACGTTAGAATGGGTGTCACTTTGGACCATCAGAAATGGGCAGAACCCTATCATATTTCCCTAAAACCAATTGAGACTTTTGATTTGAAATATCTCACAAATGAGATCCAGTCCCGACGTACATCAGGCACCGATACTGTTCAGCCTATAGATAAAAATGTAGGTTTTTTTGTTGGCTCGAAAGACAAAACTTTGTAGGTCATGGTCATGCTAACCTTTGTAAGTATGCCGAGAGGGAGTGGAAGGCCTAAAAAATTGATGAAAATGCTTGCTAGCTCGTTGCTATATGGCCTATAGAGAGAAAAAAGGAAGGAATTCAAATTCAATCAGTTGATAATGTTGGAGAGAAAGAGGTCAGTCTGCTGTTTTTCATAACTATTTTTTTTGCAGTTTGGACCCTGTAAAGTTGATGGATATATCCTTCCCCAACTCTGTGGCAAATTTCCTCAAGGACACATTATTTAAGTCTATGTAATATGATCTTCTAGATTTTTTTATCACATTTCAGGGCCCGCTCTACACAGCTCCCTGTGATTCAGTCGACATTCTGTCGGCGCCCCACAGCCACCATGCTTATCTCTTTTTTTTGTAATCTTTTAAATAAACTTGCATATACCACTCCCTTCTGTATTCGGACACTCCTCGTTTAGTAAGGGTCATTTTGAACACAAAAAAAACCGTTTATCAAAAATGAATTCTTATTACTTCGTTACTAACAGTTTTCATCATATTTTTACCATAAAGAGGACCGCCAGTGTTGAGTTTGGGCGGCTTCTTCAGGTCCAATTGTCGCTCTTCTTGTAAAGAGTCTTATAGGTGTTGATAAAAATGTCGTTCTGGTGGTGCTCGGGTTGGCTGTTACAGGCCCGTGAGTTTTCAGAACTCCTCTCAAAGCCCAAGCGAGAAAAGCCGCCCGAACTAATGGTTCCAGCGTTGTGCACAAGTAGTCAATCTACAAAAAGTCGCCATAATTTGGTAGGAATTACCGTTCCATAGGGGAAGATAAAGTAATCGAAGAAAAAATCAAAACTCAGCGCTTTTTTGCATATAAGATAGACTGGGAATTGGTAGATAAAGATCCCAACAACTGCTGCAGTCTAAAAATTATCAATATCCTGGAAATTTCTTATGTGTCACCTCAATAAAATGAGCCAAGGCCATTCTTTTATAAATTTTAAGGGTGTTTTCAGAATAAGAAGTTGTATTGATGGTTCGGACTACCACGAAACAATAAATGGCAATTGCTGAATATGCGGCAAAGTAGAAATAATCAGAATAAGTCATAATATCGTAAAGAATGTCGACATCGTCAAAATACTCGGATACCACCCATTCTAATGCATAATGTCCAAGAAAACAAGCGATTGAGATGACATACAAGCAAAAATCGACCCTTTTGCTCCTGCAACGATTTAATCCAGTCAGATATGAGTTCCTACTTAAATAAAATCGTCTTCCAATGTACCAAAATAGTCAAAATGATCAGTTGATTCAATATGTAAAGATAATGCCCTGCAACGTGCACAATTTCGTACAGATCTGCGATAAAATACTTGAGAGTCTTCTTCTTGGGTACGTTCTAGGCTCACTCTTTCCCAGTTAATTAGATTACTTACAACATTTTCAATTATAAACCCGTATACTCCAGAGAGCGCTAAATAGAAATCAAACGAGCACAGCACCATAATAAGTCGGAAATAATTGGACTTCTTAACTCTTTTTGAAGCCAAGCGGTAAATAATGTAAGCATCGAGTGGTATACATAGAAAAAATGACAGAGAATGAGCAATAGCTGGCAGTATCGTATTCCCGACAAAGTATGTAAAATCGGAGTAACCTTCTTCTGTCATTGAATACTGGAAAATGTGGCTCTATCCACTTTGATAAAAGGTTGAGAGTCATAATTAAATGTACTTTAGTTTGTTCGCCAACTCATAGTGGCCCTTTTACGCAGTTACAGGTGGCTAATGTGATGAAAACTGGCATTTGAATAATGGGAACGCCAATTTTCAATTGGCCTTTTGGGGCAATACTGGAATCCTGTTGCGGAGCTTTCGGGTCCCCTTTTATTGTGTGTAATAAGCAAAGGATGCAAACCCGTCATTCTCCTAATCCAGGATGGTTTCTAGGTCAACACGCAACTGTTGCTCCTCCCTGCTGGGTCACCTTTACTCGCCAAACACGCGACCTTTTTCCTACTTGCTTCAGCCTCCTTTACGCAAAAACTATATTGCAGGTGCATACATCATCTTTACATTCTATCCGATGAGACGTTAGACGTGGATATGGCCATCCCAATGGAGGCTCGGTGGAGACTCTGGCAAAAGAATAAAAATGGAAATTTCGAGTTCTACAACCTCATCAAGTCTAACTACGTGGAAAAAAATAGAGACGGATCGACCTATTTTTCCATCTAAAATGAAAAAGAAGAATAGACTCTGCGGTTTTCTAGTGAAATTTGAAAAGAAATTTGCAAAAAATTGTCGATTGTTTACATTTTTTCAATTAAAACTTCCAGTAGTGATATTCTTCTTTTCTTCAAAAATAAAAAAAATCTTTATTTCATAACAATTGCTCATCTTTACCGTTACTGAGTGGAAACCTGAAGCTCAGCTCGGCGTTGTTGTTCCAAAGCCAGCTGATGGATTGCTTCGGCTGCTTCTTCGAATTTTGCCACAACTGCAGCTCTTTCTGCTTCTTCTTGTTGTCTAGTTTCTTCATCCTTGCGCTGAATTGATTGTATCTTGGAGCGTTTGTAATCTTACCAGCCGATTCTTGAACTGGCGATCTGCCCAAATCATTCCTCCGATTGCTCCTCCGACCATGAGAACAAAGGAGATCACAGCGGCAGTTACGCACAAGATGTCCACCTCCATTTCTGAAAATGAAATTTGAAATTAAAGATTTTTATAAACTTGGAATAAAAAAGTAGGCAATTGCAAGTTGCCCAAGGCGGCGATTTGACTGAATTGTATCCAACGTAGAGGTGACATTGTAGCCTTTCTCATTACTTTCAGCCAGGGGTAAGCTTCTGAGATTAAAAACGTGATTAAAATCTCGTTGAGTAGGTAAAATGTAAGCAAATTTTGATTATCAAGCATGGAAGAAAGTGATAAGCACTGAAGTTGCAGAATACCTAAAGATCATACCCCGCAGAGAAGGCCGTCCTCAAGGAACTTGCCCGGCAGCAAAAGGACTTCAACAACGAAGATCAGCTCCTAGTTGTCTTGAAAGAGAAGTCCCCTTCCCTTCACGAAAAGCCAGCAAACTTCACGAATATCTCAAAAAAAAAAAGGCGATGCTCTCGGAGATGAAGCTAAAGAATTTACCAAAAAGACAAAATCGCTCCGCAATAGCTCTAAACTTCTTTTCAGGTCCTTGCTGATGGCCGCGAACTCCATCGTCAGTACCTTGTCCGAACCGAGCCTTCCTTGGAAGAACTCAAAGCCAAAGCACAAGCTCAAATTGAAGCGTTCAAGGCACTCTCCGACGAGGCTAGGAACCAGTTCAAAGCCCAATTCCCCCTCCTCTCTAACGCTGTCACCGGTAAGCTTTATTTCCAAAAAGAAATTAATTTTCCCCTTTAGACCCCAAAATCAAAGAGCTCGAGAGGTACCTAAATTTTAATAAAAGTTTTTGCGTACATAAATCCCGTTCAGTTGGGAAAATATTAACACTTTTTGATTATCAAGCATAGAAAACAGGGATGGGCACAATAAAACAGCCGCATAGAAGGTCGACTTTCCCAGGGGATAAAAGGGAGCTTTCTATCGCCAGTTTCCCCTAGTCATCTTGGCTTCTCTACAATATTTTCTTTGACATGAACCCGTTTGAAATCAGTCCTTCTGCTATCCTCCCAACTAGTCTAGCTTTCTATTCTGTTTCCAATGAAGATCCTCCGGTATATCATCTAACTACTACACAACTAAATCACTCGGTAAGAAAATTCCCTGGTGGATATTTTCTTTAGACAGAGGTGCCCATTTTCAATCTGTCTGGGGATCAGCCACATCTTCCGAATTATGGCAACACTCTTGGAGGAGCGCTGTACCCTGAATTAAATGAGAATGTGGCTTCTTTTCCCAGTTATTCTGAACTGCTGCCTCCACCGGCACCCGTTGTTTCTCCATTCAACCCATTAGCAGTAAATTTTCTATCATGGTTGGAAGAAATCAATTCAGACTTGGCCATGGATGTGTCCTCAAGCTAATCCTACCGTACAGACGGCTACTTCTGGTGGACAGCAGAGAACTCGGCCTTTGCTTGGCCAAGTGGTGGCTCCGAGGAGGGAAAAACCGATTTTTAACCCTCATCAAACTGTAAGGTGCAGTTTTCGAAAGAACGAGAATTTAGACTGAAAGGAATGGGGCAACTGGTACTGTAACTAATCCGATTGTGATGGAGAGCAGCGATTCTGATTCCTCTCAGGGATCCATGCATCGGCGCTGTCAACAAAACGACTCATTTGAAGATCAACAAGAAATAGCCGACAAATTCCTCTCTATGTGTTCTTTCCTGCCAGCTGAAAGCAATGAGAACTCTTCCTTTGGAAAAACAAAGGATAGAAGATGTCGAAAAGCTGAACACGACTACACTTATTGTGAAAGTCAAATGTTCAAGGTATCTTCTTCCTGGTTAAAATGTCACTATTTCAGATAATAAAATTGATTCCTGATCTGCCTCTCCGTCATCGGATCGTACAACTTTCGAAACCGAATCAATTGCTGGCAATGACTCGACTCTGCCGGATCAAAGGATGGGACCCCCTGAATCCAGCACGCTGGATGAACGATCCCCGATTTTTCTAATTCTATAACTTCTTGGCTTTTAAGACATCAGAAAAATGTCAATTTATTAAAGATAAATTCGAACGATTCGTTGCGTGATCAAAAATTCCATTGCTGTTGCAGCTGCTCGAAATACATCTGCCCCTCGTCGGTCCCTTTTCTATGAACTTCGTCACTAATTAACGTTGATTTGACCAATTTTTTGAGATAGTCATTGAAAATGATAGTTCCTATTCCAAGAAGAGGACCATTTCTGGAATAATTTACTTGGGGAAACGAGTCACTTACACAGCGACACAAATATTAAAAATACAATCCAACATCTGGGCGGTGTTTTCGCTGATGAAATCGAATGAACTGCCCATTTGAGCAGCTACGTAGGTTATCATCCCAGTGCAGTTGATTAATCCAACGGAGAGAATTCCATTTTGCAAGAGCTTAACCAAATTATTCCTGCTTGGAGGATGGGTGCACCTTGCATGACCACAAGTTCTCCTCCAATTGATATCGAAGACTGAGAGAATAGTCCACTTGGCACCAAAGGCCAGTTTTTTCTAGCTCTTTTACCATTCTTTTCGCCTTATATTCTACGTATTTGAAGAGCTAGAAAACTATTAAATTGGGAGGAGATGGCTTACCAGAGAGCCACTGATTCCGAGGATCATCGCGGGGGCAATTGTCACTTGCCAGGAGAGGATATCTGGAAAATACAGCGGGTTACCTTGGACTGATTGTGGTATCACGTAGTTCTGTCCCTTTTGAGACTTACCATAAATGTACCCAAGTACAAAAGTCGCTGAATAAGTCGAATAGACTATGGTAAGAACAATTGCAATCCAAATCCTTGACCTTTTTTCATAATCCTCAATATAAACCATGGCCAAATGCCTTTCAATCAGCACGAACATTGAGCTGAATAGAAAATTAAAACGTCTGTTCCTATCTCTTACAATGATAGGCAGATTCCAAAATGATAATAACGAAAGAAAGTAGCAACTATCAGGAGAATTGTGGTCTCAGGCGTGCCGTTAAGTGGGATTAACTGCATCTGATAAGCTATAGTAATCAATCGGGTGAAGAGTGATGGGAAATACTGAGCTGCTCCAATAAAGCAGAGCATCTGAAATGGAAATTACTGCCTGATCAACTCTTTCTTACCTTTAAATTATTGTGAAACCGAATTTTTAACAGGACATACATATAAAAGGCAAAAAGTGGGATATTTAGGATGACTAGGGGAGCTTCAACTATCATAAAAGGCATTAGAGTATCCACTGAGACTGGGGAAATGTAAGCCAGTTGCATAGTTTATTCAGTTGAATGAAATAAGGTGAGACGATGGTATTCAATAATTGCTGACAGGTGGTACCAGCCTTTTTTTTGGGCGTCCGATCTTTGTCGTGTAAATTGTAACTTGGTTAAGAAAGTACAAGAAATAATCCTATCGTTGGATAGAGGGCGTACAAAGTGATCCATTATTTTCTCCTACAACTTCACATTTTTTGTGGTCCGCCACTTATTTTTTATGGATTTGAGCCTTGAAATAACTGAGAGATTATCCAGGTGAAGACATTTCCGGAGAAAATGCCACCAATAATGAAATTCACTTGCCTTCCGCCTTTTACACGTCACAGGGCGGCGAGAGATGGCTGATTGTGGGCGAACCTCTGAGAAGCCTTTTGTCCAAGAAGATGTACGCAGAAATGGAAGATTTTTTGGCAATTGTCCATTTTTTACCTGCTTTCCATGAAAAGCTTGGAAAACTTCCATTTGCATGACGGCTTCATAGGGCAGAGACCAAATTTTATTTAAATTTTGTAATAAAAAATGTTCTCGATTGTATCGACAAGGAAAATACAGTATTACGTGTAGCCCCAGGTATCAGCTATCCAACGGTATGGATATTTCTTTGATAAATTTATTTCCTAAGAGCCTGGAGCTGTTCAGACGTTTCGGTAAAACATAACTGTAACGCCGTTCAAATCAATAATTTCCGAAATCTATTTGACTTTTCATAACGAGCAGAAGAACCTCTACCTACCGGCCAAAGTTCAGCTTGTTTGAGCAATCCCCAACAAAGTTTGAAAAATTAGGTCACGTATTTCAGTCCATTAAAAAGTTTCAACGTTTTCTAACCTTATCACTGCGAGAGTAGGTCACCTGGCGAAGGAAAGAGACGAGAGAGTGCGAGACCCAGCGCACCGCGGCCGAAGGTTGACGTCACAAGCAACCGATAGAATAGGCGAGCGCTACAATTTTTTAGTAATGTTGCCGGCGTCTGTAAAACATTGCATTTTGATAGAAAATCGAAAATCAGATCATCTTGCTTGTGGATTTTTTTAAAGAAAATTTATCGATGGCTTGAACGATTATCGATGCTTGAAAGTTTTAAATAATTCATAAAAAATTTAGAAAAAATAATTGAGCTCTTTAAATTCGCAGAGTCGTAGAGCCGCTTTATATTCTCCTTTAAAAAATGTTCCCATAAAATTAGGATTTTTTAAAACGGAGTTACCATCAATAAAAGGTGTAATGGCTATCTCGACTATGAGTCATCATTTTTGTCCAAAAAAGTTTCTGGTAATGGAACTGAGGCATTTTACCAAAAGTCTCAAGTTTCATAGGATTTGGTCCAACCGTTTTCGCGGTATAACTGCCGGGAGTTGTGTCATTCTCCTCTCTGTCCACCTTGTCTCTCTCTAGGAGCGATCTCTTCTCCCACAGGCGAGAGAAATAGGAAATAGCGTGCAGTTGACGAAGACGCAGAGGTCCGCCGCTTTGAAGCCAGCTGGGAGACCTCCTTCCCTTTGGCTCCCGCGGATTCCCGACGGGAGGGAGCTCATTCCGCGGGAGAAGAGCTACAAGAGATGTCAGAAGACAAGACAACCCCCTTGTGCTGTACCCAAGCTCCCATTCCTTTCATTAAAAAAAGAAATGGGAAAGGAGAACTGTCGGGAAAATACCGGATTGTGGATTTTTTTGAAAGAAATTTATCAGTGGCTTCAATGATTACCAGCGCCATCCAGCGAGGGACAGAGGCGAGAGAGTGAGAGGCACAGCGTACAGCGGCCGTAGGTTGACGTCACATAGAAGAGGAAAACGGCAACGAATTTTTAAGCAGTGTTACAGGCATCTGTACAACATTGCCTTTTGATAGAAAATCGAAAAACAACTCATCTTGCTGGTTAATTTTTTTAAAGAAAATTTATCGATGGCTTGAACGATTATCGACCCTTGAAAGTTTTAAATAATTCATAAAAAATTTAGAAAAAATAATTGAGCTTTTTAAATTCGCAGAGTTGTAGAGCCGCTTTATATTCTCCTTAAAAAAATGTTCCCATAAAATTAGGATTTTTTTAAATGGAGTTATGGTCCATAATAGGTATAATAGTTATCTCGACTAGAAGTTATCCTTTTTGTCCAAAAAAGTTTCTGGTAATAGAACTGGGGCATTTTAGCAAGAGTCTCAAGTTTCATAGGATTTGGTCCAACCGTTTTCGCGGTATAACTGTCGGGAGTTGTGTCATTCCCCTCCTTGTCCTCCTTGTCTCTCTCTAGGAGCGATCTCTTCTCCCACGGGCGAGAGAAATAGGAAATAGCGTGCTGCTGACTAAGACGCAGAGGCCCGCCTCTTTGAAATCAGCTGGGAGGCCTTCTCCCCGCTGCTCACGCATTTTCCCGACGGGAGTTAGCTCATCCTGCGGGAACGGAGCTTGAGAGAGCACGTCATAGGGCAAGACTCTACTGTAAAAGCCCGTACTGTAACCAAGCTCCCGTTATCAAAAAAAGATGTGTAAATAGAGAACTTCGATAACTTCGAGAAAATGCCTTTCTACACAAAAAATTTTATTCCCAAAATCATTTAGATTATTACAAAAATTGAGTAATTTACTGATTATAATATGGGGGATTATGGTCACACAAAATATAAAATACGAAATTGAAGCACTTGGCACTCGGCAATGAAACACGTGGATTTTCGATGATTGAACCAGAGCCTGTAAACGAAAAAATTAGAATTGAAGTTCATCTATTTCATAGAAAAAAAGAAAACCTACGGGTCTAGAGGAAGTCACGGGAGTCCTCGGAGATGGGATTCAGAGTAGCAGCGCTCTTCTCGGCAACAGCAGCAATCTCCTCGTCTTCATCATTAACAGTCTTTCCAGCAGCAACATAGGCAAAGTCGTCAGCAAGGATCTTCTCGGCTTCTCCCTTGGCAGATTTTCCAGAACCAGAATCAGCAACAACCGTAGCAGCAGAGAATTCCTTCTTTTCATCGGTTCCCACATCCAAATCAGCATTCTTCTCATCGACTCCAGCCAAATTCTCCTTGTTAATCTCCTTGACGACTTTGAATGATCCAGAGGCAGAGAGAGGGGCATCTTCTTTTTTATCTTCAGCGATAGTACCAGCAGAAACATTATTTCCTTCATCTTCAACATGAGCAGCAATATCAGATAAACTTTTTCCACCATTGTCGGATCCCTTAGCATTCTTCTGGCTCTCCCGAGTCTTCTTGAGAAAAATAAACTTCGGATCGACAACGGACGGCTCGGCGTCTTCCATCATTTCCTTGCGAAATTCGCTAGCCACACGAATGAAAGGCTTCTGAAATGAGATAGTAAATGGGGAGAGTTGTGATAAAATATAATTGCACCCATTTTCTAGAGAAATAAAAATTACCTTCAGAAAATTCACAGCCTTTTCGTACATCGAGAGGGTACCGCCAGTGTACCGGAGACCATCAATTTTCAAAGGGGAGGCTCCATACTTCTGAGCGGTCCGGGAAATAGTCCAGAAGGTTTCGAAAACCAGTGGATATCCTGCTTCTTGACGGAAATCTCCAGCTCTGAGCAGTTTAGAGCTACCAAGAATATCAGAGTGGGCGGTCCAAATCGCGAAGCGCTCAATCTTCTGGTTTTCTACCTCCTCCGTGCCATCATTATAAAATGGAAAATCAATTGCTCCTGGCTGAAATTGATTTTTAATGTTGAAAATATAGGTTTTTAATGTTGAAAATATACCTCGAGAGTATTTACAAATTTAAGGAGTTTATCTCCATCGCGGAGAGATTGCAAGAAGTGAGCGGCGGAGATTTTTCCTTTTCCAGGGATATGGGCCTTTTGCTCGATGATGGCTTCTACCCAGCTCAACAATGCATAGTTTATCTGAAAATATTTGGAACGGAAAGATAGCGAAATACCTTTTCCAACTCTCCAGGGCTTGCCGATTTTAATATCTGCTCTGCGCAGAGTTCAGCATGAGGACCATTTGAATCCTTCACGACTTTTTTTCCAAACAGAGAGAATTTTCTTTTTCCAGGACCCTTTTCCTTTTCCGAGCCAATCTTCTCCGAAGCGTGCTTCTCAACAAGGGCAGAAACCTCTACATGGATCAATAGATCCTTGTTGGCCTCCGACTTCATCTGAAAATATTCAGTGAGAATATGATGAGGATCGGGATGTGACACTTGATTTATAAGAAAGCCTAGGATTTCATCTTCCCCTCAATTTTGAATTAGTCCAGGTATGGTTAAAATTTCCCAGTGAGAAGAGCGCAGGGAGCGGGTTTCCTCTGCTCCAATTCAATGGCGCTTCGAAAAGTTAGCAATTAAGCCAAATAGGCTGTGATGGATGCCATATTTTGGGCTGGAACTAATTTTCAAAAAAATTCTTGATTGAAACCTGATCCAAGCAATTTAACTGCGGTTTTTTTAGGTTTTATGGATATTAATTCGGTTTTTAAACGTTTAAAAACGTTCAATTTTGCCGTTTTGTGGGATTCTCAGCAGGGATGGGTGGATACCGGATAGCAGAATCCAGATAATTGGCGCAATTCCAGATAATTATCCGGATCCATATCGAGCTGGATAGTAAATTTCAACTCCATATTATAGTCCATTTCCAACGGACGCGCCCAGCGCTCCGGGACCCATAGTCGCAGTACAATAATTTTTGCAATCAAATTTTTGCTCACAATTTTCATTTTTACTAGTTTCGATGATATTTTTCGCTTTTTCCATCGAAAAAAATCGCAGCAACCATTATAGAATGTGCAATAAATATTCCAGAGGTTGGAATCAGCCTAAAAATGCACATTTGTCCCGAAAAAAAGGACTTTGCCTAAAAGTGCCGGAGCGCGAGGAATGGTCGTTTGAAATGGACTATATCCGATATCCAAAAAGTTGTTTGTATTTATGATGGTAATCAATTTAATGAATTAGGTAAATTCAGCCCACTAACAGCTAAAAAGCATGAAAAAGACAAAGAAATTCGGGAAATCCGGTCCTCTACACGAAATACGGAAATTGGCCATAAAGAGGTAAAAAATTCAAGAAATCCAATGCATGGCAGCCCAGACTGTGACACTAGCCGAGGTTGCGCCACTATCGTTCAAACTCGCCAATTTCCTGTTCCACTATCTGGGGTGTGCCACAAACCGGAATGCGCTCCAAACCGAGTATTTACGGTAGTTCCTTCCGGATCCGAATAATCCGATAAGCGGAAGGGGCAAGTTTTTTTAATTCGGACTATCTGATTTCTGTTTCGAATAGTAAAAATCATTATCCGCCCGTCTCTGATTCTCAGTTTAGTTTCTCTAAAATTTAAAAGGAGGATAAAACCCTTACCCGGACGCGCGACATTAGTTCCGCGGAACTAATGTCGCCCCCCGCGGAACTAATGTCGCCCCCCGCGGAACTAATGTCGCCCCTCGCGGAACTAATGTCGCCCCCCGCGGAACTAATGTCGCCCCCCGCGGAACTAATGTCGCCCCTCGCGGAACTAATGTCGCACTGTGAAATAAGCTTGTATGTCGCGTTTTAATTTAGCGGTGCGAATCCGCCTTTTTTATCAGTTGTGTTATTTCTGATCTCATTTATTGTTAAACAGAATACAAACTATACGAAAGAGTGTGTAATCAAGATGGCAGATTAAAGATTGGGGAAACGTGAAAATACCCATAATAGAAAGAAGAATACTAAGCTAAGTAGCTTCTTGCTCTAGCTCAATAATTCGGCATTTTCCACGGCCTTAATCAATCGGTGGTTCAGATTTCTTGCTCTATCCCAAGCAGATCTTGCTTGCCAATCACAATAGTTACTTCTCCAAGAATACTGGCCACGCGGGTATTTCCTGACGCATTTGTAAAAAAGCTCCGCTTTTTCTTCACTTTCTAGTAAAAGCCAATAATACAGAAAATACAACAAAATTTACTGAAGATCGCCAAACGGGAAGTATGGAATTGTACTGCTGATATCAGGAAAAATGCATGTATTACTACTACGTTGGATCTTATACTCTCCATACGTTAACCCGAATTTGGTTTCGGGTTAATGTAAGATCCCTCGAAAACGTTTCGGGTTAATGTAACACTTCACACAGTGATTCTATCGAGAATATGACCGTTTTGCAAAGAATATGGACATTCTACCTAAAATGTAGCGATTGCATGCGGAATACAGTGATTCTACTCGGAATCCAGCTATTCTACACTGATTCCTGCGATTCTACACAGAAACCAGCGATTCTACCCTAAAAATTGCGATTCTATCCGAAAACCAGCGATTTTACCCGAAATATTGCGATCCTATTTACAAAACAATTTTTTTACATAAACGTCAGAAATTTTATGCGGACAGCATCGATTTAACCCGTTATTCTAACTGGAGCCACTAAAAACGGATTATTCCAAGAAACTGCTAAATCAGCATGGAATATCAGTATCTATCCAAATACTGCAAATTCTAACTAAGCCATGCCATTTTTGGTCGAATAGTTCGAATATTATCGAACGAATGAGGATCCTAGGAACAATGCCAACATTACTTGATCCATTCTTCCGGAAAAGTGGGAATTCTTCTGGGACCATTCATGTAAAATGGGAAATCAACGGGAATGTTATGACGACACCACAAAATGGGTGGATGACTATTCGCCCGCGGGCGAAAAGTTGTTGCCGCGGGCGAATAGTCTCGAATGCGGGCGAATAGTCGTAATAACAGGCGGATGCGACTCTTCTGGAAAAAATTCCGCGGAAGTAAGTTGACAGTGCCGAATTTCATCACTTATGGTCTCTTTTTGACCGACAAATCAATTACGCTTCCGAAGGCTCGCTACGCTCGCGGGGCTAGGGAGGTATCCCTCGAGAGATTTGGATTCTTTAGTTTATAGAAAGTCCGGGAGGAGAAAATCAGGGAGGAGATCGCGTGGTAGGTCAAAACAGCTCAAGGTCGCTTTTTTATATTAAAATTCAGAAAGGATTATAAGAACAGCCTGCCATTACGACTTTTCGCCCGCGGCTGCAACTATTCGCCCGAGGCCACAACTTTTCGTCCGCGGCAAAAAAACGGGCGAATAGTCTCCCTACCAAAATGACTGAACAGGTTACATTAACTCGAATCGCTTTTAGAAGTGTTACATTAACCCGAATGTGGTTTCTGCTAATGTATGGACGTCCATAACAGCCACCGAGGTATTTGTTTCATTTTAAATACCAAAAGTTGAATCCACTGATCTTCTCCTGATCGTAGCAGTCATAAATATTATTCTTTTAGAACAGCCATCACACACGCAAAGCTGCGCGAGAGAAAAGGGAAAAAGTCAAGAAAAGAAAAAGGTGAAATTCAACGAGCTTCTACAATAAAAAAGCATTGACGGCCTATCCCACCAAGAGATCACCTCACACTTGGGCACGATGACCCAATTTCTGACAACTCATTGACATGAATAAACCAATAAACTGACCCATAATGATACACTGATATCTACTCCAAAGCTCAGTATAAAACATTTCTTCCACCCTGGTGCGACATTAGTTCCGCGGGGAGCGACATTAGTTCCGCGGGGGGCGACATTAGTTCCGCGGGGGGCGACATTAGTTCCGCGGGGGGCGACATTAGTTCCGCGGGGGGCGACATTAGTTCCGCGAGAGAAAATAGGTCTATTTGGGGGGGCGACATTAGTTCCGCGGAACTAATGTCGCGCGTCCCCCTTACCCGCCTTGGAAAAGGCCTGATACAGACCATTTTGAGTCAAATTGGCCTAACCCAGGAATTTTTTTTACACATTCCGAAAGTTTGTGCTCTTGTCTATCAGATTTTTGCATTTCTTTTTTTATCCCAGTCTTTCCTACCGCAAATCGCGGAAAAAAACGAACGGAACTAAAGTTAACCCCGGCTTCCCCTTTTTGAAGGAAACTCACAAGGGAATCTTCCTCCTTGGACTCACGAATGAGCGGCTGTTCTTCCATCTCCATGAGAGGGGAAAGAATGTGGACCAATCCAGTAGACGAGCGATGAACAGGAGAAGACGATGGATGAGCAGGAGTCTCTTCAACAGAAGATGGAGCAACGCTGGTGGCAGGAGCGCTGATGGAAGTCTCCTCAAGAGGAATGAGCGCTACAGTGCTGACGACGGAAGACATAGGGTAGAATACCTGAAGAACTTCCGTATTAGAGAGAGAAAGAGAGAGCGGTCAGCTCGGAAAAGCTTCGAGATAAAGAGTGACTCATATTCAGAGAGGTGGCCCCATTTGGTGTGTCGAGAGATCAAATGATTTGTATTCGGCGTCGAGGGCAGGAAAAAACAGTAAACAATCGGGGAAAAAAAGGGGAGAAAATGGGGGGAAATTTCGACAGATGGACGTCATTCATTAGTCATATCCGGTGATCTAGCGGCGAGAGAGGAAAGAGGTGGACAGGAATCAAAAAATTTCTTGCACAATATGCCAAAAGCTAAGGTGATTAGCCCGAATTCCAGCAAAAATTGAAGCTTCTCTGCCATTAGAGATCTAATAAGTTGGAAATCGTTCTCGACCAATCAATTCCCAAAAAGGCTCCACCGGAAACTAGAAAAATAAGCCCGCATGCCAAAAGAGAATCTCTTTGTTGTCTGCCACTTGGCCGATAAACTAACAACATCAATAAGGTTATGAGAGATTTGGGGCAGCCGAGCCCAAAAAGCGGCAGGTGACTGGCCAAGGGGTGAGACTTCCCTCGAAAAACAGTCAGGGGAGGGAAAATTTCGAAATTTTGCCCCCTTACTTTTGGAAAAGTGCCAACTTTGGAATTAAAACTGGAACCTATGCCTTAAAACTGATCAAGCCGATCAACGTTTGATTTTTTCTGTGGCTAAAAATAGGATTCGTCCATTCCCGAAAGTTTCCTCCGAATTCACTAAAACCAATTCTATGATCTTGGGCTGTTTTGTTCTGACCTTTTCTCGGACCAAGAACTTGGCAGGAAAATGTCTAGATCCCTCTGCTTGTTGCCCTTTCGGTGGTTCACATGTATTATGCGATTTCTCACGCCGTGTCGCGCGTAAAATTTATGGGTTACTTCCGAAAATTGCTTAAACAGATGTTCGGAACGATGGTTATCATAAATTGAAGCAAAAAAATAAAGCCGCCTCCTGACTAGAGGTCTAATAAATTGGCGCATCCCTGACCAATCAATTTCCCAAACAGCCTGAACCGAAAACTCTTTTGCCTAGAAAAATACAGAAAAATATGTCCCCAGTTCAAAAGCGAAATGCTTCCTGCCCCTTGCCTGTCCCCCCGATAAACTGACGATATTGATCAAGTGATGAGAGATTTGGTGGCAGCGACAGCCGAGCCCAAAAGCGGCAGGCGACTGGCTAAAAGGGGCGGACCGTCCCTCGAAAAAACAGTTGAAGGAGAGAGGGCGCCGTTATGAAATATTGCCCGCGCACTTTTGAGGAGGCGCTAATTTTGAAATGGCGATTGGCAACTATGAGGTTTTCGTCGGAAGATCTTGCTAATAAAAATCACCCTTTACCTGCGGACATTCATACTACGGATGCCTACTTCTCCTGTTTTTTTTTAGCTCCAGCTTGCTGTCGTGTCGCCCCCTTGTACGTTTGCTTCGAATCTTTTACCTCAACTCCCCACCTGGGCAAAAGGAAACCCCAAATTTTTGACCGCCGATTCGTGTTTTTCAGGTTAAAATACTGCTTGAAAAACAATTTTCTCGAAAATTGCTTAGAAAAAGAGCGTAGGAATGTTGAATAATAAAGCAAAAATGTTTTGGCGCCATCGGGGATCGAACCCTCGACTTCTTGAATGATAGACCGTCTTCTTAGCCGTTCGGCTATGAGGAACAGGCTGCCAGTCAATGCCTGGCCTCATTAAACAATTTATGTCTGCCCAGTTAAAGTTCCTTAGCCGACATCCCTTTCTAGTCAAATTTACTTCTCCCGCCAACTTGCTGCATCTGCACCTGTAAATTCTCGGCAGCCCCTGGACTTTGAATATCGGAGACGCTGCTGATGAGTCACCATGTACATATTGTATATATTATTATACGGCGCTCCATCTTCGCACGATGCAATACGCCTGCGTAATTTTTGAAACGCCTTCGAAAGAAGGTGAAAAAATTGGGTCTTAAAAATGGGAGTCTATTGGTGTGAAGGTCCCAATGCCAAAATCTTCTAATAAAAAAAGAACGTAATGTGTTTTGTTTGTTTGTCTGCCCAGGCTAAGACCCACGGGGTCAGGGGATCGATCCCCGCCGCGGCCTAACTTTTTGCTTTTATGCTAAACGACTTCTCTATGGCTAATTAGTCTTTTTTTCTTAAAGTTTTCGCTGCAGGATCCGTTCGTGGTGGGACCCCAACCAAGCGATTAAGATTCGGATCAGGGGTGTGCGGATACCGGATACCGGATAGTCCGGATCCGGATAATTGGCGAAATTCCGGATAATTATCCGGATCCGTATCCGGTCGGATAGTATTTTGAAATTCCGGATTATCCGATATCCGAAACGGATAATGACCTAAAATCCGGGCGGATAATTCGGAAAGTTCAGCTTAGAGGTTTTTCAGTGAAAAATCGTTAAATCACTCCGCAATAAGAGGTAAAAATGCCAAATCAGTGAAAGTAAAAAAATGTCGAGAGGCATTAATCATGATTTTTTGAAACCGAACCAGCCGCCTTAACTTCCTAGCATCAGTAATGTGCAGCACAAAAAAAGATTAGGTCTCCCAATTGTAAGCCAAATTTGGAGGCCAAACTGACCTTTCGCGTCATTTCTCATAATTTTTGGTCTTCATTTCAAAATTTGGCTAAATTTTTTTTCTTTATAGGCAGAATAATGGGCGCAATAAACACAGCATAGAAAAAGACAGGTCTCTTATGAAAAAAAAATTCAAAATCGATATCTGAAGTATGGGTATACCCAGTCATGGCTTTCCCGATTATATTTACCGAAACAATGGTTCTCTTTGAACTTTAGAGACTAGTAGATTGGACATTAGAATCATTTTTAAGCAGAAGCATCACAGATAGAGCGAAAAACAAAGAAGTTACGGGGTTTCTAGTTGCAGGTGATGTCAGAACTTTTGTCGTGACTGAATGCTGGGCAGGAATGTCATAAAATGACAGCTTTTCAGGTCATACTTATGTTTTAGGTGCTCTTATGCATTAATAAAACGATACCAGCAGAAATTTTTATGGAAATTAGGGCAAAAACGCAAAAAAAAGCTACTATCCGGTATCCGGATCCGGTATCCGTTATCCGGAACCACTATCCGATATCCGATCGGATAGTTCCTTCCGGATACGGATAATCCGATATCCGGAACGGATAGTTTTTTCGGTTTCCGGATTATCCGTTATCCGTTTCGGATAGTAAAATTTACTATCCGCATACCCCTACTCCCTGCCCGCCGCCGAATATGCTATTAGTTTCTAATCGACACCACCTGTTTTAATCATGAACTTGAGCCCATTTGTTAGTAAAACTATTTAAAAAGGTCGGGCCGAGCCGGGGATCGATCCCGGGACCTCTCGCACCCTAAGCGAGAATCATACCACTAGACCACTCGGCCATATCTTGAAACGCTATCCCATTTAAAGAAGACGTTTAATCCGAGAAAACTTGTTCATCTGGATGTTGGGATAACCGTCCGCCTTTGAGATTAAATCGTTAGCGTCGCTATCCATCGCGTTCGTGGTGTAATGGTCAGCATGGATGCCTTCCAAGCATTCGACGGGGGTTCGATTCCCCCCGAACGCAGATAACCTTTTTGATTTTATAAAGGATATTTGGCGGGTATAATTACTGCGTCCGTGGTATGCGCCAATTTTGGGGAGAGGAAGGAAGGAATGGAGGGGAAAAATTGGAAAGTGAGAAATTGATGTTGACCATCCCGATATGAATTAAGAATGTCAATTGTATTCATATACAGTCCGGTCAAAAAGTATATAGCCACCCACTTTTTGACGAAAACTTGACAGAAACCAGATGCTCTACCACGAGGACTTGAGGATCTATAGATATCACAGTAGAAACATAACAGGAAATCGGTGTGAGGCGTGAAGGAAGAAACGAGCCAGTGAACGTCCGTCGAACACATCTGGAAAAGGAATACCCGAATCTGTAGAAATCGTGTTTTACCTGGTGGTTGAGTTTCCTCATAAATGCTCGAATTCAAGAAATGGAAAAAAAACAAAGGCAGGTTGACCAAATCAGTCGGGTTTTGGAGCTAGTCAAACTGGCCAAAAAGCAGTGTGGCTCAGCCCGCAACCTGACCGATTGTGGTCATTTTGTGCTGGGTGCAGATTGATCAAGCGTTGTTTAATTAGATCAAGAAGACTGCCGCTAAAATTGGGCCATTATTCTCAAATGTTGAACATATCGCCTGTATACTGCGGAAGGTGAAATGGCAGTAGGTCATCAGGGGAGTTGGCCAGCACCATCGGGTTTTTAAGCTCGGTGAACCAAACAAAATATAAGTGAAGCGGACTCAAAAATCTGATAGATGATGGCCATTTTGGTCGGACCAACAGGCCGAAATGTAGTAAGAATTTTGGATGTTGATCCCGTCGGGTGTTTGAGACGGATAGATGAAGACGGAAGGGGAGTTGGTCAATTTTGGGAGTTGGTCAATCCCGTCGGGTATTTGAGGCGAATAACCAGTCAATTTTTAGGTGATCCGGGCTCAAAAACCTGACGGAATTTGGGCATTCAGATTGGGATTATGGGCGTTGGGGGATCTGGAGATTGCCAGCTGATTTTGCTAACAATAGGAACGCTAGGCTGACCAAATCAGTCGGGTTTTGGAGCTAGCCAAACTGGCCAAAAAGCAGTGTGGCTCAGCCCGCAACCTGACCGATTGTGGTCATTTTGTGCTGGGCGCAGATTGATCAAACGTTGTTGAATTAGATCAAGGAGACTGCCTCTAAAATTGGGCCATTATTTTCAAAAGTTAGACAGACCACCTGTATAGCGCGGAAGATGAAATGGCAGTAGGTCATCAGGGGAGTTGGCCAGCACCATTGGGTTCTTAAGCTCGGTGAACCAAACAAAATATAAGTGAACCGGACTCAAACATATGATAGATGATGGCCATTTTGGTTAGACCAGCAGACCGAAATGTAGTAGGAATTTGGAGTGTTGGCCAATCCCGTCGGGTGTTTGAGACGGATAACCAGTCAATTTTTAGGTGACCCGGGCTCAAAAACCTGACGGAATTTGGGCATTCAGATTGGGATTATGGGCATTGGAGGATCTGGAGATCGCCAGCTGATTTTGGTAACAATAGGAACGCTAGGCTGACCAAATCTGTCGGGTTTTGGGTCCTGCCAAGCGGCGGCCAAAAGAAGTTCGCCAGCAATATCCAAGGGGCTGTTTTAACTCTTTTTTTTAAAACAACTTTCTATTCTGAAGTATGTCGCCTAAAGCCCTAACTGACCTTTAAAAAAAGTAAAAAAATAAAAATTTGAAAAAAACCCGCGCTTTCAATCCTAGGCTACCATTTCCCGTGCCCAAAGACGCTTCAAACATTGGCGGCTAGCTTCAGAAATCCCAAAGGACTAACCTCATGTTGATGAGGGAGAGACCGAGAGGCGACCGGCAAACTGGTTTTGAAACTTGTCCGGACAACCCGCCTTTAGGCAGGCAGACCCCGCCTCCTGGGGGCGGAGAACAGTCTGGACTGTAAAGTGAAGAGGGCGCAGACGATGAGACAAAGAATGAAAATAGCTTTTGAAATCAGGAAAAAACCGGGCGATAAGGAGAAATTCTAATGAACTGGCAGGTTTTTATGACCAGAACTGAGCTTAGAGCTAAAATTCCAGAATGGAGACACATGGGGTATATTGACAACAACAAATTGAGAAGGTTCTAAATACCGAAAAGTTCCCCAAATGGAATGAGGTCACTCTTAGGTCATTTTACTGATCATCATCTTTTCTCCTCATTAATTACAGCACTTGTCCCTTCGTCACCTCTCCGGGCATTCATACTTTTGTACCTCAACTTTCTCTGGCTGTGGGCGGTGTCAATATGTAAAAATGTTGCTTGTGTACAAGGACGGTCGAAAGCTCTAGAAGCGCAAGATGCACTTTAATGGAAAACTGATTTCTCACCGGCCCGTGCCTGTCGGTGCCGTCTGTGACCCCAGGCAAACGTCAGTTCAATAATATTTGTCAAGGACAGGGAGAAGAATCAAGAGAACAACTTTGCAGGAAAATATGTCGGAAAACTTCGGAGGAGGGAGAGGGGATCAAAGGGGGCCGGAGCCGTGTTTATCTTCATCGGGTCACTGAACTTCAGCCATCGGTCAGCGAGGGAATTTGAACGTCGGCTGGAAAATTAGCCAGAAGTTTTAGGGTCACTTTTGAAGTTTCTGCCGTAAGATCTTACTCCTTAAAAAAATTATTGAACTGACGTTTGCCTGGGGTCACAGGCGGCACCGATAGGCACGGGGTCGGTTAGAAATCGGATTTCCATTAAAGTGCAACTTGCGCTTCCAGAGCTTTCGGCTGGCCTTGTACACAGGCGATATTTTTACATATTGACAACGTCTACAGCCAGAGAAAGTTGCGGTACAAAAGTGTGAATGCCCGGAAAGAAGACGAAGAGTCGAGTACGGTAATTAAGACGCGGGCCATGTACGGCTCAAGAAAGACAGTCCGGCGTGGCTCTCAGATTCTTCTCTATCCTATATGGATCGACTCAGAATTTTTCGCTGATTACGATGGTGCTAGTTAGAAATCGCGAAAATTTGAATTTGGCGCGCAACCCGCCCATTTAAAGGCGTCGCTCAAAAAATATTTGTTCCGGTTGTTCAAATTTTTCGTTTTGGTCGATGGAAATGGTAGCTTCAATGCTAAAAATTGGTTTACCGCCGAGATGACCAAAATTCCCTATGTGCTCTTGCAGGCAATCAGTCAAAATACGAGAATATTGAATTTTGAATAACTCATTGAAGCAGACTATTTTTTAAAAGCTGCTTTCCTCGTCCTTCAAAGCGACGCGACTCCAATTCAACGCCTCTCTCCTTTTTTTGCTTCTGGTCATTCTCAACCCTGTGCCAATCAAGTCATGTGCTCCTCAAAGTGGATCCTTGCTTATCACCGACAATATTTCTCCTTCCTACTAATCCTTGTTATCCTGCTCCAAATTGTTGAGGTAGGAATTCTTCTATTCGATTCCAACGACTTTCTTTAGGTAGCAATATGGAAAACTTTTACATCGCCAATGGATCAGTGGGATCAATCTGCACATGAGAATATTGAATATATTGGTCTTGTTCTTTTCTTCTTGCTGCTTCTTACCGATTTGGTAATGAAATTTTCTTCTTTCAATGGTTTTCAGTATCTTTTATCTACTTCTACACTTGATAACTTCTTCTCGACAAAGCCAAAAGTCTTGCCTCATGTATACTTTTATGGCTTTGTAAGTGTTTATTTTTACTAAAGTTAAATTAATATTCAGGCAATGTGGTTCCGTCTTCACGTGTATTCAAGAATTGTAACAATCGAGCCCTACTACAACCACCCTCCTTACCTTCAGCTTTACCATGAATTGGGCATAAGTAAGTGATTCTAGGAACAGAACAAGTTGTATTTAAGCTTCGATGATACTGAAAATTTGCGTAGCTGTTCTATATGGTTTCATCGTGACGGAACATAATCGAGTGAGGAAAACATTGAAACGAATGGAGATGGAGGTTATTCAGCCAAGTTTCTGTGATCTTTGTTAAATAACGGAATAAATTCGTAAATCATTTTCTTCCAGTCCATTAGTTACCACAACCTGAACGACCCGGGGTGCAAAAGTCCGCACATATCTGGCGCGAATACGTTTTTTTTTTCAAAATAACATAAGCTATAGTCTGTCACAAAAAAAGACGACATTTTTAAAGGTCTAACTGGTTCAAAAACCAAACTCAATTAATTGTTTTCTTTATTATGTGACTTCCAATCTTTCTGATTTTTATTGCATAAATCATATCAGATTTTTCTGATTTTTTTGATATATAAAATCCCTTTCAACTATACAAAATTCTTACTGCTCAATTCGGGCAGAAATACTCACACTTTGACCAATAATACTTTTCGGGTGAGTTAGACACTCATTTATATATCAAAATGCTCAGAAAAATGTGATATGCAAGTTGCAATAGAAGTTATAAAGCCTGGAAGTCACAGGATAGAGAAAAAAATTAATTTAGTTTCCTTGGTTAGACCTTTAAAAATGTCGTCTTTTTTTGTGACAGACTATAAACGAAAATTTCAACTGAATTTTTCATCTGATGATTAAAACAAAAAAAAAATTCCTCGTCTGGTCTTTTCCCACCGTAAACAGTGCGATCATTTCATTGATTGGGTGAGGGCGGCCCGCCGCCCGGTCTGTTTTCTATTCACCGTCTCCTATTAGCATTTCCTCACTGGAAAAGGAGGCTATCCGGAAAATCAACTAGAACATGTTCTACCTTGCACTACACATTCTATTCGTCAAAGTTCTGGAGATATTTGGAGTTGATCTTGGTCTTCTGAATATTGCTTTAGGTGTAATCCTTCTCGCCCTCTCAGTGAGATTACCTTTATTCGATTTATTTTGATTGCAGGCAGTTTACCGTCTGAGAGCTGCTGCCCAACAGGTCAATGATGGAGATGATAGTGATGACGCCACAGTTTCATCATATTTGACCGATTCTGACCTCTCTTCTGACTCAGATTATGAGAGTGGTTCCAGTGTCCGCCACTGATGTTTTCGTGTCACCTGTTCGATTTCCTTTCTCATATTTCAAGCCTTTTTTTGTAAGATTTCCCTTTAAAATGTCCACAACTTTTAGATATTAGTCTCTTCTGTCAGTTCTAACAAAACTATCACGTGTCTGACCTGATTTCCAGCGCGCCGTTCCCCAATCATTTCCTCAAAACTCCCCTCGTTTCTTCTCTGTTGATATTGTTCAAAAAGCAGTGTAATTCAAATTCCGCCCATTTAGTCTCCCTTTCTCGCCCAAAATCAGCTTGTCTTCCACCTGTACAATGGACGAGGAAGATCCCTTCTTTAAATACTATTGCCTAATTGCCGGCATTTCTCTTCTTCTGACCGTGGCTTACCTCTGGTTAAAAAACAAAATAAAGTAAGGCGGATAAAATATGAAAAACCAAAAACTTTTCAGAAACAAAATCGCCCCTGTGCCCGATGTTCCTCCAGTCAATGCCTGGGTTTAGCTCAAGTCAACGGTGTCATCAGCCCGAAAAGTTCTCGATTCTTCGGTAGATTCTTCGCCTATTCTTCTCTTATCAACCGTGTGAACTTTTTAATAAAAATGTCAGTTATTATCCTTGAATGTGTTGAATATTCCCACAGATCCTATTAGTCATGGTCTGCCCGTTCCCGTTGACCATTCCCTGACCAGCCCGACATCAGCCCCCGTCATTTTTTGGTGCTTTGGGATTTATTTATTTTTTCCTTACAAATGCATTAACTCTTTGTCATAGGAGCTGTTAGACTATATTGCTAAGTCTGGTGAAAGAGGGACCGTCTAGCCTAAAAAATAATGCGTCATAGAAGGCGGAGACAGGTTAAAAATTAAAGGAACCAGAGCCTACGACGACAGTTTTCTTTATTTTTCCCTGTTAGTCTCGTAGATGGATGATCTGAGGCCAGTTGAATACTTTCTTCTTTTCGTGACGAGCCCATCATCATAAGATTTTGATAGAACTTGCAAAAAAGCGGTTCCGGGGTGAAAAAATGAGAAAAGATGGCGGAAAAAGGCAGCCATTTGGACCTTTTGCCTTGGATTACTGCCCGCTTTTATCCATTTTTAGTATAATAAACATAAAATCGCAGTTTGAACACCATTCGACCAATTCTGACCTCGCTTTTGACTCAGATCATGAGAGTGTTTTCAGCGTCTGCCACTGATGTTTTCGTGTTTCCTGTTCGATTTTCTTTCTCATATCTCTTGCCATCTTGTACAAGGTTTCCCTTTAAAATGTCTACATCTTTCCAACAAACGTCTTCTATCAGCTGTAACGATAATATGAGGTGCTTGACCTGATTTTCAGAGCCCTAATCAATTCTCCAAAACCCCCTCGTATCTTCTCTGTTGACATTGTCCAAAAAGCAGTGTAATTCAAATTCCGCCCATTTAGTCTCTTTTTCTCCCACAATCTATCCCATTCTTCTACAGCCTACAGCAATGGAAATGGAAGACAACGATCCCTTCGCGATTGGTTTCTGCATTGTCGTCATGCTGCTCGGAATTTGGGCCTATGTCTTCAACTGGTATAAGAATAACCAAAGGTAAAACTGATAAGAAAAACTAAAAAATTGAAAGAGTTCCTTTCCCGAGTTCGCGTGGCTTCTGTTTCCGAACCTCTTCCTATCAACGCCTGGGTTTAGCTCAACTCAACAGTTTCATCAGCAGCACAAATTCGTCCGTCTATTCTCCTCCATTAGCCGTGTTACTTTTTAGTAAAGCCATAGATACTGCCATCGGAACAGTTCAATCTTCGTCCTATTAGTCATGGTCTGCCCGTTCCCATTGACTGTTCCCGTGCCCAGCCCGATACCCGGTATTCTTCTCTATTAGCTCGTGCGAATTTCTAATAAACATGTTATTTCGAATCTGTGTTATTAAATTTTTGACAAAAGAAGCAATATTTCAAAACTGATAAAAGAGGGGCCAACCGGATAGCGTAAAAAGGTGGCTAGTCATAAAAAGGGGGCCGGGAAAGGATAAAAATAGAGGGAATCGGAGACAATTTTCTTCTTTTTCCAATCTTCGTTCTGTGTATTGATGATTTCTTTCCAGCTCGATAATTGCTTCTTTCCACGAGGATCATTATCAGTGATAATCCACCGGTCCTGGGATCACGGAAGATTCCGGTGGCCATATTCACTCCGACCCCCTGTTGGAGCATGAAAGTCTCGGTGGTGGTCAGTTTCAGCTGAATTCGAGGTTCTTTCCCTCGGTGTACGGTGAGAGTGCCTGTAATCATGACAATGACCATGAGCCAGAAGAGTAAATACTTACTGGGCGGGGATAGAGGATTCCATTGCTGGAAGTGCTGAGCCATCTCTTGAGAAATATTAGTAATTGGATTGGAAAAATTGGACTGGGCAATTCTCGCAAAAACGCGGAATAAAATAATACCTCTGAATTCGGCTGAAAGGGGGAATTTTCCCCTTCAGATGGAAGCGTGGCTCTGACCGGTTGAGCGTCGAGACGGCAGTCTGGTAGGTAGGCAAAATCACCTGACGGAGATCGGCCCTCGCTTCGCTCGTAACCGGCTAAAGGGGTATGATATGCTTGAGAGGAAATAGTTGACTGACAATAGGCAATCGGAACACGAAACCGCAGTCCCAGCAGCGCTGTCCACAGAACGGTACCTTCTGGTCGAAATAGGTCCTGGACGAGTTGTTGAAACTGAATGGCCTCCTTCTGTATTCTCCGAGATCACCTAGGTGTATACGGTTTAAAAAATCGAAGGAAAGAACGCTAACCTCTAATGAATTTGTAGTGATCGTTGAATCTCTCCGTCTCGACTATTTGTCCATGTGGATGCCCATGATGCTGTCGGCCATGTCCTCTACCAGGTATTGCAGTGTGGGAGATAGCCCGGTCTACAAAAGCAATATTAGGTGGGTCTCCTCATTGTCCTAACCGTCCACAGATGGCAACGGGCTACACAGATCTTCGATGTCGTCATTGCATAAACTAACAGAAACTTACCGTTTGAAGATAGAAAAAGTCAAAATTTTTTAGAAAAGATGATAATCAAGACGCTCTGCGAGTATTATTTGAAAAGAAGATGAATATATGCCATCCTGAAAGTGTTTCATGTGACGGAAGCTTCAAAAAAATGAAAATGAGCAAAGCTGAGCACATAGATGAGGAAGAAAGCAGCCGTGAAGTTGTATAGACTGAAAATGACTGGGAAAAAGGCAAGACATTGAAAGTTCACGAGGGCAAAATGTCACAGAGAGACATGCCGCTAAAAGGCCGCGGGAACCTCATTCAAATTTTTATTTTGGGAAAAGAAAAAATCTTTAAAATAAAATGATGACTATAACTTTGATGGGAATTAGTGATTGTCCGAATGGCCTGTAGAGTTTTTTCTTTCTAATTTTGTTTTTGATTTTCCAACAAATTTCAGGGAGAAATAATTTAGGAGATACCCATTTCCTGCGGCTTATCAGAGATTTTCTTCCACATCTTGCTATCTCATAAAGCGATCCACAAGACTCTTGACAGATGGAAGTGTGACCCGACGCCAGCGCCATACTCGCGAGGACATGTGGTTGCACTCCATTGATTGCACTGCTCCCCAAGACGCTTGCCTAAGTACACTACAGCCTATTGGAGCAGAGGAATTTCGGCTTTTTTTGGCTATTACCTGGACAAAATGATTGTGGAAAGACCGTAAGTATAATTTTTTAAATTCTACATTTGTTATTCATGAAAATCATGGTTTCAGGTTCCAAAATTGGTTTTTCATGGCCAATAGCTGATATAAATGCTATAATCCGCTAATCTTCCCCCATTTTCGGCACTGGAATGGAAATTCTGTCTTGGCACGACGTTAGTTATTATATTTATGTTAAAAACAGAATTTAGGATCCCTTTGTAGAAAGTTTTGATCATTTTCATGTGAAATAAGGCATAATATAGTGAATTTTTTCCCATTTTACTTATTACCTGAACCAAATGATTTGCGGATCACAGTAAGTTCTATTTTTTCATTCAATATTTATTTTTTTTCAAGAAATTTACTATTTCAGGTATCAAATTCGATTTTTAATGTATATCGGATGATAAAAATGCTATAATTCGGTCAATTTGCAGCATTTTCGGCACAGGAATTGAAATTTTGCCGTGGTAAGCCGTCAGTTATTATATTTACGATAAAATTGCAATTTAGGATCTTTTTGTATGAAGTTTTTGTTCTTTTCATGTGGAATAAGGCGTAAAATAGCAGAAAAGTGTACTTTACCTGCAGAAAAATGACAGAGAAGCGTATTTTGATATGTGTTATTCAATAAATTCATCATTATTCACATAGTTTTACTAATTTTGGACATAGTAGCCATCTTATCCCTTCTTTTTGAAAATTTTGCTGTATCTTATTTTCATTTCAGATCGTTACAGTTTTCGAACTAATTTTAATAATAAAATCATTTGAAAAATCTTCTTGTATCAGGTTGGTATTTTATCTCTTCATTTTTCTTCTTTTTTTCACAGGTACGCAAAATTTATGTGCAGAATTCTTCATTTTTAAGGGCTGTCTACTAGGAAATACGGGAAATTGCTAATGAAATTGAGTATAACATGCGGAAATTAGTCGGGCAGGAGAACCACGTTAGCTTTTGAATTATTCAACTCACTATACAATTTTTCTATGCAAAGGCACGTAATAAGCACATTTTTGCTCAAATTGCTCACATTTTATTTTGCAAAATTCCAATTTCTGTAGCGCTTTCGATCCACAGAAGCACAGCTTCTGTCCCCTCTCCAATCTGGCTTTTTGCTCATTTTCATGCGCTTTTCTTACCATATTTCCCAGTAACTGCAATTTTTTGGTTTAATCCTTCCCACCATGTTTTCAACGCTCAAATGTTGTCATCTGCCACTTTCTGTCATATACAGGGCTCGCCTTTTCATTGGAAAAAAATTTCCCACCCTTCTCCACTCCACAATTCCATTTTTTTGGCAATCTTTTTCGATAGCATCAATTATGGGTTCGGGAATGAGCAGGGTAGAATTGCAGAGAGCAAAGCAAATATGTCGCTAGTGCCCTTTCCTGTAGGACCATTGCCAATACACCCAATTTTACCCTAATCATTCAATTATTTCGAGCCCGTCCTTTGATCGATATTTTCTGGCTTTTCCTAATAATTTATCAAATTCCCACGGCAATCATTCTGCCGGCCGTAAAAGTAATAGACTAGCAAATAAATTGCTGCTGATCCCACTATCAGGGTGGCCCGTTGTTTTCCTCGCTGTTACACATTCCTTTTCACTACGAGCTCGCCGATAAGAGCTCCTGGCTAGTGTTCTGAGTTCAATTTTTTTACTCCGCTAATTGGGTCACTTTTCACCGCTTTGCAACGCGTTTTTTTCCGTTTTTAATGTTTTCCCCATAAATAGAGTGTTTTCTGGCGAAGGAAACCTGTCTGGAAGCATTACTGGGAGCTCGATCAATGCTAAAATGAATTTCTCATCGGGAGCAGGCCGACTGAGCCTTTTGTTTTAACCGCTGACTGATTTGGAGGCTTGAGCAGGGCGATTTTGCTCCAGATTCTGCTATTCGTTACATAAGCTTACTTTTGATTCCCACCGACCAAAGTTTCAACCTTACCTTATCGAAAATTGTGAAAATAAGCAGATTATCGACATCTTTGTCGGTTATTTTTGTCTAAAACCGAAATTCTACCTTATCCATTAAATAATATAATCAGATGTGCCGTTTTTATCCTATTCTTATGCTAATTAGGTGCGATTCTCGCTGCTTCCCTTGTTATCTCCTTTCAGGCACGCTGCGAAAGCTCCCAGTTATTAAACAACAATCAACTATATATTCATAAATCCGCGCAGAAAAGAAAATTATCAGAAAAATCGTAATAGTCGACCCAGCTTTATTGAATTGACAACTTTGCGATTTTAGCGCCTATTGCTCATGTTCAAAAAGACATTTTCGTCGTAAACTCATAATTTCTATCATTTATTCATGTTATTTTTTCAGAATAGTTGCAGGATGTCAGGAAAAATAGAACAGACCGATGCTGGAGTTAGAAATCCTGCATCGGATTCAAGTAAGTCAATATTTTCTTCATATTTTAACTTCTTACTTTTAGAATCTGTGGATGAACTCAGTTCCCAGATGAGCAGGACAAAAATAGACGGATCTCCTATTTCAAATGACAATTCTGTAAGTATTTTCCTATAAATTCTGATGGCTCTATTTTTTAGATCGCTCTTCCTTTCATAAATCGGCCGCTTCCTCTCTTCGAACAGCAAACTAGGACATTTCAAGTGCAGGCCAATTATTTCCGTCTCCATTTCAAGGAGAATATGATGCTCTACCATTATAATGTGGAATTCCTAAACTCCCGGAACATGCCAATGATTAAACCGTATGTTTTCTCACTATAAAACTTCGCTATGCAGCAATTTTTAGGGATTTTACCTCAAAAGCCTTTTGGTGGGCCTATCGAACAGGACGGGACCTTTTCCCGGATCATCATTCAATTGCTTTCAACGGCGTAAATATGTTATGGTCAATAGAAAAAATCAAGAGAGCCGAGGCCACTATCCAATTCACCACAGAAGAGCCATCGGATGCTCGTCGACAGCCGAAAGTAAGCCGATTTTATTTATTTTTAATATTTTAAACAGATCTTATTTTTATTTAAAGGAATAGTCAGAACGGACTGCATATTGTGGTCATTTAAGGCAACTTTTATAAAAGTTATTTTGCAGTAGCGGCATTTCAGCTCTGTTTCTTTATTTTCTTGGTCCGGAGTTGTTTGCCTGTTTGCGAACCAGACTTTTAGCGAAAAGAAATAGACTGTAGTTAAAGATTTAAATAAAAAACAGTAAATTAAAGTGTAAATTTGAATTTTACGCGTTCGCATCAGTTTTCAGCAGTTTTCTTCCCGCCCTGATTATTCCTTTAATGGCTTTTCTCTAAAATCAGTGACTTAAAGGCCAAATTATTTTATTACAGAAATATATAATGAAGATTCGCTATACTGGAATGGTCGAGCTCAAGGCACAGCCGACGGAAGTCGCAGAACAGACGGTTCTTTCCACCGTCCTCGATGCTGTGCTTACATCCCGGTTGACTTGTCTATATGAGTAGGTTTTTAGCTAATTTTTGCTTTTCACTAGTAGAAAGGCGTTTCATATTAGATTTTCAGGAGTGGTTCGAAATTTTTTGAAAAAACTGGCCGAAATATCTTCTGCACCTCCCAGGTTGGAGGAAATTATGTCCACGACCTGGGGGAAATGCTCGAGGCATGGACGGGTCTTCATGCAGCCGTGAAGACGTCTCTCCAAGGCGGCCTCATGGTCAACGTGGACCTCTGCCACAGCGCTTTCTATAAGAAAGGCTACAGCATTGTGTCCCTTTTGGAAGCTTGGGCCAATATCAACAGTGCAAGTAATGAACATCTGTCGGGAGATGCAGCGATGAACCAAATGCAAAGGAAGAAATTAGAAGATATGTTACGAGGTAGGACATTCTATTCATTTAAGAATAATTTTAGGCTTGACGCTCGAATATCGTGGTACCCGGATCAAGAAAACATTTAAATTCACAGAGCTTGGAAGGAATGCTGCTTGTACCCAATATTTCCTGGTAAGATTTATTCTCTTCAGTTAGAAAATGACTATTTTAGTGGAGTAAAGAAAATCGTCAGGTCAGTATTGAAGAATATTTCTATTTGGAGTATGGATTTCGACTGAAATATCCAAATCTTCCCTGCGTTCTGGTAAGAATTTGTTTTTTTTATTTACAAGCAAAATTTAGATAAACAGGACCAACAGAAATTATGCCCCATTGGAAATGGTGTTTACTGACAGTATTGTCAAAAAGTTTAAAGGAAGAATCTCTGAAAGGGAGCTGAAGAAACTTGTCAAGGCGGCTTCATTCCCGCCAAATATGAGGAAGCAGCTAATTGAGGAGATGGCAAGTGGAAATCATCAGGACCCGGTAATATTTCTATTATTTTTATTTTTTTTATTAAAATTCACATATAATAGACAGATTTAATCGTTTATTTTAGAGAAGACCCGTCTATTTGGCCGAACAAGACGACTATATGAAGAGATTCGGTGTCGAAGTGGACCGAAACTTCTTAGAAGTCACGGCTTCTCTTCTCCCGCCTCCAACCCTCCAATTTGTGAGTTTTTCCTCAATATAATTTATTTTGTTTTGTTTTAGGGAGATTGCGAATTGAGGGATGATACGCATGGAGGAGTTTGGGACCTCAAGCAAGGAACGACTTTGAAGTGAGTCTCTTTACCTTTATATTTTTTGCTTTTTGCTTAAACGGACCCACTGGCGGTAAAAAACGGATTGAAAAGATTGAAACTCCGACGTTAATTTTGCATGATTTTCAGGGAAAACAAAAATACGTTTTCTGTTATTTGAAGTTTTGATATTTTTGTTTTTATATTCAACTTTTTCTTTTGTTTTTCTTGTTACTTAACATTCTCTATTCAATTTCGCATCTTCTGCTACCAGACATGACGTAAAAGATGCAGTATATGCAGTAAAATACTCAAAGATATATTCCAGACCAAAGCTACTCATATTCTTATAATTTCTGAAGTTAATATTGCATAATAGAAGTTATATTTGGTAGCAAAAGATGCGCAATTGGCTGGAGATTATTTAGTAATAAGAAAACAAAAGAAAAAGGGCAACATAAAGAGAAAACAACAAAGTTTCTAGTAAGATAAAATGAAATCTTGTCGTCCTTGAAAATCAGGCAAAAGTTAGCGCTGGCATTCCAACTTTTCAACCCGATTTGTTACTGTCGAAGGATTCCTTTAAATAAAGGAAGATAATTGCAAGTTTTTTTGGAAAAATTTTTATGAAAGCGGTTTTTATGGGAAAAACAGCGAAATGACACACGTTTAAATGCAGTTTTTAACCCAAATTATTTCAGAAAAATCAGAAACGATGATTTTGCCCTAATTCCTTCACTCATCTTCTTCACTCCCAATTATAAAGGCAATGAAGATCGTTATCCTTGCAATCCTGGGCCTCTCGGCAGCCTGCTGAATGTGCTCTACAACATGGGAGTCAACTGCCCAGGAGGATCGCGATCCTACGCCACTGCCAACTTCGACTGGAACAAGGAAACTTGGAAAGACCTTTGCCGGATGATGGAGGAGCTGAAGGGGAACATCACAGCGGACAAGTCTCTTCCGGAAAATAGTATCCCTCTTGTCGTCTTCGTCTTTCCTTTCCGTTGCTCTGCAAATACTTACTTGGAAAGATCTACGGAATACGGTACCTCTTTTAAATAACTTTTTATTTATGCAATTTTCAGCAAAAGTCAAGTACATTTGCGACGTAGTTGTGGGCATTCATTGCCAAGCAATTTTGGAGAAGAACTACGATACAATGATAAATGGATCCATCAATAATACCACAGCCCATTTGGTGGCTTTGAAGATTCTTGGAAAGCTCGGAAGAAGCTTGTATATTCTGGAAAATCCTGATGATGAAAGGTTGGAATTCTAGTTATTTTTTTATAATTTCTTTTACAGTTGGAGCCTCTTAACAAATCCAAAGGAGTCGACCTTAGTTTTGGGAATTGATGTGACACATGCCGGAACGGAAGAAAGAAGACTAGGAAAATATTCAGCTGTTTCTGTTGCTGCTGTTGTTGGAAATATTGATCTCCACTGTTTGAACTTTGAAGCCACTGGTCGTACGCAAAGCCTTGGCCAGGAGAGGACCTTCCATCTTCAGCCGCAGATTAAGCACAGAATTGAGGAATTCGTCAAGCATACGGGCAGCTGGCCGGCTCATATTGTTGTTTTCCGTGACGCGGTGTCGGAATCGGAATTCCAGAAAGTGCTCAATGAAGAAGTCACCGCTGTCAAGAGAGCCATTGAAGAAGTCAAGTCGACAGAGAAAAGACCGACAGTTTCGTATTTGATGAACCAGAAACGCCATCATACAAGATTTTTTGCCATAAACAACCTGGACACAGCCGGAAAGTGAGTTTTTGTTTTCATTTTGCTAATTTTAAGGCTATTTTACTGCTAATTCCCTTATTAAATCTTTTTTTCAGAGGAGGCAACCTAAAGCCGGGAACACTGATGGAAACTACTGTGACTTCTAGTAGTTTATATGATTTCTACTTAATTCCTCATCGTGGAGTCCTTGGCACCAGCAGGCCTGCTCACATTTTTGTTTTGTACGATGAATGGGCTCCAAATTCGTGTTTCTGGCAGGTATTTTTATTTTTAAAATATATTTTTATATTATATTCTGTTTAGAAAATTTGCTATCAATATTGTTATGGTTTTATTCGGTGTACGAATAGCATCAGCCAACCGGCTCCTCTGGCCTACGCCCATCTTGCAGCAAAAAGGGCAAAAGATTACATAAAAGCCCATTTGGAGTAAGTTTAACCTGGATAAAAATATTATTCACGTTTTCAGCCTCAATGAGGAACAGCTTCAAAATATCTCCGAATATGAAATATTTCATTCTCTCAGCAATATTCAAAAGAAGGAGAATCACTCAGGAATGGTCTTTGTCTGAGATTTTTGATCTATGTTTGTTCTTCCTCGTTCTAGTTTTTTGATCAATTCACCGGTATGGCTTTGTTCTTTTGTTTCTTTTTTTCTTCTACACTAATTTCTGATGTATTTACTTTTGTCGATGTCAACTAATCTACACGTCAATTTTTTTAATTCTCAAGACTTTTACACATTGTCCAATTTCCAATCGCTCTCATAATTAATTATTTTTTGATTCTTTTCGCAAAATAATAAAGCAGTGTTATGTAAAACTGTCCCCGAATTGAAAGCTGATCCGTTTATTTGGAAATTCGCTCACCCAACATTTGAATTTGGAGGCATCTTTCATATGTCCAGTCTGTAATATGATTACTCGAATAAAAAGTCAAACTCTTTATTTGCTACTCGAGATAATAGTTAGGTTAGATGCCACGCCATCGTTTCTTTTATACTCAATGGACGGTGACTTCAGGTGCCTTTTTTACGACGAAGTGGTTCCGCAGTTGGTTCAAAGGCTTGGAGTACTAAAAACCGCTGCTTCGCATGGTGATACTTGGGTGATAGGCAGAAAACATGATTCTTACAGGGGAAACTGGCAATGGTTGTTAGGTTCACATTCTCGCAGGTGTAATTCTTTTTTTGTTTTGCTCTCAATTTTGCATGGAAACTATCTGGACGGAGAAAGGAGGCAAGTATCAAGTGAACAACTTTAGCAAACAGCAACCGAAGGTGAACAAAGGAACGGGAATAAAGAAAAGACCGACCATAGAAGGAGCCGCAAGGAATAAACAGTAGAACTGGCTGAGAAGATGTAAAATTTTTAAAGATCAGAACATGTAAAAACTGTTTTTCTTTTCATTTGTTCGTTTAATCACTGGCCTTTGGTTTGGAAGATTATCCATATGCCAGTCATTTTTTATAGACATTGAATTATCGCTTACGAAAAAGTAGCAAATATCACGGCTAATGTTAGCAAGGATTTTTGTTCTATTATTAACACCTGTTGTCATTATATTTGTTCCAGCTGGAATGCACGAACCTCGGCGACATTTGACTCACAAGGGAAGTCCACCAACTTAAAGTTCCCGATTTGGCTGATTTTTTTCCAGGATGTAGGTCTATGTTAGTGGTGCACATTCTTTTTTTTTTCATTTCTCTGTTTATTTCCGACTATAGACTTGTGTCGCCAAGGTAACAACGACGAAGCTATGTAGAAAACATAATTTTACGGCTTATGAAAAATTAACAGGCATGATAATTTCCATCCACCGACTACCAACTGGTCATTTCTCAGAAAATTATGTTATCAAAATTTTATGACAGTAACAGAATTGCCTCTTTGTGTAAGAGGAAGCGACTGGCTAGCCTTGATCAGAAGTTTCTTAAAAAATAAATAATATGGCCTAGTTAATACAGCTGTTAAAATAGAACTAAGCACAGGATAGATCCCAACCATGGAGACCACAATCTCCCAAATAATAGCGGATGGAGTTGATCCAGATGACAGCAAAAGGAGAACCGGTATAGTGCTGCCACTTACCACAATAACAGCGGCCATTGGGAGAGTGCCCTGAATATGACCAATTTAAAAAAAAGAAAACATTCGTACCTGTCCGAGAAGCATAATTGTCAACCTTTTCTGCTGATTATAATGAACTGAACTAGTTCTCCTTGCTTTTAAATGCTTCTTCATTTCGTAGTGCATTCCAAAACATAACAAATATATGAAAACTGTTGAGAGAAAAATGAAGATCATCATAATATACACTAAAAAGGAGTAAAAATGTGGCTAATCATACTTGTTGGCATAAAAAAAGGTGATTCTAAATTTAAAGTTATAATGACGTCATTTTCCAAGTTTATTCCGGTCTGCCAATCGTATACGCAGCGTTTCTCACAAAATGTTTTTAAACCCTGGAAGTTTAGCTTCCAGAAGAGTAAAATAAGTATTTTAAAACCTCAGTATCTAGCAAAAAATAAGCAGTGGCCATAAAATATCCAATAGTTGCACCCACGATGCTAATACAGATATTAATTGGAATAAACCATGTGGTCTTAAAATTAAATCTCTTCCATTTGATGGTTAACGCTAGATAGCGATAAATGCAGCATTGTATAATATACAGACCAACAAGCAATAAAAACAAGACCACACATATCATAGCTATAATTCCTCCATATTTTGGACCAAAAACTCGAAAATATCCATTTACTCTCACAGAAGGAAGCGGATACAAATATTCTGGGCACGCTCCCCAGTAGTTAAAGTTTGTTGACAAAATGTCGATTGCCTTTAATAGAAAAATTACTAAACATCCGTCTGCTTACTACTATGCTCAGGAAAATTGTCCTAATTTCTTGCATTTTTAGTGGCGTATGGTACCAGATAGCGTATAATAATACGAACATAAAAAGAGTACCAAATGTGCTGATTATATAAGCGAATATTACCAAAGGAGAATCAAGCACGAAAGCAAAAGACATCGACGGATAACTGAGCGCGGCTGGCCTTTCTACGTATCACCTGCTTGGATCTCTGATATACAATTTTTTTTAAATTCTGATGTAAACGGAGACTCTGATCTTTTTTGCTTTTGCGGGGACAACTGCTCAAACCCAGATTAAATGGTAACGCACAAAAGACTGACTGTCTGGCCAATCACACTTTTAGGGAACAGGCAAATTATCAGAAAGTCGTTTAAATTAGTGGGGCAGCACACTAATGAGAAACCGGTATAAATCTCAAACGAGGTCGAAGTAGAGTCCGATAGTCCGCAGACTGTCAGACACTCATAAGGGTAAGTCCCTTAGCAGGAGTGTTGACGAATTCCGAAACTAATCTGCTAAAAATTTCCGTATGACTTGTTCGGAGATCAGACCATGTCTACCTGCTTTCACGTGGGTAAATTCTTGGTAATAATGCTGCTGAATGTTTGGCAATGCATTAATAACGGAAGGATAGGAAGACAGCCGTTTTTTGATGAAAAGGAACGCGGGAGATATTTAAAAAGGCCAGGAAGTAAAAAGCCTTCCGGTACCGGGTCAAACTTTCTCGATGACACGAGTATTGGCAAATTTTCAAGGTCTGGAAGGAACATCTTTGTCAACAAATGGCAGAGGGCTGGGTTTGCACTCTGGAAGTCGCGCAGCTTTGGATTTCATGTCATAAACAATTTGGCCACAGGTGGACTGTAAAATCAAAGATAGTTCGATCGGTCGTCAAGCTCTTCAGAAGGAGAAGATCAGTAATTCTAGAGATTCTAGAGATTCCTGCATATGGAGAGATGATTTTGCGTTTTTTGATCCTAAAAAACAATCAGACAGATAGAAAGGAATCAATGTCTGCCCGGCACCCACGCGTGCATTACTCATCCTCGGAGAGCCGATCTCCTCCCCCTTCTCAACCTGACTATCTTGTTGACCATTGGCTTTAATAACAAACGGTCGCTACCCAGTGCTCTCTTTTCTCCCCGTTTCACCCCTCTTTCTCATTTATTCAACTTTATCTTCGGAATGGCAACTCTTTCCGACACTGTCGTCTTTCTGAAGGAGACGATGTACTTCCAATTCTCTTGGAAGCAGTTTATTCCTCGCTATATCCTCCTGTCTGCTTGTTATCTTGTTTGGAACGGAATGGTAGGTGAATACGGGATAATTTTAATCAAATTTTTAGCCCGAATCCGTTTTCTTTGTTGATTTGTTTGCCTTATTCGCTATCCTGATGCCTGTTCTCTCCTACACTACTTTGGCTGTCGACTATTTCATCATTGAGGTGGGCAGATTTGACACGCTGCGTCTCTTTTCGGCGGCTGAGACTGCCCTTTGTCTGCCCTGGACAGTTCCAAAGTGCAATAGGCTTTTAGCTTCCAAGCAAAACCCTTTTACAGGCAGCCGCCTTTATTGGAAATTATGTTCTTTGCTTCTTCGGACGTTCGGCTCACATGCAGGCTGATGTTCTTCCTCTCTGGTCTAATGAGGCTGCCAGTGGCACTAAGCAGAAGTAGACATCCGACAATGTTTTCCGAATTCAAAATTTATGCTTTTTGTATTTTATATGCCTTGGCAATTTAAAAATTTTTCTAAGTTTTAATAAATGTCAATCTGTGCATACACAACTTGAAAAAATGCCCGAGATTCGGGAAAGTCGAAGGTACGAAACTGAAAGAAGTGCCCGGCGGGTTCTTGGTGTTTTGTGGTCCTATAGTTTCCGTTATCTCCCTTTTGTTTTTTTTTGCTTATGACTATGCCCGAAACACCCTGTCATTGAAATTTTCGATATTTCAAGCTTTCTGTCAATTCTTCTGGTTTTCCTCTCGAGTTGGAATCTTCTTCAGACTTTGAATTCGCTAGGAGAACAAACTCCAACTGCGAAAAAAGAAGAAAAATCTTCTCACGCGGCTGCCAGTATAAGCCAGCCTGGCCCATCATTCGTCTCACAAATGATATCCATCCCGTTTCTACTTCTTTTCCTGCTCTACAATTGCCAGCCAGTGCTCGGTTATGATGTTGGTTAAGAGTTTCTAGCATTAACTTTTTATTACAGGACGAAGGTATCGGCGAGATTGGAATGCCTATTAAAAATTGGAAGCTGGGAAGTATTATCCACATTAAAGGATTTACCAGGAGGTCAGTAATTGTTCCTACCCATTTTAGAATTTTAGTGACGGAATGTTTCAAGTCGCCCTGAGCAATGGTCAATTGCGTAGCTGGACGAGAACAGAAAACGAAACGCATATTGTTCTTTATTTCGAACAAGATAACCCAGGTTTTGTACGTTGTTTTCAGCAGCAGGAGCTAAAGAATGTGGGTATTTTCTTACGTGATTAGACTATATTTTAGATGTCCGACCAAACGGGTATATCTCTAAATGGGTACCAAAAGGATTCAGAAGTGAATATCATGATTAGGTCAGAAATATACGAGAATACGTCATAAATCAACGAAAAGCGTTTCAGATACGAACATACTGGAATAGTTGTCTATTTTGACAACAAAGTAGTATTGTCAAAATGCCCTGTTCCACGGGCAGACGTAGCCGCTGCAAATTATCTGAGTGTTAGAGGAATTAAACTGGAATTCAACAACAAATGGGTTTATCATGCTGGAGAGTAAGACAACCTTCTTATTTAATGGATTTTTTAGCAATTATCCGGTGAATAACACGTTCGCATTGCCTTTCAAAGTCGGCGATTATCTGGAACTTTTGGTTAATCTTCGCGAAGCACCGTGTGCACGCCGCTGGCTGTTTCAAATGTATGCTGCCGATAAGGATACTCCTCTTCTGCTTAGTTTTAAGGAGGATGGAAGCGTTGGCTTCTATTATAATGCAATAATATAAAATTCAGATTCAAATGCTTCGTTATATTGCTGAAACTACCACATGGAAACAATATGACGTCAGGAGCAACTATGTGTCAGAACGAGACAAATGTGGAATCTTTCGAGTGAGGATTCAATACTTTGAGGATCCTCCATTTAAAGGTACGCAAGAAGATGTCCTTCGTTATTTCAAGGTAATGCTTTCCAGTATCCATAAAAGCAATTTCAGATCCGCATAAACGAGAATGAGTACGCGTTTCTTATGCCCGATCAACGTGCCAATTTTACGGATATTATTGGCGGTCAGATTCTGCAATTTGGAGAGAATAATGACCTGGTAGAAGTCTTCGAAATACGCCATCTTCCAAAGATAAGGAGATCGAAACCAAATCCCAATCCTAAACTTGAGTGAAGCTTTTGCTCGTCAATAAATGAATCCCTTCGCGTTCTCTACATTTTTGCCCGTGCCTGTTTTTTCCCTCTCCAATTTCGGGAGAAATCTGCACTATTTTTGATAAACAACAACAAGTTTGTCCCTTGGGTTCTCACCCCGTTTTCTGCCAAACAAGTGAGGGTCAGGCAATCAAAAACAAAAATGAGTCAAATCTCTCGCCTGCCGGTCTAAATGTCATCATAAGATCAGGCGAGCATGGCTGAAGCATCGGTGGAGATCTCTAATTGAATCCGGAATAACTTTCTCAACATCTTTAGGTTGCCTCTCAGACAGATATACCCGAAGATTTTGTTACCCGGCAGTTTTTCGGGTCAAAACCCCTCGGTAATCGGTAGACAGTAACAGATTTGATCTTTTGCACCATTTTTCCCCAGTTTTAAAGGAGAAAAAGGCCGCAGACTGGCACAAACAGTTGTGAATCAGATCTCCCTCGCAGGTGGGCAAAATGCCAACATGAGGCCAAATGATCATTGTCCGAAAACATCCGATTTCAAAATGAAAGATAGTCGCTGAAAGATCCAAAAGATTCGTGAGAATCTAAGATTGAAAGCCTCTGCAAAGCCGAGCTTTTCCGAGAGTCTGCTCCCCAGATATTCCTCTTTCTAAAAATCAGAATCTTTAGGGAGAAATTTGCCCCTGTTTCGAAACAGTCTAGCTGCCCCCGCGGCTTGCCTGTGCTCTCTCTTGGCTCTCCAGTCTCTCATTTCAGGACAGTCCCGCCCCCCAAAAAACACAGGGTATAAAATTTCCTGAACTGCCAGTTGTCTTAAAACGACCTGCTACTCTATTCGATGCTCTGTGAACAATTCTACTTCAGCTGGAACAACACCTTCCTCTTCTGAGGCTCTGGCTTCCAGGGGAAGCAGGCTGGTTATTTTGGGGTTGAACTGGGTTCAGGAGGGGTAGAACCGGGGTGAGGGGACCCGCTGACTCAATGCGCAATTGATTGGTGTTAAAATTGAACGGATTTTCGATAAAGGAGATAGATTTGATCAAAATTCAGGTGTGCAAACGCGGTTTATCTGTTTAGAATGTAAGATAGCACTTCCGGGTCAGAATTTTTCACTCATTAAATTACTAAAATTACGCGCTTTTAGGACGTGAACAAAGGAAAGGTATCAATTCTGCAAATTCGGTACGACAAGGTGGCAGCCCAGACCCCTTTCCACTCCTGTATCCCGTCTTACTCCTGGCTACCACGACGCCTCGGTTGAATCCAGCGCCTTAAACATCATGGTTTTAATGCGCTGTCTTTGAACCGAAGGGGACTAGGTACATAGTCTGCCAAAAATGCTATGGAGTTACCGTAATCCGATTGGGCGGGCGCATTCATTAAACGGCCGCGGGTGTGACTCATACAGTAGACTGCCGGCAATTTTCCCTCTGGTCGCACCAACCCCTTGGTCGAGAAAGGGGCATTTGAATGATTAGGGCTTCAATACCCCTACCACGGTGGGAAGGGGTATTTTTCCAGTGAGATATTAGTTTTAGTTCGTCTCTTGCCCAAGCCCATCCTTCACCGCCTTTATAAGGACCTCCGTTCCTTTCGGGAGTGCGATATACGTATTGCTTACTGAAAATACGTATGTCCGATACCTGGAAGGCCACGAAGCCAAATTCTACTGTATCAGTAGTTGAAATTTTTATTTCTATAAAAGAGCAATTATTTCTGGCAGTGACAGGTAACAACCCCCCTCAGAAGTTCAAAATCCGTCGGGTTTTTGGTACTGGTACTCTGAAAATAATCAAGTTTATCAGTTCCAAAAGCACGACGGTATTGAACGCCACCATACACTCCTTTTCTACCGATTAGACTATTTTAGAAAAAGGTCAGCTTCCACAGGTGATCATAATCTGTCAGGGATCTGTATCCGGCGCACTGTACTTCATCAAGTGCGCCGCTTACATAAACCAGACGGCATTGAACGCTTCTGTCGGCTCGCTGATTTTCATAGACTAGACGATATGGATCCAATGGCTAAGTCTTTTGTCAGAATTCTGCCTGTATTTCCCCACAGATTCGGAGTATCTGCAGAGGTAGGCGCATTATGTCTCTATAATTGAGTAGACATAATTCGCATCCCTCAGCAGAGATCTGAACATCCTCTTTTAACTCTTGTTGACACAATAATCCGGAAATTTTCAGGTCTGCTGTGCCACAATTACCGTATTCCCGAGCAACGGAAAGAGCCGGGAGCGCCCCCTTCAGCCAGCTGCGCCCTCTTGGATGCCACACTCTTTGAAACCCGCAGTGAAGGAACAATCACCGCTAATGATACGATATTTTACTCTAATAAAAATATAAAATCCTATCAGTTTCCTTGAAAATTCGATCAATTATCTTTCAATTGAGCGCTGGAACCCTCGGAAGCTCAAGAAATGTGGAAGGCATCCCGTTACCTCCAGCCGAGGCAGACCGCCCACCTCTGCGTCTTCGTCAATCCCATGCTCTTTTCTATTTCTCCTCTGTTAGAGAGGCATAGGAAGACTAGGCAGTGTGGCCGCTCCCGGCGAGAGGACGGGAGTGCAAAGAACGGAGCAGCAGCTCCCGGCATTTGTACCCCGGACATGGCTGGACCTAATTTTTTGGAACTTCGAATTCAGGCTGACACGTCGTGGTGCTACTACCTCAAACTTTTCGGAAGAAAAGGGACAGGTTTTGACCGAGATAGGATTGCACTTTTAAATGGTCATAACTTCCTGTAATAACTTTCAATTATCCTGGAAGCATATTTTAAACAAAGGCAATAAAATTCTTTACAGCTCCGCCACTTTTAAACCCTGGGCGATGATTTCAAAAATTTTTATGATTTTTTTTAAATTCACAGTGCTCGTAAACATCGAAGACAGCGGTACTTATCATTTTGAAGGGCTGCATAAGCAAGAGGAGCTCCTACTCAATTTTCTATCAGCAGGCAATGCTGCCCACTCATCAGGAACATTGCAAAATATAGTAAAGTAGATGCGGCTTGTTATGAGTCAACCTTCGGCCGCTGCGCACTCTCGACCCTCCAGCGGGTGGCGATTACCTACACAGAACGAGATAAACGATAACAAACATTTCTTTTCATGAATCTTTCTTCATGTTAGCCGAATTTCTGTCATTTGCCCCCTCTGCTGGTCCCTCACTTCCGACAAACACATTGTCATCATCAGTACTTTCTTTGATCCGAGTGTCTCCGCCTTGTACAATTCTTACACAGCGGGTCGACAAGGCTAAAGTGATGAAATTCTTTCTTTCTTCTGGCTGAGACCTAGACTGCCGGCTGAGGACTTCAAAATTCGGATTGGAATGACCATGTTTCGTATCACTTCGGATGACCGACTCATTCCTATGCTTGGAAGCATGTGAGACTCTTTCTTTGTGATTCCCTGTGATCCATCGATTTGAAAAAAAGTTGTTTTTCATCTTACAAGTTGGTTTGTTGATTTTTTTTAAAATACCTTAGTTTCCTGATATTTTGTTTTAAGATGTTTTCGTCTAATAGATCTCTGTGAATCAGTTGCTCTGCTATACTTAGCCGCGCGCAACCCTAGCAGTAGCCGGCGCCGCGGACCTGACTGGCGGACCGGTTGTTCGTCAGGCTCCGCACGAGGTTAAATATTCTACGGTAGTTTCCTGCAACGACTACGCGTTATTCTATGTATCGTTTGTTTGCCAGTCGAGAAGGCCGATAAAGAGCCGTCTGGCCTAGGGCAACCCCGGCGCCAAGTGCTCGCGGAGCAGTCTCGCGAGACTTTGTATACTCAAGACAAAGAGCGCAGCAAGCCATTTTATCGCGTAATTTTGGCTGGAGAAGAGTTATTTGATGGAAAAATAAAATAGATATCAATAATTAGAAAGTGCTATCAAAACTGATGATCCACTGATATCAGCTACTCAGGTTATTCCTAGCCATTGGGCGCGCAGCCGTTTTATTTACTTCTGGAGATCCTAATCCATCGAGATGTTCTTTCAACTCCTTAAAGGATTATGTCTCCAGCAGTAAAATCAGCTGTTTTCCTTTGCCACATGGCCGAACTCTTCACGTGAACACGACATGTGCCAGCTGTTGCTTATTTTGCGACAGACAACAAAGGAAGGGGCACTATTCGCGGTGGACAATATTAGGAATTGGAAGACTTTATCCAAGTCCCTGATTTTTCGTTTAGCAGCGCCAATTCGGTCCAATTTAAAAGCCCTTCAGTTAGAAAGACGGACATGTTTTCCTCAAACCTAGGGCCATCAATCAAAAGAAGCCGGGAAGTTGCTGCCGCCAGCTGACAAAGTTCATGTTGGCCGCGCTTCTTTCTCTCTATTTCTTGCCAATATCAATATCCCCCGCTCTGATAGAAAGCAATTCTGATGATTTACCGTTCCCTGATAAACTTCTCATTAAAAAAGAAGGAGATATTCGTGAGTTACTTTTCCACAAGAAATTTTATGGCTCTTTCAGTGAGACTCAATGTCACAAGACCTGATGGACTTCAGTCAAGTGCATTAGGAGACGCGGATGTAAAATGGGCAAATGGAGAGGTTCCTTATGTTATTAGTTATTTGTTCAACGCGAAAGAGTAGGCGCCATTTTACCCAAAAATCTTGTTTTAGACGGGAGGGGATCCTTGATGCTATTGGGGAAATAGAAAATAAGACTTGTGTCCAATTCCGACCCGCAGAAGAGTCAGATGGCGCGGCCTACGTCATGTTTTATAAGCCTAGAGAGCGGACATGCTCGTCAATGGTTGGGCATACTCCTTGCATTGACGAACACTATAAAAGTAGACAAGATTTTACAATCAATATAAAATTGCAGGATTTCCGCAGCCAATATTTCTGGACTCCGCTTGTTTAATAAGAAAAGTGATCCTACATGAGCTCATGCACACTTTGGGATTCATACACGAGCACAGTAATCATCTTTAAATTGAGAGGTGAAAAGGTATTCAGATAGATCAGATAGAACCCAATATGTCCAAGTTCACTGGGATAATATTGCAATAGAAGACCATCCTGATTTTGAAATGAGAAAAAGTCAAGATCTTGCGCTGATGAACACTCCCTACACTTATGATTCAATTATGCATTACAGCGGATATGAATTCAGCATTGTAAGGACGACATTAAATTTAAAGAATTTTTTAGAATGGAAAACCTACAATAGTTCCTAAAAAGGAAGGTATCCTGATGGGTGGAGAAGATGAATTGAGTCCAATGGATGTCTACAGGATCAACAAATATTATGAATGCGCCGAAATCGGTGAGATGCCACCAGGAAATAGGAAATCAGTTGGTCAAAAATCCATGGATATGCCCGTGAGTTTTCTCATTCATCTAGCCGCCGCGAGCAAGATAACCATCCCCTCAAATACTCGCCCTTTCAGCAGCCATCTGACCCGGCCTACCAATTTTTCCTCCGTCATTATGGTAAGAGCATTCTACCGAGTCAATGTCCCAACGCTTACGATGTTCCGAAACCTGGGGTAGTCTTAATTAAAAACTGGTGCTATGTAAAATTTTCTAGAGAAATTGCCGTCTGAACATGAAACCAGCTAAAGATCACAACTCCAATCGCTATTATTTGCTTTGTACATCGTCGTCTAACCCAGCGGATCCCGAATGTGGAACATGGAAAAGAGAATCTTGTCCATTAGGAGAGATATTTTACTCAAAACATTCGGTAGATTAATTTTCGCCTAAAAGCCGAGTTCCAGGAATGCGGTGTCAAATCGGCAAACAGGAAAGATAGAAGAAAAGGGAGGAAGAATGGCCAAGAGTAGGTCAAACGTTTTTAAACGGAAAACCTAGGGTCAGTTAGTCATTAAACTTTTTGGCATCCACCCTTTATTTTATATAATAAAAGATATTCACATGTTGCTGGATTTTAATCTCAAAGAATTACATCTAATTCTGAGAAAATAGCGACGATAGTGAAAGAGAGGTGGATACGGGCAGGGTATGAAAAAGCAAATATTGAGGGTCAGCGTTGCCAGCGACCTGCTAAGATTTTGAATCTGTCTGCGCATCTAAAACTAACGGATACTATAAAAGAAGCATTCGAGTCCTAGTAATAAGACGGACAATTTCCAGGCATTTCGACCTACGTTTTAAATAAATATCGCAGAGATTAGACATCACTACTTGAAACTCGAAAAACGGAGGCTTTCAGGGGGCCTGGGGGCTTTCTAGGTCCGGCTTTTGATGATGGAGCCTATGAAAGCTCAGGCCAGCCTAGGTCCCTGAGCATATACGTCCTATGCAAATCAGGACACTGAGACTTTTGAAATAAATCTCAGATTACCAGTATTATATAGAATAGGAAAATGAAAATCGTTAACAATTTTGGATTTTACCTTTACATTTCTGGGATTAGAAACTTTCTTCCTCGAATATGTGAAACGATTTTCAATATTTTCTCAACACAAAGAGATCGGAATTATGCTAAACGTTGGATTGCAAAATACGTAAAAATGAAGGAGAATGATAAGAAAAACTCAGTTTTTGCGCCTTGTGAAATTTGCCACATTAGATTGCACAGTAGATGAGCCATCTTCCCTCTCCGATTGAAGACGCCCCATAGACAGGCGGTCTAAACCAGATTAGTGCTTACAATTGCATAAAACTGACCTTCCAGTTGAGCTTGCTGTTGCTCCGAAGCTTTTAGCAAGAATGCGAGCTCCTTAATCTGATCAAGATTATTCAAGGGGTTTTCATTCAAAACGCAGTAAACATCTTCCAGTTTTTTCTGGAGCTCATCAAATCTGCGAAGATTAGCACCAAGAAATTCCTGATCTTCTTTTATCTTCTTGATGGTTTCTCGAATTTCTGAATTAATTGTGTAAATTAAATGACCGGAGAACTTACCACTGTCTAGGTTGGGCATACTTTTCTTAAACTCTGGATTCAACTGCTTTTTCACCATATTATGCTCTTCAAATTGTCTGGACAGTCTCTTGAGTTCCTCTACAATAGTTATATTGCAAAAAAAATTTCAAAAATTATCATGAAAACGAAAATTAATTTTATTGAGGCACTGACCGGTTGTTTCTTTGATGCTTGTTTGAGCGTTCTCCACATATTCCGCGTCCCTCTTGTAGCCTTGAGATTGAGGAGAAATGCAATTGATCTAAAAAATCAGGTTTTAAGGAAACAGGAGAAACAAACCATGTTCATTTTTGGATGGGTCGGATCCACTTTGTAGAATCTTCTGGCACACTCAATCTTCTGCAGAAGATCATTGTTTCCCTCAGCCCACTTCGGCGGGGAACCTTTCTGAAACCATACGATTTCATCAAAAATCACAGCTGACATACGAGAAGATTAGCCACAATGAACTTGGTAAGGGAGAAGTGGAACTGATTATTTGCGCCGTAGAAACTTTTATTGAAAATTACCTGAAATTTCCGAATCGTAAAAGAAAGAAAAATTTTACTTACCCTTTCCTCCTCTGTTTTAAATGGCCTTGTCCGGGCATTTAAGCAGTCCACGAACATCTTGCAGTTATGGATAGCGTCTGCTCCGTACATTATTCTGAAGCTAGACAATTTTTAAAGTGAAGGAGGAGAGAAAAATGTGAGTTTGGATATAAAGAAATAAAGGACATTCCTCAATTATTTGGTCAATGAAAGTGAAGACGGCAGATTTTACAGTAAAAAATCAAGAAAAAGTGTCGATAAAGGGCAAACTGCATCCAAAACGCCATTCGTTCAGAAGTAATTGGAGGAGAATTCAATTGTAGAATACGATGCAGGGGAAAAGAATTAAAAAAAAAGAATTAACCCTTTCGCGACAATACGGCCCACCGGTGGGTCGTACAAAAGTTACCGCTTGGGACCGTACGATCCACGGGTGGGTCGTAGCTTCCAAAGGGGATTATCACGGATTTCGGATTAATTTCGTTGGTTTTTACCAAACCATTTAGGCGGGATTCATATTTTCAAAAATACACACATTACAAGTGGAGGCGCCGTGGACGGCATAGGGACTCCTTAGACACCAGGTTCCGCTCCCTAGAATGATGCCAAAAACAATCGACCCGCACTGAGGAGTACAACTCTTCCTTTTTAAAATTTCGCTCCCGCCGAAAAGATTTGACAAAAACAATCATCGACCAATGGGCCACCGCGAATGCTGAAAAATCCGTGGTCCATTGGGCCCTCTCATGAAAAATCCCCAATGTCGCGAAAGGGTTAAAAAAAAACTTTTTTGACTACTATGATGGAAATTAACTTGGAGAATCAAAAAAGTAAGCGTGAAAGAGCTAGAGTTCTAATCGCGCTTCCCGACAAACGAATAGGCGCCATCTTGGTTATGACAACAAGAGAAAATAGATGAAAACAGACGATTTTCTGGCGAACAGGGAACTTCACCATCACCAAGTTCACCATCGGCCTGAAACCTCCTCCAAAATCGTTTTTTTCTAATTTTTTTCTACCGTAGGCATGATTAGGCTTATTTGTGTCCATTTCAATGGTTTAAATCAAATTGGCAAGTCAACCCGGCGAGCTACAGGGTGACGAAATTCAGGCTCATTTGGTGAAGTTCCCCACACTTGCACCCCAAAAACCTTTCTAAAAAATTTTTCTCTCATTTCTTTTTTTGTCAAAAAGTGGGCTTAGGCTTAATAGAGCCTACTTTACTATTTTCGAAAGTTTTACGGCTTGAAAGCTGACCTACACGCCGCGGCACGCAAAAATAGTGCTTGGTGAACTTCCCTATTGGCCGATTTTCTGTGTCTAGAGAATTTTTAATGTGAAAAGGAGAAAAAAAAATGCGAGGTTGTGGGATATAAAGGTAGTAAATCTTGGGTCTGCAGTTCCCAAATTCCCAACACCAGAGGCCAAATAGAGGCCGGTGACCCGGTCGCCGTCAGCCGTCCCCACTTTCAGTCGTCCACTTTGGGTTTGTCATCTCCGGAGGTGACCCATCCCGATTCTGATTATTGCGAGGGATGGGGAGAGCGGAGCAATTTTTAGGAACTTCCTTACAAGGTAAAAGATTGCCCAATTATTTGGGAAATGGCTTACAATGGAAATCTGTGGCAGCTTTTACAGCAAAAGTTATGAATAAGGTCAACAAAAGGTCAAAGGCGTGAAGGGGGGCAAGCTGCGTCCAAGAAGCCATTCATATGTGAAAGTTATTGGAGAAGAATTGGCATATAAGGTCCTATAAGGAAAATGGTATTAAAAACGTTCAATAGAAAATACGAGGACAAAGTTCTTTGATAAATATGGTAAAAGTTAAATTGGAAATTCAAAAAAAAAAGAGAAAGAAAGAAAAAGAAAAAGGGTGAATTCAAATGACTTTTCTGGGCAGACGAATTGGCGCAGGTTGGGTTATGATAGCAAGAGGAAATCGATGAGCAGACGCGCGGAAAGAGAGAGGGGATCAAGCGACCAGCTGGGCAACTTGGGGACAGTGTTTTGACCGTGGTAAATCTAACGGAAGGTCGTCAGGGGTAACTTGGCAGAATTGCGCTTCGATCTCTGCTCCAATTGAGTTTTCTGATAAAACCAGGGGAAATGGTCATATTTCTAGTCAGCATGGGAAGGGTCAGAATTTTTCGAAAAAAAAACAGCTGCCTTTTCATCTGGAAACGCCGGAAAAGCGAGCTATTTCGCTTTTGAGCTGCTATAGCGAGTTTCTCCCGCGCTTTCAATGTCCCTAGTAGTAGTCCATCGTCTCTCCGCCATGGCCCAGCCTCTAGTTCCCGTCAAACAGGCCATTTCCTTTTCTAAATAAATTTGGTAAATCCTTTTTATTATAAAAATCAATTATATTTTACAGGAATATTGCACCATTTCTGTTTTTTCCATTGGTTTTGCCGTCATTTTATTATGTAATTTTAGAGGTAGGTCATACAAGGAATTCAAACGACAACCTTCCAGGCATTATCCCGCCTTTTCTCCACTCAAAAGTGAAATTTTTCAGATGTTCTACATCTTTTTTTTTGTTATTTTTGAAGGTAAGCCTACGTTCTTTGCGACTAATTCAGTTTCCAGGCGCTACCCCGCCTTTTCTCCACTCTAAAGGCATCTTTACCTTCTTCTTGCTTTATTTTTCTGCTGTTTTCTAATTTTATCTCCATTTTAAAGGTAAGAAACTTCCCGACCTTCCCAAAAATCTCAATTTTTGACGTTATTCCGTCTTTTCTACATATCAAAGTGAATTATTTCTCAGTTTCTGGGTTCTCAAAGGTAATCTTCTACGTTTCCTTACTTATACAATGATTTTCAGACATTCATCAGTCTTTTCTACATACCAAAGTAAATATTTCTCCGCGCCTCGCGGCAGATTCTAAATTGAAAAAGTAATCGAAAATTTGTTGCTCTTCATAAAAATAAACCAGAAAAAAAAGTTATTTTCGGTACATAAAATTGTCTTTCCTCTAATTTTTCTATTTTAGAATGCAGACTAGAAGCATTCAAATATTGCAACATTCTGCCAAGGTTGTTGGTTTGGAGGAAGAATACAGGCACAGAAAAATAGACAAATGTCGCGGCCATGAAGACTTTTCTAGGGGTATTTCGGCCTGAAAAATACGAATCCGGTTTTAGTTTTTGTGGATTCCTTCGTTTTCATCTTTTGGCCCAACTGACCCTACTTCAAACGCTCGCCAAAACTTGAAAAATGCTCCTACAACGTAATTTAAATGGTCGTTTGGTAGCTCAGACGGTCAGCAGCATGAAGCAAGAAACCGCTTAGCAATAGTCTGTCCTATTCAAAAGATATACTAGTTTTTATCACGAAATGGAGCCGGTCCATCAAAATTTTCACTTTTTTTTCCAAAAACTAGGCAAAATGGTGAGAAACCGAGGAAACTGATTAAACTAATGCCGGATTTGTGATTTTCGGATACAAATATTTCAAGAAACGTGTTTCCCGGGTTAATGAACAAATTTCTAGTTTTCCAACCCATTAAACAAGACGGTGCCTGCATGCATACGATTTCATGAAAATAGACAATCATATACTTTCCATGGAATCAGCAATTCCGGTATTTTTCTATTTCTTATCAACTGTGCCGTTACTTCCAAATTTTTAGAAAATTAATTACCGCTGTTTAAAATGGAACATTCATAATGCTGTGTTTTATCACTGACTTCGAAAAAGCGGCCAATATATTCTACTAGAAGTTATTTTCTTGATTATCAGACAACTTCAATATTCCAGATGGAGCCACAAAGATGGATGCACATTCCACTTTTGCAGCTCAAGAGCGACGTCGATAATCATACGATTTGTAATAGCTGTTCCGTATATTTTAGAAGACTACAGGCCTTAATATTTTTCCCAAAGGTGAGATCGTCATTTTTTTCAAAACCAACCGTTTTAGGATCATTTTGACACTACACGATTACTGGAAGCACCAAAGATATTGCCAAAATTTGAAGAAGCAAAAAGGATTGAATTGACCAAAGAACAATGCGCCAGAATGAAAATATTAGAAATACCCTGGAAAACTGGAACAACAATTGACAATATGATCGGTAATCAACAAATATTTCATAAGATTATTTATTCAGATAGAAATCCAAAAAAGTGAGGTGACGTATGGACATAGATAAAGCAGACGAAAAAAAGAAAAAGAATTAGCTCATGGAAAGCACCTGGAAAATTGATAACAAAGGAAAAAGAAGAATTGGCACATTTGCAGCACCTGGAAAATCGGAAACTGTATATTATTAGAAGAATCTTGTCCTATTTTACTGAAAATTTTTCACCTTAAGTACGAAAACTCGATAAAAATCATCTCGTGTTAATGGTTTTAGTATCCGGAAAAAGACTTTGGTAATTATTTGAGTAAATCGGAAAAGTTGTCCCTCAAAGGAAGATTTCGTTTCTTTCCACCCGGCGAACGGTCGGTTGCCACCAAAGCTGCCAATCGCGGTTGCTGCCGGCTCTTACCGCCGATGACTGCCGTCTGCAGTCTGCTGCTGCTCGCCGCCGCCGTCCTGCTGCCGTGATGAAAACAGAATTCCCCCCTCGAGCTGGTATCTCAGAGGGCTGCCCACTGGATTGGAAGCTGCTACCGTCGGCGCCAAGACTGCTGGATAGAAGATCGCATTAGCATAGCCTACACGGCTCTTTTTCCTCCTGCCCCCTAATGGGAAAATAAATATTATGTATGTATCTCCTGACCTCACAATGGAGACAGGTGGATTTGCGAAAACTTTCAGTCTGAAAAAAGTGCACCTGCTCTCGAACTGATCTCTATCCTGTCAAGAAAACTCGAACTATTGTGACAAGGTCAAAAATTTATTAAGATCTCTCGGCTTCTGTTACTCTGAGTTGTCTCTTCATAACAGCGGAATATAATTCTTTAGCTGATTGTCGATAAGGCTCGATAAGTGCAAAACGGAGCAGTGAATTTATGATACCATAAAATGATAGGTAAGTACAGAGTAAAGATTGCCCAACTTGGGCAAATATGCGGTTGTCAATTCCATAGCCTAGAAGGACTATCATACCTTCAATTCCAGGTGTACCGGCTAAAATGCCCTGTAAAATAATATAAATCCTAATTTAAATAATACTGACGGTTGTGACTAAACCTATGGAAAATAATAGCTGGAAATTTTTGGAAGGAGGGTTGAGGATTCGGAGGGAAGCATTCTGGACTGTATAGTAGCCTAGGCCACAAATGCCCGTAATAAAAAGACTATCGGCAAAGAACATGGCACCTACTGAAAAATATACATGAAGATTTATGTGAAAATTACGCATGGCGAAGATATTTGAATCGTGGACATCAATAACAAGAAGAATATTATTTCTGTCCAGGGTTTGTACGACATTCGTAAGATTCTTTGATGCAGCAAATGCATTTAGACTTTCAGCTCTTGAAGTAAAGACAGATGTGTAAAAAGCGAGGGTTATTCCACCGATCACAGTCAGAAACACGTCACCACAAATAATCCTAAACATTTTTCAGGACAAGTTTCAACTTACAGCCAATATGGAGCCCGCATAGGATTTCCATAACTATTGAGAAAATCCAGAATAGCTAATTGGACCACAGTCATCATAGAATAAAACATGCACATGCATAATAGGAAAAACTGTAAGAGTTGCTAATTTTTATATGAAAATATCACCGTTACAGCTCCGGCATAATTTGGGCCAATAATTTGATAGAAGCCATTTATTTTATACGCTGGAAGTGGATACAGCGATTCCAATAGTCCACCATATGTGTGTTGAAATGTCGTGAAAATTTCAGCAGCCTATTTTTTCACTAATTTTTATTAATTTTAAAGGGTACCGTAAGCTTGAGCAGAAATGGCTTTGATCGTTGTAATATTTCAGTTTTATCGTGGTAAATTGCTAGGAAAAGAAAAAGCCCTGAGAATATACCGGCAGTGCCAAAAATTAGGCACAGTAGCAGTATGTAGTCCATATATTGACTCGGCCAGAAGATGTTGATAGACTAAGAAGACAATAAATTGGCCGTGAATGCCCCCATTTGCATTATTAGGCTGGAAATGGCGAGTAAGCACCTGGAAATTTTTATTATATGTCAAGTGGCGCGCTCAAAAAACGACACCAGAAAAGGAACGCACACAAAAGAGGGACGCCCTGATGTATCCGAACGTTCTGTCAGCTATAATCAGCAGTAGTATTTAAAAATATACGATACATCTTTTCTTCCTCGCGATCGCATAATTAATCACGTGGGTACCATAATGCACCAGAATTACCACCTGTTATTACGTAGTTTCATGTTTCATTTCGTGTTTCACCGACGGATCTAATTTCGGCGAACAATCAAGTTCACCATAGTACTGTAGCGCCTCTGCAACATTATTTTTTCTATTTTTTTCTGCCGTAGGCAAGCTTAGGCTTAGTAATGCCCATTGCAGTTGTTTAAACCGATTTTCAAAGTACACCCGGTGAGCTACACTATGGTGAAGTTTGCGCTCATTTAGTGAACTTGAACACACTTGCTCACCTAAAATCTCTCTAAAAAATTTTTCTCTCATTTTTTTTCTGTCAAAAAGCTTGTTCAGGCTTAGTAGAGCCTACTTTACTATTTTCGAAAGTTTTACGGCTTGAACCTGGAAAAATCCGCCGCAGAAACCAAAAATAGGGTTGGGTGAACTTGATTGTTGGCCAATTCTATCGTATGGAAGTCCTAAATGGAATGGACCAAAGGACAGGATCGGCCTGGCCCCGTCTGATTTCTACAATTGCAACTCTTTATCGATTCTTCTTATTCTCCATATGTGAGCTTATCCCTCTTGTAGTGTGAACTGTGGCTTACCGCAGGGAGGAAAACGACTTGGCTGCCAGGACGGCGTCGCTGCTGCCTTTAACTGGCCACTGGCGATGAGATCAAAGCCATCGCCGTCTTCCCTCCTTCCAAGGATTAAAATAAAGGATTTTATTATAATTTCTTTGTTCTTTTGTACCTAGTTTTGGTTCAGATTAGGCTGGGATTCAATTTTGTTTCAATCGTTCTACTTATTCGACTTTGGACGCCTTACAAGGGAATGTTTTTTCCTTAGGCTGAGCTCCCGCCTTGAGACCTATACCGTTCGATAGAGCTCAAAAAGTTAGCCAGGTACGCCGGTTTTCAGGTGCGGAGCTCGCTCCGGTGACGCACACGGACGACGGGAAAATTTGCCAAATCGACATCCGAATAGTCAACGGCAAAAGGAAAACAAAAAATATGAATCGGTGGCCGACTGGATAAGACGGTTACTCATAATCCTTTTGTATTTTTTAGCCCCAAGTTCGATTCCTCTCGACGTCAACTCGATTTTTCTTTTTTTTTCAAAAAAATACACGGAGTACAACAACAACATAAGCTTTATTAGCTTTTAACACCGATGCTCCACAAAATGGAGGAAACAGAACCGCAGGCCACAGTAAGAGCAGGCAGCGTACGAGAGTGTAGAGCATCCTCCATCAGCACAGTCCGACCCATCGAAAGATGGGAAGCAAGTCTGCAGCGGCGTGACGTAGGGCACGGAATGGTCGATGAATCCGGCCATCTTCCAAGCATGTAAGACGAAGTCTTTGAAGCATGGATTGGCAAAGTGATAATGGGTCACGGAATGCAATTTCAAGCCATTGTCGCGCAGGTGCACTGGGAAGTTGACATCTCCGAGTTTGGCGAAACGGGTCAGCTTCTTCTCGAAGGCTTTCATATAGAAGTTGTAGCCGACATCCAACGGTTGACCAATCGACGTCGTTCCAGCGGGAATGTTTCTAATCTCCAGATTGTAGCCAGCGGGAACAAGAGCCTGGAGACCAGCGTGATCTTTGAAGGAGGACCAGCTGTCGACGACCATCAGATTGACCACAGGAAGCGGCTTCAAAGCAGGAACTACCATGGTAGAAAACCAATCGAACATCAATTCTTTCGTCATGATGTGGGACGTGTGAGCTCTGATGACGAGGTTGCCGGGATTGAAGTAACGCTGCGGCAGAGTGCCATTCTTCTCCTGGATCACGACGTAAAGACGAGGGTCGACGTAGCCGTTCATAAAGATCATCGGCATCAAGGTGACGGAGTGGGTAGTGGCGGCCACGTTGTTCACAATGCGGATGACCTTCTTCTCTCCTTGATGGGCAAGACTTCTAGCTCCATTCATCTCCTTCAAAAAACCAGACTGGTCAGCATTAAAGGTGGCATCGGTGGGGATGTATAGCTGGGCTTGGAGCTTCTTGATATCGGCCACGAATTCGGCGATGTCCTTCTCCAGCTGCACACTCTTCTCGAAGTTCCGACGAGAGACAAATCGGGTGATCTTTCTGCTCACGAAGCGATGACTCCTCTTGAATTTTGTAATCCAGGATTGGGAGGCTTTAAAGCCGTCAAGATAGCCATTCTCCTTGTTCAAGACTAGAGCAGCACGTTGGAGATCATCATCATGAAGTGTAATGCTAGCTGCAAGCTTGGAGACGGTCCATTGATAAAGATCAGCAGACAACAAAGCCAAGGACGTCTTCCGATGCAGAACCGCTTGCTCGCCTTCTTTCTCCAACTTCCGAAGAATGTCGACGTCGTTCCGTGTCTTGATGAATCGAAAACTTTCCTTCATCGATGAGAGGGATCTTGTACGAGATTTTCCGGACCGATACCACGCAAGAGCAGCCACAGCATCTGCCACAGGCTTGTCGTTGAGACCAGAGAAGCGGATCATCTTGGTGCAAGAGATCACGTCGAAATCTTCGGGAACATAGACGTCTGCATTTGGATTGTAGTCCGCATCATCCATGTCCAGCACCACTTCTTCCTCCACATCGAATTCAGCACACTCCAGATCGGTCAACAGGTTCTTGATGGCAGTAAAGACGGCTTTCTGCTTCCGCGATAGAGTGGCGGTCACAGAGCCTCCAGGGAAAGCCAGAGCAAGAAGGGAGACGATTGTAGAAGCCATGATGAATTGACAAACAGCCAATTTTGGCACTATTTATACTCATTTTTAGTCAAAACGGGTATGCTAATGCGGTCAAATGAGGGTATCGACTGAGTAAAAGCGACAAAAAAACTGTTACATGACACAAAAAAAGAAAAATCGAGTTGACGTCGAGAGGAATCGAACTTGGGGCTAAAAAATACAAAAGTATTATGAGTAACCGTCTTATCCAGTCGGCCACCGATTCATATTTTTTGTTTTCCTTTTGCCGTTGACTATTCGGATGTCGATTTGGCAAATTTTCCCGTCGTCCGTGTGCGTCACCGGAGCGAGCTCCGCACCTGAAAACCGGCGTACCTGGCTAACTTTTTAAGCTCTATCGAACGGTATAGGTCTCAAGGCGGGAGCTCAGCCTAAGGAAAAAACATTCCCTTGTTAGAAGGCATTCATTTCGATTTTTGAACGGCTTTCAATGGCGGCTTGTCTTATCTTTTTGGGATTATTAATTATCCTTCCACTTGCCAAGACAGAAAGATATCGGGAGATTAAAAAGTGGCAAACCAGATGGAGGCTGGTAAAATTTAAAGAGAAGAGGAAGTGGCTTTTGAATTGGGATTAAGGCCTCGGGATATGACAGAAATCCTAATTTCGAAGGCATAAGGACAGTGCTCTTGTCAATTTTCCAGTAAAAATCAAAAGATCGTCCAATTGGGCCAGGCCGAACACAGCCAACTACGGCGCTCCCATGTCCCACATGGAGGCGAGAAACTAAATCCTGGAAAGGCCCAATAGAGGTAGGTTTTCTCCTAAATTAGACATGAAATAAAGAGAAATCCTGGAAAACTCCCTTTTACCCCATTTCTTCCGCCATTTCCTTGAAAAACATTCCAACAACTACCAGAAGGCCAGGGGCTTCTGGGGATTTTTGTGCTTAAAAATCAGGAAGCCGGTAGTATTCTTCAGTTTTCTACTACTCAGCCGAAGTTTTACTGAAGATTTTAAAGGCTTGATCCACGCAGTGATAAAAGCATCCATATATTTTGAATGGAATGGGCTATCAATAAACGCTTTTGTATATTATGTAGCCGACTGTCTCAGCTACCAAACGATAGTTTAAACTTCGCTGTAGGATCATATGTCGAGATTTGGCAAGCAATTAAAGTCAGTTCCTTCTCCCGCCAACTTGCTGCATCTGCACCTGTAAATTCTCGGCAGCCCCTGGACTTTGAATATCGGAGACGCTGCTGATGAGTCACCATGTACATATTGTATATATTATTATACAGCGCTCCATCTTCGCACGATGGAATACGCCTGCGTAATTTTTGAAACGCCTTCGAAAGAAGGTGAAAAAATTGGGTCCTAAAAATGGGTCTATTGGTATGAAGGTCCCAATGCCAAAATCTTCTAATAAAAAAAGAACGTAATGTGTTTTGTTTGTTTGTTTGTCTGTCCAGGCTAAGAGCTACGGGGTCAGGGGATCGATCCCCGCCGCGGCCTAACTTTTTGCTTTTTTGCCAAACGACTTCTCTATGGCTAATTAGTCTTTTTCTTTTTTTCTTAAAGTTTTCGCTGCGGGACCCGTTCGTGGTGGGACCCCAACCAAGCGACCAAGGTTCGGATCCCCAGTAATGTCATAATGACGGATTACGTCTAATTAATCTTTTTCTTTTTTTTCTTAGACTTTTCGCTTCGGGACCCGACCCTATCCCAATGCCTGAAATCATCTTTACTTTAAAATATGTATTCTACCGTCAAAATTTGTTAGGAAAGCGATCTTTTCTTGTTTTTCGGTTGAAATTGAGATTTAGAGCTAAGAAATTGAGAAATTTCTTTGGCAAAAGACAATCACCAGTTCGACATGAGCCCATGATCATAAACAACAATTTTGACAAGTGGTAAGCTTCCAGTCGCGTATCCCACCAAGATCAAGGATAATGCAACTGGGGGTAAAACTACGATAATTATCTAAATGTTTTTCTTCAATTAATAAAAAATGAGGCGTACGTTTAAAATTAATGCCAAAGAAAAGAGGAGCTGGAAATTTTTGGATGGAAAGCTTTGTACTTGGACGGAAGCATTTTTCACCGCTGTGGCGGACAATATTCCAAAAGCAAGGATGCCAGCAATTGCACCCAATATCAGAGGAATCGCTAAATAAAAATAAGCCGATAAATTATTTGACTTACGTAAGAGGATGGTATTAGTTTTATCAATATTGACAACGAATAACGCCTGATTTTTATCGATCAATTCGAAATCTCGTGTGAAGCCATGCTCAGCGGCAAAATTATCCAAATTCTAAACTTTTCTTTTAAAATTGGAAAAGGAACTAACTCTGTCCGTCACAAAATACAAGGCGAAAAGGCCCATGACACCTCCGCAAACAAATAAAACTAAGACATCGATGCTGATTATTCTAAAATATACTGTGATCCCTTTAAATCTTCTGCAACTTACAGGCTACGTTCTATTTTGAAAGCAGCCCCATAACTATGTACACGTTGTAAGGTACGTGTTGCCTCAACTTGTCACCATGCGGCGTTGACTAATACGTGAGTGCCGTCAAGTCTTTTGCCGCCCGTTTTCGGCCCACGTAGTATAGTGGTTAGTACTCCACGTTGTGGCCGTGGCGACGCTGGTTCGATTCCAGCCGTGGGCAACTTCCTTTTACTTTTTATCTAATGTCTTTTCTTCATTTTTTTAGCTTTTATTTGCACATGTAGCCTGTGGTTTTGTTTTCACCATAGATCGCCAAGATCTTCTTGGGATCAGCGGATTCACATGACATGTACGTTTTGCTCGGATAATCTTTTTGTTATTGTCGTTCTACGTCTTTTATCGCCCACATATTATCCTAACTTCGGCCTGGCACAGCCAGGCACGGCGCTGCTCTGCTCATCCGGCCCCTTTCCGTTGTCGTGACAACCACCGCCCCTCGGATTAATCTCATCCAGCCATTCCTCATTTTCGCTTTTTGCATTTTCCTGAAGCGCCCTTATTTTTTCGTTAAATTTTAATTTTGCACTGTTAGACGATTTTGATGCTAAAAAGGGACCTGTTTTAGTTTCTGTTGTTAATTTTCTCCGCTTTTTCCCCGTTTGTTCCTGGGAACTTTTTTGAATATTTTTAAGGGCATGGCCGCTTACGAAAAATGAGTCCAAACTTTTGTAACACATATTATCCATTGCATTTAAAAGTGTATTTCACTTGTAACAGCGCACAAACTGTCCAATGGACCCGTGATAAACATGCCCTGCTAAGCAGTAGGCGGGCAGCAGCTTATGACAGCTGCCGCTAATCTCCCCGTTTCTCTTATCCGTTTCTCATTCGCGATATGTTCTTTCTTTTGCTCGGTGCTCTCTACCAACTAAAGTTTTTTTTTCAGAAGCATATATCTTCTCAACATTGGATCTATAAATTGAAAATGGAATTTGTTTGAATTAATGGCTCAAATTGGCAACATCTAAGACCTGAGCAGCCTATGACGGATGGAAATCGACTGCTCGGAGAACTAAAAGAACGACCAACTGCAGCAAAGATTACAAGTTCGATGGAATGGGAATTGGATAGTGCGAGCTTCTCCAATCATAATTGGTATAATGGTCCACAATAAGCGAATGGACCGAGGATGGGGACAATAAAAGTTTAAAAGTTATTTCCAAATGTTAACAAGTAATGAAAGTAGTTTTATTGAGTGGTCTAATGAAGTCTTCTATGTTTCTTGCGGAGTCGCCTCTTCTTCTTGAACTGACCGCCACCTCCAGGGTAGCCACCAGAGGGAGGGGCTCCTCCGCCTGAGGAATAACCGCCAGCTGGAGCGCCACCTCCTCCAGCCGAATATCCTCCACTAGGTGCTCCTTGTCCAGAAAATCCTCCAGCTGATGGTGGAGGTGGGGCGGGTCTGCTGACTGCTCCTGACGCATAGCCGTTGGGAGGCGCTCCTCCTCCGGATGAATATCCATTTCCAGAGGGGCGGGCTCCTCCTCCTGCTGTATATCCTCTGGAAGCAGAGCCTCCACCTCCTGCGGAATATCCACCAGCAGCTGCAGCTCCTGCTCCTCCTGCAGAATATCCACCATTAGAGGGGCCGGCTCCGGATGGACCGCTAGCATATCCTCCGCCTCCTCCACCGCCAGTATTCCCAGCTCTGGGTGGACATGGGCCTGAAAAAGTTACTGCGGGATAAAATATGCATACAGTAAGCCGCATCAGAACCAGGTTGCCCGTCATTTCCAGGTTGTCCTGGCTGAAAAATACAAAATTTTTTGGATTCAATCCAAGCTACCTGGCCATCGGGTCCTGGTCTTCCAGGATTTCCAGGAGGTCCAGCAGGGCCGGGCGGTCCGGGTTGTCCCTCTCCTCCACTTCCATCTTGCCCAGGATTTCCAGGGCCGCCGGGAGGACCAGGAGGACCGGGAGGACCAGGTTGACCAGCGCCTGTTCGAGTTCCTCCAGCCTATTTTTGATTTGAAATATACAGTAAATATTAAAATACCCCAGGCTCTCCATCTTGTCCAGGATTTCCTGGTGCTCCTGGTTGTCCGGGCGGTCCAGGGGGCCCTGGAGGCCCGGGAATTCCAGCTACAGTAGCGGAAGCACCTTGTCCGGGCTGTAAAGGCTGAATAGAAAATCGGAAAAATCACCTGTCCATCGTTACCAGCCGGTCCGGGAGGTCCATCAGGTCCTGGAAGACCTGGCGGCCCTGCAGGGCAAGAAATGCACTTCGAAGTCATTGCCGCGTAGGAGTCGTCCCTTCCAACACCTCCTTGACCCCCAGGCTGTCCATCTTCTCCTGGCAAACCATCCTCTCCTGGCAATCCCGGAGGTCCTGGTGGTCCAGGGGGACAGTTTCCACCACCGCCGCCTCCTCCAACAGCTCCTCCTCCTGATGCATAGCCTCCGCCTCCACCACCACCAGTTGCATAGCCGCCGCCTCTTTTCACTCGTATGAACAGGCTGTCGAATAGCCGAGATTGTTCTTCTTCCTTTCGAGAAGCCATCAAATTTGTCCAGACATCATTTGATCGAACCTGGATGCATCTATTGCAAAAAGAGCGAAGAATACCTTGAAATCATCCAGCTGACCTCCAACTTCTTGCTGGAAACGGTGGATGTCATTGCAGACATCGGCAATGCTAATGGCAGTGAGGATGATTCCCAAGGCGGTAGCGCCAAATAAAATGGCCGTTAGATAGTAGGACCACCCAGTCATGACTGTGAGAGTGGGGAAAATGAGGAAATCGGCGCTTTTATAGCTACCGCAGCTAAGGAAAACATTGAGATAAAATCTATGGTTTCGGTTTCCGTTTCGCGAGTATAACCAAGGGCTGGTGGAACAATAACACCATGAAGAAATTCACCAGAGGTCCGATAAAGAAAAAAGAATTTTATTATTTTAGAAAATTTGGCTGGATCACTTGAGTTAATAGTAGTTGCTAGTTCCACATTTCATGCAAATGGAACTCATATCCATTCAGATTTCGAGCGAATGCACCGTATCACTAAAAGTTATTTCTTTAAAATGTTTAGCGGTTTATTTGCTTACTGGCTGTACAAATGATTTCTGTAATTAATGTCCAAGCGGCTGTTAAATATTCAGAGGTTGCTATTATTGCGGTAGTCACTTGTCTAAATATCTGTACAATAGCTGTCCGAAATAAAGGAAAATTACCTGGAATTCTAACTGGACATACATCCCATTGGAAATTTTTGAGCAAAAAATGGTTCATTTAACAAGAAACCAGGCAGTCTTCATTTCATTGGATAATATTAATAAAATAGATTTAAGGCAGATGTATGCCGCCTGAAAATAGAAAATAAAAACTTTCGAATATTATCAAAAGAAGGAAGAGAGCTGAACGAAGAAAGGTCCTCCGACTAGAAGAGGCCATATAGGAAAGTGGCTGGCTTGACCTCTTTCACCTCTATTTCAAGTTTGGTGACCACAGCGCCCATCTTTTTTTTGGCAAAGTCATCAATCGTAGGAAATCCAATCTTCCCGTTGATTATTTGGCCGATTTTTCCACAATTGGGAATCCGATCAAGGACGTTATTCCGGCAGTTTGTATCATGTCAGAAAAAAAAATTAGAACCTTTTTAAAAGTGAAATGAGCTAATCTCAGTGTTTTTTGAAGATTGCCAGTAATTCTAACGAATATCTTCAAAATGAGGCAGATTTATGCAGCCTGAAAATAAGAAAAGGGTTGCTTCTATATTCAAAAGACAGAAAGTGGACAAACGACAAGAATTGGAGGAAATAATCCGCTCCTATTCGCCGATTAAACAAACAAGAAAACGCCCTTGTTCAGCCTCGTTTTCTTTCAAGGTTGTGGCGGATACGAACGAAGGATAAAAGGATAAAAGTTATCTGATAAAGAAAAAAGAAATTGACGAGAGTGGGATTCGAACCCACGCCTCCGAGGAGACTGGTGCCTAAAACCAGCGCCTTAGACCGCTCGGCCATCTCGCCATGTGATTCTTCCCCTATGAGGGCTAACAACAGATTACCCACATGTCAACATGCGTCGTGATCCCTTACTATGGTGTCCGTCTGTGTGTCTGTGCGTTGACATGTCGAGAAAATTATGGCCGAGTGGTAAGATGTCGGTCTATCATCCAGGAGGTCGCGGGTTCGAACCCCACCGGTGACATAAGTGCTCAAAACATTTTTGCTTTTTTGCTTATGGCTCCACTATAATTACTTCGCAATATAAGTGTGAATGAGTATCAAATGTCACATTTGGCTGCGTATTTCTTATTTTTCATGCTTACGCAGCGAAATTAGTATCATTCGACTGCTCTTAGTCTGGCGAGTCAGAATCTGCAACTTATTTTTCATTAAACGAGACTGAGTATCAAATGTGCCATTTGGCTGCGTATGCTTCAATTTTCGCTCTCTCTCTCTCAACAAAATTGGTATCATTCGACTCCTCTCAGTGTGAGGAAGCCGATTACGGTAATGGTTTTCCATTAAAACGAGACTGAGTATCAAATGTCCCGATTTGGCTGCGTAGCTAGGGAATTTCGCAATTCACCGCGAAGATAGGTGTCATTCGAGTCCATTAGATGAGGGAAATGTAATTTTTTTGATTTTTGAGTTTACTAGACGGACGCCCCGCGAAGTGGGGCGCAGCCATCTGGTACCCTATGAAAACCGAAATTTTCAGCACTTCTGATGCTTTTAACCTTCCAAGAGTCCTTTAAATGCAAGGAAGGTGATAAAATGTGGGCAAAGCCGGTAAGGGCAGGGAAACAGAGATCTTAAATGCCAATTTCAGACGAAATTTTGCCATCTGATTGGTGACGAAGCCGATCTTCAGTAGATTTTCTTTTTGTCTGAACAATAAAAATTATTGGTTGACTTGTTGAGTTGCTGAATTTGGGAGATGAGACAAAATAATAGTGCGTGACATTATTTGCCCATGTTTTCCTAGCGAAACTTTGATTAAGGGAGACGAAGGAGAATTTATGTAAAATTTGTGTCATCTTCTCTGCATTTCAATAAAAGAATAATGGTCACTGCTACAGGGCGGAATAAAATTCTTTAATAATGAAGTGAAGAAGACGCCATTTCTTCTACCAATTCCACCGTTTATTTCAGTAAACGACGGCCTGCTGGTGAGGTTGCACTTGTTTTTGATGTCTGATTTCTATCAATATGTCTTTTTATCGAGAAATCGCCCTCTTTTCCCACTGTTAATATCCGGTATTCATCCCCGAAGATTCGCTTTAGCTATGGGAAATCTTTTTGTCTTTTTTATCCACGTGACTATTAATCAATTCCCGCAATTCGGTCGACAATTGTGTAGATGGCGATAGTTTATGCCAATGAGATGAATCAGTTTTTTTTCTTTTTTTTTCTGGGGGAGTGCACTGCCCAAACGCCTTGTCTCACTCTCCTCTTATTATTGTCAATTTAGCGATTTTTCTATCGAATTCCCTTTCCCCTCTAATTTTTACAAATAATACGAATAAATTTCAGAAAGAATCTACCTTATCTACTCGAATATTTGAAGAAAATGGCTAATTTGGAATTGTTTCAATCATTGAACGATCGGTAAGCGAATTTTTCGACTATTCACGCGTGTTTTTATAGATATTACGCCTTAAAACAAATAGGCAGTGGAACATTTGCCAATGTTTATCTGGCATACGACTTTGAATCTCCTCAAGAAAGGTGCCCCTTCGTAGCTGTGAAAGTTCTTACCATGGCCTACTCCGCCTATGCGGCTGCACAGGAACGAAAAGTAAGTAATCCATTTGCTTTTATAGACCCTTTCAGGCTTATGAATCACTTGATTCTGCTACATACCAACCAACTCGAGATCGTGTCATAAAGCTTCTCGACTTTTTTGAGTTTGATGATGTAAACACGGGAGGGAAGCATGCTTCCTTCGTATTCGAAGTAGTTTTTTTTTTTTTTTAATTTTTAAAAATTATTAAATTCAGCTGTTTCAATGTGACCTGGCCGAGTTTCTTCGAGGATGTCGTCTAAAGCTACCGCTTGTGAAATCCGTCACAAAGCAGGTTTACAACCGAATTTTGCTATTTTTAATAATATAATTCAGATCTTGGAAGGACTCACATTCATGCACAACGAGTGCCAGCTGATCCATGGGGATCTCAAGCCAGAAAATATTCTAATAATTCCGGACAAGAAAACACTTGCTTACAAATGTCGACGTGCTTATGAAAAGGCCAGATCTATCTTGGTAGATAAAGAGAACTTCGAAATGAATACGTTTTCAGAAAGCCCATCCTTCGCTAAAGAAAAGTCTCCCATCTTCACTGTTTGATAACATTGAGGCTGATCTTACGGTAATTCATAATTTTTGATGAGTTTATTTTTCAGAAACTGGAAAAAGAAGCCGAATCGGAAGTATTTAATCCTTCAGACCCAAAAATAAAGGTAAATCTTAGGAAAAAAAAAACAGTTTTTGTCTGATTTTATTTACATATATTCATTTAAGGTAATTATCTCCGACCTAGGCAGCTCGGTGAGGTGTGACAGATTCCGCAAGCAACCAGTACAGACTCGCCTATTCCGAGCGCCCGAAGTAATTCTTGGAATGACTTACGGTTTCCGGGTTGACATTTGGTCCATGGGCACCATTGTAAGCTTTCTTTCTTTTAAGCAAATATGTAAATTTTTAGATTTACCAAATGCTATCAGGAAGATATTTGGTAAACATATGGGACAATTCCATCCAAAGCGAAGTCGACATTGATTTGGTTCATTTGAAAATTATTCAAGAAAGGATTGGACCCATAGCAAAAGCATTATTCTCCTCAGAGAAAGGAAAAGAAATCTTTGTGAGTCTCCTTTTATGAAATTACAATTCTTAGGATTTTAGTGTCCAAAATTAACTGAAAGACTGCCTACGTCTCGGCGATTTCTGGAATTGCGCCTCAATAGTATGGAATACACCCAAGAATGTGCTGTAGAAATTGGAAAATTCCTGCGGGCTCTGCTACAAGTCGATCCGGTCAGTTATCTCCTTTCAAAAATGAATGAGTTTAGGTTTACCGTATAAATGCTCGGCAAGCTCTCGATCACTCATTTCTTACCGGCCAGGCAGCTTCTCCTTTCGAAGTGGGCTATTTTATTAAAATTTAGTTAATTTTTCCAGATTCATTTCAACGAGCTTCAAGAGATTTTGGACGAAGACGAGCTCATCAGCAGGTTTTTGTAAGAATTTCCTCCTTTTCTTCTTGAAGTATCCCTTTCGTGTCATATTTTTCCCATTTTTCACTAAACTGCCAGCTCTGACAATAGCTTTCTAAATAATTATCCCTAGTTATCTTATCCAGTTCGTTTTGAGTTGTCTTCCTAATTGGAATTCTTACCTTACTTCAGTTTTTGTCGCTCAAAATACGCAGAAAAATTGCCAGCGTCTTTATGTTTCTCATCATTCTTGCCATTTCTAGCTACCATTTATTACCAATAATGACAGATATTTCCTGTAATTGTAATTGATTATTATCGCAGATTATGTTAAGAAATATACATGTTCTTGTAAATTAGAGATCACCGTGCAGGATAAATCCTTCGGAACTTTTCGATTTCTACGGTGATTAGTTGATTCAGACAGAATACTCAATTACCCAGAGAACACCTGCCACGCGCAAAGCTACTCAAGGTAGCCAATTTTCTCATTTTTATCCAATGATTCGCTGTCCTGCCTATGATTTCAACTACAGAGAGAGTCATCTCTACTATTTTTTGTCTCTAGACGCTGTATTTCTCTTTAGTCTTGTCTGGAATCCCATTGTAATTTACTGTATTTTCTATCATTCCACGTCTCAAATGAAAACCTATCGTTATTATCTGGCTCTTCATCAATTTGCCTGTATGGGGACAGATATCTGGGTAATTTTCCATTTAGTTGATCTAATTATTTAGATTAATTTCTTTGGCCAAGCAGTTCTTTTGATCCCATTCGCTGCCGGTTATGCTACCGGATGGGCAAAATATTTCATGTCAGGCGTACAAATCTTCGCAATTGGCGAATTCTTGGTCTGCGCCGAGTTGCTTACAGTCCTTTTGCTGTTTCTCTATCGCTACTTGGCCGTTCAACGGACGAAAGCCTGGCCATTACAGTGGAAATTGTTGATTTGTGTAGCCGCCTGCGCCCTCATTCTTAATTTTATCTTCCCTTTAATGGTAGAACCGAATACAGCAGTTGTAATTAAAGAATGGTCTCAGGTAATCAAAATACTGTGATTTGTCATTATTCTTTCAGAGGTACACATGCATCAATGAATCGTTTCTGAACATCGAGCACATTGCAGCTGTAGAAAAAAATGATTCTGTAATGCGTGTGGCCGCTTTAATTACAGTAGACGCCAGTTTATTTTTAATATTTCTACCGTATTTCATAATAGCTACTCTGCGGTCAATCAGAGTAAATGAAATGTCACCGAAATTGAAGAAAATGCACAGAAAACTGCTAACATCTTTATGTTTCCAGTCATTCGTACCATTTCTTATCGTCGTTTTTCCCATAATGTCAATGGTTTATATTATTATTTCTGGCACATTTGGATACATGTGTAAGAGCCAAAAAATACACTGTAATGGCCAATTTAGGGCTACAAGACGTCGTGTTTGTTACCGTTTCATTTTTCGGGACTTTCAGTGGCGTTATCCTCGTTGCTATGAATTCTTGCTATTATAAATGGATAACAATTCCTATGAAGAAAGCTTTGCTAAAAAGAATTGGGAAACGTACTCGAATACATAAATAAATAATGATTTTCTTCAAGTTGGGATACCTACAACCGTCCAGGAACAGCTAGCAGCCAAAATGAAATGATTTTTTTCGAAAATTTGAACAGCCACACTAATTCGACAAGTTTTTTGTTATTTTCAAAAGCGAAGAATCATTATTTCTGTATATATTGATTTCCTACGTGGCCGGTCTTGTCTTTATTTTTTTCTTTACCGACACTTCCAGTGCTTCTGCTGCCATCTGGTCGATCCACCCGTAGGTGCGACCACTGTAGGGCGACAGTCATCAACATTATGTAGACTCTTAAAGTGAAATTCTCGAAATACTCCAAAGAACGAATGAAACAGCTAAAATTTTGAACTTTTTGTTGCCTTTTCCTGACTGATAGTGCTCAATTGTGGAAACACCTGCCAGTAAAGAAATTATGTTCGAAAACACCTGTCACTAATGAGACGCCAATTGTAATCTGATCATTTATCAAACATTCTTCGATGATTCAGTGTCCTGCGTTTGATTTCAACTATAGAAGAAGCCATTCATATTATTTCCTAACACTAGATGCAGTATTTATCTTCAGTGCAATCTGGAATCCCTTTGTCATTTATTGCATCGTCTTCCATTCCACAGCCCAAATGAAAACCTACAGTTATTATTTGACCCTTCATCAAGTGACATGTATGGTAACGGATATATGGGTAGTTTTCTGTAAAAATCGAATTAGTTCCTTTACATAGATCAACTTCTTTGGTCAAGCAGTCATTTTACTTCCATTTACAGCGGGCTACGCCGACGGGTGGGCTAAATATTTTGTATCAGCAATCCAAATCCTTGCCGTTGCCGAATTCCTAGTATGTACCGAACTGTTTACCGTTGCCCTGCTTTTTTTCTACCGCTATTTGGCTGTACAGCGGAGAAGTGGCTGGCATCCTTTTTGGAAATTTATAATGATGTTTGCTTTATTCATGCTCATTTTAAACCTTGTCTTTCCTTTTACGATTGAGGTGAATACTGTTGCTGTGATTAAAGAATGGTCTCAGGTTAGTTTTCCTATTTTTTATTCACCGAAATCTTTAGAAATATACCTGCATAAATGAGTCACTCCTAAATATCGAGAATATTGTAGCTGCCGAGAAAAATGGTTCAGTATTGCGACTAATTGCTCTAATTACAGTCGATGCCACTTTATTTCTAATATTTCTTCCTTATTTCATCCTCGCAACTCTGCGTACTATCCGTGTTAACGAAATGTCTGCAAATTTGAAGAAAATACACAGAAGGCTCTTAATTACGCTCTGCTTCCAATCATTCGTACCATTTCTAATTGTCGTCTTTCCCATAATGTCAATGGTTTATATTATTGTTTCTGGTACTTTTGGATACATGTGTAAGAGCTGAAAAATGCAATATAATGGTAAATTTAGGGCTACAAGACGTCGTATTTGTTACCGTTTCATTTTTCGGCACTTTCAGTGGCGTTATTCTGGTTTCTACAAATTCTTATTACTACAAATGGATACCAATATTGCTTAAGAAAATATTTACAAAGAAAAGCGTGATACATAGTAAACCACAGGCTACATAAAACATTGTTTTTCGGTTGTTTCTTCCGTTTTGGTTTCTGGCGTTTTCGGATAATTCGTTCCTTCAAGCATCTTTTTCTCAAAAATGCCACTCTTTTTTTCATTTTTCTTATTTATCTGATAGAGAATTTGATGGAGAGTCTGTTAAAAAAAGCTGAGCCATGCAAATGGAGTTTTCAAAAGATATAGTCGATTTTACGGAAAAAAACGCCTGAAAATGGTGGAAACTCATATTTCCCGTCTGAAAATATTAGAAACTCATATTTCCCGACGTTTTCAAGTGTTAGCCTTATTAAAAAAGTTGTAGATCTTGATGTGCTGAATCTTTTGAGCCCAAAACCAGCCGAATTGGTCATGAGATAAGCGAGAAAATGGGTTTATAGGCGCCAGAGCAGCAGTATTTCGCAATCTTTTCGTGGCGGGACCCAACCGACCTCGTGAATGTTTTTCTTATCCCATATATATTCCATACACAAGGTATCAAAGAAAATTTTTTTTCAAATGCCCAGGGTCCGCTCGAACCTTACAGAAATTCTCTCTTAAAGGGACGATAAGGCAGGATTTGAATTTTCAAAAATTTTCAATTAGCTTTTCTTCTATTTGCATGTATTATTATCATTTTTTATTGTTTTCTCGTGTTTTGCCATCACCGAATTACTATGAAGTAAAGAAGAAAACAGAAAAAAGTAGCAAGATAAAAAAGATATGAAAAATTCATTCAATATGAGGTTTTTATGTCAAAAATGTTATTTTGGCGAATTACACGATCGTTCATATATCAAAATGTTTCTAAAAATATGGTGAGTTGATTGCAATAAAAATCAAGTCATAAAAATTAGCAGCTAAAAAGAAAAACATAAATTTCCTTTTAAAATCGCAAAATTTGTGCATGATGTTTACGCGTACTCTAAAATTTCGCGGAAGTTCCGCAGAATTCAAATCCTGCCTTTCCATCCCTTTAAAGGTAGTTGTGTACATTGTGATCCCCGACATCAGTATTCATTCGTAGAAACAGACTGAATATTGCGGCATTCAAAACACCTGCAACGAACGAGAGATACTTTCTCAAGAGAGCGGCATTTTTATAACATTTTTCAATGATAGAATGCCCAGCTTTCGATTTCAACTACAGGAAAAGCAATTCTTATTATTTCCTGACTCTTGATGTAGTTTTTGTCTTCACCATAATTTGGAATCCTTTTGTCATCTACTGCATCGTCTATCATTCCACATCTCATATGAAAACCTACAGTTATTATTTGACCTTGCATCAAGTGGCATGTGTGATAACCGATATCTGGGTAGTTATTCATTTTAAGCAACATAAATTTTCACGATTAGGTCAATTTCTTTGGGCAAGCCGTTTTTTTCCTTCCATTTGCCGCCGGGTATGCAGACGGATGGGCTAAATATTTTGCAACATCAGTCCAAGTTCTTGCCGTTGGTGAATTGCTAGTGTGCACAGAACTGTTTACTGTGCTCTTGCTCTTCTGTTACCGATATTTGGCTGTACAGAGAACAAATGGCTGGCCTCTGCATTGGAAACTAGCAATAGTTTTCGCATTGTGCATACTCATTCTAAATTTTGTCCTGCCCTTAACCATTGAGGTGAATACTGTTGCTGTGATTAAAGAATGGTCTCAGGTTAGTTTTCCTATTTTTTATTCACCGAAATCTTTAGAAATATACTTGCATAAATGAGTCACTCCTAAATATCGAGAATATTGTAGCTGCCGAAAAAAATGGTTCAATAATGCGAGTACTCGGTTTAATCACATTTGATGCTACTGCATTTGCAATATTTCTTATATTTTTTATATTTGCAACATTACGTAATATTCGAGTTTATGAAATGTCAGCGAACTTGAAAAAAATGCATAGAAGATTGCTTATTACACTGTGTTTTCAATCACTTCTACCGTTTCTTATTGTGGTATTTCCTCTAATGTCAGCAGTCTATATTATTTTTTCTGACACTTTTGGATACATGTGTAAGTTACTTCAAATTGCAGTGTATTGACCAGTTCAGGGATGCAAGATATCGTCCTTGTAAGCGTCTCGTTTTTCGGCACATCCAGTGGCATTGTTCTAATCGCCATGAATTCGTGTTACTATAAGTGGATAGTAGCTCCGGTCAAGAAAGTATTTAAAAAGAAAACAGTGATACACAGTGCTCCACAGACTTCATAAATTATTATTTCAAACCATTCTGTGCTCTCTGCTTGTGCTGCTGTTATTCTCTTGTTGCGTGTTCTTGTCATCAAGTTGAATTCGTCCATCAGTGATGGTGTCGAATTGCAATCGCTAGGAAGAAGTCGTTGAACTTAGTAATGAACAAACCCTCTCAATACTTCAAAGTCACGAAAAGTTAAAGATTTGGCCTTTTTTCTAACTTTTATGACTAGCTGATCTGTTATTCCAGAAACACCTGCCTATATAGATCAGAGGAATCACAGTATACTCTCCTGCTGTTGCTATTAAAATACGTACATTGTGGTCTCCGACGTGGGTATACATTCGCAGAAACCGACTTGAAAAATTCTGACATTTGAAAACATCTGCGGTGTGCAGGAAATTCATTCAAAAGAGCCTCGATTTCTCTAACAATTTTTCAATGATTCAGTGTCCTGCGTTTGATTTCAACTATAGAAGAAGCCATTCATATTATTTCCTAACACTAGATGCCGTATTTATATTCAGTGCAATCTGGAATCCCTTCGTCATCTATTGCATCATCTTCCATTCCACAGCCCAAATGAAAACCTACAGTTATTATTTGACCCTGCATCAAGTTGCATGCATGGTGGCGGATATATGGGTAATGTTCCATTTAAGCAGTGCTAATTTCACTGTATAGATCAACTTTTTTGGGCAAGGCGTTATTTTAATTCCGTTTGTTGTTGGCTATGCAGATGGCTGGGCTAAACATTTTTTAATAGCGACTCAAGTTTTTGCTGTTGGTCAATTTTTAGTATGCACTGAACAGTTTACTGTTGCATTGCTTTTCTTGTATCGATATTTGGCTGTAAAAGGAACAGGCCGCTGGCCTCTTCATTGGAAATTAATACTAATCTTTGTTTTATTCCTACTTCTTCTGAATCTTATCATACCTCTAAACGTGGAGCCAAATACTCTTATTGTAATAAAAGAGCTGTCTCAGGTATCGTTTCCTTTTTCTACGCCATATCAACGTATATACAGAAATACACCTGCATCAATGAAACGCTATTAACCATTGAACACGTCGCAGCTACAGGGAAAAGCGATTCAGTAATGCGAATGTTCGGTTTGATTGGAGCAGATGTCGTTATATTTCTTATATTCCTCCCTTATTTCGTCGTTGCAACCCTACGTGCGATTCGTGTTAATAATATGTCTGCAAATTTGAAAAGAATGCATCGGCGACTACTAATTACCCTTTGCCTCCAGTCATTCGTACCATTTCTTATCGTCGTCGTTCCCATTATGTCAATGATCTACGTGATTGTTTCTGATACTTTTGGATACATGTGTAAAGATGCTTTAAATTATAATATATTAGCCAGTTCAGGGGTGCAAGATGTCACATTAGTCAGCGTGTCATTTTTTGGCACATCCAGTGGTATTGTATTGTTCGTCATGAATTCTTGTTACTATCAGTGGATAACAGCGCTGGTCAAGAAAATATTTAAAATAAATACTGTGATACAGAGTAATCCACAGAGCACATAAATCATTATTTCCTTTTTTTTCATCCTGGCCCAACCATTTCCATCGGTTGGACCTCTTTTGAATAAATCTTCTCTACATCGGCAACAAATGAGTTAGAGGATTAATGTGTGGTCCAAATGATTCACTTCGGTTCACTTTTCATTATATTTAGCAGCTACGTCTGCCATTTTAATGCCTGTCCAGTAGATTGAAAGTTCATTGCATCAATGGATCAGCTTTCGTTTTCATGATTTTAGGAATTTTATAAATGAATCCCAATATTATTCCACTTTATTTCACATAAAAACCTCCGCCCATGCATATATTTTTACATGACTCGCTTGCCCTTTATCTGGTGACCTCTCAATCATCAAAATTTGTAGGTAACATTGTAGGTTAACCTAAGATTTTCACATTAAAAGAAAGCGTATGATAAAAGAAATGTGAGAAAAACAACGCAGTCACTCCTTTGGACTTTTGGTTCATCAGTTTCTACATATGAATTTATCCGTTGTTATGGAAAGTCTCCTTCTTCCTCCTGCAGAACATCCTGAGAGGATATTGGATGTCCAATTTGTCTTGGAAATCCTTGGAGTTCTCTGCTATTCGTATTCGGTGTATATTTTATTGTCTACAAAAGGAAAAACCTTCAAGCATTCTTTTTATGAGCTCTTCACTGTCAATGGTAAGAATCAACTGGAAATCGCCTTATTTTCCAGCAATTTTCGATATTTCCCTCCTCTTGGCTATTGTATACATGCGCCTACGTAAACGTGTCGTTTTATGTAAGCGGGAAACATTTTTAAATTATAGTAACTATCCTAGGCGAGCCTTGGGAACTAGCCACTAGGATTTGTAATGCTCTAACAGCTACCAATTTCATTGTTCACATCTTCATAAGCATCACAATTGCTTTAAATAGATTGACAGCCATTGCATTTCCAATCCAGCATAATCAGGTACCGTATCCACTACGTTTCAGGGACGGTTTCAGTGGTGGACACGGAAAGTCTATTTCTTTATTTGTGCCCTGATAATTGTCCTCAGCTTTGGGGTTCAAGGCTTTATTCCGCCCTTTTCTTTATTCCTACAGCCTGTTAAATTCATCCCCATCCCAAATGGATGCGGTCTTGGAGCTACCACGGCAAGTAATGTAAGCATATAATAATCAAACATTTTAAATTTTGTCGGGTCTTCGTGAATTCTCTGCATTTTCTGTGGCGCTTCTGGAAGCTGAGTGTCTTGTCCTCAGTCCTGTTACAATTTATCTCATAAAGAAGAGCAATAACCTTGGAAAACATGGAAAATCGGAGACTGTAAGCTTTCCGGGCTATTTTAATTCTAAAATGTTCAGAAATTGGCTTTCTTTGCTCTTATAAAAGGCGCTGCTTTTATTTTTGAATTAATCTTCGAGTTGGCATACATTTGGAAAGCAGATATGGTTAACAATTGGTTCTTCGCTTTGGTCAACAATGAGGTAGTTATTATGACGCAGTCTCTGTAAGAATCCAGCAGTTTCGCAGAGGATGTCCGATGGTGGATCTCAGGTTTGCTCGAAACTTACAGCATCAGAACCAGTTTTTTTGTGCTAATCACGATTATCCGGGTTAATGCCACCATTTGAAGATGCCGCCTGCCGAAACTAACTTTCTATTTTCATCTGGTACCTCATATTTTCTGTATATCATTTTACTCGTCGAGTTGAGTTTAGTGGTGTAAAATGTTTTCGAATTTAACCCTGATTCAGGGAAGATATACTCAAAAATAGTTCAAAAATATGCATTTTTGGGGAAATTCGTGGATGGTGCCAAAAAAGTCGGCATGTTCCGCCTTAAAACCAATTTTTTCAAAATTTCTAACCAAGATAATCGTGATCAGCACAAAAAACTGATTCTAAAGGTATAGGCCTCGAAGAAATCTGAGATCCACCACCCCTCCTTGAGGACACCCCTCCTCGAGTCTTACGAAGACTTTTATTTTTGTTAAAGGAAAGCAGATTTTAGTTCTGGACCTATTTCTACATAATGTTTTTCCTAAACTGTCCAACTTTGATGATTCTGAGCTCCGAGTTCCGGAAAGAGGTTCTAAAACGATGGATAAAGAAGACCCCTGTGGTGGTTCAAGTCACAGCTACACGATCTTAAAATAGCCGAAAATCCAAATATTTTAGTAGGAACCAAAGATTTATTGACAGGCAGTAAAAAATATCATCCTTTAACTGAAGATGTCTTCAAAACGAATAATCTTTGGCGCAACTCTTTCTTCATTTTCATCAATGGCTCTTTTCCTCGGATTTGGCTGAAATTTTTCTATTTCTGTGACCTTCTCCGTTTACCTGATGATCCATTCTATTTCCTTCAAGAAGAATGTCACCTTCTGCTACTTCAGCTTCTTCAGTTAGATCGCAATTGCTGCCAGAGACCAGAGCGCTGTCCCTTTCATCTTCTTCGGTGGACTCCGAAGTCTTTGAGGAAGTATCCAATGCATTTCCATCACTAGCGAATCGCAGTTCAAGTGCTCCATTCGAACTGGAGCGATTCCTTTCACGTTTAGGTGCTAAAATCGGACATTTAGTGGTAAAGAAAGAGCTTACAGCGGTATCCCGTCACATTGCTGACATTATTTTTTGCGGAGCCTGAGATCTCTTCATCTTCTTCACTCTCTCCACTGACAATTTCCTCATTGACCGCCGGTTGCTGAACATTATACGAAGCTTCTTCCGATCTTCCTTCGAATATAATCTGGAAACATCTCTAATCGTCATTTAACAAAAAATTACCTGGATATCGCTGTCTCTACTACAATGTTCCGTCTTCACAGAAGGCATTTGAGGAGCGGACATCTTGTTGAACTCGTCAAGACTCGGGCCGTCTTCTTCATCCCAATCTTCTTCGCGTTCTTCATCACTCTCTTCTTCTTCGATTGCATTATCCCTGGCAGCAATGATTGCATTTTTATCATCTGCCTTCTTTTCGAGATTATTAAGACAGAGAAGTGGATGATTTAAGCAATCTTCAGCAGTGGCCCTCTTCTTCTAAACGAGATCTTTTGTGGAAAAGTTGAATAAAACTGACCGGATTCGTTCTTAAAGTCCCGTTGATCCAATCAGCCAAAATGACGGCTTCTTCTCGTATCCAGTCCAACTCTTGTAGAAGCTTGATGAACTTTTTGTATGTGTGTTCCACCTTTAAAAAACTGCTGTTTTATGAAAAATAGACGATCTGACCTTCTTTGTTTGTCCATTTTCCTCGGATTTCCATCCGTAGACATAGCCGCAAATATGAAGGATCTGTTCAAGATGAATATTGTCTTGCTCCTCTCTGTTGACATCCCTGCGAACACTGAACACTGCAGCTCCAGCATAGAAAAGATATGCCTTAAAACATGGCTATTAAATTGAAAAGAAGCGGTTACCATGCAGCCCAGGCTCCAAATATCAATGGCCGTTCCATATTTTTTTCGTCGAATGACTTCAGGAGCTCGGAAACTTCGAGTTTGAACTGGACCGCTGGCTGGAGCCTTCCGAGCCAAGCCGAGATCGGCTATCTTGACCTGAAAAAGATAATTATTACAGGGAAAAAATCACGGTGAGGTGTCTTTGGTGCTCAGAAAGATCACGCGGCGGTGTTCCTTTTTCGCGGACCAAAAGGATGTTTTCCGGCTTGATATCTCCATGGATAATTCCATCCTTGTGTAGGAAAACCAGCCCTTTAACGACCTCAAAGGAATTCTTTAAAACGGTACAGAAAATTCGAACCTGCACGAGGATTTTCCGGACATTATCTGCATGCCAGACGTAGTCGTCCTCTTCACGATCGAACACTGTGCTCAAATCCGTTTCGTGGCACTAAAATTCCTTTGAAATCGGATAATTTGGAACGCCTACCTCCATAACAATGACTTTATGTCGTCTTCTAGCATCCGCATCGAATTCAAAGTAATCCAAAGTTTGGACAAATTCGGGTACTCGTTTGACAGCAATCAGCATCTAAAGGGAATAAGAATGTTGACATTTGTTTCCTAAGCAAATTTTTGAATGTAACCAGCGGGCGCCAAAGACCTGAATTTTTGCCTAAAAACATTAGAAATACAGTGTCGCGCCTAAAAACGCAAATATCTCGGCCATATTACATCCAAATTCTAATTTTTAAATACCATGTTTTTTGTCTCGAGGAGCTTTATCCGATGGTGTAAATATCCAGTGGGTAGAAAGCCATTCGGGCTATTCTGATCAAAAATGCGGACTTTTAACCTCATTTTTGACCCTTAACGCACTGCTGAACGTTCGATTTCAGAAGTATTCCTATGTGAAAAATGCTGCAAATTGTGGCATGGCACCAGCCAATTATTAATATGACCCACTTTGAGTTCATTATTTGCTTCATAACGATCGTCGCTTCTTGATATCTTCAGGGCCACGTTTCGGTTTTCCTTCAGGTCACGAGCCTTGTAAACAGTTCCATATGATCCATTTCCCAATCTTTTTCCAACTTTGTATCTGTAAAATAAGTTGAAAAAAAAGGAAAGTTTAAATAACTTACGTCTCATTGAGGATAAGGGTTCCTGGCTTTTTGGTAAAATGAACGTTTCTGTTTTTAGCAAGGAGGGCCATCGTACAGAGAAGCGTCTTGATTGCACTGATTCCTCTCGAACGCTAAAAAATTACGTCGATAAGGAAAAAGCGAAGTGAGGATGCTAATATGGCCTAGTGATTAAGCTTTTGTTTTAGCAAAATCAAAAGCTCTAAGGGGAATTATACGAAGCCGGCACATTAGAGCTCTACTCGGAAATGAATAAACAGCGGCATTTCAAGATATTAGCCGGGTTTTTGTAGCCGATTTTGGACTACGGCTAATCAAGGCCCTCGAGTGCAGCGGTCCAGATCTTTCCTCAAACTAATCTCGACCGCTGTTATTCCTCATTACGCAGCAGGGCTGCACGACATCTCGATTTTCGAGAATTACCGGCCAATTTCCGAGATCAAACCGAGATTTGAAAATGTGGAAATTTTGAAGAAAATTTGGGAAATTTCGCGCTTTTCCTGAATTTTTTCGCCAATTCTCTGATTCTATGGCGTAATGCTAAAAAGCGCGGCCTATCATTCGAAAGGTCGTAGATTCTATCCCCGCTGATACTAAAATTTTTTTTCATTTTTTTCTTTTGACTGCTTTCATCAAAAATAGACATTTTCAGCGATTGTTGGGAAAACCTCGAAAAATCTCGATTTTTTCGAGACCCAATCTCGATCTCGATCTCGATCTGAAAAACCCGATCTCGTGCAGCCCTGTTACGTACGAACTTCTTGCAATTTTTAAAGTTGCGAGAACAAATGACCACCTCTGCGAGAGGCGTCTACCCAGGTGATTATACCCTTTCCCATGGCCTATTAAGAACTGTGAGTGGGCACAGGATGACTATGATGCCTGAGGTGTAGCCGGTTGGGTTAAAATTCTTCACTGGAAACAAATATTTCGGAGGGAACGAAAAAGTAAGCAGAACTTTCCACTAATCGTGGAATTGGAGATATTTATGCTCACCATATGGACAACAAAGAGACAACGCAAGGTCACTGCGCGGATTATGAGTAAATAAATGAGCAGATGACGCTGTTGATCATAATCAACGGGGAAGTAGGAATTTGAATTTGACCTAGAAGAGAGGATTAAATCTTGGGAAGCGGTTTAGTAATCCACAAAGAAACAGGCAAACTTGATCAGGCTTATAAACAAAACTTGGTGAGGACGGGCAAATCTAAACATCTGGGAGGCGATGTATAAAAACAGGAATTATGGATGAATTCTGGGTTGAACAACGGGCAAGAACGGGGAAAAACTGCAGAAGGTTCGAAGCAAACGGAAAAGAATAAATTTTGAAAAGAACGAGACTGGTGATTACTTCAGAGGATACGAGCAGCCATTTCGATTGTCTGAAAATAGTACATTTTTTTTCCTTTATTGGTAAATTTTAATGCTTTAAAAAAGAAAAAACTGACAGCATAAAGGTTCTGAAGAACTGGAACTGGCTGCAGACGCGAAAACATGCCCAGCAGTTTCCCTCACGGTATTCATAAACGGATCTTTCAAAGCTTCACTGGCATTAATTCTCAGATTCTAAAAGATCAAATTCGAGGGAAAATATAGAAAAAGCCGAACCGGATCGATAGCAAGCAACTTCCCCAAAAACTCGGCTGCCTCTTGTGCCACTTCCTTTGATAGACCGCCTTTTGCTCGAAGGTAAGCAGCTAGCATTTCACAACCGTGAGGGGGATCCGGTTCCGATTGGAACTTCTTAAAAATTTATAGGTTGGAAGGAAAAGATTGTTCACCTTGAAGAGAACTAAACCTCTTTCACTCATTTTCATGTGCTCTGGAATTTTTCCAACAATCATCTCCACCATTTGAAGATGTTCTAAATCTGCTTTTGTGTCTTTTAGAGTTGACAAAGGAAATAAAACATTTCCAGTTAATAATTCATACAACTGAAAATTCTATTATTTGAAATGGAAAACTCTTACAATACAGCCAACAGACCACATGTCGATCGCGGCGCCATAATTAGCCAGGGTGGTTACTTCCGGAGCTCTATAATATCTCGTTTGGAGCGTCCAGCGTACTGTATTGCTAAGATGGACGGAGCAGCCAAAATCCCCTATAAGGATCTGTAGAGTCTCGGAATTCGTAGAAGAAGCGGCTTTTTTCAATTCCTGAAAATGGAAATTGATCTTGAGCCGGTTCGTTTTCCTGGCTAACATCCGCCCCAAACAAAAGTTAGCCTTACCTCAAGAGCAAATTCAATTGCCTCCTGTTCTTCGCTGGTGAAAATTCCGATTTCCCCTCTTCTATCCCTGAGCTCTTCAACAGCTTTATGGCACATCAACGAGATTTTTTTTGCATCTGCAGAAATCAACAAATTTTCTGGCTTCAAATCTCCGTGAAGTCTGCGGCAGCCTTGGTGAAGGAACTGGAGGCCTTCCAATGTCTAAATGGTTATTTCTAACAAGCAAAAGATGTTTAATACCTGGCGGATGATCCTTCGAGCTTCATCCAAATCGAATTTCTTTTTGCTTTTAAGAAAAGTACGCAAATCGGCCCAAGTAAGCTGAAAATGTTAGGGATTTAGGAAAAGGAGTTTTTTTACCGGCAAAACATAAATTAAATAAGTATTATTTTCTATGTGTAGGAAATAACCTATCACTGACAGAAGCTTCTGATGATGTGGGTTATCGATTTCTTTCTTCTTATTCATTCTGATCACTTCGAAGGTCTAAAAAAGCTTTTTGTAATGAGAAATAAAATGTGAAATATTTGTACCTGTAATTCCTCACTTGGTCCATCAGCGAAATTTTCGGTAATCTTTAAAGCAACGAATGGAGGCGACAGATTCTTTTGATATTCGAAGTCAAAGGCTATGATGACGTTTGAAAACGTCCCATAGCCAATGACGCGAATACAGGCATATCTGAATTCTAGATTTTCAATAAAAGAAAGATGACATACCGATTATTAAACCTTTTTCCCGGATATAATGTTATCCAGTCGTTAGAGCGCGGGTAGGGATCGACGTTGCTCCACAGGGGTCCTTCCTAAGCAGAATTTTAAGATGATTAAAAGACGGGACCAAAGAGACGGTGGAATGAAGAACTCAAACAACAACTCGGACCAAATTGGATGACGATTGCGCGCGACTCAAGCTCTACCTACCTACAAGCTATGGTCCGACAAGTAGATATTACTTTGAATTCGCTGTAACAATAATAATAATAATAATAATAAAAGACGGGTAGAAAGGTCGGGAGTCGCTGCGCCATTGGTTTTTGGCACGGAATTTGTCGGGTGGGTCAAAATATTTGGGCGTACCGCAATACAGTAACGGTCCCCTTTTTGACATGTCGTTTTGTGACTCTCTACTTTTGTGGCTAGCCATTTTCTGGTGAGAACATCACAATTCGTCACATAAATGACAGGCCACAGTCTCTCTGCCCCGATTGCCATTTTTCATTAAATTTTCAAAATTTTCGGCCAGGCCCGGCCCGCGCACAGCCTTACTAATCATGATCCCCAGTTCCAGGAAGAGAAATGCTTCCGTGGCTCATTTTCTCATCATTTCTGTGGCCCTGCCCATCATTTTCAGCCACGAGTGTCAAAACTGCCACCATCTCATTTTTCTGGTAGGAGCCGATAAGAAAGTGCATGTGCCTCATGTTGCCAATTGTACTTTCCTCCCGCGCACCCTCTCAAAACCAAAGGTTGGTCCACCTCGTTCATATTTGAAGAATGTCCGGTGTTGGATGATGGTCCTGGAGGGTTCATTTTCAGCTGACTGATTGATTTCTACTGAAAATCGGCGATAAACAACGTATTCGTGAAGATGTCGAGATGGTAACAACTGGAAATGAGTCTTGTCTCCCAATAAATAGTCGGAAATGGGCAAACGGGGAAGAAAAGCATAAAGATTCATCTAAAATTTATGGTTTATCTCACGCATGCACTGTTTTAATGCAGAAGGGAAAATATAAGAGGGAATATCACGAGTTATCGTAAGTTTCAAATCATATCTGATTAATTTTAAGAATAAAGGTTTCAAGAAAATGCTGCAGGAGGGGTCAAATAATAGTGGCGAATGGTGTTCGTCGCTGGATGCACGACTTGCTGATTCACTATTTTTTGTCCGGCCTCGTCGTGTACTGACACCTGCGAGGCTAGAAAACCTCACCCTTTTGCCAACTTTTGGGGAATTAATTGAATTGTGGACCGGCAGAGGAAAAGATTTTTACAAGGGCAATTTTAGGGAAATGACATCGGATTCTTCAGAATTTGAACTGCAGACGATATTGGGCATCTCTTTTTACTCTTTTCTACTTGGCCCGTTGACTTTCGAAGTCTTCACAATAGCCTGAAAGCCTACCTGGATCCCTTCATAGGTCATCGGTGTTTACATGTCCGCTGCCTTTGACCCCTTTTTCTTGTTTGTGGCAATTCGGGAGAAATCGGCGAGGGACTGTTTATTTAGAGGCACACAATGATTATGAATAATGAGTAATCACTCCCCCTCTGTCTGGGGTCAGCTTTTTGTGACTCGCTCGCTCGTCTTCTTCCACGATTCCATGGATTTCCAACTGGGAGTGCACCTCTTCATCCGTGCATGGGGTTTGTTCATCGCTGCATACATCGCCATGCCGGTAAAACTCAGCCCTTGCTTCAGTTTTCCTCCTTGTAGGATATTCCTGCCATTGACAAAATCTTCTTCATGGTTGTTCTACTTCCTCTGCTTCTGATTTGCCTTCTTTCTGCTGAATATTGGATCTTGGAGGTAATGCTGCATTTTTCTCATGATGAATGTTCAGGGATACCAGCAACTGTACAACTATTGTCTCGGATACCAAGAGATTCCAGCTGAAGTCGCCGACAATGGCTCTGAGACCACTGTCTAAATCTATCCCGCAATTTCGCTTATTTATGCCCGTTTCATCGGGGAAAGAGGCAATTTCCCAATTGATTGATGTGAATGATGACGATATCAGTAAACTGGTGAATCTTCTCCCCAGTGTACAAATCTTTACTGTATGCAAATTTTAATATTATTGGAATCATTACTCAATAAATTAATAGTTGGGCGGATAATTGGGATAGAAATTGTGATTCTGCCATGGACAGTAGTGAGCTGTTGTTGTATGCGACTCATCGATATCTGAACAAGGAGGAGTTGCAAGGTTGTCTCTAGCAAGATGTGCTGGGTAAGCAGGCTCTTTCCATCTATGGTATCTATTATTCAAGTCCTCGTTTCTGGCAGAGTTCTGAGGTTAAGTTAAGATAATCTTAAAGTGAAATCTTGTCTACATTTTGTGAAATGGAACCGCTGAAGCTCGGAGAGCAGTTAGGATTTTCGAAACCAAAAGGAAACTCTTCGTAGTATGGAGTTGGGTACAATGGTGCTAAAACGTGGCAGGGTTTCTTTAGAAAAAATAAAACCCACTGCTATCCTCGAGATCAAATATCGGGTATAGAAAATCTTGGGCAACCTCCCCGAAAGAAGTTTTGATGGAGCATGCTTGTTCTCTTTGAAGGGAGGTAGGTAGCTCCATTTCTAAGGGAGGCGGTTGATCCATGTCGAAACAATGGGGCAATTCCTTATTGAAATAAGGGGCAAGCGGTGCTTCGATTGGAAATACCGGTTCCTTTTGAAGTAATGACGAACTATCTTCAACGTGCCCATCATAATTTGGATTCTGAATACGTTAGCTCTGGTAAAATTGTATTCCTACTGCTGCAGACAATTCCTCTGCAACAATTTCCGGGAATTCTGAGCTGCTAGGCATAGAAACGTCATGTTTTTGTCTAATGGCCCATTTGATTTTCCTGACGAAGATAATCATTATAACAAAGCGGGATACCCTTCTTCATCTAGGATCTTCACAAATATCTTCTTGCTCCAGGGAGGTCTGCTGTCTTTTTCTTCCACGCTTGTAGATGTCACTGTGGGGTTCATTAAAGGTAAAGAAGCAGGTGGTGGTCCTTCTTCGTATTTTTTCCTCTTAATAAACGCCTTGTTTCGCTGCGATTCGGCCGTTTTGAAGGTACTTTTAGCGGCTTTATCAACCTCACAACGCTCTTTAAACCCCTTTTTCCACTCTTCTGTAAGGCTCCGTAGCTTTGGGTACGCGTACCCAAGTAACAGTGCACTTTTGGATTCGTACCCAAGTAACAGTGCACTTTTTATTTCGTACCCAAGTAACAGTGTACTTTTGGATTCGTACCCAAGTAACAGTGCACTTTTTATTTCGTACCCAAGTAACAGTGCACTTTTCAAAGCGTACCCAAGTAACAGTGCAACTTTCTCGACATTAGTCTATTCTTGTTCTTGCGTGTCTGTGGTGTTGGTATAGGGGTATTCGAAATGACTGTCCAACTATCAGCAATGATATTGCTGTTTGTCCCTTCCAAGCTATCTCTCGGAATTTCTTCTGTCGGATTTTCTATAAACTAAAAAGACTCCTAATCTCCCGACGGATTCCATCCATCTAGTTTCGAGAGCAAAGCGAGCCTATGGAAGCATTCGTGATTCGTCGATAAAATCTATTTAATTAATAATTTCAATGCCTTGAACTGGAAAGATCGTGGACCATTCAGCAACTGCGCTGGCAACAATCACGGGCATTCAATAACAGAGCAGAGAAATTTTGGTTGACCAATGGCTATATCCAATGGATTTTGAGGTAGCATCACTGCTTGAGGTCAGCCTTTGCACTGACAAGAAGCACTTTGATCGGTAGACCAATACAGACGTACATTGATCCTTCTTCTCCGCTTCCTTTGAACCCACCCGTACATTCATCCTTAGTCAGAGTAAGGAATTCCTCGTGCTCTATTCCAGTGGGGATATGGTCTGATCTAGACAGTCTATATATTTTGAAGGCTTAGAGCTTCGAACTTCGTAAGAATTGTAAGTAAAAATCCAGAGTCGAGAGAACTGTCAACTCTGCTCGACAGCCTTCAGAAAAGAATGGGCGAAAGGCTCACTCAGTCAATGTCCGATTTGTTACGAAAACTTCCTTCAGTAGATTCCCAGCAGGCTTTGGACCTACCAGAGAGTCAGTCGGCTTACTTACTCTTGCTCCCGCTCTAACAGAGGTCTTCCCTTATAGAAGTTCGTCCCATGAAAATATCTTTCTTAGACAGGTTATGGGACCAATGAACAGTAACCTGATAGGAAAGAGAAAAAGAACTTAGCCTCATGCCTGTACATGCTGACCAATGAAGAGGAAAATGTCACGAATGAAGTGATATTCTCCCCAGTAGGCGTAGGCCACGTGGTATTCCCCATTTATCCCAATAATAAAGTGCCAAATATTCCAACTGATCATAACAAAGCCGGTATATAAGCGCGGTCTGAGGCATAGCAGACGATTCGCTCATAATAAATCTAGGAGAACTTCTGTTATTTCTTCATAAGAAAGACTAGAGAGAAAAATCGCAACAAAATACCATCGTTGATAGTTGGACAATCAGTTCGTATACCTGCTACCAACACTATAACCTATAAAGAACAAGAATAGACTGAAGTCGAGAAAGTTGCATTGTTACTTGGGTACGCTTTCAAAAGTGCACTGTTACTTGGGTACGAATCTAAAAGTGCACTGTTACTTGGGTACGAATCTAAAAGTGCACTGTTACTTGGGTACGCTTTCAAAAGTGCACTGTTACTTGGGTACGAAATGAAAAGTGCACTGTTACTTGGGTACGCGTACCCAAAGCTACGGAGCCCTTCTGTAACAATCCATTTATGTTCTGCTTCTCTGCAAGTTATAAAATTGTAGGTAAACTGTAAAGGCACCTTAATTTCTTGGGCAATTTTACAAAAATACCGTAGCGTGTCAGATTATAACAGATAAGTATCATCCATGCAGTACGATCTCTTCGAGAAACCTTGAACTTCCTTTGAAAAAAGTCATAAATTTCAGTAATCGTTGCCCATTCACCGACGTGGCTCTGAAATATTACCGAATTTATTTGTATGGAGAAAACCTACAAGAATAGCCTGGGTTATCTCGTCCTGTAAACATTTGTGCCTTTCTTGCAATATCATGCAGTCCTCTGCATGCGATAGAATACGAGTTTCAATCCTCGCCTCTTTAAGTTGTAGTTTCCACTCTTTTGCCAGTTTCCATTGATAAGCGGCGCTGCTATCAGTGGGAGTCTGATGGGAAACGATTTGAAATTAATACCTTTCCAGTTTCCGAAAAAATCCTGCTCTATCCAATCTTGCCTGCACGATACCAAGAGGCACCTTGTTCTCTTCATTCTGGATAAAGCGTGTGATTTCTGGAAGCGTCGCCTGTTTTCGCGGATGGTTCTGAATATATATTTTTGTTTCATAGAACTTTTTACCAGAATAGCACTTGTAATGAGGATATCGTACTTGAGCTGGGAAGAGAGCGGGTTCATTGGAATAGACGGCAGTTCGGTTGGATAGAGGTCAAAGATAGACCCAAAACACTATCGAACACCGCGCGTTCTGCTTTGCTGGTGGCCAAAAACCCGTTTCGGACAGTTCAAACGAACTGTTAAGCACACAAGTCCTTTTAAAAATAAGTCACGTCGTTCAAGGTTTTTTCTTGTCTCAAGGAGTCAATGAAAAAATGACTTTTTCAGGATAATAAATCTACCCGATACAATGGCTCTGCCGTAGCTGAAGAAATTACCATTTTGTTATTGACTGGAAGTTTAAAAAAAAGCAAATAGGACGATCATCGCCCGGTTCATATTTGGGTCTTCTCCGTCTGGATCCTCCTCCTAATAGTGAAACGGACCCGAAGGTTGAATTTTAATTTAAGAAATATTATTTTATATCCTGCACTGTACATTCACAGCTAATGTTGTTTGCATATAATTTCGCATAATTTTGAACAATTTATTTCAACTATGAGTTTTCTACAAAGAACTTCCCAAATTCTTTTTTAAATTGTAATTTCCATTCTTCCGAAACAATATAGTCCTCTTCAGTCTCTGCAACGCTCCTTTTTCCACACTGTTTCGACAACCTTCCGTAGGAGCGGCAAGAATTTCTTTTTGAGGTTGTGCAGTATAAACAGGGGAGAACGACGCTGACTTCGGCTGAATATCGGGAAAAAATTGGCATACAAGATTCTTCCATGGATTGTACTGGTCGCTAGTTTCTTCCTCTGTTTCAATTCTGCACATTGGCGTAGCGAGATTGTCTCTTTCCAGGTGAATAGGAAGGTTATGAACCTTCCAGCTTGTATTGAGATTATTTAAATTTGGGGAACGAAGTTGAACGTTGTCTTCTAGAGGCTGAAATGACAATACGAATTTAAAGAAAAGATGATCACATTTGGCAAGAATAAACTAGGCCATGGCAATGAACAGGGCTGATTTTCGAAATTAAGGAATTCCTGGTTTTCAAGAGGTCCCAAGTTTGCCTCGAACGAATAAGAGAATCCGAAATTGTAGTCTACTGATGCTTCAGCGGACGAACCGCTGCTGTTTGGTACCAAATCCATTAACGGGCACGGAAGTAGTGGAGAACAATTGTTAGTGTAGCGAGAAAGGTTGCCGCAGGGTATGTTCGTGTAGGAGCTAGGAAATGTTGGAGGAGAATTGTTGGAACTTGTAGAAGCATCGTCATCGGGCAAAGAAACTGTTGGAGAAAACACGCCATGATGATTTCGGTAGCTGGGCGGAAGATTAAATTGCGTACAAGATCCCATTTTTGTTTGGACAAAAGGATACATTCCTCCAGGATTTTGAAAATCAGTTGCGATCTGCAAGATGCGTGGTTTCTGGAACACGACCATAAAACTCCACCTCTATTGGAATTTTCTCCACCATCATGCATTTCCCACAACTTCGTTGAAACCGTTTCCTCCATTCATCTGTGATTGTCCATTTGGGATCCCTGAATGATTAATTATCAAAAATATTACGAGTAAATACCGCGACTTATGAGAAATGCTCTTATATTTCTCTTTTATATTTAGCTTGCCTAATATCCTACATCTAAGCTTTTCACTTAAATTTCGAAACCATTCAAAATTTTCATGAAGGAATAAGCGAATGTCATATACGGTAGCTTGCTCTTCGGGATGGCTCTATAAGAATCTTTTTTTTTATTATATGGAAATGCTTACCAGGATTGCAGCAGTGATATATGAGCTGTAAGTTCGCAATTTATCGGGTATCTCGGATTTCTTTCCAGCTCTGGGCACGTACTGCTGACATTGGGAGCAAATGGGGGTGACAAAATATAATTGTCTTTCAAAGCGCTCTTTCCACTCCGGCGCAACGATCCATTTAATGGCGCGCCTGTAATTAGAGATAAGTAAATCAGAAATGCATACCTTCTCGATCTCTTTTCCAGAAATGCATTCCTTGCCAGAAGACAGTAATTAATTTGGTGCACTACAACTGTTTTGTCAATTTTCTCGCAAAAACTGCGATGATTTTCCATAAAATAATCAAATATTTCATCAACAGTTGCGCTTTGATCATGTTGATTACTCTAAAATCTATAATTCAGTGGCTCGTAAAATCTACGAGAATAGCTTCTGCAATAGGCAGGGTCCAATCCAAATTTTTATGTAAGTTTTCTGTAGGATATTTCCGGTTCATATCAGGTGTCGGTGATGGCACAACCATTTTTTCTTGGAAATCCATTGCGTAATCACACTCAAGAGAAGGGGTTTCATATCCAGTTTGGGCCGAAGGAATCGAAGGAACTAAATTATCAGAATTTTTTAATAGATAAAGATCAGTACGCTCGACACCACATTCTCCCAAGATCATCTCAGGCAAATCGAGCGTCAAAGGAGGAATCGGAAAGTCTGCCGGAGAGAATAGGTCGAGATAAACAGAAGGAGGCAGCTCCGTATGTAAAGTCGGAGTAATATAATCAAGGTCTATCTCTATTTCGGTACGGGCTCTTTTTATGTTTGGTGTGGTCTCTTCAAAAAACAGTGAATTCATATTATTTGAAAGCTCTGCAGAACCTGAATCATTCCCAAACCTGTTGAAAACTAAACTAACCGATAATTTCCACTGAACACGGTCGCTTTCTTTTCAACGAAGGGATTTTTTCCCTTTTTAGAGCATCATTTTCCGGAGCGCCTGGGATCTACAAAACAGTTTTTATAATTATTATCCCTTTACCTGTGCCATACCCCCCGTTGACAGGGATTCTTCCAACGGTATGTTGGTATTGGAGCCAATAGCGGCCTGTTCAGTTTTGCTTTACCCACAAAAAGAACTCACCGACTTTTCTGATAAATTTGAACTATTATCTATATGCTTTTTAAATTGCAGTTTCCACTCTTCGGCAACGGTCCATCTGTGTTTTTTCTCACTGGAAAATGTTCGGCCTAGGAAGAAAAGAACATACTTCATTTCTTTGGGCAATATTTTGAAAACTTCGTGTCGCATTAAATTGTAACAGATTAGGATCATCCAGGTGGTGCGATCTCTTCGTGAAACCTTGAACTTCCTTTGTAGAAAGTCATAAATTTTAGAAGCTGTTGCCCGTTCACCCCAATGCCCCTGAGGTAGGTTCTTATCGGATTTTCCTCAAACTTACAAAAATGGCCTCAGTGATGTGCTCAATTGTATTTTCATATTGCTTTGCTATGTTTTCACAGCGAGCTGCGTAGAATTGAAGAGACGGACCAAGGTTTTCCTCTGCAAGTTGTAGTTTCCACTCATCGGTAACTTCCCAGAGACTTTTGCTTCCAGAAACTCTAATCAGGATTTTTTAAAAATGGAATAGAACCTACGCGACAGATTTTAGAAACAGATTCGTGTTGCCCAGTCTTTCTTGTATAATTTTATAAGTCGCCAAGTTGTCTAATTTCTTCACTAATTGTATAATTTTCCGTAGGGAAGCTCCTCCCGGATGGTACTAAAAATTGTATCTTCTTGTATATTTTTCAGTAAAATTCTTACCAAGATAGCATTTGTGATAAGGATATCGTATTTGGAGAAAGACGGAAGCCCGCCCATTGCTATAAAAGCTACACTTCGGCTGACCGTAGCGATGGAAAAGTAAAGATGCAGACGTAAGATAGTTCAAGTGCAAGGACAGATTAAATAGACACAAGATTCAGTTGACTGTCTAGGTGTCGTAACGTTAATAAATCAATCCGCGAGCTGAAAAACCCGTTGAGATCAATTCGCGAGACGATTATGGGCCACAGAATCGCAAAAAAAGCGTCTAAGTTTCAACACGTCTTTTACCCACCAGGAAGGGAAACAAGGGAATTTTCACCGAAAATAGACGTCGAACTTGAATTTAGAAGTCACTACGGTATCTTCTGATGAGTGGGCTCTTCCTCTACAGCTTTAGGTATAACACACCGCAAGGCTTTTACCGTCTGGACTTTCATCACTTTTGTCCCTGTTTAATTTTTTTTTCCTTGATAAACAGGCCATCATGCCAAAGATGAGTCAAGCAGCCCTCTGACTCTCCGGCGTGTCGCGGCTCCAGGTGCGGTGGGGGTTTTATTTTCATCGTTCTCCTCACACTTCTCTGTAAAAACCTCTATCGATTTAAATTTTAGCCATGGAAGACGATTCTCGCCTCCTGATCCTCTTTGGTCCCCGTCTAGCGCGTTGGACTGGCTTGCCCTCCATCATCCTTCCTTATTATGAGGATCTTTTCGTCATTCATCTGCCTCTGCTCATCTTCCGATACCTTTGGATCTCCCTGGTTGCCGTTCTTGTTTTCGACCAATATGTAAGCTTCCTGGTTGTGTGCGCAATCCATATTTCAGCATTTGGTCCGCTATTGGCCATTCTTCTTTGCCCTGCCGAGTTATCTCTTCATGTACCAGATAATTGAGCATTATCTGATCATGGTAAAAAAATATTTTAAGTCTATATTGAACTCCTTTCAGAATTACAAGATGATTTTCAACATTATTCGCTCCCGCATTGCTCTCATCCTTCCTTTCTTCTGCCCGCCCGCCTACGATCCCGCCATCCCGCCGTACCGCCCTGCCAGCGAGATTGTCTAGTTTTTTAGAGATCAATATTTACTAATTTTTCTACTCGAGCATAATGTAATTGGAATCGGAAAAGAATGTTATAAGACGTGGTCTAATAAATGCATTGACACCCAATTGTATCTTTTCTTTTGGAATATTTCCATTTCTCCTCAAAATCCCTATAAAAAACTGTTGATGAGTTTTACGCCCGCTTTCAAACAGGCCATTTTGCCAAAGATGATTCAAGTTGCCCCTTGGCTCTCAAACGCGTCGCGGCCCCAGCTGCGGAGCGGTTTTATTTTCATCATTCTCCTAACGTTTCTCTGTACAGATCTCTATTGATTTAAATTTTAAAATGGAAGACGTTTCTCGCCACAGCCTTGCATTTGGCCTTCCTTGGGAAGGTTGGACTGGCTGGTTCCCCTGCTTGCTCCCTTACAAGGAGAGCTGGTACGCCAAGCATATCCCAGTTTTTCTTTTGCGCTTCTTCTTCTTTGTCTGTTTCGAGTTCGACTTCAAAATTAAGAATCCCCTGAGACTTGTTGAGCTCATATTTGAGGGTTTTCTCAATTTCTGGTTATCTTGTGTCAGTATGGTCCTGGCTAAGAGTTTATAAACATTAAATTAAAATTAAAATTAACTGATTATAACTACAAAATTGTCTCCTTTACAAAGAATCGAGAACCTTCTTTGCCGTCTGTTTAAATTGCTGTTTCCACTCTGCTGAGATTGTAAATTTGTCCTCAATGTCCCTTAAAACTGTAAATAAGTTCATAAACAACCAACATCTTTTCTTGGATCGTTTTCACGTAAATATGTTTACGGGTCAAGCTGTCATGTAGCGCATTGATCCAATGCTCTTTGTGTCGATCAGACGAAAGTACATTTTTCCAACTGTTGTCCTCCCCGCACAAAAAGGTCAAGTTTTCCTGAATAAAGTCATAAATTTCGCTGACCGATGCTCTTTCTCTAAAGTGACTCTGAACATTTTTTATCAGTGATGGAATAGAAGCTGGCTCACTAGAATGGCCGTAGTTATTAGTATATCGGACCTAATGGTATTGGCTACCGCTTCTATCATTTTGTTCTTTGGAAAGTCGCCCGTTTGAAATTCCCGTAGCCTTTCTACAGAAATTGTCCAAACAGATGCCCGTGTCCTAAAATTATTCCAAAACCGCTAAAAAAAGCAACACTTTTGTTTTGCAGGTAGTTTCACGTAACTATTGTCTCTGTAAAGATGCCGGTTAATAGTATAGAGACACTTTGCAATTTTCTCCTGTAAACCTGAGTAATTTCGAAGGAAGTTGCATATTTGATGGGCGGTAGCCTTCCCTTCCGGATGGCTCTAAAAATCAGATCTATCAATGGGGAGGGAAAGGGAAACATACCAAAATAGCCGCTGTGATAAGTGAATTATCAGACAGGAAACAGGGGACAGAATCAAAAACCTTTCGAAAAATCTTTGGTAGCTTGAGTTCCATTGTGTTTGAAGGCTAAACGCGTCAGTAATTAGGACCAGGTTTACTTTAACTGTCTGTATTTCCTGGGAGAATTTCGAAAAATTCGGATCGGCGTCCACCAACTCGTCTAAAGTCGGTGCATCTTTTGCAGAAGGAAAGTTGTCTTCGGGCAGGTCTCTTTGAGTAGAATTCAATTCGATCGAGGGAAGTTCCGTTGTATTAGCCCCTACCGTATCTTCTGGCATCCCTTCAAGGTTTTCTTGCTGCACAGGATATCCAGAAACTTGTTCAACAGTAATCGGATAGAAATACTGTTGCCGAAATGGTTCCAATACGTTGGGTACTTCCATATTTCCGTTTGTAGGAGGGTTGACGAGTTCCACTGGGTACATTGGAATAACCCAGTTGCTATTCGGAACTATAGCGTGTTCCTCCACATTCGGAAAAACTCCGCTTTTCCACTTTTCTTCAACTGTCCACTTATGCTTTCCTTTACTGAAAGAGAGATTATCACTGAAAACAAGAGACAATACTATTGAACCAAAGGCAATTTTGCATAAACATCGAATTTGAACAGTGCATAGCAGATAATTACCATCCAAGCCGTTCGCTCCTTTCGGGGAATTTTATAAGTCGATTGGAGGAATTCAAAAATCTCGGAAACCGCTGCCTGCTCTCCGACATGGCCCTGCGATCTACTACCCTTCGCTGGGAGGAACTTACAAGAATTGCCTGAGTGATAAGATCTTGGACATATTTATATTCCCCTTCCAATGTTTCATAGCGCACTCGGAATCGAAGACGCGTGACGAGATCTTCTTCTTTGAGTTGTTGCTCCCAATCGTGGGCTATTGTCCAATAGAATAATTTACCTTGATCAGGAGTACTGAAAACGTCCAATATAAGCTAGAAAAGACCTCTACCTTTCAATTTTCTCGAATAATCCCGACCGATCCAATCTTTCTCGAATAATTCCTAGAGCCGGACTCTGCTCTCCATTCCGGAGGTGTTGTAGTATTTCGGGAAGCGTTGCCCGTTTCTTGGAGCGACTCTGAATAACTTTTCTTCTAGATTCGCAGTGATTCCTACCAGAATTGCGCCGGTGATGAGGATGTCGTACTTTTCAGACGCAGCCAGCCAGTTCATTGATAGCAGCGAACGGCTGGATGCTGTTACACTTTTTTATACACCGTTTTTTTCTGTTCGAGAACCTGTTGCGGCGGTCCAAAAGTATCCGTAAACTCACAAGATCATTAGAAAATCATCAAACCACTCAACGCTCTCGTGGCGATTTTCAAATGAGAGCTTTCCCACGACTTTTAACAGACAAGGACGCTTTTAAACCTGTCACTTTGAATCAATCTCAAGCTGAAAACCATTATTTTTATTGCCAGATGGAAATAAAGAAAAGTGCAGTAGAGTACAGTAATATGTCAGATTTTTTATAACTCCCATTCTTGATAACTCGAGTTCTTGCAATCCGTTCCTCATTTCTGCATTTTTTAAAGTGAATTCCTCATTTTTCTTAATTATCACAGCCATCTGCTCGTTGTCCAGCGATCATGCTCATAGGGTTTTACAGCTACTCTCCATCTGTTAGAAAAATGTGACCATAATATTGATACATGACACAAAGTGAGGCCTGCTGGCAAAATGTCCATTTCTCACGTTTTTTTCTCTGCACAGCTTTCCCACACCTTCTATTACGATTCTCCATCAGTTTTCCTATTGAAAAAATCGTAAACTAGCGCCAGTTCTTTCTATCCTACCTCTTCTTTAACTTTATTGGATTTTTTACTCTATATTCTTCACTTCGGATCTCATTGACAGTTCAAATCAACAAAAATGACATCAACCTGCCCGTATCTCCTCTTGCTGGTTACTCTTTCGCTCGTTTCTTGCAAGCTTCCCGAGCTTTTACCACCTGATTGTGCGTATGAAGGGGATTTTCCGTATAAATAAGCTGTTTCTTTACCTGATATATTCCAATTTCTGGAGATTACCCTAATACGCAAACTTTTGGTCTGTTGTATTCAATTCTTCTTTATTTTTCATTTATACTTGATAAATTTGAGATTTTCAGAACTTTGAGAAGCTTGGGAAATGAGATTGAGAAGTATCAGCCAACGTAAATGTAAAAAAGGTATTCTTTTTCTATTTTTATTTTATATTTACCATAGTTTTAGGAGTTCGCAAAGGCGAGGATGAGGTCTCTCAAAAAAGGTAAGAATGAGTCTCAAACTTTTAAAATACTTAACATTTTAGAGCGATAATTAAAAAAGTAGACTCGAAGAAAAGAAAGAAGAGGACAAATAAAAAGAAAATTTCGGTGAACAAAGATGAAGAGATTTCCGACATCGTAAGTTGTATTTTTTCTGTACAAAACCAAATTTTAGCCCTTCGTAAACATGAGGTTCTACCTCAATAGGTGTAAAATTCAGCGAAGTCTACAAATATGTAGAGAGCGAAAAGAGCAGATGGAAGAAGACAGAAAAAAGAAAGAAGAAAAAACAGAAGCAGCAAAGAAGCAAAGAGAAGCAGATGGTGGTCCGTCATTTTCTTCTACTGGTAGTTCTACTTTGTCAGATAAAGAAGAATCTCTTGCTCCCGCCGTCCAGTAAGATAAAATAATTTTAAAATTTATTTTGTATTAATTTTAGACGAGAAATATTTGACAAACTTGATAGGCATCCGATTCGGCTTCTGTGCAACTAGTAAAACTAAATTTCAAAATTTAAATAGTTAGTATTTTAGTCATTTGGGAGAATATGAAGGTTTTGGACGTTGGGAAAGGGAGCCATCGTGGCTTAGATTGCCTCAACCAAATTGTTATGACTGTCGCAGAGGAAATCATTCAGATTCTGATTGATCACATTGAGGTAAGCTTGTTAAAATTTAATTTTCTGATAAAAAAAACATTTCAGGGACCCGCGGCGTACAAAGTAAGGCAAGCCTGACTACATTTCTCCAGTTTTATCAGTATTTTCCAATTATTTGTTTTTATTCTGAGTATTTTTAAAGAAAATAAGCCTTTTTTACCGATATTACCCGTTTTATGTGCCCGTTCAGGTTTCCAAATAAATTTTTTATAAAAATCAAATTAAAGCTAATAAGAAAATGCATTGAAATGGGAAAATAGTGTTTGAAATTTCGAATAATCTTCTCCAGAAGTCCTATTCTCCCTTTATCTTCTTTGAATTCCCTCTTCCTAATGATCTAATCCTTAAACATCCTTTGCGGAATTGCTCAGACCTTATAGTTTTTCTGAAACTGGAAACAAATTTTGGATTTCTTTTAAATTTTCCAATGAGCCGGCGTGGCTCCGTCCGAGCCGCTGTTACGACCGCAACGCTTCAATTCCTTATTGCAGCGTCTATCGATTTAGCCATTTTTCTGCTACCAAACGAAAATATTGAGAAATAATATTATCACCGTTGGATTCTACACAATTTTTAGTCCTTTATATGTAATTTTCAGGCGAAACCAATAAGTGTAAGCAAAGTAAGATTTTGGGATAAATTCACGTTTGTGCTCTTTTTATCGGTATATTCGAAATTTGAGCCAGTGGATACTATTTTATCATGTAATTCGGCTGATTTTTCGATAAATATTGTCATGAATATATGGAAACCAGAAATATTTAAGATTTCAGCATTTTTGAGACTACTTTCAACTTGTTACATCCAGTTTTTTTATCAGAAATGAGTTATCCTAGCTAAATTGTAATCGCCAAGTCTTTTATTTACAGATTATTTACATCTTCCAGTGTTTTATTTCTTATACCGTAAAAACTGAATTCGAACCCCATGGGGCGCTAAGTTTCAATACCCCCCTTTCCCCTGGGGCAATAAAACAAGAGGGGTTTTATTATAGGGGGGGGGGGGGGCGCTAAGTTTCAACGTGGTTTTCAGGCCTCAGATATCAAGAAAATGCAACTTTTCTGAGAAATTTTAGCGAAATTTTTCAAAATTTTTTGAATTTTTTCTCATTTTTGACCGCTTTTTCTCTAATTTTCTGGTTCGAAATTTTAAAAAATCTTATTTTTTATGCGGTTTTCTGTCGGAATCTTTGCAGAAAGCCTGGCTAACCATGACTAAAATGGTTGTATCATTCGGTTTAACTATTCCTACAGACAAACGGCTGTTAGACGGTGGAAATAGACAATCATTATCAATTCCTGACCAGCTTTAGCCTTATCACCACAGATCTTCGCGCAGTACTTCACTGTTGCGAACATAACATAATTCCTATTCGTTGAGCCTGTGATGAGCAATCGGGCCCCGTAGGACCGGGCCGAGCCTGCCCAGGCTGACGATTACTCCACCCACGAAATCGTTCCGACCCTGAGGCGGCTTGCGCATCCCAGATAGGGTTGCAGGCAGGACGGGACGTGCCGAGAGACTTGACATCCCGTCCCGTGACGGGTACGTCCCGCTAGAGGTACGGGCTCCTTTGTGACGGGATCTGCGTCCCGTTTTCGTCCCGTCCCGAGGACCTTCCGGGACCCTAATACCAGGTTGAGCCGGCTGTAAAAGGAAAGATCTGTGCAGCCTTGCTGTGTACCAGAATCGTATCCTGATTCCAGCGATCACCCTGCGGAGGCGTTCAACTCGTTTTGCATTGTAATGGTAGAAAGAGTACCGATGAGTACAAGAGAAATGTATTTTCTGGTGCGTTTATGCTGAACTTCTCTGTTCTCCTTCATACAGGACATAGAAAGATGAGCAGTGTCATTTGTTTCATCTAATATTGGCGTGAATAAGCAGTTTTGCTAAGCTATAAAGACACTTTAGAGCTCTTACATTATGAAAAATCGGATTCTACGTCTAAAAATACCCAGGAAATGTAGCCAAATTCGGTATGAAATGAAGTGTGGCGAAAAATCGGGGGGCTATAGCACAAGGAGGGGCACTTTTGGGGGAGGGGTTATATCTCAGGGGGGGGGCCTTAAGTTCCAATATACCCCTTTACCCTGGGGTTATACTAGGGGAGGGGTCTTATTATAGGGGGGGGTTCGAATTCAGTTTTTACGGTAAATGCTTATAAACTGTTAGCTAGAAATTTCCCTACCTTTTGGCGGCTCTCTTGTGATTCAAAATAACATCAAACACTGAATTTTCACAATTTTTATTCGGAAACACAGTAAAATCAGTAGTAAAACAGTAAAACTCAATAGAATAGTAAAAAACAAATGATTAACGATAGTATTGCGAATGGGGATAGGAAGGGAGTCCAGGAGGTACGGGAGGGATTGGCATCTGAGGCATCGGAGGGACTCCCGGTACGCCGTATCCGCTCATAGGAGGTGCATACGGCTAAAATTAGTTAAATTAATAAAATATACAAGAAATATTTACCATAGGAGCTGTTCCAGGAGGTCTCTGCTGCAGAACTTGACGGATATGAGCCGCGTCCGGGAAAAGGTTGTGGTACGACGCTACAGGAACGTAATTGGCCGTAATAACCTAGAAAAATATTTAAAGGGGAAAAGAAATAAACTCACTTTTCCGGAAAACCAACGTCCGTGCAGGGCAGTTACGCATTTGTGGGCGACAGCGACGTTGGGGCACTTGACGTAAATGTTGCCTTGTGCGCTATTCTTATCCACATAAATGTGGAGTGCCCCTCCATGCTGGCAACATTCTTCCAGGACGTCTTGACGAACATCTTCATCCCATCCAGCATCCGATTCCTTCGAAGGGTCGAACATGTTCGATAAAACGAAGCATTGAGTGGCAATCGGAGGAATACTGGGATCACGGACTTCAGGCTCGGGAACTTCCATTTCAGAAGCTAAAATGGGAAAGTTCTAAAAGTTTAAGAAAGTCCTTACCCAGGGACATTTTCTGCATCATAGCCAATCTTCCTGCTTGACCGCTGACCATTCCTACTCGCTCATCATCTTGCAACGGGCGCTTTGGCTCCTCATCGTCAATGACGCGAATATTTATGCAGTTTCCTGCCAAATCAAAGCCATTCAATTGTTCAGCTGCTTTATGTCCATCTTCCGACTTTGAGAACTATAAAATGAATATAAAAAAATAGCGAAAATGACTTACAATTACGTATCCTACACCGATACTGGCTCCAGTATTATCCTTGTTGAGTTTACATTGATCAACTCTTCCGAATGGATCGAAAATAGACCGTAACATATTTTCGTCAATGTTAGGATGCAGATTTGAAATGTTCAATTTTACAGGGCCCTGGAAATTGTAATTGTTAAAGGAAGATCCTAGAACAAACCTTGCTATTGGTAGGTCCAAATCCAAGAGCAGTTCCAACAGTTGCAGTAGCTTGAGCAGCTCTGTTTCTTTCAGCACAAGTTCGCTGGATAACAAGAGGAGCTCCTGGAATTTGTAAATAATGAGAAACAGAAAAAGTTACCGAGCAATTTCTGACCATTCAGTGCCAATCCCAAAGCAACGCTCTCTTCTTCCCAGAATTCAACGTAGCCGATGCCTTTGGATCTACCAGTACGGGAGTCGGTAATGATTCGCACGTCTCGAACATGCCCAACGGATGAGAAAAAGTCTTCCAGATCTCGGGGGCGAGTTTGCCGTGCCAACTGTAAAGAATCTCTCGAATGTCTAAAAATTGAAATACCTGCAACACGAAGAGAGTTCGGAAATCACGCTCCTCGGCGGACATATCCATTCGAGCATCTTTGGGAGGAGAAGCCTTAGCGGTAAAGGGCATGACGTCTCTGCGTTCGGGTCCAGGAAGACGGCCTCCTCGAGGTGGCGGAGTGCGACGTCCACGACGGTGATCAATGACACGAGGACGATCACGAGAGCGGGAACGACGGCGATCACGGCTTCTGCTGCGATAGCGGCCTCCTCCACCTCCTCGGCGGTCATAATGACCACGAGATCTGAAATATGAGGCTTATAAAAATAAATCGACTAAAAACCAACCTCGATCGCCTCCTGTCCCTGCTACGGCTGCGTCGACGATCATGCCGTCCACGTGATCTGCTGCGCCGTCTGTCCCTTGAAGGACTTCCCCTGCGATCGCTCCTGTCCCGACTTCGAGATCTAAAAAATCAGGGTATTTTATGGTCTACAACACGTTTCTATGTTATTTTTGGTAGTAACAGCTATCATCTCGATGAGACCTGAATAAATTTTTGGAATTCAGACCGTTTTTGAAGTCGAATCTCTTCTCGCGTTTGATGTAATGTAATGCGCTTTGTGCCACTGCCTGTAACCGTGGTCCGACGGGCCTACCCTCATTGCAAAAAAAATTTAAAAGGAAATTTAAAGGGGAACCCCGCCGTACGACCTTTGTGACACAAGCGTACCTCTCCATCTAAGGTCATCGTAGTTCTTCAGCCATTTGTAGACGGCTAGCGGTCATTTTGCGGGAGGGTCTACAACGTCGGGCATGACAGGCTAGCGAAAATAGTGCGGCGTTTTCGACTCTACTGGTCGAAGAAGGCAAATGTGGAAAGACCTACCGGCTGTGTTTCCGATCGTGGCTCGAGGTGATGTTCTCCTTGGCACTCAGGCTCTGGGCTACTCGCTGAAAATAAAAAAAATTAGTTTTATGGCTGGATCTTTCGCTATTCTCCAGCGTTTTACGCTCTTTTTCAAATGTTTTCTAGCTTGAAACTTTCTAGAATTGCGCCTAATGCAAATTCAAAAGATAATTGTCAGTTTCAGCTGCCGAGAGCTTTGCGATTCGATATGTAATCAAAAACGCTGAGAGTGACACGTCCAACTTGCAAAAATAGTTTTCAAGAAGCTTCTGGCAAAAATAAAACAAAATAGTAAAGAACTCACCTCATCAGTAATTGGCCGTCCTTCGAGGGCATCGTCAAGCAATGCGTCGACATTATCCAAATCAGCCATGGCTGCAGAGTTGAGGTTTCTCTCTGAAATTTTGCTTTTTATTCGATGAACGCAAGGCGGTTAACAGATAAAAAGAAAAGGATGAAAAGCGAAAAAATGCGCTAGAATATTTTCGAAAGCGATAGATAGCAAAGCGAAGAGTTGGCGATTTTCGAATTTCTTTTTACGTTTTACGTTTTTATTACTTTTCCTTTATGTGGTAATTTTTGCCGAGAAATTTTAACTTCCAATTAATAAAAATATTTGCCAAAATTGAAGCACAACATGGGAATTCTCAACTTTGACTTTTTGCGATCTTGCGATCTAATAAAATCAGAAACATCATGTTCTCAAACCGCGAAATGTCAAATGCAACTTTTTCTGTACCTCAAAAGAATAAAAACAACAGATTTATATTTGGGAATCACGATATTAAAAGAAAAAAACAGGATTTAAGGAGATTAAAGGCACGCGGGGCCTATGCGAACGCCCCGTGAGGTGGCGACATGGATTTTGGTAAACAGCAAGCAAGCTGATTTCGAAATATCCAGTTTTTCAAGCCGGAATGGCCTTTTAATGTCATTTTTACGACCTCAACAATATTTAAAGAGCGTCAAATTTATTTAGAACAAAAAAACTGCCAGAAAATCTCACTCAACAAGCCAATTAAAGCATTTTTCCATCTGCACGCTGTTTACAAATCAGCATCATCCCGTTCTCCAGAAATCCAATCATTTTCATTTATGCTGTCTTCCGTAAACAACCACCGCTTATCTTACGATTTTTATCAATTTCAATTTTAGCTTGCTCAAACCTTTCCGCCACTGCTTTTTGTGACTTTTATGGGGGATTCTGCAGGATCTACTGCCGGATCAACCGTTTCTGAGGCATTTTCCTCATATTTTTTGCATAATAAAAGCAATTTAGGAAGCTACTAAAAGTTTGGCTATTGAAAAAACCTCTAATCAACTTATTCATTTAATTGAAACCGCTGTTGGGGGAATCAGCAGTAAGCTCGAAGTAGAAAAAGCGCAGGTTGGCATATTTTCGAACATTTTTGATTATGGATCCTTTAGGTTTATCTTTTCTGCGTTTTAATTTTTCTGCTGGTCGCTTCTTTAATCAGCATCGTATTTGCTTGGAAATATTACGCTCCTATCATTGCCCGTTTTGAGCAAGAAGAAAAATTACGAAAGTTAAAAGCAGCCGAACGTGGGTTGCATCCTCTTCCTCTTTTTTACACTCTGATGACTCATTTTTATCGGCTCTTTTTTCCAGGAAAAGACGAATAATGGACAAATTTAAAAGCTTCATAAAAGGCAAGAAAATTGAAAAACATTTCAAGAGGAGTGGTCCTGGAGTAAAATTGTCGGAAACATCGAACTCTCCTTCGGTTGTGAGTGGCTCAGCACAGGTAGGATTTTCTTCGTTTGTTTTTATTATTAAAGGAACAGTCAGGGAGTTTTGCAACTAGTCATCAAAAAATAGAGAATTTTTTGCTGATCAAGAGCTACTAATTTATTTTTTGTGAACGTTTCTGGTTGCCGAGAAAAAGTCGTTCGAAATTTGGCCGTAATTGAAGAATTTCGACTTCCAACGGCACACAAATGACAGTCTACAGAAAATTGACTTGTTCAAATTTCTCTACAAAACGGGTCAAAAAGTCATTTTTCATTTCAAATTTTTGTCGAAAATGTCGCCTGGTAAACCCAAAATATCCCGCTGGTGCTGATGAAAAAACTTCTTGACTGTTCCTTTAAACTTCGACAGCCTAATATTTTATAAAAACAGAAAAAATACAGCAATTAGCTGCATTTTCAGGGAGGAGGAGTTGACCGAGTAGCTGCTTCTGATGTCGCAGCTCAGGCAGCCTTAAAACGACTTTACAAAAATGACCAGCCACAAGTTTCTTACGGCCAGAAGAAGATTCAAATGATGGTGGGTCCTTCGTTTTCTTTATAAATTAAAAATTAAAGGCCCAGCGTGAATTAGAAGAAGAACGACGTAAAAATGACCCCGCCTACGCTATGAAACAATTGGGACTTGAAGAAAGGCGGTAATTTTTATATAAATGGCCTTATTTTAATATTTTTCTTTTCAGAGAAACTGATATCCGTGAATTTGAACATTCCGATGCATTAACTGGTGTCTATTATACTTGCGAGCTTCTGGGCGAAGATGTATCTATGGAAAAATCCGAGGTATTTGCCTGATTTTCTTGTATCTTTCCAAATTTCAGCTTATTACTGCCATCGAAGAATTCCTTCTGGATCAACTTGTCGACGGTACGGAGGATTTGACTATTCCAGCTATTCTATTGGTACACTCTGTAAATAAACCGGCTGTGAAAAACGCAAGCGTTTTCGATATTCTTTTATCGTTTAAAAATTCAGCCTGCTATTGAAACTATTGGAAAATATCTTCAAAATATTATTGAAAACCCTACTGATACGAAATTTCGACGAATTCGTATTGCTAATAAGGCTTTCCAGGTATAATTTATTATTTTTAATTCTTTTTTCCCTGGGATGGCCCAAACGCAAGCCCGGCCCGTTTCGACTAGGCCCGGCCCGGCCCGCAATTTCGAATTTTCCAAAACTTGGCGAATCGACTACTCGTATTTCGCTCTCGCAACCTTTTGGAAATCGGTAAGGTGCTGCAGAAGAAGCAGAATCTGGGCTTTCTTATGAATCAACTTTCATAACGAGAGCTTTTAGTTTAAGGAAATAGGAAACAAAAATTGCCTTTTGTCATATTCATTGGGATTGAGAATTTTCACAAAATGGAATTTGGCTAAAATTTATATAGAAAGGAAGCCCAGCTTCTACTCTTTCTGATGAAATTTACCATTTGCCAAAAGGTTAAGCTTGAAGCGAGAACGATACGCAAGAAGTCGATTTTAGGTATTTCGAAATCGCAGCCAGGGCCGGGCCGGACCTACGGGCCCATATGGGGCATCCCAGCTTTTTTCTGAATTCCGGAGCATTGTTATTGGAGATTCCCATTTTAGGAACGTGTTCTCCCTGCAAAAGGAGCTAAGGAATTTCTAGCTGCCGTTGGGTTCAAGGAAGAACAGCAAAGTATGAAGGATGGAGATCCTCTTGAGCCATTCTACGTCATGTCTACTGAAGCTGCTGGTAAACTTTCTCTGTAAATTTGGAGCTAGACGCCTTTTTCCAGAGAATATTGGTGCTTTGATCACGGCAAGGGAAGCTCTTCTAGAAGGTCATAGTATTCCTATCAAGGTTGCTAGAAATACTTCGGTTAGTGCTCCCAGACGTCTATTTTAAATTGTTTTTAGATTTTCATGCTAAAAGAAAATGAACGAGTTAGCGTACCCAAAGTCTCTGCTGATTTCTTTGATCTAACGGCTGAAGAAGTCAAGAAAGAACAGCAGATGAAGACGGACGAAGTGAATAGGGTAAGTCGCTAGTTTTTATTTAAATATTTCGATTTTAGCTCCTTTCCCTAAGAACTAAAGAGATGCGTGAAAGGGATGAGAAATTGAGACAATATAAATATAAATATTCCTTGATTCGAATCCGTCTTCCCGATCGCTATGTTGTACAGGTAAGAATCTTTTATTTTTTAAGAAATCTTTAAAATTTCAGGGAACTTTCGGCTGCTATGAGCCTCTCAGCGCTGTAAGAAACTTCCTTTTCAATTATTTGGATGAAGCTGTCCAGCCAATGGTTTGGACATTGAAGGATCCCATGAGAACTAGTCAGGAGCTCAATGAGAACATGTAAGTCTTTTTCTTTTTTTTTGTATTAGTGGGATTTTCCAGGACTTTGGGAGAACTGGGCCTTGCTCCGGCAGCCGTTCTTCATGCTGATTTCCTGGACCCTGTCAATGGTTCTACCCTGGCTGAGCAGCATCGTACAGCTGCTCTTCCTTTCACCGCGTAATCTTCAAAATATGTGATGTTTTCGCTTAAATTTATCCAATATTTGTGATAAATGTTTATATTCAATACAACCACTCGCCACTACCAAAGGTAGTCGGTTTGGGTGCGTAGCCGTCTTCAACCAGGATGGCCGTCGAGCCGTATTGATCAGGGAGAAAGTCTTCCATTTCGCCACCCAAACTGAAGTGGATTTGTCGCATTTTTCCATTTCTGATACTTACCAGCCGTTGAGGAAATGCTCAATAAAGCCAGCCTCGGAAAGTTTGTTGTTAGCCTTGCTGACTCCGTGGCCCTCATCCGGATAAAGTACGTACGTCACTGGAATGTTGTTCTTCTTCAAGACATCCACGAATTGATCCGATTCCTGCTGTTTGACTCGAGGATCATTAGCACCCTAAAGGAGTAAGTTCTGGACAAGATCGCGGATAACCTGGATGATCATGATGGGCTTCTTTACTTGGTCAGCATAGAACAGGGGGCTGCGGCCCATCAGGAATCGTCTACCCTCCTCGGTGTGGACATCGGCTCCGACCATTCTGACCAGGTGACGGTAATGTCCCGCCCAATATGGTGGAATGTTCTGCATGAGGCTGATGAGGCTACTTGGACCCACAATGTCAATCCCACAGGCGAACATGTCAGGAGTAAAGGTCAATCCAACGAGGGTAGCGTATCCACCGTAAGAAGCTGCGAATCTTGTGGTTACAACATCGGGGTGGTAGGAAAAATGCACGCGTGCATTTTTCCACCCTCCTGCGGATTTATGTTAATGCGCGTGCATTTTTCCACCTGTCTGCGGGAATATGCTAATTCTCGCGTGCATTTTTCCACCCTCCTGCGGATTTATGCTAATGAGCGTGCATTTTTCCACCCAACTGTTAAATAGGGTAAAAAGCTTTATTTTATTATTTTTTTTGGGAACATTGCGATTTTAAGTGGAATTCGTAGCTCTATACACATTTTTTTGTTGTAAAATCCACCATAGTGTTGAGATATTGCAGGATTGCAACCTTATTGGCTTTGCCTTTATGCCAGAGTTCGTTGAATTCTTATGCACTATGCAAAGTACAGTTCAAAAGAAAAAGAGAAGAAGAACAGCTGTCAATGAGGTAGAATAAAATCTCCAACAACGCAAGTTCTTTCTTCTGCCCTGCGGATAGCCCCATTTCCACGATCCGCCGCAATTCCTGCACCGCCGAAAGTTCCTGTACCGGCTCCGCGAAAAACTGCAGTTCCTCGACCACGGAAAGCTCGAATTCCTGCATCATCGGCAGTCCCAGTGCCTGCTCCACGGACGGCTCCTTCTTCAGCGCCACTAGTAGTTGCTTCAACAGATCCACAAGATTCGCCTCCAGAGAAAAAGTAATACAAAGCCATTGAGCTAACTTCGCTCAAAGGCATAAGTGAAGTGGCTTTATATCAACTTGAGGATGATCCGGACCACTGCTTGCGTTTCGTATATGTTAGATGTGCCAACATTGTCAATCTACAACAAATTGGCGACGCCCGAAGCAGAACAACTCTAACGGCACAAGATGGCACCTGGAAAAAACGACAGCAACAACTGCAACGACGATGTAATGGCGAAGATATTGGAATCGAAATCGATCGAAAATCGAAATCGAAGGAAGTCCAGCAAGGGTTGAATAAAATCGGCTACGCTTTGAAAGTTAACAAAGTGGAGAAAAAGAAGGAAATCAAAGACGAATTGATGGAAAAATTCGCATTGGTTTGATTGGGAACCTGCACGAAGGAGAAGGCCAATCTCAAGATCAAGGCAGACGCCTCACCTACATTTTTCCCTGTCAGGAAAGTCCCCTATGCAGCATTGGAGGCTGTAGAAAAGGAAATCGACAGACTACTGGAGTTGGGAGTCATCGAGCAGACAAATTATTCACAATGGGCTGCTCCAATTGTCACCGTCGACAAAAAGGATAAAGGAACAAGAGTCTGTGCTGATTTTTCTACTGGACACGACAAGACAACGAATATCCATTGAAAGTACCGGATGATATATTTGCTAATCTAAATGGAGGAATCGTGTTCTCACAAATAGACTTCAGTGATGCCTATTTGCAAGTGTAACTGGACGACAAGGCAAAGGACTTGGTGGTTATCAACACACATTAAGGTTTATTTCGGTATAACCGGGTGCCATTCGAGGTCAAAACTGCCCCATCCATTTTCCAAAGTATAATGATGAAGATGTGCACAGGACTGGAAGGAGTCGCTTGCTATCTGGATGATATACTGGTAACTGGAAGGACGAAAGAAGAACATGATCGAAACCTGCTGGCAGTATTTGAAAGAATCTCGGATTATGGGTTCAAAGTAAAATTAAATATGATTTTGATATTGAACATGTCAAGACTGAAGATTTTGGTAATGCAGATGCGCTATCTCTACTGATGTCAAAGGTACCTTGGAAAATGAAGACGTTGTAATTGTAACAGTTGATAATGTTTTGCCAGTTGTTTCATTAAATTTAGGACGATCCAGACATTTCTCAAGAATTTGTAGACAAAAGACAAGTAGCCCAATGGTTCATGGAAGAATTCAACGAACTCTGGCATAAAGGCAAAGCCAATAAGGTTGCAATCCTGCAATATCTCAACACTATGGTGGATTTTACAACAAAAAAATGTGTATAGAGCTACGAATTCCACTTAAAATTGCAATGTTCCCAAAAAAATAATAAAATAAAGCTTTTTACCCTATTTAACAGTTGGGTGGAAAAATGCACGCTCATTAGCATAAATCCGCAGGAGGGTGGAAAAATGCACGCGAGAATTAGCATATTCCCGCAGACAGGTGGAAAAATGCACGCGCATTAACATAAATCCGCAGGAGGGTGGGACCCACCCACAACATCGTGTAAAGAGCTTACTTCCCATTATGGCGATTTGATCTCTGGATGCGATTCCTTTGGACACGACAAAGTCGACGCCGTCCAGTAAGTCTGCGTGCATCTTCCGTCCCCATTCACCATTTCCCGCATTGGTATGGGCTTTACCAAATCCAGTACTTCCTCGGTAATTAACCTATAATTTTTAAGACCTTCGCCCTGGCAGATTATACCTGAAGGACAGCGTATCCTCGGTCAGTGAGAAGAGCGATGGTCGGATCGAATCCATAGATATCTCGGTTGGCAGGTCCTCCATGTACCAAAACAATCATTTTCTGTGGTAGAGCCGGGATCATTCCAAGATTGGCATAGTTTTGGTCTTCCACTGGAACATCTTCCGACCGCAGGAGTCGAGCCTTAAATCACCTGGTAAACACCCCAATGAGCGTCTCACCCTCGGTGACAAACTCAAATATGCCTGAAGTTTGAGATTGTCACGTGCATTGAACTCGAATCCAATCCGCCTATTGAGAGTGAACTCCTTTAGCTCGGGGCGGGTGATAAGCAGTGGCTCGGCTGTCTTGGCTGCCCGTTTATAGACAAAGATTTCAGCAGGCGTTTCTGATGACTCGTACGTTACCAGCCATGTATCCATATCGTGGCTCATTTCAATCTTGATGGCAGCATGGGGGCGCAGGTTGACGAGATACTGAATGTCTTCCCTGATCGTTTCGTCTCTCGCTTTGATTTCAGGCTTGTGATAGACTTCAGTGATAGCAAGCAAATATTTGTGCTCCGGGTGGAAGTAAGTCTTGCCAATCTCTCCCCTTTCTGCTTCATAGAGGATAGTCTTCTGTTCTGGCCGGTCGATGTTGAATTTCACGAGGAGACCAAGATCGTTGTCGACTCCCCAGCGCCAATACATTTCCTTGTTCTCTTTATCAAATCCAATGGGTCTACAACTATGCTTAATTGGAAAATGACGGCTCACCCAGTCGTCGGATCATCCTCGGCTGCCACCCGGATATACTCGACCCACTCATCCGGCTCACTGGTCTGAGGGTACAGCGCCCTGGGTTGGAAATAGACAGTGGCGCCGTCGACAAGCTGCTTGGCTAGACGAATGTTCATGTCATTGTCAAATACAAGGAACGTGAAACGGGTGTTTTTCAAAACCAAGGCCTTTTCATTGGTTATCAAATCGAAGGAATAGACGCTGTGGAAACTAAAAGGGATACGTAAAGTCTTAGAAGAAGACTTACGAGGAGTCAATGTCATTGAGACCAATCATGACAAGAGATCCGAGCTTGTTATTTGCGAGAACACGAGCTTGTACTCCCGGTTGGTCAGAGACGGCAATTCGAGCGTAACGATCAATGACAGCCTCGGAGATGTTCTTCTTGAAGATCATATAATTTTCATCGCCGTCATTATCTTGCATGTAGAGAATGACATCTTGAACTCCGGTCCAATAGTAATCTGAATGCGGCTTTTTAGACCAAATGAGAAGAGCTCACGTTTGACGGCGTTCTTCCTTTCAAAGGTGACTTGCCGTGCATGATCGGTAAGGATGCACAACACGAATACGTTCTTGATTTCATTGTCATCGGGAGCAATGTACGCAACAAATCTTCAAAAAATCAGCTTATTGAAAACGGAATGAGGAGGTTACTTTCCATCTGGGCTGAGCTGGAGATTGCTGTATTTGGGGTCACTGAATAGAAGCTCCCGAGGAATAAGCGCGTTGATTAGAGGCAAAAATAGCAAGTATAGAAGAATCATCGGTGATGGATTTTAGGTGGAAAGCGGACAGTTGAAAAAAACAATTTTGGAAGCAGCCTGAAACGATGCCGGACGGTAAAGTGATGCCGTTCCCTCTCGCCCCTTTTATGATGTATTGTTCATGAAAGAACAGCTAGGGCTTCGTCATCTGCTAATCATATTCGACATTGTTTTCTTCAAAAGTTAGTCATCCGCCATAGATTCATACGCCCTTTAACCACAAAATGATTTAATTCATTTTCAGAAAAAGCATACAAACTAAAAATTATTATTATAGAATCAAAAAAGTGTAATCTATTGTAACGGTAAGTTCAGAGATTAATAAAAACTAGCAGTCTATGGTTACATTCGTAGCGATTCGGAGGGTTCCTTTGGGTGTTCGGCTTCTATGTTGGAGATATTTTCACAGATCACTCTTAGTTGCTTCAGCTGTTCACCACAGTTTGGTAGAAGCGCCAAATTGTCTAGTTTATGCAGCAGCTAAAGTGGACATCGCCTGAAATAAGAACGACGCACCTCATCACAAGTCGCCACGTTCTTTCTGCTCTGGCGGATATCTTCGCGTACACTTTCAACCTAAAGTTTTCTTTCATTTCTTTCGCTGGACAAAAATTACTTGTGTTTTGTATTGCTCAAGAAGTGCCGACAATTCGTAATACATTCCTGGATCTCCTCCAAGCTTCATCTTACTTTCCTGTAAACGATTAATTAATAAAGATACAGGTATTCCACGCCTCTTCGGATATTAGATTCTCAATTTGTAATTGGTATGGATCTTTTGTAAGCTTGACATCATTTTCCAGCAAGAAAACGGTAGCTTCAGCACAATACGCCTTGATTGAATCATGTTCATATTCCAGATTTTTATACTGAAAAGTGTCATTTCAAGCTAACAACGCGGTACCTGCTCTTTTTCCTCTTCTAGCAGTCGTTTCTTCCTTTCTTCTTTCTGCACAATGTCGTCGCACTCATCGAATGCCCATATATCGGTCACCTGAATTCGACTATTTTCCTACAAGAGGCACGGTACCTCCTTCCTTCTTAGTTCATTTCGATAAATTTGATACTCGTGATCATCCTTATGACAACCGCACACTGCGCAATTAGAACCATAGGCGAGCTTAACTTTTAGTTTCCTTCATTATTAAAAGTTATAGTACCGGAGACAACACACCCGAGTCGCAGACTTTATATACAGGTAAATCGTAATCACCATAAGAAGACTTCCGCCATAACGTGCATTTGCGGCACGTTGTAGAAGGTTTATTGAGCATTTTAGGCTCAAATACAACCTAAACAGTGTCAAATGTTCTACAAAAAACTTACAACTGTCTTTTTAATCTGGTACTGTTGATCCCTGAGATATTTAATCTGCAGCGGGTATTAAAAATACACAAAATGGGATAAACACACCTGTTTAATATACTCTTCGGTATATCTCATGTTCAGAAGATGACTTCTTGCGATTTCAATCAGAGGCTTTGCCATGGCGATTACGAGCTGTACCGTTCGACTACTATCAGAGGTGTTCTTTACATTAATGATGGGAAGACGCTCTACATTGGCTAGAAACCTGATTTACTGGCAGTTTTATGAGCGGTAGCTTGCCTACTTTTTAGATTCAGTGACATTCTTTTCCCAGCTGTCGCTGAACATAGTGTCCAGCTCTTCTGTCCTCTTATATACGCCTTTCTTCACACCCAGCAAGTAACGGAAGCATGCGTTATCAAAGCAGTGAATATTGTTTCTGGAATAAAAGTTTAGAAGCATGGGAATCCAAACTTGTCAGCTTTAATGGAGATCTGTTTCTCTTGCTTGAGCTTTTCCAAATAACACTGCAATGTAGTCAAAGTGTCTCCTGCTAAAAAGGTAGAACGGGTGTTTGTGAAGCAGAGTAAGACATTCTTTGCGATGTCTTGGTGAAGGCGAATTAAGATGGATTGAATATTATTTTTAAATGATAAGGAGAACTGGGATTGGTTGGGCTTCATCATAATACAAATGGCATGGATACCTCTATTTGAAGAAATTTCTATTGAACGAGAAGAACTCACCCCAATTTTTTAATGCAGGTCAGAATTTTTTCGAAATTCTCTCTGTCCTTTTTCTCTCCGCGGGTGTCGCTCAGTCCCGGTGTATCGATGATGTTTAATAGCTTTCTTTCACCTTTCGAGTTCTCGCAATTCAGATTGTATATTACAGGTGCCTGAGCATATGAATTGTAGTATAAAATTGTGCATACCTCTGTGGTTGCCTCTCCTTTATCGTTAACACGTTCATTAATGAAGCTAGTGTCGTTTTGATCAGCACAATTCGCTTGGAAAGTCACTCGAATGGTTTTAAAATCCTAAAGGATTTGTCATACAGATTCACATCGGAATACCTCGTCAGTCAAGGTAAACGCCGCATCCGCCAGGAGTTGAGGCATTGCCTGCAGCATTCCTTGAAGACTCTTGTGTTTAAGATTGTTGACAAGACTATTGATGAAAGTGGTCTTTCCCACTCCAATTTCACCCAGTAACAGAATATTAATACCATTTGACTCATTATTTGAAACCAAGTTCGACTTTGGCGACATTTGTACCCCAAATATTGCATTTTTGTCGGTTCTGCATTTTTTTATATAGAAAGTAACACACCCACTTTTCTGCTGGGCTCGCACCCTCGCCTTTTATCTTTCTCTCCCTGTCCATGACGTTCTGCTCACACAGATCGAGCAGCTTCTTCACCTGCTGACCGCAATGTAGCAAACGAGTCAGATTGCCTATTTTATGTATCAGCTAAAAGAAAGGAGAAGGTTGTTTTGAAAGAATTCAATACTTCTTCGCAACTAGCGGCTGCCGACTTCTGCCTTTGTAAATGTTTTACCTGAAAATTTGAAGAATATATTTACTGAGCTAACCGTGTCCCTATATTTTTCAAATAAAGTCAGCAATTTAAGATACAACTCCGAATCTCCACCAGCTTCCATCTTACTTTCCTACAAAGGGTCAATATAAAGAAAATGTCGGCCAACCTCGTCTCGTAGAAGGCTCTGGAGCTGCAGGAGATGCGGATCTCCTTCGGAATTAACTGCGTCTTCTAAAACGGAAACAGTCGCTTCTGCCCAGTAATCGCTGATCAAATTGTTTTCAGTTTCCAGACGTTTATACTAAAACCTAGTGTTAGCCAAAAATAGGATACCTTATCCATTTCCTCTTCAAGCAGTTTTCTTATATTTTCTCCTCTTTGGGCAGCGTCATGATATTCTAGTGCCCATACATCTACCACCTGAACTGCGTTCATTCTTTACCAAAAAAGTACCAACCGTTTTTGCCCTTACTTCATTCTCATAAAATTGGTGGTCGTGATAGCTCTTATGACAACCACAGACGGTGCAAAAATCACTAAAAGTGCCACAGCGATAATATGCAGCACATTCTCCATATTGCTGAAGTATTGATTCCTTTTTTAATTTGTGACTGTACCGGAGATACTTCCAAATAGCATTCATCATGGCAAACTTTGTAGATCGGGATATCGTGAAAAGCATATTTAGTCTTTCGCCAAACGGAACACTTTTTGCAGACTGTTTGAGGTCGATTCAACCGTTTAGGCACCAGTACAAGCTGAAAAACATATTCTATCTTATGTACGCAACTCACAATTGTCTTTTTAGGCAGAGTTCGCTGATCTCTGAGGTATCTTATCTGAAAAAAAGGATATTGGTTACTGTATTCTGAGAAACCTGTTTGATGTACTCCTCTGTCAGTATCATATTTAGAAGATGATTTCGAGCCACTTCAATCAGAGGCTTCGCCAAAGTGATTGCCAACTGCTGCATTCGACATATGAGGACTTCTTGCAGAATCAGTGTCTCTTTGAGAATGCTTATGGAATCACGCTCTGCCTTTTTTTCGAGAAGATCTATACGAGCAGCTGTCTCCGCTTTTTGCGCTTCTGTTTTTTCTGTCTCACTGTTCAATCCTGCCATCGGCCCGATCTAAAATAGATATATTCATTTTTAAATATAAGTGACAATAGCGGAAAAAAGTTTTGTACTCACCTGTACTAGTTTATGGTCTAGGAGCGTAGGCGCTAAATGTTGAGTATTCACAGAATCGCGCTGTGTATTCCGTGAAAGTAGGGAGTTCTGACAAGGGAACCTGTTTTGCGTCTGATTCGATCTTCCTATGTGATATATACCATTGTGAGAATAGTGGGCAACCTGTTGTGGCTTTTCCTTTTCTACGCTTAGACTCATAGACATCTTTCTATTACTCTGAAATTTATAAGAAGATCGGCTTGATTGAATAGAAGAGGAAATTGGCAGGTTTATCAAATTCATTGAATGATGTGTTATCACGGTGAAGCAACGGGCCACTTCTGTGACACATGTTGGAAATACAAGCGACATTCAAGCAATCAGCGTAGTAGCAACAGATCATTTAAGGACGTGCACCATATGCAGCAGATCAATGAGATTCAAAAGAAGAACAAGTTTTGGCAACAGGAAATGTAACGAGTCTCACAAAATATGGAAGTTTTTAAATTTTTCTGACGGAACAAATGGGAAAATACAATTTTCAAAAAGTAATGTGATGGTTTCCATCGCTGGGCCACAATTGCAAAGAAAGAGAAGAAGTGCGCAAGATAACGGACAGATTTCTTTTTCTGCGCCTTATCAGTTGGCCCAACCCGGCTTATATCAAGTTGCCACGTTCGTCATAGGCAGCTTCTTTCGTTAGAAAAGTTAGAACCATAAGAATCAGTCTTTTGTACTGATCACGAATAATATACTCAAAAATTTTGAAAACTTGATTTTGGCGCGCTATGCCGCCGTTTAAAGGAGTCGCCTACCGAAAATTAACTTTTTATTTTCATTGACTATCCGATACGTTCTATACATCGTTCTACTCGTCTCGGCAAGATAAGTTTAGTGGTGTAAGAACTTTCGTAATTTGACCCTGATTCAGGGAAGATATCTAAAAACGCAAGATAAAATAGGTAAAAAACGGTCATTTTTCGCGAAAATCGCTGAATGATGCCAAGGAAACCCCGTGGACTCCTCTGAAAATATGACCTTTGAATTCTTCATCATTTTCTAACTTAGTAAAAGTTGAAAATAAATGAAAAAAAAGGTGGAACAGGCGGGAACGAGAGGTCAGAAGGTGAGTTGCCAGAGTCGAAAACCGTCATATTGTATTTAACCGTCTAGATTTTTATGCCACTGTATACAAGGTGGTCCAAAATTACGAATACCAGATGAGCGCGCGACCTATTGGGTTTTTAGAGTTGTTTTCATTAGTTTGAAGCATTTTTCTCGCTAAAATAGGTGCATAAATAGCCCCTCTTTTATAATAAATAGAGTATTGGCAGTGACCCTGTACGGCAACAATGTACTAGACGATTCCACCAAACAGCTACTTTCAGTGGGCGAACTGTCTGGTACGTTTCGTTTTTTCAGAATATGGTTGCCAAAATTATGGGTCTCGGCGGCTATAAGACAGCTTAGGTTCTTGTTAGCTACCTCACAGAAAAAAAATTTGAGCGATTTCACAAGTTTTCTTGTTCCAGCAACCCATAACAGAAAAGTGATGCGGGCACAGGATGCCTACCACTTGGCCCTACACGCACAAAATTCCATGAAAATCGATGCTTTTCTTTTTTTCTTATCAATTTTTGATCAATACAATACCATATGACATATCTGAGCCGTGGAAAGTAGTAAATTTTTTTGGATGCCCAGTGAAGTTTGATAGCAGCGTGCACAGGTTTAGGGCCGCCGCGAGTGGGGAACATATATCAAGTGTTTGTTTCAATTATTTGGTTTACTACAATTTTTGGCAACATTGCTTATTGGTATTCGTAATTTTGGACCACCCTGTAGAGCTTCTCGAGACGACCATTTTCCGTTCTTGGAGTGTTAAATTTGGATGGCATATAGCCGAGATATGAGCGTTTCTAAGTCAGACGCGCCAAAGATCGAATTTTCCCCAAAAATGCTGCCAAAGGGCGGCGTGCCTAAAAACGCACCCCCGAGAATCTGCTCAAATGTTACGGAGACTGCGTCCTAAAGTGGCTCATGAGGTTGATTCAATGGAGACAAAGAGAAGCTAAGACCATTTCTGTTCTTTCCTGTTTGAAGATACATATACATTTATTGTACATGGCACACCTTCCTCAAAATATTCGACAGTTGTTAGCCTTCGAGACTCCCGAATCGAGAGCCGGCAAAAGGAGCGGTTATTTGTGTATTTTAAGTCTAATATTGTTCTCTTTTTGCTCTCTCCTATCGTTCCCCTTTTTGTCCGCTCCATCCCGAGATGAGCAAACACAAATAACAGACTTTTTTTAAAAGAGGCTCCTCTTTTTCAAACAAAAGAATCTCTTATTACATCGCGTTCAAATTCTAGACATTTATACTAAAAAAATGTTAGTTTGTTATACTGTCAGAGTCCACTTTCTCATTTTCTTCTTCACGTCGTTTCTGTATGCTTTCTGCCTTCAGAGCGGCTTCAAACATCTAAACATTGATCGTTAAAATATGATAAACCTCTACTGTTTGATATGAAAATTGATGCTCGCCTCTCTTTATTATTTGAGAGCGCAAGGGAGGTGTGTACAGCTGATTTATCTATAAAACTCGACGATTTTGATCATCTTAGTAATGATCAACCTTTTTTATTGATTCACGTACTGCCTTTTTTGCCAGCAATGTTCTCTGCTCCTCTATTTGGACTTCGCCAACTGGTACTCGCTCCACTTTCACGCTGTATCTGAATGAAATTCTGTAGAGAAACACCCATGCCTTTTTGATTTGCTGGTATTCGCCGACGCTTCATTTAATTGACTTCTAAATGTAAAACCTCATTAGTTAAAACTATTTAGAGCATTACGTTGTCTTTTTTTGTTGATTTTCTTCTGCCGTCCATGAATCAATTTTGCTTTCAGTTTGCATTCCTTCTTGGACATGGGAATTCGGTTTTTTGTTATCATTTTGAGATGCCCAGCGTTGAACCAACCGACTGCTTGCAGTGCCATGGATGACTGACACAATTTTCTCCACCCCGTCAAGAACTTTCTGTTCGGACAGAGTTTTCTGCTGTCTTAACTGCGCACCGCAGTGCTGCTGGAACGTCAAGATGTCCATTTTCCGCAGTAGCTAAAACTGCCTTGCAGTAGTTATGAATTGGCTATACCTGAGTGTACGTTATAGGAACCTTTCTATTTTCTTGCACATCCTTTTGAAGGCTTTTCACCTTAAATAACAATCTATATTATTCGATTGAGTAACCTTGTCCGTGTATTGCTCCAAATAGGCCAGTAGCTCGTAGTACATGTTTCGGTTCCCTCCACCTCCTGTCTTTGTTTCCTATTACGGCGTCAGATTGTAAAGTACCCGCCCAACCTCATCTCTTATTAGGTGCTCAATTTGTAAACGATATGGATCCTCTGTGAATCCATTTTCCAGTAAGAAAACGGCCGATTCGGCACAGAGTTCGCGGACCATGCCAAGTTCAGCTTCAATACTTTTGTTCTAAAACTATATGATGAAAAACGTCAAATACATGACACCTTCTGTTTTTCCTCCTCCATAAGTTTTTCTGTTCGTTGAATAACATCCCGATAGTCGTCACGAGCTTGTCCGCTTTCAATCTAAACGTGCAATTTATTTTTTTTGACTAATTCCTCACCTCTTTCTGTTGCTGCATGTTTGACATTTGTTTATGTACATCTTTCATCTGAAAATAAAGCCAGTTTGATGTATTTTGGATCAACTAACTTGTTTGACGTTGTCTTCTGCCAATCTCATGCTGAAAAGATGATTTCGTGCTATATCGAGCAGAGGTTTGGCCAGAATAGTCACCAGCTGATGCGTCTGAGTAATATTCAAGAGATGCTTCACGCTGATGGCCGGAAGGTTTTCGATCTTTCTTAGCAGTCTAAACCCGCCAGTGATTATTGCATAGAAGTTTGCTTGCTTGGAGAATTCGGCGATATTCCATTCCCAGCTCTGCCCAAAGATGGTATCCAGATTTTTGGTCTTCTGATATGCGCCTGACTTAACGGCCAGGACATAACGGAAACAGGCATTATCAATGCAACAGATATTATCTCTGAAATTGAAATAATCCTGGATTACGTTTCTCACATGTTCGCTGTAACAAGAATGTTTTTCGTCCTACCCAATTTTGTTAGATAATCTTGCAGAGTAGTTAGAGTGTCTCCAGCCGTAAAGACGGAATGCGTGTGCGTTACACAAAATAAAACGTTTCCGAGAGCGTTCTCATGCAGTAGGGATAAGAAACTCTCAACGTTACATTGAAACGAACGCGAGAATTGCGTTTTATCGGGTTTTATTACAATACAAATAGCGTGGAGAACTCTATAATATTCTTATTTTTGTTAGTGAGAAAGCTTACCCCAAGGATCTGACGCATTTGAAAATTGCCTCGAAAGTTTCTTCGTTTTCCTCCCAAAGGTGGAACATTCCCGGCGTGTCGATGATATTCAAGAACTTTGTCTCACCAGAACCATCCTGATAGTCTATGGAATACAAAGTAGGATCCTGCGACTGTGTTCCTTGCAAAAATAAGACCTTACCTCGGTAGTAGTTTCGCCCTTGATGTTAAGGGATTCATGGGAAGAATTATCGTTATCGTAAAAATTTGCGGCGAATCTAACTCTTTGTTTTTTGCAGTCCTGCAGAATAAAAACAAAAACTTGAAGATAAAATATACCTCATTAGGTAGTGTGAAAACCGTATCAACGACAATTTTGGGCCGACTGCCGTGTATTTCTTGCAACGTTTTGTATTTTAGGCAGTTGGCAAGGTTGTTGACTAGTGTTGTTTTTCCTACACCCTGTTCACCAAGCAATAGGATATTGATGCTTTTAGAAGCACTGAACTCAAGTCATTTTCAACTTTTTTTTTGATAACAACAAACCTTGTCTCCATTGCAGCAACTTTTTTCCCTGTGAATTTGTTCGACATTAATTTTCCCTGATGAACTAATGACAGCCTAAAATTAAGCTATGAAGGAGTTTTCTAAAAAGAGAAGAATTATGAGATGAGTTTGAGGAAGACAAGAAGATGAAGATTCTAGTTGAATTTCTCATTGATACGTCCGAATCGATTTCACGTGCGGCTTATCAGTGCCCAGCGGAATTTCTTAAGGGTTGAAGTAACTGTGTGGAGCGCCTCCTTCGATGAGCGGAAGACCAGTTGGCGTTATAAAAAGTGATAATACAAATTGTAGAAGTATTGAAACGCGGAAGGGTTTAGGAAAAGGATGTATAATGAAAATAAGATTGCTAAATTTCATTTCATTATTGAGAAAGATGCAACCTCGACGCGAGACAACTGATAAGGATTGCATGAGCCATGTCTGCTCAAGCAGGGCAATGGGCGATAGGATATTGTTTACCTTAAAAAGTTTAACGAGCAGATTCGCAACCCTGCTATCAATAATCGTTTATCTTCGATATTTAAAGAAATACAGATCCAAAATATATGCACACTTGTTGCCAAAGGAATTAGCTGCCTATTAGTTCCCAAGATCATCAATTTTGAAATGTATCTGCGTCACAATACAACTCTTCAAGTTATGCGGAGTCTATCTAGAGAGAGATGCTTGTGGTTTCACTGGGTAAGTCTGCGATTTGTGTCGTTCGTCTCCAGCTCCGTTCAGATGTTCTCTTCAAGGTAACTCTCAATTGCTTTACCTGCTCTCCACAATACGGCAAGGTAGTCAAGCCGTTTACCTTTCGTAAGAGCTTAAAACATCTTGTTACAAAGGCGGATAGATTACCTCATTGCAATTGGTTGGAAACCTTTTCTTCTCTTCAACATCAGCTTTTAAACTGATCACCTAAAATGATAAAAACGTACGATCTCTTCATTCTCTGGCCAACCTTGTTCTTGTATTGTTCGAGGAGAACAGACAATTCGTAATACTTCACCGAATCTCCACCCAGCTTTGCGTTTCTTTCCTGAAAAATTTAAAACTCATTCCAAATTATGGAAACCTCCTTTTGAACTAAATTTTCAATCTGCTGAAGAAAAGGATCATCTGTGGATTCATTTTCCATTAAGAAGAGGGCAGCTTCCGCTCCAAAATGTTGGATCGCATCATGTTCAAATTCCAAACTTTTATACTGGACACGTTTTGTTTGAAGAAATAGGAAATACCTTCTCTTTTTCTTTTTCTATAAGTTTCTGTGTCCTTTGGGTAATGTCGTGATAATCTTCTGGAATTCTCTTATCTACTACCTGAACTCTATATTTTCATTCATAAATATATCTCTTGCCTCAATTTGTCGCTCCAAACTGGACATTTGCTTGTGAACATCCTTTATCTGAAAATGGAGATGGATTAGCTTCCTTTTATGTAGCCAAACCTGCTTGATACAGTCCTCCACTGTTCTCATCTTGAGAAGATGATCTCGCGCCATTTCCACCAAAGGTTTTGCCAGCATTGTCACCAGTTCTTGTGTTTGAGTAATGTTTAAAATATTCGCTACACTGACAGCAGGAATGTTTTCTGCTTTTGTTAACAGTCTAAATAAATTAATTGCGATGTTCAATTCAATTCAAATACCGCCTACACTCCTTAACATTCCATTCCCAGCTCTCGTTAAACATACAATCAAGCTCTTCTGCTCTCACATTTATGCCATCCTCGACAGCCAACGCATAGCGGAAACAAGCATTATCAACACAAAATATATTACTTCTGGAATTGACGCGAATGAATAACGGGTCATTTCCTACTTGTCCGCTTTAATAGTGATACCCTTCCACTTTTCCAGCTTGTCCAGATAACTCTGCAGAGTAGCAAGAGTGTCCCCTGCGGTAAAGGTTGAACGCGTATTTGTAAAACAAAATAAGACATTGTTGACAGCATCAGGGGGAAGAAGTGTTAAGAAATATTGAATGGCATATTGGAATGAAAGAGAGAACTGGGTTTTGTTAGGTTTCATTACAATGCAAATGGCGTGAAGATCTCTGTAAGACGTTGTCTCTTTACGAAAAGAATTTTACCCTAGGTCCCTTATATTGCTAAGAATTTTCTCGAAGTTTTCCTTGTCCCCTTTCTCTTCACGAATGTCGCTCATTCCTGGTGTATCCACAATATTCAGCGTCTTTGTTTCACCGACGTCGTTTTTGTAGTTCAGAGTGTAAACTTTCGGACTCTGTGAAAATGTTTCTTGCGTAAAAATAGCAGAGAAACCTGCGTGACAGCTTCTCCTTGTTCGTTGAGTTGCTCCGCTGAGCTCGTGTTTTCAGCAGAAGGATAGTTAGCTGATAATTTGAGTCTTCGCCTTTTGTGATTCTATAAAATAATAAGGGTAAATAGCTACTAATGAAGACCTCATCGGACAATGTGAAGGCAACGTCTGTTAGAAGTCGGGGAGTTGTCTCTATCATACTTTGCAGCGTTTTGTGCTCAAGATAATTAGCAAGACCATTGATGAAAGTCGTTTTTCCCGTTTCCGCTTCTCCTAGTAACAAGATGTTTGTGGATTTTGACGTCTTCAATGTATTTCTGAATAAGGTAAGCCTGGGAAACACAGACCGACCGTTCCGTTCTTTGAGGATCATTTCGGTAATTCGGAGAATACATAAAGGATTCGGCAGTTGCACGTCTTTCAGTATCAGTTTTCCTTCTATATTTATCTCTATCCCTAAATTCTTACTTTTAAAAATCGGCAGGTGCGTACTAACAAGTCAAGCTTTCTCGGTCTGTCCCTTCCAGAAGCTTCGACTATACAAATTTCTCTGAAAATCCATTGTTACTGAGTTGAGTGAACTTACTCCGGTGGCATACAACGAATGGAACCTGCATATTTCCTATCTGAATCCCAGTTGATACCCCTCGTTGCTGCTTGAAACGAAGTGCCTCTGCAAACTTCAGGCGACTTTTCAAGCTCATCGGGTTCTTTCATTAAATTTTCTTTAAATCTTAAATGGATTAATTGTTTAGCAAGTTGATAAGAGAAGAATTGCAGCAGATTTTTTCGACTACACGAAGAACAGGTAAAGATATCGACGTAAATATAAGATGGTGACGGCCTAAGAATACTCGGAGTGAAACAAATTCAAAAAGCTAAAAATATAACTGTGAAGCAATTTCTCCCCAGTGTTATGGGAAACATTTAGTGCTGGCGTTGGCGCAAGATCGCTGATAAGAGGAGCACAGACAGCGTTTGTTCTTGTGCGGCAACTTGTGCAATATCCAAGAATTTTTTTACAACAAGGTGGAATGCACCCTGAGAGACACCCGCTGATTCTCAGGAATCATTTATTTTAAAAATATACAAGTTAATCATTGCCGTCTTGCTGCAGTTATCAGCTGTCCAGAAATTTTTAACTTCGTCAGGTTGGAAATTAATTTGTGCACCTAGAAGTATTATAATAGATCAATGACGACTTACCTCGTCCACAGTAAGAGGTGCGTGAGTTCTTTCCATGGCCCGTTTGACGTTCTCCATGTGTTCGAAGCAGATATTCTCCAGATTGTGGGAAAAGGATGGGTCACGGCTCTTCTTTTGCTTGTGTTGCCCTTCAAAAGCTTTCTTCTCCTTCTCCGCCAGGAAAATCATCGCTTTTACGAAGGAATCTTCATCAATTGAGTTATCATTGAGGAAGACTGACAATTGGACACAGGCATTGAGGATAAATGTTTTCTCCGCTTCAATTGCCGCGATTTTTTCTGGTTTCAACTTCTTTTGGTCCAGGTTCTTCTTCTGCTCGAGGTTCAATATGGCTTCTGCCAATGTTGGAGCCAGCTTTTCAATTAGTCCACGGGTTTTTCTTTCTTCGGCGGTTCTCTGGACCTTTACAGGAGTTTCTTGCACTTTCTTCTCCGTGCTGAAACGCAGTAAAAAAGAAGGACAGGAGTACCTGGAAGAAGGATTTTCTGGCACATCTTCTGGCACAATTCCATTTTTCAAAAACGTTTCCAGTCTAAATTAAATTTGCATCTATCAGGCACATGGCTTACATATTTCTGGCTCTTTCGAAGACGAAATCAAGATACCTCAGAAATTTTTTGTCTAAGATAATATCCAGCCATGTCGACAAGTCGACTGTCTCCAGAGGATATTGCCGGCACATCTCTCTAACCTTTTTATAATCCAATAATCTCAGCTGATTCCTCACGGAATCTCGCACATCCAACGGGAGATTGTCCAGGCACCCGGGAGGAGGTGTCTTCGCCATCTGAAAACTGGATTATGCACAGTTCTCTAACCTTTTTTCTCCATTCCATATAGCTGCAAAACGCATCCGAATTTCTAGCTATTTTCATGCAGATTTCATGTTTATCGTAGGCTGGCAGACTCGATAATATTACTGCATGTATAATTGCCACTAAATCAGGAGCTGTGCCTCTGAGAAATTCAAAGGGGGTAGTCTAAACAATAATTTCTTTGATTTCTCATCAACTGACCCGGTTTTCAGGTGTTTTGCCCGATGTACCTGGGGAAGCTGGACTCCTCTGACTGTCGATAGAATCCAGAGTGGATGGAAACGACAAAGATGGAAGCATACTGAAAAAGAGAATAAGAGGATGAAAATGAAAAGAGAGGAAGCGAATTCAAGCAAACGTCGATTAGCGTTATCACATGTTCGGCAAAAGTTGGCGGCGACGCTCCCTTCAAATTCTCACCATCTCTCATTTGAAACGTCATGGTTAACCGCCAGTTTTTTTTTAAGTAGAACACCACACGGAAACACTACGAGGATCAAAACGGTTACAATCCCTCTAACTCACAATGTCATTTTCTCAGCTGTTACCTCGGATGGGCCTCTCTTATCAACCGCGTTATCACGTGGTATTTCCCCACTCTTCTTGTTCCTTTTCCTTAGCATCTGCCACCTGTCAACTTTTCAGCATGGAATTCCTCAACCTAATCAGTGGACGAAAAAGGATTATGGGTAAACTGATGGCCGACAAAGACGATATCTTCTCATTGGACCAATTAATGGCGGGTGAGAGCGAAGAAACTCTAAGGATTTATGAGGAATGGAAAGCACATCGTGTAAGTACGTTAGAATTTTGGAAGAGAATCCCCTATTCAGAATATTGAAGCTGCTCCAGCTGATCCCAAACCTTCCTCGCCACCTAGAACGTCCATTCCCTCATAGCCACAACTTCGGATCTTCGATGTTCCGCCAGGTGTATCTAAACTCTGTGTTTTTTCTGATTGAAATCAGTCAAGATTGTCATGTTCATTTTGTACAATAAAGCGTGTACCATGGGAAGGCTTTCCACATAGAAAATTCGAGTTGTTTGTTCATTTAAACAGGAGAAATGGGAATTGATCGGCCTTATCAACGGGAAACGAAACGTTGCTGGTTGGGAGTTTCGAATAATAACCAGCGATCCTATCCATAACTTTCTTTGTCATTTTAATTCCTCTATAGAATTTTCGAATCAAATTTTTCCAGAAAAATTAGTTTGGTTCAAATTCTATGAGAATGGCGTATTCCCGGAAGAATTAATTGCTTTTGTCGTCGCTTGAGCTCACATTTTTCTATTTAAATTTATAGGAACAAATGTCAGGTAAATTTAGTAACAAATTTTTTTATATTAATAAAGGCATATCTTCTCACGCAATACCTTACTATGTACTAAGCGATTTTGCTGATTTGAAGTCAATTTCTGAAGGAGGTGGCGGGATTATCTTCACAGGAAAACTTAACGATTTCGGGTATCATATCACTTTGAAAACGCGATCAAGCTTCTATTTTAGACGAATGGCTCTCAAGCAATTTAGATGTTCGTTGCCTCAGTTTAAAGAAGAAGTGGAGCTACTGATAAAAGTACGGATCTATTCTTCCATTTTTTTGAATAGCTGACATCTCGTATGGGAAGCCTAGAAGATCTGTAATTTCAGCATAGACATCCCAATATAGTTCACTTGTATGGTATTTTATGGGATGGTTCGGATAAAGCGGGGTATTTGGGTTACATTATGGAATATGTCGCAACTGGGAGCCTCAATAATTGTTTGATCGTTACAAATATCAAGCAAAATTTTAGATATTTACGACAAGGAAAAGACTTACAGTTACCAAGAAATTTATTTTTGGGTTGAACAAATTGCCCGCGGACTGCTGTTTCTTCATAAATACAAAATTATTCATAGAGATGTAAAGCCACAAAAGTGGGCCGAAAACTATTACAATTCATTTTTTTCTAGCATTCTTGTAGCGCCAGGCGATCAACTAAAATTGGCTGACTTTGGAGTAGCCAAAAGTTTCGATGCTATTACAACTGCAGGGTGAGATTGAACTTCTTTTTGGAATTCACCTCCATTTTTCAGAGCTGGTACAGTTCGGTATATGGCTCCTGAAGTGTTATTGGGAAGGTCATATTTATCGTCAGATATTTATTCACTGGCAATAACTATTTGGGAAATCTACCACAGAAAGTATAATTTTTCTATTTTTTCAGTATACACGCATTAGAACACCCTACTATCAACTGAAAGAGGCGTCGATCTTCATACTTTCTAACAAAATTATCAACGGAAGTCGTCCCGCAATAGAGCCTGACAAAATGGCGAATGATGTATCGAAATTGATTCAATTGTATCGAAATATTTATTACTAACTTCGTTTTAGATGCTGGCAGGAAAAAGCGGAAGATAGACCATCTATAACGGAAATCATCACTCGTTTTGAAACGAAGACTGGTTACCCTGATCAGCATCACGTAACTCCGAAACTACCTCTTTCGGATGATGGCAGAACGATTACTCCTAGTGGCCGGTTCAACAGTTTGAGGTGTGGCTTGTTCTGTTGCTGGACTGATATCTATTTTTAGCGTATCAAAAGAAATAACAGTAGTATTGTTCGGAGAAGTCGGAATCAAAAAGTCTACTTTCATAAACGCACTAGTAAATTACTTGAAATACCCGACATACGATGAGGCGGAGAGAAAAAGTACAAACATAATCAAAGAAATGATAGATGAGGCAACCCAGGTATTTTTTGAGAATCTGTTACCATAACTTTATATAGTTTCCCAAGTCATACAAGTTTAGTTGGATTCGCGGTGATAATGAATACACTATTCGAATCATTGTCCCCGCGCCTGTCGGAAATGAAAAAGGTCTGATTCAGGATAAGGAGAATTTCCAAAAGACCTTGTCGTTCTTGGCCAATTTCAAGTAAGATTGCTTATTATTATGCCCCAGTTATTAGAACAATTAACGCTATTTGCATTCTGCTGAAGCCCTGTGCCGACGTAAGGCTCGATTTCCGCTACAGGATAAAGGAGTTCTTCTGCCGTCTCCCCGTTTCTGCTGTTCAGAATATATTTTTCTGCCTTATAGAGACTTCTGCAACTGATGCTCTTGAGCGGTTGTATCTCGAACTTTACTTGTATGAGTGCTTATACGATGGGAAAGTACCGGAAGGCGATGTTTATCGCAATAAGTGGGTCTTACTTTTATTTAACAAATAAACAATGCACAGAATATATTCGATTAGCAATGAAAGCATCTACCATCATTATGTCTTAATCGCGGAAGCGCGTTACACCGAGGAAAGAAAGCAGATGGCTGAACGGGCTTGGACCACTGCATCGAAAGAAATGTTAAGGTGGTCAATGTTGCTTCTGTACAACTTTTTTCATAGATTATTTGATAACATAGTCAAAGTAGAGCCGTTTAACATAAAAAAGCTGCTGGACATTAGTAATATCAGATCGGTAATTTGTAGTATGGCCAGGCCCATGGCAGAAATGGCCAAAACTCAATTATTAAATCTTAGACTCATCGGAGATAAAATCAAAGAGGTAGACAAAATTGCTCGGCGTAAAAACATAAAGGAGTTTAGATAGAAGACCGGAAACGTAAAGAATGTGAGCTCAAGGAACGGCTGTATGTGAATCAAGTGACTATTGTTCCCAAAGAGATAGAACATCCACGGGTTTGTTTTTTTGAAAAAGTATTTGATTAGACAAGATAGACTGTCTGTACTTCTGGAAAATGCGTCGAATACATGCGTCCCAATTCTGATCCGAACATGCCAATGAAAACCGTCTACAAAACTGTATGCCATGAGCCTTGCTACTGTACCACCGACGTGGGAATTGAGCTGATACCGAATTCTGCGCTTAAACAATGTCCGGCTCTCCGCAACAATATTAACAAATGTAAAGTGTGCGGATGTCCATGGACTACACATATGCACATCAAGTATGAATTGGACGAAACCCTGACAAGAGTCAGAGCGCGATAGTCCACAAAATGAATGTAGTTTAGGTGATTGATCCTAAAATCCAAAAAAGCATTAATGACAAACAGAACCTCATAAGAACAGCAGAAGTATTTTTAAAAATTGAACAGCAGCGGGTTAGTTGGGTATCAAAGCTACATTTACCATTTGCAGAGAGATGAACTCAATAAGCAAGTTGAGTGGGTATCCGACCGTTGCTCCGCCTTTGTTGGATTTTTGAAGAAAAACTCAATTCTCCTTTACAACGACGCTTACGTCGACTATGCGAATGCGTTGATCAACGAGGCCGAGCAGGTTGTCTATCCCATAGTGAGAATGAATAATGTTTGTAGAGGGATGTTGAGAGTGAACCAATGAAGGTCGTGCTGGAGGAATACAAACGATTTGAAGAACTTTTAAAACAGACAAAGGAGTGCGCAAAGGAGCACACGATAAAAGATATCTATGAGATGGTCGACGAATTGAAGTATTCTGCGGACACAGAAAAATGGGCGCGTCTATTGTTGTCACGAATGACGTGATATTCTTCCCCGTAGGCGTAGGCGACGTGTCTTTTCCCATTGTCCCCTGTAATGAGGTGCCAAATATTCCCGTAGATCATAACAATCCCAGTATATAAACGCCGTCTGAGACGTGGCAGACGACTCACCCATAATAAAGATTTCGGAGAATTTTCTCTCTTATTTCTCGACAATTGTTCTTCAGAGGTTGGAAATGCGGATCTTACTGAAACCGAAAGCTCTTCGACAGCGGTTCAGTTGAAGTTCGATCTGCTAGAAAACTTGAAAGAAGAAATCAGATACCCAGTCAGCGCAAAAGTAATGAATTGTCGTGGTAATGGAGAAACTATTGTTTGTGTGTATGCCGACAAAACTCCCCTGCAGGGCATTTTAATCCAAATGCGAAAAAGTGGGAAAAACAAAATTAGAAGTGATATCAAAATGGAGTGGAAAGAGAAATTGCCTTCATTCTTCATTTTGCTGGAACAAGAGCCACTGACGATAAACATCGATGAGAAGGGCAACTACTGTTTGAAATTTGCGAGATAGGGGTACGCTGAAGAATTTGGCAACTTCGGCGGGGGCGTAGAACATAAGGAGATCCAGCATAATCTCCTGGAATAGAAAATATTGACAGGTCAAAAAATCAAAATCGAGAAAGGGGCAACCAGGTTTATTTCTATTTGACATCGATTTCAAAGAGGGAAAGTCCCTCGATCAACTATAAAATTATCAAGGAAAATGCAAGCAGATTTGGCCAAAAAAAGCCAGCTATCGTCGACAATCAGCTCGGTCGATGGTCGCCTATACAAACTATGGGAAAAGACATAAAATAGCCGGCAGATTTATATTGCACTCGAGATGTACCAAAATAAACTACAATTGCTACATATAAGGAATGTTACAAATAGCATTATGAACTGGGATAGCTGTCAGGGCAGAGACCACGATGCCAGCTGAGTCGGCAAGAGTAACCATCGACAACGTGTATTCTTTTATATCTTGATCCACCTAGAAATCTTCTCATTTTCTAGTATTTCGCAGCCTTTACCTTTCTGTGGATGTGACTGAAACTGTTGACATACGCAGCTCCTCCAATTAAACCTTCGTAGAGGACAAGTCCAATCATTAGACCAAAATGAGGAACAAATGGATGGATTGCATTAGCCAAGAAGAATCCCGCGTTTATGAATTGTAAAAGTGGTAGCATGGCAATTCCACACATTCCTAGATGCAGCCTGCTTCCAGTGGATCGGGATAAGAATACTCCACAGCGATAGACAACCTGATACCAGCGGTATTGCGTCCTGGGACTTTTATCCCAGCCATGGGAGCAGTCGAAGACGATAAGTTCGACCTAAAGAGAGTTCTTTTGAAGCTAAATGCCTTACCAGTCCTTGGTTTATCATATATTCAGCAAAATAGACTAGGAAAAGTGGAGCCATGTACTTTATCAGAATTTTGGCAACATTTCTTCGACTTCCCTCCTTGTCTTTAGGAAACAAAACGGAAAGTCTTCTTCCTTTTTTGGTCACAGCTTCGTCGCTATCCAAGGAGGAATTTGAACTATTACTAAAAAGGGCAAAAGTCCAGGATTTTGGATAAAATACCTGCTCTTTTCAACATGAATAGCCGCCGCGGCACTTCTCAAAAGGACATTGTACCTGGAAAAAATAATTACAACTGTTACACTACCCACGTGATAAAATAAGTCACTGGAATAATGAGGAAAATAAGGGTCGCGGTTGCTGGAGAAAGGCCAATTACTTGAGGATCGGTCATTCCGGCATAGGACAAGGAGCCGATCATTCCAGCAAATCCTGTGCCAGATGACCAGAAGGAGATCGTATGTCTTAAGAATTTTGAGCTAGAAGAGTAACTCCTTACTGTGAATAATGGCTGGCTAGAGCGAGAAATGTCGATTCTCCTAGTCCAATAGCTGCAGAAGACATCATAACTCCCACCAGGGCGAAGGGAACGGAACTGGAGAGGCCGACGACTAGAAGAGATCCTGCTTGAAGGAGGCAGGTGGTAAAATGACGAACCCTAGAAGAAATAACAACAAAATCGAAAGCCCTACCCGTAGGAAAACTTGTAAGCTATGACAGGAACCGTCAACTTGATAATAAAAGCGGGAAAGACATTGCAGAAGAGCACGACGCCAGCAGAATGAGCGGAGCAGGTTCGTTCTTCAAGGGTTGGCTGAAAATTGATAAGTAAGAAAGAGAGACGCTTACCAAACATTGATCAGGATCGCCTTTGACAAGAGTTGTCTGATTTAACGGAGCTAGTTCAGCGTCTTTCTGCTTATTGAGAATATCCTGAGCTGCTACGAGCATTACGATATTAATAAAATGGTTGCAGAAGCCGAAAATCCTGGAAAAAAAGAAATTTTTAGCTAGAAACCGCTGATTGTAGTCAGATACCAAAGAGAATTCGAGAAACTTACCAAAAAGCGGCATAATTCCTCTTTCCATTCTTCTTATCCGCCTCTTCTGATGTCATTTACAAAAATCTTAGTCTAAAAACTGAGAATAAGTCAACTGAAAGAAATTCCAGCGATCGTATTGGTCTCCCAATCCTTTCGATTTTCACACGTGGAGAAAAAGTGAAGAGACTAGCCGATTAAAGCCAATTGCGCCGAGAAAATAGACAATGATGGATAGGATACGAGATTGCAAGAGATATCACGTGGGCGAAAAGAATTTTCTCTTTCACTGGAGGTAAAAAAAAGAGGAGAACTGGGGTATCGGAAACACTGGCCATCTGACGTAGTTTTCATAAATATCTAACTATTTTGATCGTGTGTTGTCCACTTTTCAATTCAATCGGTTTTGTTGTTCTATGTAATAGTCTGGGAAACATCTGTTGACCTCTTGCACTTTACAATAGGGAAACCACCTTGTGTTGCGGAAAACAAGGGGTCAGTGACATGTTTACCCGCCTTTTATTCAATTTTTCCTTGACAACTGTGAATTTCTAGACTTTATTGCACTAGTTAACGTATAATTTTGGATTTTTAGACATGGGATAAAGCACAGATGGCATTATGGACAGGAATGGCGGTTAAAGCTGCGAAGAGGATACCCGTAGAATCGGCGAGGGTGACCACAGACAGGGCGAATTCTTTTATCTGCGGGTCAATCTGAAATCCATTTAAAGTTGCAGTATGCAACAGATTCTTACCTTTTTGTGGATGTGGGCAAAGCTATTAACGTAGGCAGCTCCTCCTATGAGTCCTTCATAAAATACCACGGCCACCATCAAACCAAAATGCGGGACAAATGTGTGGATTGCATTTGTCAAGAAAAATGCCACGTTCAACAACTGAAATTCTATTCCTAAAAGGATTTAGAACACGCACCTGTAAAATAGGCATCATGGCAATTCCACACATTCCCAGCTGGATAAATTTACCAGAAGATCGAGAAAGGAAGACCCCAGTTCGATAGACAACCTGATACCATCGGTACTGTGCTCGAGGACTTTTGTCCAGCCCATGGTCGCAGTCAAAAACGATAAGTTCAACCTAGAAAAGATTTATGTGATAGGAAAGGGGCATACCAATCCTTGGTTGATGAAATATTCTGCAAAATAGACGGCGAAAAGGGGGATCATGTACTTGAGAAGCGTCTGGAAATGATAATTTAGTTTCCTAACAGCAAAGGCTAGGCGTTGGTTCTTTTCTCCCCGATTTTTGAACCCAAAAGGAGGCAGTAATGTCTCACCCTGATCACAGTCCACCGGCTGCCGTCCTTGGCCTTCGGGAAAACGGGTGACTTCAGTTTTTTTCCTGCAGGTTTTACTTCGAAATCATCGAAACTTCCGGGTTCCGCCGCTTCGCTAAATAAAACATTTTTAAAACGGTAAAATTTTTGGTCACCTCTCCATTCCGATCCAAGTAATTGGTTTCAATATTTTGACATTTCCGACTGCTTCCGTTTTTTCCAAGACAAAAGCATATCTGAACAAAATAGTTCCAAATTTGATAAGATACCAACGTGATAAAGTATAAACACGGGATGATAAGAACGATCAAAATAGCATAAGTTGGCGGCAAGCCAAGTAATTGGGGATCCGTCAGACTTGCGTAAGAAACAGCCGCCACCATTCCGGCTACTCCTGTGCCAGATGACCAAGAGGAAATTGTATGTCTAAAAAATTTTTAGGACCAAAAGAGACAGCTGTACTTTTTATAATGGCTGGCAAGTGCGAGGAAAGTGCATTCTCCTAGGCCGCTGGCCATTGAAGAGAGCATAACTCCCATCAAGGCTGTGGAAACATTGTCAGAAAGGGCAACAATGCTTAGAGCTGATGCCTGGGCCAAGCAGACAAATGTATGGCGGATTCTAAAAAGGTTACTGTATTAAAAATTGCAATTACTTACCCATAAGGAAATCTGGACGCTATGAAAGGGACCAATAATTTAATAATGAGACCAGGGAAGACATTACAGAATAGAACAATTCCAGCCGAATGAGGAGAACACTTTCTGACCTCTAGGTTAGGCTAAAAAGAATAATTAAGGGATTTTAAAGGGATAATCTACCAGGCACTCGTCTATGTGTTCAGAATGAGAAGATGTCAAGTTCCTGGGCAGAATGTCTGCAGCTTTATGCTTGCTTAAAATGTCCTGAGCGGCAACCAACATGGTAATGTTAACAAAATTATTGCAGATTCCAAAAATCCTAGGAAAAAATTGGGTCTCAAAGGGAAATGTCTTACCAAAACGCGGTATAATTCCTGGCGCCCTTAGGCTTTTGAGAACCACTTTCCGTAGAGGACATTTTCTGAAATCGAGGAATTCTAGAGGGGAAAGGCAGATGTGAAGAAGAAATTCAAAGGAAGACAATATTGCGAGGATATTATCACCCGGACTAACTATTGTCCCCGACCACCTGTCGTAACAAAGAATAAGAAGAACTGGTTCCAGTTCCATGACAGTAGCCAGAGAGTAATAAAAATGGGAAGGTCCTGAAGAGTAGGCGAAAACAGAAGACTTTAAAGATTGTCACCAGCCGATGGTTATTACCCCGCCCAGAACGACAACCATATGAGATAAAAAGGAAATGGGCGAGGCAGGCCCTTTCTAACCTGGATGATATGATAACCAGCGCTGTTTTCGCGCATTTTGTCATAGACACTTGCTTGACCTTTTAGGCTGTCCCACGGGGGGAGACCTATCGGCAGAAGACGAACAGGAATGGGTCCGATGGTCGCTGCGTCATAGAAAACGGTCAGACGACGAAGGTTGTAGAAAGATGATTTGGATCATAAATTCATCTGGCTATATAGGACAAAAAGTGATGATTTATGGTCATGGATTGCTTCAGATCATCTACGTTTTGGATCACGATTTTAGGGACCAAATTTAACGAATAAGTTGACCTTTTTTCGGTGTCACCAGCGATGTCGATACCCCAGAAGCCTTTGACAATGCCGCTGATGATCAGGTTCACGTGTCATCGCGCAAAAACTGCCATGCGCAACTGTCTTTCTGATCTTCTGTCAAGGAAGTCATCCGACACGCGTGTTACTTTTTTACTTTAAGGAAAGCAAAGAAAGTGGAACCGTTGATGCCCCAATAACTTAGCGAACCAAAGTTCTGGGCCACTTTGTGGTCAGTAGCATTTCAACGATTTGCAAATTATTCAATTTCTTGAAATCTTTTTAGAATCCACGGGTTCACAACTTATTTTCAGGGATATCAAGATGCCAACAAGATAATTACCGCAAGTGTCGGTGCTTCTAATCCTCCACAATTAGGAAGCGGTAAGCCGCTCATTTTTCATAGTTTCACTGTCATTTTTCTACAATTTTACCATTTTTTTTGCGGAATGCCATGAAGCATTTTGGTGCGGCACATAAACTGGCGAGAGCAAGCTGGATTAATGGCCGTCGTGGGGCTAATACTCTACATTATTTTTTTCATCCTTGAACCGGAATCTGAAATAAGTTAGTGAAGAAAATTATATTGTCATCCTTTTTTAGGAAGACATCATGTGCGTAATTGAGGGATAACAAAGAGAAGACGCAAAGAAATGATGCTTTTTTGAGCAATAAAGGGTTTGTTACCGACATTTTTAAACTGGTTAATGAGCCAAGAAAGCGGAATATGATGAGAATGAGTACCTAGGATGGAATTTCGACATTTTGTCAAACTGCCACCAACATTCCTCCAATGTTCCAGAAATTTCTAAGAAGTTTTCGGCGTTCCGGGATCTTCTCGAATTCTCCCCGATCGGCAGATGAACCGATCTCTTGATTACGAAATTATCATCCCACTGCGCTTTAATCACAAGGTGCCAATTACCAGTAGCGGCTGACATGTTGTCGTAACCTGACGACTTAATCAAAGCCGCTACATTTCAAGGCTGGAGAGGATACAAATTCTACCAGTAGCTATGGTAACCCCCCTTGAAAAGCCACTTGTTTCACTTTTCACTACCTACAAGTCTCTATTTCATAATATTTTTTTTTCAGAAAAAAAGCGATGGTTTTGGGAATTCTTTTGGGATTATTGGCAGTCGCCTTTGCTATCGGCGTGCCCGCTACGGCTCTCTATTATGGGGAGTACAAATTCCAAAGGGATTTCATAAAGGTACCTTTTTTTGGGTAGAAATATGTCCTGTAATTCAGAAATATGGTAACCGGTATGTCCCCGATGACTTTACAATCTTCGTGGAAGCTGGCGGAGTCTTCACTGATCGACGTGTTCCTTCCCTTGGGGACAGATTCGAGAGCTGGTGCCGAAAATTCTTCTACTGAAAAATGCCTGGATTGTCACTAGTCTACCTCTACATTTCAGTGATCCTATAAAATAAAGGGCTATGTTGATCTTCATTGTAATGATGATTAGGGACACGCACACGATTTTCTTCTTGTATCCGATCCCTTGATTTCCATTCGATTCTCCACTTGTTCGTCGGAAAGAATTTCTCACTATTGCATCCAGACTGTCCCCCGACGTAGCCCAGCTGCGTGGTACGAAGCTAACTTTTGAGGGGCGGATCGTCTGCGGATAGTCACCTCAGGGACTCATCTGTTTCCCATTTGTCCTGACTTGTACCATCCTCTCCCATTCTCTCTCTCAATAATCTACACGAAATCTTCAGATGAAGGTATTCACCTACATCCTTGTTGCTGTCTTCATTTTCCTGGTGTGGGCACTTCTTGTATTTGCCTGCTGCGGAATTGACTCCATCTTCCATCTCGACCCTTGTGTTGGTTTGTGCCCGGAATTCTTATTAAAATACTCGATATTAGGTCGGCTGATGCTTATTGCCTTCATCGGCTTCATCATGTTCGCCGCTCCTACCATGTCAGTCAAAAACGTAGATTGAATTCGAACTTCGATATTAGCATGAGTTGGAAGACGATGAACGATCAGGCTCGCCGAAGGGAAATGTCCTGTTGCTGCTGCTTGAGCGCTGCTTCTGGCTTGAAGAGCTGAGCTAGTGCCTTAAACATAATATTCTGTTGTTACAAAAATAAACTCTGCTTTGTTTATGTCCCCCAGGGCTTCCTAGGATCACCGCGCTTGCCATACAATAATGCACTTTCTGCTACTATCCCCATGTAAAATACTGGGCTGATATCATCTTTCCATGAACTTAGACTGCACCCTCCTTTGTAGTCTCAAGTATAAAATTTTCCATAAGAGGGCGAGCCTGTTTCTCTCAGTTTTGCTGACCTCTCCCTCCGCTTGCTTGCCATGCCAGCTGGTATCTTTTCCGACTTGAAAAGTTCATCATTCTTATTTCTTAGGAAAACCCGTCTGTGGCTGTAAGCAAATCCGTGAGCTCCACACCAACAATGGGGACTACCGTCGTCACATGGCAAATGAAATTCGCCGACTCCGAAGAGAGTGCTGCCAATGGATTATTGTCATCCTTATCTCGCTCTTCGTGATCTTGCTAGTTCTCATTGTCTTTTTCTGAATCTGTCTCGAGTAAATTTTGTGTCAATCGATAGGAAAAGGGGCTGCTGACGGGCGACAAAACAGTCCTGCCTCGAGCTCGGGTCATCGACCCACGAGACATGTTCGTTTCTTCCATCAATACTGTTCGAATATATAATTTTTCTTGATAAAAGCCAAAGGTCGGACTGAAGAAAATTTGTATTTTGTGACGTTTGCGATCAAAATAGCGCGAAATTCGAGGGAGGGCATTTGTTGACAGGTCAACAAAAGTACAGAAATCCCAACAAACATGGATTTCCTTACCAACAACAAGGAGATTTTGACTAAAAGTTCAAGTATAAATTTTAGTGATGGCTGGCCGTAAAAAGTAGACAAGTCTCAGAAGAGAATTCGCACGGAAGGGCACTGCTAACTGCTGGATCATGATGAATATCATTGACTTCCCACTTTTCTAAAACAATAATTGTATCTTGCAAACGAATTTGTTATCCTGGGAAAAAGCTGCTGGACTCTCCTCTTTTCTGTCTGTCTTAGTCATCTCCCCTCCCAGATGAGTCAAACAAGGTGGCCTGGCCCGTGTCATCCCCATTGTTCTCAGTTCCGGTTGATTATACGATTTTTCTGTCTAATTATTCGATTTCCCAGCCAAAATGGCACGTGGCGTCGCCCGTAAGTCTTTTCCAGTCTGTAAACAATCTGTTTAGTCGCTCGAAAGCTCAAAAAAGAGATGAAAAGTCATGGAAAAGATTATTGGATGGCTGCTGCTCCAGAAGAGGAGTCTCCTGCTGGCGCTGCTCCTGATTTTAGTCGAAAGACTTCGAAATTTATCTCTCATGCTCGCTTGCCATCCGACGGTCCTCCTTTGATCAGAGGTGTCAACCTATGCCTATTAGCCATAATATTGTCGATTCCCTTCATCTGCAGAGATAAACCTGTGAATCCAAATTATGGTATGCTTTTTTTAAATTCTTAAACTTTAGTATGAGATTTCAGACATTCCTGCTGTAAAGTATTTGACAATTTACGATGATTACTATTCTTCTGGCATCACTTTTGTGCAGCTGAACCCAAATCACGTAAGAAGGATCAATTCAAAAATTTCGATTTTCTTTTTAGTTTTATTACGGTGGCCAAAGGTTACAGCCAGAATTCAATATTCCTTTGTGAATACTCTGTCGAAATGCAGAGGTAGCCTTTTGTTTGTTTTTTTTTCTTTTAAAATAGTAAACTTTGAATTTGTGAAAATCTGTTAAATCCCCTCCGTCTCGTACTCAGCAACAATCAAGAGGTGGAGCCAGTCGATGGCTAGGCAATGAGCTTTTCACAAAAACTTCCACTGGAAAAGGGCTCAATTCGTATAGACGATTAAAGTCTTGCGGTCGTAACGATCGAGAATAGAGCAGGCACTTTCTTTGAGACAAAAGAGAACAAGAAAAATGTAGGGAGACAACAAAATACTACCCGAAATTAGCAAAAAGGAGTATAATGATGTGACGCGATCCACGAAAACAACGGGGATCTCATAAAAAAGAGATCATATTTCAGTTTATCAGCGAATGCAGGGCATTTCCATGAAAAATACGAGCGTATTGACACAATTTTTGCCTTTGTACGTGAAAAATTAACAGTTGAGGTATTTATTGGAGTTTATTCAGATCTTGAGACATAGGAAAATGTTTGCCAAATCTCTTTTCCAAATGGCGCTTGAATCTGGCCCAGATTCTCTCGCCATTTATTCCCACATGAAGTCGAGGTGGAACCCGCTCTCCCGTCTTTTCTGCTCTCAGCATTTGTGCATAAAGCACTGGGTTGTTTTCACGCATAATTTGATCGTAGAGGGCGTGTGGATCCTTGGATTTTATTTTAATAAAATTGAAAATTTACCTTAGGCTCGGGCTTCTCAGAATGTGCAATGAAATTTTGTCGGAAGACGACTGTCGATACGATAAATAGCACGGACAAAAGAAAGAAGCTAAAGATTTGGAGAGCATTGCAAGCAGTGATATGGTCCAGGATTTTGGCGGTCTAAGGAAATAAAAATAATAATAAAAAAGAGGAAAACTAACCTTAGGACGTTTGGAAAAACTCCCCTTTTCGACCTTGACGTGGGTCAGGGCCATATGCTTCTGAAGGATCTTAGCCTTTGGATTATTGGGCTTGGTGGAGAAAGGTCTCATGGCGACGAGACGAATGAAAATAGCTGGCAGTAGGCGGTATTTGTACGGGACAGAAACCGCTCCTGTAAACTGTTTGAGGAGAAATAAACCGCCAAGCTGTAAACGACAGGATCATGTTGCACAGGTGGTCCTTCGGCCAATTATCGAACTATAAAAAAAAGCAGAAAAGTGTAACATTCATGATATTCCACAGAGGAGAACAAAGCTTTTAAGAAATATCTAGACATTGATGACACTTGGCTTGACCTGATGATTCAAACTGAAATCAGAGACGGTCGACACAGAGCAGAGGAAAAATCCATGAGGATTGTTGACAATTGTCAGATAATGGATGTAACTTAAAGCGGAACTGGGAGAAATACAGAAAAGACTCCTACCGACGATAGAAATTGAGCAAGTTCTTCCAAAACAGGGCAATTAAGGCAACAGAAACCAGAATAAAGGCCACGGCGATCCGTTTAAGAGTCCAGGAACCTTCATCCATCTGAAAATTTTAAATTAACGTAAAGAAAATGAAAATATTGCCAGAATATAGCAGCCCTCCAAGGTAGAATTGTGATTGACTGCCATCAAAATTTGTAGGTGCCATGAAATTGCGCCAATCAAAAAGGTGCCAAAATGGAATGAACACAGCAAATTTACTAAAATAACTGGTATGTCTAGCAGAACCAACCGCGAGATGTTTTTTCTCAGTAAAGTAGCACGCTAACCACTTTATTTTTCTAAAAATTCTCATAAATTGGAGATAGAATCACGCAGGGCGTTTTGTTACGGCGGGAGATAAACATTGTCATTTTTCTGTCTGACAAAGGGCTCCCCTGTTTCGACATAAACAGTGCAGGTCCAATGGATAACAAGAGCAGAGAAACAATATTGTCAACGGACGCGTCAGCAGCCTGCCATCCACCGAATGATTTACAGTCTAAAAAGCCGAGCTGATTCCAGCGCTATAAACATGACAACCAAAAAGAGTATCTGCCGACATCTCTCAAGTGAAAACAAGATAATGTCACAAGTGAAACAAATAAAACAGACAAGTCATAAAAAAAAATTCATTCATTCCTTATTTTGTTCCATCTCCTGGAGGAGGATGTTGGTCAAGGCTCCTTGTCTCTTGAGCAACAAGCCAACGCGAAGCTCATCCCGAGCAGCCACGCGAGTGGGAGACTAGAAAAAAGCAATTGCTAACTAAAATACAAAAGAAACTAACGGCGGGGGCCGTGGGAGAAGGAGCAGAAGGGCCAAAAGACGGCGGCGGCTGCGGCGGAGGAGGAGCAGCAGAATGAAATGAATTTTGTTAATCCTTTAATATAACAGGATTTTCGCTTTTATTCATTTCCACCAGCCGGCCGGTCCATTTCCAAAATTTAAATGGCACAACTGAAACAAACGCCGTCTCCTCGTCTAATAATTTCTCACCTGTTGCTGCAAGATCTCTGGCTAACTGGCTCAAAAAAGCCCAGCCTCAATTACTGTGTTCATTTTCAAGTCAAACAATTCTTATGTGTTATTATTACGCTTGATATTCATTGGCTAAGGGTAATAAATCCAGCTTAATCCAAGGGTAACATTATTTTCTTCAAAAAAATTGTCGTATTCAGGAAAAATCACATAATTTCAATTGAACTATGGAATTACTCGGACGCGGCGCGGTCGCAACAGCTTGTCGGTGACAACTCACATTGAGAAGGATCGAAAAGGGTGGTATGGATATTTTTCAGTGCTAGGGATATATTGGAAATTGTCAACTGAACTAATTTTTTATTTAAAACGTACATGACATCAACAAGATAACATAAAAACGGCCTTTTTTCCACAAAACTCGCTGAAAACTCAAAATAATTCACATTTCAGCGTCATCGTTGCTAAAATTTGCTTACTCTTTCTTAGAATCGTCAATATCCGATAGGAATCGCCCTCTGAAATCGTCAGTTTCCATTGGAAAGGAATAAACACCCACGTTGCCATCCGTTCAAAATCCTCAAAACTGTAGCTAGCTCTGCGTGGTTCCTTGCTCAATTTTTCGAAGAACAAAACATTGCAAAGATTCTTTCCACAGCTGTCAGCGAATTGAACCTTTTTAATAATTGGAGTATCCGGGAGACGGCGAATTGCTCGATTGAGATCCTCAACTGGTGACAGGGTTTCCTTCGCATCTACGTAGAGATCGTCATCACTGAGAATTTCGTCTACGGTTAGTGCTAGACAATTGCAAATTATTGGCTGCGAGCTTACCTCGTCCGAGAATTACTTGTTTTCTCCCGGTAGAAGAAGAGAAACGGATCGATTTTGATGATTCGAAAATCTTTATGTCCTCGCTTGGCAGCTCTTTAATTCAAATTTTAATGAAGATGAGAAAAATTCCTACCACGGCGAATATCCTCCAGAACTTTCTGCAGTTCATTGAGGCTTGCAGCAATCTTTTTTTCATTCAAAGTGTTCTCTTCTTCAAGATTGTTCGCAACTTCTAAAAGAAATAAACAATTTTTAAAAGAGAGTTTACTTTTCAAAAGCTCATTGGCATCCAAACGTAGGCTAAGAGCTGCCGCGGCCAAATAACTGGCATCCGTAGCTGCGCTCGACTTTCGACGAAGAGAAAGAACAGGAGAAAATGTCAATTGCGGTGCAGGGCAATACATAATCTCCTCACCGTTTGTAAATTCTGGATATACTGGAAATTTTAGGAAAATAATAAAATAAAAGGAAATTACCGCGACCGCAATAAATATCCTGTAACTCGCTGAGCGATTCTGCAAGCTGTGGATCAGCCCAAGTGGGAATTCCACGGCTCTAGAAGAAATTTTATATTAATAGGGACAGACGGGGATTACCTCAACGAACTTTCGTAACGCCTGCTTGACCATCTTTAGAATTTGCCCGCTTGACTGGCGATTTTCCTCAGTATTCATCAGAAACTGGCCGAGATAAGCTTCGACGTAGCTCTCAATGTGACAATTCTTTTCAAGTTCCGTTTTGTACGGCGTCATATGACGGATGGCTGCTACATAAGCACAAAAAGTACGACGGTACCAGTGTCCCATAGTTTCTGGGCTGAACATTTCTGGAAATGAGAAGAGTAACGAAAATAGGAAGCAAACATCAAGGAAATAAGGTAGAATTCTGGAATTCTTTAAAAAAAACAGAGGAAATGTGCCAGACAAGTCAACTTCCCTTTTCTGTTTATGAAATCCAAGCTCATTAAAAGGGTCAAGCGAGACCAAGGACATCGTCAATTACTGATAGCCGCAGTCACATGAGACAAAAAGATGGGTTAAAGTAGCAATTTAATAAACCGAGACGCCTACGAGAATTGTCTGTTTTTAAAGAAAATCAAAACATGAAACTTATTCATGAAGATTTAAATAGAAACGACGACGGAAAAAACTGAGGGCAATGAGATGTCATCACGCTTCAAAAAAGGAGAATTAGTCAGGGGAGATGGTTCGAGTAACCTTTTACGTAGGGACCGCAAAGCGAAAACTGGAATTCATCGTATAGCTTTGTATTTAGTACCAAACGAAAGAGCTTTTTCTAACTTACATTTTGGTGTTTAAATCAAAGAAATTCGCCCATCCCGAGCCGAGATATGCTCCATTTTATGGCCCCGCGAGAGGTGCCTTTTTCATTGGAAAACTTGGTCACGGCTCAACACACAAACAACCAGGGTTCGATTCCTGTCAGAGGCAAAAAATTTTTGCTTTTTTTGATCAATATGTCAAAATGCTCGTTATCGTATGGCAAAGCCGATAGCGTGTAAATTATGCTTATTGAACATCGGACTTTCAATAAAAACGCATAAAATGTGTTAAAATTCGCATTGGTGCGCGTTTACTTCTGTAAAAATTCAACTTTTTGTTAAATTCACTGTGAACATATAGCTGTATCTTTTTTCAGCGCAAACGGATTTTGCTGATTTTTGGTGTAAAAATAGCTAACATGATGTACTATTAATAGCAACAATAAAAAAAGGTGAATCGATTATCTGTGTAGCAAAAATATTGAAAGTATGCTCACAGAAATAGCACCTTATTTCGTAAAATCATTTTCTCAATTAATTTTCGTCATTTTCGATATTTTTTTCTTTTTACCTATACAAAATGGCTTGAATTTTTTTACTAAATAAGTGGTTACGCATAAAAAGTATGAAAAATATTTTTTAATTGCTTGTGAAGTTGGGTGTCATCTATGAGCTGTAGAATTTTTCAGCGCAAACGGTTTTCTTTCATTTTTTGTGAGCAGCTTATATGCTTAAAATCAAATAAAAAACACAAAAAAAATAAAGTGAATCGGTCTTTTACATAGTAAAATTCACATGTTGAAGATTAGGTATACTGCTACTAGCAGTAAAACAACATTTTCATAATAAACCAATGGCGGCATTCGATTCTACGTTAAAAACTACCTACTGGGTGTAAATATCAAAGCAGAAAACCTATATATAGAGGCGCACCGAAGCCTTTTATCTCGCGAACTATGCATGACCAAGTTTTCTGAGCAAAAAGTGTTACCCGCCAAAAGCGCGCGTTTGCGGACCCTACTTTTACGCACCGCTGAAGACAGGATCCTGTGTTCCGAGAATTGCAGATTATTATTTCGTTGTTTGAAGAGCACTTTTTCAGAAAGCAAATTAAGTTCCTGGGTAAATTTATTTACGAACAGTAAGCCGTTTATCATTATAGCGATTGAATTGTCCCGGTAGTGCCTGTCATCCCAGTCGTAGATTCAGATTCAACAGATGTTGGAAAGAATGCTCCAGTTGGCGTTCCTTCAGTGGATCCCTGAGAGGTTTCCGTTGCCATAGTCGACGTAAAAAGTGTAGTCGACATGACTTTTTCAGTAGTGGCAACATATGTTGTGGAGGCTGTAAAATTTCTCTAATTTTGGCCAATAGGGAAGTTCACCAAACACTATTTTTACGTGCCGCGGCGTGTAGGTCGGCTTTCAAGCCGTAAAACTTTCGGGAATAGTTAAATAAACTCTACTAAGCCTAAGACCACTTTTTGACAGAAAAGAAATGAGAGAAAAATTATTTGGAAAGGTTTTTGGGGCGCAAGTGTGTTCACCAAATGAGCCTGAACTTCGTCACCCTGTAGCTCGCCAGGTTGACTTGCCAATTTGATTTAAACGGTTGAAATAGACACAACTAAGCCTAGTCATGTCTACGGTAGAAAAAAATAAGAAAAAAAAACGATTTTGGAGGAAGTTTCAGGGCGATGGTGAACTTGGTGATGGTGAAGTTCCCTGTTCGCCCTAATTTTGCTCCAAAACTCCTACAATTTCGCTCGTTTTGCTCGTAATATAATCAGACCGTTTTAAAATTCTTACCAGAAGTTGTTTTAGCAATAGTTGCCGCTCCTTGCGTGCTTGTTCTAACAGTACTTGTTCCAATTGTCCTCATAGTCGTCCCAGTTCCAGGATAACCAGCCGCTTTTACACAAAAAGTAAGCGCCTGATTAGAAGAACAAGGAGTGTTGATCCATTTTCCATTGGGAATATCTCGATCCCCATTAATCATAGATTTACACTGGCCAGTAGTTGGAATACTGGCTAAAAAAGGATTAATTAGAAGGAATGGAGTCTACCATAATTTGTGTAATCCAGCGGCGTTCCATCTATCCAATGATCGTCTTGGATCCCAAGATAGACAGTGAAACCAAATCCGCCATAATTTATGGCCATTCCGCTTATCAGGGAATTTTCCTAAAATGAGTTAGGTTTAATTGTAAAATTCTTTACCCCGTCTGAATGGATTGAGCCTTGATCTGAGCCGTCGACAGGGCAAATGGTTGCGGCAGCGCCAATACTCTGAACAACTGCGAGACGATAGCACTTTCCTCGAAATGTGGAGCACATGGGAAAATTACAATTACAACTAGGTACTGAAATTGTAATTTAGAACTTTAATTTAAAATCATACTGGTTATACCGGAAGTAAATTTACAGCCGTAACCATAAGCAGCGGTGGAGCAATCACCACTTCGCCATTTTTCTGTACTTACATCCATGTAAACACAAGCTCCAAGTTCAATATTCGGACTGCCGCCGTCAAAATTATTGTAACTCCGAGAATTCATCGCTTTTCCATTGTCCCAAACACAGGAATCAATGGAATTTGAGAGGCAAGTCAATCCCATCCACATTACCTAAAAGATGACACCACTTTGTTTGAATGACATCGATTACCGGGAAAGTGGCCTGGATAGCAAATTTTGAATTTTGGAATGCGTTCGGGATATCAATTATGTAGGCATTGTCTTGGGCACATTTCTGATAAGCGTTGTTTCTCTCCATTGGGCCTCCTTTTCCCTGCCAGAGGTAGCAATTCCCGTCACTATCGAGCGTGTATCCTGGTGGGCAGGTGATTGCATTGATTCCTAGAGTAAACATTTATAGAAAATAAGATTCGAACCTAAAGAAAAGAAGAGAAGAAGGAGGGCTTTCATCGAAGGGTTGTATTGTTGGGAATGGAGGTGTTAAAACGCTCATAAACCAAGATAACGAAGGCAAAAATGACTGTACGCGCCTATTAAAAACCATTGGAAAACTCTTCATAAGTTCTGGTTTTTGCTGCCTTCAAGATAACCCAGGAATGGGGCGATTCTAATCCTCTTTAAAGACCTAAACTGTTATGAAGACGCCTGTGATCATTGCTTTTAAGATGCGGTCTCTGTAAGACTGGAGGAGGGATGTCTCACGGTGAATCTCAGCTTAGCTCGAGACTGTGTCAGAAAACATCGTCAGCAAGTTTCTTTTAGTTGATCACTTTCACCTTCGAGGCGATGACCAACAAAGGAGAAAAATACAGAAAATATCCTTCCTATAATCCTCTTTAAAGAGCTAAAATGCTGTGAAGGCGACTGTGATCATTGCTATTAAGAACTTTCACCAATCTTTCACCAAAATCAAAAAGTAAATGGACAATCTTTATTATTACCAATAAAAATACAAAGAACTTTGACCATGTCATTTTATTTTCTGGTCTTTTTCGGGGTAACAGGAGTCTGTTCAGGAGAAGACGGGGCGAGGGATCTGGATCTTGTTCGGCCAGCTGGACCCATGTTGGGATAACCAGAAGGGCTGGATCCTGCCCGTGAAGGCTGGGGCCTTGTTGAAGATTTGCCTAAAAATCCAATAAAATCTCTAAGTAAAAAAACGAACCATTTGGAGCAGAAGGAGCCGGGGTTCTGGCCCGATGGGTTGGAGTTGCTGACCGAGGAGCGGGCGTCTTTGCCCGACGAGCGGAGGTTCTTCTTGCTGGTGGACCTTGAGAAGCAGAGCGTGTTCTGCGAGCTAAATTTCTTCAACTGTTTAAAGAAAAAGAGCCAAACCATTCTGAGGGGAAGAATCCGGAGCCTCGCTTCTTGATCTGCTGCTCCTTGAAGTACCTGCATTTCTGGCAACTGAACTAGCCCTTTCGTTTCTTCTCGGAGCTTGCCGTTGTCGCTCAAGAACTGCTTGTTCTTCTTGATTCCTTCGAGCTGAATTTAAATGTTTTATTTTTATTGAAAATTCACCTTTTAGCAGGCGTATTTGACGCAGGATTTCGTGTCCCTGGATCAGGTTCTCCTCCAATTTTTTACAATGTCCAGGAGTAACCTTGAATATCTTCCGATTAACCTCGGCTTCTTCATTACGGCCAACTAAAAATGGTAAATATGTAGAATAAGATTTTCTGTGGAAAATTTAAGAGAAATTCAAGAGTTTTTCAGGAAAAGAAACTAACCACTCTGGCCTCGGGTGGAACGCCGCAATACTCTGCCAGGGGGCGCCTCTCCAGCCTCTTGTTCTGCATCATTTGCTGGCTGAGCAGCGGCCTGGGCAACTAAAACCAAATATTATCAAAGTTTCATGAAGAGTAAAAAATCCTTTAAAAATTAGGAGAAACTAACCGCTTGGTCTTTTTGAGGCTCTTCTTGGTGGAGGGATGGGAGGACGTTCATGAGCAGCCTCTTCATTTTCGGCACCTTGAACTTGAGCGGCTTCTATAAAATTTTAATTTTTTTTGGGAAGGTAGAGAACTCAGCGACAGCATTTATTCAAAAAGATTTTCTTCCATCGGAAATTTTTCTAGGGGTAATGGAGGTTGAAAAATAGAAATCCAATTCTATTTTTGGCCTTTCAAATCTTTTGAAGAAAAAAGGATATTTTTGAACAATTTTCTGTGCTATTTAGCGGACAGTCTCAGCTATTAAATTCTCTTTAAATTTCTGCTGTATGACTACTTTTCGGATTTTGAAGGAAACAAACGTCGAGAAAACAAAGAAATGCGTCAAAACAGCTACCGAATTCGTGTTCGCAGCCCCAAATATGTCTAGAAATATGTTTTTCCTAGAAAAATCTTCCTGATGTTGGGACAAAAGGGGATTTTGGCTCATTTTTGAGCCATCGGACGCTAAAAGGAAACACAAACCGGGCCGCCTTCCGCTGTTGCGGCTAATACTGGCAGCTGTGGGAGGCGGTGTGGCTTCTCCTTGGGCGGCTTCTGTAAACAAAAGACTAGAAGATTTTTCAGGCTTTTAAAAAATTGACATCCGAGTAAAAAAGATACCATTTTCTCGGCGTCGCAATTCTTCTGGAGGAATATAATCTGCCATATTATCCTTATTTGTTTGTGGCGGAGGAACAGAGATTCCTGGAAATGGTAGAATACAAAATGGAATTGCAAAAACAGACTGTTTCTAACGAGTCCTCTCGGCGACCTACGACGATTGCTATTGACGGGTACATCATCATCATTATCGACATCCATCGCCTGCTCCACAATTATAGCGTCGGCTGTAAATAAATAAATCATAATTAAAAAATTAAAAAGTCTTCGAAATGGAAAGAAAAAACTACTAACCAGTTCGACGGGATCTCTTCGGTGCCGGGGCAGCATTTACTTGGCCATTTGGCTTTCCTATAATAATAATTATTAGCTATTAAAAAGGCAGAAAAATAGGGAAATTACGAAAGGGACAGCACTTACTTTTTTTGTTTTGGCGACGTTTATTGACAGGAGGAGCCGGCTCTGCTGCTGCTGGAATTGGAGGAGCTTCATCCATTTGCTCTTCATCTTGATGAACTTCTTGAGGGGCTATTTCTTGCTCTAAGCTCGGCTCGGGGGCGACTTCTCCGACATTTGGAGCAGCTTCTTCGCCATTTAAGGCTATATCTCCGACATCTGAGGCGGCCTCACCGACAACCAGGGCGGCTTCTTCGGTATTAGGGGCGGCCTCTGGCAGCGTTTCTTCATTGAGGGCTGCTGATTTCTCTGAAAAAATATATGATTAGAAACAAGATATAGCGAACCTTCTTGTGGATCATTCTCCACTGGAATAGTGGAAATGGAATTAGGGGCGGCCTCTCTGACTTCCGGGGCGACCTCTTCGACCTCAAGATCTTTTTGGACTTGTGGAACTGTTTCCTCTTTTAGAGGGATCGGTTTCTCTGAAAAAAACATAGGATTAATAACAAGCGATAACAAACCTTCTGTTGGGACATCCTCCACGAGGGGAATCGCAGCTGATTCTACTGGCAACTCTACCGGGACAACGGGAGCTTCCCCCTCTGGCATATCGGCTTCTATCGGAGCATCCGCTTTTGGTTCATTGTGCTCTCCCTCTTCAGTTCCATCAACAGCAGCTTCTACCTCCACAGGGATCGTGCCGTCTCCTATAAAATAAAATTTGAAATAAACATATAAAGGAGCAATTGGAAATCTGGAGTTTTTAACGAAAGAACTAACCATTACAATGGCCGCTTCGATTCAGAGGATTTTCTTCGCCTTCAGAAATTTCCTCGCTCTCTATGACTTCCTCATTCACCACCTGTAAGAGATCCCCTATAATGGACGAAAAATTACGGGAAAAAAAAAGATACCAACCATTTTCCCACTTGTCCTGTGGTCCTTCTGCGAGAGAAGATTTTCTTTGAGGCGAAACGGGTTCGACATTTTCGTCTGGAAATAAAGAATAAACAAATCAGTTTTAAAGTCATAAGATGCAGTCACCGTAGGAATCGAGAGACAGCGTCATAATAAACCAAAAAACTAACCATTGGGTTCCGAATCCTCATCGTCTCCATCTTCTTCTTCCATCTCAAGATTAGGGTCGGCTTCGATTCCTCCTGTACCATCTAAATGGATGTTTAGCCAATTAATTAAAGTTAAAGTGACTCACCGTTGGCTTTATTTTGTTCGTCTTTAATTTTCTTCACTATTTGATCGAATTTGAGGGAGTATTCTCCGTTTTCACGGATCCAGTGTGTCTTATTATCGTTCTGAAATTGAATAATTTCTGTGAAAGCAGCGAACAAACCTTGATATTTTTGAAGAGGATGCAGAGGATGTTGCGCACTTTGGCGGAAACGTTCCCGGTTATCTCCAATTGAGCATAAGCATCTTTGGCGAATTTGCGGCGGGCTTCTTTCGTCGCGAGAGGGCCTTCATACCCCACCAGCATGTCCAAAAAACGTTTCTCGACCTCAACGGTTTCGGGGCTCTGGGCGGGCATATCTAAAATTATGAAATTAGAAAGGCACAGAAAAGGAGGAGGGAACACACGGAGATAGAAGAAGATTATGGAAAAAGCAAAGCGTTCCAAGTACATGTAAAAGCGAGGGAATGCGTAAGGCAATTCTAGCTTTACAGTTTTGTTTTTTAAATTGAAAAGTATTGCTTTTATTCTGTATCAGGATTAAATGATTTTTCGGCAGATTCATCTGAAGCCATAAATGACAGTTTTGAGAGGAAAACTATGGGAAATTAAAAATTATTATAACTGAATAATTGAGATGGTAACAAAAAAAAGAAGACAGAAATCAGGCGGTTTCATATACAGAATTTATTTTTCTATACAAAAGATTCGAAGGCTTTTCGTCTAACTAGTCACACAAATGTTTTTTCCTGAATTGAATAGTAAATGGAGCCTCATTCCTTGAACTCGCACTGATATTTACAGAATTGTCAATGAAAGTTTCTGACCGAGATTACATGAATTATGAGTTGTCACCGTTAGCCAGGAATGTTTGGCCGCAAATCTTCTGTAGATGCTCAGTGTTTTTTCCTCGGCAAGTTGATGCCCAATCACGGGGATGAAAAATAGAGAATTTGCATCCTGTACGGCCAAAAGTACGGCCTAATGCTTCTTTGAGCCAAAATAGACTGATTTCTGGCAAGGAACAATAAAATTGGTTGGTCCTTTGTTTCAAAATTTATTTGGGGTAAGGGAGCTTTTCTTTGGAATTTTTCTGACCTGACTAATCCTTTTCTTTGTTAGCAACACCTCGATTTTTTTTCACTAAAATTTGTACAACAGTAAAATCAATGTATATTGGCAGATTCTCAAGAAAATTGCGGTTGATTAACATCTGGATCAAGTTCGATGGTAAGGACCTTCTTCATGAATTCTTTCCTGTCTGCTTCGGTATACTTTCTCTTTTCATAATGGATGCCAGTAACGGCCCAGATCCAATCCATTTGAGGGACAATTTTTGCATTGACATCCAGGTATCCATCTGAAGCTTTTTTTGAATGATTGAGAAGGATCTCCTACGAGGATACTCCATGTCGATATGGCAAGGTGGCCCCCAAGAAGTAACGGCAACCACGTAAGCTTTTTGGTTTCTTCCGGCCCGAAATATCAGCCCGCTTCCACTATCTCCCTAAAAAAGAATAAATTACTACAGCTACAACTGCTTTTTTACCTTACAAGCCATGGAAACGTTACTGGTCGAGCAGACTTCGTCTGGCTTAATTGTCCTGCGATAACCATGCTTGTCTGCCAACATCTGGCATTTTTCCTTTGACATCGTTTTGCTGTCATGCTTACGTAAAGTACCGTATGTATATCTTGCCCTGAAAATGAATTTTTGATTACGTACTTGAATAAATTAGATGCAATGTCATTCCGTCTCACTCGAAGAAAGAAACTCTTACCCATTGTGACCATATCCGTAGAGGGTAAGCAGCTTATGGTGACCAGTTTTCACTATAATTTGTATTGTTAGGAAAAAGAAAACTTTTACTATGGACGCAAGCTGGTTGCACAGTCGGAGAAAACTTGATATCTTCTTCCAATTCAACTATTGCAACATCTCCGACCATTGTAGCATTGACGTGGCGGTTGTCGTGAAAGCAGTCAGAAGTATAAACGTGTGGAACATAAGCTCTCCTTGCGCTAATGATTACAGGCTTCAAATAAGAGTCACATGTGGTTGCATTCTCACAATTGGTAGGTGCAGAGATAGCCAATTGATACCCTGCTTTCGGAAGACCCCCACTAAAAGTTGGAGATGTTCTATTAGTCCGTTGAATACCATTTGGGTATGTTTGAGTTAAAACAATGTGCGGCTGTGAGAATATGACGCCGACTAATAATTGTTCCAGAACATGCGCTCTCACTGCTTCGTAATCCTTCAACGATCTTAATATTAGAGCCAAAACTGGTAATTATCACTTTCTTCAGGACTTCCATCTTTTGGAGTTCTTCTGAATTGAATCGCGAATGGGGCCTCGTTTCTTGTGCTCATACTGGTATTCATAGATTTGTCCGTCGAAGTTTCTTAACCAGAAAGGATAACTACAGAGAAATTTTACCATTAGATAGAAAACACCGCCCGCAAGTCTCTTGTAGTTGGTCATTTTCTTCTTCAGTGAGGCGGTGACCAACCACAAAGGGGAAAAGTATAGAAAATAGGAAAAATCTCATGGTGTTCGAGAAAAACTGGGTTCAGGTGACGTTCTTTTTATGCAACTTTTTCAATGGATTGGTCTTGTTGAAATCGAGCATTCATTCATTTCTTGGAAATTAAATTCTTGCTGAATATTACCATTGTTCCCCGGCATTCATACATTTTGTGGCCATTTCCTTGTCAGCTGATACTTTTATCGATTCTATGATATCATGAAACTGATAAAATTGTCCATTTTCAAGAAAAAATAACGTAGACGGAATCCAACGAGTCATATTTATGAGGAACCGTTCCATTGCTAGAAGGCAAAACTGTTATCGTCTGCAGACGAGAGATAAGAGCGGGCTTATCTCGAAACAACTTCTTAAAAGTCGTCAACGTTCCCAATTTTTCTCCTAGATCTTAAGAAATCAGCCGCTAGACTTGTACTTACCCGACTCTATTTACTAGCCGGCGGCGATTCTTACCCATATCCCATTATGTGCGGGTATTTTACGACCCGCGTAGCCATTTTAGACAAGGTGAATTATGCCGGCGGGTAGGGGAATCACAGATCTCGAACTAGTGGCCATTTCCTCGCTGCTCTTAGAATTTAAGTTTGAACTTTGTTATCTGCCGTCATTAATCTCGTGTCGTCTCTCTCTCTCTAATAATTATTTGGAGTAATTTAGCAGGGAAAATTAGAAATTACGCAAAAATTTAATTAGATTTTTATAATTCGAGTTGAACTCATGACCCGAATTCCTAACTCAATCCAGGTGTCCTGTCCTCACCCCGTGATGCTGTACTTTTCAAGGTGAAAACCTTTTTTCTCAAGGATTTTGGCCTCTAAACTCTTTTAAAAATCTTGAACAAAGGCAGATTTTGTAGCGGCCTGGTCAATTTACTTTAAATAGGGTCATTTACTCGTCTCCCCTGCGATATTATCCTTCTCTCTAAAGCGATCGGTCTCTGCTTGGCAACCATCCTCATTTCCTGCTTTTTTTACTCTGTCTCTTTCCGGCTGGCTAGGGGAGTACACCTGCTTGCAGATGTGGATCTATGTCGTCTGTCTAATTTGTCTGTCTAATTGTCAATCCAGTGAAGAATACAGTAAAGGGAGTTATTTTAAAGCAGACGAGTTTCCTATTCAAAAGGTTGGGTTTTGCCGGCATTTTACTAGTTTTTTATAGGCGAAATGTTCTTCTTTTACCTCCAGAGGTATGGCAGTTCTGTATCAAGGCATTCTTCCATGTAAAAATTATGATTTTAAGCCGTTCTTTGCACGTAAACCATGGACAGAGATTCTTCAAGATGTAAAACCTCAGTTAGAAGACAAAATACAAGGTAATTGACGGTTTCTACTGGTATATTTCTGTGTATAGGTTTCTCAGCAACATCCTGGGAAAAGGTTCGAAATTACGGATATGTCAGATCTGCAAAATATGGCCTATCTTGGCAGGATCCAAGAATAGTTGTTTTTGAACAGCAGGCGAGTGGCCTAGACTGGCAATGACGAGAGTCTTGTTTGTTTAGGAAATGAACAATGATACTACTGGCTTCGTCTTTCGATCTGTGTCCAGTCATGTGGATCTCGGGAGAAATTCTCAGCTGAACCAGGAGGTAGCTTCATTTTGTTTCGTTTCCAGCCGTTTTAGCTGGTCCTCTGTGGTTTGGAAAGTGCAAGCGGATATTCTCTAACAGCCTATGGTCAATTCTTCCCGTCCGAGAGGCCGACTTCCACCGGTCAGTTAATTGTCGCTGTTTTTAGTCTGTTTTTAGACAAGGAGTTGTTAAATACGATGATATACGAACAAGTGAAGTTGTTGGACGAATTTGGGTCGACTATGGAAATTTACTGTCAATTGGCCAAGAAGAAGCCAGTCGAAATGATATTCTCCCGGAAAATGGAGCAAGCTTGGTCCAGTTCTATTTAAATTAGAGGAAGTCGTACTCCCGACATCGACCATAAATCTTGTCCTGACATGCCCGTGATTGATAGACACTGCTGCGCTAAAATCAACACCCAGCCGCGTTCGTGGTGTAATGGTCAGCATGGATGCCTTCCAAGCATTCGACGGGGGTTCGATTCCCCCCGAACGCAGATACATTTTTTCATTTTATTTGGGTAGAAGCGAGCTATTTTTTACCAGGAGACCATAAAAATTGTTGAAAAGATAATTAGAAAGAGAAGCAAAAATCGGGCCGAGCCGGGGATCGATCCCGGGACCTCTCGCACCCTAAGCGAGAATCATACCACTAGACCACTCGGCCGTGTTTGGCGACATCGGGCTAGTTCGGAGAAACGCTGGACTGTCCGCCCGAAGCAATTGCCTTTGGCGATTTTACGACTGTTGACGAAGCTCAAAAAGACCGAAGAAACCATCGAATTTGTAGCGTTTTTCAGGCTGTATCCTTACCAGGATCCGATAGTTCGATTCCCAAAACATTTTGGATAATCACATACATTTTTATTACTTTTTATCACAACAAAATATAATTCTGATCACACTTTCAGACATTGTTCTCTAGATATGGTCAGGCTCCAAATAAACTTTACAAAAACCAACAAAAATAGAACTCTGAACACTAATCTCTACTCTTGATGACTAATCATTCCGAGTCGGTTTCGAGATCTTCCTCATCCGTGTCAGAATACTGCGGTGGGCGCATATCTCCAGATTTCATAGCCGTGAAGAACTTGTCAAGGATCGGCTGGTAACTGCCCTTCTTCTTTCCCAGAAGCTTTTCGATCACTGTCATAGTACCTCTGGGATATTCGTCCTCTGTGTGTTTCATCATTCCCTCTAAAAGAGTCCGGAAAATGGTACTGGTACAGTTTTCAATGACGAAAAACTCGTAGGACGTCTTTTCCTCTACTTCGACTAGCAACGCCTTGTCCTGCATCAGTTCCATAATGTAGTAACTGGCGTTCTGGTGCTCTTTATCTTCTGCTGGGATCTTTTCACCAGTGTAGATCCGAATCAGGCCGACATCTGGCTTATCGTCGAAGATTGTGAGGGGAGGGGAGCAGTCGACAAAGAGGTGTCTCAGCTGACCAAAGGATTTACGGACTGATGCTTCCTGGAAAGATTTTGTAAACAGCTGGAATACGATAATTATTCCCCAAATTCAGCACAAAACTTGCATTAAATTTCATTTTCAACCGGTTTTCCACTACAAAAATGATAAAAATGCCCCTTTTTCCCCAAATTATGCTGAAAATGCTCAAGTACCTGGATAAAGGAGACGAAAAACTTGTCTGCTTCTTCATTATCCAGACATGATTTGATCGTAATCTCCCGAAATTTGCAGAAGTCACTGAATTCAGCTTGGGTACAATCGAAGTCGGTGACTGTAATTTTACAGGATATCTAGAAAAGTTGGTTGGAATCGTAGGTACTAAATTTTACCGGTGGAACAGATTTCAGATGATGGTGGCGGCTGTCCATGGCAGGCGATAAGTTTTGATTTTTGTCTTCTAAATTTTACCCGTGAAAATGAAAATCACAAGAACAAGAATTACGAGAATAATAACGAGATTTCTTAAATATTCATAGAACTCATTAAATATGTCTTAAATGGGAACAAACAAGGAAAAAGACACCAGGTTTTCGAGTAAACGAATAATATTCCGAGAAAATTAAATGATAACGGCGATTTTGCATAGTCATACCGAAAAATCAGCGCTAATTAGTGCAATAATTAAGGGAAATAGTCGAAATTTAGATTAAAATAGAAATTTTCCACCAAAATGGAGTAGATCGTAAAAGGAAAGTCAAGACAATAAAAGGAAATCGATGAAAAGGAGAAGACAGAAGCATTCCCTCTCATTAGACAGGAAACCATAAAAGAAAACAACTCCCACTCGGGAACATTGCCCAGTGGACAAAGTACTTTCTCGAAAATTAGCGGAAATGGTCACATAAAATGTAGTAATAAACATTGGTGAGAATTGCCATTTGACAAAATTTTATGACAGTTTTCTCCGTTTTCTCACTACACGTTCCCGCGGAGAAAAATGCCCTGGCAACGGGCGACGAGGACTTGTAAAAGAGAGAGCACATGAGAGATTGGCTAAAAATCAGCCGCTGACTGGGGGTTGATATGAAGAAGGGGAGACTAATTCCAACTGGCTGTCATCTGGGAAAGCGGCGCGCCCCTGTGAATAGACACCTATTGTTATCAGAATTTAAATGGATATATTCCGTCCCTGAAAGGATTCCTTTATATGATTTCATCGGATGCTAATGAGGAGAAAAAATGGGGGAAGAAAAATAACATGATAGCATTAAGACTCGGGGAGATAGAAAGGAGCCAGGTGGTGGGATAAGAGAGAATTTGAAATAATCCGCGACCAACTGGTAAACAATTTTGATTATGGAAAAGTCGGGTGCACGTGGTGGTAGAGAGGCAGAGATCAGGTAATCCCACTGACGTAGATATCAGGGGATATTAGAAGGATTAAAGTCGCCAGACGAAAATAGATTGAAAATTTGGTCTCACCACGTGGTGGCGTAAATCTTGAGATTCTAGCGCTGAAATTGCGGATTTTTACAAGTTGTCAACGAAAAGGGAGACAGAAAAGGCTTCAAAAAACTACAAATCGTAAAGAAATGTGGTTGTTTTGAAGAGATTTCGAGCGCAACAAACCAAGCGAAGATCAGAGAAAAAGAACTAATCCAAAAGTGTAGCTGGACAGAAAAGGAAACTAAAAAAGAATCCCACGCTTTAGCTGAGTCATAAATAGACGGGATCGTGTATCCTGCAGAAGCCAAGAACCCCAGACTTAAAAAAAGTTGCCCTTGCCCTAAAGTACATCAAAACAGAATTTTACATGAGATACGCATTCTGGTAGTTGGCGATTTGTTCCAAGTCTTTCGATTTATTGGCCACTTGATAAAGTTCAAATTTCATGGGAAATTTAATTTTCGCAAATATTTCCTGAAATACTTAGAACATGAGCCAATGGAAGATAGTCTACGTTAGTAAAATGCCCCCAAGTGTAGCAAAGTCTATCCTCTCTATTTTTCGAACAAAGCGCTGATCCCACACATTTACCCTTGCCCTGCTGGGTTTTTGTTACAAAAAGGGGAGAAATTGCAATCAATGTCATTTTCGAAAGATAAACACCTGCGCGGTAAAACGTAGACAGAGGTAAAAATGTCCGAGGCTGCCGTATGCACTTTTGGGAATGTTTTTTCATGTCAGCGAAGTGCTGTTTTCAGTTTCTGTGACTTCACGACAGCCAAAAATGATGTATTCTGGACCAGTGGGCAAACAGGCTGTCAGAAATTCATAATTTCCCGATTTCTCCAACAGAAATGCTAGATACAATGATCGTTTCGGGAGCAACGTCTATTTGATGTCAATTTCGTCCATTTCTCGGTTTTAAGAATGACCAGCTGCTCGCGTCGGTTACCATGACGCCCATTACCTGACGGAAATGACTACGTACCGATGAAATTAATGAGAATGATATGAAAGGACAGAGGCAAACAGAAATTCAGCCATTTATGGAAAGTTTAGCAGATTATTTGTCATGTAAAACAATGGCATTTTTGCCATTTGGACCATCAGAAATCAGCATGGTTTTCGGAGGAAGGGGAGGACCATTCTTGGGAGGAGTAGGTAGACGTTGGGGATCCTCTTCTATGCACACGGTATCCGCGTCAAATGGGATACGGCCGTTGCCTCTTGGACCAGCCTAAAATTATTATTTATCACGGGAGAGAAGCGTTACATTGAGTAGATTAGGATTCTCCAAAGGGGAAGCAATCGGAGTATGAGGATTGGGCGGCGTCTGGATTACTGTTGGTTTTCCAAATTGCTTCAAATCTTCCGATGTCGGGGTCTGGAACTCTTCTTCCAAATAAATCAGGAAAATACCTTTCGATTAGCATACATTCTCTTGATTTCAGCGTCGAGTTCAGGATTGATCCGGAAGCTTTGCTTATCCGTCAAGAATTTACAGGTGTGGGGAAGCATTCCATTGAAAAAGGCGGATAGAACTTGGGTACCCAGAGGAGCATCCGTAACTTCGGAGGACAAAGGACGGGCCAACATTTCCATGATCAAAGTACCAGCTGTTCCCTCACACATCATGTTGAACTTGTTCTTGTAGCATTGGAACAGACATTCCGTAATTCTGATCAGGATTTTAGAAGGTGTAAATAAATAGGCTGACCTGCAGCCTTCGCTGAAAGCAATCCGACCAATGTGCGGCTCAATAAGATTCTTCACATCGACTGCTTGATTGACAGAAGGCTGGTCCAAAGATTGCATAAATGTGTCCTTTACCGCCAAACCAGCTACCAAAGAAGCTGGATTACACAGCATATCGCATTCTGGAAAAGATTACAATAAATTTATTAAGGAAAAGTGCCTTGTTTGATGGTGGGACTACTGGTCCCAATACAATCCAAAAGAGAATCGAATGCCTGACTCTGATCCACGCACATGTACCGTATACCGCTGGTGACAATAGGATAGAAGGAGTTTGCACAATGAGTCAGTGGGCGCATGCACTCCTCCGCCTTGAAATAATGACTGGAAATGAAAAATGATTCGGAAATTAAGCAGAATTACGAGCAGACTTTCTCCTTCGACTCGGAAAGAATTCCATTGGCGAAGAGCATATCGAGAACTCCACGGACATGTTCAAAACAGGCGGTTTCGCACAAAGGGAGAGCCATGGGCTTTACTGGACTGGGAGGAGTTGGTCTCACTGGAGGGCGAAGGCCAGTGTCCAAAGGGGAAACACGGACTGGGGCGGCTAAATGGACATAGAAAGTGAAAACGGTAGGATTTACCTGGGATCACATTAGAATTACCCGCATGGAATACTGTGAGAAGGATCCCAAGAGGAAATAATAACATTCTGGGCAAGGGAAGCTGGAAATTTCTAGTAATTTCAAATGTATAAAGTCAATTTATAGAGAAACTAGGAAGAAAAGAAGTTTTGAAGGAAAAAGGACGGCCTGCCCAGATGCCGTTCTCCTTCCATTCCCGCCGTGTTGTGTCTGCCACGCATGGTTTACGAGCTGAATCACCACCATGGGAGCCAAATGTTTGACCTCGAATCGTCCAGAAAAGAATCATTTACTTATTAACTAATATTTATTATAATTCTGCCATTAATATTGATCACACAACATCAAAATCACATAATTTCTTTTACACTTTTACCAGTATTTCCTTCTGTAGTTTTCCAGAGCTTCGTTTATCTTCTTTGGGGGAGGAGGAGCTGTCGACGTGCTCTGGTCACCGTCAGCGTTTTCCTGTAAACAACTCTTACAAAAGGGAAATAAAAAATCCCTACGCTTTTCGAACTGCTTGGCTTTGAAAGAGCCTCAGCATTGTCCGAAGCTGGGAGCAAAGTTTTCAGAAAGTCTGCTGCAGATTTTTCCTCTTTGGCTTTCTGAAAAGTCTCTTATTTGAGGAAATTGATAAGCAATCCACCTGCTGCCTGTAATATTCCATGAGCTTGTCGTGATTCAACCGATCCTGTGGATCTTCCCTTTTGACTGGATTCCGCTTGCGCTTGCCGCCGTCTCTCACCAGACTGTTGTCTCTAACCGGTTTCTTTCTTTTTTTTGATTGCTTATTCTATAAAATATTGTAAGTTCAAAACAGCTAACAACTACCGCGATCTCTTCCGGAGAAGCAAATTCCCGGGTGCTCTGACCCGATTGCAACGCGCTTGTGTGCCAGATGAAGGTGGGAGCGACATCGAGAGACGTAGGATCGATCAGTAAGGCCTCTTGAAGAGCCCTCCCTTCAAGGGGCTTCCTAGTCTTTTCCCGAAGAGCGACCCTTGTCTGTACCCTTCTCTTTAACTCCGCTCGGCGTTCTTGCTCCAAGACGGTCAGCTGGGCCTGTTCTTGTACCTTAAAGGAGCAGTCAGGGAGTTTTTCCAGCTGTTTTCCTGGCAGAGTTTTCAACAAATATTTACAAAAATTAGCAAATGAAAAATGACCGGTTGACAAGTTTTTTTTACAAAAGTTTGCTCAAAATTCTCGCTACCGCGCTTCGGACGTGTCGTAGACCGTTATTTGTGTGTCGATGGTGGATAAAATTTAACAATTAAAATTTGTGTGATCCTTTTCGGCAAACAGAAAGGTTCGTAAACATAAGTCAAAGTAAAAGACACAGTCTCCGTAAGAATCGAGCAGATTCGTGGGGAGTGTCTCATAGCGAATCCTGACTTTCCTTCTAATCTATATCACTCGAATCAGTTTTTTGTTCTGATCACGAATATTTGCGAGTTTTTGAAAACTCGATTTTGGTGCGTTACGCCATCATCAAAGGAGTCACCTGCCAAAACTTTCGATTTTCATTTTGTATCCTATACTTTCTATATATCATTTTACTCGCCTCAGCAAGATAACAAAAATAAAAAATTTGCTTTAGCACCGGGCACTTTTTCTCGATGTCGCTAGGATGGCCTGAAGGCTAGAAAGTCTAGGGAACACCATAAAAATAAAAAGTTGGATTTTGGCAGGCGACTCCTTTAATGGCGGCGTAGCACGCTAGAAACAAGATTTCAAAATTTTTGAATAGAATATTCGTGATCAGCATAAAAAACTGATTTGATATATTAGAAGGAAAGTCAGGATTCGCCGTGAGACACTCCTCGCGAATCTGCTCGATTCTTACGGGGACTGAGTCATAAGCAGCGATAAATTCTCTATTTTTTTGTTGCAAAACTTTCCGACTGTTCCTTTAAATGATCTAGCTAGTAGATTAAAAACTCAACCCACCTCTTCGAGGTAGCCCTTAAAGACCAGTGTAAGGACACGGAAGCATAGGTGGTCGAGCTCCTTTAGATTGTCCTCTTGGGCCGGGGTCAGGATGGTTTCATCGGAGGGGTCGAAAAGCCTGGACGGGGCACTCATGTCTGAAAAATTCCGAATTTTAAGAAGCAAATCGAGAAAAAAATGAGAAAAACTAAGAATGAACCAGGAACACTACAGTATTGTTCACGATTCAACGAGAATTGGTGACTTTTGCAATAGTTTCTTTCAATTGAGAAACAGGAGGTTCAGGGGGCAGGAGAAGTGAATATCGATCTGATTTTTTATCTGCACTTTTAGGGCAACAAGCCTCGAGGCTGGCTTGAACCCATCCCACGACGGATTCTTGAACGTATTTTTAATTTTATAGGCAGTTTACTACCAGAAATCCGGAGAAAACAACACTAAATTATCCAGATCTCTCTCTGGAATTGGTGACTTTTAGTTTCTTTGAGGGGAAGCCGTAAACCAGGTCAAACCAGGCAGAAATACCAGATTCGCAGGCGCTTTGGTTTACTTTTCAGCCTATAGACTAGCTAAAATGAGAGAGTCCCCAGAGCAGACTGTCAATTGTCAGCAAGCTGAAAAAGTATACGTGGGTGGGAGGTATTTGTAAACAACAACAAGCGCCGTACATCTCGAGAAGAATTGTGACACTAGTTTTGGTTTAACAACCTGTAAAAATGAGCTAGAATCTCCGAAAATAAGCCAAAAATAGCTCGAAAATGCATGTTTTAAAATGCTTATTCACAATTGTTTCTACACGTTACTTGGTTGTAACATGCAGCATAAATATCGCTAGAAATTTGGCTTTATAACGCACTTTAAATTATTAAAAACCGTCGAGACAGAGCCGAGATATGACTTTTTTTGAGCAGTGTCGCCCGATTCCGGAAGAGGATATTTGACCCGAAGTTCGCTTTCGCTCGGGGGCCGGTGCCCGACCTCCGGCCATGTATGCCGATCCTCCAAAAATTGTTGAGAAGTTTCTTTGAGAGACAGCAGAAGCGGCAAACAAGTTGATAAATCCCCGGGTTCACAGGTATTTGGTGGACTTTTCAACCTATAGACTGGCCAAAATCTCTAGACAGAGAGAGGCCCACAGAGCATACAATCAATTGAGAAACAGGAGGTTCAGTGGGCAGGAGAAATGAATGTCTATCTGATTTTTAGCTGCACTTTGGTCGAGGGATTCTAGGCGATTTTGAATGTTTACCCAATTCATAAGCAGTGAGTAATTGTCAGGAAGGGACAGGCGCACGCTCATCATGGGAAAACGGGAAGCTGTGGGGCAGGAGAAATGAATATCGATCTGATTTTTAGCTGTACTTTTAGGGCAACAACAAGGCCTCGAGGCTGACTTGAACCCGTCCCAGCACGGATTCTTGAACGTATTTTTAATGTTACAGCCAGTACCTGCTAACTGCCAGAAATCCGGAGAAAACAACACTAAATTATCCGGATATCCCTCAAGAATTCGTGACTTTGGCAAAAGTTTCTCTGAGGGGCAGCAGAAGAGCTAAACAAATGCAAAACGGGGAAAAATTTCCTATTTCCAAGGTTCTTGACTGACTTTCAGGCCTATAGACTGGAAAAAATGAGAGAGGCCCCTAGAGCAGACTGTCAATTGTCAGCAAGCCGAAAAAGTAAACGTGGGCGAAAAAGAGGGAGGGATTTATAAACAACAACAACCGCCTGCCCATTTGATTCAACGGAGAGGAGACAGTCTCTCCGTTTCTCCTCTCTCGTCGGCTTTTTTTTGCCTGTGACTCAAGTTGCCCCTGCCCCTCTCTTTCGATCCATTTCACAACGGGTGAACGACCATGGGCACCCGCTTTCTTCTACAGGTTTAGAGCCTCTTTTTCTCTTTATTGACAAAATTTAGTTGCTTCTTCTTGGCAATATGATTCATCCAGTCTCTGCCATTGGCCCCCTTCCTGTGAAAGTGGACTATATGTTGAACCTTCGTCTCAACTTCCATATTATTTGCTATCCATCCAGCTATTTCATCTACAAGATTTCTGTCAAAGAGGTAGGCCAATCCCAGACAAAATAACCGTTTTCAGCTCAATACTGGCATCGATTTACCTGTCGGGGACCATTCTGGCAGTGGAACATTTATGGTTGATGGAAGTTTGACAATTAAAGGAGTATATAGCTGGACAGGAACGGTTTTTCATAACTTTGCTGTGCACATGTCCTCGAATTGTACTATGAACGGAGATTTCGAAGATCAGGTCGGCATTTATTGACTATTTTCGATAATTGACGAATATTTCAGCAGCCGGTTAATCTTGTACGATGCCCCAATATGTTTCTCTGTGACTCGGACGCTTATTTCATCATTATTTACGGCGACAGACCTTTTGCTGCGGAACCTCTCTTTTTTTAAAAAGGGGCGGACAATTCCTATGTTTTATTGAACTTCCTCTACTCTTTTTGACACCGTTTCCCAACGTATTCCTTTGATTTTACTCCAGAAACCCGTGATTATTACTCATTTCGAGAGAATATTTACATTTGACTCCTGCTTTGTGTTAAAAATTGGCCGCTATAGTAATATTTATTTTTAAAAATGTGGATTATAATTGATCTAGCCTCAAATTATTCGTTTTTTTATCTAATTTCCTCTGGCCTCGGCTTTTTTGTACCGTTGTTCCATTGTAATTGAACAGAATAAATATGCGAAGTTCATTGTCGACGCTCAATAAATGAAGTCTCCTAGAGCAGCCGATCCTTCAAGTCATCAAATAGAAAACGTTGGTCAAAAGCTAAAAAAAGGATTAAACTAAAAAATTACAGATATTGATTGTCTGCTCTACCCTCTGGTTCCTCTCGTCGAGAGGTATATTGTTTGGAAGATCAAGAAAGAGAAAAAGAAAGAGCAGAAGAAAGCGGCAAAGAAACGATGAGCAGAAGAGCAGAAACAGCAACAGCTCCATTATGATAAATAAAACTACAGTACCAAATAAAATTACAGTATCAATTGTTCTTGTTCTTATTATCACTTGTACTTATTCTTGTCTTAGTCATTCTTCTTGATGTTAATTTTTGGCAATAAAATGACTTCTTGAAATTATCTTACACTATCAAACGTTCAAACTTCTTTATTATGACATAGGTACAAGTTTATTTATCGTAATGAGCAGTATCACACCCTAATTTCCCCAAATACTTTCTCCTTTATCTTACAACCGTATGCAAATTCATTTCTACAATTTATTGGCTACCATTAAGAGTTGGAATTGACATAGGCTTTTTTCCAGTTCATATTTTTGCAGGCAGCTTCATTAAAAGGGGGCATTAGTTAAATTGCACTTTTTGAAAAGCTAGAAACATTTGCTGGGAGCTACCGTATGCAGTCAAGTGGCAAGTAGACCCTCTAGGCGCGAGAATAAGGTGGAGTCAGCCGCTAGTGGGCGGGAGTACACAAGGGAACAACGCATGCTGACTCTCGGCCACCCGCCAGTATCAACAACATGTTGACAACCACAATATTTGGGAGCTAGATAGGAGGACGGGCAGAATGAGAGCCGAAGGGGTAAATCAACGGGTCAGACGATTTGACCTGGTCGTAAATGAATTGGCCGAAGAAGTTGGCAACGGGATGGAATTTAAAAAACAAGGCCGCAGGGAAGCCGAGCTGGCACTCCATGTGAGTAAACACTGATTACCGTTTGTTGCTAAAAAAAACTTTTGAGTCAAATGTTTTTCTTTTGAGAGACAGGAGAGTAAATTTGGGCAGTTAAGGCGAGCGAAAGGGAATTGGAGCAGCGTCCAGCGTAATCATCCGGTACAGTGGTTTTCTGGGCTGCAAATAAAAGAGAAGGAGATTATATGCAAGTTTGCTAATCGATAAAAGAAGAGGGAAAAGAGGTGCCTGTCAGGGAGGCTGGCACGAGACCTGTTTCATGAAAATACCGCCCAGATGCTTCGGTATCGAGAAACATATTCGAATGGTTTAGCTCGTTGCCAAGGAAAAAACAGGGATGCTGACTTTTGAATGAGCAAATTTCCTGATTTATTCTCCTGATTTTTCCAAAACCGGGAAAGGTTCGCAAAAAAAATCATCCACTGTCTGGTGGTCGCTGGTTAAATACCGGCCACTGTACTCTACCCAAAAAAAAATTTCCTATGCCCAAAAAAGTTCGATTTCTGCTCGAGTTTACAGAAAGTCAGTCTTAAAGGGTTGAAATCACCCTCCCACTCAAAAGTTGGCCGTATCCTCAAAGTTGTGCCTCCAAAACTGACAGAAGTTGGGCATTTTTCAGGAAAAGCGAACCTAAAAAGAAAGGTTTGCCCAGAAAAGAGTGCCAGGAATGCTATAGTACGCATACAAGCGCCAGGTAGACCTTTCAGGTGCGAAAATAAGGTGGAGTCAGCCGCTGGCGGGCGGGAGTACACAAGGTCAACAACGGTCTCGGACTCCCGGCCGTCCGCCAGGATCAACAACATGTTCACAACCACAATATTTGGGAGCTAGACAGGAGGACTGGCAGAATTATTACTCCTGGTTTCTTTTACCAGAAACAGGTGACTTCTAGGGTTTCGGATAGGTTACACTGTGCAACAACTCATCGTTGCGTAATTAACGCAAATGGGGGATTAGGAAACGTCTGGCGTAAAACAGATGCGCGCAAAGAGCCAAATATTCCAGGATAATGTCTTGTGGCCAATAATATTGTGTATGTCATTTATAATTTTTGAGGGAGAGGTACGAGGAGCTTATTGTCACTTCAGGAAAACGGTTTTGAAATGGACTCTGATGAGATGGAAACAAGATTTAACGAAGAAAAAACGGAGAAAACTGGTAACCGTTCGTTGACCCAAGTCAATCAGTAAACTCCAACGGGACAAGTTTCTGCAGTCTGCGGACCAAAAAGGAGGCAACTTAGAGTTGGAAGAATTTTCGAAAAAGACTGGCGCGAAACATCTGTTACACGGGTCAGTGAGTTAGACGGAGGCTCTGGGAGAGGCGTGCCCAAGGAGGAAAGGAGACAAAGAAAGTAAACACGTTTATATGATACGGGAACCGAAGGGGATCCGATGATTTGACGTGGTTGTAAATCAATTGGCAAAAGAAGTAGGCAACCGGGTGGATGCGGCTAAAGATTTATGGACTGTAATTCCAAGGACAAGGCGACAGGAATCGTTGCTTCTTTGTTTATACAAGAGATTATTAGTTTCTGGTTAAAAGACGGCAAGGGAAGTCACCCGGCAGGATTACTTGACTGATGGATGATGTTTTCGGAATAAAATTTTTTCCTTTTGGGAGACTTGGCCGCACCGAGGAAAGCAACCTTAGTCATCCTCCGTTCTCGAATGAAAGAGAGGGCATGGGAAAGGTGGAAGAGCGCCGATACGGTCGTCCAATTACACAAAGTTTATTGAAGAATAATAACGTGGGAAGAGGCAGAGGCACTGCTGAAAGAGATCAAAGGAAAAATAAAATAGAAAACATAATGATCTAGGGAGACGATGACTGTTGAGAGTCAGGGGAAGAGCAAAAGTTGAAGGGAACCTGGGAAAAGTGCATTACGGGTTGCATCTGTGACTCGGAGGAGAAAGGAGGAGGCTGAAATGGGAGATGATGCTACAAATAGACGATCTACCTGGTAATATTGGACGTTGGTTGGCTGGGGTTCGCCGGCTTCTTGGACTGTTCTCTCTGAGTAGGAATTCTTCTCCTGTATCACCCGAGCCACGACTTGGGAAAAGTCGAGTGTCTAAATTGTGGCCATATTGCCGTCGACCTCAGCAACTAACCGGTGTCCCGCTGAGCTGATTCTGCAACCATTGAATGTAGCCGATAGCCAGTCGAAGAGTTTTGATACGTGGCAGTGGCTGGTTCGTCTGTAGCTCGGGAATTTTACTGAAATGACAAAGATATGAAAAGAGAGGAGATTCAATGCCTACCACTGCAAATTGTAGAAAGCCGCAGTAATGTCAACATTCCGTCTCTTACCCTTTTCCGAGCTCCTCAGCCGATGTTTGATTATTTGTTGTGTCGTTCGCCCGTTAGAAGCCACCATCTAAAGGTTATCCCAATTAGTGAAAGAAGGAAAAGGAAAAGTAGCAGAAAGATAAAACGACAGTGGCCGGCGAGTGGCCCGCCCCCTAACTCCCATGTAACTGTAAACTCGAGGCGTGTCGATAGGAAAGTGAGGCGACTCGGATAGAAGCGAACCGCTTGGTTAGTCGCGAAGTATCGAAGGAATGTGATCGAGCCATGGGCACTGATTGTCCCTTGTCGGGCCTTTTGCCCACGCGCCGCCTATTTGACCTGGGAGACAATCAAGAGCTTACCCGAGTGCCTCGCCTGTTCCTTTGGCTAATCATTTGGTTTGACACGATTCGAACCAAGGCGATACGACATGGCCGAATGGTCAAAGGTTTTTGACAGCAGTGGATTTCCGCGCCAACTGCCAACGGGATTTTACCAAGTAAACATTTATTATAAATTAGTCCCAGCACTGAAAAGACACATTGATGCGATAAGTTTTCTCGTTGTTTAGTCTACCTTTTTGTTCACTTTTGACATCATGAAATTTTATCATTAGAGGCTACAATACATCTTTTTATCAATATTTTACCCACAATAATGAACAGTATCACACGGCATAATTTGGCAAACATAGGAATATCCATTTCTACAATCAGTTGGCTGCCATTTGGAAGTAGAATCCACGTAGACACATTGTTGTGAACTTCCATCGGGCGCTTCTCCCGCTGCCCAAGGTTGGTAACTTCCAGGAGTTGTCCCATCTGGCCATTGCCATCTTCTCTCGATATTGTCATACGTCAATCCAATGTAAAATGGATCATTATTTGGGAAGAGAGCTTTTAGAAACGCTGTCTTAGTTGGATCTTCGTCTGCTGCTACAGTTCCGTCAAAATAATTCAGTTTGCAATTATTGACTGCTCTTGCATAATTGGTATCTGCAGAAATGGCTGCGTAACAACCTGAGAAATTATGAATTCAAAGAGAATTCGGCATACCTTGAGTCGGGTATCGTCTTGGACTGGAAATTCCATAAGGATGGAGAAGATCTCGGCAGAAACAATTAGCTGCAAACTTTTTTTAATCTGTTTGATGGCGATTTTACCATCACATAATCCTAAAATCAAGTCCTCATTGCGACTATTTAAAGTTGTAGAAAAGAAATAACCAGGAGATGCAAGGGAAGCCAACATAGGAGATTCTACACCGTGTTCCGGGACGTAATCTGAAGAAACTACCGAATTGATGCTGAGATCTTACTGTAAATCATTAGAATTCCTCCATCTTCTTTAAAAGTCACCGCCGTTTTGTTCGGGGCGTTTTCTCCTTCCGGATTGAAAGCAGCCGCCATAACTATTATGACTTCTTTTGCGTTACTTCGATGATTTTGGCTATTAAACTGAGCAACAGCTGCTTGTAAGCCTGCCTCCAAATTAGCCCGAGGATCATTGTTAAATGCCAGATCGAAGAGATTATCAATTTCATCATTGTCCAGGCTTCCAAGGGGATAGAGAACATTCGCGCTGTTTCCATAGGTAATTATTCCAACTCTACAGGTATAGTTCTACAGAATTATTAATTTTAAAAGGTTAAAAGACGTACAGAAGCCGTGTAGCCAGTTTTCTGAACATTGAAAAAATCCAACATAGTGGCAGCCATTCCCCACATTTCATCTAAGCCTGACTGTCCAGTGGAGGCCGATGCATCAATGACAAATATTATGTCAAGCCAGGCGGACATTGGGTCACATCTGGGAACAGATAGTTTGCCCAAAATGTTTGCAACTGACTGGCATTCGAGCGATGATGATGTACTAGGTGACGGTGTGGCCGGCGTACTGGGTGAAAACGGGCCCATTGCAGTAGTTGCTACTGTTGGAGCATTAGCTATAGAAAAATGTAACAAGATAATGCTCGTTCACTTTTAGTTGTAATTGTCGTAGAAGCCGTGGACGCTCTTGGCGTAGGAGTACCGGAAGCAATGCCAGTTGAAGCGATAGAAGCTGGGGCAGTTGCTCCAGTCGCCGGATATTCATTTATGGTGCCTAAAATGTATAAAAACATGGATAAGGAACCCCTCAGTCGCGATATCTGCCGGCCTTCTGCTGGTCCAAAGGACAGAAGATCATTCTGATAGGGGCTCTTTTGTCATTCCGGGAAACACGTCATTTACCCCCAGTCTAGATGCTCAAAAATCCTTACAATTTGAAGAATATCCACAGGATCGGTGCATAATACAGGGAGGCAGCTCTTCGGAATATTTATTTAAATCAGCCACATGGTAGACTGTGGCAGGGAAGTTGTACTAAACCAGTAATAGTTCGTAATTTTTCTTACTTCATTAATCAAGGATCCATCCAGAGCAATTACCGTAAAATTAAATGTCGGCATATTATCTCTTGCAAAGTTAGCAGCCTTTTTTATATCGTCCAGGTTCCTAAAATGAATAAATTCTGCTTTAAATGATCCTACTTGCTCCCAGAATACAGCACAACATTTGGAGCCTTATTATAATAAACGTGGAATATCATTTCCAACGCTTGGAACAGGGAATCTTGCCTACTTCCGTATTTTAAATAATTATTCTGGATGCGATCGAGAGTATCACAGGGTGGATAGCCGGATAGATCGCTGATATAATCTATTCCAGAACCGTAACTTCCCAGCGCCACCTAAAAATAAATTGTCCCTAAAAAGGATTAAGATTACCTGGGAATACCACAAGAAGCCATCATTAAAGAGAGCTGTTACTGGAATGATATTGTAGCGTGTAAAGTTGAATTGAGCCTGTATTTGATCGTCTGAGAGATCTGTAGAAGCGTCAAACATGTAAACAACGGTGCTATTTGCGCAATAATAGACCTTATTCGAGATAGGACAAGGATAGGTGTTATCAGCGGTTACTGTAATAAAATACAGATCGAAATGAAAAATTTCAAACCGAATTTAAAGAGGAAAAGAACAAGTAGCCGCAGCTCTGCCATTTTCTGAAAGGAATTGATAACAGGGTGCTAATCGTTTACGATCACAGTTCACACATGGAAGTCTGAAACACACAAGCCGGTAAGCCTTTGGGAGTTTCGAGCAACCGAGCTCACAAGCGGCCAATTAGAAAATGTTGGTCAAAAGCTTAAGAAAAGGATTAAACCAAAAAATTTCAGTCAACAAGACTTTTTCATTTTACTTCCTTAATTCCGCTTCTTCTCCGTGATTGTTTTTTCCGGCCATCTCAGCTGCTCTTTAGGATTGTTTGGACATTCTCCTGATTCCTGTTGTCCATCGCCTTATCGACTGGAAAATGAAAAGGAACCGGAAGAAGGAGGAGAAGAAAAGAAAGAAGCAGCAGAAAAAACTCGAAAAGCAGCAGCGCCGTTCCGTTCCATATAAAGTCTGCAATAAATCTGTAGTTGTTTAGTTATTTTGTCTTATTTAGTCGGTTTTTCACTTGTTTCACCTGTGATTTCAATCTTGTTGAACTATCTTCATGACATTTTCTCCAATTATCAAGCTACATTTTGACTTTGACTTTATTTGAAGTTTACCCGCAATAGTGGACAGAATCACAAGGAATTATCTCACAAACATAATAATATACATTTCTACAATCAGTAGACTGCCATTGGGAGTTAGAATCGAGGTAGGCGCATTGCTGGCTGGCTCCGTCTGGCGCTTTCCCTCCTACCCACGGGTGATAACTTCCAGGAGTCTTTCCATCCGGCCATTCCCACGCCCTGTCGATGTTATCATAAGTCAATCCAATGTAAAATGGATCTTCGGGTAGTAGTGTCTTGAGGAATGTCGTTTTATCCCGGTCTTCGTCAGTAGCCACTGTTCCATTAAAATAATGTGATTGGCAACTGTTCTTGGCTCTTACATAGTTTGTGTCCGCTGGGATCGCAACATAACAACCTGAAAATGCGAGAATCCTGTAAAGAAATTAATGAACCTTTAGTAGGATATTGCCGCGGGTTGGATAATCCATAAGGTTGCTGATTATTTCGACAGAAACAATTGGCTAGAAGAATTTAGACGCAGCTTTTGTACACGTACCGTCACAGAGTCCTAGCGCCATGTCAGTTATGTGACTTTTCAACTTTGTAGAGAAAAAATAACCAGGAGAGGCTAAAGACGCCAATGCTGGAGATTCTACTCCGTGAACTGGCACATAATCGGGAAAAGGAGGCTATAAAAAAGAAGCAATGAACTTACTGTAAACCACTATAATTCCGCCATCCTGTTCAAAAGTGGCAGCCGTCTTATTCGGAGCATTTGAACCATCAGGATTAAAAGCAGCCGCCATGACAATTATGACTTTTCTTGCCTTACTTCGATGATTTGGGCTGTTAAACTGATCAATTGCTACTTGCAATCCAGCTTCTAAATTAGCCGAAGGGTCGTTGTTAAATGGCAGATCAAAGAGATTTTCAATCATATCATTATCCAAACTTCCTAGAGGATATATGACATTTGCCGTGTTTCCATACGTAATTATTCCTACTCTACAGGTATAATTCTAAAGCAATTTAATCGAGGAGAAAGGGAGATCCTACAGAGGTCGTATAGCCAGTTTTCTGAACGTTAAAGAGACTCAACATTGTTCCAGCCATGCTCCACATTTCATCTAAGCCAGATTCTCCAGTGGCTGCTGAAGCATCAATGACAAATACAATATCAAGCCAAGCTGACATTGTGTCGCACCTGGAAGTTATACCAGCTGATGGAGAGGGCTTACTGGCATTGTAGAGAAGATGAAGCATTAGGAGATGTTGTGGATGGTGTAGGTTGCGGATAACCGCCAGTGGGTTCAGCAGTTGAACCCTCATTTATAATACAATTCGGTTGATATCCACAAGATCTTGACATTAGGCAATATGTAAGATTAGCAGGTGGATTGTTTAAATCATTGACATGGTAGATTGTTCCCGGAAAATTTGTCTAAAACTATACAACTTGCTTTCTGCGCCCACCTCGTCAATCAAGGCCCCATTCAGGGCAACAGTTGTAAATTTTACATTAGACATATTATCTTTTGCATAAACAGAACCATTGTCAATATCCTCAGCATCTCTGAAAATGGACTTACTCGGGATATTTTGGAATTCCAACTTGCTTCCAGTGTACAAGACAACATTTGGATTCCATTTGCCGTAATTATAATTCACCCAAGACAATACATCCAAAAGGGAATCCGGCCATCTTCCATAAGTTTCATAATTTGTGTGCAGAATATTTAACATAGTGCAGCTAGCCTGCATACTATTCATCCAACCAGTCATTTGTGGATTATTTGATCTCGCACCGTAAAGAACAAATGATACCTGAAATTGTGGTAGGCAATAATATTATATAGCAATAATACGTAATTCCATTGCTTGTCCCAATCTACAATAGGCAGCGTACTGTAAAGAGTATAATTGAATACGGCCTCAGTTTGACTGGTTGGCAGATCTGTGGACCCATCAATTACATAGACAGTATAGGAAGCGGATGTTTGAATGTCTGCGCAATAAACCAATGGACTATCTTGGGGAGGACAGGGGACCTGCCCATTTGTAAAGCCTAGAAAATTAACGATTAGAGGACAATACGTGATTGCCGACCTAGAATTATGGAAAGAATAAAAAGAACAAGCGGCCTGTCCGCCATTTTCGAGTGGAATTGATAAAACCGTGCCAGCTTGCACTTGGTCCTTCACAAACTTTTCTGCTCTGTTCAATTTGTTATCGAGCTGGTTCCCAGGTGGTGCGTGTGGTTGCGATAAGACCATTGAAAGCTAAGCTCCATTTCCGGTCAAAATCTATTTTTTGGATGTTTATTCACAATAATGAACAGAATCACATGGAATTATTTCACAGACATACTCGTATCCGTTTCTACAATCTGTAGCTTGCTATTTTGAGTTAAGATCGAGGTAGATACATTGTTGGGAACTTCCATCAGGTATATTCCCTCTAGCCCAAGGCTGGTAACTTTCAGGAGCTGAGCCATCCGTCCACTCCCATCGTCGATCAAGATTGTCATACGTCAATCCAATGTAAAATGCATTGCTGCTCGGGAGTAGGCTTTTTAAAAAGGCTGCCTTCACATAATCCTTATTAACAGCTCTTGCATAATTATTTTCTGCTGTAATTCCGAGCCTGGAAGAAAATATAATTAGCTTTGCTGGAATGCACCTTTGGCCGGGTACAGCCGTGGATTAGATAGCTGGAAGAGGATGTGGATGCTGTACTGGAAGAAGGCGTACTAGTTGCTAGAATGAAAGAATAGACAAGAGGAAATAGTCGAACTAACCTTTTCTTTTAGAGGTTAAAAACGCGTTTCTGTCAACAAAGAGCTGGATGTTGGGGATAATGTGGCAGAAATTAAACGAACAGAAAAAGGATCCCTGAAGTTAGCGTTTCTGCGGCTGCCAATGGTTCCACAAGATCGTTTTGATAACGGCGGGTCTTCCCCCTGCGACTGCAGAAGAAGAAAGCTCGAGAACAGGTGAAGAAGACACAAACCCAGCAGCCGACCATCGAAGACCAACTCGTCTACTCGGCCAGGACTCAAATTCCTGAATAAAACTATAAAAATTCTGTTCATTTTTACTGACTGGGGACGGGTTAAGAGTTTATTGGCTTTTTTATGTTTAAAGGACAAAATGAAATAATGAAATGGTTTATTATGTCACAATCCCACAGCTACCCACAGTAATGAATTGAATCACAAGGCATAATCTCACAGACATACGGATATCCATTTCTACAGTCAACCTGCTGCCATTGTCCGTTTGCGTTGATGTAGGCGCATTGTTGGACGCTGCCATCAGGCGCTTGCCCTATTGCCCAAGGTTGATAACTTCCAGGAACTGTTCCATCCGGCCATTCCCATCGGCCATTAATTGTGTTGTATTTCAATCCAATGTAGAATGAGGAGCTAGGGAGGAGAGCTCGTAAAAATGCGGTCTTCGCCGAGTTTTCGTCAATAGCCACTATTCCATTGAAATAATTCGTTTTACAATTGTTGCTGCCTCTGGCGTAATTACTTTCTGCTGCGATTTGCATGTAACATCCTGCGAAAACGGTAGAAAGCTAGAATTGAGGCTTACCTTGGGTAGGATATTGTCGAGGGCTGGATAACCCATAAGGATGAAGAAGATCTCTACAGAAACAATTTGCTGGAAATAACTAGCACCTCTTTAAAGTGTTAAATTACCGTCACAGAGGGCTAGTGCTATGTCAGTGTAGTGACTGTTCAAAGTTGTAGAGAAGAAATAACCAGCAGAGGCAAGTGATGCCAATATTGGCGATTCCAAGCCATGAGCAGGGACATAATCTGTAGAACTCTACATTAAAGAACGAGAATAACCTACTGTAAACCATTAAAACTCCGTCTTGTTCTTTAAACGTGGTTGCAGTCTTATTCGGAGCATTTTCTCCCTCAGGATTGAATACAGCCGCCATGACAATTATCACTCTTCTGGCGTTGCTTCGATGATTCGGCCCATTAAATTGTTGCACAGCTGCTTGTATTCCTGCTTCCAAATTAGCCCGTGGATCATTATTAAACGGCAAGTCAAAGAGGTTGTCAATGTCATCATTATCCAAGCTTCCAAGAGGATACAGAACATTTGCACTGTTTCCATAAGTAATTATTCCAACTCTGCTTGTGTATTGCTAAAGAATTTCCATTTCCGAAAAAGGGACAGCTTACCGTGCCAGTGTAGCCAGTTTTTTGGACATTGAATAATTCCAACATGGTACCGGCCATTCCCCACATTTCATTTAGGCCAGTAGCTCCAGTGGAGGCAGAAGCGTCAATGACAAAGATCATGTCGACCCAGGCTGACATTGTATCGCATCTTTAAAGAATTTCATAGGGTTTGGGATAAACTCACTGGCATTGTAGAGTCGAAGGTGTGCCGGATGTGGTGGTTGTTGTACTCGCTAAATAGGAATAATTATAAAACTGTTTGACTTACGAGTAGTCGTAGTTGTTCGGGTAGAAGGAGACGTAGCTGGCGTTGTAAGGCGAGTAGTATGAGCAGGTGTTGGTCCCGTAGTTTCATTGTAATAACCTGAAGTTCCTCTTAAGAAACGATCTTGATAACTGGAACGTAGATAGACGGACAACAAGGGGACACAGAGGTGCGGAATTACCTGTGCAATTACGAATTATTTGGTCATTTTCGCAACAGAATTCTCGTTTTCCGTCATAAATACACTCAGCTCCGTTTGGGCAAAAATTTCCGAGGCAATATAAAAAAATAAACTAGTTAAGAAATAGAGTAAACACCCAACCACCAATTCCACCATTTGCGCAACAATCATAGAGTGTAGCAGGAGTTGTGGGGGCAAGCGTAGGATTCGCCGTTGATCCTGTGGTAAAAGTGCCTAAATTCTATCGTAACAAACAATAGCCAAAAGTTTGGAATTCTATCTTTCTCCCAAAATAATTTACATAAACCACGGAAGAACTATGGGAAAGAAGTAGCCGATTTTACCTGTGCAGTTGCGGATTATTTGGCTACCACTGCAGCAGAACGGCGATGTTTTCCCGTCATAAATACACTCAGCACCGTCTGGGCAAAAATTTCCGAGGCAATATAAAGATGAATTAATTAATAAATACTGCAACTGCCTAACCACCAAGTCCGCTGTCTCCGCAACAGTCATAAAATATAATTTTAGAATTTTCACAGCAGAATGTGTTAACGTAGTCATAAATACACGTAGCACCATCGGGGCAAAGTGTTTCTGCAATACATGGACCCTCCCCATGATCCGCACAGTAGGCAATCTGCTGTCCATTGGCAGCAGCAATCAAGAATAGAAATAATAGCATTAGCGAAGTTGTTGGAAAAAATTGGGAACAGCGGACTTTTCAGGAAGGAGAACCGTTAATCAAGAAAAATGCTGATAAGAGGCAGCACAATGGCGAGTGCTCTTTATCAGGGCTGCTTCTAGCAACTCAGAACATCTGATCGGATTAAAAGAAGACAGGAGGCAGCAGCCAAAGGTCGGAAAATCTAGGAAATACAGAGACAAGCGATGACAGGGACGAACAAGACAGGAAGAATTGAAAAAGTAACAAATCTTACATTTGGGGTCAATGTGACAAGCTTTGTTGAGAATACACCAGTTCAATTTCTCTGGCGGGTTGTTTAAATCATTGATTTGGTATACGGTACCAGGGAAGGCTACCTAAAGAAGGTCTGTTTTATGTGGCAAACCTTACCGCAGACCCAACTAACGAGCCATCAAGCGCAACAACAGTGAAATCAATGCTCATCATGTTATATTTCACATAAGTGGCGGCATTTTGAATATCTCCTGTGTTTCTGGAACAATTGGTTCTTTAAATAAGAGAATTCCTTACTTGTTTCCGGTAAAAAGGATGATGCTGTTCACAAAACTACTGTAAGCGCCGTTTATTTTAACCAAAGTATCGTAAAGAGAGGCCGAAGAGCTTCCATATTGGTCATATTCATGTTGCAGGCCGCTCAATTGACTGCAAGCCATGGTAAGATCATTCGTAGGCACATAGTCAGCAGGTGGACCGGAACCATAAGTGAAAAAGGAGACCTGATAACTCCTAACTGAGAAAAAAGAAACCTTACATAAATAGGATTGTGCCAATCAGTTCTTGGAAGAATATTATACCGTGTAAAATTAAATTCTGCCACTATTTGACTAGGTGGAAGGGCTGTCGAAGCATCGATGACGTAAAGAATGACGGCAGAACAAAATACGTAATCGCCTTCTTGGGCAGGGCATGGATAGTAGCTGTCGCCATTGACATTAACTGTAACATAAAATTGAAATTTGGAGTTGAGATCATCAAACCTAAAATTAAGCTAAATAGAAAAAGGACAAGTAGCCGGTCCGCCATGACAAGAAGTGGAACTGATAACGGCGTGCTAATCTGTGTCTCTTGTCACAATGGAGCATGATTCCTTCAAAATATTGGGGAAGTAAACTACGACCAAGGCGTGACGGCTTGAATGCAAACCCCAAGAAGATTGTTGCAGCAATTTTGATGTAGAAATAAGGTACAGTATGTCCCTTACACGCGCTGTAACATAATAAATGAAGTCTCCCGTCTAAATTAAATACATAAATAAAGGCTCTTGTAACTTTACTTGTTTTTCTTAGTTGGTTTTCAGTCTTCTTGTCTTGGTTACATAGATTGACTTCTTGAAACTTTCTTTCACTTCCAAACTTTGGCACATTTTTATTATGACTTTAATTCAGGTTTACCCACAATAATTTACAGAATCACACGGCCTTATTTCACAAATATAAGGAAATCCAGTTCTACAATCAACTGCTTGCCATTTTGAGTTGGAATCGAGGTAGACACATTGTTGGGAACTTCCATCTGGCGCTTTGTTCCCTGCCCAGGGCTGGTAAGCTCCAGGAGATGTACTGTCAGGCCATTCCCATCGTCGATCAAAAGTGTCATACGTCAATCCAATGTAAAATGCATTGTTATTCGGAAACAAAGTCTTCAGAAAAGCTGTCTTCATAGAATCCTTGTCAGTTGCCACAATTCCACCATAGTAATGTGATTTGCAGCTATTGACAGCTCTGGCGAAATTATTATCGGCAGTAATACCGATATAACAACCTAGGAAGATGTTATGAACCGACTGCAAAAATACCTTTGGTAGGATTCTGTCGTGGACTGGACAACCCATAAGCATGGAGATTGTCCCTGCAGAAACAATTGGCATCGCAAAGTCCTAGCGCCATATCAGTATAGCGGCTATTCAAAGTTGTCGAGAAGAAATAACCAGGAGATGCAATTGAAGACAACAGCGGTGATTCTATTCCGCTTTCAGGAACATAATCTGTAAATTTTCTCATCAGGAACCTAATTTGGAACTTACTGAAGACAATAATTATTCCGCCATCTTCTTTAAAAGTAGCCGCCGTTTTATTCGGAGCATTTGTTCCGATGGGATCGAAGGCGGCTGCCATGACTATGATGACTTCTCTGGCGTTGCTCCTGTGATTTGGACCGTTGAATTGTCCAACAGCTGCTTGCAATCCCGCTTCCAAGTTGGTTAATTGATCGTTGTTAAACGGCAGGTCGAAGAGATTGTCGATTTTCTCATTATTGAGGCTTCCAAGTGGATAAAGCACATTTGCCGTGTTTCCATAGGTGATAATTCCTACTCGGCTAGTATAATTCTGCAAAGGAGCTGTATTTTGGCATCAAATAGAACCTACAGAGACAGAATAGCCAGTCATTTGGATATTGAATAGTTCTAACATGGTGGCAGCCATTCCCCACATTTCGTCGAGTCCCATTTCACCTGTGGAAGCAGATGCGTCGATGACAAACATAATATCGAGCCAAGCTGACATTGTGTCGCATCTATTATAGAAACTTACTGATTATAATTAGAGAACTTACTGGCACAGAAGATCAGATGGGGAGTTATCCGGAGTAGATGTCGTTGGAGTTCCTGAAAGGGCAAAATATACCACAGAGGCGAGTTTAATTACTGGTTGTAGTACTGGAGCGAGTTGAGGTTGTTGTTGGACGAGTTGTTGGTAAAGTTGAAGGCGTTGTTGTGAGTCCTAAAATGGTAATAAATAACAGAGTTATTACAGCGTACGAGCTGCTCTTGTGGTAGTTGTGGGAGTATTTGTGCGGATCGTAGGCGCTGTGATAGGAGTTGGATAAATTGTTGGTTTACTCTGGCCTCTCTCGTCAATATTACCTAAAATATGATATTTATGATCGTAGAACTGTTGACACTTACAGTTAGGATCTATTCCACAAGCGCTATTAATCAGACAATAATAAAGATTCAATTAGAAAAAGTGGACCCACAAAAAGTGAAGGTGGTTAGGTTTCCAGCGACCGTGCAAAAAGTGAAAAATACAGTGGTAAGCCCGGCAAAAGAGAACAATATCCATATTGAAAACCCGAAAAAAGAAGAACAATATAAACTGACTGAGCCCAATCAGTTTAACCTAACCACCGCCTCTTATAAGAGTTGAGCTAGGCATCTCTGCACGGTTGGTTTCATAAGTTTATCCCGAGCCATATTTTTCTTTTGGGTATAGGTAGAAAATTAAAGGCATCATCTGACCCACAATTTCCCAGTCATGAAACGTCGCAATAGGGGGCCTATCTTGCACCAGTAATATTGGTGTATCAGTATTTCTATGGCTTTATTTTTGAAGAAAGTCGAATAATAGAGAGAAGGGAAAGAGGGCTCGGAATCTGACAAACCAGTGGTATTTTGAGAGAACGGCTTGTGGTGAGATAAAGAGAAATCTTGAGCTCGGTTTAGATTATCGTCAGTTTCCTTGCTTAGTTTCTAACAATGCGAGTCTTATCGACCAAAGAGGTTATGGTTAAAGGAACAGGGGGAGAAACACGGTAGATTCAGCATGACGCCGAGCTAGCCCATTTGAAACAGAATATTTTATACAGTGAAATTCGAACGAACACCTGAATTGCGCACAACCCGACAGCAACTTTTACGCCAAAATTGTGGGGTATACTTTCTCTTATAAGAGGCGGTGGTTAGGTTAAACTGATTGGGCTCAGTCAGTTTATATTGTTCTTCTTTTTTCGGGTTTTCAATATGGATATTGTTCTCTTTTGCCGGGCTTACCACTGTATTTTTCACTTTTTGCACGGTCGCTGGAAACCTAACCACCTTCACTTTTTGTGGGTCCACTTTTTCTAATTGAATTGTCCTCTTTTTGTCTGTATTTGCTTGCAAATACAAGCACTTTCTCTTCTGAAAATAACACAATCCAAAATATCAAATAACAATTTTATTCATCAACAGTGAACAATCGGCGAGCATCTTTATGAGGGCGCTCAAATTCTTTTATTGCGTTGGCTGAGTTTTGTTTTTCGTTCATGTTTTTAATCATCTTTTTGACGTTCCCATAGAAGTAGAGGCCGCCGTAGACCATTATAAGTATGGTAAAAAATGCTACAATTGCGGATCCGCAAAGAGACAAGGTCTGGAAGAGGCCGATGTTTTTGAACTTCTCTTCATAAGAGCTATGGAGATTGCTGTGCTCTTCCAATTTCTTATCCGTATCGCTGGTTTTCAATTCAAATAACTGGGTGTTGTTATTGAATTGAAATTTTTCTAGAAATGCGTGTGCCGAATCCACATCCTGAAATGAGGCCATAATTTCGTTGAGAGACAATGAAATTTACCGTGTATTGAGGTCTAGATACCGTGGCTTGTAATCCCTTGGTTCCATAGACTTTCTGTCCATCCAAATATACGGTCGCGTTTTGTGGTATAATTTGGGCAAATGTCCTAAAAAAATAATCAGTTTTCAAAGAGAAATGTAAATTAAAAATAAAAGGATTGAAGGATTACTTACGGGTGCTCGATCTTGATGGTCTTCGGTGTAATGAGCTCACCATCGACTTGTATCAACATTTCAGTCGCTGTTGTGGCCAGAAGAGTCACATCGTCTAGGCGACGCTCATAAATATAATTATCGGTTTCAATTGGGCGATATTCCGGTCTGCATTCGCTTCTGTTATAGAGATTGCATTTGGCTGGCGGAATTTCCAATTTTGGGCAGAATGTTTGAATTCCAATGAAGTGACAGCTTCTCTCGTAGTTGACCACGGCTAATGTTCGGTTTGTCTCCAAATCCACTGCAAAGTACTGGGATGGAAAACAAGAGTAACCTTCTTTACAACCTAACATATTCTTTTTGTTGCTGTAAGGTGAGACTTACAGAAGTGGTCCTACTTTCAAAATGGGCTAGGATAGCTTGGACCGCGACGAATAGTCCCTTTTTCATTGGGTAATTATAGGCTCCCGTGCCTAGAAGTGGAAATGCCTGGGAAAAATATCGATTTCTTTTAAAAAATTCTTCTTACCACAGATTTTATATCATCTTCCTCCGAAATACTCAATACACTGAGATAACAGCTTCTCAATTGATGCTCCTGAGTTCGAGTAGGGGGTCGTTTTGAATTGCACTGTGGAGCAACGGTGTGGATAATATCTTTGAAAGATTGAAAAGAACTTAGAGGACAACTTACGTTCACACGTGGTCATTCCGTGAGCTCCTGTCACAACAGCTTCTCCTTCAGGAAGAACTCCTAAAGGCAGCATCTTCTTCACTTCATCTAACTCTTCCTGGAGATCTCCTTCTCCAGCTGCTCTTCTAATAGCTCCATCCACTCCCCCGCCTAATTAACCATATGTTTAAGGACGAAATGAAAACGTACCGGTTGTCAAAGTAGCGTTGGCAGCGTTTACGATAGCTTCGGCAGCAACCGCGGCAATATCTCCAATGATGATGTTGATATTGACGTCCATTGTCGATAAGAACAATGTTCCAAATGATCATTGGCATATTCCATGCAAATAGAAGCTCCACACAATCGCTTTTACTTTGTAGAAGCACTGCTTTCAGCTCTTCTTCTTCGCTTGTTGATCCTTTATGCTAATTTGAAATATCCAACGTTTACGGCACCATAACTCGGCAGAGACCCTAACAACCTATTTTTTTCTCAACGGATTCGTAATCAGCGTCAAAAACTGCATCTAATGCACTACTTTAAATCCGAAAACCAGCAGTTTGAAAAAATCCGATTTTGCAGGGAGCCGCCGCCATGGCGTGCGCACTATGTTTCGCTGTAGCGCCGGAGTGTGTGGATGGATTTCTCCCGAATATAGACGCGCCGCGAACTGGCAAAATTTCCTACATAATAAAAAAAAATTAGTGAAATCCGACGTCGGGGGGCCGAGAACCGAGTGGGTGCACGAGAAACGGGGAACATCGGCCACCTGTAAAAACCACTCCGATTTTTCATTTTTTTCGAATTACGTCGTATTCAGCTATAATGGGTACCATTCGATAGAGAATGACGAGTAGAATACGATACAAAAAAGAAAAATTCAAAAAGTCAGCGCGGAGGCGCGCTACGCGCGCAAGAAAGTTTTTGAAACGCGCCCAAGCCTGAAGAGAAACCTAACCACCGCGCAGCGCTGCGCGCTGCGCGCGATTCTCTGGCGGGTTGGTAATATCATTGACGTGATATATCGTCCCGATAAAATTAACCCCATCGAATGGAGCACCATTTAATGCAACAATTGTAAATTGAATATCTTGCATATAAAATCTGGCGTAATTTCCAGCATATGTGATATCTTGCCCTTCTCTAAAATCATAGTTTTTTTTTATTTTCGGGAAACTTACTGGTCTCTAGAAAATATGACAACGTTTGTGAGCTGGGTACCATATTCCGCATCCAACCATGCTATGCCGTCATAAAGAGAACGATAATTCGCATTCCACGTCTGATACAAAGTTTGTAAGCTGTCCAAATTCTCACAGGCGCCAGCTATTAAATTTGTCGGTTGGTAAGGATATCCATAATTACTGCCATAGGTTTGAAAAACCATCTGAATTTTTCTCTCGCTTAAATTTAGAACTATCCCTACATACACATCTCGATTCCAATTGGTCCCCGGTAATATCCAATTCCGGATAAAATCGAATTCAGCTAGAACCTGAGCATTCGACAGATCTATGGAATCGTCGAAGAGATAGGCAATTGTAGCAGAGCAAATTGCGTAAACAGGACCCACTGCAGGACAAGGGACAGTATAATTGTCACAGTTTACAGTAACTAAAGAACTGTGAAAGTCAGAATATCACGAACCTGTAAGTAGCAAAATAAAGGGAAATAAGCGCTGGTCTAGCATGGCTAAAATATGGCTGATAAGGGCGCAGCTAGCCAGTTGTCTGGCCCTTTTATAGGGAATCACGGCCTGATTAAAAAGGGCTACAATTATTGTAGTACACCATAATATTTCATGGAAAATTCGCACGTTCCTGATGTGTTCGACAGCAGCCTGACGTAATTTAACAGAAACCGTGGGCCATTTTGTTGCCTCCAGGGAGCGCCCCGAGTACTTGCTCGAAAATACAATTTTGTCGATTCTACTTGATAAAATCGAAAAAAAAGGAATAACCAAAAATTAGTTTACAAAACTTTTTCATTTTTCGACGTTGTTGTGGCCGCAGCGTTCAAATACATTACTTGAATCGCAGGCTTCGAAAGCTATTCTCCTTATAGAAATCTCAAATATCAGCATAATCCGGAAGAAAATTCGAAAAAGAAGTGTAATTAGCTGTTTTTACATCAAAAACCGAGCATTCCAACCTTTCGACCCGCCATCTGGTTCTAATAGCGTACCAGTTGAAACGAGCCTTTCGCTGCAAGGATGGCCGAGTGGTTAAGGCGATGGACTTAAGTTCCATTGGAAGATATTCCGCGTGGGTTCGAACCCCACTCCTTGCAAATCTTTTTTTCTTTTTGTTTTTATGTTTGTTTACAGTTTTCAGGCTGAGCCTCCCATTGGGGTGAGGGGACAAGTCCCCTTCTACTGGCATGGGAGGTGTTGCGGGCTCCTATCTCCCGTGAAACCCAGGAAAGTTAATTTTGGTAGGAAAATAGCTCAGTTTAGTCTTTCGTGATTCTTCCGGGAACGTACACTTCCCAATGTGCGGTTCTGGAGTCCAATTTTGACGTGGATCCCCAACAAGCCCCTCTTATTTTTTTTATTATCTTAATATTTTGATATTTTAATATTTTGACAATTCTTCTCTCCTTGAAATGAGCAGGGTTCAATTTACGCCCAGTTCATTCTATGTTTACCCACAATAATGTACAGAATCGCATGGGGCAATTTCACAAACATAATGAAATCCATTTCGACAATCGGTAGCTTGCCATTGGGAGTTTGGATTGAGATAAACACATTGTTGGGAACTTCCATCTGGCGCTTTGTTCCCTGCCCAGGGCTGGTAAGCTCCAGGAGATGTACCATCAGGCCATTCCCATCGTCGATCAAGATTGTCATACGTCAATCCAATGTAAAATGCGTTGTTGCTTGGAAATAGAGTTTTCAGAAAAGTTGTCTTCATTGAATCCTTGTCAGTCGCCACTGTTCCACCATAATATTGTGATTTACAACTGTTCACAGCCCGTGCGTAGTTATTTTCCGCGGTAATTCCGATATAACAGCCTAAAAAATAAATCAAATCAGGAAATATCAGGGAGGATACCTTTGGTAGGATACTGTCGCTGGTTAGTCAGCCCATAAGCATGAAGATTGTCTCTGCAAAAGCAGTTTGCATCGCATAATCCCAAAGCCAAATCGGTGTAGTGACTGTTCAAAGTTGTAGAGAAGAAATAGCCAGGAGATGCAATTGAAGCCAACATCGGAGATTCTATACCATTTTGGGGCACGTAATCTGCAATCTTTCTTATTAGGAGTTCGTTCTGGAACTCACTGAAAACCATGAGGATGCCGCCATCTTCTTTAAAAGTAGCCGCCGTTTTATTCGGAGCATTTGTTCCGATGGGATCGAATGCAGCCGCCATGACGACGATGATTTCTCTCGCATTGCTTCTGTGATTAGGACCGTTGAATTGGTCAACAGCTGCCTGAAGTCCCGCTTCCAAATTTGTCATTTGATCATCGTTAAATGGTAGATTTAGAAGATTGTTGATTAAAGTATTATCCAGGCTTCCATGAGGATACAAAACGTTCGCCGTGTTTCCATAGGTGATGATTCCAACTCGACTGGTGTAATTCTGTAAGCTGTCAATATTCAGGGGCTAATAAAGTCGTACAGAAGCAGAATAACCAGTCATTTGAACATTGAACAGCTCCAGCATCGTCCCAGCCATTCCCCACATTTCATCTAGGCCCATTTCTCCTGTGGAAGCAGAAGCATCGATGACAAATATAATGTCGAGCCAAGCTGACATCGTATCGCATCTAGAATGACGAGAATAGAGGTTACAGATGTAAAATTACTGGCATTGAAGGTTTGGTGGCGTGTTATCTGGGTTAGAAGTAGTTGAACGCACTGAAAGGGAGGTAAAAACACGATCAAAACGGGTTTACTTGTTGTTGTCGTAGTTGGAGTCGACCGAGTCGTTGTCGTTGTCCGGGTTGTAGGATGAGGCCTTTCGTCGATGTCACCTAAATTCCTACGGTAAGCGAACATATAATAAAAATTTACATCCAGGGTCAATTCCACAGGCGCTGTTGATCACGCACCAGTACAGACGCTCCGGCGGGTTAGTCATATCATTTACATGGTAAATCGTGGCGTTGAAGTTCTTCTAAAACCTTTTATCCTTATTAAATTTGTCGTTACCCTGTCGAATACAGCTCCGTTTATGCCAATCACAGTAAACCTAACCTGTGGCATAAAATATTGGGCATAATTCCCAGCATTCATCACATCCATTGAGTCTCTAAAAAAGGGAATTACGATTAATTTGAACTGTACTTGTCTCCAGAGAAGATTACAACTTCATTCAACAATTGGGGATAGTGACTATCCAACCATTCCAAAGCTTGATATAGGGATCCAGATTTTCTTGAGGCAGTTTCATACAGAGATTGTAAGTTGCCCAATTCAGTACAAGCATCAATTAATAAATTGCTGGGTTCGCAGTCGACTCCATACGCAGCTCCATAGGTAAAGAATACCGTCTGAATACTTTCTTCAAGATAAACAGGACGGTTTTTACATAAACTCCTCGATTCCAATCAGTTCCTGGTAATATTTGATAGCGGGTAAAGTTAAAAGTGGCTTGGATTTGACTATCAGAAAGGTCTATCGAATCGTCGATGAGATAGGCAATTGTGGCTGAACAGGCGGCGTACACCGAACCTTCCGGTGGACAATCGTACTCGTCACAATTTACGGCAACTGGAAAAATGTAAGAAGATGGAAATGTTCCTAACCTGTGAGGAGGAGGAATAAAGGAAGTAGCCGGTGGTTGAGCATAATCAAAATGTTGCTGATAAAGGCGCGGTCGATTTTTTCCGGGCAGCAGTTCTTATAAGGAAACGCTCCCTGATTAAGGGGAGATTACAATTGATATAGTCTCCAAGGTACAAAATTTTAATCTAATTTGCTCTGGCCCATCCCTGATTTTTGTCACGTTCCTTTGTAATCAAAATAGACGGTGTTCCTTGCCCGCACGCAATGGATGACGAATCTTAGAACGACCGAGCTCGCAAGCGGAGAAATCAAAAATGTTTGTCAAAAGCTTAAAAAAGAATTAAAGGAACAGTCAGGCAGTTTTCCAACGCCAGCATACAACAGTACGCTCGCCAAAAAATTCTCTAAATTCTGAGATCTGGTCGAAGAACTCCCTGACTTTTCCTTTAAACCAGAAAAATTACAGTCAACTGGAGCTTTTCATTTCTACTTCAAATAGGCTCTGCTTTTCCCATGGTTGGTCGTCTTTGCTGACTGTCTTTAGCAGCTTTTTAGGACGTTCTCGACCGTCTCTTGCTTCTCCTCGTCTCTCTCATTGTTTAGCATATCAAGCGAAAATGAAGAAAGAGCGGAAGCGCGCGGCTAAAGAAAAAAGAGCTGCCGAGATGAGAAGACGCCAAGAAGAAGAAGACGACCTGGATTGAAGCAACCGAAAATACTTCAAGAAAAAAAATATGTTGCACTTTCAATTGTTTCTTGTTCTTGTTGTCATTCTTCTTGTTCACTTGTTATTCCGAAATTCTTCTTAGATTGTTCACTTCTTTCACTTGTTGATTTCGACCCTATAGCAATGTCTTCTTGAAATCTTCTTCAATTGTCAAACTTTACAACATCTTTATTATGACTTTTCACCCACAATAATGAACAGAATCACAAGGCAAAATTTCACAAACATAAGCGAATCCATTTCTACAATCTGTCGGTTGCCATTGGGAGTTGGAATTGATGTAGACACATTGTTGAGACCCTCCATCGGGATTCTTTCCAGATACCCATGGCTGATAGCTTCCAGGAGATGTACCATCTGGCCATTCCCAAGCCCTATCGAAGGAATCATATGTCAATCCAATGTAAAATGCGTTGTTGCTTGGGAATAGAGACTTCAGAAAAGTTGTCTTGGCCGAATCCTTGTCAGTTGCCACAATTCCATTATAATAATTTATTTTACAATTATTAGTAGCCCGCGCGTAGTTGCTATCGGCTGTTATGGGCACGAAACATCCTAGGAATCCATACAAGTTGATAGAACGAATTCTTACCTTGGGTAGGATATTGTCTAGGGCTGGATAATCCGTATGAATGTTGATTATTCCCGCAGAAACAATTTGCATCGCACAAACCCAAAGCCATGTCAGTATAGTGACTGCTCAACGTTGTAGAAAAAAAGTAACCAGGGGATGCCAGGGAAGAAAGCATTGGGGATTCTATATCGCCTTCCGGGACGTAATCTGAAAATCAAAAGTATCTCTTTTCCTTTTTTTTAAACTTACTGAAGACCATAATAATCCCGTTGTCTTCTTTAAAACTGCTGGCGGTTTTATTAGGTGCATTTGCTCCTTCTGCATTGTAGGCTGCCGCCATGATTATTATAACTTTTCTAGCGTTTGTTCTATGATTGGGGCCATTGAATTCCCGCACAGCTGCTTGTATTCCTGCTTCCAAATTGGCCATAGGATCATTGTTAAACGGCAGGTCAAAGAGGTTGTCAATTGCATCATTATCCAGACTTCCTAGAGAATATAGAACGTTCGCCGTGTTTCCGTAAGTAATTATTCCTACTCTACTTGTATAATTCTGAAGAATTTCGATAAAGAAACAAAGGAAGGCTTACAGAGACGGTGTAACTGGTCTTCTGGACATTGAACAAGTCCAGCATTGTTCCAGCAATCCCCCACATTTCGTCCAGGCCGGATTTTCCGGTAGAAGCAGAAGCATCGATGACAAAAATCATATCTAACCAGGCGGACATTGTGTCACATCTATGAAAACATTGAAAGGCAATAAACCGTACTTACTGGCATTGAAGATTGGACGAGCTTGTAGGGGATGTGGTTGTTATCGGGGCACTCGTGGTTGTTGATCGCATGCCTGTGGTGCTTCGAGTTGTAAGCTTTGTGGTCGTTGTGGTGGTTGTTGTCGTGGTTTGACGAGTTGACGGTGGAGGGGCTGTTGGACTGCCAGGACCGGTTTCATTAAAATGACCTGAAATGGAGCGGTTTGCTAAAAAATAAATGAAAAGCGCAACATTTGCCCTAGGTGTGGCTGCCCGGAAGGCGAGATAAGAAGCAGCTGACGAAAAGGGCAGTGATAATAAATTTACGCTTACAATTAGGGTCAAAAGAATCGCAACCGCTGTCGATCACACATCTTGCCAGAGTATCCGGAGGGTTGTTTAAATCATAAATGTGGTAAACTGTTGCAGGGAAGTTGGCCTAAAATTTGTGTTTACCAGGCTACGATCCATCGTTACTTCGCTAATTAGAGATCGATTTAAAGCAACTACAGTAAATTTAATATCATTCATATTAGTATTTATATATTTTGCACTATTGCTGATATCCGTCTTGTCCCTGAAAAGATTTGCCCAGCTGATAGTTTCCCTACATATTTCCAGAGAAGATGACAATATTTGTGAGATCTTGGCCATAAACTTCGTCAACATTTTCTAGGGCATCAAGTAGTGTATAATCTTCTAAGGATGCATGAGAATCATAATCAGTTTCCAAATCATTCAGCTGTCCACACAGTGCGGAAAGTGTATTCTGGGGAGGAAAATCCCACTCTGGCTCTGGATGGTATGTGCACATTATCATCTAAAATGACCATGATTATAAAAATTGGACTAATTTACAAAGAAGCTACGATCCCAGTCCACGTGAGGGAATATTTTGTTTCGAATAAAATCAAATTCTGATTTTATTTGATACTGCGAAAGATCAATGCTCACATCAATCAAATAAAGAACGGCTGAATCACAATAGGAATTTACTTGCCCAGGAGCAGGACAGCCGTAACCTTGGAGAGAACTCCTAACTGGAATTGAGGAAATTATAAAAATAAAAAAAGCGCCAACCTAGAAAATTCAGCAAAAAGAAGAAGAGCAATCGTTGATCGGCCATGGAATAGGTCTGATAAGAGCACGCTGCCCCCACCTTTCTTGGACTCCTTTTATAAGCAGGCATGATTTTAAGGGTAGTGGCAGTATGACGCCAATGTCATCCTTTGAATCCTAGGCGTATCCTAGAGCAGCCAGCACAGAAAAATAGAAAATGTTGGTCAAAAGCTAAAACAAAGGATTAAACCAAAAAAATTACGGTCAACAGGACTTTTTCTTTTTACAAGAAGAAGCAGCAGGAAGAGCAGAAAAAAGACGAAGAAAATCCTGAATAGTAGTTAAATAAAGTAATAAATTCTGCTAATATTTCAATTGTTTCTTTTTTGTATCTCACTTGTTCTTATTGTTGTTTAGTTGGGTTTTCAGTCATCTTGGTGATTCACTTTAATAATTTGACGACTTATTGAGATCTTCTCGCATTATCATCTTTATTATGACTTTAATTCAGCTTTACCCACAATAATTTATAGAATCACAGGCTCTAATCTCACAAACATAAGGAAATCCATTTCGACAGTCTGTAGCCTGCCAATTTGAGTTAGGATCCAAGTAGACACATTGTTTCGAACTTCCGTCAGGTATTTTACCTCCTGCCCAGGGTTGATAATAACCGGGAGTTGTTCCATCCGCCCATTCCCATCGTCGATCAAAAGTGTCGTACGTCAATCCAATGTAAAACGCGTTGTTGCTTGGAAATAGAGTTTTCAGAAAGATTGTCTTCATAGAATCCTCGTCAGCTGCCACAGTTCCACCATAATAATGTGCTTTACAGCTGTTCACAGCCCGTGCATAGTTATTTTCTGCGGGAATTCCGACATAACAACCTAGAAATAAAACAATACAGAGAATAGGATCAAACCTTTGGTAGGATATTGTCGAGGGTTAGATAATCCATAGGGATGTAGACTGTCCATACAAAAACAGTTAGCTAAAATCCTCTACAAATATTGGGAGAAAGGCAGAGGACCGTCACAGAGTCCTAGCGCCATGTCAGTGTAATGACTGTTCAATGTTGTAGAAAAAAAGTAACCAGGCGAGGCAATTGAAGCCAACATCGGAGATTCTATCCCATTTTCCGGTACGTAATCTAAGCAAATTGAACAGTCAAACTGTTTAGAACTTACTGAACACCATAATTATCCCGCCATCTTCTTTAAAAGTAGTCGCTGTTTTATTCGGGGCATTTGTTCCAATCGAGTTGAAAGCCGCTGCCATGACTATGATGACCTCCCTGGTGTTACTTCGATGATTTGGACCATTGAATTGCTCAACGGCTGCTTGCAATCCTGCTTCTAGATTTGTCATCTGATCATTGTTAAATGGCAGATCGAAGAGGTTGTCTATCAAGCCATTATTCAGGCTTCCAAGAGGATAAAGAACGTTTGCACTGTTTCCATAGGTGATGATTCCCGCTCGGCTGGTATAATTCTGTATCCTATCAATATTCACGATCGTATGAAGACCTACCGAACCCATATAGCCTGTCATTTGAATGTTGAATAAATCCAGCATGGTGCCGGCCATTCCCCACATTTCATCTAGGCCCATTTCTCCTGTGGAAGCAGATGCGTCGATGACAAACATGATGTCCAGCCAGGCAGACATTGTATCGCATCTGAAATGAGAAGTTTTTCTGCTGCAATTCCAAAATTACTGGCATTGCAGGTTTGATTGCGAGCTGCCCGGAGTTGACGTTGTCGGCAGCCCTAAAATCCTTTGTTTACCTCAGTTTCGCACAGATTTACTTGTTGTAGTGGTTGTTTGCGTTGAAGAAGTTGAAGATATTGTAGGCTTAGCTGTAGATGGAGGGACAGTAGCAGGCGTAGTAGTAAGTCGAGCAGCACGTGATGATGGAGCTACTGTGCTGCCACCCGGAGTCTCGTTGATGGAACCTAATGATTTTTCTGGGCATCGGTATTTGATCCCCTAGGAGAGGCTCATAGACCATTATGGTCGGTTCCCCGTAAAGAATATCAAATCCAAACGAAATAAGCGTCGACTCTTGTTTGTTCAGGTGCGCCTCTCACGCAATGGACAATGCACACAAAATGCACCCGGGATTACACTATTTCAAGGTATTTCATTTCCATCTTAGAAATTTTGTTCAAAAACGGATGCTGGCAGGTTTGGAAGACTTTTGATACGATTTTAGTCAAACGGCTTATTTCAAAAGCTTCCCTTGTTTCCCTTGCTTCTTTTTCTGTCCGACAATTTCTACAATAAAGATCAGATAACCACGGCGAATGAAAGACAATATGGCTCGAAATAATAATTCAAAGCTTACAACGAGGGTCTAATCCACAGGCGCTGTTAATCACACACCAATCAAGATTGTCCGGGGGGTTATTTAAATCATTTACATGGTAAATTACAGCAGGAAAAATTGTCTGAAATCATCTTCATATAATTGCGAGAGATCCATACCCAATCGAATGGCGCGCCGTCCAGGGCAATAATGGTAAATTGAATTTTTGCCATGTAATCTATTGAATATAAACCGGCGTTGTAAATATCTGATATGTCTCTAAAAGAAGGCAATTTAATTTAATGAGTAAGCCAACTTGTCTCCCGAAAATATGACTATATTCGTTAAATATGAACCAAAGTGACTATTCACATCTTCCAACGCCTCTTTTAATGAAGCGGTTTTCCCCAGATTATGGAAATATTGATACTCCAAATAGCCAAGATTGTCACAAGCACCAAAAAAATCGCTGGTAGGTGCGTAATAGTCATAATCTCCCGTTCCGTAGGTGTAAAACGTCACCTAAAATTTTATTCAAAACTATTGAGATAATATTTCTTACGTAAATGTTACTTGATGAATGTTGGGAGCTCCATTCAGTATGAGGAATAATATTGAAACGAGTAAAATTGAAGATGGCTTGAATTTGACTGTTCGACAGATCGGCCGAGTCATCAATCATATAAAGAAGTTCAGCTGTACAACTGGCGTAGACTTCTCCTTGCTCGGGGCAATTATAATCTTGACATTTTACGAAAACTGAGAATTGATTCAATTATGTTAGATGAAAGCTACCTAGGGTCAGAAGAACAGGAGCAAACAGCCGGAGCAACATCACTTCAAATGTGGTTGATAAGGGGCTCGACCCTTCCTACAATGGAGTCCACGATTTATCAGAAGATTAGATGAGCAACTACAACTTGAAAGCTTTGACTCCACCCTGTTTATTTGATACAATGGACAGCCTAGAACAAATTCTGGAAGAAACAATCTTGATCGACGATGAGAATGGCACTTCTCTAGAGAAATTCAGACTTGAACAGAGCATGTGCATGACGGAAGCTCTCAGCAGGGCGTCTACCTCGATTCTAACTCAAAGTAACAGGCTGCCGACAGTAGAAATGGATTACTTTATGTTTGTGAGACTATGGTATGTGATTCTGTTCATTATTGCAGGCAAATTTGGATAATAGTCACAATAAAGACGTTCTGAAGTCTAATGGTGCGAGAAAATTTCAAGAGCTTATCCAAACTATGAAAAAAAAGACCAGTGAGTATACTGAAACCCAACTAAACACCACGAAAAACAGGTGAGAGACAGAAAACAACAATTGAAGTTAATACAGTCTTTATTTCTTAGTTATCGGCTTTTTTTCTTCTTCAGCCTACGTCCAGAATACCTTGAGAGCAAGGGCAGAGCACATTCAGCGACCTTGGCTATTCCATCCAGATCGAGTGTTCCTCGGAAATTTCCACAAATTCTTGGATCTCCATGGGATACAGTTGCTGCTCGTCACTTGGCGAAAAAAACTAATTCGAATTAATGGGAGGAGCCATTTTGATGGGCATAAAGCCATCAGGAATTCTACGTGGTTTTTCTGTTCATTTTCTCTAACTTTTCGAAATGCTAGGCGTTCAAAAACGCTGCCTACTTAGGTTCCATTTATTTTTCTAGTTCCTTTAGAAAGTCATCTCGTGATAATTTGATCAGTAGCAGAGTTCTTCTGCAGATCAGAGCAGATCAGTAGTTCTTCTCATCGAGAGGAGTCAAATGATACCAAAACTTCAATTTTAATGTTTCTCTATCTAGAACTTTCTATTTCATGTTTGAAAAAAGAGCACGCCACGCGTAGATGTGGCATTCGTGTGTAAATAGTCAAATTATGCGGGAATCCAAGGTTTACATGGGATGAATACTTCATGAAATTGAGTGAGATATTATTTATGGCCATTTTCACCCGTTCTTCTTAAATTTCTCGTCTTGATCTATTGCTTTCTCTGAGTTAAAAAGGTGAAATCATTCTTCTCTATCAAAGCGCCAATATTCCGGCTGTCTGTATCCACAGAAACAAATCCGTGGCTTGTTTGGCCAGGTGGAATTGGCACCTATCCATTGCTTTCACATTTAGCGGCAGAAGGCTCCTGGGTAATTGACAATTATCGCAGGAATTTTCCCCAAAACTGAAGAATTTTGCCCCTTTAGTGTTTTTGACCCGTTGATGATGCTCCCGAGGATTTCACTTTTTCAGCAAATTCGCGCGAAAGTGCCGCAATCAGGGCAATGCGCTCAAAACTTTCTTCTCGCCCTTTTATCGTCGTTCTTTTTATCTACACTGCTTGCATCGGGTATTTCAACAGGTAGTTTCCCCTTTTTTAGCTCAAAACATTTTTTAGACAGAAATTATTAAAAATCGACCAAGAGCCCACAAATACTACTGAGATTTTGGTTGAAACCGTCCGATATGGACGAGAATTCTGCGTAGGATTCAATGTGACCAAGGGTCGTCGATCCTACCGCGAAAATGGACTTGAACCAGTCACTTTGGCTGTTCATACGACTTCTAATTATTTGAATTATGTTCTAGAGCAGGTGAATTCACCATTTTAGAAAGCAAATCTCCTAGGCGGAGAACTGGGATGGACCGATTTCCGTCGCCCTCATAGTCGACCGCCAGTCTCAAAAGGCTGTTAATTTTCTTTACAGCGTTTTTCTTTGTGATCCTATCTTTGCTGAAAAGGTGATATTTATGAAAATAACTAACAAAATGTGTAGATATCTCTCCATGTTGTGTTTCGGCTGATGCCATTTACAGAAGAATGCCCTACGCTGGCATTAACCCCCGGTTCTTGTGAATTCATCCACCAATACAGTAAGAATTTCACTGTTTTTGTCTATTTTTCCAGCCGAAAAGTTTATAACCACGTTGATTTCTCCTTTCTCTATCTATCCGATCAACACAATGAGAAACGTGGCTAGGAAAGGAGCGCCAAGTCACTTCCACCTGCTGGCTGATGTAGAAATGATCTTCTCGTATTTTAAACAAATAATTTTTAAAGGAAATAATTTAGAGAAGGGTTTGCCAAACAGGCGAATAAACTTGCCAACGCGAATCTTTCGAAAGATGGGAAGAAACTCATCGTCTTAAGGAGATTTGAATTAGAATCAGCGGTAAAGAAAGTGCCAAGAACTGTCGAGGATCTCAGGGCGCATATCGATAACAAAACGTATCTAATTTTATTTTGAGTAGCAGCTTTCTAGGGCCTTTGAGTTCCACCAAGAATTCTTCCCAGCCGGGCATACAATCCCCGGACTTTGGCATTGGTTTACTGTCTCAAATTCATCTGCTCAGCCTTTTGTTTGGGAAATTCCTTATAAGTAAGACGGCCGATAAACAAATTTTAGTTTTAGAGGACCTGAGTGGGAACCCCAACTGATAATGCATTCGTCCACTCCTTTTAATGAAGAAGATATTCCGACTAGATGGAGGGACCAACAGGCTTTGGTATGACGCTGCTTTCTTTAAAATTTCCTTAGACATATGAACTCTGCCGAGCCAATTATACCTTCCTCCTGGCTTCTCAGATTTTCAACGTTCATCGAGGAGTCAAAAGAAAAACTTCCATTTTAGACACTGCAATACAAAATCACCAGGCTCAATTAAAAGACAGGTAGGGGGATCTCCAGGCGAAAAACGGCTGTTCAGGTACTTGAAACGATATCTGAAGAGGATAAACGAAGTCTATCCAAATTCTACGGCACCAAAATGCGGGAAATTTACACTTTAATAGAAATTTTGTCATGTAACGTCGGGTAATAGCGTTTTTTTCACTTCGTTTGTTCAAATGGTCAAACAATAAACGTGGACTTTTTTGTTAGAAAAAACCTCCGCGTGAGCTTTCAGAGATGGAAAGATATTTCAGGGAACATAAATCTTATTTTAAATTAGATTTCAAAGCAATTACTCTTTTTGTTATTACGAGGATAGTCGAATAATTTACGCAGGAGCTAACGAGGAAGATATTGCATTGCAGCGCTAAATTCCAATAAATAGTGATCTACCAGCTCGATGATTCTCACAGTAATGGATGCGCACAATCCGATAAGCCTTTCCTAGTTGAAATTTGAAACAAATCTTCAAGTAAACTGTCAGAATAAAATCTTAGCAATTGAACAATGGTTATTGAATTTCCCAACGATGGAAAGAAGCGAAATATTCGTTGCTTCTCCTCGGACTTGAATGCAAAATAATGAAAATAAATTCTTTTTAATCTCTGTTTAATGTATGCAGCTTTTCCGGCAGCTTCCCTCGATGTTTTTCACGACTGAATTATCTCGTAGTGTCATGAAAAACGACTGCCGAGAAAATTATTGAAAACCTTTTAAAATTCATCGCTTCCAGAAACGGAAGCATCAGCTGCGCTTCTGTCTGCGCTTTAGCTTCCAGCTTTGCTTTATTTTTTTGCAATCCATTGTTCATTTCATTCCTCTCTGCTGCCTTCTTTCATTGTTCTCTTTTTTGTTTATTCGCATAGCAACGTCTCATTTCCAGAAGTGATAATGCGTGCCAATTCCATTTTGGATTATATGATAAAGTATCTGGATTCAACTGATGATGAAACTTCCGTTTGTTCGAGCAAAAGAGCCAGACTGGATCTTACAGTCGGGGTAAGTGACAACCACAATTTTAAACTCTTTTTAGGAGGTTATTATGCTCGAGAAGACGAAGGCGGAAGTCAATTCTCCAATTAAAAAAGAGCCAAAAGAAGAGCCCATCGATGAAGATGAGATTATTTGGTTTGATGATGAAGAGCCGGAGAGATGCGACCAGGTTGGCAGTTATTCTTGAAACTAATCAAAATTATTTTTTTAGAATATTTTCGCTACCAAAGAAGCAAAGAAAGAGACGAAAACCGAACCTTTCGATGCGGAGACTGATGATTTTCTAATTAAAGAAGACGTTAGTTGCTATTTTTTTACAAAATAACGAAAAATTTATAGGAAGAGTGCTGGATGAATGTGTCTGACTGTGAATCAACGAGTCAACGCGACGTGAAGCCAGAAATTACTCAGGAAGATACAATGGCCAAAATGGAAGATGATGAAGATGATGATTGTATGATCATTTTGTATAAAGAAGGAGAAGGACGTCAAAATTTCGATGTTTGTATATTTCAATAGAATATTTACCCGATTTTTCAGGAAAAAATCCCAATCGGAACTTCTGAAGAGGATAGAATTGTGAAGGAGAAACCTGACAGCGCCGTGGAAGCTCCTGAGGCCTCTTCTACTCCTCCTACAGCACCAGCTCCAGTTTCTTCAGTCGAAGAAAAGCCAGCTCCTCTTCCCGATACTCGTGTATCTCTTTCAAGTATCCTTTTGGAAAAGAGCCAACTTCCCAGGGTAAGAATTTTGCTGTAAAATAATTACTTTTGATTTCAGAAAGTTTACCCTAAGAACCATCTGGCCAGGAGAGCTGGCGGACCTCCTAGAGATACTAATGGACGGGTTCTTCCTCCCTTGCCGTTTATTGGAAGGAAACGAGATGCGAATGGAAAGATTCGGACTCTCGCTTCTGTTGGGAATAAGCCTGGATTGTCTTCTGGGCTTCTTCCCCCTCTTCCTTCTGTTGAAAATGCTCCTGAAATGGATGCTACACCCGAGCTTCTTCGTATGTTTCTTATTTTTTCTATCTAAAGTTTTTTGTTCAGCAATCAGTGAGGATATTTCCCCTGTTGTGGATTCTCCTCCTTCTACTCCTGGGCCTTCTTTTGGTGATATTTCCGATTTTGAGCCTCTTTCCTCTGAAGACGAAGAAACTCCCGCTTCATCGGAGTCTACAGCTGCTGCTTCCTCTTCCAGAAGAAAGGATAAAACTAAAGCAATTCGTAAGCTTACCATTATTTCTCTTATGAATTGTTGTTTTTTAGCTTCTCGACTAATCAAACAGATGAAAATTAAAGAGAAGGAAAAATCCATTCCCCGAACTACAATGTTAAAAATTATCAAGGAGATTTCTGATGAAATAACGGTAAATCAAATTTCCTTTACATTATTAATCTTTCTTTTCAGGCTGATAATAACACATCCTCTTTTAAATGGCAATCCTCAGCGGTGGATGCTATTCATGAAGCGGCTGAGATCTACACGACGTGTTTCTTCGAAGATGCTAATTTATTGGCTCTTCATGCTAGACGAGTGACCGTGAGCATCCAAGACATCAGGCTGTTAGGAATGATTCGTAGGAGGACAATGGAATCTGATAAGATTTTTTCGAGTATTAAATTGTAGTAGATCTTTTGTATGTTAGGATGGTTATTGTACATAAATCGGATTAGAAAATCTCTCTCTTCTGCTTCGTTCTCCTTTCTCCTTTAAAGGGACGATAAGGCAGGGTTTGAACTTGGAGAAAACGTTGTTGTAGTGGTGGTAGTTGTCGTCGTAGTACTCGTCGTCGTGGTAGATACAGAATGTTGCGCAAGCTTTTTTTTGACAAAACTTATCATTTCTTTATATCAGGAGTTTTTTTTGGGATATTTTAGCTAAACTCATGCCCCTTTCTCATTCCCGTTTCTTTTTTGCTCTTAAAATTGACAAAACTTATTAATAATATTAAAATAATTTAAAATCTACAGGGAAAAGGCCTGGATATAGAGTAAAAGTTGATTTAAAACGCGGAAATCGTTACAATTTGATTTTCTTCTAATATTTTTCAGGAGGACATCCTATCAACAATCAAAAGCACTTAATTTAGGTAATTTTCCATCCTCTTTCGAATAATATTAGTCTCGACTGTATCTGACGTCATGATCAAAAGATCAAATTTTTCGTGCAAGGGGGTAGTCTTGCAATGAAAAATGCGATTTTCAGCGACTTGCACGATATTGCCCATATTGTATATCAAATTGTTGGAAATTCTCTGCTGATTCCGAAAATGTGATCATAATTTTTAGATTGTAATTAGGAACCGAGATAATTGCTGGTAAACTTTGAAGTTGGCTGTTCTCTTCGGTAAAACTTTAAATTGCCCAGAATTTGATCTTCATATATTTGGAAAAATTTATTCTTTCCTTTCTTAAAAAAATTCCCGACCCAAAATTCCTTGTCATTCAAACTTTTTCAACATTTCTGGCCCTAAATTACCGCCCTGAGGTCGGTCGGATAGCCTGATAATTCCAGGCCCGGCTCGTTGCCAACCCTAGATAGTTCCATATAGATAATTCTTTATTGTATCAGATGTGTAAAGACACTAAGAGTGTCGAACGCATTGCCATAACTGGGAAGGATTTGGTGACTATCAGGAAAAAGGGACGCGTGTGCTCTATTGGCGCAGTCGGTTAGCGCGTGGTACTTATAATCTGTAAGCGATGCCAAGGTCACCAGTTCGAGCCTGGTATAGAGCAAACTTTTTGAGCTTTTTCCTTGCATTTCAAAGCTATTAATGTCCATTTTCCTTATCCCTTGAGGGTTTTTACCGTTTAGGACACCAATTTCGACCTTACCTTATTATTTTTCCACTGTCTTGGATAATATTCACGACGTCTCCGAAGATTCGCTGAAATTTTAGACGTTTATTTAGTGTCGGTCGTCCTCCAGTCAGAGACCCCAGAGGCAGGGGGAAGCAGCCTCCTGTTTACACTGTATTTTCCCCAACGACTATTAAAATTCCCACCGCATACCGAGACAATTGCCAGACGGGCATTGCATATAAAGGATGGGATTTCTTCCGCGTGTCACAATTCTCCTCTCCCTGTACGATTTCCTTTCTTCCTTTTGCATTTCGACTTACATTCTTTTTTTTTCTTTCTTAGCTTTAAGATTCACATTTTAATCACTCTATTTCAGCGGTGCATATTTTACCGCTCAATTTAATTGGTAAAAGAATATTGTGCCTCGACATAATTCTTCAAATTAAATGAGATGGTCGCTTTTTCATCCATCCCAACGACATTTGGATGGAACATTGTGGAGTTTTAGACATTTTTAAAGCTTATCCAATTTTCAGTACATGTCATCTGAGGATTCGAAAAAAAACGAAATAATCGGCCAAGCCGAAATAATAGGGGACCTGCTATCTGCAGGACAATTACAGCGCGTTTTGGAGCTGTTTTATGAGCAGCAATGGCCCCCAGAAACAAAATGGTAAGGTCACCTCTAAAAGAATTAAACTATTTTTAGAGTGAGCTGGACGATTGTAGCCAATACAATCGGCTTCTCGTTCTTGTGAGATCGTCAGCCAAACATCCTGGAACGAGGCGTTTGCCGTAACAGTCGTGGAGAACACCTGGATTTTGTGATCCTGACCATTTAAAGCCAATATTCTTTAAATAAATTTTGAGTAAAGCGATTCTTCTTTAAATTTTGGGCAATTCGACTGTAGATCTTCTTGAATATTTCCGTTTTGAAAGACGCGATCTTTTAAAAACTTTTATGGACGCCTGTTGTCACGACGGCTTTCTTTAATATTTCCCCGTAGGCATAGGCTGAGTTCCCACAGATCACAGACATTATAAAAGCCCCGACCGATAAATTGTCGGGAACTTGCACCAGTAAAGATATAGAAGATTCTCTCTCTTATTTCTGATTATCTGTCTCATTGTCGAAAGAATTTTAAATCACATTTTATTACCTGGATTCGGTACGGAAATATGTACAATACGGAGAATTATTTGTACAAATACAGCATTTCATCATTTGAGACACTTTGAAGATCATGTTGGGCCCTCACAGAGGGAAATAATATCAATAGGGATAACAAAAAATGGGGGGAAATGAGCAAAAATGAGAAAGCAATGACATAAATCGGGCCCATCCTATCCTAAGACTAATAATTGATGTCTTTTGTTGTTGAAATTAATCTAATGAACGTCCAGCATTTACTCGTCGTCGGAACCTTCACTTTCAGATCTTTCTTCTGTTTGAGGGCTGTTGTTGACTGCTTCTTCCTCCCGCTCCAACTGGTAGACGACAGTGGCCGAGCTTATCCGTGCTCGATCAATCACAAGGCAAAGAGGATCACGGGGATGAAAGAGCAATGACGTTGTTTGAATCCCCAATTGCACTAACATGGAAAAAGAAATCTGGAAGCTGTATTTCTTCGTCCGTGTCACCATAAATCTAAAAGAAGATAAAGTCCAAGATTAGTCAGAAAATACCTGGGATCCTCTTGATCCGTCCGTAATTTACCCGAGAATATTCCCATGAAAGTCTTCTGTGATACCTGGAAATTATTGGAATCAAGGTACGGAGACATTAGGGAGATTTTATACTGGGTATGTCCTCCGAAAGGCAACTGATTCAGAACTTTTCGGATTATTTCCGGATTTCCTTCTAAAAAACCTAATTTTTTTTAGAAAAATGTTGGGTTACCGGATTTATCATTGCGATTCCCTTCCTTTGTTGCCTCATTCTCCTGCTTATCTGCTAAACCCAGCATTCTATCCGCTTGGTTTGAATAATTTGAGGCTCCAATCCAAGCTGGCGATGTTAACGGGAAGGTCAAAGCCAGTCTTGCTCGCGTAGTGAAATCATGGAACTTATCGTCGAACTGAAAATATTCAATAAAAGAAATTTAGAACCCAAACTTTTTCGAAAATCTCCAGGATCGTAGGTTCCCGCCAGTCCATGATAACGAAAAAGCACGGAGCGGCTGCCGTCTTCAAATTCCAGTCTTTGGGCATCATACGAATGAGAATGTAATATTTTTCAAATAGATAAGTTGAGAAAATTCGCAAAGATTCATAATAGGCACTACTTCTCAGCATTTCCATTGTTCTTTTTTCCTTCTTTGCTCTTTGATAAAGAAAAATCATAATTATTTGCTTTAATCCATTATAAAAACAATTTTTAGTATCTTGAGCTCTTTCGAATCGGCTAAAAAAAGAATTAAAATAAGTGAAAAAAACACATTTGAGCGTTAGTTTCCTCCACGCCCCTTATTGCCGGGCCAATTTCCTTTATTGCCATCAATTTGCCATTTTCCGGGTGTATTCTCATGATGTACATCGTCTGATTGAAAGGAGCCGTTACCAGAAGCATATGTCCACTGATACTGACACAACTATTCAGATTAATTTTCTCCATTAGGAAGGTCCGCTCATCCGCCAATGTTTTCTCCTGAAAGCAAATTTGCATTGTGATAGAGAAAGTAAATATTTAGATGCCCTGTTATCAATGCTAAAAGATTGATAGGCGGCTCTTTATTTGTTTTCTGCTCACTTTATCGTTTTTGAAGGCATATTAGAGAAATTTAATGAACACTAAGTTTTTGCTGATGTGATAAAAAAAGCAAATATATGAGCGCTCTGTGACAAATGTTCAGTTTCGGTTTCTTTTTTTATGCCCATGCTTGTTTTTATTCAAAAATGCTCATAATTCGAGATTTTAAAGGAACCGTCGTGGACTGAGAATAGTTTTGGTAAAAATAGGCTTAGAAAATGTGCCTTTTCCTCCTGGTCCCTGTACTGTATTTATTTTTATTGCATATAAAGGTCGTCTTCGCGAGAAAAACGGCGTTTAACCACTTATATTCTCTCCAAAAAACCACAGAAATGGGTTTTTGGTCAAAAAGCGTTTTTTTCGTCGAAAAGATGGGTTTTTACTGTAGAAAATACGATTTCTCATAGCGAAAAGCGTTATTGAACTGGTAAATTGCCAATTAGAATAATCTTTTACTCATTTTTTCACCTCGGACGAATCCCCTGACGTATCCTTTCAGGTTAAAAAAAGTTGATTCAGCCTTTTATAAAGGAAATATACAGCATTTCGCAGTTTTTCCATATGCAAACCGACAACAATAATTGTTTGTGGTTTCGAATTATCGAAATTGATAGGAAATCGGGGCGAATGTTTAATAAAAGTTAATAATACCTGAATGTCCACAGAATAGATTGTCAAATCATCCAAGCTCGTGGGAAGATCCATAGTCTCATTATTTTCGTTTACATTTACATAACCAGCTGGGATTGGGACCTAAAAATATAATGTACATTAAGAAAATGTATAGAAAAATCACATTTCTAGCAGCCGCAAAAATGAAAAATCTTCCACAAGAAGTGAAATACAGAGTATCCAAAAGAATTATATATCCATGAGCAAATTGAGGATTTATTTGGAATTCAAACTCAAATAATTCCTGAAAACAATTTTTCTTTAAAGAAGAGCAGTGTTACCTCCAAAATTCGTGAATCCAAATATGCATTTCTACTATTTTGAGTCCCCAAATATCTGTAGACTTTGACATCAGTTCCATGAGCAGAAACGCAAATCAACCGACAGCCGTCGGGTGTCCATGAGAGAATAAAATCCCTATCAATCATTTCTCCCTAGAAATAACGTCGCCATTTGGATAATCCTGCCTTACCACTGACGCTCTGCTCAATGGCATCGTTGCGTAGATGTCACCGTTTATTTTATGATAAGGCGTTCCTGCAAATGATAAAAATACTGAAAAAAAGATGACAAACTCTGTCGGGATCCGCCCATTTCCCGCTGTTTTAATTGCGCCACCATGTTACAGGTGGGCTTTCTTTGCCTCCAATACCAATTTTCCATATAAATGTCCTCGGGATATTTTGGATCGGCTTTAGATGTGGATTGACCATAGTTGTCTTCTGAAAATCCGGTTTAAATTTTGTTATCCTCTTTGGCGTTCTTGCCAAAATACAATCGGAAGTGAACTTGGTGATCTCGCTTCATTCTTTAGCAAATTTTCAGTCTTTTCAAAGAGGTGCTAGCGGGTATTTTTTTTCAAGCATAAAGTGAGCATTCTGATAAGAAGCAAACCGCAGTTTTGTCCTAGAATTCCACAGCGACGATAAGAGCTCTAACAAATTGATAAATTGGAAAACCTGGAAAATTCTCCCAAATACCCTAATCAGCAGTCAAAAAACAAAATCCATGCGTTTACCTGTGGATGAGCCAGCATCTTCAATCGTCGTGGTTTCCATTACATCATTCGAATTGGTTTCAACCTAAAAAGAAAACTTGTTTGGGTTTCAAAATAATGAAATAAGTACAGTCCCTTGCAGCAAATTTTACGGGAAGGATCACTTTTCAATTCAATGTAAGGAGAGAAAATACGCACGGTTCAAAAAGTTGAAAAAAAAATTACAAACGCACCGTCTACCAAAACACTTTTTGGAAATCGATGAGACATAGCGTCTTTCAACAAACCCTTGGTGATAAATTGTCTGCCAATGAGAAGCCACCTTTGGCGGAAAGTTTTAGCTGCAGAAAACACTAGAAAACTGGGAAGTTGTTATCTTTGTTTCATGCTTTCCCGGTGAGAATTTCATGCTGTAGAATAGTGTAGCCCAATTCAAAGTTAAGGAAACTGTCTCGTGGTATTTCAAAATAACCGTAGCCATATCTAAATAATCGAACGATCAGAGTTAAAAAATCTGCATTTTTTTCTCCCTTTCCTTTTCTAATCAAATAAACAAGAAGAGGGCTTATCAGCAAAGGCTGCGGGAGGAGCTCAAGTCAAAGAGAAATTGCTTTAAATGAATTAAATGGCTCATTTTCGCACATGCAACCGGATTTATACATTATTTATCCTTTTCTGAAGAATCCTATAAGATATAACTAATTTCTACGCCATCTACAATTTTGTGTTTTGAAAATATGAGGATTTAGAGGGAGTAAAATACGACGGCGTGCGAGCCAAGCTCTTTGGATGATTTAAATACCGGGAAACGTCTGCTTAAAGGATAATCCCGTTCTGGATTTAGCGAATATCTGGGATCGACGGGACTAAAAGCATCTTTCGAATGAAGGGAGTCATTTGTCAGTTCCCGGAAATTGTTCGAAAGATACAGTGCGGAAGCTGTTACTTTTTTAGTCGATAATAGCTTGCAGCTGACTGTGTATTTCTATTTACTAGAAAAGTTTCTGCAGGTTATTTGGATCTCTAAAAGTAGAAAAAAAGAAAAAAAGATATGTTTAAAAACTTACGAATTTGAGTTAGCAGAGCCGAGATAAGGAACAGGGCTGGTCGATGATGAAATTCAATTTCTCAGCAATAGCGGACAGGGTTTGTAATATAAACACGTTGTAACACCAGTCTGGAACAAGAAAATAATTAAAAAAATAACCACCCCCACCTGATATTTTAAGTTGTACTTCTCCTTCTTTTATTTGAAGAGCAAGACAGATATAAAACGGATTAAACCACGTTCATATAAAGAACAGAAGTACGGGTCCTAAATAAGATTAGTCAGATTAAAAAAAAGTTAAAAATTTGACTCACTTCTTCTCAAAATTAGCAAACAAGAAGATTTAAACCAGCTGCTTTTTGAAACCTGCGCAATTTCGAAAAGACGCCTTTTGGCGTAGTGTGAGGGGTCAACCGCGGTTTACGATTTGTTATCAAGTATATGCTCATATGCATCTCGTCCGACCTCACAACTTATTTCCAGATAGGAATACTCAGCCTGTCTTTTTACAATTAACTGTTTTCAGCTATGCTTCGGAAGTAAACGTCGCAGGTACACGAAAGGAAAACGTCCAGAGCTCACAGATTGTCAAAAACTGATTATTTTGTTCTCAGATCCTGTCATTATACCCCAACATTGTCTGTGAACTCAAATTACTTCTGTTTCCCTCTTTCAGGGTAATTTCCAGCATTACCGGCCAGATTCCTTCTCTTTTCCCTTCTAACTTTGGCTCATTTTTCAATACTAGTATAGAATATTCATTTTTCCATATATATTATATTTCTAATAAAATAGCAACATTATATACTACAAACTATGGCAAATGTGTCGAATCAGAGGTCTAACACGTTCTAAACCCGGCGGGGTCAAATGTCGTCCTTTTGAAATGAATGCCACGTGATATTTTGGGTCGTAAATCTGAAAATTCTATAACATCCGGGGGTCAGACGCTCTACTTTGAATTGCCCGTTGATATAAAACTGAGTGGCGTAATCGAACAGCTCACATTTTGAACAATTCCGCACCAGGCGGTACATTCGCTGTTTTGCCATCAAATAAGCCGGGCCGAGGTCAAGAAAATCGGTCTGGAATTGATCCTTTGCTGGAAACACAAATTACACTCACATCTTTAAATGGTGTTCCCTTTAGCAGAAATTCATTTAAAATTCGGGTGATTTTATCCGAGACACGAGGAAATGCATCCAAAATGTAAATTTTTTTCTTGACAAGCTTTTCCAAGGCGGTGAATCGCTCAGCTGCCAGTGCAAAATTATTGTCGTCGAAAGGATTGGTTCCGTTAATAATTACCATGCCGTTTAAATGTCTGAAAATGATCAATATTCCTATTGAAACAAAAATAACCTTGAAGCAATAATCAAAACATCCGGTTTGTATTCTTCCACAGCTGTTTGAAACAGCGTATCAATCCCGCAGTCCATACTCGTTGAATCGAACACAGTAGTTCGGTAAAATGGCTCACAAGCTAGAAATTATCTCCTCAGAACAATAGATAATTTACCGCCTACTCCACTGAGATGAATAGAACTGAAAGCGTCCCGACATTCACTGTGGATAGTGCCCATTACATTTAGCGCCCAGCTATTTCCAATTACCAGAAGAGTCAGCGGAGTACCCGTAATGTTTTTACCCTGAAAATTAGAGATTTAATACGAAAAGATCGGTTCTAATGGATTTATGGTGCTTCGCGGGGAGTATTTGAATAGGCTTTTATGCCGCTGCTTTTTTGTGTGGTTAGCTGCAGGCAGATCGGTTTCAAATTGGATAACTGCTCAAAAACCCCGAGCTTTTGATTCTGGGAATATTGTACGGAAAGAAACGATCCTCTTTACCAGGAACCTCTATAATTAGGTCTCACGCCAGCCGGCAACGCTCACCTCTCCTACTTGACACCGGATTTCGTCAGATATATTTGTCTTGAATCTTTTGGTGCAAGGAAATGCTTTGAGTCGGCTCATGTCTTGAGCATCATATTGTTGATTTAAATGGACTCGGGCTTCTGTAATTGTGAGTTGGAATAAAACAAGCGGAAAGGAAAGGCAGCAGTGCTCTATTTCGGCTTACCGTTTGTCATATTCTCATATCCCATTTTCATATCTCCCAAATGATCAGAGGCGAAAATAAAAGGCGTGTCTTCTACAACTGGTTGAGAAATAGAAGACGTATTATTGACAGGTGCAGAGATCTCAGGAGTTATTGAAGGTAATTGCTCTGAAATCTCTTTTTTTTCCATGTTTAAAGAAGAAACAAACCGTGGACCTGATAAAGCGCCGCTCCATTAGCTATCAAAAAAATAAAGAGCACTTGGAAGGTTGTTTTCTTATCCCATTTCAGGTAAAATCTCTCAAAACCGTAATGAACAACTAGGGAGAGAAAGAAGGATGCTATCAAAGCGTAGAAGAGCTCTAGAAACACGTTGTGACAATAAACTGGATTCACCTAATTCGCTTAAAAATCCATTAATTTTACAGAGAGCTATAATCGGCCAGTGAACAAGATACCAACAATAAGAAATTTCTCCTAGAAACACTAACGCTTCGTTTTCTAAAAGAGCACATCCTTCTCCCAAATAAACAAGAAGACCGGATAGAACGATGGTATTCACCCTGAATTAGTCCATATACAGAAAAAAATTGTGTTTACCTCCCAATGAACGGATCTACAACCTGCGATGAAAATATTACAAGAGCCAGTGGAAATATGGAAACCGTCGTAATGATTTGGCTTAATTTCTGTTCATCCTTCTCCTCATTTTCATCATTTTCAATTAATTTTTGTTTCTCAAAATCCTCCACTTTAGTGGGTTTATTTTCCTTTAAATTAATGAATACAAACATGCCTAAATGATTGTAGTGCTGAAATTTTAGGACAAACCGGCAAGGAATTGCCAAATTCTGGAGAAAACTGAATTGAAAGAGAGAAAACTGTCCGAAAATAGATGAAAAGCAAGGGAAAATAATCCTGAAACGATTTTTGAGACATACGGTAAGTTACCTAAAACTAGTAGCAAGTAATTTTTCCCATTTCCATGAAAATATCCAGCTGCGATGTGAATTAAGGGAAATAGGAGGTAGAACTGCATTTCGAGGGCAAGGGACCAAGTGTGGGTGAACATATCCACAGCTAACCCCAGCTGAAATTGCTCCATTTTCATTTTGGGAATGGTTCCCTACCTTTTCCGCATATCCTTCCTCCCCATCTGGCCGAATAATATTTGTTACGAATAAAAGAGCTCGAATAGCTGATGAATAATTCGTATTAAATGCCGATTTTGGCATAAGATTGATGCATACTGAAATTATTTTCAGATTATTGAGGAAAGCAATACCTAGGGTAACGGCTGTCGCCAAATAATAGAGCGGAACAATCCTTTTGACCCGCCGATAGAGAAAATCAAAAATTTTGGTAAAATTCAAAGTAATATGGCGGTGGAGCATCATTGTCATTAAAAACCCGGAAAGCAGGAAAAATCTGAAAAAGGGAAATTGAGGAAAATGAAGAGAGAACTGACTGATCGACTCCAAGGTACCCATTGGGGCACCATTTTGGAAAGAAATGGAATAAAACAACGGCTATTATTGCCAAGCCACGGAGACCTTGAAGGTGCAGCTTCTTTTGGCCCATTGAAACTGAAATTTGATGGTAAGATGGCCGTTTAGCAGCTGAAAAGTCAGTACTTTCGAATAATGTAATGAAACCCTTCGAATCAAAAGCTTTCCGCCGGATATTGACAGTAACAGGATGAGATTTAATGTAACAAAAGTTCAGATATAATACGTGGTCATGGTGGCACCTCCGAGTATTTGATCAGATGGGTTTAGCGCCCTGTCGCGTGTCCGCTGGGACGTAACAGTTGGAGATCAACGTAGAGGGGGAAAACCACTATTTTGATGTTTTTCTTATCAGAAACGGAGGATGAAGTACGTGAGATCCCCGTGAAACGTGTCTGTCTAACTGCGTGTCTAGGTTAGAACCAATTTTCCAGAATACACGAAATTATCGTTCATGTCAACCATCGCTGTACCTCGCCATTCATCAATTTCGCTGGAATTTTTTAATATTTCCATTCCATAATTCTATTGAATTTCTCTTGTCACGATTCTTTTGTCAGGGCCAAGATTCACCGATGCTGCATATAAAAATTCATCACAGGTTAGCATTATTCATTTCTCTGCCTTGTCGTCTAAAACCTTTCTTCAAGGTTTCTACAAAGATGAGGGTTCAACTGTTCGTGACAATCTTTGTCATTTGTTGCAGGGCTGATGACTTCTTGCAAAACTACATGAACCGGTGGGTTTCTTGCCAACCTTCTAGCTTCGTTCTGCAGGTATTTGAACCATTCGATCAATCCTTGCGATGACTTCTACGGTCACATATGCTCTGCGGCACCGGAAGACGAACATTTTATAACAAAAATGAGACATGCTATGAAAGAACGACTCTCTAGACATTACAGCGATCATTGCAAGGAGATGAACAAGGAACTTGAGGTAATAGGCGGTATTGTGATAGCCCATTTTTATTTTATAGCTCGCCGAGAAGATAGAACCTGTCACTTATACACTTGAAGAGAAGAAAGCGAAAATTCAAGAGATGTAAGTTGATAGAGAAACGCCAAAAATGCTTTAAATAAATCCATTTCAGCTGCTCTACCGATTTTCCTCGATGCAAGAGAATTGCCCAATTTTACATTGAAAAAAAGTGGATCACAAAGATAGGAAAAAAATAGAGATCCATTTTAGGAATTTGTCTAAAGAAGAGATCATAGAAGTAGTATTGAACACGACAGTTAGTTTTGAAGATCCAAAAATGGCCGAAATGGGACTGTTTGTCTTTTATGCCATGGGCACTTGCAGTGGAGAATCGTTATTCAGGTAAAGTGAGGTCAAAATTTCACGCTGTATTTTTCTAGCGAAATAGATTCGGATCCTAGAATCCTACCAAGCATCAAAAATGTGGAATCCCGAATTGAAAAAATGATCAAAAAGTTGAAGAAAATTCTGATAAAAAATTTTAATGTAAGTCGCAGATTATGTAGAAGACCACGATCATCCGCCATATTCAAATTTAGGACACTAACTGGATGCAAAGAAGCCAGAAGGTAGAAATGTATCAAAAGCTGGTTGAAGATATTGTATGGCAGTCACCCTTCAACGAATCCTACAGGCCAATAGCGAAAAATATGTACAGCAAAGCAAAGGAATGTCTTGAAGTGACGTAAGTGCGTTCTGTTCAACAAATCAGCCAAATATTAGCCTCCGCTGGCATCCTATGAGCATCTCCAGTTGCATAGGAAAAGCTTTCGAGATCACCACAAAGGAACTGGCCATCAACTTAGGGATTGGATTCCGAAATTCCATTATGCCCTTTGAAGTGAATGCTGGTTATAACTCCTACTACAACGTTATTGGGACGTCCCCCATTGTAACTCTTGCAGCCCTTACAGAAGGAATTACAGAGGTAAAGTCTCGTCAAAACGTCTTTATGGTTTCGTAAATATTTCAGGTGGGCACTATCGGTTTCATACTTGGCCATGAGCTGACTCATGCTATCTTCAATACAGACACCATTCGCAGCTTATCCATAGAAAACCTCGACTGTATCAAAAAACATCGCCAAGAAGTTTGCAAGCATTCGAATTTTGTTTGCAAAATGGGAGACGTCACCATCACGGAAGATGCTCCGGATATCATGGCTCTAGCCACCGCTCTGGAACTCTTGGAAAATGAAAAAGAAGGATTGGATGGAAATCATCCTCAATTCTCAAAAGAAGAATACTTCTTCTACACACTGCCGATGACGTTCTGTACTCATCAGGTATGACCGAAGAAGCTAATGACAATGTTTTCAGTTGGATCACCAGGAAGATAGACCAGGTGTTTATAACGCTCATTCTCCCTGGAAGGGTAGACTTAACGGTGAGAAATATGCATCATTCCAATATTTAAAATTGACAATTCAGCACTTCTGATGCATTCTGAAAAATTCCAAAAGACGTTCTCATGCAAACCGGGCGACGGGATGTGGAGAGAGCCGGTGAGAGATCCCAATAAAGCATACTTTTGTTTCAGGACCAGTTCTGCCACCTTCTAGGACCTGTTGCTAACCGTCGTTAGTTGGTTTTACGAGAAATAAAGATACTTGAGCTTTTTTATTTCATAAACCGAGTTGGACATCTCTAGGAAGCGGGGATTACCCTAGCCTTAGGTATCAGACTAGCCAGACTGAACCCCCACGCTGATCCCCTGGGAAGTAATTTTTCGTCTACGGGCAGCAGTTCAATCTCTGCTCTGCTCATGAAACATAACAAATAATGCTTTCCGGACCTATTCTCTTCCATCCGACAGATAATGATCGAGAGTCTAAGCAAAATGTGCCATCATTGCCTGTCTACACCAATTAGTGATGTCGCAATATAAGGTGACGACGCCGTTCCCAGCCAAATAGAGCCACCCGAACCCATGGGAATTTGTAGAAAAGATGGGTTTGTACTTAGAACTACCACTGCCATTCTGTCTGCTTCCGTTTCTGCTTTTCGTTCCTATTTCCTTCATTGATGAAGATCTCCCTAGTAATATTTTTCATAATCTGCAAGAAGGGTGATTCCAATACCGCAATCTTAAAGAAAATAACTTTTTTTAGCTGGATTATTTTAAACATGATGATGGCCGGTTGGATGAACACTCTCCTTATAAGGCAAGAGTTCACGGTAGGTAGCTTGTTTTCGTGCAGAAACCATAGTAAATTTTAGCCCTTGTAATGCACTCTAAAAGTTTCCATACAGCCTTTTCATGCAAACCAGGAGATGGAATGTGGAGAGAGCCCGTGAGATCTATAAATCGCAAGAATTATACAGTTTTAGGACCATTTTTGTCATCTTCTGGAACCCAATGCGGGTGGTAGGAAAAATGCACGCGTGCATTTTTCCACCCTCCTGCGGATTTATGTTAATGCGCGTGCATTTTTCCACCTGTCTGCGGGAATATGCTAATTCTCGCGTGCATTTTTCCACCCTCCTGCGGATTTATGCTAATGCGCGTGCATTTTTCCACCCAACTGTTAAATAGGATAAAAAGCTTTATTTTATTATTTTTTTGGGAATATTACAATTGTAAGTGAAATTCGTAGCTCTATACACATTTTTTTGTTGTAAAATCCACCATAGTGTTGAGATATTGCAGGATTGCAACCTTATTGGCTTTGCCTTTATGCCGGAGTTCGTTGAATTCTTATGCACTATGCAAAGTACAGTTCAAAAGAAAAAGAGAAGAAGAACAGCTGTCAATGAGGTAGAATATATAAATATTGATGCTGAGGACTTCATGTTCGACAATAGTTCTCCAGCAACGCAAGTTCTTTTTCCTGCCCTGCGGATAGCCCCATTTCCACGGTCCGCCGCAATTCCTGCACCGCCGAAAGTTCCTGTACCGGCTTCGCGAAAAACTGCAATTCTTCGACCACGGAAAGCTCCAATTCCTGCATCATCGACAGTCCCAGTGCCTGCTCCACGGACGGCTCCTTCTTCAGCGCCACTAGTAGTTGCTTCACCCGAACCACAAGATTCGCCTCCAGAGAAAAAACGACAGCAACAACGGCAACGACGATGTAATGGCGAAGATATTGGAATCGAAATCGATCGAAATCGAAGGAAGTCCAGCAAGGATTGAATAAAATCGGCTACGCTTTGAAAGTTAACAAAGTGGAGAAAAAGAAGGAGATCAAAGACGAATTGATGGAAAAATTCGCAAACGTTTTCACACCTGGATTGGGAACCTGCACGAAGGAGAAGGCTAATCTCAAGATCAAGGCAGACGCTTCAACATTTTTCCCTGCCAGGAAAGTCCCCTATGCTGCATTGGAGGCTGTAGAAAAGGAAATCGACAGACTACTGGAGATGGGAGTCATCGAGCAGACAAATTATTCACAATGGGTTGCTCCAATTGTCACCGTCGACAAAAAGGATAAAGGAACAAGAGTCTGTGCTGATTTTTCTACTGGACTAAATCGAGCACTACAAGACAACGAATATCCATTGCCATTACCAGATGATATATTTGCTAATCTAAATGGAGAAACTGTATTCTCACAAATAGACTTCAGTGATGCGTATTTACAAGTGGAACTGGGCGACAAGGCAAAGGACTTGGTGGTTATCAACACACATAAAGGTTTATTTCGATATAACCGGATACCATTCGGAGTCAAAACTGCCCCATCCATTTTCCAAAGTATAATGATGAAGATGTGCACAGGACTGGAAGGAGTCGCTTGCTATCTGGATGATATACTGGTAGCTGGAAGGTCGAAGGAAGAACATGATCGAAACCTGCTGGTAGTATTTGAAAGGATCTCGGATTATGGTTTCAAAGTAAAATTGGAGAAGTGTGCGTTTCACCAAGAACAGATAAAATTCTTGGGATATCTGGTGGACAAGAATGGACGGAAGCCGGATCCAGCGAAGATTGCAGCTATTACGAATATGAAAGAACCGGCAAATGTCAACCAGCTGAGGTCATTTTTGGTCATGATCTCTTATTATGGAAATTTCTTACCAAATATAAAACAACATCGTGGAATTCTGGATAAATTGATGCAGAAGGAGAACAAGTGGACGTGGAATGACGATCATCAAACAGCGTTCCAGTCACTGATAAAGATGCTATCGTCGGATCTAAACTTAGTCCACTACAATCCCAAGTTGCCATTGATTATTGCTGCCGACGCTTGTGAATACGGCATTGGAGCCGTAATAATCCATCACATCTCGCAAGCACTGACGAATGCCGAGAAGAACTATTCCCAGATTGAGAAGGAGACATTGGCTTTGGTGACTGCTGTGAAACGATTCCACAAGTATGTGTTTGGAAGGAAATTCGTATTGAAGACGGATCATAAACCGCTCTTGGCCATCTATGGGAATAAGAAGGGACTTCCAGCTCATAGTGTAAATCGACTGCTTCGATGGGTGATAATCTTACTGGGATATGATTTTGATATCGAACATGTCAAGACTGAAGATTTTGGTAATGCAGATGCACTATCTCGACTGATGTCAAAGGTACCCTTGGAAAATGAAGACGTTGTAATTGTAACAGCTGATAATGTTTTGCCATTTGTTTCATTAAATTTAGGACGATCCAGACATTTCTCAAGAATTTGTAGACAAAAGACATGTAGCCCAATGGTTCATGGAAGAATTCAACGAACTCCGGCATAAAGGCAAAGCCAATAAGATTGCAATCCTGCAATATCTCAACACTATGGTGGATTTTACAACAAAAAAATGTGTATAGAGCTACGAATTTCACTTACAATTGTAATATTCCCAAAAAAATAATAAAATAAAGCTTTTTATCCTATTTAACAGTTGGGTGGAAAAATGCACGCGCATTAGCATAAATCCGCAGGAGGGTGGAAAAATGCACGCGAGAATTAGCATATTCCCGCAGACAGGTGGAAAAATGCACGCGCATTAACATAAATCCGCAGGAGGGTGGAAAAATGCACGCGTGCATTTTTCCACCCACCCACCCAATGCTGCTCGGTAACCGTTCATTCTGAGAAACAATGACGGAATCTACACGATACTGCAGAACTGTTCCAGCCCCATTTTGATGATTCTTCGCATTGAATCTTTTTTGTTCCGTCTTCTTTGTCTACAGCCCGATTCTTTCTATAAAAATTCTTCGCGGACCAGTGTTATTCATTTTTTCGTCTAGCCATAGACATTCTTCACCGCTTTTTCACTACAATCTTCGATAGAATTCAGATTTCTAAAATATGAGAGTGTCTCTGCTTGTGGTAAACCTTTTCACCTTCTCTGGTGCTTATAACTCCAACTTTTTCCAAAATTACATCGAAAAGTAAGCTACGTACTAAACATTTTCTGTCATTTTCCAGTTATTTGAATCATTCCATCAATCCTTGTGACGATTTCTTTGATCACGTCTGTTCAGCGGCTCCTCCAGAGGAATATTACGATCAAAAAATACCTCTACCCATGAAAGAGCGTCTCATAGTTCATATGAGTGATTATTGCAAAGAGATTTTTACAGCTTCAGAGGTATGAAACCTGCTTCAAGTTGCGGTTTTATCTTTCAGTTTGTTAATCAACAGGAACCAATAGTTTTTCCTAACGATGAAGCGAAGAAATTGGAAATCCGTAAGACGTAAGTTAACCAGTTATGGTCTAATTTACGTTTTTTCGATGCTCTGATAATCTTTCACGATGCAAAAAAGTACTCGAACATCTCTACAGCGAGGATGAATCTTTGGGGGATATGCCCGAAGACGAGATCATCGAGAGGATATTCAACTGGACTCTTAGCCATCAAAATGAGTCAACAATCAAAGAAATAAACAAGAATATTTACTCTATTGAGAAGCTTTGTCTGACAGAAGGATTATACAGGTTTATTTATTGAAGTTTATACCGAATGACTTTCAGAAAAATCGAGGCGAATGCTACATTTCTAGCTGATATTGAAAAAGCAGAAGCTCGAGCCGATTTATTGATCAACAAAATGAAAACAATTCTCATTGAACATTTTAATGTAACCCCGACGCAGGTTACCCTATCCAGCTTTAGGAAACCAAATGGATGCAAAGAAGCTCAAGTGTAGAAAAATTCCAAAAACTGATAGGAGATATTACAAGGATCAAGTTTCTCAATGAAACCTACCGCCCGAATGCCACAGAAGTTGCAAAGAAAATTAGTGTCAGAATGAAGGAATGTCTACAAGTGATGTGAGTCTCTCTGCTTAAAAGCAAAGAAATCACTAAGAGAAAACGGAATTTAAAATTCCTTTCGAATCTATGAAAGGACCATTTCAGTTTCCATTGGAATTCCATGGAGATCCATGATTGCATAGCGTCAGCACTTGAATTCACAAAATTAGAGATAGAAGAAAAACTCGGCCATGAGTGGGAATCTGATTTGCAATTGAACCCAGTGGACCAAAATGCTTGGTACAGTCCCGATATAAATAAAATAGGATTTACGATGTTGTCGATTCTTGATGGCCTTGCTGGAGAGATTGCAGAGGTAGACTTAGTCCAGTTTTATAGAAAGAATCATTCCAGTTAGGGACCATTGGTTCAGCAATTGGCCACGAATTGGCTCATGCTGTCTTCATGAACATCACAGAATTGTCGATAGAAAATCTCAACTGTATCAGGAAACATCGCGAGCAAATCTGTTCTGTGTCAAATTATACCTGCCACATGGGAGCTCCCACTTTGGAGGAAGATGCTGCTGATATTATGGCGCTTCCAGCACTTTTAGAAGTCTTTCAACAAGAAAAAGAGCAATTGAATGACAACCCGCCCAGATTTTCGAAAGAACAATATTTCTTCTATACTTTTACAGCCGTTTATTGCACAGATCAGGTATTCCGAAAATAAACGAAAAACTATGTTTTTAGTTGGACCACTACATGGAGGACGATGAACCAAACAGACATTCTCCAAATAAGGGTAGAATGAATGGTGAGGGGCTCTTTTTATGGTAATCGCTAGAAGTTCAGCTCTCCTGATGCACTCTGAAAGTTTCCATAAAGCTTTTTCATGCAAAAAGGGGGATGGAATGTGGAAGGAGCCGGTGAAGCACTAAAAATAATGAGAAAATAACAAATTTCCAGGACCATTATTGCCATCTTCTGGGATCTAAGGCTGTCCGTCGTTAACTCTGTCATCGTCTTTTTTAAAAATACTCAAGAAATAAAGTAATTTTTTGTGATTTTACGCAAAGAGTCAAAATAAACGAGCTACCCGCCTGTGGGAAAGCCTATTCGTATATTGCTAGGCCCGTAAGCTGATATGTTCTCATTATCTTTTCTAAAAAAAGATCTTTTCAGATTCACATTTTGACCTATTTTCTGTTTCAAGTCAGTAGATAAGAAAATATCCAGCCTCTGTCTTCTTTCTTGTGAATTCCAATCCAACGAATATTTTCTCATGGTCATATAACAGACATCAATACGTGTCATCCTTTTGTTGCCGTAAAAAAGCCAGCGCCACTTTTCATTCTAAGAATAAAGCAAACACTTTGGAAAGCCTGTAGAATTTCCTAATGACTAGGCTATCATTGTCCACTTTATTGCTCTGGGTATGCCGGTATTCTTTTTTTATCTACGCGCCCATTTTCAGATACTTTTGTTTCCTTTACTATTTTTCTTCTTATTCGTCAGCAATCCTAAGAGTTATTTGGAAAAAAGAGTAGGATATTCAAATCACAGAAGTGTTCCTGAATTGATGCCCCTACGGGAATTACGATTTTATAATTCTTCCAAAAATTTTAGCGAGAAATATTTACCGCTGTTAAATGAGCTCGGTAATCTTTTTCATTTCTTAAATATTAAATTTTCAGGTCTCATAGGGAAGGGGAACTATATTAATTTCAATAATCCCCTTTCAAATGTCACTCTGGCCTCAGCCGTGTCAGAAAATCATGCAGGAGAAGGAAGGTCACTTGTAGCTCGTCTGGCAAAGTATCATCCTAACTGGCAGCTGGTTTTATACGATATGGGACTGAAAAATGAGGCGAGAAGCTGGTTTGAAGTAGGATCACCCATTTTATTCGACTTTCAGTTTTCAGAAAGCTTGTAATGTCGAGCTTCGGGACATAGATCTCACCCATTATGGCGTCGCCAGTAATTTACAGACTTATAGATGGAAGGCTGTCATAATTGCTGCAAGTTAACGAAAATTACTGATTTAATGTTCTTTTAGCACGCTTTATTGACCTTTCCAGCCGTTTTCTGGATAGATAGCTCAACTTTTGTATCGCCGAATATGAGTTTATCTAAATTTATTAAGAGAATTGATGTTCCTAATCAGAAAAGAGTAAGTTTTCCTTAAAAATAGCAAGATTCTTGCAGGGCCCCCATGTCTATCTTCTGGGTGATACCGCACACCACAGCACATTCGCAGTAACATCAAAAGGTGGCCACTTCTTTATTTTAATGTGATCTATTTAGGAATGTATGACTATTTATCTCCCCAGAGAAACTATTTCCAAAAGCAGCATCCAGCAAATAAAATGCTCTTTTTCAGAACGAAGGAGACCATTGAATTGGCATTGAAATGGTCAGAAATCTGCTTGGTTTTACGTTATTTTAGGTATGTTTTATGTTCATTAGAAGCTAATTGTATGGCACCAAAAAGATCCAAATTGAACTGTAATTTTAAGAAGAGCGATCATATTAAAAGTTACGCGAATTGTCACAGGTGACAGTTTTTGAACAAGAAAAGAAGGGGAGCTTTAGATATGACCAATCAGCCATAAATTTAATACTTCTTCCTTATGAAAGCAGTTTTCTTGGAAATTGGACAGTGAAACAAATTTGGACTTTGAGGAATAAAGAAAGGGATTTGTCTCCTTTATTATGTGTCAAGGAAGACTAAAATAAAACGTCATTTTAATAGCAAATTTCCAATCCTTTACTAAAATTACAACGGCTGTGGGCTGATGCAGCTTGCGGGAATGCTTATTCATTTGTTTGTGAAGAGCCGACGATGTTGAAGCCCGTGCTTTCTTTCCCGGCAGATGAACTAGCAGAATACCATCTTTTTCCGTCGAACCAGCGATTCCTTTATCCTGTAACACAGCAAATTGCCATTTCTTCATTTTCCGACCCTTTTTGGACGTGGCCATTCCGATTATCAGATGAAACACTGACTGTACACGGGCTTCGGTCCTAATAGCCCATGTACAGTCAGTCCATCCTTTTTTGTCGGAACTACGAATGAAATTAAAATTGTAAGGGAAAAACTATTTTACATCGGAAATCGTTGAGTCTAACAAAGCAACCTGCTAGCAATATTTGACTTGCAGTAAAATCCTGAACCAACATTGCTGTTAGCTTACCAAAAAATGTGTCAGATACCTAGAAAAGGTTTCGTTTCGACAGAACCCAACCCCACTGAACGTAACTAATTGAATGAATTAGTCATTTATTCTTGCGAAAGGAAGTGAGCTGACGTTTATTTCCTGTCCCTGTTCCAAGTCAATAGATAAGGCAGAATCCAGCCCGTTTCAGCAAACCTCCAGTGAACTTCTTTCTATAGTCGCTCACTTTCTCATTGGAATAAACTAAAATTCTAATTTTTACTCTTTATTTCAAACAAATTGGTTATTCCTAACTGTCTCTTTGTTATAATTCAATGGCCAGATTATTATGGTCGTCTTTAATAGTTTGGGTAAGCGCTATATCTTCTACAAATTCTTAATTTCCAGATTGTTTCACTTCCTTTGTTATTTTTCTTGTTATTAGCTAGTGAACCAAGTAATTATGTAGAAAAGCGAGTAGGATATGGCGGTGAACTATATTCAAATTATAAAAGGCTTCCTGGACTATCTTCCACATTAGAATTACGATTTCACAATTCTTCTAAAGCTTTTGATGAAAAATATTTGCCGTTGTTGGAAGAACTTGGTATTTTTCAGTTTCTTTAGCTAAAATTTATAATTTCCAGGTCTTACAGGGAATGCGGACTATATAGATTTAATGGATCCTCTTCCAAATGTAACTCTGATCTCAGCCGTGTCAGAAAATCACGCAGGAGAAGGACGCTCACTTGTTGCTCGTCTGGCAAAGGATCATCCTAACTGGAAACTTATTCTATACGACATGGGGCTAAGGAGAAATAGCAGAGAATGGTTTAAAGTAAGTCCACTGATCATGCTCTCACTAAATTCTAGACAGCTTGCAATGTCGAAATTCGAGACATTAATCTTGCTCATTTTGGTGTTGCTAGTAATTTATTTACGTACAGGTGGAAAGCTGTCATAATTGCTGTAAGTTATCCTATTTTTCTAAACTTTTCGAATTTAGCACGCTCTATTAGAATTTCCAGCAGTTTTCTGGATAGACAGCTCAACTTTTTGGTCACCTACTACGAGTTTGTCAAAATTTGTTGAGAAAATTGGGGTTGCAAAACAGAAAGAAGTAAGAAATTTTTAGTAAAATGCCTAGATTGCCTCAAAAAGCTTTAAAGTGACCAATATTAGCAGGAACACTATAAATCTATCGCTTTTCCAGGGTCCTCATGCTTATCTGTTGGAAGACGGCACAGGTCACAGCACATTCGCCGTCACGGCAAAAGGTTTTTGTAATTCTAATTTAATACAGCCACTTTAGGAATGTATGACTATCTTTCTCCTCAAGGGAACTATTTCAAGCAGCAATATCAGGCAAATAAAATGCTCTTTTTTAGAACTAAAGAAACCATTGAATTGGCTTTGAAATGGTAAAAAACGGGCTTCATTTAACGTTATTTTAGGTATGTTTTATGCTCATTAGAAGGAGATTGCATGGCTCCAAGCGGACATAAATTAAGGTGTAAATTTAAAAAAGATTCTTTTAAAATTTATGCGGATTGTCATAGGTAATTTACTTAAAGGGACCCTTGGCAATAGAAAAAAAGTCTGAAAAGTCATAAACGCTAGTTAAACGAAAGTCATTAATGCCTGATTTTCAGGGAAAACGAAATTTCGCTTTCTGTTATCAGAAATTTTGTTGTTTTTCTTCTTATGTGGAGACTTTCTTTTGTTTTTCCTTTTTGCTAAATAATCTTCATTCAATTCTGCATCTTTTGCTACCAAACATGGCCGCCAAGATGCAATATTAGCTTCAAACATTATAAAAGTATGAGCAGCTTGAGTCTGGATTATATCTTTGGGCATTTTACTCGAAATATTTCATCCTGCAGGTCATGTTTGGTAACAAAAAATGCGCAATTGAATGGATATCACGTTGCTGTAATAGAAACAAAAAGAAAAAACGTAGATATAAGGTGAAACGCGTCAAAATTGCTCATGACAAAAATGAATATGTTTTCTCTGAAAATCAGGCAAAAGTTAGTGTCGGCGTTTATGACTTTTCAGACTTTTTTTCTATTGCAGGAGGGTCCCTTTAATTTTCCACAAAAATAACTTTTAGATATGACCAATCCGCGATAAATTTAGTGCTTCTTGCATATAAAAATAGTTTTTTGGGAAAGTGGACAACCGATCAAGTTTGGACCCAAAGGGGGAAAGAAAGGAATGCTTCTCATTTAACCTGTGAAAAGAAAAAGAATAAAACATAATTTATTAGACTACCTTGGGTCTTTTTATCAAATGTTCCTTGTTATTTTTCTATAATGAAGCATTTATGCCGTTTCTGCACAGGAAAGTTGTGATAAGAGAGAGAAATTCCAGAGATAAGAGCGTTGGAACCAATATTCATTGTATTTCCTTTGTTAAATTCCTGAAAATGACTGATTTCTAAGTTTTAGATAAGCAAGTTTTAACAAAAACCGGAGTAAACTTAAATTCGCATCAAAATTCCTTTATTTATATTGTTAATAAATTCACAGACCGATGACAATTGCAAATAACCCTAGTTTTATATCAAATACATGTAAAATAATCCATTTTGAGTTAGGAATCTAGTCAGACACGTTGGCCAAATACTTTTGCACACAACGCTCGTCGTCAAAGTTGACCACATAGAGACGATAATGTCTGGCTGTCATTTTATGATGGAAATAACCGTATCTAAATTGTTGACATCATTTAAATGACCGACGTTCACATACCGTTCATCATTTATCTGTTGGAAAAGGAAGTCATGAGTCAATTGTTTCTTTTTAGCATCAGGATTATGGATCTAAACCAACGAATAAAGTATAAAAAATAAAATGACCTCCATGTTCCACTGGCAAATAGTAATTCCATTTTGATCCAGGAGCCCTCCTCGATTGATTGCGTCAAAAAGCCCATATTCTGCATGCTCAGCATCGAGCCAGATAGAATCATAGAATGTTCGATCAATCATTTTTGTCAGGAAATAGATCAAATCCACGTGAACTACGACTCTGTCTATGTAGGTGTCTAAAAAAGTTTGAATATAAATAAAAAAAGAGGGCTTACGGGCGTAGACGTTTGCAACGGAGTATCCTGCCTTGGCGCCGACGGCGAAGGGGAAAAAGCGGCCAATTTTTGAATAAAGTTTCTCATTTGTTTCGACAATTGGGTCAGCTCCGAAAAACTGGACGTTCTCCTTACCAAGGGCCTGAAAAATGTTGAAACTTTATGTTTTCCACTAGTTTGCGTTTATTCCGCTGTAAATAAAGGACGCGCACTTTTGCTGTAGGATATCTTCCCCCAAAAAAAGCAATATTTATACAAGAAACTTTTAGAACGTGCTCGTCAGTTTAAAAAAGCGGATAATACCTGGTAAAAACGAAGAAAATTTCAATAAACTCACATCACGCAACTTCTCCTCTGCCGTAATATCTCTACCAATTCCCAATGTCACAATTGTGCTTTTTTCTTTCTAAAAACATTCAATACCGCGTTTAAAAAATCTTTACCTTGACAACAGGAAGAATATGATATTTAATCTCGTCCAAATTCTCAAATTCCTTAGCATTCAGTCTTTCAATGATCCCTTCGCCACATTTATTAATCGTCGGTCCCCAGCCTTTTTTCCAGCTCTTAATATTGCAAATTTCAGCGTTTAAAATATAAAATTACCCGTTCGTAGTCTCCTCTAAATTCCGCTGCTTCTTTTAGCATGCATTCCTTCCATTTCTTGAGCAACGGATGGATTTTCCTCTTCCCTGAGACCAAATTTGTCAGTCCTTGTGAATCTGTGGCTCCTTTCTTATCAAAGAAAATAAACACAGACAAGAATATGACCACCAGGAATAATAAAAGTACTCTGGGAGATTGAGAAACAGCTGAAGTTAGCCAAAATCAAAGAAATTGTAAAGAACGCACGGCTGTATCGGTAGGGTGTAGCCATCGGGATGGATTAACAGAATGGATAGCGGATCGCTTCGGCTTCATTCGACTGTTTATTCAGCTTCAGAATAACGACGTGCCAAGGATTTCCACGCTCAATTGCAAACATGGCTAGGTGGTTACGTCAATAATTCCAGGAATAAGGATCTGGAATAGCGGATTACCGGAAAAAATATGAAAATCGTACCTCATCTGTCGGGTAACAAGGAGAAACAAAAACTTTTCAATGAAAGAGCCATTTTCGTAGATTATCCAAAGATTGAAAGGCGTTGTTGGGCACAATCTGTCGCAGGTCGGGTCGACCATCTGAGGATTAGTTATTGATTGTATGCTCATATGCGCGTCGCCCTCCCTTCCTTCTCGATAGACGGACAAGGGAACCATGGGGGGGGGGCAGGAGAGTCGAAGTTGATCACCACCAATTCCAGCGGCGATGCCAAGAAAGGGCCCAATATTCGAAATCGTACAACTTTGGCTAATTCAAAAACTACAAGAGCATCGTGATAAGGGATTTACATGCTCAATCTCCTATTCTCGTCATCTTTTCTGTCCCATTTTCCGAGAAGAGCTTCTCTTGAAAGCGGTGGGCTCAAAAATCCGAGGCGTCACCTGATTGCGAAAGAACTGTCTATAGTTGGAAAAACTTCTTAGGCAATATATTTATTCTTCATCTGTTTTTTCACATAATAAAGGAGAAGCATCTCGCTCTTTTCCCCGTTTAGTCCAAGTATAATTCAGTGTCCAATTTCCTAACAAACTATTTTTGTATGATAAAAGCACCAAGTTTATTGCCGATTGATCGTATCTAAACCTCTTTTTCACAGTAAAAATAGGGATTACCTATGACAATTGGCAAAAGTTTTAAATGAATCGCCTTTCTTAAAATTGCAATTCAATTTATGTCCTTTTGGCGCCATACAATCAACTTCTAGGGAGCAGAGAACATACCTAAATTGGCGTAAAATAAAGCAGATTTTTTTTACCATTTTAATGCCAATTCAATAGTTTCCTTTGTTCTAAAAAAGAGCATTTTATTTGCTGACCATTGCTGTTGGAAGTGGTCTCCTTGTGGAGAAAGATAGTCGTACATTCCTGAATCGCCTGTATTTTGTAGGAAATCAGTTACCCTGCGTCGTTACTGCGAATGTGCTATGATGGGTAAATTCGTCGAGGAGATAAGCATGAGGACCCTGCGAAAAAACTTGCGAAATTAGAAAAAATCATACGTTTTTCTGTTGAGCCACTTCAATTTCTTCAATAAATTTTGTCCTACTCATGTTGGTAGCTAAAAATGTTGAACTATCAACCCAAAATATTGCAGGGAAGTCTAATAAAGCATCCTGAAATAGGTCTACTTTTGAAAAGTAGGAGCACTTACAGCGATTATGACAGCTTTCCATCTATAAGTCTTTAAATTACTGGCAACACCATAATGGGTAAGATTGATGTCCCGAAGCTCGACATTACAAGCTTTCTATAAACTCTTTGCCCGGTAGAACTGCTGAACTTACTTCAAACCAGCTTCTCGTCTCATTTTTCAGCCCCATATCGTATAAAACCAGCTGCCAGTTAGGATGATCCTTTGCCAAACGAGCTACCATTGACCGTCCTTCTCCTGCATGATTTTCTGACACAGCTGAGACCAGAGTTACATTTGGCAGCGGCTTCTTTAAATCGATATAGTCCACATTTCCAGTAAGGCCTAAAAATTTCAAATCTTAACAGAAAAAGGGATAGATTACCTAATTCTTCCAATAACGGGTAATATTTTTTACTAAAAGACTTGGAAGAATTATGGAATCTCAATTCGGGAAGCTTTTTGTATTTTTCCTCTATTTCTTCGTCATTTTTGCTGCTATCAGTAGGCTTTTTTGGACTGCTAGTGGAAGAATATGGCAGGCGAGAGGCCCTAGAGGTTGCCTTCTCTTCTGTTTTCCCATCCTTCTTCTCGTCCAGAGCTACTTTTACTGTTGTTTTGGTGGAAACATCTTCTTTTTTCTTTGAAACCGCTTTAACTGGTTGATTAGTGAGCTTATTTTCTTCTTCATAGCTGTCGGCCTCATTTTTCTCTTCTTCTTCTTTCTTTTCGTCTTTCTGACCATTTGGAGAAGCTCCAGTTGTGCTAACTGTCGTAATTTCCTCCCCTTCTCTCTCTTGGTCCTTCTCATCCTCATTTTCCTGCCCTTTTTGTTCTTTTTGGCTAATTGTTGTAGGTGCTGATTCCTCCTCTTCACCACTTTCTGTCTCCTTCTCCGGTTCATTTTCTTGTTTTTGCTCTTTGACTGGCGGCTCTTCCTTATCCTTTTTACCTTCTACCCTCTTTTCTTCTTGGTTTTCTATTTTTGTTGTTGTCGGAAGCAACGGCGGAGGCTCATCCTCCTCTTCTTCACTTTCTGCTTCTTCTTTTCCCAAGCCGAGAGCGTGAGCTGCGTCCATTCCTCCAATAATTCCTGGATGTTTATCCTTTTCCATTGTATTTCTCGGTTTAAATCCAACAGTGTAGCCTACTCGCTTTGCCACATAGGTATTTTGATCATGGACTAGCAAAACGAATAAAATTGAAAGACAAAAGAGCTGAAAGTTGAAAACTAAAAAAGAAAAGACCGGACTTACCCAGATAGTAACAGAACATCGCATTAATTTAGACATCATGAGAGATTATGTGATTAGAATGACACAGGTGAAAAATATGGATTAATTTAGCCGGATGTGAAAATGAGACGTTCCACACATTATGTTTGCGCAGGCTTATTTCATGCCTGTCAAACGTGGAAGGTGTGATATTTTTCTGAAATAGGCCATTGGGATAGACAATGTGAAAATATTAGGAAGAGAGGGAGAAACTAATAGATAGAAAGGTAATCAAGGAAAGGAAAAGAAGTAATCCCTTTTTCTGTTAAGACAGCTAATTAATTTAAAAACGTCTCGTCTACTGGTGAAATATCACAAACTGCTGGTTCCACTTGTACTGAATAATCCCCTGAACGGGAAAACATGATTCCCAATAATGGCGCCAAAAGTAGAAACGGTAAACAAAAATATCCAGAGAACAGTGGTGCACTATACATGAGAGTTCACTGGGATGAAAAAGAGTTGTTGATCAAATGACAGGTGTTTTGAGCAATGTTCCCCTACATTTTCTACCTCTGGCAACTGGTTACCAGGTAACATACCCACCAGTCAGGCTCACTAAAACTCAAAAAGGCATCAGAAAACAGCAATAGAATAAACAATCTTTATTTCCAGTAGATTGTATTATATTACGGGGTAATCGTAAGCAAATCTTATAGTCAATTCGAGCATGATGTCCAGGAAAGAAAACCAATGAAGATGAAGACCTGCCGACATAGGTAGTTTTCGGATTTTGTTGAGGACTGTCAAGGTTTATCACGAACCCTTCATGATTTCTCTATTTTTGGTTCATTCTAAGCTTAGGCGAAGTGTCGTTGTTTTGTCTTTCGGCAGCTGATAACTCCTCGCTCTCTTGGGAGTTGGCGCTATTTTCAACTGAAAGCAGTTAATCGAGGATACAGTCGAGACACAGATGTCATTTCACAAAATTCGGCCATGACCATTTTTTTTTTCATTTGGGAGGGAAAGCCGATAGGAGTCGCTGATGCTCTCCCAGTTGGTAGTTTTGTCGGAAGGACGGTTTTCCATAGTTGCTGTAATCGTCGCGGTGGACATCAATTGACCGCCTGTTTTTTGCCCAAAATTGAAAAAAAACGAGGACAGTGAGGGCCGAGTTTCTGAATCGGCGGAGTTTCTGAAAGTCTGGAAAAGCTGAAAATTCTGAAAAGGCATTAGAAGGCTGAAAGAAAGGAAAAACAATTTTAAACTAGAAAGAAGGAGAGAAAGGAGGAAGAAAGGTTCAACCACTATTTATTTGTGTCACAACCAATAATGCAAATTATGGAATCGCTTATGAGGACGGGTGACTGTCTTCCCTTGGTAGAAGCGAGGGCAGACTAGATGATGATGTTGACCCTCGCATCCCTGGGCCGAGCATACCTTATACCACGCTCCGTGCTTTGGGGATAGACTACGGTGGCATAGTCTCATTTCTGATAGCACCACTGAACGCGTAGTAGCGTCTTTCCGACACCTTTCAGAGCAATGTTCGTCCAGGTTATCTTCTCGACAAAACAAGCAACTTTGTTTCTTCATCTTTAGATAGATCTAAAGTTGCTGCCTTAGGATGTGTGACATGAGAAAAATCATACCCCATCTAATTTCTGACTGAAGACACCGATGTGATTCGTCAACTGGTTCAACTTAGCATTGATTTGGTTGAGAAGGGCTACGATTTTCCATTAATTTTCAATCCAAGCAACTATTTAGTTTAACAAAATGAAGCTGTCTTTAAATATGAAAGACTGGAACATGCAGGAGGAGTCAATCCTGAAAAGTAGAATATAAACCCAGAACAAGCAGAGAGAGGAAAGATGAAACAATGGAGAGAGAAAACCGTACAGCGGAGTCAGCTCAGCGGCCGAACAGGTCAGTGACATATAAGTCAACTGGGAAAGACGTCCCAGTCAATGTGTCATGTCTGCGTTGTTTTTTTGATCAATGTCTCCTTATTCGGTGACATTTTCTACCTTTGACAATTGGTTACCAGGTAACATGAACATCTGTCAGGCTCTCTAAGACTCAAAAAGACTTTCGAAAACAACAATACAATAAACAAGAATTTTATTTGTTTCGAAGATCCTTGAATTCGTGAATTCATGTGTGTAGCGGCGAATGGTAACCCAGCAGCATTCCAAGGGCAGGCTGAATTCGTTCGAGTCAACGACCAAAGGAGCATTTGGGTAAAGAAGACGGACACCAAATCTGTAATTTGATTTTTTTCCTATTTGAAAGACTGGAAACTAACCATTTTCAGGAATACGCGGACCAGCGACCGTCCTGCCCAACAACATAATCATTGGGGAAGCTGTATTCCAAGGCATTCAAGCCCTTATCAGCTGCTACCCCGTCGTCGTCTTCATTTCTGGAAACGAGAACATTAAACAGAGTGGGGAAATTTATTCATACCCGTCCAGACTCAAAGGTAGCTTCATTTCAGCCGTTGCTGCCGTTCCAAGCATCCAAGATCACTGGGACCAGGCCCGACAATTTATCGTCCAATTGGTCAATATAGCTTTTTCAATCCGTCAGCAAATCAATCATCAAACCGCGAAGCTGGAGATAGGTGGACAACTTGATACATTCCTAGAGAAGCGGTTTGAAAGAATAGGAAAAACTATTGTACCTCAGGTACTGGTATCCGAGCCTTATCCCGTTTAGGAATCACGGTCATGGCGCTCTCCGCAATAGGATTGCACGGCTTCAGAAAACGGCGATGTGGTGCACAGTCGCGAATCGAGGCCATGTACTATTCCATTATCAAAACTGCGCGATTCTTCCCCTCTCTCAGTTTAATAAAATGAAGCTGTCTTTAACTATGAAAGACAGGAGCAAGCATGATGAGCAAATCCTGAAAAATAGAATAAACTCAGAACAAGCAGAGAGAAAAAAGGTGAAGCAATGGAGAGAGGAAATCGTAAAGTGAAGTCAAGATAGCGCACACCCAAGGTGGTGTCCTATAAGTCACTTGATAAAGGGGGGTCCCAGGGCACAGGGCAATGTGTCATATGCCTGCGCTTCTTCAAAAACAACTAAAGGACAACTCTGTCTCCTCCAAGGGGAAATTTGTAGGATATTTCGAATCATTTTATCAATAAACAACATGGACAACATTAATTTTAAACAAACAACAGCACTAGATCGTAGGGATCCAAATGTAGAAGGTAGATTGGAATACAGGCATCTCAAATGAGTCGGCCGTCGTTCCTTTTTTTATCCAAGTTGATAAGAAGCAGAGGGACTACCATTTTTGAGCATTTGAGGGCGATTTCAAGCTCTCAGGCCCTCTGAAAACGCAGAAATCAAGTTTGGAGTGGATTTTGAAGATTATTACTCGGCAAAAATAGAAACTTACAGCATTTTTGAGAAATACAGCTGTGTCGAAGTGGTTTTGAAAGCCATTCAATAAATTTACCGTTATACACAAAATTGGAAGAGGACACAGCTGTTCGTTCATTCGCTTATACGAGCCTCGCAAAAAGGCAACCCCTTTGGGTCAGCGATGTTTACTTTCATTCCCTCACTTCTGCTCCTGGTAAACGATAAAAATGACGGCGAATTCGTACTTTCGAGGTTGAAAAGGGTTAAAGTTTTATTATTCTATCTTCAAAATCATCTTCATCTTCTGAATCTGCTGCTTTCAAATGTTGTGACTTTTCTGCATCTGTCTCTGGGTGCTGAAATACTCCATTAATTTCTTATGCAATCTCCATACCCGTAATAAATACAGAACGTAGCAGAAGTAACCAGAACAGACAAAGGCGTACGAGATGAGAATGCAAATTCCAAAGGTTCGAGGATCCGGCAAGGCAATTACCAGCAGATCCTAAATATTGGTTTCTACCAAAAAGTGGCCGACTTTTAAGACGGAAAATGTTTGACAGAGGGCATTGTGAACTCCAAAGACGGTGTTTCTCTGTCGCTCAGCTACTCCGACTTGCATTATGTGGGTAATGCAGAGATCAGCCATCCAGAGACCAAATCGAGCCATAGAAATTCCTGCAAAGATCTTAAAAATAGAGGAATTCGTACCAATCAGGAAGGCAAAGATCGAGTCCATGCTATTCCCATCAGCTGTAAAATGTTTCCAGTCAATATGGGAGTCGACTTTGGTTGTGGCATTTCCATTAAAGGAATCTTTTAACTCATCCCACCAGATCTAAAACTACTTCCTGGATTAATTTTGTCTATTTTGAGGTGAACCTTGAAGGTTAAATTGTGGAAATATCCTTTAAGATCCATTGGAGAACCAGGAAGCCAAATTGAAACGACTGCGACTATGAGGAACCCTTGTTGGAACTAAAAATAGGCCGTTAATTTAAAGGTAAACATACCGTAAGACCAAGAAGACCTGCTTTTCGAACTCCTAACCTTTTCTCGAAGAAAGCGTAGGAAAGGGCGCCAGCAATTCCCATGGCAGAACCAAAAGATCTAAAACCACCGAGAAGAGCTTCCGGAAGACCAATGGATTGACTATAACCGACTGCCAACTGAAGAAATACGATAAATTTTAAAAAGAACTAACTCCGTCGAAGCCCAAAACGGTCATAAAAAGAAGAGCCATTCCTAGAGCAGCTAGGAATATTGTCTGTCGATAGTAGACAACCATTACTTGAGGAATTGAGGCAATTGCTTTACCCATTCGGACGCAGCAGCTCTTTTTCATTGGGAGAACTGAAAAATCTTCTTGGATAAAAGGTTTCCTACTTGTTATTTCTTCCACTTCTTTTTTATCTTCCTTTTTGATACTTAAATTTGGCTCCCGTTTGTACAGAGCGGTAAGGAAGAAAACTTTACTCATCATAGACAGAAGACTTCCTCCTTGGAAGACGACCAAAGTCCATTTCAACCCGATCAAAGAAACCAATCCCTAGAAAAATCACGTCAGGAAATGGAGTGGCCATACTCCGACAAGAAGCGGAGAGATAACATTTGCCAGCTGGTCTAAGGCGGTCAATGTGGCATTCAAATCTAAAATTTGTCAAAATTAAAAACGTTATTACCAGATAATTTTGACTTAGCCACGACAACTACCCAATCCCTTCCAGTTATGAACTTCTCCGCGTTCAAAAACAGCCGGTTTATGGCCGAAAAGACCATTCCCAGACACAAAAAGAAAGTAAACAGCCATGAATTTGAATCAACTACTAAACATCCAAAAAAGAGACCAGCTGCGATAATTATACTGAAGTTATTTAAAGGAACGGCTATGAAAATGGCTGAAAATGAACTAGACGACGAATAGAGGCAGACTGACCTGTTTTGCGTGAACAGCTGTCGAAAAATTTTCCTAGCGACCCGGAAAGGATCATTTGCAGCAAACCTTCACCTAACTGCTCGATGGAAACCATTCTCATGCCTCCGAGGAGACTCATACAAAGGGAAAGACCGAAGGACCAGGCCCGATCCTCCTAAAATATTGAAAACTTCTTTAAAGGAAGATTTAATTACCAGACATGTTGAAGTATAAGCTGCGTAGAGGTAGAGACTTGATCGGGTAAGTTTTGTCATTCAAATGGTTATCAGAGGTCAACAATTAAAACTCGGAGACTTCATGGGTGCGGCTGAATTTTGCGATAAGCTCCTTGCGTCAATAGAAACTGCACGTAGACCAATGCTCGGCAACCAGTGCATAATTCAGGAAAACGAGTTTCCAGAGGTCAAAAGTCGGGCAGGGACTTATTTCCGTCATTTAAATAAGATTATCCCCATCATTTTTTATGTTTCCCATGCTTTTTTGAGAGATGGAGGTCAAAAACTAAAAGCCAGACAGTTCTTCTTATCGGTGATCGACGAACTCTAACGGAAGACTTTGTTCATTCTATTATGCAGATTTATTTACAAGGAAACAATGAGATCGTATGAAAATATTACATAATTTACGCATAATTATCGCCAAAACGTCATCGTCGCTTCAGATGTCGAGCTCGACAATGGATCCCTTTCCACTGTCGGCGTCAGTTTCATTCATCGGCTGAAGAAGAGGAGCTCCAGCGCAAATATCGCACTTCTTGTCAAAGAGCATGGCCTTTAATCGGCAACGGATGTAGGCCATTGTTCGCTGGAAACACATTTTTATTAAAGAAAGTAAAAATCCTACCGGATGGCTGACAACGAGAGCGGCATACGCGGTAGCCAAGAGGATGATGGTCGATTGTACGAGGAGAAGAAGAGTTATAAAGCCTAGGATGAATTGCGAGGGACAGTCGTTCATTTCTACAATGAAAAGATTTTTTAAGGAGAATTTTTTTATGACGAAAAGGGATGGTTTAATGTAAACAGCCATGCTTTATATACGAGCATCTGACCTCATGGTTCAATTTTGTATTTTAGCCCCTACAATGGCTGTTTGCGTCCCCTGACTTTTCTTCGAAAATGATCTCAAGTTAATGAAAATTCTCTACCCCGCGCTACAACATCGCTGACCTCAGTGAATCATAAGTTGTCCTTTTATTTTTATGCCATATTTTAATTAATTTTTCGCTCTTTATATGGAAGAAAGCGATGACGGGCCTTATCTTTTTGGGATAATTTACGAGGGCAAACTCAGTCTTATCTTTTCCACGAGAAGCTTCTGCTCCCATAATGCTGCTTTTAACGGTTGCTGGCCTTTTTTTTCTGGGTGTCAATGCCCAACAGGTAATTTCCTTAAAGAAGAATATATTTCTTTTAGTATAAGAAAGCGCTAGACACGGATCAAGCGCTGTCTACGAATCAATTCACTTGTCTAAAAAATGCTGGCTATACCGCTGCCTTTGTAAGAACTTACAAACCTGACGGTGAAGGAACTTTTGATCAAAATGTTGTCAGCAACGTTAAAAATGCTTACAGCGGTAATTTATTTAAAGGAAAAAGAACACCGAACTTTTAGCGGGAATTTCAACTGAAGTTTACATGGAACCTCAACCAAATTCGACAAAATTTGGATTCGATCAGGCTGATGAAGTTCACAAGCAATTAAAGAAGAATGGAGTCAATGTTAGAAGAATCTGGGTCATGGTAGTGTCTCTACATTCGAGAAACATTTCCGTTTTTAGGTCAAAAATCCCGCAATGTGGTCCGATAATCAAATCAACAATTGTGGCTTTATTAACGAGATTCTTATGAGAAACAGGGTAATTTCATTTAATTTTTGAGCTTTTTTCTCCAGCAAAATGGCTATTCCGTCGGTCTCTACACAAATTCCCAGGATTGGAACACAATTACCGGAAACTGGGATCAGTCAGGAAGTGACATGGTTCTCTGGTATTGGAATGTTCCTGGTTCCGGAACTAGCGGGGAATCACCAGCGAATTTCAATGATTTCAAGCCATTTGCCAGCTTTTCTTCTCCTTTGGTCAAACAATATGGAAAGAATGAACTTGTCTGCAATGTTTTCGTCAACGTGTAAGTTATTCGCTCTCATTTTCTTGGAAAATATGGGAGCTTTTTGATATCAAACGGCGGAAGACAAGTGCCACTTTACGGTTGCTCTCTAATCAGTTGGTTGGGAAAAATGACCGGACTTTGCTCCGTTTAGAAGTAGAATTTTCCGGTTTTCGGGAAGGAAATCTTGAAAACAGCCTGTCACTGGATTTTTTTCTTTCATTTGCGCCTCAACTTCTTTTTCAGGGATGTCTACTCCAGCTAAAATGACCTTTCTGGAAGAATCCGATCGGCCAACTATGAAAATCTTTAAAATAAACATCTCTGACCTGTTCTGTATCCGATGTTTGTTTCCGTTTACTCCTTTTTGACCTCTCCCTCCCCGTGTCGACATCTGCCATCTTACACTAGTGATTAATTGTCCAGCATGGTCTTTTAGGTTTCGGCTGTTCATCGGCGCTGTTCGACTTTTTATCCTTTCTTTTTGTGGGCAGTTTCGATCATTGAATTAGTTCTTCTTCCTTGATTGGAACGGTCGCACTCCTCCACAAATTTTCTTCAATTCTCTCTCTACTTCAGTTTTGATTTAGGGTAATGAAATCTCTCCCCTTCCTCCTCTTTTTGGTGTTAATTGTGTCTGTGTGGTCAGCTCCCCCAGAGCGAGAGAGAAGCCACAGCGGCAGCAGAAAAGGAAGCCCGGGTCCCCATCGCCGGGGTCACTTTCTCAGAGACATAACCGATCGCGGAAAGGATGCCCTCGAACACGTGAGCTCGCCCTTTTTTTCCCGCACGTGTTTAGTCTTGGCGAAATGGAATGGACATCGATAGGAGGAGAAATCGATTGAGGAAGCTGGGTAAAAGGCATTTCAAGCACTTTAAACATGATCCTGAAAGAAAAAGGAAATTCGAAGAGATTCGAAGCGTACGTTAATTTCTTACCAAACATTGCTGTTCAGAAAATTGTCCGGGTAACACCGCACGAGAGGATTAGAGAAGAGGGCGATGACCTCTTCGAGGTCAATGAACTCAGCGGAGTGTCGGATTTTCTTTTCCAAGGAGATATCAATCTCAGCGAGTAAGCTTTGCCCCGCGGAAAATGAAACATAATTTACAGCGACCAGCTGCAACATATGGAAGAGACGGCGCCTCCTCTTGATGCGGAAGATGACGTCGATGATGAGCCTACCTCGTCCTCGACTACTACTTCCCCTTCTAACCCTGATGAAGGAGCTGAAATAAAAATCCAGAGAAACAAACGGCAGGCGTCTCTGTTGTACCCCAAATGGAAGGATAATACTCTTTATTATTATTTGGACAGCTCAATCAGTATATTTCCCTTTAAATCAAAACATTATGTGTATTTCTAGGCGCCAGAAAGAGAGCTTCAATCAAGGCTGCACTCTCCTATTTGTCAGAAAACACGTGTGTGTACTTTGTCGAAGAGAAGACAGCCATAAATCGAGTGAAAGTCTTCAATGGACAGGGATGTTATTCGAGCGTTGGAATGAATGGAGGAGAGCAGACACTTTCCATTGGAGATGGTTGTGAAGTCATTGGAACTGTTGCTCATGAGTAAGCTGGAAAATACCCCGGAAATTCCCATTTCTAGATTTACTCATGCCCTCGGCGTTTGGCATACGCAAATGAGATCGGATCGGGATGACTTCCTTTATGTGGATTTGACTTACGTCGATGTTGGTAAAATACCCGATTCATTTAAGAAATTGCAGGATTCCCGAACCCAAAATTTTGTGAAATACAAGCCCACGGATATGAAAAATTATGTTCCTTATGAATATGGTGAGTAAACAGAAAAATCTGTAGATTTTCGAATATTTTCAGGAAGTATGATGCATTATTCGGCAAATTCGTAAGTTTATCAGCGATTTTGTTATATATTTTAGATTCACAAACGATAAAGACGAGCTGTCGATGATTCCATATGATCATAAATATGTATACACCATGGGCAATCGACAAATCTCCTTTTATGACTTGAAATTGATCAACGATTTCTATGGATGTAGCTGTAGGTTTTTTTTTCCAATTTCCGATCATAATCCGAAAGATCGGGTTGTTTGACATAGGATGAGGCAGCTATTAGTCATTTTACCTCGCACAAAATCCCGCACTTTTCCCTCTTTTTGAAGCACAATTCAAACCGATCAGTATTTCTGGCACACAGCAACTGTATAGCGCCCCTGGCCCTCTCTTCTTGTCATAGAAAAGTTGCTCACACCCATAAATTCATGGCCGCCAATGGCCAAAGGACTATATAATCGAAGATATGATCTATTGCTGCCGGTGGGGTTGCCACCCCACCCCCTGGGCGCATTGTACCGGACAATGGCAGAACATTCCCCCCACGGTGCTTAAAGTCTTACATTTCCTGGCGGAGGGGATGACGCTAGATGAAACTAATTTTTTGATTAATTTAAAACATTTTAGCTCGTTGTTCTACCCTCACATCCGCTCGCTGTGCTAATGGAGGAATTCCCAACCCTCGTGCCTGCTACAAATGCGTTTGTCCTGCTGGCTATGGCGGAACTCTTTGTGATCAAAGGGTAAGCGCCCGATTCCCATGGAATATTGCTTACAGCCGTCGGGATGCGGGAAAACATTGACAGCGACCTCGAGCTATCAAAGCGAGACATTTACTTATGGAAATTTGACAGCTGTTGATCTTCGTGACACTTATACCACTTGTAATTACTGGATTACTGTAAGGATCTCTTCTTTTAAATAGAAAAGTATTCCAGGCCCCTGCTGGGAAGACAATTAAAGTGAAAATTACTGACATGCTCAACGCCCAGTGCAATTATGGCTGTGTTTATAATGGAATTGAGATCAAAACCTATGCTGACAAGCAGATTGCCAATCCTAGGTTTTTTTCAACTGAAAAGGAAGTAAGAAATCTTTAGATATTGCTGCCCCGAATTCAACAACATCGAGCTGACCAGCAGTCTGAACCCGACACCTATCGTTGCCTTCAATCGCTACGCCTACACAAAGTTTACTATTCAATACAAGTATGTATAGAGCTGTTTATTTGATGTTTATGTCTATTAAACGAATTATAGCCGAAATCATTAAAAAATGCCTAAAATTGGGTATCAGAAGGTGGACTAATGATGACAGCCGGTGGAGGAGGCGCATCTTCGGGTAATTTCGGCTGGTAATGGTCGACTTTCTTCTTCTAAACTATAAACTAAACTACTGGGAGTTGTCATACTTTTATTTGGATGCAGCGTATCCTCAAAAGAACCAGGAGCGCTGCTAGCACACCAAATGGTAAAAGAACTATCCAAAAGAAGTTAAACCAGAATCTTTCTCCGTCAGAATTTCTAGAAAAGTCGAAGAAGTTGACCATCTGAAGAATTTGTTGAAGGAAAATAGTAAACAGGAAGTAAATAATACGTGATAATAGGAAATCGAGTATTTGTCCTGGGATAGGGGCAGTAAACTGCAGAAAATGGCGGATCTAAAGATCGAAACTCAACAAAAATTTTTTTTGCAAAAACGGGGTAATATAAAGAAAGTCGAGTTATTGTTGTTAGTTATGTAAAAATGTCAGTCAATTTTCCTCCTCGAAATTTCAATTTGTAGCACTTTCGTGACATTTTCACGTGTCTTCCCTGTGCTGTTTTTGCTATAGTATCGACAAGAACTGCGTGTGGAACAAGAAGTGTTTATGCTTCTCTGGATCTCTTCCATTAATTTCACGTCGAGGAGAAGGAGGAGATCAGAGACTTTTTACGAACCAAGCAAGTGTCATAAGTGTATAACGCATATTTATTTTAGGGAACTTTCCACAGCTCTCTTGTGTTTTCCAATGGTTATCAGCCCATTCCGGTATCGTATACCGATTCTCTCAAAAAAATTTAGGCTCCATCTGACGAATCAAGCAAATTTTATTGGCATTCGGATCTTGCTTTTGGATTTAAAGGTCTTTTAAGCAGTGTCCCAATGTTTTCCACTAATTTGGACTCAGAGCATCCTGTTCTACACATCCCTTTCTATCGGAAGTTCAATCTCGAAGATATGGCGCAGTACATGTAATTGTGATGGGATACGACTTAAAATTGGGCCAATTTTCAACATTTCAATGGTTTAGCAAACAACGGCAAACGCTTCAAAGATAGAAACTCGCAAAACGGCTCCCTTTGTACCATTTTTTTAAATAAAACCGACCGTGAAATGGTCGAAATGAAAGCAAAAATTAAAACTGTTAAGAACTTGTTAGTTAAAGATAATCCTTTCCAATTCATTTAGTTTTTCATCCTGCTGGCTTCCTTCTCTCTAGATGGTTGGTCCTTGCTGTGCGTTTTTTGAGCAGTTTTTAGGGTCTGCTTCTTTCGTGTCTGAGCTGCATGGCGCCCTGTCTTCTGCATTTCGCCATGGCCAAGCGGAAAAAGAAGGAGAAGAAACGAGCCAAGAAAGAAGCCGCCCGTCAAGATATGATGACTTCTGTAAAATTTTCTTCTGTAAATAAAAGCTGATTTTCATCTTGTTTTTAGTTGGATGAGGAGTGTAAGACCTGGGGTAGATTTATTAACACAATGAAAGCCAATTTTTTGTTCTATTGAAATCTCAGACTATTTTTCTCTTCGAAATTCCAATTTGTAGCTCTTTCGTGACTCCTTCGCGTGCCTTTATCTCTCCAGATTCCAAGGCAATCAAAAGAGTGTCTTCTTTTGCCTATTTCTCCTTTATTACTTCCCAATTAATAAATTTTTTCCTATTTTTCAGATGGACTTTATCTCAGACACGAGTCTCCTTCTGGTTCTGGCCCTCCTTTCCCTGTCTGCCGTCTTTGTTGGTGTTTTTGTAGGCGCTGGTGTCATGTACCTTTCCTACATCGTTTTTGGTTGCAGTGGTCCAACGGTAAGGCATTTTCCTCAAAATTAGCTGGATCAGATGACCGACTGGGAGAACTACGACGAAGAAGGCTACGCGTTATTGACACCGTCAACTATGGAAATGCAAGTCGTTTACAATCCTGAATCCTCGGCAGATATACCAGCAGATGTCTAGGGAAATAAATTTCACTGTTATGCGGCCTTTTTTTCTAGTAAAAAAATCTCGGCTGCAATGTCAGAATAAGAAAATTTTCAGTATGAATCACTAATAATTTTATTTCCTATTTGATCTTTCATTCCATATGCATTGAGGCCTGCTCCATATCCAAATATTCGTTCTAGAAATAATTTTCATCATTTTCAAAATCAAAAATTGTTACCGGGTTCATTTCGCTCATAACCTGTTTTCGTTCTTTCCAGCGTCTTTCCTCAACTTATCGAAACCAGGGAGAATAAACTCGGCTGAAAAGTTATCATTTTTCCGGTTCTATCTTTGGCTGTCGAAAGCTATCAGAAAGAAGGGATCTTACCGAGCGCTGTTCCTTATTTTCTAAACACTAGTCTTCCTCATCAAGAACGTCAAGTTCTTCAAAACAATTCATGGCTGCAGGAGCATGCCTCGGAGTTGTCAATTTCATGCGAGGGAAATATACATCAGAATCGGCATCAGAGATTGATTTACAGGAGATGGGCATTCTTGGGAATTCTAAAATATCATTATATTTAGTACAAGAAATATTCGAAACCTCATGGGCTGGGCTGGTCCATTCAAAATTCATCACGAGTAGAAGCGTCCTAAAAATGTTACTTCAAGAATTCTTCTCAGTTGTCAGATCAATGTCAGGATATTGCTTAGCTTTTCTGAAATCGTCATCATTGTTAAAACAAGAGAGGGAGAGAAATTACCTTGCTCCTTGGCTATTTTGTAATTTGGAGGACATCACTCAACTTTTTACATTCCTCTCTTCCAACATCGTGCAGAGTCTGTCGTAGAGTTCGACTGACTTGCGCAAAATTTTTACAATTATCAAGAATTTCCATGCGTTGATGATCAGCTGAAAATGTTCTGTTATTGCAATTTTCTGGGGAAATAAAAGGGTAAAAAAATTTAAACTGACTCAGTCCTTCCATATTGTTGGCTTCGACGGACATATTTGTATACAGATGTTTGGATTTTCCAATCAACTCTCCTGCCCGAACGGCTTGTGTTGTCTTGAAGAGTAAACGATGGGCCACATTTATTACCGTGAAATTATGAATGGAGATTGAGCAGAGAATGAGACAAATTGATGGAAAACCAAAATTAAACAGAGAAACAAATAAATACCCCCTTCGAAATTGTCTGGAATTTTATTTTTATTATTTAAAAAAAAAGGTATACCGTTGAGGACCATGTACTCTGGGAGCATCGGCAAAACCCAGAAATCATCAACCACGGTGCCTATAGGCTGGACTCTGAACAAGGCAGACGGGTCCGAAGGTCCGAAGAATAGAGGGGCACAAATCTAAAAATTAAAAATAATCCAAAAATCTAAAAAAATTACCAACCTCGGAAAGGATGGAGTCTCCTTGGCGACTGATGGGGCTCATGTCTGGGCCGTCGCCGCAGAGGCGAACAAGCCAGTCGTCGTTGGGACATTCTACGCCGCTGAAATTTATTTCACATTACTCAAAATTTCAAAATAAACTAACCTTCTTTCACTGAAGTATTGGGCTAAGGTAATTTCTTCGCCGCTACCACTCAGCCGGTCCAGCCGGAAACTCACCTCGCCAGCACGGGCTGCGAGGAGTTCTGCAAGGATGGAGTCTCCTTGGCGACTGATGGGCTGTATTTCCAACAAGTTCAATGACTGCATGAGAACTTTTCATAAACCGAATTTCGATACAGTTCCGTTCCCAGGATGGCTTTCAAAATTCCAGCTACTTGCTCATCAGTTTATTTTCCCTCTTGCTTTTATTATTTGTCTCCGATTTTTCCTTTTTTTGCTTTTTGTCGCTGTCCAAATTCGGCTAAAACATCGGAAACGTCCTAAAAATGTTATTTCGTTTTATAAAGTGGGAGAAAACTGACGATTTGGTCCTCGTTTGTCTGTTAAATTGTCCAACTTCAAGGTCGCGTTTACTGGTAAAAGGAAAACGAAATAGTTCTGAAATTATGAGTTCTGTTCATGATTTCTCCTTTTCTTAATCCACCGGAATAGTTTAAAATCTTACCTTTTCCTGGAGTTTATAAATGTTGAAACCACGAAGATGAATAGACTACTGGCCAATTCTTTCCGATACTTCGACTAGTCTAAATTTTGATAAGTTCCCCTAAAAATAAATGAAAATCGTACCTGTTTGGAATAGATGGTGTATGATCTTTCCTTTTCCAATGAATTCAAAGCAGTGTCCATATCCAAATTTCCTTCTTAACGATGTTTTTTATCATTTTTAATTTTTTTGTTACCTGTTGCAAAGATTTCTTTTTTTCCAACTATCAAGGTCGAGCTGGTTTCCATTGGAAAAGAAATAGCTCTGAAATTATGAATTTTGTTCATGGTTTTCGCATTTTTCTAAACCCCGAAATAGCTCAAAATTCACTTTGAATTCCAGTTTTTCAATGATGCCATCAATTGTCGTTGAGTCTGATTTCCTTTAATGTCGTGGCTACCAACAATTTGCCGATTCTTCTTATTCGGGAAAACTGAAATTTTATCAGTTTTTTTTGTTAATTTAAATTTTAAATATCCCCAATTTTGGTTCTAGTCGGTTTCTGTCAAAAACAATCAGCAACCTAGACTTTTCATTCTAGGATTTTTATTTATTTTTTCTGGTTTTTTTTATTATTATTCTCAGATTCCAAGGCGAATATACCGGTGGCTGTGCGCGGACCCCCTGCTCTAGTAGCTCCTCGTCGACATGCCTGCGGCTTACGGAGCCTTCTGAGGAACGCAGTAAAATTTGAGAGAGCATGGAAACTGGTCAGAAGACATCTCTTTGTGGAATTTCAGGATTGACGGGGCAAAAATTCATTTACCGGGCAAAATCGAACAGAACCCCAACTTCAAACCGCAGAAATCTTCGCAACTTTAAACTTTTTAAAACCTGGATGGGAAACTTATAAACTCACGTCTTCGAAGAGAGCTTTTAATTGAATAGGTTGAAGAGGTTCGAAATTGTCAGCAGAAGCACGGCCACTTTCCATGAGCGTTCCAAGATGTATTTGCCATCCGATTCTTTTGCATGAAGAGCCATCCGATTCGTTTGCATTCCTGTAAAATGGGGCTAATATTTTCAAAAAGAAAGTTTACCGTTTAGGATGATGTATTCTGGTACCAGAGGCACCATCCAATGTCCACTTTCCATGTTTCCAGCAGATAATACGCGGAATAAGTTGTCACAGATTGCATCTGTATGTGAACTGAAAATGAAAATTGCGTCTAATCACAGAAAAAGTAAGAAAAACTGAAGGGAATTACTCACTTTAGCCTGACGGTTTCATCCGATAGAGGAACAGAATCCGATATCTCTCTTGCACCGAGTCAAAGGATATCGACATACAGTCCAATTCTTTGAAAATCGGCAACACGTCTAAATTTTGATAATTTCTCATAAAAGTAACTGAAAATCTTACTTGGAACAGATGTTGTTAATCCTTTCCATTTAAAATGCTGCAATTGGGTTTACAACTTCCGTCTTAACGATGATTTTTATCATTTTCAAAATCAAAAAATGTTACCTGGATAGTATTCGGTCATTTCTGCGTTTAATTTTTCTTGTTCCTTTTTCCTTCATTTCCAATCATCGATGTGACATTTACCGGCAGAGGAAAAGCAATAGCTCTGAAATTAACATGAATAGCGCCCATGATTTCCCCTTTTTCTTCTAAACCGATCCCCAAAATTGTTTAAAATCTTACTTTTCTCCTAGCTTATAAATGTCTTTGTTGTCGTTGTTTCTATCTCCAATGTGTTATTAACTTCATTATTTGTCTTCGAATCTTTTTAATTCCAATCATCAAGCTCGCGTTTACTGGTAGTGGAAAGGAAGTATTCCTGGAATTATGAATTGTGCTCACGATTCTCCCGTTTCTTTTAACTCGATCCCCAAAAATAGTTTAAAACTTTTCTTTTCCTTTTAATTTATAAATGTTCGCATCAATTATAGAAGAAACTGATTTCTTTAGCTTGTGCTTTTTACCAAGAATTTACCGATTCTTCGGACTCGAGAGTTCTGAAACTTTAATTAGTTCTGTTAAATTGAATTTTAAATATCTCAAATGTTATAAAAGGCAGGAATCTTTTCAAATTTTGACGTTTCAGACTAGATGCAAAAATTGTAAACTCACGGATTCGAAGAAGTTCATACTCTTCAAAAAGTTGGATCCAGTTTCCAAGAGCGGTCCAAGTTGTAAATGTTGTAAAACCGATAGAAATCCTTATAAAACTTCATGTAGGATTTTGGGGCTGACAAGTGACGAACATGTCGCATCCATCTGTAAATTGGCATAAATATTTGCAAAAAAAAGATTTACTTTTGCCGATGCTCCCCATGGGATCAATTTGAAGAAGATTGGAGCTTTTTGGCTTGAACCATGAAGGCTAGTTCTTGATATTACAAATTGTATCCAATCTAAAAATAAAAAAGCGTAATGCGTCCGTTTGTTTTTGTCTGTCCGTCTAGATAAGACGCGCGGGGTCAGGGTTCGATCCCCGCCGCGGCCTAAATTGCGCCCGGTAAGGCGCGCAAGCAGTCGCGAGAGAACTGGTAATAAAATGGGGGGAAAATGTGGAAAAAAGCACTTACTTTCGTGTTATGACTATCCTTGGAGATTCTGGACGGCTGAATTTCCAATAGATTGAGCAATTGAGTAGAATTTCTTTCGTATTTTCTACATGATCCAACACGTCTGAATTTCGATAATTTCTGACAAAATAACTGAAAATCGAACTTGATTCTGATAGCTGTTCGGTATCTTTTCCGTTGTAGGACATTTCATATAGAGTAGGTGCTGAGGAGAGTTTGCCTTGGTCAGTTAGCATCAGACTTTCTCTTCTTTCATACCAATTGATCACCTAAATCGCACAATTGCCCTGATCGTACTGTTTAATCAAAAATCGAAATTAGAAATTGAATTTGTATCGAAAATCTTAGAAAAAAACTACTCACATTTCCAGTTTCCATTTTGTTGGCTTATTCGTTGATTTCTTTCCATTCAGGATAAAGAAGAATAGTTTTCCATTTGGCAGATCGGATAAACGCGCAACTCTTTCAGAAATCGGACCACGTCTAAAGCTTTGGGCCAAAGTTGGGCATTTTCTCCTCCTGGGATTTTCACTTGGGTATGTAGAGAAGACAGGGTAATGCCTAAAATTCCTTAGGTTACTCAATTCTAAACTCTTACCTTTCACAATAAAACGGCGAAAATAATACAAAATGCTCTTCAGATAAGAAGAAAGGTTCACTTTAGAGTGGAGAATCGGCGGGATAGCGCTGAAAATTCAATTATTTCGTGAACATTACATGGATAACTCACCGAAGACGAAGAAAATAAACGAAAACACAGAAAATAGAAGAAAAGTTGACTTTAGAATGGAGAATCGGCGGGACAGCGCCTGAAATTTAGTCTTTTCACGAACATATCGAGTTGACTTACCGTTAACGAAGAAAAACCAATAAAATATAGAGAAAAATAGGCAATTAATTCACTTCATAATGGAAAAAAGATGGTGCAACATCTGAAATTCACCAGATTTTATTAAAAAAATTAAAGCTTACCTTATAAAACACAGAAAAGAAGATTCACACGGTGAATAGACTTCAGAATGAAGGAGAGACGGGACAACGCCTAAAATTAAGCAGTTGCTTGACTGTTACGGGGAGGATAGGTAAGATAAAGTGCAGCAGAGCGGGAAAAATGTGAGTAAACGGAGCCGCGCAATCGACCGAGCTGAGGACCGCTTGCACTGTGCGGGAACGCGTCAAAGACTTGTCACTTTGTCGATTGGGCGGGACATTGGCACCTGGAAAGGGCGATAACCCGGGATCTGGATGTTCGGCAAGATCAAAAGCTTGCAGACAATCCTCTCATGACAAAAGGGTGAGAAGATCATGGAAAATGCTTCGGGTTTCAAAAAAATGAAGGGTAGGGGCGGAATTTTGACATTTGAGGAGGAAGAAAAGATAGCAAACTTTCAGAGACGACGCGGAAACAATAAATACTGAAAAGTCAAAATTACTGAAAGCTGGAAAGCTAGTTTCCGAGTAAAATCGATACGTTTTTGCTTTTCTATCGCTTTGGAAACCCCCAACCTAATCGGAAGAATACCTGCGGTCCGGGATGATTCACAATAATCAAAAATAATAACATTGGTTTAATAAAAAGAGAAGAATACAATAACTTTCACAAATTATGTACAGAAATAATCCAGCAACTTGTCAACATGTGGCGATCAGCTGTTTTGGACGACTGCGTACTTCTTGATGAGAACCTCCCGTTCAGCCTCAATTTTTGCAGAAATGCTCTGATGGTGCTTCAATTGTTTCAGAGTCTTCTTATTGACTTTCTTATCCCCCCTCTAAAAATTGAAATACTAAATAATTTTTCACTATTTTTAAAAATTAACCACGGGTTTCTAGTGCCTAGATGTCTATGACATCTTTTCTCCGCTAGGATGTGTTCACTCCGTTTTTTATTTATACCAATTGCTTGCAAGAGTGTCCAAGGGAAAGGTCAAGAAACATCTTTTGAAACTTCTCCAAAGAAAAATAGCCGATTTTCCGAAGCTGGTTGCAGCTCTAAAGCCCCATTTGGTATCTTATACAAGTAGATCAATCGAATGGAATCGATCTTTTCCCTTTTCCGTATTTTCCGATGATCTCTTCCAATAAACGGGTATTTTTTGTATTTTATATTAATAAACGTTGTCTATTTCGGTGCTGTTCTCATCTTATGTCCCCTTAATTCTTCTTGGTAATCCACAGAAATGGCTCTAGAATCTTCTACTATCCTGGCTAAGAAATTATCCCTTCTTTTTTGGATCCATGACGTATTTTCGGAATCCAAACTGACCAGCTGAGCATCGTAGTCGTCCGATTAACTGCTGTAGAAGGTAATGTCAATGGATTAATGACTAAAAAAGTTGAAATTAAAGAATTTTGAAGCTCAATAACGGTCAAGGATGCTTCAATCTCTCTGGAACTTTATCAAAATGACCCAGATGAATGAACTCTACTGTCAATCAACTAATTCACTCCATCTTTTCCAAAATATGTAATCTTTACTGAGATGATAACCCCTTGAAAAGCCGGGGGAGGATGGATAATCCGTCTTCTTCAGTAGGATTTTAAACTCTATAGATGCCTTCCTTTTCAGTCACTTCTTCATCCCAACCTCTCGTCATTTAAATAATAACGCAGTCGGTTAGAGTCGTAGTTTATTCGGGGAAAAATACAATTTTATAATTATTTCTTAGAAAATTTTGTCGTTTCTGATAGGATAAGCTTGTTTACAGGCTCTTGAGCTCTCTTTGATCTCGTCTCTTTTTATAAAACGTCGCCTTTTCTTTATTTCCCCCGATTAATTAAAACTTTATGTACGATTCTAAGAATAAATCGCGGTTATGATTGTCAAAGTCTAATTGCACTTTATCCCGTGACATTGCAAAGGTGTAATTTCGGGATGAATTGCAGTCAGTATTTACCCCCTCCCACACTATTTCATGAGCGGTGAGAAATTAAGATTCTCACTATGACACACAGACCTAGAAACGGAGAATTCCTTTTAGTTTTAGTGCCATGGCTGATAGTCCTTCTCCTGGAACACCTCGTCCGTCATCTCGACAAGCTTCTCCTGCCGCTTCTGGATCACCTCAAGTCCTTTCTCTGTCGGAATTTCCCCCTGATTTACCTCCTCCTACTCAACAAACTTGGTAAGATTTATGGTTTTTAATTTATCCGCCTATTTACAGCGTATTATGTGCCAAAGTCCCAGTCGAACCGATCTCTTTATATTGCTGCCAAGCTTTGTATTGTAATAGCTGCTTAGCTGATTATTATTACGAAACATCCAAGCCCCATAATGCTAAATGTAAGCAATGCGGTAGGATGATACTTCTTCCTATAAGAACTCAGCCTCTCGTGGAGTTGAGAAGGAAGAGCGCTGCATTTGCCGGTAGAAATTGAGTTCTTCCTTTAAATGAGACGTTCAGCAGCCCAACTTAAAAATAGTTTTCATCCTTACAAACGGCCACCTACTTCTGGAGCGGGTTTAGGACATTTTCAATGCAGCAGCGGTTTGTTTGACCTTTTGAAATAATCCAGTTTTGCAGGAACTTCAGCAGCAAGCGGAACTTCTTTCGGGAATAGTGAGATATTCAAACTTTTTTTGAAATTGATTTTCAGCGATTACCACAAGTTCCAGTACGACTCAAATGGCAGCGAAGATTCAATCTTCGCCTTCTCGAGATGGTTCGGGTTAGGAATTTTCTTTAAATTTTGTCTTATTCAGCATTTATCAAAGATGTCATGGAATTTCGATGGGATAAACCTCATCAGGCTCCAATTAAAGCCGTTTCTACCTCTAAATCTTTTGAAAAAGAGGCAGAAAAAGCGTCTGACAGCGGAAAAGGACAAAAATCTCCCACTTCTTCAGTTTTCGTCGCACCAACAGCCCCTGGTAATTTTTGTGCTATTTTTGCTTATTTTTTAGCTAATGAAGAGGTCGACTCCATTTTGACGCAACTAGGCAATAAAAGATTAATAGATCCAGGTATATTTTCCATTTAAATTAGCCGGCTATTTAGATATGATCCAAAAATTATGGGAAGCTACTGTTACACAAAAGGAATTGGCTGAGAAGCTTTTTAATAACTTTATTATAAAAGAAGCAGATCCATTTGCAATTGAAGAAAGAATGAAAGTACTACAGGCGAAGGATCCTACTAAATTAATTGGCCCCGTCTGGTAAGGAAATCTTTTAAATTTTACAGTAATTCCTAGTATAATTTGCTTGGATGGTTCTAAAGAACCTGTAAAATCGAAATGCTGTGGTCGCATGGCTTGTCGTAAATGTTGGACAAAAGTTATCGGCAGGAAATTAATATGTCCAGGTTGCTTTAAAGGGATAGAAGAGGACGAGGTTGGTTTTGTTGATCCTTTTAAAGAATTCTTGAAGAAAAAGGATTCTTGCATTCCTTTGGGTCTTTCTATCGATGAACAGCCAGCTACTGTTCTTGGGGTAAATTTCTCATTTTCTATCTTGATTTCCCCCATTTTAGGCAGATGTTAACCACGTTGATTATAAAGATTTTCTTGGAAAATTCAAAGATTTGGATGATTATTCCCTTTCTGTTGTAATTCATTTGCTAAAAAGCGTCAGGGAAGAGAAATATCGAGTCGCAGAAAAAGACAATAAAAGGAGGCAGCTTATGCAAACAACCGGTAAATTTTACCATTTTAATATATTCTCCTAGCCATTGGATATTATAATATGCTGGGCAAATATACAAAAGATTACAATGAAGCCCGGAAATATTTAACAACAGCTTATCAAGATGTCAGATATCTCAACAATCGAATGGCTAAAGAGGTGAGAGAATTCTGGAAATTAACTGGTTTCTTAGAGTTTTGCTTTTGGTTCATATTATGGAACAGGAATGGATTTTTCTGATCAAAAAGGAGCTGGCCCAAATGATGATCCTGAAATGGTAGAAAGGCTGGAAGAAGATCCTGTTGTCTTGGAGAAAGTCGGCAGGCTAAGGGCCCATTTTGATGTTTTTTCTAATGCTCTTATTGACATCTTTAAAATGCATGAGAAGTACAGTACTGGTAGAATTTTACAGAACTCTGGACAAGTGTTTTTCAGAAGATCACGCCCGTATGTCTCACAATCGCATGGATACTTTGATAGAATTTACTGAAGGAATAACAAAATACAAAAATGTTACAAAAGTTGCCACGTTGAACTATGATGCTGAGCCAAATTCTGCTATGGCAATAATTACTGGGTAGGCTCCTTTTCCCTCTAAAATGTGGGAGTTTTCAGCCTAGCCTTCGACCCAACAGCCAGTCGATTTGCCGTAGCTGGAGTATCCAAAAAAATAAAAGTCTTCGATTTCAATAACCTCTTGAAAAATCCAGATGGCCCTCATTTTCCTGAAGCATTTTTTACGAATAAAGGCAAAGTCAGCAGCATTGGATGGAATCCTTTTGAAGAAAATATCCTGGCAGCTGCTGACTATGATGGGCATGTTTCTATCTGGGATATTAATAAGACTAAGAATGTTGTAAAAACATTCAAAGACCATAAAAAACGATGCTTAGCCTTGGATTTTAGTAAAAATACTAGGAATATTTTTGCGACAGGCAGTGAAGACAATAAAGTGGGTTAATTTTCTTTAAAAAATGATAATAATTTCAGGTGAATTTGTATAATATCAATGGAACGAAGGTTGTGTCTAAAATTCCCTGTGTTTCGAATGTTTGCTGTGTCCAATTCAGCCCATTTAATCCAAATTATTTATTCTATGGAGTAGCTGATCATAATCTCTACCTGGTAGATTTAAGACAAGCCAATAGACCCCTTAAAATATTCCGAGGACATACAAAAGCAGTAGCTTACTGTAAAAATATTAATGAACGAGAAGTTGTCACCGCGTAAGTTGACACCTTTCTTTAAAAGTTAACTAATTCCAGTTCTACCGACAATTCCTTGAGAATATGGAATATTGAGTCAGGAAATTGTGTAAATATTTTAAGAGGCCATTATAATGAGAAGAATTTTGTTGGCCTTGATAATAATGGAGATCATATTGTCTGCGGTAAAGAGGCTTCCCTTCCAGTTATTTTCCCTTTTAGGATCAGAAGATACCAGATGTTTCTTCTACTATAAAGGAATGCAAAGACCAATTGCTGAAGACACAATAACCAAGGGAGATTCCTACATGGATGGGAATGAAGGCTTCGTTTCTGCGGTGGCTTGGAAACCAGAATCTGACTTAGTTTTGGCTGCTAATAGCTGCGGAAGGATCCAACTATTACATTTGAGCTAATTATTTGTATTATATTGTCTTTTAAAGAATGTTTGTGTGACGAGGAAATGGACTGTGAGTGTGTGTATTTTGAGTGTGACTGTGCGTGCGACTGGCGCCATTTTTCCATCTAAAAACAGGGGGCTTTTACCAAAGAAATTTGGAATAATATTCTGTTTAAATAAAGAATTTGACTGTCTTCATTTCTTTTCTAAATGTTGGGTTTATGAGAAGGACGGGTTATGACTTGGGGATCTTAGAATTTTGGTTGATTAGATAAGTTTTATTGAGAAAAACAAGCTGGAAACTAATTGAAAACCAGGAATTTTCTCAAGTAACACAAAGCAACATACATTTCAGACAATTGGGAGAATAGACCAAGAATTGAGCAAACAACATGGAATAAGAGTAAAAACTGAAAGGCTTGCTTCTCCTTCTGAAACGTACACGAAACATAAATGAAAACCATCAATACTGGACATTTTTCAAGCAACATACATAAATAAACCGATAAATTTTAGACAAATGGGAGGATAGACCAAGGATAGAGGAAACTACATGGATTAAAGGCAGAAAATTGACAGGCTTACTTCTTCTTCTTCTGCTTTGATGATCCCTTCTCAATGTTGCAGAATTTTTTAGTCCATCCTTTCTCATAACGGTAATCGAAAAGCAATTCCTCTCCATTCTTTATGTCCATCATGGCAAAGATCCCAATTCTTTGTTCTCCATCGACAAGGACAGCCTAAAATGCGCTCGCTATGAATAAAAACTCAGAAAAACGTACCTTAGTATAACAATTCGGGTTTTCTTGAGAGTGATTAGCGAATCTCATCGGGTTACCAAACCTATAAGCATCCAGGACCTGCTCTTTGTTGAGGTCTGAAGATAATCAGTGAAAAATAGGAACAATTCGCTTACCGAAAGTGTACGACAGACCCATAGCGTCGTAGACGCGTCCTCGTCTGTTCGCTTCGTCTTGGGTGATCATCTCGCCAACATATTCCCCGATAAGATCGTCTTTTGCAGCATCTTCAGCTAAGAAGAGGCCATTTCCAGCTATACCTGACCTGGCTACCTGAAATTACAGTGGTTAAAAGTTTAAAGAAGAGTTAAAACATACCCGAACTTTTTTCCAAGCTCCTCTTTGCACTTGAACATTCTTACATGTACGAATGGGCTCAGGCGGTTCTTCTTCTTCAGGAATTGGATTCTTTAGGTAGACATACTGAGTTCCAGAATTGCACGAGCCACACAACGCTGGATCACACTCTCTTTTGGCGTAGAAACACGGGCAATAATCCGTATTACATCTGCCTAAGAATGAATTTGAAACAAAAATTGCAAATGCTTACCAGGAGAGCAATTACAGCCGGCAAATTTTCTCTTGCAGGCCGCTGAGCACCGACAATATTTAAAGCAGCCGACGTTATTGGAAAGACAGGGGCAATCTTCTCGATCCGGGCGACATTCTCCCTCGTGATTGCAATGAACAATCCTCTCGTTGATTTCAAGGTTTCCGGCATAAATCCTAGCATAAGTGCTGTTAGGACTAAAGAAATCTTTTAAAAAATTAGGGAAAATTGCCTACTTTTTAACTCTTTTTCGCTCCAGGCCGTCGTCATCCTTTTTCACGCTTTGGATCAGCCGATACATCTCCTGGCAGGTTCGGGCTTCCATTCTTCCCACCATGCTAGCCAGCTGGCACGAATTTCTTAAAGATTTTTTAATTTGAAAAAAAAGAGGAATAGCTTACCGATTGATTCGAACCAATTTTTCGAACATGGATTTTACCAAGGGATCGGTGAATGGACGGACTTCTACTAAACCGGGCTGATTTTGAATTCGCTCTTCTTTGGTGATGAGGAGAGAATGAGGAGATTTGACGTCGGGGAAATAGATGAAGCAGGTTGTGCTACAGGCTTGGCGCTGGATTGGTTGATTTTGTGGAATTCCTTTGGGTTTTGGGGGGTTTTCTCCGAGTTCTGAAAAAAATCTATTTATAAAAATTAAATGAGGAGTGAAAATTATCGGAAACTTTCAGTATTATCCTGTTTAAACTTTGAACTGGCAAACGAAATTGCGAGGAAAAGCTCAAAAGATTGGAAGAGATCCAAAATTTTGTGAAATTTTTGTATTTACAGAGCCCATTTACCTGAAAAAAATGGATTGCAAAAAAACTTACTATGGATAAGGCAGTTATACATCCGGCATTTGATGCAAATATACTTTTCGATACTTTCCGCAACGCTTAGCATATTTTTATTGTCCACCAGCTTCGGTCCTTCGAATCTCACTACCAATAGAGGCCATCTGAAATATTTTACTGGCTGTTGGGACTCAAAACTTACATTGTTTTAAACTGAGAAAGAGTATATTTGTCCGGGAAGAGCTTGTACAAAGCTTCACAGAATATATGCGCTTTTCCGTTCCACTTTCGCCCCACGTTCTTGATAATTTTGTAAAGGACGTAGTCAGAGATTTGTTTTTTCTTTTTCTTTTTCTTTTCGTCTTCTGGCTGACCATGGATTCCCTAGAAAAATTGTAAACAAATTATAAAATAAAATACATCGGGGTAAAGATCTTTTAAATCTGTGACGAGTTTGGCACGTTCATCAACATCTTCGATGTAAGGAAGATTTGGTAGACGGAAGCATTCTTCAGTCTAAATTAATAAATTTCTTAATATTGCAAATGTTTCCTTACTTGAAAACTTCTTTCAATATAGAAGAAATGCTTCATTTTTGGCTGTGCTGGAGAACTTTTGAATTCGGTGGTTTTTAGTTCCTCCGTGCTCCAATTAAACGGTATCGGCTTGAAATCCTTATTTTTATAAGGATTTGGAGCAAGCTTCAGGGCAGTTCGCATGGCCTGAAACAGACAAATATTAAGAGAAAAATCAAAGAAAATACCGAGAATTCTTCCAAAGCTTTCTTATGGTTTTCCTCCTGCAATGGGCCAAAGGCTTCTTTTATTTGTTTCACGGCTTCTTCTAGATCAGTTTCTGCCTTTCTCTTTCCTGTAACAACTCCCTGAGGGTTGCGATTTTCCTTATCGTCAGAAAGACCAGAAGGTCCAGCTTCTGGAGATACAGCCCGCTTCAAAAATATTAGAATGAATTAAATAAGAGGAAAAAGCCTACCGGTCTTCCTGAAACGGGATTCTCAGGATCTTCCCGTTGTTTTTCCTCCAAAAGACGAGAAGCCCCAGCTTTTGGAGACACAGCCCTTTTCTAAAATATCAAATTAAATAAAATAAAAGGAATAGGCCTACCCATCTTTCTAAATCAATGGAATTCTGTTTGTATTCCGACAAATTCCAGGAACTCATGAGCGGCCGAAAAATTCCAGGAACTGCCGATACTCTGCTAGGGGATGGCGTTTTCTGGAAACTAAAATTGTTTGAAAATCTGTTGGCTGAAGGGAAAAAATAGGAAGGAAATTTACCAAACGTGGAAATCCGTCGTGTTTAGGACCAGGGAGGTTTTTAGGCATTTCACAGGGACCTGAAAAATTGAACGTTGGGTAGAAAATTTGCTGGGTAATATCCTAATAAAAGTACATCGGAGAGAAATGTCGCCTCTCCGTGAAACATCAGCTGGCTGTCTCGCCCACAGACGCCTCGGAGTTGCGGGATGGAACACCAGGGACCGGCGTCTCTTTCTCTCTGTGATACCTTAGTTTCTCAGCAAATATATGCAGTATAAATCTCCGTGGAACCTCCATGTAGGGCTTACGGGCCACAAATTATGGTCGCGAATCCTCACGGCTGGCCAGGTCTACTTATAGACGATAACCACGAGTTCGAGTCCCTAATCCAGATAGCACAGAGGATTTATACTACATATATTTACTGAGAAACTAAGATATAGAATGAGATGACAGAGAGAAAGAGAGAGACGGTGGTCCCTGGTGTTCCATCCCGCAACTCCGAGGTGTAGGCGGGACAGCCAGCTGATGTTCCACGGAGAGGCGACAAAATTCGAAAAAAAATAAAAGACCCACGCATTTTCATAAAAACCGGCGCTTCTGATGCAATTTTTTCTGGTCTAGAGCTGGAACTTCCTGGGCCCTGTTGAGAAGACAACTCTTGTTGTGGACGAGAAGGCGCTTGAGATGAAGATGGAGATGGAGTAGGTGACTTTGATCCAGTCCCTGCAGATATCCCGGAAGAGCCAGACTCCGGTCTTTCAAGCTCCTGCACTCTCGGGGCATCTAAAAATTCATTTTAGTTAAAGAAAAGAATGCCACTGACCACTCTTGGCCTCACGAGGAGAAATAACCCTCTTTGGGTTGGAGTTTAGACCTGAAGGAGATGATTCTGACAGCGGCTCATCAATGCCAATTCCAGAAGAACATCTGGACCTAGGACTGATAGAAGAAGATTCTGATCCAGTTCTCGGAGGTGAAGCTCTTCGAAAATCCCGAAGAGAAACTAAAAATTGGTTATTTTCATTAAAAGTTATAAACTTACATGATACTGACGGAGGTGAATTATTCGGGACAGCAGGAGCCGGTGCCCTTGGAAGGATATTGGCAATACGTCGGGAATCTTCTTAAATATTTGATTAATTAGAATAATACTTGCCCCATATAGTCTGTGTCTGGATTTTCTCAATTTTTCGTAATTTTAATCCCAAAAGTGAGCTTTTACTTATGTCAAAAATTTAGAAAAATGCATAAAATTGAGAAAATGACCCAACTAGATAGAAAAAGTTTACTCTAAATCAAATTAACTTTAAAAAAAGCACGGAAACGTTTGAAAGAGGCTATACCTGGAGGAACCAATCCCATAGCCCTTATTAGATCCGGACGCATGTCTCGCACAAGTTTTCCGGGACGAATTTCATCGTCCAGGGTGAACGCTCTGTTTTGATCAGCTGCTAATTAAAGCAAGGTTAGTAGAATTTAATAACTAACCATTGGGATTTGGCCGCCGTCGAGGAGACCTTGCATCCGATCTTGATTGGCGCAAAGGAGACCTTGAAACTGATCGTTGGAGCTCGGATGAGCCTGAAATTATTGGAAAACTTCATAAAAAATGAAACCTTACCTCTAGCAGCAGGAGCCAGACGACGGGACGGAAGAGCATTGCTCGAACTGGATGGACCAGCTTCTAAAATGACGGAATTTTCAAAAAATACACGAAAAATACCACAGTCGGGCCTTTGAACAGTTGGAGGAGAGGAGACTGCTGCTCTTTCATCTCTTCGACGACGATTATTTCTTCCTTCTGAAAATTTAATGTTTTTAAAAGGAAATTCAAAAGCTAATTTTAATCCTACGTGTACTTTTTTGTACAATATAATTTTCCGGGGTCGGTTGGGTCCCGTCACGAAAAAAATACCCAAGGCGCGCTCTGGCGCCTATTATGACCCGTCGCGCGAAGCGCGACGGGTCTATTTAGTTTTAGCCAAATGGAAAGTTGAAGACAAAGTAAGATGAAACTTTTCAAAATTAGTATCCCTATACTCAGTTTTTTACGCTGAATACGTTACCGTTCTCAGAAAAACTTGAAAACCTCATATTCTTGAGATATAAGGCCAAATAGGTGCGGAAGTCCGCGGTTATATCTTGTTTTCTTCAAGCAATTTTTGAAATCCAAGTTCACCATCGTGTTCGCCGTAGTTTTCTACCCTTATACGACAAATTTCATTGAATTGGAAGGTGAAATGGCCGCGCAAGAGCAAAAAGGAGTATCCCCAAGTAAATAAAATGTCACGCGGTCACTCGCTGTGGCGCTTTTCGCTGTGGCGCTTTTGACATTTTTTCTTTCAAAAATGTCCGATTTCGTCTATTTTTTTGGATTGCGTGCTCATTTCGAGGCTTCCATGAATATGAATAAATGCTTTATATTCAACTTTTTATGCTGAACCCGAAAACGTAGGAAAAAGTGGTGGTTGAAAAACTAATTTTTTAGTTATAAGCTCATGCAGTCCGCGATTATTTCTGAAGAAAGATTCTTGCCATACGGTAATTTTGAAAATCTCGCTTTTCCATCGTGTGCACCGTTGTTTTTTACCCGTGCTGGATGAATCTCATCAGCATCGACCGTGGAATGGCCGCGCAACAGCAGGATAGAATATGCAGAGAAAATGTCTGATGTTCGCCCGCTGTGGTGCTTTTGTCATTTTTCGGCTCAAGAACGGCCGGTTCCTTACTATTTCTTCTGATTGCGAGCTGGCTTCCGTGCTTGAGGAGATACCATAAAAATTAATGGTTAGGACCCTTTGACATTTTGTGGGGCCTTCGGTCATATATTCTCCGAGACTTCTCAATATGGGAAATATCTTCTGCGGAGCACCATAAAAGCCGAGAAATTCGGGAAAGTTAGGGACAGAATCCCACAAAAGCTTATTTAGTTTCAGCCCCTCCCCCACAAAAGAATGGAAATTCAGTTCTTCTTTGTCTCCATAAAAGTCCAGAAATGCAGGATGTCAGAAAAACTAAATATCGCGCTTTTTTGATACGAGAAAAATGTGAATTAGCCAAAAGAGAGAATAAGATAAAGGGACGCTAAGGTAAATTTGAGTGTTCTCGTCGGAGCTTCTGGTAGATCAGAGGAAAACGGGGTCAGCGCGAGCCGCAGGCGAGCGATGGGTCGAAACTTCATTAATAGACTGGGCGGGGGGTTGAAGGAGGGCGGCAGCCCCCTTTCAGTAAAAAAAAAGACAGCATTACTCGATTGATCCGTCATATTAACACTGCAGTATTACCGTTTTCCCTCATACTGGCCGGTAAGCGGTGCCATTCCACAATGTCAGCAAAGCAATCCGTGAACAGATATAGTCCATTTCCAACGGACGTTCCCCGCGCTCCGGGACCTTTACGCACAGTCCTTTAATTTTTGCGATCAAATTTTTGCTTTTGATTTTTATTTTTTCTAGTTTTGGCGATACTTTTCGCTGTTCCAATTGGAGAAATCGCAGCGATTATTATAGTCTGCGTAAGGAATAATCCAAAAGTTGGAATCAGCCTAAAAACGAACATTTGTCTCGAAAAAATTAAAGGATTGTGCCTAAAAGTCCCGGAGCGGGAGGAACGGTCGTTGGAAATGGACTATATCTTTACGAGGTAAAAAAGTAATTTGCAGTAATAACTGCCGAATGTCAGAAAAGCGCGATATTTAGTTTTTCTGACATCCTGCATTTCTGGACTTTTATGGAGACAAAGAAGAACTGAATTTCCATTCTTTTGTGGGGGAGGGGCTGAAACTAAATAAGCTTTTGTGGGATTCTGTCCCTAACTTTCCCGAATATACTCATTTTTCCCGCTTATTTCATGAGAAAATTTTCTGTTTTTGCTCTCAAAAGAATCAGCACGTTGAGATCTACAGCTTTCTTAAGGACACCGACCCTTTAAAACAGGAAAATATATACCTTTTGTTATAACCCTATTTGTTGGCCTCAACTCTTTTTAACTGATTCTCCATCAAGTTCTCTATCAGATAAAAAAGGGAAAATAGAAAAAGGGTGGCATTTTTTGAGAAAAATGTGCTTGAAAGTGCGAACTAACCATAGACGCGTGTTGAGCACTTCTTCAAACGGCAATTTGGACATTTCTGCTTACTGTTTTGTATATTTTGGATTGTTTGGAACCTACTAGAGCCGTATTGCGCATTAGAAAAAAAAAGAAAAGAAAGAGCTCGAAAAATCGTATTCAAGACTTGATGTCATATGAGCTTTCGGTTAATTCGCACCTTCCAGCGCCTTTTTCTTAAAAATGCCACTCTTTTTTTCATTTATCTTTTTTTATCTGATAGAGAATTTGATGGAGAATCTGTTAAAAAAAGAGTTGAGCCCAACAAATAGTGTTATAAAAAATATAAGGGATTTTATAGGAAAACGCCTGGGAAATGTTGAAAGCGTTTTGATGTTTTCAAGGACCGGTATCATTAAGAAAATTGTAGATCTTGATGTGCTGATTCTTTTGAGCCCAAAAACAGCTGATTTGGTCAAGAAATAAGCGAGAAAAATAAGTTTATAGGCGCCAGAGTGCGCCTTGGGCATTTCGCAATCTTTTCGTGACGGGACCCAACCGACCACGAAAAGTATATCTCATTCTTTATACGTTCCATACGCCAAGTATCAAACAATATAAATTTTTCCTATGTCCAGGGTTCGCTCGAACCTTACAGAAATTCGGTCTTAAGCGGTCATTTGTTTTCGGTTACAACTACCCTTCGAAGGAAATGTGGGAAGAAATTTGTTAAATTTTGCGTCTTAGGGGCAAACTAACCGCCAGAAGGAGAACCCGAAGCGACGTTTTCCATGGATTCCACACCAGAAGTAGATACAGGAGCCATCAGAAAACAAATTTGAGATTAAAAGCTGAAAATAAATCAGCGATGGACAATCGATGATGAACGCGAAAAAGAGGAAAGAGGAAAGCAAAGCAAAAGGAAGCGCAAGCACTGCGTTGCCTTGAAATCGATTTCGATCCTCCTCCGGATTAGCGGAAAGTGGATCACTTCCAAGAGACACGTGAACAAACAAAATCTTTATCAGTCTCACCGACAATTTAAACAAGAACCATTTCGCGGCTAACTTCAATAGCCATGAGGTAATCATCCAAACTGAGGCCGTCGTCTTCATCAAAGGCAGGATTTTCTGCAGAGAAAAGGAACTCATCATTGGCGGGAACAGTTCCATCTGGATTTCTGTATTGATGACACCTGGAAATCCTACCAATCTTGGTAAATGGAATGCTTACCAGCGGATGACTTTCACTGTAATAAAAGTTATCAGAAGAATTGCAAAGAAAATGGGAAATCCTCGCAGATGAAAGTCTATAACAGCCATGGAACTGAAGCCAAATAGTGAACTGACTGGTGGGAGGATTTCCGCTGAAGTCAATTGTAACTTTTTCTATGAGAAGTCTGCCCTGAAAGGAAAAGGACAGCGGGATTCCCACAGCTTCCTTTTCCGCTAAATCCACGACATTTCGAACTTGTGTTCAAGACACATTCGGCTGTAATTGAAGAGGGGAAGAGCTCTTGTAAAGAGGGAAATATCCTTGTTTTGAATGAATAAACCGGCTTTCTTCTGACTTGTTTTCATTTGTGTCTTGGGTTGGACGGATTATGAATTAAATATTTAGTATTTTTTTCTCGTCTTCTTCTGACAGAACCAAACTTCCTACACTCCGTCAAAAATACATCGCCACGTTGCATCACCTGGTCGAGAGAAAGGTCAACGAAATGCGTCCCAAGTTTAAAAAAAAATAAAAATGCTTTTTAGCGGTCCTTCAGCCATTTTGGAACAACTTGAACACAACCTCTATGATCTGACAAATTGTTACCTCACCCACGATGCCACCCGCGCCTACGATTACCATTATTTTTCAACACCCAAGCAGTAAATCTGTCATTGACGTCATCCGCGACATTTCCGCCAAAAATGTCCTTGCTTTCATGAAATTCCAACTTTTAGGTATCTACCATGGTTTACCATTATTTTTCAACATTTAATTTGATAAAATTGAATTTTTCTGTCGGCAGAGAACTGTAAAAAATTTGTAAAACCAATTGAGTGGCAGGATTTTGATTACTGTAAGTGACGTAGCCATTTCTGTGCACACGGCGTCCGGAGTTAGAAATTTGAGTTCTTATCATTTCAATCCGCTTCTACGCACCTTTTCGCATTCTTTTTTCGAATATTGTACTAGAAATTTTTGTTGTACACATTTTGAGTTATTTCTAATTAATTAATCGAAATTTACCCGCAGAAGATTGAGAAAAACTGCTGGAAACGGAAATTTATGATCCCGAGCCTTTTTTCGTTACGAATTGTCGTGCATTGGGTTTTCCGCTTTCTCTAGGAATAGCGGTCCATTCTAGAGAAAGGGGAAAACCCAGAAGGTGACATTCACCCCGACTGTTTCTATTTTCCTACCCCTACAACCACACGAACCAGGCGCCAGCTCTTCTGTTCTAGAAGGTAGGTTCTTTAATGTTTATTTTCTATTTTGTGCTCACAGGAGATTCCAGATAAGAAAAATTAAGATTCACGATAAATATACAAGGAAATTGATTGAAGCTTGTGCTTTTGCGCGGGAATCCTCAGTAGGCGACATTCAATCTGACTACTTCCCTTTTCCTTGCCCTACTACCAGCCGTCAGCTCTTCTGTTTCAGAAGGTAGGTTCTTTCATCTTCTAATTTTACGGGGCTTTCAATTTTTACAAGCAAATTCAAGGGAAAGTTTGAATAGTATGTCCAAATATACTTGATTTAACGGCACATCACAATATTTACAGGGTAAAATCATCGTAGAGGATGTCTTCTTCAAGAACCGAAAGAAGTCCTCGTTTTTTCTGGTACATCGACATTCTGGCAACCGCTTTGAATCCATCCTCAACTTTTTTGAGATTTGTCACCACCGTAAAAGTTTTGTAAAGGAAGATATTGTAAAATGATCCATTAGGTGAGGAAGAAATCAGTAAATGAGTCTTGGTATAGAGCTTTTCTTGCAAATTTTTGCTAAAAATCTGTTGTTTTTCAGGAAAACATGGAAAATTCTTACATGTCAGCCGTTTCGAAGCGGTGTACCATGGTAATATGATTTTGGATAACTTTTTTGGGTCGAAGACGCTCGAAAGAACTAGTATAAAGAGTCTGATTTCTGACAATACCGCGATAAGTAACCTGGAAATAGAAAAGATCTCATAAAAATTGAGGAGAAATACTTGATGAGTGGTAGAACAAAGGTAGAAAACTGGAGTAAGCGGACTGGCCAGAACCGTGGGCAATTTCAGTCGAAGACGACCGAAGAATTCTGCTCTATTTGGGAGAATGACCACTTCATATTCCACAATTTCTGGAGCAGAGTCAACAACATTTATCTTCATATTAGAGCCAAATTGGATTGAAAAGCCTAAAAAGAAGTGAAAGGCAACAAATTTCGACGAATCATTAGTATTTCGATCCAAAATCCAGTGAAGAAATCCAAGGAAAAAAGCGAGGATCAAAATAATTGAGATAATCAAGCAGATAATCCACTTCCAGCTGAGCTTCATGTCGAAAACTGCAAATAAGAGATTGTCGAATGATTTAGAGAGGACGGAGGAGAGTTTCAAAATAAAAAGATACTGCAGCTGGCAACTCGCGCATGTCGGGGGACAGTCGGATGTTGTTTTCGATTATAGATCGATTTTGAGAAATGCGCCGACAGGAGAAGTTTGAGTAACAAAGGAATCCGCAGGGAAGAGAGCCAACGGCCCTGGGAAAGGAGCGGCTGCCTGGTTGTGTGATTCAGAGACAGAAATGGCTCGTTAATATTCAGTTATTCGACGTATTCTTCGTTCATTATCAAATCGTACCAGGGAATTGTTTTACATCTCATTTTTTTCGTCTCAGAGGGTTTGCCTACCTTTCCAGTTTTTTCCAGCTCTTTCATGCGGTCGACGTGTCTTTTGACCTGGAAGCAGCCAAGTTCCCAAGTAAACAATACATCCATTCTTAATTTTCAAATAGATCCGGAATTTTTAGAGTTACCGTATTTTCGCCGGTGGTCCAGTCGGCTGTCGGATTGTTTGCCAATTACCCGCTCGAGGCGCCACCGGCTGTCTCCACCTCATTCTCGGACCACCTGCTGAGTCGGGAAAAGGAACGCGGCCACCTTTATTTAATATTGAGAATAAAGTGGAAATTCTTTCATTGTTTTCTTGTTTGGCTGTTGGGACGGGTTATGACTTCGGGGAATTAGAATTAGGACGATCACTTGAGTTCAAACGATCATTTTCATTCAGAATTTTGTTGATGTCAACAAACAAAGTCAAGCAGACAATTCAAGAAGTCTTTCCGAATCAGGCGGTGCCCCTTGACCCTCTTCTTCCCAATTAAAACAAGTATTTCAACTACAATTTACTGAACATTCAACAGCATACAAAAATAAAGAATAAACACAGATTTCGCCTGTAGTTTCCATAATTTGACTTTGCCTCAACCCGAACGTTGCAACAATGGTACAATAAAACGAAATGGGAGCCGTCAGCAAAGAAAACAATACAAAATCCGCATCAATTTTACAAAAAAGGCTGTGAAGTTCCAAAAATTCTACGCTTCGTTATTTCGGGGAGTTTAGAGGATGGTGCACATACTCTTCTTGGCACTGGGATCGTTGGTACGGAATGGATTCTTCTTGGCGAATTTCTCCGGATTGGCCAGGGCATCCTCCTCGAGATGTTCGTTAGTGTACGCAAGAAGGCTGTAAAAGAATTGGTCAAATCATAGTTTAAAAGGATTTTTAGTTTAAAATGGAATAAAACTCACTCTCCACCAGTTTGACTGGTCATAAGACGCTCAAGACGAGCCTGACGGCGAAGCATCTCCAGAGCTTTCTCAGCTCTCTCGATCTTCTCCTTCTCATTCTTCTCGACAACTTTGGGAATCATTCCTCCTTTGTTGTGATACATAGCGCTGGTTCAGACGGTGGGTAAGCAGTCGGAATGAAGAAAGGCGGAGCGGAGGAGCTTCGTTTGAAGATAATTACTGATAACAAGGCGATTAAAGGGGCTGGTCCCAAGTCATGGGACTGTCTAATGACTGGTTATTAACTTCTCGAGGTGGGATAATTGTTCTTGGCGCAAGAAGAAAGGACAATTCGTACAGCTTTGAGAAAAATTTTTGATAACAAGGAAGTCAAATTTATCTCTGGTTAAAATTTTAAAAAATAACAGAAGGAGGAATTTTTAAACTTTTGAGCAAATTGGGCTACACCCGTAAAGAATCTTTTCTCGATTTTCTTTTTCTAGCGGGTACTATTTTTGGGATTCTTTGTTCTGTTTTTTAGCAGCAGCTGCAGCTGCCGCATCCCGCTGGCGGTTCCTCCTCATCCTCCACTTGATCACGGCCCAAATGACATCAGTCACGGCGTCTACGCTGAAGACAGCGTCTACAATGGCCTCCAGAATGTCCTAAAATGCTGGGTTAAGTAGAAGGAGAAACCTAACCATTTTTTGGCTCTTCTTCACAAAATTTAGAGCCGGAGGAGAGGAAAGAGAAGGCCTCTTACCTAAATATGTATTTTAAAAACAAAAGAAGACAAGGCTGTTTAAAATTCTGGATAGAGGAATGGCGTTCCCGTTCGAAAAAGGCCACGGACGATTATCCCAGACAAAAAAATTTGACTAACAAATGCTGGGAAAAGGAAAAATTTTGAGTGAGGCGATGGTTTTGTGTAAGGAGTCTGCTGACCCCATGGTTCGCTTTTTCCGCCCCGCCAGCTAAAACCGTCTTGTTTGTGACCTTCTGGATTATACTACGGATGAAAATAGGATGACGATTTGATCCGGAATGTGTAAAAATTAGCATACCTGGCATCTAAAAGGATTCCTGAAGCGGGGATCTTGAGTTCTTGACCGGAAGAGTTTCTAGCAATTACAGGAAGAGCGAACAAACATAATACCATTATTTTACAGATATAATGGTTGTCAGCTCTTCCCGGCCTTGCTATCTATCTGGGAATGGGCTTAATTGGGCTGTTTACCTCTGGAGGGATCCAGAAAAGGGGCAGGTGAATTAATTGGTCGCTGGATGAACAGATTCAGGGCGTATACTGCCTTTTACCAGTATACAACACTGATCTGATCATCCTGCTTTTGGCAGGGGAAATAGTTTAAGAATATTGGGCAAGGCCGTGGTTCTCGTGTGGTTTCACCTGAAAATTTGAATATTTCCAAAGCTTTTTCAATTTTATCTAATTTACACCGGGATTATACTTTTCTTTTTGAAAAACCAAGCGATTTTACCGATCACAAGGTCACCTTACCCACGCGCATCACACTAATTGTCTTATTTGCCTCTTGTCTAAACTGGGACTGATCTTTCGCACCGCACAAATGATAGGTTTTATCTCCTCGTTAAGTGGCGGATGCGCTTTGCAGGATTTTCAACAGAAAGTAAATCCGAGTCGGATTACTCGGGGAAATGCAGAAATTTGCAGCGAAAGGTGGTGAAAATTATCTATTCTGCGGTAAGAATGCGAAAAAATAGGCAAAAAGGCTCATCTTTCCTTCCAATTGATGGTGAGCTCGTTCTTGACGGTTTTGGTAGCCAATTGCGGTAACGACAGCTACTTGTCAGTTACTGGACCACCTGAAATTACTATATGAATCCAAAGATTCACTGTGTTTGGGGTTAGAAAGATAACCCGAATAGAAAAAATATAGAAAACCCCCAAAACTCAGCTTTTTTCTCGAGATCCGGAAAGCTTGTTGTGTGCTGTTGACTCTCTGCGGCCCGACATCGATCGATGGCCTGAAATTGCTGTGATGAATCCAAAGGATTCTCTGAGTTTTATGACTAATAAATTATTATTCTATGTACAAATTCTATGATATGCTCAGCTATGATATGCGCGGAGAGATTAGATGCCTCTCATAAAACTCAGCTTGTAATTGTCCTGGTAGGGAGAATTCTTCCATTTCGAGGCATCATTCCAAGCGTTCATGGCCAGTTTTCCATAAATATCAGTCACTGAGACGTTCTCTATTATTTGGTGTCGACAATTGGTTTCAGCGAGCGAAAAATCCCAGAAAATCCCAAGCCAGTGAATTTGTTGCCGGAGCCTGGAAGACAATAGGTTTGCCATACAATTAGCCTTGCGCACTGTTTGGCATACTATTACCTTCCAGATTTGAGCACGATTAAAAAGGGAAAGAGTCCAGGGGAAGAAGTTAAGGTGGTCCTCTTTTATTAACCGCAATGTGTGGTCACAAACATTTTACGACCGTTTGTAACTCCACGAGCGGTTAATTCGAGTAGGACACTTGGTAAGCAACTTTTGTAGAAGAAACTAAGAATTTTAAGAGAAATTACCCCGGAAAACTTTAAAGGAAATAGGGAAACTCAACTTATTCACCTGCAGCCCGTTCCAGAGACATGTGGCTGTTCCACAGTTGCACTTTCCAGGGCGCGTCGACCGCCGTTCCTTCCTGAAATCGAGCAATTGCCAAAAGGCACTGAGTTTTACTTTTTTTTGGCAAACATTATCCAAAATTATCCCATTTCGCTGGGTTTTTATAAAATTTTCGGGGCAGCTAACCTGGCGTAAACAAAAACACAAAATTTGATCAATGTAATGAGGTATAAAGCTAACGTCCAAAGCGACTTTGTAGGATTCCTTTTAAATGCACAGAATAAGTAGATCAATATTCACGTTGATTAATCTGAGAATCGGGAACAGATGTGACGTAGGGGGAAAACGTCATCAGGGGGAAAGCAGTAATAAATTTTTCACAACAACTTGAGATTGAGGCGCATATGGTTGGCTGGTAACGAAGAATAAAGGGAGGGGGGACAATATATACACAGACCTTGCCTGGTCTGGGAGAAAAAATGCCATAAACACGCCAAGTTAGCCCTTTTAAATAAAAAAATATTTAAACGCGCTTTTTAGTTTGAGAAATCCTATAAAAACCGAAAAAATAAATGGTAAAACTCAGCTTTTCTCCGAATTTTTCCATTTCCAGGGTCAAGACGGGCAGTTGACTGGACAGACGCGTAGATAGAGAGCTTCCTTCAAGCGATAAACCACCTAAAATTCAACATTGACCGAAGTCACTGAATTCTACAACAAGTGCCACATTTCAGTGTAGGGCAACGGGAACTTTATTGATAATTTATAAAGTTCGACGCGGCCCAACACTTGAATATGGCTAAAAAATGTAAAACTCAGCTTAAATTGCCCGATTTCTGCTGGTTGGCTTCAGAAGTTCGCTTAGGCATCGTGATCCCGTTGCCACCTGAAATTGAAGCATGAACAAAATGTCACTAAGGTTTATAATTAGACAAGATCCATCTGGAAAAGGAGATTGATTTTATTACAAATTTATAAAATCTATCATCCTCATTCCAGTCGGATTCTTTGAAAAAAATTATAAAACTTAGCTGGCTGTCTGCTTTTATGGCATATCCCTTGGTCCCAGCTGGATTGACAGTCATCTATCAGTCCTTTAACCACTGGGGCGCCTAAAACCGAGAAATGAACCACTGGTTCCCTGATTGACACTTTGTGAACACCTGTGCGTAATTACCGGTACTACGCATATTCGAGAACCGAAATAACACGCAGGTTTCCACAAAAGTAAAAACTCAGCTTTTGTTTTGGACCCCGAAGTTGTTTTCGACTTCATCCATTGGCCCGCCGAGGTTGAGTCAAGGTGCATCAGCTGTTAGTCAGGCAGATGGCGGGTGAGAGGGGCCGGATTTGACTGAAAACTTCGAGTCTTTTTGAGAAAGAGAAAAGAGAAGGGGAAGCGGAGTTAGCAGAAAAAGGACTGACGGTCCTATGTGGCAAAACAGTCCTCTTATAGACATTCGGTGGGCGGACCCTGTCGACGACTGTCAAGCCAATCAGCGAATGACAACATGTCTGGTGGCCAAAATCAATGCGAAATTCAAAAAAGAAGACAAACACGTGGCGCAAAAGGAAACGGCAGAAAACAGAGAAAAAATAACCAAATCCCGTGAGTGGAAGAGATGTCACCCCCCTTTTGGGAAGATTCCCTAGGAACATCATGGAAAATTTGGGATTGTGGTGTCAATTATCGCAGAATAGACTGCGACTGTGCTAATTGGAAACGAAATGACATCAAAAATGCAAAATTTAGGATAAAATAAACTTAGAAACCAAAAAAATGCTTTGGTCCCTCGAGGAAATCGCAATTGTCCGCGAAACTCAGCTGTCCCACCAAGCCTAAACAAAGTTGTCCAAATTTCGGAACGGGTCGGCGACCTTAGTTCGAAAATCGAGTCAGGTCAACTCCACAGCTCTGCTGCAGGCAGATTCCAATTCAAATCATTCGCTCTTATGAGGAATATGGCATTTCCACGACACTGAGTTTTATTGCGATGACTCTCCGTAAAGGATTAAAAGCGCGGCCGCGCTCTTGTCCAATGGAAATTTGGACTGGTGCCAGCTGACGGGAAAACACGGGATTACTCTTCTCGAAAATGACTGACCGTTCCTTCCTGAGAGCCAGGGGATGGCGAAGAGCGGTGGCTGTCAGGGAGGCTGGCACGAGTACTGAGTCATGGGGGCCGTCTAGATCGGCGACGACCTGTTTCATGAAAATACCGTCCAAATGCTTTATTCTCGAGAAGGAAATTCGAATGGTTTAACCCATTGGCAATATCTCTCTTGACGAAAAGCTCGAACTATCCTCTAAAGTGCGCGTACAGGCGGTTAAAATGACACACATTTCCCATCAAAATTTGATATTTTTCATGGGAAATCAGCTCAAAAGCGCAAAATTTCCCTAAAAAGAGGTGCCATTCCGAAAATGACAAGGAATAAGACGCCAAGAAAAGATGTGGGAGCGACTAGCCGAACTTATATCCCGAAAAAGCGATGGCAAATACAATTTATCGAGAAATTTGAAGTAATCAAGCTGTAAATTTCAATGAAAACATAATTTCTTTTGGAAATGAATCTCTACCGGGCGACTACAGTAAGCAGCAAAGTGGCAAGTAAACCTCCCGGAGCGAGAATAAGGTGGAGTCAGCCGCTGGCGGGCGGGAGTACACAAGGTCAACAATGGCCGCCGACTCTCGGCCACCTGCTCGGATCAACATGTTGCCAGCCTTTGTTATTTGAATGAAACCCAGCGGAAAAAAAAACATATTTTCCTAATTTATCCTAGTATTACGATAGACCCCGACTGTTGGCTGTTCATATTCCCACAGTCGACTGTCTCGTAAAAGTCATCGCTGCCCGATTGGGATGGCTGGGAAAACGTCGCTTTACTATTTTATTTTCTCAAAAAGGGCTGACATGGACTGACACAGCCTGCCACGGCGGGGAATGACAACAGACTGTCGTTTTCGAATTCGAATGAAACATTTGGAGACTAGAGGGGACCGGCAAAATTCGACAGGAAAAGGATTCTTTTGCCAGGAGATATTAGAATTTCGGATAGGTTACATTGTGTGTCATCTCATGATTGCGCAATTAACGCAATTGGAAATTAATGGACGTCTGGCGGGAAAAAGCTGCCAAAATCGTCAAATGTCACAGGATATTGTGTTGTGCCCAAGAATTTGGTGGAATATCCCCAAAACTGACCTGTTTTTCCTGATTTTTGGACAGCAAAATTCCTGAAACGTGTTCTGATGAGATAAAAACAGATTTAGAAGAGAATAAAAAAAGGAAATTGGTGACGGTCTACTCGTTGAGACTTCCTATGGGTTCGTGCGGGTGGTCCCGCCCAGCGCCAGCCAGGCCAATCAGTAACCGGCAACGGGACAATTTCCCATAGTCTACGGGCCAAAATGGAGGCAACTTGGAGTTGGAGGAATTTTCAAAAAGGACTCTGATGCCGAGGAACATCTGTTCCACGGGTCACTGAGTTTCGATGCAGGCTCTGGGAGAGACCGGCGCAAGGAGGGAAGGAAACAAAGAAAGTAAACACGTCCATATGCTGTGGGAATCGGAGAGGGAAAGAGGGCCGACAGGCCGAATGATTTGATATGGCAGTAAATCGACTGGCAAAAGAAGTTGGCAACCTGGTGGATGCGGCTAAAGGCTAATGGCCGGCAATTCCAAGGACAAGGCGGCAGATAAGCCGTTGTTTCTTTGTTTACACAAGAGATTATTACAGTTTCTTGTTAAAAGACGGCGAGGGATGTCACCTGGAAGGATCCCTATGTTTTTGGAGTAAAATGTTTCTTTTTAGGGAGAGCAACCTTAATCATCGCCTCCGTTTTTCGAGAGAAGGAGAGGGCATGGGAAAGGTGGAAGAGCGCCGGTAGGAGTTTCATTTTTGCAACCAGCCGTCCCGCTACTTCTCTCATTTAAAAAGTTCTGAACTAGGGAGGTGCTCGTCCTTTTCTTCCAGTCACTTCATTAAAACAGTCCCGGCCGGAAGGCGATATCTCTTGGTCGACGATCTCCTGTGAACTATTTTAAAGGGAATCGATTACAACGCCGTTTCCCCCCGCACCGTCTATTATTATTCTTCGAAGAAACACCGTTTCTCTTTCTTCTCATCTCACGACATTAAATCACAAAAATATCCCCACCCGGCTGCCTCTGATTTACAGCCTTGGCTTATCTCTAAAGTCTCACGCCGCCATATGTTTGTACTTATTTTCTGCCGAAAACTTACTCATATTCGCCCCCAAATAACTTGAAATGATGCCTTTTTCTCTTGCGTAATTACTATATTTACTATTTAGGATGTGTGAATATACATTCGAGGGGGCCGTAAAGGCCTACTTGCTCTCTAAGGGCGTGATCATGGAGAAGTTCGTCCTCAAGGAATTAGAACATATCCAAGCAGCAAACCAAGTTTTGAAAGCTGCGGACAAGATTTTCCTAGCATACAAGAAGGTCTTCTTCTGCCATGAAGCCTGTCTCCTGCTTTCTGGGTGCCATCCAGCCCTTGTTGGTTTTACCAAAGTCATTGGAGATAACGGCAAGCAGATGACTTTAAAATATTGTCATCTGCGTCAACGGTACGTTAACAAGAAACTGGGCAATTATCACATTATAGAAGAAAGGTTCCTGCCAGAGATTATGTCATACAGATTGGTGGGGGTGGCCTGGTTCCGGCCAGCCTGGTCAAATTGAGTTTCAACAAGCCCTTCGCTCCTCCTCGTCGTGAATCTCTACCACAGCCACCGCTTTTTCACCCCCCTCATCGTACAAACATCATCAGTGTCAAACAATTTAAAGAAATCGAAAATGGGGACAAAACTGTCCAATGGCGCTTTGGTGGCGTCGTTTAAAGGCGAAATTTTATGTTTTTTTGATGTTGATTCCAATTTTCCGACATCCTATTGTAAACTTGTTTGGGATATAAATTCTATTTTATCGAAATTCTGTCACATTTATATTTGTGTAATAGTCACAAGACCAAAGGAGGATTCACCTGCTTGGGGGCAATCATCCCGCCCTAAGGCCATTTTTAACAATCGATCGCAGTCGCGGTGCTATTGATATTCCACCTACAGACGGCACCATTTTGTTTTCCATCCTCTGGCTGTCCTTCTTCTCTCTCTTTTTATTAAACAGCTGGATTATCCTGATTTTTGAGAATGTTTAATAAGTCGAGACATCCCCCGCTTACTGTTGGTGAATGAAAAAGTGTTGTGATGGCCAATTCGCTGATTCATAGCTGCCCTACCTCTATCATTGCATTCTATACTCACTCATTGATTTTTACGCACCCTTTTCCTCAACAAAAACTATTTTCCAGGTGTTTAAAAGCAGTTCAATTCTCCAAACTTCCCAAATTTGCTCCTTTTCTGAGATTATTCTAGTCCATCGTGGTTTTTGGTCTCTCTTCTCCAGTTAAATCATCAAAATGTCGAGCGCTGATGCTGAATTTCTTTCTAAATGTAAGAAAAACCCTGTGAAATACAGTAACGATATTATTTCCAGTGGAGGAGCCATTCAATGACGCCCACTGTCATTCCCTCACCGAAGTAGCGAGCTACTTCCTCAAACCAGGACCTTACTCCGAAAATGACCATAAAAAGTGGATCATGGTCATGCTAGAGGAGGCAGATTACCTCTATATCCCGTCCCATGGCAAAGTCCTCGACCCGAAAAAGAATCTTTTTCAATTCGAAGATTTTTATGCCAATGGGACAGCAGTGGCCACTTCCAAGGGACCCGCGCTGACTCCCCAGTACTTTACCGACCTGTCAGTTTTTTTCCATTTAATTTTAATACAAAATATATTTAGCGGCTATCCTGTCAGCCCCCACAGCCCTGTTCTCCGGATTTCTGGTGAACGATACCCCGTGGACTTGATCAAGGTCCACTTCCCGGTGGAATGGTACCACGATAGGTACTCCAAACACTTCGAATCACCGCCATATGATGAAGTCGAGGAGATGAAAAAGACGGGCGCGGAGTTTGAGAGGCATCCATCAAACAAAGATTATAATATATGCACTGCCGTAGCCAAACAATTCATCCAGGACACGATGGACATGATGAAGATCCAGAAAGCTGTAAAAGATCTCAAACCTACTGGTTCCTAAACTTTTGATGTTTCTGTTAACTCCAGGCTATTTGACGAATTGCTGTAATTTCGTGATTTTCACCCAGTAGATTTTCTATCCCGTTTTGATGTTGGTTTTTTCATTTGTGCTGTGGGGCCCGTTACTTTATGCTTTGGTGAAGTTTCTTCTCGACATATGCTTCCTATGATTTCGGCCCATTTTACTTTAGATTATTGCGTGCATTCATTCAGTTTTTTTTCTCATTTTGACCCAAATTTTGATTCACTCGCCTGGCCGTATTTCCCTAGAGCCCAGTTGTCTATTTCTCAAGTAATTCCCAACATTTCTGTGCCCCTTCAGACGTTTGTCCCCGTTTTTCTTTTTTTCCCAGCAGAAATAAAATTTTGTGCAGTGGGAAATCTCTTTAGTGTCTCACGGTTACCGCCGATCGGCGCTATTTGGGATATTTTGACAGAATTTTACTCCGAAAACACCGTCCATCGGTCAAGTATTCCTTCCGGGTGACTTCCCTCGCCGTCTTTTAACCAGAAACTGTAATAATCTCTTGTGAAAATTTTCAATAGATTCTCGAGTCAAAATCTTTATCATCTCTTTCCTAACTGTTTCAAGAAGACCGAGTCTTGACTGTTCCGCTATTCGTCTAGTGGAGGAATCAGGAAGATCGAAGCACTGGCACGGTACTGGCAGTGTAAACAAGGCATGAAATGCAAATAAAGTTTCAATACAATAAAATTATAGTCAATTCTCGTGGGCAACTTGCTTGTAATTTCATTTTCGATGACGAGGAAGTTAATCACCATCATTTTATTTCCCTCGGCTGTGATTTTTCTTTATACAAGGACGGCATGACTACTTTCCATGAAGAATATTCCGCTTATCTTATTACAATGAAAGCCCTAGGGCTTTTAACCGTTCTCATTACCGTATTTCTTGTCTATTTGGTCATTTTTAAATCGCAAAAGCTGACAGTTCATTATAAAATGCAGCTGGCTTACAATATTATCATGTAAGTGTTTTTATTCCAAGAATAGCAGAAAACACAGCGCTTCGATTCTCCACATTTTCCTGAGCCTGTTATTCATTCCTGTACAAATCCTACCGGCGACTGTTTTCTGCTCAGAAGGAATATTAAAGGAAGTGGTGCCAGGCTCAGTATTTTTTCCTGTTTTTGGGTTATTGCTTTGTGGTAAGTGACAATAAATGGTCCAAAAGTCTCCTTACAGTTTTCGCCGGTTCAGTTCTGCCTCTTTTCCACTATAGACTGAGGATTTTACTTCCTGAGGAGCATTTCCTCAACAGTACGGCATTCCATTGGGCGTTCCATTTCCTTTTCTACATAGGTGTTTTTATCATCCCCGTGCCATTCATGCTGTTAACTTTTAAGAAACTGATACCTTTAAAGGTAAGTGATCAAAGATATCGTATAATTAATCCATTCTAGCAGTTAGAACTCTCCGGATTACCTCGGGTAGAGGCGCATTGTGTTGGTTACAACTTCGCCCATTGGGATAGTTTTACCGTCTTGGGAGTTCTCCTCTTTTCTGCTGGTTTATTCCTGGTCATTATTGCGACTTTCACCATATGGACTCATAAGCTGCTGAAGATTGCTCGAGTACACATGTCTAAAATTACTGTACAGGAACATAGAGTGGTATTTTTTGCTCTTATTAACACTGTAAGTCCTTTAATATGCAAGAAATTGGGGATTTCAGATAACTGTGTACAGTAGTTTTTATGTCTTCCCCTGTTTAATTGAAGTTGGATCAATTATAATAAAGAAAGGAAGCATAGGTAAGAAATGAACCCTTTAAATGGGATAAATACCAAATTCCTAAGGATTAGCAACCACTTGCACTTCAATCTTCACCTCATCTTTCATCTTCAGTTCCATAACCATGATCATTTCCAATAAGCCATACAGGATGTGGATTCTTTCTTTTCTGAAAAGCGGTAATAAAAAAAACACGCCATAATGAAGAATTCCAGGATATTGCGCTCTCCGAACCAGACGGAAAATAAGAGGCGAGAAATGAAGTCCAAGAAATCAGCACGACAGCAACATTACCATGATTAATGGAATTGCAGGTTCAAAGATCTTCTGAAAAAAAGAAAACAATGTAACTCAATTGGCCATGAGTGCATAGGAACTGAAAAATAGGCTGTGATAGAAATTTCTTTGTTTTGAATTCCATCTATTTCAATAAACATTTGTATTCTTGTTTAAAGATCTTTTGGATCTCAAAATGACGAGAATTTGTGCAATATGCCTTAAAACTCGTCAATTTCGACAATTTTAAGGAGATTTTCACCCAACATCTCTGAAATTATTCGAATTTTAAAATGTTTCATCTTTAAACTCCTTCTTTTTTTTCTCCAATTTGACTGAAATCACCTCACTTGTCCCCTAATTACTGATCCTCATCTCCAATCCAAACAGCCTGCTGTCGCAACATCTGACAAATGAACTCCATTATATAAGAGATCGCTTCCTTTCAGACATGAAGTCCATATCCCGTCCGATTTGAGTTCAGACGCATTCTGATCATAAAATGATCCCATGAAGGCGCTATTCCCTATTTTTTTAAATTCATTTAAACTTGGAAAAGATGCCCATAAAGGCCTCTCCTGATGAGCAGCTCTATGTTCTTATTATGAGAATTATTGGGATTTTGACTACGATTGTTGGAGCATTTCTCATCTATTTAATTATATTCCAATCTGAGCAGTTGCCATGGGGTTATAGAATAAAATATACGTATAATGTTATCACGTGAGTTTATCAAGGAATCCGCGTATGATTTTTATACCAGGACAATTCTTCTCCATACAGTTTTGGGATTCCTTTATGCTCCTGTGCTTGTTTTCCCTTATTTGGCTTTGTATCCTGCTGGCTGGATCAATGGAAAACTACCAACTGAGTGGATATTTTCAACCTACGTTACTCTCCTCTCCGGTAAGAAGACGTTTTCCTTTAAAGAAATTCCATTTAGCAGCGTCAGCTTCAGCCATGCCCTTATTTTATTACAGACTCCGTGTGCTTCTGCCGAAGACTCATTTTCTCAGCAGCTGTTGTTTCTACTATATTTCTCATTTCTTTTATTACGTGGTAGCCGTGGTTGGACCACCACCTTTGTTATATTTTGCATATCAAAATCAAACTGACGTGAAACAGCGTCTTTTCAAGGTAGGAATGGGCGCTCATTTGACATTGGTAATGCGAAAACAGATTTCAAGTAAATCAGATTATTAGAACTTTGCACAGCCTTTTGAAATATTAAAAACACGATGATTACATGATTTCATGCATTTACGCAGGTGGAATTTTTATTGGAGTTCATAATTTTTTAAGTAGAAAGTTCTTGAGCAGGATTCACGCGGTTTTATCAGAAAATATTCAAATTTTTAAAGGGAACAGAGCACTTTTTCATCGATTCGCAGTGACAGGCCGCCAACTTTTTGATGAGGACGTAGTGGCTTACGACATATACCACTGGGCCACCTTAATCGCCGTTTTGTCCCTTTTTCTAGCTTCCTTAACCTTCACCACACAGCTCCTTACCTTCACCTATTGGACACACCGCCTTCTCCGTGATTTTCAAGTTTGTATGTCAAAAAATATGCTGCAAGAGCATCGGATGGTCATTTTGGCTCTGGGAAATACGGTAGTTCCCCGTTTAAATGAGACAAAAAAAAGTTTAGGTCCTCGTCTACGGGTTATTATTCTCACTTCCAACTTTTGTTATGGTAATTTGTGCAAGCGTTGGTAAAGGAAGTATTCAATTGAGCTACATTTGCGCCTGTGTCTTCACTTCTTCCGTTATTTTTAGTTCTATTACTATGATTATTTCAACAAAACCTTATAGATCCTTTGTGCTTTCCATAATTAGAAAATGTGAGGGTCCCCGATAAATTTTGTATATAAAATTTTAGGCTGTTCTAAAGTGAGAAAAAAGGAAGTTCAAAGTTCGACACTGCCGATCCAACAACGGGAAAAGAAGCCTATCTTCAAGTTTACTCATCATCATTTTTTGTACCTTAGCTGATAATTTATTAAAATTCTTAAAATTATCCGTCATTGATTAATTTTTGAAAGCAAAACGCCGTCCAAAAAAGGATAGCGACTCTCAACGAAAGCAATCCAGTTGACGAGCTGCAATATTTGCGCTTTTCTCATAATATTGGTACACTGGTTTGTTTTCTTGTTATTATTTTTATTTTAATTTAATTTACGTAATATTCCATTATTGATTGCCTGCTATTCGCTCAATTTCCATTAACTTTCCATTAACCGCAAAATTTCAGGAAACCATGGCTTTCAACAGATTTGAATTCATAAAACGGTACATTGACGCCCTCGAGGCCAAAGGAGAACCGCTGCCGAAAGTGAAACGGAATTTCAACGTCGACTTCTGTCACTCGATTGGCATCAGAAAGATCACAGCTAATCATTCTAAAGCTATGTCGAATGTTCACAGCATGATCCAGGTCAGTTCCTATTATTTTTGAAGCATTTTATCTATTTAAACAGGCGAAGCGGATGCCAAGATGGATTGAAAATGATGCTGAATATAATGGAAAAATGACCGCACTGTTCGAGATGTACGAAGGGGGGAGTAATCAAGAAAATGAGGAAGTGGAAGTGGTGGGAGAAGAAGAAGAGAACGAGGAGCCAGCCGAAGAAGCCGAAGCAGGAGAGGGTAGGCTTTTTTTCCACATTTTCCCCTTTATAGTGTCACATAAAATAACGACATCCCAAAGGTTTAATTTCGACTGCGGAGGGCAGATTTATAGCCAATTCAGGGCAATTTCTTCTGTTTCTAATCAAAAATTAAGCCGCAGCCGAAATTATACTATTGAAATGTCATTTTTTGTGACAGAGGACTATTCTTATAACGACCATTTCCAGATGATGAGAATGATGAAAATGAGGAAGAGGATGAGGATGAGGAAGTACAAGGGAATGGTGATAAAGACGCCGAAGAAGTTGAATCTGGTACACAAAAGATGGAGAAAATGCTCCAACATCACAAAGACACTTTGGAGGAAATCAAAGCCGTTTTAACTCAGAAAAGTATTGCTGGAATTTGATTTCAAAAAGCGTTCTTTCAGACGGATCCCGGCCTATTGCAAGAGCAGGACCACCTCGCCAAGCCGGAACACTACGTCGAGGTTCTGTTTTAGTTGTCTGATTGATAATTTCAAATTTTAGGTAGACCGAGCGCAGCCAACAGGCCTCGGTCACAATCTGTTCCCCCCGCTGATTCCGCTCCTGCTTCCAAGCGACAGCGTAGATGATTTCTCCTTTCCTACAGTAAGCGAAAAATGCCATTAAGAGAAGTCTCAAGTAATATGTAATTGCTCTTTGATGTTTCTTTTTGTTCTTCGGGTATCAGAAATTGTCTTTTATGGGGTACAAATGAGAAGAATATTATTTATTTTAATTATTTTCCGAGTTAACGACGATTAGCATCTGGTCCCAAAAGATGGCAGAAGTTGTCCTAAATTGTAATAATTTTAGTTGTATTTTTTTCGTACCGGCTCTCTCCACATTGCGTCATTCGGTTGACAATCGAAGGCACTCTGGAAAGTCTTGGAATGCATCAAGAGAGCTGAAATTGTGAGGATTTTATGAGATCGTATCACTTACCATTAATTCTACCCTTGCCAGGTGAATGAGTATTGAATACTCCAGGGGAATCCTGTTGATGATTCAGCTAAAAGTCTTTGGTATCAATTTTTTGCTTGTCGCTACCTCATGAGTGCACAAAGTAGCTGCCAGCGTGTAGAAGAAGTATTGTTCCTTCGAGAATTCTGCCGGATTTCCATCCAATTCTTCTTTTTCTTGCTCAAACAGATCTAAGGCAACCACAAGCGCCATGATATCAGGGGCATCCTCGGTAATCGTAACATTTCCCATCTTACAGAGAAAGTTCGACTCCTTGCAGATTTCTTGGCGATGTTTATAGATGCAGTCGATGTTTTCTATAGACAAACTGCTAATGTTCACTTGCGGATGGAACATGGAATGTGCCAATTCGTGAGCGAGTATGAAACCGGTTGTTCCTACCTGAAATTTTCAGGATTTTTCGGGAAATCCACTCAGAATACTGTAAACTCCTACCTCTGTAAGTCCTCCTGCAAGAGATTGAAGAGTTACCACGACTGAAGCACCCATGGCATTAATATCCGTAAGATATCCGGCGTTAAATGTTAATGCATGTGGGAGAAATAAATGCTCCGATGATATTTTCATCTCTTTCAATGTGTTGTGCAGAGCATACAACATACAACCGTAAATCTCCTGAGAATGCCAACCGAACCTATAATTTTTTTAAAACTTTGTTTATATAACTGAGTCTTACATTAATCCACTGCATTCTTTTGCTTTGTTGACATATTTCTCGGCTAGTAGCCGATAGGATTCGTTGAAAACCGTTTTTCTTTCGATGTCCGTTATGAGCTTCTGATATTTCTTCACGCTGCCGCTGTTTCTCATCCATTTTGTCTCCTTAATATGGCGAATGAAGAGATAAATCACAATGCTTACCGGGAAATGCTTGACAAGAATCTTCTTCAATTTATCGACCAGTTTATCGAGACGAGCTTCAGCTTTTTCAATTTGTGGCATGTATATTTTAGAATCGGCTTCAATTTTTCTAAAGAAGTTCGCCTTAAAAATAAACGCCTGTAACAAACCTGTACAAAGCCTCGAGATAGCACAATTTTCCGGTGGTGACTGGGATGTCTTGGATTATTGAAGCAGCAGGATCTTTTGGATCAACATGGACCATATCGAAAACAATCGCAGTGATGTTCTCTGCGGTCATATTCCTATATAAATACAATTCATTGCTTCTCTGCGATTAAAACTGACTCAGTGAAACCTTCGCCTAAGGCAAATTCGATTATTTTCCTACATCGACGACGATCAGAAGTGCAACTAAACAACGTCAATAATAAATTAGTTAGTTGAGTGGATATTTGCCACATTTTGATCAACTTTTAAAATATCACTCACACTTCGTCGACTGCTAGTCGTTCTGCAACATCGTCCTCAAACACGAAAGGTTTCATCTTGGCAATAAGCTGAAATCTTTTCTAATTTTTTACGTCTACGTTTATTACCTGAATATCTGCGATGATATCCTGGCAATGGTCGCTAAGATATGGTTGAACACGTTTGACCCACAGATTGTCCTTCTTGAGTATATAATGCTCGGTAGATGGAGCGGCAGAGCAGACGTGACCAAAGAAATCATCACAGGGACTGATCGATTCATTTAAATAGCTGGAGAAAAAGGTGGAAATTTAGCAGTAAACTTACAGACGGATGTAATTCTGGAAGAAATTGGAATTATCAGCATAACAAAACGGGAGGAGTGCTACCAGCAGTAGCGATACCTTCATGTCGACGAAACCTTGGCTAATTTCTTGTGGTGAAAACGGTTCTCGTCGGCCAGACGAAAATGAATAACACTCGGCCACGAAGAATTTTTATAGGATTCATACCCGGACGGCGCAGCAGACAGAGAAGGTGACACAAAGAATATTCAATAGGGGCAGGAATCATCGATAAATTGTCGAGAAGTTTCAGTGAAAAATTGTATAGCAGACGGGCTTCTCATTCCTTTTTCGAATTTTTCTTTGGCTGTCTGTACCTTTTAAAAAAATTCAATTTCGAATGGGATAAATGGAAAAATTGATTAAACGGCTTTATTTTCCCAAATTGCATCTCAACGACGATGCGCGTCTGGTCCAAGAAGATGACAGAATTGGCTCTAAAAATCTTTGTTCCGATATTATGGTCCCTTACCGGTTTACGCCACATCCTGTCGCCCTCCTTACACGAGAAGGCTTCCTGGAAGACTTCCGAATGCATCAGAAGGGCTAAAATTTAAATTTCAACGTCAATATCAATCCTTACCATTCATTCTACCTTTCCTAGGGGAATGGGGGTCAATACCTTGAGCATTTTGCTGGTGGTCCAGCTGAAAAACAGACTCTGTTGGTTTTTATGGGAGTACTTTATTAGTGCAGAAGGTGGCTGTCATCGTGTAGAAAAAGAATTGTTCCTTAGTGAAGCCAACCGGATTTCCTTCCAGTTGATCTTTTTCCTGTTCCAAAATATCCAAAGCAGCAGCGAATCCCATAATATCCGCTGCATCTTCCGAGATTGTCGGATCGCCCATCTTGCAGAAGTAGGTCTCGTTGGCACACACGCTCCGGCGATGCTCCTTGACACATTCGATATTTTCTATGGGTAGTCTTTTGATCTCCTGTTCATCTCCGAAAACCGCGTGAGAAAGCTCGTGAATGAGAACGAAACCAATTGAAGCCAACTGAAATAAGCAATTTTCAGCCACATGAAATTGATTAATTGTGGCTTCAAGAAAACACCTGCAAAACCTAATTGTACCTGTGAAATTCCTTCAGTTGGAGCAGAAAGTGTTAGGGCAGCAGACGCTCCCATTATATTAGCAAGTGGGTGATAGAAGGCGTTGAAATTCAGCACATCCATGTGCTGCAACGTGTTTATATCATTATCAAAATCAAGGTTCATCTTTGCCGAAGCGTACTCGAACCCCTTCATTAAGCAACTACCGACTTCTTGAGGATGCCAGCGGAATCTAAAACGATTTTTAATTTAAATGCGTGACTCACATCACTTCTAGGCATTCTTTAGCTTTTGTGCCAACCATCATGGCGGCTTTTACGGCTTTCGGTTCGTAAGCCTTGTTGTAGAATTTCTTTCTAGGGATGCTTTTTACCAGTTCCTGATATTTTTTCACATTTTTGCTTTTTCGCATCCATTTAGTGACCTAAAATAAAAATATATATAAATAATAGAACATCTAATATTTCATTTAAAATATTTCTTAACAGCATTTTCATGCTTGGAAGAAAGACTTACATTAAATTTTTCAATAAGGTTATTTTTTAACTTAGGGAGTAATTTGTCGATCCGCGCCTCTGCTGATTTAATCTCCGGTAGTACAGTAGTATTCGCTGCGATTTGCCTCAAAAATCAGACGATACATACTTGGCAATAACCAACCTGTGTAGGCCTTCAGCAGCACATATGATTATAGCTTTCGTCAAACCTATATCTACCTTTTCTTTAATTAGAGGATCTTGAATGTTCAACGTGATGCGTAGTACCATCTCGACAGCCTCGTCCAGATCCATGTAATTGAATATATTTTTTTCTTATGTTTTGCAACACTCACTTTGCATTAAATCCACGATAAATTTGAACAATTTTCTGGCACCGCGGAAGATCTTCTGAGCATCTTAAAAACGTTGTCTTTACATGAATAGGCTTACTTCATTCGAATCTCCAACCTTTTAGCTTCATCGTCAGAAAAAGTGACAGGTGTAATCTGTTCGGAATTCTAGAAAATATCCCTTGCAAATTGCTATGTGCTTAGTTGTTACCAGATACTCTTTCAGAATCTCTTTACAATGGTCGCTGAAGTGTGGCCCGAACCGCTGTAGCATCTTTAAAAACGTATTCACCATAAAGTATACATTTTCATTTTCGGAGGAGCAAACATGACCGAAGAAATCATCACAGGGCTTGATTGTATGATTCAAATAACAGAAACTCCGATGTATTTGGTTTTATAGAAAGCTTACTTTTGGACATAATTCTGGAAGAAGTCAGAATCCGCTGTCGAAACTGTGAAAAACGCTGTTAGAAGCAGTTGAGCCTTCATAGAAGCTCTTAAAAGTTTGTATTTATTGCAAAATGTGGAAACTACACCTGAAGAGAAGGCAGCAATGAATGAATGATACTGGACCGGAAAGAATTTTTATAGCAAACGTCAGTGGTCTTCAGATCAATCAGAAGAAAATAGAACAAAAGAATTTCTGGAGGTTTGAATCATTGGAAAATTGCTTTAAAAAATTCTTGTTAGAGCTGCAAAAATAATTTGGAAACAAAGATCAGACCGACTGTAGAAAACGTCATTGTGGATCGAAAGGCAGGACAGGGTATTCACACTGCTAACCGCGAAAATACAGAAGCCAAAAAAACAGCCCCAAAGAGGAGCCGCAAGTGCAACAATATCCGGAGCATCTTCCGAAATTGTTTTATATAACACATGTAATTAGCCTCTTTGCAAACATTTTCACGATGCTTCTTGATACATTTGAGTTTTTTTATGGGCAAGCTGTTGATCTTTTTTTTGCACCAAGAAAATCGAATGGGCCATTTCATGAGCTAGAAAAGAAGCTATCACTGCTAGCTGAAATATTTGCATTGTTGGTCATTTCATTGACGTACTCTGTGATTCCGCCAGTAAGAGATTGGAAAGTGACCGTGGGAGTGGCTCCGAGCACATTTCTCCCTTGGATATAAGCCGCATTCATATCCATCGCATTGATAAACAGAAAAGTATCGTTTCCCATCCCCGGCTTTTTTTCATGTGAACACAGAAGAGACATGCGATAATTCAAATCGGGATGACTCATAAACGTAGACAGACAGACAGGGAGCGACATTTAGACCGAAAGTTGATTCATTTTCATCGTTTGGCTATTCATTCCGTACAGCGACCCGACAGCCAGAATGTTAACATTACTTTTTTCTCTGTTCCTTTTGAACTTCTCTTCTCCTATAAACTTCACAATCCTTTCATTTTCCAGACCGTCATATATACGGTTTTCATCTTCTTTTCTTCGCCTACTTCTTCTTCTTCTTCTTCGTCAAGCCTGTATTGAAATACGACAGTCACCGCCGTAAAATGGGAATAAATCCCCCTATGCGATTCATGCCGAGAAAAATCCTCGCGCCTTCCTGTCCGACAAACCCTAAGTGAGGAATCCATCCTACGTGAGTTTCTCTTCATTGCTAGTCTAGTAATCAACATTTTCCAGAAGTGTGCGTCTGCTACGATTGCGCGAAGGCGATGTCGAGAGTCTATCAGTCAGTCTTTTTCAACATCACCGTCAAGGAGCTGTCCGAAAAGCAGAAAGCCAGTCGTGAATTGCAGGAGGCCGGTAAAGAAGGTGTCGCTACTAGCGCGGATTTAATCTAAATCTATGCCTTTTCGTGTAATGTTTGGGTTTTCGTATGAAATGAGGAGACGAATCGCCGCCGCCGCCCGAAGATGACTCAACACCTCCACAGCCCTAACATCAACAGCAGAAAAGGAGGGAGAGAAGAGACCACATCATCATGGACAAGTATCTGAGTCGGGCCCGCACTGTCACGACTCCAAGAGTCATGAAATTCGAGAGATTGGAAGATTCCAGAACGTGACGCCGATTCGTCACCTCCTCGTCAAGCAACCCGTCTCATTGGAATCGTCATCGCCGATGCCGTCCACCTCACCATCGCCGACACAACAACTTCGGTATAAAAAGAAGTTAGTCAGATCAATCATCATCACTTCACAAGAACATTGCGCTCTCCTTCTACTGCTCCTTCATCAACGCTTCAATCATTTCCCGACTTATTGTTTGTTGTTGAGGCCTTCCCTAGTTACACTCAGTGTTGAGCGTAACTTCTTCCCTTTGCAATAAATATTTGTTATAAAAAGGTTGTACCAGTTACATCAAAGGTTGAACCAGGCCAACAAGTGCACCTGGTCTCGACACGCACCGCTGCCCGACGAAACGCCGACAAACCGACCAAGGGCAAAGATTTCATCTACTCATCCTTCTTTGTCCCCCTGGCCGAGTACAAACAGAAGGAGCATACGAGGAGGAGGAGTTTGAGGAGGATGTCGTCGCTCTGCCGCCTCCCGTGCTAAAGAAGAGGAAACGCTCCGTAGTTGAGGAGGAGGATGAAGAAGAAGAAGCTGTTACGGCTCCGCCTTCTAACAAGTTTGGATGTCAACGACGATGAGCTTCTGGTACCAGAAGGTGATAGAATTGACTTTAAAAATTCATTTATTCAATAATTTAGCTTCTCGCGGGCTTCATTCACATTCTGCCGTCCTTTTTTCAAGAGAAGGCTGAATGTACGTTTTGGAAATTCTGTTGGACACCCTAAGCATTAAACCGAACAACAGAAGGGAAACACCAATAAAAATGACTTTATTTCTCATAGTTAGCTTTAAATCGACTAGCATCGGGTCCGAGAAGATGACAGAAGTTGTCCTGAACATCTTTAATACTGTCTATTGAGATCTTACCGGTTTTCTCCACATTCTATCGCCATCCTTGCAAGAGAAAGAGTTCTGGAATGTTTCCGAATGCATCAGAAGCGCTGAAATTATGATATTCACAGCTGGTAAGGTAACTCCTCACCATTCACTCTGCCTTTATTGGGTGAATGGGGGTCTTTTGGATCGTGATCCAGCTAAAAGAAACTTTTTTCAGTTTTTTTTGCTGACAATACCTCATGAGTACAAAGACTGGCTGCAATAGTGTAAAAGAGAAATTGATCTTTGGAAAGATCCGGCGGGTTTCCACTCAAGTTATCTTTTTCCTCATGTGATAAATCCAAAAGAGCATCAAGCCCTGCGATATCAGCTGCATCCTCCCATATGGTTTTTTCGCCCATATAGCAGGTGTAATTCACCTGGCGGCAGATTTCCTCGCGGTGCTTTTTAATACAGTCGAAGTTTTCTATTTGCAAGCTGTCTCCTGATGTATCTGCCTTTGCAAAAATGGCATGGGACAGCTCATGGGCTAATATGTTGCCAGTAACACCCAGCTTAAAATTTAGTTCTTTTGGAGCTAATTGAGCTGATAACTTTTTAATGGGAAAATTACCTCGACTGCGCCACCTGTAATGGATTGAAGAGCCACGAACGCAGGAATATCAATCGTATTAGCTTCCTCGTCATATCTTCCATTCAATAACATTGGTGCCATAAACAGTCCATAGAACTGATATCCCTCCTCGATACGCAGCTCCACTAAGGCCCGTTTGTAAGCCGCTCCAATGCAAGTATAAATTTCCCCACTATGCCAACCAAACCTATAATTTTAAGGCTTTTTAAAATATACAAAACTATTTACATCTGTTTCATGCATTCATTTGCTTCAGTGCTAACTTTCTTTGTAAACGGCAAAAAGGACTCATTGAGGAACTTGATCCTAGCAATGTTCTCAACTAGTTTTTGATATTCTTCCACTTTTCCAATTTTTTGCATCCATTTAGTGTTCTAAAATTATGCTCAATGTGAGTCTCCAGGTTGATACCTCAAATCGACTGATAAGGATTTCCTTTAATTTAATGACCAGCTTAGCAGCTTGTTTCTCTGCAATTCGAACAAGTGGTAGTGCTCCTCTATAAAATTTGTAGTCATCTATCAGTCATTCTGAAACTAACTCGTATGTACCTTCCACCCTGCATAGCTGCTTAACGTTCAGAGAAAGACCTTTCATTGTATAAAGTGCCGAATCATCTTGATAATCAAGCGTTAGCTGGAATATTTCTGCAGCGATCTCATCTTCGGACATATTCCTGAAAGCTGCAGATGCTTCCTGACAGCGCAACTCACGCAGTACTCTTACTGCGCTGAAGCTCGACCATTTTCCGACAGCGAGAGAGGTCCGAAGAGCATCTGAAACAGGCGTTTTCATGTATAAATTGTATATTTAATGCGTTAGGATTTTCTATTTTTGTCCAGAGATGGTTTCCAAAAAATCTATAAACTCACGTCTTCTGAATTCTTGACTTTCTTGCTTCCTCGGTAGGAAAAACTTCCGGCTTTATGAAATCAGCTGCCTGTAAAATTCTTTTTACCCTTATTTATGTCTCTAACCTGAATCAGTGCGAGAGTCTCCTTACAGTGACTCGTGGGATGTTTCATTAAGATTTCAAGCATTTTCTTTGGCATTTTCATTGGAAAATGTTCCTCAGGCGGAGCAGCAGAGCAGACATGAGCGAAGAAGTCGTCACATGGCCGAATTTCATGATTCAGGTAGCTGAAAAAGGAAATAGAAATGGGAAACGGTCTTACTTTTGAACGTAATAGGAGAAGAAATTAGCGCTGCAACATGTGAAGACCACGCACAGAAGCAGCTGGATCTTCATATTGAAAAAACCAGTAATGCGAATGATTGAGGAAAATGAATATTACGGGCCGCGAACAATTTTATAGGAATCATTCGTGGTCAACAGGCCAAAGAAAGAAAACGGAACAATAGAAATTCCAATGTGATAGGAATCATGGAAACATTGTTTAAAATTGCAATGTTCAAAAATAAAATGATAAATTTTTCAATTCAAACATTATGCCATTGAAATGTTTCATTCAATTTGGATCACATGATCATGAAAAAAAAACGATGATAGTTGTCATTAGAAGGCTGTTTCCAAAATAATTTGTGCTCAGTTTGGGCTGAAAATTCTCATATTTCTGAGGGAAGGGGATCTACTCTTGTTGGAGGCGCCATGAATGCCTGGAATTATAATGATTGTAATGTTCTCTGAAATAATTCTTAAAGCCATTGTCTGTTCTCTCAGGATTTTGGCCAGGTTATAAAGGAAACGTGTAAGATTCATGGACCTTATTGTACGCTTATAATGATCAAATGATTTTATTTCTAGGATTCATAACTAACGACGGGTAGCATCTGGTCCCACTAGATGGCAGAATTGGTCCTGTAAATGCCAAAGTCTATTTTTTAGCAGAATTATACCGGCTCCCTCCACATTCCATCACCTTTCTTGCACGAGAAAGTCTCCTGGAAAATTTCCGAGTGCATGAACAGGGCTGAAATAAGCTCTAATCCGATTGGGACGTCGGTTTCTCACCGTTTATTCTGCTCTTTGGTGCGGAATGGGATCCGCGTAAGTCAAGCTGAACAGTGTAATCATTAGCTTCCAACAATTTCTACCTCATGAGTACACCATAAAGCGGCCAAGGTGTAAAAAAGATGTTGCTCTTTTGACAGACCTGGAACTCCTTCCAACTGTTCTTTTTTCTGTTGGAATAAATCCAAAACAGCGGCGAACGCTGCAACATCAGCGGCATCTTCACTAATAGTTTTCTCGGCTTTGGAGCATTTGTAATTGGCTTGGGAGCAGATTTGATCACGATGTTTCAGAAGACATTGAATGTTTTCTATTGGAAAACTGGTGACGTTGCTGTGATAGTTAAAGACAGCATGGGACATTTCATGCGCTACCGCAAAACCAGTGATCCCCAGCTGAAATCCTGATAAATTTTTGATTCTAAATGCCTAAGCTGCAAACGAGGCCACAAAATTTAAAAAAAAAACAAAATTTTGAACTGATCAAACCAACCTCAGTAATACTATCAATAACAGATGGAAGCATAATCATTGTGGAAACTCCTATTGTATTCGATTCTCTGAAATATTTTCCGTAAAGCTTCATTGACTTCAAATATGTCCCGAATCCACTGCCTGCAGGAATTTCTTCGCTCGCACGATAATGTGCTGTTGAGACACAAGAGTAGATCTCCATACTATGCCAACCAAACCTGAAATTTTGCTCATGATTTCCGAACAACTTTAATCATACATCAATTTTATGCATTCGTTGGCTTGGGTGCTGGCTATCTTTGCGATCGGCTCGAACGAGTAGCCAAGGAACTTTGTCCTGACAATCTCGCTTATTAATTTTTGATATTTTTCTACACTTGAGTTTCTTTGCATCCATGTTGTGTTCTAAAATTTGACGAAATGGTATATTTTATCGGACTTACATTAAATTTATTGATAAGGATTTCCTGCAGCTTAATCATTAGTCGATCAGTTCGCTTATCTGCTTCTGCAATATATGGAAGTAATTCTCTAAATGTTTCGCCTTTTCGTCTTCCTAAACCTACTTAAATAAACCATCTACAATGCATAAAGTTCTTGTATATTCGGAGTAATCTTTCTCCAGCTTTATATCTATTTCACGACGGTTGTCATACGAAGTCATGTTGAAAACTGCATCGATAATTTCGTCCACCGACATATTCCTTAAAATATATTTCCTTGTTGTTTTAGACTCACTGGGCACTTCTCTCGCTGAAAAACTCGACAATTTTCTGGCATCTAGGGCTGTCAGCCGAGCATCTGAAAAGAGGCTTTAGAGAAAATGCTTCTTCCTACATTTCTCTAATCTTCAACATTTTTGCCTCATCGTCAGGAAAGATCGCTGGCTTAATTTGTTCAGCAAACTGGAAAAATATTCTACTAGCTTACATGTCTAATACCTCAATGTGTTTGATTGTCTCTTTACAAGAGTCGGTCATGTACATCATGCCGATTTGGGACATCATTTGAGGAATTTTGACTAACCAATGCTCCTCTGCTGGAGCCGCAGAGCAGACGTGACCGAAGAAGTCATCACAGGGATTGACCGCATGATTCAAATAGCTATAAAGGATCGTTTTATGGACAAAAGTAGATTACGTTTGGACGTAATTCTGGAAAAAGTCGAATATACCAGCATTACAGCACGCTATGAAGGTTGTCATAAGCAGGAGAGATTTCATTTTGGTAAACTTTTTAAAAAAAACTTTCTTAAAAAATTTTTATAGAAATCGTTCGCCGTCTTCACAACAAAGAAAGAGAATGGAACAATGGAAATTCCGGATTGTTCAAAAACATCGAAATTGTTAAAAATTCTAATAAAATTACAATGTTCAAAAATGAAATGACGAATTTTTCAATCAAAACTATTGAAAACTATTCATTCCATTTGGATCACATAGTCATGGAAATAGGAAGACAGTCGTCATTCCAATCAGAATGTGGATTCCAAAATAATTTGGGCTCAGTTTGGCCTGAAAATTCTCATATTTCAATGGGAGAGGGATTTACTCTTGTTGGCGGCGCTATTGATGCCTCATCTGGAATTATGGTGACTGTAATACTCTCTGAAATAATTCTTATCATGTTGCCTTTGAGTCTGTTTACTCAGGAATTTGGCCTGATTATAAGAGAAATCACGTAAGGGTGATGCATCTTACCAGGTGGTGAAGAAGACGTGCTGACATTTTTGGAATTGTCATCTTGAGGAGGTGTCGGTACGGGGATTGGGCTCTCTAAATAGCAACAATTCATAGAAAATCAACTTTTTTGATGCGGAATTACCTCGAGCGCACACTGTGACGGCATTGACACCAGAACAAGGAGAAGTTACCCATTTTCCTCGGTCATCAACTATCAAAGAAATGCACTTGTCCATGGGCCGAATGTAATCTATGACTCACATTTTTTATTATAATTTCTACAATTTCTTACCATAATTCGTATAATCCAGGATAGTTCCATCTACCCAAGTGCCATCATTTTGAATTCCAAGTAAGAGGAGACTGTAAAATCCACCATATTTGATGACTAATCCGCTTATAAACGCATTTTCCTAGGGTATTTCAGCAAAAATTTAAGGGAACATACTCCGTCAGAGTGGATAGAAGTTTGAACAGAATTATAAGCAGTACAGCGAAACGCAGCGTCTTGAATATTGCGGGCATCTAGGATTCTGTAGCATTTTCCACGGAATGTTCCACAATTTGGATATTCGTCTTCAAAGTCGCAATAAGGAACTGTATTTTCTATTTAAAGGGATTTATAAAGAATTACTATCAATGTTCGGAGTATATTTACAAGCATATCCGGCAGCAACATTAGAACAATCAGCACTGTGCCATTTTCCAGTAGAAATATCGATGTAAACACAGGGACCATGCTGAATAATTGGACTTCCTCCGTCAAAATTATGGTAGGAGTTGGAATTCATGGGCATCCCATTGTCCCAAACACAGGAATCCACAGAATTTTTGAGACATGTCAATCCCAGCCACGTTACGGTATTTGGAGACTTCTTGATAAGATCTGCAGCAGCTGAAGAGCTAGAAATATCCGACAGGCAGGCATTATCTTTGGAACAGAAATGATACGCAACATTTCTTGAAACGTATTTGGGTGTTTCTTCCCACAAATAACAGCTGCCATCTCCGCCGTCTGTATAGCCAACAGGGCAAGGGATCGCCGCAATTCCTGAATTTATGAACTAAAAATGAGCCAAGACTACCTATTGAAAATAGGAGAAAGAGGAGTCCCCGCATTACGGACAAATGCCGCCTATTTGGGACTATTAATCTCTCCTTTAGAGGGTTAAGATAACAATAAAATTGCGGTGACTGTCGTGCTTATGAAAACGGTTTGAGTCAAGGAACTCTGTTTGCTTAGAAGATCGGGAAGACCGCGCCCTCCTTTAATTTCTAGCTTTTATTTTTTAATTCCGCGGATCAGCAGATGTACAACTTTCTCTTATCAATCTGGCTGAACCTGATTTCCCGAATAGCAGCGTGATTCATCCCCCGCATTCCATTAAAACATCCTGTCATTTCTCTCTTTTGTTGCCTGAATTGCCTGGTCCCATTTTCTTTACTGGATATATCTTCAATTTCTTTCTCATATATTCCTGATTAGTACAATTTCTTACTTTTTTTCAGGTTGCATACTTCAACCTTACCTTCGTTATGAGTTCAATTCTTACTTTTTAAATGAAAGAAGCAGGTTTTAAAGCCGAAGCATTGGAAATATTCTGTGATTTTGGTAAATTTTATTTTAAAACTGGTAACATTCAAAGTTCAGATGATCAACCAGCTCGGTATCCTATCTGGAACTGCCAACAGACTGGATGCTACATTGTTTATGGGCATAGCCAAAAAATTTGGATGGAGAGGAATTCTTTTCGGTGAGCTCGCATAAACAGCCTACTTGCTATAATTTATCACGCCTTCCTTTTTTATTTTTAAATAATTGACAGTTTTTAGGTGCGATGGGAGATGATATAAACTAAAAAAGTGGGTGGGTGTGGACCGCACTGCAGCTTTATGCTAATGCATTCGTTCATCCTCATTATTCTAAAATCCGCGTGCCTTCGTCCACCTCTCATTAGGAATTCGCTAATTTTGCTTGAATTTCTTAGAAAATCGTTCAATAGTTGAATAAAAACTCTTAGGGGGGTTTCTGCTCCCAGACGATTGCGCAGCTTAGAGAATCCGAATCTCCGAATGGGCTCACAACTATGGCGGCAGTCCCCCTGGACGAAACCGTTTTTATCCTCCCAATTATCAGCAAACCGGTTCCGGGTATCAAAAAATCTAAAAGAAAAATTAAAATGAACTTATTATGGAAGAAATAAGAAAATAAACTTATTTTTCTGGTAATTCGCCAAAAATTAGCATATTTCACACGATGGGTGGACGAATGCGCATTATCATAAAGCCGCTGTTCATGAATGCACACATACATTCATCCTACCACCCAGGAAAAATATTCATACCGCTAATATGGAACGCGCAAACGAACGCGACTCCCATGGACAATCTCACCAGCGGTCCTCTCCGGACCATCCATCCGTCAGCATGGAAGTGTCCACTAGCCCAAGATGTTTCTGACCCGCCAAGGTGAGTTTTTTTTCTGACGTTCGAGGGTGGAGTTAAATGGGTAGGGATGATATGAAAGGTAGAGTCTAGCCGGAAGGAATTTGCATGAATTTCTTAGTCATAAGATCAAAGGATGACAATAACCCGGGGAACATTACATCAAACCCCATGGCATCTATTATACCCACGTTCCAACCCTAAAGCATATTCACATTTCAGGTATATAAGCGAGTTCTTCGTGGTCTCCAGGTTGGATGGTTTGCACTCTCTCTCGTTCTACGTACGCTTACAAATGTTCTGTATTTTTGGCAAATAAATTCTCTATGTAAATGTTGAGAGAACGTCTTCGCACATTGAAAATTTCGTCTACTAAGCTCCTATTGTTGCATATAATAAACAAAACATGATAAACAGCTGTTTCTCTCGGTCGCACTGTTCTGTCTGTCCCTCTTTTCCGGTGGCCTGCACAAATAGTCCACAGCGGCTCACCACGTTATTTGACTCGTAGAAAATCCTGGTGCTGACCCGAATTATCTTTTACAACGTATTATCCGCCTTTTTAAAGAACTATGGTATGTTTACCCTCGTTCCCGATAAATTCCGGCTTTCTAGTCTCTTTTCCGACTCCGAGTGTTGCCAATTTATATTGTAGTTTATGTCTCGATTGGATATTTTTACTCGGAGTTTTTATACAACATTTGGTGGGATTTTTCGTGCTTAGAATACTTTTACACGTTTAGGGCCCGATATTATCGGGAAAAATTCACAATTTATAATAATTTTTGCGTAGTTCCTAATGTAATATCGAGTAAAAATCAAGAAACTGATAGAATTACTCAAATTTTACACATGAGTTCAAATATTTTAGATGAAAGACTACAAGAACAGGCGAGTTTTGCATTTTTTAGCCGAAAAATGATGATTTTAGGTTGAAAATTGGAACGGGCCGGTATCTTTGGCCGTGGTACTCATTCATAAAGAAGATTATTATTGTATAATGGAAAAGGTGCGTCTCATACACAATTTGTGTAATTTTATAGCTAAAAGAACTTCGGAAACATGTTTTGGTCAAGGAATATCTCCGAGTTCATTTAATGTTTCCAACGGAATGGTCAAATACTTGTACTCCCCCTCTGGTTCTGGAAAACTGCAACATTTCTAAGCCAACAGTTGAAGAATTAGCTAATTATCCAGCAAATACAGCAAGAAACGTGGCTAGAATGGCAAGGAATCGTCTTCATTTAAACGATTTTCGGTATTTTCAGTTTGCCACAGCGAAATTCATCCTCATTGCGGATTATGAGCACTTATTCAGTAAAAATTTTGAAAGAGATGTTCTCCAGGTGGCCCAGAAGATCGCAGAAAATGAAAAGAGGATTCTAATCTACCGGATTTTTGAAATAGAAAAGGGTGTCAAGGAGCCGGAAACAAAACACGACCTAAAGGAGCTGATGGATGTCAAGCAGGCAATAATTTTTCATGGGGCATTCTATCCTGGTCATGCTATTCCAAGACTTCCGGAATGGTTTGCGGAGAATGGGACTGCACCTCGGGTATCGCAAACGAATGTTAGGTGAGTTTTAACATTTTTGAAACCGCAACTTTCAGCTATAATCGCCACAATTGGGAGCCACAATTTGTCTCTCGATCAGATATTCCCATGCATGATCTCAATTTTCCATTCCTTATAAGAGACAACACCTGCTTGGTAAATTCTCTAATTTGTTAATTATCATTTTTTCTTCAGAGATGGGAATTATGCCGAGCTGGTTACCAATTCGACATCTTGAGCGACCATTTTATGTACCATAAAGGGATCAAGAGACAAGGAGGCGATGGCGGAATCGCGAAGAAAGTACAGGCCAGAAATGCTTGGCGGTAGGGCAAAAAAAAATGACGTTATTCGAATAAGATTCAGGTTTTCCAAAGCTTTGCACGCTTTCAATAAAAGAATGGATGCTGAATATCCTGACACGAAGAAAAGGTGTCCAGGTTTCGGTGCGAAATGAATATATTTTATTGTCAGTGTCTTTCTGTTGAACGGGCTTATTTTCCTGTTATTTCATACCGGTTGTCCTAGATTTCAATAAAAATTTGCACCCAGCTTTTAGCTGCTTGTAATAAGTACCCCTGGAGTCACTGGAATTAATCAAAGAGATCTGCCTTCATCTGTCTGGCCTTTCGAATTTCAATTAGTGCTAACGATGAGAGCGACTGGAAACGGGGATATAACGTTTTTAAGACAATTCGCTATCTTTTACTTTTTGCCGCTGGGACATCTGACTTCTTTTTCAATCAAGCGTTTCCATGGCCGTTGAAAATACTAAATGCCCATAAATTTTGGCGTGTCTTGCAGTCTTCGTTTTTCCAATTAAACATTTGCTGTTCTAGATATTATTTCCGGTTTTATAAGAGAAAAAGAGGTAAAGAACAGGCACAACGTGGTTTGGAGTCAGACTACTGCACTCTATTTTGCCGGCTTCCCTTCTACCACCCAGCCTGTTTAAATAATCCTCTCCGCTTCCCTCCATTAATTGACTAGTAACTGAAAGTACACTCAAACATTTTCAATTTATTCCTAATTTGTTAGCCTGATTCATGGTAAGCTCCGTTCCTAATAAAATGCACCTATTTCCAGTCATTTTTCACCCTTCGAATAATACCAATCTACCTCGGAATTATTGTAGCAGTTGGTTATTATCACTGGGAATCTTTACAAAGTTTATGGTGAATTCTCTTATTTATAATCTTCTCCCTTGCAGGTACCTTGATACTGAAGCAAAACATACAGTTTACAATAATTTCTGTGTAGTTCCTAATGTCATATTGAGTAAAAATCAAGAAACTGATAGAATTACTCAAATTTTACACATGAGTTCAAATATTTTAGATGATCGACTGCTGGAACAAGTGAATTTTCAATTTTACCCATAAAATGACTGGTCTAGGTAGAAAATTGGAACGGGCCGGTATCTTTGGCTGTGGTATTAATTCATAAAGAAGATTATTATTGTATTATGGAAAAGGTACGCAGGGGCACATTGGCGACGAGGAGAATGTCCCCATTTTTCAGTTAAAAGACCTTCGATCAAAAAGCAGTTTGGTCAGGAAATATCTCCGAGTTCATTTGATTTTTCCATTCGAGTGGTCCACTTCGTGTACTCCTCCAGTTATTAAGGCGTTTTTTTTTTATTCCCAAGCCAACAATTGAAGAACTAGCAGATTACCCCGCTAATACAGCAAGAAACGTAGCTAGAATGGTAGGAAATCGTTTCATTTTAATATTGTGATCATTTCCAGTTCGCCACAGCGAAATACATTCTGATTGCGGATTATGAACACCTGTTCAGTAAAAATTTCGAAAGAGATGTTCTGAAATTAGCCCAGAAAACATTAGAAAATGAGAAAAGGATCCTGATCTACAGGATTTTTGAAATCGAGCATGGAGTCAAAGAGCCTGATACAAAATACGATTTGAAGAATTTGATGGAACAGAAGGAAGCGGTTGTTTTCCATGCTGGATTGGGACTGACTGGGCATTCTATTCCGGGCCTTCCCGAATGGTTTGCTGAGAATGGAACGGAGCCACGGGTGTCGCAGAGGAATATTACGTGAATACCCTTTAATTTTAATATTTAAAATTTTTTTCAGTTATAATCGCCCCTCCTGGGAGCCACAATTCATCTCACGATCTGAAATACCTATGCATGATCTAAATTTTCCTTTTCTTAAACGTGATAACACCTGTTTGGTAAGATTTCTGAATTGTAACTAGCCAGAAGGTTTTCAGAGATGGGAACTATGCCGAGCTGGTTACGAGTTTGACATTTTGAGCGATCATTTTATGTACCACAAGGGGATCAAGCGCCCAGGAGGAGCTAGCATATCAGGGAGAGTTCAAGCCAAAAATGGTTGGCGGTCAGGAATCTTCCCAGCCCTTTAATAGAACATTTTCAGGTTTTCCAAAGCTCTAGCTGCTTTTAGTAAGCGAATGGATGAAGAATATCCCAATACGAAGAATATTTGTCCAAGTTTTAGGGCCAAATGAAACTATTTTAACATATTTTTGTGCCTTTCGGTTGTCGATTACGGGATTTTATTGAGACTGTACTTCGGGTTATTAGATTTTTTTAATAAATATTTTTCTAAAAGGCGGTTGTCCATATTTCAGGAAGGGAAGGATCCAATTCTTTGTCAGTTTGGGTGCACGCAACGGTTATAAAGGTTGTGTCAATTCACACAGCAATACCACAAAGTAGCACATCCTTTGATTTAGCGGGCTTGCAGCGCGCCTGTACAAATATTATGAACAACGGTGGATTCTGGTGATCTTTATTGCATTTTACGGTATTTCTAACAGGGAAGGGAATGTAATTTCCTATTTATTTCCTCTATTGAGTACAACAACAAAAACCATATTACCTGGGAAAATCACATATTTAACTTCTCTAACGCATCATCGACAGCTTTTTGGTATATCGGCTCGAGTCGGTTCAACATATCCCATGTGAAATGCTGCCCATCTTTGGAATATGCGTGGTAATTTTTGCGATTGTAGAGCCAGTAGAATTCGTCTTCAATCATTCGACTTTCAATATCCAGGTAGACGCATTTGTCACATGGAACTGCTCGGATCCTCTGCCTCTGGTACATCTGATCCTTTTGCATTTCTTCTTTAGGCACTTTCAAATCGTCGATAGGTTTTCCTTGCCGTAAGCGTTTAGCCATCTCATAGGCAACGGTAATATTACTCCAATAAAATGGTAAATCGATCAGTAAGACCTTTGTCCGATCCCTAAAATAATTAGATTTGTTTGGTAGACTTCTATACTTGTAGTAATTCAAATTCCTTTCGATTTCAAGATAGGCTTGGTCATTTTTCTTATTCTTTTCGTCAAATGGAGCAACATATTTGTCACTAAATCTTCCAAATAAATGGCGAACTTACTAAATTACGTGGATATTCCACAAAATATCGGGGCGAATTTTGTCCACCACAATGTGAGTAGCGTTTGTGTAAGGAGGATCAAAATCAGTCAAAGGCGGGCGCGCACTCCTGCTGTAGAGGCGCAATTCCTTGTATCGTCCTTGAAATACTTTACCAATCAGGGCAAATGCTCGGTAGGCCATGGAATTTCCAATTACCAGGACTTTTGCAGTGCCGTTACTGTGCTAAATATTGTAATTCTGTTAGAATTTAGTTTATTTTACTCCATTTATTCAGATTACTTTCCCTTGCTTCAATTGTGCAATAATATGACAACGAACATCGAGAGGATACGGTAGGTGCTTCTCTCTTTTGTTTATTGTATCAATACAAAGGGAACAAAACGTGGCCAGGAAGTTTGGCCCATGACTGCCACCTGCGGTCTGGTAAATAACAATGGTTAGCTGCTTTAACGGGAATCGAGTCAAGACGGGGGTTGAGCCTATCAGATTTATTATCAACGGGGAATCATACTGCCTTTGTAGTGGTTTCTGTCCAAGGACGCCTTTGGATCTCCTACACTGTGGATCGACCTCTGCTTGTCCAGGAAATCATCATCAATGAGGACATAGACTTTCATGGATGGGGATCTACGATGGGAAAGAAACATGAATCCAGGGCTGTCTTGAAGCGGCTTAATAAATTTCTATTCCCAACTTATTCGTCTTGCTTCTCAATAGAAACGGGGTCTAGAAAGTAGTTCTCAGCTATGATTTTTATCTTTTAGCTAATGATTTTTTCATTTTTAAGAGTCTGGTGCAACATGATTTATAAAGGATGACCCGCAAGCCAGGCAAATAAGCTCCCCTATTCAAGTCTCTGCAAACAGTCTGGAAAATTAATTTTGCAGCGAGAGAGATTAAGATTAGTCTTAGACGGCTTCTTTCGGCGGTAGGGAGTGTAGTTTTCAGTACCTTTCTGTCAACAAGTAAAGAAAGTTACAAGAAGTCTGGCGCCTCGAGATTTGCTACTCGGATTTACACTTTTAGCAATAAAGATCATCATCATTTTTATGTGTAAACAATGGCCGCAAAAGGGTGAAAAGAGCTTTTCAACCAGCTACATAAACAGAGACCGAGTCTCGCCTAAATCGCAGAGATCACCACCATTTCTGTGCTGTGGAGCGGACTCTTTTGTGTTTATTCGTGACTTTTTGTGCTGAAAGTAGGCGACCGATAACCGCTGGAAATGATCTAGGAATCTCAGCAATCAGAGACAACTTTATTGTCTATCAAACTATGAGATATGGCGTACTTGTTGCTTCTATCCACTGCTCTCGATTTTTCATCACTTCTTTACACGCGGTTACGGGTGCTTTGCAGTTATTTTGCGTCTTTCTCCAGCTAAAAGTAATATTAGACATGAGATTGGGCCTCGTACCTTGCTAAACATTTCCCTAGCTCAATTTGACTGTTCTCGTTGAATTTAGCTCCTTTTGGGAAGATTTTATCCCGGACGGAAATAAGTCTTTTTTGTAAAGCATCCGGCTCATTAGTTATACTAATCGAAGTCTCATTGTGGTTGGTTTTTTCCCGTACGTAGTTGTATCTGCAGTGGAGTAGGAGGGCTCTGTTACTCTAAAATTCCCCCTGATTTCTACGAAGGAAAGAGCTACCGAAGTCTCTCTCCATGTTGTGCTGAGGAAGGAGACGACGCGATGAGTGGCAATCCGATCCACGGCATTTCGTTTAACGACTGTCTAGAAACTGTCAAATAAAAAAAATGAAAGGTCCTGGGGAGATTTGTCGCGGGATTCAGAATCCTGAGTGCCAACCGCTACACCACGGGACCGATATGAGCAGTAGCCCGTGTTATTGGGCAATTGCTCAGAACTTTGATGGGAGCTCTGGCGAAAACAGCTCTTAGCAAACAAACCTTTGGAGGACCGACGATTTTTTTGATAGTTGTTCCTTTAATTCCCTCGTAGTTGAGCTTTTTGAAGTCAAAAGGATCTGGTGATAATGGGGGGTTAAAGAGAAGTACCCGATGGGCAAAACTCAGAGAGCCGAAGGAGCCTTGGGCGAATCTTTCCACGAGATTTTGTATGAGGGAACCATTTCTGAAAGCGCTGATAACACTGTTCGCTTAAATTTAACTAACTTTGGTAGAATGAGTTCATCCACATCGACAGCTGTTACAAATTCCGTTCCTGCCCTCAAAATACAATCATTTTGAGCTAGAGTGTGGCCAATCCGGTAGACTTTTGAATTAGGATTGTATTCTTCAGTGGAAGGAAGTTGTGCCCAAGAAATAACCTCAACTATGCCCTAAATTTACCGTTGAATTGGGGTAAACGATGCAGAACCTCTTGAATGTAGTGTTCAAGCACAGTTTGAACCTCTTTTGAGTAAGATTGATGGTAGAAAATGAACTTGGACACATTTTGGTTCTTCCACCATTCCAGAAAGAAGATTAATTTTGTCCAATCCGTGTACCAATACATTGGTAGAATACAAATGGTCAGTCCTGGTTGCACACTGTTGTGGATGATGGTCACGCTCGTTTCTCCTGAGCCTACACCGCCTTTTAATATAACCTAAAGTCGATTTTGGCTTTCGTTATGTGGGAATTATTCACCTCTGTTGGAGTTTCTCCAGTTGGTAAATCCAGAACATGAAAATAAGTCCCAAGGCGACATCCTAAGGCCCATTTCCAGGGGCACGAACCCTCCAACGGACGTGGAATCATGGGTACAAATGATCCCTTTATTCTAACTGACAGTATACTAAAAGAAAATTATAAACTAAGGCGATGAGTTACCTCTCATTGACACTATGACATCGGTTAATTGACAATACCCGCAAACGATTCAACCCGCCTCTTCTATCCAAATACACTTTGTAAACAAAAGTTGAAAGAGGGGTAATATCATTTGAATGAGATCTATCGAAGTTAAATATTTTAGAAAAAAATGTCTTACCCAGAAGGAGCAGCAACCCTTTGAAGAGGAAATCCAAGATGCGCAATACCAAAAACAGCAGCAGTGGCCACAAATAACCTCGTCCATCTTGTCATACCATTAGCTAAAATAGAATTGAATTGGATCCAATCGATGCTTACCAGTCCGAATCATTGGAATGTTGAGAGTCGAGCCTTTGAAAGTCACAGACTGCTATGGAAGAGGCTTATGTATGCTATGTGTTTCAATGATCTTTCGTTTTTTTACAGTCTGCTATTTGAGAAACGTGGTTTAGGAAAAGGCAACTGTGAAATAGGCAAACATGACATTCAAATCTCTGTGAATAGCGGGGAGATATGAAAGGAAAGAGTCACTAACCATATCATCCTGAAATTTTCGGACACAGAAGTCGAGCGCGCTATTTCAGGTGGAAAATGCAGTTGTTCGTCACAGAAGTGGCGCTAGAAACTGACAGGAACCCTTGAGTATAAACTTCAGCAGGGGCACCTCCTTCCAGTGTCTCGGGGCCAACTGTCACTATGGAAAGATTGGGAAAGTTGGGCCTTTTCGGTACCCGGGAAATGGCTCCAAAGTCTCACTCAGCTGAAAAAAAATAGAATAATTGCCAATAGTCTCTCTCTTATACGGTATGTGCTTCCTGCTTTGCAATGTATTGTATCAACAATGGAAAACGTGGCTTCGAGAAACGTCAGAGATCCCACCTGTCGCCGGATGTTTGATAAACTAGGCGCGGTTAGCTGAAATAAAGAAAACGAGGGACCAACCTTATGGAGAAATAGGAGAAATGAACACAGAAGGGCAACCAGCAGCTTTGGTGGTTGACGTCTTCCTTCTTATCCCAATACCAGCAAACAATAAAATTGTTGAGGAGGGCTCCTCTTGAAGAGATCTGAATTATCGCGAAAAGACTGAAAACTCTCCGTATCCTGATATTATCCTCTGAAGCAGGATAATACGATCAAATTTCTGGAATCATCATTTATTTTTTTCCTGGGGTGTTAATTTCTTCTCATTCCTTTTGTCATTTCGAGAGTCAAGATGACTATATACATGAAAAATTTCACGATTATTACGAAAGAAAATTGACTTGATTGGACCTTTGTATTTAGTTCAATAGATCGTTGAATTTGCGCTTGTTTTCTCCTCCAATTTGTGTCAAATTCCTGTACAAATGTTCGCTTATCAACCTGTGTGATCCCCCGTCCACCCGAATAGAAACATGATTCATCCCCGCTTTCCATTAAAACGCGCTGTCAGTCCTCAGATCCTCTTTTCGTTTTATCAGTTGACCATTTTTTCTAGCTTCTCTACCAATTTTCTTGTGATTATTCCTAATATTTCAGGTTGCATACATCAATCTCATTGTTTAAATAATTCAAAAATTGTTTTTTTTTCATCTGCATTGCAGTTAGAAACTGTCTCAACGCTAATTGTGATCAATAGCTATAACTAAGATGGCAAGGGGTTCTAGCTAAACTGAATAATTTTCTAAGTTATAGTTGAGTGTTCTCAGTATTTATGAAAATGTTGGAACTAACAAATCTCAGCGCCGTCACTGTCTTCGCCGACGTCCGATGGTCCGCAGGTAAACCCTACAAATCTCGTTCTCATCTATCTATCGCTCTTTAGGCTCATCTGAGACAGTAACTTCCTCTCGGTCTTTCCGTATTCCATCCGTTCGTGCCAGCTTTGGCAAACCTACGTGGGAGCTTCGCAAAAGTGGTCGTGAACATGTTGATCAGGACAACATTCAAGCTCAGGAAAGATACTTGCACGGCGTTGCCAATGGAGCCGTTGATGAATTGCCATGCATGGTCAATCGTCACACGAACGGCGTTCTCAACATTTTCGGTGGTAGGTACCCCTAGATGTTCGCCATAAAACAACTCTCTCTTAGCTGAAATAACACGATCAAGCGAACAAATGTGTGACTGCCTGCGGCCCAGGAGAGGAAAGGAGCCAACTACCACTGGGCTCCATTGCTGGTCAGCAAGAAGTTTATGCCGTGCAATAAATGCTGAGCAGCTATGAAAAGATCCTGAGGTTCTCCTATGAACATATTGCGCTATTGGCGAGAAAACACCAGTCTCTTCTGATCAAAATGACCATTTTGTAAATAAAAATTCTATATAGAAATCATGGTTTTGTATCAGCAGTTCAATTCGTGTAATTGGCAGCTAAGCCTTTGAAAATTGGCCGGACTAGCTCCAATCCTGCCGCGGTAAGGTGCACTCCGCTGGTGTAATATGATAGCTTCTTCACTGTATCGAAGAAATTCACTGTACCTGAAAAAAAGGAAGCTGTTTCGCATAAAAACACGTCCAAGCATCAAAAGAATAAAAACTTACCATTTTTCCCAACCAAAATCGAATTGAAGTCAAAGACGTGGCATTTTTTACATCTAAAAAGTATAAATCGAGGGAAGAAAGGCTCATTACATCTTGACTGCCTCATTTATCCTCTGCTGGCCAAATTGGAACGTCTGTCTCACCCCAAAGTCAGCCGTTTCTGTTGTATTACTCTTGATAAAGGAATTCAACCTCCTAATATGGTCAGATTTAACCCGTGGTATCGAATTCAATATGTAGATTTGTTTCTTGGTTACTTTTTCATATTCCTGAGGCGGTTTAATATTTTTGAAGAGGTTTTTACCGCTATGGTTTTCTTCATTTCCTGAATCAGGGAGTCATCTTGACTGACAACTGGGGTTGCTTCTGCTTTCATTGTTCTAAGTTTTTAACATAATCCTTTAACTTTAGCACCGACCGGCTTAAAATGATCAAAATATCTGGCTGGAAATTTTGGGCAATATTTAAATATCGATGGTAAGATTTGTTACATTGTCCATTTTCCGTGTCGACCAGCAATACCTCGCAATCTGAAGGGAAATCAGTGTTCTTATTGGTTTTAACCTACAGCTTTTAGAATATTTACTGATATTTTTGGCAATCGGGTGAAAGGCGTCATTTACAAGCTGGGCCATATTCGCCGCGTAGCTGTTTCCCAGCACAAGGATTCTGTTTTCTCCATGACCGGGCTGAATTTTCCACAATTATGTAAAATTGAGGTATAATACCTCAAAGGAACAAAAGCCATGCTCCGTTTTATTTGGCATACAATTGGGGATAATTAAATTCGGGTATTCGAGGCGGTCAAATTCCTGATTGATTCGAATTGCCTCTTCTGGAATTTTTGGACAATTCTTCTGTAAAAAATCTTTACCCGCTGAAATATTTCTTCTTTGCAGGTCCGTTAGATCAACGTCTTCGCCATCAGCCAATTTGCTGAGATTCTCTGAAATTCCCACAATTTCGGAAGAAAATAGGACCTACTGGATTGGATTATAGCTACAGTAAGAATTCCGTAAAGGAACAAAAGCAAAAGACAGGCAGATTTTCCTTTAAGAGTTTGATACCATTTTTCGAACGTTTCCGTGGTGGCAATGGAAAGAAGAAATGCGACGGCGATAGTGAGAATATAGACGCAGAAATCATCCTTGTAATAATATTTTACCCAGATGTACAGGGGCCAATGGAGGAGGTAGAGGGAATAGGAGATGTCGCCACAGTAAACGAGATGCCTGAAAAAAAATAACGTCATAATTTCCGATTAGTCCACTTACTTTCCATTGAGATGATTATTGTCAATCAGCCCTCCAAGAGCAATAAGAATCCCAGTCAAGATAGTTGAAAGCGGGCGAATGATCTTCGTCTCCAATTTCATTGGCCAAAATGAGCAAAATAACAGGCAATGGAGGGACAGGGTAAATATCCATTTGCTTAGTGAACTCTTCCTTGATTTATTTGGTGTTTCTTAAGACTTCTTTAAAGAATTTTGTGTAAAACCTTCATTCTCCTCAGCCAGCATCGCTTCTTTACTCCCCAAGCCTCCGCTCTTCATATTTTGTGTCAACCACTGTCCTATGTAAAAAGAAGCCATTCCTATTTGAAATTGCCAGATGCGACAAGCAACACTAAAAAGTAAACACTTCGGGAATATCAGCCTACCTGTTAAAAGATGTGTGGCTATCTGCCAAGAGATGATATCCTAAAGAAGAGAAAGAAATGGCTAGGAAAGAGAGGGACGAGACAGCCCAGGTTAAGCTGAAGAGGGAAAAGAGCAGCGGAACCAGGAGGTAAAATTGCATTTCGACGGAAAGGGACCAGCTGTGGGTGAAGAGGTCGCTTGCTTGTTCCAACTGAAAGGGGTTTGTCTTAGAATTTGATGGACTTTTCAAAAGAATTTGATTGAATTTGAAAAGCAAATTTTGTCAATGTGAAGAATTGAACCCGGAACACTTGGAACTCAAGTATAGCCTGTCAACATCCACCAGGATTTTGTGCCTCCCAATAAAATGTGTGTATCCTACCTGCACAAAGTAATCATTTTCCGAAGCAGGTTTAGGCAGATTTGAGATCAGTAAAGCTGCCCTTATAGCCGTATCCTTATTCAGATCTCGAAACGTTGATGGAAGCACAAAGAACATCAATACATAAACTGAAAATTTATTTTTTTCCTTGCAATATCCTACCTATGGAAATGACGGCAGCATACAATGGAAGAATTCTCTTGACTCGTCGATAATAAAATTGTTTTATGGATTTAAGAGTTAGTGGTTTTGATCCAAAAATAAGGGTCATAAGAAATCCGGATAGGACAAAGAATCTAAAACAAATCAAGCAATAATTAGGAATACTCACTGATCCACCCCGACATATCCATTTGGAAAACGAGAGGGAAAGAAGTGGAAGAGGAGAACACTGACAATGGCTAGACCGCGAATCCCTTGGAGATCTGGCCTCTTCATCCTCTGAAAATGGGAAATTTCAATAATAAGTGGTGGAAATATTTGGCGGATGGATATCCCGGGAACCTAAGAAAGAAGCATCGAAATCCGAACCGCTAGGCTTCCGCTGGTTACGAGGGATTGTGAAAACCCCCATGGAACCGGGGAAAGGTATAGAAGAGAATTGACACCGTATCACAGCATCGACCCAAGGGATATTTAGACAGACGCGAAAGTCATTCATTTCCGCATACTCAGCTGGAAACAGCTGGCAATGAACCGAAGATCAGTTAGTTGGCTGACTGTATCCATCATATACAGGTGGAAAGCAGTGCCATTAGAGCTCGTGGAATTATCCACATCTGGGCCCCCCAGCTTTCATTTTGCTCAATTTTTTGCCTTTTAAATTTTTTCAAGAATTCATTATTTCAGCGCTGCATATATCAGCGTTCAAGAAAATTATGGAATTACAATTTTTCTGTACAATGGTCTTATCAATTTGGCAGCAGGAAATTTTGGCGCTAGGAATTTGCGACGTACGGATGTTGGCAAGTATTAGGTTTTCCCTTATTACTAAAATATTTTGCAGTCAATACATCAACCAAGTGATCTGCTCAGGAAATATTTCCCAACTCACCTGCGTTACTCAGCCGAGGAGTTGACCAGTAAGCTTCATTCTAGAATCTGTACTGCGTCTTATTTTCGGTTTTTTTTTCGGATGTTTACGGTACCTTGAAGCTCTATTGGATCCTTGTCTTTTACCGACATCGATGATTTTCTCAATCGGCGGGTCTGAGAATAGAATGTATCTAGGATCTGACATTTACCTCCAATATTCAGCAACAGCTTGAACTTAAAATTATTCCAGTATCAAAATCAAGTAAGTCTTCTACGGTCCATAATCTGTTTCCAGGAAAAGCTGTTCATTTTTCTTGCCCATTTTTGTCGCTCGGAATTGATATTCAATTCTATTTCGGGCTTTCTATGTCATCAAAGGTTGAATTATTTCCTGAAATCACATAGTAAGCGCCAAATACTCTTAAATAATATTACTGTAGAGGGAAGAAGAAAAACTTGCAATTTCCAATAAAGAAATATTTAACTTCGGAGAGGCACCTCCATCGGCAAACACTGCAGAGGCCCAAAAAGATCATGGATAGTTTTCGCTTTCCACAATGGCGATCAGCGTGAAGTGCGCTCTGCACTTTAGCTGGATAATAAATAATGGAAAAGAGCACCACACATCAATTTGCTAGACAGACCCTCAGTCCATTCAGTTCATTGAGTTGATCTTTATAGTAGTGTGTGCTAACTCCGAAGTGTTCTCCATTTCGGCAAAATACAGGATGTTGTTCGAATTCGTGGATTCTGGACTTCCCATCTAAAAGAGCTTTCTTTTGTTTTTTTTTGTGCGGAGCTCTTTGTACGATGCCTCCTGCTGAAATGCACTTTTTGAAACTGGCCACACTAACCGGAAAGGACACCTCACGAATTTTCACTTTTTTGCTGATGCTGAACTGTTCCGGAACGATTTGAAGCGGCAGTCAATCTGCGAACAATGGAAAGTCATAATAAAGATCATGGATGATTATTTGTTTAAACAATTGCAACAATCGGGGGTTTGAACGTTTCTTGCCCTGCGTGATAAATATGAAAAGCTAGCCGAAAGAGGAACTTCAGGAAGTATCATCTCCTCGTGAGGAATACCTTAAATGGCAGTCTTAGAAAGGATTGAAAGCACATGGCAAGAAAATGAACACAAAACTGGGGACGATCCTTTCAACTTCTTAAGAATGGGGGAACAGGGACGGGAAAATTTAAGTTATTTTGTAAAACCGAAAGGCAAAAGGCGGCTTGGAAGACCCACCGGTGCCATTAAACGACAGCAAGCGTTCGCTTGATGTGCGTGGCTCGCACAGGGATGTTTGATTTGGCCTCCGCCAAAGGTCGTTTCCATTGTCAGAGGAGGTCTCATTTTTAATAACTTTCATCTATCTTCAATCGCTAGAATCCCTGCCAAAATTCGCTTTGCGATCTATCCTTTTTTTGCCACCTTGAAGCAGGGCAAGGATCCTGGTTCTTTAGGACCAGTTCGGATCAGGTTCGGGTCCATAAACACAAAAAATTTCGGTCCGGTTCGACTCCAAGATCTGAAAGTACAAATTAGATCAGTTCCGACTACGATCTGGTCATTTTTCCGTCCGGATACGGGTATTCGTTCCGCTGCCTTCAAGTGACCACAACAAAACCTTGCTTTTAGTTCCCACATATCATTTATCCAGGATTTACTGGCAGATATCAATAGATCAGTTATTTCTTTATCTCCTCACACAATTTAGCACCCAGGCGATAGATTTTCCTGAAAAAAAAACTAAGCAAACATGATCATTAGAGAGCTGCGAAGCTCGCCCATAATCCCATTGTTTCTGCAGCCTAGGGGAATAAAGCACGGAAAGTGATGTTTGTTGCTGTCTGGGAGTAATTCTTACGGATTTTTCCTGTCTCCTACCTTTTCTAATTTTTTTCAGTGGCTTTTTATCTCTGGAAGCATTTTTTTGGTCAGAGTTCTACCACGTGGAGCTTGCAGGAGAGCCAGTTGCATGGATCAGTAATTTTTGGCTTCTCGAAGTGTGGGAAATGGCGCCGGGCATTCCGCAAATTAAAAAGGAGATGACTTAGCAACTTTTCTGGATCAGCTTCCATGTCATAAGGTATGTAACTTCCCCATTTATGTTCTATCTTTGCACAAACAAATGTGGGCGTGTGTTAAATTTTTAAAAGAGCTTCCGCTCGCATGTTTAACTAACAATGGTTGGGAGCTTCCGATACGGAAGTGAAATGATCAGCTGATCTTTTGGTATCTATAGCGCGTGCGTTTCTATCAAAGTTTAAAGGAAACCGGACAAACAATCCTTCTTCTACAAATCACTGCAATTATTTTTGCAAATTAGTGCTTCTCCAGGAACAATTAACCTGCAGTAGTAGTGATTGCGAGAAATACCAGAGAATCTGCGAGGGACGCAAACTTGTAATACTGCCATTGCTGCCAGTCTCTGGTATTTCTCGCAATCATCCGCCATTTGGCTCCGAAGGGGCGGTATATAATTGATCCGATGGCTTTTCACAGCAAAAAAATTCAGCAAATCCCCGGGCATTGGATACCATAGGCGCGGACTTTTTCGGCGAATATTTTCATCGGGCGCTTTCCACTTTCACCTTTTCTCATCTCGGCAGCAGGTAAAATGGAAATGGAACTCCAAACCATTTTCCTTTTTGGATCCAGATTCATTCACTTCCAGTTTTCCATGCCCTTCATTCATTATTTCCATTTTTCTTTAACATTCGGCTCTTTCAGCGTTGCATACATCAACGTTTGGTTTTATTCATCAAGACAGTTCCTTACCTTACCATATAATGTGACCGATAGTGATCAACCAGTGAAAGAATATGGAAAATTGTGAGTTCTGCTGGTATACTTCTATAAATTTTCAGCCAAGACATCCTGAGGGTTCCTTTTCCAACAGATGAATAATGAACGGTGGGTAAAATGACGCACCAAGTTTACATCTCCACTAATTTTCAGTACCTGAGAGCAGCAAGAGCCCATGATTTCTGCGTAGTACCCAATGTGATCAAGGGTTGGAGATTATTATCAACTTAAACCAAGATCTCTGGATTTTCACGAGACATCTAATTATTTAAACTAGGTCTTAGAGCAGGTAACTTCCCTGGTTGTTGATTAGTCTTTAGGTGATCAACTTGCCGGAGTTTCAACCCTCAGACTATCTTGTGGCAAGAGCTCCTTCAAGCTTCCTGCTGCCACAAGGAAGAGCCACTTCAACAGTTATTAAAGTGAGTTAAAAGACGCCCTGAATCTGAGAAAAAGCGGAATTCTTCAGATATCGATGAAATATTTCAATACAACGGCGACTTCTCATCAACATCAAATCTTTGGGCTGGTAGCAATCGGGACGAAATCTTCAAGGAAACGCCACCAAAAACCACCAATGCTACGTGGATGGGATACGGTAGGTGGTTTCCGATTCCGCTGTATGTATACATAACACAATGGGAAACGTGACGAGGAAGTCACCTGACAATCGTCCGGATGTTTGATTAAATAACCGTGGATAGTCGCTTTAGGGGCCGGGAAATGGGGGACCGGCACTTTCTCAATTTAAAAAAGATTCGCTTTTGATGAGTTCTCATACTCTTTTGCTAGCTAGCAAGGTAATTTCCTGTAATGTTTGAGGTCCTCATAACCTGTAGCCTGATAGAATCTATGCAGGGACCTTATTAAAGTCACCTAACTTTTTTTAGGAAGGGGAATGAAAGAAAAACTGAGACCTAGGTCATAGTTCCTGCCGTCACAGTCTACTTCTTGGAAACAATTACAAATTGTGCCTTTATGTGCCCGAATGATCATCACAAATTTTAATCATTAATCGGCTAACAATACAGTGTCACAATAAAGATCTCGGATAGTTTCCTGTTTGAACTACGACAGCGAACGAAGCGTTCACAGCTAATTAAATAAGAAAAAAACAGCCAGTAAAATAAGAGAGATCACCACCATTTTTGCTTCTATTGGAAATTAAGTGCGCTTTTTTGTGATCAAACCTTTGTCTAGGGAATATCTTCTCGACCTGTTTGGAGTCGGAAAAGGAAGCGCACGCCTTCTTAACTTTTTTTAGGGGAACAGCAGGATTCTGTTACGTTCCATTTCGAGAAAGAATTCACTAATAATTTTTTATTGACTATACTCATATGACATAAAGTTTCAAACTATTAGATATGGCGTATCTTTTGCTTCTATCCAATCTTCTCTATTTTCCATAACTTCTTTACACGCGGTTACGGGCGCTTTGCAATTATTTTGTGTCTTCCTCCAGCTAAATTCGAATTTCTACAGAAAATTATGGCTCATACCTTCCCAAACATTTCCCAAGCTCAACTTGATTTTGCCAGTCGAATTTAGCTCCGTCTGGAAAAATTTTATCTCGAACAGCGATAAGTTTTTGTTGAAGATCCTCAGGCTGGTCCGTAATGCTGATAGAAGTCACATTTTGGTCAGTTTTAACACCCACGTAGTTGTATCGACAGTGTAGGAGAATAGCTCTGCCGCTCTAGGATTCTGTTCCTGTAAAAAAGCTCAATTACCGAGATTTCTCTCCATTTATTATCCAGAAAAGAAACGACGCGATGGGTGGCGATTCTATCCACTGCATTTCTCCTAATTACAGTCTAAAATAAATTTGGGCCCAGGGTAAACAATAACGAACCTTTGGTGGGCCCACAATCTTCATGATTGTTGTCCCTTTAATTCCCACGTATGTAAGCTTATTGAAGTCAAAAGGAGTTGGGGCAAGCGGCGGGTTAAAGAGAAGTACGCGATGAACGAAGCTTAGAGAGCCCACAGGTCCTTGGGCGAATCTTTGCTTGAGGTTTTGTATAAGAGAACCGTTCCTAAACACAGTAAATGCTGACAAATTCCGCTCACTTAGGTAGAATGAGTTCATCCACATCAACCGCTGTGACAAATTCTGTCTCTGCCCTCAAAATACAATCATTTTGAGCCAGGGTATGGCCAATTCGGTAGACTTTTGAATTAGGATTGTATTCTTCAGTGGAAGGAAGTTGGGCCCAAGAAATAACCTCGACTATGCCCTAAATTTACCGTTGAATTGGGGTAAACGATGCAGAACCTCTTGGATATAATGTTCAAGCACAGTTTGAACCTCTTTTGAGTAAAATTGATGGTAGAAAATGAACTTGGACACATTTTGTGTCTTCCACCATTCCAGAAAGAAGATTAATTTTGTCCAATCGGTGTACCAATACATTGGTAGAATACAGATGGTCAGTCCTGGTTGTACACTGTCTTTAATGGTAGTCACTTTGATTTCTCCAGTTTGTACGCCACCTTTTAGTGTAACCTGAAATAATCTCTAACATTTGAAAGTATTTCTTACTTCTGTAGGCGTCTCCCTGCTTGGTAAATCGATAACATGAAAATAAGTTCCAAGTCGACATCCCCAAGCCCATTTCCATGGACATGATCCTTCCAGCGGACGAGGTGTCATAGGAACAAAGGATCCGTTTATTTTGACAGTTAATATGCTCTCGTTGACAGTGTGACATCGATTAATGGACAATACACGTAGGCGATTCAACCCAGCTCTTCTATCCAAGTAAACTTTGTAAATAAACGTTGAAAGAGGGGAAATGTCGGAGGAAGAAGATCTAAAGCCTGTGTAAATTGGATAAAAAGTCATACCCGGAAGTAGTAGCAATCTTGTGCAGAGGGAAACTAAGATGAGCTATGCCAAAAACGGCAGCAGTGGCGATAAGAAGCCGAGTCCATCGGGTCATTCTTTGGCCTCAGGTTGTTTGGGCAACTTCAGAGAAATGCCAGCCGATCCCAAATCAGCCAGGAAGGAAAATATTCGTGGAAAATCGACGAGCTCAGCTATACGGTAGGTCCACTGCCGGTCTATTGTTCTAATGGAAAACGTGGCAAAGAAGAAAGCTTCGGGAAATTCCACCTGTCGGATGTTTATCATTGTTGGCAGCTTTCATAACGGAGGATGACTCGAATTGGGGGACCAACCAATTAATTAACTCTCTTTTCTACTTTCTGACGGGACAATTTGTCCCCCAAATTTATCTGTTCCCAGCTGTACGTTTCCCTCTCATCAGTCGGTTTTGAACCCACGTTTCCCTGAATAACAGGCTGGATTGATTCATCCCCCACGTTCCATTAAAACACCTCGTCATTTCGAACATCGCTCTCGCTATCGCATAAAACAGTTCCAACATTTTTCTTAGGCTTTGCCTTCCTTTTTAGCTCCCAACAATATTACCATTTTATTTTGGATCTCACAGTCATCTTCTGTTTTCCCTGAGATCAAGGTCCTCCTACTCATATCCACTATTATCGGTTGTTGTACATTCTCATTTTTCAGGTTGCATACATCAACCTCCTTGTCGTAATACGTTAAAATACTGCTTGTTTTTCTGAAAGAAAAAGAGAAGGCAAATTCCGGGAGAAATAGAAATTGGCTGAAAAAAGAACCAGAAAATTTCTGGCGAAGGTGCGAAATTCAGTTTTGGTTTTAAATTACAATCGATTTCAGTCACTCACTCTATCACCTACAAAATAAATGAACCTGTGACTAACAAGAAAAAAGGAGACTGCAAAAGGATGCAATCCCAGTGCCCAGCTACTTGCGTTTCTTATAACATTCGACATTGATGTGAGTAGGGGAAAGAGAGCCTAAGCCTTTTCTTTCAGAATGAAATTAAACGGCATTCCCGTCTTATAGAGCTAAAAACCACGTCAAGACAGCATACAGATAGGTGTACCAGGTCTAAACATAACCCGACCCCGTAAGTTTCAGACTGCTGTGCCAGGATTGCAGAGCGGGTTTCTTCAGAGGTTAGGAAATCGTAGCATATCGTTAAAATTAGATTTTAAGGACTGGCCACTTCAAGCGCTATTGGGAACAGAGCACAAAAATGAAATAACACCTATCAGACCTGATGAAGACATGGAGCGAAGGACCCAGCATCCATCCGCACTCTGCCCATACTAATAAGTATCTTTAATTACTAGTTCTAAATAAATTTTATTAAAATTATTAAGAAGAAAAAAAAATAATAAATATATTAGAATGTCTCTTTAATAGCTCCTCAAATGCAAATCAAAAGTAAGATTGCCTCTCATTCCGCCATAGTCCAATACAACGCATTGGGAATAGAAAGGAGCGATTCTAGTGGCAGTGCTTTTGATAATTGAGACAATTTCCAGAAGGCTTTTGACTCTGAGATAATGGGCATCATGCGTCAAATTTGGATGAGCAAATTGGACATAGTTTCCCAGGCCGATGGCGTAGATTTCCTTGGCAAAATTTATTTGTTGACTGACGTCAATTGAAACACCAACGGCTGGAAGATCATCTATTTTTTGAATGTTTTTCCGACTTACGGGTAGAAAACATGGCGATCATTTTAACCAGGGAAAATTCAAAGCAATCTGGTTTTAACTGTTGGAGCCGCGGCTCGATGTCATTGGTCATCATTTCAAGGAACATTCCTCTGTGATAATCGCCACTAAAAATAATTTCTGGTTACAAAATTCCCTACAAAGTGTTGTCAGCCCCAATTAGGAGGCTTTTCTTCCTCATCTCCACATAATCTTCAGAGGAAATATTCTGCTCCCATTTGATGAAAGCCATTGTAAAGAGGATAAAATCCACAAAATTGTGTTGCGCCAGCCGCTCTTGTTCATAAGGATCCAAAGAGATGAAGTAATCCGAGGTTCGAAGGAAATTTACAAAGGCCAAGATCATCCGGTAATGGCGCCAGCCGTAGAGCTCCTTGCCTTTACTGTCCTCGTCAGTATTATCGAAATGGAACTGAAAATCTGATTATACAAATAGAAATAATTCCCTTTAATATTTTCCTAGAAATATTCCTTACTCTCAGAATTATTCTTTAATCATTGATATCACAAAATCTCTTTTTCAAGAGAAGGATGAGTCACAGGATGAGTCAGGATGAGTCTGCTGTGATGTTTCATCCCTTAACATTTTCTTCCTGTTTACCCGACCGCGTCTCTACATTAAGAAATTGCCATTTAATTTGCTAGACTACCGTAGTCTCTTTAGAAATCCCTTGTGATCCGAATTTCTGACTAATCCGGGCAGCTTCTTTTGTTGGTTACAGTAATTTTACTGACTTACGTAGTTCATAGGTTTGATTTGAGAAAGATTTAGAAGATCTCGAAGAGTCATGGACAAATTTCCTTCAAATCCATCTTGAATTTCCGCCGGATTGTCCGCTCTAAAAAGCATTTAAACCAGCCCTTTAAAGCGATTTACTTCCTCCATTTTTGAAGTAATTTAGCAGATTCAATGCGAGCTTGTAACTTGAACTCAGCATTGTTGTAATTGATAGCAATAGGGAGATGCAGCTTCATCTTAAAAGATTTATTTCTGGATTACCGTAGCTTACCATGGCCCTGGATGCTACGCCTTTATTAATAAAAGTCATAGAATTTGGATATCTTCGATTTAAACCAACTTCTGGAAATGGCGCAATTTTTGAAAATAAGACAATTACCATCAGGATTCATGTCATTGTCCAAACATTTCTTGTACCTACAGGCAGCGCATTTTTCACCCCCTTCTGGAATTTTCTTTAAATCTAGAAGTTGCCTTTTTTTACCTCGAGTAATATTGCAATGACCCCCCTTCATGCAAACCAAAGGAAGCCCAGGAGATTTAGCATAACGGATAAAGAAGACCCTACATCTTCCACAAGTCAAAGCATTGTAATGGATTCGAGCTCCATCACTTCCACAAACCACACAGAGAGCATCGTCAGACTTTTCGTGGATAGAAAATTGAGTTTGCATCTGAAAATAAAGGATACTTGAGGAAAGCAAAGTCCACAAAGATAAAGAATTGGTTCCACTTAGGCTGCGAGATGATCTTGTGGGAGCAGCTTATGCATGTACAGGGATTTTGATAGCATTTAATGTATTGTAATCCTTGGAAATCCCGCCTACTAAGGGGAACCGAGTGGTTGGAAAAAGAGCTACCGTAATCTGGAACTTTCTTAATCCTAAAGGCTAAAATTTCGGATCGGTAAGGATTCTGGGCACGAATAGACAAAATTATAGGTGGAATTCGGTTTCCACTACTGTAAAATTGGATCAAAATACACAGAAAACCGCAACCACCGGAAGCTTGGTTCGAACAAAAGAAGAGGAAGTTAATTACCACTAAACATGGGTGCTCTGACCCTTCAGAAAACAGCAGCTTTAGAAGCTGTACTCGGCGGAAAACACTGCGGTTAGAAATCATCAGCTTCAGAAAATGAAAAGTTTAGAAAAATACACTTCGGAAAAATGACGAGTTAGAAAAGGGACAGTTTAGAAAAACAAACAGTTTGGAAAAAAGTGCTTCAGAAAAGGGATGGGTTGGAAAAGAGATTGTTCAGAAACCGGACGTTTTGGAAAAATGCGTGGGAATAAAAACATTTTCACGTACCAGGTCAATTTTCCGGAAAAAATTCGATTTTTTTCGTTTTTCCACGAGAAACTGATATCTCCTTTGAATACGGACGATTTTCTCATAGAAATGTTTCTAGGAAAGTTTATTCACAACGAAGAAAACATTATAAACATTCTCCCAGCGAAATCGAGACGATAGCAACCGGATAACTTCGAGTACAGAGCAAAACGAAGATATATACTTTTAGCCGTCAAAAAAATTATTTTTTCAGTTCGAATACAGTCGTTGCCGTGTATATAAACGTTGACAAGCTAGTAGAAGCTGAAAAATTCTAAAAGAAACAGAATAAATATATCAAAAGTGAATATAATGTGTTTATTGAATTTATTCAATATAATACACAATTCTTACAAGTTTTATCGCTAAAAAAATTGCGAAGGGTTTTCCCTAGGGTTGTGCGCCGACACGACAGGCACCTCAAATGTCGTGTCGTGTCGTGTCGTCTGTCGTGTCGTGTCGTGTCGTACCCCCCGACACGACACGACACGACAGGCTCCGGATTTTGCCTGTCGTGTCGTGTCGTGTCGTGTCGGCGCACAACCCTAGTTTTTCCTACGCTGGAAACAACACAATACATGAAATATTAGCAATAAACAATAAAAACAATACCTAAATAGAAAATAAACATTCGAAATCAACTTACTTGACAACAGCACCAATGTTTTCCTATTTTTCCAATTATTTTCGGCGGCAGCCGTTGCTGTAACGTTTCTTCTGCTAGTGTACACCTTATTAACAACAAGGAGAAGCATATTCGATAAGAAATAAGCGTAAAATCGACAAAAGCAACAAAAACAAATAATAAAAACGAAAAAAATGAATTTTTTCCGGAAAATTGACCTGGTACGTGAAAATGTTTTTATTCCCACGCATTTTTCCAAAACGTCCGGTTTCTGAACAATCTGTTTTCTGAACCTTCGCTTTTCCAATTCATATCGTTTCTAATCAATTTTTTTCTAAACTGTCCCTTTTCTAACTCGTCATTTTTCCGAAGTATTTTTTTCCAAACTTTTCATTTTCTGAAGCTGATGATTTCTAACCGCAGTGTTTTCCGCCGAGTACAGCTTCTAAAGCTGCTGTTTTCTGAAGGGTCAGAGCACCTAAACATGATGCTGAACTTATCGCGCTGAATTTTTTATCTGTAATAAAGATTACTTCATAATAACAGCAATAAAAATTGGCGTGTAAGTGAACAATATTGATACCAAGTGCTTATAATCACGGAATATATGATAGAGTCTGAACAGGATACAAATTTGTCATCCGTTGTGGAATCTCTGAACAAAAAAAATTACTTCTGGAGGCGTAGAAAAATACAACAATCCGAAAATTTAAACGCCATAAAGGAATTCTATCCAGCAAAGTAATTCGCCAACTTGATTAATTTCAAGCAAAGTATACAAAGGTGTAAATTAAACTAGTTGGATTAACACAAATTGGCAGACTAATGGAAAACGAGTTTATATGATCCAGCCTGGAGGGGCGTGGAGGATACAATCCCATGTGCAATCTTTCGAATTTCAAATCTTATTTAAATCTGGCAGCCAGCCGGAAAATTAAAGAGGGATTTTGACGATTATTATTTTGTTTCGTGGAGATAAAAATCGTATGATTTCTCTGTATTTTTGGGTATTTTAATCCGAAACCTTGGATATTAGCGTGTTCTCTACTGAACTGAACTCAGGTTCAAGCAAAACACATAAATGTGGAGTGAACTTAGGCGGGATTTTGACTATTATTCCTTTTGTAATTGGGAAGGGGGCAGCTATTTTTGTATAAGGGAATATCTCGAGACAAACAGGTGCAAATACGGGATTAACCCTTGTAAAAAGGCATGAGGAGGATGTGGCATTCCCCACTTCTTTGAGAGGTTTGCTGGGTCGAAGACCAACCCACTCGTGTACACGCATGGAATAGCATTAAAAGGGACAATTAAACGATGGATACGGTAATCAAAGGGGTGCTCTGACCCTTCAGAAAACAGCAGCTTTAGAAGCTGTACTCGGCGGAAAACACTGCGGTTAGAAATCATCAGCTTCAGAAAATGTAAAGTTTGGAAAAAAATACTTCGGAAAAATGACGAGTTAGAAAAGGGACACTTTGGAAAAAAATTGATTGGAAATCGTATGGTTTGGAAAAGCGAACGTTCAGAAAAGAGATTGTTCAGAAACCGGACGTTTTGGAAAAATGCGTGGGAATGAAAACATCTTCACGTACCATGTCAATTTTCCGGAAAAAATTCGATTTTTTTCGTTTTTACTGGAGAAACTGATATTTCCTTTGATTACGAACGATTTTATCATATAAATGTTACTAGGAAAGTTTATTCACAACGAAGAAAACATGATAAACATTCTCCCAGCGAAATCGAGACGATAGCAACCGGATAACTTCGAGTACAGAGCAAAACGAAGATATATACTTTTAGCCGTCAAAAAGATTATATTTTCAGTTCGAATACAGTCGTTGCCGTGTATATAAACGTTGACAAGCTAGTAGAAGCTGAAAAATTCTAAAAGAAACAAAATAAACATAGCAAAAGTGAATAGAATGTGTTTATTGAATTTATTCAATATAATACACAATTCTTACAAGTTTTATCGCTAAAAAAATTGCGAAGGGTTTTCCCTACGTTGGAAACAACATAATACATGAAATATTAACAATAAACCACAAAAACAATACCTAAATAGAAAATAAACATTCGAAATCAACTTACTTGACAACATCGCTAATATTTTCCTATTTTACCAATTATCTTCGACGGCAACAGTTGCTGCAACGTTTCTTCTGCTAGTCTACAACTTATTAACAACAAAAAGAAGCATATTCGATGAGAAATAAGTATCCCCGATAAAAGCAGCAACAACTAATAATAAAAACGAAAAAAATCGAATTTTTCCGGAAAATTGACATGGTACGTGAAGATGTTTTCATTCCCACGCATTTTTCCAAAACGTCCGGTTTCTGAACAATCTCTTTTCCAACCAGTCCATTTTCTGAAGCACTTTTTTCCAAACTGTTTGTTTTTCTAAACTGTCCCTTTTCCAACTCGTCATTTTTCCGAAGTGTATTTTTCCAAACTTTTCATTTTCTGAAGCTGATGATTTCTAACCGCCGCGTTTTCCGCCGAGTACAGCTTCTAAAGCTGCTGTTTTCTGAAGGGTCAGAGCACCATCAAAGGAGGTGGTATCGGTTGTGGGATCTGTGCTCATGAGGGGACAGTTGAATTAGTGGGCTTTTCAGGGAATTTTTGCTTTAAATTACGCTGGAGGGGACTTCCTCTTTAATGGAAATTATACTGTAGAGGAAATTGGATAAAATTTGGGTTTTCAAGGCTTACTGTAGGCAGAAATAGTTAAATTATAGACACAATTAGGGAATATTTACCGTAACCGAGATATTTTTGAAAGAAAACACATTAAAACTGGCAATTATGCGGAGATCCCAGATAAAACGGGGCATTTTATGGGAAAATTCACATATTTATCGTGGCTGGACTACCGCGCAGCACCCCCTGTGAACAACGAAACAAAGCCATCTTGACCCGCCCTTATAAATCTTAATTACAGTAATCCTCCTCGCACTGAATTTAATCCTAAATCCCCCACTCATTTCACTAAACATCATCCTCTACAAAGTTGTACCATGTGCAAAACAAATCCTTTCCCACATGAATTAATTACAACACATTTTCGAACCCAATTGAACTAGTTAAATGTCGCACTCAATTACGTGCAACTAAAAAAATGATCGTTGATCCATTCAATAGAATAAATTTGTGCGACCGGAACATGAAAAGGAAGTGCTATCACTTTTTTTTTTTGAATTTTGTGCAATTTTGTGGTAAACTGTGGGTTTTCTTTAAATTGAGAGGATAGTACGTTACAGTACACTTATTGACAGCAGCAAGCGAGGCTGATAAATATTTAATTGTTCGAAGCGGAGCCTGTTCTCTCGAAGAACTGCAAATTTTCAAGGAAAGTGCCAATTTCTTCCGGGATATTAATCCCACCCTAGACCGACTAATCCTGTTTAACGATCAGAAAACTTTAATGAGAACAATCAAGAGGGGAAAGAGCTCAGGATGAGGTCTGCAGTGGGATAAACGTGACGCAGAAATGTGTTTGAACTGATGTGCATGGGGAGGATAAAAGGGCACGTGGATAAGGAGATTCGGTAGACCGGAGAGACTAGTTCCAAAATAAAACAGAATGAATAATATCCAAGTCGGCTCTCAGAACGACGCCAGGACTTCCCTCGAGCCTTTTTCCCATTTAAATTGCACCGCAGCTGGACAATTGGCTCTTGGTCTTTTGCAAAACTCTGAGCAAACTTCAAGAAGTCCTGCTTGATCTCCGGGGTAATTGATTTAATAGGAGTAACGAGCATAGAAAATTCGATTTTTCAAAACACAAAGTACACAAATGTACAGCCAGCTGTGGAGAAAATTATCTGGTAACCTAACTTCGAGAAACGAGGGATCTTGGCTTCTGGACCTCCAAGACCAATTAAATTCTCACAAAAAGTTAATATCGTTGCAGAATTTTCTATTCTTGCTATTTTCCTATGCAAATTAGTTCCGCGTTTCTCCCGGTTGGGAAAAAATTATAGCGTAAGCCGAGTTTTGATTTTCAGAACTCCTGTGAAAGGAAGTTATCAAGCCAGTGACCATAAATTAAAGCCGAGAAAACTGCGGGGTTTCTTGTGCAAATTATGCTTTGAAAATGAGCTAAAAATGTTTGGAATTAGAAAACAACGTGAAAAGTAGATGGAAATCGAGAAAAAAATGAAAGAAAAAAAACAAAAAATGTTATTTCCCATGCCGGGAATCGAACCCGGGCCGCCTGGGTGAAAACCAGAAATCCTAACCACTAGACCACATGGGATGGTGGCATCACTTCTTCGCGAAATGATAACATGGCAAGACGTCAAATGTATGAAAAAGGAGGGAGACAATAGACAAAAGGAGGATTGCCAGTGGACAATATTATGATAAAATGGGGAATTTTAAATATCACAATTTTTAAAACGTACAGCAGAATTTCGGGATAAAGTTCGGTTCAATTTAGGCGATTCAAAGTATTCATTCTGCACGAAATTGGAAAGAAGTTGTGTTCTGCTGCTTCTCCTTGTCAAAGAACTTTTTTGTGACCTCAATACTCGTGTGAATTGTTTATAATTGCCGTCTACTAGAAGGAACTACTGGATTTATTGCAGTCGCGGGGGATATGAGGTTATCAATCTGTTGCAAGCAGTAAAAGAGGCAGCCAGCTGACAGGGGGTGTTTCAAACAGGAAAGAGGAGTTTTTAAATCTTTAAAAGACTGGCTTGGGATTCGAAGGCAGCCAGATGGTGGTATGCTCTCGGGTAGTTGTAGTATGCCCCCACCTGGCTTTATGGATTGTGGGTACAAATTCAGTGTTGCACAAGACTCCCCACAATGGGGTCTAGGGGAGTCGCTCTCCGAAATTTTGTAGCAAGGGGTCGCCGGTTTTTTATCTTTTCCAGAAGGTAAAGCCCGGTTTAACATGATCCCCAGCTTTATTTAGCCAAAAAGATTGATTGACCAAAATTTCAGCTCAACACAATGGGCAGTTTGTGCTCCGGCGCCCTCATTTAGCGCACCAAAACTAGACCACGGTGCCTCTCCCAAGCATTGCCCAGAAATGACAGACCACTTGTTCGATAGAGAATTTAATAAGGAACATTTGCGACCCCCCTTTACTAGGGGTCGCAACCATTAATTCTGCCTCAAAATTGCCAAAATACGAAAAAATAATCTAAAATCGCGATTTTCTGCCAGAAAGCATGGAGTCGACCCCCGGTAAAGGGGGGTTGCGTAAGATCAGCGTAAAAAGTTACCCTAGTAGAAGTAGAAAACTCATTATAACAGTCCAAATATTTTAATATTTTTTTAAGAAACATGGAAATTCAGGATTGATTTCGGTCATAGCCGAAAAATTTCAAGGAATATTTTTATTTACAACATCTACTCGTGGCGTTTCCTCTCTACTATTCATTTGTTAATCTTGTAAGGAAGCTCGTTCCTGTCTACCTAAAAACCTCATTGCCTCCTGAAACAATGGTAGTACCTCTTCAGAGCAATTCCGATAGACCTGCTTCCAGTTTACTCTGGTAGAATATTCCCAAATGTCAAAGTTTTGACTCTGGAAAAACTGATTTAATGAAAAAAGAATCATTTACTTGGTTCCATCCCTTTTGTACAGCGACGTCGCGCATTTTTCTATAAAATGCAGCGACTTCTTCGTCATCAGGTTCCTAAAAATTTAAATTAACATTTTTTTTCAAAAACTTTACCACACAAATAATTGTGGAGCAAATGTTGTCGTGTTCTTTACAGTAAAGTTCTCTCCCGATAAAATAAGAGTAAAGTAAGGTTAAACTGACGAAAATAGAAAGTAGAAGAAGATTGAAACGTCTAGAAAAATATTCCTAATTGGATAAAAATGTCACCTGATCTGGGATGCTGCAAATTTCTCGGGAACCTTGACGACCTGCGAAAATCGCGGTTTACCACCAGTGATGGCAAAAATGCGCATTTTCTCAGCTGATGGAGGAATGATGGCACAACAGGTGGACCCTGGTCTAAACGGGGCGATTGGGCCTTACCCTTTATTCCAGGATTAGGCGGCCGCAATTTCAAGGATCTGCTTCGTACAACGAAATAACACCTCGAACTTATGAACTCTTATTTTTTTTAGATCGAAAACAACTAAATATCAGAGCTGGAAATTATAATTTACTAGTTCTACGATTCCAGATGCTTGGTCCACGTTGGACCCCAGAAGGCCCGATTTTGCCACCTTTTTTTAAGGAAAATTTGTGATGACCAAGAAGAATATCTGACAACATCTCTCATAATGTGGAAACAAGTGAAACAAATAGCATAAAAAAGATACAAAACACATTTATTAATCCATATACATTTCCATCTCCAAAAGAAGCTGATCCACGACAGCATCTCGCACCTCCTCGAATCTGCGGCGCCACGTCTCGAATAGCCGGCCGGTCTATTTCTAAAATTTACTTATAAATTTACTAATTAAAAACGTTTCCCACCAGCTGCTACAAGATCTGCTGCCAATCGTCTCAAGACCCAGTCAATTACAAAGTTCATTTCCAACTTTCCCGTCAAACAATTTTTACTTGCAATTGTTGAACTTCATTTCCACATGCAAAGGGTAATAAATTCTGTAGATTCCAGTAGTACAAGTAGTTTGTTCAAAAAATTATTTTCTACGAGAAAATTCACATAATTTCAGTTGTACGAACGCGGTGCGGTCGCAACCGCTTGTCGTGGGCAGCTGTCTATAGTTCTTTGCGTGGCCCGCAGCGCCTCTAAAAAACAGAATTTTCGCATTTACTCGTTTCTACCAGCCGGTCGGTCTATTTCCAAAATTGGCAATTGCTCATCGTGGAGTTCCAGCTCCGAAATGGCATTATTTTGCATTTCATTGGGTTATTTCCACTGCTGTCAGTCCCTTTTTTCCATTAGCCGAAGCAGTGCAATTCCTTTCCCAGGCAGGGGATCGCAATCAATGATAATAAAGGGCTCACATTTTCTCACAGTAAACGGGGGAATAAAAACGCGCGGAGATGGGGCGAAAATCATTTGCGTCTGTCTGTCTCGTGACGGTTTTCCAGCTTATGGGCAGCCGTGTGCGAATTCTTCCTAGATTTCTTCGCTCCTTTTCTCTTCTCTTCTAATAATTCTTACTTCATTTTCATTTCCAGAGGCGCATAAATTACCTCTTTCTCTGATTGGATTATTTTTTTTTAAATTATTATGATCTCTCAACTCTACACCGCAAAGCTCTGATGAAAACTCTCCCGGCAGCAGCAAAAACTATGTAAGTTTCTATCCTTCAAAGTAAAAATGATAAAATTCAGATGGCCTCTTCTCTCTGCATTTATTGGTCATAGCACGGATTGTGACGCCATGTTTCAAATACTTCGAAACAAAATTTCAAAGTAATATTATTAACTTTTCTAATCTTATGTTTTTCAGTCAACGAGTATCCTGGATTCTGTCATCGATTGGGATGGTGAATAGAATCCCTTAAACGAGCTGCAGAACGGAGATATTTTGCGATATATCGTTGTATTTATTATGTAAATAATGTAAATACTTGAAATAAACTTAATCAACGGGTAAATGGAAGATCTTAGGATCGCTGTCGTTTGTAAATCAAATGAAACATGACAATGGCGATGCTGAATTCATTAAATGATAAATAATTACACGGCGAGATACCTCTCCAAGCAATGGGAAACCACCTGCGGGATCATAATACAGACGACTTTAAACAGCCTTCCTTCCGAATAGCTCCGCAAGTCCGAGATCCAAAAGATCGTAGCCACGGCCCAGCAAAGAATTTGAGTAGGAGCCTGGGCAAATAATAGCCATTTTCTCCTCTGATGAAGATTTCCATTCGCCTTTGAACGGTAAATTGCTTGAACAAAGGCAGTGGTCGCCATTAAAAGGGAGATAGTCAGTGATGGGAAGACAATGTAATTCGATGCAAATGTATCAATCATTGCACATTTCTCCGCAGGATAAGCTAATTCAAAAGTCTTATAATTTAATTCGACCCAGCAGTCTGAAAATAAAAAATGCAGACAAGTTAGTTTTTCCAACTGCCATTTTCCTGGGCGCACGACTTTTTGGGCCTGTCATGTTTTGGGCTCGCTTAAAAAAGTGATAAAATTCGCCGTGGAAGTGTACAAAAGCGAGTTCCGCCGAAAAATTGGAGGGCGGTTCTGGGAGACCGTGCGTCCAGAAGAATTAAAGGAAATTAGGGAGCCCAGATACGGTGCCAACCATGCTGTAACTCACTGAAGTGAGCAAAATATGCAGATACTCCTAGTCCCCAAGCAATTATCAACATTATCTGAATCGACGTTGTATTTCCTATGAGTTTTGTAGCTTACCACAGTGTTTTTCATAGAAAAAATAATTGAATACTTCGTGGGAAAATTAACAGCCGCTACCCTGTTGAGAGCCAATAAAAACTCTGTCGGCCATAAGACAAACCAAAATGCTACCGCCATCCCATCAAGATAACTCGCGGTCCAAGTGACATCCATATTAAATCTGTAACTATTTCCAAAATTTTGAGATAAAAAGTTACAGTAGCATTTTTATCGGGAAATAAATGCCATAAAGGACAGAATCTCCGAAATGAGAGACAGATCGAGCCAGGACAATGGCACTAAATGGAGATCGAGTGTTGGGAACCATAACAAAAATGAACAAAGTGTACAAGCTGCATGACATGCACACAAATCCTGGCTGAAAATATTCTTTAAAAGAAAAATACAAAACTTGCAACAAAGAGCAAAACAGCAGGTAAAATCGTGATAACTGCGGAATAGTCCATCATGGTTGGTGGAATGAGTTGGTTCGCCGCAAATTGGTGTTAGAATGCTTATGAGATTAATCAAAAATTTTCCGCGGGGAATGCCCTCGTCATACTTTTCATGACAGGGTATGTATAATGCGGATATACTGTTAAAATAAATGGATTAATGACAGATTTGCTCTCGTTGGAGTCTTTTTCCAGTCAAAAAGTCTGCCAGAGCAGCGAAATCATTCAGGTAACTGGGAAAAACTTTGAAGTCTGCATCCGCGTCTTTCAGGTTTACTGGCATTCCAGTAAATGCCAATATTCATGAATTTTCTCAAAAGTAAATGTCAAATTTCACTCGAAAATCCGAGCCACGAGAACCTTTCCAGTCCACATTAATCTCAGTATTCTGTCTATTCAAATGTCCACAGAACTTGGCAGACAAGAATTTAATTGATTTCTGTTAAAAATTTGGTTTACCAATCCGCCTACATCTGAAATTTTATGTTATGCACAAAAATATCCCGATCTGGTCATCTGCTACTTTGAGCTCGGACTCCGTGACTTGAATCAGATCGCCATCTACTTATAGAGAAAATATTATCCCCGGAAAAGGAGCAAAACCATAACTTGATCATCGGCGTTCTTATTCAATTTACGGCGACAACGGACATTTCATTAAATTACCGCAACAATCAGACTATTGTGATACTTTTACCCTTCTAAATATAAAAGAATTGTCCCAGGAGCAGAGCACGAACAGTAACTTAATTACTATAAAACCAATTACCGCCATTTTCTACAGCTCCAATAAGTCTTTCCTTCATGCGACAATGGCAGATGACTACGACACGACCTTTCTATTTCTTTTATTACATCATATAATACCGTGTATTGCTGTATTTCTCTCCGTATTTGTGGCTATACCATTAAACATTCATATAATCTATCGACTGTCGTCTAAAACTGTCAAAAAGTCTAATTATTTCCGTTTGATTATGTTTACACGCGCTCTAGACGTCTTCGATTCAATATCAACATTAGTCGATCATCTTATGCTAAAATACATTCCTGTAAGGATTCTTGAATTCTATTAAAGTGGATTTTTAAGCCTGATGAGGGCAGTGCATGGGACTCCTTCTTTTGGATAAATCATCAAATATTGTCTCAATTTTACTATATGCAGCATATATTTGTTGTAATAGTTTTAATCCATTGGAAGACCGTTCTAGTCAAGTAAGAAATTCATTAGAAGACCCAAAAATCTTGGTTAAGAAAGCGTAGGCTGGATATATCTCTCTATGTGACTGCTATAACTTTTTATATCATATATACAGCGTTGATGTTCATTATTTTAACATATTTCCCTTTTATTGGGCATTTCCAACAAATTATGGATTACTCTGACTACACTTATTTCATTGTGAACTCAACAATATCAATTTATTGCAATGTTGTTATCCGACGGGTTGATACATCCTCTTATTCTTCAGCTACTCTAATTATTTACAACAGGATGACTTTAGTCCACTTTACCCAGGTATTTTTTATCTTTTTTTTGAAGAAAATTAGAATTAGACGGTGCTACTTGTCAGTGAATTTTTAGTTTTAATCCCTTTTCATGTGATAATGAAAAGAATACTTCTATTCAAATTTGGAGACGGAGAAGGTAGCCCTTTTTATGATTTTATATTCTATTTTGGCTCGGTAATCATTGCTATTTTTTATAAGGTAAAAATATTAAGATTGACTACTGTTATACTTCATTGAAACCATTGGTTCAAGGAGGATTCTTCTACTGGGCGCTGAGAGGAGCCCTCAAAGCTGCGGCTTCTGGTGCAGCAACACCAACATTGGCAACTGGAGTTCTGCGAATTTTTGCAAGAAGAACGATAGAACAAGCCGCCGGAACTATTCCTCCTGAGCCACAAGATCCTCTTCAAGATCCATAATTTAAACAGTTAAAACTTCAAAATTTACCCGAGATATGTCGAAGACAGAAATTCCTACGGATTGAGGATTTCCAACAATGAAGATCGACGGGATTTCTACCCACTTTGGCCTTGAAAAGCTTTTCTGAAAGTGAAATTTTATTTCGAAGTTGTGGAATCTGTAATGCTTGCAAACTCACAACAGAACCAATCTCACGAGCTATTCCGCGACTCTTTCGACTCGAGATCCAGTCAGGATTATCCATGATTCCTCTATTTGCAGTACGGATGAATGGTGGAACGCGGACATAGTCATCATCATCGTCTTCTTCGGAATCCTGAACAAAATGTATCAGAGTCTAAACAAAGTCGAAAAACTCACGATTATCTCTAATTTTTTCAAAAAAGAGCAGATAGACGAGGGTGCCCTGCTGGATTCTTTGTCTTGTTTAAAGAATCGAGGTGGCTTCCAATCTTCCTTGGTCAAAAGAGGCGTCTCTGGCTTTGAATCTTTTTCCTTTTGTAGTTGCGGAATCATTGGATTTTCCGACTGATCCACCTTTTGCGCTTGGCCCAATTTCAACGATCAAAAAAAGAAGAAAATGGGACGACAAGACCAAAAGAATTCAAGAATTGGACAAAAGAAGGAAAAGTACAAGGGCCAGAAAGTGATAAAGAAAACAGCATTTTAATAAATTTTAATTAGAAATATCCTATAAGTGTTCCTAAACAGATATCTCCTTATTTCTCCCAGAAGATCCAAACCTTATCGTTGAATCGATTTTCCATTTTTTCGAGCTGCTGTTCATCGCATGATGTGTCCAGAGACCAGGTACCAGCCAGGAGAATCCCAGGAAAGCCGGAGAAAATGGCGAAAATGTCCGGTCACAAAGTCTGGAAATAGAAGTACCTATCAATTTAGAAAAATTTTCCTCAAGGCCAAGAAATCAATTCATTTCTCCTATTTTGGTCCGAAAACTTTGTAACCAAGCCGCTAATCAGTTGTTTGATAAACAAACGCGCAGAAATCATCGCGTCCATGCAGTCTCGCGTTAAAATTATTCGCGCCTAGGTGAGTCTCGCTTTTAGCCAATCAAAACTCGTCAATTGCTCTTTCTATCGCCATCTCCTATTGATTTTTCCCTTTCTATTTTTATTAATAGCAGTGCCTGCGCGCTTTACGGCGCGCCCCGCAAAAATTTAGGCTGCGGCGGGGATCGAACCCTGACCCCGCGCGTCTTATCTGGACAGACAAACAGACAGACAGACAGAAACATTACGTTCTTTTATAAAGGATTTCCTTCTTTTCAGATGGCTGATTACTACCTCCAATCCGCCCAAAAAAGGTTGCTAGCCATTCTGGCGACCAAAAATAGGGCCATTAGGAACCCTGCCTCAAAAGCCGCGGTAATACGCGAGCTGCTTGCAAAGCTCAAATTTGGCCCGCACGAGGAGATATCCGCCCCACTGACCCAAGCCATAGAGGAGGTTTTCGAAGGCGTGGAAGTAATGTATTCTTAAAAATATTATCATCAGTTCTATTTTTAGGATAATCGACCTCCCCGATGGCTGGAACTGGACGAAAAGTCAGCAGAAACTTTTGTAAAACTGGTGCGCCTCTATGAAAACCAAGAAGACACTCCTCCTCCTGCTGAAACAAATCTTAGAAAGCCGGAACACGTGGAAATAGTCTTCATACAAGGACACCATTTGACGCGGAATAAGTTCCTCCGGCTCCAAGATGACTACAAAAAACTCTTGGAGCTCATCGAGGAGGAAAAGAAGGACCTCTCCGGTAACTTGCAATTTTTTACAGTAATTTGTGAGCAATTTTTAGAAAACGACTTGCGCGGCATTCCCGACCTGCCGCCATTGACGGTTTGGGCTGAAATGCCGCGTAATGTCCGGTTCCACACTCCCGATGCTTGAATTTTTATGTGATTTTTTGTATTTTCCTTTTATTGCTCCTTTTCCCTCTCTTCTATTGTCACCATTTACATGTGTTCCCGCTTTCTAAGGTTCGTTTCCGCAGGAGGAGTAATATCTTCCTGATTTTCATAAATGCGCACCAGTTTGGCGAACGCCTCTGCTGATTTTTTGTCCAGCTCCGGCCATCGGGGAGGTCAATTTTCTTAAAAATAGGACTAAAGTTTACGTTTTTAAGAAAATATTACTTCGAGCCTTTGGGATACTTATGGCTTTGGTAGTCGCGGCTGAAATCTCCTCCTGCGAGCCAAATTCTAGCTTTGCAAGCAGCTCGCGTATCACTACGGCCTTTGAAGCCTCTCTTCTGTAGGCCCTATTATTCTTCCTAGGCATCTTCCCCTCCTTTTTCTTTTTATTGCTGAGTAGAAATTTCCCCATTCTTGTTACTTTCCTCTGTTGATTTGATTAAATAAACTGGCTTACAAATACTTCTATTTGATGGGGATGATACGGCTGTGACGGAATTTAAACCGGAATCTAAATGAGCTGATTAGTAGCACGTGTATCCAGATAATCTTGGCCAAAACTATTGCTATATACCAGAGCCTCTTCCATTTCAATTTTGGCTTCAGATCTGATTTTTCTCTCGCGAAATGCTAGCCAATTCTTAGTAAATACGAATTCTAAGAATTTCTTGACGTAGAAGCGAAATTAACCATGTGCCGCCTTTTGTAGTCTCTTTTTCATGTAAACAGGTACAATTTCATTTCGTAGAAGTGCAGCCTAGCCGCCTGCTTCCATTTGAAATTTCTCTACACGTCGCTTGATCATTTGCCTAATTATGGCTGGAGGTAATTTTTCAAATATCTAAGTAAAATTGGATAGTTTTAGGAAGACGATTCGTTAAACATGGCAGAATGGTCCTGACTCCTGGGATGATCAATGCACGCCATCGACGAGCTGTTAGAATCCGGAAGGACCGTATTTGCATTGCTTTCTTCATTTTCGGACTCATTATTGCAGTGATTCTTTATCTCCTTGTCCGCATGCTCTTACTATAAACATTCGTATTGATTACTGATAAGGGGAGTCTCAGTGTCCTCGACTGATCGGCAGTTTCTTCTTGGTGACAATGTCTGTCTCTTCTGTCAATGCTGTTCGAATTTGTGAGTATTTCTACTGTAGAATTTCGCTGCCAACAAGGGAGCATTGAAAAATTTGGATGGGTTGCGTGATTTTTCGTGATCCGAACCTTTTTCCCTTAAAAATTCAGCACTCTTTGGCATAGAAACGACTGAAATATTTCAGTGTCCACTGGAAATGAAGGTGTTTCTGTATTTTTATTCGACAAGACGATTTTCCTCGACTTCAAGAAGAAATTTCTCAAGAAATTGAAGACTTTTTGGAAGACGACTGGCACAAAATAAATCACAAATAAATCACAAATAAATTCAACCAGTCGCTACGCGCGCCTACGGCGCGCGGCTCCTGGGCAGGGGTCCAAGGCCGTATGGAAACACCGGCTTCGCCGGTGGGCTTTAGTTCGCTCGCCCCGGCCCTCGCCTGCGGCTCGAGCCGGACCTCGCTCCCGAACGGAGATTGTCCAAGGCCTCGATGACCATCCCCACGTGGTCGAAGCCCAGCTCCATTTTAGTAAACAGATTCAAATTACTTCCAGTGACAGAAACTGCATGGTATCTGTTTCATTGGTACGCAGCCGCCCCAAGGTCCCCGTAGCTACTCCGGCTTCGCCGGAGGGCTTTAGTCCACTCGGCCCGTCGCTCCCCTTCGGGTCGCTCCGGACCTCGTTCCCCCTCCCCAATGGCCCTCGTAGTGGTCCCCCCGTCCGCCAGCGCGTCCACTCGGCCCGTCGCTCCCCTTCGGGTCGCTCCGGTCCTCGTTCCCCCCTCCCCAATGGCCCTCGTAGTGGTCCCTTCGCGCACTGGCGTGTCCACTCGGCCCGTCGCTCCCCTTCGGGTCGCTCCGGACCTCGTTCCCGCTCCCCATAGTCCCTTGTAGTGATCCCCGCGAAGCTCTGGGTGGTCGCTTGTAGTGAGAAGAGAGTCTCTACTGGCCTCATCTAAAGAAGTCGAACGATAAGCATATTCTCGTAAGATATCGCCGATTAATTCAGTGAGATTTACTCGGCGCAACTTAAAACTACGCAAAATAATCTTAGAAACACTTTGAGAAGTGAGAGAAGTCAAAAGAAAAAAGCAGGATTTTTTGATCCCGAAGGGGGCCGAACTTAGGGTCTTGCAACGAAAGCGGTTTCCTAGAAAAACAAAGAAAAAGACTAATTAGACATAGCCCCACCATTTGGCAAAAAAAGCAAAAATTTTGGTCCCGGCGGGTTCGAACTCTGGTCGTTTGGGTCGGGTCCCGCAGCGAAAAGTTCAAGAAAAAAAAGAAAAAGATTAATTGGACGTAATCTGTCATTATGACATTACTGGGGATCCGAACCTTGGTCGCTTGGTTGGGGTCCCACCACGAACGGGTCCCACAGCGAAAACTTTAAGAAAAAAAAAAGAAAAAGACTAATTAAGCATAGACAACCCATTTGGCAAAAAAGCAAAAAGTTAGGCCGCGGCGGGGATCGAACCCTGACCCCGCGCGTCTTATCTGGACAGACAGACAAACAAACAGAAACATTACGTTCTTTTATTATTAGATCATTTCCATGGGAAAATCTTCTGCTTATCCGCCTTGATCTCTCCGAAAGTATATCCGTCTGTGGTTAAATTGAGAGTAGGAGTCAATCTTTATACTATGTGAGCCGGTTCCTAGTGAGAGACTCCAGCTGCAGACACCTTTTATACAATAATTTCCCATAATTTTTCAACTTTTCTTCAAAAGAAGTTTTTATTTTAGGAACTGAAGTTGTTGACAAATCTCCGCTGTTGTTCAACAAAATTGGAGATCCAGTTGTTTGGGTTCGGCCGGAAAGTGTTTTCAGAGACAAGGGTCATGATGCTGCGATCACCCTCATTCTGAGGTCTCAAACTCTTCAGTCTCTCAGCGGTCCGGTATATGTTGAAACTTCTACGGTAAAATTACCTTTGCATGTGGCAATTACCGTGTTCAGATCTCAATTAAGCGATCTAAATACACCTTGACCCTTCATCCCAGAGAGGAGCTGCCGGAACTCAGCAACATTTGGAATGTGACCATTTTCTCGGACATTAAATGGAAGGGAGACGAGCTGTAAGCTAAAATCGAGTCTGTGGTGTAATTTCCCTTTTCCAGGCACATCGCTGTGAAACAGATTACTGTAAAATTCGACTACGTGGTCATGCACAACGGAAGAACTGCCCAGCTGAACACCACTCGCACCTTCAAGATTGACTACGGAACTAACTTTACCTTGGATTATGGCCTGTACCTTTTCAGTATTTCCCCCAACGGAACCCTGGCTAACACGGCTTTTTCGTCCCTGAGCATGACGAATTCTAGCCATCGATTTCTAACCTGGTATTTGGCATAATATTCCTGTACCCTTATTGACAAGTTGTGCAAGTTGCTTACTCGGATAAATAAATAATCATGATGACAAGTTGTTATTTATCTGTCTGTTTTCCTCCCAAGTTGACCTCTCGAACACGTGTTTGAATTTCTCTTTTTTTTGGCCCCTCGCTCTCTCCTTTGTCCCTCCTGGCTGGCTAAAAACATCCTATCACGTCATTTTCTAGCTCGCGCAGTCTGGCGTCGGGCTATTTCCATCGGGAATAGTTCAAATAAAGTACAAGCTGAAGAGCGATTTGGCGGCTGGGGAAATTTGCAGACTGTCGGAAAGGGGTCGACCAGAGAAATGAAGAAAGTTTCTAATTGCAAATTAGGAACCCGGGCGATCATTTTGATTAATTATAAGTCTAAACTTTTTCTGGGTCACGTGCCTCTTTCCCGAACACAACAGGTGGTCCGAGAGTGAGGTGGAGTCAGCCGGTAGCGATCAAGCCCAATAATCAAACAGTTCGACAGTCGGATGGACCTCATGCAAAGAGAAGAAGGACAGGAGATTTTTACAGAGAATTGGCAAAAGACGAGAAATCTGAAAGAAAGTAACTGAAAATTCTGCCATTGGTCAAGCAAAATGGACATTTTGACCACCTGCGTGTTGTTTGACCTTCCCGGGTCAGTTGTCAATTCAGATCAAGCCCGCTACAGCCAAGATTCTGGACTCCTGATCTCTGGAAGAAACGGCGGCGTCTTCAAAATGACCCGCTTTGTAATCATGACACCACACCATTTCCATTACTTACATGCGTCTGGTCATATTTTCGTCCGCCTCGTCTTCCCGGAGGTGAGTCAAATTTTAAATTTCGTCTATCTCACTTACTTTTGGCGGCCTCCGGTCCTCCTTTTCTTTTTCTTCCTTTACCCAATGATCTGATTTCAGAAGGAAAAAGCTCATTTCCATCCGATAAAGGTTAAAAATGCGAGGATCCGCTTGTAAGTAGCCTAATTTCTAAAAATTATTTCAGTTTTAGATGTCAGGAAACTGGAACGTACGAGAAAGGCTAAGATCAAAGCTGAGGAAATGGAGAAGGAGCAACAGAAGAAAATTGATAAGCCCAAGCCCCTTCCTCGTCGTCGACCTGCTGACCGTTCCTTTCTCACGTTTCTCTGTGTTCTCCTCGTTGCCGCTCAACTTTTCGTGGGCCTCTACAACTCCAATTTGTATAGTGTGAAAAGCTCTGCTACTGACAGCAAAAGTAAGAGAATTTTTGCTTTTTTTGCTTTGTCCTCTAAAAAGTGATCTTTCAGCTCATTCGAGCAAAGCTCCTGTCCCTCTCGATCTGCTCCTCAACCCTAAAGGCAAAATTATCAACGTAGATTGGAAAACAAAGACCATTCGTGTCTGTAAGTGCAAGTAGCTATGAACTATCTGTCCGTTGTGATAATTAGTTAATTCGGAAGTAAATGGTTTTTTATCAGTCCATTTCAACACTTTCTTAGGCGACGGGGGTCAGGAATTTCAGGCAACTCGCATTTCCCGGTGGGCATCAGGTGGTCCGAGAGTAAGGTGGAGTCAGCCGGTAGCGCGGCGATTAGGCGCAATAATCAAACAGTTTGACAGTCAACTGGACCTCCCGTAAAGAGGACAAGGGAAGGGAGAGACGTCGGGTTGACCAAAGTCGAGAAATTTGAAAGAAAAGGAAGATCCCGCAGTCGAAGCAAGTGGACAATTTGCCCGGGTGCGAGTTGTTTGGTCATTCCGGGTCAGCGGTCAATTTTGAACAGACCAGCATCTTGTCCAGATTGTAGACTTTTAATCCCTCGAAGAAATAGCGGCATCTTCAAAACGCGCTCTATTGTAACTGCGTGACCCTTCAACGTTTCCATTGTCTGTCCCCTCATATTTTCGCCTACATTAACTTCCTAGAAATGAGTCAATTTTTACGACAGGGGTCAATTTCTCACTTCGTTTGTTTTTGAATTTTCTTCTTCATTTCTTTATTGTCTTTCGATTAGAAAAAAAAATTGTTTCAGAAACTTGTCGCTGTCGTTTCAACTAATTACAAAAATGGAGGGCGCTGAATGTGAGTCATTTAATTTAGCCGTTTTTGGAAGTTTCTACTTTTAGTGGTTAGGAGAATCGAACGAGACAAGAAAAACATGGAAGAATCTGGATATATGGAGAAGCAGCAGCCTTGGCTTGAGAAAAACAGCAAGAGGACACGTGTTTGCAGCTGGTCGACCCCATTTACAATTCTTTGTCTCTGGCTCGTCTACGTATTCATTCTAGTTTCTTGGGCACTTTTCATGGTTTTCAATCTGTTAATGATTTTCGACATCAGCCTGTTTCCTGGAAACGGCTCATCTGCTTCGGCTGGCATCACGGGTGAGACGGTTTCTGGTTTTTTTTCATATGGTCCACAGAATAAGTTACTTGATTTCAGACCAGGCAAAAGCTGAATTCTTGCTAAAACTTTTTTTGGAAAACAAGATTGAATTGAGCGAATTGGAGGAGAAGAATCTTATGCAAGTTTGCAATCTTATTGTCTGATCTTTCCTGCCATCGTGATTGTTTGATCCGGAGTAAATTGTTCTTTATTCAGTTCATTTCAACTTTTCCTGAGCGATCGAGGTCAGTTTTTCGGGCCGCGCTCCTTTTCCCGACTCAGCAGGTGGTCCGAGAATGAGGTGGAGACAGCCGGTGGCGCCTCGAGCGGGTAATTGGCAAACAATCCGACAGCCGACTGGACCACCGGCGAAAATACGGTAACTCTAAAAATTCCGGATCTATTTGAAAATTAAGAATGGATGGTATTGTTTATTTGGGAACTTGGCTAGTTCCCGGTCAAAAGACACGTCGACCGCATGAACGAGGTATACTGGAAAGGTAAGTAAACCCCCCGAGACGAAAAAATGAGATGTAAAACAATTCCCTGGTACGATTTGATAATGAACGAAGAATACGTTGAATACCTGAATATTAACGAGCCATTTTTGTCTCTGAATCACACAACAAGGCAGCCGCTCCTTTCCCAGGCCTGTTGGCTCTCTTCCCTGCGGATTCCTTTGTTACTCAAACTCCTCCTGTCGGCGCATTTCTCAAAATCGATCTATAATCGAAAACAACATCCGACTGTCCCCCGACATGCGCGAGTTGCCAGCTGCAGGATCTTTTTATTTTGAAACTCTACGCCGTCCTCTCTAAATCATTCGACAATCTTTTCTTTGCAGTTTTCGACATGAAGATCAGCTGGAAGTGGATTATCTGCTTGATTATCTCAATTATTTTGATTCTCACTGCTTTCTTTGGATTTCTTCGCTGGTTTTTGGGTCGAAATATTAATGGTTCGTAGAAATTTATTGTCTTTTCACTTCTTTTTAGACTTTTCAATCCAATTTGACTCAAATATGAAGATAAATGTTGTTGACTCCGCTCCAGAAATTGTGGAATATGAAGTGGTCATTCTCCCAAATAGAGCAGAAGTCTTCGGTCGTCTTCGACTGAAATTGCCCACGGTGCTGGCCAGCCCGTCTACTCCTGTATTCTACCTTCGTTCTACCACTCATCAGGTATTTGCTATTTTCTTGGCATCTTTTCCATTTCCAGATAAATTATCGCGGTATTGCCATGAATCAAACGCTTTATACTAGTTCCTTCGAGCGTCTTCGACCCAAAAAAGTTATCCAAAATCATATTACCATGATACATCGCTTCGAAACGGCTGACACGTAAGAATTTTCCATGTTTTCCTGAAAAACAAAAGATTTTTAGCAAAAATTTACAAGAAAAGCTCTATACCAAGACACATTTACTGATTTCTTCCTCACCTAATGGATCATTTTACAATATCTTCCTCTACAAAACTTTTACGGTGGTGACGAATCTCAAAAAAGTTGAGGATGGATTCAAAGCGATTGCCAGAATGTCGACATCCCAGCAAAAACGAGGACTGCTTTCGGTTCTTGAAGAAGACATCCTCTACGATGATTTTACCCTGTAAATATTGTGCTGTGCCTTTAAATCAAGTATATTTGGACATACTATTCAAACTTTCTCTTGAATTTGCTTGTAAAAATTGAAAGCCCCGTAAAATTAGAAGATATTTATGATAGAGAAGATTTCCCTCAAAAATGTCAAAATAAATTGGATTTCCTTTACCAAAACAGAAATCGCACGAACAATGTGCGGGTCCACCCGATTTGATTCGAAAAATGGCCGTGTTGGTTCGGGTTTTCTCTAGGAAAAGCCTTATGTCATTGGAAATGCTCATCTGCGGTAAAAAAAGATGTTTTTGTATTAATTTCTTTGAATTCCATGAACATTTATTTTGAAATCTTTCTCATTACTTATCTGAAAAACTCGTATGAGCATAAAAAGGAAAATAAACATTAAAGAACCTACCTTCTGAAACAGAAGAGCTGACGACTGGTTCGTGTGGTTGTAGGGGTAGGAAAATAGAAACAGTCGGGGTGAATGTCACCTTCTGGGTTTTCCCCTTTCTCTAGAATGGACTGCTATTCCTAGAGAAAGCGGAAAACCCAATGCACGACAATTCGTATCGAAAAAAGGCTCGGGATCATAAATTTCCGTTTCAAGCAGTTTTTCTCAATTTTCTGCGGATAAATTTCGATTATTTAATTAGAAATAGCTCAAAATGTGTACAACAAAAATATCTAGTACAATATTTGAAAGAAAAATGTGAAAAAGTGCATAGAAGCGGGTGGAAATGATAAGAACTCAAATTTCTAACTCCGCACGCCGTGTGCACAGAAATGGCTGCGTCACTTACAGTAATCAAAATCCTGCCACTCAATTGGTTTTACAAATTTTTTACAGTTCTCTGCCGACAGAAAAATTCAATTTTGTCAAATTAAATGTTAAAAAATAATGGTAAACCATGGTAGATACCTAGAAGCTAAAATTTTCCTGAATGAAAAGGGCATTTTTGGCGGAAATGTCGCGGATGACGACAGCGACCGGTTTTTCTACATGAAAATAATGGGAAATGACTGAAATTGACGAATATCCGCTATTTTGGAGTCACAGTGATCTTTTGGCTATCACGAGCGCATTTTCTGAATCCTCCCAGCAGAAAACCCTGTGCCATTGATTGACTATTATCATAATGCCTAGAACTTCCATGCGGTTATCCTTCTGGCCGTCGTCCTCCATCTCAGCATGTGCTCTTATATGCTGCCGACATCTTTCAACTTTCCGCCTATTTCAAGTGACTCTTATTTGATCATTAACGCTTGATTTGAAGAGCAGAAATGGAACTTGAAGAAAATATCGATTTTATTGCCCAAATTAAAGAAGATTTTGGATGGCGACGAAGGCGTGGTAGGCGCGGGTGGCATCCTGGGTGAGGTAACAATATGTCAGCTCATAGAGGTTGTGTTCAAGTTGTTCCAAAACGGCTGAAGGACCGCTAAAAAGCATTTTTATTTTTTTTAAAGCGTAGCTTACTTCGGACGCATTTCGTTGACCTTTCTCTCGACCAGGCGATGCAACATGGCGATGCATTCTTGACGGAGTGTAGGAAGTTTGGACTGGTAGACAGTTGACATTCTAAAAGCAGACAGAATATATTGTACAAGTTTAAAAGGATGCGTGAAAGATAAGCAAAAGTTCACTAATCCCGCCTTTCGGAAATGGTCAGATGATACTTGGTACACGCTTGATTAATTTCCGAAAAGATTGCAATCATGGAATATCTGACAATTTCCAGCCAGTTTAGCTCGAAAGCCAGGTGACGTTTATACAGCGAATTATGCTAAAAAGCCGTCAAATTGGACTTTGATTTCCCTTTTCTTGTGGCTACAGCTAATAACTATAATCGGTGTCATGCGAGAGTTTTAATGATCATGATGATTACCTTGTGATGATCCCTCTAGACCCGCAGACGCCTACGTGACCCATGCAAAAATTATCCCTGGAAATTTTATCCGAGCATTTCGAACAATTGTTTGATTTTCTAATTTTTTTAAAATGGCATGTAGTCAACTTCTTTAAATCCGAGAGGATTTGGAAGCGGATTGGAGGAAATTTCGGGAAGAAGGATAAACGTCAGTGATCTTGGCTCAGAGTTCTATAAATATTAGTAAAAAACTGTAAAAAAAGGGAAAATTTAAAGTTTAAAAAAGAAACTGCAAATTTGACCACCTATTCATAATTGCCAGCCTGTGAGCCGCATTCGCTAGGAAAAGGGGGGTGGCACCTTGGCAAAAGACACCTTTCTGCCCACAATATCTCCATGTTTTAACCTTTTTCCTCTTTTTTTCGCTTTTCACTATTTGGATCACTCCAAGCAGAAATATTACAGTTCATCGAGAATAAAACACGCATTATTTACGTAAGCAGATATCTTTTCTCCTTTGCAAAGCTTTTCTGTGACCGGAAGAGCTGATTATAACGGCCAGGAGATCAATCTCCGGTCTCGTGCCTACAAATCCTGGATAGTAGATATTTTCATGGGGGATTAATCGGGTCAACAGAAAAAAAAGGGGACGTAAAACGCTTTTGTAGCAAGGTATCCGGCGGCATTTCACAGGATATTTCAACGATCTTATTACAAACACTGAAACTTTTCTATTTCTCAGTATTTTCTCTAAAATTATTGCTATCAGCGCCGTCCTTTACTCACTAGCTGTGCGAAAATGATGAGTTTATTGCCCCACTCGCTGGTCATCGGATGGTTATGACCGCGCTGTCCTTCTTTTACAAGCTATCGGACCACCTCAGCCCTTTTGTCGCCTATTTGTCCTTTTGACAGCTGGCAAAATTGTCCTCTCCACGAACTTTTAAAGTTAAAACTATAATTTGGCGTAATTTTGCTTGAAATAGTTAGAGAAGACCGAAAAAGTAATTAGGTCGGACTGCTACACTGCACCAATCTGTTAATATTGTACAAGCGGAGGATTTCGGATCTCTGTCGAACAGACGCTCTACCACTTCCTCTTTGAGGTCAGTGTGCCATTTTTAGTTGCCATAATCCTTGGACTCTATACTTTTTATGGTTCTAGGAAGTTTAATTTTGCAAATGGATCGGATCTTGAGATAAACGGGGATACAGTGAGACCAATTTACGAAAATGGAAAAGATTGGAAGTGGCTAATACCTACGCACGAATGTAAGCATTCTGGGGAAAATGTAAACAAGTGCAAAGAACAAATTTCTTTACCGCGAGGATGGTTCGGATCTGTGATCATCATCCTTTCTTTAAAAATCTGCTTTCCTCATTCCATAAGAAGTTTATAATGTACATGCTAAGCTCCTTTAAATGATAGAATATTCTTTAGCTAGTTCTTGAGAACACAGTTCAGGTCAACCAGAACAAGGAGGCGGAGCCATTCTCATACCACGGGCGTCAGCGCAGAAAACAGCAGCCGGCAGAAATTTTCTGGTACGTTTTTGGGGACAATGATCCTGGAGCGATTGGGCGCAGTTTTCATAATCCATGGGCCGGGAATTATAGTAATTTTGACTTCACTGCCAAACTCCAGGCTTTCATTCTTTCTCTCGCATCTCTTTATCCCTTTTCCCGAGAAAACCTCTTAAAATCGCGTTTTATGACGACCATCCTCTCCTTGTTATTACCGCCATATTACTCATCTGTCTGCCTGCGCCCCCAATTTCTATTTTTTCCCAACAACAAAGACCCCTGGGCGATTCTTTCGATTAGTATTCCCGCCGTTTATCGTTTCGACCATTTTCCCCGCCGTGTTTGTTTCTCACAGCTCTCAAAAGGATCTCCTTCTTTATCATTTTATCATCTTCCCTGCGTGTTCTTGTGGGCTAATTTTTGTCGAAATTCTTGGTTAAATCCCGATTTATGGAGGTTTTAGAAACGGCTCCTCCTTATTTTCCTCTAAAAGGCAGTCCGACCATTAGCGAATCGCCATATTCCTCCTATCAGCTGTCAACGTTCTCATCTCTGGAACACCAATTTGAGGGGACACATCTGCAAATGCTAAGTAGATGCAAAAAGGCGGATCCCGCGCTGTTTTCCCTACATATCGTGGTTCAACCAATCAATTTCTGAACATGTAGACCGCTGGTTGCGTCCGCCCGCAGCGCATCCTCACTGCTCTTTTTTATATTTGCCCAGCTAAAAAGTCCCTTTCCTTAATTTCCTTAAATCTTCTTGGCCGTCCATTGTTTTATACTCATTCCTGATGTTATTTGCTACTTATAAACATGGAAACTGCCCAAAATAGCAGCGATATGGCCTTACTAGTGCCGCCATGCGCTATCTTTTCGACATCTGATATAGTTCCCACCCATTCGTCACCTAAAATGATCCGAATAGTCTTCCTTTAAAGAATTTCTTCGAATTTTTGGCAATTTTAAGTTCTAATCGCCAAAGGTCACACTGGATGCGACACCAAAGGTTGGCCGCGAAATAAACAACGAGATCGGCCTCTCTCTTTCTGATTATCCCCTCTGATTCATTGTTATCAAGTCTTTGTCTCCTCGTGCTCTTTTGCTTCCCAATTCCATGGAAATCTTCCCAAATTGGCATTTCCCGCCCCCAGCAGACCTCAATTTTGACTTTTTCGCAATTTTCTATGAGTAATTCGACTGTGCTGACGTATTAACTTTCCAATTCCGATAAAAATCAGTTTTGTAGGGGGCACACTACGATTAAGTTCGGCTCGCTCACTTGTTTACAAGAAACTCCGCCTACAAATACAAGAACGTGCCCGTTGTTTAATTACTTACCCGCCCAACGCTGTTTCTATATAAAAAAGGTGGAGCTTCAGCAGTTAAGATTGCTGCGTCTTCTTTCCGGTCCAATTTTCAAATTATCAAAATTTTCAAAACATGTGCTGCCATCCGGATAATCTTTTCATTTTATAGACACACAAAAGCAAATTACCCTGTAAAAATCATTCCTTTCTCATTTTCTTGAGTTTTGTTCCTTCCCGACTAAATCATCATTTTCCAGTCGTCAAATGGGCTCCACCACCTTCAAAGTTCCATGAGATCCTCAGACATCAAAGTTCGATGATGGTTTACGGACGACATTGGCTGATCTGTCATCAGGAGCTTGTAATGCAAAGGAGATCAGGTTGGTTGGGGATTACTGTATGCGGATGGACAGGCGAAAACATGCGCGGTTGGCTATAATATGCCTACAGGAACCGGTTCGAAGGCCAATTACGACGCGAACTGGCAGCGGAAGCGCGAATACTGTAATTACAGTATGTTCCATTACCTCCCGGGGCAACCCTTAAGCATGATGGTTTTCCAACTGGGATCAGATTCGGTTCGGGTACTGAAGTAGGATCTGATAGTCCCGACCCGGATTCGGTCGATTTTCGGATACGGATCCGGATACTTTGTGCCTTATATAGTAAAGTTGAGTTTTTCCGAGAAAAACTCAAGCAGCAACATTTGTGCATTTGAATTTTGAATTTTTCATTGGAAAATATTCGTTTTTATTCATTTTCTATCAGGTTTTCTAATTTTTACTCGTATACAACGGTAAATATATGCCAAAAAATGTTAAAGAAACCACCAAAACCATAGTAAATGCAACTTTTCTTGTAAAGTTTTTCAAACTCCGACTGTAAACTACAGTACGACTTTCCAGTCCCTCAGCCTTTCTTTTTTGTGAGATCCGGACCATTTTAGGCTACTGATCCAGGTTACCGTTCAGCCATGCTACCCACAGCAGAATTATCACTTTCTGAGCTGTTTTAAACGGTAAAAAGGTGTATTCCCGTGAATTCCATAGGAAACATCTCGCGTTCTTCGTTTACAGTAGTGGCCAAAAGTACGGAAAAATTTTTTTTACCGGGTGTAGGCTCGTTTTCCTTCAAATTATAGCAAAAAAAAACTGAATTTTCCATACTTTTGGCCACCACTGAGCTTCTTGATCCAAAATTACTGGTTAAAACTCACGTGCACCCATCTAAGCAGCCCATTAAACGCCCTCAGATGATCTCTTCATCGCCTATTTTGTGTCCATTACAGCTGCAGCTTTTTGGCCGATTTCTCTATAATTTGTGACCCCTTCAGTGCCGTTTCCACAATTTCGGCCTAAAATGGTGTCTTTTCTTCAAATTACAACGGTAAATGCTCTTTTTGCTGGATTCAACGGTCCTTTAGCCAGCTGTCGATCCTCCTATATGGACAACTGAAGCCAGCGCCTTTTGGTCTTTTGATAAAATCAAGTACAGTGGGCCACAATTTTACTATGTAACCCAGCAGCAAACAATTTGACCCCAAATTCAGCTGATTATTTATAACACTTTGCCGGAAAATTGCTGCCCTATTTGCAACCAAGAAAGATTGGATCCTACGAATGAATATGAGCTAGAAATTTAAAGAAATTTCTCCTGTTTTTTTTTATAAATCCAAAAAAAGTAAAGATAACACAAATTTTTCCGTAAATTTTGCCGCAGGTCGCTTGAATGCTTTGTGTATTGCGTCCCGCGTGGAAAGGACAAAAATTTCTACACAGTTTGACTTGTTATTCTGTCGAATGTCTTTACTTTTATCAGACATCGTTTAAGCCAACAAATCGCTGTTCAGCTTCGATCCCTTCCCCTAAAAAATGGTCAGTTTCTTGTATTTTCTAGCCGTTTTCTACTTCAGATTACCTCCTCTACTCTTCCAATGATGTCCAAGATCACAAATTCTCGTCCGAATCAACTTTTGGTGGAAGAACCGGTCTCCATTCGCCCAGCTCTCAAAGTCCTTCGAATAAAGGCTCTGGCTATTCCTACACGACTTCATTTACCTCGCCCATACTTTCACCATTAGTATTAAGCCTGGAATTCTGTTTAAGCTGTTTGTGCCTTATTTTTTTAAATGTTTTACTGCCTTATTCTTCTTGAGTCTGTCCCTCCACTTTCGATCTTCCTCTTGCCTATTCCCGTTATTTTTTTCCTCTGATGTTCATATTTGTCGTCCATCATTATGCCTATATCTCCCCCTTTTTGTTTCACTTTTATCGTATGTGACTTTCTGAGCTTCTGCTCCTGTTTGCGCCTTATAAACGATATTCGTTTTACTTTTCACAGTGTTTACAGTGTCTTCAACACTGAATATCTTAATCTTTTGTCTCTCTCAATTTTTAAAGATATTTAGAATTATGGACAATCATTGGAGTTTGGCTGGAGGAAGCCGGGAGCCTTTTCCCTACCAACAGCCGAGGGGGCAAAACTTGGTGAGTTCAATTTTACCATATTTTTGACTAAATTTACTTCAGCAAAATTATACCCATGGGCAGATGCAGCAGCAAATGCCTCCGTTTTCTCTGGCCTACCACCCACAAGCAAAAGCGGGTCAAATGCCTGGAATGATCGTCCAGGATTTCCAAATGGTATAATTTTACTTTGAAGCAAATAAATGAGAATTTTCAGGCTCAGATGGCAAATCAATCTTTCCCCATCTATCCCCAAAACCACCAGCGGCAAATGATAGTAAAGTTCTCTGTTTTTCAATAATAACCAAGCTTTCAGCCCATTTATCCTGGTAGCGCTACCACCATGGAAGAAAATCAGGGAGAAACCGCTCTCGGTCGTCTTTTGGGCCATTACGAAAGGCCAGAGAAACAACAAAATATATCAGGTAAATAACTTCCAGCTGAGAAAGACAACCGCCTCTTTTCAGAAAATAATTCTTCCAGGGAAATAATGCAAAAATTAGATCAATGGTGGTCTACTCTGGACTTGAAGAACCAGAAGTACGATCCCAAACTATTCGATGAGCTCCAAGACATCTACAATCGGATGTGCGAAGCGAAAGCTCTTGGTAAATTTAAATATCAGTATATTTAAACAAGAATTGTTAACAACTTTCTCACGTAAAAGTAGAATCTTGCACTACTGGGCAGCCTAAGCAATGTCAGAGCACTTTTTTATTTAAAAAAAAGTGGTTTTCCTTTATGAAGTTTAAATCTTCTTAGTTATGGCGGTTATCAAGAACTTTCTAAGGGCCGCAGGAATAGGAGAGCTGATTATTCCGTGGGAGGAAATTGAGGAAAAATGCTTCGGTTCTCTTCGAGTTTCTCTTCAAGAAAAACAGGTAATCCCACCGTTTAAAGGTAGAAAAGATTTAAAAAAACTGCAATCCTGTATTTCAGCATCAGTTACCGTAACCCCGCTGAAAACTCCCCTGGAGAAGGAAAATTGCGAGGTTTTTAAACTTTTTATAGAAAATAAAAAATTCAGCCCCAGTTTTGCAACGGAGCCATGGATCATTCCAGTGAATTCACCCATGGCAACACAAATCCGGTAATTTCAATATGACTCGTGTAATTAACGTATCCTTCAGCTCCGCTATTAATCCGGCAGGACTGTCCAGACTCATCTTCCCTTCTTCCTATAAAAACAGGTCAGTAACCATCGAAAAGGGGTGGAATACCCGTGGAGAGGTTAAAAACAGCAATTTGGAGAGGGAAACAGCAAATTTACTTGGAGTACTGACTGTTCTGCCCGATTTGGAGACCTTTTCGCGGTTAAATTTTCCTTATTTCGGATTTAAAAATTCAATTTTCTCTAATCAAAAGCCCTCGTCGCTCCAAAAACGAAGAAAACGACCCTAAAAATATTAATTAATATCATTTCCAGGCTAGTTCGTCTTCTCTCTTGTTTTAGTAGAAGTCTTCATATAAAAACAGGTCAGTAATCTCTCACTAGGAGGCGGGATGCCTGTGGGTTGTCTTCCCTGAGTTTTAGACCCTCTCACGGTTAAATTTTCCTTATTACAAGTTCAAATTTTAAATTTTCTCTAATCAAAGGTCCTCATCGCGCTAAAAATCAAGAAAACGACCCTAAAAATATTAATTAATATCATTTCCAGGCTGGTTCGTCTCGTTTTAATAGCAGTCCTGACCAAAAAAGATCTTCTTCTCTACCTTTTCCCCCTTACGTGTGCAAGAAGCGTGGTATCAATGATGATCTCAAATTTTTATCCTCATTTTCCTTTGTCTAGTCCAGTAATTGTGATTTTTTTTTAAATTTTCCTACTGTAGTAAATAATATACCCCGAATTTTTGTATATTTTTTTATTTATGGTATTTCTGAATTTTATCTAAATTTTTTAAGAACTTAATTTGCATTAGATTCAGATGGGTTCCAACAGGGTCATTGACGACGACGACGATGATGCCCCGCCTCCGCCATTGAAATATGTGAGTTTTTCTACTATTTTTTGTACAAGCTTTTTAAAGGTTGCTCGTCGTGTTGGTGAGCGAAAGAGAGGTCTCCGTATTACCGAGGTATAATTTGCTTATCTCTGATTATGTGAACGGTTACAGACAAACTGTTCGTTTGATAACGAAGACGCTTGCATTAAATACTTTGAACAGTTGCTCCGGGTATCTCGCTTCTTTAAAACAATAAACATTTTAGGAGAAAGAAAATCGCGCAAAGAGATCCAGATTTGCACCGGAGCCCGAGAGTCCTCCTGCTCAATACTCGCATTCGGTATGCAGCAGAATTTTTATGCAAATCCACATGCTCAGATAACTGTCTGCTCGCTCTCTAATGATGGCAGTATCTCTGACGAAGAAAAGCTTCCTGCGGTTCTCGAGAAGAAGGTGGAGTTGACCTCCTCGCAGAAGAAAGCAGCGCTTAAGCGCAAGTTTAACGCTGGCGTGAGTCCGCTTTCACTGTTTATTATCATTACGCATTTTAGTTGGGATATCGCAGCACAATCGCCTACCAGAAAAATTCGTCGTGGGCATATAGCGCAGAAGTTACGGCTGATGTGGTAATTTTAGCTGCTTTCTATGTAAAAGGAAATTTTAGCTCCGCGATGTGGTCGAGGAAGTCGCTTTGAAGATTGAAGGGCCCAGAAAGCCTGGAGAGCCGATTCCTGCTTGGATGGCCAAATTCTAATCAGTTGACATATCAAGAAGTAATTTCCTTATCCCTGTGCCTACCATATTCAGGTTTATTCAAATTATCATAGTAATATCTTTATTATCTTTACGAAATATCAGTTTTTTTTATTTTTTATGATAAATTGTTCTAGTATAACTTGCAACCTCGTTGGAAGCGCGCTCCAATGCTAATTCAGAGAGTTAAAATAATATTTTTTGCTAATTTTAGGCGATAAAATAATTGTTATAAAGTGTACAGCAAAAAATAATCTAGGGAATGTAGGATCTAAGCTTATTTATGGAAAAAGCTGATCCAAGCACCATTATAGCGCTACGAGCGATCGTAAAATTGACATTTTGTACATAAACCAACTGTAGAACGAACCATCGTCTTCGATTTCGTAAATGGTTTCATAGTCAGCATAGGGCGTAGCGTATCCGACTAATGGAACTCCAAAAATGTGTTGGGTGCATTGAACAGCGAGGACAACGACGCCAGCAATCTGAATCAAAATTTACTGAGCTAGAAAGGGAAATCGTACCTGCATTCCGCGGATAATCGCATTATATAAACGAGGGAAAGTTCTCTTGAAGCGTTGAGATGAAAACCAGGCATAATGGGGACAAACTTCTTGCTTACAAGTTCGACATCTTAAATATAATTTTTTAAATTAAACAAATGCTCACTCATTCGTGACCAGATAATATTGGTCATCATACAAGGTAGCCAATAGTTCTGTTGCCTCGCTTTCAACTATTTTAACTTCAAAAGAATCTTGTCGTAGAAGAATCATTCGAAAATCTTCTGCACAAGTAGGCTCCCAAAGAGAGTAAAAGTGTACCGGATTACCAATGTCATAATCTTCCAAGGGAATCGCAGAAATCTGAAAATTACTCATTTTTTTTGGATATGAATCCAATGACCAAACTATCTTCATGGAAATCTGGTGTCCAAATCGGATTAGCGTCAAGTCCATCAAGAATTGTGTCAAAATCCCGATTGCCAAGATTGGTGTCGAAGTCGATTTTGATCCAATTGATCTCCCTCTCTCCATTCAACCATTGCTGAAACTAGTTTTAAAGGTAAAATTGAGCTACAAACCTCCAGAAGTTGGTTCAATCCTTCATCAGTGATAAAATTACTGCCCATTGTGATGCGAATAACTTTCAGGGCAAGGAGCCCAGCGTCGGTACAAGCCGTTTGAGGGAAAAACAGGGCGTTGAGCTGAAAAAACATCCTTATATCCCAAAAATAAGCACAAAACTTACATTATTGAAATTACAGCCATTATCTGTGAAGAATTTCTCGGACAAAAACTTCTCGCTGCTCATGTTTTTTATTCCCAATACCTAAAAAACAGCTTTAAACTTCAATCCACACGCCTTACCGAAATCAGTCTATACAACAGTTCCGTATCGAAAGTGACAGCTTCCTTCAGCAGAAGAAACATGGAGGCAGTCTTATTCTTCTCAAACATGTTGATAATTCTTCTCAATCGAGCATTTGTCAACTTGCATTTGATCTCAACAGCACCAGCTTGAATCCTGGCGCCCTTTTTCAAGGCAAGATACCAATGGGATTTCAGGAAAACTTGTCCTCTGAACCAAGTTATGAGCTTGGTTTGCTTCTAAATAAAGAAAACTAGGAAGTTTTTGTAAAATACTTGGTATATTTGGATGAAAGCCACTTTATGAAGTGGAGAGAAACTGAAATTGTTGATTGCGGTGGACATGCAGCGACTAGTTTCTTCTATTCTTCCGAATTCTTTATATTCCAACTTGTTTATAATTGAATTAATTAACCTGTCTGGCAACAACACGAGATCCATGGGTTCTTCAACTTCTTCCTGAAATAATTAAAAATAAAGAAGTTTTGATGAAAAATTACCTTGATCATGGCCATTTCGATAAAATTTGGCTCATCCGAACAAGAAAATGAATCCGAGTCTTCTTCCGATCGTTTAGAAATGAAATTTCCCATTTTCTAAAAAGAAAACGAATTGTATTGTAAAGAATAAAAAAGAGAATTTCATCAATGGATATCGATTTGATCTCCCAATTGCGGCTGAGCGCGCTTTATGTCATGGAACCAGAGGGTAGCCAGAGCCGATTGAATGAGAAGCAACGAGGCTGCGTAATCCTACCTATCTTCCAGGTTGATTATGTCCAGGAATAGCATCAATAATCCTCTGTTGAATCCTAGCAACCTCACTAATATATTCAAGTAGCATAAATTAAAGAATAATTAATTTAAATTAAGGACCGTGTAACAGCGATTTTTCCCTTTTTTAAATCGATGAAAAATCGTAGAAATCGCATCCTCCCAGTAGAAAACCCAGCTACCCTTCCTATGACTCCCCTACTTGGCTTTGCATAAGCGCCATGTTCTTTTTCTCCCTTCAGGCTATTTTTGACAGCTCGAAGTCTATCAGCCACAATACACATAAATTGCTTTCGTACTAGTCAGCAGTGGATCTTTTCCCACGTTCTCTCTTTCTAATCAAAACAAGAGCCTCATTTGCATTTTCTTTCTCATGACTGAATAAAAGAAGAAAAGAAGACCACGAGGCGGGGGTATTACGTTCTCACATAACTATATTTTATCTCACAGTCGATGGGGTGCTTTTTGTGATCATCCAGTACTTTTCCAGGAATTCTTCCACTTGGAACGTGAGCTATTCCCTCTGACTATAGCCAGGCAACCCTCATAAATCAGAGAGCATCAGCATGATTTCCTGGCTTTTTGCCCTTCTTCAGAAAAAAATTCAGCCGGCTATAGTCAGCTTCCTTTCCTGTATACGCCTTTCATCACGAGCACATATTATTTCTGACATCTAATTATGAGAAAAAGCCTTGTGACTTTGATTACTGCTCTTTGCCCGCATGGATGGAGATGAAAAAAACGGATGGCGCGCATCTCATCAAGAGAGGATAATGGCCGAAGTCAGTCGGGGAAATTCGTGGGCATTTTGCAGCAAGCCAATTATCCTCGTACTTCCCTGCAAAAAAAGCTGTAATTCCGTAAACACTTAAGTGGATTGAATCAGGGTAGCATCTGTCCCTGATTCAAGTGTTGATGGGCTTAATTTTCCGTTAAATTAAAAAAGATTATGAAATCTGCCAGCTTCCTGGTTTCCCAAACTTCCTTGTCAATATTAAAGGCGTATCCACTATAATTTACACATTCTCAACTCTTCCTATGGTAGTACTACGTTCATTAAATGAGCCTCCATTCATTTCCTGCTGAAATTAGTGTAGGCGGATACCCAATTTGGGTGACCACTAAAATGGGTGGCCATTCTTCTCTCTCCCTCTTCCCCCGTCGTCCTATTTGTTTTCTATATTGGGTAGCAGCCTTGCCTTGAATTATTCCGCTAGCCTGCATTTTTGGCTTCCGGGGAGAGGTCAGTGTTCCCATTGCCCGAGGGGATTGTTGTCTCCTGTCATTTTCTTGCAATATTATTCCCAGAAGAAGTTCCCCCGCTTCTTCGGAGAAATCGGAGATAGCCGCTGTTTTGCTTGTTTAGATAGATCGCCAGATTTCTTATCTTTACAATAGGCGTTGTCCCTTTGTGCGCGACGAGCACATATGGTGAACTGGGAGCCGTAAACGAGGTCATTCTTCAAAGAGCCCCAGTGCGGCGTCGCTTTGTTTTCTTTATCTTTCCCTTTTCCGTGGGGATTATTAACCGGAAATCAGCTGAGAGGGTGTGTGACCAACTCTGGCGAAATCTCTGGGCTAATTATTTACAGTCACGCTCCCAATACACTTTCTCATTTTAAAATACCCGGCAACAGGTATAAACAACCGAGATTGTTTCCCACTTCCTTGCCAAATCTAATGGAGGCGGAGGGCGAAGACAGATGGAAGCAATAACAGGACGTCGGGGAGGTTCCCATCGGCAATAATTTTGAAGATATATTGAAGCCGCTGGGATGTTCTTAAAACGGAGCAGAACGCCCGTTCTTCCTACTTATGAAGCCATTTCCTTGTCAAAGCTTGTTTTTCTATTGAAAGCAGCAAAAAAAGGCCAAGAAAATTCAAAAATTGCTCGTTTTTTTTCGATTTTTCCAATTATTTTTGCTCTTTTCTTTCCCATTTCCTTATTCCTTTTAAAATATTAATAATCTCCAAAGAGAATTATGTTATTTTCCTTTTATAGAGATTAATCTCTAATTTTAGCTTATTATTCGAGAGCATCTGCGCTTTGTTGCCGCGCGTTCTTTACAGAAAAGCGCGCGCCATTTGCACCAGTATAGACGCCAATTTCAATGGTCCCGCCTGTTTTTATCCATTTTCTAACCGCTTTCTTTATCCATTTATTCTATTTCATTTTTAAAATGTTAAGAATACTTTCCAACTGGTTAAAACATTTTTAACCTGATTTTATCTTTGGAAACTTGATGCAAAACTCGAGTACGCGGGAAATTGAGCGCTATTTGAAGTAATAACTGCCATTCAAACTTTTTTTTGAATTCTTTTTTATATTTTTAAACTCAAGAGCCTCAAAACTGTTTTAAATTTAAAAATTATTGAGAATATACCGCAAAGCAATTTTAAAAGGTCGCAAATTTGATGATGCAATTTGTCATCTTTCTATTTTTGAATTTATCTTCAACTTTAGCGGTTTTCCGGCAATATTTAAATTTTCCGCATCTTTTTTCTGATTTCAACCTCACATGATAAGCCAAATAATACGAAAAATCCGCTCGAAACAGCTGATCTCCTTTCTTTTTGGTCTGGCTGACGGAACGGGGACAAACACCAACAATTCACATTATTATTATCATAAAGTTAAGAATTGATCTATAGTTTTATATTCCCTCTCTCTCTCTCTTTATATAAACCGCTCCAGTTCTTCTTTTTATCAAAGTATCACATTTTCAGGTAAATGATTCTATAACCCACTTTGTGCCCCATTCGGGTATTGCAGTTAGTTTAAATGTGAGTTTATTTCTTATATTTTTCAAAATTTCCCGTTGCGCAGTGTTTATTCAGCTTTGTCCAATGGAAATGGAACATTATCTCTTATTTTGCACATTAAATTGCTGTTTAAATTGATGATCACTTTATTTTGGTTCAGTTGCTGGAAATATTTCTAGTTTTCCATGAATTTCAGCTTAAAACCTATGTAATTTCATTGTAATAAGTTTAGAATTCAAAAAAAAGTGGAAAGCGCGCGTTATTTTTAACTTGCAACATGTAATTCATTAATAAAAATGACAATTTTTCAGAAAAACCTCATCTCAACAAAATCTCAACATTAATTCGACGTGATCTCTTCATCCGGTAAAAGGTAGGCGAAGTTTTTTTTTGATTTATTTACTGGTTTCTTCCAGAATTCCCCATTTTTCTACAAAAAGACAATCCGCCAATTTCCACTCGATCCACATCAATGTGGGGATGTCCGAAGTAAATGGACAAACTGTATCACAAGCCTATTTATCCACAAAGGTCGGTTGGTTTCAAATATTTTAAGGCGGGATGAGGTGACGCGGAGCAATTTGCCTCGGTTGTAATGATGGTCTCATGTATATCTCAAGTGGCCATTAAAATTCAAATTGAGCGTCACACGTAATTCTGCAATTAAGACTGGGGGCGCCAGGGGAACCTGACCCCGGGGTATATCTCCCATCAGCAGTAAATAGTCTTTATTGATTAGATATTTTCAAAACTCCCGGATTTTTGCGGTGTAGGCGTCCTTGAAAACAATGCTCTGTCCTTGCGAATGTCCTCCACCTTTAAAGAATTGCTTCCTTGGCAGCGAACCGTGTGGGAACCGGGACTAGAATTATGACCAGCTGTTAGACATTCCTTTAAAGGGGCGATTTTTCTTTAAAGAACTTTGTACGGTACAATTTATCCTGATTTCCTAGAAAATTCCAGGAAAAAATAAAATTCCTCGAAATGCCCTTCATTTACCACAAATTTTCGGGTAAATCAGCCGCTCAACGTCTTTTTAAGTTGAAATATATAACAAACGGTGTTTTACACCCAAATAAGCACTGTACCACGCATTTTCCCCTGAATATTATGCTAACCCAACGTTGCATGCACGCAAATAAGCCGTTCCAATAAATATGAGCCGATCCCCCCCCCAGCTGCACTAATCCCTTCAAGGTGTCAAATGCCCCCTTTTAGCATACGAAATTAGTAGGGGGTAGCTTGTTTATCAGCCGCTGGCTAGACGACGCGTCCAGTAAGAGATCTCTGGAAATTTGATCATTTAATATATGTGAGCGTGGTTCGCTTTCTTTTCATTTCCTGAAAAAAAAGAAAATCAAAACCAGTTCAATGAATTATGATTCATGGGCTGGTAGTTGTCATTTTTGTCCCGGTCACCTGATTCAGTTGATTTGTCCTTAGGAGATAAAAATAGACACGAAGGGTATCAAATATCTGGCAGGAAAGGGGCCTTTTATGGCGATCTATATTTAAATAAGTGATATTTTCAGTTGGATAAAGGCGACGACCCCAAGTCGGATTCAAAAATGGCCGATGGGCAGGCGGAAATTGCTTCTCGACAGGCTAACAACTCCCGCCAAGTTCCCCCAATGTTCCGGGAACAGGCCTACAATTCTCAGCAGCAGGGTGCCCTCTTTCCGGTGCATACAATTGTGGTAAGTTGAAATTAGCTTCGTTGCGTCAGAAGAGGCAGACATCTCTCTTTCACTCTCTCGCTTGACAGAATGATATCTAGAAAATTACTTCTTTTTGCCTCTCGAGCATGTATGATGGAATGCTTGACGGCTTCCCAGCTGTCAACTTTGTCCGATTGGCTAAAATTAAGCTATCCAGCTGTGGCAGATGTTAGCTTTTTTGACTTCCTGATTTAATTATTTATTCTTGTATTTTTCAGGTTCAGCCACCGGGCCAGCCAAAACCAAGAGGCAATTTCTCAAAAGCTGCTGCTGTCGCAATGAACAGGTTCGTTTTTCTGATTATTTTTATGGGAGCTGGATCAATTTTCCAGTAAACAATTATTCTCATTCCTGGAGCTAGCGCCACTCTGTAATATACAGAGAAATGATAAGCCGTCTGCAAAGAGCAGTCCCGCCCACAAAATGACCTCGTTAACGTTATAATGAAGCTGTACTTCATTTAAAGGGCTCTTTTACTTCTTTAAAACCCCGCAAACTATAAAAATAGCGAGTATTTTATTTAAATATTGCTTTTTTTAAAAGAAAAGCCTATGATTTTCCTGTTTCCCTTTCTTTTTGCCCCTTTTCCATTAATTTCCGATCATAATAGCCTCGATTATTTGTTCGCATGACAATGGAATCCTGATAAGAAAAATAGAAAAAGTTTCCCCCGGAAATTCCTTTTCCCCAAAAATCCCCAGTGCTATCAACTTCTCATAACATTTTACGATCCCCCAATTAAAAATATCACGAATTGATCTTACCAGGGAAGTGTCACAACTGGGGTTGCTGGTTTGAGCTAATTCCTTTTGTATGATATAGAGCCATGCTAGTAATGTACAAAACAAAAGAAATTAGCAGCTACATTCACGATTTGGAGGAGCTAGACCGCCTCATAAGTGAAATGGGGGTATTTTTTGACCATTTTCGCACGCTCATAACTTTAGATCCTTATTTTGTAGACACGTCCAGTTTGTTTCCATACATAGAAGACATCAAGGCAAATAAGCACAAAACAAAACGAACCATTATGAGCCCCAATAAAATAGTGAAACTGCGTTGTGTAAAAGGTGCTTCTTTGACAGCAATTTTCACTATTATTTTAAACAATAACAGGATCCCTTTAACTATGTGCTGACTACGTTTGATCTGCTTGACAAGAAGCAACAAAGTTTGGACTTCTGTGATGTGACGGTGAAAAGTTATATGAGCCTGAAGATGAGTTAAAATTGCATCTTACGTCCTGTCTAGAGGTCTAGCGTCTCCATATCAAGTCGTGAACCAATAATTTCTGCTGTATAATGCATGTCTAACATAAGCCTACATTATAGAAAAAGATCGAGTCAAATTGTTATCAAAAGTTTCCGACCGTCACTTGACCGGGAAAGGTAGGATTTTGGGTGCCAAAATGACCAATATGACTCCCCAGTAGAATTTCTTCAGATTGCTCTATTCTACTGGGTTTTTTTTTGTTCTAAGCGTGTTCAGCGCATTATTTTACGTGGAAAAAAGCAAACCCGACCCTTCTACAAAGCTGAATTCAAAAGATATAAGGGCATGAAGTTGATAAGAAATGAACTTCGAGAAGGTCTAGCTCCTCCAAATCGTGAATGTAGCTGCTAATTTCTTTTGTTTTGTACATTACTAGCATGGCTCTATATCATACAAAAGGAATTAGCTCAAACCAGCAACCCCAGTTGTGACACTTCCCTGGTTAGATTTTGGTTCACAGAGAACAATCGCGTGCCCCAATGGACGCCACATTCAGTGCCCATTCATCATTCGTTTGCAGGCATGAAAAGTTTAAAAATTTTGACCCTGTTTATCACCACCAACTTTTAACCAACCATTCCCCTTTGGATTCAGTCATTTATCACCACGTTTTAAAAACTTATGACGTAAGTGGGCAGAAATTGGGCAGTGAGACTAAAATAACCCGCGATGAATAATAGGAAACAGTCTGTCAAAAATCTTCTTGCTAGATAAAAAAATATTCTCTCTAATACGCAAAGCATTAAAATCTAATATTTTTTCAGTTTATTGTATGTAGAGCGTGATATATAAAATTGCCGGGAAATTCAAATTTAAAATTCGCGATATTTTTATCAGTTTCAGAGCGAATAATCCTCTTGCTGTCCTAAAAGAATATAATCCGTCTAATTTTTCATGGTAAAATATATGATTACCGCGAATTCCGGGTCCCGTAACGAAACTTACCTTTGACCACGATTACCGTCAATATTTTCAGAAGACCGCCACCCCCTTCCACGTACTTTATCCAACATCGACAACAAAAAAATTCTACCGCTACAGTCACCACAACAAATTTAAGTGATTTAATAGTGGACGAAGGGCCAACAGTCAAGCAGCATCTTCAAGAACAACAAAAACAGGTAAAATTCTTTTAATTTGTATAATTTTTGATGATTTCTTTCAGTTAAAAGCAAAGGAACGGATGTTAGAGCAGCAGAATAGACAGCCGACAGTGTCGAAAGAAAGTACCAGCCATAATGGCGCTGCTCAAATTGTCAGTGGCCAAGTTATCCGGGATACGAGAACGGATTCTCCGCAGGTACGTTTTTTCGGCTTTTCAATGATTCAGAATTGTAAAGCGCGTTTTTAACCGTTTCATTACCATATTTCACGGCGTCTTAATCACAAAACTTTGACGTAGACGTCGCTTCTCATTAGACAAGTTCACAACAACGCTTGACTGGCTATAAAAAATTAGCTTCGTATAGACGAAAGAGGGACAAAATAGAGGGGTGTTTGATCATGAATTTAAAATACCAGTTGGAAAAAGCCTAATACGACTATTTTAGCTCTAATATGAATATTAATGAAGTTTAGCTTTTTCTGCACGACTTTTAGCAGGTGTTTCCTGCGCCAGAATATGTTTTAATCAAAAATGCGACGACCATCCGATTATTATTTCCATTGTACTGGTCGGCGTTGTATTCTATTAAAAATTAACCGCAATGTTCACGTAATATTGGAAAGCGCATTTATTTAAAACGAATCTAATCCCTTCTAGCCTAGTACAATTTTTCATTACTTCCGAGCTGATAAGTCCTTAAAAAATTAGCAGATTAGTCTAATCGGAAAAGCTAAATCGGTCCGGAAAACACCTATGATTCATAAATTATTAAACACTTTTCAGATTGTAAAGACCTTCACCGTGCAGCAGCTAAATTCCACCGGTTCGCTAATTGTCTCCAACTCGAGACAGGTAAACAATCCTATTAATTTTATATATCGTTCTATTTGTCAGCAGCTTGCAAATCAGCAGAAACGGCCACCCGCTCGGCCAGTGCCAGCTGAAACACAGCCACGTCTACTTGCTCCCAGGAGTCGGGTTAATATTACAAATCCTGGTCAACCTAGGCGGCAGTTGAAGGTATTTTCATATTTCTTTTCGAATTAGCTTCTACTGCAGGCGGATTTCATATGCACATAGTTTTGCGTCATTTCCCGGGGAAATTAATGTTGTTCTTTAAGACTATTTGACCATGTAACCTATAAGTTAATGATATTCCCGGGAAAGATGTAATATGAGCGATTTTAAAGGACTGTTAATCCCGCCACGGTATTTAAATATTTCTAGGAGCTGATCCCGTATTATCTCCAGATCCTGACTGTACCAATTCTCAATATTCCAGGTGATCGTCTCCCCAGGAGTGGCCACCAGCTTCACCACAGCAGCTCAAAAACAACAATTGGCCCAAGCACCGTACGTCGTGTCGACGACGCCACTTCCGCCAACAGCTCCCGGTCCACCGAATAACACTGCCCAGATCTCTGTTCATCCTCTTCCACCACAAGGATTAAAAGCCGTCACAATACAGAAAAAGGCCCTTCCTGATCATATCCGGAAGCAGGCAATGCCCGTGAGGAATCGCCCGGACCAGCCGTCAGAGTATCGAGTCATCCAGACTGTGACGCCAGTGACGACGCCCTCGATCATGGTGAGTGTTTCTACTGCTTATCTTTTTATCCTATTTTTTTCAGCCTAAACCTCGTCGACATTTTTCACCACCTCCAACGTTAGACAAAATGGGAGAGTTACCGCTGGCTATCCTGGAAGGAGAAGAAGAATTGATAGCCAAGGAACAAGCCCGGAAGGAGGAAGAACGGATAAAGAAGGAAGCGGAAATGGCAGCGTTTGAACAACACGTCAGAGAATTAAAAGAGCGAGAACAACGATACCTGGATCAAATGGAAAAAGAAAAGAAAGAGGAAGAATTGCGACGATTTGAGCAAAGACATCAAGAAGCTCAGAAACTGTTGGACGAGAAGATTGCAAAAGAAATGAAATTGAAACATGAACGGGAAAGTGAACAACGCCGACGGAGAGAAGAAGAACGGCGGCTATTACATGCACAGAATGCTCAAACTCTTTTACAACTACAGCAGCAAGTGGAAGAGCCGAGGATACAAGAAGAAGAAAGCTCTGTCATGACTAATGGCGACGTCGAGGAGCCAACTGTTTCCCAACCAATGGAAATGGAAGAAGATGAAGAGGAAGAGCAGGAGGATTCGATGCTAGAACAAACAACTGAGCCACAACATCACCTGGTAATTTTTTAATATAATATTCATTTAAACTTTTGCAGATGACGGAACCCCTTGGTGAAGTAAATCTCGATGACATTCTCCAAATTGGCGGTGACGTTGCGTGGAATTATCAAGGAGTCGAGCAGGATCCTTACGCCATGGTGGAACAATATCCAGTGGAAATGCATCCGCATGCATATTACAACGAGATAGCTCATCATCACCAGCACTATGATCAGATCCACCATCAGCATTTAGCTGCCTATGCGCCGGAGCTGATCCACCAGCAGCAGCAAATGATTGACCAACAGCAGCAAGTCATCCACCACCCGCATCCAGGATACATCGAGCAGGCCGGTCCTATTGAGGATTTCTTCGACAAGGCGAGACAATTTTATTATTAGCTTGGATTATTATCACAAAGGGATTAGCAAATTGCAATAATATTCTCTTTCAGGATACTTCCCTAGACAAGTTGCTGGCTGGCGACGCTATAAATTTGGAAAACTTCACCGACGTGTTAAATGATCCCAATTTAATGGATTCTTTTCCTGATTTTATGGATGAAACATTGTGTAAAAAGCCTACAGTAGCACCAGCAGCGAAGAAAAGTCAAAGTCCTGATAATGTCATGTCCTTGATTGATTGGATCTCGGTTAGTTGATACTTTTTTTGAGTAATTTTGGTTTATAGAACGATGATCATGATATTGGTGATGATGGCGATGATTTATTGGGATTGAGAGATGAACGATTGGAAAGTACAGCAACTGAGGTAATTGCTTTTCCTTTAAATTTTCTATTTTAATCTTTACAGTATCTAAATGTCTGCGCCGACGTCGATTTTGCTATTGATCTTGATATTGGTGCTGAAGGAGCTGAAGCAAGGCCCAGCAGTTCTGTAGGAAATCCTCCTGTACCAGTGGCGCAGCAAATGGTACCGCCTGATTTAAACGGCGAACGTGTACCGACACCATCGCAGCGGTTGGAACAAGCAAATGCTGAGGATTCGGAAATAACACAACCGAATAATGTTGACTCCTTGGGAAGAGTAAGAAGGAAGGGAAGATCTCCACAAGTTCAACCGAGGGAAGAAATCCCCGCTCAGAGAAATAACCGCCGAAGGAATGAAGATCGTCACACGAGACAGAAAAAAGCGGAAATGGATGCTATAGAAAAGGAAAGGGAAGCTAAGCAAATTGTAAGATCCTCTAATTTCTGTAATAAAGAAGATTCTTAGGCAGCTGATTGTGAACGTGTCCGGCAAATTATGGAAATGCAAATAAAAGCGATACAAGCTGAAAAAGAGGCTGAAGCTATGAGTAAAGGCCCTCCTCCGAAGAAGAAAAGCCGCTCAAATGTATGTTTTTGTAGTAATTTTACTTAATTTTTTAGAATAATCGAACCCGGGCGACTAGCGTCCAGAGTCAGGATGTAAGCCCTACAAAGTCTTCATCAGTATCGACACCAACTTCTGGAGCTACTCCGCTTGCTAGAACTCCCGATCCTGTCACTTCCCAGCCTTCAATCGAAAATGAACCACAATATCAAATACCAGTGCAGACAGTCATACAAAACGGGCAATATAATGAAGTCACTCCGCAATCTTGGGCCGTGCCAGGACACCGACAACCACAGCCGATGCAACTGCAGGGCTGTACAACAACGACAGCAATCACTGGTCCTATTATTGCCACCAGGACAAATGCCCCAGTCACAACAGTCAGTCAAAGTTATCCACAAAATCAACAAGGCCCTGTTCCTTACGCTGATCCTGCCCAATATCTTCAACATCATCAGCAGAATTATCCGCAACCTATTCCTGTAACTGACGGAAATCCACAACAGCCGGAACACGTACAATATCCTCAACAACAATTTGAGATGACGGAATATGAAGCACAAATGCAGCAGCACCAGATGCATAATCAATATCCTGCAGTGGTGGACTACGCGGCAGGTTATCAGAATCAGGCGCTGATGGCTTATCCGCAGCATCAGGAATATCCTCAACAATGGTACGGACATCAGGAATATTATCAACCTGCAATTATACAACAAGAAGTCTACAATGAAATGCCAGCACGACCAGAAAGAACGCAGTCAATGGATGCTGGAATGGCACATGAAACGGAGATTACCGAAACTGCTAAAAAGAAAAATCGACGGTCGAATAGTTTTACCAATGGAATGGACGTCAACATCATGGAAGCAGAACATCCGCAGCCAACTTATCAATACGATGAGTATGGAAATATTCTGGCTATTCATCCTGTGACCAAGGAACATTTGGATAATTCTATTGTTAATTATTTAACCGAGGATGGAACAACTGTGGACGTCGATAAAGATCTGGAAGCTGCTATTCTTTCTGGAAATGCTGAAGCCCTAGAAAAAGTTCTGCATGATGTAAGTATTTGACTTTTTCTTTAAATAATTTTGGTTTTTAGAAAGAGACAGAGGAGATTTTGGAGTCTTACGCCAATGTGCCATTGGATATTTTATTTAATATGATGGAAGATCCTCACGCCTTCTTTACCCGTAAGTTTCGACCAAATATTGTTTAAAATCTTGATTTTTAGCTGAAGAACTGGCGGTTTTATCCGATGTCCATGGTATTGACACCACGGAACAACTAAAAGTTGGAGATACCAATATTGGAATAGAAGTTCCTCGGGATATTCTGGAGGCTCAAGATCTCGACGCGCTGGAGGACTACGAATGGAAACGAATTCTATTACAATCTTTTTTACATTTCGTAGACGAGGAAAAAGAAGAGGAATTGGCCTACATGGAGGAACAGTGTCTGGCTGCCCATATTGAAGCAGAACAACGTTTCGAAACAAAGATGGAAGTCCTGAAAAAAGGCCTGACATCTTTCCTTTATGTAAGTTATTTAATGTTATCAGTTATCAGCTTTTTTTCCAGAATAATACTGCAATATTGGACGAAATTACCCGCTTGGCAGGGAAATTAATGGTTACCAGCGAGGAAAGAAAAGTATTGGCTAGGAGATTGTGCCACCATCAGAGGAATTATATTCGACGACTGCAAACTGCCAGCAAAAGAAGATCTGACGCTGAAAAACGGCGCATGGAAAATGGCATCATGTCACCGGAGAAAACTTTCCCTCCACCGGATCCTAACATCAAGAAATCGGTTGGTATTCATATTTTCTTTTAATTTTCCTCATTATTCAATTATTCTACCTTTCTCTTTTAATTATCCTGAGTATTTCAATATTTTACCCGTTTCAGCATAAGAAAAAGATGCCACCAACTCCTCCAGCAATTGCAGCCGCCAGAAAGTCTACAGTCGATCGATTAGTCGAGGAAATTATGAAGGTATTTATTTTTAATATTTTCTTTATTCTTTTTTAATATTTTCTTTATTCTCTTCGTTCAATTTTCAACAAAAATTTAATGGAGAAACCTTTAAAGAATAGGCCATCTCGTAAAATTTCCTCGCTGTCGTGGGAATAAAAATGCGTACGAGGGCGGGTCATCGTAATCCAAAAATCGAATCGCTTTAATTTACAAAAATTCTCGGGCTTTTCGAGTAGTTTCTATTAATTTTAGTAAAGAATTTCAATTTAATATTGTTTCAGACATCAAAAAAGCGCGGTCGACCATTTACCAAAGAACAAATTCTGCAGAAGACCGTGTCACTTCCTGCTCAGCCCACTACCACGTCACCAGTTGCTCCGCCGTCTGCAAAGAAGAAAGAAAGAACTGCCAGTGTCTCATCTGGAACTTCTACCAAATATCTGGCTCCTCCACCAATTTCTGCTAAAAGACATAGTGCTCCTGATGCCCCTGCTCCTCCTACGACTCCAGTGAAAGAGAAGACAAGAGAACGTCCGCCTAGAAAAGAACCAGTAAAGAGGGAGCTTCGAAATCCCCAAAGGGAAGAACCAGCTGCCCAGAAAAAGGAAACTCCGGAGATTATTGTCACACCTCCGGTAAGATATCCTCTTTCTATTTTAATAATTTAATTTACAGAAAGCCGAAGAATCTAAGGCTGAAGAGAAGAAAGAAGAAGAAAAGAAGGAGGAGACTAGACTTCGTCGCCAGAGAGATCGAAAGCAGCCTGTGGTCAAATATGAAGAGCCGAAATTCGAAGAGGAGGAGGAAGTTCCAACTAGGACAAGAAGACGGGACAGAAGGCCCAAGGAACCGGAAGAAGTGAAGAAGGAAGAACCGAGACCAAGGCGAACTAGGATGAAGGGCTACGTTTATGAGGAAGAACCCATCGTGGTAATATTCCTAATTTTTTGAGAACTGCGGTATTTTAGCAGCCTGAGCCTGAACCTGAACCAGAAGTTGCTGATCCTGATGCTCCTATTGGCTTGAGGAAATCCGCCAGAAGATCTGCTCAACATTTGAACTTTGTCGTCGATTTTTCTCCAAGGAATACGCCTGATCCTGGTAGGAAGCTCTCTAATTTTGGAATTTCTTTAATTTTAGACGATCGAAAGAAGAAGAATTTGTCTAGACCTCGTGTGGAAAATAGCTCATCGCCGAGTGTTGAAAGACGGCGCAGAAGAGGTCGCCAAAGTGATTCTATCTCAGAGGTTTGTATTCAAATTTTAATTTTGAAGTTTTTTTTAGGATGCTAAAGAAGATTCATCTCCTAATACAACAGTCAGCGGAACTGATGGAATTTCTCCTAATACGAGCCTTGGGGAAAATGATAATACGACGACTTCTCCAGATACACCGGCATCAGATCCTCCGAAAGAGGAAGATGTAAGATATTCCCTAATTTTTACGAAAGTTGATAAATTTCAGAAGGAATTACAAGGTCGAAGAAGTTTGAGAGCCCGGCGACCTACTCAACGACAAGAAGAAGCGAAAGATTATGAAAAAGCTAAAGAACAGGAGAAAGAAGATGAAACTCCAAAGAAACGGTAGGAATTTCTTTAAATTTTCATTAAAAACTCTTTTTCTAGGAGACGAGTCCGCACAGAATCGAATTCCACAACAATCTCAACATCATCAAATCCACCAATTGAAAAACCATCAACGCGTCAATCCACCCGGCGCCGTTCTTAATTCGTTTATATATTCAGTTACATTTTCTCTCTTTTTGCCCCTATTATCCGGTAATATTAGATTCTCATTCACGTTTTACCTGTGTGTCATTATTCTACGTTCTACCCCACCCTTGTGTAAAAATATGTGTTACAACCAAAGCTTGTTCTTTTTTGGTCTCTCATTTATATTTTTGGTCGATAATTACGTGTAACATTAGACAATCGTTATTAGTATTTGTATTTTGTAGAAATAAACGTTGTAGTCAAGTCAAAAATTTAAATTTTCTTTAAAATTTTGTATGGAAACCTTTGGATTTGGTCTTTGAAGGTTACATTTCATCGGTAAGTGTAAAATTTAAGTTTTTTTTTCATTTAGACGCGGTGATTTACAAGTTTCCTTATCAAACACTTGTTTTTTTGGCAGAATTCTGAATAACGCCAGGAGTATGAAGGCCGCACTTTGCCACAGACTTATCCCCCATTTATAAACATGTTCATTAATTTCTTAACTTTTGTTCTTTCATTAGTTTCTTCTTCGGGTGACATTAATTATCGATACCCAGAAAAAAAAATCAAACACCTTTTGCTGGTTTAAGACTGGGTGATCTTCAAATTACAGGCCTTTTTCGTATTTAGACGGGGTTATCGGCATGTTGCCTTATCAGATACTTGATTTTTTGATAGAATTCTGACAGCTCTCGTTCATTATCTGTGACATTTTTCTCTACTGCACATTTGTATCAGATCCTACTTCTTGTGTCCACTAAAATCCGTCATATTTTTTTTCAAGAACATATATTTCCTCGATTTATCAAATAGAAAAAGGCAAATATTAATGTGGATCTCGAATCAATTCTGTCATCGGGAAGTCATCTTTTTCCGCGAAATGATTCTGTTTTGCTTCGTACAACAAAACCTAAACCAGAACGAATTATGAGCGGGTCAGAAAGGAACATGAAAACGTATTTTGAACTGTTTCCTTTCGGTTATTGACAATTTACAATAGTCCTGAGCACAGCTAAAGCGTTAGACCAATGAAGTCTGTTCGACTGTAAGTCATAAAGTGGTAAACAAGCAACGGCTAAGAAAGGCTCGTGTGGACTCCAAGTAGTTAAAGGAACAGTCAGAGAGTTTTTCGACCAGGTCTCAGAATTTAGAGAATTTTTTTGCTGATCACGATGCTTTAATTCGTTTTGCGTGAAAGCGCCTGGTTTACGAAAAAACAAGCCCTAGAAGTTATCCAACGCCAGCATACACAGTACGCTCGCCAGCACGCCACGACCCGGGACAACAAATTTTCAAAATATTGCTTGTAAAATTGGATTAAACAGCGTCAAATCCCTTGAAAACCAGTAAAAACGGGGATTAAAATTGCAAAAGCGACAGCAATTTCAAAATTTGGTCGTTGCGAGTCATGGCGACTACTGTTGTATGCTGGCGTTGGAAAACTCCCTGATTGTTCCTTTAAGAAAACCTATTCTGCTCTGATCCCGATGTATGACACAGTAAAATCCATAAACTTTTATTGTTAACCATGTTTATTTGCCAGTTTGTTCTTCTGGTTGATATTTTATTCAATTAGAAAATTTCCTCTGGTTTATGGTCAGCTGATCTTCGGATATATTTATTAGACTTTTGTAAACCTTTAGAAATTCTTAAAGTAGAGAACAACTCGTACACGGGGTGGAAGTATACAGATGGTTAAACATGAATGGCTGTTTTTACTATGGTCTGACGCGAGTTCAGGAAGTTGAAGGGATAACTTGGACTTTTTGTCTATTCACAATTCTTCTTAATCCAGTTCTAAGTTCCGTGTTCAGAAACAGTTGGGTTACTACGTTGGTGACTTCTGAAATAGTTTTAAAAAGGATTTTAAGAAAAGCTACCTGATGTTAGAGTTAGCGTTAAATAAAATGGGCCAATGGTGTCCCATAATTGCTGAGTTGTTTTAGGAAATAAACCGGCGCAGATACTTGGAATAACGACAAGAATTGAGGAGACTAGTGAGACCAAAGCTATTCGATTAGCCTAAAAAACTGTAAAATGGATCTCAATACGATTACCTGCGAAAATTTCCTATCCTCTCTAGAATTTGAAAGAGTTTTTAATTTACACATTATGCAACAAGTCAGGATAAATACAACGGCTCCAAGCAACTGTAATGGTCTTAAATGTCGGATTAAGACAGTTTTTACTCCGTTTGTCATTCCCCAAATTAGGCGGAACTTTTCACTGGAGAAACAGACAACTGAGGGACAAGTTGGTTTTCTTTCTGCCGGTGACATTATCCACATCAGAATATAATCAGAGATTCCTATTAATACAGCGAAAAAGGCAAAGAAATAAGCATAAGTCCTGTGATTCATATTGCAATACACTCTCGGGAAGAAAACGGCCTAAAACGCTGTCTTTCCATGGTGAATAAATGTACCAAAAAACGGTCAGAAGCTATTCCAACAAGAATCAAGAGATTAATTTTAAGATGAAGCATTATTGGTGAAGCAATTGTCATCATGATCCACGGATGGTAGTCAAGTTGGACAGGATTCCAGCCAGATATTAGAAATGCTGTGTAGGGGAGACCTGAAAAAACTTAACCCAAGTTTTTTTGCACTTACCCATAGCAAAATGCATACACTCAAAGAATACCAAAGTATGAAAAAGGAATAAACTTTTCCTTTTCAAGAGTTTTGTGCTCCTAAATTCTCTAAATAAAATATTGATAATACTTACCAGGAAACGTACAGGAGGATAGAAGTGGAGATAACTCCAATAATTTGGAGACAATGATTCAAAATAAAGGAGACGAGCAGCACCTCAAGAGCCATGTGAGATGAGAACGGGAACACTGACCTCCTACAAGAAGATATTCAAATTCAGTAGCGTGGAAAAGAAACATCGAGTACTTTAGGATTGTTTTTGAACATGAAATTGAAGTAGAGACGTACGAGGTCAAAGTGTATCTACAGTGCTGGATAGAAATGTGCAAAGCTATAGGTAATTCCAGACTAAAATTAGCTGATTCAGACAAGGGTACTCAGACGAATATTAGTAATAATGGAAGAAAACGCGTTTTTGCAATGACGACATTATTAGAAATCTGAGCATTACTGGTATTCTTCCAGTGCAGATCAGGCCAAAAATCAAGAAGAAATGAAAAGAAATCGCACAGAAAGAATAAAACACACTTGTCCCTGCCGAAATATTAGTCTCGACAATAAGTCTTGTGAATCGGATACTTCCGGTATCTTTCCGAATTTTAAACTACTATCATAAAACTCTTCGTCAAAAATAAAGTAGAATCACCTTTCTACATTTGTTTCACGGGATCTGAAAATTCCAGGTCGAAGAGAAGGCGCTGGATTTCACGAAATTAGGGGTACTTGAACTACTTTTCGGCCTTACATACAAAAGTAAGGGTGCTTCTATGTGTAGTTTTCTCTCAAAGGTTCAACTACAGAGATTTTTCGAGTACAGAATGATCCGATAGATTTGACTTTTTTCCCCTGTTGATCAGGAGACCGCCCAAGCCGAGGTCGCGAAAATGAAAAGTCCTTCAAACCGAATAAAACCTATACAAAGCTTATTGCCCAGACTAATAGTTTCTTTTTTCATGGTTCTTCAACAAATTTTACTCATCATAACTGTCTTTTGTGTAAAAATTCTGTATATTATCAGCCGTTGTCCGCAACTACGCTCTTGTCGAACAGGGAAGTCAAAAAGCACAAAAAGATACGACGGCAGAGACGATCTCCGATCCAAGTAATAACCGGCCAAAAGATACGGTACCGATGATCTCCGATATAAGTAATAACCGAGCCCAACGTTGCTTCATTTGCCAGATTGGGGTGGATGGCATTGTCAACGTGGTATGGCCGTAATTTGTCTCAATGACGCTGGGTAGACACTTCCTTTGTTTTTGACAGTGAACAGTTCAACTATCGCTTCTCTTGCTTCTACAATAAAGGCTGTGTGCCAGCCAGTCCGACCTTAGATGTTTGAACCTGTTTTTGGGGTTGTTTTTATTTGATAATCGTACAGACTTCCACCACGCTGTTGTTTGTAGCTCACGTGCTTCCTCAAATTTTCGTCAGTTACCTCTCCCTCCCCCAACACATTGTTATCAGCGAGATACGGGGGAGGTTCTTCCTGTCTCGCTTCTTGCCGACTCATTGTCATCTTTTGATATCTTGGGAGACAGTATGGCTTTTAATCTTCTCATTTTTTGTCTTTGTGTGCCGTTAATAGCCGGTTACCAGCGGTATGCTGATCCTCTTCTGGTGGCTGTTCCCAATGCTGTGAGTCTTTTTTTTTACTTCTTGGGACGTTTCTAGAAATTTATACGATTTCAGCTACATTAAAACCCAATTTCCCTGGGATATTTTCGCACTGACGACTTTTCTTAGCAATTTTTACAAGATTGCGCGCTATTTTTGCTGTAAATCTTTTACGACCCTCTTGCGGGGGCCTGGGACGGACAGATACAAGGTCTTATTGCAAGGTCGGATTTTTGTATGGTTCCTGTACAGGTTGGCCCAAATATTACGAATACCAATAAATTATGCTACCAAAAATGGCAGCGGACCAAATAATTGAAACATGCATCTTATATATGTCTCCCACTGGCAAATGACTAGAGTAATAGCAACTTTTAAAATTCTACGTCCTTAGGGCCAAAGACAAGGTGCGTACTTGTGCACGCTACTACTTCACTGAAATTTCAAATAAAATTAAAAGGAAAGGAAGAGCGTCGATTTCCACGGGGATTTTGTGCGTGCACAGCGAAGGGGTAGACATCCTGTAACCACGCCACTTTTCTGTTATGAGCTGCTGGAACATGAAAACTTGCGAAATCGCTCGAAATTTTTTTTACAGAGAGGTAGCTGATGACCTAAACTGTCTTATAATCACAGAGAGTCATAACTTAGAGACATTTTTAAAACTGAAGAGTGCCAGACAGCTCACGCATTAAAGTGGATGTTTGGTGGAATCTTGTAGTATATCCTTATCGGACAGCACAAAAGCCAAACCGTTGTTTATTAGAATAGAGAGGCTGCTTAAGCGCTTATTTTATTGAGAAAAATGCTACAAACTCATCAGAATACCCCTGAAAATCCGGTAGGCCGCGCGCTCAGCTGGTATTCGGAATTTTGGGCCACCCTGCAGTCCGCTCGGTCCGTCACTCGAATTCAGCTGGAGCTCCCGCTTCGTTTCCTCTCTCCGGGTTAGCTCCTGCAGCGAAAACATCTACAAGGAAACGAAAAAAAGACAAATTAGACACAGCCCAACCCTTCGGCAAAAAAAACAGAAAAATATTCACTTCGGCGGAACTTTGATTGCTCGCGTGGTGTCTTGCAAGGAAAATACTGTAATAAGCATTAAACAAAAGAGCGAAAAGGTTTTTAGCATAGTTCAGCTTATTTCAATTGGGCGGGATTCGATCTCGCAGACTCTCCCCTCTAGACAGGCGCTTTTGTAGTTTCGCACTCCGATCTAATGATTTCTTCCTAAGAGGCAGCAAAATAAGGCGCTCCAAAGAAAGCGCACGCTCTTATCTGTCCATTCTTGCAAGGAAAGAGCTAAGATTCTCTCGTTTGGTCTCTGTTGCCGACAAGTGTAGAAATACCAAAGCCTCAGGCAACTGTGGAGAAATGATAAGAGGATTTTAGGATGGTGTTTATGAATTTGATCTCGTGATCACAAAAAAATTGACGATGTCTTTCCATAATGATAATCCATGGTTACACGGGACACCTGTGGATTACCATCCAAACAAGGTAAACGTTGCCTGAAACAGGGAAAAGCCTATTTTCAGAAGGTTTGGACAAAGAGGAATCCTGACCAGGTGGTCGATTGTTATGATAATTCTACGATGTATCCTGAAACCAACGATGGTGACAGCAATGATCTCTCAGATGTTCTGGTCCTTGATGGCATGCACAAGCGCGTAATCGCTATCAACGGAGTCACGTAACCAGCTCTATGTTGCAACAAAGATCACATTTAGACCAGGATTACCAATTGTTGTGCCCTTAGGTGCCGAAGTCCTTCTAAAAGTGACAAACAAACTATTAATGGATGCGGTGACAATTCATGTCCATGGTCTAAACAAGCATAATCTATGGTACACTGATGGTGTGGCTTTTGTACAGCAGTGCCCTATCACCAGTACCAACTAGTAAGCAAATATGCTTTTGGGTCAAAAAGTGAATTTTAGCTATGAATATCGTTTTATTGCTGATACTGCTGGAACACATTGGTACGTTCTCTTATCAGTTAAATTCTGGACTTAGTTGCTAAGATAACCAATTTTGCCATCTTTTTGACCCTAAATAATAGAAATTTCCCAGGTACCATGGGCATATGCAAAGTGATCGGGGAGATGGCCTTCTTGGTGGATTTGTTGTCATAGATCCTAAGGACAGAACAGTTCCGGATAAAAATGGACAGAGAGTGACTCCTTCTAGGGAATATTCCGTCATTTTACAGGTAATAAGCTTTAATATAAAAATATAAATTAATAGGACTGGGCAACACAAAGTTCTGAAGAAAGCTGGATGCAACTGGATGACAAGACAATGAAATGGATGTATGGATTTGATGGGTTTACTGAATGCTGGCAACCAACAAGGACCGTCGATGGAGGAAATGTTGGTGGCGCTGTCCCTATCTCTGCTTTGACTATTAATGACAAAGGATGGTTTAGCCAAGATGATATCAAAACGCAGCCACATAATTTGCCACTGGAAAGGTTCCGTGTCAATACAAGTAAGTAACCCTTTTCCCTGGAAATAACAGCTTCAGGCGAGTCTGTTCTCTTCCGAATTGTCAACGGAGGAGTGGCACAGGAATTGATGATCCATGTCGAAGGCCATGACATGACAGTTGTCTCAGCAGATGGTGAAGAAGTTGTCGCAAAGCCCATTGACAGGCTAGTAATCTTCCCTGGAGAAAGATACGACGTCTTGATCAAGGGATTAGACAATCCGACAAAAAAATCTTACAAGTAAGCCGAATAATCTGCTACATAAAAATGCTTAGAATGATCGTGGAAACTGTTCAATATTGGTGGTGGAATTGGACCGTGATGCCTACAACTTACGGAATGGCTTACATTGAATATGAAAATGTTAACCTAAACGAGGATACCTCTGCACCCAATCTTTTACCAATCGATTGTTCTCCACAAAAAATGTGCACAGTGCTGAATTGCCCATTTTTGAGCTTTCCATCAACTTACAATTACACGTGTATTAGTTATGATGCCTTGGAACATCCTCATCCGGAAAATATTGACAAGGAAATCCTTCAAGATACACCTTTTACTGACGGATTTGAGGTAGGAATAACGCAGCTTTTTATAATTTTTTTAGGAACATTTTATCAATATGCACTTCGATTCCCATGTGGATGGATTCAAATATGAATTCCCTACGGGTATGCCATATTATAATAGGAATCGAATGGACAAGATTGCCAAGCCATGCAATGAGACGCTCTGCCCCCGAGGAGCTAATAAATACGATAGAAATTGTAACTGCTTCTTCCATAAGGAGCACAAATTGGGAAACATTGTCCAGCTGACCATTTTCAACATGGGAACAGGAGGCTATTATGCAAGTGGCTACGCTCATCCCTTCCACGTGCATGGCACGCATTATTCTGTTATGAAGGTGGGCTTCTTATCAATTTCTAGAAAGACATCTTCCAGGTCGGATGGCCTTCTTATAATGCCAGTGGACAGATTGATGCTTTGAATCCGGATATTGACTGTAATGGACCTGAGGCCGTTTGTGATGGAGCTACATGGAAAAATCAGTCTTGGATGAATGGAGCAATTCCCAACATGAACACCAAGAATCCGACCAGCAGGGATACTATTACCCTTCCTGTCGGCGGGTATATTACCATCAGATTCCGGGCAATTAATCCTGGCTGGTGGTTTGCCCACTGTCATCTTGTTCTTCATCACATGGGAGGAACTGCCTATGCTTTCAAGGTAAAACTTGTTTAATTTTCCGTAAACCAACGATTTCAGGTAGGAACAGATGACCAGATTCCATCACCACCTCCGGACTTCCCTCATGGTTGCGGATATTATGAACATTCCAGCCTCTCAGTGACGACTACTGCTCCTCCGACTGTCCCACCAAAATTATCGGCTTCCACTGTGTGGAGCCTTCCACTCTTTGTAGCTTTATTATTATGGGTATAATATTATGAAAGTTTTAAAACAAATGTTTTTATTTCGACAATAAAAGCATAACTCAGACCATTTTTCGCTCAAAGGTCTGGATGCGCTTTCTCACTCTGCTTTCTTTCTTTTTCTCTCGAGACTCGTCCAGCCACTCGCTCGTCAAGTTGACCAAAATCGAGGGGAAAATTCGATTTTCTCGAACCTTCAACATTTCCAATTTCTAAACAATATACGGAGCATTCTTGTCGTTTACCTCGTGTTCTGTGAATAACTTGCCAGTATGCTTCAGCGTTCTTAACTGGTCAAGCATTCGATAAATTTCCTGTGTTGTGAACTCTTGGTCGCTGTCATCCGTCTCGTCCACAAGTTGTATCAATTGTTGATAATTTCTTATGTACTTCATAAAACCAGTTTGTTTTTGTACGGGGCAGGCTTCCCCTGCTGTGATTTCATTCGAATCGGGTTGACGAAGTAGAGAATTGTACGGGAGGATGGAGTTCTTCTTCAAGTATAGAGCAAAAGCCGAACAATAACGTGTTATTATCTCCGATTCCTCAATTACTTCATTTTTCAACTAAAGTAATGTATTATTCACCATAAGTCAACAAACCTTCTTCTGTTCCACTTTATCAGAAGAGTTTAATGCAGACATGATGTCTTCATAGAACTTGATTCGCAATTTGACAATTGGATCTTTTACCTGAACCAATTTATTTCCGTTGAAGGTTTCTTCGTACCCTTTCTTTTTCTTGTACATAGTTCATATACGTATGTGTGGTCCAGGGACATCCGCAGTATTCACATTGTTGGATATTCTTGCGTAAAACTGGTGAATGCTGTACTTCTGGATTGGGCACTTGCTGCAATGAAACTCCTTGGAGATAAAAAGGCTCATGGCATCGGGTTTTGTAGAAAGTTTTTGTTGGCGAAGTCGGATCCGAGTCAGGACATATATACTCAACACATTTTTCAGCAGTACAGACAGTAACAATATAATTTACTGGTTTTGACCTGACAATTGAATTAGCATTGCGTTTCCTCTCGAGATCCTTACGCCAATGAGTCAAAAATCCAGCCTAAACACATAGGTGTCTAGTTTGAGAAGAAACTATACGTCTGCGTCTTCGGTTTTAGCCTTCATGAGTTCGGTATGCACGGAAAGAAGTCCAGCTAATTCTTCTAAAGGCGTAGGCATAGCAAGAATTACTGATCGGATGTTATTTACATCTAAAATCTTTTGTACATCTAAAGGTTCCAATTCAGCTACTCTTTGAAATAGTCTAAATATGATAAACATGTTGAAAAACAGGTTCCCTGTACCTCTTCGTTTCTTGGGATGACCAGGCCCAGCTTGTGTTGAAGTCCATTATTTCTTTACTGCTGCAAACTACGCCGAACTTTAACGCGCATAAGTAACGGAAGCTCTCGTTGTCGAAACAATACATTGTCTCTCTAAAATCTGCTCACTTCCATAGTGCGGCTGAAACTCACAAATTGAGAGGAATACGGGTATTCGTGCCTTTCAAAAACGCTTCAAGGGTGGGCAGCGTGTATTCGGGTCTGAATAAGGTCGAGCGAGCATTTGTGAAACAAAAAAGAATATTCGGGGCAGCAGATACGTGGAATTGACTGAGCATTTGTGTCAAGGTATAGTGGAAATCTACTGTAAGGAATTCATTCGGCTTAAGTAATACGCATATGGCATTAATTTTCCTTTAAAAATTAAATTAATCTCTTAAAATCCTACTTGAAATCAGTCAGGAAAGAAAGGATCCTTCTAGCGTTTTCAATATCTAGCTCGCTAACGCTGAAATCGTAGACTCCTGGTGTGTCAATAATGTGTATAATGCGTTCCTGGCCGTCCTTTCTCAAAATAAGCTTATAGGACCTAGGATGCTAAATAGAATTCAATGGAGTCATGTAACAGCCGGTGCCTGTGTAATATTTTGCCAGACCGTAAAAATTTCATTCTCCTCCATCATCGTTCCCTCCATATTCACTGTTGGATTACATAGGACTTCAATCTTATTGTACTGAAAAAAAACGTTGTTAAAGGAAGCCTGTGGGACTGGGGTTCACTAATCAAGTTTTGAAAAAGGGGCCTACTACGCTGCGCGGGTAAACTGTTTTTAGTGTCAAACTGACTAGCGAAAGCATACGAGTAAGAAGGTACTAACGCAGCTATGGCGCCAACTCTTTTTTCAGCTAAATTTTCAAAAATGCCAAATTCAAAAGACTGGACAGAAAAAAGGACGCTTGTGAGTGTAGTAAAGCCCAATCTTCCAGGCTTCCTTTAAATAGGAAAACTGACTAACATCGGAATCTGTCTGGGTAAAGGACGTCTTTATGAGAATCTCTACACCCTTTTCCTGTGCCTCTTGTAGCGTTTCGTACTTCAAGTAGTTAGCAATCGCGTTTACAAAAGTCGACTTTCCAATCCTACTCTCTCCTATCAATAGAATTGTTATCTCTTCCGGCAGCCTAGGAAATTTTGTTTATATTGAATAAAAACGTTGACTTTTTGGCTGGATGTGGCAGAATCTCGGGTATGTTGATGAGGTTCTCCTTCGCAGCAGATTTGTTTGATGAAGACGAATGAGATTTTGCTGAGATACGTATGATACTTCAGACATCCTCACCTCCTGTTGACAATTCCAGCTTTCTCAACCTTTCAGTCATTTCTTCCTTTTCCTTATTCAATTTGTCTATTTCCGTTTGTCTCTCTATAGCTATTGCTTGGGCTTCGTACATTTTCAGGAGCGCATCGTTAGTCATTTTGTTTCTTTGAGGGGTTCCTTCAGTTTTGGCTATTATTCCGAGCTTTCTATACTTACAAATTACCTTGTTTATCTCTTTCTGGCCTCCTCAGCCGTTCTTCCAGGTCTGCTTTCTCCTTTTCCAACCTTTCAATAATAGCCTGCTGCTCAATTGCTATCGCTTGTGCTTCATACATAGCCATGCGAGGATTATCCTCCATTTTGCCAGCTAGAAAAGGTTGGTTAAAGAATAAAATAAACAAGAAAAGAGAGATGCTGGAAGAGCCTGTTGGTCAATTGATAAAAGCTTATCATTGCTTCAAGTACCTCTAAACATGGTGACTATGTCTTTTTAGCGCCTCTTCAGTAAGTATTTGAAAATCTTCCAGAAAATGAGCAACGGCGGTGGCAGCTTTCGAGAAGTGAGAGTCGGATGAAGTCAAATGATTGGCAAGAGACCCAAAATTTATTATACAAACGCATTATCAAACATGCAAAATCTACAGAAATCACAATATCTTAAAAAAAGGGAGAACAAGAAGAAATGAGATCAAATAATTATTCGTTTTTTATATTTCCTTTGGCAACAGCAGCTTTGGCAGAGAGAAGGGCAGTAGTGTTCTTGTTAGGAGACTCTTCGATGGTAAGCAGTGGAATTCGAGCAGGAGCCGGCAATCCTGGAGACGGAGGAAGGTTGTCCTCCTAAAATCAGATTATTTTTCTTTAAAAGAAATAAAACCCACAATCTTCATATTGATGATCTTTTTTCGAAAGGCGATGATTTCCTTGTTGGAATTTCTGTTCTCAACAGCTGATGGCCGAGCTGGAGACTTTGCAGGAGCTTGCAAATATTGAGGTTGTGGATTCTGTGATTGAACTGGGCCAAGAAAAGGTTGAGATGGCACATTGGGGAAGGAAGACTGGGAGTAACCATAAGGATCATAAATTCCATAAGGAGGAGGATAATACAAAGGAGCGGGATATGGATAATATGGCGGATAATATTGAGGGAAAGAAATGCTCGAGTTGATAGCGAGACTATTTCTAACTGTGACTTCCCTGCTGGGGTATCGTTTCCGTTCGCGTCTCCTGTCCTTGCTGGAACTTCTGTTGGTTTGTCTGCCTCGTTCCCTGTCACCGCTGAGAGACCTTTCCCATCTTTTTTGTTTCTTGCCGCCGTCGCTCTCCCCGCTGCTCCATCTTCTTTCTCGTTTGTATGACCTTTCGTCCCGCCTTGACCGGCGCCAGGGAGAATAGCTTCGGCTGCTGCGATCGGAACAGCTGGAATAGGAGCGCCGTCTACTTCTCCGCTCATTTCTCATCCGGCGAAGCTCCTGTTCTAAATTGCGGTTTTTCGAATAAAACAAGGAGAAAAACCGTGGAGTTTTTTAATTTCGTCCAGATTCTTTTGTTTCTCTTTCTGAGCTGCTTCTACTTTCTTCTGGAATTCTTCTCTCTTTTGCGTTTCCACCATTAGGTGGATCCTCTCCTGTATTTCTCTAGGAATCGTCGAGAGATACTTTTTTCCATTTGAGCCTCTTCCTCTGAACGCCCACTGAATCGGCCCCTTCCTTTTCGGCGGGGAGGGTGGCGGGATGGCGCGATGTTTTCGCAAGTTGGCGGCCGGACCCGTGCGAATTCCATACACCATCTGAAAATGGTAAATTAAGACAGAGAAAGGAGAGCTGGGTGGGCGGTAAATTAGGGAGAACAAGAACTGAAGGAAAGCAATGCGAGTTAATAGCAAAGCGAATATTGATTTGCTATAGTTAAATATATGCCATTGCGACGGTTTGCTTTCCCTGGCATTGTTCTTAATCGATAAATGGAAATGTGGACAGGCTACGCGCAAAAGCGGCCAACTGAACTTTGTCTTGAACGAGTCAATCGACAGGCGATAGGAAGGCAGGAACTGTGATAAATTACCTTGGCGCCAAATATGCCATACGAGGAGTCGCCAGTGGGGGTCCCGAATGGCGACAAGTTGCGGTTTGTTCTGTGACGGCAATGTTGAAAGGAAAACGCGGCACGCGGCCCATGAGTAGTCTGCAGGTTCCCACGTGCCTATGACCCATAGATGAGGAAGAAAATCATGGCAACAATTAATTTTTATTAGCATCTATCTTCACTTTACTGGTTACAGGATGTACAGCATTTTTGGGTTCTTTCCTTCTGCATTTGAAGCTTTTCTTCATCCCGTTGTAATATTCCTTGTTAAGGAAGAGCATGGCAACGCTGTCTGTCACTCCTAAAAACTGCCATATTTCATAGGAATACGCTTACCTGCTAGTAAATATCCAGTTAGAAGAAATGGCCCAAGAAAATTGAACATGTTATGGTTTAAATAAAGGGAAACTCCGACTAAAGTTGTAGGCAAAGTATGAAGAATCCCTGTGGTCAGAAGGAAAATGATCGTAATCCGATTCGCCTGAACTTTATTCCAGTAATTTTAATAATTCTACCTGGGCAAAATAGCTCTGGATTTCACTGCTATCAATCAGATGAACATTCATGAAAAACCTCAACTTAACCATAAAGGAAGCCGACAAAATCAGGAGAATTATCCCCATAACCTAAGAGATTTCTCTTCATTTAAAAGACCGCTTACCCCGTTGCTTCTCATAGAATAACCCAGATATAAATCACAGTCAAAGCACATAAAAGCTGTGCAATTTGGCTGAATGTCAATTTCACAAAGAGTTGCGGCAAAGGCGATGTCACCGGATCCCAGGATAAATGCAATTATGGTAATCACAATTGCTTTTCTTTTATGGTTAAGGAGTTTGTACCGGATTGGATAGCAAATTGCCTACAAAATCCATTTTTTTGGTTAGAATTTACTTACAAAGAGCCTGTCACCAGCAATAGCTATCAGCAGGAATAAGCTGACTTTATTGTGCATTGTCAGAGGAGCCGACATAATTAACAACACGTAAATGCTATGGACAGTAGCCACCGAATTCATGGTAACCAATAAATCAACAGTAAAAGGCAATCCGACTACGTAAAACAACGACTCGGTAAAAATCATCACATTTATAAGGTATAGCCCTTTCCTCTTGAGGAACCCCATTTTCCTGAACAAAAAAGATAACCCAAAATTTAATGGAACTTACTTGGATACGCGTATCAGAATTAAAGTAACAATTAAACCAGTAATTTGTAGCAATAGATTAAGAATAACCACGTGGAGATATTTAACCCAACCCATGGCGGGTAGAGCGGCAGAGGTGCAGCGCCACTGATGACCATTCAATAAAAGGAAATTAATATGACTTCGGAAATTAGAAAGTGAGGATAGGTGGCCGATGAGGTCGATCAGTGGATATGACGACATCAGATCCAATTAATAAAAAGAGATGTTGACAACGAGATCACTGCTGCCAAAGTGTGGTCAAAATGGCCCCGCACTGTATCAGAACTTGTCGACAGGGAGCCCCGCATCCCCCGTACACTCAAATTATAATAAAGAAAAAAATGAGGAATTGATCTTGACCGTTCCCATGACATCACTATCTTTTTGACTGTTTGATCGCCCAGCCTTGCACATTTCGCCCTCCTTTGGTTTGATCTTCTCACGTCAAACGTCTCCCTTTTCAATGGGAACACAAGAAAACCCCTGCTGCGGTCCACGTGCACCCCTGCAGGGGGTGCTCTTTTTCCCATCAGATCAAAATTCAATCTGTCCAAAAATGGAGGAAGAGCATAAAAGTGACGAGGGTTCGGGGGGAGGAATCGCTAACAATGGAGCGATTTTATGAAGGAAAGAAATCGGATTTTCTTTTGATAAGTGGCCTATGAAAAGCAAATACACGAGTGTATACGGTAGACAGACGAAGTGAAGATCGCCAGTTTCCATGCAACGGATTCAAATGACTCAATGTAAGTTCAAAACAGATTACTCCAGCCACAATCGATGCCTTTCTTAATATTTGCAGCAATAACGATTATATTTCGAGATGTGCTGAGCTCGGCTAGTTCCCTTCTAGCAAGTTGGTGTATTTTTCGGGCATGTTTGTAGGGTTACTGCCAAATAACACGTAATTTAAAAATTCTGCGGCTCATTTCTTTGTCTAACAAGGTCTCCCTTCTCCTTTTTGAAATATTTTGCTTTCTGATCAATGTTTACGGTTGATTTTAGGAGCACCTAACACAGTTAGGCAATCATGTTGTTTTCCACCGCCACAGTCAGACAGCCAAATTGTTTTCGTGGCCGCAGTTAGACATCCAAGTTGTTTTCCAGCGTCACAGTTAGACAGTCAAATTGTTTTCAATCGCCTCAGTTAGACAGCCGCGTTGTTCTCCAGCGCCACAATTAGATATCCAAGTTGTTTCCGCGGTCCTTTTCTTTCAAATGAAAGACTTTTCCTTTCCAGCATAATTCCCCGAATAGCCCAAGGAGTCGAAAAAGAAGTTATGGCTTATTTCTTCTTTGCCTATGGAATAATAGCCGAATCGTCGACAATCGGCCTCTTTTTTGCTCTGTCCTCCAATTTCCGTTGACATAGTCCCAGACTTTCGGCTAGACAAAATATGATTTCTTCCCTTTAACCTTATTTTACGTCTCTGACTTTAAAAGATGGTCGAAGCTTTAAAAGTTTCCTCTACTGTCGAACAGCGTCTGGACCATTGAACAAAACTGTATCCTCTCTAATTTTGTGATATTCACGAAAAAGGGCTGTGATCGACACTTTTTTAATTGCTTGGTGACAGATGCATTACTGTAGATTCTAAAAAGGCTATTTTAAACAAGTCACCTGCAGACGTCTGTTAGTGCCCTGTATCACCTTCCAACCATTCCTCCAAGAAATCGAACCCCAAAAAACGAAGCACATCGGACATTCAGTGTTCTCTCCGTCAGTCTATTCAATTCTGTCCCTATTCCTGCACATAGTGGTCTTCATTTATTTGCTCACACTCTTGTCAGCCCCTAGCAGTCATGTCCAACTCGCCATGTTTGTCTGCAAAAACATGCTGTTGCCCATTTTTATCTATTGACTTCTAACTATTTCCAGTAACCGCAGGGTCCAAATGATTTTCAGATCTAGCAATAGAAAATATTTATTTAATTTTCTGTCCTTTCCTTGTTTCTCTAAAAATTTGGGCAGCAAAACAGGGGAAAAAGTCGGGTCCTTAGCAAAATATTGTGCTATTTTGGTAAGGCGCTTCAACTGATTTTCGCTGGCAAGAAAGTTGAGCAAGTATGAAATTTTTGGGATATTGACGCTCATTTCCTGATCCAGTTTAAAAAAAAAAAAAAAAAAAAAAACTCAGCCCTGGTTCTTTTGCCAATTAAGAAACCACCATGGCTGAAACCACAACTGAAACTTCTTGCCCGAGTTCGGTTAAAGTTTTTAGATTGCCAGAACTGACCACTCTACTGCAAAATTGGAGCAGAGAGTCTTTTAATAACTGCAAAGGCTTTTTTGAGAATCAAATACAAAAAATACAAGGGCTGACTGCTGAAAATTTTGGGCAATCGAGTCAGCCAACAATTTCTCATAATTTTCAAAGAAAGACACCGCGTATGCCCCAAGATCCCGACATCTGCTTCCGCATCATCGCATTTACCAATGAAAATTTTTGGCCGCCTCGTCCAAAAAATAGCTCTCCGAAAAAACTTTATGATTTTCCTGATATTTACCCCGGTCGTAAACCCCCTGTTAGGAAGAGTCAGAGGCGGGGAGTGGCCTGTGTTGCCCCCTCCTGTCTGTCATTGCCTCTTGTCCTCTGCTACATGAAAGTGTCTGATATATCTGGTTCAGTCTGGAACAGAGCCAAGCGACATCGGAAGCCGAGACTTGTTGCAAAAGATGGACAGCCTCTTATTGCTAATAAAATGGGACCCACAAGGCTTCGTGTCAATGTCAAGTTAGTTTTTTTTTTCATTTAAAGAAGTTTATACAGTATTTGCTCAATACTTTTTTCTAGTTTTCCTTCCGTACTATTTCCACAGGTTTTTTTTCAGGAATTGGTTTCTCTTGACGTTGGAATGCCGATGGAGAACCATGCTAGCCATTTTCTTTGCTGGTTACATTCTGTCCTGGGTACTCTTCGCCACAATTTATTACATTATCACGATAATTCATATTTCCACTGTAAGTTTAACTTTTAATGGGACTCCTCAATTTTGCATAGAAAAGCTGCGCGCGCATTCTTCCTAGGAATTCCCGGTGCAGGAACGGCAATCCCCAAATTGTCCCCGTGAAGCCCGCAACATTTCCCCTCTTTCCTTATGTGAATCAGACAGCAAACAGACCAAAGTATAGTCTTCAAGGAAGTGTCTGCAATCGGGTTTAAAACCATCTGCAATAGATATAATCCCCACTCCCGCAGAGAAGTTCTCGTGTCCAAGATGTGAATATAAAGATCGTCTTTTGTGGTCGAAAATTCAAATTGTCAGCCAAGGCCAAATGACGCCTTATAAAAAATTAAGGATTATTTTCAGCGATCACTAAACGATCCAACGACTTGTGTTGCCAATGTTGAGGATTTTATTGGTGCCCTTCTTTACAGGTAAAAGCATTTCCTGTTTTGATAATAAAAAATATTTTCAGCCTGGAATCTCAAGCAACAATTGGTTATGGCTTTCGATATCCGACTGGCCGCTGCCCACCGGCCACGATAACTTTGGTAATTCAAATGGTCATCGGCCAGTTGCTTCAAACAGTGCTTGGCGGCTTAGTTATTGCTAAAATTTTGAGGGCAAAGAAGAGGAAACAGGTAATAGAGTTATCTTTAAAATATTTCAACTTTTAGGAAATTCGCTTCTCGAAAAATGCCATAATCGGGCCTTTGAGTGCAGAAGATCCCCGGTTGGCTGTGACCTTCAGGCTTGCTGACATCCAAGATCAGCTCTTCTTTGCTGGCTCGCATGTGAAACTTTTTTATGCTACTTGTAGAACCGAGGTACGCGTATCTTTTTACCATTTAAAGGATTGTTTAGAGTGGAAAAAGGGAGCTTCTCGGCCTCAGGGAGATAAAAGTCGGCTATGATCCCGTTCTCCTCCTGTGGCCTATAACAATCCGCCATATCATCGATCAGAAATCTCCATTTTATGGCAAAACACGACAGGAAATTCTGGTAGGGAAATCTGCATTTCTAATACCAAAGTTCAGAATACGGATTTTGAACTGATAATGATAGTCGAAGGAACGGACGAGACGACCGGGGCGACTATCCAGGCTAGGACTTCCTTCCTCCCAGATGAGATTTCCTGGGGACGACGGTAGGATTTGTAACCGCAAAAAACGGTGACTTTTTAGATTTAAAAACATGGTATTTTTGAATGAGAAACGGTGCAAATATGAAGTGGACTATGAGCTCTTTGATGAGACAGAAATGTAAGTCAACAATCGCGAGCTTAATTCATATTTTTTTCAGAATTCCCGGCTTCATTGAAATTCCGAATCTACATGTTTCTGAAAGCAACGAGTCGATTCACGAGAAGATCTCCATTTGACTATTTTCCCGGCTGATTAGATTTTTTCAACGTGTAATTCATTGCTGGTAATTAGGTATTAAAAAATATTTTGACACTTTGCTTACATTCTCATAATCCTAAAATCAAAGCGCCAACTTCCCAATTACTGGCCTACGTCAGGATTTCCCTGAACGCTGAACAAGGGCGGACTCGAATACGTGTTCAAAATGATCAAGGATTTATCTATAAATTAAAATAGAATCACTTTAATACCTGCTGGGTTGCTTCACATTCACTGGGTGTACTCGTTGGTTATTTCTGTTCCAGCTGGTTGTAGGAGGGCTGGCAATTCGTGGTTTGAGGAAAGGAATAACTTGGTAGCAGTCACGAAGCCGCTGATTAAAATCCCTATTTAAAATGAGGCCAGTGCTCGTGGACCATCCTAAAAACTTGGTCATTTAAATGAGCTACAGTATACCGTGGATTAACAAAGTTGTGTAATAAACCGGAGCAACTGAAACCATATCCTGCGAGGACATTTCATAACAAGCAATGAAAAATCCAGGAGCTGCTACAAAGATCCCAGAGAAGAAAAGAGTTGTCATAGCGATGTAGTTCACCTAAAGAGCCATTTAAATTCCCCTTTAAAGAAAAAATACATTCGTTAGCTTTTCCTCCCCGCTTCGTTCGGCATCCTTTACACCAACTTTCCAAACAAACAAACGGGCGATTAAAATCAAAGTAAGGATGCAATTTATTGCCCCAAGGAGCTAAAAATAGAATTTTTCTTTTTTTGAGCCCATACTCCGTTGGATAATGTCCACAATTTTCGAAAATCCTTATCAATAAAGCATAACAGCGACGCGCAGCCAGGATTTTCTTCAAATCTCGACATAAAAAACATCAAGGCGACATCACTGATCCCCATCAGAATTGCAAAAACACTATAAATTATGGCTCTTCGGGAATGTTTAGTGCCGGTATAACACTTTGGAGCGAAGATTGCCTGAAAGGGTTCTGTAACGAACGGAAAAAATTACCAGAAGACGGTCCAATCCTATGCCAATTTGCAGAACGAGACTTCCTTTAAAGAATACAACAATCGGAGCCGAGGAAATAATCACAAAATATGGATTATTATTTGTCAAGATCCCATCATAATTCCTCACCAAGTTGCCTAAGAAAACAATTCCTGAAAAAAGGATTTCTGGTCCCTTCTGCAGTTTTTTGTTGCGTGATCACGAGGGGTTTACCCTTTGATGACAGAGGAAAACGTAAGGAAAAGGTAATCCTTTATTTTTTTTTGGCTCCGGACAATAGACGCGAGTATTAGTCACAGGGAACGGAGCAGGGAGATCCTTCTCCGGAATAATTATGAATAGTAATTTGTGATTCAGAGGATTGGTTTGTTTGGTACGGATTAACCGTCAGCGGAGTTCAGGATTCCAGAACTCTGTGGTGGTGTTTTTCACGTAGTTGGTATAAGGACAGGATGAATGGGAAGGTACGCGTATACTTGCAGGATACCGCCAAATTTGAAAATATTCGGAATTTTTGTTGAACTGGGAGGTTTTAGTGACAAAATGGAATCTGGAGCTACTTTTGTTCACCCAAACGACTAGTGTACATCCTGTTTCAATCAGTTTCTAATAGAGAAATTTTAAATTGGATCCTAATAGCGCCTCTTGGAGATAAAACAGCTCATTTAAATTAAGGTTTAAACAGCTCATTTTACCGACGATTTAAAGAAGCAACGGGATCAGAAAGCGCACTCATAAAAAGTCAAGAAAACCAGTAGTTTTCCCAGACTCTGATAAAAAACATACCTAATACGAAGAACAACAAATCGCATATCACAACAATATGAACTATAAGTAAGCTTTTCTTCTTGAACAGGCCTGTCCCACTGAATTTTACCTAACTTTTTGTTTAAAAAGAGACTTACACAGAGGCTACGAGTAACACCACCGCCATAACAGCACCTCCAAGGAGGAAAAAGACGTCCATAGTGAAAATATAGTACATATGATCAATTTCAGGAGATTCCATGATCTAGAAACTGACTTAGAGTGGAAAGAAAAGTTAAGAACAAAAAATAGAAAGCGTTCCTAAAACTTCTGCTAATCTTCAAGCGAGGATGAAGTGGATCAGCAGATAAAAAAATGAGAATCGTGTCGCGTTCGCCGTATTTCGAACAATGGCGCCATATCTGATTGGATAATCCCTAATAGGCAAACAATTTATTTTTACCGTAAGAGATTAGGCCACGGAATCAAAGGGACGTATGGAAGTTGCCAGATTCTAAGAAAATTGAGTTAGGGGTCTAATTCTTCTTTAAAAAGAAGATTAGGAATCTCTACTTCGAATGTGTCTTGTACCTTCGGTTAGTCAGATCCAGGGGTGTTCGGGCAATTTAAATGTTGGAAAGGGCTGGGGACCCTGTACACATGCCTTCGTAAAACCATCGTAATGTTAAGTCCTAAAAATGCTAATACTCAAAAAAGAGAAACGTAATTTAATTCGGCTGACCCGTACACGATTGTATTCTTGTTCTTCTTCCATAAATAACTAAATTCTATGGGTTTGAGATTGAAATACCGAGTATCCGCCAAGTTGGCAGCTAAAAATTGCCAGAAACTGTCTCATCTGGAGCAGCGGCGGTAGTATTTCCTGGATTCCAAGCGCTAGCAACAAAACTTGCCCTGAATTCTAGAAGCCTCTTGTCTCATTTTTCTTGAGTTTGGTCCCATATCTCCTGAAAGAACGTGGCTTGATTGCCAAGCGCGTGATTCAGGCGCAGTCCAAGCTACACCCACCCCATTGTTTCAGTTATCAACTCTTGCCAAGTTTAAGTCCGTTCTTTAGCCATCCTTATTTATAAGCCAAGCATGATGCTTCCTTTATCACTTGCCAAAAATGCGCTCTTTCCTCCTCTTCCCTGCCTTTTTCGCAGGAATTGCCGCATTAACCTGCTACCAAGATCTAACAAATGGCACGCCACCAACAAGAACACAAGTCTGTCCATCTAATACAACGCAATGCTACAAGTAAACATTTTATTAAATTCAATTAATTGAAATTCGCAGAATATCGGCAAAAGGAAACGATCAAAAGCTGATTCTAACTGCTTGTGATGTTCCTGCAATGTACAATGGGATAAGAAGTACTACATGCGATGTACAGTTACACAGGAAAAGGAAAGTTGTCGTTTTCAGGGCCTGGGAAATGGCCAATGTTCTACAGGAAAAGGACCAAATTCATCTGGAAGTATTTGTTGTTGCGGAACGGACAGATGCAATACTTCAGGTTTCCTTCAGCCTCTCTTTGGTATTATTTTCTTGTTGGCTGGAAGTTTTATTTTGTAATTATAAAATAAACAATTGTTTTGTTATTAACAAAACTGCGTAGAGTTGGGAATGGCCCTGTACAGCAAACTTGTCCTTATCGAAACAAACTAGAGTCGTCCTCTTAGCTCCATTATCAGCTGCCAAGCTGAAATCCTTTGTTTGAACCGCTTTTATGAAAATTAGCCTTTGATTAAAGAAAGGGAAACGCGCCAGAGCGGGAAACATGGAATGTTTGACTCACAGGTAGAAGAAACATTCTATTTTCTGAATTTCAATAAAGGTTGGAATGTTTCAATAGTCAGTGGGCTGTTTTTTTGAAAAAAAAGGCGGTTTTTCTTTTCAAATTGAAAAAAGAAAACTGTGTTTTTGCACGTTTCTGGCGAACGTTGACGCAGGAAGGCCATATGATTTAATTGTTAGAAGAGATATTTCGCAAAAAAAATTTCCCGTTCAAAAGGGTAGAGACGTTTGGAAACAACGCAGCTTGACTGACATTCAACCAGCCTTTTTAACTTTTAGGTGTCGTGAAAATGTTCAAGACTCTAGAAACCTGCTTCTTTCTTGCCACGGGATGTAACTCGCTGCTGACCAACCAACTGCCACATTGTATCAGTTTGTTCATTTGCTTAGTGTTCTGCTTGCTATTGAGAAAATCGCCTTTGGCCCCTCTAAAAACGGCTACCGAGTTCGAATTTCTGGGTTGCGCTTATGAATATGATTATTGTAATTTTTGGGAATAATAACATTGTTTGAAACTTGTGCAGTAAAACCCTCAGAGTTGATTTATCAGCTTGTTGTCGACACGTGGAAATGTTTTTCTCTATTATTGAAATAGCATAAAGTCTATTTATGGTTGGTAGACCTTTATAAAAGGTCCGTCATGTTTGGCAGAGTTTTAAAGACGCCAGCGAAGCTCTTCTAGACCGTCTTTCTGCCTAAAAAAATCCTTTATTTCTCTCAAAAAATCCTAGCTTGAAAAAACAAAAATTACAGGTTAAAAATGTCGAAAGAACCTCTGATTTTCTTCCTTATTGTTGTGCTGGCCTTCACCGCTAGTGCTGATGCAGCCCCGGCGGAGTCTCAACGTACGATAGTGTCCCAGGTTTAGGCTTTTCTTTAGAGTCATGACGATTTTCAGCTATCATTGCCAGGTGCAGGAAACGTCTGCGAAGTTAACAAGAAGAACCGTTGTTGCTCTCATGGCTGCAGCGGGCAAGGCTGTTTCAAAACGCTTTGTAAATATTGCTGTGGGCTGTGATGACCACCCTGTTTTACGTCTATTTACCGTCGTTGTTTTGTATGACGCCAATAAAGATTTTCTAAAAAGAACTCTCCAAGCATCTGTTTGTTTTTTACGACATGTGGAAAAATATAGGCGTTAGCAGAAGAGGCATTTCTGTTCCAAACGGCAATTTCAATACAGATAGGCAGCATTGTTTGCCTCCTGTTTTCGAAGCATCTTCAAAGAAACGCCATTGTATTCTAGCGCTCAAACTAGAAGGACAATTGTTATAGAAATTCTAGGAATTCTTGGAAAACATGCATACATGCAAAAGTCATATGGCTGTACAGTATCATTCAACTCAAATAAAAGGTTTTTCTTAAGATAAATCATTCTTCCCTATAAAAGACAGCCAATAATTGAAGAAAAACACGCCTTCTCAGCTTGTCTCCGAATACCGTGGAAATGTTCAAGTCTCTCGTATTTTTCTTGGTGCTAATGGTCTTCACCGCACCTGCAGATGCTGAAAACATCAACGTCGAGCCAGGAAACTCTGTAACTTCTTTGTATTTCATAATGACAAGGAGTTTTAGCTATCGCCGGCGGTAGCAGCCTTCAAAGGTATTTGCATCCGTGAGATGATAAAACACTGTTGCCCCAACAAGTGCCAAGGAACTGGCTGTCGCTACCTTATGTGCTCCATCTGTTGTTAGCAGAACTTTGCTTTCTTTGGCTTTTTATTTCTGGGTTATGATTTTTTGGTCCCGATTGCAGTTTTGAATAAATAAACAGTCTGTCCAAAAACGACGAGATTTAACATCGCAGTTTCCCTGCTGGCAACATGGGGAAATCTCTTGAAAGCTACCTCAGCTTGTCTACTTCTTGAAATATAAGGAAACTCAGATGTTTGTTTTCGTCCACATGATTCATGGATCATTTGCACCGTTACGACATGGGAAAAATCTGCGAAAGAAGGCCAACAATAGGCTCAGTAAGCTTTCTCTAGTTCGCTCCGCTATTTCCTTCCTTATGACAAGAATGATATGAAAACTTGTATAAAAGATAGGCATTTGATGTGAGGTGATATCGCCTCGACTTGCTTTGGCTGGCGCCTAGCAAATATTCCTCAAAACCTTCAGTGTCACGGGCTTTCCCTCATAAAATGCTTTCTTCCATAACCTTTACCGTCTTTCTTACTGGAACTGCTGCTCTAACTTGTTTCCAACAAGAATATGGGCCAAATCCAACAAAAACTGCTTCCTGTCCTGCTAATACAACTCAATGCTTCAAGTAATTTTGCCTATCAATATGTATTAAAATTGCCAGGGTATCTGGAAAAATCAACGGTCAAAAAGCTTATGATTACGGTTGCGCAATCCCAGTATTATCACAAATTGGTCCTGCCAGTGTGTGCAGTGTAAGCTTTAATTATTCTCCTAGTCTAAAGTATTTTCAGAGCATCAACAATGGAGACTGTAGCGAGCAAAAGTATAGCACGTTTACAGCCAAGATTTGTTGCTGTGGTACTGATCAGTGCAATTCTTCTAGCTTCCTCCAGCCGCTACTTGCTATTATGGTAATAATTGTTGCAAAGATTACTGGATATTTGATATAAATATGCTTTTTGAATGAATATTGAAACGATCGTTCTTCGATTCTTTTCTTGAATTGGAATAAATTCAAAGAAAACCAAAGTTTTTGGCAACCAAGATCACGTCGGTGCATTGTTCAGATGGTGCACAAATAGAACAAAAGCATTCCCACATGATCACATGAGTAATATTCTGTTTAAAAGGAGGGTGAGCGTTTTTACCAAAGGCATAGCGTTTCCTGTCCCATTTAGCATGTCAAGAGGAGCTCTCGTCTTCTCCCTTCTGGCTCTCCTCGCCTTCAGCATCTCTGTCGATGCTGCCCCCACCGCATCTCAAAACATGTTAATTTCCCAGGTCTGGCGCCATATTTTTTTTGTACTAACGATTGTAAGCTCTCACTGCCAGGCTCGAAGAACTTCATCTGCCTAGATTCATGGAAGGAACAGTGTTGTAACAGCTGCAAGCCTGTCTACTGCCCCAAAAAGTTCTGCGAAATTTGCTGTTAGTGAAGAAATCCAGAATGTATCCAATGCTTCGCTTCGGGTAGATTACGCAGTGTTTATTGTAACTTTTTTTTTTTTTTTTTTTTTTTTTTCGCCCGGCTGTGCGGTCGACCTTCTCTTCCGCTCCGATTTGCTGAAATAAAAAAGAAAACCTCTCAGTCTCCTGGCCAACCTGAGAGTATAAGGCCAAATACCTATGCTAAAACTAGGCAACCTGAATGTGCGCTCAATTCGATCCAATGGTCGTCTGGTAATGTTGGATGAAGCTTTGATTCCTGGAAAGATCACAATTTTGGCTTGCACCGAAACAAAACGTGGAACAAGTAGCTGCCGTCTCACGAGAAGTGGATACACTCTACACACCAGTGGATTTACTGGCTTCGCCATACACCCTTCAATTGCTCACAATGTCGATTTCTATGAATTGTCCAATCGTGTATCCTACATCGTTCTGAGAGAGAAAACAGTGACACTCCAAGTCATAGTAGTCTATTGTCCGACAAGTGCCTACACTGATGAAGAATACGACAAAACTCTTAGCTATGTTCAAACAGCTCTGAAAAAGAAAATACTTCTAAACAATAACGAAATTACAAAGAAAAACGAGGCACGAATAAGAAGAATAATTGTAGGAGATTGGAACGCAAAACTCGGATCTGGAGACATATCCGAAAAATACATCGGCCCATATGGAATTGGAGAAAGAAATGAACGAGGCAATACACTGGCTGAATTCTGCAAAGAAAACAAATTGTACGTGATGAACAACCGTTACCAAAAAAGGCCAAGCCGGAAATGGACATGGACCTCACCTAACATGCAAACGAAGAACGCAATCGATTTTTTCCTGTCCCATCATGTAGATATGTTCCGAAATGTTGATGTAAAAAGCTGTTTTCAATATACAAGTGATCACCGACTAATACAAGCAACTATCGACCTCAGAATTCATCAAAGAAAATACGGAAAAGTAAAGGCAAAATTAGACAAGCTGCTATTCAAAGATACAGTCGAAGCCGCTGCAACCTTGGAGGACCTATCGACCTACAAACAGATGGTAGAGACGCTAAAAATCTGCAGACTAATGGCGGAAAAACCAAGAGAGTTGAAAGAACTTTGGTCAGATACGACGAAGGCACTCTTCGAGAAAAGACGAGAACTCTTATCATGCACTGTAACACGCACCCGAAGTTTGGAAATAAACATGGTGAACAAAAGCTTGCGTTTCAACATGGAAGAAGACATCAAGAAGAGACGAATTCATAATTATGAAGTTGCACTGCAAAAAGGCCGAAGTGTACGAAAGGAGATGAACAAATTGGAAACTGCCAAACCAGCAATGCTCCAGCTGCGTAGAGAAGACGGATCAGTGGCTCAGTCTCGTCAAGAAGTGAAGAAAGAAATCCAGAAATATTACAGCAAACTATTCAAATCCTCTGCACCAAAAACAATGATACAATTAAAAACTGATGATGAAGAATTACCCACAATTCTAGAAGCAGAAGTGGCAGCTGCAGTGAGAAAGATGAAATCAGAAGGTGCCCCAGGAACAGACCAGATCAGTGCGGAAATGCTCAAGTGTGCGTCAAAACATGTCCAAAAACCACTGACAACCATGTTCAATAAAATCCTTCAAGAAGAACGAATTCCTCCAACGTTTGCTGACTCAAAAATCAAGTTACTATATAAAGGTGGCGATGATAAAGACCTTCGAAACTACCGTCCCATAGCACTTTTGTCGGTTATATACAAAGTGTTCACAACAGTTCTTCTCGCCCGTCTGGAAAAAATAATGGAGGCAGCCCAAGATCCTCAACAAGCCGGATTTCGGAAATCTTTCTCAACTATGGATCATATTCAAGTCCTAGAGACAGTAATAGAAAAAGCAAAGGAGTACAACTTTCCTGTCTACATGGGCTTCGTGGACTTCCAAAAGGCATTTGACAATATTGAACATGAAGCAATCTGGAGGACACTGAAGAAACATGGAATCTGTGACAAGTACACCCGTCTGCTAAAGAATATCTACGAATCTGGCCAAATGACAATGAAACTAGGCCGATCAGTTGTATCTCTGGAGGTTGAAAAAGGTGTCCGACAAGCAGATGTTCTATCCCCCTCATTATTTGCTGCTGTACTTCAAGATGTCATTGCCTCGGTTGACTGGTTAGCTGATGACGGTCTCAAAATAAACGGCAAACAACTTATAACCCTGAGCTACGCTGATGATATTGTAATTTTTGCCACAACTCCCCATGAACTCCAGGAATCCCTCGAAAAACTGGAAAGAAAAAGCACCGAAGTCGGCCTATCCTTTAACCTGAAAAAAACCAAAATAATGGGCACCAGCACTCTTGATCACCCCATCATCATCAGAGGAAACAACGTGGAACAAGTGGATAAATTCAGATACCTCGGGAAAATGATCTCTCTTGAAAGACCATTGGAGGTCGAATTGAATAGAAGAAGCAGTTCAGCATGGAACAACTTTCATATGTTCCAAGAGTTACTGAAGAACAAAAAAACCCCAATGCGACTGAAAAAGAGACTATACAAGATGGCAATAGAACCAGCATTACTATATGGATGTGAAACGTGGACCACTTCTAATGCCTGTATGAAGAAAATTGCAGTAACCCAAAGGAAGATGCTGAGACGTATGCTAAATGTATCTATTATGGACCGGAAGTCGTGCGATTGGATGTTGAAAAAAGTCGGTTTAGAAGACGTTCGAGCCGTTATAACGAAGAGGAAGTGGAAATGGGCAAAAACCATTGCAAATATGAAAGACGATCGATGGGCGAAAATATTAACCGAATGGTGCCCGCTGGACAAGACAAGAAAGAAAGGTAAACCAAAGAGACGGTGGAATGAAGAACTCAAACAACAACTCGGACCAAATTGGATGACGATTGCGCGCGACTCAAGCTCTACCTACCTACAAGCTATGGTCCGACAAGTAGATATTACTTTGAATTCGCTGTAACAATAATAATAATAATAATAATTGTAACTTGCAAATAAACATGATTCTAAACAAATGTTATTCTATGCGGCAATTGCTGGTCTATACGGCTGAAATCTACTTTAGTGACGTTTACCAAATCCAACTCTGGAAGAAACCATTTTCAAAATGCTTACTTCGACTTGTACAATGAAACCTGCAAGCTGTTTCGCCATCTTGCTGGTACAAGTACGATTTTATTGTATTTCTATCTTTGGAAACGAGTAGTGTAATTGTTCTGTATAAAAGATGGTTGCTCTAGTTGGCGAGAACAGAACCCTCTGGTGCCTTCAAAACTTACCGCTTGTTACCTTTTTCCTCCTTTCTTTCTGGAACTCAGCACTTTTGGCAAATATTCAGGTTAAACATGGCGAAATTCGCTCTAATCTTTTGTCTTCTGGCAATCGTGGCTATCTTCTCTGCTGACGCCGTCACCACGGATGCTCAAGACATGATGATCTCAAGCGTAAAATCTTGAATTTTGATTTAATAATGTTTTATAGTTAGTAGCTGCAGATTCGAAGAGTTTCTGTCATTATTTCATGAAGAAGCGCTGCTGCAGAAAGGATAAATATTGCAAGAAAAAAGGCTGTGTCAAGTTCATGTGCAAGCTCTGCTGCAATTGAATAAATCCATTCTCTGATGTCGCTCCTCGTCTATTTTCTTGTATCATTTTAATGAGCTTTTATGCTTATTTTTATAAATAAAAATTAGAACTAAACCAAATCCAAGTGAACCAAGCCGTAACCCGTCCCGTGTCCAACCCCAAGGCACAAGAAAAGAACAAGAAAATATGAGCTGCTTTATTTCATTTAATATTTTTTGCCCGAAGCTCCAACTGCGGTGTCGGCTGAACTGGCTACCTCCTTCATTCCATCAATTTATATTATAGTCTGTTTCAAATGGAAAAACTTTCGGAGTGATGGGACCTTGGCGCAATTTCCAGAAAATTCAAAAAAAATTTGACAAGAACTTTTTCATAAAAAATACGTTTTTTACATTTGACATGAACTTTGCTGATTCTTTATATTGTTAGATAGAGAAAAATTCGAGAAATAAAATGCAATAAAAATTAGAATTGAAATAATATCAAAATTGGTAGAAAAATATATGTTTTCAAAAATAAAAGTATCAATCTGACCCATCTGACGCCCGGATGCGCCCTATCTAGATCGAATTAACCTTTAACCGCCCAAGGGCCGATTTTTTCCATTTGAAACAGACTATATAAAATCTTTGGATGATCAATTGATCTCTTCATTTGTAGGTAAACGTGCAATTTTATTGTTCCCTTCCCCGACAGCATTCGGCACGAACAAAAGCATTTCCTTGCAATTGATATTTTCGTTCGCACCGCCGCTAAAAATATATCCTGATGTGTTTAGAACCTTCCGGTTTAGGTCACTTTTTGCCTCATATCCAGGCCCAGATTTTTTAAAATCTTAAAAGTCAGTATTTCTTTTTACTTTGCTTGCATAAAACCTCAAAATATTCAGATCCAACATGTCGAAAGGAGCCATGATCTTCTGTCTCATGGCCCTTTTAACCTTTATACAATCCTATGCTTTTTTGGGATCGCAAAGTATTCAGGTCCGGACCATTTTTTTTTGAGTAATGACGGATTTCCAGTTAGTCCGGATAGGCACTGAGAAATGTTGCAAAGGTTTTATGAAGAGGCGCTGCTGTACGAAGAAAAAGTCCTTCTGTTCGGGCCATGGATGCGCCAGGAGGATGTGTGGACTTTGCTGTAAATGAATAAAAATGCTAAACTGATCTAGGATGAATGTTACGGGTTTTGCAACTTGAAAACGCCGGTATTTTTAAAGAATATTCACTTTTCTGGCATCTGGTCTGCCGAGGAATTGAATCATCGAGAAGGGCTGCAGAAATTGTTTTCCTGTGATTCAGAACCCGCATCTTTGATCTGATTGATCTTTGTTGCCATGATACCTCCCGTTTCCCCAAATACAAAAACAAACAATTTTTAGATCTTATTTTTATTTCCTTTAAGTGATCATATGGTGACTTGATTATGTCCTCGTCGCTGCACTACTGATTCTGGGCAAGAAGAAGTTAGCCGTTTTGGCTATGAAAGTCGATAACTTATCCAATAAGTAGATAAGTTCTGTAAAATATTAAATTTAAACTTTCTGAATAAAGCCTTACCAATCTGATTGTTGGGATGTAGTTGTAAGTAGACTCGTGCCATCAATTCCAATAGCCATAAGGCCTGTAAATTTTTTGTGATTAGGAGGATTTTTTATACTTACGAGAAGTGTTACCATGAAAGTTGAACCAAGAAGACAGCAGGCAGTTATCCATTTTAAAAATTAGCACCATTGGTGTATAGTAGTAGTTGGGATTCCATGTCCAAATTAGGTAAGCCTGAAAATCCATTGTAAATATGAGAATCCCTTGTACTTACCAAAAAACATTCCGTAGACTCGTATAGGCCAAGTGTACACTTAAGGTCCCAAGCGTGTAGACGTCAAAATTATTGAAAAGACTACTGATATGACCCCGGACAGGATGGTTTGGGTCCATTAAAAATATCAGACCTGAAAATCGATAAAAAAAAGAGAACTTGATGTACCTCTGTGAAATTCACATGGTCAAACGCTAAGATTTCTTTCATATTCCATGAAATGGAAAATATGTATGAATCTCCAATATATTTTTTGAGAGGGAAATGGAGATTATTTATGAATCTGAAATAAGCTGGTTAAAGGAGAGAAAGAAGCTGAGGAGGACAAAAAGATGCCGTTTTTCTGCTACCAGAATGGCGAGGTTCAGAGTTGCGAAACCCGGACAGAAGACGCGGTGAGAAATGCGGAGTGAAAAGGCCTGTGGAAGACGCGGAATAGAAGAACGCTTACACAATAGCGGATTCCATTCGGAATGTAGAATGGCAAAATTGACCAATGAGGGATTCCGCGAGGAATAGTTCAAAAAAGCTCGTTTTCCAGAGTTGTCCTGAGAATTGGAAATAATACGGGTCACTATGCAAAAGTTCCAAGCGATAAGTGCAGAAAAATCAACACGCAACAGCAAAATTTTGCTTTACGAAATACGGAACGCGGAAAAAATGTCAGTCTGTCCTAGACTTGCGCGGTCCTGGACGGGTTTGTGGTAACAAAAATGACAGAGTCGAGAGAAAAGCTTGCGCCCAGTTCTATGGAAGTGATTAGCAAAGCTTAAGCGTAGAAAAAGTGGTAAAATCGGATAAGGAGAAAGTTTTTATGAACTGAAAAATCAAGAGCTTGAAGCGACGCGGTTGGGCAGCGTTCAGATCGGCAGACCGGTGTGTTTTCAAAAAGAGGCCACTGGGTCATGTCAACGAAGAGCATTTCAACACCCCTAGCCGGATGTTTTTCTCAAACTGGGCAGACTTCGGAAAGTAGGTCAATGAGGCATCTTCAGCGAAAGGCCACGAAAGTATACGAGGAAGAATTCATATCATTTTCACCAATATCACATTGGGAAGAGCTAGCCTACAGGTTTCATGGGTCCGAGTGATTGCACGTGATTACTCGCTTTCACTGTCTCTTCTAAGTACAGAAAGTACCTGAGAAAGACAGAAAAAATGATATTTTTTCCTGCTATCAAAGCGGCGGAGACTTGCGCGGATCAGACCGTGTTTTTGGTACCAAACATGATAGAGCCGAGGGAGTAGCTTGCGCCTAGCGCCAAGAAAGAAATTATCAGAGTTTATGCGGTAGGAAAGTAGTAAATTGGATAAGGAAAAAGTTTTTAGGAATTTAAAAATCAAGGGAATGAAGCGACGCGGTTGCGCTGCGTTTGAGTGGGCAGACTGTTAAGTTGGCGGGTTTTCAAAACGAGAGCCCCATGATCATATCAACAAAGAGGTTGTCGGCACCCGTAGCTGGATGTTTTTCTCAATATGTGCAAACTTCGTAAAGTAGGTCAATCGATGAGGGATCTTCAGCAGAAAGCCTACAAAAGTACACGAAGAAGAAGATTCATTTACAAACAAGGTCAAAAACATGGGTCAAAGAATTTTCATGCCTTGAACTTCGGACAAATATTTTTTGTATCGGGATATTCTTTTTCCATTCTTTTATTGAAAGCAGTTAAAGCTTTAGAAAACCTAAAAATGCCTAGGATTCTGAAGGCCATAAAATCCTCCTACCGCTTCGAGTTCATTCTCTGAATTTTCTTCGTATTACCCGTTTCATTAGCTCTTTTAATTCCTTTATGGTACATAAAATAATCGCTCAAAATATCAAATTGGTAGCCAGCTCGGCATAATTCCCATCTCTAAAAATTAACGACTCAATTCCATAGAAAATGTTGGAAAAACTTACCAAACAAGTGTTGTCCCGTACCAGAAATGGGAAGTTTAAATCGTGCATGGGAATATCCGACCGGGAAACAAATTGTGGCTCCCAGTAGTGGTATTTGTAGCTGAAGAAGCCTTCATTTAAAATGACATTGAAGCTCACCTAACGTTTCTATCAGATATCCCCGATTCTGTCATATTTTCTCTAAACCATTCCGCCAGTCTTGGAATTGCATGAGCATGGTAAAATGTTGAATGAAAAACCACTGCCTTCTTTTCGTCCATTAATTTTTTCAACTCAAATTTTGTCTCGGGTTCCTTGGCACCCTTATCAATTTCGAAGACCCTGTAGACCAGAACCCTTTTCTCATTTTCCGGCGTCTTCTGGGCCACTTTCAGGACATCTTTTTCGAAGTTTTTATTGAATAGATGCTCATAATCCGCGATCAGAATGTAATTTGTGTTAGCGAACTGAAAATAATCAAATTTTTGTTGGTTTCTTACCATTCTGGCGACATTTCGGGCTGTATTCGCTGGATAATCAGCTAGTTCTTCCATTGTGGGCTTCGGAATACGGCATTTTGACCTGGTATCTGGAGGAATACAAGAATTTGACCAGGATGAGGGGAAAATTATGTGGACTCGCAGATATTCCTTGAGTAAAACGCTCTTCGATTGAAGGTCTTTTAGCTGAAAAAAAAATAAAACCCTGAGAATGTGGTAATTTTTAGTACTTTTTCCATAATACAGTAATAATCCACCTTATGAATTATTGCCACCGCCAAAGAAACTGGGCCATTCCAATTTTCTACCTAAACCACCCCATTATTTGGGGGAAAAAAATACAAAATTTACCTGTTCAACTAGTCGTTCGTCCAAAATATTTGAACTCATGTGTAAAATTTGAGTAATTCTATCAGTTTCTTGATTTTTACTCAATATGTCATTAGGTAACACGCAATAATTATTATAAATTGTGTATTTTTCAATAGAAAGAGGAATCCTGCTAAAATTTAACAGGAGAGAAGGGATAATTCACCGTAAAAAATAATTAGCATCGAATAAATGGCGATAATAATAATAACAAATAAGAAAGTAGATTATTAGGTAGATTGGCAATAATCGAAGTCGAAAGAATTTTTGCCGTAGCATTCCATGGAAGCAGCTTTCTTGCTCCTTATCATGGCATTCTTTCCACTTGTTATCTTTGTTTCCGCTCAAAACAGCAAAAAAAATACAGAAAATGGCATCCTGTCTTACACGAAAGGACTGCCTAATTGACTTATTCGAAATGGCCTAAAGTGTATGAAAATCCCATCGGTCGTGATGTAGTTCGTTTGGCCCGCTTCTTAATTTCTGTTCCACACGCTAAGATTGCTGATAAGAAAAAAGATGAATGGCTCCTACTGGCTACAATAGAGAAAAATTCGTCTTTGAATTTCTCATTTTTTTGGGGTTAAATGTTCTGTTTTCTGTCTGCGATGGATGAAATTCCCTGCCTTTTCAAGTTCTCAACGAAGAATTCCAATTATCAAATCTCGCAGGCCCCAAACCGTCGTTCCGAAATTATTGCCGGTCTACTCTCTTCACGCTTCAATACGCCCCTCGTCTAGAATTTCCTCTGACATTCTTTCTTTTAAGAAAAGCGGCGTCTGTTAGGGCGTTTTACAACGGTGACTGTATTGCTTACGTCTGTCTCTCCGTTTTCAAATTTCCTGATAAGACGTGAACAATAAAAGTTATTTATGTTTAGTAGGTTTTATAGCTTTTGTAGGTGGTTTCGTGACTTTATTTGTGGTATTCATAAGCTTTTTCACCTCCTCGCTGTGTTTTATAAAATCTTTCGAAGCCTTTTGAATTTCGCTGGATATTTTCTTATCTAATTCAGCATCCGTTCGAAAGAAAGAATTTTTGTACCTAAAAAGCGGGTACTCCGGCATTTGAATGGATAGTTACTTCCACTGTGGTCCGGCTGTCCATGGATCGAAGCATTTCTCCAAGTCGAACTTCTCTTCAGCTAGAGGCGAATGCCACCCAGCAAAGACCTTTTTGTCTTTTCTTTTCAATTGCCAACCATGAAACATAAAATCCTTGTGGCTCCAGGCTGAATCTGTCAGCCAGCCATCTCTAGAATAAGACAGACGACCCTTCTCCAAAATTTGGATATGTGGTTGAGCGAATTTTTGTATGTATAATTGAAGACAAACGGTATATCTCTCCAGTTCACCGAAATTCCTAAACGGTTCTTATCATAAGCGAGCAACGAAACAACTTTGATACACTCCAAAGGTGGGAGCAAACCTTACGATGTGCCATATCTCCAGGGATTATAAGATCAGCCACAGCGCTCTGAATAGAAAAATAAACAACAAGGTCAGACTAACATGGATGGCTCCATTATCAGTTCCGTGAAAACTTTTAGGCACCCTGTACTCATAATTAGCCCAATCGAGAAGAAATTTACGAGAAAATTTATTATTCCTGAAGCTTACCTCATAGAAAAAAGTGCACTTCTAGCTAACCGTGCAAAATAACTCCCTGATGAAATTTCATGGTTCATTATCCGTTTATAGAAGAGCATACTATAACCATCGCTGGGTAAATACTCTTCCAGAAAATGATTCGGATTCACAACGCCGATGTCTCCATCAAGGAAGAAAAACCATTTGTGAGTGGACTCAGCCATAAAATGAGATACGACACAGTGCCTCTTGAACATAAACTGAAAATGCAAAAAATGGAAGGCATTTGGATTGAAAAAAAGGTTATTTTGGAATGGAAAGTTGCCATAAAAGGACACGGCCAAATGCGCCTTGATGGGGGCAACGCCCAGCGGAAGAAGAATTTGTGATAACAGCTACTGGTCGCGAAATCTATCGAAACTCACATCCTTATGTGGGCAGTGCCCACCATAAGTAGGATCATCAGTAATATCTAGAAAATATAATGGATAGCGTTGCAATCGGGCGTAGCATTTTAACGAGTTCTGGGCAAGGAGATACTCGGATCGGTGAGATGTGCCCTCAACCACAATTATAATGGCTATATCGGCGCTTGTATCTGAAATTGACTCATTTTAAATGTGGGCAACAGGTCACCTTGTCGTTTGATTACGTAATCATAGTAAAATGATGAATTGTCAAGTTTCTTGATAACTTGGTACGGGATGGAAGGAGGATACTGGTAATTACACAGATGATACGTATACACAACCGTAATAATTACAATAAATGTGAGCATGATATTGAAAGGTTTTCTCATTGTGGTAAATAGCCAAGGATAATAAACGAAGGGACAGCTTTATCAAGCAATTATGAGCTATGACAAAATATTCAGTCACGGACGCACCTGCTTCAACCAGTTCTATGGAACTTTTCTTATCAGAGTTGCAGCAAGAAAGACATCTCCCCTTCTTTTGGGAGAGAAAAATGAAATCTACAGGTAACCGAATTTTGATCGGCTAGGATTGTTGTCGTCTTTTTCTGGTCTCCTTCCTTTCCTTTTGAATTTCGGCGATGTATTGCTCTTTCCTTTCTTCGATCGTGGCTGTTTTCGTATCCACACCATTTTTTCCTTTTCTGTTCGTAAATCATCCAGATTTGAATTTGAGAATAAAGGGGTTATCTTGTTCTTTTGGATCGGGGTGGATGCGCTTACTGTCTCAACTGATAACAGCTTCGTTTCATTCTTTTTTCGTATCTCAAGCCATTAGTGACTAACTTGAACAGCTCCCGCTCTATTCGTAATACGTAGAAAAAGACCGCAGATTTAATAGCTACCCGATGAAACGCGATTACGTCATCTTTTTGGCGACATTGCTCTTTATTAGTCCCCTCATCTTTTTGTCTCAATATGGACAGGAAAATACTCTTTTTCTGTAAGTTGTCTCTGGAGACATTCATATGGTTACCTAGAATTACTACTCACGCATCAAAATGGATTGTTGTGACCTCTGTCCAATATCCGACGGAGGACATCAAGGTGCCTGTTAGAAGGTTTCTGTATCTGTTTAGAATTTGGCTGGGCATTTGGTTGGGCGGTAGTTGTTGTGGCTGATACGAAGACTCCAAAAGATTGGAACTCTCCTGGAGTCCACTTTCTGTCAATCGAAATGCAAAAGCACCTTTTTGGGAAATTTGCCAAGCAATTGCCATATAAAAGCTATACGAGGAAGAATCTTGGCTATCTCTACGCCTTGATGAACGGTGCCGAGTGGATTTACGATACTGACGACGACAATAAACCTTACGGTTCATTTTTGGCGGATTAAGTTACCATGCCTTTTAGGATTAGGATTAGCTCAATTTGATTACAATGAAACTATCAGCGGATTACAGTACATTCCCAAGTCAGATAATATTTCGGAGAAACTCTTCAATCCTTATCGTTTTTATGGATTCAACAATATGTGGCCGAGAGGATTTCCCTTGGAATATTATAAACACCATACAAATGGAAAGAATAGAATGATTTCCTGCCGGGAAATGTCTCGCCCTGTTGTACAGCAAGGCATTGTCAAAGCAGATCCGGATGTTGACGCTATTTATAGGCGAATTCTTCGTGATTCTGTCAACTAAACAACTTTTAGATTATTATTCGCTGAAAAAGGAGGAGGGCTAGATGTTTCTTTTAACAGCATCGCCCCTCCAATTACACTCGGTCTTGGCACTTATTCCCCTTGGAATTCACAAAATACCCTTTTCCATTATAGAGCGTTCTTTATAATGTATTTACCAACTACAGTAGCTTTTAGGTAAGATTTTAATCTTACTGTCGGTTGGGGGAATATTTAGCGTCGCCGAGCTGTGCCCGGGAAGTTTGAATTTCGAGAAAAAATGAAACGGATCCAAGGTATTCAAACTCCACGGCTACATCTCGGGGACGCTAACCTCTCCCTAGAGATTGGAAATCGACTATATGAAAGAAATTTATTTCAGAGTAACAGACATTTGGAGATCCTATTTTGGACAGAAACTCCTGCATCTTATTGGAGAAAATATCGCCTTCTATCCAACAAATGCAGTACAAATTAGAAATGCTCACAATTATTTGAGCGACTTCCATCAGGAAATGTAGGAGAGTTAATTGGTTTTATCATAATTACAGTGTTGTCTACGAGCAATCTGGAAAAATAGTTGAATTCTTGGATAGTTGGAACTGTTCCCATTGGGACATCGTCGAATGCACTTTGGAACTTGCTGACGACTTCGTGTAAGTTCAATTGAAACAATAACTCCCCCGTTTCAGAGAAAATAATTTCTTTGGTAAAGAAGATCGAAATTTAATTGAAGAATGGCTAAAACAGATGAAACATTTCGGGTGCGATTTAGTATTCCAGAATATCTCACTTTTTAGTTACAAATTTCCGTCACTTGTCAATGAAACTGCTCCGTTGACGCTCGGTAAGAAGTATAGCAATTGCCGGTCTGCTAACTTGGATGTTGGCGTGGATGCATACCGGGAAGATAAAGAAAAAGCATGGGCTTCTGACGCCATTAACAGGTTCTGGGAAGTTCTGGAATGGTGTGAATTCCCTAATGGTATAATTCTGCCTGCAGATGTAATGAATTTCTAGACAACGACACTTTTCTACCTTCAGCTGGAGAATTTCTACATTTTTATAAGAAATTGCCAGGTTTGCAAAAGAAAAAAGAAACGGCATGCTGAAATTACTGAAATTTATAATAATTTCTAATTTCAGGTCCTTGTGATGCTCAGTAATTCTAATTGGAGGCCGGAGATTGTCGGCCTTTTACAAAGGATGTACTCGCCTTTCTTCAAAACGACCGTTTTCTGCGGTGCATGGGCAGATGCTTCAGTTGTTTCCAGTCTTCTTCCGGCCATCCCTCCTTTAAATTTCGTCTACATTACTTCTGAGGAGATGAGGAAAGGGCATTCTTACGGGTATTGCGTCTCAAAGGTTGGAGATCTCAGATTGCAAAATGTTACAGGTTAGCGCTCCCATTTCTATGAGAATTCAATCCAGGTTATTATTTCGTAGCGGACGATACAACATTCAATATTTGGAATGATCTCCCCTTGGATAAACTACTGAATCCCATGGAAATTGGGAGTGATAAATATTGGTGGAAACCGGCACAAATACAAAAGGCTTATGATCTTTTTGAAGGTAAATACAAGAAACATCCGCGATTTGGCAAAAGCTGGCAGGAATATAAAGAAACTGTAGGTTTTCAGGAATTTCTCTCAAAAGTTTCAGCTCCAACGAAAATATCCTAATAATGCCACAGAACAGTTCCAAAAAGCAGTGCTGAAGATATTGTCTGACTTGTATGAATCCCATTCTCTTAAAATTAATGTTTCAGCCTGTATATTCCGTCAGCTAAAATGGAGTACATAGGAAATCTCATGGAAGTCATGACAGAAGCAGAAGTTTTTGTAGAAGTTGCATTTGCTAAAGCCATTGACGGATTAGATTATAATAGGTTTTTATTATTTTTCCCACCTGCGAAAAAATTTTAGAGGTGGTCAGTTTAAATATTTATGGGGTACAGGCCGGAATAATCCATGGATGGCTTATAATAGTTCGATTGTTGGAGTACATCCAATTAAATTGGGAGCAGTGCTCAAAGATTCCAAATCTAGAAAATAGTAAGAAAAACTAGTTCAAATCATGTGCTGGTTTCAGCTACTGTGACACTGTTGTGAAAGCATTTGGTGAAAAAGTCTACGGGTTAAAGAAATGACATTTTAATAAATTTATGCTTTTTCCTCTTTATTTAAAGAAAGCATTTTATAGACGTTTAGAACCGAGGGAAGACACCTGAAAAGAAGCATTCGAGTTGCTCCCACATTATTTGTCATTCCCTGGCAACATATAGATAAGAAGGCATCCTTGCGCTTGGTGTTACCGATCTTAGCGATCCATGATGATAAAAATCTACCTATTTCTGATTATATTCTCAGTATTTTATCTATCAATCTTATATTATATGTCTAACAGTACAATTTCCTCTATTGCTTACCAAGTGCTAGACAACGGGAAGTTATTAGTGATGGAGAGACTCGACGAATCTACTCTTTTCCATGATTTTGTGGCTCAAAGGCGAAGTATGTGGGGAAAGGTACCCAAAAAATTAAAGTTCTTTCAGATAAAAGTATCGATATAGCCATAATAGTGGTGGTAGAGGGTACAGCTCACCAATCAGAATATGTCCTGGCTCAAAATACTCTCCAATGTTATGCTCGGCTGCATTCCTACCCGTTATATTTTCTGGATATCACAACTGATCCAACATATGGAGGCCACTGCCATCACAAAGATGTAGGTTTTGCCTATCGCAACAGTTGTTATCAAAAAGGGCAAATACTCGCCGCATTTATTGACGTACCGGTGATCTCCACCATGTAATTTTTTCAGTTTATGTTTAAAAGACATTGTGTCGTGTCCCACTTTATGACTAAATTTAACCACACGTGGTATTTTTTCCTGGATGGAGATATTGGAGTCATTAATCCTATTCATTTTTTGGAAGAATATTTACCCAGCAATGACTACAGTATGCTATTTTATAAACGAATAATGAATCATGAAATTTCATCAGGAAGTTATTTTGCACGGTTAGTTATTCACTTTTTAACTAATAAAAGATTAGGAATGACGAGTTTTCCCGTAAATTTCTGCTAGACTGGGCTGGTTATGAGTACAAAGTGCCGAATAGTTTCCATGGGACGGATAACGGGGCAATTCATGTAAGTTCTATCCTATTTACTCCTCTATTTTGTAATTCAGAGCGCTGTGGCCGATCTCATAGTCCCTGGAGATGCTATCCACCGCAACGTTTGCACCCACCTTTGGAGCATTTCTACAAATTTTGGGGATTTGGCGAACTACACGGTCTGCTTACAACTTTACCTGGAAAAATACACGTTGCCGCATATTAAAATCCTGGAAAAAGACCGTCAATCATATTCTCGAGACGGCTGGCTAACAAATTCCGCCTGGAGCCCAAAGGATTTTATGTTTCATGGATGGCAATTATCCAGAAAAGAGCAGGATGTCTTCGCTGCTTGGCATCCTCCCATTGTTGAAGAAGGATTTGACCTGGAAAAATGTTCCGACCCGTATACAGCACGGCTCCAATGGAGGTAATTTTCCAATAAATTGGGATAGAGCAAATTTCAGATATAAGGACGCTTTCCTTAAAACAGATGCTGAATTAGATGAGCAAATAACTGATTATATTAATTGGGTAGCTGAAGATTTTCGGAATATTAGCAAGAGAGTAGAGAAGCTTCTGCTTCAGGCTAAATTTACGAAGCTTATTCCTTCTGGATTTGGTAGCTGAAAAATGAGATACAGTCAAATTGGCTTCAAAACATCAGGATGAACAGCCTTGTCTCCCTAAAACCATTTTTATTGCCTTCTCTGATCTCAAATGTGCTTTATTATTGTGTCATTGTACTTCAGGGCTAAACACATTAAAAGATTTGATGCGAACAAAATTGAGCAGTCCTTTTACGCCTTGACACAGTTTTGCACTTATTTGGACACGAGAAGACGTCCCACCGACCTGCTGATAAGAGGACACTGACTGCTCAAGCGCTGGCAGCGGCCCATGTTAGCTGATAATAAAATGGACAGGAAAGATACGTTGGCCACCTCCTTTGGAAAATTTGAAGCTGCTTTTTGTTATATTTCTATCTCATAAAGTCATCTCTTTTGTTGTATCTGGTAATGAAGAAATATGATCTACTACTATTAATATTATGCATAATAATTCTGGTGCTTTTATATAGAAACACTTATGACCAGAGCAATCAAAGTCTTGAAGACGAACGGTACGCTTACAAAAAAGTTGGCAGTGTCCCCAATAGTAAACCTGTGCCCTCTAAACCTTATCTGTTCATAAATAGGCTAAACAATTCTACATTCTGTTATGATTACGTGATCCAAAGACGAGGTAAATAACTGTTCACCTGTGAAATCGTTCTATTTCAGATACCAGCATTGATATAGCGATAATAGTGGTGGTTGAGGGTGCCGTTACGCGGAATGCTTACCGTCTAGCTCAAAATACTTTGGGGTGTTATGCTCGCCTACAATCCTACCCTTTGTATTACCTTGATATCGGGAAAGATCCGACATATGGAGGGCAATGTCCTCATAAAGATGTGAGTTCTTATCCGATTTAATACAGCCATTTGTTTTCAAAAGGCAGGAGAGGATTTGAATAGTTGTCCTGTACTAATATTTTCAGTTTATGTTCAAAAGACACTGCGTCGTGCCCCATTTCATGGCTAAATCCAATCACACCTGGTTCCTTTTCCTTGATGGCGATATTGGCGTCATCAATCCCAACCATTTCATAGAATCCTACCTTCCCAGTTCTGATTACAGTATGCTGTTCTATAAAAGACTGTTTAATTATGAGATTATGGCAGGAAGCTATTTGGCCAGGTAAATCTCCTTATTCCCCATTTTTAGTTTTAGAAATGATCAATTTTCCCGAAAATTTTTACTTGATTGGGCTAATTATGAGTACAGAGTACCGAAAAGTTGGCATGGGACGGATAACGGGGCGATTCATGTAAGTTTTAGCTAATTTTTTTGATATAATTTATGATTCAGAGCGCAGTGGCGGATCTTATAGTCCCCGGAGATGTTGCTCATCGCAATGTTTGCTACTACATTTGGAGTCGGTCAAAGTTAGCGTCCCTTTGATCACAAAAATAGGGTTCTTCCAGAAATGACTGGGGATTATCAACGTACACAGTTTGCTTGCAAATGTACCTGGCAAATTATTCTATTCCACGTATTAAAATCTTAGAAAAGGGCCGAGAATCCTATTCTCGAGACGGCTGGCAAACAGATTCCTCTTGGAGCCAAAAGGATTTTATGTTCCATGGATGGCAAATAAAACGTCTAGACAAGGAAGTTTTCGCTGGGTGGCATTCCCCCCTAGCTGAAGAAAAATTCGACTTGGAGAAATGTTTCGATCCATGGGCGGCAGGGCCACAGTGGAGGTGATTTTCCTCTAAAATTGGGTTGAATGTCAAGATTTCAGGTATAAAGACGCTTTCTTCAAAACAGATGAGGAACTGGATAGAGTAATTTCCCAGAACATCGAATTTACCGCTAAAAATTACACAATACAAGCCGAGGATGTGAAGAAAGTTATGAAATCTAAGGGTATTAATAATTTTAAATTTAAATAAGATGCTTACTTTCCTATATTTGTCCCCCAAATTCTCTTTTATTTTTTTTGCTGGATTAGAAACCAAATTTCTAGAAGAATCTTAATTGGAGTCCGGGTCCAAGGATTCAAATAAATTCTTCTCGAACAAAACATCTATTGGAGCATAATATTCGGGAATAATTTTAGCTGTACCAGGAAGAGCGCAATCTAGAGGAATTTGATATCAACAACAAGGAGGAGAATCCGTAAAGAGGACAAAGATTTCCCCGTACTGAATTCATTTATTTGTCAGAATTCATCGAAATAACGGCTTTCTTTAGAGGAAACAAATCCCTAAACAAGTGTACAACTTCCAAAGCTGCGTTCCCATGCCTTTATTTGCTTTCCACGAGCATAGATCTCCTTTCACTTGACCCTAAAGAAAGTGATTCCAGACTCCATTAGCTTATTAGAAAGGCTTCAAGTTTTCTTCAATCTCTCTTGAGCCAATTTTATGCCACTTACCCAAATAAAAATGAATTATTCTATTGGATATTATGTCTTGAGACCCACTCATTTTTTGTTTGCCTGCTCTAATGATCATCGTGGGTGCACATCTCCGTCCAAATGTATAATTTATTAGGGAATGCGGGTAAGAAGATATGTCCCTTTTCACTATTCTCTACTCGACCAGGGAGGCCGCTTTTATGTCATAGAGACATCTTTGTCTTGCAAGGATGATATTCTTGGTTGAGAGAGCAGTGAACTTTTATAGTACTTCTTTTTATGTAGAGATGTTCGCTAGATTAATTATTAGTGATTTATGGTGCTGATCTTGGACAATTCGAACAGCAAAATCTAGAAAACTGCTCAATTTCGAAGATTAAAACCAATTTCCAACGGCCGTTCCAAATTTTTCAAGACTTTTTGTCGGATAACGAGGAAATTTACCTGAAACCACTAGGAAGTCAGGCCGGTTCACTATCACAGGGTCCTGGAACGCGTGGAACGGCAGTTGGAAATAGACTATAGAGGATTGAGACCGTTTTCTTGCCATAATCTTTATCGGGGCCAGGTTTCAGACATCAGTTGACCAATTTCAAATCGGTTTGTTGTGCAAAAAGCATCATTTTTTACTCAAACTGCAGAAATATTGAATAGAGTGTGTCAAATTTAAGCGGGAGAACCGATTTAAAGTGGAGAGCCTTACCAGCTTCGAGATTTTTTAAATTGCCAGCTTAAACTAACTTTGTTTCTGATAAATTCATGAGCGATTCCGGGAAACCCCGGTTAGTAGTAGAAAATAAAAGAAATTTGACCGAAATCTCAAAATTTCTCGATTTTCTCAATTTCTGGCTCATCTCATTAGTCGGCCGGAAAGAATTTACATGTTTTTCAGTCCCCTCAGCATTGTTACGCCTAGCCTTATCCTGAAGTAATCTAGGCTTCCTTATTTCCCACCATCCCTGCTGAGTAATGTATCGAGTATGAACCCAATTTCCCCTCCTCTACCAGATTCAAATAATTGCTGCTACTCCCCTTTTGCCGGAAAGTGACCAATTTTCTATTGTAACGTCAGAGGGCCCATTTCTAATTAATTATTAAGAGTCATTGGCCCATAGGGACGGAGCTGGTACGGACTCTGACCTTAAAAGAGTAATTAGGTTACGCGAATCTCCTCCCTTAGAAATTCTAATTGCTTAGATTTTTCGTTCCCTGGCTCGATGTGTTCTCTCTAGATTGTCAGCGTCACATTTTATGGTCATATTTGTTTCACTGCTCATATTTCAAAATTTTTTGTGGAACGCTTTCGGCGGAGAGCACTTGAAAAACGTCAAGAGACACTCGAGAAGTGAAAATGGGCCAGTTGATTGCAGGAAATTTTGGAGAAGGTCAAAGGAAATGGAAGAATGCCAGGCATTTTTTGATTTTTATCGCTGAAATCCGCCCAAAATATCAACAAAGATTGACCTCAATCCTAAGACAATTGACCGCTTTTTTTACCGAGGAAATCCTTTCATCCTTTTCCCATTTTCCACCATCTAAATGATGACATCTGGACGGATTAATTGGTGTATGGAATCAACGAACATTGGGGTCTTTTGCACCGCTTTTGCTGCCTTTCGTTTCCAGACTTCTCTTGCAAAAATGTCTTTTTCAGGAGGCGGAAGCAATGCAAGGAGCCAATCAAACGAAGTATGTTGATTCGCATTTGCACTACGACAGAAGATGGAACATTGAGGAATTGGTGAGTGGTTTGAATTGTTTAATGACAAGCGTAGAAGTTCAGTTTTTGCACGTTTCTTCGGGTTTTTACGTCTGCATATTCTCGCATTTTTTACAGCAAAAATAAGGGAGAAAATCACAATGAAGATGCTAGCTTATATCCTGAAATATCCAAAAAAACGTGTCGACACTGAAAAATGGAGACAAGTTCTATAATCGGAACCTGGAATAAAATTCTTAAGACTCATTTATATGAAAAAACGAAAGGTATTAAAGAAACTGGCAATAGATTAAAGGCCGCTTCGACTCTTCAAAACAGCCACCCGACACCAACTTCCCCCCTAAAAGGGACGACACTAAATACGAAAGGCAGAAACTTGACCTCTATCCTTTGAAAGAGTGACTAATTCTTAACGCTTGAATAGTTTACCCATGTGTCTCGCCTGTCCTGAGTTCCTCTTAAAGAAAACTTCAATAGAAACTTCTAGGTACTCGTAAACTCGCATTCGCCGTTCATCACTTGATTTTTGAACTTCTAATTAAATTTTGAAGCAAAGTATTTAAAGAAAATTCGTCGTGTTCGAACAATTTAAATTTCTGGCTTCTGTCTGCCCAGAAGATTGTTAACTTGTCTGGCCTTCAGATAATGCACTTTTCTTCCTAAAAAATTGAACTTTGGAAAGTTGCTTGTTCTTTCTTCCTCCCCTGCGCAAACAACTTCGAACATCCGTCGAAGTGCCTTTTCATTTGGCTACGGTAGCCTCGGTCATTTTTTTCTCTCATAATTATGGATCATAGAACTTAAGAATTACGTAAATGCTGTTATTAAGATAAGAAGCGCTTCCGTGTGTCCTTTGCTCGTTTGCACTCCCCCACTCCTAAAGTAAATAAAAAATCTCATGAAATTCATTTATTTTCGAGGAAATGGACGTCTGCTTCTTTTTCTTTAATTTTTCTTCTCATATATTTGTGTTACGAACCTCTTCCTGTCTAATTTTGTGTACAAAATTTTTTAAAATTAACCTATGAGACCCTTTCTAAGATCTTAGACCGAAAAGCAGTGGTTTTTTAAAGAGAACGATGTCAAAATGGTCAAAATCCCGCCAATATGGTCAACTGGTTAAAAAAAGATGCATTTTTAAGTCGAAGTAGCCCAGGAGCCCACCTGTCTTCTTTTCAGGACCCGACCATTACTTTTTAGCTCATTTTGAAGTAAAAACACCTCTGATTGGTCAATTTTTGAGTTTCCCACTGTTACTTTAAATGAATTTTTACGTCATTTGAACTTTTCCCTCATTAATTGACCCTAATAACTTGATCTGTGCTGCTTTTTTCGCATTTTTAAAGATCTACGGGTCAAAAAAGAGAAATCCTAATAGGGATCAAATTCAAAAAGATGGCAATGGTCATTGGAATGATATTTCACCCCCCATGATGTGGAGGGTCCAAAGATTGATATATAGCTACAAAAATTTGCCTTTTTCTCGTTATTTACGGCGTGTTTTCTGCCTATTAGGGCAAAGGCTAATCCCTTCATTGCAGCCTTCTCTCTTGATCCTTCGCCCGTTTTCCTGGTTGATTAATTTCTAAGAGCTGACTATTCTTCTCCGAGGAAGACGAATCATAAAAATCCATCATTTGTCAGTATCATCTGGTCTGTTTATTTCCTCTCTGCCAAAATATTGCCACTGCCTTTACCCAAATGTCAGAAAAACGAATCCTCACGTGCCACCAGATCATTAGCTTCTCTCCGGGTTAATGTGGTAATCCGTCTCTCGTTGTACCAGCGTTCCCGTGTTCAAATGAGTAAAGACCAAATTTAAACGACCATACGATCATTTGTTTTCTTTTTTCTTCTTCCGTTTAAATGTTGCCTTTTCTTATCAATTTTGGTGCAAAACACGACCGCGGCTCCTTGTTTTCGTCCTCTTTCCTAAATATTTCGTCCTTGTCTTTATTTGTCACGACCCACTTGGTCTCTACCTAATGTGGGAAAATCTCTGTTGTTTATTTTCGGCAAAGTTTGAAATCTGATAGTTGACAAAACAAAGTCGCCCGCTGTTTACAAGTTACTGCTTAAAAATAGCTGGTACCCAAAAATTTCAGCTAAAATTTAATAGTAATTCTCGTGATTTTGAAATAATTAGCCGCTACGTAATGTCCGAAACGCTGGTCATAAACTAATGAGTCAGGTAATGCGAGAACCCCCGCAAAATGGGCGGCTGCTACTCCCATTTATAGAATTACTGCTGATTTTTCGTTTCAAGACCTGTTGCAATCCCCCCGAAATAATGACGGCATAACCCAGCTGTCAGGCCATTCGGGTTGCTGTGGATCCGTCGTCGCCTGCTCGTTTCCAAATCCGGTAGCCATAAAATAGAGCACTTGATGGTCTTTGTAAAGCACCCACTGACTGGCGTACCAGTTGCAAAAATCCCTGGCATTCTTTACTTTAAAACAATTAACATAAAGTGGAATTTGACCCGCGATAATTCTTTAAATATCCTACTTCTCATTTCTTATTCTGGGAACCTAGGCAGGTGGGAGCGTGATTTTTGGATCTCTACGGGTCTGCTTTTCCTTATTTTCTTTAAAGAAAATGCTAAAACTACCCAGATTCCTTCTAGAAAGCCCTTACTATTTTGATACCCTTCCGTGGTTCGAAAAATATACCAACCACCCCCGAGAAACCTTATCAGCTAATCCTTTTATTGCTTCACAGAGTCTGAATGCCACCCAGTTGTACTTTTTCCGTTAGTGTTTCAGAAATCAGTGATCTGTATGATAATTTTCTGCAAGGTTTTGTACTTTCCAGCGTTATTCTTTAATAAATCACAAAGGAAAACATATACAGGGGCCTGTGGACGGTGGCCCGCGTGCTTTTGCGAATACCTGAGATTCCTTTTTACTTGTCTAGGCTTCGGGTTTAAAATATTCAGAAATTGCGTATTCTGCATGATAATTTTCGAAATTATTGTACCCAAAATCCCGCCCAACAAATTCCTGACTGTTTTCATATTTGGCTGTATGCGACCGTGTTGTACGGAGAAATTCTCCAGCTTTCCGTGGTTTTCTTTAATTGGACACCAGAAGCCCTGATTCAGGAATTTAATCGCTTTAAAATCTTTGAGTCAATGACAGCAAGCCTATAGAGAACTAAAAAAACTTTCCCATTACCAAAGATCCCACCTACACCTGTGCCCAGACATTCTAACCAGAAAACTTTGCCCTCAATCTTTTGACCCCCTGAGAAAATAAGCCCAGCTTCCGCGTACCCTTGAACCCAACCCGTGAGAATGAATTCAAAGTTCTCAATTAACACTGGCAACTTTTGAATAATAAGGAACTTCAGGCGTCCTATAGAAATTATTACATATTGTCATAAAATGGCGCGCCAGCTGTAAATCTTTTGGATTCTTCGGGACCAATTTTTTCTGTCTCAGCACAGATGTTTAATATATCGCGATGTAATGTATGAAAGGATCATATGTACTTGGGACATTTTACTTTCTTTTAGTTTGCAAGCACTTCTGAGAAGCAGTTTCCTTATTCATGGGACATTGTCCCGCCACGTTCTTCCTTCGCACCTTTGGCACTTTGTTCTTTTGTCGAAAACGTCGAAATTAGGCCACTATTTATAAGTTCCCGGGCAATTTCTGTGTGTAAACTGTCACCTTTTGAAGAGCGTCTAATTATGCACCCAGAAAAACATGAAAATTTTGAATAAAGACTAAAAATTACTCCCCGGAAGGATTGCCTCCTGTTTGCCCGCTCTATTTAAATCCCTTCATTCATTTTATGACAAGCACCCGTCAAAAAGCCGAATAGAAAGGTTTTTTTAGTAAAAGTCCTGGCATCACACTTCAGGCAATGTTCTTTGTAGGCTCTCATTTTTCCTCCTTTCTTGAGCCAATTTTACTATGCGAGGGGATTAGCCTGCCTTGTTTTATATTCAAAGATACAAATGCATCAGGTTTCAGTCTGGTAACATTTCCTGGTCCATAATGAGCTTAGGCTGACGATTTTTCTCGTTTTGTCCTTTTTGTAATAAGGGCAGGTAAATTGAATTAGCCCAATGTGAACGGTTACTTTTCTTGACTCTTTAATTTAATTCGGTGGCTTGGTTTATTAAATAGACCACCGGCTAGTGCTGTAAAGCCTTTTTTAAATGCTTAGTTGCCGCGCTTGTGAACTGATCCAGTCATTTAAAATTCCAGGTCATACCGGCCCCAGGTGGCTTTTGACATTTCCTTTAAATTTCCTGTTGATTCATAAACATATGCCTGACATTTTGTATTAAACGTTCCGCCCTCCCAACAGCTTAGGCTCTGACTCCCCCGGTAAACGTATGTATCCAAGATTATCCTACCATAAGAAGAATAACTTTCCTAAAATCCGAAATATGATTGAAGAGTTTTTATCCTGTTTCAGGGGATCTTTAGTATAAAGCGGGACGCACAGTGCCGCCTTCTATTTAATTTCAATATAATTTTTGCCCCTCCCGTGTCTTCCCGACTTCCTCTCCAGACGTCGTATAATTACTGTCTTCCTACTACGTTCACCAATACACAAAGTCATTTTTGCCCTCTACCAGCCGTGGTTCTTTGACTTATAACACCTATTTCTAATCTCACCGCTCCATAGAATAATTACCTGTAAAAAAAGCGTAGGAACATTGGTAATGGAATAATATCGGGCAACATAATACAAATGTTCAATTCCCCACGAATTTCTAATATTAGAAGAAAATTGACTAGAGATCTATTTTTCAGTCGAATAAACTAAAAAGTGGGGAGATTTTTTACGGTGGGTTGAATGTCTGAAGAATCTTCTTTTTTTCTGTTCAAAACACGGTGGCTTTATTAAATAAACAAAGGCACCTCGTTATATTCTGAGATAATGGCAACGGCACATAAACCACATATCACGCAAGGGTTTTTTTTGCCTGGGAGACTGGTTCGTAATGTTCTCGGCACGAAAAGAGACCCGCAATTTTCGGCATTCTATTTCTGGGAGCCAAGGCATTGCCCCGTTTTTGAATTTCCAGGGTAACTAGAGAAAGCCAGGGTTTTTTTTTTAAATTTTGAATTAAAGAGAACCTGGAAACCTAAAAATCTGGGGCGTATCTACCCAAATTTCTAGCAACAATTCAAATGCCCCTTCGTTTTTTAAATTTTTGACTACAAAGACCTTCCGCCCTTATTTTTCCCGCGGGAATGACTCATTTCCTTGTTGTTTTTGTCATTTTTTCGCCCTTTAAAGGATCTCAAGTTGAGGTTCTCAACCCCTGTTCCGCCATGTTCCAACTTTCGTACTTTGATTACCCTGACGCGACTCCGGCCAGACTTGTACACATTTTTGTAAGGTTTCTAATTAATTTCTGGGAACAAAAACTAATAAACAACAAATCAACCACGTCCCGGATGTTATCATCTCTAATTTATTAGAATTTGCATATTTCATGATGGTTATAGACCACCTGTAAAAATTTTATGATTCAATTGCAAAAGCACAGATGTTTGCTCGTACTCTTTTTATGGGGAAATGACGAGGCCGGTGGAGGAAATGTCACGTGTCTTGTGCAGGGTTCTTTTCCTTCCAGAATACTGTAGAATTTTAATGAAATCTAGGGCAGTTGAACCCAATGGTCTCGTTGCTAGCTCCCTTTGGATTGTGGCGGGTCGTGCGGTATCCTATAAATTTTCGAGGGTTTTTTCTTGTATGTCACCTATTTGAACATTTACAATGACATTCTCCCCTTGGGTTTGGGTAGAACTTGTGGTAATACTTTGACCAACTTCGAGGAGATTCTGGTAGACTCGCAAATTCCTTTAATGGGGCTTCTAATACCCTTGTAATTCCTCAATGGACCCGGAGTCCTTCCGTATTTTGTAAAATTATCCCGCTATCAGGATAAATAATCTGAAATTTGCTGGTAAGCAGCTCGATTTCTTGATTTCCTGTGGATTACACGGCGCTGTATCACAGATCCGTGCGCCCAGAATTTACAGGGCTCATTTTTTGAACAAAAACTCAAATCTTATTCAACATTCAGTGCATTAGAACTATAGTACTTCGTTTATTTCGATTTGCCCAGGTGAAAAACGCTCATTTTTCTCGTAGTTTTCCTCTTGTCACCTGTCTCATTTCCGAGCACACCGATACAATTTTCCGCCCTGTCACATTTCTATACTTCTGTTATCGCGCCCCCCTCGATGACAAATTGCTTTCTCGTAAACATTCCCTAAACATAGAAGTTTCGTCAGAATTTTATTTGAGAAGTTCCCGGTTATAAACGGAGTTTTTACTGCTTCGCAGCTGGCTGTATACTTCGTCTTTTTTTCTACACGGCACGCGTCAATCCAAATCACATTTTATGTTTACGTTTTGATGTTTTAGAGATCCACAGGAGAAGATTAGAAGTGCTCCTAGATAATGGACGAATAATAGATAAGAATAATGACATTATTATAACATTCTAATCACTGTGCGGGTGATCTCCCAAAACATACGATATCATAAGATCTTTATTATGATCTTGAGTACCGGGCAGCAACACATCGTACGGTTTTCTTTCCCAGACTGATGTTATAATAAGTTCTTTAAGTTTTTTTTTTTGGACAAACAATGACAAATGCGCTGATCTTATTGTTTTGCGGCGACCACAAACTAATTAGACGATCTGCTGAAAAATTGCTGAAGCCGCTTAGTGGTTGAAATATGTGGTGGGGGACCCAAATTCAAGTGTTTTTCCTTCCACAATTTTTCTTTGTCTTGCACGCTCATAATTTTCACTATTTCTTCTCACTTCTCCGCAATACTTCTGGATTTATTAAAGAAATTATTAAAGGAAAGGTTTTCTAAAAATAGAATCTGCCCTCTAAGTTTAGGACCGCTTGCAGTAGCCAAAACGTTGGCTATCCAAACAATTTCCCCTAGAAAACAATAACTTATGAGTACGGACACTCTCAGCCTTCTTCCCACCCCAAACATAATCTGAATTCTTTACCCTTGCGGGGTTCCTGATTCAGGGCACCTGGATATCCTGGATCTTTTAATTTTTTTTTCAAAGACCACCCAATCACAAATTCCAAATCTCCTTCAAGCTTCTAATCTTGTTTACAAAATGTGTCCATCTTTGCATCCTCGAGTTTAAATAAGAACAAAACTACGCAAAAATGAATGTTTTGGTTTGTATGTGATCCATTAAAATGGCAAATTCCGTCATGTTCTTTCGAACTTCTTTTGCATGGATGAGGTTTAGTCAACAAAATGAGGGATAACTTCAAAGAATTTGGCAAATTGAAACCCTATGGTGTAGGATAAAATTGAACTGAAAACATAAACTTATCAGAGGGAGATATTTTGTTCTTTGAAATAAATATTTGAACAGGCAAAAAATATTTTTCGAGGTCAGTCTGGTTTCTTCTCTGATTCATGATTGGTCTCTCAGTATATAAGGGAAATTTTGGGAGATTTTGCTCTTCCTGAACTTTTTGCTGTAGGTTACAGTAATCCCATTAAAGCATTTTAAAAGACCTGACAGTACTTTACAGTATTAGCGAGTCCTGAAGGGATGTTACCTTGCAAATACTGGATTTTCTTAAAAATTACGCTTTTCCCAAAGACTTGAAACTGTTCAACTGCGTCAAGACTCTGTAATTTCTGACATTTTCATTAAATCGGCCTACGGTAATCTAAAATGACCGGCAAATTTCTTTTTCCGACTACCCAGATCGCTGATCCAGATCTTATTCACCTCTCGTCATCGACCTAAAACCATTCCCTCCAGACACCAAAAAAGCATAATGAGGTCAAAAATTTCGCTCCCACATGATTGCCCCCATTCTATTTTCTTTAATTTGACTCATTCGCACTAGACATTCCAGTTCTTTCCTGTGTCTTCTTCCAGTCTTGTACTCTTCCCTCAATTTATTCGAATATTTTAGATTTCCTCAATGTCTGACAACCTGGAAGATCTGGTAAGTTACCGTATTCTTTGATAATTTAAACATGAGGATTGGGGAATTATGAAAAGTTCGGGTAAATATTGGATGAATCCATGGATTTATTAATATCTTCACCTTTTACATTGGATTTATTCCCGGTAAACAGGTTATGCTAAAAAGGACAGCTTACATCACGCAAATCTTGCATGCATCGAGAGAATAAAACTAAGTTTTGTAGTTTGACCTAACTGAAAATAGTTTTGACGCTTGGAAAATATGTCGGATGCACGCAGAAACTGGCAGAAAATAACTTTATTCTGGCCTAAAACTGTCTGCAAAATCCATCTTTATACTCCCCTTTAAAGACGGGCACTTTACGGATTTTCTCTTCGGTGGGCGACAGATTTGGCCAAAAAATCATCTATGTACAAGCTCTAAGATTATCCCAGTTTGTGACGATAATCTCCATTTTTGGCACAGCCCCGGGCATACATTAATGATCTTTTCTAAGTTCTCCGCCCTTGTTTTCTGAAGTTTTTGTTTGTTTTCTTTAAAAAAAATAGGGCGGCTTCTTTCAAAATACTGAAATTGGCCTTGTTCTATGGGCCCTAATTATTAGGGAAACCATACGAACATCGAATTCAAGCTACGCGGCCGCCCATTTATATTTTTTCCTTAGTTCTGGCGGCTTTCCCTTCTGGGCAAGGAATTTTGGCGCTTTTTTTGACGACAGTAATATTTTGAAGCCTCCGACTGTTACTTTAAAGAAAAACGACATTTTTGGCAAATTCATCCTAGCCATCAGCCATCAATCGCCATTTTTAAAAACATTCATCTTCCAAGCATGTCAACCTCTGACTATTTTTCTCGTTTACGTGCGTAGGCCGTGTTTCTGACGAGCCATCCAACATTGTACTTGTAACTCCTCGCTTCAGCGCATAAGAGGATTGGAAATTTCCTCTATTTTGCAGCCATTGAAAACAGACCTTTGTTCTTCCGCCTTCTCTTCGTCGGCTTTGAAGAGAGAATCGCGCACTTTTTGTTGTGATTTTTGCCTCGACACTCTCTTTTCTCCCACTTAAGAAAACTGATTAACATCGCTAAAGCATCATTAAGAGAGCCGGAAAAGATCCACAGCACCGGCGTGGAATAACATCCGCATTTGCCTGATATTTAAATGATTTTTCATCATGTTGACATACTTAATTGAGCTCGATTTAGAAAGGGCTTTCCCCTCTTCGTTTCTCTCTATTATTTTTTTTAAAAAGTCCTTTAGTAGTCGGAAAAGTGGAAAAAAACGGTTGCGGTCAGCAGGAATGAAAGATGTTGAAGAATACGTAGGCTAAAATTATTAATTACTGTAGAAAATTTGCCGTTTTCAGAGGTTTCTACTGGGAGATGGCAACGACACGGAATTCCCTTTGAGTTCTGCTGATATTCTCAAGCTTTTTGGGGACTTTCCAACACCTTCGCCCGCTTTCTACTACTTTCAAATTGCTTGTGCCATCGTCTACAGTACTCTGACCATCTTAGGGTAAGTTTTATTTAAATTTTCTGGATAATTTCTTACTTATGCCGATGCTTTTGACATGTTTTTGCTATCTGCAAAATTACTGTGCTAAATTTCTGCAAAGCTGGTCCAAAATATAGTTTTGATTTTGCAGACAGCTCTAATTTTGCCCTTTTCCAGGGATTTCCTTCCCAGGAACATTAATTTTCTAATTTATTAAAATTTGATGAAGACCCACAAAAATCTAAGAATAATTTCCAGAGTTGTGGCTAATCTCATCTTCTGCTGCGTCATATGGAAGACGGAAAAGTTACATACCGTAACCCACATGCTAATGACCAATTTGGCTGTCAGCAATCTTCTTTTTCTTATATTCTACCCGCCATATTTCCTGTCGACTTTTGTTTTGGAGACAAATTGGCACTTTGGTGTGTCCATTTGCAAGGCGTCCTATGCAATTCCCTACGTTACTGTAACTGGTAAGAGAATTCTTTTAAAGAGAAAGATAAATATTCAGCTTCCTTCTATTTCATGTGTCTTGTTGCCATAGACCGATGGCTGGCTATCTTCCGCCGTAAACAGAGAATCTGCAGTCGACGAGGAATTCAGCTAACAATTGGAGCTTGGCTGCTGGCGGGAATTGTTGCCTCTCCCTATTTTTATAGTGGCAACGTCATCCACGATTTTAGTAGCAGTCGTTGTGGAGGGGAAACTGTCCAATATCAAAATGAGTTATTGGTCGTAAGCGAAATTTCCCAAAAAATTATAAAATTCTTTAGACTACAATAATTGTCCAATATGCCATTCCTTTGGCGATTATGGTTCCTGCTTATACACATTTGGCTTATTTCCTTTACCGTCGTCCTACTGTAGGAGTCCAATCAAAGGAAAAGACCAAAAAAGCTACCACCAGAAGAAAGCGGCTAATTTTTACTTTAATAGCCATTTTAGCAATCCAAGTAAGGAAAAAACCTGTAAAATAACAAAAAATAACTGCAGGTCGCTTGCTGGATGCCCCTTTTCACTGTAGGATTCCTCCATAGAATAGTCAAAGATTTGGGAAGCATGCCATACCTGATAACTTCGACAATTGCCCTTCTAGGAGTTCTGGTAAATATCAAATTTTTCTAAAGCCGTAACTATGCTTCAACTCTAATCAAATTCGCTGTTTTGAGGCGCCATTCGTGCACTTAAAAGTGACCATTTTGCTACTTTGAAATTCTAAAAACAGCTCATGTTTTTCGAGCTTTTGAGTTAATGAAATAACAGAGTGCATTTTTTCCAGTTCACTCCACTCTGCTACCTAACAAACGACGGCTTTACCCATCAAATTCGACGAATGTTTCCATTTATTTTCAAAAAGAAGCCCAGTACCAATTCTTCTACGGCTCCCGAGACTTCTCGTCGTCTATTAGGTAAGGCGATCTTTTATAAATTATTTGTCAATAGATAGCGTAGGTGAGTCTAAACAAAATTTTGGTAAGATGTTGTGATGTTGAAAGTGGCCGGCTGACATTGGATGGCTAACTAATGCATGTTTACTTTTCAGCTGAAACTGAGCTTATGACCTTGAGGTCATCTTCCAATGGGACTTATACTCCGGCACTTACACCAAAAACTACCCGAGTTGTGACTGACGTAGGAAAGGAAGAGGTACTCCAAATAACCTGAAAATAACATAATTTTTCCAGAGTTCCGGCGAAGTCAGCCACACGGTTTAAAAACCTTCCTACTCCCCCTCAATTGTATCTGCAACCGGTTCTAATCTGTCAGCTTTGTATGACCAGCCAAAACTATGCATATTTGTCAACTATTTGCTTGATCTCTCTATCCTGTTGAGATAAATGTGTATGTCATAATGACTCTAGCTCTTTTCGGTATCCTTTTATCAAATAAATATTGAATTTGGCCCCCTTGTCCTCTAGACATCTTGGATTTGGCCTCTTGGTGGCCATTACTGCGATGTGATAGAATGAGCCCGACCAAAGAATAGGAAAGACGGTGCCAGAAGATCCGGGCTTGATTCGAATTCTAACCATTTTCTGTCGGAGCTCTGTTAAAGGCTTGCTCAACAGCGACCGGATCCCCAGGAGCCCAAAAAAGAAAAGCGAGCCTCACAAAATTTTGTAAAATGATCTGAAAAGCGGCTTTTGATCGCTCGTAACTTTTCTACAGAAAGCGGCTTTTGACCGCTTTTAACTTTTTTTACTGAGAGAGCGCTCATTCTCTTTCTACTCTTCCCCTGACTGGTCAAATGTCTTCTCAGTCGTTCTCCTCGGGTGATTCCGTTGTCTGTTTGAACGGAGCGCCTGCTGTTGAAGGTCAGTTTTTAGATTTTGTTGAATACCTCTCTGCCCAGCGGCGGGGCTGCTGAATTTTTGAATTAGGGCCGCGTAGTTTTTTCGATGGCATGATAGAGCTTCTTCGTGTTTTGTTAGTGAGCATTTTAGTTTTTTTTTGTTTTTTTTTTTCGCGGTGGTTTCCAGATTTCTGCTCGAAATAGGCGGATCTTTTGAGCCCAAGTTGTGTTAGATCCATGAGCACTTTAAATGTCTATTTTCTAGAAAATGAATTTACCATTTATCTTCGTCATGAGAACAATATGACTGAAGTGCAAGTCAGCGCCTCAACGACTATCGCAACTCTTCGCGTCAAAGCGAGTGACATCTTCCGTGTTGCTCGTTCCAATTGCCATCTCACATTTCATGGTTAGTTTTAGTTCATGTTTCTTTGTGCTCTTACAATCTATCAGCAATAATTATAATATTTCAGGAGCTGTTCTGAACGATATCAGGAAACATAAGATCGTCTGTATTGGAGACATCCGTCTTCAGGATCGGGCCATCATCGACTTCTTCGAAATTTTTGACATCGAATGAATGTTCAGTTACCAATATAAAATATATTATGTATTATTTACTGGTAGTCTAATTGTTTAACTCGGCCGCCTTCGAATTTCATTCACGTTTTTTGACAGTGGTTTCTTCGTTTATCATTAAAGGAAGCCTCAGGGACTGAAAAGTCTTATTGTAGCTTCTGGCAGACTTTGAAAACGCGCGGGAAAAGTTTAATAAAAACCGGCACAAAGGCGTCGTATGACTAGCCGTTTACCACAATAGGACCTGTCCGGTTCCGCTGGCATTCTATATTGCGTCCTGGCCTACCTTTGACTATACTTTCCATTTTTCTCAGCATTTTCTTGACCACTTAATTAATCTTAGAGAGTTTCGGTTTCCAGATATGCTCCGACTTGATGTTGCCTTTCATATTTAAAGGCAATTTTCTTCTTCGCTACTTCATCTTTACTAGGAATTTTATGGAAATTTCCCTTATGATACAAAGAAGTGCAGATTTGTGTAGGGTTTGCCGTATACTTTTATTTTTAACAATTGAATTGTTTCATTTTAGAAAACTATCCTTTTGACCTTAAGGCCTGTAACTCTTTTATGAAATAGTTCTCGCATGCAGTGTTGGGGATGGGCACTTCAAGTACGGAACTATTTTGTCGAGCGAAGCTGGACCAATTATGTTGGCTTATGGTAAGTCAAAATAATAACTGCCCTTTTGTAGAATGACCATAATGGATTATTTAGTTTTTCCCATGTAAAGTATAATTTCAGTCATTCTTTCAACGTTACGCTGAGCCACAAAATTAAGCTGCCGACAGTACAGTTCCAATCTAATGGAAACAATAACAACGAAAATTGGAGATTAAACTAAATAGTAGCTCTCTGTAAAAAATATCTCTTTGCAGTCTGACTTCATCGTGACGGGAATCATAGGAAAAAGTTTCGGAATACTAGGAGGCATAGTTTTCAAGATAAATTCCAATAAATTTTTTCTCTTTTTCTGTGCGTTTATTTATTCTGTGAAGCGTACTACAAAGCAAAAATTTGGCTGTAGAAGAGCTTGAAGGTGCGAGAAAATGGACTGTACAACACCCACAAAAATTACAAATATTTCGATAGATATGACCGCAAGCGGGACCATATATAAATAAAAACTAAAAGTGACTAAGAGCACTTTGAGTGCAAGAAGTGGAAAATTTCTTAAAGAAAAGAAAGGAAAATGTACACAACTGACACAGGAGAGATCATCGGGAAAAACATTAATTGGGAATATTTTTTGCGATAAATAAAGATATGGGGTGCAACGCGTAAGGAAATTAATTCGTTTTTTTCGCTTCAGGAGCCTTGAAGAGGATTTCTTCATCCAGATCGAAGCCAACACTTTGGGCCACAGAATTGGCAGCACTGGTAACCTTTTCGACTATTTCTGTAGCCGTTGGGAGGATGAGAGTCTCATCTTCGTCGACAGCCTTGGCTGTGACTAACCGTTCCCGGACAACATTTCGGGCTGGGCTGCTCTCATAGGTGTGATACTGGTTGAACCAACTGTAGCCATCTAACCAGCGGATAAACTGCCTATGAAGCCCGCCTAGAAGATTACTGTAAACCATTTAAAAGAGGTAATTACCTTGAGAATCAACAAAAGCGTGGTAAACAATATTACCAATAATTACAGCAATTCTAACAAAAACAGCAAGAGCATGAATACTGCCGGAAGTTGCCATGACTAGAATAAGTTCATTAGTTTTTGCAATCTCTGTCAACTAACCAATAAGCTGAAGGAAGTGCATGGCTGCAACGGCCAACAACATGAAAGCAACGTCAGCTCGTGATTCTCGTTCTGTTAGGAAGTTCCTAGAAAAATTATGATGTCATTGGAAAAAGCGGGAAGAAAACAAACCTGAAGGTGATGCCTAGGATGATTAGAACGCAGCCATATAATCGACCGAATAATACGCCTTCTTCTAAGGGGATTCCAAATTCTGATTGGGCTGCCATAGAGGGGACTAGCATGTACTGAAAATTGAGGAGATTTTAAAGGAAATTGCATAAAGATTGAGAAAAATACTCGGCTGGAATGCGGGAATTCAAAATTTAGAATGAAAGAGCTTAGCGTTCGACCAATGGACGTGTGTTTTGGCCCCAAACGGATTTAAGAAGCGATTTAGGGATGCGAAAGCCAAATTTCTTTAAAGAATTCCTTACCATAGAACCAAACATATAGAAATAAATAGTATTGACGCTGTTCCAATACATAAGTCCTCGTGGAAGTTTAACATAGAGACTCTCATTGATTCCAAGAAGTTGTGAGATCTTTAAAGAATTATTTAAATAAAAAAATTGAAATACCTTAGATTTATAGATCGTTGTCTCCTCCGATCCATTGAGCTCTCCCACGCCGAGTAGTTTCCTCGTCTTTAGCCGACTTTGAAGATCACTGTTCGACTGCTTCCGGCTGCAGCATTGTTCATCAATTACTGCCCCACTAACATTCCCATTTGAATTTGTCATAATTTAACTGCTAAATTTTTGAGTCTCTTTAAATCAGAAACTAATACGAGGAGGAAAAGATCACCAGGTGTGAAATTGTTTAGAGAGCAAAAACAACTGGAAGGCGTTCGGAATCTTTTAAACCTCGGGGGCAAGATTTTCCACTGAGAGTCGATTCACAACGAAAGGCGTAATTTAATTGTTCGTGAGTTGTTCCCCTCTCTCAAGGACAATTTTCTTCGTCTTTTGGACATTGCAAAAAGCTATCAAGTTGGATTTATTTTTAGTCGACTAATTGGGAGAAAAAAGAAGATTTACGGGCTGAAAATAGAAACTGGGAAAGGCGGAGGCGGCCGGAGGAATACCTAAACCTCTCTATATTTGGAAAAGGATCTTTAGTCTTTCTTTAAAGAATTAAATATAGAAGATGGATGATCTCAAAGTTATGGGAAGGAGTCATGAAAGTTTACGGCTGCACTTTGTGCTCCGCCTGAAGGGTGACATGAAATTGACCTTTGGAACGGGGAGTTCGCGTTAGTTTAGGTAATTTTCCGTAGATAGAAGACAGGAACGCGGGGAAAATATGAAAGAAGTAGCAGGAGGTGTGATCCCATAATTCCCTCATGGCTTCCCCCGCAGGTGTCGCAAACTTCCGGACAAAACAAATAAAAAACGGAGCTAAGAGGATAAATGGGAAAAGAACCTTCCCAGAAAGGGTAAGGGGCAATTGCGTATAAGTAAATGCATGCAAATTGGGTGTGGGCATCTCTCTCTCTCTCGAGCAGTCAAGAAAAACTAGAAATACGTCAGAAATCGAAGCTAATCCATCCTCCCACAAGACAATTGGCTTCTCACCTCATTTGTTAGGCAAATGGACAGCGAAAAATAGGGAAAAATCACCTGTCCAGAGATATTTCTAAGGGGTAATAAGATCTTGATCGGTCCCAGCTGTCCTTTTAGATTAGACGATGCCAAGGGTCGGAAATGGCTCTGCACATATACACATATTTTTCCTTAAGCTGTGCAGGAAGGAAATATTTCATAAAGTAGGGTTTAAATAAAATTGCCAGCCATATAATAGAAGTTTTTTTTGGGTTAGCGTCATGTTGAAAAGCCAAGGATAAATGCCGCCAGGTGTCGAATTTCTTCTGTTGCAAAATAATTCCACGTCTTCTAAACTAAAGAGTAGGCGGGAAGCCAAGGAATAATTTATTTTCTTTGAGAGATTGGAGAAAGGCGGAGTATTTTGCCTGCCTAGGGAAATAAAATGCAGATAGACTTGCTATAAAGTGTGTTGACAAACATATGTCCGCCGGGGGGACGGGAGAAGGAGGAGGGACTTTCTAAGCAGGCAAAAAGTTGGGCCGAAAGGATGATGTCGGACTGAAAAAGCAGCTTGCTGGGAAGGTTAGAAGTGCCCCTCAAAGGTCAAGGGCTCCCATCTTTCGATTCCTACTATATTTCCCATTTTAAAGGAGATCATAAAGAGGAGAGAATCAGCTGAGAGGCAACATGACCTGTCCCAGCGGACTGCTAAAGAAAAATGGAAATAAACAAACAACAGAGGGAGAGAGGCAACGTGTTTAGAATTTTCAACAAAAGTGAGGGGAGTCAATTTCGCCCGCGTGTTACTCGCAACAAAATCTCAGTAACAAAATTTATGGGCTCATGTGGCCGATCTAATTGCAGTAGAGGCCGTTCATTCTCACATTCCGCGTGTTTTTGACGGGCAAGGGAATTACCCATGGGGAGAGTTTTTATAAAATCTTAAAGAAAGCAATAATTTAAAGAAATGAAAAAAGGCCGCCACATGTTTTGAGAAGGCTTAACTGACCTTCTCTATTCGAGAGCCTTTGTTGTAAACAACCGGCAACTAGTCTACCTCCCCCTTTGGAGTCTCGAAATGTTGCTTTTGGTAGTAATTCTAGCTCTCTCTACCTTGAAACCTCCCAGAACAGCAAACGTCAAAAGAACGCGCCAGTTTGTCATGTGCAGGATCGCCCACTTCCGTCTCTTTGACCGATATGTGGGCTCATCCCCCCACGTGGGCAATCCCCAATGAAAAATCTTCTTATTCCCTTATTTTTAAGGAAAAAAGTAAGGAAACCCTATCCCAGCTGATCAGCAATTCAAAGCTGATAAAAATTTGGTCTGCGGTTAATTGGCAACCAAGAACAGAATAATAAAAAGGCTCAAAAAAGTTTACGGATATCTGGATTCTCAATTGTTTTAAATGGAAAATTGAACGCCAGGTGTAAATATTTCATGAAGTTGACTTGATCGACGATTAGAACTAACTTCCGCGCAAAAAAACTAGTTGCCCGACTTCTTTAAACGAAAACTCACCAATCGTAATTGTAAACAACTTGAGTGTAGCGTGTAATAAGGGGAGTAGCCCGTTGAGGGAGGGATATTACGGACGTGGGGCTATTTTCCGCTGGTGTAGAAACTGTCGAAGTTGTGAGACATTCCTCGCTGATAGAAATCTTCACAGTTGATCCAGATTGCCCTTCTTCACATTCATTTATTGTGTCCATTTTGCATAAAACTTGGGGAATGTTTGTATCGTCCAGTACAATAATTTCCGGCGAAGAACACGCCTCCGGACTGGGAGATGGACTAGTACCCGGAGTCGATGGGGTCGCGACGATTTTTGGGGTTTTTAAATTCTGTGGCTTCTCAGAAGACGACATGTGAGACAAATTGCGGTATATGGACTACCTTTTATAACAAGAGGATGGGAACCGCCCATTTTCTTTTTCAGAAGGCGGGGATTTATTTAATTATTTTTAAAAATTATTGGATACTTAGAAATGGAGAAGGAAACCGGATATGGTCGGTAAAAAAAGAGGCACTGTATCGTTAAAAAGGGGATGCCCGCCTCTAATGAGATGTTGGAGAGGGTAAATATTCCGCTTTTCCTGGTTTTTGGCTGGAAAACTTCCTAGTCTAACGGAGTTTCCGGGAACTTGATCTATTTTTAAATAGAAAATACAGTGAATACGCAAAATTGCTGCAAAAAAATGATAAAAGCAGGAAAAATATTAAAACGGCCTTGATGTTCAAAGTGAAATCACTGTCGTATTAAAGAATTATCGGCCCTAATTAAAATTTCCCGATCATCTGATCCCGAATTTAATCCTCTTTGATGTAGGTACAGTATCCAAAAAGAGGAAGATGTCTGGACAATTTCAATAGGCTCACGTAAATCCTCCCCTTTAAAAATTCATCATAATTTTAAGAATAGACAAAAAAATGTGAGGATAAACCACGAGAATGTACGATTAGTCAAGCGGAAGTAAACTCTTTAAATGGAAGGAAATAGACATTTTCACAGGGAACTAGAAAAATTCCTTATAGGTTATGGTTTTTTGTCTTTATTCCATGGATTTTGCTCCAAAACTTCCAGCGCCTGGAAGTTCAAAACATGATTAGCCGCATCCGGTTGAATTCATTTTCTATTAGAACCATGCCCCAAGAAATAATTATAAAGACCACCACAGTTATGTTCTAATTGGAACGTTGTCCCCCCACAGTCACGCTTCCTATTCCCACGCATTTCCCTATCATTATCTGTAAGAAGAGAACCCTACAATTTCGGCAGCCTGCGTCAGGCGGAAGATTACCAAGTGAAGGATTCTCAAAACAAGATAGCCTATAATTTGAAATAATCTGTGTGGGTTCAAGTTGACGGTTAATTTGGGAGAATATATCAAAGAATCGAGACGATGCTGGTAGAGAAAAGACAGATGACAAGAATACATCGAGGCGTGGGAGGCAATTTTCGTAATTCGCTGTTTGGTGCCAGAAGAGAGACCACGTGAAACCGGGAACCACAAAAATGTGAGACGGACATAATTGGAAATGCATAGGTTTGTAGTAATGTCAACATTTTAAGGAAATGGTTGGGTCTTTGAGCATTGGGAAATTTATACAGGGGCTGTAAACTAGCGAAAACTGAGAAAACTGGATATTGGAGCTCTTTAAACGGGAAACGAAACGTGTTGAAACGTTTTAAAGCAGCCAGTGCCGGCTATTTTTCCCAATTTCATGTGTTCGCTTGAAGGAACACCGCCATAAACACACGGGGGCTACGGAAGGAATATTAATTCGAGCTCTATTGGACATTGAGACTTCTTGGAAGGCCATATTTTAATCATTTTTGCTGGTTTTTGATCTAATTCACATGATTTAGGGTTCAACAGTAAATTTGCCATAAAGTTATCGAGACTTTTAAACGCTTTTTGTCATGTTTAAGGTTAAAACCTCCTCTTACCTGTCTTCAGTCAATCGAGGTTTATGTCGAGGTGCTCCCCGATATCCTGGCGGTGCTGTATCAATGATGGACGGAGTCATTTGACTGTCCATTTTGCTGAAATTTGCATTTTAAATTGTAGAATCAAGTTAAAAAGTGAGATATTAAAGAATATTTTAAAGAAGCTACCTTTCCCTTATGAGACATTGCAACCGTTGCATATTGTTGTTGGCGGATAGGACACATACACCCTCTCTGGTGAGCGGGAATGCTATTTCCTCTGGCCAAAATTGGCATGAATTTCTTCCCCATCCTGGTGAAACACAATGCGTCCAGGGTCTAGGCAAAAGGAATAGATAAAATACAAGAATTGGTTACTGGTGTTGACTCAAAGTGGTGAGTAAATAATGAAAAAGGATTGAAAACGCCGATTTAAGCGGTTTTATCAGTAAAATAAGATATTTCTCCGGATCTGCGGTGCCTTCTCCTACGATAATGGCCTAATCCAATCATCATTCCCATTTAAGGAGGGATAAATCAGTCAGAAACCATTCTAAATTTGGAATAGAATACGTATTGGATTAGGCTAATATCTACCGGGCAAACAACACATGATGAGATCATGTTACATGTATGTTCTTTTATATCCACAGTCTCATCATTTCAATCCTTCAACTTCCCTGAGCTTTAAATTTGTGTTGTTTGAAGGTAATCACGCTCTCAGGAAAGGTCTAAGATAATGAAGCTTTCAGGAAACACCTATTATGACTTCGTCAATAGGGAAGATCCACAATTTTGAAGAGAAAGTGAAGGATTTTTATGCGGGGGAGGATAATCAGATTGAAACGAAAGGGAATAGAAGCAGATAAAAGGAAACTTAGCTTCAAAATATGACGTTTTCATAAGAAATTGGCGCTAACCTCGGATTCAGCATAGTTAAAAACCTAGGAATACATGATTTAAATATTAGAATCCGTCCCTGGATACTTTCTCGATAAATTGAAAGCTATGGGAAAAGAAAATGCGCAAAAACCCTCGAAATAATTCGATTTTTAAGAATTACAACACGGAAAAGTGCTTGAAACATGGAAAATAATAAAGAAAACAGCGTCAGATGCCCTCTGCTTCACTTTACAAAATATGGAAACACTAGAATAAACTAGTCGTCTACGGATCAGTGACGACGTTTCCCAGGACGAGTCCCTAGTTGAACTATTGAATAGAAGGCAAGAGTAATGAGAGTAATGAGCGTATGGGCGATGAACCGAAGGATTATTTATATTTATGCAGCTCATGAGGAAGCAAACAGCCGTGGGTCCATTCCCTAGGTCAAGTTACGTCGAAATAAAAACGAAAAACAACAATAAGTGGAGGAGGGATCAGACTGGATGACGTTTAATTGGATTACTGTGATAAGTTCGGGATATCTTAGCATTTGCTATGATCTTAGGGTTCAAGATAAGGAGATTCCCGAGGGTTTCGCGATCTTGGGAAGTCTTTGGGCTTTCAAAAACTTCTTTAAACCAAAAGTGCCTGGCTGGATTAGCTTAAACCACCCCCGATAGCATAAAAACCTATCCGTTAGGCAGCCAATTACGGAGTCAAATAGGGCTATAAATCACCCTGGGGTTGTTCATAAAGTAATTGGACCATTTTAAAGAGAGATTTAAATGGACTATTTCAAGCGCCAAGGATCCCTGGTTATATTAATTTATGCGGCATTGAATAGTTGAAAAACGTGATAAACTCAAGATATCCCATGAATGAAGTGACGTTCAGCGAAAAGGATTAGGTCCAAAAGGGTAAAAAAATGACTAGCGAAAATGAGATTTACATTGGATCCACACGTCCATTGCGGGGGCTACGGCGCTTTGTCAGTGTGAAAGAGGCCAAATTTCAAGACAACGCCTAGAAAATTATAGCAATTTCAGAAGAAATATGTCAGCTCATCTTTTTTCTTTAAAGCATGGACACATTGAGTCTTGCCACGATCGTGGGTGGAGTTGAATTATTACCGAGGTCGTTCTCTTCTCACAGGTGAATGCCTCTTATGAATAAAGAACAATAATTCAAGATAAATTCTCAGATATTTTTAAATGATCTCTGGGTATTTTCTAATGGGAAGGCTAGCAGGAATAATGAGGGCAAATTGGAAAAAATAGTGGAATTCCGAGCTTAATTCATTTACCAAAGCGAAAAATGGAACTTGAACAAGGCAACTTTTTGCTGTTTTGCCTTTCCGGCCATTTAAATTAGATTAAACTATGTTTTGATTAGTTTAGCAACCGACAACTTCCGACTGGAAAATTTTCAAGAGGCGGAGGACTAACTCCTAAAAACGGCAAAATAACAAAAATGATTCACACATTAGAGCGGGTCTTCAAGGCGCCACACCAATTGTGTCAATGATCGAGGATTATGACGCCGAAAACAGCTGCGGGTCACCACCCGCTCCATAGCATAATCGTTCCTGACTGCTTCCCTGTCAGTCAGCAGGTTGTAAACATTTGGCAACAGCTGTTTGTACTTGGTAGAAAGGGAACATCACTCATCTGGACACCAATGGGATGGAGTCCGCGGGTCGGTTGTTGTGATCACAAGGCGGGTCAGGTAGGATCACGACTTAGACAAAATATTTCTCAAAAAAAGTTTATTATAACCCAGAACTTGAAACTGCTAGAAATCCTAAATATCGTAGAAAATTGAGCGGAAGTTGGAGGTTTTAGCTTTTTTTTTAAAAATTTTCTTACCAAGTTTGTGCTTCAAACTAGTTGTCGGTCAATTTAAAAGCAAAGAAAAGATGGTAACTCTTCCTGATGTTGTTCGTGCTGCCAGCTTCGGCACAATTTTTTTAAAGAAAATCCCAGAGAGGAACCCTAGAGTATTTAATAACACTGAAAATTTAAAAAGAGGGTGCGAGAAATTCAGGAAAATGTGGTTGCGGCCATTTTTCAGGTTATTAAAGGATAACTCAACAGAATAAAGTAAAAGAGAGAAGGACCGCGCCAGCCGCCATCATTTGTTTAGACCATGAGCGTGACCATCAACGTGTGAGTGACATTAATTGTTGAAGAAAAGCTCCAGGGAAATGTTTTTGTCTATGTGTACGTGTTTACCACGTGTCTTCCTCATCCCTCCTTTGTGTGTGATTAATTGCGCGGCCTCGGATGCCAGCCGGGTCCAAATCCTTGTTAAGACAAATTGAGTAAGGCCTAGAAATAGAAAAATAACTAGAAATAACGGTAAAAGTGCCGTAAATCCGCTGGGTTGCTGTTCATTGAGCTACTCAGAGTGTAAACTAGCGTTCTGGCTAAATTAACACCCTTGAATGTCGATAAAAGTCTCTATTTTGGGCAAAAAGTGGTCAGAAAATGACTATGGAACAAAGAAAGAAGCCAAAGAGTCGGTGCTAACACCAGCCAAAGCATAAACAAACGGATATTCTGGCTTTGTTTTTGCTGAATTGTTTTGTCAAATGGCTAAGACTATGTAAATTCCAAGAAAAAAAAGGTATAGTCCAGGGCAAACCATCCATTATTTTTCGGGCCAGTGGAAAGGAACGGCTGTGGTGACACCTACTTACGGCAATTAGGGGAAGAGGCAGAAGGGCAAAGAAGGCTAATTTTGGCAAAAGAAATGGCCCACAACAAGAAGACAGCCAGCCCACAAAAATTCTTCTAGGAGAGAAGATGAAAAACGACACAGAAAACATAAAGGATGGTGTACTTTATGAATATCTAACATGGCATTTTTCTTCACTCATTATATTTTATTTTTAGATGAGGGAATGAAGGCAGAGCGGAAGGATAACCAGAGATCTCTCGAGTAGAATTTTTGGGGGTATTTTAATACAGTACGGTATTGCCACTTTTGTGGCTGTGGTACATTTCTAGGTAAACTATTTTCCGCACTTGTATTCTTTCCCTTTTGCTGTTTTCTCCAGCACCTTCTTTAAAGACAGAAGGGAATTTTCGATATAAAAATTTAAACATTTTTCCGATTACCTAAAATTTTGAAAAAGCCGCCAATTCAGGTGATAGCGACGGTTATAATGATATTTTTTCCGAAGTATTCCTCCCGTTTAACACAATTTTTTATAAAAAGTGTCGTTTTGAGGAAAAATAGTCCACAATTCTTTGTACTTCAAGAATTTTGCACAGTTCAAGCAAAAACTCCCCTATGTCCCGCATTTGTACATGAAAATACTCCCTGATCGTCGCTTTTTTTTATCTTTCCACTACAAAAGAAGGTTTCTCATCTTTTTACGCACAGCTAGGTCATCGACAAGAACAAGAAGGAAATGCAGTTACTTAGATCTACGCGTTCCTGGCTATCGCCCTCCCTTTTGGCGCAAATTGAGTTTTATCCCAAACACTCACTCTTTTTGTAAAATGTTACCTCATCCGGACCAGAAGAACTCCTCCTCAATTAATTCCAAATGAAGAGAGGTCACAAATTGGAACACACTCCTTTTTTGGAGTCTGATCCCTAGACCATCTCTCTTTCTTTCTTAAAGAAGAAGAAGTACCAGAAAAGCTCTGCATTCTATCTAATTGCATAGTCCTGAAATACTCCTCTCTCTCCTAGTTTCTTTAAACCAAGTTGCAAGAATTGGCGTTGTCTAGTAGATCAAAGGCAGCTCAAAAATTATTTCAAGATCTTCGACGTCATGGGAACTCTTTGTCTAAAAGAGCAGTCATCTTTTATGCCAGTTTCACACAACTTCACACGATTTTCGGCTCCACTTTCTCTGATGATGTGAGATTTGTCGTTTTAAAAGCGGAAGCAGTTAATTTCCTAGGATCTTGTTGTCTTATTTGATTGTCCTTTGTTCTTCAAGGCGCGCTGACCAGGCGGAATTCTTTGATCCGTTGGAATTTTTTGACAAGTTCGACTTCTGTTGAATTCTTACATTTGCCACCGAATGCTGTAGCAAAAATCTACTTTGGATACCAAGACGGGAGGCCCAGAAGAAACGGGCACGAAAAAATAGGCAGAACAACTTTCTGAGCTGGAAAGTTCGGATCCTTAGGCTTAAAACTTTAAAAAAGAGCGGTACTCACAGTGTCCCGTTATGGAGCATAGAATCTTTGCCACCGATAAATTGCTAGAAAACTGGAAAACTGAAAAAAATGATATTTCTCACCACTAACCTTTCCTTTCCGCGCAAAATTGCAGAGATAATTTTTGTGGGGACTACTGGATCCGATGTACGGCTACATTTTGGTTCAAAATTTGCAAATCCAACCCTATCCGTTTACCTTTGCTCATCCACCGATCGCTCCTCACTTCCTCCTGATGCACTCACACGTTATTCGAAACCACCCATCATCGGCCATTTATAACTCTCGGAACACTAACCTGCTTCTCCCTGGGGATGATATTGGTTAAGTGGGAGATCTCTTTGCTCTTGTCCATCTTTTTAAATCCCGTCAACTTTAACGACCCTCCAAGATAACTGGAGCCCGGCGCCACATAGAAACTGCTTTATGAGCTGGGAGAACACGGTGGTCATGAGTGTAAAACCCATTTCACAGCTGGTTTCTAGAATCTTCTCAGTATATTTTCCTATAGTTGCTTATTTTTGAGACCTATATAAATATTTAAAGGATCTCACACAGCTATTCTCTATTCCCATGAGTGCAAAGATTTGCCTTCCTGGCACGTAGTTCCTTTTAAAAACAAAGCATTTACTTAAAAATTTTGACCTTCTTTTGTTTTTGCTTTAAAGGGACAGTCCATGCGCAAAACCGGCAGCTGCCGAGACGTTACGGGTGCAGGCGCAACGAAATCTCAGATGAGGGCGCCATCCGTCCTAAGCTTATATTTCTCAATTTTTACATTTTATTTCCTGAAAAAATACATTTTCAGATAGAATCAGATACGGCGGAAATTATGATGTAGAAATCAGGATGCAATTCAACCGATAACGTTCTCATAAAAATGAATCCATTCGAGTCGCTATCGCAGCTATCTGAATAATTTTTTCCTTTCAAAATGAACAACTTACCTATAATTTTAAGTTGCTTAGCTGAAAAGACCAATAAGAAAGATAAAACAACAGAAGAAACATAAAGAAATGAGCATACATCGCAAAAATTTGAGGCGAGCAAACTTCCTGCAAAAGTTACAAGTCTTTTATCGCAAAAAAAATTTGCGCAGAGCTTCCCCTGTATTTAGGGATGTTTTACACGTAGAAACGCACATTCTCACAGTAAAAACAATACCTAAAAGTTACTATTTTCAAAGGAAACAAACTTACTTGGACGCCTGTGAAAATCACTTGGTGAGCTCTTGATGCTCATTCTTTTTCTTCATTCTATTTTGCAAAAGCATCTAAATACGATGTATTATCAGTTAAAAACAACAGAAAACATATAAACAATAACAAAACAAGAGGAGAGAACAAAGCAACAAAGAACACAAATGAAAATACAAGCGAAATGGCATCCATGCTAATTGGGCTGTTTATGCTAATTTTTTATCGTTTCTTTCACTTTCAACTACTGTTATAGATTTCCAACACTCTGAGCATTCTCTTGATATCAAATGACGGTAAAAATAAGCGCTATATCAAGCAAACACCACAAAGTTATACTTATCAAAAAGTTTACACATATTTTGGTATTTTCTGCAGCTAATATTACATTTCACACATAGTGTTAGGTTTCAAAAGAACCGCAATTGAACATAGAATATTTACCAATAAGAATAAACAGATAAAAATCAACGAAAACGGTGAAAATAAAAAGATTTAGAAGTTATAATAAAAATTTGAGGGGTGACGCTACTTTGGCGCAATAATTTCCTTTCACCACTTTCACCAGATTTTTTTACGTCTGGACTGTCCCTTTAATTATTTTGCTTGTGCGGGTAGTAGTTCTTGACAAACGGCGCGTAATTTCCGGGTTTAAAACTGTAGATTTTGGTGTCAATAATAGGTTATTATATGAATTTGGGAGTTATTTACTGTATGTTTTGCACATTAGCTACATGGTGGGCAATCCGAAGATTATCCTTTAACTGTAAACAGAAAGTGAGGGGTCAGTCATAGGTTCTGGTGAGATTTGAGCAGTTCCAAGCAAATTCTTCAAATTCAAAGACCCGCCCGCTACAGGAAGAGGATGCAGTTCCAGCTTATAAGCAAAACGAAGCCGTATTAAAAATATCTGGCCGGAACCGGGAAAGATGTGGACATTTTTTCTTAACTCGCGTGGTTAATCCGCAGTTTTACCGAAATCATGACCCAAAAAGTAGCAGATCTGACTTGTGACACTCTACTAACTATGTCTACAGTAACCAAATTAATTCCCAACAGTCCCTCTTAAAGAAAATTGCCCTCTTAACCAAATACATTCCATGCCTGGAAGCCCAGTGCAGCCGAGCCAGACAAGGGCAACCCTCTCTCTCCTCTCGACTCGTGTTGACCTGCTCGGGAATTTCGTTTACGCGAGACCCCCGGAAGTGAGACTAATCTCTCTTGCTTACAAGTCCTGCTAGCCGTTTTTTACAGCGAAAGCATCGAAAAAGTGCTTGACTATAAAAAACCTACCCACAATAATATGACCCAATTGTCCGAAAACAGATGCGAATTTGCACGTTTCTTTCTTTTACCCGGAGAGGAAGGAATTATCTCCTGGATTGCTTCCCTTTCTCCTTTCCACCCTCAAAATATATGAAAATTGATCTTTTATTCTTTAGCTAGCAATTTCTAATTGATTTCGTGGTAGACGATACAATTTGCTCGGACATCTGAAATTATCCAAAAAAAAAAACAGAAAACTAGTCAAAAATTCCATGTTTTGACACAACATGTACCTAAAATTTATGCTTCTTTCTGACTTAGCGGTAGTAATTACACGTCAGAGAGCTGGCATAACCTCGTAAATAATACCTCTCTTGGACACTGTTGTCATGCTACGAATTCTGTTAATTTTTCCGGATCAACCAACAGACATCATAATTTTTATCTCAGAATTCTTGGATGTTATGTTCCGAAATCTCATTCATCGTCAAGTATTCCCCCCCGTCTTCCCCTCGTTTTTCGAAAATTGCTCCGGCTTAAATTGGGCCACCAGCCCGTGGAAGTAGTATACAGGAAGTATGACGAAAAGAGGGCCATATAAAAATGGTCTGGATATCCTTTTAACTCCTTTGGGTGTCATTTGCTCCGACTACCGTTATTTGCTTTTGGTTGGAGGATGTGTCGCCTCCCTTTTTAGCTTGTCTATGATGTCGGGTGACCCCCTTCCCATTCCCCCTTCAAGGGGGATGAAATGAAGTGTTCCTTCTGCAGGAATTCTTATTTCTGCATGGGTGGATTTGAAAACAGTTGTGGCCGAATATTTTAATCTCTATTCCTTTAAAAATTTCATAATTATTCCCCAATCGTCTTCACATTTCCGTGACTGGTGACGCGCATTTCCGGTTGAACTTTTTCCCCTTTAAAAGTTCCATATTTAATTTTGTTTAGGGGTTCCTGCCTCCTTTAAAAATCATGAGATTCCAGGGCATTTCAGGGTTAAAAAACACGAAATTTGCCGCTGATAACGACGCGCTACTTCGTTTTTCGATAAAGCTCGTAGTATTCTCGCCATTAAATTTTTAAATTTATTTTGCGAATTATATCCGACGTGAGCACTCAAAAGACAGCTAAACCGACGTTTACCGCGGGTTTCCCTGAAGCTGTCGGGGGATTGCCGTTCACTTTTTAGTTTTTGGTTTCACTTTCATAATCCGGCGAATGTTTCAAGTAGAAATCCATCTGATAATCCTCTATTGTGTGGATTAAAAGCTACTGACTGTTCTTTTAAGAACTCATCTACTCCCACAGTCATCTTAAAACAAACGTTCACTTCTTTAAGCGGTTTATTCTAGTTTTTGGGCTTCTTTTTAAATATATCCCTCTTATAGAAAAAGTAGACAAAATTTCCAATTCCAGCAGACATTACCCATTTCACACGACCTACAAGTACTCCATTGTTTGTTCTGATTCTGTTCTTGGAATTCTTTCTGGCCATTTTCTCTCCCACTTGTTCTTTCAATATAATAGTGCCAGACGCTTGATAATTGCTATGACTTTTGTGTCATTTTTTTCTGGCGGGTAATTGTCTCTACTTTTCCGGTTCAATAAGTCAAATTTTTAAAGAGTAGTTGACGTCTTTATATCCAGAATATTTTCTCGGGTTTCCATAGAGTTAAAACTATTAAAAAGCCAGCAAAAGTACTTCGCTTTTTGGTCACTTTTTACTTGTTCAAAGCCCTTTAAAGGACTTTTTATGACTCAATTATCCCCTCCCACAATAGAAGTTCCAAAAAGTTCTTTTCTTTGTGTTTGATTTTTACAGCCGGTGGCAAACTACCCTCACGTGTGGGTGTTCGTGTTTTTATTCTTTAAAGATTTTACCCTCTTTTTCGAACTGCACTTTTCAAAGGGATAATCCAGATGTTTGTTTCCTTCAATTCATTGGGTATTCAGAAATCAGGCATAATTTCACCTGGTTTCTACACCAATTAGCTCAGGAAATTAATGAAAATACACAATGTCAGCATTATTTTTTAAGCCTACAGCTCTTTTCCTCAATAAAATCCTTTAAACCCAATGATTTTTGTGTTTTTATAGGAATAGTTCCATAGGAAAAACGCCTGTGGTCATAAATTTATTTTTCATTAAAGGAATGCTGGGAAATTTGCGCCCAACGGTCCTACAACGATTGAACGCCGACGTCGAAGAGAAAATACAGAATGATTTCAAATGTGACCAGCCACATTTTCGATCGTGACGTGACTTGACGTTACTCTCAATTTTCTGTAGGACAGCTCAAAAATCAAGCTTTAATATTTAATTTCCACGGTATTTTTAAAAATATTTAAAGCTACACGTCATTTCAGAATGAAAATCCCTTATAATAATTTTAGGGTGTTTTTAAACGGACTGGTAGTTGCATAACAAATTCCACTAATTGAGGTTACAGAAACGGCGAACATCCGAGTTTTTCATCTTCCACGAGGCCAAAGAATCCCTTCCAATTCTCCAAATTAAAACTTTCCTCGCCTTCTTCTTATTTTCCTCTTTTTTTCTCCTTTTCCTTTGTGTATATCCAAGATCCTTGGCTGCTTGTGCTTGACGTAAGAGTGCATCTCCCTCCTCCTTTTCTACTTCCCCAAATCTCAATTTCTCAAAAAACTTGTCTGATCCTTTCTGAAAAAGAAAAAACACTTTTTTCCAGCTGAATTTGGTAATCAATTATAAATTTCTGCTCAATTTTGAAATAATCTTTGATTGCAATTTTTTTCCCCCAGAAAACATAACATTCACTCGTCATTTCTAAACAAATTATCCTGCTTCAAATCTGGCTGCTTCTTGGTCTTTTTCTCAATTTGAACACATTCCCGAGACGCATTTTATACGATAAAAAGTAGAACACAGACACCTCTTTAAAACGCATTCCTTTGACACGCGGATAATGAGGTTCAAGACTCATAGCAGCCGGCGCTATTGCTGCCTCCAAGTTGTTTTGTCATTTATTGAATATATCTTGTTGATATGGACTATAATATAATGAACACCGGCATATTTTTCATCTTTTATGGCTTTTCTTATGCAAAAGTTTGCTTTTTGAAAGGGCGGGAAAACTTCCGAGACTCTTGAAGAAGTTCTTCTTTTCTTTGCACTTTTCTAATTTCAATGGGGCGCTGGAACATTCTCCTTTCGATTTCGGGTCCCGTATGGAATACTTCATTCAAAATATTGGAGTTCCCCCGTTTTGTCAGAGTTTTCGCTTCAAGAGCCTCTAAACTTGCTAACAAACTAAACATTTAACCTTCTTTAAAGGAATTTTGCTTCTATTTACCGTCCGCATCTCATTTTCGATGTAAAAATAGATGCATTTCTGGAATAAATACACCCCGCATATTTTTCCCTCCGGAAATATTTGGCGCTGGTCCCCCATAATTCAGCATATTCAATGTTTCTCAGCTTTTTTTGCATTTTTAAAATTTTTAAATTAAATTTCTAGACATTTTCTGCCAGCGAATGATCATCAGGTTACTCTCCCTTCTCCCAGTATAAAAGACGAGGTTTTTAATATCCAACCCAAAGCCATGCAATTGTTCTTCAGAATGCCACATCTCGGCCAAAGAATGGAACGTCGTCTGGCAAATGGTCGCCTATTGGGAAGGTCGTTATTAATGGATATGGAAACAGGTATGAGCAGCCTTTTGCAAGTTGTAAAATATCCACGGGTTTTCCTCTTCCGGCAATTGTCCTTGATGATTATCCAAATGTACGGAAGTCCGGCACACACACCTCTCAGTGCATGTTTTCGAGAACAAAACATGTGTGTGGCTAATTTGAGAACAAAAAAATTAGACAAATAAAAGGGAGAACGTTAAAAAAAAGTATAAAAATACACATTAGGCCGATAATAAACAAGGAGCTTGATCATTTCCCCGAGCCCATTTAAGTTTCTCCTAACGGGAAAATAAACCCCCGTTCTCAGTTCTCTCACACTGACACGATTTCCGGAAAACTTTTATTTTAAATTTTTCTGAAACCAAAGTTTTTTCACAAACAAACGGGGAAGACGACGATTCTCGTAATTAATCCGGTCGCTTTGTTTATTCTTCTGATTTATACAGTCTGGACTTCGACGCCTCTTCCACGTATTTCGACAATCAAAATAGCCACAGAGGCGCCTTTTTTTAAATATTTTTTTATTTGTGGTAGCTCCCTCATCCAATTCTTCTTGTATCAAATGCCGTCAAAGGTTTTGGGTGCGTCCGTGGGTGAGCCCACCATTTTTCTATAAAACGACCATTCCTAGACAACTTATGAAATTTAAAAGCCCGCTAAAATCAGGAAATTTTGGCTGTAGTTCCCATTTTTTGCTGCTAATCCCGGTTGTCTTTTTTTGCTATCAGAAAATCCTTTTTCCTACGCCTACACGCTATTGATGACAGAAAACGGTCTAAATTCCGTAGATTTTTCGTTGTTATGATTAGGGGAATATTTGACATCTCATTACAGGGAAAAATGGGAAAAGACACGTCGCTTACGGGGACGATATCACACTGTTCGCGACCGTAAACGGTCTAAATTCCTTTTTTATGGTAAAAATGTTCCTGCAGTCTTTTCCCGTCATTAACCGGCCGTGAATCACTAGTCAATGCCTGAAACAACCCCCTGTTTTCCTTATTCATCCTCTGCTGACGTCCTGTATTTCCATTCCTGTCTATATATTATTAATAGACGACCAGTATCACCCATTTCCCATCGTCTGCTCCCTTTTACGGTTTTACCCTTTTCCCGTAGAGATAAACAACAGCCCCCAGCTGTGAAAGAAAATTCCCCGCAAACATTTCGCCCAAAAAGTGATTGATATTAATGCATAAATGAAATTTAGCATTTTACGTGTGTGCTGAACTAATAACATTGCCTTTTGTTTACAACTTCTATTTTCCTACGGGAATAACTGGAATAAATCAGGAAAATTATCCTGTCAGCGATCTTAAATGAATATACAAATTAGTTAGGCAGTTTAAAGGACGATTTTTTGGATTTACGGACCTTATATCAAGGAAATTAGCTGTCAGAATCAGTTACTAGCTAGGTGGCGTCATTATTACCAGCTGAAAATGACGGTGATTTGCGTAGAAAAGTTTTAGATGAAAATCTAAGTCACCACCTACCCTGAAAATTCATTAAAGGAAATATAAGGGGGCAAAGCTGTTTTTAGTGGAAAAATTGCCACCCTCACAATAAAAGAACTCAGTTCATGAGGGTTAATTTACCCGCCATCTGGGGTCTTCTACCCGGCTCTTTTGTCTTCTTGTTTAGATTTTCGCGCTAATTTTTACTGGGGGAATTTAAAAGTTGAGAATAAGTTAGAAATCCCTTTGCCCTGGTGTAAAAGTGTCAGTGTGTAGGACCAATTCCAATGGCTTTTTTTTGTTTTTGGGTGCTTGAAGTGGTGTTCCGTGATTCCAGGCCTCCGACCCACTCTGCACACACAATTTCCTGCTTACCGATAGAAGTAATTCCGTCTTTTTCTTTGTTTTCTGCTCATTGTTGACCTCCCCTCTGTCTACACAATGATTTATCCCTTATAAATCACACAGCTCGAATGGCCAGAGAGTGTGGAGAACACAATATTTTCTGGGGAGGGGACTTGATAAAGTGGGCGGGGTCCCCGTGTTCTCCTCCACCCGTCTCCCCCTCCATCTCCTGCTGCTTCATCGTGGCAATTAGCGTATGATAGTTGAGGAAAAGATTAGAGAACCGCCCAGGATAATTCAGCTATGCCTACTCGGCGTCCTTCTCCAAGAAATATGCAACAAATTATTACTCAACCTAGTGCTTTATTGTCAAATTTTGGTAAGTCTTCATTTATTGCCCGCAATAATCTCTATTCTCTCACATATTTAAACAATCTTTTCGACATCATTAGGCGTCAGCATTCTTTAATATTTTTTGTCGCCAATTGATCATAGCTCAAATTGCCCTATTATCATAAACTTTTAAGCGGCGGAGGTCTGAACACCAGAATATTTAAGGATATTTACTGGATAATCCATTAGTCATAGGAAAATCGTAATTTTTTGTAAAGATTATGACGGTTAAAGTAGGAAAATCAGCAAAAAGAGGCCATATTTATAGGATATCATATAAAAACTTAATTTAACGGGATTTACAGCTTCGAAGATTAATCCTAGCTGATTTTTGACCAAACTTTAGACAAAGAGGACTTCTTTAAAATGAAAAAGTCCGAATTTTGAGCTGAAAAATCCAGCTGATCCTTGTACAAAGTCAATAATCCCTACGTAAGCTGTTTTTACAAGCCAAAACACTTCCGAATTGATAGAGGAACGCCTGAATCAGACCGGAATTTAAGTCATTTTGTGTCGATTCTTAGATTTTTAATGCATGTGAGAGTCTCTAGACACCTTTGTCCTTCGGCTGTTATTCTTAAGTGATGCTCCCCCCGGCAGAGAGATTGACGATAAATTAAATTAAGAGTGTAGCTGCAGCACACAATAAATTCAATTAATGTCCGAAAGAAGTGTGAAAATCTAAGTTGTTGAAGAGTTGAGGGGGATCTCATCATATCCTGGCTAGACTGTTTCTTATTGTTCCTCATTGCCCATAGGAAATGTAGAATTTCCTCTGATTCATTTCCTACAATCGGTGAGACGCGAATTTCCTCGTGGGACGGAAATCGCGGGAAATTTCCCTCAATAAAAAATTTCATTGATAAAGGATCAGTCGCTATCGAAGGATCTGCCCATGCCGCTTATTCCTGCTTTAATAGGTAAAGATTTTTTGTGTCTGGACACTTCCTGAGGTGTCAGGATAAACAACAGGAGCGTTGAGCGCCATCCAGAGAAACAATAAAAGTCGTAAACTGGGCCCTTAAGCTTTTTGCTAGTTTGTTTCCCTTCTTTTAAAGGGGAATTTAAAGAATTCCCCATTTTTCAAATAATTCCCTTATTTTCGTCTTTTTTTATTGGGGAATTTCAGATTTGCGAGAATGTTAAGGATCAGAGAACAAGGTAAAAAAAAAAAAAAGAATGCGTCCGTTCCTTGGGAATTTTGCTTTGTTGGATTCCTACACCATTGTTATGATAAGGATTTCCCCTGAATTTTTATTAACCACAGTCTATTCACCCCCACGCCGCTGCTGCGACCATGCCGTGGACTCCCCATTCATTTCTCGGAGGTATTCCAATATCTATCGTCTTCCAAGTTTTGTGGCCCTTCTGCCTCGATTAAATTATCCTCTCACCATCTTTCCCAGAAATGTGTTTAACACAATAACCCTCCTCCCTCCTTTTCCTCCCGCCTTCCAAGGGAAAAAGGCTCTTCTGCTTTGTTGTGTGTTCCCTTCAAATCCCTACTGCTGCTGTTCTCTCTGCCCCCGCCCCTGGTGTCCTAATCGCTTGGGGTCGACTCTAACCTTATATTCCCCAGTTCTACTGGTATTATTTATTCAAACTGGAGCGAAAATTAGGCACCGATAACGGTATTCGCCTTACCCGAAAATGCACAAACATCGCACTATCACCATCTGTAATTGAAATGTTAACAGCACAACGAATGTTGGATCTGGAGGAGCCATTGGTCAGGGATAAGAAGAAGATGACATTCTTTAAAACACCTAAAATTGGCTCAAAACGGCAGAGGAATCGACTTGTACAGAAACAGGTAAAGGGCAGTCTTCCCCTTTAAACGAGACTCCTTTTCAGGGCATTTGCAACATTTCATTAAAAAATGTCCCAAAACAACGAAGAAAATACTTCAGGTAAGGGTCTTTTCCAGCTGAAAAGAGGGGGTTTTCCCTAACGCAGCTAATTACCCGTAAAGCCCAGCGATCAAAGTATTGCTCTTTTCTCTTTGGGACGTCAAATCTTGAAGAAAAATGGAATTGGGATGCAGGTCAGACTCCCTTGGGATGTTAAAAAAATTCCATTATATTTTTGCTTTTGCTTGCATGAACATGACACATTTTGCTTCAAGTTGGGAAGGGAATTGGAGAATTTCTTCGGGGTCTTCAACGAAATTCTGCATATTTTACCGTAATCCGGTTTTAAAATATTCAAGGGGGCACTTGAAACCCACAATGGATGGAAAGTTCGAAGAAAAGGTCCATGGAGAGCAGTCGCCAAAGAGCTGGGGATCCTTGTTATTTCCTATTTAAATTTTTATTTAAAAAACTTTAAAATTTTATTTAAAAAACTGTAATTGTCCAGCCGGAACAGCGTCTAGCTAACCCTTTGAAGCCCATTAAAGCTAGAGGAAATGTTCTTTATACCAAAACACGAAAAGCTGATCAGAATTTTGAATTTTAAAAAATCGGCCGTTTTTTTGGGCAGCTTTTCTCCCCTCCACCAAATTAGGTCCCCAATCAAGATCCCATTTCGTACAGCATATGGACTTCCTTCTCAAACCGATTCCCCTGAGGACCCACAGAGGAAAAACATGTTCCTATCCCATCGTTATTACACATCTGTCACGTGGATGTTTTATTACCTTCGTTGGAGGCAAGAGGTGAAAAATACTCGAAAACTACTGGGAAATCTGCAGAAAACAATAGAAATTGCTCGATTTCAGTGACATCTTCACAACTGTTATTGAAATGCAATGGAGATGGTGTCTATTCTTCTTCTCGTTAAGTTTTTTCTGCAGTTGGACCCTTTTTGCTTGTTGTTATTATCAAATTGGAAAGTGGGTTGCTTTTTTCATTAATTAGCCAAAAACCATTTAGATTTCATGGAGATATGGAACAATCTAAAAATGTTTCATGGACTCCTTGCCTTGTTAATGGACATGGGTATTTAAACAGCTTTTTATTCAGTTTTACAACTCAAACGACGATAGGTAGATTTTTATATTTTCATTTAAAGAAGTTTTACAGGTTACGGTTTCCGATATCCTTCAGATGAATGCGTCATATTAGTAGTGACTATGTGTGTTCAATTTATGTGGGGCGTTATGTCCCAGGTGGGCATTTTTTGAAGCTTTCTTCTATAATTTCTTTCAGACTCTCATGGCCGGTATTATTTTTGCTAAATTAGCTAGACCTATCAAAAGAGCAGCTACGTTGATCTTCAGTAAGCACGCGGTAAGTAGAGCAGGAAGAGCAAAGACCCGGCAAAGACATGTTTTTGTTGACATTCTTATGGATTAGTTTCTTAAATGGAGGAAAGGGGGAGTCAGCTGGTGGGGGGTGGCAGCATTTACACGACATAATTATTAGAGGGAAATTGGGGAGGGTACTACGATTGACGAAAATACCCGAAAATTGAAAAAAAAAAAACGGCTGTTAAAGTTTTCGAGATGCGACATTTTTTTAAAGTAAATTCGAAAGTCTTTCTATCAAAGCTGCAGAAACCATAGATATTCGAATCGGACAAGATACACGACATATTTTCGGTTATTTTTCCAACTATTACCCAAAATATCCATCTATCCAGCTCATAATTTCCTGCCAAGCTGTCACCCATCCACCCTTTTTATTCCCCCGTGTTGCCCTTCTAAGAAACCATAAATTGCAGGTAATTTGCCTTCGAGATGGAAAGCTGTGCCTTCTCTTCCGAGTCGGTGACATGAGAAAGAGCAGCCTAGCAGAAGCACACATTCGTTTACAGGTAAGAGGGAAAAGAACCATTCATTTGAGCAGAGATAGAGACAAAATATACAGGAAATTTGGAACAGAATAATTGGAGAGGAGACACATAAACTCGTGGAAAGAACACGTGTGTCAAATGATAAAGGATACAGATTTTTGTAGGAATAAAATGAAGTGAAAAAAGACGATAGGGACTAGAAATTTGGATCATGACATTATTTGGGAATTATCTTTACGGGGATCATGTATTGTTGAGGCAAGAATCAACACACCTATGACTATAAAAACTATTACAACTATTAACATACAGCACCGTCGAAAAAATTGCTGGTTATCTTTTTTCCTCATTATTTCTGAAAATTGCAAGTTAAATATTTTGTTAGACACATGAAAAACACAAATAGTTGGGGGATTAGTGATGAAGCAGAAAAGAAACTGAGACAGTGCGCCAGACATTCCTTTATAAACTTACAGGAATTAGGATAATTAGTAACAGGGCTAGGATAATTATACCAGCTACTATAAGAGCCCAACAACTTGGCCTTAAATTACAACAGCAAATGTCATCACTTAGTGAAGCCTCTGTAAGATTAGGCTGTGTACAAGTTAAATTTCTTTTGTGGGAAGATCACAACACACCCAAATAAGAATTAGCTGACTTACCATGGATTGGCGGCCTATTTGGTTGTTCTATGGGAACGTCGGGGGAAAAACTGACGCCTTTTTTGGGTTCATTGCCATTTTTCGGCTGCCTCAGGCTTGATTGCAACGGCCTAGCGGGAAATATTTAAAGAAATTAGCCAAATTTACCTGGTTCCCATTTCTCCCAAACTTTTGTTTTCCTTCTCCGCGCCATTTCGTCGAAGAGGATCGGCTTTTTCGACGTCGACATTTTGCATCCTAAAAAACTTCATTAAATAATTTAATAATTTTCAGATGATAAAAAGATGTGTGACCTATGAAGGAGAATTGCTACCTTTCCATCAATTTGACATGGATGTCGGGTGAGTCTACGCGTTTAGCAGACATCGGGGAGGATTGTAAATGTTCACGGGAGGAGGACAATAGCCGGAAAAAACGTGACTATTTCTCAGCTTTTATGTATTCGTTTTGGATTTCGATCGACAGGAAAAAAGAAAACTAGTATGTGACAATTAGTAAAACGACTTGGAACCAAGGGAACCTCGGTGTTGACTTGGCATTTTCAGTTTACAGCCGTAAAGTGGGAAACACTTGAGATGACGCGGCTAAAAAACTGTTAAAGAGGTCTAATGACTTTCCAAAAGTTTTTGCTCATCTCGATTTTTGCTGCAATTTATTCAATTTTGAATCTTTTTTTAAAAAATCGTACTTTGTATCCCTTTAAATCGGTTTAATAGAAAACTCACCAAAAATTTCTGGGAAAGACAGAAGCCATCAGGCGAAAATAAGCACAGCCAACTTTGAAAGACTCCTCCTCCCCCAACCGAATGATAGGATTTCATATCAATGAACAAGGAAGTCAAAAGAATTTTTGAAGCGAAACTAATTTGACTATATATCCCCCAATATTTAAAAAAGGAAATAGTTTTGGTAAGACCTCCGGAACGAAGACAAATAAGAATGAATTAAGCCTGTTCGTCCCGTACAAGCCTAGGTATCATTGTCTCTCGCCGCGTGGTTATCCCTTCAGTCAACTTTCCCTCATCGAACAAATATTCATTAGACCAATGTTCGGTTAATACGCGTTTTTCTGAAGTCCTGGAAGTCGGGTGGTAGGTATCAAAACAGATTGGAAGAAGAAAATGATCTTCTTCCTGCCCGGTTATTTTCGTCGGGAAGGAGCCACCTCGTTTTTTGTTTACTTTACGTGGTGTTACTATAAGCGGGAGGGAAAGGATCGGAAATTACAGGCCTGGGCCTAAGAATAGACCAAAAACAGTTGAAAATAGAAAAGAACCGCGTGTAAGCCCCAGCTTTAGGCAAAAAGTCACGCATTTTGTGCGTTTTTCCACGGATTAAGGCGGATTTTTAACGTTTATTGCGTCTTTTCCATCTCGGCAAAAGCTATTTTTCTTATTAAAATTGGCGCTTTAAATATTATGACGAAATATACTTGGCCAGAAACTGGGTAAATAGTTTGTCTAGATTCCCCCTGATTCACCCGTCACATGACTTTAGACCCCGTGGTTATAGTCAACTATAATTGCCCGGATTACTGTAGCACTTGGCTCAATTTTAAAGAAAAAAAAATAATTAGATCTTCGGTGAAGTCGAGCAAATCTTTCCCACGATCCTATTTGAGGCGGCTGTGTCCAAGTTGTAAATAAAAATAGAAACAGGGAAACAGATTCCGAATAAAATCCAGAAATACCCGGATTTTTGGTATTTTGTGGAAGAAATTAATGAAAGTCTGGGAACATACAAAGCTTTCAGATACGATGCTGGATTAGATCGAGTTTTTGTCATTTGGCCAATTACCATCTGTCATGAAATAGACGAAAACAGCCCGCTTTATGATATCGGCAAAGAAGATCTCAAAAATGCGAAATTTGAAATTATTGGTAGGTTTTTAGAGCTAATAAAACAAGAGAATTTCCAGCAATATTGGAAGGAGTCGTGGAAAGCGTCGGGTCAACAACACAGGCAAGGACAAGCTATCTGCCAAATGAGATCTTGTGGGGGAAACGGTAAAATTTATTGTCTTAATATTGGTGGCCATTAAAGGAGGCTATTGCGCTTTAAAGGAATGATGTAACCAGCTTGAAAACGCGAGATAAAGAAGAATTTTGGGGAAAAATTGCTGTAACCAATCCAAAATTTGTTTTCCTCTATGCAAATTCGTTTTTTCGCGGGCATGGTCCACGCGTCTGCATAAAGTTCAAACGCTGTTTCTTTAAATGACAGCATGCAAACGCCGCATGTCAACATTTTAAGAGATAAGCACCGGAACGAAGAGGGGGAGAAGCTGGGAAGATTTAGTATTACAATCGCGTTGTGAAGACTAAAATAACTTCAAATTTTTCAGATTTGAAAAGCTGGTGCACTATAAGAAAGAAAATGGCCAATATAATATCGACTTCGGAAAATTCCACAATGTCTACGATGTCAACACGCCGAGTTATAGTGCAAAGGAGATTGATAATTTGAGGGTACGCAGTTTTTTCGATTTAAATTACAAAAAAACGTGAATTCTAAGAGGAAACAGGAGAAATTGCTATTATCCTTCAAAAACTATAAAATATGAGCGAGAATCCATGTTTTTGCCGGTTTCTAAGGGCATAAATAGGGGAGTTTAGAGGGTTTTCTTAAATTTAAACAGCCTGAGTCACGTAGAGCCCTTTAATCTTTAAAAATATGCACTTCCCGCGTACTCTCAAGAACTTCGATGCTTTGTTTAAAATCTGGCAACTCCTTTAAAAAAATAGAAGAATAGTGGCCCCAGTTCACTCCAAGGAGAGAATGGATTCAACTCATTAGGAATTCATTAGGTTTGGGGTGAGAGGATTGTCCATCAGAGAAAAAAGACGCCATGAAACATTCTTAAATTAGCTGGGAACCGGGCTTCCGAGGGTTAAAGAAATGACGCGTGGTAAATAACAAACATCGGGATCCCTCAAGGAAAAATAACAATTGTTTTGGCCCCGAAAACCTATCAAATGTCCACTTTGTGGGAACTTGATGCTTTTAAAGAAAACACGAAAAAGTCGGGAATTATATCAAAAAGCAGGGCGACCTTTGGCAAACGCCTGTTTAGTAGTTATAGACGAACACACACACGCATCAAAACCAGTTTTTTCGGCCTGTACCCACACGCCTTCCAGGGGTGATGCAGCCTGTTATAATTTCATAAACCATGTGATTCATAAAAGACGCGAAAAAACTCTCTGGAATGTTTTTTACTCACCCGAAAAGGAAGAATTGTTCATCATTTTGGCAGCAATTCATTTTAGAAGAATGAATTGGACTGGAATGAACTGTTTCCCGCCACTTGTCATGATTACTGATCTTTTCGGTAAACTTTAATTTAGCGAATCTCTGCCTCTATCGTTTCGCACAGTTTTCCGTTAATCTGGTGGCGCGTAAAAAAACGAGGAGAGAATTCGAATGATTTAAAAGGGAAAAAATGTTGCAAAGCAGGAAGGAAGGAAACTTCAACTCGTTTCAAGTGTTTGCAAAGCTGTGAATAGAGGGGCGAACTTGTTAGAACAATGGCCACGTCTTTTGGGTATTTGAATACTTCCGTGGAGGAAAAAGTTATGAGAATCTTTTCAGAAAAGAGGAGAATTTGATGACAGTCTCTATCAAATGTATCCGCCATCGGAATCGCGTAATATGTGCATGATCGGAGAGGAATCCGAATCCCCGCGTGCTGATTCTCTCGTGGATCCTAATCAAGTCCCACAGGTACGTGTCGGGGTTAAAGATCAGGAAAGATATAGAAAACCAGAGGGGATAAATTGTTGATAGAAGAGCGCAAATGCAAAACGAGCTATTTTCGAAAAATAGGACAAGACAAGGATATGCAGTTAGGGAATTGTGTCCGTCTTTGGAAGACCTCAAAAAGGACAAACCAGCTAACAAATGACATTAGCCAAAACATAGCCCAGCCAGCCACATTGCGAAAACTGTCAAAGATTAGTGGATCATACACGCAAATTATATGGCTGGGTGCGGCACGTGAAAAAGTCCACAATGGACAAAATATCACGCAACCAGTCAGTCACAGAGAGTTGTACAGTTGTTGTCGCGACCAGGATAATTGTCAAAAAAAACTATTACAGATCCAAATTCTACGACGTGACTCCGATGAGGATCCGGATCTTGGGGAAGAAAGCATGGAATTGGTAAGTTAGGCCAGGGCTTTTATTAAATTGTCAAGTGAGAATTAGGCAACAAGGCTAAGAGAAACTGATTAGTCAACGCGGAGCCAGGGCTATGACCTTTAGCTTTGCTGCCAGATTTAGGCAAACAAAATTAAAAGAAAGAAATGAGCAGAATTAGACGGAGGCTAAATTAAAGGCAACTGATCTTTAACCCTTCGCTGAGTCATTGTTTATCTTAATTTTTAAAGAAAAAGCTCAAAAAAGGTTATTATAGTCCAAAAAACTGTGCTATGTTCAGGAATTCGTACCTCAAATGCGTGGTAATTGACATAATAGGATAGATTTTTGTTTTGGGGGCTGAATCCTATCAAAAAGTGTCATTCTAAGATCCAAACGGGCAGATTTCCCCCGAGCGGACACGCCAGGGACTTCCCGAACTGGGCCGAAATCGTCAAACACGGCCGAGTGGTCTAGTGGTATGATTCTCGCTTAGGGTGCGAGAGGTCCCGGGATCGATCCCCGGCTCGGCCCGATTTTTGCTTTTTCGGGTCCTGACAGCCCGCAATTTTTGTCCCCTTCTGGTAAAACAAAAAGTTTAGCTATCCTCAGAAAACCCAAAAACTTTTCTGCGTTCGGGGGGAATCGAACCCCCGTCGAATGCTTGGAAGGCATCCATGCTGACCATTACACCACGAACGCGGCTGTTTCTCCCCGCTGGATGATGGAATGCCATTAAATTGCTAGCTGTGCTCGTGCGATAGTGCATGTTTACATTCAAAAAAAGATAAAAGTAAGCGATGAGGAAGGAAATTCAAGGAAAGAATAAGGACTATTTGGCTTCTCAAATAAGGAACAGATGATTCTATCGTGTACTAATATTCTAGACGAGAGAATACACATTTTTACCAAGAAATAGGAAAAACATTCCTCGTTTTTACAGCCAATCGAGTCCAATTTTTTCCCTCTCAACCGGTTTTTCACCAAAAAATAGGTGGATTCTGTTTGTTTTTCCCTCAATCAGCCGGTATTTTATGTGAACAAAACTCACGAGGTTGAGGGCTCTTCTTCCTGGCCAGATTCAATTTTTTCCATGGGAATATCCTCAAAAATCGTCGGGACTCTGGGCCTTCCTTGGGTTGGCGGCCTGAAAAGATTTTAAATTAGGGTATAGGCTGCGGTACCTTTTCCACGCCCAAGTATCTCTTTCTGATCCATTAGAACCCCGAAAATTTTGTAATTTTTCTGGTTCTAACATCTGCGAGGCGACCATTTAAATCAAAACCGCAATTCTCCCATCCACAGAGCAATTTCTTGATTTGGGTGAGAGAATGACTTTTCTCGTATTTCCATAGACACCAGGCGAGGTTTCTCAGGAAGAAAGGTAATAAACGCCGTGGGCCTTGGAAGGAAAAGACCTGCAAAAAGTAATTAAACCAAAGATAATAGCCTCTGGAAAGAAAAGAAAAGGGCGAACAACAATTAGGAAGGCTCTTGCAGGGAAAAACTATTTAGAAGGCTAGACTTTGGTTATTTCTGCCGGCAGTTCATTATGGGGAGGTGACGTTTGGTGTTACATCTTCGCTTTTCAAAGGGGGAGCTTCTTTTGAAAAGAACAAGAGTCCTGATGGTACTAGTCAAGTGGAAAATTGATGGTTTCTAGAATTCACGGGGATTTAAACTCTTTCTATGGTGATGTACCCGCACTTTTTTTCCTTAAATAACTTGGAGGTTGGATCTTTGTTCTTTTTAAATGACCATTTAAATGAATTTTAAAATAATAAGGGTTAAAACTTTCTAGGCAAGGCAGAAGTGAATCAGCCATGTGAAACTGACCCCAACTCGCGCCCAGCCCCCACCGTAGACTGCCACCTCATGTGAAATTTCTAATTCTAATGTGGGAATAATGTATAAAACGGGACAAAAGAGACTTTTTCTCCTTATCGCTAAAAGGATTGGATGAGGGCGTAAGAGCTCCCGCCAGACAATAGTCATCCACGCTCTTCACACGTAACTCCATTATTCTACTTTCTGTAGAATTATGAATTAGTCAGGAATCCAAAGGAAGTGAGGATTTTCAAGAAGTTGACTTCTTTAAACTGGCAAATAGTCAGCTGAATAGGAGGCAAATTGCAACGGTTATTACCAGTTTTGAAGCCTGGAAACGGCAGGGGGAGGTTTTACAGTAATTCATAAGAAAAAGTCGCTGCTCTCGCAGGAAATATCCTTCATAATGTAGGTATTCTTCCCCCTTCAACACGTCAGATCGTCCTCTGACGTAATTCTAAAATTAGGTTCAAATTTACGGGGAAGACCTATTTTCAATAAATATTTTGAATTTGAAGCAAAATTGCAGTAAAAAGATCTTTAAATCAGGCGGGTTTTAAGAAGTTCGGCGTCTTTTGAATGCAGCGGATCAAAGAAAAGGAAATGAACTAAAATCTGCCGTAGTTATGATTTAAAGAAGAACTCTATCCGCCAAAAATAATAATATTTATAGGGGATTTCCGTCAAATTATCACATTTGAGCGTAAAAAGTTGTCTGGTTTTGAAAGGGCGGGAAGTTGAATGAAAGATGACGCAGAATGAGAATATCGCCTAATTATTAAAGAAAACGGAAGTCATTGAGCTTTTTTCAGGTCGATCTTGGGATTCATAAGATGTCCGTCCGATCACAATCGCCAGTTCTTCTTGGACCCAATGGACATAAAAATAGCTGCATCCGTCGAGGTAAGGTCAAGCCTTGTGAAAGTGTGGCTGAGATGATTCCGCTTCCATTCACAATGATAAATGGCTGTATCAGAGACATCTTTTTTATGTTTTCAGCGAGTGCACCGGTAAATCAAGCAAATGGTGAATCTTCAACAAGTTCCTCGGATGTTGAATTTGATTCCGAGTGTGCGCCAACGCCTTATAATGGAAGCGTATTTGTGTGAACACGCCTATTGCTTGAAAAAAAGTCTGAAAACACACTGATCCACATACACAGCTGTTGAGCACTTTCTTATTTTTTTATCTCACAAAACACACACGCACGCAACTTCTAACACTGCAGTCCAATTGTAATCAGTCACTTCTTGTAACCAGAGGGAGCTAATTGTGGCGTAACCTGAGGATAGAAAGTATTTTCCATACAGTTGCGACTTTGTAAGCTCAAAAACTGGGTCGTACCTGACTAAATTTTGCAAAAACTTTAAAATTAGGCGGAGATCCACGGGGTTTTTCTAAGAATAATCGAACATCATGTTTTTACACGTAAATTTACCTGTACGGTAATGTTGTTCGCCTTGCGACATCCAAGTTATAAGGAAAAACTATTTTTAAACAGAAAATTGAGGGTTAGCCATGGCACATCATTAAATTATGACAAACCTTCTAAAAACTGGGAACAAACCACGTGTAGAATTTCGTTAACCACAAAAAATTTGTAGCGATTTGGCGTGCAGCAATTGGTCATGCAGTTTCTACTTTAAAAAATAAATTACAGCGAAAATTGTAAACCCAAATTTCAAATTTCCGCGCTTTTTTACGATTCCTTACAAGTTTTTTTACAGACTACGGCGAAGGAGTCCATTTCCATGGATAGCCGCAGGTGCCAATATAAAATCGCTAGCTTCTCTCGTTTTGGTTCCTCCACTTTCCTATCACTGGCCCCCTTGCTTCTATTCAGTTTAATCCTGCAATCCGCACATATCCTTTTCCTAGCCATCTAATTCTAACTTCTACCAGTTGACAAAAGAATTTTAGTTTCAGGATCCTCTACTGTGAGTGTTGCTCTCCACGGCTAATAACTATTCCTCTTCATCCCGCTCAATTCCTCTTATACTGTCATTATTATTATTGTGATTTTATCGTGATATTATCAATCCGTGTGAAAAAGACTTCTCCTTGTATAATTTTCTATCCATTGGTGCAGTAATTTTTCTTAGAAAAACGAGACACAAATCATATCACATTGGGATATTTCTGGGTATTGTAGTTATTCTTCCCCATGGGAATTAGCTCTGTGCAATTATTGTATTTATTCAAATAAATTTATTATAAATTTCCTATTCTCCAGCGACGAAGAACATAAACAGGACAATCATATGTCTGACAATCATCGGCAGTACAAAACAACAGCTTGCGCATATTGCATCAGGCGATGTTTATGTCCTCCACTGTACAAAGTTGATTGAAGTTTATTTTTGTATCGTACTTTATGTTTTGACTCTGGATATCTGAAAATGACAGGCTTTTAAAGTTATGAGGGGAGTTTAAGCCGGGAAGGTGTTCATTTTGGAGGATTATGGGGCAAAAATAGAGCTGTTTAAAGAAAAAGCATGTGAATTACGGTCAGTTGTTATAGGTATTTTTAAATTCAAAAATTACTGCCAAAATTAAATTGTTTTCTTTAAAAAAGACGCCAGTCTTGTAGCACTGTCGGAGCTCATTTTCCAGCTTTTCCTATCTTATGTTTCCCAGCTTGGAAATTGCTGTCTGAGCTTCAAAGCAACCCGATGCGGACAGAACCTGACTGTAACCAGGCTGAACACCGATCCATCTGGAAATTATCTCTTGAATTCCCTAAAAACAGCTAGTTTTCTAGACTTCGGAACCCGAAATCATCCATACATCTCCCAACTTGTTGACACTATCTAACCCTTTGCCCCGAAGTGTTAATCCCCCTAATCAGAACTCTCTCCCCTTTGTCTTCGGGTGGTGATCCCATTTCCCTATTTGCCGTCGTCCTCTTTGTCCGTGTGTCAATTGTCTGGATCGTAATTACCATCTCTCGCGGGTCTCACCCGCCGGCACCTGCCCCTATTCTCCTCAACTAGTCGCCTCTCTCTCCCTCGTCCTCATGACAGCCAAAATTAGAGTTCGCCTTGTGATCCAGTCTGTTTTTCTCACAGTCGCCTCCTTATAGAATATTGTATACGACTGCCCAGATCGTTGATCACTATCGAGCAATGAAATCACTACGGAGCCATTCAGTCTCTTGTTATCGTTTTTTTTTTTCATGGGAAGCAGGCAATAGCCGTTACAGTTCCCAGCCATATTGGCCGCGAACTGTGACTGAAAATTTGAATTAAAACTGGTGTTTGATCCCATTTCTGGCCATTCGTAGTCATTGAATGTTCAGCTGATGGTCCGCCAGTGTTTGCTTTCGCTTTCAACAGGCCACTAAAAATGTCCGGACTCATAATCACACCAGGCTGATGCAACTTTTGTTGTCATTTTGAAATTGTCGAAAACTTCTCTGTCAGATGGTTATGCAGTTTATCAAAGGGTGAGTCACAGAGACAAACAGCTGCCGCGGATGAATGACCAAACTGTTTCTTTGCATCGCGTGATTCTATCTGTAGGTTTTTATTGTACGAATGGGGAAATGTAGTCAATCATTGAGAAAATATTGATAAAAAGAGTCATAAAAGCATGAAAATTCCAGTTTTTCGGGAAAAAATGACTTTCCTAGGCCGTCCCGTTTCAAATTCGCTGCAAACTGCTACTATTTTTAATATTTAGCCTTCTAAATTTACTGAATATTGTGTTTAGCTCTTTAAACCATCTAAAAGGATGCAAAATGATGGAAAATCCATTTAATGCAGCTAAAGACTCGGCGTTGAACGAGAATTTTTGCCACGACGCCGATGCCGCCTACTGTAACTCCTTTACCAGTTTATAACAACTTTCTATATATTGGGGCGTTTTTAACCGCTTTAAATGCTAAAATGCCGAATTTCCCCAATTTTTCGACACAGAAAAGTGCACTTCGCGTGTATTTACGACAAAAAGTGTCACGGGCCCGCCGCCGGAGTGACTACAGCGGCGTTCGCAGCGCGGCGGCTGTTCTCCTTCTGCCAACAATACGTGGAGAGTCATCCGCAGTGGACACAATGATAGGAAGGAAACTGGAGTAGGTAAAAGGATTACAGGCGGCTTTTTCTAGGTAAAAAAAACGGCTACAACGGTGTTTTTTCGCTAGAAACTCGTTGCAGAACCAGATCAGAGACCACTTTGCTAATTATTTCCTCTCTAACTTCAGCAGAAACAAGGGCACAGTTCCCATAATGCAACCAGTTGTCGACATTGCCCATCCGGTGTTTCTAGCACTGGTCAGCAGCTGAAGCGTAAACAGGCGGTCTATCCCACACGCGTCAAGGGTCATCCGTATTGACCGCTATCCAGCTGACCTTTCCTCAACCGGTCACGTCATCCCGTTGACCCTTTGCCACGCGCGGATCTCCGCTCGCTTCCAGTTCCTTCTAGAAATTTCTGTAAACAATCGCGTTAAGCATTGTCCCGCGAGTCGCCGTTTTTGCAGCCAGGGCCATGTGGTCACTTCGGCCGTCATATTTCTTCCTCACTCAATTTTGCAGCCCCTTTTTTGCCTGTTGACTTCCTGGAGTGCAGCTGTACCCATCAAATGGTGTTGACTCTAAATCTCTCTTCTGAAAACTTTTATTCCCACCTGAAATTTCCACATCCATTATGAAATGGTTATGTCCTTTTTCTATACCCAGCTGTTTCCGCTAGGAGGTCAGCCTCCAGCTCTGCAAACATGTTGTGATCCCTATTTCATAAGGGCAACGTAAGGCGACAGTTTTGCATACGTGCACCGTGCAAAATGTCGTAAACAGGGTACCGTTTGGAAAGAGCCGCGCTTGCATCATCCTGACACATAAAGGGCAGCTATTTTTTGAATGCTTTTAGTCTGCCGATTACAGACAGCGTTTTTCCTTTAAATTTGGATTTAAATAAGTTTAAAACCAAAAAATTTTAAATTTTATGCTTCTTTATCCCCAAAAATTCTTTTATCCTTCTATTTTTTGGCTAAAACACCCATCTTTGTTATAAAAATTCGAAGTAGAAAGTTTTTTAAATAAAATTGTTATTCAAAAGCCGATAGTCTCTCCGCTTTTCTTTCTCAGGCATTACGAGCGCTGCCCGCGAATACGAATGTTCTAGAATGTTCTAACCCTCGTCGCCTATATAGTCAGCTCTGCTGACGTTGACTTATCATTTATCCTCTCTAATCTTGTGTTACTATCCAGGTGACTGTTACGTCAAGCTGTCAGCCCACGCAAACTTCCGATAATGGTAGTCATTGAGGGCATGTGACCGCGCCTTCTCCTTCCAGTTTCCTCACTATTTTGATTAAAATCTTTACGTAGGCGCGTGTTTTGCAACTTGTGTGTTTTGAACTTTAGCCAGCGAAGAATTGACTCTAATTTGCAACATCTTCCGCTGAACAAAGCGCAGGCTTCTCGCGCTTTCGTATCATTCTTACCCTGGATTTGGCATATTTTACTGTATAAAGGCAGCCCCGCCCCAATCTGCCCACCGCGCTCCTCCTCCCTGTTGCTGTGGTCATTTCCAACCTCTCGCCACACACAGCGGAGCATCTTCACACACAACTCTTGTGTAGTGAGTTCGCCCCTCTCTTTAAATTCAAGTGGGCTTTTGACAAATTGTACATCATCTATCCGCCTGCCATCGGGGGTCATGTGCTAACAAAGGTGTGACGTGAAAGGGTTGGCAGAGAAAGAAAAAATCCCCTCTTTGTTCATCACCACGGCGCGCAGTTCAAACAGTCCCTGGTCAAAAAATAGAGGGCTCGAGAAGGGTTAGTGGATGAAGAAGTGAAGAAAGAAAACAATGGCCGGTTGCACGTTGGTCCTCGCGTGAAAGGAATGGAAAGAGGAGCGAAGGAGACGCTTCCTTGAGTAAACCAGGGCTTCTTTTTCATTTTGTAAACTCTACCGTACTTTGGAAGCATTGCAGACTAATTTTTGGCTGATTTTCTGTTAAAACAACGGGTTTTTTGGTCCGCATCGCGTACTAAGTCGAAAAATCTCCTGCTCACTGAATTTTAGCTGCTTAATTCCCCCGTAAATAATGCAAAATGCCGATTGGTGTCATTTTGTTCCTGTTTCCCAATGGAAAACAGTGACCTTTACACGTCCGTAAAACGTCACAGGATGAGAGAGCGATTTAAGTAGTCCTTATATAGTGTAGATATAATCTGTACAAGACCCAGCCCGTTCTCATTAAAGGTTAAAAGGGTCGAGCCGGCTGGTTGCCAGCTGTGTTTCCTCGTGGCCGTTCCTTTATTGCCCGGACTCTAAACAACTGTCCGATAAAGAGGACCATATGCCTGCCAGATGATCGGCTGATTTCTTAAAGAAAGTACATTTTCTGATCTATGATCAGCTCCGCAAAGGTTTTATGTATGCTTGCTGGTGAATCACAATGTATCAAAGTGTTCCCTATGTTGATTGTTTAGCTTTAGCCAATCCTTGTCCATGTACGGATCCTAGCGGGGTTTTTTCTTCCTTTAGTATTGTCAAATTGTCATACGACTTATTATAGCGGGACAGACCTGCTGATTAGCCCAGACGACACGTAGTACTCTACACACAATCTGCTTCTTGTCACACATTTCGACCCGTTTACACATGAGGAAATAGACTTGTGTGATATCACGAGGAAAGATCAGATGAGGGTGGCAGGTGCCATTCTCCCCGACCATTGTTCATTTTATCACAACGTTTCCTGGGGCTTCCTCTGCTTGAAATTGTTTCTAAAATGCAGCGCTTTTTAAAGATTTTTCGCTATTGAAAATCCTATAAAAATATCCAATTTAAAACTATTCAAAACTGATGAAAACACTTCAAATCACGCCACTTTCGCCGTGTCCTGTTTGTAGTCCCCTCGCCTATCAGCTACTGTCAAATTCAAATTTAGACCTGTCAAAATCTTGGCAGATAAGGACTGTTTTCCCTCGACAACCTCATATTTACTATACCGTATCTGCCATTTTCTCCTACGCTATGCCCTTGGGAACACTTCCAGTTTGAAAATCTTTGGCCTTTGAAATTCTCCCGATTGACCTCCAAAATATCCTTCTAGAATTCTTCTACTCTTTTTCAGCAGTATCATTTCGATTTTATCAATCTCCTTTAAACTGGTAGCCTCTAAAATTGACCTTTTCAAACCCAACCGCTTCTTTTTTCCCCATTGATCCGTGGCTCCGGCCTTGTGGAAAGCGAAACCGGTTGTTGTCCGCGGTGCGTGTGTGGGGTCAACCTTTCTTCTGCAGGTGTTTTTGATTACCAGTCCCTTGTCCCCCCTGGAGGGGCATTCTCTGTCCAGTGATCTGTGTAATCGTACAGGTCCTGCCTGGCTACTTATCACGTGGTTTACAGCACAATGGGGCAGGCCTCGTGCTGTTTTAAACAACAGGTTTTTTGAGGATGGCCAGCTAATTTTTCACACTTCTAAATGAATGAGGGAGGATTGAACAAGTTCCCTCCCCCGTTCCTTATCGGCTAGTTCTGCTGCTGCCGCTGGGGGCCCCCCTTTGCCGCGGCACTCTCCTCCTATTTGAATGTGGGCAGGCTGCCAGCCAGCGTGAATCAGCTGACAGCCAGATGAGCCTATTTTATACTCGCGATTAGATTGTTTCATCCATTTTTTTTGGGGTTAAAGAACAGTTGCGCTATGCCTCCCCCGATCGATTAAAGGACAAGAATCGTCCTTTTTCCCATTCCTAAGGGCATGTTCTAAGTGTTTGTTTGCATTTGCGGCGTTTGGCTTCCCGCTGAGCAAAAATTAGATTTATCATTGATATCCTGGAGAAATTGCTGTCATGAATCCCTTTAAAGAAGCCATTAATGTCTATTCTTTGAATGTTTATCCAACTTCCTCGTTTCGCCGACCTTTCGTCTTTCCAAAAACACCCTTTAGGGCTGTTTTGTGTCTCTTTTCTCTCTTTAAACTTTATCTTTATTCTATTTATTTCCAGCCTAAAGATGGTTTTCCCCCGTTACGTTGCCGAGCAAGAAGATCCTGAACTCATTGCGGAGCGTGAATTAATGGCCATGTCTCTTGATCATCCCGAGACGTTGTCCATTGCCACCCGTCGTGCTAAGGAGTCATCCCGCGCTAAGGAAGCTGCCGCCGCCGTGGCTGCTACCATTTCAACGAGCCGTAGCCGCGACTCCGAAGAGGACAACCGCTCCATGGATCGGGCCAGCCTTTCGTCGATCAGCAATTCAACCGCTTCGATTGACACGTTGGCTTCTTCCAACAATTCCACCAAGTGCGCAACCACCGGAAAGGCCAAGGAAAGCAAGGCCGATCGTAAGAAGCGATCTCGGGGAGTCAGCGGATGTTCCATCAAGAAAGACGGTAAATTGATGGCTGTGGGGTCAAAAAACATGATTGCTGTTTGCAGGAGGAAGGTTCGATTTGGGTCTTGATGACCTTGAAGATGACACCTATGAGGACTACGATGGGTATGAATATTCGGGAAAACAACATGGAAAGAATCATTTTGATGATCTCTACGGCAGCCAGCCGCTAATGATGCAAGAAAGCCTGTAAGTTTCCTGATCAGAAAAAGATTCTATGATTTTAGAGAGGCTAAACGTGCTCAAAAAGAAGAAATGAGGACGGAAGAATGGGCCGATGCCTTGGAAAGAACTCTTAAACATAATCCTAAATACGTGTCCGAATATTTTGAACTTCTCTTTGATGAAGAAGAAACGGAGCCACAAATTCTTCGTCGCCTTTATAAAGCTATTAATAAACTCTATCAGACGGTAACCTTTCTTTAAAGAGTTTTTTAATTCCGATTTCAGAGAATGTTTGATATTTTTGTTGAAAATCCCATGGCTGAATATCATCTGATAGAGGTCATGAGAAAATTGATGGCAGAAGGCCTCATTCGAGAATGTTTCTTCAAAAATTTCTTGGATTATATTGTTATGTAAGCCCAATTAAATTCTCCTTTAAATGGTTAAATTCCAGCCAACCACACGATTATGTGGATCACGCTCAGGAACTCATGACTTGGACAATCATGGAAACAATGAGATTTGAGAATTTGAGTCGAGTTGAGCCCTACACAGGTACGGGGATTATTCTTACTATTTCTGGAGAGTAAATCCACATCCCTACATTTATCACGCTGTTGTTCGCGCAGCCCCTCCGCTAATCCCTGATGTATGACGCTTTAAAGGACGCGTTTCTCTTGTTATGATCAATCCGGGCGAGAAGTTCCTGGAAAACAAGGATAAAATCTCATCTTTTCAGCTGTTCCTGAAGCTGGTCGGAAGTTAGCAAGAGAAATAATCGTGGAAAATGCCGTCAGTGAGGTGGCTCACTTCCTTGCGGATATTCTTCCCTGTTTCCATGCTCATTTCATCTATGAGGTAAGTATTTATCTTCTTCTTTTTCCTCTCAGATGTTCCGGGTGGAAAGTTGTTGACAAGCCAGCTGTTAGAGCTTATTTGCCCACGTTATCAAGAGGACCGCTGATAGCGTCAGGTGCACATATCCAAGAGGTCAAACAATTTTTGTGAAGAAGCTGACATTTGTTTGCCCCTCAAAATGAAATGCAATACGGAAAGGGAAAGCTCATATCGCGCGGGGTATTGGGGACACACGGCGGAACACTCGGGACTCTGTTGACCTTTGGCCTAAACATTTGCGTGGAGGTGGTCATGAGGCCGCTTTGCGATGAAGGGGAGCGAAATTGACTTCCGTCATAATATCTGCAACATGAAAATGTTTATGGATTTTGTGCAAAATCCTTAGAAATTGCCCCAAGTAAATTCAATATTTCAGCTCTTCGCCCAGGGCCTTCACAGCATGTCCATCACCAAGATCTACTATGCTGTCCAGTCGGCTGCCCAGCTTTACGACAACTGCATTATTAGCCAGGAAAGTATCCTGATCGGGCTTCGCCGCTTGGTTAGAGAAATTCCTGACATGGAGGTAAGAATTCTCCACAAAAAATGTCAACTAATTGGCCAAATTTAGAAAGATTTGCCGGCTGCAGCATCGCTTGCTCATTTGCTGTTCTCCTATGCCAGTAATATGCTTCCTGTTCATGAGGAGGATAAGGAGGATCTTTCTCCGTGAGTTTTATAGATTTTTTTTAAAAAATTTAACCAGAAAGATTGCTGTCCGAATTAACAGTGATGTTTGACACTAAACTGTAACTAAAATTGCCATTTAAATGAGTAAACTGAGTTCTTTCCGGGGAGTCTAAGTTATATTTGCGACCAATTGGAAGTTTTAAAGGTCTAAAAGACTCGGTAAAGCTCTTTTATATCAAATTCCGTAGTTTACCCTATTCCAAGAAATTATTTTTCATTTTATCAGTTAAGATAGCAAGAAAACCTTCGAGAAACTTTGCCACATCATTGTTTTCCCGCTCTGATATGCTGATAGAAATCAAAAATCTACAGATTCCCTGTCACAAATAGAGATTACGTAGCTTGTAGATTCTTTCGTTCTCGTAGCCCAAAAATTGTTTACAGACGGCTGAAACTTTTGTCCTATTGGATTAGGGTAAAACTACTGGTGACGAGATACAAGAAAAGAGTCATCAATCCATGGGCATCACGCATACGCAGACACAGATATTTTGAAGAATTTAAAAATAATAATTCATCTAGTCATAATAATGATGGGTAGTCGTCATAATTTGTGTATTCCATAATGAAATACGGGAAAATTTGTCATTTTTCTTCCGCAACCGGTGCTCTTCTTCGCTTAATAAATTTATATTACAGTATCAGTTTATATTTTTCAGTCCAAAGCACATGCTCTATGGTTCGCTGACTGGCAGCGGTCATCTGGAAGTCCGCGAACCGCCAGAGGAGATGGGACCTCTCTCCGCTGAAAACTTCATGATCCTAGATGAGGAGTAGAAAAATCTCTAGAGTAGCTGGCAGTCAGCGCTAGCTTTAAAGGGTTAGATCCCTTTTTGTTGTTGATAATCCCTATGTATTTATTACCCCCTTCTTCTGTATCTATGTATCTATCTAGAAAAGCAGTCGTTTTTTTTCGGTTTCTGCCCCCAGTGTGTAGTGGATAGTTACCCCCACATGACTTGTAAATATTTAAGAACAAATACTCAACGGGCCTTCCCCATGATCTATACGGTAGAATTCTGCCTTGTTAAAACTTGTAGACTCCTCTTCCCTTTTTTTATTACGTGCAATTAGTTTTGCAAATAAATTGTTTACCGGTAAAAGCAGTTTTCAGGTATGTCAAAAGATGGTCAAAATTCAAAAAATAGACGAGTTTCTCCTAAAAATTCGTCTCAATTCCGTCCATTTAAGAATTCCTTTAAAGTAGCAAGGATCTATGAATGTGTGAAACTAATAAAGGCTGCCTTGTTCATCGGCAATGCGGTCTTCCTGCTCCGCCGTCAACAGTTACTATGGAAACCGCTCTGATAAAGGGAAAAATCACCTTGTTGCAACCAAATCTCAGTTCCCGGCTAAACTTATGGTACAATTTTCTAACAGGATGATTTTATAAATGTTTCTGTACCCGGCAGTAAAATTTCAAGCGTATCGTAAATACAGGCAGCCTTTTACAAGGTGTATTAACTTATGACCAATAAACGCAATTCATTTTATAATTTATTAATAATTAAAGGAGGATAACAAACAGCAGCAATAATAGAGGGATTTTAAGAATTTTACAGATTAAAACAATGTCACCAAGGTCTGGGTGTACTCTATATTCACAAAGGGGACAGATGTCGCACTTTCGGTACTCGTAAGTTGTGGTATACGACATGCCACAGTAGATGCACTTTCCAGTACCAGCGGTACCGCACTCGTAGCACAAATTGCCGATGATGATAAATTTACCGCAAATAGAGCAAACTTGTCCAGTGGAAGAAAATTCCTCGTTGTCTTCATTATTGTATCCCGGGTGAGGGTCGACATCATTTGCATCTGGCCCACTGGAATTGCTATTTTCCAGGTTCTCCTCATTTTTTCTGTATCTGATTTAGTTCGTCAGGATTCTTCCCAGCTTACCTCATTTTAACGAATTTTGAAGCAGTTTCCTTGAAGTTACAAGATCCAAGAGGTGAATAAAGTTAAGAAACAAGGAGATAACCGTCTGTTGCCCTTTATGTACCAAGAAATAAATCCTTCTGATTTCTAACCAATGTTTGCCGTTCTGAAAGCTGCCAAGTTTCGTTGGCTTTTTCCTAAAGAATTTGAGAGTGCTAATTTCTCTCTGTGTTATAATGCTCTCCTAATCAGGGTGACTATGTGTCAAATTGCAAAGTTTAGCCCAGTCTATCATTTTATGATTCATAAAACGGTGTTGTTTTACGTCAGTTTCCTCAGAAAGAAAGTATTAGAACAACTTTATTAACAATGAATTAGATAAGAAGGAGTTGTGAAATTAGAATGTGTAAGAGAAAAACCTGTGAATCAACTTTTTTGAAACAAAAATGCGAAATTAAAAGGAATTTGAAGAAGATTCTCGGGGAAAAAACTAACTAAATTAGAAAGTAAACATTACATGAGTTTAAAGCGGAATATTAGGTCGAAGAAGCTCTATCATTAGGGCGAGTGGACTCCAGTCAATCAGAACATAGGTCGTAGCCCAAATAGCGGTAGGTTTTACCACTGTCTCCACAATTGTCACACACTCCGTGTTGACTTTCTCTGAAGCAAATTGCGTAAAATTCTTGTGATTTAGATCAAAGTTTACATTGCAAAAATGAGAAGGCTCCTGCGGTTTTATCAACGAACTTACTTCATTTTCCCAAGAAACGTTGGTTGCTGGAAGACGTTGAATGAGCAGAACGCTAAAAATTGTAATGTTTTATCAGAAAGCAGAAGAAAAATGGCTAGAATGGGCGATCCATCGCACAACGTCTCCTATTTATCCAATCCCAATTTCTAACTGATGTTGGTTTTGCCATTCAAAGGAGACGTCGATGACCATTTTATGTCGGTTACTCACACGTTCAAATACAGAATGGTTCAAGAGGACTCGGCGTTGCTCATCCTTTTTACAACTTTTGCAGAAAACTCGTTTTAAATTAAGTTTATTAAAATTGCATCAAAAAAATTACAAAAGATTTACAGACAATATCAAACACATAATGAACCCGTCCGGCCAGAGACTAAAGCCAGCTAATAAAAAGGACAGAAAATTACAAAAATTGGGGTAGGGAGGTTGGATATGTACAGGAGGGATATGACTACAGTATTCCTAGGTTTTATGGGAAGATATTCTACACCCGATAGATTCTACCCATAATTCTACATGGCTGGAGATCTCAGCATCCATAATTCGCCTTACCGGGACTTTGGCCGGCCCATTTTCTTCATTCTAATTTGATCTCCAAGCCATAATTTTTTTTTGGATTTTTTATGGGGTTACAGTCGACTGGATCCCGCCGAACTGTCATGTTTTGGGGGAGGGAGCGACCCTCCAATTCTCCAGCGTGATCAAGAAAAAAAAGAATTTCTTCCAGGGACTCCCCGGGGTCACGACTTACGAAGACTTAGAATAAATAGGAAAATTTTTTTGGGTTTTATAAATTTTGGGTATATTTTTGGATTTTTTAAGGATTATAAGATTTTTTTAGACTTTTAAATTTTAAAATTTTTTTTGGGTTTTTAACCTAAGGGCACTTCAGGGGCTATTGCCATTTTTGGAAGCAGAAGAGGTCCACACTCCCATTAAAAATCCTCTTGGAGGCAATTCTACAAAAATGACAATAGTTAAAGCTTCACAAAGGCATATGTGGAGGAAGGAGGTGAGCGGGAGATACGGCTACACATCGAACCATGCGTGATGTCGGCGGGTAGCTGAAAAAACTGTTATTATAATATGTATAATATACAGAAAGTCTCGGGCCAGCTGCGTGGGTCAAACTTTGGAGTTTTGCTGTAAAAAACGCCCCATAGTACCTGATGCACACCCGAGGAATTCCGAGCCATGGACGCCCATAATTTCATTTTTTTAGCCGGGCTATCCATTCTTATATAGACGTCAATTTACTTAATGATCCTTTTAATTATGTTATCCCTCTATTGACAGAAACAAATTCCCTAATTCATGTGTCATTTAAATTGCCCATAAAATGTTCTTTAGCCTTTTTAACTCACCAAGATGGAAAAGAGAAGTGAGGCGAAATGAAGCGGCGAACAATCGCTCTATCGCCTAAATTTTCATTTAAAGAAAGGCCCGGAAATTACCTTCAGTACTCTTTGGATGACAGCAAGTCCCCATCTCGATGTTACAGATGGGATAAAGAGTCCCCTATGTCGCTAGGGGGTGAAACGGCAATGCGGAAGGAGTCTAGGTTATAGGCTCCGGGTACCCTAAAATATTCATTGTATTGTACGACCATAATCTGGCGCACGGGTGCACCATGATGCGGTGCTTTTTAGGCGCGTCGTTCTTTCGCGGCTAGTGGTTTTTTTTCGCAAATAGTCCAAGAGACACACACAATACGTGATGAACCCAGGAAAAATTGCGAGCCCGGAAAGTGGCACGCCAACGACGCTCCCAAAAATATAGCACGTGAACCGCCACATTTTGTTTTTTTTTTCAAATAGCGGCGTGCTCGACAAGGGCCAAAATGTGGCGCGTGTTAGCGTTTGGGTCAACCATCGGCAAGACAAGAAATGCATCGGCAAGACAAGAAATACTCACCTATCCGCGGTGTCATGATGTTGCGGGCACCGAGTAGGGTTCAGGAGGAGCCGGCAAGCGGATATCCGTCGCTAGGCAACTAAACTGAAGATGTAAGCACGCAGTTTTGATAAGAATTGTTGGAAAATTGAAGACAAAGAGACCAAAAGAGCTCGGAAAAAGTGGCATAATGAAGGGCGTCCCTTTAAAGAGGAGGCTCCCACGTAGCTTATTAGACGCCAGGCTTCAAAGGATCATTTATCAAAATCCAGATAATTAGAGGTTCCAGCGCCCGGGCCACCACAACGGAAGCAATGTTTATGGAGTGGGCAGTAGACCCTGACGTCAGCCCTCCGGAAAAACAGAATTAAACCTGCCAACCCCGAGAAAATGTGTAGGTGGATAGCCGCGGGTAGAAGCTATTCCCAGGCGTTCGCTAATTAGCCACTCCTAGCTGCTCCCCCTTTTAGAGGAGAGGAGAAATATCCTTTCGACGTCATGTGCGTGGTTGAGACCTTTCGTCCTTGGAGAATAACAAAATTGGCAGCCGAGAAATAGCCAATATTCCACGCAAAGCCAATCTTTTTTAGGCAGCCGTCTTCACTGGAATCTATCGTCTCATTTAAAGATGCTGACGACGGCCCCTTGATGTCTAATATGCCCATAGGAAAGCATCCAGCAGAAAGAAATGCGATAGCTAATAAACTAATGCCTGCCAATAATGGCCATTTCCGCTTTCTCCTCTTTCCAGGCCCTTCTTCATCAAAATCTAAGTAAACAAACGAGCATTTTTCTCTGTTGGGAAGTAGCCATTTTACTCTTTGATTGAAGGTCAAATCGCTCTTTCTGATAAGACATTCTCTCTTTTGTGTCAATTGCCGTCCTGCTGCTGACACAAACATTCGTCGCTGCCCCAATCGATGAGCATCTCGGCCGTGGGAAGCATAAACTGACGCGGAGAACCATATTTCCTTTAATAAAAGAACGCATTTTTGAGAAACTCAACAGAAAATCATCCCCTAGGGCTTTTAAGTCATAAAAGATCGAAAATCTGTTAGGAACTTTTGAAAAGTAGAGATTTTTTACCATTTTTTCGACTTTTCCGTCATTTTCTTCTTAAAAATTCCCAAATTTCCTAATTTTGCATAGAAAAAGAGCCTACTATTGCTCATTTGTTAGAGCAGAACATAAATCCCCATTTTTCTGGTAGATGGTCATTGGAAAAAAAGACATATTTTTGGCGGAACGTCACTAGCGTTGCGTTCTTCTCTTCTCTCCAATTCTTTTGTCTTTTACTTATTTTTACAATCCCATTCCTCTTTTTCTTTATTTATTTAACATTTTTTGACTAAACTAATTTTTATTTACACATAACAGACGAGATTTGTTAAGTTGTATGCGAAGTTGCTAGTGAGGCAGTGCTAATGTCCATCTTAACAGCCGAGGTAGCAATAGTGCTTCACTTTCAATAGTGCCAATAATTCAGCACAGACAATGATTGGTTATAATAATGTCAAATGGGGAAATAAACTCATTAGTAATGAAGAGACGGCTCCATACTCCCTGAGATACATCCCCTGCCGAAATAATTGGTTGCCAATTGCGGCTAAGCTGTTTCTTCAATCCTATCGAGATGTTTTTGGGATTGGGACAAGTGCACAATACAAAAAAAAAAGAAGAAAAAGGGGATAGAAGTAGAGGGGGACGGGGATTACTCTGTACTAAGTACACCGGCAGACAACCATCATTTTTTGACATAATTACCTAATATTTTAAAGTGTAGCAGCTGTCCACAAGGGCCTGTTCGTAGAGCAAACTGGGTAGATTAAAAAAACGGGGAGGAAGCGATAGACATATGCGAAATGGGCATCTAAAACAGTTTTTTACCCTTTTTTAATGAAAACTTACAATATTTGTACCATACATCGACGTCAAAGCAAAAATAACTGTGAGACAATACTGTACACATAACAGACTTTACTTAAGATTTGCCTAAACCGCTAATTATTCAGGGATCCAGCTAAAACTTACAATTTGTATTAAAACACATTAAAGCTGAACCAATCAAAATGTCATTTTGTTTGTTCCAGGACCCGTATTCCCTTAAAAAATGGGCTTCATTCCCAGTAGAGCATAAAAAACTTACCCTCAGTTGATCTTATTAGGGCGGGCACTCGACGCGAGGGGATGTAAAAACGTCAAGTGCGGCTGGGGTAGCCAAGCAACCTGGGGGGAGGGGCCGATATCCAGAGCCGCGCTTGGGAAGGGGAGGAGAAACTCTAGTAATTTGCGTTGATTAACATATATCACCTGGATGAATAATTGAATAGGCTTTTCGTGGTAAATATAGCAGAGTACGGGGGATAACTGTGTACGAAATATGCGCCATATTTGGCAAATTTCACTCAAAAATAGCTGTATCGAGAGATTTTCTTAAAATCCCATGAATTTACCCAAAACTTGGATCTCCAATGTTACAATCACGTCATTTTTGCGTAGGAGTCTCTCTCCTTTCCTAGAATCCACGGCGTCTCATATTACACAGTAAAACTGCCTAAAATACGAAAAATTCAACCAGGAAGTAGCTCTAAAACCACTGAAAATGCGCCGAGAATACTAAGATATTCAGGAACTAGTCCAAAAGTCATTTTTCCTCCCTAGTTATTCCTGGATCCTTGTCCAAAGGTCGTCTCTGCCTCATTAGTAAACTTATCCAACCTTCGGCTAATTAATATTTTTCCTATCTCATACAAATTGCCTTGCTTTCCCTGCCAGTTGTCTACGTAACCTCCGTTGCCAGGGGGATGATCCGCCCCTGGGCAGGCTATTAGCGCTCGGAGCCGCTTTCCCATTTTTTATGTGCCGGGCTAAATAATCTACGTTTCTTTTCAGAAATGACTGCTCCAAGAGGGGAAGATAGAGATCCTCTGGGTTGGATGCCATATATATTGGCTCAACTGGATCCAACCATCGTGCTTCCTCCTACTCGTACTACGATTATAGCCAATAGATACCAGGTAGTCCTCTTGAATTTTTTTTCCTAAGTTTTATTTAGTATGCTCAGGAAATTAACCGCACCTCGCCAGGCCCAGTGTTTAAATCCAAAAAATCCTGGGAAAAGCCAAGACAAACGGTAAAAACTTTTAATTTTTCAATATCCAATCCAAATTTAGTCAAATCTGAGGCGCCGACACTCTACAGGGGATAACGATAGAGAAAATTTAATTTATTTGGTCGAAAATGCATTGCTAGACGCCAGATATGGCAGACTGACCATTCGAGAGATCCACGCACACGTCAATGAGCAGCTGCCGAACAAATATTCCCTTCGTGATGTACAGAAGCTCGTCCCTCGGGAATTCCAGTTACTTGACCGGTAGGAAAATTCTGATTTTAATTTTTATTTAAATAGATTCTCCGACGGAGAGCCGATTCAATATAACAAGTATCGCCGCTATGCCAATAGGCTCTACAAAATCAGAGAGTAAGCTCCTTTCACAGCTTCTTTAAATGCAATTTTCAGTAGTGAAATGACTGATGAAATGCAGGAGCGACTTTTTGATCGAGATTCGGAGAGCCTTGAGCGCGAATCAGCTACTCCTGAGTCGCAACGTCAGGACCCTGAAGAACCCGCAATGCCTCAGGAGATGGGCACCGAAGAACCGGAAATCAAGCAAGAAGAAGACGACGAGGAGGTTTTTGCGACTGTTTCTTTAAAGCAAATGCAAATTTAAGGAATGTGACCATGATGAGCTCATCCCGTATCCCGGCAGGCCCCTCTCTCATTCAGCCTGGTTGAAAGCAGCCAAGCTTGCCCGAAAGAAGAAATGCCGCTGTTGTCGTCCAGCTATTAGGGCTGATCAGTACTATTTGTCTGCTACAAGATATTGTAAAGCCCTCCCTCAGTAAACTGAGTTCACAGTTTTCTCCGTTTTTTTCCTTTTATGCTCTCTGTTTTTTTGGTCTCCGGTCCTCTTTTTTGCACTATATAACCTCCTATTGCCCTATATATTTTGAATAAACGGTAGTCTAGTCTCATGTGACTTCTCAGGTGAGAATTTTAATTGAATGGAGCATGTGATATGATGACGCGGGGATAAAGGAGCCAAAAGGAGAGCGGAAATGATGAGAAGGAGATTAGGATAGGGACTCTGACGAAGGTGGAACCAATCTTGGAATTGGGCATTATATTTTACCATAGCAAATCCAAGGAGTTTTCAGCAGATGTTAGGGACCGAAAATGTTTAACATCAAAGTTTTTGAAAGATTTATTGAAAGACATTAGGTAACTCCTGTTGCTACTTCGGTACTGAGGACCCGAATTGTCAGGAGTTCCTGACTGTTGCTCGCCTTTACAGGCACAAAACGGCGGGTAACAGAGCGTAGATGGAATCTGCAAGGATTTTTCATTAAAAATTGTTTAGAAAAAATAATGGAGACGCTCCAGGGCCACAGTAGCAGTACTTCCGGAACAACATGCATGCAATTATGGCAAACTACACAGTGTTTGAAATAAAATTATGGACAAAAATGGTCAAAGATACCCGCAACAAAAAGTTCAGGAAGAAATTCGGAGTAATTTTAAAAAATATTTGAACTTACCTCCTTTTCCTCAAATTATTCCAATATCTGCTCATCCTTTCCATACAACAATAAGCACATAAAAACCCAAATACTAAAAGGGCTAACACTGCGAAGGTTAAAAAGTACGCGGTTAGGAATTCAATTTTACTGAAGAACATCTCCTGAAATTTTGTAGGATTTAAAGAAAAAGAAACGGGAGATATTTCGTAGTCAAGACAAAATGGAATCATCGAGATGTCGCTTCTCCTTTTAATGAGGCGGTGCTTTGAAAAATGACTACAGTATTCTCGCAGCTACTCATTCTGACGACTCCCCTGGTCTATATTTTAGGATCTTCTGTTCTTTGACGTACTACTAATGATAACCTGCTAGCCGGGAACAAATTACTATTATCTATGTGAAGAAGACGAAGCACAGAAAAAAACGACGACGATCGAATTCGTGTCTTCTCTGTTATAAAATTTTTATGCAGATACGCATGTGGACTATTCTTTTCCGTTGACGGCCGATTACCTTCGAATTGTAGACTTTTACCTGATGAATCTTCACGGATCGTTGATATCTCCAAGGGCGATTTAGTCGCCTTGGGGATGAGTCTGTTGCACTTCTTCTAGCTCTTTCTTGACCTCTTCTGAGTTAATATAATTGAGGCTGGTTTAATAAGTTTTGTGGGCGCTATAAAAAGTTGTCTGTGACTGTGATTTTTGAGCTTTTTCTGGATATTTCAACTAACGTAAAACATAAAATTAGGTTTGAGTGTGCCGAAGAATTCATATCGAATACTCGGATTTTTAAGAAAGGACCTAAAATTGAGGGCTTTTCTGGTTCATTGTGAATTATTCCGAACCAAAACTACCAGCTTTAAAGGAATTTCTCAGACTTGAATCATACAAGGTTCGAATAATCCCCAAGCTAAGCTCAATTTATGCAGACCATGACTATCACTACCGCCCGCTCAGTGAACTTTCTCATCTTTTCAAGCCGCCTGTGACACTTTGCGATAGACACCAACCCCAGACAGCCAGGTTCTTTCCCTCTTCCCATGTGAGATCCACCTGACTTTTGTCACATGTTTCACCTCAACTTTACAGGCTCATGCATTCCAAAGCCCAAATTTTTCTGTGCAATGAGCAATTATTTTAAAAAGAAAAGAAAAAGATGAAAGGAAAAAGCACCGCGGCTCAGTTGAGATTGAAGTTAAGCCGATGGTAAGTGGGTGGATATCATCTCCTTCTTCATTTTATGCAAAAATGTCCTTTCTTTTAACCCCGTAAAAGAATTGTAGGTGTCACCTCATTAATTCCTATGATTCGTCGCCTCTTTTTGCCCTTAACTTTTCCTTTTATTTTCCTTGGGATCATAGTCCCACACGACACTTTATACTAATATCCTAATAATCTGACTTTTTGGAACATTTCCTATGGTTATAGTGAGGTCATCAAATTTCCTTTGTGATATCGCAGCAGACCTCCCTTTCTCGTCAGTTGCAATATCATTATATCCAGTCTCTTCTTTATTATTTTATAGAATATATTTTTATTTAAATTACAGTATAATGGTTAAGATGGAATATACTCATTTTGGGACTGCTGCCATCATTACTGTCCTCTCCTTGGGAAGTCTTTTCGGCCTTTATCGGGTTTACAACTTCTGCAGGTATTAAAATATTATCAAACATATTTATTTCCTTGTCACAGATCAACTTCTTTAAAGAAAAAAGCCAAGAAGCTGTCCAGAGAACGTCGGGCAGAAGTCTACCATTATGCCCGTTTAGATAAAGAAGAGCGCGAAAGGAAAAAAGCTGAGTTAGAAGCCCGAAAAGCTATCGAAATGGTAGTTATGGAATCGCAACCACCGGATATGGACAGTCCCAGATCTACCAAAGATCCGTACCGTGTTTAATCCTCTTTAAAAATTTAGCCTATTCACCTACGAAGTAATTCTTTAAAATTTCTAGATAATATCACGTTTTGTTGACAACTCAATAAATCCTTGATAAGAAGATCCGCGTTTATGCCACTTTCAATCAAGGAATATGGCGGTTTCGGAGGGATATTTGGGTCATACGCAGGCCAGGACTTCTGATGTCTTGAGCTGGTTATTAGCTGGCCCTGAAATCTTCTCTGATCTTCTTGATAGATAAGCTTGGCTCTCATTTATGTAGAATTCTGCCTCTGCAATGGTCCAGTTTCACTCTAAATGGATTAAAATGACTACAGTCTTCGTTTCATTTAAATATTTCGCCTGCTGAGAGCAAAAGGTTAACCTTCTTGTCATCCTGGCTATTTCAAGGGCCATTTTCTTTATCTGCTCGGCCGTGTAATTCGTACAGGAATTATTCAACGACCTCCCAGCACCGTCTCTCAAGGATTTTTATCTCAAACATCAGAATTTCCCCTTGATTACCCACACACTTTGCATAAAAACTCATCTAGCTCTCAGGAAATTTTGTAATCTCAGAGACAGGATGGTGCAGGAAATTTAAAACTTCCCATTTCTCGTCATATGTCTCCGGGCAAAAGAAACTGTCGATATAGGAGAGTCTTTCCCATGACGCAAGAGATTTGCTAAAGTACGCAATCCCTGTTATTTTTCATCCTGATTCAGGGGAATAATATTTTTCCTCAACATTTTTTAACACCCTTCTCGAATAGTCGCGTCTATTCCTGTTCTCCTTTAAAAATATATAAGCTCCTAGATATTTTCTAGCCGAAAATGTTGCCTGTTACTCCTCCTAACTCTCCTCCACCGGTTATCCCGGATAATCGGAAAGATGCTTGGAATTTGACTCCTTTTGAGAACATTTTACTCGTAAGTTTCACTTTAAATGGAAAAATTTGGTATAGGATTTTGCCCGTTGGACCTTTATCTACACGGAATTCTTCCAAATTGACTGGCCCTGGTTACGCGCCATTTTTGAAATTCTCTTCCGTCGTACAGGCTGCGACAAGTGCAAAATCGAAGCAATCGCCGAAATTCTTCTTCAAAATAAAGGCGGCTGCTCGGTAAGGAAAAGATTGTGGTAGTTATTACAATTTTTAGAAGCAAGCCCACGACAAAGCAATTCAACTTCTGGACATAAATGAGGAACTTTGGAAACAGCTGCTGAATCGCCCTGGAAATCATCCAGCCGCAACCGAAATTCTCTTCAAATGCATTTTAGACTTCTCCTTCTTTGAGAAGAATTTCCAGGAACGTTTTATTATCCTCCGCAATGCTGTTCGTGACAAATTTCCCGGTAAGAAATGCCTGATTTTTAAAGAATAATCTAATTTTCCAGAGCTTCTTTCCAATTAATTGTGGAATAAGAAGAAATTTACAAATCTAGTCACCTGAGAAATAAATTGTACATAATAATTGTGTTTCCGTGAGATTACAACAGGGGCCATATGATGTGAGAAGAAGATTGTCTGCCTCCGTCACTGATGATACCAGGCTAAGCACTGTGGCACTGGATATCCATGTGGTGTCTACTAATAAACAAATGGCCCGTGGGCGGATAAATTGTATCTTGGGATGTTCAAACTTTGCGGAAAGTGGAAGAACCTTAAAAGTACGAGAATCCATGCATTTATTGTTTTTATTAGTACAGAAATCTTAACCAGACGCTTTTCCATGTATTTTTGCGTAGAACGCATAATCCCTACGGGATTTTTTGTTGAAATATAAAATTAGGAGCATTTTCAGTCATAACATTTTTTGGCCAAATAAAATCAAGAAAGCGTCTGACGTAGCAAAATATTTTTAAATTTTGATATTGGCCCACTTTATAATGCATTTGAAAAACGACATCCATTATTATTTTGAGTCTCCACGCACTGCGAGAATATAATGGGTCAGTCCGCTCGGAATACATGCAATTTTGGCCGTAGAATTACCTCGTCCTATGTGATAATTAGGTTTTCTTCCAATCTGTCAGTACTGGGGATTTTGATGCGTTCGTGTTCTGCTGGATTTTGGCGGGTTCGGGCATCAGCAACTGCTCCAGGCTACAAGTACAAATAATTTCGTTACTCCTTTGGGCTCACAGTTGCTTCAGGACATCAGTATGAGAGATTTTAGCGCGCCCATGAGCTCCCACGTCCACTGGGGATCACCGCAAGAACCTAGCTGCCATTTACCGGTAAAACTATGCAAAATTAGCCAGTTTCTGGTGTATTCCGAATGTATTTTTCTCCAGCACAGATCCCAGCAAGCAGAGCCCAGCGCAAACAAAAATTTTAACCCTCCAATGAAACCAAACAGCTAATTTCCTTCAAGTATTCACCACTTGGACCAAAAATTTGAATTCAATACAATTTTATTAACACGAGTTTATTTAATTAACTCTCGACAATATCAATGGGAAGGGGGAAAATGATGATGGATGACGACGCGTGTACCGTAGGACAGCACTTCAGTACTCAGAGTCTGAAATTTCCGGTTGTCTTTAATTTGTCACGAGGGTGGGTGACATGACCCTTGGGGGGATGAATAATACATGGACGCGGATCATGACAGTCTATCATTGAGGGCACCCCCTTACCGAAGTTTTCCATGTTCATAGATCGTTTTCCGAATCCCATGGTGAATTGTCGGTTTCCTCCACGCTTTCCGAAACCCATGTTGAATTTGGCGCCCTTGAAGAATAACTGTAATTAGGAGAGAGGTTAAAGCATGCCACAGACAGAAAGCGATGAAATATATTAGTACTCGTGCTTGATAGAAGAAAAAGAGTTGTCTACTGTAAGAGATTACTAAGAAAGAATAGAAACTAGCAGAAGCTGGAAATTAGTACAATATTTAAAACTAAAGAACTAGTCGAGCACGAGACCGAGGAGACAAGAAACAAACCATAGGCCTCTTGTAGGCGACGAATTGATCCCCGCCATCAGCAGCTTCAATGTTCCTGGAAATTGATAATTACAGTATCCAATTAATGATGCCGGTTGCCCAGGTGTTAAATTGTCCCCTGACATTTCGAAATCTTTGTTGAAAACAGACATCAGCAGCCCAAAATTGGTCTCAGACGGATTCTGACAGAATATGGCAATGCATAATCACGTGTATGTCAACTAGCACACACGTCCTACGCATTGTCTCATCATCCATTTTGAATGCACATCAAAAGCGCATGAAACCGATGAGTTTTGCAGAGACGAGACGATTCATACATTCATGGAACCGGTCACGCTGGAGGAAGTTCATACGAAGTATTATGAGATCATGTCCTGTGTTCCTTCTGGGAACTTGTAAAATTCCCATAAATTTGGGCAGTAATGAAGCCATCCAGTTCAAAGTTTACCTTTTTCCAAACCCAAAGGCCATTTGTCGTGGTGAAGCGGCTACAACTGCGAAGAGAAGAGCAAAGAGAGCGAGAATCACACGTCCGAAGAAAACCATCGTTGAGAAAAGAGAGCCTGAAACAGGATAGAAAATAGTGTTAAATTAGAGGAAAATGAGATAAAAACAACTAAAGAGAATTGAAATCTATGTATGTTTGGAGTGCGGGGAGTCTGTCCAAGAGTCCAGAAAAGGCAATGTCAAAATGGAAAGCATTAGTGCATTTGTGCATACTGAAAATCCCCTTTTGGGCCAACGGGCCACATACAGAGGGTGTCAATGGATTTTTAAATGGAAGCCGGAAGGACGAGAAGAGCTACCAAGAGGAGCGCATATGATCCCCGGAGCCATATGATGGCAAGAAAGGCGGGCAGGAGCTGGCGATTACTCACTATTATAGTAATCTGAAACCCGCTTAAGGAGATCCTACTTGACAGTCCTTTGTGATCTCAGGGGAGGTAATGACAATGCGAGCTGTCAGTAATCGCTGAGTCTAATTCATTTTGGACACGGCGTGGTATGAAATCAGTCCGCAAATGTGGTTAAGAAGAAAAATTGAGAAAACGTGACTAGTTGTCCTCTTTCGTGGGAGTTGACTAATTTAATGAACAAAGTAGAATATCACATGGGAATGCGAAAATTTTTGCTACACTCTATTTTGGTGAATCATAAATGGCAAAGTTCTCTTAGAATAAGGGCAGGAGATCTACTGTAGGTTCTTTAAAGGGGTTCAGATGGCCAAAAACTAATAAAAACCGTTTATATTAAAGTAGGACTTCAGGATAAAGCGAACACTGATTCTTCGATAGCAAAAAAATGGTTTAAGAGGCCCCACAAGGAACATAGAGTTGCCCTGGGACACCAGAATGGCTGAAGACATTGACCCTGCGACTGGGGGAGGCCCACAGCCACCCCTGGCAATAACCCAAATGAACTGACCATGACGACAACAAGAGCTTTAAAAGGAGCAATAAAATTGGCCTTCGGAGAACTGGCTCAAGCGAGAGGAGGAGGACGAGATATGACAAATGAAAGCACACCCATTTTTTGGGGAATACCCTCAATTCGTCTCTTTAGACAATCTCAACCTAGACTCATTTCAACCACGCCCACCACCTTGGAATTCAGAGCTGACTGGAGTGAAACAATGGAAAATGTGGGAGGAAACGTGTTGCGGGAAGTTCGTCTTCTTTTTAAATTCTTTTAAAGAAGAAAGACGAGTCGGTATTGTTTTCACTAAAATGGAAGTAGATATTTTATTGCTACGTTTTAGACTATCACTAGGAATATTTTAACTTTATGAGTGGGTTAAATGGCCAAAACAGTCTAAATTAAATTCGTACTGAGGTAAAACGAAGTAGGCTCCTTCGGCAGATGTAAGAAAATGTTGCGATGAATTATTTAGGGCGAAAAGATTGACAACAAAATCAAATGAAAGCCAGATTCAGCTGGGAAGGTGTCTTGGAAAGAAAAGGCTGCGGAAAGAAAGCAGAAAACGGAAACATTGGTCATTTTTCATTGTTTTAAAGTCTTATTTAAATTGGGCGTAGGTCTGTGGAAGAAGAAAGGTTCCTTGTATAAAATCGGCAATTCTGATAGCAGAAACCAAATATTTCAGCCTAATATCTTGTGGAAAACAAAATTCTACGTAATTTCTTGGATTTGCTTGATTTTTCGGTTGAAAATGTCTCAGGAGGTGATCTCGCATAGATTTTGGAATCCCTGGGCATAATTAGAGGCTCATGACAGTTCTGCGGAAGAGCTAGTCTAACATCTTCTGACCCACTGAAGCGACATAAATGCAGTCTAAGAAGCAGCTGATGTGCTAAACTTCTGCTGTTGTTCGAAAACCTGCCGTTTTTTGCAAGTTTTCATCTCATTCGAGGGAGAATAAGCAATGACAGCAAGGTAAATACCAAAACTAGACATGGCCTTTTTGCACTGGTGCTCTTATTTTTTGGTCTAAGGCTGATAGATCTGGACAAGACGACCTCAAATTCTCGAGTACTCCTTCAATTTAACTTGATTTCCTGTAACTTAACTCAACCCACGCTAGAAAAGAAGTGATTTGGCCAGAAAAGCGGGAAGCAATGTCCGTAAAGTGTCTTGAAATTGTCCCAGAGATCGAATCTCAGAAATCATTTTCAATCTGAGGCTAAAAGCATTGCCAAAGGGTCCTTGACTTTGCCCAATATCTGTGTCTGGAGGTCATGGGGGCTATTTGGTACTGACGTGTGGACACTTTTTCTCTTTGACAAATATGGCAGATGGGCTGCGAAATGGACTTGAAATGGGGTGCCAACGGGCGCGTTTTCGAATAACAAATGAACAAGCAGGAAGAATGACTAATTCAAGCTAGCGCGGGGTTCATTCTTCTACCATTCGGGGGGATTTTATAGTTAATTCGATGGAGTAAAACTAGGAAAATTGGGTCTTATTTTGTTATGTTTTGTGTTTTTGCATTTTTATTGGCAACGGTTGGCTAAATGGATTCGCTAGAATTTTCCAAAGGGGCATGTATAAAATTGTAAAGGACATACTGTAATTATTAAATAAAACCCGTCGACCTTACGAAACACTGGAAAACATTGCCAGTTCATTAAATTAACCCCACGCTGGCGTGTTCCAATAATATTATGAAAGAATTGCACAAGATAGAGACAATGAGCTGTGATCACCAGGTGTGAGTTGACATTTCAGCTTAAAATTGGGTTAGAATCAAGGAGCTGAATTTGTCAGCACACTGACCTGTGGAGGGCTTTTTATAAGAGCAGCTCAAGGATCCGTAATGGGATATCAGTTCACTCTATTGAGTCATTTATTTACGAATATGATGCGTGGATCCTGAAATGACCCACTCTTTCCTGTAGCCCGTTAATGGCAATTTTTTCTTTTTATAAAACCTGGCCCTCATTAATGTCCGCATTAATCTACGGAAAATTAAAGGACGATTGGAGGGAACGCAAAGTGAATGAAAAATTGGAAAAATGTAGGAGTTCATAATTTCCACCTGTTCAGGTGAAAGATTCTAAACCTTCTTCTACCTGCCAGGTGCAAAGATTATTTTACGGCAGAAGGTAAACATTCAATCTACCCGGAAAAGCCAATGTAATTTGACCTTCTTCAAGAATGAAATAGTTATCTCAGATCAGGTAAAACAAACCCTTACAGATGACGTGGATTAATGGATGACTCGACTATGTAGAGTATTCACCGCCAGCTACTTCGAAAAATGGAAGTGGAATGCTTTTTAATCATTGGGCTGCTGGCGGGCAGGGAGAACTGCTAGCGGATTTTGCAGGTGGGGAACAGGGGGAAAGTAGTGAAGAAATCTGGGGTATACCGCCTTTTCTTTAAAAATGGAATTAAATTACGGTGCAAATTCCGGAAGGACAAGTTTTTTGAACACTTTGAACGCAAGGGCCACTTCTTATAAGTGTAGGAAACCTAATTTACACTACGCAGCTCTGGGAGAGTTCCTGCACCACAAAAGCCCTGGGGAAAAATTGTAACATACATGGGGGCCTTTTATCCTCAATTTTGGTAAGAGATTACTAGAGAAACTTCGGGTTTTATTTCATACCGCTAGTTCCAGGATTAAGCTAATTTTTTATGAATAGAGCTTCTTCACAAACAAACAGCAACTATTTCTGTATGTTTCCCATAAGCGCTGTTTACTGCAGTAAGGAGCAAAACATAAAAGGAGGATAATCAGCAGAAATTTTTCATTAAATTTATAGTTTTATTTGTGGCAGTAAACAGACAAACCAAAAAACTGCAGGGCAATCTAGGAATTTTAATAAATTAGTAGATCAATCCTTGACCCAGCTGATTTTTAAAGAACAAGACAAAAACCCGCAATTCCGATGAAATGTTCCATGTGCTTCCTATTCTATGCATGTCATTCTTGGTACAAATATTCCGTGCAAAAGCTGTTTCCAAAATCGGAACACGTCCCCGTCAGAAACGCGAGATACTCGACGTCAAATACGGTTAAGCAGCTTGCAACAATCCTTCTTATCTACGAGTAATCACGCGCCCTCACGGTTACAGTTACGTAGTGGGGGAGATTTCTAGAATCAACAAGCAAATAAGCCAGTGTTAAAAAAGGCAATGTTTTCATTCACACCTATGGCTGCTTCGATGGCTTCTTCTGCATCTGGAGGATCTGTCAATCACCCTACCGCTTCGTCTCGGCTTCTCGCTGTCGTTTCTACATTTTATCAGTTCATTTTGTGGTTTTGTTAGGGATTCTTTATGTGAATCGCATTTTGAATTACGCGTTGATTTGTGGTCATGCTACGGACAGCCTTAGGTGCATTTGACGTCGTGTGCATCTCAAATCTAACACTTATCCAAACTTCTTGGTTTCTCCTGTGTGTAGAGAAACAAAACCTTTGGGCAGCAAAGTTTCAAAACAACGCGAATTTGGCTGCAGCTCTTGCCCGCTGAAGTTTAAAAAATTATTCGGCTACAGTCAAAATGGCATAATTACGGCTCCAGAAACCTGCCGTGATGTAGAGTTTTTCCTGCTAAGATCCGTGAAATATCCGTCGAAAACGAGCTAAATTGAAATTGTTCAATGATCCCTAGTCTCTCTCTTTTGATCTGTACGTTTTCTTAAGCCATCTTTGACAGATTTTCATCCTGTTGATTGCAGGATTCTGTTAACTTTTCAATTTTGTCTGAGTGCTGTCATCCGGCTACAGTAGGCCGATCCGCTTAGTTTATACTCCCTCTATATCAGACTACATACGAATCACAAAAAAGGATAAATCCATGTTGCGAAATGGAATAGGTACCTGAATTCCCTGATATGACCTGGGCTCTTCCCCATTGAGGGGATTTAACTTGATCTAGAGACCTGCACCCTAATCCTGTTGTGTTAATTTTTTGTTCAAGGAGGATCTAAAGCATAATTCTTCCCAAAGATCATTCCGGGTAAACGTGCTTTTGTCCAACACTCATGCTCATTCTGATTACTTTTGCACAAGAATCCGTTGATGTTAATGACATCTCATTGTGTGAGGCAATTCCTCTTCCTGTCATATGATGAGGTTGACAGGAAACAGGAACTTCGATGCTAGAAGAATGTCAGGTGCTTTTGTGTCCTTTTTATGACAGAAAAAAACAAGTGAAGTAATGGACACCTGTGATCTTAATGGATCTATGCCTCGGGTGGACGTGGAAACGGTTGCCAATACAGCTGGCTTTATATAAAAGGAAAATTTTAACATCTTCTATTTGGAGGTTTCTTGCCGGAAACTGAAGGGGTAGATCTTCACTTTTTACATTAAATTACGACGCTTCGCAGCTCCTTTAAAGGAAGAATTATCAGTCCCAGTATTCCTTCGAATCGTCCACAACATGTTTGCCTAGGAAACCGTGCCTATAACTTCTTTTTCCCTTTTCTGGAAGCAATTCCTCTTCCTTTAAACAGAGAACAGCTCCGGTTCCACATAGTTCTATCTGGATCAAAGAATCAGTTACATATAATCACGAATGGTTAGTTCTATGAAAAAGGAGCTCGTCAATGACGTTTGCCTTAGTTCGACCACTGGGCCCGTTTTCTTAGGATAAAATATGCTATTTTAATTTTAAATCTGCAACTCCCACCCTCACCCTTTTCTCTCTTGAACAGAGGATTAACTTCCACTGAGTGTGTTTAGACCAATGATTCTGGTCTAGCCACTATAATACAGCTCCCAGAATTATAAGGATTACCGCGGATTCCAATGTGGTTCTTCCTCATTTAAGCGTCTTCTGGATTTAATTAAATGGGTCCTTTGCTTGCCTCAATTCGATCAAATTTTGTATCATCCGTGGTCTTTTATCCAGGACATACAGAAAATCGTCTATTATCCAGTATTGGTACCGGCTTAGTCGTTCAATTGAGTCCAAACCCCATATGGTAGCTTTGTGAGGTCGTCAGAATTTTTTTCTCTGCTTCGCTGGGTAATTTGAGAATTTCCCTAATGAAGCTCCAGTCTCATTATAATTCTTTCCTTTTTAATTTTGGTTTGGAGTTGCCCTCATTAAGCCATTCTTCCTTTTTTCCCCCAACAGTAACCTGATTATCAGGGCGTCAATTTTTTTTGTCCCGCCCCCATGAGCTGTATAAATAATCGCCATACCAGGATAAAAGTCGTGCTTCGCTCCTTTGATTTCTGTGGTTAACCTAAGGCCTCATTAGACTTGCGTAGCAATCATTTAGAAGCAGTCAAGCACATAATAAAAACGGTCATCGTTCCATAGTAATCTCAAGCTTTATGTCATCTTTTCTAGAAAGAGGTAAGATATCAGTTGATCATTTCTTTTTGACGCCTGTCTGTGATATGTGCAATAAATTTCCGGGAGGAAATCACACAGGGGAGATTCATTAAATGGCGATGAGATCCCTCATTAGACTGGGTATTCTGCCGACATTTACCATATTAGCTGAGGATTAGAGTCGGCGGTTTCCATTGTACTAAACTATTATTTCAATAAGGTTGACTAATCATTTCCTTCCCTGAACCAATTCTTTTTTCCCGCCTAACATTTATAAATTTAATTTTGCAGAAATGAGTCAATACATTGACATTGCTTTCATCAACCAAAACCCAAATGTTCTCCAGCAACTAGTCGAATTTGAAAAGCATGAAGAGATGCTACGCAATCTTTGTACCCTTCTCCAAAGCGCTACTCAACATCAGCCAGGAGATCCTGACTACGACGAATACCGACCCGATTTCAACTTTGATCTGCAATTTAACTTCGCACCTCACGAACGGATCCAAGTCCATGGAATGGATTTCGATGATCCGGAGGAATACTTCGATGCAGAGGAGATTTTGACTGAGGAGGATCGCACTGTTCCTCAGAATGTAGAAGAGCCGTAGGTTTTAAAATATTCTGGAAAAATGAAAGCTTTAGAATTCATTGGCGTGATCTTCTCGATCTTGAGGAGTACGAAGATGCTCCAGATAATATTCAAGAAATGCTTGAAATTGCTCTGGGAGATCAGCGTCGTATCCCCGAGATGCTCTAAATGTACCTCGACACCAGCACCAGTTATTTGTTCAGTGATTCCACCCAGAAAACGATAAAAGGAGGTGTAAATTGTGAATAAAAAATGTTTGTTATAATTTCTATTATGGCAATTTATGGCAAGGAGGAAAATGACACCAACTGGAAGCGGGTTAATTAATCTTCGACTTGGCAATAGCTGTGCTATTCCATATTTTGAACATTCTCTTGAGGAGAAGTTTGATAAGTTCAACGGAAGGGCGCACCGGCTACAAACTTTCGGTTACCTGGGAGAAAGGTTTAGACAGCCGTTACAAGGTCGCCTCATTATATGAAAACACCTTTTCTTGTTTGAGATTTCTCTCAATTTTGCATCTTTTCTGCTTTAAATCAGTGCGTAATCAGCTTTTTGAATTGTTTCGAACGTTAATAAACAGCGGGCGGGACGGTGCATCGTTTAGGGCAGGAATTACTGTTACAATAGTAGTACATTCAGGAATTCAAGAAAATTGCAGCGCGTTTCTTAAAAACTCCCAAAAATTGCGGAAGGATGGCATTTTCTGTATGGTTCTGGGGCCGCAAATGTGCCATGTGCTAAATATTCATAAAATTAATATTCAACGCATCGTATTTTATATTCTTACGTGCTTATTCTTTCGCCTTTCGCCTCTCTCAGATCAATCGAATTCGTTTTCCCACGTTTTCCGTCGACATCCATTCTTATTGCCATACATCAATCACATGGTCGATTCTCCTCTCCTTTTCTATTATTTTCTTACATTAGAATTTGCTAGAAAACAGTAAAAACAAATTTCAAAAGAAGTTCAAACGTCATCGATGTGATAATCGGTGAAAGGTCTTCTTCTTCCTCGTCTAATTGAGCCTCTTATCTTTATTTTCTCTATGACGATGCCATTTTTGCAGAAGTTGAAAAGGATGGATCCTCATAAAGTCGCCTGGTTTCGTCCTGATCCTCAAGACGAAGAAATTGAGTCCTTTTCCGGTCAAGAAAATCTTCCACGGTCGGTAGTTTCTCTTATATTGCGTTGAAATATTGAGATTTTCTAGAAATTTCTTTGTTCAAAAATTTGTTATTGAACTTACTGAAGAAGATGTTGAAGAAAGTCGTTTGAGGAAGTTGGAGGAGGCAAAGCAGACGCCGCCTATGTTCCCGGCTTGTCTGATCCCAATGAGAAATAATACCCGTGATTCAGCCAGCGGATGAAATGTACACTAATGTTATTGAATATTTGACGGTTCACCTTTTGTAATTTTTTAAATTAAACATTTTTCTTTTTTGTGTTATCAAGTTTTACGGAAAAGCAAGAGAAAAGGGGAATTTTTACGTTTTCACAGCGTGGGTTTCGAAATATTTGCGAAACAATGTATTTAGTTTATGCTTTATGAAAATTCTACGCGTAATCAGTCCTGAACCACGAAAAGAAATTAGTGTTCTCTAAACTAAGCCTGGGAATCGAAACCTTTCAAAAAAGGGTTGAATTGAGGATATTCAAATTCCCGGGCTATGGCTTAAAGACGCTAAATTCCCTTCCGATATTATATTATAAACTCGTAGAAAAAAGGATTGAAAAGATAGATCCGCCGACGCCGATTCCTGATTTTCAGGGAAAATAAAAATACATTTTTTGTTATTAACAATTTTGATGTTTTTTTCCTTTATATTCTTTTGTTTTCTTATTGCTAAATAATCTCCATTGAATTGCGCATCGTTTGCTACTAAACATGACATGCAAGATGCAATATATGCAGTTAAATTCACAAAGATACATTACTGACTCCTGCCGCTTATAGTTTTGTAATTTTTGAAGCTACTATTGAACTGCAGACGTAAAATTTGGTATCAAAAGATGCGAAATTGAATGGAGAACATTTAGCAATAAGAAAAACAAAATAAAAAGATGGATATAAAGAGAAAAAAGGTCAAAAGCAAGCGTCGGCGATCTATCTTTTCAATTTCTTTTTCTACGGCTTTAGGGCCCCTTTAAAATATGGCTGTATGAATATTTTCGCACTAAACTTATTCAAACTTATGTAAAAAGCTTGTTTGAATTTGCCCAATCAAAACAAAATATATCGTACACAATATTTCACCCGTCAAAGTGCGAATTTCCTGAAAGAAATGAAAAACAAATTTTAATTATCACCTACTATTCCATCTAAAGCTTGCAGATCCTTTAATTTCTTTAAATTCTCCCAGAAAAATGAATAAAATCTGAAATAAAAAGAATCTGGTTAGGTTTCTTGGTAAAATACGCCGGTGTCTGTATAATTTATGTAAATGTACAAAAAAATAAAGAAAAATAAATACAACCCGTCGATTTTTACTCGTCTTTAACTTCTTCTTCTTTAGCCACTTTCTTTAGATCTTTTTTAAAGCTTCGAGGGAACACGGCAATGATAGGATTTCCATAGGCGCACGTGGTGTTTGCTACCCATGTTGTTGGACAATTCTAAAATATTCTGCGTAGAAAATGCATCAAAATTAGTATAAATATAGAATAAAATCTTACATTATTGTCTAAAGCAATGACCAGACCTGAAGCCTTCATATCGTCGTCATTCAGCAATTTTGGATTAGGACGGGCACTAAAATTGCTATTTCGAAAAAAGAAATGGTAAATGACTCACGTATTTTTCAGCATCATATTTCGCCGTTTTTGTGCAGCATCTTCCATGATTAAATAGCTGAAAATAGAAGAGATTTCAATGAGAATTAACAGAGAAGTCAGTAAATGGTCGATATTTCGAGAAAACTGTGGATAGTCAGGCCGTTTTCGATGTTTTTAGATGTTCAAAAATTCTATTCTTCAAATAGACAATTTAAATTGATCAAAAAGTAAAGTAAAGTATAAAGAAACAAGGAAAAGTGTTTAAAAACTGAAGCTTGAATTCTGCAATAGGACGGCAACGATATCGCGGGAAGGTTCGCGCTGCAGGACCCAGACGTGCTGCTTCAAAAATCGCCATTTTACAAATGAATTTCAGTATTAGCAGCTATTTATTTTCACCGGTTTTTAGTGCAAAGGAACTTAGAAAATTGCCGTACTTTCAAAAAATATGAAATATTTCCATAAAAATCGATAGAAAAATGCGAAATTTTCCGCTTGCGCGGAAAAGCACGAAAATCTTCTATTTTTAAAAAAATGGGGTAAAATGGAAGAGAAAGGAGAGTACAAGGCAATTTTTATCAAAAAATCAATGGCAAGTCTCGCTGTCGATAATGATGCCACCGAAAAAAAATCGCAAGATCTGTCCCTGGAATTGGATGCGTCCAGTGAAGCACGTTGGACCGAAGTCCAGGCGCTTGCATTATAGTGTACGAGTAGAATCTTTCCCAGATCCCGTGGAAATTAGTCGAATCACCTTTGTTTTCATTAATTGTAAATAAAAAATTTTCTTGCAATCGCTTGGAAACCCTGTTTTTGGAATTTGCGTCGTGTAAAAACAAGCTTTTCCGAGCTTATTTTATCGATTTTTTAGCCCTACAAGCTTAGTTTTCCTATAATTTATGCTTTCAGCATTAGAAACAGCTTTAAATCACCCTTATTCCCGTTGCCTGCCAGCTATATACGTTTGGCGACAAACGCGCTCTGTTGACAGTGGCGTCCAGCGGGAAGCCAACTATTTCAAATTAATATTCCCTTTTCCTTCACATTTCTTTAATATTTTTAGTATTTTTCTAATAAATTTGTCTTCAGAATGGATTCTGGTCCAAAGGATGCACGTCGAACGGTGCGATTCAGTAAAAATTTGGAAGGAAATCACGAAAATGCGGAGAATAATTTGAGTTCCGAGGTGAGGGCGAGAATTTCTGTTTAAATAATTTCTAGAACACTTTCCGAGTCCCTTTGCTTCCTGTTCATGCTCTTAAAAAGAAGCAGCCACTAAAATCGCCTTTAAAAATGGCAAATAATGCGGCTACTCAGGTAATTTTCCCCTTTTTTTTTAAAAAAAATTGGCTATAGATGCAAATTTCACCGGGAACATCTGCCACTGATCGGAAACAGGCAGCAATGCTGGAAAGACTTGAAAAACGACGAAATCAAAATAGATCCAAGTGGGAAAAACAGAAACAAGAACAATCTGCGCCTGTTTTGGATCTCGGAGAGACTGAACGATCCTTCTTGGACCAGGTAAATTCCCAATTTTTCAATTATTTTTCTGTTTCAGTCATTTATTCCTCCACCGCGGCCTAGCTTTTCAAATATGTCCATGATCCAACCAACGGATACTTTTATTGAAGCCAAAGTAGTCAAGAAAAATACCGGATTGGCTTGTTCAACTCCTCGACGACCTCAGAAGCCAAAGGAAGGCGAGAAGGAGAATCTTGTTCCCCACGTTGCTACTCCTCGGCCGAATACTTCTCATCAAGTTCTTTTCGAGAACCAACCGGTAATTTTCCATCTTTTCTTTAAAGGAATCTTCTTAAGATTTATGAAAGTCATGAAGATATCGCTGAAAGACAATTTAAAGCAATCTGCGAGTGGTGCAACGCCCTACTGAATACTTGTAACCATTTCGATGATGGAATTGTCGATCTAGGGAAAACTAAAGAAGGTACACTTCCTTTAAATGAATGGCCTCATTTTATCTTCCAGATGCTACCAAAAAGCTCCAAGAATTATTGTCGAAGAAGGGAAAAGAGACCACAAAGGCGGATCAGCCTAAATTCAGCTATAAAGAATTCCTCCGAAAGCAAGAGTTCGACATCATGAGGAAGAAGTAAACTTTGCTTTAAAAACCTTCGTAATTTTACATGTTTTAGAGCCCTACAAGTGTATAATACTGACGAGATGCCACAAAAGATTGTAAATATGGTACAAATGGGAGTGATCACAATTCGAGATGGATCCAATGTCTACAGTGATCTTATCTTGAAGACGACGCTTCTACGTGTCTTTCTATCATTTAATCCAGTATGGCTTCATTTGGGACTTGAAACAAGTAGAATTTACAGTATTCTTTAAATATTTCCATATTTCAGTCTTCGATACGACTATCAATATTCCCGACGGGTCTTCTTTCCTCTCAGTTGTGACCAGATTTATTAATTCTTATCTCTTCTCTGTTCCGGAAATAATGAAGATGAAGAAATACGCTATTGGGACAGTAAAACGACTGGTTACTCCAGAAGGAAGAACAGCTCTTCATCGCCACTTCTTGACGAAATCTTGTCAATTATTCTACTGCGTGGAGAAGTGCAAAATGAACGGGGTAATCCCCAGCGATCCCCGGCTTTTTGTTAGAAAGGGGCAGTTCAAGGTAGGCGATTCTTGTAATTTTTTAAAGAAATCTTTCAGAGCCTTGCTGATGTTTTCTCTGAAATAAGCCGAGAAGTTCTTTCCGCTACTGGCACTCCGCTAGCTAAAGCTTTTACCAAACTGGGCTTCGTTTCACAGTACAAACAGGTGATTTTATTATTTCCTTTAAATAAAAGCTCTTTCTAGGATTATTTCGACGATCTGGAATACAAAATTAATTCAATTGCTGATTTAAATGACGGAGTAAATTTGGGAAAGCTGGTCGAAGTCGCTTGCAACCTTGGTCGACGAGCAGTTATGTCAAAATTGAGAAATCCTGGAGGAGATCGACTAAGGAAAATTGGAAACGTTTCCGTTGTCTTGGATATTGCCAATAAGGCTGGCGTGGACGTAGGAAGTCAGTTTCCTTGAATTTTTGCTTTAAAATAAACTTATTTCCAGAAATTAGACCCGAAGCTATCGTAGCTGGTAATATGGAAGCAATTCTTGAAGTTATGTGGAAAATCATCGGCGTATTTGTGCTGTCTTCAAATGACAAAGCTCAGCAGCTAAGAAAAGAGACCAAGCGCCGTTCTTTATTGAACAACAGCGGTCAAGAATTCCAAGATGGTGAACAGGAAACCGCCAAAACTTTTGAACATTTTATTATGGACATCTGTCAATCTTTGGGAATTTCTTATGGAATCACGGTATGCTTCTTCCTTTAAAATTTAAATATTTCAATAGATTTCCTCCTTCGATGATCTTAAAGACGGAGTATTGTTGTCTATCATCTGGAGAGATTATAACAAAAAAGCTGCGGATATCCATTTCTATGAGGGGAAGGATCTCTTTAGAAAAGTTGTCAACGCGGTAATTTCCTTTTGATTATTGGATATTTCCCTGATTCAGGCAAATACTGAACTGGATATTCCTTCTGGGTTACATTTCTCTCTTCCTCTCTTTGTCCATCAATTCCTATCTCGAGTTTTTGAAATAAGCCGATTGAATGAAGCAGCTACCACGATCCAGAAGGCTTATAGATCTCATCGATTCTTTAAAGTACTTCGGGTTAGTAATTCCATTAAATTTATTAATTTATTCTCAGGCTTACCTTAAATCAGAGGAATATTTGAACATGAAAAACAATAGAGCCCTTGAATCCCAGGCAAATCTTGGTGAGGAGAATGAAGATCAAATTATTGTGGTGGATGACACCCAGGACCAGCCCCTGGCGGATACCAGTGTCCAAATTATTTCCTACGAAGATGCGGAACCATCGGATAAATCTGCGGTCTCCTTTAATAATCACACATATGCGGTCAATCATGATAGTACTTTGACGGATGTGGAAGAGGAAAACAATACGGCCTCTACTTATTTGGAGACAACTCTGCAGTCAACCCAGTTTGATGATCAAACCTACGCCGTAGAGCCGAAGGGCTTAGTCGAAGCGAAGACTTTGGACAATCAGGAAGTTACTGAACATGATGAGGAGCTAGATGCAGCGTCTTCTTATGTAGAAATCTCTCCCGTTTCTGTTCGTCTTGAGGATTCAACTACAGAGGAAAATGGAAGTCAATCGGATGAGGCAGCTAGTCAAGAAACTGTCACAGAAGGAGTGCAAAATACCACGGCGTATACTTATTTGGAAATTTCTACACAAACTACTCTCCTTGACCGAACCGACGCCAACGTTGATATTACTCCTGGTCGCAGTAGTCAAATGCAAGATGCAATTGGTCAACAGGATACTATCACATCTTCTTCCATCGATAAATCAGCCGCTTCTACTCTTCCCGACAATCGAACTTATGTGATAAATGCCGCTCCTCAAGATGAGGCCGTTCTCGAATACCCAGCTACTTCTATCTTCAAAACGTAAGTCATTTCCCCTTTTTTCTAATGTTTTAATTTTAGCGATGAAGAGCGTCGACAAAATTTCCTCAATATTGTGAATGAAGGCGAGAATGAAAGCGCCATTATAATTCAAAAACACTGGAGAGGTTACTTGGCTAGGAAACAGTACAATAAAATGAGAAACGAAGTCTTACAGAATATTACCAATATCCAGGTATTTTTCTATTATTTTTATTATTAAAAATTTTCAGAAGCTTGCTCGAGGCGCTTTAGCTAGAAATAAACTCCGTGATTATTTGGAAAAGAGCAAAAGAGAGAAAGTTGTGGTCAAGTTGCAGTCTCATATTCGTCAATTCTTGGCCAGAAAGAAATACCAAAAGCTAATTGAGGAAAAAGAAGATGACGAGAGGAAGATTATTCTTGTACAAGTATTTGATTTAATTTTGACTCTTCTATAGATAATTTTAGAGCTGTATTCGCCGATTCCTTGCTAAAAATAATTATAAAAAACTCCTTGAAAAGAAAATGAATTTTGAGAGGCTGGTAGTCAGCCTGCAAAGTCATGTTCGTTGTTATTTGGCTAAAAAGAAGCTCCAGCAGCTAAGGAAGCAATTACTTGAGAGAAAAGTTATCATAGTCCAAGTATGTTTACCATTTTCCTTTAAATATGTTTACCATTTTCCTTTAAATAAAAAATGTAGGCTGCTGTTCGTCGATATTTGGCAATGAGGGAGCTTCAGCGGCTAAAAGAAACTATTAAACAATTTGAACTGGAAGCTTTACATGTGGAGGAGCGGCCTGTTGTGCAAGGAAAGACCGATGAGGAAAATATTGTCCTTATCCAAGTAAGCGGTTTCCTTTATTTTTTTTTAAATTTTGATTCAAGAGCCTAGTTCGCGGCTTCCTTGCCCGTCGAAGGATCAACCGCTTGGTCCAGGAAAACATTGTAAAATTGGAGGAAACTCTCCACGAGACGTCCATCATCAGCCCGCTGAAAACGCCTACCTATGTTGACAGAGTCAGGCCAAGATTGGTGGAAATGACCCCGTCGACGCCTGAACTCCTTCGAACTCTGCGCCGATTGAGGAAGGAAATTAACCAAATCAAGGTTCATAACGCTGCTTGTGAGCAGACTCTTACTGTAAGCAATCTTTTATTTCAATTAATTAATTTTTAAGAATATAAAATTGATGCAAGAACTTGCTAAAGAAGCTCCAATTGCTCAGATTGAAGAGTTTGAAAAGCCGGAACCAAGCGCGGAAGAGAAAGAAGCGGCCGCCATCATCATTCAGGTAAAATTTCCCAATTTCCTGAGCAATTTTTATAGAAATTCTGGAGAGGACACAGAATTCGTAAGCATCACAAGGATCATATTGTCAAGCGCCGAAGTGCCATGCAAATTTACCGCGAAGATATCGAAAAAATTGACGCGTCCTTTGATTCCAAGAGCTCTGCATACAAACGGTAGGAATTTCTAAGTTTCTTTTAAATAATTTAATATTTTAGACTAGAAGAATGTACAGATATGCTCTTCCACACTTCAATGTACAAACAAAAAGTTGCTGCAGTTACCATTGGTAGGATTTTCCCGTAAATTTTTAATAAGTGACCTTTTTTCCAGAAAGGATTATCAAACTCTCCAGCCACTTGTGTAATTATTTTGTGCTCACTTGTGATGGGCTCAGCGCTCTTTTGGACAGAATGGAACAAGGTGATAGAAGCCCTGGAGAGACAGAAATCATCGGCTTCCTGTCCCGCGCCTTGGAACACATAATCTCAATGGTTTGGCTTATTCCTTCCTTTAAATAATCTCTTCCAGGCTCGAAGTCGCCCGGCAATTCAAAAGACGGTTATGAAATATCCTCAGGATATTCTAAAAATCCTTTTCCATAAGCTGAATGCTTTCCACAATAATGTCAAGATTGTCAAGGCTTCGGTTTCCGGAATTGTGGGATTAAAGAAAATTGACGAAGCGGTTTCTTTCGAAAAGGCCAAATACTACATTTCCCAAGCGGATAAACGGTAATATTTGTTCATTTTAATTTCTACAAACATTTTTCAGATACAATCGTCTTCCTCAAGATCACGAATTGTCCCAGGCTCTGGAAGAATTAAAGAAGTGGTACAATTGAAGGATTTTGAAGAAGTGCACATAAATTTACATAAATCGATGTTTATTATAATCTTTTTTTTGTAATATTCAGGCATATTTAGCCGGTTTTGTCAGTTTTTCTAGATAATGAAGTTTACATCAATTATTATGAACTTGTACTCTTGTTATCGGTGAAATCTTTCTGCTATAGGATAAAATAGAGCCTCCGCTGGCTGAGTTGGCCGGTTCAATCAGTCAGCTAAAAGCTTTACCATTGCTCATAGGCTCATTTTTCTTCCAAGCTGCTGTACAAGGAGCTTTTAAAATATTTTCGGAGGATAGCTTGTGTTCGCCTGAAAAAAACCATCCTCTTCTTTCGCGAGGCTGGACTTTCTTATACTATTTCTGGCCCATTTCACTTTGTTTTCGTTTATCGGAAAATAACTTTATCTTTATATACTTGTATGAAAGTGAAATCTCTTCCCCTACTAATTCTTTCTTTAAAACGACTTCTAAGAATGCATAAAAGTTTTAGGTTGCATACATCAACTTCAAATCTTTGCCGGAATATTTGGTTTTCATGTTTATTAATCAAGTTTAGTGTGAAGTCGTTCGGTATGAAAACCATCACCAAATCACTATTTCTCAAATTTAGATGGATTACACAGCAGCCATCTTCTTCAAAAGAATCCAAGAGGCTGTTATTTTGGAAAATTTCGAACCGGACGGTCAGTTAGAGCTAATATATTTTAATAGACAAAATATTACTGACTTTACTCAAATTTAATTTTTAGGCTGATTCAACAAGTAAAGAAGCAAAAGAAATTGCTGCGTGCCTGTGGAAAGCCACCGCCAGAAAAGAGTTAGCATCCCTCGTGAGAGACTTCTCAACGGCCAATCCATCAAACGGACTCCTTCCTCTTCGAGGCAAGCAGACCCCAGCACGATGGAATGGATTGACGACAGGCTTCACAAATTCGAGAACTTCAAGAAGGATCCCGAGACAGCTCTACGGAAAATGCAGAAAGCCTTCCAATTTGCCTAGGAGCCAAAGGAATCATGAAGACTCTGGTGGAAGCCGATGTTCCCACTGCCCAGCTGATCACTAGCTTCAGAACCCATTCGAAGCTTCTCCAGCTTTCCAATCAGCTCCACTACAATGGCACTCTAGTCAGTGGAGTCCCAGATGAAGAAAGAAGTCGTCTCCTCGATGCCCTAGAGCCAATAGCCAGGCCAGAAGCCCCGTGTTATCTGATACCAACTGATGGAGAGCATGTCAGAGCCACAAGCGGCAGTCTGTTCAACATCGAAGAAGCAGCAGTTGCCAAAGGCGCCGTCGAGTATCTTCTCAGCCGAGGATTCGCCCCGAAAGAAGTGGCTGTAATATGCTTTTATAAGCAGCAATTGAAGAACCTCGACGAATTCGCCAAAGTCCATGAAATCCACCTGGCGACAGTGGACTCTGTCCAGGGTAGGGAGTACGATGTCATCCTCCTTCTAACCACCAGGCTCATCCGAGCCACTGAAGAGGACTTCATCGGAGAGAGACACCGGCTGAACGTTGCCCTGACTCGAAATCGACATGGAATCCTGATCCTCGGCTCCTTCTCCGACGATCAGCCTAAGCCCAACGAGGAACCTTCAAGCCGCCCTCTATGGAAGGAGATCCGCTCATTCATCAAGCAAAACGGAGCCATCCTTTCGCCGAACCACTTCCTAGGACGCCAAGGTGGGTTTTAACCAATTTTTTTCCCTTCAGCGTCCGAGGACGGACTTAAATGGGTAGGGGAGGTGTAAGAGCTAGAGTCTAGCAGGAAGCAACCCGGAAATCCTGATTCATTTCACAGGAAGGATGACAATAATCCTGTGGGAGGTTACAGCTAACCCCCGAGATTTCCCCTTTCGTCTTCACCCTTTGAACCTTCTAATTGACTCAGTTTTCAGTAGGGAGCGGAAAAATAGTAGATCAAAAAGGCCAAAATAGTAACTAAATAGTAGCCCAAAAAAGGTCGAAATAGTAGCCAAATAGTAGCTCAAAATTGCCCTAAAATGGTAGTAAATGAAGAATTTTTGGCGTTTTTTCACTGTAAAATGTTTGATTTTTATGCAAAAGCAGTTTCTAGCAGTTTTTAACAAAAATTGGTTTTTTTATTCATTTTCGATTAACCCGAGGACGGCTTAGCAAAAATCCGAAAAAAAAATTTTCGCGACAAAATTTTTCCCGCGAGTATTTCTCAATGTGATTTTGCAATTTTTTTTTGTAAATTTTTAAAATTTTCTGATAATTTTTGGCGCATGAACATTTCAACTTTCGCCAAAAATTTCCGAAAATTTTCACCAAAAGGGTCCCCCCTTTGCTATTTTTCAGCAGACTCGTTTCAACCCCAAAAATAGCAGCAAATAGTAGCAAAATTAGCAAAATAGTAGAAATAGTTGCCGGACCCCCAAAATAGTAGAAAATAGTAGATTTAAATGGGGGTTAAAACGACTCCTCAGGACCTAAAACATATCGTAGCATCGGTATCTCCCCGAGTACGGCTCGCAAAAAAATAGGAGATCTACTAAAAATCCGCTCCCTAGTTTTCAGGTATATAAAGAAGACCGACGAGCACTCAAGGTTGGATGGCGGACCTCCGCCGCTCGCTGCTCGCTTCCACTGCGCCGCCACTCTCCTCCTCTCTAGACACGTGTATTTTGTCAGCTCCGCCTAATAAAACTTCCTGACTATCTCGCGTTTCAAACTATTCATCTATGGAGAGTTGGCCTTCTTTTTCTCAAGTAAAGAAGCAAAAGAAATTGCTGCGTGCCGGTGGAAAACATTGGAAAATACAATAGAAAAATAATAGAAAGATGCCTTCTCTCCCAAATAAGAGAAATAATTAAATTTCCAACTTCTATTACATTTTCCTAATATTGCTGTCAAAGGACGCTGTGTGTTTTCAAAATATGTCCCGCCTGAGACAATCCTTGAGGAAATGTTGCATTTCTCGCATTCACATTTAGTTTCAAGCTGTACGATTGAGCGAGCAGCAGTGTAAAGGGCCGCCAGGACTTAGTCGCCGGGCGACTAAGTCCCGGTCTGAAATTTGACCTGAAATCGCTGGGCGACTAAGTCCTGGTCTGGGCGACTAAGTCCCGGTTTGAAATTTGACCTGAAATCGCTGGGCGACTAAGTCCTGGTCTGGGCGACTAAGTCCTGGTCTGGGCGACTAAGTCCCGGTCTGGGCACGCATTGCGGAATTTGCTATTCTAAACGATTTTTGTTAATATTTTCTGCATATTCTGATATATTTTGTGGTTGATAAATGTGAGGCGCATTATATTTCACTATTATTGTTCAGATAGAGATTTATTTTCAATTGTAACAATTGTTATTTAGGGCATTTTGTACCACGTGTCGTAGTAAGTGGTACTTCCGTCTTCATACCAATTTATAACACCATTTGTGGCATTTCCAATGATGCCCTGTGTCTCATCAGACGGGAAGAGTTTGTCGCAGCCTTCGTTTCCTATTTCAAAAACAGTGTTGATGTTCTGGAATGAGAGGGCTCTTGAGAATAATAGAAGTCACTTACTTCAGCAGGATCCTTGCAATCGAGCTTTCCACAGAAAAATCCGAAGTAATCGATCTCGTGGTCAAAAATAGCGGGTTTATAACCGCATGTGTAAATTCTTCCGGTTGAGGCAGACTTCCAATTTCCAGTCCATGTCGAATCCCTCTTAAGTGCTCTAAAGATGGTAACGATGTTCGGTACCATATATATAACGTACTTGCAGCAGAAAGCTTTTCCACCAAACAAACAATTTTTTCCGAAATGGGTGTCTTCGGGAATTTCACCTGGCCAGGTTTCTCTTACTTTTGTCCAGTCATCTGGACATGTTAAATCGCAAAAAGGGGCAGTTCCGTGCCATATGCATCCTCCTTCTGCCCGCGGAACTTCGACAGTCGACATCCGTTGAGCAGCATAGGTGGTAGCACCTGCACAAAATCTTAATAAAATGCGCAAGAACGGACATACCTATAACTCCGGCAGAAACGGTCTCCACAATAATTCCATTGGCAACAGCGGGCAACAGCGAGAGGAGAGAAATGAGAGCAATCATTATGGTTAAGGGAGTTGATAATGAATGAATCGTCCGAGAATTCCGTTGAAGAGGACGCTTAGCTTTCCATCGAGGAATGCTTGTTTTTTACCATTTTCCGAAATTTCTGAAGCTCAGAGACAGCACTTCCACAGCCGTATAGAGGTAAGATTTCCACAGTATACTTTGTACAAAACTCAGGAACGCAATCGCTCTACAGTTACGTTTGGTGTCATGCAGGCTCCCGTTGCTCAGAAGAGGAGGAAGCGAACACCATCGCGGACTGAATCTATGTCGGGATTAGTCGAGAGACCCTATTTTCCAGCTTGTGAACCGACTGGGACACAGCAAAGTGATTCCTCGACAGACAGCGCTTTACAGTGGGTAAAGGAGCACGGTGTTGATCCGAAGTTATCCAAGAAACTTGAAAGAAAATACAAATCGACGAATACATTGGTCAAAAGGGAAGGAGTCCCTACTTTTCTTGGACGGGACGATATGAGAGCATTTAGTTTCTTCGATCTCAGGTAATTCAGCCTATAGTTATTTATCTCTCTTAGATCAAGCGACAACTCAATGGAACCTTTGGTAGCTGGTCAACCATTTGCCATGGAATCAGTGGAACCGCGGCAAAAGAGAAAAGACAATCGGAACAGTATAGAAAAGCCTGTCAAAATGCCAAACTACTTTGAACTGCAATCGCAGCAAAATATTTCTGAAAAGTATTGTTTTCTGCTTAATTTTAATGACTCTTTTAGGTCAAAAGTGACGTCTACGAACCTCGTACATACCGTCGATCAGATTCATAATAATCATAGGCCAGCAATCGAACATGCCTCCGATGAGAATCTGGCTTATTCGGTTAGAGATTATCAGGACGCCGGACAATTAGAAGATTTCGATCCGTGTGGAGAAGTTCAATACCCTGAGGAGGATCATGTGGTTCCGCAGAACGAAATTGAACGGTGAGACTACTAATTTTTAAATAAGCTCAACGAGTTCTTTTAGGATGCAAAATTTTTCCTCAGTTCTTGGAGAGACGAATGCTGTTCTTTACCCTGAATGCAGATACGTTGAAGTACGAGAAGAACCTGTCGTGATCCAGAGCTATGCAAATCTTGATGATTCCATTGGAAGTTTGGAAAGTTTTCATGGATCTGAACATAGCTCAAGAGAAATCGTAGAGGCGGAAAATAGACAGCAAGAACCTGCACAATCTTCGGAGATATCAAAAAAACAGCGGCAATCATCGACACAAACAATTAAAAAAAATGAACTAGGAGTTATTCAAAAGAAAAGAACCGCGGACACAGATAGACAACTTCAGCCTATAAGTAAAACGGTAAACCGCGGTGTTTTTAAATAAAAGGAAAATTTTAGCAGTCGACAGCAGCTCCTTCAGTTCAAGTCAATGATATTCATGGAGAAGAAGAAGATACGCTGGAAACATCAACAACAGTACAACTTGAAGTACACGAAGGGCTGTCGAAACGAGGAAAATGGCCAGTGTATCGTTTGACGTGAGTTATTTGCTGTTTTCTAAATCAATTTCACCATATTTGTTAGAGAGCCGCAAACTGCTGACTTGAGCGATGGTAAATCGGCAAATAATTGCCGCAAATGCAGGACATATATTCGCGATAAGGCTCTGAAGAACAAAGAGAAGCAAACGTACATCTGCGCAGGCTGTAAAGATATTTATAAACAAAGAAAAAAGGACAAAATTGACCAGAAAACCGATGTGGCAAGGATGATCGTAAGTGTAGTAAGCTAACTCTTGAAATTTTATTAAGGTTTCAAATGATGGAACGCATTTTGAAATACACCCTGACTGTGCAAAGCACGACGCGGAATGCCGAGCGGTCGATTTGTCTGTTGACGAGTCGAAACGCGTGCTATATACCATCACACGACAAATTCGAAATAAGGAAATTGTCAAGAAGCCTAAGGCTCTTCAGATTCAAGCTCTTAAAACTTTAAACGACTCAACACACTTGAGTAAGTTTTTGAAATGCCCAAAACATTCTCATTTAGCTAATAAAGAATGTGTGCAAGCCGTCGCCCAATACGGTGTTTTTTATCATCACGATAGCGCATATAGAAAGGCGAACCACGAAGCCAACGCAAATCTTCCGAATTTGGAATTAATCCTCACGGAAAAGAAGATCAGCCATATCAGAAATGAAGTAGATGGAGACAACGAGAAGGAAATGTTTGTTCGAGACATCAGCTCAAAACAAATAGTATGCTATGTCGATCAGATGTTCAGATTAGCCAAAGAACAAGGTAGGTATCAGGTTTTACTGTACAAAGCTGTTCAGGTGTGGATACTCTGATTTCGGACGGTGCTTACTCACTTGCTCCACAGGAATGGGGAAATAATACCCAGGTTTACACTGTGCACGGTATCAGCCCATCTGGAATTTGTGTGCCACTCTTACACTGCATTATTACCTCGAGTACTGCAAAAACATACCACGAGGTGTTTTCACTCCTACGGGATCAGCTGGTTGCTGCAGACTTTAATATGGATAATCTGACGTTTGTTACTGATTTTGAGAGGGCCTCAATTATTGCTTCCGAAAAGGTCAGTTTTCCAGATTATAACAAAAACTTCGATAGGTCTTTCCCAAAGCAACACACGAGGGATGCTCTTTCCATTATGTCAGATGCCTCCTCAGGGCCAAAAGCGGGCACCTGAACGACTGTATAACAGCAGATAAGACTGTGCACACGTGGTTTCGAAGAATCGTGGCATTAGTCTACTTTCCTAAGGTAATATATTTCGGTACAAAAAAACCATATGTTTAGCAATTTATTGAACTAACTGGATTACTTGAACCTCCAGAAGGTATTAGTCAAGAAGCCAAAGAGCCGTGTAAACAATTCATCGAATATTTCAAGTCAAATTGGTTAGAAAATTACAACCGAAAAGATATGTGGAATAAGTTCATGGTTTTTAAGAACAGAACCACGAATTTTGCAGAGAACTACCACGGGTAATCAAACGAACAACAATATACCAGGTTTTTAGCCGAGTAATAAACATGGTGGAGACCAAAAACCCCAAGCTAGACGTTCTTATCGACGCCATCAACGATGATTCATTTGAATCTTATACAAGGCTTAAAGATGTAAACCCAGTTGACTTTTCTCTTTTTACACTAATTTCAGAACACCCGCAATCTCCGAAAAGATGATCTCGAGCGTCAAGAGGCGGTTGAGAAATCAATGCGAGACTTCTCCAACAAGATGCAAGAAACAGGGATAAAGAACATGCCAAAAGAAGAAATTTACAAATACTTAGACTACATGAGCCATTATCTTCCTACTACGCTTAAATAAATTGTAATATGGGTCGAAAATAAATAAACTACCTACTAAAATCCTTTAATTTAGCTTATTTCTTCAAACCGGGACTTAGTCGCCCAGACCGAGACTTAGTCGCCCAGACCGGGACTTAGTCGCCCAGACCAGGACTTAGTCGCCCAGCGATTTCAGGTCAAATTTCAGACCAGGACTTAGTCGCCCAGACCAGGACTTAGTCGCCCAGCGGTTTCAGGTCAAATTTCAGACCAGGACTTAGTCGCCCAGACCAGGACTTAGTCGCCCGGCGACTAAGTCCTGGCGGCCAGTGTAAAGACTCCACCTTACTTTTTCCTGTTGATTTGATCATTCTATGAAAAATTTTCGACTTTTTTTCACATTTTAAATGAGATTGCGATCGTCTACTACTTCCTAGTCATGTTTGAATGCTTTCCTTTTTATTTTCTTCCTGATCCACTCTAAATCTTTCAGGTTTCATAGATAAACCTCAAATTTTATTTGGATAAGTAAAGTCCTGAATATTTCGTGAAATATAGGACTGATTAGCTGTTTGATAGTTATAATCCTACAAAAATCGCAATGAACAAAAATTCACGGTAAATTTTCTTTTTTTTTTAATCTAACTTCATTTTTTTTAGAACGTGAGGATGCGCTGGAAGTCACCAATAGGAACGACCCGTATGCTGCCTCATCCTGCGAAAATATTCAAGCAAGGAGTCCAGTATGGCACCTTCATCGTCATGGACCCGACTCTGGCAGAAGACCCTGAAGTCCACAAGGAATGGCAACACATGGTCAACATCTCAAGGAGGAACTCTACCATCCTCCCCGCCATCCACTTCGCCTACATGGACAAAATTGTGATTGACAATAAATATTTTGATTTTTGTTCCGCAGACATTCCCAACCCTAGGAGGAGCCCAGAATATTCCGGTATCAAATCTCAGTTCGAGGACGAACTTAAAGTAAGGGGTAAGGTGTAAAGGGCTCGAAGTTCCCCGAAATAGGAATTTCCCCTGAATCAGCCCGAAATGAATATTGTGGCGCCTGACGCAGGTGCCTGTGAACAAATCAAGGGCCAGAGGCCAACGAGAGATGCTGGCGCTCGAGGAGCGCCAGATAATAGATAGGGTTCAGGACAAATGCGTCAGCCTCTCAGAACTCCTTAAAAGCCGTTCCATCGACAGCTCAAGGACGTCCCCTACACAAGTATTCTGATCTCACGCCTTATTCTGTCCTATAGCTATAATAAACCTTCCTACCCTTACTATGTGGACGGCAAAATCGTGCACAAATTATTTGACTTGAATCCTTTTGACGAGAAAACATCATAGGTGAGATATTGTTTTCTTTCAAAAATCATCACAACTTCAGAGATCGTGGGCTGGTGATTAGTTTTATTTCATCGACAGTTAAAAGACGAGGTATATACTCAACTTTGTGAATGCAAAAAGAAATATATAATTGAAGCTTGAAACAAGAACCTATTTGACAAAGAAGATGGATCTCCATAGGAATAAATGTGATTCGATATGTCTACGAAAAGAATAAGCAAATGCGTAATTTCCGCTTTTTCCCAGGTTGAAAATTAAGAGAACTTGAAAATTCATTCTCTTACTGAACGGCGCCATGTTTTTTCAAGGTCGGGCCTAGTTCTCCGTCGATGTCGGTCACGAACGGCCGCTTTCCTCTTCCTTTCTTATCCCCTTTTCAAGGCGGTTCAAATCATTTCAATCTGTCCTTACTTCCACAAATTCCTCCTCGTCTTTCGAATATTATAAATTTCAGGCTGCATAAATTGGCCTCGATTCTATTTGTAAACTGACTGCTTGCGTCTGCTAATGGTCGATAGTAGGTTAGAAGAGAAAATTTATCACATATAATCCCGATTAAGGATTGAACTCGTCCAGGAAATCGAATAGCCCGTCGATTACCATGTAAAAACGGGCTTTCATCTGGCCTCCTGATAAACCCAGCTGAGGACATACACGGATGCACACAGCTGATCATAAGCTGCAAGCAACTGAGATTCCTACCGGCTTTTTCCTATCAGTAAGCTTCAGACCATCAACTAATAAAAATCTGTTAAAGAGCGCGAAGGACATTGAGTTTGCCGCAGCTGACGGGAATTGCGGAGAAGCGACTATAATGTCGTTTCAAAGCATTCCCATCAGGTGTGTGAACTGTAGATGGATCGACGTAGCCTTCACCATTCAACTTGACTGTCTTCAGCTAAACGATAAAACGTGTTAAAATAAACATTTTGTTGTGTTGGGTTTCTTTTAAACAGGCAACCCCGAAAGAAGACCGTGGCAATGTTTCTAGGCATCTTGATCCCGAATTGCTTCTCGTTTTCAAATAATAATGAAAAACTGCATTAATTAATAAATATATAACGAATTTTTGTTATATCTGCTTCTTTTTTCTGGTGAAATGAGCTAAAAAAAGCTGCATTGTCCGAATTTCTATGCAGAAGATAGCCCTGTGGAATGCTAGGTCGTCCCGCCGTTCGCCTAGTACAGCCGTTTTTTTGCCGATCGTTCCGTCTCCATCAACCAAAATCGCCCCATTTTTCTAGGTCATTCGTTCACTTGGCCTTCGACGTTCTTTTACATGCGAAAGGCTTCTTTTTTTCTTAAATATTTCATTAAGTTGATATTCTTCAGGCTGCATAAATCAGTCCTCATTTTATTCCAACTAGAAGATGCCTTCCTGTATTAGTCAAAAATCAGCAGGATAATCGAGTACGACGGAGTGTAACTCGTAGGATCAGCATCAATTACTATCAATTGCGGCTCGAATAGCTCTTTAAAAAGAATGACGTAACGACAACAACACGAACCTGGAAATAGGGGTATTCTTCCATATCCTCTTTATAACCATTTCAGTTCGCCGTTATTGACTATCAAATAACCCAGAACACGTTTTACATCTAATAAAACATAACAGCTTTATCAGTGCACGATTACACCAGAAATCCACTTTTCTGGATTATTAATTGCAACTATTATCCGAAGATTTGGCGTATTTATGGCAGTTTTGATGCAAAGCGTAAGTTTTTACTCAGATTTCTACTTGCGGAATGTAAAATCTTTTTTCAGCTGTGCAACTGAGGGAAGAATTATTACAAGAGCGTCTTGCTCAACTGCGTGGAAGCTGTTCAAAATACAAAACGTCAACAAACTCTAAGCTAGGATGTGGAGTGATTCTCAAGAAATTGTATAAATAAAATCATTTATAACGCTCTTTGTCCTAAAAAAATAGAAAATAAAAAGAAAAATGTTAGAAATTATCGGTTTAACGATTATTTTCCTATCGGATTCCTTCTTTAATTCTTCTTTTAGCCTTTTTCCAACGTTATTATAAAAGCTGAGCCTTTTTCTTTGTCAATAGACCTGAATTAACGTTGTAAATCTGAATTTTTGTCATTTTAAAGCAATTGGCAACTAGCCAGGTGACCGCGGGTCCCACAGCGCCGAACCCGCGGCGGTCATTTGACTGAACGTTGCAAACTAAATTCGGCCATTTTCTAATATTTATAGCCGTTATTTTTAGAAAAAGGCTAAGAAAAATATAAAAGACACTGCAGGAACAAAAAGAAAGCGGAATTAATTATTTAGGGGACAATAAAATGTGCTCATGCACGGAGACTGACAGAGCCTAGAGAAATGGACAAAACGAAAGAATTTTCAATAAAAACGGGTTTCTGAATGTTCAAAAGGAAGGAAACATTACTCCTCACGTGTGATGGAGTATAACAATCGTAAATAAAGGATAAACCCAGTTTTTCAGCTCATCTGAAGACATTTTTCTAACTAGCAATCGAGCTGTTTCCTGAAATGATTTTATCAGACATCTGCTGTCTATTTTTTTTAAAGCTTGTAATAAATACAATCGATTTTGAATTTCAGAAGAAACGGGCATTATCGAGCCTGGGATTGCGGCGCTTGTCTCGATGAAAATTGAAAGAATTTGTCTGATATTCCAGTCCAACTGCGCCCATTTCTTCCAATTTTTGGCAAACATTGATCACCGTGGTTTTTAACTTTTTTTTTACGTTTAGTAAGCCTAAATTAAAATAAAGCGCAATTGTTACCTGCTTCTACATCCGAAAGACGCATTGGTATTACAAAATTGACATCAAGTCGAGTCTGAGGCGTTATCTTATCTTCAAAGGAGAATAAAGTACCAGATAAGCGTTAGTGTCACCTTATACTGCCTGCTCATACCGTTTTCTCCTTTAATTTAACGCTTCTGCAGCTCCATTTTTTCCAGTAGTTAAAGAAATTATATTCAAAGTACTTGCTCCAATATTTACAGAATTTCCCTGAAAACGAAGCGATTATTGAATTTTTCTGATGAGGAAAGAATCGCCAGACACCTTTTGTTCTAGACAACCTGTTTAAAGAATCTTCGGCCGCCTCTCCCGCCTTTCATTGATTTTCCTATCTGTTCCGGTTTTTTAAATGGCCCCGGAACGAGTTACGCCCCCTTTCAAGAGCCATTCTGGCGTCTGCCTGTCCTACAATGATCCCTTCTCCTTCATTTTCTCCTAATTTTCAATAAATTTGTTTCAGGAGCATAAATCTCTTCAATTTCTTACTTTGGTTCAAAACGTTGGTGGTTAGAAACCCGGGCCGAGAGCAAAAGAAATGGTTACGACGTATCATATTAAATGAAACAGACATCGATGTATTTTTTGCAGGTAAGGTTCCGTTAAATTGTCGTCTAATGTTATTATATGACAGAACTGGACGTTCGTAGGCAAAAGTTGTAGACAAAAGAGTGGAAACTACAATTTAAAGAGCAAGAATTTACATCTAAGGCTTTCGAGTGAAAAACTTCACGACCGGTTAGACAAACGCCAACATGATACCCGGCAAGCTGGAAAGATAGAATTTTTATATTTTTACCGGAGAATTCACAGTCTAATCTTATTTTTTCCAATTTATGTTGAGTGAAAGTTCAGAATGCAATCAATGCATCAAAGTGGACAGAATAAAAATAAATATTTTAAAGAGAATTCTGTGCAATTTTAGGAATTTTTATGTTTATTCTATTAGAAAAAGTGGACGCACAAAAAGTGAAGGTGGTCAGGTTTCCAGCGACCGTGTAAAAAGTGAGCAATACAGTAGTAAGCCCGGCAAAAGAGAACAATATCCATATTGAAAACCCGAAAAAAGAAGGACAATATAAACTGACTGAGCCCAATCAGTTTAACCTAACCACCGCCTCTTATAAGAGAAAGTATACCCCCACAATTTTGGCGTTAGAAACTAAACAAAGAAACTGACGATAATCTAAACCGAGCTCAAGATTTCTCTTTATCTCACCACAAGCCGTTCTCTCAAAATACCACTGGTTTGTCAGATTCCGAGCCCTCTTCCCTTCTCTCTATTATTCGACTTCCTTCAATGATAAAGCCATAAAAATATTACTGGTGCAAGATAGGCCGCCTATTGCGATGTTTCACGACTGGCAAATTATGGGTCAGATGATGCCTTTAATTTTCTACCTATACCCAAAAGAAAAATATGGCTTGGGATAAACTTATGAAACCAATCGTGCAGAGATGCCTAGCTCAACTCTTATAAGAGGCGGTGGTTAGGTTAAACTGATTGGGCTCAGTCAGTTTATATTGTCCTTCTTTTTTCGGGTTTTCAATATGGATATTGTTCTCTTTTGCCGGGCTTACTACTGTATTGCTCACTTTTTACACGGTCGCTGGAAACCTGACCACCTTCACTTTTTGTGCGTCCACTTTTTCTAATAGAATTGTCCTCTTTTTGTCTGTATTTGCTTGCAAATACAAGCACTTTCCCCTCTGAAAATAACACAATCCAAAATATCAAATAACAAATTTATTCATCAGCAGTGGACAATCGACGAGCTTCTTTATGAGGGCGCTCAAATTCTTTTATTGCATTGGCTGAGTTTTGTATTTCGTTCATGTTTTTTAATCATCTTTTTGACGTTCCCATAGCAGGGCTGAGCGAGTACTCGGATTCGACTCGAAAAACTGACCGAATCCGACTCGAGTACTCGGATTCGGATTCGAATCGGTCCGAAATTCAAGGATTCGGATTCGAATCGGATTCGCAGATCTCGGTTTTCAGAGGATTCGGAATCCGATTCCGAGTACTCGGAATCGATTCGGTTTCCGAATCCTACTTTCGGATTCGAATCGGATTCGACTCGAATGTTTTTTGGCGGCCTGGATTCGATTCGGATTCGAATCGGTCTTGAAAAACCAGGATTCGCTCAGCCCTGTCCCATAGAAGTAGAGGCCGCCGTAGACCATTATTAATATGGTAAAGAATGCTACAATTGCGGATCCGCAAAGAGACAAGATCTGGAAGAGGCCGATGTTCTTGAACTTTTCTTCATAAGAATTATGGAGATTGCTGTGCTCTTCCAATTTCTCATCCGTATCGATGATGATAACATATTCCGTACAAACAGAAGCTCAATAGAAGCTGCGCGCTGCGCGCGATTTTCTTTTCATCGGTCTTGAATTAGAGGAAAAACAAAGAAAATGAGAAATTACCCACCTTTTTGAATTTTGTCAGGAAGGAGCAACGATTTCTATCTTTCTGCCAATAGTTTATTTATAAAATAAGCTTCTTCGATATTTTCCTGAAATATAAAAAGGAAATGAAAAGAATTTCAACGGAAAACTTGCCTATTAATCCTATTTGATTTTCTTTGACATTCCAAAGCTCCGTTTCTGCGCTGAGGTCGATGAACATTCATTCTATTGCTTCCTGTAAAAAAAGGTTTCGTACTTTTGTTGAAAAAATAAAAAAGCAATGACAGGAGTAGCAAAAACAACTGTTGAGGGTTAAAGGTCTGGGCATCAGTCTAAAGTGTCGACCACGTTGCAATGCAAACATTTCCTTATTCCCTGCTGATTTCAGGGTGAAAATATAAAAGAAAGATGGAAGAAAAAATGGAGAACACTAAACAATCGAAAAATAAAGTTAAACACTCAAAATCTACGCGGATCCCGGGGTCATGAGGTCCATCGATCGATAACTGGGCAATAGCTCCTCTCTAGCTGCGCTGGTGAAAGAAAAGAGAGGTTGGCAGGGGATTTTCGTCAAATTTGCACTCCAGAACCGCAAATTGGAAAGTGTACGCTCCCGGAAAAGTCACGAAAGACTAATATGAGCTATTTCCCTACAAAAATTCATTTTCCTGGGTTCCACGGGAGATAGGAGCCGGAAACACCTCCCATGCCAGTAGAAGGGGACTTGTCCCCTCACCCCAATGGGAGGCTCAGCCTGAAAACTGTAAAAAAAACATAAAAACAAAAAGAAAAAAGATTTGCAAGGAGTGGGGTTCGAACCCACGCGGAATATCTTCCAATGGAACTTAAGTCCATCGCCTTAACCACTCGGCCATCCTTGCACTGAAGGGCTCGTTTCAACTGGTTGGCTATTAGAGCCAGATGGCTGGTCGAAAGGTTAGAAAGCGCGGTTTTTGACGTAAAAACAGCTAATTACACTTCTTTTTCGAATTTTCTTGCGGATAATGCTGATCTAATAATAAAAGAACGTAATGTGTTTTGTTTGTTTGTTTGTCTGTTTGTCTGTCCAGGTTAAGACGCACGGGGTCAGGGGATCGATCCCCGCCGGAACCAAAAATTTTTGCTTTTTTTGCCAAACGACTTCTCTATGTCTAATTAGTCTTTTTCTTTTTTTTCTTAAAGTTTTCGCTGTGGGACCCGTTCGTGACGGGACCCCACCCGAGCGATCATCCCCAGTAATGTCATAGTGACGGATTACGTCCAATTAATCTTTTTCTTTTTTTTCTTAAACTTTTCGCTTCGGGACAAGACCCAAACGACCAAAGTTCGATCCCCGTCGGAACCAAAATTTTTGTTTTTTTGCCAAAGAGATTGTCTCCGCCTAATTAGTCTCTTTTCTTTTTTTAGAAAACCGTTTTCGTTGCAAAGCCCTAAGTTCGGCACCCTTCGGGATCAAAAAATCCTGCTTTTTTCTTTTGACTTCTCTCACTTCTCAAAGTGTTTCTAAGACTATTTTGCGTAGTTTTAAGTTGCGCCGAGTAAATCTCACTAAAGTAATCGGCGATATCGGGGCTCTTACGAGAATATGCTTATCTTTCGACTTCTTTAGATGAGGCCAGAGACTCTCTTCTCACTACAAGCGACTATCCAGAGCTTTGCGATGATCACTACAAGGGACTATCGATCCTCGCCGCAGCCTAAATTTTTGCGGGGCGCGCCGTAAGGCGCGCAAGCAGTCGCGAAGCGACTGCTTGTCTAATAATAAAAGAACGTAATGTGTATTTGTTTGTTTGTTTGTTTGTATGTCTGTTCAGACGCGCGGGGTCCGGGTTCGATCCCCGCCGGAGCCAAAACTTTTTCTTTTATGCCAACGTGGTTGTCTATGCTTAAATAGTCTTTTTCTTTTTTTCTTAAAGTTTTCGCTGTGGGACCCCAACCAAGCGACTAAGGTTCGGATCCCCAGTAATGTCATAGTGACGGATTACGTCCAATTAATCTTTTTCTATTTTTTCTTAAACTTTTCGCTGCGGGACCTGTTCGTGGCGGGACCCGTTCGTGGTGGGACCCCAACCTTTATAAGGAGATTAGCTTTCGAAGTCTGCGGTTCAAGTAATATTTTAAGTAATATTCTGGAATTTCGAGTTGCCGGCAATTCAAGTAATATTTTAAGTAATATTCTGGAATTTCGAGTTTCAAGAGCTAATTTGTCTCATATCCGTGTTAAAAAGCCTGTTTTTCTTGAATTCTATCCAAAATTGGCGGTTATAATCCCTTTTTGCTACACCTAATGCTCGCTTATCCCAGTAATAACTGCCGCGTCAACAACTTCACCTCATGACCTTTTGACCCCCTTTGAGGACAGCTAGAAAGGGCTTTTACAAATTGTAATTCCAGTCCCAGAGCACTTTATGGAATTTTTTAAACGGCAATCGAATCGGGAAACTACGAGGAACGCTGCAGGTAAGAAAAGTCGACGGAAAAAGGTGAGTTTCATGGTTCTTCTATTTGTAAATACTGTCTCTGGTAAATGACGCAATTAGCAGCTGGCCGACAAAGAAAATCTGGGAGATTTCTCATCCTTCGGCGATTTTCAGAGGAAGGACAAATTCCTGATGAGGAGAGACAAGCAGGAAAACGATGGCTTCAGACGATCCCCGGTCCTTACAACCACGATAAAAATTCATTCAATGTTTTTTTTTATTTTATTCATACAACAAAGATTGGAACATCAGAAGGACTTGGTCCCCAACGATTGCGAGAATTGTCAACTAACTCGCAATATTCAATTTCATACTACCCCGCCCATTTGGTTTCGGTAGTGATCCGCAACATCCACATTTAAAAACCCAGAACTTCTTCTGTAGGCGTCGGTGTTCCACAGACTCAGACGTACACAGAATTTGGTTGTGTCGATCAAGCCGCACAACTTGTCCACGAAGGATTCCTAAAGAGTTCGGCTAGAATTATACTCTTCTTTAAATTAATTACCGTCATGATTCCAAATTTCTGTACACAGAAATTTTTTAATTAAATAAATTGTTGAATTATGCAACAATTGTAGATAAATTAGTTGAAATTTAAGTTGAGATCATTTATGGATCTGAAAATTGGAAAATTATTAAAATCAAGGAGCGTCAGAAAATATGAAAGAGGAGGTGTGGCGCCGATCAGGGGATAAGACGGCAGGTTGCTAGGGAACTGCACGTTGCTTAGCGAGGATCACGGGGCGGCCTGGGGCGAGCTGTAATACATACGAGCTACTATAGTATGACGCTACGATGACGAACAATAGAATGAACAGTATTTTTCGGCCAGAACTTAGGTGGTGCGCAGCTTTTGTTACAGAGAACTTAGGGAAACTTTGCTCAAAATTATATCATTTCTGGTCCAAGCTGCTGGCATTTGACGTATTTTTAGGTAGGCGCTATGCTATACATTTCCTGGATGAATCTGCACGTGGACATTGAAACAAGAAGAAAATTCGGAGACGGCGTTGCGAGCTGGCGGCGCTGCTATACACTGACGGTCAGCCTAAATCCGAAGAGAGGCGGCCCGTAGTTATGACAACCGAAGGAGATAAGCCAGAAGTGTCAACAAGAGCTTAGCCCACGTCTGATCAACGGACAAAACCTCAGAAAAACAAGCCATGTACTGATAATACTCGCTTTATTTGCTATGAATAAATAATATTGTTGAATTATGCAACAATAAATTTGTTTGGATGCTCCCATTTCCAATCGAGGAGAAAGAAACGATTGTAAACCAGCGAATCCGGCCTTGCAAGTTCCAGAATATTAAATTTAAAAGGTCGGATTCCCTGATTTCCAATCATTTCTGCTTTCTATATTTAAAACGAAAGCACAAGCAATGACCAATATAAATACAGATAAAATGATCGGCAAGTTGATCTTATAAGGATCCGGGTTACATCAATCCATAATTAGGGAAGGGAAGGGAAGGGGTAGCTAACGTATAATAGGAAAGTGGAGAAAACGAGGGGGGATCAAATATCAATAAGCAGCAGTCATTAAATGTGTAGCAGAAAGGAAGACAAATTCAATACCAATAGAACTTCAGTTTTTTTAAGGCGTCAACCATACATTTTTCGACTGAAAACGTTCAATTACGAATATTCATGAATTCGTTGTAGGATCTGGGATAAATTCCCTGAACAAAGTTGCTCGAACTGTATGATGGTGAAGCTGAAAAAAAACACTGAGGTGACCATCCAAAGTACATTAGCTTCAATTTTTGCAAGAGTTCTGCTGATGTAAACGTTAGGAAGAGTAGCGGAGCGAAAAATAAATCTGGGAAGAAAGCGAAGGAGATACCGCCTTCGACAATCAGTTTTTCCTATCCTAAACCAGTCTCCAATGAAAACCCGCCAAATCTTAGAACAATGCCGACTCTACAAAAAGATTACCCACTGCCAGTCTGAGTTTCCTTCATTTTCAGTACTGCATCTGTTTCAGTCTTCAATCTCGACAATTTTGCCCCATGTTTGCGAATAAAACGCCAACATTCCGAAATGTAATTATCTTAAGCTCAATGGTCCAGTGTACATGGAACTAGGTGCTGCTGCTCCCTACACGGCAGAACCTCCTTCTGATGAGTTTGTGGATTGGATCACCGCTGGTCCTACTGCTTACTTCCTCCAAGATTCCACACAGGACAATATTACCAACTGGATGAGCTTTATAGTTTTAGAAATTGTGTTTCTGGCCACAGGCCTTTCTATCTTTAAAGATTTCTCATTTTATAAAGTGTTTACGCAATAAATTCGTTTGAAAGATTCGGTCCTTTTTTAAAGCACACGGAAGATGCCGCAGCGGTCTAGTAACGGGTTTTTTTCGTCAAAAAGACAGCTATCAGAAATTAGGACATCTGCCAATCACAAATACCTTTCCGCCGTACGCAGCATTCAACTTTTGCAAACATGGCTGAAACTTTGGATCGGGCTACCTGTGTTACTGAGGCGATTCTAGTAAGTTTTTTGTTTCTTTTTTATTAGTTTTAGAACTATTCTGAAGGGCACGCGACAGTTCATGAAATTGCCGGTTTTTGTTCGAAATATTACCCGGGTTTGTTTGACAATACTAATGATGCCCACATGGCTGTATACCGATATTTAAGAAGAAAACCGGAGAAATTCGTGCAAACCAATAGAAAGGGAAGGTTCGTTCAATTTAACAATTTTTTATCAGCAAAATTTCAGGGGCAATGAGCGGTTGTGGACGATAAAAATCGAGAAGAAATTACAACTTGAAAAGCAGAAGAAACCCCCTCGTCGCTTGTCTATTTGCCCCGATTGTACAAAGTACTCGCCGTTATCGGAACTTTATTATAATGGTGAAGAACCGTTTTATCATCTGGAGACTTGCAGAAATTCAAACGAACTCATAACTACCGCCATTCTTGTGAGTGTTTCCAGTCCATTAGGTAATAATTTCATAGAGTCAGCCGCTGGAACAAGCAACTACTACACAAATTCGTAAATTTCTTCAAAAAAATATACCATGGCTATGGAAAGATCCGAAAATGGGGACGACTCTTAGCGCTCTTCTAACCATAAGGAATGCGGCATTTGTTAAAACAAAAATCAAGCGTACTTCAGAGTATTGGCTTTATTTTGTGTAGATTATTTTTATTTGCAGCTGTGTTAATCTATGGAGAATTACGGCCGCGTGGAGACAGCAAATTGAACAGGGTTGTAAAAATTGCATGATGGTCAAGGAAAGTTTTATAAAAGATTCAATAACCAGAAACTTTTCAGGTTCGCGATGGTTTTCAAGCTTTCGATTTCTTCAATAATACCGAGCGTTTTCAAAAAATAGAAGAGCCGGCGGGAATCCAAATTATCGGTTGGTTTTCACGCCCGTTTAAACATTTCTATATAGATTTAAATACCCCGATTGCTCCTTATATAAGAAAATGTAGATATCCTTTACCGCGGCCAGCATCTCCAAGCATTCCGCGAAGTAAGATTTATCTCATTTAAAAATCCTTGTAATTTAGATATTATGCCACAATATCCTGAAACCGGCCCATTGCCCAAAGAACAAGTATATCAGCCCGTTATGCAGCATCCTGAAACTTACCCTAACCATTTACCCGAATGGCAGGATCATAATCCTTCTCCTAATGTGGGCCTCTTTTCTATTTAAAATTATTATTTAGGCTCAGTGTCCTCAGACTTATCCCCCTTATTCTGGTAACAACTGGAATGACTGGCACATGCAAATCCCCAGAAATATTCAGGATCCTTATTGCCAAGGGAATAGACATGCGTATGGGCCAAATCCATTCGAGAATCAGTACAATTCCTGGGAAAATCAAGATTTCTACCAGCAAGAAGATATTTCCTACATAAGAAATCCAAATCCAGTAGTTCATGTAATCCCGGAAAATGAGTACGTGCCAAATCATGGAACAATGCCGATTGTACCAGAACAGTACCCAGTCTGAATTTTTCTCATTTTCTCTTATTTTTGTTTTAGTCACCAATCTCAACGGTTTTACCCTCTGCTCACGAACGAAATGCCGACATATCTCCATGCAATTATCCTGTGTACTTGGGAGACGCTGCTTCTGATAGTTATTCAACTGAATTACCAGCATTTGAAAAGTCAAATCAACCAAATTGGACCAATACTTGTCCTAGTCCAAACTTCATTGAGGCTTACCCACTGGCTGGTAATACAGTTTGCTGGTGAAACTCTTTGTGTTATTGTAGTAAATTATTTGTTTTCCATTGTTCAATTTTTCAAAAAGATTGCTGGAAGTATGCTCAACATCTGGGTGGTCATATCCCTTGGAATATTGCCAAATTTCTTTCCATTTTAGCGTGAAGCATCTGCAAGAAGTCACAATCACCCTTTCTAATAATCAATATTATCAAAATAAATTTCGAAAACAAAGAACTTACCACCCTTTAGCCTGCTTATCTCTCCTGCTTTCGCTTAATCTATCGATTTGAGCCATCCTCACTGATATCCTAGGTCTGTCGCTTTGCTTTCAACTGCAATCGACAAAGTTAGCATTCTATCGTCTTGTGGATCGTTACAAAATGCCTCTTCTTTCCAAAATGTCGGCCATCCCAGCGGAATTGCTAGTTGCCATTATAAATAAGGTGGCTTTGCTTTTTTCCAAATAACTTGTGCCTCCCAGATGGCACCCCGCAGCTTCGCCCGCTTTAAACTAGCTTGGAAGGCCCTGTTTGCCAAGAATGAAAAATTTATTAAGTTGATTGGTGTACCACTACCAGGCAAAAAGCTGGTTATCGCCTATGATAATAATGCAAGTTTTTTTTGTTTTTTTTTATTAATTTTGGTTAATTTAGAGGAGATCTCGCACTTTCAAGAAAATTGTCATTAAAATCATAAAACTCCATGACGACGAAGAAGAGAAGAAGACGCGTAGAAATAAAGAAGGAAAGATCGTGTTCAAAAGGCCCATTGACACCAACTTGGACGATTTTAGCGGGTTCACCTTCAGTAGCATCTACATTAACAGCAACACGGCTAGTTATTTATCATCTTTTTGACTGCTCATTTTAGGTTGAAACCGAAGGAATAGAAGAACAGCAGAAGAAATTAGAAGCCTTCTTGATAGCAAGAAAATGGCGATATCACGAAGCCCTCATCGATGACATAATCCCTACACAATTTCTGAAACTTACCGGTCCTCAAGCAGCTTTACTTAATGATCTTCCGAGATTGATGCTTGTCAGTCCACCTCTTTTTATTTAATAAAAAGGATTTTCAGCCAAGTATTAAGAAGCTAACATTTCTTCCAAATCCACGTGCTTTCACACATTGGGAGATGGCAAGCTGTCAAGCTGTATATTATGTCAGATTAAATTGGGAATCGATGACTAAAAACGATGTACGTAATACGGTTAAATCATTAATAAAGGTAAATTTTACTTTTAATTTTGAAAACTATTTCAAATTCTACAGGCATGGAAGAAGGGTTCTCTCGGTAATCTGAAGGTTGTTGAAATATACAATATAAACGAAGGAAAGGAATCGAACGATTTCGTCGAAGGTAGAACTCTGCAACCCATAAAGGATATTCTAAAAGCAGTTGGACAGGAACACTCCAAAGCGAAGCCAAAGTTTGGTCTAACTACACATGAAAGCCGCGTTGGGAAGAGGAGGTGCAACAAGCTACGAGAGCAATTTGCGGCTGGACGCTATGATATCAACTGCAATGGGAGGAACCTTATTATTGGAACTCATTCGTACTGCAACGGCAGCCCAGTTGGAAGTAGTTACTTCCTTTCCCTTCGTGTTTATGTTGATTACGAAGGTCCTATTCCTCTCGGTCTGACTTCTGCCCCTCTGGAAGAATGCTTAAAGGATATGACCCTTAAAATGTCTCTTGAAAAGTAAAGCCTATCCCTTGTCTCTCCTTTTTTTTTTGTATGTAGTCGTATTTTAGTAATCAAAATCTATAATATTTATTATATTTATTTAGTTGACCTGTTCTTTGGAACAAAAATCCAAAAAGGGGAAAAAATGTTGAGGGTCTTCTGTACTAGACAGATTCTGCAAAGTGTGGGCGGCAGACAGTCGGCGTTTCGATGGAGTTTTGAATGCAGAATTTTCCCAGATTATCCTTGCAAAGTGGCCAGTCTGGAGCTTGCAGGAATAATCGTTTGTAAAACTATCTTGGTGCATCCAGTCATCAGGATGCTCCTACGATTCCGAACATCTCACAATTTTTTAATTTCCCCATTTTTCTTTACAAAATGCCACGTGTCCAAATCAGCAGCAGAATTGCCCAAAATTCCAAAATTTCTTTTTGTCGGAATCTGTACAAAACACTTTATTAATATTCCCACGCGCTGTTTTTTATTGCCTATAGGGGGTATATAAACCCCGAGACGGTCGGCAGAACCACCAAACCATTCTCTAGCAGCCCATTCGCCTACAATGAAGATAATCTTGGACGGAAAGCCACTCGGAGACGATAGAGGTAATACTTTGCCCAGCAATTTATAATTTAACAATTTTCAGACCGGCGCACGCCTTCTCGACTAAAAAGGGTTGAGAAACGACTAAAAAGTGTTGAGAAATTGGTGAGGAATAGATTGCGCGGTGTCCGCAGACTGTCAGCGAGAAAATATTGCGATTATACCGTCCCAGGAAATAGAGACCAAATTTTATGCCTTGGGTATTACAACCAGCACAATATTCTGTAGAATCGGGAGCGTGTCACAGTTATTTCTATCTACCAAGAAAAGTTTCACGGAGAAAGCCAAGAAGAAAGATCTCTCATAAAGTGGAAAACAAGACAAAACAACAAGTGATACAAGAAAAACACAGAAGAAACAATACATATTTATTCCACCATATTCTGTTCCTTTTCTTGAAGGATTTTGCCGGTGACGACTTCTTGATTGCGAATCAACACTGCGCGTCGCAGTTCATCTCTTGCCGGGCAAGAACGCTAAACGTGTACAATTATGTAAATCTAAATAGAAAAACTAACGGCTGAAGAAGCTGCCCGAGCAGCTGGAGCCGGCAAAGAAGGCGAAGAGGGTGGCGGCAGCGGCGCAGGAGCAGCAACAGTAGGGAGACAACCACCGGGTAAAAACGAAAAAGCCATTTTGAAGAAATGAAATGAATTTTTTAATCCTTTAAAATAACAGGATTTTCGCTTTTGTTCATTTTTGCAGTGCTACACAATATCTTTATTGATGTTTGTCAGCTCGCTCATGTCTGCCGACGAACATTATAAAGTACAAACAGTTTCTGTACGAGAATTTGTATTTTGGTAGATTGATTTCCAAATTAAAATGAATGAATCGTCGACAAAGTATGCAGTCCCACCAGGCAGGTTAGCATTGGCATTCCCTGGAATTGTTGTGTTTTTTTAGCAGGATGATACACGGATAACCTGAAGAGGCAGCCAATCCTTTTTAAGATCGATAGCTGCCCAGGTGAGTGGTGGTAGTAGGCAGCTCGATTTTCCTTGAATTTGTATCGGCACTCTCCTTGTTCGTTACGAGCCGAAATTAATAGTAAACTATGTGGTGATTGGTGACATACAATAGTGCAATTCTGATTGTCCTATTCGTTGGATCCTTTGTTCCACCATGGATAGAATTTCTCAACACTTCCTCTTTTCACCCTTTGGTCCATTAAGAGCATATAATAACACAACTGACAGGGAAAAATGATGGATGTATCAGTTAGAAAAGCTAACAGTTGGTTGGCCAGGACATCTGTAAGGGTATTATTATTTTAGAGAAAATGCACGTACTTCCATAAAAAGTGAGCCGATTACCGGTTTCTAAGTTTAATTATCCAGCTACTCATTGCTGTCTTTTCAGGCCATTATCTTTGAGTATAGAAAATAAAGTAGAGGGAGATATATGCAACCTGAAAATGTGGAAATTGAAGAAAAAGTGGTCTACACGAGGAGAAAAGAAGAAAATGAATAGCCTGACAGCACAATGAAACCCTCAAGCAATGTGTACCGCCTATTTCCCAGGCAGACAAAGAAGGAGAACCAAAAAAACCATGAGAAGATGGGCTTGAAACTGCCTCAACTATTTGTAGGAAAAGAATTGAGCGCCGTTTGATTTAAATGAATCACTTTTCGCAGCAGACGATCGTCGAGACGTTTTGTCTAGTTTTTATTTCGGAAATCATGCGCAGAACAAAAGGCATTCTGCTCGCCTGTTGTCTTGTCCTCTCAATTTCAACCGTCGACCTGGAAGTATTATAATAATTTAGCGACTAAAATGGGACTAAAAAGCATAGGTGGACTATTTCCGGGTCCTGGATGAGTCACAGTTCAACAGCGGCGCATAACCTTCGGTTCCAATGGCAACTGCCGATCCATTTGATTGCACAGCTTCAACGAGGGCGGTGGCGATCTGTTTGGCCAGGCAATCCTGCTTCGAAAGGAATGCAATCTAATTTTGAGGATAGTGACTTCCGGTTGGATTTCTTTAAAAAAAGAGGAGAAATCTTGGGCGATATATGGCCGTTCTCAAATTGTAGACATCGAGGTTTTTATGCAAACCTGTAAAGATACAGCAGGCCTGCTTGCATCAAGTAGAGAAAATCGACAGGACGGTCAAATTTGAGAGGTTAATTTAACCAAAACGTGGAGAAAACACAGGAGGAGTTAGTAGAAAAGATTTTGCCACATTGAGAAACAAGCCTGTGAGCCGGGAACCTTGTAAAAATGGCAACAAAGCTTCGATTTTTTGGCCCAGTCCACAAATTAGACATCATTAGTACGTCGACTAATCCCCGAATAAAAAGATGGCCTCTCATTGATCTCCGCAATCGGGAGATGTTTCAAACTCATTGATCTTCCGGTTTATTTACTAACAGCTTTTGTCTAAACATAGGTTTTTCCGGAGGCAAGAAAGGGTTTTTTTTGTCTGTGAAAGGAGCTAGAACTTGCAAATGAAAATAACCAGTTTTGCATAATTGACCGATGCTCCCCGCCATTCCAAGTTTAGCGAAGTATCCACGTGTTAGTCAATAATTGAAACAGTTCCATTGAAGTTTGAGTTTAATTAGCTGCTCTGACGTTCGTAATGACCTATAAATTGAGACCAAATGAAAAGGTCAAACGTAGCCATGCTTCTGGTTCTAGCAATCGTCGGTCTTCTTCCCTTCGCCAGCGCTCAACAACAATGCTCTGATTCTGGATTAGGACGTAAGAATTTCCTACCACTTTAAAAACAGATTCTTTAGCCTGTCTTGGTGGTACCTGTCCTGGAGGATTCACCTGTATCAATGAGGGAACACCTTCCGAAACTTGCTGCAATCCTGCTCTGATTGTTAATCCGACAACTCCTCCGCCACCAATTACAACGGTACCTACTGGACCACCTCCAGTAGTTACTGGCGCTACGACAGCTGCTCCAGGAACATGTGTTGACCTCCTGAATCCCAATACCGGTGTCTCTGACTGCCCTCGAATGGCAGCTTATTGCACCAACTCGGCGGTTCGACGAATCTTTTACAGAAAACATAAAAATTATAGTATTATGACCTCATGACGCAGCAATGCCCTAGGACTTGTAATAGATGTACAGGAACGGGAGTGACAAGTGGTAACTGTGTTGATTTGACTAATCCCAACACTGGTGTATCTGATTGCCCCCGAATGGCTGCTTATTGTACCAACTCAGCGGTATGGCGCGTTTCTACTTATACAGAAATTTTAGTACTATGATCTGATGACCCAACAATGCCCGAGAACTTGTGGACGATGCTCAGGAACCGCTACTACCATTCCCAGTAAGGAAACAAATTTGCCAAATATTTCCAATTTTAGGCACCTGCGTTGATCTCCTCAATCCTAACACGGGTGTTTCTGACTGTCCCAGATTGGCAGCTTATTGTAATGATTCTAACGTAAGTTGGCATTAATATTATTCAAAATTCTTTAGTATTACACCCTGATGACACAACAATGTCCAAGAACATGTAACCGATGCTCTGGATCGACTGTTACCACAGCTCCCAGTACGAAATTTATTGTAAAAATTCAGAAAAATCTTTAGCAACTTGTGTGGATCTTCTAAACCCCACTACCGGTGTCTCTGACTGTCCCAGCAGAGCTTCTCTCTGTAACAATTCTGCTGTAAGTTGTCACTGAGCCCTTTGAAGAAAATTTTAGTACTACACCCTGATGACCCAACAATGCCCCCGTACCTGCGGCAGATGCACCTCTGGATAAGAAAATTGTCCGTAAAAATAATTAATGAATAAAGATGATAGTCACTGTATGAAATTGTACTATTTCATCCTGCCAGACGGAACCCATGACTTCCTGCAGGGGAACACATCATTTATTTGCTTTGCTATGACCTACCTCCCAAAAAAGGTCAGAATTACTATGACCTTATCAGATATTCGTTTGCAAAGCTGGCAGTAGGAGCAGGGTAATCTTTAAAACGGCTCGTTCGGGTCTGCCGCGGTCGCTGTTAATGCTACTCCTATTATTTTCCGTCTCACTGCCATTCGTTTTTTCCCAGACGTGTTCAGATCCTGGAATAGGATGTTAGTTTTAACAGTTTTTACTGGTAATAGTTGGTTTAGTATGCGTCGGAGATATTTGCCCTCCTGGTTTTACTTGCATTGACAAGGGCGGACCTGGGGAAACTTGTTGTGATGACACTAAGGTATTTTCTGCTTATTTCTGGCTCAATTTTTAAGATTGTTACTGCCACAACTACCACCACAACTACCACAACACCTGCGCCTACAACGACGACTGCAGCCCCTTCAAGCTGCGTGGATCTATTAAATCCTAATACCGGTGTCTCCGATTGTCCAAATCGGGCGTATTTATGTCAAAATAGTATCGTAAGTCGGATTTACAGCATTAATTTCCTTAGTATTACGATCTAATGACCCAACAATGTCCAAAAACGTGTAATCGATGTCCCAGCACTGGTGGAGGTGGTACCGGTGGCGGTACAGGAACTAGTAGGCGGTGTGAATACCCTTGACGTTTAATTTTTTCAGCCTGCGTAGACAAATTGAATCCCCTGACGGGTGTATCGGATTGCCCGCAAAGGACAACTTACTGTAATAATCAAATAGTACGTTTACCAATTCTTATTCTACGGAAATGTCCAGTATTATGACCTGATGACGGATCAATGCCCATTAACCTGTGGTAGATGTTCAATTAGCGGTGGTGGAACTACAGGAGGAACTGGTGGCACAACAGGTTGTGATTAATTACCGCGTTTAATCAAATTTTTATAGGAACATGCGAGGACAAAATCAACCCAATGACTGGTACATCCGATTGCCCAATGAGGACACAATATTGCACAAATCAAATTGTAAGTACCAATTTTATTAGTAAAAACCGGTTCAGTATTATCAATTAATGACGGACCAATGCCCACTAACTTGTGGAAGATGCAGTACAACATCCGGTACAGGGACATCGGGAGGAACAACTGGTGGTACAGGCGGAACAATCGGTACCGAAAATAATTTCACACATGGCAATTTTTTCAGGCAGTTGCGTAGACAAAATAAATCCATCCACCGGAGTGTCAGATTGTCCTCAGAGGACTCAATATTGTAACGATGCAATAGTAAGATCGTTTTTGACTGGTAGTAAACATATTTTTTAGTATTATTCACTCATGACGGATCAGTGTCCATTGACTTGTGGACGGTGCAGTGGATAAGCAAACTCTGATGTATGGTCCAACTACTTCCTCTTTCCATTTTGATGACTTTACACTGTATGTACTTCTAATAAAACTTATCACATTTCTTGTTTTTTTTACAGAGAATAGGGAATAAAGGCTTGGAAAACGAAAATCTGGGTACAGTAACTGTAATCGAAGACAGGAGGCTGGTAGCAACCGGTTTTCTACAGTAACATGTGACCCACAAATTGGCAACTGCGACTTGGCGTGCAGACATGTTTAAAAAATTTGAAACATTAATTTCCTCGTGATCCTACGCGGAAGTTGACGGTTCAATCGCTGCGATTTTCGATCTCTGTACAGGCGGGCTTTGTCTAAATACAAGCTATTTCCGGACATATAAAATAATCTTTGAACTGGTAAATTATACTGATAATTACACTGAAAAATCTCGAGGTTAACCAGATTCTGCCAAAAGAGCACCAGCACAGATTTCTATAATTAACCACGGAAGTTCTAGAAAATCTCCCCGTTTTTTGCCCAAAAAGGCCTATTTCGTGGGATCTACAGTTTAACTAGCTGCTGTAACTTTTCAAATGAATTTTTTTTCTTTGCTATAAATTGCTATCACATGGGCAGTAAAGGCAACCATGCTCTTCTTCCTTGCAATTCTACTTCCATTTGCCGGCGCACAGCAGTGCGGTGACTCTGGTATCGGACGTTAGTTTTTTATGCTACCCGGTAAAAAAATGGCCTTTAGCTTGTCTAAATGGTAGCTGTCCGGACCAATACACCTGCTTGAATTACTTACAACCAAATGAGCTCTGTTGCAACAACGCGCTGGTCATCACCCAGCCGCCTACTACTGTACCTACCGGAACAACAGCTGCTCCTGGAACCTGTGCAGATTTATTGAATCCAAGTACAGGGGTCTCTGACTGTCCCCGAATGGCCTCTTATTGTAATAATGCCGTGGTTTGTCATATTTCTCGCGCAAATTATATTATTTCTAGTATTATGACCTGATGGCCCAGCAATGCCCAGCTACCTGTGGTCGATGCGGAACTTCTGTAACTACTGGTTAGCCAATATTTTAATCGAAAACGGTGGTTTTCTCAGGTACAGGTACCAGTACCTGCGTGGACAAAGTAAATCCCAGTACCGGTGTTTCTGACTGCACGCGAATGGCTGCTTATTGTGACAATGCCGCGGTATATTGCCTTTAAATCAGCCTAATAATTTAAAGTATTACGATCTCATGACTCAAGAATGTCCAGCAACGTGTGGTCGATGTTCAGGAACTGGTACAGGGAGTAAGTGCACCAAATAGTCCAAAATTGGTGATTTGAAGCCACTTGTGCGGATCTCCTGAACCCTAGCACCGGTGTTTCTGACTGTCCAAGCAGGGCTTATCTCTGTAATGATCCTACTGTAGGCAGATTTATAATGTCAGAGCCGAAATGTTTAGTATTACTCGCTAATGACGCAACAATGCCCACGGACCTGCAACCGGTGCTCGGGTACCACAGGCGCAGCTGTTACCACATCCACCAGTCAGTTGCTTGCCGTAAAAATTAAAGAAACTATTTAGCGACTTGTGCCGATCTGCTGAATCCCACTACCGGTGTCTCCGACTGTCCCAGCCGAGCTTATCTCTGTAACAATTCTGCTGTAAGTTGTCAACGGATTGTTTATTAGAAATTTTAGTACTACGACCTGATGACCCAACAATGCCCCCGCACATGTGGCAGATGCACATCTGGATGAGAAATTGATCCAACGCTACTTTTAGGCCAATAAAGAACCTTGCTTTTGTTTTATTCTCTCTTTTTGGCATTATCTGAATAAGTTTCCCATAGTTCTTCCTTTTTACAAAAGTATTCCTTCATGACAACTGGTAATTAGGTAGAATTATTGGGAGATCCAGGTCATCAAAGGCGAATTATGGCGGTTTTTGCCGAATTAGTGGCAGTTGCAGAGATTTTCCGGGTTGGGGTGCATTTTTTGGGAAATTGTGGAGCCCCACAGTTAGACAGGGGTGTGAACCGGCTAAAATCAATAAGAAAATGGGTTTTGCTTTATTTCCGCTATATCGATCTGTATTGTTTCGCGGCAGAAATCCATAGGAAAATGGGCTTTGCTTTCTTTTGCTCCGCTTTCCCTCTATCAGTTAGACAACCGCTTTTCGTGTATCAGTCATTAACTTTATCGCCATGGAAACATTTGATGTTCTCAGCCTTTCTCCAATTTTTCTGGAAAAAATCATTACCAAAGTAAGTTGACTTTTCCTATATTTACTCGATTATAGCTTGAATGGAAAAGTTACGTCCGACTACAGAAGTCCTGCAAACTAATGAGGGACTTCATCCGAGATAATAAAAACATAAAAGGCATTTTTGTGGAGGAACGCGCGATTGCTCATCATTTTGATAATAATTGTGGTGATCTATTTCGCTACCGGAAGAAAATGGAAGCCCTGGTTGGCGTTCGATTGTCACATTTTCAGGTTCCACGTGAGTACAGGCTTCCTTTCTTTTATTCCTTATTTTCAGACGCAACAAAAATGAATGGACGGTATAACCGATTTAAAGAGCTTCGCTTCACCGCTAAAACTCTCCTTATGCACTCGTTCTATCACCCGAAGGCTGGCCCCACGTGTACCAAAGAAGAGTGCGCACGTTTGCTGAAAACGCTACAACCTGCAAAGGTTTTCCTCGGCAGTAGAGGATCGGATCGGTTTAAAGCTTTGCAAGACTTCCCACAAATTGTATTGCCTTCATTTTCCATTCACAGCTGATTTTAGGAGTCATATATTTATGTCGGTGCTGACGATGCCATGAATGTTGCCAAAGAATTAGTTACTCATGTGCGGAATGGGAATATAAAGATAGATGATCGAACCCCTCGCGATGAGATATTTAAATTAATCGACAGTTTTATTAAGGTAGGTGCGGCGCAGTACAGTAATATTTCAATTTCAGCTTCTACAAGCTAAACTGCCCTTGAGGAATCTTGACCATTTTCAACTTAGCGTTATGTGGCTGGGAAAAGCTCCTGAGATTGATGTAATGACAGAAAAGTTCCAAGCTTATCAGCCAACTCCAACTGCAGAAGAAGACTGGGGAATTACAGTAAACTATGTTCTAAGATGTATGCTGGGGCGGAATGTTTATTGCGAGATCAAAGTGTTTGATAGCTCTGTCAGAATTCATTACGATCGGACAATGTGGTCAGAATAAAATTAAACGACTTATTTATTACTTCATATGGTTTCTACAGAATACCTGAAAATAGTGATAACTGGTCAATTGGATTACGGGATATTATTCCGCAGAGCCTACAGGGAATCGCCTGTAAATACGCATTTCTTCAATTCATTTGATTCTCATCAAGCTGCTTTGCAACGTCACAAAATTTACACGTCATTTAATCTCATCATAATATCTGCTGTGCCCATTTGTATCCTAAAATTCGACCGCGGCCTTATTATCTCGATCGGTGTACCCTGTGTATCCTGCGATCTCGTCCGCTGTATCCTGCTTTGCCCCGCCTCCAGCTTATCGCGACCGGTGTACCCTGCTGTATTCTATAATTCGACAGCGAATTAATTTTCTCGATCGGTGTATCCTAGTGTATCCTGTGTGCTCGACCGCTGTGACCGCGGATAAATACAATTTTTCGAAAGAGCGCGCACATCATACGTGGGAAAAGCACAGATTTGGATTAAGAATGATGTTGACAGGAAATGGAGATCTCTGTTGCTGGTTTATTTTTGCAGGTTGGTTCATGGGAAAGAGATTACATGGAAATTGGACATTTGCTTTAAATATGGAGATTACTGAGTGGAATACAGTGCCAACCCGGAAGTATAGCATTATTCTAACTGGATTTTGAAATAATTAATGACATGGACCTACTGGCCTAAAATACCTACAAAAATCGGAAAGATCATCAAAGTTGAGCTAACTTTTCATTATCCGCCGAATTCCGGAATTTCTGAATGCAAAAGCTGCTCTGAATTTCTCTGCAAACACATTCTGGCCTTCGATTTTAGATCACTAGACGAAAAAGTAATTTCTATAGGCAGACCGACGCCCTGCTATCTATTGTGCTTGCAATGATTCAATGTGGCCTGCTCCGTTTTATAAATAAAAGCAGATTCATTCAGTTGCAGGAATGATATCACTGTCTACTACCAGTACAATGTGTGGATTCCGTTGAAAACCTGTCTCATGGTCTTTAAAGTTCATTTATGACACTGCTAGGCTTTTTCTGCAGGCTGCAAATTGTCTTTCCCGATTCCTTGGTTCAACGAAACACTTGTTGGGTGCATTTTATTCTGATAAGCGCCCGATAAAGAGTTGTCTAGTTAGTTCCGCTGGCCGTAATGATAAAATGTTGCCATTTTTTGATTAGTTGCCATCCGTTTTCTCTTCTCAAAGGCGCTTTTTTATTCCGTTTGTCCATTGCAACCTACACAGAATTATTTGTCTTTTATAAATGACGAATTTGACTTCACAGATCGCATTGTGCCTTCCGTTCTTTGTCGTTTCTCTCCTTGATTAAAGATGTTCTTTTCTATAGATCACAATTCAGGCTGCATACATCAGTCTCGAAAATTTTATTTGCTAGAAAACTTGTGATTTGGTGGGAATCATACGGCATTTCAAGTCTAAAAAGGCGAAGGCTGTTGTAGCATCTTCCTGATAAACATGCTCATCCCAGAGTCTTACAGTCAACGTAAGATTACGCAGAGCGACCCTTGGTAGGCTTCTTTGGTCGTTTCATACAAGGTTTTCAGGTTAACGCAGCCTTACCATTCGAATTGAGGATGTAAATCCTATCATCAATGGCGTGATCTTCATTAATGACTGGTAGCTGGACCAAAAGCACAATTTCAAAAATTGCAAAGAAATATAAAGGTAGAAATTTATTTACCAAGCTTGTAAATCTGTATTTCAGAATTCTTATAGCAAAACCATTCCTTGGACTTCCGTTCTCAAATATCCCCTATTTTCTGATCAAAAAGAAGATGCGTAGATAAATAAATACTTTATTTTTTTGACAATAAATTCTGGTATCATAGAAACTAGATCTCGGTGGTTTCCGTGCACAAATAAAAGTGAGCCTTGCTAGTAGCACTTGTCCACAAATTTGTAAAGCCAGTTTATTAAAAATATTAAATCGAAGGTGTCCACTTCAGTTACCAGATCAGTGTCCCTTCGAAGTTGAATATTCACTAAGTTTAGTGGCAGAACACTCATATTTTCATACTGATCGTTGACTACCCTTTCTAAACGGCAACTTTGTGGTTGAAATCCAATGCTCACCTGATTTTAACATCGATTGTGTGACTACGTTCAAATAGGATAAAGACGAACTTTTTTGTTTCCATATTCAGCGAATACACTTGTTATCCAATTTGCTCTGGCAAATTCCTCGAATATATGATCTCCGTAGAAGAATAAAAGGTTGATTTATGCAACCTGAAAATGAGCTAGAAGGTCACAAAAAAAATCAAGGAGGAAAGACAAGCGGTCTCAAATCGCAGAATTTCACCAAAGACTCCTGAAAATGCTAGGAGCTGCAGTTGTGGGGAAGAGAGGGAAAAGTGCTGGGCAGAAATGTTCGCCCAACTGTTGTTTTCGCCGATATAACCAGTATTGCACGGGAATGGGACAGGAATCAGCTTGCCTCAGCTGTCCATAATAAATGACCGGCAACATTCTATCAACAGGAGAGAATCGTCTTGTTAGACAAAAACAGAAGATCGTTGAAATTTTATTAAATATAAGCGAGAAGCAAGCCAAATGCAGCTGGTTGCAGAACAGCCAGAATATTCCTTTGTTTCTAGTTTTCCCGTTATCAGCGTTATTTTCAGTTTATATCATAAATTCGAAGTCTTAATAGGCTTATGTTTTCTGTTTAGGATGCTCGGCTGCGTCTTTCAACTCTTATCAAAGCTCTATTAAACTGCGGTGCTCATCTTCTTGCTGACACCCTGTTTTACTGCCTTTTTTCACTTCAAAAACTCAGCTTTTTCCTAGTTTTTGCCCTCATTATGGTGGCTATTTCAGGAGATGGTGAAACTAGCAGTAATTCTACTAATTCCTGTAGTTTTGGCTACCGAAAATTTCCTGGGTATTTCAAAATTAGCGTCAGGGCCAACCTGCGGAACCACTACTGGATCTTGGAGATTCAGCCAAACTTACGGCGCATCTGATGCAGCTTATACTGGTGTGAGTCCCAATGACAGATATTTCTGTTGGAGTGTTGATTTGAATGCGTACGTTGATCAAGATACAAGTGGCAGTGTTAATTCAACCTTTAAAGTAAGTTCAAAGTCATGTTTCCAAAGCGAATACAGGTAAAATTGGCCAATCCTCACGCCAAGTCCTTCAATTTTCATAGAAGTTTTGAGGAAATTCGTGCTTCTGCTCAAGGTTTCTTTAAATTAAAGGGGAAAGAAATTTATAGGAACATCGAATTCTGATGAGATTGACGACATGATGTGCATGGATCCACAACTTCGAGCTGAGGTCAAAACTGGAATAGAAAAAACTACTAATTACACTGCCATCGTAATTTTTTTCAGCGAAATTTACCAATTTTCTAGGCAGTTGCTAAATCTGTCCAATATCAAGTTGCTCGTCCTAACTGGGTTTATACTGCCGTTGCGTATGTTAACGGTGGTTCTAGTCATGATAATGTCTACAAAGTTTTTTTATTTTTAAATCATAATTGAAATTTAAGGATCCGAACTTTTGTGAAGTTACACACAGTCCCGCTCCAGATCCAAATGCTCCTATCTTCCTTGTCCGAGTGGCTGCCATCGACATGTCTTAGATCATTGAAGGATTTCTAGCCCTCGTTGTTATTCCCACATTTTATTAAATAATAAAATTCCTTTAAAGAAAATTAGCCATCTAAGTTTTTGTTTCGTCATAACCCGTCCCAAAGTCATAACCCCACAACAACAACAAAAGAATCGCGGGCAGTGCGTATCGGGGAATGTAGTTGGAGCAGAATTGAAGTAGGAACAATACTTACAGAAATCAGTTGTGGTAAAATAAACATTACGACCTAAACTTTATTATTTTACTCGAAGTTGCTGTTCACTTTTAGGTGGACACCATGGGGCTTACAATTTTAGTTTTCTTCTTGAAAACATATGTTCTAAAAGGCGGTGTGGTCAGTACAACAATTAGAAAGTGGATCGAGGAATAGAGAGATGGAAAGCTCAATACAATGGCTGTGATGTCCCTTTGGATCAAATCTGTTTCATCTGCTGGAAGGTTCACGATTTTTGGAAGTATCAAAATGACGAGGACTTCTCCACAAACTGCGCTGAGGAGGACAAGAAGAGGAACCACTCCCTGAAAAAGAAATCTGAGGGTTTTTTTTTAAATAATACCTGCAAAACTAGAGATATTAATTGGGATCGGTACATTTTTATGGTAGAATTACTCAAATGAGCTGTCATTGTCCGGAGATAGACATTAATCTGAAGCCCTTTAAATGGCTGAAAACTAATAGCTTACCCGATAAAATGCTTTAAAAACGTAGGCCAACAAAGCGATGGCCAAAATTGGAATGTAGATTAAAATTATCCGTTGAAAAGGCTCCTTTTTATCGGGGTGAATGACACACCAAACGGCATAATCGGGATCGTAGGGGGAATTCTTCTTTAAAGAGTTTTTTGAATTAATTAATTGCATCAGTACCTTGGCTAAATGCTGAAGGACGGCCTCTTCTTCGGATATAATATCCTGATAGAGCGGGACAAATAAATACAGGAGAACTACCACAAAAGTTAGATAAAGGCAATGCAAAAATAGATAGAATGGCTTGGTTTCAAACCGAATTACGGTATATTCTCTCCAGACAAAGCTGATCACAATTGTTACGAAAACTATTGTCAGGCTTAGACATCCAATTGGCTGAAAGCTTGGGTCCATTTAAAGAAATCCAAATTTACAGCAAGGACGCTTCCATGGCGATGGAATATTCCCCCAAGTATCCCAACAAATTGTGTCCCAAAAGCTCCAGGAAGCGGTGTAGGGCACAGAAGAATACTGTACATTATATCTAGCTGGTAAAATGCTAACTAAAATCGCAAATTCTGTAGACAACGCAAACTTACAGCGACTGCCAGCATAATATACTTGTACCTTCTCATAGCACTTGGACTTTTACTGAGGATTATGTAACAAAGAAAGACTGTCAAGAAAGTTGAAGGGAAAAACATAATAATTTCGTAGATTTTTAACCACAACATGCCAAGAAGAGATCTTAGAATAGTTTCTGAACAATCCTAATTGACAGCTGCAGGCTTACTGTGTTCATTTAATTTATTGCGTAGGTAAGTCACAAGTGTTCTGCAAATTATCTTTTATTAGATTTATCGTCATCAAGCTCGGAAACTGTGCATAGCCTCGTCGGCGGAAATCGGGCTGTCACGAAATTATTGAAATGATGTTTTCTGATTGCTGAGTACGTTTGTGATTAACGGGTCGGACAAAAAAGAGATGGATTACGTTCAGAAGCGCAGTAACCTCGAAATGAAGGAGACGGATGTCGAGGTCAACCATTTTCTCCTTGTCTACTTCGATGCCATTCTCCCTTTGATTGTTCATAGTTAATTTTTGAGTCAGTTCCTCTTTCGTGTCTCTTCTTACGGAAATTTCTATATTTTAAAGAATATTTTTCAGGCTGCATAAATCTGCCTCAACTTTATTCAACTGAAGTTATTTTTTCAATTCCTTTGAGTTCCAATGCACTGGAGGATGGAAATCATTAAAGAATTCCTGGATAATCAAGAGAGAATGGTCACACAATCTTTTAAATGGCAATTCCAGCAAACATCAGTATCCATATCCTCTGCTAGCAACCTCTGAAATATATTGTAAGTAAAAATTTAGACCAATGTGAAATCTTTTGCTTTCGCACTTGGAAATCTTACCAAAAGTTTTGCACGAAAAAGTATTTCAGAGTACCAATTGAAGGCAAACTGGAGCAGCGATAACCACAACAGTGAGTTCACTTGCTGGCCTATGCCCCAAACAGTCGGCTTTAATCGGCTTCCGCATACGCAGATCGTAGCTGAAAAAATGATTAAAACGCAAGCATTTTTCAATTCTGAACTATGTCCAATGACCGCCTCTTCACGTTTCAAGCAAGATAGCTGTGTAAAAAACAACACTTGCGTATAATAAATCTTCGTTGAAAATTTTTTGTCAATAATAACTGCAATTCTACGGTAGACTATCGGGAGAATTTCACTTGTCCTCATCAACTTCCAAAGCCTGCAAAAAAAGTATTGTCTTCGTCTTTTCTTGGCCAGCACTAGCGACTCTTGTTGATTGATGAGATGTCCTCTAAAAACGTCAAACACCGTTTGGATCTGCATAAAACTAGAAATAGAGGTGACCGATCGAGGTCGCCCGTCTAGCCATTTTTCCAGTTGCTTTTCGCCAGTCGATCACTATTTTTAACCGTTTCTTCTCATCTTACTTTTTCCAGTTATTTTGCGAAAATCATACATATTCTTTCGTTTTCAGGCTGCATATATCTGCCTCAATCCCATCTACTGAATAATATTGAATGTATGAGTTACTGCCGATTTTTTAACAAGAAAACCATGAATGGTGATGGTTTTAGTAGTGAACTCTGTCTCTATTATCTCAGCAGTAATCCTGACCTTCCACGTAAACTTTTCTTGTTCCAAACAACTCATGTATTTAGCAAAACTGTTCATGTTTACGGGAAGTAGCATGTGTCTGTGATTGAAGCGCACCGGAGATCGATGGAATTAATCTAACTGGAGAACAAGCAACATATCTGCGAATATGACATAGAGCTGTATTGTGTGACTTTGTGATTCGTCTAAAAGAAAATAATTTATTTTCATAAATAAATATTTTTTTTTACATTTGAATACAACTCTAGCAACAGTCACAATGCGGCAAATTGTCGATGCTCCATTGTAAAAAAAAACCCGTATTGTAAAAAAAAACTCAATAGCGCAAACTATCCGCTACAGCGTCTTCGCTGAATCCTTGACGAGATTTGCAATCCTTGAAAACAGAGGGCAAACAATCAAGGGATAGGCTCTTTTTCTGTTAGCGGCGACTGCCCGTGATTGATGGTTTGCCCTAGAAAGTGGATGAACGACGTTCAGCCTTGGAATTAGCAAGACGGCGCTCCCAAAGGCTGGCCCGTTTTCTATCAGTCTGGCCTCTACTTTTCTTCTTTCCCATCTACATCCTTTTCAAACAGATTCCTTATTTTCCAGGCTGCATATATCAGCTTCAATTTTATTTTAATGGCTATTTTACTGGATAACTAGCAATCACTTAAATGGAAGTCAACACTCAGCAGTATGTTTTTCTTATTAGTAGCAGCTCATATATTTTTTAGGTGCTAGTAAACTGTGCTAATTCGAATTGGCGTCTACGTAATATGAAGTGAGTATTTTTATTCGTCTCAATAAAAACCTTTTAAATAATTGGTTGTATTCTATCGAGAGTTACTTATTTATATTTCAGCACCAAGCGCAAAAATACCGTGGCCATATGCTCGCTGACACCGTGGACGCTTCGTGCCGAAGTGGCTCATTCGTTACTGCTTTCGAACGAACGACGGGGGGACCGTGAAAATGCTTGGATGTTTTCCAACTGTATCAATCAGCAATAACGGCAAGCGGATGCATGATAGCTGATATTTCAATCAACTGTAAAAACATTGTCCGAAATAATGCTATTACAATGTATTGTATCAGAGAATTATTTTAGCAAATGAAATATTTCAAAGAATATCTCCTTTCCCTTCGCTTTGATCAAAACTTGTTGACCAAATGAAGCTTTTTAAAAAGATTTTAAACCTCATAACTAGCGGCTAGGTTAAAATCTCTTGAGAAAGTTAGAGATTATTAGGTGAAAAAATTCCCACAGAGTAACCAAGTTGATCCTCTGCTCGATTCTCACTTCAGCCCATTCTACCCCCTTTCTTTTTTCACCGATTCCTCTACGAGATTAGCAATTCTTGAAAATAGAGGGCAAACAATCAAACGTAAGGCTCTTTTTCTTTGGACGGCAACTTTTTGTGATTGATGAATTGCCCTAGAAAGAGGGCGAACGGCGGTGCGATTCGTAACCTTGAAATTAACAAGGTGTTGCTCGAGAAGGCTGGCCGTTTTCCTATGTGTCTCCCCACAGAATTTTCCTTTCCAATTTTTTTTAAATTTGCTCCTTGACCCGGTCAACGGTGTTTTATCCTATCCCTCTGAGTTTTTGCTCTTGCACTTCCTTATCCAAATTACCGTAATTTTTTATTTTTCAGGCTGCATATATCCGCCTTCATTTTATATTCGTCTGGGCTCTTGGTCTTCAAATAAGATCTAGCAAAATCTCTTGACAAGTGCGTTTTCACCACCTTTTGTGGCAGAGACCTCGCTTTCAGCCGTTTATTTCCGAGAGCATTATGATGTTGGTTGTTGTTGAAGTTACAATCGCAATAGACTTAAACAATAGCTTACAGTAAGCATTTCCGGCCGTATGAAGCAGTATTTGAGAAAGGCTGTGGTACAACAAACAACTAACCATATATTTCGGGTGCAACACCATTGATCACAGAATAACCAGTAATTTCAGATGATTATAAACGTCAAAATGGTATCTTGCTATTCTCACATAAAATTAAACATTTTGTTCAAGCTGTATCGGATCTTACGTGTATCCGTAGGGCAACACGGCGATTGCTGTCAAACACGGTGTTACATCCGATTGCTACTTTGCTATTCATAAAGAACGTGATTTTGCAAATAAAATATTATCTAGACGATTTGATTCTTATTGTAGACAGTACTTAGCTTGATGAGCACACGAAATCTCCGTTTCGAAGAGCTAAGGATTAGGGAGAAAAATCCCCACAAAACCGGCGTCGATGCTTTGTTCAAGCTTTACTAAGCTCACGTCACCCGTTCTTTGGAATTTAACAAGAAAGATTTATTAATTAAATCCTTTTAAAGAGGAGAAAATCACATTCCCACACGGCACATGTGCGTTGTATCCTTACGGATGGTGATAGACCGTGGCGTATTTCATCGAAACCTGGAAATGCTCCCTTTTTGTAGAGAAGCTAAAGCTAACTTACTTCTCCACGGCAAAACACTGCTTGCATTTTGCTATATAGGCCTCGAAATCCACTATCTGCTATAATTAGTACATTTTATAGAAAATTTAATAGAATCTACCGGCAACCTACAAATGTAGGCAAGCTCCTGCAAAAACTTCGCTGTACAGGAGCCTCCGTGGAGACCCAAGTCTGAAACTGAATGGAATTGTAGTGGATTACAAGTGAAAAGCAAGAAATTGGAAGTGATTGAGAAGCGCGAGAGGATGAAGGCGCCGCCGGCAAGTCTCCTTAGCAACCCGCAGAAGAAGGATAACGTCTCGTGGGAGATGAGGGAATAAAAAGGAGGAGGAGCATGAGCGCCTATCGACAGGCGGATATCGACTTTTCGCAAAGCATAGTAACGGGCAGATTAGGAGCTTTTGGCTTACGCAACTTGCTGAAAAAAAATCCAGAAATCTTGAAGGAAAGAAAGCAAAGTATATAATTAAATGGCCAGACAGTCGTAAATTTCAAAAGTGCAGGTCAAGCCGCGCCTAAATGACACCGAGCATGCGCGGTAGTTATTTCCGCATACGGTAGCATTTCACCAGAACAAGTTCATTATTTGGAAACTATCCATTCACTGAAGTCCAAATACTGGTTCATTTCCCCATAGGTTCTTATATATTTATTCTACATTCAAATATAAACAAACTACTTATAAAGAAGGAAAATAAGAAAGAGGCGGAGAAGGGGCGATCCATGGCGAGACTGGCGCAAGAGGGCGAAGAGATCAAGGTGCTAACAGACGAACAACCGATGATAACTGAGTAATAGAAGCGGGGATCAAGGGCGGGGAAAAAGATGAATGGCACTCGCGGCACTGGGGACTGGGCGAAAAAGATGGGGCATTAGGGGAGAAAAATAAGAATAAAGGAAAATTACAGAGAGTAAAAATGAAAAACAAACTATTACAAAGGTGTTGAGTCGGCGTAGAATGGCGATGGATTACCAGCGTGAAGGAGACCATGGCGTAGATACGTGGATCCTCAGCAATTAACGATGGTGAAGATGCCTAAAATATGATTAGGGCGAATTTGATCGGATTACCGATGAATTTAGAGGCGAAATAGGCGAGAAATGAAATTATTGTCGAAGAGGCTGGAGCTGGACGAAATGTCAGGCGACATTATCTAAACCGAAGGAATGAGAAAATTGGGTCGATGACTTACGAGAAAGGCGAAATTTTAATTCCAGTTCGAGTCAGAGAAACGAGTCGGATATTGGTCTGCGTGCTCGAAAGCTTTCCTGGCGCAGAGCGAAGACGGATGCCAAATGGAGTCCTTGGTGACAAGTTGGCGACTCCGGGCGACTTCGTTGTGGGCGAGATCGTGATGACAATAGTAGCAAAGTTTTTTGGCGTTGGCGGGACAAATGTATTTTGTGCCATCCGGGCGAATGGTGTGGATGGTCATTGGCAGAGTGCAGTTCGGGCAGAGATTTCGGGCGTTGCACAATTTTTCCCTTTCTTCTCTGGTGGCGTACTTAGAGCAGAGGGAGTCGACGTGCTCCCCAATTTTATAGCACCAGACGCACTGGTGGTGGCGGAGCTATTTGCTACGGCGAACGGTCGGAATGGGACGGTTGACGGCAACATTTGGCGATGTGGCGGCGATGGGCGGATGAGAGACGGCGAGTGGAGCAGCGGATGGCTCATTGGACGATGGGGCGGGCGTAGAACTAGGCTGAGGACCTCCAAATCCTCCTCGATAGGAAGATGCGTGAGCGACAGTGGCGGAATGAGAAGGTGCGAGGTTATGAAGTGTAGGCGCGATTGGAGCGGGCGTAGGTGCGGAGGAAGATGACGAAGGCGCGGGCGCATCTAAGTTAAGTTTGGTGAGCTTACGAGGCAGTTCCTCGTATTCTTGGGCGAGTTCGATATGGAAGCGGCGAATCTGGTCCTTGATGAGACCAAGGCGATTAGTATGTGTGCATTGGTGGCTTTCGATGGTTAGTACGACTTCTTTTAACTCCTGGATCTCAGCGCGCAGGGCGTTGATAGTGCTTATTTTTAGAATTTTTGCAACATGAGGTAGAATTATGCCACCTGGAAATTGATAATTGGAAAAGGGAAAAACGGAGGATGAAGTAATTTGAACGGATCTTGGAACACAAAGTTCTCGAGAAACCAGTCGCGAGAGGAAAGGAAAAGTGGCCGAAGAGAGCGCACGGCTGACCGAAAAAGTAAAATGAATGTTGTGTCTAGAGAGGCGGAGGAGAAAGGGAGACATGGCATTATTGTCCGTGCCAAAGGAAAAGGCCAACGCAGGTGAAAAAGGCGCGCGGTCAAACCATGTCATAAGAGAGCGCAGCCGACCACAGTTTGAATTTTCGAATGTTTCGAGAAGTATGGGCCTAAATATGAGTATTGTTTCTACCAATTCAAGAAAGAAGGAAGGAACGATAGAAAATTGAATGAAAAACAGTCGAATTCGATGGCATAATGACCTTTTTGATCTTATTTTGGTACGCAAAGCCCTTTTTGCACTAGGATAATGTGATAAAAGTAGAAATAAGTGACGGAACAATTAAAAAAACACAAAATAAAATAAATCTGCGGTGAATAGCAGCTACCTTTTGGCGGTAACTTGGGCCAAGTGTCTCCTGCTGCTTGGCAAAAGGTTCCTATTGCATCATTTTTTGACCGGGCTATTTCTATTTACCGCGGCAGTTGAACGCGATTTGACATTTGCTATATTTGACGGCGATTCAGCAACATTTATAAATGTTCAGACATCAGTAAATCCGAGTTAGTCGTCGGCAACTGGCAGAGTCAGGAGAAGGTGGCCAGGTTGACGGCGGCTTATATTCGGCAGTAATGACGCATGGCGAGTGGGGGATGACTATCCGAGGCTGATCAAGAATTACCTGCCCCATAATCACAATGTTATTAGTCGTGATATTTTTGACCCCTATGAGGTTTCTAAATTTTTTTGTGGACCCTACGATGATCTGTGATGAATGGTAGCCACTTTAGGCGGTAGCTTCGGTCAAGTGTCTCCTGCTGCTTGTCAAAAGGTTCCCATTGCATCATTTTTTGACCGGGCTATTTCTATTAGCCGTGATGAGCAAATCACAGCGTGGACGATGCGAGACCCAAACAGAATAGGAGGCGGTCGCTGTAAGACACGGGGGCAGACGGCGGGGGTGTGCACGTTACATTCCACCACTCTCAGATGCCAAAAAATAGAAAAAGAAAGAAGGATTGGTAGAATCTTAAAGAAAAGTCGGCAGATTTCAATGACACAAGACTATTTTTGGGCCTAACTGAATATTTGATGTCTTAAATGTGCTCTCATGTCTGGAAACCCGTGGTAAAAATAGAAAACCTGTTTCGGAGCATAGGAAAAGTATTAAATAGGAGTATTCTTAAGGAGCGATCGCAAATTAAGAGAGAGGGTGATTAGGCCAAACGCCACCTGTTGAATAGATGCTCTGTTTCCCCGCCCTTTCTTGGCCACAGGTCACTGCGAGACCATCCGTTTCCTCCCTTTAACGATGGCCAGAATTAGCTTCTAACTTAAAAAAAAGTAATATGAAAGAATTCATTAAGAGATTCATCCTTTTTTTCAAACTGATGCTGTCGCGGTAACCCTCGATGGCGGGATACCATCTTGCCTTTGACAAGGCCTGGGATCGCCCCGGGCACTCGAAAAATTGTGACTGCGTCGCGCGCGACTCGGCTTTTAAGGTGGATGTCCCAACCGTAGAAAGATCGTTTTCGATAATTCGAAGTGCATTTGAAAGAGAAAAGACTGGAAAATTTTATAGAACATGTCAGATTTCAATAGCACATCAATTGAACTCACATTCCCAAAGGATATGCTAATGCAGATTTTAGGCTAGCCTATTAACAGTGATCGCTTTTTTGCTGCAAATTCTACTTGAAAATTTGAAAATAGTGTCAATATCTTTGTCGGCCTCGTTTTCTTTTCTTGGAGTCTCAAATAATGTGTTTTCCAGGTTATTTTTGTTGGGAATTCGATTACCTTCGGAACTTGTGGGCGTCCTAGGACATAAATTTATTTGGTCACTTCCTTCTGTCACTGACAGGCTCGCTTTTTTCATTCACAAGCTAAGTTTTTTGCGCTTTTGCTCTTTGTAAATTTTCTGGCGTTGCTTTGGTCAGTCTAACACCCTTCCTCAACCTGGTGATGACGATGTTCCCCTCGATCCCGACCGCTCTTAAAAATCCTCACCGTCAGATTTACCGCTCCAAGAGGCTCTTCTAATAAAATTTGGTAAATCGTAATTTTTTTGTTAGGTTAACAACTCGTTTTCAGGGTTTGTGCAACTTTTTATTGTATTTCTCTTATTCTTATTTTGCTATGTTTTGTTCATGTAAAAGGTAGGCAATTTTTATCGGAAAAACTGATACTTTACAGGCGTTATCCCGCCTATTCTCCATACTCAAGTCAAAAATTTCTTTTTGTGGTTTCTCTTCATTTTTGTTTCGTTGCCTTTTAATTTTAAAGGTAGGATATCCAAATATGAAAAAAGGTTAGATTTAGGTGTTATCCCACCTTTTCTCCATTCAAAAGTGAAAAAAGAGCGGTTTGTCCGCTCATAAACGGTAAGATCTCCATCATTTCCAATATGAATCAAAAGTTCAGGCTGTTCCATCTACATGCCAAATATGAAAAATGATGGTTAGCCAAAAAGTGCCCGCTTTTCAAATGGTGGCACTGGAAAAAAGCAAAAGCTAATATGGTCGCTGAAAAATTGGCCAAAAACCAGAGAGGTAATTTCAAATTTTCTTCCTTAAATGGAACAATTATAGGCTCTGGTTAGCTTCCCGATGACGTTTTTTCGGGTATTGAACTCTCTTATCGTCTGAGTTCAATGTCCAAAGAAAAGTCAAAAGATTGCCTTGAGCAATCTCAGTGGGGCAAGCATCCGCATGAAAATTGTAGACGTCCGAAATATTCTCGAATCATCAGATTTAAAGAAGGTGAGTACGAAACCTCTGAGAAAACATAAGGACCATTCAGGTTTTTATTTAAAACAGTTGAATATCATCGTCTCCGACAAATATACTACAATTATAACCTGCGATAATGTAAAGAAAATTATTGGAGTCAAACGATTGTTGCATTCTTGTGCTTATCAATAATAAACTCTTCGTCAAAATATGACTAGAATTCTGTACAGAGCAATTATTTTGAAAGCCAAAAGCTGCGGAAAAAAAGTATTCTGCGTGGGAAATGGCCTTCGACCCCAATAAGGAAACAAAGAGACCAAACCATCAGCGGCGGATAAAAACGGCACGATTTGACATCCGCCACATGGATTGGCAAAGCTGAACAAGCGCCTGTTTTTGTTGCATGTTTATAATATTTTAAACACAGTGGCAAGCCAGTATTGGAACATGCTGGCTCGCTTGCTGGTTCTATTTTTCCTACTCGTCATTGGTGTTGACGGACAGACATGTTCCGTTCCTGTAATTGGACGTAAGTTGCCGTTCTCCTTCACATTTCCTGGAATATTTCGTGGAATACCGAGATATTTCAGCATGTGCTGGAGACCTGTGCCCCGGTGGCGCTACTTGCCTTCCCAGTGGATGTTGCGATCCTGCCAACGTGGTAACTGGTCCGCAACAAACTTGCGGCAATGCTGGCCTTGGAGGTATGTCGAGTTCATTAAAAGAAAAGCCTCTTTAGCATGCCTCGGCGACCAGTGCCCGCCTGGTGCAACTTGTATCAACAGTGGTGGGACTACTTTCTGCTGTGAGAATAATATGATCAATGTGACGCCTCCCCCTCCAACGCTTCCTCCACCGCCTCCTACCACTGCTCCCCCAACAGGTCAGCCTCCTAGAAATATTCCGAGATTTTCGTCGTCTCTTTTGGACATCTATTTAGATTTGGTTAAAAACGCCGTCAGCGTCAAAAATCTGCCGACAATATTTACACATCTGCGATCGCTAGAACACTTATTGGGATAACCTACTCCTTTTCAGGATGTCGGGATAATGTGTCAGCGAATTGTGCCACAGTTGCCAGTCTCTGCAGCAATCCGACCTACACAAATTTGATGATAACTCAATGCCCTGTGACTTGTAATCTTTGTGGTAGAGCTACCGCTGCGCCTGCTCCTGCTGGTTAGTTTTTTGCTTCAAAATTACCAAAATATTAGGCTGCGCCGATAATTCGTCTATAAACTGCGCGTCATTGGTGGCGTACTGCTCAAATACAGCATATAGGCAGTTGATGATAAACAGTTGCCCAGTGACTTGTGGATTTTGTTCTTTGAGGGTCACCACGCCGGCTCCTGTTGCAGGTAACCGCGCGGAGCTGGCTCAAATTTAGGTTTCCAGGTTGTTCCGACTCTATTAACCCAAGCACGGGCTCTTCTGACTGTCCTCGGATGATCTCATACTGCACAAATACTTTATATTATTCCCTGATGACACAACAATGTCCCCATACGTGCAATCGATGCGGCTCTTCCTCAACGACGACCTGTGTCGATCAAATTAACCCAAATACCGGGGTGTCGGACTGTTCCAGCATGGCCAGCTATTGCACAAACTCCTTGTACTATTCTCTAATGACACAGCAATGCCCCAGGACATGTAATCGTTGTTCTACCGCTACTTCTGGTACTTCAGGCACTACAACTAGTCAGTTTTTTTTTTCAATTTCGTGTTAAAAACGCTTATTTCAGCCTGCGTCGATCAAGTGAACCCAAATAACGGGGTGAATGACTGTCCCACCATGGCAACCTACTGCACCAATCCCCAATACCGATCCATTATGCAGACGCAATGCCCCCGAACCTGTGGCTACTGTGTAGCTGGGTAATTCTACTGGTATCCCATTTAATAGGACTAATAAACACTTTTTCACTGATCATGTTAATGCATTAAATAGGGAAGCGGGCGATATCAACTGAACAAACTGAAAGAGACCCGCAGACGGAAGTGGAAGCGGGCTCTCACGCATGATTCTGCAACTTTTGATCACGGCTTTTATTCTTTAATGTTTTTACGGATCAAACGTGAGTTTTAGAAGAGTTTTATAGTATAAGCCCGGTGTAGCTGGCACTCGTGAATTAAACGTATTTCGACTCAAAAACGGTTTTCTTTCGTATTTGAGGTTTTTCATACGAATTTTTGGATGAAATGCCGAAGCATTGAACTAATCTCTTTCACTTCGATAAGTCTTCATATTCTTTTTTTATTTAATAAAAAGCGTTTTTAGACATCGATTCCGTGATCAATAAATGTGCACAACAAACAATTTGGGCCTATCTGGCCTAAAGAGGACGAAAGACTGAAAAATTTATCTCTGAAGGCAAAGGCAACGCTGGACATGATTGGCCAAATCCTAAAAGACCACGAAATTTCATCCAGGCCGGCCGTGTTAAAGAAGACGATCATCCTATCACAGTCATTTTTAATAAATATATTTTTACCCCAAAATTCGGTTTGTTTTTAAACAATTTCACAAGTTTTCTATGTCCTTTAGTCTGTTTAGTCTGCAAAAAAAAAGGAAACGACCCAAATTTATGCCCCAAAATCCCCGTTTTTTTACACATTGATAGGTAAAAATATTTATTTTTTTAATCTAAATCTTCTTCAAAAGTCCCACTGGTTCATTTCTGGAAAAGTCGGCAGGATGTATGGCTCGCGTTCGTCCATCGGTTGATGATTTGTGGCGCATGTCGCTCATCATCTCTCTTGTCCCTTTCGCTTTCTACGTCTTCTGCTTCCAGTATTTTCTTACTTCATTCTTCTTCGGGTTCTCGAGACTAAAAATATAATATTTTTAGACAGCAGAAATGTTATTTTAATAAAAAAATAAGATCAAATACTTACAATTGCCAGCTATCCTTTAATTTCGCCCCGCGTTAAGCCAACAGTCCAAATACCATCATATTAAAATAAAAATTCAAAGATAAATATGATCCTGAAACAGGGTAATTTGTGAGAAGAGTCAAAAGAAAAACTGATAATAAAAGAGAAATTGATGAGAAATAGAGAAAATTTGGGGTCATGCGATCTGAAGACAGCAGAGAGCAGTTTGGAAACAGAGCGCAAGGATCCCATTGGGACTTCAAAATCCCATTCAGTCCTTTAAAACTGAAGAAAATGGACAGTTCCGCCTGGCATAAATCTGTTTCCTGGGCTCAAACTTTGCAATTTGGCCAGGATCTGACAGACCAATTAGCGTCACATCAAGTTGATCGATCAACAATAGCAAAAGACCGGCTGTTGACCTGTTGCGCGTTATCATCCTCTTGTTTAGGTTGCGCAGACCGACACCTGCATAATTCAAGCTTATTTTCCAATAATTTAAATTGCAGTTTGGGATATGGAGCTTTTTCTAAAATTCAGAGAGCCGGAAACGCCACTGGTAAAAATAACACTAATTACACTTTGAAACCGCCATTTTTATCAAATTTTTGCTTACAATAAATGTCGATTATTATCGTTTTCAATTGGCTGAAGTTGTTGCAATGGCTGTAATTGTCCAGGATACGATTTCCTATGAAGCAATGACTTCGTGAGGCCGTCAAGCTCAGCATTTTCTCTGCTAGTCAGCTAAAAATTCAATTTTTTTAAAGAAAATACTAAAACTTACGAGTCCTTTTTGGCAATGAGCAGTAAAGAAATCCAAAGTATCCGCATTAATTGGAGGCGGATTAAATGGTCCCAGATTTATTTGTTTACGGCGAGTATTCAAAGCGACCAGCATTTTCTCCTGTTCTCGTTTGAGATCGTCAACCAGCTGAAAATTTTAATAGAATTTTTTAAAGAAAAGTCAAAACCTGACGTTGTTTGGCGTAAGCATCATCCTCTCCAACGACATCTTCTTTATCTTTTTTTTCGTCGAGAAGACGCTTGAAAGCTGCACGAGATCTTGTTGTACCATCTAAATATTTTGCTCATTTTCACCAAGAAATTAAACTGACCCATATTCTGATGTCCCGTGTGTTTTCCAACAAATTTACAAATTCTCAAGCATTCCTCATCCGGCATGTAATTCAATCGAATCAATGATTTGCATCCACAGGGAAGGTAGCTCTGATTCGGACGGGCTCCTGTTCCTGTAGTAATCCGGTAATTTCTTTAAAACTTGGTCAACTTGCCTCTGACTCGTGGATCTCCAAAGTGGATACAATTGAAAACGACGTATCGATAGCGGAATGTCTCGACCAAATCAACGTCTCCTTTAATTTTTTCCGAAGAGGCAACCCGATATGAACTGCCGGTTTTCGCCTTCCAGGCTTCGAATTCTTCGTCAAATTGAGCAAAACTAAAAAAGAAATTCTTTTAGGGAGGCAAAGCCAAAAAAAACGTTAGATTTTGGTGAAATAACCTATTTTCTGGATAAAAATTGACCTACCTTTCAAAACAAGAGCCATAAGTGAATGGCATTTGCTCCTCGTCTGACGACATTTTGGCTGGCAAGAAGTTCAGGAGAAACTTGGACCATAGATTGCTAAAAAATTCAATTGATTTTCAGACTATTCTCGCTTGTTTATCGTCTGAAAAGCATCGCTTTCGATGAGTCAGCGTTTGTTGTGAGGGAAAATTTCCAGTTAGCTATTAAAAACGAAAAATTTCCCCACCGTGCATATCCCGAGGCAGGACCCGGCCTGGTCCCGGCCCCATCATGCTCGGCCCGGTTCCTGCCCACGAAAAGGATCGGCTAATATTGACCATTTCTCAGTGATATCTCGTCTGTTTTTTATAGCTCGAAGTGCATTAGACAGAAGAAAGAAAACCTGAACTTATAAGAATATTTTTATACAGTTAGTCTGTAAGAGCGAGCTAGAAGCACGATAAATAGCGGAAAAATGTAAAAAAATCTCATGTTTTCCCTAATTATGAAATATACCTATAGGCTGGTAAGCTGCCATACATATTGAAAGATAGCCCAGAATTTTCTCGTTCAAATGCACTTTAAATTATAAAAAACCGTCAAGATAGCGCAGAGAAATCACCATTATAATGCTGCGTGATTTCTTTTTTTTGGGGCCTGGTGGGACCAACCGTAATATAAAGTAATTTTAAAAAGGAGAAGATAAGAGAGATCGAAGAAAAACTAATAAGGGAAAAGAAATGAGAAATAGAGGCAATTCGAGATCATAAGATTACAAGACAGGAAAGGTCAGTTTGGGAACAGAGCGCAATGAACCTTCAAAATCCCATTCAGTCCTTTAAAACTGATGAAAACGGACAGTTCCGCCTGGAATAAATCTGTTTTCTAGGCTCAAACTTTGCAATTTAGCCAAGATCTGCCCGGCTAATTAGCGTCACAACAATTTGATCGATAGACAATGGCAAAAGACCGGCTGTTGACCTTTCGCGCCATATTACCGCCTTGGTTATGTTGTGCAAATGGCGCCCGCAAAGCAACCATTCATCTTCTTCCTGTCGTCTGCGTATTACCTTTTCGTTTCTTAATCTGACGCAATTTTTCTGCATTTTGGGTTTAAAACGATCAAATCCGCCCGCTGTTTAACAGGTGTAAAGCTAAAATTCCATTCTATCTTCGCTTCTTCTTTAATTTTTCCTTTATTTCAGTAATATTTTTGTTTCAGATTTATAAATAACCTCGATATTTAATTTCAATCAAAACTTGATGTAATTTGGTTATTCCTTCGAAATTGAACAACCTTCTTCAATAATTTCGGTAAGTTGTTCTTGAAATTAAATGAAATTCATATTTTACAGAAATGACAGCTTCTTTTTTTTGTGAAAAAAGAAACTCTCCAATTCCTTCTCCTAGGCGCCAATTTGTCGCCCAAAGCGTATTGGAATCTACGCTTCTCTGGTAAGTAATCATAAATTTACGGTAGTAATGATGATATTTCAGTGCCTATATGACAGCTGAAAGTGCGATAGCATGCGGCCCTGTCTGACCTCTATCACCGTGGGAGGTGTGTTCAATTAGTGGAAGGATTATTAGCTCCACCTTTTGCAAGTAAGAAATATTTTAAATTGTATTTGATAATTTCCAATTTTCAGTTCGAAAAGTTCAACCGAAGAGCTCTTGATGAATTCCGCTGGTTCATGCTGTCATGATCATCCTTCTTTCGTCGACACATTCAATGGTTGGTGCTTATTGATATTTGATCCCCCCTCGTTTTCTCCACTTTCCTATTGTACTTTAGCTATTCTTTCCCTTCCTTTCCCTAATTATGGATTGATGTAACCCGGATTCGAATATATTGCTCGACTTACAGATCATTTTATCTGTATTTATTGGTCATTTGTTGCGCTTTCGTTTTAAATCTTGGGAGCAGAAATAATTGGAAATCAGGGAATCCGACCTATTAAATTTAATATTCTGGAACTTACAAGGCCGGATTCGCTGGTTTACAATCGTTTCTTTCTCCTCGATTGGAAATTGGAGCATCCAAACAAATTTATTTTTGCATAATTCAACAATATTATTCATGGCAAATAAAGCGAGTAGTACATGGCTTGTTTTTCTGGGGTTCTGCCCATTGATCGGACGTTGGCTAAGCTCTTGTTGACACTTCTGGCTTATCTCCTTCAGTTGTCATAACTACGGGCCGCCTCTCTTCGGATTTAGGCTGGCCGTCAGTGTATAGCAGCGCCGCCAGCTCGCAACGCCGTCTCCGAATTTTCTTCTTGTTTCAAGGTCCACGTGCAGATCCATCCAGGAAATGTTTAGCGCCTAGTTCACAGTAGCCTGCTATCTAAAAATATGCGCGATAAGATAAAAATATGTGAACTATCAGTGATTTGAACCCGAAATGATAGAATTTTTCGCAAAGTTTTCCTAAGTTCTCTGCAACAAAAGCTGCGCACCTAAGTTCTGGCCAAAAAATATTGTTTATTCTATTATTCGTCATCGTAGCGTCATACTATAGTAGCTTGTATGTTTCACAGCTCGTCCCAGGCCGCCCCGTGATCCTCGCTAAGCCGCCGTTCCCTAGCAACCAGCCGTCTTATCCCCTGATCGGCGCCACATCTCCTCTTTCATACTTGCTGACGCTCCTTGATTTTAATAATTCTATAATTTTCAGATCCATAAATGATCTCAACTTAAATTTCAACTAATTTATCTACAATTGTTGCATAATTCAACAATTTATTTAATTAAAAAATTTCTGTAGACAGGAATTTGGAAGCATGACGGTAATTAATTTACAGAAGAGTATAATTCTAGCCCAACTCTTTAGAAATCCTTCGTGGACAAGTTGTGCGGCTTGATCGACACAACCAAATTCTGTGTATGTCTGAGTCTGCGGAACACCGACGCCTACAGAAGAAGTTCTGGGTTTTTAAATGTGGATGTTGCGGATCACTACCGATACCAAATGGGCGGAGTAGTATGAAATTGAATATTGCGTGTCAGTTGACAATTCTCGCAATCGTTGGGGACCAAGTCCTTCTGATGTTATAAATTTTGTTGTAAAAATAAAAAGAAAATAAAAAAACATTGAGTTTAAATGAATTTTTATCGTGGTTGTAAGGACCGGGGATCGTCTGAAGTCATCGTTTTCCTGCTTGTCCCTCCTCATCAGGAATTTGTCCTTCCTCTGAAAATCGTTGAAGGATGAGAAATCTCCCAGATTTCCTTTGTCGGCCAGCTGCTAATTGCGTCATTTACCAGAGACAGTATTGACAATTACAGAAACCTTAAAACTTACCTTTTTCCGTCGACTTTTCTTACCTGCAGCGATCCCCATAGTTTCCTGATTCGATCACCGTTTAGAAAATTCCATAAAGTGCTCTGTGACTGGAATTGCAATTTGTAAAACTCCTTTTCTCACTGTCCTCAAAGGGTGTTAAACGGTCATGAGGTCAAATTGTTGACGCGACAGTTATTGCTGGGATAAGCGAGCATTAGGTGGAGCAAAAAGGGATTATAACCGCCAATTTTGGATAGAATTCAAGAAAAACAGGCTTTTTAAAACGGATATAAGACAAATTAGCTCTTAAAACTCGAAATTCCAGAATATTACTTGAACCGCAGACTTCGAAAGCTAATCTCCTTATAAAAATCTCAAATACCAGTCGCCTGGGCCCTCTCGGTGAAGGGCCAGGGTATCTCATAATTTGGAACACGAAAAATTACAGCAACAAATAAAACTGCTCCACTTTTGGACAGACCCTGTTGTGAAAAGTAAATGATTTTCTACTCCGGCTTCGCCGGAGGGTTTGAGTCCACTCGGCCCTTCGGGTCGCTCCGGTCCTCGTTCCCCCTCCCCAATGGCCCTTGTAGTGATCCCCGCGAAGCTCTGGATAGCCGCTTGTAGTGGGAAGAGAGTCTCTACTGGCTACATCTAAAGAAGTTGAACGATAACCGTAGAAAAAGACTAATTAAGCAGAGACAATCCATCTGGCAAAAGAGCAAAAATTTTGGTTCCGACGGGTATCGAACTTTGGTCGTTTGGGTCAGGTCCCGAAGTGAAAAGTTTAAGAAAAAAAGAAAAAGATTAATTGGACGTAATCTGTCATTATGACATTACTGGGGATCCGAACCTTAGTCGCTTGGTTGGGGTCCCACAGCGAAAACTTTATGAAAAAAAAAGAAAAAGACTATTTAAGCATAGACAACCACCTTGGCATAAAAGCAAAAAGTTTTGGCTCCGGCGGGGATCGAACCCGGACCCCACGCGTCTTAGCCTGGCCAGACAAACAAACAAACAAAACACATTACGTTCTTTTATTATTAGATCAGCACTATCCACAAGAAAATTCGAAAAAGAAGTGTAATTAGCTGTTTTTACGTCAAAAACCGCGCTTTCTAACCTTTCGACCAGCCATCTGGCTCTAATAGCCAACCAGTTGAAACGAGCCTTTCAGTGCAAGGATGGCCGAGTGGTTAAGGCGATGGACTTAAGTTCCATTGGAAGATATTCCGCGTGGGTTCGAACCCCACTCCTTGCAAATGTTTTTTTCTTTTTGTTTTTATGTTTGTTTACAGTTCTCAGGCTGAGCCTCCCATTGGGGTGAGGGGACAAGTCCCCTTCTACTGGCATGGGAGGTGTTTTGGGCTCCTATCTCCCGTGGAACCCAGGAAAATGAATTTCTGTAGGGAAATAGCTTGTTTTAGTCTTTCGTGGCTCTTTCGGGAGCGTACACTTTCCAAATTGCGGTTCTGGAGTCCAAATTTGATGAAAATCCCCAGCCAACCTCTCTTTTCTTTGTCAGTTTGGCTAGAGATGGACCTCATGACAGGCAATCCGTAGCAAAGACCATAAAGTAGCCGCCATCACTTCTCACAACCGAGGTCGAGTTCCTCTTCTGTTAGCCAGGCGGTTTTCTGTTCTGCAATATATTTATACGTTGATCCCTCTTCTTGTCAATTAATTAGCGTGACAACCAAGGCCGACATTAGAAGCGGATCTGTGGAGGATGGTCCCGGCTCCAATTCCTCTCTTTTTGCCTCTTCATGGAGGGCTAAGTGATGAGGCCCCTTGCATCGGTTACATTTGGAGCCACATTCACCTTCATGTCTCTGTAGACACTTCACACAGATTCCAGCGTTAGTCAACATCAGAACTCTGTTCATAAGGCCTAAATCTCTTGCTTGTTTCCCTTCTTTTTTTTTACTTTTGGATTTACCATTGACTTTTGGGCAATCCTCGCTGTTGTGAGTATCTTGTGGCATTCCTTTCAAGTTGCAAGTTTTTATCGTCGTCCAGCCGGTGAGGTGGATAGGGCGCACATACGTCGTATTGCGACACCATCCTTCGCATTTATACTGAAATATTATAATTTCTACCGTCAGTTCGTTGAATGCCTACCGCAGACTGTGTGACTTCTTCCAAATCGTCCATATACGTGAAATTTTTAAATAATTCTGACCATTGCCTAAAATAAATTTCAAAATGCAAAATGAAGAGACTTACTAACAGGATCCAATTTTATCCACTATTTTTGATGAAAGTTCAAGTTTATGTATGAAACTTGAAAAAAGCAACCATATTATGCCAATCGTTGACTCAATCAAATATCAAGATCATTTATGAACCTGAAACGAAAATATTACTAAAATAAAGGGAAAATTAAAGGAGAAAGGAGAAGAAAATGGGATTTTGTGTCCGAGAAACAATTCATCCAACAGCTGCTAAACAGTGAGCGAATCTGACAATTTTCAGGCCTAGATATCAAAAAAGATCTCCGATTGAGGAAAGAAGGCAGTCAAGTTGACAAATAGAGGTGTGGAATGGTAGGTAAACGGCTGCAGCACAGGCGCCAATTGCGCAACATAAACAGGAGGGTAACGTCGCGCAAAAGGTCAACAGCCGGTCTTTTGCTATTGTTGATCGATCAACTTGTTGTGACGCTAATTGGCCTGACAGATCCTGGCCAGATTGCAAAGTTTAAGCTCAAAAAGCAGATCTATTCCAGGCGGAACTGTCCGTTTTCTTCAGTTTTAAAGGCCTGAAGGGTGCCTTGCGCTCTATTCTCAAACTGTCTTCAGACCTCATAATGCCAAATTTTCTCTATTTCTCATCATTTCTTTTCCCTTATCAGTTTTTCTTCGACTTCTCTTATCTTTTCCGTTCTCAAATTACTTTATATTTATTTTAGGGTCATAATTACCTTTGATTTCTGTTTTTGTTTTGGTTTATTGGAACCATGGCCTAACATTTATCTGAAACAAGGGTTTCATTTAAATAATTTACGACATAGTAAGTGCAAATTTTAACTTGTTTTTACATTTTTTTTCTGCAGAATTATACGTTCTATGGTTATCATGCAGCTACGTGGGCTTATGAGCCGATGCCAATCCTGATGGCTTCCACCTTGTCTGAACGAGCAAAGTGGAGCGGAAATCTCCCCTCTTCAGTATTCCATTGTAAGTAAAATTTGCATTATTTCTGATACCAGTTTTTAATTGAGGTATTTAACAAAGAATTTTAGGTTTTTCAAAAAATGGACAACTGTTGATGGAACGAGGCGACGAAAAAGTCAATCTCGACTAGCTTCATCAGTTGTTCATTCTCCAGCACAGGCAAAGTTAGTCCATAATTTCAATATTTTCATAATATTGTAATTTCAGAATTTCTTCGTCATGGAACTCATATACGGACAAATATCCAATGTAATGGGAGGGTTGGTCGATTTTATTTTAATCTTTTTAATATTAAATTTCAGAAATTCTGCATCTATGGATTGCATAATGATTGGAACAAAAAGGAGATGAAGAAAAAGACTGAGGAAAACGAGAGAGATGTGCGGCAGCAATAGCCCCAGGAAATAACTCCTTTTTTAAAGAAAAATATTGTTTCGGTTGGTTAAATTTCATAAAATTTTCAATAATTCTACCAACGTGTTGAATTGACAGCTTTGATATCAGACATACAGACTGAAATTCCTCCAAAATTCACGTCTGATCCTTAAAAACATCATAGAATAAAAGCTGAGATCAATACTTTTTGAATGCTCTTCTGTTATAATAAACTCAAAAAACAGATCCATAAAAACGCATGTAGGACGCCTATTTTCTTTGGTCGTTGTTCAGAAAACGTGATTTCGGCAGGAAATCTCGTTCTCCGCCTTGATCTCTCTCTTCTAATCTTCATTTACTCGAAATATGAACGGAAGTAATTAAAAATCTTAGTTTTTCCATCGGACCACCCTTGAGAATATAATTTCTCCTGTTACAAATGAGTGCGCCTCTGAACGCCAATGCCCGAAAACCAGAATATTATTAAAATATCCGATAATTCGTGCCCAATCGAAAAGACAAAATCGTATTTGTACTAAATTACCCAAAGGCTGTAAATTAGATGCCCTAAGATCCACTTCTGCAGCATGATCGTAGCGCCGATGCGCATAGGACGCACGGTTTATTGTAAACAACGTGCAATTCATGCTTTATTTTAAAATCAATTTTACAACCGTTAGAGGAAATATTATTGAATAATAATTTGAATAAAAGGAAGGATAAATTTTTCCAAATATAAGAAGATCAAATTTTGGGCAATTTGAAGTTTTACCGAAGAGAACAGCCAACTTCAAAGTTTAACGGCAATTATCCCGGCTCCTAATTACAATCTAAGAATTTTGATTGCATTTTCGGAATCAGCAGAGAATTTCCAACAAGTTGATATACAATACGGGTAATATCATGCAACTCGGTGAAAATTGCATTTTTCATTGCAAGGCTACCCCCTTGCACGGAAAATTTGATCTTTTGATCACGACGTCAGATCCAGTCGAGAGTAATATCATTCGAAAGAGGATAAGAAATTACCTAGGAAAACTGATTTTGATGGTTGGCTTAAGATATTCAAAGAAAATCAAAATGTAAAGATTTCCGCGTTTTAAATCAACTTTTGCTCTATATATCTAGACCATTTCTCCGTAGATTTTAAATTATTTTAATGCTAGCAATAAATTTTGTCCATTTTAAAAGCAAAAAAAGAAACGGGAACGGAAAAGCGGCGCGAATTGGGTTAAAAATACGCGGCAACCTGAGCGTCTGGAATTCTGCTAATTATTCTCTTCGTTGGAAAGATAATGGAAAGACGATCTTCTACATTCAATAACTGAGTCTAACGGTCTCGACCAATTCTGTGATCCACCAAGGATGCAAAGAAAATGTAAAACATATACAAATAGGGGATTCTTGCAAGGGAATTCGACGCCATTTCACTAAATGGCAAAGATTTTGTGAGTCGAAGAGCCACTTTTACTTCTTGATATTATGGACGGTGTCTGTAGCTGTCCTCAATGACCTGCAACCACGATTAAATATACGAACCCATAGCAAATACCATTGCGAATTGGCCAGTTGACACACCGCTCGTTGAACCTAGTTAAAATCCACGGTTTAAAAGCTGAGCTCGATGTCTCCATTCCATCTCTCAAGACGTCATAGCCTATCACCAGCGTCTCACAATTGTACGGTAGTGGTGAATACATATGTTCCACTCAAAATGCTCAAAATATCCTTAAACGGAAGGGAAACATGTACGGGAGGGAAAAAATTCCTACAGAGGATCTCTAACTTTTGGTTAAGGAAGAACACAGCTTTTCCATGTCCGAGAAGCTCGTCATTATTTTTTTTACTTTTCATTCCAGGCATCAATACTGTTTTATATTTTTTCCAATAAAGTGGAAGCAAGATTTATGCTTGCCTGAAAAAGGGAAAGTATCTCTTGGCTGTTTCAAAGAAGAGGGAATGAACGACGTAGAGGAGAATAATTGGTGGTCAAAATTATGAGGGAGAAAGGAACGATTCCCGCCGTGAGAATTTGCAGTAGGAAAACGGAAGGGGATCTCAATTTGAGTTTATCTGAACAAGGAACTGAAGGCGATGAACTGAAAAATGGCTAAGGGAGAACTCTTCCAGCAGCAAACGGAAGAGATGAAAAGAGAGGGCCCATTTCCCCAGAGATCCCAACCAATGCGAAAATAAGAGAAGGCAATGACAATCGATGGGGCAATTTGGGCAGAGACGCTCGTTTTCGGACAACGAGCAAATTGAAAAATGGGAAATGGCTGACGAGACCCGCAATTTTGAATATAAATGAGAAAACAGGACAATGGCTCGTCATCTCGTCGGCAGATAAATCTAAAATAAGATAAAATAAATATAAGATCTCATAAAGGAACGACTTCTGTTTTTTGAAATGATATTGCCTTCCAGTAGGACATTCTCGATATAAAATATCCCCTCCAATGGCTAGAATATTCCCTTCAATCTCTGTTTTCCATTTTATCTACTGGTTATACAGCATTAGGCGCGTACAGTGGTCAAGTTTCCTTGTTCATTGGCACTTGCTCGGCTACAGTGTGGCCATGACGTGTCCTAGAACCTATTAGGATGTTTTCTTACCCTCTTGACCCACAATTCACAGGGAAAATCGATATTACTTCATATTCTGATCGTACCCAGTCAATTCTCCTCAGATTTCCCGAGAAAATATCCCAAAAGATAGTCTAAGCGCCATTTCCTTAGAATGATTGGTGGGTAAAAACACGTGTTATCAGTGATACAGCGCCCGTCAAGGGAAGACACAGCGAGAGTAGTCTGGTACAGAGATTGCCCGACCCCGGCGACACGCCATTTCGCGACGCTTTTGATGACGGGCAGCGCCTTTTCTCTTATGTGGAAAAGGTGTTCCTTTTTTTTTCTTCATTTTAAGCCTTTAAAAAATTCTAAATTCACTTCATTTTTTTTAAATTTTTAATTTAAATGGAAAAAAATTGTAACAGGAAGCATCTGTCGATTGACTTCCGACCTTTTCCTTGTTCCTAGTCAAATTGGGCCCTTTTTGCACCAATCTAACGCATTTAACCCCTTCAAATATCGTCCCGGTACAAGGTACAAAGTCAACTGGGCCTTTTTGCGCTATTTATAAGCTCTCAATAATCGGAAAGCTGTTTCTAGGCTGATAATTTGCTCCAGGGACCTTTATTTTACTTTTCTTTTAAGTTAAAAACTAATATAATATGTTTTGCTCATGTTTTGTGACCGGTTCCAGTCTACACGCCCATTTTACCGGGCATTAGAAACTTTTGACCAGGAAAAGATCAATTTGCGCTTCATTTAGGGATCCACCACGATTTTTTCTGTCACCGAAGTAAAGGAAGTTGGGAAAACATCGATCTAGTTGATCTCTGTGAAATTTTGTATTCTTTCCTGACCACGTTCATCTCTTATCTCCTCCAGGGGCAACCCATTTCGACTCTCCAAAAATCCATTCCTTCTTATCTCCACCTGTCCCTGTCCAGCATATTCTTGTCCTTTTAGGATGTTGAATAAAGTTCTCCGTGACACGGACAATGCCGATTTGGCAGAAGAACGGAAAAAGTGCTCCTTTAATACAGATGAACTTGCCTACGTTCTCTGGGAAAATAAACAACACGCCTTGAGAAGAAGGGAAATTACTAAGAAAGTTGCTCAATTTCGAGAACTTCAAGACCCTTTCCCTCAAGTTTTTATGACGAGAGAGGAGAAAATTGACAATGCTGCTAGAAAGGTTGGCTTTTTCTTTAAAGAATACTAGAATTTTGTAGATTACCAAGGTGCAGGAATTGCTACCAAAATTGGGAGTGAATCCTACTCATGGAACAGAAATGTTTCACTTGATCAAGTAAGGAAAAATTCATGAAAAATTAAGATTTTTAGCGAGGCACTTGGCTTCGATGGTCATCCTCTTGGCCTTCATACCGTTATGTTTATTCCCGCCATAATGGCTCAGGTTAGGCCTTTAAATTATTTATTAAAACGCGGGATTTTCTAGGGAGACGATGAGCAACAAGGCTGGTGGTTGAACAAAGCCATAAACCTCGAAATTATTGGAACCTACGCTCAGACAGAAATGGGTCACGGTACTATGCTCAGGAAACTTGAGACTACAGCAACCTTTGACAAGGAAAAAGATCAATTTGTGCTGCATTCTCCCACTACAACTGCAATGAAATGGTGGCCAGGAAATCTGGGAAAGAGCGCTAATCACGCAGTCGTCACTGCTACCCTAATTATTGGAGACAAAAACTATGGTCCACATAATTTCTTCGTCCAGTTGAGGGATCTGGAGACCCACATGCCCATGCCTGGAATTACTGTCGGAGATATTGGTCCGAAAATGGAATTCAGTGCTACTGATAATGGTTTCTTGAAATTTAATCATGTTCGGATCCCTAGAAGACACATGCTCATGAGACAATCGAAGGTAATCCGCCCTTTAAACCATTACAAGCCTTCTATAGGTTCTTGCTGACGGAACCTACGTCCCTCCAAGCCACGCAAAAATGGCTTATTCTGCCATGGTCCACGTTAGGAGCTTGATGATCTCTCATCAGGGAATGTTCATGGCCTACGCTTTGGTCACAGCTATTCGCTATTCTTGTATCCGTCGACAAGGAGAAATTAATCCAGGGTAGGTACAATATCGTTCCCTTTAAATTAATTACAGAGCTGGAGAAGTAAAAATCCTGGATTACCAGTCACAACAACATCGACTTTTCCCTCAATTGGCTAGATCTTTTGCCTTTTTATTCGCTGGTTATGCTACAAGGCAGATTTATGCCCGGGTTTTGAGGGATATTCAAAATCGCCAGGTTTGCAGTTGATAAATTCTTTAAAGAGAATTTAGTCGGGTGATTTGGCGGATCTCCATGCGTTGACTTCTGGATTAAAAGCTGTGGTAACCCATTTAGCTGGGCTTGGAATTGAGCAAGCTAGGATGTCCTGTGGCGGACATGGATACTCAAGAGCCAGTGGAATCCCTCAAGTATACGGTAACCGCTCAAATTTCAATAATTTCCTTATATTTTATAGGAACAGCAATTGCTGGAGCAACTTATGAAGGAGAAAACATGGTAATGTTGCTCCAAACGGCTAGATATCTCATGAAAGCCGCCAAACACGCAAAAGAAGGAAAAGTTAACAGTCCTATGGTTGAATATCTTTTGGATAGTCATGAGAAAATTTCGACTATTGGAAGAGGAGAAGATCGCGGTAGGATCCTTCATTTCTCTCATTTTCTTGTCCAGAATACGATGGTCACTTGAAAGCCTTCCGTCATATTGCCAGAAATCAAGTTTTCAAGGCATTCGATCGGCTGGCAAAGATCCAGAAGCAAGGAGTCACAAAGGCTGAAGCGTGGAATGCTAACGCTGTGGAAATGCAACGAGCTGCCCGTCTCCATACAAAGTTATTCATTGCCCAGGCTTTTAAAGATTATGTAGAGGCTATTGTCGACGGAGTAAGAGGGTTCCCAACACAAAAACTAAAGAATTTATAGAATGTGCGAGAGATTATGAGGAAAATGGTCCATTTACACTTCAATTATGAGCTTATTGAGATGTCTTCTTACTTATTACAGGTAGAAGAATAATTCCCCTTTAAAGAAATCTGTTTTAAGGATGGCTATCTCTCCACGGATCAACTTGACTGGATGAAGGAGGACATGTACCGCCTCTTCGCAGAAATCCGTCCCCAAGCTGTCTCTCTCGTGGATTCTTGGGACTTTTCTGACAACGAACTGCGTTCTGTCCTCGGTAGACAAGACGGCCACGTCTACGAAAATCTCTTTGCCTGGGCTCAACAAAGCGAACTGAACAAGACCCAAGTCCTCCCAACTTTTGAGAAATATTTGAAACCCATGATGAAGAGACATGAACAGAGCAAATTGTAATCCTTTTAAAGGAAAATACAAAGATATGGACATATTTATTAGAAATGTATATAATAAATTGTTTCTTTTTTCTTACGCTGACCAAATTTTTGTTCCAGCCATCAGCTGTTGGTTGTATTGCTAAAAATTTGGGTTAAATTAGCTTTAAGAAATAATTTACTTGTTGTTCTTCCCTTTCTTCAACTTTTGCAAAACAGACAATGCTTGTAAGCAGCAGAAAGGAGCATTGGCAAGATCTGACTTTTTAAACTGAATAAAAATTGAAAAAAAATAAATAAATTAAAACTTACATTACCGAAAATATTGCAATCAGCATCCATATTCCACATCCAGTACAGAACACTTAGATATGCTCCATTTATCCATTTAGAACGGATAAAAAAACCCGGCGGCCGGAAATCTTTTCCGCGGAAAAGATTTCCGCCCTGTTTTTGATTGAGAGCAAGGCGGAAATCTTTTCCGGAAAAGATTTCCGCTTTTTCCGGAAAACATTTCCGCTCTTCCGGAAAAGATTTCCGCCTTGGCTTCTTCTGTTCAAAAGCGGAAATCTTTTCCGGAAAACATTTCCGCCCTACCCGGAAAACATTTCCACCCTATTGGAAAAAGATTTCCGCATTTTCGGACGGCGGCCTTTAGGCCTCAGCGTGTAACTTCTCCGTAGTGATTTCCTTTTCTTTATTGCCCAGCTTCCAAATAATCTTTCTGCTTTTATGGATAACATATTTACTGTTCTTACTAAGATTCGAGGAGAACAAAACAGATCCGTTACGGTTAGTTTAAGACATTTTATACCAGGGGTCGGCAAATCTCGTGTGCCAGATGATCCCGTGCATATTCGACGGATCCTCTGAGCACTTACCAGAAATTGAGTTTGTAGAGCTCGTCGCATTTCAGTGTTCCAGCTTTCGTCAATTAATTTGGCCCCAATGAATGTCTGGTGCCTATATCATAATGTTATGTCGCTAGTCTAGGGGAAGGTGCGGCAGCAAGCGGTTGTTAAACAGTTACAGGCTTGCCTCCAGTATACATGGGCTTAATTCCGCCTTGAGCGCACATTTCTTGCAATACAATCAAAATGAACTGCATTCCATTCGATGATGACTTCCCGATATTCGACTTCAATATCGATACGGGGCAGAAGTTGTCCTGGTGATCAAGAATTCCTTCCATTTCGATAATGTATCCACGGCCACGATGTAGTAGTCTCCTTCATCACCACAGTCAGGCCAACCTCTTTGAATGAGCAGGCGGGGAATTCCTCTCTACTCGAGTCGAAGCAACGGATCCTCCATTAACTTATCCTTGATGTAGGCATCCATGTCGTTTTCGGCCAAACCGATCATGGTCCTTGTGATGGGAATTTTCTTCATTAGTTTTGACAGAGTATCAGCTTGTCCAATTTCTTCTTTCTCATTTCGACATCATATCCAAGCAAAATCATTTCCCAATGAATGAGACGATTCACACTGTGAGCGGGCAGCCCTTTCTTACTTCCATAGAAAGGTAGTAGCTGCTCGTGGTTGGTTTCCAGAAGAAATCTTCTTTCAAAACGCTATTCCAGAGCTTCCTTCTGTATTTGTGAATAGTTCTTCTCAGCAGAATTCAGAGCATTGACAAAGCGACCAATCAGGTTATATGTTCCACCAGGGAACCGATGACTGGTTACTCCACCAACTCCATATTCGCGAAAATCAGCAGTAATGATAATGGGCCATTTCAAAGAACAAAATCTCCTATTAGTATCAGTATTGGACGTTTTCTGTTTCCAAGAAAAGGCGGAAATCTTTTCCGGGTTGGGCGGAAATGTTTTCCGGAAAAGATTTCCGCTTTTGAGCAGAATAAAACAAGGCGGAAATCTTTTCCGGAAAAAAGCGGAAATCTTTTCCGGAAAAAATTGATTGAGACAATGGGGCGGAAATCTTTTCCGGAAAAGCGGAAATCTTTTCCGCGGAAAAGATTTCCGGCCGCCAAAAAACCCGGATATATGCTGGTCTTATAAATCCTTGATTAAACAACCTGAAATGGTAAAATGAATCAGCTGAGAAAAAAAATATACCTGCTTTACATATGGGGGGAAAACGGAGCCAGAATTATGCTGGCCCTAAAAATAGCAAATTAAGTTGAAAACTTGAGAAAATGGAGAAAAATGTAAAGTAGACAGATGAGAAATTCTTTCATGACTCAGGGCATAGTCAGAAAAAGCAGGCAGACAGCTGGTTAGATTGGGGGTGGCGGGGCCAGAGAGCAGACGATTTTGAGAAAGTAATCGATATAGAGGCAGCGATTTCAAAAGGAAGCTTTTTGTCTTTTTTGGGGAAGTGGGATTTGACTAAAATGCTCATAAATCTACAGGAGGAAGGCTAAGCAGGCTGAAAGGAGAGAGGCAGCAGACATTGTAGGACAAATAGAGCTCAAAAAGGGCATTTGTTGTCGAGAAACGTGTAAATTGACAAGGGGCGCCAAAAAGCCGAAGAAAGACAAACAAAGGCGATCTAGGGCGATCTGTGGCAATCGGTCGGCCCCTGGGAGTTTGAATGAAACGTGGGATACTTTTGTACAGATTCTGTTCTTTGGGACAGGCTCGTAAACCCCCAGAGACAATCGAAAAGGGACGCTCATAAGCGGAGAGGACAGTAAAAACATGGAGCCGGGCAAAGCGGTTAGAATTTGACTGTCATCATTGTCTGGGGGCAGAGTCAGAGAAAACAACCAGACGGCTGGTGAATGGAGAGCGGCACAGGGCGAGAGAGCAGGCGATTTTGAGAGACTAATCTATAATCGGTGGCAGAGATTTCAAAAGGGAGCTTTTTGGCATTTTCTAACAATAGAAACCTTGACAAAAACATTCTAGAAAGGGTCGGCAAACGGTTCCGGGTCAGTAAGGCACATTTTCGGGGAGGCGCGGTTTGCTTGCTCTTTTTCGGTGGTTCCAATATACTAATTTGAGTATGGCGAACATTATAGGCATGTCACATCGGTACGCGTACCCAAGTAACAGTGCACTTTTAGATTCGGACCCAAGTAACAATGCACTTTTTGTATGAGGTCAACAGTGTATCAATGTTATTGATCAATTGGCCTAATAATCGAGGGGAACGAATGAGCTGCGTTGTAAAATGAAATCTATAACCAAAATATTCAAGTAAAAAATCGAATGAACAATTGCATAATCAAAACGTTGATATTCTGCCTATCTTTTCTTTTTGGTCATGTACGGAGTAACGGCGTTGAGATATTCCAGGACAGCTTTCTTGTCCACGACCTGGGCTTTTATTTTCTCGTTGAACCCGGTCATAAGCTCCCCCACCTTGACGTTATTTTTCTCGCTTCTTGCGTCTACTTTTATGATACCCTGTAATATTGTGGTATTTAAAAAAAAATTACTTTCGATCTGGAGGTGGATAAACTTTTGAGACTGGTATTCATGAAGGTACGCAAGCAATTGAGATAGAGGAGACCTTCCATGGATCCAACAAATGGATATACGAACCATGTCTAAAATCACAAAAAATTAATAGAGCTCAAAATTCTCCTACCCTAATAGTAATCCAGCACGTAGCTCAGAAAAAATGAATGATTATTTGAATTTGTTGTGAAGAAAAGACGGTGTATCGCCTGAAAAGGGAATATTGCTCTGGGAAAATGAATGGAGAACTTACCTTTACAAAAATACGAAAAAAAAACAGCAAAAACAGCGGAGATTTTGCTTTGTAGTGGAGAAAAGACGGGGCAGCGCCTGAAAAAGGTAAATTAATTCTAGCTTCACATCCAGCTTACCTTTAAGAAGAAGAAGGTTAAATACAAAATAACCCAATAGCAAAAATATGCCAAGAACCCTGTAAACATGGAGAATGGATCAAAAAAGGGAAGTACATGCTAAATTTGATCAGAAGAGACCGTAAAAACCTGTCGATTCTGTGAAAAAAAAAATGTTCGAAAATAAGAAAATTCTGTATTTTTCAACTGTTTGAACCTGGATGCTCAGCGGGTGCGTAAGTGGCGATGGCTGGCGAAAAATGTGTCGAAATCATGTCAAAAACTCAATTATTTCATTTTTTTTTATTTGAAAACAAGTAGAAATCGATTTAAAGGGACTCAAGTAAGACAGCAAGTAAGTTTGCTCCAACTCGTCTCCGCTTTGGAGACGAGTTGGAGCGCGTTTGCTGTTCTTCCAATTTTTTCCTCTTGGAATTGCTCAACATATATCGTTTTCTATCATTTCTTTTATGCTAAAATAATATCCAAAATATTTGCAACAAGTTTAGCAGAAAAAATCATTAAAAGAGCATCAAATTTAAATTTGGAAAAAGGAGTATTATTGCGAGATGGCTAAATACAGTAACTAAGAGCCCGCGAATTCAAACATCTGTCAGTGTCCCTTTAAATTGAAAGTAAACTAAGAGGGAAAGAGAAAGCGAACAAAATAGCAGAGATTTCCTGCTAGATTACAATATAAGCGGGAATACCAGGGAGAATGAAAGCCAACGGTTCTAGCTGACAAAAATCGATGAAAATTCTCCTGAACCTGCTTTTTTCAACCACTTTTTAGAATCTTCTGCTGGTAATAGAACGGTAAAATTAGTGAAAAGCTGGTTAGCAGCAAAACGATCATATGATCGGTAGATTTGAAGATAATGAAAGTGTTAGTTAGAGGAAGGAAAAATTTTCTGAATAAGATGTGAGTAAAATTATTTTCTGGGGGTTACGATACCCAAGGTAAAAACATTTATTTACAGGGAAGGTGGTAGGATCATTTTTTGAGCGCATATACTATTTGTAAGAGCAGATTACAGTAAAAAAAATCAATGAAATCGCAACGCGAACGCTTTTTCTTATAAGATGGCTAGCTTTTCGTCAATTATTTATTTAATTCCTTTTCTTTGTTCCTTCTTTAAATGGACCAATTTTCCTCATGTATTTTGTCAAACGTGTACAATTTGCTTCCATGGAGGGATCGGATCAACGTGCGTCGTCTTTCAACAAGTTTTGAATGTCTCCTAGAAGAACCGACAAAAGTACATACTTTGAGCATCCATCAGATTCAAGAGGTTGTACCTTCCAGCTTTCTCAAGAAATGAATGATTTCAGAGCAAGATGCTATTCAGCATAAGATTGGATAATGAGATGAATGATAATCAAGATATTGAAATTACCCAGGAAACGAATATTCGCGGTAAATCATTTAAGAAACTATGTCAATTTTGTAGAAATAACCGTGGCATATTCGGAAGTCGAAGATTCTGGAAAGCGACTACACGTAGCCGCCATTATCTGCCCAGATTCTCTATTCTCTAAATGCATCGAAACGTATATAGGTCTTGTCTTTGCAAAATTCAGCACTTTCCAATGTTTACATCTAGTAAGTGGCCAATTTTACGGGTAATCTGCTTTTTCAGAAACATTTGGGATCAATTAACTTGCAACAAATTCTGGGAATATTGGATCATATGAAACTGGATATGGAAAATAGGGAGATTTCGTTATGTATAAGTGGTCAAATTTTCGCTAGCGAGGAGATAAAATTCTTAAATTTATGCAAGGGTATGAATTTCTCCAGAAATGCCACATTTCTTTAAAGGTTCCAAAAGGCTGACGGTTCTTACTCCAATTAATTTTCAAGGATCAGAGGAGCTGTTGGGGACTGAGGGAATTCAAACAGTAAAATTGCTTTAAAGTTGACAAATTACACTAAATTTCAGGCAAAAAAATTGGATATTGTTGTAGGAAATGAGGAATACCTCGTGGATAGCTATTGTGATGATTCTGAGGACATCGATCTAATAATTGATGACATTTTCTTACAGCAAATGCTAGACACCCAGAAGTTGGTCTTCCATTCTAACATCATTTCAAAGACTACCCCGGGATTCTTTATAAATTACATTAAAGTAAGCGTTGATCACATTTTAATTGCCTCTTTAGAATTGTCTCGCCGGCGGCTTCGCAATGGATACTCTAGAGGTTCATCACGAATTCGAAGACGAGGAAAGAGAAGAGATAGACAGCTTCTTGGAAAGCGCTGGATTTCGGCCTCACTTGATATGGGACCTACGAATGGCAAAGATTAAACGAGAAACGGAAAAGGGATATGATCCTGATCGATCCCTTACTACTAAAACGCTATGGTGTCTGTCTGTGTGTGCGTTGACATGTCGAGAAAATTATGGCCGAGTGGTAAGATGTCGGCCTATCATCCAAGAGGTCGCGGGTTCGATCCCCGCCAGTGACAAAAGTGCTCAAAACATTTTTGCTTTTTTGTTTATGACTCCACTATAATTATTTCGCAATATAAGTGTGACTGAGTATCAAATGCGCCATTTGGCTGCGTATTTCGTATTTTTCATCCTTACGCAGCGAAATTAGTATCATTCGACTGCTCTCAGTCTGGCGAGTCAGAATCCGCAATTTATTTTTCCGTTTAAATGAGACTGAGTATCAAATGCAACATTTGGCTGCGTATTTGTCAATTTCCGCTTTCTCTCAACAAAATTGGTATCATTCGACTCCTCTCAGTGTGAGGAAGCCGATTATGGTGACGGTTTTCCGTTTAAATGAGACTGAGTATCAAATGTGCAATTTGGCTGCGTATTTCCTAATTTTCATCCTTCTGCAATGAAATTAGTATCATTTGAATGCTCTCAGTGTGGAGAAGATGAATTTTACACTGCCAGCTTATGAAAGCTGGCCTGAATATCAAAAAAAAGCATAGATTTGGCTGCGTGTATCATGGTTCGGACCCTCAGTAATGTCGGAGTAGTTGGTTTTATCTAATTATTTTTTCTTTCGATCGCGCCATAGGAAGCAATTGAGAAGAAGAGAACCATGTGGATGGGGAGCGAGGTCCGGCACGAGCCGAAGGCGAGTGACGGGCCGAGCGGACCACAGTCCGGCGGAGCCGGACAAATATCCGGAGCCTTGGACTTCCTAGCCCGCGTAGCGGGCGTCCAGCCGAAGACCCCCCGCAGGGGGGTCGAAACGGCTGGTTATTTGTTAATTCACTAGACCATCGCATTCTTATCGAGGCTGATTATGCTTGTTATAGAGGGAAAACTTCTATTTATGCGCCGATTAATAAATAAAATATTTATTGCTATCATTCTATAGTTTACCCAAAATTTGGGTTGTGACCGTTTATCCGGTCGGTGACAAGTGGCGTCGCACGTGTGGTAGCTAAATCAGTAAATAAGTAAATTGACAATCATTTTATTTCTGTGTTAGCACCTATCTTTGTTCATTAACTTCCGAGTTCTGCTATCCATTGGATCGAGAGGCTGCCGTTGCCCAAGCGAGTAGTAATTTCTCTAAAATATTCTGTAGTCCTATACAAACTGGCGAAACTTGTTTGGTTTAGTGTATATCGACACTTTCTTTAATAAATTGGCCCGATATTTCCTATTTAAAAGAGCGCGGCCAATGTTCCAGCGGAAGCGTGGAATGAAATAAAGCCGATGCTGACCAGCGTTGCTCCTTAAATTAACAAGAAAATCGAAAAATAAATGCTATCCCACCCTGATCATAACTTTTTGAGAGCATTTGGCATGAACAGATAACTATAGGGACAGCTAAAAAAGCAACGACTATCAGAAGCTGAAAATTGGACCTTTGCACGAGTCTTGCCGATGGTTTACCTGAATGATTGCCACAATTAAAGAGCGCCGGATGTGTTCTCTTGTGGCTTGAGATATTGACGAATGGCTAATGCGGAGAGCATGAAATGAGTCAGTCGCCTAAATTTAAAGATTACATTATTTTGTGCCTATTACCAGGAAAATAACAGCAATAATCCAGCTCAATGCATAAACAACTGCGGAACTAAGCATAGAGTTAATACTTTGAGTTTTTATTACTGCAACATCGTCTGAGTAGAGCTCCTCGTAAAGACAAGGATAGTTCTGAAATTAAATTAATTCTAGAAAAAAAAACGCTATGATAATTTCCAAAGTATCCGATGCTTGCCGATGATATCTGCTCCCATAAGACCTCGGCCAGGCCGTTTTTTTGCAGAGGGCTCTTTTTAAGAATATACCTTGGCCTTTTCCCGGAGATAGCGAAGTTTATCGTCGCCAAGCCAAAAATAACACGCGATGGGCACCGTTATACCATAAAAACCATAGGCAATAGAAATAAAAATAATCTTATATTTCCGTTTTAAATGGCGCTTGTGATTGGTTGGAAGAAGAGTCTGGTGCCGATGGAAAAATAAATGAAGAATAGAAGCGACCATTCCAGCCAGGGATCCAATCAACACACACGCTTGTATCTTTATCGAAATACCAATATAATTTAGAATCCCGTGAGAATATACGGCAGCAAATGGAAAAAGCGTGGCGGGTGTGCACAATACAGCAAAACAGGAGTCGTTTAAAATATACCACAATTGACAGTTGATGAGAGGCCATTTTATTCTGGTCGATTTATCAGTGTATATACACCATAATGCAATAAAATTTAATGGAACGCTGACCTGGAAGTGGAGCAAAGTTGCTGGTCAAAGGGTTGCATACCACAAAAACGGTATGCTCGAATAGGACAAATTTTTCTGTCAAATTTTTATCTATGACACAAAGTGGATTCACTGTTGTGAGTGGATCCATAATTATGAAAAAACCGCCTAGGCAAAGAGCATTCTTCCTTTTTTTTGGAGACTTCGAAATGACTGACAGACAGTTTCGCTTAAGGAAAACTGACTGGATGTAATTAAACAGCTGATTATGGTGGAATGCAGCCTTGCATAGATTTATTAGCATTCACAGAAAGGACAGCTATCAGCGAGCAAAACACGAATGAAGGTCTCCCTGAAAGGCCGACAGACCATTCATTTCTCGGAAAATGAAAATATAAATTAACTTCATCGAAAAAGATCAAAAAACTAAAACAACTTTGGCTCAGAAGATGCGGCTTTCGTTCTTGGCCACTTCCATATTGGAAATGTTAAACGAGAAACATAGATAGGATACCATTCGGATAGATTATCTTTGTTCATTAGCTTCCGAATTTTGTTGTCCATGGGATCGAGAAGCTGTCGTTGCCCAAGCAAGTCGTAATTTCTCTGAAATATTCTGTATTTCTAAGCAATCTGACAAAACTCACTTGGTGTAGTGTATCTCGCCATTTTCTTTAATAAATTAGCTCGATATTTTCTATTTAAACAGAGCGCCGCGGAAGTTCCAGCGGAAGCGTGGAATGAAATAAAGCCGATGCTGACCATCGTCGGAGCTGAAATTATCTAAATGATAGGAAAGCGAACTTTTCTCACTTTGGTCATAGCTCTTTGAGAGCACTTGGTACCCACATATAACTATAGGGACAGCTAAAAAAGTAACGACTATCAGCAGCTGAAACTTTGGCCTTTAATCATGCTTTACCATGAGTTTCCCTGAATTATTACTACGATTAAAGAACGCTGGATGTGGTCTCTTGTGGCTCTAGACATTGATGACTGCCTAATATGAAGAGCATGAAATGAGTCAGCAGCCTAAATTTAAAAAATGTGCTGCCATGGGGTCCTTACTAGGAAAATAACTATAATAATCCAGCTGAAAGTATAAACAACTGCGACAGCAGTAACAATGTTGAAGCTTTGGATCTTTATTACTGCAACACCATCTTTATATAGCTCATCATAAAGACAGGGATAGTTCTTAAATTAAATTGTGTACTAACTAGGAAATCGTTTTAATTTAGCACGGCTTCCCGCAACTTTTCTAGCTATTAACACAAAAAAACGGTGCACTGCGATGCGTCATCAATCATTTGGAGAAATTTTAACACGGTTTTAGGGGCTACTGAAGACGCTCGTTCGAATGGTGTAGGGCTCGTTGCGGGAAGCCGTGTTAAATTAAAACGATTCCCTTGTAAGTCCGAATTACTCTGGGTAGCAGACAGTAGCCCAAATTTAAAAAATCTACCTTGGCATATCCCCGTAGATAACCAATTTTATCATCATCAAACCAAGAATAAAACGCGATGGGCAGGAAAACCCCATAGAAAATATAGACAAACCAAATAAAAATAATTTTATATATCATTCTTAAATGGCGTTTGTGATTAGCTGGAATTAGAGTTTGATGCCGATGGAAAAATAAATGAAGAATAGAAGAGACCATTCCTGACATTGATCCAACCAAGATGCACACTTGTATTTTCATCGAAATACCAGCATAATTTAAGATTCCGTTAGAATATAAAGCAGCGAATGGAAAAAGAGCGACGGGTGTGCACAGTACAGCGAAACAAGCGTCATTTAAAATATACCACAATTGACAGTTGAAAAGATACCATTTTATTCGGGTAGATTTATCAGTGTATATGCACCATAATGCAATAAAATTTAATGGAACGCTGATCTGTAAAGGAAATGGCTTGATCACAGGATTTTTATACCACAAAAACGGTATGCTCCAATAGGACAAACTTCCCCGTCAAATCTTTATCTATGACACAAAGTGGATTCACCGTTATGAAAGGATTCATAATTATGAAGCGGAGATATTGGATGAAAACATGTCTAATACAGAAAAATGGCCGGTAAGCCGAGGTTGTTTTTGGCTGAATGAAATTAAACAGCTGGTAATGATTAATAGCAGACGTTCATAAACCTATTAACATTTACACATGCCAGGAAATGGCCAAAAATCATTGCACAAAACACGAATGGACGCGTCTATAAAAGTTGATTAATTTTTCATTAAATTAATTTCCTAGAAATGGAATAGGAAAACCAGTCTGCATTCCTTTAGAGAAAGCCTGAGGGACTGAAAAGTATTACTGTAGCAAGAAAATTTGCATTTTCCGCCCCTCTAGTGGTAGCTTTTATTATTTCTAACGTATATTTGTCTTTGTAAACGCGTAAAAATTATAAAACAGCACCGAAAATGAATAAAAACGAACATTTTCCATTGCCGATTTTATAATTCAAATGCGTGCCGATTTGTGAGTGCAACTTGCTCTCAGACAACTTCTTTACTCGGGCTTCCTTTAAATGAATAGATATGATGCCATTTCAGGGTGAATCTTACAACTTCTTCTGGTAAGCTTTTCCTTCTCTCTTTTTTTAACAGTGTCGTAGATGTTCCAATGATGTCAATTTAAATAAACAATTTATTTACTTCGATCTTCAAAACACTTTCATTTCTCCTTCTAGATAACATACTGAAATTTGTCAATAGTTTGCTGGGGTACGGTTGTTGTCCATCCCAAGATAAAGAGAGTAGTTCGATTCATCGATATCCCAGTCAACATCCTCGCTGGAGCCCGCTGGCCTCTGAATTTTATACTTAGACCCAGAAATAGAAAAAGTTACAGAATTGTAATCACCCAGGTCGAGAAAAGTTGGCGAGTTTTCTTCTGTATTACTCTGGACCACATTTCCATTTGTTTCAAATTGTTCCTGGCCTTCAATTTCATTCAAAACAACGGTGACGATATCTTCCATATCAGAGAATGATGGGAGAGGCTGATTTGTAATTTCTGCTATGTCGCTGTCGCCTGATTCTTCTCGGTCCATGTCCACATCAAAATATTCCTCGAGACGTTCGTAGGAGGTGCTTCTTACGTACAATGGTCGATCATTATCTGGATTCCCTTCAATATCCATCTGATGATTTTCTCCCTTTTCCGGGATTTTGATGCCGTTTGCAGCTTTTTGAGGCGCTGGCTGCGAGTCGAATGATCCAAAGACGTCGTCCATATCATCATAATCGGGAAGAGCCCAATTCTCCGGGGTTACATCGCGTTCAGGTTCAACAGGAGTCGTCTCTATTTCACCAAGAAGATTGTCCATATCTTCGTATTGTGGAATAACCCATTTTTCTGGCGGTGGGCATTCAAAACTTTCTTCAGAAGGCACCTCATCTTCACCGTTGTCCACGATTTCAGGATTTTCGACCAAGGCATCATGTGTTTTGTCCATGATTTCTGAATTTTCGGCTAATGCATCACGTGTCCTGTCCATGATTTCAGGATTTTCCTCCAGTGCATCACAGGAATTGCTCTCATTTTCTTCTGGAACTTCACAAATTTTCCCATAATATGGGAAGAATTCTCTAGCATCGGCGTCTTCTGTGTTCAATTCTTCATTTTCCTGAAATTTAATCATTAGCCCAGGAATGTAGAGAGCTTTTCCCGTCAAACTCGGTGTAAAAATGACTAAAATTCCTACCAAAGATTGTTTCCAAAGCTCCGTCAATTTTACCATGAGACATTTTGGACACTCCAGTAGACATTGCTCCTTCCAACCCTCAGTAACTGTCCATTTTGGATGTACACCGCTAAAAAATTATTACAGAAACCTATAGAAATATCCTACATTTTCTTTCTTCCCATTTGAACAAAATATTTTTTCACCGTCAAGTGATGCTGAATTTTAATCCCAACTTCGGCGCATTTTTTATAAACTTCAAACTTCTTCTTTAGAAATTTACGGATCTCCAAACAATCCGCTTGCTCTTTTGGATGGCTCTAAAATATTAATATGTAATTTATTTTCGTCTTACCAGAATTGCAGCAGTGATGTGAATTTTGTATCTGGCAATTATTGTTCCTTTGGGCAATGGCCCTTCGGGATTCTTAAGTTTTTCCACCAAACAAAATGGGCATCCTTCTTTAATTTCCTGCTTCCATTCATTGGAAAGAGTGTATCTATTTCGATCTCCACTGAAAAATACACAAATTCACGTAATTTTAAGGTAATACAATTTCTTTAGATTGATAAAAGCGCTCCTTTGAGACAAATGCTTGATAGCAGTCGTCTTCCAAGATGCGTCGACTTTGAAGAATTTTAAGTATTTCTCAAAGAAGGTGATGATCTCACCAGATGTGGCATATCCATGGACACTATTCTAAAAAAGCCTAGTTTGTAACAAAAAAAAATGATGCTTACGCAAATTGCGGCAGTAATCAGAGCTTCATAATTCAGGGAAAGTAAAGGCGCGGGTGCTGCTGCTAGGCTCTGGAAGAAAAATAGCAAGTTTTTAAAGAATTCTCAAGAAATCACAGCAATAATGACCAGGCCATCTCGGAAATAACCGAAAACCCCGAGAAATTGAGATCTTCGCAAGATTTCGGGTCTTATCTTGTTTTTTCCTTGTGTTACAGAGCCGAATACTCTCAAAACTAACCTCCGACTGTTGCCCTGCATTGTTAGAAGGCAAAGTGTATCCTTCCTGTATCAGCTGCTGCCTCCACTCTTCAGAAATAGCCCATTTCCACTTCTGCGTCCTGAATAAGTACACAAAATTACAAAAAATTATGAAAATACCCTTCTTTCTTTCCATGTTTTATAAAACAATTTCGAGCTATGAGATGCCTTCTTAACTTTATGTGGGTTTCTTTAACGCCCTCCAAACACTTTGTGTTTTCCTTTAAATACTTTGTAATTTCCTCAATTGTTGGCTGTTCATGGGGATGACTCTAGAAAGTAATTTTTTTAATGGTAAAGGGAAAACAGACTAGAATAGCCTCTGTTACCGCATATTTAAAGGGTTTTGCTTCCTGATTTTTCAATTTCTGATAGGTTTGAAGTTTTTTTGCTGAAGGGGAGCCATTCTCCAGTCTCCACTGTGCTGTGACCGTATATTTGTGGGCTTTCTCTCTAAAATTACGGTCATTTCATAATTTAAATGATCGCTTACTTATTCACTATCGGTAGTTTCAAAAATACTGTCGTTTTTGCCAAAATCTTGCGCACACTTGTCTTCCAGCTTGGGTTATCTCCTCGAAAGATTTCATAGTTTTTCTGGAAATAATCATAGATTTCTGCAGCTGTTGCTTCCTCTCTCGGGTGACTCTGAAACCTTTTTTAAGCAGTGTAATGCTTACCAGAATTGCTTTGAGGACAAATAATTCGTAAGAACGTGGAGTTGACTCCATTCTCTATAAATCCACCGCCACTTTAAAGAAAAAGCAAAAGGCCTGGATTATGGGGAATTTCTTTTTGAGACAATAGAGACTGTCGACGGACGGTGGGAAAGACGGGAATCTATGTAAAAGAAGGGGCAAAACGGATAATAAAAGGCCCTTTAAAGAATTTATTCAACAAAAATCCCCAAAGCAGGAAAATCAACAAAATCCCAGAATTTAATTTAAAAATTAAAATCAGGATCGCTATTATAACCGTCGAGCCACATGTCGTAGTCATTGTCATTGCCGTCATCCTGTAGGACATCCATCCCATCGTACTGAATCTTCCGCGATGCTCGAAGAGTTGGCTTTTCATAATCAGCAGGAGCGTCATCAAAATCGTCCAGCAGATCGTCGTCATCCTCGCTTTCTGACGTTTTCCTGGTATAATATTCTGATTCGGGTAGCAGTCCGAAATCCTCTGCAGTTAGCTCGTCATTTTCATGGAAAGCCGCTGGTTCTGAAGCTCTATATTATTCTCAAATGGGAGATGGCCAACCGTTGTATTCTGGAGAAGGACTTTTATCAGCAGAAGTATTATCAACTGGCGCCAGAACACACAGCGGACATCCTTGCTTCACAATCGCCTTATATTTTTCCGAAATAGTCCATTTATGTTTCTTTCGTCTTAAAAAAATAAAATAATTGAAAAAGGACCTTACAGTTGGCTCCATTCGTCGGTGACTGCTCCTTTATGATCATTCGAATCCCTGGAAATTGCGGATTACCAGGAATTTAAAACAAATCACAGTTCATTGCCTGCTACCGGTATGTAAAACTTCTTTATGGCTAATTCTCGTTTTACTGTAGTTCTCCAGACTTCGTAGGCAGTTCGGAAATACCGAAAATTCCTAACGAGAAACTTGAAAATTTCAAGGATTGTAGCCTGTTCTTCTGGTTGACTCTAAAATGATTTTTTACGATAAATTTTGGCATTAATGTTGGTCCACTTTTGGGCACGTCAATTTTTGGGCGCATCTTTGGGCCAACATTAAACTTCACCCCAGCACTAAACTTCATCCTTTTTCGGTTTTGCGCCTCGAAAACCGCCGTTCGTGCCATGAAACTTTCAGAAATAGTAAAATAGACCTTTCTTAGCCTAAGCCTGCTTTTAACAGAAAAAGAAAGTGAAAGAAAAAATTTTTTGGAGCCCATTTTGGTGAAAACTGTACTAAACTTCACCCAAAATGGTCCATTTCGCTAAGCTTGTAGCTCGCTTGTCAACTATTGCGAACCCGTCCAAATAGGTGAAATGGGCACAACTAAGCCTAAATCTGCCTACTAGAGCAAAAAAATCTGAGAAAAATAATGTAGAAACGGTTTTTCAGAGGTGTGTGAAGTGGGTGAGGGTGTAGTTTAGTGTTCGCCCATTTTTGAATGGGCAACTTTTTGAGTGCGCCACAGGATTTCATGTACTCCACTTTAAACTCGCCGTAAAAAGACCCAGGAAATGAGGCGCTCGAAAGTAAAAAAACCCAGCAAAGTGGTCCAAAAAATTGGCTTGGCCGCCATTTTTCAATTGAAACGTACCAGAATAGCCGCCGTGATCAGAACCTCGTATTTTGCTGGTGGACAACTGAATCTGTTCTTCATAACTTTTTCCTAAAAATAATTAGCAACCTCTTTTTGAGCCCACCTTTTTTGACGGTGAATTCTTGACCACACAAAGAGGGCATCCCTCTTTTGCCCGTTTTCGCCATCCCGGTGTCATTCCCCATTTGTGCTTTCCTCCGCTAGATAAAGGCAATAAAACATAGAAAATAGAAAATCCTTACACTTTTTCGGACAACTTTACGTAAACTTTTTTTCTTGACAATTCTCGGTAGATGATCTCCTTTCCCCTGTCAGGATTATCTGGGAAAAAGTCAAATTTCTCAACCAGAAAATCATAAATCTCAGCAATTGTCGCTTGTTCTTCTGGATGACTCTAAATCTCATTTAAATTTAAACGAAAATATTTACCATAAGGGCATAAGTGGTAAGAGTTTCAGGTTTTATTGGAGAGCTCATTTCTTCTGGATTATTTGGGATTATCTGGGCTCATTTTACACAGAATTTTGCACAGATTTCCTACCGGTTCCGGTGTAACTTCCGAATATTCTTTAGATTGAAAATGTGGACATCTCTTTTTGAATTCCTGCTTCCATTCCTCCGTTACAATCCATTTATGGGCAGGGCGACCAGAATGGACAGAACTGAAGAATGCTGCTCAATTTTGTGGATTACTTACACTACTGCAGGGCCTTTCATAAAGATTTTTTTTGTCGAAAGGATACTGTGGACTGTCTTCCTCCAAGCAGAGCTTGCTGCCCGGAAATATTCAAAATTTTCGTGAAGGTAATCTCGAATCTCGTCGACTGTTGCTTGTTCTCCTGGGTGGCACTAAATTTCCAATTTTTTAATATTTTGTAAAATTACCAGGATAGCTTCAGTTATGAGCATTTCATATTTCTGTGGAGGTTTGTTTTTCACTTGCTTATAAATTTGTGACGGATCCTAAAAAGGGAAAACATTAGAAATTGTGTAAAATCACCCTGGCCGGTAAAGAAGCCAACTCCTCTTGAATAAAATGTTGCTTCCATTCGTCTGTAACCGTCCATTTATGGCCTTTTTTCTTTCTGAAAACGGGATTGGCACAAAAAAGGCGATTACCCATTGACTAGCGGAATCTTCACAAACATTCTCATCCTGGAAAGAGTGAAACAAACTCGCCGATTGATATTTTCCTTCCGTCCTTTGAATATTCCCCGATAATGATCTCTAATAAATGTTATAATTTCACCAGAATTTGCTTTATCATCTTTGTGATTCTGAACCGAGATCAGAATTTGGATTAAACCTTACCAAAATAGCTGTAGTTATGAGAATTTCATACTTAATTGGGAGATGAGTAGACATTTTATGAAGTCGTCAAGGATTCGAGGAGCTTTTGCACACAGTTCCCACGATAGGAGCCATTGTTTCCGTGGAATTTATATTCATTGTGAATACAAAAGGAATCTCTCGATTATCAGGATAAATGAGAGAAGAATCCAGGGACTGATGAAAATTCAAGAAGATTCGAAGCTCCCGGCTCACTTTTCCCCTTTTCCCTAAGACAAAGAACTAAAGTCAAGCTTTTTATTAGTCTCTTTTTGTCGAGATTATTTATGAATCTGAAAATTGATAAATTACACGAGTAAAAGATGAATAAGCAGAAAAGAAATGAAAATTTTTGGACAACAAGAGACGCGTTGCGCAAAGGCCCCCCCCCCCCCCCCCGGTTGGCTGTTCTGACAGGGTGACTGCTACGAGATCCAGGGCAAATTTTAATAATTCAAAATTCAAATTCAGATGATCTACCTATCATTAAGAAAGTAAAAAGACAGAAAATGACTAAAGAATCAGCACCTGAGATCAGTTTAAGGATCACCCACGGGTTTCTGTATCTGAACGCATTGCCTGATAATAAAATCTTACGAAAAACCCCGAATAATTACACATTCCTGTATTCTTTGAATAAAAGATAAGTTGTAAAAAAAGTCGCCATCTGTTGGACCACCTGTTGCGTGCATAAACGACTAGTCGGCTTCCTCGCTAGCAGTATCCTTTGCTCACCGCTGCTGTTACGTTCTTGGCCCAATAAAATTGCCTCCTCTTTTGTTATTTAACTTTCTTATACTTTCAGGTTGCATATATTTACCTCAAGTTTCTTTTTTTAAACGTTGTCTAGTACAACTATTACTATGTCGGAGCACAACCACAAACTCGAAGTCGTGGATACCAAATAACGTGCTTCCACAACAATTTGTCACTCAATTTTCTCCATCATGACCCAAGATGATATTTCGAGATATTCCCACCATCAGAATTTGCCAAGTTCCCGAAAGTAGGTCTTTTTCCTAACCAAAATCTCTTTTTCAGGGGTTTGAACCCCGATACGGAGTTTTCTTTGTTGGAATTACGGACTCCATCAATAAGACCTGCACACACAATCGATCAAGTAAAGCTGTGAATAGGTTTTTGAATTCAGTTTTAGGATTTACTGTGATTTCTGCACCAGTGATCTATTGAGGGGACAATTCAAGTAAGAAAATACGTACGATAACTTGGGTGCCCGCCGCACTGAAAAGCCATTACATACTCAAAAATTTATTTTCTTTTTCCGTGTATTTCACAGTTTCCGCTTTACTTTTTAAAATTTTATATTGCTAATAACTTTTGTAGGTAGACAGACCCAAAAAAGGTACTTTAAAAATTTCGGGCGGGCTCGCAGTGATCGCAGGTACTTTTCTCATTCCCAATGTTCCTTTAAATTTTTGATTACCGAAAATGTTGCTAGAAGAAGGAAGACCCCACTAAGGCTGTTAGCCGTTTTCTAGCCTAGGAAAAAAGGACCTCAGGAAGAAGAGGAAACTACGGGTACCTCTGCTCGAAACTGGAATAGAAGACCCGGATTCAGTTTCAGCTGGAGCTCTATGGTTTCTGGAGTAGCGCAGAGAAGAAGAACACCATAAATGCAGAAGAATCATGAAAAGATGATTGTCTATTGCTGGTAGAATCCGTAGCTGGTTGATTTTGACAATTTCCTTATTTTACATGGCCCCTTGTAGCTGGGTTTCTTAATTTTCTACGGTCAAAAATTCCTTATTTTTGTTATCGTCATGCCGGAAATAATAAGACAGTCATTTCATTATTAATTATTTTATTTCTAAAGACAATTTAAAGATAAATAAACAAATATCTTCCCGTAGTTTGCGGCCTTCGACACTATGCAAGTGAGCATGGCGTCTATTTCAACTCCAGGTCCTTGGGAAGATTCAAATACCAGAATAATGACGGTCAAATAATCGTTGCATGGCACATGTTCTATGACACTATCCCAAATTTAAGCTGTAAACATCCAAAGCAACTAAAATTGGAATTATCAAAAAAATAAAGAAAAGCCTTACCAGTTGTCCATGTCGTTAACCAAAATGGCCACAAAAAATATATATAATTGGCCATCTGCTGAACTTTTTTAATCCATATTATTCCAAATTATTCCACCATTTTTTTAAGAAAGAAGGATTAATTATGAAACCCTGAAAGCGAGGAAGGTAATAAATGAACGAAATGTTAAGAAAAATAGCAAGAAAGGCCGAAAATTTAATGAAAAGGGGGTGCTGGGTCAGCTCTGAGTGTCCTTTGAAGTTGTTCCGATCACTGATGTTTACCCAAGGATTCCCACAACCTTCGTGTTCCATATTCCTTCTATTAGCAGCGTATTTCCCAGAAAACGGGAACAAGGAAGTACGAACGAAGCCAAATTGTCAATTAAAGTCCTTCTGGGAAGCCCATCCACACACAAACAGGCGCATTAGCCATCCATCATCATCCAGATGTGCCGAATGGCTTCTATTTTCCACTTATCTCCCATTTCCAATATACTATGGATTCCCTGAAAGGCTTCTGCAGCCCTTCATCTTTCCTATTTTAAGGGAGGCTTTCATGGCCGTCATGCGTGCCAGCGGCCGATTAATTTTAGAGAAGGCCCCACGCTCCGCCTTTCTATCATTCAATTGCTTTACCCCGCGGCACACTCGTCCTCCCTTAGTGCGCTGCAGAAATTCTATCTGCTGGGATGCCTCGTGACTTTTGGCGAATATTTTCTAGTAAACACGTAGGTGCCGCTAATGAGCGTATAATTTCCAATTACCGTGGCATTCTGTCCAGAATAGCTGCAACACGGATGGTTTATTTGCGTAACAAAACCAATAAAGCTGGCATTCGCTGGCAATTTCATTCCCTTTTTATTGTCAGCTATCGCCGCCAATTCCTCTCCTTCCTATACTTTTTTCTTTTCTCCTAAAGAAATAATAATATTTTCAGATCCTTCATATATAAGGATTTTCTTCACTTTGGATTAAATTTGTTGAGAAGAACGATTACGTTAAATGAGGCACATCGATAAGCTCCCACCAATCTAGGGCTTCTTTCCTATCGGTAAGACTATGAAACAACAAAGTAATCCCAATGTTTAGGTCCCAAATTCATCCCTACAGGGAACAAGGATAATTGGAGGTCTATCACATGGCTTTTTGAGGATCCGTGCTCATCATTCTCGTTACCTCCGCACGTTGTAGTACCTGTTCATCCTGGCTTGTCAGAATGCCCTTTTCAGTCCGTTATGACAAAGAATAAAGAGAGTTTTATCGTCTTGTATATTTCTTGTAAGGGTCACCTGAAAATCTGTGCTCTGCTCCTGCGAATCTTCTTGTGCTCGTCAAAATCACGGGCGCACTTGACAAATTCTGCAAGTTGCCGAGTTCCCAGCTCCTCTTCGGATTATTCTGAATTTCAAATTCGTGATAATAATGAATTCTGTTTTCCCAGGAAGCCTCTTTTAATTAAAATTAAATATGCTGGGTCTCGTGGTAGAAGCTCTTCTGCGATGTTTCGGAGAATTTTTGGCGTGAATGAATAGAATGTAAACTTTGTAAAGCCAAAAGCCGTTTCCTATCGCCGCTTTTCAACAGAGCGCAATCGTCTCGATATTCCCTCGGTTACCATGGAAACTACTCACAAGAAATACGGAGATGCGCATGATTAACAGGTTAATTAGCAAAGTTTACCGTTGTTAGCCTGGAAAATAAAAACCTAAATTCACCCTGGTGACTGCCATAATAAATTCATATCGTAATAAAAAACAGAACAAAAATCCCCGTATTATTAGCTACCGTATATATAAGTTCATTATCAGTGGAGCGCAATGTCGGCGCCTATTACTCGTTGATCAGACGCATTCAAGCGAAATTATCTCCGTCTAGACAACTTTCTTTTTATTTTTCCGCGACGGTTGTCAATATGTTTTGGATTAGTATCATCTACGGTGATAATCTGTGGCAAAGGAACAATACTGCCCGTATATTTAGCGGCTTGCATCTAAATGGGTCGAAAATGTCGGGATTTCCGGCATTTGAGCCCAGGATTTGGACCTCTACCGATCATAGTAGTGGCGGGTGCCTCTGTGATGAAGCATTTTGACGCGAGCCTGGGGCGCGCTACAGTTTCTTGACTCGCTAAAATAGCGACACGCCAGATGACCATTTTGAGCAAGTTGTGCTGCCTCAGATGCAATTTCCTGGTATTTTTACCAACACAGAATACCGTAGGTTCGAGGTAACTCCACTTCTGCCATTCTAGGACGGAATAACAGCCAGCAATCGCAGTAAATAATTGTTTGTCATGTATTTCCGTGTTTCGAAGAAGATTAGCTATCTGTATTATTTTCCCCGTCGCCCATTGTCCCAACTGTACTATTCTGTTCGTCGATCGCCGCCATTTTCCCCCGCGTTTCCCCTACAAATAATTGTTTTCGTCACAATATTTATTGCTTAAAATATGAGGACAATAATCTCTAAAAGGCACTGTTATAATGGCAATTTCGTATGTCATATTCGGGCCCGTCTACCAAATTTGAGCAGCTCGTTGAGCCAAGAGAAGAAGGAGGTGAAAGAGAAGTAAAACAAACAGAAAATGGACAGGTTACAATATCTAATAAACTACCTGTATCGAAGACTAATGGAAGTTATCAGCCAATTCTCATCAGTCAAAGTTTGTAGGGACTGGGATAATGGGGGAGGGTGGGAGAGTGGGTACAGGGGGGTTCAATATGACAACTTTTGTATAGATATCACAATTATGAACCAAAAATAAGAATAAAAAGATACAAAATAAATGAGAAGTAGAGAATTTTTGAACGGAAATATCCCGCCAAATGGGTTTAATCTCAGCAGAAGAGAAGACAAGGGATGTCTTGAGAAAAGAAGCTAATGCCTCCAAGAAAATATGGCAAGCTTTTTAAACATGACATGGAAGAAAGTACACGTAATCATTATGGCAAGATCCAGCAACGAAAAGTAGTTGGGAAAGGGATATTGCTGGACCGCGAAGAAGAATAAAAACCAGGGGATTCTACAGTATACTCTATCTAATAACTTAAAAGACTAAAAGGAAAGAACTAGAGATATGAGAGAAGTTTTAAAAACCGGTCGTATTCACCAGTAAGGATGGTCCGTACTGAGATTCCTCCAAGAGGCAAACCCGGTCCAATCGTCTTGATGCATTCTGTAAGCGTCGTCACGATCAAGGGCTTTGTAACTGAAAAAGAAAATTATAAATAGTTCTTTAAAGATTTTGAGTGACCTTACGGTCTAGACGACCCCCCAGTTATAAGGAAAAAGATTGTTTTCAAAGGCAAAGGAATTAAAAAGTGCAGACAATTGTGTCTGACGAAAACAGTTTTCATTTCAAAGATGCCGGTAACTTTTTGCTGCCTCTTTAAGTCTCCCCGATTGATGATCGTCTAATGTCCGTTAATTTGATTTAATCGAGACTGACACTGTTTCTGCAACAAGTGTTGTCAACGCGCCGATAGTTTTTATAACTAATTTGATTGTCCATCAAAATTCAAAGACTAACGCGGGATATTTAAATGGCCTTACCTGCCAAACAGAGAAGGATAAGTGACTCGTCTTTCGGGTTTAGGCTCTTCGCAGTGGATTTTGAAGTTTTCTCCATTATTCGAGTCCCAGTGCTCTTCTCCTCCGCCAATAAAGCATAAACAAAATTCGATGTCGTGAATCTTTAAAAGGATTTTGTATTTAAAATTAAAATTTAACGCTTACATGTTCGTTAGCCTTAGGAATATCCAATTCGAATGTGAAAGTGTCGTGGATTTTACTCGTAGAAGGCTGGTACACGCAATTGTGATCGACATAAGATTTCCAGTGATTTTGTGTGGCTCGGACAAAAACCTTCTTTTCGAAGGCAATATTCATGACCTAAAAAGTGTCTATAAAAATTAAAAAAGCGAACAATACCTTGATTGTGCCAACAATTTTATGAATCTCTGGCTTTATGACAATATTCTCCAAGGCGATTTTACCATTTTCAAGTGTTTCCCTGAATTTGAGATACTCGCAGGCCGGCTGCTTAAAGAGCATTCTCCATTCAGGTTGAGGTTCTTTGGGCTTTTCCTCTTCCTCTGTATCTCCTAGAAAAGATATTAAATTAAAAATTAAAAGGAAAAAACAGTACCTCTCCATCTACGAAGAATTCTAGGACTCAAGTAAGGAGGTTGATCACTGGGCTCGGTCATAACCTTGACGCAGAAGAGATCTTTCCCGCAATCATCGGCAAATCTTACAGATTTTCGTGGACTGGTGGCGGTCTAAAATTTTCCTTTAAAGGGGATTATATTGTACTTACAGATACAAAGTCCAAGACACAAGGAGATGCGGGAGGAGTGTCACCATCTTCTGATCCGCTTGAACTGTCGATATCGGAAGCTCCATCGCTGGTCTCTTCTGTAAGATCAAAAAATGTTTGTTGGCAAATTGTGTGTGTGTCAACATGTTGTTTTAGGTGCGCATTTCATATCAAAAGTACAGCAGTAGCCAACAGGTGCCCTGAACCATAAAGAATCTCATGGCCCGGCATCATTGAGCAGTTTTTCTAACCTTTCATTAAATAAATTGAATAGGATTATAATATCAGAAGAATAATATAATCGAAATCAGCCTGCGCTCAATGATGCCCCCCGTTTTTCGTGGTTTGATCTTCTCGTAAGAAGGGAGGCTTCCTACGTGACCAATCGTAAAAGGTGAAAATCCGCGCGTGATGGCTATGCCATGGGGCAAATCTAGCTTCCTGCTCAAGGGAGGGATAAACTTACCGATGAAGCTGCTGCAATTCCTTCTCCTTAAAGGTTCCAGGTTGATTTTGGCAAAACGCAGCTTATTCAGCCCTTCAGATTCACTTTGTGATCGAACCTGAAAACACTGGATTTTTAGTAGCAGCAGTTGTTATCAACTTGGAATCTTCTCGACACACGAGCGAGCTCATTTTTTGTTTACTTTTCGTAAGGCGCTGGGTGATTATCTTGGGGGGTGAGATGTGTTTGTCGAGAGATTGCAATGGTCAAGGTAATCGACCCACGTGGGTTCGCTTTGCAAGGTAAGTAATAAAGATAAAACCAGCCAACTAGGGGACTGGCTGACCTTGGGCTCTTCCTTTAATATAGCCATGGCTAAGAAGTTGCTAGAATTTTACGTGGTTTCCCAAACTTCCTACCACGTGACCCTGTTTTCCCCCGCCATCTTTTATCGTCACAGGTAAAGCTTCTTTGATCAGCAGTCTACTTGGTCAAGTGTCGCTATTTCCTCGCCCTTCTCCGAAAATCAAAAGATCTGCTCTTTCCCCACCCCCGTGAAACAAAACACATGGCAGGAGACGGAACTAGTTGGGTTGGAGTCTCGGTTATTATCAAACTTTTCCCAAAAATGATCATAAACAGAAAACACCATAAACATTGAGCAAATAGATAAACAGCAAGCGTGTCATTGTTTTTCCATAAAAGCTACAAGGACACATGCCCCCAAATATTGACGAAAACCCGGAATTTTAGAAGGCATTTGATATTTGCCCGGATAAACAAATCCCGCAAAAAAAAGAAGGACAGACATACCTTTAGGACTGAAATAGGACCGAGGGTATGATCACCAAAAAATGGGAAGCTGGCAGCTCGTCGGCATCCCGAAAGGAAATCATTTGGTACGCTGCATGGTTGCCATTCTTTTTCTTGAGCAACTGCCATGACCCTGAAATATAATCTGGTTTAAAGAGGAAAAAACATCTGAAAAGGAGGAAAAGAGCGGGTACTCACCCAGAAAAGGCGAACATATCTGTGTTAATAGAAGAGGATTGATTAATATAAAAATAGAGAGCGGGAAGTGTGCTTCGGGGGATCAATCAGGAGCACTGCAGCTCCTTGCAAATCGCACGTTCACACAGCCGTCAGCGGGGAAGCTACGTTAAAAAGAAGGCAATATACTGCGTTAATAGATATCAAACTAGAAGCAGGTTCAGAGAGAAAGAATTCTTTAAAGAAGGAACGTGGGGGGAGGTACTGACATTTAGACAGTGGCGTGAATCTGACCGATAATGGACCGCAGTAATGATAAGGGTGGAGAGAGTGAGCCCCCTCCCCCTCTGAGAAGGCGGGAAATGGTGAACGGAAGAGAGAGAAAGACGTTTTCGGAAGCTGTAGAAAATAGGTGAAGAAAATAGTGTGGCGCTGATAGAAAAACAAACCATCTCCCCCCCGCGAAAAAGAAATAAATCAAGCGCGGGACCCGTGGTCACCCCACTTGGTCACTTTTATCTTCATATGGGGCGGGAGAATCCCCGAGGTCAAGTAAATACAAGGATTTCTGTTTACTTAACTTCCAAGTCACCTTTTTCTCGAATTTTGCCTATTTTTCTGGAAATTTTTCAGGAAACAAACAGGGAAAACAGCCGTTTAGTTTAAAACTTTTGGGATGTCTGCGCGGAAGTATTAGAGCGGAAGGAAAACAATTTTCTGCTTAATCTTTAGGAAAAGCTGGAAGCCCGCCGATAGACTAAAAAAGCGAGACAAATTTAGCTTTGGCGGGTGCAAGCGCAGGATGATTTTGATAATATGACTAATGGCATTGTACAAAGGCTTCCCGCCCGTATTGTCTGCATTACATCATGGCATTTTTTGCAGCTATAGGATTTGCACGTAGCCAGGCAGGACAAGGAAGGGAAAGTCCCCTTTAAATGGGATAATAACTAGTTTATGGCATGTTATCAGGGCTCATGTGATAAAAAAACGGTTATTAGGAAAAAATGACCTTATTTTCGACATTTATCACACAGGATAAAAATTCAAAGAACGAAAGTCGGAAAAGACATTGATTGTGTGAGCTCTGTCGCTGTCTTCTCTTTAAAACTTTTCGAGAAACTTGAAAAACAGAACAATGAGCAGCTGTCCCGGCTGTTGAGCCGGCGAACAGAGGCCACCACACGTCCACGTCCAGGACATTAGACGGATTGATATCTATGGCCGCTGTGCCTCCCCCTTCTCCTGTGCAGGTCATTCCGGGCATTATTATTGACGCTGGGTGCATTGTCAGTGCGATCGGGTCATAACCTAGACTATCGGAGCAGAAGATACATTAGGCAGGCAAAAGAGACGAGCGCGCCAAGAAAAAAGAGAGAAAGTAACTGGGAATAACAAGACCCCAGACTCTACTGGATATTTCAACAACCTCATGATATTGTGTTGATACAGGTGCTAGGCATGAGAACAGTTGTGGCGGTCGGGAGGTAAAAAACAACAAAAATAGAAAGAAAGTCCCCTTCTCTGACCCAAGACCGGCGCAAGACGGGATGCGGTCAGATATCTCGTACGATAAGCAGGATCATCCCACTAAGAAAATGAGAAAATCCTGTAACCTATGATTATTGAAAAAAAAAACTCGATAATTTCACGTGAAGAATTGTGTATTAAAAGACCGGAGCCGTTAATCAACGACCCCCATTGTATTGGGGGACCCCCGTCATCGGGTTGATGAATAAAAGGACGGTAAAAATGGCCAAAAATAGCCAGGTCAAGGATTTTTGTTATGTAAGTTGCGGAAACAGTCAAAAGAAAGATTATCATGTTGACAGAAGAGACACTCCGCGTAATCCCGGGAGAGAGAGCTCTCTGATGTGTGCGCGCATGTGGCAAAGGAACTTGGAAGGGGGGCGGGCGCCCCGTCTCATTCTTAAAAACTGACAGAGAGACGGCTTCACGTGAAGATCGCTCCAGCCACCATCAGCTGAGGTGTACGCACAAATGATGTAATCTTTAGGCCGTGGGGGTAAAACCTCGCTTTTCACGTGCGGGGGGTGCTGCTCTCCTCAAGTTTAAACAAAAACTTTTTCTTTGTGTGTCAGAAGCTGGCTTCTATTTTAAGCTTGTGATAAGGGAACTTTTAAAGGAAGTAAATAGGTGAGCCTACGCGCCACGTGGTAGAATATAAGCAATGGGTCGTTTTCGCGAAATGGGACGTAAACAGCTGACCGCAACGAGCAAGCAAATAGAAGGCCAGGAATGGCAAGCAAGCAAAAAAGTGCAGAAATGACTCAGTATTTTACATCCTGGAGTTGTTTTTCCTGTCCTCTGCGGGCAACTGCTCACTTCGACTAATTTCCAGGGTGTGAGCACCCACCGCTCGAAGATCTAATCCAACTTTTGCGTAGATCTCTGTTTTTCTAAGAAAATCTCCAGGATCAAAAGTTATATTTGAACAAAGCGTGCAAAACGCAAGAAAATATTAGCTTACCGGTTAGCCGTTTTTTGAACAACTGCTCAATGGCGCCAATTTGGTGGTCTGAGGGAAAAGACGCTGATTCAGCAAAAAAAAGCTAAGGGTAAAGTCAAAGAGCGAAGAAAAGGCAACAGGTCATCGTTTAATAGTCGCGGCTTGTGATCTTTTTATGGGGGAGACGTGAGAAACTGCTGTCTCGTGTAGCGGCGTACATAAGGAAGTCTTTTAAAGGAAAGCAGATCCCCCCGCCATAAATGGAAAATGACAGGAAATACTGCATCGCCCTCTTAATAAACAACAGGATAATCAAATGCCAATAAAGCTGGGACTAAAAATCAAAAGTTTCGGTACAGTAGTGTTCGCAGCAAACATGTTGACAATGGGCCTGTACTATCGGACCACCTCATAAAATTGCAGAAGTCAGAAAAGACCAAAAGAAGCTTGAAAACGTGCATTTTTAGATATCCTTTGAAGGCCAAAGGATAGCTGACAATGCAATTTGCCTCAGCTGATGCAAGAAAATAGCCTGGCTAACGAGTTGCCGACAGATAGCCCACGCAGCACTAGAATTATCATTTTTGAGGTCAATTGTTCTGAGAATCCCGGGGATTATCTCTATTAGGATAAAGGGATTGCCGACTGGGTACACGCGCACCCGCGATATTGCCCAAGCGGGTGATAATTACCCCCAGAAAAAAGGAGAGCCGACCCCTGTTGAAAATTTCTTTTTTTGCAGGGAGGCCATAAAACCTTTAATCCGATGGAGATAAGCAGTTGCTTTCTGTTCTCAGATTAATTTTCATGCTGTTTTTATAGTTGATAAGAGGGAAAGCGGACTAAAAGGACTTCGAAAACATAGAAAAAAAGAGGCCGCTTCGATTGGAATCAAGATGCCCTTGGTCCGGGTCTAAGAGAAGAAATATAGCCCATATTGCAAAAACTGGTGTAAACAGGATACATTTAGTATCAGTTGCTCATGAACATTCACATGCTGAGGTCGAGAAGTTTCTAGTGAGGAACACGTGGTGGCAATAAAACTAGTCACAAAAAATGGGACTGCCGATTTTGTTGCAAAGAAGTCGCAATGCTCCCTGATAATTGACGTAAGAGATATGGCAGAAAAGAGAGGCGAACCGGTTAAAAACCATCTAGGTGACATAATCCCTGGTAAAAGATCGCAGATTCCAAGGTAAATATGCACAGGAAACCCCCTAGGAATTTTATTGAGGAATTGCTACTGAAGTGTGGGCATTTTGATAGGAACGGAGAAGGCAAATAATGTCTGGTGGAATTGTTTTCCCAATGTTCCACCCTTTAGAAGTAGGGGAATATTCTTTGTTCTTGGGGCAAAACAAAGGGTGAAAATGACGGTTTACGGCGTGTAAACGACGGAGGAAAGTGCATTTTCTCATTGGGGATTAATTCTAGGCCGGCTAATTTATTCTCCGAAAGATAGAAGCAAACACCTGCTGGCAGTTTTATAAAAAGACGCTGTAAACGGCAGGCAGACGAAAGTTTTCCCATTTAAAGCGTCTTTAATCATGCGCAAAGTCATAAATTGAGTTAATTTACCCCTTAACAAATTTATGGCCTAATTAATGACAAGCTATTACGAGAAAAGGCCCTAAGAACTCAAGGAATTACTGTATTCTAGTTGCAAACTCCAAGAAGATTATCTGCACTCATCAAAAATCGTAATAACCCCATTTTGTTCTGCTTTTTACGGAGATCACTGGTCTTTATCTAAAGGACAAGAATCTGAAAGTTGTTTTGCAACGGTTGGTCTCAAAGAACTACCGTAACCACCCAGGGAGTGCGCAGTGCAGGTGGGGGACCAGATAAGGGTTGGACATTGTTGAAGAATGAAGGATACACTCTCGCCTGACTATCTTTACTTTCTTTCCCTAGTTCACGACCTTGCCTGAGCAGGAAAGATTTATGACCATTGGAAAAGAGTAGTCAACAGGAACCTTTAAACTTTTCAACAGATAACATCATTTGTATTAGGCGAGGAAGAGAGAAAACGCGCGGGGCCGGATATATCGCGGTAAACAGTGGGGAAAGTGGTTTGAAAAGTTAGAGCAAACAGAGGTTGCAGCTGTTAAACCGAGGTCAGTAACGGGATTAAGCTGTTTACTTAATTTTATGAACGAAGAGAGAGATTAAAGAAAAGGAAAACTTACATCGGAGGTGTCATGTCCACTGGCTGTAGAGGAGGATTGACAATTGGTGGAAAAGGCGGGGATGGCCCCTGCTGCTGTAAGCCTGCGCACAACTGTGCTGTTCTCTAGCCTGTGTTGCGTAGACTGCACTCAAACAGCACGTGAAGAAGGAGGGAATATCCCCATCCTCTATCATTATGTCACTAAGTAATCTACAACCAACTGATTTATGTTCATTTTACACATTTCATCAGGGAAAAGGGGACTTCAGCAGCTGATTACTGTATGAAATAAGATTTAAAGAAGCCCCACACTAGTAGCTCTGTAAACAGATCGCTGGCGCCAGTTCCCGAATTTCTTGGGAGAGTCCAACTGATCACTGTTCGTGTGCAAAGTTATCTCAAGAAGCGACCCTGACGCGAGTAGAATAACAAGAAAATTGCTGATCCAAACAATGGGGTGGAACTTGTCATTTCTTCACGATAAGCTCGCATTTCATTTTTTTACCCAGGCTCCCACCCACTCTTGTTGCAGAGGATAGATGGATTGGATTGGGTTAAGATCAGCTGCAGCTTGTTTTTCCAGCCTATTCCCCCGTTCTGTAGAAAAAGCGCAGCAGCAGAAATCGAAAACAAACTTTTTCGAGACTTGACCCTTTAAACCTTTGGCTAAGAGATCCTCTACCTCAAATTCTTGGGAAACTCCGGAACATTCTTCTTCTACCGTAATACTCCATTAAATTTTGGTGATCTCTGAAATATTGAAGGACGGCTGTCCTCTTTCGCCTATCACTTTACTATTCCATCGTCATCTTACCGTATCCCATCACAGATCAGGAAATATGAATCATTACTTTGAGATCAGTTTCGCAAGTTTGTCAAATACCAGTCAAGGACTTTGGGAAACCACGTACGTAGGGAAAAACATTAGGCAAATAGTGGGCGATCTTCATTTTTTTTGTAGAAAAAGTTGAATCGCGGCTAATTTTGAAGGCTACTCCAAATTTACTGGTATTTTCAAGGCCTGCAGGTTAATTTAATTCAAGTAGCGTTCCAAGACGTCCAAGATCCGCAAATTTCAGGACTCTTGCTTGCCCTGTTCCACGTGAAAAAGTGCGCCGAACGTAATCAGAAGATGTTATCGTTAGTCTTCGCTCTCCTTCTCTTGGCATTCTCTCTCCTGTTTGGCTCCTGTTGCGAGTGTGGAACAATTAATCAGGCCCTGCGGTGCGCATGTGGCTAAGTGCATTCTCTTCACGTGTAGTTCGCTTTGGTCTTTTGGCGATGAAGGTGCTTGGCCGGTGTCGGTCGTCGCGGTGTGTAATTTGCAACATTTTTTGGGGGAAGCCCGTCGAGTTGAGAGTTCTTTAAAGTTAGAACGGGGAGCAGACAAGTTTAAGACAGCGCAAAACTGAGGGGAACAACGAGACAGGAGGGAAATTGGATACACGGAAAAGAGTCTTTGATCAGTTGCTCTGAAGAACTTTCTTTAAAGAAATTCTTCTTTAACTGGTATCCAGAAATCTTGAAATATTTCCGGTGGGCCCACCGCATGAAACCTGTCACTTTTGCACAAAATCTCAATTTTTTTGCACTCTTCACCATTGTGGCAGCTGCCATTTAATGGGGGTTCGGTTGATCTCAAAAGAGAGCAACAAGTCGATGTGTAAGAAAAAGTACAGTAAGACACAAATGTCCTTTATCTATCCCGGAAACCTGTGATTTATTGCCACCCAAGAGAAATTTGGAAATCTCTAGGGACTTTTACCTTTTACCTACCAGACAGACCTTTTTGTTTTCCTGTCTGGATCGACGCCTGCTGATATTAGTAGAGTAAAGATCGCTTGTTTTCTATATCAGTATGCCCTTATTCTTCTTGTTTGCTTGTTTACCAAAGATAGAGAGTCTTGTACGGGAGGCGGTTACGGTCGTGCCCCACGTGCGGTACCCGATCCACGCATGTGCAGAGGACACCCCCTTAGGGGGACAAAAACGAGTCTTATTAGGACAAATAAATGTGTATGGGGGCAATTTTTTATCCAGGGACAATGAGAGTTTTTGTTGGGAAACGCTTGTAATGCTGCCAATTAGCAGTTTTCTTGGGTTGTTTTTCCTTTACCCGCTGCAGTTCCCATTATTAATGACTATTGTCACAGATGGTGGATCGCCCTTGACAAAAACTGACAACTGTTGACTGAGTATGAGACGGTCCCGATTCGGTCAAAAAGTATTAAAGGGATCTTTAAAGGATACTGGAAAATCCTGGGATTTTCGCAGCTTTTCAAGCCAATTCTTTTTTATCCGGAAGTCATCATGGCATCACTCGCCAGCTCCTCAAACAACCTTGACATGAGTTATCTGGATTGCCCAAACCTCTTTAAAGCACTGATTTAGTCCCTTTTCCTTCAAAATTCAGTAACCTACTTTGATTCTCTCTTTTCTTCTTTAAAAAATGGCGTGTTCTGCCACCCGTCAACCCAATTTTTTCCGGAATTTCCTGTCTGATTTTGGATCATCTCTCCCTTTTTTCTTTTGCTTTTTCTTTTCTGCTATCTATAGCCTTTGAACGCCTTTCTGCACGGTTCCACGACCGGCGCCCTAATCGAATTAGTGTCTATGTGTCAATCTTAATTCAATTAACCATTTGTTTTTATAACCTTTTTTGCGCTGATAGGCCCGTGCGCGACAGAGAAAACTGATACTCCTCCGCCCTGTTTCTAAAGGTCTTTTGGTTCTTTTTTAAAAAGAAATCAAAAGTCGAGGTTTGCTGTACTGATACCAGCGAGAAAAAGCTGGCCTGCTTTTTGACACAAACAAAGATTAGAATTGGTGGGGGGCTAATCGGAGAGATCTTTGATTATAAGCTAGTGCAAAACAACGATGGTAAACATTGGGAACCGAGTTTAAGAGATCGCAAGCCAGCTTCTTCTTCTCTCACCCTTATCACAAAACAACAATTGTTTGTATAGTGTGATTTTGAAGAAGAACACAACGTGGCACAACGGAAACGATTTGCAGTAAACAAGTGCTGGGTGTTTATTTCGAGAGTACGGGCGACCTTAGGTGCAGATTTTGAACAATAAGCGGGGACCAAAAACTTACACAGAACTTTTCTTATATCCAGGGATAAATGCCGAGAACCGTAGCCATTTTAAAAGCATTAGAGGCATTTAAAGGAGGACTCTTCGTTGATGGCAGCTGGCTCTTTTCCCCCTTTTCCCTGAATTTCCAATCCCATACTTATCTCTGACTTTAAGGTCCACAACTATTCAAAAATTGGAATTTTTTTAATGTAAAATGCCACCAGCTTTAATGAAAAGCAGTTGTCCGCCGAATTCCGAGCAGATTAATGGAGCACCCATCTTTCGTTTCCTACCTGCAACCCTGTTGAAACTTTTTATCTCTCTGAACTTTTTCAACAATGCCAAATCTTATCAAACGGTACCGTATAGTTGTACTTGATTTCTTTGCCCGATCAGGTCCAAATTCAATGGCTTGCGGGGACTATTTTCTGCAGCTATTTAGGGACTCGTTGGCGTTGAAAGAGAGAAGAAAATAGAGATAGTTTTAGGACTAAAACTTCGTTGACCTGGACGATGAGGACAAAGGAAAGGAGACTTGTTTCGGGGAAAAGGAGAAGCAGAGAAAGTCACGTCCACGTGGAGAGGAGGCAGATGACGAAAAGCTTCGAATTTTTGAAGATATTTTGGAGGCAGAATAAATATTTGAGCCAATTTTGTTATTTTCTTGAAAGTGTAGAGTTTTCAACCTCTGACGAGAGTCTCCTCTTCGATTTCGAAGAATTTCTGTTATAGAAAACTCCTAAAACCGTTTCCCCATGAGCTCCGGCTTCTAGTTTCAATCACGACTCTTTTCTTGCGTTGAAATGGATCCTATCTCAAGAACGCTGTTCTCAATGATTTTATAACCAATTTTTGTTGCCCTTTTCGAGGTTATCTCTATTGTCTTCTATGAACGGATGAAATGAAAAAATGGCCTGATCGTTTGGGGGACTATTAGATGCAGGTTTTGTTTTCTCAGGTAAGCTGAATGACCACGCTTGTTGTGTCAAGTTCTCTCACTTCTCAAGGACGCAAGAAGTTCGCCCATCTTCCGTAGTCTTTTCTTCAAAAACAAACGTGGTCAAATTGTTAAAGATCACTTGTTTTCTTGTGAAAACGTTCGCGATCTTGCGTTGAGAAATCAAAAATTATGATATCAGGAGAATGTTGGCGAATTTTTGTGAATCTAATGCACCAGACTGGATGACCTCTCCTCTAGGCTAATGGGGTTGAGCACGTGCAATCCGAAGGATGGGAGAAGATGGTAGACAGGCGCTTCACGTGGGTTCATTAGCATAAATCGGAGATAGGAGAGGCATACCGGGGTTCAGAGACGAGGGAGCGGACTAGATTATTGTCTAGAATTCTTAAAAACCGGGGGGTCTGCATTGAAATATCCCAGATTTTGGGAAATTTTCTGTTTTTCTGTTTAGAAATTGGGGATTTTCAGGAATTTCCGGTCTCCTGCTCAAAATTCGCCTACACCAGCTGTTTTCCATAGTTTTACTGGGGTTACGAAGCCGTTTTCTTCAGAATTTTTCTCATAATCGAATCCCTCGCCCTGCCTTTTCACATGCCACAACTCGGAAACTGCCTCCCGGTCTCCTAGGCGATATATCTCGTTTATTGCACCAACAAATGACCCGAACGCTAATGTGTAAAACGGACACAAGAAATATTGAAGGAGAAAAAGCCAATCCTTTACAACTTCGAGGAAAGAAGAGAACTTTCTGTGCTGCGTGATTTTTTCTTCCCTTTCGTACTGATCAAGAAAAATGAGATTGTTTTTGCACCCAAAATACTGCCAGCAGGTGATCTCATGGCCCGATACAACGTGATAGATGAATCAGCAATTGTTGTCTTTTCCTCAGATTTGATGATAATTTCTGTTCTTGACCGCAATAGAACGGATCTTGGCCCAAATAGCTTCAACTTTTTATCAAAGTCTGTCTCAATCGCCTCGACCATTTCATCAGCTTGACGATGTTCTTACGATGCCCGTTTGTAAGTGGCTGGCTGTCCAGTGCGGATGTACTTCACGTGGTCCGCATGGCGAGAAGCACGTTTTTCTACTAGAAAAATGGCTCCACTTGTCTCTTCTCTGAGTCGTTTTCTGCAAGGTTTTTATGGCGTCGTTTGAGAGGGCGAGCGGGGAGAGACCTCGATAAACTTTCTTCCAGCACCATGGAGACAAAAGATTACAGCGATTGTTTGTCGAAGCGGGAAGAGAGAGGAGCCTGGGGAAGACCCGGGGGGTTTCCTTCACTCATTTCTAGGATTCTCATCGAGAACAATTAATTTACCCAAAGTGAAAAACAGCCCAGTTGATGGATGATAATGAACCCAGGAGGAAACTGGTTACTGCTGGAGGTTTCGTAGAAATTCAACTATTCCTGGTACTAGTGGAAACAATTCTCAGGGAAGTGTTTTTCTTTAAATCAAAAACTTCCGCGATCAAATATTAAAATCGTGCAAAATCTCTGAGTTATTTAAAGAAACGGCAACAAAGTTCTGTACGTTTTCATGTGCTGGATATGAATTATTAGTTCCGATTGAGCGCTTATTTCTAGAAAAGCAGGTGTATAGCGGCTAATGTGAGAAGCCGTGTGTGAACGTGACCTCATAGCCCGTATAAAAGCCGCGCTTGATTAGCAACATTCAGTCTTTCATTTCCCCCTTTCTCCTGCTCTTTCTGACTATACGAAGGAATATTTTTTCAGGTTCATACATAACCTCAACTTTTAATTGTACTATGGAATAGTAGCTGAATAATGAATGGAAAAATGGAGTAGAAAGTCATCTCAACCGTCCTCATGGCACCTCACACAGCAAAACAATCGCGCTGTTGGGCCCGCGAAGAGGAAGCACATCATTTCTAATGAGGATTATTTTATTTTTCATAAAATACTGGAGTGTAACTCCGATAATAAATTTTTTCGAAGAAAGTTGATGTTTCCTGGGGTCAGGGATGTTCTTGACGGAATCTGGCTGTTACTAGGAATGTCATCTGCTTGCTATCGTCTACTTAGAAATCATTCTTCTATACCTTTAAAGGAGATTTCGGAACTTCCAAACCTTTCAACAAAGTTGTCAATCCTTCTCTTTTTCATAAAACGGGCTGAAAACATTCTTCGGATTGAAATATTTTCAAGGTCCAATGATCTTTCGACAGAAAATGAGCCCGAAATCACCTCAATCGTACGATTTACCAAGAATCTGGTAAACGCCCTGCAGCCCAAGTTTTGAACTTAATTATTCTTGAATTAACAGAATTAATCCTTGTGTTATTTCCCAAAGTCGCCTGACATTTGACATTTGACATTTGTACTATAATTAAATCCAAGTATTAATTTTAATCGAAAATTATTCCGCGAAATCTCGTCAGCCAAACATCATGATCTTTTGCTCCCAGACAAAACACCCAACTTTTCTTTACTTTTCTACTTTTTTACCCCCGGAAAACTGGAGGTTCTGTCACGCGAGGTTCATAGCTATTTTCCGCACATATTTCTAAGAAAAACAGCTGTCCCCCCTTTTGCAGTGAATGACACGAATTCCAGGGGACTTTTTGCTTGTCTGCCCAGTTCTTTCCATCTACTGATAAATGAAGAACATTAGTATCCGGGTTGTTTTCAATTTCCGGTCAGATTCTTTTCTAGAATAAAAAGAAAACGAGGAAGGACAACTGTCGGAAATGGAATTATTTTAGGGCGGGAGAAATATTAGACCGGGAGATTTCTATCTCTCTTTCTCGACGTCGGCAGAAGTTTTTCAAAGAACAAGTGCGTCAGTTGTCAATCCTTCAAGTGGTGTAATGACTCAAAGAAACATTGACGAAGTGGACATCAGAGAATGGTAGCAATCGGGGAGAGGAACAGAGAGAGTGGAACCATTTGGGCGATTTTGGGGGATCACGGATTCTTTAATTTCTGGGTGTTGGAAAAAATGCTAAAGGAATTACTTGGAATTGCCGTATGCTGTGAAATGTGAAAAAGAAAGGGGAACGAGGAGGAAAATCATGGTTTTGCGCAAATTTGAATCCAACTCTGGCATATTTATGAGCAGAACGATATCCTTTAACAGATTTCTTTTCCAGAATTAAGAGAAATTTCTTTTTTTTTTTGAAGCTTTTTCTGTTTTTTTATTTAACAAAAAAAACGTACAACCGTCTTCGGAATGTCAATACAAATATGTGAAATATTTCTCAATTCGTTCATCGCCCACAGGGCTATTTACAGATTAAAATAACAGGCTCATGCTCCATTTAGGCGCAGATGCCGGGAGCAGAGCCGCTGGATCCTGGCTCATTTCCTGGGCGACCGTCACCAGCACCGGGAAGGAATACCTCATCATCGTCGGAGTCATCACTGTCAGAGCTTTTTTCTTTTTCCTCAGTGAAGATGGACTTTCCAACTGCCAGGCGGCGTATGACTCGCTTCTTTGCCTTCCACTTGGCCATTTCACAGGCTTGCTCTTGGTCCGAAACACCGCTGGTTGAGGGCAATTGATCGTCAAGAACTACTGGAAAAGAAGAATATTTGTGCTTCATTTTTCTGGTTTTTGAATAACATGATGCGCTCTTCGATTATAACAAAAGTTGCGCATTTACGTGTAAAATTCACTACGTCCAGATGGAAAAAAGAACAAAATCCAGGCTTTTCCAAAAAAAAAAAATAAAAAAGACTTACATTTGCAATTTTGCCGCGCAGCACATTTTTGAGCATACTGATCCAGTCGCTTCAAAAAATCCGGATCCATTTCATTTGTGTACCGACGCATAGTTGGCTGAAAATTCTTATTTTATCAAATTTTGTAAAGAAACTCACATCAAAGACGATTTCATTAATAAGTTTGTTAATTTTCTCCTTGTCATGATATCCTTCCACAACTTCTGGAGACAATTTTGTCCAATCACAGCCTTTTGATGATTTTACAGATTCTTTCCAACCAGGTAAATTGACAACAGACCGCGGATGCTGGACAACTTGTTTAGATCCGAAGCGCTTTCCACGTTTGGTCATTCTGAAAGGAAATAAAATTGTGGATTAAGAAAACTACGGTAAGTGTTATGAGATTCTTTATGGGCTGGCTCACACGGGCAAAGATAATAGAAGGACTGGAGATTGCGGTCTCTCCTGCCCACGGGCTACAAAAGGTGCGTGACCTGAGGGGAAATAACAGAAGCTACAACTACTTGACACGTGATGATTAAGACAAAATTTGCGGCTACTGTATGGTAATTTTAATGTAAACAAGGAAGAGGAACTAATTTTAATTTTCCGGATTAGAAGTCCTTCCAGCCTTTTTTAAACAGCTCAAAAATCTGCTTAGTAGTGACCTTTTTAGCAGTTTTCCTTCGAAATCTCAAGTGAAATGCGCATTTTACAGTCCTGAATTCGCTATAAGATATTTTTAATATAGGGAAGTGAATTCTACCAAAATGATCAGCGGGGGAGGAGCTTTGAACCATCTTTTTAAGGGTGTAAAACTTTATATAAATGAAAAACAGACCTTTAAGAACACGAATGGATCACACGAGAGCGATGATTGAGACGAACGGCAGAAGAAGAAGGCAGGTCAGATGATTTAAAGGGTGGAATATAAATGAAACGATGAACGGCTGGTTATTCGAAGAATTGTAGAAATGGTAGAGACAAAAAGATCACATGATTACGAATATGGCTCAAAATTTATGAAATTGGACAATTATAGATCATCATAAAACACTTCCTTCCAAGGGGACTATGATGTCAAAGTTTTTACTTGTGGAATAACTAATCTTTTTATTTTAGCTCCAGACTTAAAAACAGGAAGAACTATCTTTGCAAAATGCAGTACACCGGCAATAGCAGAGCTTGAAATCATTTAGTAAATCATCAGGTGATCGCGACACCGACCTGCAAGGATTTCCATTCGATGAAATAAGAACCTCACTTACTTTCGCTCACATTCACCTATTTTACCGAAGTTTCAAATGATTTTAATCTAACGTTTGTATATCCCAGCAGATCTCTAATCAAAAAACCATTTTAAATAAAACGTTGTGGTTAAATATGAACCTGAAAACGAATATTCAAATTTTTGAAAAGATAGCGGGAAAGGAAACGGTGGACAATGGATGAAGGTTGAAGCAAGGAGCAAGGTGGTCCCTTTTATAGCAGGAAATTGTTGACACTTTCACAGGACTGTATGCAGATAATAAAAAGTAGTGACTATGCTCAGCCAAATGCCTCTATCTACGCTCAAATCAAAGCGATTGGGAAATGGTCCACATTTGATTCATTGTACACGTCCGAAGTTAGCAAAATTTATTGGTTTTTTTCTTAAAAAAATGTAGGTTGCATTATTTGATCAGTTTCTTCGTAATCGACCATGTTAAAGAATCTTGAAGAGAGAGGAAACCACTACCAACGGAGATTTCATGGCTTAGCTCTCACAATCAGAGAGAAAGACCATATCACCATTCCAGACCTCATCGGGTTTCACTTCGCCTGAAAATGGTTTTGTTATGCCTCTCTACATAGTAAGGGATCCCGAGTCCTATGGAAAAATGGCACCCACTTGTACGTTTTGTTCATCTCGTCCAACACTGCTGGTACTTGTTAAGAAATCGCTCCCTTATATATGAAGAGGACAGTTCCAGCTCATGACTTCTCCAGTAGATCTTCTTCCATTTAATATAAACTAGAAGTCAAGAATATTTATGATTCTGAAATTATAACCTGTTCCATTATAAAAAAAATAAGAAGAGAAGTGGATATTGAAGAAAATAAGAGAATAATGAAGACGCGATACGATTTTATTCGGCCGCGGGGAGAAAAGGCTGTCTGTTTCCCACCGACGACGGCTCAATTGCTATTCCTTATAATAGATCGTTTTCTTTTTTTGGCCAGGGAAAAAGCGACTATTGTCTGTACACCGGGGGTGGGATACGAATAGAGCCGACGAAGACTGATAGGCAAAAAGAAGGCTTAGAAGATCTGAATTCAATTTAAAATTGAGAGGTCGGTAATTCACTCTATGAAAACTTCCCGCTAATCCGAAAATGAAGCATGGTAGAACATCTTAAAGGAAGCCTAAAGGACTGGGTGCCTAAGAGTAGGAATTGCCCTCGTAAGCGTCGGCGCGCATTTGAATTTTCCATCGACCACGGGAGTAAATGGGATTGATTTCGTTTCTGGCTAAAGAAAACAGAGACAGCAGATTACTTCTGAGGTATTGCCTACCGAACCAGAATTTGGGGAGAAGTTTTCCATGATATCATTAATTATCTTTGGTTTTTGGAGAATGGCTGTTATCGGCCTAATCTCTGCCAGCTAAGAGACTCTGTCGTGCATTTAGCGCCTTCTCAATTGCAGGTCACATCTGGCGACCACCCGCCATTTGGCGCCACTCATCATGCTCCGTAACATTTTCTTTCTTTCCAAATGCCCACAATCCATTTTCATCCCATTCTATCCAATGTTTGTGTAACCATGAGCACTGTTCGATCGATCTATCGTCGTCTCTGCTGTCTGTCTCTAACGCCAGTCAAAATTTTCCACGCGCCAGTCAAAATTTTCCCACTGTCCTACATACTCTCTCGTTTATTTTCTCGCTTCGTCTTTTCTCAAACTAATGTTACCTTTTCCAGTGGCATAATTCCACTGAAGTTTCTACATTATTAAAAAATGGACTGAAATGATATCTTCCTACAAAATTCCTTATCCATCCGCCGCTACAATCCGATGGGTAGGTCTTATAATTTCTATGAAACGGTAACGTTTTAGCCAAGAGACAAATCGCTGGCACTCGGAGAGCTGTGAGAGAAATTCGGGATCCAGATTATGTAAGCATAGCAAAATATTAAAAAAAACGCAATTTTACAGAGTTCAACGAGGAAAAGTACGGAAGGCCGGGCTGAAAAATGTGGTGAGAATGTTCGTTAAAAGAGTTCACGACATCCTTGAGGACAGAAAGAAGAAGAAGAATTCATCCATTGTCCTTGAAATTTGTATTTATTTTTATATTTTTATTGTATCTAATATAAAGAACGTAATGTTTCTGTCTGTACATAAATATATATGCGGGTGTCTAGCTGTAATTGGGATCAAATCAGTACCTGTGGGCGGCAATACGGACTGGAATAGAACACAAGATAAGAATCCAAAACGACTACGGTACAGTAATTCAGAACTGCTTCCGGGAATCAGGCGCTTCAAGACATTAAAAAAATACTAGATAATTTTATGGACTTATTTCTGACACAATGGCTCGTTGCATCAAATCTGTGCAAACAAAGACTCTTCAGCTACAGGTCACATCTGGCAACCACTATACTTGGGCAGGAGTCGAGTCGTTGCGAGTCAACTCGACTCGAAATGACTCGACTCCTGCCCGCCCTTGTGGCCCGCTGTGCATTCACTTGAATCGTGTGCCGCTATCACGCCACACTTTTTTTTTCTCTGCTTCCTTTTTCTCAAATTAATTCCATTCTTTTTCAGTGTCATAAATCCACTCTACTTTTTTAATATTATCAAAAAAACAGCAATGGATTCATAAAATAGTAAGTCGGCGCAAGCTTTGCAGTTCAGTTCAAAGTGGGCAACATGATCGCAGCCGAGTCGCCTTTCCTGTCGACCAGCTAATCATGTCATCCCACAGGTCGAAGAAGACGCTAATTTGACGGGGTAAAATAACTTTCAATATTTTTCACCTTATAATTTTTAGGCCAGGAATGATCGCTTCACACGAAGATCGTTTAATGGTTGGGATCGAGGAGAACCTCTTGGGAGACGTGGAGATATCAAAAAATGAAATAAAGAAAGAAATGCATGAACGAGAAGAAAAAGGTCATCAATTTTTAAAGGAATTGTAAATATTTTTAAATTATATTATTTATGTACATAAATATATACAGTGGAAGTTGTTTTAGAGATCAAATCAACCTGTAAAAGACAATATACTAGGAAATTCACGGGATATGAATGGATATGGGGCACGGCGGCGACGACTAGAGTAGAACTTAGGACATGACCGTAATTGCTTCTGACAGCATCTGTTTAAAGGCATTGACCAGTGCCTTGTCGTTTGTCGGAGGATGGACAAGCTTTAGACAGTTGTTGACATTATTCAACCGCTTTTCAGACACTTTATCCACCTGAAAATGATCTTTTTAAGGGAAAAAAATTAAATCTCACGAAAGGCCTCATTCCTACAGCAATTGTCCTGATTTCTACAGTTGCACGAATCGCGTATTCCTTGGCTGCTCTCATCTCTTCAGGATTTGAAAGAGGAGCACAATCCAGAAGAGCCTTGGCCCATCGAGCTGTGAGCTTTAATATCCTCACTTTTTCATTTCCTGTCACTAAAATCTCATTTAAACAGAACTTTCGATTACTTACAATGTGGGCTGGTAAAACAGGGCACGATGTCCTTACAGAAATGGCTCTGCGGCTTCCTTGCACTGTCCAAAATATCCATCAGAGAGAGACTTTCCACATGTTTTAGGCACTTCTCAAAAAATTCCAGATAATTGCTGACACTTTTTCGAATCTTCTTGGAAAGTGCCGGGCATTTCGCTTTGGTATCCACTTCATTTAAATTCAGTTCTTCTGCCCAAATCTTCAATAAAAGATAGAGGACATGGGTCTTGTAGCTGATCAACTGAGAAAGGCAATTAATCGGCACTGCCTTGTGATTTTCCAAAACTACGTCGTAGTTCCTTACACAGGCTTCATAATAGGCCCGGCGACTTCCCTGAACCAGAAAAACTTAAGGAAATAGACGAAACTATACCGGGAATTGTTTATCCAATTCAGCTGCGTGTTCTGCCACGAAATTCAATAAAATATCGCTGTATTCCATTAAACATCGAACATGGATATCCATTCCACTTGTTGTCCTGAGATCTTTTGGCATGTAGCTGAATGCCCGATGGTAGACGGTGAAAATCTGAAGGTATTTAAATTAAACGGCCTGTAAGGGCTCCTTGCATCCTCGGCGATCTTCTTCTGTTCCAAGAAATCCGCTTTCCGGGCATGGGCAAGTAGAAGAGAGACTTTCTTAGCAATTATCGAGTTTATCAGCACTATGCTCCTCACACGGGCGTAATTTTCAGTTTCTGGGCACAAGTCGATTAGTTGAATTGACTGAAATTTTATTTTCTTTAAAAAAAAACTCTCAATTCTTATAAGATACCCTCAACTTCCTCAAAATAGGTACCGTATGCGAAAATGGCGTGAGAGCAAAAATATGATACGCAATATTTTTTCACTAACGCGATGAGAGAATTTTATTGAAAATGGACTATAATTTGTGGTTTTCCTAAGTATTTTTATAGTAAATAAGAAAAAAAAAGGAAATAAAAGCCTACCTTATCATAAAAATGGACAGCAGACTCCACAGACATTTCAGGAGTGCCTTCACATAATTCCGCTAATTCTTTTTCCGTTTTTCCGCACATTCGCTGTTTTAATCCGCCTATTATCATTCCCCCAATCTCTGTGACAACTTGGGAAATCTTTGTGGCTGCCTGAAATAACAATAAATGAAATTTGATTACAAAAAACTCACATCATAACGATCAAACAAAGCTTCAATTAGAGCAGGCGCCTGTAATTTCTTCTTCCCGGAGAAATCTTCTTCAATCAGTGGGATAAACTTAGACAATAAGAAGTCGAGTTTGCTCGTCCAACCAGCAAAATTAATTGCACTTTGTTTATACGTCCAACAACGGGAAAAATTGTACTTGTCTAAAGGATTTTGGTCATAAAAATGGGCAGCCACCTACCTAAAAAGTTGACATGCTCAGAGGCAATTTTAATTATCTCCTGCTCCCTATAACCAAGAGCCAAATAAGCTTCATCCGTGCAAGTATCACAAAAGCAGAAAATTGCCCGGGCAAAGCAGGCGCACAACGGTGGCATTAAACATTTTCCGATAATTTCATGGCGTTTACAAGGATGACTACTCATTACAGAAGCTGAAGAAAGATAAAATAAAGGGAAAACTATCAACTTACAGCAACATTGAAGTCCAGCCTGGGAATAGCGATAGATTTTGGGACCGGTGTTGACTATTGAAGCTTGGGTGGCCAGGATTAGGTAGCATGTAGCTGCTCGGAGGAGAAGAGCATGACGCAAATGGTTGAAAACTTCGTCCTCAGTGGCATCTGGAAATGTTTCATGATGTAATTTGATCAATTAATGAAATTCCCGCGTTTCTACTGTTCAAATGTAGTGCTTACGCTCCCGCGGTACCACCATACATGGCCCATTCGGTCCCCGAGCCCCGACCCGACCGCTCGAGCGGAAGCGAACCTTGGGCCCTGGTCCGGCCCCTGCCCCAAATGCCCCTGCCCCTTCCGGAATCGTGCGGCGCATCTCATAGTGGCCAAATCTCGGAATTGTCTCGGCGGTTTCCGATAATTCAAAGTGCATTGGAAAGAAGAAAAAATGGCCGAAATTATGACATTATTTTTGGGTCAATCAGCTGTGGAAGTGAGCCAGATTCCCCGAAAACAACCCAAAGATAGCTCAAAAATGGATGTTTTAGGTAATTCTGAATTGATTCCACGCGTTGTTGCAATGTAACATACAGTATAAAGTTCGCTTTATAGCGCACTTTAAATTACAAAATAACCATCAAGGGGCTATCGAGATATGACTTTTATGAGCTGTGTCGCACGATTCCAGAAGGGGTATTTGGGGCTGGGGCCGCGCCAGGGTCGGAAATTCTCTACCATTTGGGGACCGGGCCGGGCCGGCCCCAGCCTCCGGCCATGTATGGTTGCCACAGCATAGATAGCATTGGATACGGGTGCGTGCCATGGCATACAAAAATTGTACTGGATGCGTGCAACCCATGCGACGCCCATTTTACGTAGCCTTTGGTTTTAGAATCATGGCAAAACCTAGGTAATTTTATCAGAATCGGCACTAATTTTTGAATTTCGTGATTTTACGACGTAGTGAAGCTCTACTACCAAAAAATGGGCTTCTACTTTGTACACGGGCTCCGTACGCGCCCTACTTCAGATATTCCGGTCCTAAACACCAAAATTCCTGCAAAAATGCTCATATCATCTTCATCAAAACAAGTACTAAATTGCCCTGCAGCCTCTAATTTTCTTGGCATTTCTGTGCGTCAACGCCCGCGACTTTGATCCTCCCGATCTCACCAATTGCCCCCTTGCCCTGTACAATTTTGCAAAAATTTCTAAAACCTGGCACGTCCCGGCACTGCTTTTAATTAAAATATTTCTAATTTTTGCTACGTCAGGGGGTTAAAGCTACAACTCCCCCGGTCGCGGGATACAAAACCGTGTTGTTGAAGAAAGTCATCTGCTTACGTAACCAGAGGATCTGCGCATTTTTTCAAAGATTTTTTGGAGTTTTCAAATGTCGCAGTCTTTCTTACGGTGCATCATCACGCGAAGCTACAAAGAATCTTACCAAAAAGTTGTTTGTTTCACTAATTGGCATTGGTAGAGATCGCTCGGTTTAATGATGGCTGATCCCGCCCCTTTTTGGAGATTTTAAGCGGGGGATACTTTGTCACATTCTTTCTCTGCATCGTCTTGCAAAAGGTGTCTTAGCCTAAACATTTTGCTTTAACCCTTAACTAATGCCGAAAACAATACTAGGGCTTCTACCCGCCTTCAAAACACTCAAAACCTTTACTATTTCTCTTTCTTCTTATATAAAATTTAAAAACTAAGTTAAAAATGCTTACGATTTAATTCCCGGTAAGCTGCCATATCATCAAAGTTGTCGGCGACGTAGGGAATCTCCTCGTCATCATGGCGACATCTTTCCAGACATGTTAGGGCCTGAAAATACAGAATTTTTAAACATAACGAAGTTTCGAAGCTATTTTGTTGCCTTATTTAGTTCAACAATAGATTGTGGGTCTCTTAGCGAATTTTTAAAGCTTGCCAAGCATTTAGGGGAGGAGAATCCGTTAACAGTTGCCATTTTATTAAAGAAACTTCTGCTGTAAGGCCTTTTCATGGCCAATCTTCCCTACCATATCTTCTCCTGGAGAGATCAAACATTTGAAATCATACCCCTCATTAAATAACACCACTGCCATGATAATAACTGTTATGAACCCCCATCAACCTGCTGCTAGAAGGGCACTCTCGAGCCTTCAGTGCATCCCACTTGCCCTAATACCCCTGGAGATCACTTTACAGGATAAATACTTCCGGTAACAAAATTCTACCGTTGTTTTCTCATTATCCACTTTTGATTTCATATCTACTCGCTTGCCAAGTGCACAAACATTAATTCCATTAACTTTTTGGCTTAAAAAAGTGTGGATTCCGATTAATTCGGACTAATCTTTTCTCCTAATGTGTACAGTTCTTTTGCAATTAAAAATAATATTCTGGGAAAAATCAAAGAAGCAGAATTTAATTGGCTCTACATTTGGCAATTTTGCATTTTTAGATATTCTCAACATGGGTTACCAGTGGTTGGATGTTGGCTTATTTTTCTGGGCGGATATTGCAACTTTTCTGAACTTTATGGCAGCTTGCATCGCTTTCAAGAGCAAACGATGTCATCTTGGATTCTACCGCTATCTGACTGTTGGATTCTGCCTCTTTAATGGATCCTATGCAATGATTTTGTACTTCACTCGTCCTGTCACTTATATCTACGATCACACTTGGCTCATCTTCCCTCATCCTTATCCGGAAATGTCGACACTGGCTGCACTGCGCTCTACTTTGTCTTTTCTTACGCCTTACGTCTACGTTATCTTCGATTATTTGTGGATCAGCTACTTCGCTCTACTTTACTACAATCGCTTTATTTTAGTCTGCAGGTGAGGGGGCTGGAAAACAGAAATTAGGGGAAAGATAATTGCGCTTTTGATCCCAAATTATGGGGAAAACAATGATGATTCATGAAATTTATCTATCTTTTCAGACCAACTGCTTCGCATTTGCTTAAAAAGGAGGGAACAGGGCGTGGGACCCATGCTAGTTGTGTTCTTGGCTGGCTTATGGTCATTTGTGGGGTTCCTGCAATGTTAATTGTCCATGCCCCTGTGCACCAGGTTAGTTTTTCCTTTGAGTATGAAATCCTTTAAAGAACTTTATACAAGCTGCCGAGGCTCACTATAATATTACTGGCGTCGATTTTGCTTCCGCCATGGGAATCTCTCTTAAAGTAAGCGGCTAATCAGCCAGTAAAAAACAAAATTAGCTGGGACCAACCGCCCTACAATCCGGTATCCCAGCCAGAGGAATTCTAGCCATCCTCTTTCAAATTGTCATGTATCTCGTCCTGCCCTTAGGATTATTCCAAATTGCTTTGTACACCCAACTAAAGGTTGATCGAATGTCGCCAATGAGATACAGGGAGCAGAAGATTCATCAGGATGTATTGACGGTCATTATGCGCATGGTAATCTTACGCAAATTCAAAATACAGGGATTTTCAGTCTGCATTCCCTATGGCCCTTTCCGTTCTACCAAATTGGATCTACATGACAATTACCGTGGCAGGTTGCGAGCTGCCTCTAGCTGAGTTTAACTGCCTGATAACTTTGGCAAAAGCTGCTGCACTAACCATTATGCCCGTCTGCCTCATCTGCTGGTCCCGGCAATATAGCAGAGAAGTTAAGAATTTCTTTAAAAGTAAGCAAGCTATTTCCCCGTTAAAGAATCGCTTTAGTGTGGATCAATTCCTCCGAACCCGTCCAAATTGTTACGGTCGAAAGTCTCGCGGATAGCATGCAAACCAATGAAAACGCAGCAACTTTGGATAAAAGCTTTCTAGGAGTACTCAAACGCGTGTTTTTCTTCCGTGTTAACCCCCATCAAAGTTACATTGTAAACGCATAATTATTACGCACATTGTGTATCCTAAAGTTAAAAAATAAAATCAAGAAAATTCCACCTCTTTGCAATAATCCAAGGCCGTGGTAGCACTGTCCATTCTCAATTTACAATTGGGGATTCTATACTGGGAATTGGAGGAATTCTTCGGGTTGGAGTTTGTTTCTTTTGGATCGTCGATCAGGTCTTCTACCTAGAAAGAAGATCTCAAAATGAAAAAGAGACCAACCTTGATAGTTCCGGGGAATTTATCATATCCTTTAAACATTTCTTCAGACAATCCTTTGAGGAGATCATCATGGTTGATTTTCTTCCCTCCTTTGGGTTTTTGATCAGGATCGTGGTTGAGGTAAAGGCCGGCAAGGAGATAATTTATGCAGGCTCGGAACTAAAAGGAATTTTAGTTTTAATTTTATAAAATTTCCACCTCAGGAACGTGCGCATTCTCCAACAATTTATCAGCAGCTGTGAGAAGCCCCCAAGCAACATTTGTCACTTTCTGTGAACGACATTCTATCGTCTCAGTAATCAATTTACACGAAATCTGAAACAGAAAAATACTCAAAAGTTATAGAAAATCCTTACCTTATACATTAAATTGACCACAGGCATTAAAAACGGATTTTTATGTCTGTTCCTCGCCTGCTCAGGGCAAATTGCCGTCAAATCGTAGAGACGAAGCTCATCGCTGTATTGTTCTATAAAAATTATTAAAGAAAAAGGGGGAACGAACCTCGGCACAGCCAATAAGTGTGGCCTTGTTGCGTCATATTTGAACTCAAAAAACTGTACATGTTTTCCGTGATAGATTGTAATTTAATTGGATCAAATTCAGAGCCTTGTAAGTACGGGATTTCTTTCTGAACGACTACGTCGTACTTCTGGAAAAAATAGGATGATTTAAAAATTACTTTAAAGGATTCCTACCTTAACTTTTCCCTCAGCATGATGAACTACTATAGTTTCTTTAATATGATGCATTAATTGATCCAGGAGCATGTCCACTCCAGTCAGGACGGAAATTGGCATTCCGCTGCCTTCACTGAGTCGAATTGTCAAAGCTGGATAATTTCCTCCACCAAAAATTGGCAATTCCGAGTCTACCAACATTTTAGTGTTGTGAAATTCCCAAATATAGGCCTCGCCATTTAAAGAATTCTATAAAAATGCTAAAATATGACAGAAAATTACCTGTGGCTCTATTTTGTAGCTATAAGATTCGAACATGGGCGTCAGAGCGGATTTTGAGAAATCTAACGATAATTCTGTGCTGCCATAAATTCCAAAATGTTGTTTCCATACATCGCTGGCTTCTTTACTGTAAAAATACGTAAAAGTCATAAAATTGGGTATTCCCTACCAATTCCAGATCAAATTCTCATAAAGCGTCAGTCCTGGATAAGATACGTTTGAATATGGAACATATCCTTGATTTTCATTAAAATCTTGGACTTTCTGAAGCTTTTTAAAGCAGAAAAGATAAGAAATTACCTCTTTAAATGTTTCATCAGGCACAATATTATCCATATCAACGTAGATCGTTTTCCCGACACGATGGCAGAATAATGAAAGAGGACCAGCTCGATACGGCTCCATGAATAGTTTTTTCAAAGCTGTACTACTGCCAGCGAACTGTGCATCGATATTATTTTCAGTGAAAGCAAAGCCCATATCCAAACTAAAAGAAATTTTAAAGAAACGGGGAAAATCTACCTGGTTTCAAAATTAGGCTCATAACTGGATTGAAAAAAGCTCTTAAATCCGTCATTGAAATTATTCTGGAAGTGTTTTCTTTAGGAAATGTAAAAAAAAGTTGTTACATTATTTGTGTAGCGGATGTCTGTTCCGATTGGAGCCATGGTGGCCACTGTTTTTTGATCAGGACGTCGATTTATGAAAGCCAGGGCGAATTTATCTTTTATCTGAAAAAGTATTTATATTATCCGGCGATTTCTATCAAAAGACCGTTCTTCTTCGAAGATTCAAGCAATTGCCACATCGAATGTGTCCCTGCGGGTAACATCAACCCCGTTTACGTGAATTTTTCAAAACTTATTGTCTCACGCGGCTAATAAATCAACGCTGGGTGTGTCTTTCCGATTTCTATCAGAGATTGCTACAATAAAAACAGGTTGAATACCTCCGCCTAATCGGGCATAGCGGCGATTTCAGTCGATTTACTGCCTATCGCCCAAATAAGGCGCATTTCTTTCTCGTCGTATTCTTTTACTCATTATTTACTTTTTTTAGGTTGCATACATCAACCTCAAGTTTTCTCTGTGAATCGACGAAGAAGTTTAATTAGGCTTAAATCGCTGCAGGGCGATACAGGTACGATAGTGGAAAACACTTTCAGTAGAAGATTTTAGGCGAATCTGAATAAATTTCAACGAAATTCGCATCGAAAAGAACAACAAATACGCAGTACTGCCTGTTATCTAGTCATTTTGCCTTTCTTATTCTAAAAATATAAAAGGGCGAAATAATTAGAACCGCACCTAGATGAAATGACCTTATTTTCCAAAGCAGCAAGCACTTTAAAGGCTCTATAACCGTGTGTAAATATTCCTCTTCTATTAAAATATTTTTTTTTCAGACGAACTCATAAAGTCTAAATTGAATTCTTCAACTATGACGCTGTTATGATATTTGTTTTATAATAAATTATCTTATTTTCCCGGTGTATTCAAATATTTTATATAAAAAAAACTCAAAAATGCAAAAAAAGTTGTTATAGCCCGATGCGGGGCTCGAACCCGCGACAGCCAGATTAAGAGTCTGGTGCTCTACCGACTGAGCTAACCGGGCTGATACACGATGGCAATGCGCGGGAGAAGAGATGGCAGGCATTCTTTTGCGCTATTTTTTGCTTCCTCGAAGAAATAACGAAAATGAGCGCAATCAGCGGTAAAAAAACCTTTAAAAAAGAACTTACATCATTATCTGAAGAATTTGAAGAGGCAGCAGTCCCATTTGAGCCCATTTTCGCTGTTGTATATCAATTATCAGAGAAAATAGGAGAAAATAGTTGAAATATCCTGAAAAAGTTATAATTTTCATTAAAAATAACAGAATATAGGAAAAATGATGCATTGATAATGAGATTTGGCTGCAATTGCTTGAAAACCATTAAAACAGAAGTCAGAAACGAACAAACGACCCGAACTATGCTGATATTGGGCACATTGTCTAATCAACTGCCCTGCATCATTCTACAAGGCCTTTTCTGATTAAAAATGACAATAAATAGAAAAATCCCCTGAATAGAAGCACGTGAGTGTTTGTAAACAAGGGAATTATTCCGATTTTTGATGTAAAAAGGCGCTAAATTTTGGTTAAAAGCAGAATAGAAGCCGAAAAGACGATTTTACGATGATAAAGATGTGAATTGCGCATGGATCACGTCAAAAAAGAAGTTTCTAGAAGCATTAACGAAGTATTCTAGGAATTTAAACACGGGATCGAGACTAGCGCCCTATTGGCAAAGGACAGACCTTTAAATTAGCCTCCTTAATATCCGAAACCGATTAACGCTACTTGTTATGCCTTCTTGACTTTAACTTTACGAAATTTGAATCCTGGAAAAGATGAAATTACTCTTTTAAACCTACAGTACCTCTTCTAACTTTATTTAAATGAATAATTAATTGTCTTTTGATCAATCCTGGACCGGTTTCCACATTCCGAGCTAGTTTTTTCGCTGTTGACCTTTTCATGACCCAGAAATCCTTTAAACGAACAACTTTTCCATTGACTTCTTATTAATTCCCTTAATTTTATTCATTTTAATTTTATTTTTTTTAAATTCACAATTATAGATCTCAGTTATGTAAAATGACAAAGGAATTTAAAAAACACGCCGAATGGTTGGAGACCTTCGGCTATAATCCGATCGTCTGGATTGGAGGAGATTGGCACCAGCCAATGCATCTGCTTTCAAAGCTTCTAATCGAACCGCTTTCCGAAAAGTAAGCTTTTCCGTTTTTCTTTAAATTTGAACGCTTCTAGGCGCCCCTTCGACCAAGCAACGAGCAATGTCTCCTTTAAAATATCCTTTGATTCCATGACGGAAATTGCTGAAGAACATTTGGGAATACCGGCGTTGGTTACAGAAAAGGATCTGATGACAAATTATCCCAACATTTTCCTCGCCCAGTTGGTTCAACTTGTTGCAATGAAAAATACGCTGGAGAAAACGGATATCGACGGAAGTAAACCGTTTTCTTTAGTTTTTCATTTACTTTTTTTTATTACAGAAACCATTTCCAAAGTTTCCGCTCCCAAGCTCGTTTTTGAAGCGAGAAATGGCATGGACGCTCAATTTCCTCGATGTCCTTCCTGCCACGAACACGTGTTCTTCCTCCAAAGGGTCTTTTTTCTCCGAATTCATTTTCAATGCATTTTTCAGTTGATTATTGAACGGGCTGTTTGGCATCGTCGCTGTTTTAAATGTGTTGTTTGTGACGAAAAATTGAAGTCAGGCGGATACAAGAAAACAAGACTCGGCTATGAATGCATTAGCCATTCGGTCAGGAAAATATTAGATGAGAAGTGAGTAACTGGAACAAGGCTTTTTACTAGTAAAAAATTCCAGGCCGAGTAAATCTCCTCGACCGACAGTTGCACCACCGCCTATTCCGATTGTTTCGCCTGTTTCCAGTACGAGGACGATTTGTTCCAATGAGCCGCAGGATAATTATGATACCATAGGTTGGTACAAATGTCTGTTTTCTTTTTTTTGACAGGCGAACGGCACAGATCATAGATACTCCATTTTTTGTTGCGGTCGGTAATTATCCTGTCAGTACGATTTACGAACTGCAAAGGAAGTATGACAGGAGAATTACTTGGAAATTTCCCCATAAGACATGAAATTGAGTCAAAAACCGAGATACATTTTGGTCTAAATCTCCATTTTGATATTTTTTTTTATAAAAGGATGCTAAATCTTGCCAATTGAGATGCCATAGTGTCTCTATTGTCCTGGGTAGACCATTGGTGCTATTCTTCTGAATCCATGAAAGGATACGAGTGGTACGAGCCATTGCGGGTTGGTTTTTCGCTAATTTCAGAGGTATCCAAGTGACGGATCCAAAATGTCGAGGTCAGCGCAGAATGGCATTTGGTGAACGCACCAAAATGAAGCATTTGCCCGTATTTGTACACACTTTTCCAAATCCACAGCCTGAATAAGGAAATTCTTTTCAGAAATCGACACAAAAGAAGTAAAGAGAAGCAGTGTCTCCGCCGAAGATGAGCCGGTGCGAGAACGACGTCAAAAACCCGTTCCGCCTCCCAAGCCGAAGCACCTATCGTCACCAAGGATCTCCCAAGCTCTCCCCGAAGAAATGCCATCATGTTCCAGTGATTCTGGCGTCAGTATAGGATCTTCAAACACTTATGACATCGTAGAGGTTTGTAGAGCGTTTTAACTTTACTATTTCCATTGAATTTCAGGATTTGCCAACTCCTGAGGGGGACTGTGGTGTTTTATCCCCTCCGACGTTGCCGGTAGCCCCTCCTCGTCCTAAAAGAGCCTCAATGTTGTTGACTGCTAGTATGACGCCTCCCACGAATATTAGGATGGCTAGGGCGTTTCCTCCAGGAGAAACGGAGCCGACGCCTCCTACTCCAGCTCCTAGATTGTCTTTCAAGGTAAATTTTACCCCATATTTTTCATTTAGACTCGATTTTAGGAATCAAAGGCTAGAGAGAAGTCAACACCTGTTAGAGGCTCAAATCCCTTTGAGGACAGCGAGCTCAAAATAAATTTTGACTATGATGAGTCGAAAAACCCTTTTGCTGACAGTGATGAAGATGAGCAGACACCGAAGCCAGCTCCCAGAAAGTAGGGTCCCAATTTTAGAAAAAATGCAGTTTTTAGTGTTTTTCCTGCTTCCCTCCTTCCGGGAGAATCCGACCGCCCGAAGAGTACTCCCCCTCCTCCACCACCTACGGCAACCTCACCAATTCCGAAAAAAGAAGACGAGGAGAGACTGGCGAGTGAGAAGCTGAAGACCTTGCGACTATCTAGGAAAAAGAAAAGAGCCCCGCTACCTCCCATTATGAGAAGAAATGTAGGTCATTTTTTATGATCCCTTTTTACGTTTAGCTGGCGGAACACGCCACCGCGTTCTTTCTCATTTATCAATTTCTTTCCCGAGCGCGTGATAAATTGCTGCCGTTCATGCCGGACGCATTAGCCTTCGCTATCAACAACAGGAAATTTGAGAGAGAGAAAGTAACTTTTCAACGAAAAAAACTATGTTTGCAGATCGTTTTCACGGAGAATACAGCGCTCGAAGAGGCATCGATAATTGCTGGAAAAGTTAAAAAATTGGATGAAGAAATAGAAAAAGTTGAACTGGAGGGAAAGAAGATTGAAATGGAGCTGCTTCTCAAAATTACTACAAGTAGGAAATTAGTCATTTTCGTAAATTTCACAGGGTTCTATTTTTTTTCCTAAATGTTGGCATGTGATAAACCTGAAAATTCATAAAAACCGAGCAAGATTGCTTGAAAAATCACGGATGATCGTAAAAAGCCAGGAAATTTTGATTGAATCGATTTATTTTATAAAATAAGGAGTATTTTCACTTTCTGAGCACATTTTGAATGAGCTGCACGCCTTTTACGCTCCATAAGCCGTTGGATAAAATTAAAAAATTCCAGAATTTGCCACATTACCCAAAGAATTTGTTTAAAATATCCTTTTTCAGACCCCAAGGACTGGTATAAGCTTCCCCGAACAGAAGAATATATTTCTACCGCCGTAAAACTCCTAGACGTCCTCAGGGAGCAGGCTTATCTGCAATACGCGTGAGTATTTTCCCAATTCTTTTAAAAAAATCTCTTATTTCAGCTGGAAAGAATCCTATCTCAATGAGATTCACTCCGAGACGGATTTTCGACTTCGTGAACTTATTGAAAAGGACCAAAAAGATGGTATTTCCATATTTTATTCATAATTCGAATGTTTTAAGATTACGCCCAGTTACGGGAGAAGCAGCTTCTTAGTCTGCTGGTATTCATAATGGACGAGAAGGCAAAATTGACGGAAAGCCATATGGAAGGAGGAGAAAGTCGAAGTAGAGGTAGGCCATTTCCGATTTTCTTTTAAATTTTAATTTAAGAATCATCCCTGACTAGGAAGGAAAAGAAGTCGACAATGAAACTCCGCATGGCAATTTTGTCCAAAAAGCTGCGGAATAAGAAAAAACCGCTGACGACTCCAAAGCCTGAGTAATTTTCCATTTTAAAGTATATTTTATGATCATTCCCTCGAAATCCCCTCAAATTAGTATTTATTTCCCCCAGAGTATTATGTGTGTCCTCCGCTTTCATTTTTGGTGCCAAACCCAGTCATATTTAACAGGTATTTTTGCTTTCCCCCTTGGCCATTGCTACTTTTTTTTTAGAATTATAAAGATTTATTAAATAAAAATGCATTTTTATTAAATTTTATTGTTTTTTGATGGTAATCCAAGATCATTTACTCGTCTTTACAGAAATCGAAGGCTATGGTTTCGTGACGTCCTCGTTTGAAACAATTGGTAGACGACCTCTAAATTCCACCTGTCACATCCGATTTTTTCGGGTATTCGTTATACTTTTGGATTCGAACGCGTGACGACACAAAAGGTTCGTTGGATTTTGATACTTTTCGATATTTTTAAATTTCAGTTGTGCGGAAAATGAAAAGATCATAAACCCAGCATTTATTAACGAAAATTAGAAAAGAAATGCTTAAAAAATCTGTCAGAAGCTAAATTTTCGTAAAATGTCAGCTCTCTCTAACAGAATATCTCGTGTTCGCCAATTTGTGCGTGGTCAATGGAAAACTCCAGCTTTTTCTACAAATCTGAGCTCGTTTTGTCGGAGAAAAAGCGGAAATTAGAAAGATACATTAAATATACGATTTGCTCAAATTATATTATGTTTTCAGCTCAAATTTGAGGCTACATCTGGGAGTTTATCGAGCTTTAAAGAGGATTGTTCTCAAATGAAGTCAGTAAATTCATCCTTTTGCTGATTTGATGATTCAACAACAAGTAAAAACAAAACTTTATTGAATTACAAATATTTAAACAGAAGCTACATGGATTATGTGGAGAATATGCCTACATGAACATTTAACGTAAAAAAGAGTAACTGGGATCCTTCACCGAGAACTATTCTAACCCAGGGATAAAGTAATTGGGATTCTTCCTTCACCGAATAATATTATCCCAACAAGGAAAGTTTGACAAAAAATTAAAAAGGGTACGCGTCTATTTTAATTTTTTATGAGGATTTTCAGATGCCGAAATTGGATTGTCAGTTTTTAGTGGGATTTCGGATTTAAATAGAGTGGAATGGAATTTGAATTAAATAAAAAGCGGCTACAAGTGGATATTAACCTGTACAACAGAGGAAATTCTTAATTCCTAGAAATTATAAAGCAAAACTGACAAAAAGGTAACTAAGAAGCACGTAATTTTTTACTGTATTTTTAGATTTTTTTTAGCAGAAACTCAAACAGAACTATAATATAAACGGAAAACTAGAACAACAGAAACTTCTACAGGCTGCTAACGATTTTAAATTATTAAAAGTAGGTTCCACCGCTAAAATCCTTCTAGTTTTTCAGATTTTTAAAAGAATGAAGCTTTTTTGAGGGCTTAGAGAGTGGAAGCCAACAAGAATTCAGCACTTTGTTATTTTTCTGAGGATTTTGGGATGAAATGGATTTCTGATGGAATCTTGTAGTCGTAAAACGAAAAAACGACTTAAAATAAGTCAGGTAGCTTGATTTTTTTATATTTTTTCATATTTTTTAGGAATTATGCTGAGAATATTATGGAATGTTGGTTGAAATACTCGAGATTATTGTGCAGGAGAGGTTTTTGGAGGTTTTTCGGTGTAGATGTGGTTTTTTGATATTAAAAAAAGAAATAAATATAGAAAAAGATGTAAAATATGTACAAAAATCATGTTTTTAATTTGTAGATTTTTTTATTATAGGAGGAGGTAGTCCAATTTCATTGTGTGGTCACCGACTGGATGGTGAATTGATTAAACAGGATTATTGAGGTCCTCCCAGAAGCAAGTAGGACAGAATTGCATGAATTTACCATCCTCGACGATGAGTCCCTGGCTAACTTCAAGGTATTCTGCTGTTTCCTCGTCATCATCCTCCCATTTGCAGAGGATTTGGAGGCAAACTCCGTCATTTCGGACCATTTCCTTGATCCACCGGTCTGCCTGCCTGTACTCGCGAATAAAGTCGATTCGTGAATTCAACTCTTCATCTCTGTTCACGTCAACGATATTTTTTATCCATCTGATGGGGATGTTGATTTCATTCCAAGAGAAGATTTGGAAGTAGCTGGCTTCTTCGGTGGTTAGAGGCTGAAATATTTTTTTAGGGAGATGAGCCTATAACTGACCATAATAAAGGCACGAAGAGCAGCTTCAGCGTCATTCTGGGACATATTGAGCTTGGTATGGATGGTGAGGTCATTGGCAATGGAATAGGGACGCTCGATCAAGTATTTCAGCTGATCCAGGTCCAAGTGGTTGATGTAGGCGGTGTGCTAGAAACAGGTAACTTTTTCGATTTCGTTTTCTTTTTTAGGATGAAAAGTCGAAAATAATGGAAAATTAACGCTTTCAAACGGAAAAGGGGCGTTTTATGATATTTCGAGAAAATTACTAAAATTCTAACTTCTTTATGACGAAAATCTGCTGTTATTACGTACAAAAATTAAATTACAATCGAAACATGTAAGAAACTGAGTTTTAAAACATCATAAATTAGAAAAGTAACCGTTTTCCCACTTTTTTTTCCGCTGGGAGCATTTAAACAAGCATTTTACCGTAAAATCCAGCAGTTTTGCGATTTTTATAATAAAAAAACAATGGAAAGCCTACTCACAAACTTTTCCTGCGGAATGTAGGGAGCTAAGCTTGATCCAGGCTCAGGAAGGCATCTCAGATTAGCGATTTCAGCTAGGCGGGCCACTTCCATCATGAGCTCGACGTTAGGAGCCATGTAAAGAAGATCACGGGCTTTAATCTTGGAATCTTGAACAAAGCGACGAACTTGATTGAGGAAATCATTATTTAGAGACTGTAAGAAATGAATTTTCTACTGTTAATGCCATTTTTAGTTACGCTAGCAATAACGGCAAGACGCTTGACTTTGAAATATTTCATGGCCATCGCCTCGTGGTACATTTCCGCGAAGTCCGTGTTTCGGCTTTCGATCTCCACATCTGGTCCTTCTGGTTGCTTGTAGGTGAGAAAGATTCCTCCTGTGGGTTCATTATCTTCATTCTAGAAAAAAATAACCAGCTTGAGCGAAAATTTACCATGCCAAGTCTGAAGTACAGCTCGCCAGTAGGAACTTTGAACTGAAAGTCGGACTGTTTTGCGACTATTTCGTTCCATGGCTTAGACGAAGCTTGCAATTGCATGAAAGCAATTGGATCCATCTACAAAAATTGGTGTGATTATGCTTTCTAGTAGATTTTAGACCTTTTTAGCAATTTCCACTTGCATCGCCTCATCAGCTGCACTGAATCGGACGGATTCGTTTTCATCAGGCGATTCCAGCAGCTGACGTAGCTCCCTTCTGTCTTCCCTGTCTTCATCCTCAGGGAGAAGTGGTCCATCTTCTGCTGGACCATCAACTTGCTCCCCTTCATCTCCTCTCAGTCTCTTAATCTCCACGTCCTCACTCGCAATGCGCTCCTCCAACATCTGAAGAAGTTTTCTCTTCATTTCATTCATCTCAGCCTCCATTTCTGAATCTTAAAGATTATCAAGATACAGTAAAGAATTCAAGCTCTAGTCACAAGGCACAACGGGTCTTTATCGATCATGCCGTGCAGGGGCAGCAGCAGCAATGTCAGCGAACCAGGGGAGGCAGAAGAGAACGGGAACAGCGACCACTTGTCGCTGTAAGTTGTTGCGATTCGAATGGCAATTTTTATCAGCGACTGGTGGGCGTTGCCAAGGGTGGGCGAAGATAAAGAAATTAAGGTCAGGTAACAGGTAAAGTTTCGGCGAAATTGGCAACAAACAACTACCCGGAAGTGGAAAATTATTAAAATATCGGAGATTAATAAGAATAATGGGGTTTTTAACCCGAAAAAGGCCCAAGACGGAACTTTAGGAAGATTCTTGGCCAAGTGATGACATGCCCGTAGGATGAAAGGGAATAAAAGCGAAGTTTCGCAGAAGAAAGCTGATTAGAAGCCGCTCTCAGTTGCCTTGGAGATGGCTCCGCCTTCGGATAACATCAGATATCACGAGGAAGCAAAGATTATCACTGGTTATTACTTTTATGATTAAATATTACGATTTTATACAGCAGAATCCTGAAATTTTGAAGATTTCTCAGCGACTGAGAGTTTATAATCGGAGAATTTGATAATATCTACAGTCGGAAATAGTTTTTAGATGGTCAGCAGACTGGCAGTCACTACCGGCTTTTCTGTTTCGCCTTCGGATGCTGTGCTCACTGTGTGGCTTCTGAAATGAAATCTACACGCTACCTCCGGCTGCCATTGCTCTTCTTTGCCATCTGCCGAACCCCAAAAGAATGTTGTAATTGTGAATTAAAAGCTCAACCCACGGCCCAACCTTCGGGTTGATTCATTTCCCGATTGGTCGCGGTGGCTCTCTCTCCTCTTTTATTTTTCACTTTACAATTTCTTTTTTCAATATTTTCTTGAGTATGTCAGTAAAAAAATGCATTATCTAGATCTGAAGCCCTTTTCTAGTTTACTACCTCTGTAAATAGGAAAATCAAACTGAAAATTTGAGGTTTCGGATTTTTCCGTCTTTTCGTGGTTTCCCCGTGGTTCATTTTGCTACTTTTTGATTCTTTTGCATAAAAATTGGCGGGCCTTTTACAAAAACAGATCCCAGCTTAATATTTTTGCTCCACAAATCGTTTTTATTTTAGCAAACTCTTATTACGTTGCTTTAAGCTTATTAAAACACTTTAAATATTCTAAAAGCTGGCTACTTTGACACTACGCTCAAATTTGCGTCAATTTTAAAGCCCTTGCTAGTGTTCTACTAAAATCTTGTCGAAATTTCGGGCTGCCATTTCGAGCAGGCTGTGTCCGGTTTCCAGCAGCTCCCCCAGCAGAGCTCGCGATTGCCGGGTTTTTAACATCTAATCTTTCCTGCCAATCCATTTTAATGTCGTTTTTTCAGGAGGGGCATAATTCTCCTTTTTTTCTTTTCTGCCATGTGTTCACGATTAATTCCAACTGGGCGTTCAAAAGGATTCTCACCTGGCCAAGTCAGATTGGAAAATTCTACTGCCTCTATCTTCATGGAACTTGATCAATTCTTCAACAAGGATCAAACCACAGAACTTCAACAATCTCTTCAACAAGGATCAAACCACAGCTCGCGAATATGCTCACATAAGACTTTCCTTCTTGATATGGGTAAACCCCTGGGGTGAAGCTTATTATGGGTATATATCCTATAAGAACTACAATAAGAACCTGATTTAAGGTTATGGAAGCTGCTCTCTACTGAATACATTTCACTAACCCCACTAGATGGATTGCGTGTTTGGAACCACAGCGGTACAGTGGATCCAGAGCAAAAAAAATGGAGACGTCACGACGACATCGCCGGTTTCGAGTTTGTCACAACTGCCATCATGCAGTTAACCGCATGTGACTGGACACCACCATCAGCTGGCCAACCAAACAGCCTGGTGATATCTCTTTGCTGTTTACAGCCCATGTACCATTCTTACTGCAGAAAAGGGCTCATATCCTTCCTCGTCGGCCACGAGGACGAATGTAAATTCGGAAATAACACAGCTTTAGCACAGGAATCCAGAAATTTACAAATCAGAAATTTATATTTAATAAAAGAGCAAATGGCGCCCGGCCCGGAGTGTTCCGAAGGAATACACTCGGCCAGGATAAATGATAAGTGAATCAGAGAGATGAAAGAGAATCTCCCCCGGCCCGATCCCTGTGTGTTGTTATCTAGTGTTGTGTTATTAGTTTGGTTGTTATGTATGGTCCTAGATAGAACCTTCTTTAATAAATTCTTTATAATTATCATTAGCCTCTTCGTCTTTCTATTGTACAATAAAGCTTTTTACCCTATTTAACAGTTGGGTGGAAAAATGCACGCCAAATTAACATATTCCCGCAGAGAGGTGGAAAAATGCACGCGAGAATTAGCATGTTCCCGCAGACAGGTAGAAAAACTGCACGCGCATCAGCATAAATCCGCAGGAGGATGCACGCGTGCATTCTTCCACCCATCCGATTTTATTAGGCCGCGGGGAGAAAAAACTATCTGTTTCCCACCAACGACGGCCGATTGATAATCCATTTATTCCTTTTTTGGCCAGGGAAAATGGTGGCTATTGTCTGCACATCGGGGGTGGGAAGTCTCGTCTGTTTAGCGTCTTCTCGATTACGGGCGGCATCTATCGATCAGACGTCTTTTGTCGGACTCTGCACCTGTTCCAACCTACTTTTTGAATTTCTAACCCAGCATACCTCTCAATATCAACCTTTATTAGCACCATAGCTTGACAGCAAAAACTTCTTAACAAATTCCTCCGATCGTTGGCGCCTCTGCTGTACAGCCAATCTGTAACCCAAGCGCCATTCAATTTTTTCTCACCGTCTTTTTTGCTCTTTCATTTATCTTCTCGCTCCTCCTTTTCTCAAACTAACTTTACCTTTTTCAGTGTCATACATACACTGAAATTTTCACATTATTAAAAAAAGGAGTATTGGATGAAAGTAATAGATTCATAAAATGGTAAGCTTGTTTGATCTTTGCTCTAAAGTTGAAATAATTTAGGCAAAAATGGATTTCTTCGATGTTCAGGAGAGAAACGATGATTTATTTCATCGATTGAAAAAAAGGACAAAGGAACTAGAGAACGGTTATATGTACAGCGAGTTGGACGTTCCTTCTCCATCGACTCGTGCGGTAATAAAATAACTAAGAATGAAGAAAATAATAATTTTTAGTCAGTTCAAACTGAAATGGTTCGAAATGAAAGTAGAAGATGAGAATGAGATCAAAAGAAGAGCAAAAAATTCAACTGGAACCTATGGAAGTGGGCGACAATTATGTGGAGAAAAGAGAAGGCGAAGAACGCAAACAAGACGCCTTTTAAATTGACCAATGCCTTCGTAGATTTTATTGAAAGTATTCCAAACATATGTCATTTTTTCGTCTGATTGGATTTCAGCATCTTCGAGGGGAATTCCGGCATGGTGGGCTGAAAATGAGGGACTTTTGAAATTGAATGGGGAAATTTCATTATTTTTTTTTCTTGAACCAAGGTCATAACAGCTCAAAAAGTCTTCAAGTACATTTGCTTCCAGATTTTGGCCTATACCGCCTTTTAAAAAATCTTTGACTTACCTTTCAAAATGTCGAGTTCCCTGGCGATTTCGTCAGCCGATCTTTTACAAAAGATTTCGAGATTTTTTTCGATGTTCGTCTAGATTAAACTAATTTTCTTTAAAGAAATCCGGCTCACTTTTGGCTCATAAACTCTTCGAGTTCCTGCTGGGACGACTCCTCCTCGACGGATTCTTTCCTGCTCCAAGGTCGATTCCACAGATTTTTTGTGTTCGACGGTGGCTTGGTGATGGTGGAAAGCATTCTGGGAAAATGAAAAATGCCGCAATCTGAAAGTATTAGTGGCATTAGGTTTTCATTTGAAATAAAGAAACTAGACTCAAACTGAGAAGATTCCCTTGTCTTTAGAACATAAGTTACAGTCTTTTGACCGGAGTCTCTCCAAAATACAATAATTAGGCTCAAAATGGGGGGCTTCTTATTTTTTGTTAGTACTATTTACGTTTACTGTTCGAATCTAAGAATAACATACTCTGAGATTTGATCGACTTGTTTTGGAGTTAGGAAATGCATATATATAACAGTACAATTCATTTGGGCTGGTTGGAGTGGGCGGATATCTCTGCTCGCTTTGGAAGTCTTTAATTCGCCACTTGTATGACATCTAAATCAGAGATCACTTAGTGGACAGATCACAAAATTTGCCTCAGCTCTTTCACCGTTTTCAAGCACTAGATGTATTAGGAGGAAGCTCCCATAGGCATTATAGTCTATGGGTGCGGCTGTTAGGTATTTCTTAATGGAAGCGTCGTCCAAATTTTTGTTTGCTTCGTAGAACCGGTCAATCCATTCTTTCATGGCATCGCATTTCTTTACCAGTTCTGGATATGGGAGTATTTGTCGATCTGCCCTAGACATTGCCTGGTGACTGGTCGCAAACTGCAATTATAATAACAATTACTTTAAAGAAGACAGTGTTACCTGATTACCCAGCTTTGTTAGGTAATGGATACGCTCTTTTGCCTGATTGAAGGTCCGGTTCCATGCTTCCTTGTTTCCATTTATGGGATTTATGGGAAAACAGCCAAGGATTGACTTCGGAGTGGAGAAAAGACGGGATAACGCCTGAAAATGGAATATTATTCTGGGAAAATGGATGGAAAGCTTACCTTTACAAAAACACGAAAAAAGGACGGAAAGAAAACCGGAAGAAGTTGACTTAGGAGTGGAGAAAAGACGGGATAACGCCTGAAAATGGAACATTATTCTGGGAAAATGAATGGAGAACTTACCTTTACGAAAAAAAAGATGGAAAAGCAGTAAAGATTTGACTTCAGACTGGAGAAAAGGCAGGATAATACCCTTAAATTGTTAATTTCGTGAAAAAAATGGCTTACCTTTGATAACAAAAGAAAAAGAGCAAATACAAAAATGTACGGCTCAGGGACATTCACTTTAAAGTGGAGAAAAGGCGGGGCAACGCCTGAAAAGGTAAATTAGTCATAGCTTCTCCTCCAGCTTACCTTTAGAAAGAGCAAAGTAGAAAATAATACATCGGAAAAAATAGGGTTAAAAACCCTGTTACAATGAAGATTAGATTGACGAATAAAGATGGTTAATTACCAAACTTGATCAGAAGAATCCGCTGTGCGGTCGGCCGCTATGGGAAAAGGACATCTTCTGCTGAAAATGAATTATGAATTTTTTCCAGCTTATTTTTGTATCTGGGGCAAGCAAGTAAAAATGGTCAAAAATGAGAAAAATTTGTATTTTTCAACTTTTCCAATGAGGTGGGCGCAGCAAGTGATTATGGACGTTTAAAAAAGTACCGAAACGAGTGGTCAAAAAGTCTTTTTTTCTGTTTGGATAAGTAAAAATCGGTTTAAATTGAAGAAAACTAAGAGGGAAAGTGAAACGAACAAAATAGTATGGACCTCCGCGCTAGAATGAGGCAACAAAAGCGAGAATGCCTGGAAGCCATAAGGAATATCGCTTTTAGCTGGCAAAAATCGAAGCAAATTCTGTTGAAAAGCTTTTTTCCACCGCTTTTAGAATCTTCTGGGGATGATAGAACGGTAAAATCCGATGTAATTAGTCCATTCATAAAATTTATCTCCTTTATTATTAAATATTATCAATCTATACAACATTATGCTGCACCTTTCTACAATCCCGTCTTTATTTGTATTTCTAGAGTCTGTCTATCGTCCTGTGGGGCAACGGTTGCATGTTTTGGGACACTGCGTTGTCATGAGAGAATAGTAGGCTTGATTCGTACAATATGATGCCATTCCTGGGCAGTCAGAGCTCTGATCCACACATGTCGCTAAAAAATGGTACTGGCAAGGGGAATTAGCTACCTGCAGGGGCAGGGGCAGCCGTTGTCGACGACATTGTGCATCTACCGCATGTTTGAGGGCATTGTTCTGTCATCAATTGGTAGTAAGCAATATTATTACAATATTGAGTCATCGCTCCACAATTAGCAGAAGAATTATCTCGGCACACTGAAGAATTTAACTGAGAAATGAGGATAAATCTCACTTGGCGCCACATAATTGTTCTGAACCGGTACACCGCATCTGTTACAAGTGGCAGGGCATTGCGAAGTCATCAAATTATAGTACTGGCTATTATTACAGTACGCCTTCATATTAGCGCAGTTAGCAGATGAATTGTCATAGCAAGTCGAAGCTTGCGCGGGAGGAGGAGCTGTAGCTCCACAGCGGCCACAAGTGTAGGGACATTGCTGTGTCATCAGGTTGTAGTATGTTGGGTTCTCGCAATAACTGGCCATTGAAGCGCAGTTCACTGAGGCATTATCCGAGCAAGCTGAAGAATAATCAATTAGCGGAAGTACCGCTTCTTACCAGGAGCTGCCACACCACATCGGCCACACGTCTGGGGACATTGCGAAGTCATCAAATTGTAGTACGTGGCATCGTTGCATTTTGAAGACATTTGGGCGCAATTTGCTGAGGAGTTATCATAGCAGGCTGAAAAAAAAATGATCAATTCTGTGCATCTGTCCGCCTACTCGGAGTAGCTGCTGTGGTAACACCGCATCTTCCACAAGTCATAGGACATTGTGTAGTCATCAAATTGTAGTACGTAGCATCGTTGCATTTTGACGCCATGGCAGAACAATTGGCTGTTGAATTATCCGCGCAACCTGAAGGTTTGTATTTAAAAAGGTGGACGCCGCATACCTCCGCTACAGCGACCACAAGTTTTGGGACATTGAGATGTCATGAGATTATAATAAGTTGGATTCGAACAATACGAAGCCATGGATGCACAATTTGCTGATGAATTATCAGCGCAGGCTGTAAGAAAACGTATAAGCGCTGGGAAAATGTCTTACTCGGTGTTGGAGCTGTGGTAACCCCGCATCTACCACAAGTCATAGGGCATTGTTCTGTCATCAAATTGTAATAAGTTGCATCGTTACATTTCGAAGACATTGCAGTACAATTTGCTGTCGAATTGTCAGCGCAGCCTAGACGGTATCAAATTTAAAGCCTTGACTGTTCTTACCTCCGCTGCAGCGGCCACATGTTTGTGGGCATTGTTCCGTCATCAAATTATAATAAGTGGCATCATTACATTTAGAAGACATGGCGCTACAGTTGGCTGTTGCGTTGTCAGCACAGCCTGAAGTGCGGTGTGCCCTAGGACGGATTGTACTTACCACTGACGCATCGACCGCAAGTCTTCGGACATTGCGATGTCATGAGATTGTAGTACGTAGGATTCTGGCAATAGCTGGCCATGTTGGCACAGTTAGCTGATGAATTGTCTGCGCAAGCTAAAAAAGTCTGGATCATCATTTCCTGGTTGACCTACTGGATACAGGAGGAGGAGTAGTCGTTACCCCGCATCTTCCACATGTTTTTGGACACTGCTGGGTCATCAAATTATAGTAAGTTGGGTTCTGGCAATAGCTGACCATGTTGGCACAATTTGCAGAGGAATTATCGAAGCAGGCTAAAGAAAAATTTGATTTAAATAAGAAAGGAAAGCTCACTTGGAGTCGGGGTAGTTGTGATCGTCACACCACATCTTCCACAAGTTTTTGGACATTGTTGGGTCATGAGATTATAGTACGTAGGGTTCTGACAATAGCTAGCCATTCCTGCACAATTCACTGATGAATTATCAAAGCAAGCTGAAGAATATTTTTTTTAAATAAAAAAAACGAAAATTACTTGGAGCGGGAGTAGTCGTAACCGTCACGCCGCATCTGTTACATGTCTTGGGGCATCTGAGCACGTTTTTCATTAAATAAACCATTAACAACTGACTGTTGTGTCATCAAATTATAATACGTAGGATTCTGGCAATAGCTTGCCATACCAGCGCAGTTTACAGAAGAATTGTCGAAGCAGTCTGAAATAAAAAGTATCTATCTTAACGGGGGCGTTCACTTCCAGCCACAGTAGTTGCCACAGTTGTAGCATCGCATCTGTTGCACGTTTTGGGACATCTAAACACAGAAACTATCACCTGCGGGTAAGCGTAACTTACTGCTGGCTCATCAAATTATAGTAGCTCGGATTATTACAATAACTGGCCATACCAGCGCAATTCACGGACGCGTTATCCTTACAGGCTGAAAAATATTCATTACTAACCCTAGGAACAACCTACTGGAGAAAGGAGTCGTAGTGGGAGCAAGGGTGGTATATCCGCAGCGATTGCAGGTCTTCGGGCACCTGAGCACTTGAGTAAAATGAAGTAATTGAAACTTACTGTGTTGTCATGAGATCATAATATGCGGGATTACTGCAGTAGCTAGCCATACCCGCACAGTTCACGGAAGAATTGTCAAAGCAAGCTGCAAAACATAACTCAGCCAGAAAAACTGGAAACACTTACTAGAGGCAGGAGTCGTTGTTATGGTCACACCGCAACGGCCGCAGGTCTTTGGACATCTGGAAACGAGATAAGCTGCGATAAAATATACGAAACTGACTGCGATGACATGAGGTTATAATATTGGGCATTCTCACAATAAGCCGCCATGCCTGCACAGTTGACCGAAGCATTATCAAAGCACCCTAAAAACACGCGTTTTAACATCTTATGATACACCCACATTGACTTGTCGTCGGAACAGCAGTAGTGGTAGTAACCACGACTGGAGTCGTTGTTTCGGCAGGAGTGGTTGAAGTAGCCGCAGCGGTAGTCGTAGTTGTAATAGGCACAGTCGTTGTGGCAGTCGTAGTGAGGGTGGTCGTTGTGGTAGACGTGGTCGGAGTCGTCGTTGCGGTAGACGTGGTCGGTGTCGTTGTCGTGGTAGACGATGTTGTGCTTGTTGTGGTCGGGGTCGTCGTTGTGGTAGACGTGGTCGGTGTCGTTGTCGTGGTAGACGCGATCGGTGTCGTTGTCGTGGTAGACGTGGTCGGGGTCGTTGTCGTGGTAGACGATGTTGTGCTTGTTGTGGTCGGAGTCGTCGTTGTGGTAGACGTGGTCGGGGTCGTTGTCGTGGTAGACGTGGTCGGGGTCGTTGTCGTGGTAGACGATGTTGTGCTTGTTGTGGTCGGAGTCGTCGTTGTGGTAGACGTGGTCGGGGTCGTTGTCGTGGTAGACGTGGTCGGGGTCGTTGTCGTGGTAGACGATGTTGTGCTTGTTGTGGTCGGGGTCGTCGTTGTGGTAGACGTGGTCGGTGTCGTTGTCGTGGTAGACGTGGTCGGAGTCGTCGTTGTGGTAGACGTGGTCGGTGTCGTTGTCGTGGTAGACGCGGTCGGGGTCGTTGTCGTGGTAGACGATGTTGTGCTTGTTGTGGTCGGAGTCGTCGTTGTGGTAGACGTGGTCGGAGTCGTCGTTGTGGTAGACGTGGTCGGTGTCGTTGTCGTGGTAGACGTGGTCGGGGTCGTTGTCGTGGTAGACGATGTTGTGCTTGTTGTGGTCGGAGTCGTCGTTGTGGTAGACGTGGTCGGTGTCGTTGTCGTGGTAGACGTGATCGGGGTCGTTGTCGTGGTAGACGTGGTCGGGGTCGTTGTCGTGGTAGACGATGTTGTGCTTGTTGTGGTCGGAGTCGTCGATGTGCTTGTTGTGGTCGGAGTCGTCGTTGTGGTAGACGTGGTCGGGGTCGTTGTCGTGGTAGACGATGTTGTGCTTGTTGTGGTCGGGGTCGTCGTTGTGGTAGACGTGGTCGGTGTCGTTGTCGTGGTAGACGATGTTGTGCTTGTTGTGGTCGGAGTCGTCGATGTGCTTGTTGTGGTCGGAGTCGTCGTTGTGGTAGACGTGGTCGGGGTCGTTGTCGTGGTAGACGTGGTCGGGGTCGTTGTCGTGGTAGACGATGTTGTGCTTGTTGTGGTCGGAGTCGTCGATGTGCTTGTTGTGGTCGGAGTCGTCGTTGTGGTAGACGTGGTCGGGGTCGTTGTCGTGGTAGACGATGTTGTGCTTGTTGTGGTCGGGGTCGTCGTTGTGGTAGACGTGGTCGGTGTCGTTGTCGTGGTAGACGATGTTGTGCTTGTTGTGGTCGGGGTCGTCGTTGTGGTAGACGTGGTCGGTGTCGTTGTCGTGGTAGACGATGTTGTGCTTGTTGTGGTCGGGGTCGTCGTTGTGGTAGACGTGGTCGGAGTCGTCGTTGTGGTAGACGTGGTCGGTGTCGTTGTCGTGGTAGACGTGGTCGGGGTCGTCGTTGTGGTAGACGTGGTTGGCGTCGTTGTCGTGGTAGACGTGGTCGGAGTCGTCGTTGTGCTTGTTGTGGTCGGGGTCGTCGTTGTGGTAGACGTGGTCGGTGTCGTTGTCGTGGTAGACGATGTTGTGCTTGTTGTGGTCGGAGTCGTCGTTGTGGTAGACGTGGTCGGTGTCGTTGTCGTGGTAGACGTGGTCGGGGTCGTCGTTGTGGTAGACGTGGTCGGTGTCGTTGTCGTGGTAGACGTGGTTGGCGTCGTTGTCGTGGTAGACGTGGTCGGAGTCGTCGTTGTTCTTGTTGGGGTCGGGGTCGTCGTTGTGGTAGACGTGGTCGGGGTCGTTGTCGTGGTAGACGATGTTGTGCTTGTTGTGGTCGGAGTCGGGGTTGTGGTAGACGTGGTCGGGGTCGTTGTCGTGGTAGACGATGTTGTGCTTGTTGTGGTCGGGGTCGTCGTTGTGGTAGACGTGGTCGGGGTCGTTGTCGTGGTAGACGATGTTGTGCTTGTTGTGGTCGGGGTCGTCGTTGTGGTAGACGTGGTCGGAGTCGTCGTTGTGGTAGACGTGGTCGGTGTCGTTGTCGTGGTAGACGTGGTCGGGGTTATCGTTGTGGTAGACGTGGTCGGGGTCGTTGTCGTGGTAGACGATGTTGTGCTTGTTGTGGTCGGGGTCGTTGTCGTGGTAGACGATGTTGTGCTTGTTGTGGTCGGGGTCGTCGTTGTGGTAGACGTGGTCGGAGTCGTCGTTGTGGTAGACGTGGTCGGTGTCGTTGTCGTGGTAGACGTGGTTGGCGTCGTTGTCGTGGTAGACGTGGTCGGAGTCGTCGTTGTTCTTGTTGTGGTCGGGGTCGTCGTTGTGGTAGACGTGGTCGGGGTCGTTGTCGTGGTAGACGATGTTGTGCTTGTTGTGGTCGGAGTCGGGGTTGTGGTAGACGTGGTCGGGGTCGTTGTCGTGGTAGACGATGTTGTGCTTGTTGTGGTCGGGGTCGTCGTTGTGGTAGACGTGGTCGGGGTCGTTGTCGTGGTAGACGATGTTGTGCTTGTTGTGGTCGGGGTCGTCGTTGTGGTAGACGTGGTCGGAGTCGTCGTTGTGGTAGACGTGGTCGGTGTCGTTGTCGTGGTAGACGTGGTCGGGGTTATCGTTGTGGTAGACGTGGTCGGGGTCGTTGTCGTGGTAGACGATGTTGTGCTTGTTGTGGTCGGGGTCGTTGTCGTGGTAGACGATGTTGTGCTTGTTGTGGTCGGGGTCGTCGTTGTGGTAGACGTGGTCGGAGTCGTCGTTTTGGTAGACGTGGTCGGTGTCGTTGTCGTGGTAGACGTGGTCGGGGTCGTTGTCGTGGTAGACGATGTTGTGCTTGTTGTGGTCGGAGTCGTCGTTGTGCTTGTTGTGGTCGGGGTCGTCGTTGTGGTAGACGTGGTCGGAGTCGTCGTTGTGGTAGACGTGGTCGGAGTCGTCGTTGTGGTAGACGTGGTCGGTGTCGTTGTCGTGGTAGACGCGGTCGGGGTCGTTGTCGTGGTAGACGATGTTGTGCTTGTTGTGGTCGGGGTCGTCGTTGTGGTAGACGTGGTCGGAGTCGTCGTTGTGGTAGACGTGGTCGGTGTCGTTGTCGTGGTAGACGTGGTCGGGGTCGTTGTCCTGGTAGACGATGTTGTGCTTGTTGTGGTCGGTGTCGTTGTCGTGGTAGACGTGATCGGGGTCGTTGTCGTGGTAGACGTGGTCGGGGTCGTTGTCGTGGTAGACGATGTTGTGCTTGTTGTGGTCGGGGTCGTCGTTGTGGTAGACGTGGTCGGTGTCGTTGTCGTGGTAGACGATGTTGTGCTTGTTGTGGTCGGAGTCGTCGATGTGCTTGTTGTGGTCGGAGTCGTCGTTGTGGTAGACGTGGTCGGGGTCGTTGTCGTGGTAGACGATGTTGTGCTTGTTGTGGTCGGAGTCGTCGTTGTGGTAGACGTGGTCGGTGTCGTTGTCGTGGTAGACGTGATCGGGGTCGTTGTCGTGGTAGACGTGGTCGGGGTCGTTGTCGTGGTAGACGATGTTGTGCTTGTTGTGGTCAGGGTCGTCGTTGTGGTAGACGTGGTCGGCGTCGTTGTCGTGGTAGACGATGTTGTGCTTGTTGGGGTCGGGGTCGTCGTTGTGGTAGACGTGGTCGGAGTCGTCGTTGTGGTAGACGTGGTCGGAGTCGTCGTTGTGGTAGACGTGGTCGGAGTCGTCGTTGTGGTAGACGTGGTCGGGGTCGTTGTCGTGGTAGACGATGTTGTGCTTGTTGTGGTCGGAGTCGTCGTTGTGCTTGTTGTGGTCGGCGTCGTTGTCGTGGTAGACGATGTTGTGCTTGTTGGGGTCGGGGTCGTCGTTGTGGTAGACGTGGTCGGAGTCGTCGTTGTGGTAGACGTGGTCGGAGTCGTCGTTGTGGTAGACGTGGTCGGAGTCGTCGTTGTGGTAGACGTGGTCGGTGTCGTTGTCGTGGTAGACGTGGTCGGGGTCGTCGTTGTGGTAGACGTGGTCGGGGTCGTTGTCGTGGTAGACGTGGTCGGGGTCGTTGTCGTGGTAGACGATGTTGTGCTTGTTGTGGTCGGGGTCGTCGTTGTGGTAGACGTGGTCGGCGTCGTTGTCGTGGTAGACGATGTTGTGCTTGTTGTGGTCGGAGTCGTCGTTGTGCTTGTTGTGGTCGGGGTCGTCGTTGTGGTAGACGTGGTCGGAGTCGTCGTTGTGGTAGACGTGGTCGGTGTCGTTGTCGTGGTAGACGCGGTCGGGGTCGTTGTCGTGGTAGACGATGTTGTGCTTGTTGTGGTCGGGGTCGTCGTTGTGGTAGACGTGGTCGGAGTCGTCGTTTTGGTAGACGTGGTCGGTGTCGTTGTCGTGGTAGACGTGGTCGGGGTCGTTGTCGTGGTAGACGATGTTGTGCTTGTTGTGGTCGGGGTCGTCGTTGTGGTAGACGTGGTCGGTGTCGTTGTCGTGGTAGACGTGATCGGGGTCGTTGTCGTGGTAGACGTGGTCGGGGTCGTTGTCGTGGTAGACGATGTTGTGCTTGTTGTGGTCGGGGTCGTCGTTGTGGTAGACGTGGTCGGGGTCGTTGTCGTGGTAGACGATGTTGTGCTTGTTGTGGTCGGGGTCGTCGTTGTGGTAGACGTGGTCGGGGTCGTCGTTGTGGTAGACGTGGTCGGAGTCGTCGTTGTGGTAGACGTGGTCGGTGTCGTTGTCGTGGTAGACGTGGTCGGGGTCGTCGTTGTGGTAGACGTGGTCGGTGTCGTTGTCGTGGTAGACGTGGTCGGTGTCGTTGTCGTGGTAGACGATGTTGTGCTTGTTGTGGTCGGAGTCGTCGATGTGCTTGTTGTGGTCGGAGTCGTCGTTGTGGTAGACGTGGTCGGGGTCGTTGTCGTGGTAGACGATGTTGTGCTTGTTGTGGTCGGGGTCGTCGTTGTGGTAGACGTGGTCGGTGTCGTTGTCGTGGTAGACGATGTTGTGCTTGTTGTGGTCGGGGTCGTCGTTGTGGTAGACGTGGTCGGTGTCGTTGTCGTGGTAGACGATGTTGTGCTTGTTGTGGTCGGGGTCGTCGTTGTGGTAGACGTGGTCGGTGTCGTTGTCGTGGTAGACGATGTTGTGCTTGTTGTGGTCGGGGTCGTCGTTGTGGTAGACGTGGTCGGTGTCGTTGTCGTGGTAGACGATGTTGTGCTTGTTGTGGTCGGAGTCGTCGTTGTGGTAGACGTGGTCGGTGTCGTTGTCGTGGTAGACGATGTTGTGCTTGTTGTGGTCGGGGTCGTCGTTGTGGTAGACGTGGTCGGTGTCGTTGTCGTGGTAGACGATGTTGTGCTTGTTGTGGTCGGGGTCGTCGTTGTGGTAGACGTGGTCGGTGTCGTTGTCGTGGTAGACGATGTTGTGCTTGTTGTGGTCGGGGTCGTCGTTGTGGTAGACGTGGTCGGTGTCGTTGTCGTGGTAGACGATGTTGTGCTTGTTGTGGTCGGGGTCGTCGTTGTGGTAGACGTGGTCGGAGTCGTCGTTGTGGTAGACGTGGTCGGTGTCGTTGTCGTGGTAGACGTGGTCGGGGTCGTCGTTGTGGTAGACGTGGTCGGTGTCGTTGTCGTGGTAGACGTGGTCGGTGTCGTTGTCGTGGTAGACGTGGTCGGGGTCGTTGTCGTGGTAGACGATGTGGTGCTTGTTGTGGTCGGAGTCGTCGTTGTGCTTGTTGTGGTCGGGGTCGTCGTTGTGGTAGACGTGGTCGGGGTCGTTGTCGTGGTAGACGATGTTGTGCTTGTTGTGGTCGGGGTCGTCGTTGTGGTAGACGTGGTCGGCGTCGTTGTCGTGGTAGACGATGTTGTGCTTGTTGGGGTCGGGGTCGTCGTTGTGGTAGACGTGGTCGGAGTCGTCGTTGTGGTAGACGTGGTCGGAGTCGTCGTTGTGGTAGACGTGGTCGGTGTCGTTGTCGTGGTAGACGCGGTCGGGGTCGTTGTCGTGGTAGACGATGTTGTGCTTGTTGTGGTCGGGGTCGTCGTTGTGGTAGACGTGGTCGGTGTCGTTGTCGTGGTAGACGATGTTGTGCTTGTTGTGGTCGGGGTCGTCGTTGTGGTAGACGTGGTCGGAGTCGTCGTTGTGGTAGACGTGGTCGGTGTCGTTGTCGTGGTAGACGTGGTCGGGGTCGTCGTTGTGGTAGACGTGGTCGGTGTCGTTGTCGTGGTAGACGTGGTCGGGGTCGTTGTCGTGGTAGACGTGGTCGGGGTCGTTGTCGTGGTAGACGATGTGGTGCTTGTTGTGGTCGGAGTCGTCGTTGTGCTTGTTGTGGTCGGGGTCGTCGTTGTGGTAGACGTGGTCGGCGTCGTTGTCGTGGTAGACGATGTTGTGCTTGTTGGGGTCGGGGTCGTCGTTGTGGTAGACGTGGTCGGAGTCGTCGTTGTGGTAGACGTGGTCGGGGTCGTTGTCGTGGTAGACGATGTTGTGCTTGTTGTGGTCGGGGTCGTCGTTGTGGTAGACGTGGTCGGCGTCGTTGTCGTGGTAGACGATGTTGTGCTTGTTGGGGTCGGGGTCGTCGTTGTGGTAGACGTGGTCGGAGTCGTCGTTGTGGTAGACGTGGTCGGTGTCGTTGTCGTGGTAGACGTGGTCGGGGTCGTTGTCGTGGTAGACGATGTTGTGCTTGTTGTGGTCGGTGTCGTTGTCGTGGTAGACGTGATCGGGGTCGTTGTCGTGGTAGACGTGGTCGGGGTCGTTGTCGTGGTAGACGATGTTGTGCTTGTTGTGGTCGGGGTCGTCGTTGTGGTAGACGTGGTCGGTGTCGTTGTCGTGGTAGACGATGTTGTGCTTGTTGTGGTCGGAGTCGTCGTTGTGGTAGACGTGGTCGGAGTCGTCGTTGTGGTAGACGTGGTCGGAGTCGTCGTTGTGGTAGACGTGGTCGGCGTCGTTGTCGTGGTAGACGATGTTGTGCTTGTTGTGGTCGGAGTCGTCGTTGTGCTTGTTGTGGTCGGGGTCGTCGTTGTGGTAGACGTGGTCGGTGTCGTTGTCGTTGTAGACGTGGTCGGCGTCGTTGTCGTGGTAGACGATGTTGTGCTTGTTGTGGTCGGGGTCGACGTTGTGGTAGACGTGGTCGGCGTCGTTGTCGTGGTAGACGATGTTGTGCTTGTTGTGGTCGGAGTCGTCGTTGTGCTTGTTGTGGTCGGGGTCGTCGTTGTGGTAGACGTGGTCGGCGTCGTTGTCGTGGTAGACGATGTTGTGCTTGTTGTGGTCGGAGTCGTCGTTGTGCTTGTTGTGGTCGGGGTCGTCGTTGTGGTAGACGTGGTCGGTGTCGTTGTCGTTGTAGACGTGGTCGGCGTCGTTGTCGTGGTAGACGATGTTGTGCTTGTTGTGGTCGGGGTCGACGTTGTGGTAGACGTGGTCGGCGTCGTTGTCGTGGTAGACGATGTTGTGCTTGTTGTGGTCGGGGTTGTCGTTGTGGTAGACGTGGTCGGGGTCGTTGTCGTGGTAGACGATGTTGTGCTTGTTGTGGTCGGAGTCGTCGTTGTGGTAGACGTGGTTGGCGTCGTTGTCGTGGTAGACGTGGTCGAGGTCGTCGTTGTGGTAGACGTGGTCGGAGTCGTCGTTGTGCTTGTTGTGGTCGGAGTCGTCGTTGTGGTAGACGTGGTTGGCGTCGTCGTTGTGGTAGACGTGGTCGGTGTCGTTGTCGTGGTAGACGTGGTCGGGGTCGTCGTTGTGGTAGACGTGGTCGGTGTCGTTGTCGTGGTAGACGTGGTTGGCGTCGTTGTCGTGGTAGACGTGGTCGAGGTCGTCGTTGTGGTAGACGTGGTCGGAGTCGTCGTTGTTCTTGTTGTGGTCGGGGTCGTCGTTGTGGTAGACGTGGTCGGTGTCGTTGTCGTGGTAGACGATGTTGTGCTTGTTGTGGTCGGAGTCGGGGTTGTGGTAGACGTGGTCGGGGTCGTTGTCGTGGTAGACGATGTTGTGCTTGTTGTGGTCGGGGTCGTCGTTGTGGTAGACGTGGTCGGCGTCGTTGTCGTGGTAGACGTGGTCGGTGTCGTTGTCGTGGTAGACGTGGTCGGGGTCGTCGTTGTGGTAGACGATGTTGTGCTTGTTGTGGTCGGGGTCGTCGTTGTGGTAGACGTGGTCGGAGTCGTCGTTGTGCTTGTTGTGGTCGGGGTCGTCGTTGTGGTAGACGTGGTCGGAGTCGTCGTTGTGGTAGACGTGGTCGGTGTCGTTGTCGTGGTAGACGTGGTCGGGGTCGTTGTCGTGGTAGACGATGTTGTGCTTGTTGTGGTCGGGGTCGTCGTTGTGGTAGACGTGGTCGGTGTCGTTGTCGTTGTAGACGTGGTCGGCGTCGTTGTCGTGGTAGACGATGTTGTGCTTGTTGTGGTCGGAGTCGTCGTTGTGCTTGTTGTGGTCAGGGTCGTCGTTGTGGTAGACGTGGTCGGAGTCGTCGTTGTGGTAGACGTGGTCGGTGTCGTTGTCGTGGTAGACGTGGTTGGCGTCGTTGTCGTGGTAGACGTGGTCGAGGTCGTCGTTGTGGTAGACGTGGTCGGAGTCGTCGTTGTTCTTGTTGTGGTCGGGGTCGTCGTTGTGGTAGACGTGGTCGGTGTCGTTGTCGTGGTAGACGATGTTGTGCTTGTTGTGGTCGGAGTCGGGGTTGTGGTAGACGTGGTCGGGGTCGTTGTCGTGGTAGACGATGTTGTGCTTGTTGTGGTCGGGGTCGTTGTCGTGGTAGACGATGTTGTGCTTGTTGTGGTCGGGGTCGTCGTTGTGGTAGACGTGGTCGGCGTCGTTGTCGTGGTAGACGTGGTCGGTGTCGTTGTCGTGGTAGACGTGGTCGGGGTCGTCGTTGTGGTAGACGATGTTGTGCTTGTTGTGGTCGGGGTCGTCGTTGTGGTAGACGTGGTCGGAGTCGTCGTTGTGGTAGACGTGGTCGGTGTCGTTGTCGTGGTAGACGTGGTCGGGGTCGTTGTCGTGGTAGACGTGGTCGAGGTCGTCGTTGTGGTAGACGTGGTCGGAGTCGTCGTTGTGCTTGTTGTGGTCGGGGTCGTCGTTGTGGTAGACGTGGTCGGAGTCGTCGTTGTGGTAGACGTGGTCGGTGTCGTTGTCGTGGTAGACGTGGTCGGGGTCGTTGTCGTGGTAGACGATGTTGTGCTTGTTGTGGTCGGGGTCGTCGTTGTGGTAGACGTGGTCGGTGTCGTTGTCGTTGTAGACGTGGTCGGCGTCGTTGTCGTGGTAGACGATGTTGTGCTTGTTGTGGTCGGAGTCGTCGTTGTGGTAGACGTGGTTGGCGTCGTTGTCGTGGTAGACGTGGTCGAGGTCGTCGTTGTGGTAGACGTGGTCGGAGTCGTCGTTGTGCTTGTTGTGGTCGGGGTCGTCGTTGTGGTAGACGTGGTCGGTGTCGTTGTCGTGGTAGACGATGTTGTGCTTGTTGTGGTCGGAGTCGTCGTTGTGGTAGACGTGGTTGGCGTCGTCGTTGTGGTAGACGTGGTCGGTGTCGTTGTCGTGGTAGACGTGGTCGGGGTCGTCGTTGTGGTAGACGTGGTCGGTGTCGTTGTCGTGGTAGACGTGGTTGGCGTCGTTGTCGTGGTAGACGTGGTCGGAGTCGTCGTTGTTCTTGTTGTGGTCGGGGTCGTCGTTGTGGTAGACGTGGTCGGGGTCGTTGTCGTGGTAGACGATGTTGTGCTTGTTGTGGTCGGAGTCGGGGTTGTGGTAGACGTGGTCGGGGTCGTTGTCGTGGTAGACGATGTTGTGCTTGTTGTGGTCGGGGTCGTCGTTGTGGTAGACGTGGTCGGGGTCGTTGTCGTGGTAGACGATGTTGTGCTTGTTGTGGTCGGAGTCGTCGTTGTGGTAGACGTGGTCGGTGTCGTTGTCGTGGTAGACGTGGTCGGGGTTATCGTTGTGGTAGACGTGGTCGGGGTCGTTGTCGTGGTAGACGATGTTGTGCTTGTTGTGGTCGGGGTCGTTGTCGTGGTAGACGATGTTGTGCTTGTTGTGGTCGGGGTCGTCGTTGTGGTAGACGTGGTCGGGGTCGTTGTCGTGGTAGACGATGTTGTGCTTGTTGTGGTCGGGGTCGTTGTCGTGGTAGACGATGTTGTGCTTGTTGTGGTCGGGGTCGTCGTTGTGGTAGACGTGGTCGGGGTCGTTGTCGTGGTAGACGATGTTGTGCTTGTTGTGGTCGGGGTCGTCGTTGTGGTAGACGTGGTCGGAGTCGTCGTTGTGGTAGACGTGGTCGGTGTCGTTGTCGTGGTAGACGTGGTTGGCGTCGTTGTCGTGGTAGACGTGGTCGGAGTCGTCGTTGTTCTTGTTGTGGTCGGGGTCGTCGTTGTGGTAGACGTGGTCGGGGTCGTCGTTGTGGTAGACGTGGTCGGGGTCGTTGTCGTGGTAGACGATGTTGTGCTTGTTGTGGTCGGGGTCGTCGCTGTGGTAGACGTGGTCGGGGTCGTCGTTGTGGTAGACGTGGTTGGAGTCGTCGTTGTGGTAGACGTGGTCGGTGTCGTTGTCGTGGTAGACGTGGTCGGGGTCGTCGTTGTGGTAGACGTGGTCGGAGTCGTCGTTGTGGTAGACGTGGTCGGTGTCGTTGTCGTGGTAGACGATGTTGTGCTTGTTGTGGTCGGGGTCGTCGTTGTGGTAGACGTGGTTGGAGTCGTCGTTGTGGTAGACGTGGTCGGTGTCGTTGTCGTGGTAGACGTGGTCGGGGTCGTCGTTGTGGTAGACGTGGTCGGAGTCGTCGTTGTGGTAGACGTGGTCGGGGTCGTTGTCGTGGTAGACGATGTTGTGCTTGTTGTGGTCGGGGTCGTCGTTGTGGTAGACGTGGTCGGGGTCGTCGTTGTGGTAGACGTGGTTGGCGTCGTTGTCGTGGTAGACGTGGTTGGCGTCGTTGTCGTGGTAGACGATGTTGTGCTTGTTGTGGTCGGGGTCGTCGTTGTGGTAGACGTGGTCGGGGTCGTTGTCGTGGTAGACGATGTTGTGCTTGTTGTGGTCGGGGTCGTCGTTGTGGTAGACGTGGTCGGAGTCGTCGTTGTGGTAGACGTGGTCGGTGTCGTTGTCGTGGTAGACGTGGTCGGGGTCGTCGTTGTGGTAGACGTGGTCGGTGTCGTTGTCGTGGTAGACGTGGTTGGCGTCGTTGTCGTGGTAGACGTGGTCGGAGTCGTCGTTGTTCTTGTTGTGGTCGGGGTCGTCGTTGTGGTAGACGTGGTCGGGGTCGTCGTTGTGGTAGACGTGGTCGGGGTCGTTGTCGTGGTAGACGATGTTGTGCTTGTTGTGGTCGGGGTCGTCGTTGTGGTAGACGTGGTCGGGGTCGTCGTTGTGGTAGACGTGGTTGGAGTCGTCGTTGTGGTAGACGTGGTCGGTGTCGTTGTCGTGGTAGACGTGGTCGGGGTCGTCGTTGTGGTAGACGTGGTCGGAGTCGTCGTTGTGGTAGACGTGGTCGGGGTCGTTGTCGTGGTAGACGATGTTGTGCTTGTTGTGGTCGGGGTCGTCGTTGTGGTAGACGTGGTCGGCGTCGTCGTTGTGGTAGACGTGGTCGGGGTCGTTGTCGTGGTAGACGATGTTGTGCTTGTTGTGGTCGGGGTCGTTGTCGTGGTAGACGTGGTCGGGGTCGTTGTCGTGGTAGACGATGTTGTGCTTGTTGTGGTCGGGGTCGTCGTTGTGGTAGACGTGGTCGGCGTCGTCGTTGTGGTAGACGTGGTCGGGGTCGTTGTCGTGGTAGACGATGTTGTGCTTGTTGTGGTCGGGGTCGTCGTTGTGGTAGACGTGGTCGGGGTCGTCGTTGTGGTAGACGTGGTTGGAGTCGTCGTTGTGGTAGACGTGGTCGGTGTCGTTGTCGTGGTAGACGTGGTCGGGGTCGTCGTTGTGGTAGACGTGGTCGGAGTCGTCGTTGTGGTAGACGTGGTCGGTGTCGTTGTCGTGGTAGACGTGGTCGGGGTCGTTGTCGTGGTAGACGATGTTGTGCTTGTTGTGGTCGGGGTCGTCGTTGTGGTAGACGTGGTCGGGGTCGTTGTCGTGGTAGACGATGTTGTGCTTGTTGTGGTCGGGGTCGTCGTTGTGGTAGACGTGGTCGGGGTCGTCGTTGTGGTAGACGTGGTTGGCGTCGTTGTCGTGGTAGACGTGGTTGGCGTCGTTGTCGTGGTAGACGATGTTGTGCTTGTTGTGGTCGGAGTCGTCGTTGTGGTAGACGTGGTCGGGGTCGTCGTTGTGGTAGACGTGGTCGGGGTCGTCGTTGTGGTAGACGTGGTTGGCGTCGTTGTCGTGGTAGACGTGGTTGGCGTCGTTGTCGTGGTAGACGTGGTCGAGGTCGTCGTTGTGGTAGACGTGGTCGGAGTCGTCGTTGTGCTTGTTGTGGTCGGGGTCGTCGTTGTGGTAGACGTGGTCGGTGTCGTTGTCGTGGTAGACGATGTTGTGCTTGTTGTGGTCGGAGTCGTCGTTGTGGTAGACGTGGTCGGCGTCGTTGTCGTGGTAGACGTGGTCGGAGTCGTCGTTGTGGTAGACGTGGTCGGTGTCGTCGTTGTGGTAGACGTGGTCGGTGTCGTTGTCGTGGTAGACGTGGTCGGCGTCGTTGTCGTGGTAGACGATGTTGTGCTCGTCGTGGTGGTGGATGTTGAACTGGTTGTTGATGTTGTTGCTGGATTTACACTGTCAAATTGATGTATTGGTCTACTTGTTGTTTGGCATCCTGGATTGAGATAGGTGTTCTCGCAGCAAAATGTTGTAGTTCCATTGTGTATGCAGGTGACATCATCTGGGCACAGTGATCCTCCAATGCAATCTGAAATGGTTTGTTTGAGATTCGCTGTAAAAAGAGTTATTGCCTCCAAGGCCTTCGTTCCAGCAGCAATCAGTTGGAAGTGGGACAGTTGTTGTTGCTGAAGGTTTATTTATTCTATCGTTGATCGGAGCTCTCACTGCTGGTGTAAATTAGCGAATCGTCGCAACAAAACTCAGTGGTTCCGTTGTAAATGCATGTTGAGCCACCTGGGCAGAAATCTCCTAAGCAGGGACCTTCTCCTTCATTGTAACAATATTGAGTGGGAGGTGGCACCGCTGCAAATTGTTGAGTCGTCCACTTCCTTGTTTGGTAAGGTGACCTTCTGCTGGTGTCACCACGTATTAATCAGCGAACCGCCACTAGATACGTGAACAATAGAGGGCGCTAAGCGGTCCAGAAAAAGATTATTGGCACATCTGCAGCGGCGGGCTGGGGTTTTGAACTTTGGCGTTTAGCCCGGGATTTGAGATGTGGCAAACAGTGAGAAAGTTAGAAAGGAGTAAAGAAGAAAGCTCGATGAAATTGAAGGGTGGAAGAAGATTAAAATGGAAAAGGGAGCAGAGTGGTAAAAGCACCTTGGGCGTTGTTGGCCAGGATATTGAGGTAATAGGACGCTAGAAAAGAAAAAGGAAGTATTCGTGACAAAATAGGGGATTAAGAAGTTTTTATAACAAAGTTTCTGACTCACTGGATGGACCTGTTGTTGTTTCCCTCACTATACTCCCGTCGGCACAGCAGAATGTGCTAGTACCATCATTGATACACTTCGCACCGTCGGGACAGAAGTCCCCAAGGCAGTCTAAATGTTTTGCTAGGTAAATAGGAACAGAATAAAGAGACCTCCGATTCCGCCATCGGCACATTGTGCACTTTCCTGGCCGGCGACTCCCCAACACAGGGAGCCGACGAGCAGGAAGATCAAGAGAGGGAACATTAAGCAAGTTTCACGTTCGCCTCTGCTCTATTTTATAGAGCCATGTTCGAAAAATGTGGATACAGCTTTGCGGAAGTTAAAAGCCGCCTCCCTCCTCTTCGCAGGCAGCATTGATTTGATATTTCAGCAGGTGGCAAAATTCGGGCGTTTTTATGAAAATCGCGCCAGATGGGGTGAAAGGACAGGGAGAGCTCGTCTGCCATATGTGGCTGTGTAGACAGAAAAATTTGGCAGAAAGAGAAGCTTTGGCAACATGCGAATTTCATCAGGTAAATGATGTCAGATGTCTAGACTTTTCAACAATTTTAGGGAATTTTGAACTAGTACAGTACCTTTCAGTTTCTCTTGAGTTTTTATACCTAATCTCAAAACGGGAAAACGAGCGCTTTAATGAAGTTCAGGATACCTCTCATCTTGGCTTGACGGTTTTGTTGAATTTCAGCTTCTGATCTTTCCTGTCAATCCAATGATCAATAGACAAGGAAGTATTTTTGGCACATTGACCACTATTCCACGTTTTTGTTTAATTTTAGCTCTAAAGCCAAGCTGCTTTCCGGAAAGCTTTTTTGATCTTCTTTTTCTGCGAAAATTCCTGGCCCAGTGTGGTAACCAGGTTTTGATACGGTAAGATTCCCCTTTTGCACGTGCAAAGTGGCGCTTTTTTTCTTCTAGAAGCTAGAACTTAAGTTGGGAATATTTTGACTTGGAAAATAGTGCTTTATCCCCTTGAAGATACTTGTCGACGTCTAGAAAACTGTGCAGAGCCTCTTTCGGCAATAGATTTTATATTGCGATATTTCTTAGCAATGTGCCACTAGAATGTCCTGGACGACAATTTCCTATCATTTCCTTTATTTAAATTTATCTTTCATCTTTTATACAGATATATCCAAAATTCAGTGTGTCTGATACTATGTAAAATTTTTTATTGACTTGATCCCTAAGAGCTAATCATTTCATTTCAGCTTCCGTGTACGTGATTATTGAGCGTCTGCTTGATCTCTGCATATCCTCTTTTTCTATGCCATGATGCTTTGCGCCTGAGCTAACTTCCAAAAATCATCCCACTTGGTTAAAGGCTAGTTTTTTCTAGAAGTTGCCAGCTGTTGACAAAGACCTAAATGATTCCTTGGACTTCCAGGGAATTTTCCTAGTTGGAGAAGAACCCGCGCCTTTTTTGTTAACTTTTCTCCTGCAATTTCCAGCGTAGGTGGCTCTTTTTTTGACCTGGAATAATTGTTTTTCTATCCCGGGTCGGTGTTTCATCTCTACGGTGTTGATCCAGGCCTAATAAATGATGCGCAACGGATCGTAGTAAAACATTTCCCAGAATTCAATAATCTCATATGTAAACGGATTTGCAGCCAAATTATAATCCTGTTTTTTAATATCGTTCCAAGAAGAAAACATATTTTATTCAACGTGCGATTAAAAAAAATTGAATAAGAACTAGAAATAACAAATGGATTATTGAGGAGAAATCAAATGAGGACGAGATCATGTACCAAAATAAGAAAAATCGAGGAAATTAAAGGTCTAATTGCTCATTGTTACTGTTATTTCCGGAAATTGTTGCGGAATATCGGCCTTGGAAGACTTCAATCTGGTCATTGTCCGTGTTGCTGTCGACAATTGAATACGACCAATTTTGGCGCATTTCTGGTGGGAAACCGGCTGAAAATGTTGGTAAATTACTGTAATGGCAAGTTTTCAAAGGACAAAAAAGTACGGCACTTACCATTTTCAATCAAACAATCCGTCGACTTTCCAATAGGAGGATAAGACGAATTATTGGTGATGAAAGCACAAGTCTTACATCCTCGGTACATTGCCAGGCGGATATAAATATTCTCTGGTTTATAATCTTCATCTCCTTCTGGTTTATAGACATTTAATTCCACAGCCACTGGGATCAAATAGCGGCAGAAGTCAAAAATCACTTCGTGGCTCTGCGTATGGATACAAAGTTGGAATGCAAACCAGTCCACGGGTTTTACAGCCTCCACAAAATTCTTCACGTGGACGTCTTCTTCTCCTCCCTGAAGAATTTTAAAGATTTGGCGCGTCTTTACCTTGCAGGTGATTATGAGTTTTTTAAAGTTATAAAACTTAAAACTTCTTGCCAAGTCGTCAAGCCTTGATTCAGGATAACTTATGGGGCTCTTCTCGATGCCATCCACTATCCAAATTAGTGTAATGTGCCCCGCATCATTTTGCTTTTCCTGCATTAAGGAAATTAGATGAGTAGGCTAACATACACAGAGATTAACATGCAGCTGAAGATCTTCTGGTTGTGTGGGAATAATTTTCAGGAAAGCTTCCATAAAATTGTGGAGACTTTGACAGGTCCTACGCATGCGAACTTGGCTAGTTGATTCCATTTTTTCGATGATTTTCTTTAAATTATTTGGGGAGACACGGAACAAGGGAAGCTTTGAATGTTTCGACACGGCGCCCATCTGAAATGAGCTAATGTACAGGGAAATTAACTGAACAGGATGACAAGAATTTTTCAATGGGAGGAATATGAGAAAAGGTCACTCAGATTATTAATAACCGGGCGGGATAAAGGAATGAGGGTAATTAGTAGGCGAGCATGGGATTTTCACAGAAAAATGGAAGTGACACACCAGGAAGAGGTCGAAATTGCCTTCTGTTTGTCATAAAGGAATATAACATTTTATAGACAAAGCTTCTTTAAAGGAAACGGAATTTTTGGGCTATACGAAAATAGGATTTTTGGCTGGTTTTTCCCAGGAAATTCGGAAAACGACGGATTCCAAAAAGCGCTACAGAGAATAAAAGAAGCATACGTGCCATCCACACTAGAACAGCTACTATTCTGAGCTTATCCCCACCCGTCTTAAAGGATAAGCAGTTTAGAATATCTTAAATAGAAGTGTTCACGGAGAGAAGACTTTGTGCTTCTGCTGTTATGGCACGTAGACAGTGAACTAACATATTTTTCACGGCGGCGGAGAGGGAGCACAGCCTCGTACAAATATTCGAACGCGGACGTCAGATTATGAGCAATACAAATTGACCGCAAAAGAGCAGCTGAATCCCGTTAGCTAATATGTCTGAATGTGTTAATCATGTACGCATAATATGCATCGGGGTCGGCGGAAATTGTTTGTAAAGGTTCAGTAGTTGTACTCGGGGCAAAATGTTACTCGTCTAGAAATAATGGAATATGGCAGACTTCCGTCACAACATTTATTAGGAAAATCGCCGTATTAATGAGTGATATACCCCTGCGGAAGGGGAGGAAATGCCTCCATCTGGATATTTAGCCGATGAATCTACAGGGAGACTAATCCATCAGTAATCCCACGAAGAATTGTGTAGAAAGAGGGAAGATCAGCCTAGGTCCAAGGGGAACAAAGAGTGGAATTTAGTAAAACTTTAAAATTTCACAATATTTGTCATAAAAGGACAAACAGGAATTGTTTTTCCAGACGTCTGTTTACAGTCCGTTCCCGGCTTCAAAATTATCCCCAGGTGTGTCCGAAGAAAATTGTCCTTTATGAGATTGTTTTTCAAAGTTCATTGTTTTTAAAGGAACCCTCCGCTCGTAAAATTGTGCACCCATCTGGGATACTGTAGTTTATAATTTTTGCGTTTCTTCTCATTTTTCAAGTTCTAATATATTGCAAATGTGCTAAAGAAAAATAAAGTAACAATTGCCAGCACAAAAATGAAAGTAACTCGTAGAAATCTGCAAAAATGAATTTTGAGCATCCATTGTTCATTCTTTTGAATTTATCAAGCCTCATACTGCATCAATTTTTGCAAGGTTAGGTTTAAAAAATTCCCCATCAACTGTAGATTATTTAGCAATAAAAAAAAGTAAGAAAAACGGGTGAAAACAAGCTAAAATATAAGCAAAATGAATTTTGACAAAAAATTTTTACGCTGAAAATCAGGGAAAGTTAGCGTCGGCGGGTCCCAACTTTCACATTTTTTTTCTACGCGCGGAGGGTCCCTTTAAAACTTTATTGTGATTAGTCAGAGTACAGTATTGGCAATAGTTCGATGGATAATGAAGATTAAATGACGCTAAATTTTTGAAGATTATTCGGTGTGACCATTAAGCCCATTGGAACAGGGTGACTGGCACGGCTTTGTTGATCTACAGAACTGCGAAGCAAGCGCATTTTCACAAGAGATCTCTGAATAAGAAGAGATTGAATACTTCAAAAGTTTCTTTGAGTCATACACTTCAAGGCAACCGATGGCCGGAGATCAGGGTGACTAGACTGACAAAGGAACTTTTTTTGTGTATGATTCGATCTGGTTACAAGATATATACCATTCAAAAGCGTATCGAAAATCATGCTTACTGACAAATTTCCAGCATAATCCACGATGGCGAGAAACTATGCGCGATTATAGTTTCACATGATGAAGCTCAAAAGCTGAGTTTTTGACATGTAATTCGTCGCTTAGCTGCCGGAAAACCGCAGATTTCGTCAATTTTTCGGGTCATCTTGTCGCCTTTCTCTTTGAAAATCTTTAAATCATTTTCTCATCTAATTGCAAATGATGAGTTAGCCCCTCCGAAATCCCGTTTCTTCTTCTCCGAAAAGCGAATTACGCCACCTGCGGCGGAGGGGAACATGCCAGTTTTTGTCTCTCTGGAAAACACGCTTGCACTTTCGGCGTATCTTTCGTTTTGCGTCATAATGTTCCTGGCTGCCGGTGGTGGCGGTCTAATGTTCCAATTAGAAGACAGTCTGGGATGGATTTATTTTTCGTTTCAGTAAATGGCCCGAAAAATTATCTGCAGTAATCTTCAGGAGGTGAAGGCCTGATTTTTGTAGAAAAACCCGCAGTTTCTGCAAATGTTGGATTAAAATTGGAATAATTCTGGAAAAATGACTCTCCGTTTCATGGTTCAGCAGCTACCTAATCACGCCGTCAACTTTCACTGGTATGGCCAAGGTCGCTGATAGTGATCTCTTTCTAAGTGTCTTCCGCCATTTCCCCAGCAAAACGATTCCGGTCGAGGTATTTGCACCTAACGGGATGAGAAATGGCTTCTTCACGGAGGCTGGGAGACGTTACTAGCCATTATCCGCTACCTGGGGCTAATTTTTCAGTGACCGACGTCCTTCACACGGCAGGCGCAAATGTGTGTATCAAACACGTTTGACGATCGTAAAAAATAGCCATTGGCTTGTAGTTTTTTTATTGGCTTATTTAGTCAAGTGAAGAGGGGAGAATGGAGTGTAAGTGGGCTGTTGTTTGTGGAAAGAGCTATTACTACAGGAGAAAAACTAGTAGAGGAGAGATGCTTGAGAACGATAGTGGTAGTCAAGGCATAAACAATTGAGTTTTTGGAAGAATTCATTAAAACAAGCTTTATTATTTTTAGAAATTATTGTATTTGGGAAAACAAATAGAAGGAAAATCCTTTAAGAGAGGGCCAAAGATTTCTGGGGACATTATTGTTACACAAAAGTATTCCATTTCTATGTTTGCTTGGCGGAAAACCAGCTCAGAGTTTTTTTGACAGTTTTTTGTAACAGTACACCAAAGGAATTCCCGACCATCTGACAAAACGAACAATTTTGTATACAATTCTCATTTCACAGACCATTGGTCTTTAGAGAACCGGCGGAGCGGAGATGAGTCGCCGAGGACACGAACCGACATTAATTGGTATAATTCAGTCAAAAGACCGCATCCTTAGAAAACTAGACGGACTTTTTTGGCTCTCGGCTAACGGGATTTCGAGGAAAAGTGTATAGCTGAAGGATTTTTAGACGTACAAAAGCATTCTTGAATTGTTTTTGTGATTTTTCGAGATGTTTGGGATGTTTTTAGCTCCACTAAGGTCTCAGCCAGCGCTTCTGATTAATGGCGACCTCGAAAGATCCTGTGGAATTTCACTTGGCAAGCCAGACTCGCCCGCAGCCCGCCCCTTTCAGCTTGTATAAAAGCCGTGGCAGCTGGCCAGGAGGACAGGACAGCAATGTTCGAAGAGAAACTCATCGTCGGCGTGGCTTCTGCCTGCTCTACCTTGGCCATGGTTGCCTGCCTTGTCGTCATTCCTCAGCTCTATTCCACCATCAATGAGGTTCACGATGAGGTAGTTTCTTTCCTTTTTCTTTTTCAATTAATATTTTCAGGTTCTCGATGGTGTCTCCGTCTTCCGTGTTGAAACTGACTCAGCTTGGACCGAGATGATGGACATCCAGATCACTGTTACTCCTCCCAGCAAGCCCAAGACCAACCCCTTCAACAGCATCTTCCGTCAGAAGAGACAGGACTTCTCTGGACTGCCAGCTTGGTGCCAGTGCGAACCCGCTAAGCCCACCTGCCCACCTGGACCCCCCGGACCTCCTGGAGAGCCTGGACAGCCCGGTCCCCCTGGAGAGCCTGGACCGGCCGGAGAGGACAACACTTCCACCTATGCTCCCATCACCTGTGCCCCACAAGACACTGCCTGCATCAAATGCCCTGAGGGACCTGCCGGTTAGCTTTTTTCCCTATTTTTTTACAATATTTTTAGGACCTCCCGGACCCGATGGACCCGCAGGACCTGCTGGACCTGACGGACAGCCAGGAGATGCTGGAGCCCCTGGAAAAGACGGTCAACCTGGAGAGGTCGGACCCGCTGGTGACGCTGGAGCTGATGGACAGCCCGGACCCGATGGAGAGCCCGGACCGGCTGGAAAAGATGGAGAGAAAGGAAAGGGAGCTCCTGGTGAGCCCGGACCTGCTGGAGAAGCCGGACCCGCTGGACCCGATGGAGAAGCCGGACCCAATGGCGAAGATGGTGCCCCAGGAGAGGCCGGACCCGCTGGAGCTCCTGGAAACCCTGGAGCCCCTGGAACCGATGGACAGCCCGGAACTGCTGGAGGACCTGGACTGTAAGTTTTAGCTTTGATATGGGAGCTTATATTGAAATTTCAGCCCCGGAAACGATGCTGCCTATTGCCCCTGCCCACCTCGCTCTGCCGTTTTCGTCTCCCGCTACGCTCATTAAATGGCTGCTGCTCTTCTTGCCCATTTGGCAAAGAACAAGAGACGTTAACAAATAAACTTTCCTTTAAACCGATGTTTTCTCTGATTTCTGCATTTGAACACTTGCGATAACTGCTAGCCCGGGAAAAGAAATTTATTTTTAATATAATTGGCTATAAAGCATAAGCTCCCCTAGGAATACATTTATCACTGAGTGTTTTAATTATATTGATATACAATAGTGACAATAAATTCATCGCGTCTGTCGTCTGTAGGCTCATGATTGTAATACGTAGTTGTTTTTTCGATGTCTCGAGATTAATTCGAAGGCCATAAAAAGAAGAAAATCCTTCAGTACGTCTTCAGATTGAATAGGATAATACTAAACAGTCCATTGTATCCTGAAGCTGACCAATTTTGACTGCGGGTTGAAGACAGCGAACCCAATGCAAACATGGAAAAATGAAGGAAATCGCCAAAACTAACATCGGATTCCAGATCTTCAGGCTCAATTACCCTAGGAAAAGTTGTTTCTGAAGAAAAAATTTTTTGTATGAAGTCGGGCGCTAATGGGTTAATACTACGAGGTACAAATTATCGTTCCAGACTAATTCCTTATTAGCGGAGAACAAATGTCTTTTCTTAGACCGATATTTATCTCATTAAGAAAGTTAGAACTGATGTCTTGCACCTCATGTAGGCCTTGTAACTTGTAATGTTCCAAGAAACATAAAAGTATTAACAAGGGAATCTTTTCACCTTAAACTGGACAAACCGAACGAGCCATATACCATTCGAAACACAGAAAAAATAAAGAAAAAATGTTTTTAGCTCTAGGGGAATCGAACCGGAAAGTGAAAAAAAATACAAAAACTTGATGAGTGAGTGCGTTACCACTATACTTGGGCACGAGTCGAGTCAATTCGAGTCAACTCGACTCGAAATGACTCGAAATCCTGACTCGACTCGACTCGAACTCGAAAGTTCGATTTTCCGACTCGACTCGACTCGACTCGACTCGAAGTTTCCAAAATTCGACTCGACTCGACTCGACTCGAACTCGAAAGTTCGATTTTCTGACTCGACTCGACTCGACTCGAACTCGACTTTAGATTTCGAGTCGATTTCGAGTCGACGCTGACTCGACTCGACTCGAACTCGTTTTTTTCCGAGCCAGATTAAAACACGCGCGCGTTAGGCGGCATTGGCGCATTCTTTTGAATTTTCCCCTCTAAATGTGGCCTAAATTTAAACTTGTGGTATACTGTATGGAAATAAGCGAAGAAGGCGGTTAAGTGGTAAAATGTCCCGAGCTGTACTTCTAGTTTACGGCTACCACAAGTACAAATCAAGCACTGCTAAAAAAGAAATTACTGACCATTTTGCTGTAGCTCCGTCAGATGAAATTCAAGAGGATTCCGAGGATTCATGCCCTGAGGATATATTTGAAAGTGATGAAGAATCCATCAATTTGAGTGGTTCTGATGTCGAATAATTTTGTTATTATATTGTTATCCTACTGTTTTTGTTTTCGTTTACTCCCTTGGCTTTTAAATAATAAAATTTTGGCCAAATCCCATGCATACCCGCAAAAATTGAAAAATTCTGATCACCTGACTCGACTCGACTCGTTTTCGGTCGACTCGACTCGACTCGAACTCGAAAGTTCGATTTTCTGACTCGACTCGACTCGACTCGAACTCGATTTCCGAATTTTCGACTCGACTCGACTCGACTCGAACTCGAAAGTTCGATTTTCTGACTCAACTCGACTCGACTCGAACTCGATTTTTTCGACTCGTGCCCAAGTATAGTTACCACTCGGCCATTCTAGCACAGCTTTCGATGCCCTTTCGAATGGTATTTTCTCGTTCGATTTGGCCACCTTAAGATTAAAAGATACCGTAAGTAAGTGATGATTAAGAACGCAAAACTGAAATTTGTCTGTCAAATGAAAGTATCATACAGTACCGACTTACAAAAATATGCCATTCCCAGAATTCATGGTAATTTTCCAGCTACTCTAATCGTCTATAAATCCATGTTCACCTTTCCGCCTTTGGTACACCCGTACGTGGTACATTTAAGTGAAAACAACTGATTATCGGGGTAAAATTTAATTCCACCTTGCTACAATTGCGCTTTTTATTTAGCCACATTTTTAGAAAACTTCTCTGCTAGCCATGAATCGATTTAATGCACATGATAATGCTGCAAGGATTCTTGTCTTTGTCATGTTCTTCTTCTCGACCGCTCTTATAATTTGGCTGCTCTACGTAATTTTAACAAAAAGTCCTGAAGCGATGAAACGATACAAATATATGATAGTTTTTCTTACGGTAGGACTGATAGTTTATTAAATGGGCTTCCAGTTGTCCATGTATCAATTCGACGTCGTGCAGACATTGCTCTGCCCAACTGCGCTTCATCACATGCCGGGCGGACAATTTGCTGGTATTTTGGGATATCTCTTCCCTGAGCAAGGAAATCTTCTCGTGGTAACAATTTAAAGGACAGTTAAATCATTTTTTAGCTTGTATACTGTAGCAGTGTAATGATCCTTGGAGTGACAATTGTTGTCAATTTTGTATGGAGGGAATATGCCATCGTCCAGTTTAAATTTACCGCGTGTTCAATATTTCTCCATATTGTCCATTTTCTAATTGTGGCAATTAGTCTCGCAGGGTTCTTTCATTTTTGTAGCCGAATGCTTTCGGGCTATTGGCGAATTCGTGATCGCCTGGACAATGTTGTAAGCTTTTTTAAAACCCAATAAATTCCTAGGTCCATTCATATTACAATCCAAAATTGGCAATTTTTGGTATTCTTCCGGAAAAGATCAACGAATTTTACCAATTTTACCAGTATACACTGTATTGTATATTAATTACTGGTAGCTATGTGGTCAAAGCAATCATCAAGGTAAACAAATTCATTTCCTAGTAGCGAATGTTTAGATCACCATGCTAATATACAAAAAGACCAATCGACTAAGTCAAAATACCTTGAAGATTCATAAAATGCTCTTCTTTGCGCTAATTTTTCAGGTAGACAACCATTAAAAAAGAGCACAATATTCCAGACCCTAGCACCCATAATCATCTTCGCTTTTCCTTTCGCTCTGTGCGTATTAATGGGATTATTTTCCAAAGAGCTCATCGACTATCTAGGAGTTGAAGAAGGTGGGCAAGCTGTGAGATATGAATAACGCTTTCCAGCAAATGCTCTCGTTCTGCATACTGTAGCCGCTGTAATGAGTTTCCCATCTTTCTTTTCTACCGTACACGTCATCACTGTTGTCTACTGCACAAAACCTTACAGAAAATATGTCAAACAACTGATAGCCGCTTACTTTAAAAGTATTTCAACTAAAATTCATTCTCGATATTTTCTCAGTGAATAAATATTTGTTCGTCCTTGAAATTTCTGAGACTCTTGTTGAAATATAAATAGAACCGCGATAATTTTATAATCACTGACGGAAAAAAATAACTTTCCTATGATTTGCACGTAATATTAGATAAATTTTGCCACTTCGCTGTAATTTAAGATAATATGAGATCAAAAAATTGTACGTTCTTATTTCTAAGAGCTCCTTAACTACAAGAAATGCACCCAAGTGATGGACGGATGACTCGATCTCTCATGCTTATTAGAATGTGCCACTTCGATACGTACGTGGTTTTTGTTCAGGAATTTCAAAAGAAGCGGAAATCGCGCCCCTTTGCAAATAAAATGTGTAAAATCCTTTATTTGAAACTTTTTGATACGTGCATATTTTCCCAATCAAGAAAATCGCGAATTATCGGGAGATTATTATGTTACCCTTTAATTTGCGTGGTTCTCAGTTGGAAGTTTGTATTCATTATCGAGATATGGCGCGTTTTCAAGCTGAAGCCAATGCTCCTAGAATATTAGTCTTTGTTATGTTTTTCTTTTCAACTATTCTCTATATTTGGCTCATATTCATAGTAATGACCAAAAGTCCCTCAGTAATGAAGCGATACAAATATATGGTAGTTTTCTTAAGTGTAAGTTTATTTCACTTAACTGGAAAATAGTTACAGTTTTCTGTTTATCAATTCGACGTCATCCACACATTGCTCAGTCCCACTGGTTTACCCCGCATTGCAGGGGCACACTTTTCTGGAATTGTTGGATATTTCTTCCCACATAGTGGAAATGCCCTCTTTGTAAGGTTTCCTTACTTTATTAAATATTATTTTTCAGCTGATATACTGTATCAGCCTCATGGTTAACGGTCTCTCATTAACTGTCAGCTTTGTTTGGAGAGAATTTGTCATGATCAAATTCAAATTCACTTTTCTATCAATTCTTTTCCATCTGGTGCATTTTCTACTGGTAGTCGCCAGCTTTGTTGGCTTCTTCTTTGTGTTCCATAAAACACTTCCTGAATCATCCGTAGTTAAAGCACAGTTAGACCAGGTGCGTTGGCTTCTACATTTTCCCTGATTAAAGATTGTGTACGGAAAGTTGGAAGGTACAGCAGGGTACAGCGGAATCATGTTTATCCGAGCGGGAGATTATCACGACCGGTGAATCCTGGGCTCGATCGGTGTATCCTGCTGTATCATCCTTGTATCATCCGTCCTCGACCGCTTACGATTATCTCGATCGGTGTATCCTGTGAGCTGAATCGCTGAGACCGCGGATAAAAGATTTATCTGTAGGATGCAGCCTACCGTATGTCATTGAAAAGGTGCTAGTATAAAGTGTACCCCACAGTATACATGACGTATCCATAATTATTCGCACTCTACCGGCTTTTTTACAAAATTAAAGATAAATTTTAGGGCGGATCCTATTACAATCCGCATTTTGCATATTTTGGCTGGCTAAATGTCAATGATTTTTACACTTTCTTCGAATACGTTCTATTTTTGTATTTAATAGGATGTACAATTGGTATAAAATCCATCATAAGGGTAAGTTCTTCCGCTTGTTAATCCTCCTTTTATTACTTTAGATTTCGCTGGTGATCTCCAGAAGGGAAAACAGCTACGGTAATTCAAGACGATTTAATGAGAACGCTCTCCGAGTTCATAAAATGCTTTTTCGTGCTTTGCTTTTTGAGGTTGTAATCTAGAACAACTCGTAAACAATAGAAAAAATTACAGACTTTAGCTCCACTTATAGTTTTCGTACTTCCTATGACTGTACTAGTCATGATACACGTCTGCCTCTCATCTGTATTCGATTACTTTGGAAATGTTGAAGATGGTAAATTTTGTCCAATACTTAAAGATGTTGCCTCCAGCAGAAACATTTTTACTGAATGCGGTAGCCATCGCCATGTGTTTGCCGTCATTCTTCTCCACAGCGCACATCTTTACCGTCATCTGGTTCGTCACTCCGTACAAGAATTACGTCAAGCAGCTCGTCACTTCTGTGTTTAAGAAAATTCCTAAGAAAAACCCTCGATAATTTTATAAATTGTTGTTGAACAATTAGTACAATTTTCTCGCCTACATTTGGTCTTTGGCTTTTTTTCGAAAGCAAGTAATTACTGGTCAAATAAATCAATTTTGGCGGGGAGTATAAATCTTTGAGATTACCAAATTAGCCTGGTAAATGTTAACGTTTGAAGCCGATGCCAATCCCGCAAGAATATTTGTTTTTGCTTTGTTTTTTATCTCTACTCTCCTTTATGTCTGGCTGCTTTACATCGTATTGTACAAAAGTCCTGCTAACATGAAACGGTACAAATATGTCATTATATTTTTAAGTGTAAGGCATGTAGCTTCCTTTAAATCGCGGTTTAAGTTTTCTGTGTATCAATTCGACGTCGTGCAGACGCTACTTTGCCCTACAGCTATCCACCGACTAGCTGGGGCACAGTTTTCTGGATTACTGGGGCATTTTTTCCCTGAAAGTGGGAATACTCTCTTTGTAAGCTGATTTTTTACTTTTGTTACGGTACTTTAGCTGATATACTGTGCCAGCATAATGTTCAATGCTGTCGCGATAGTTTTCAATTTTGTCTGGAGAGAATTTGCTATCAATTCCTTTAAACCCAGCTATATCTCAATTTTTCTCCATTCTGTACACTATCTGGCAGTAATAACTTGTCTTGCTGGTTTTTTCTTTGTTTACTATGAAACAATAACAGATCAATCGGTTGTATTGAATTATTTAGCTTGGGTAAGTTACTCTCTCCATTAATTTGGCTATCACTTACAGTGTGGATCGCATTATGATCCCGACCTCGCACTGTTTGGCTGGACACCCCATTTTACCTACAATTTCTATGCATTTTTTAAATATGTCTTATTCTGTTATATTTTTGGCCATACAATCGTACTAAAATCAGTCATCAGGGTAAGTTCATCCAGCATCTACAAGTCCTATTCATTTCTTAGATTTCACTTGCTATTCGACGAAGAAAAAGAAGTTGTATTCCTGGTTTAAGAAGCTCCAATGACAACGCACTGCGAGTTCATAAAATGCTTTTTAGAGCTCTGCTTTTTGAGGCGCTGGCTCCAGTTATTCCCTTCGTGATACCCATAACTCTCCTAATACTGGTGCATCTGACACTTGGCTATTGGCACGTGTACTTTGGCGGATACGAGGAAGCGGACGCAGTTATTTTGAATCTCATAGCAATTTCCCTGATGTTACCGTCATTTTTTTCTATAATCCACTTCTTTACCGTTATTTGGTTCACTACTCCTTACAAGAACTACGTCAAGCAAAAAGTCATGTCTGGGTTTAAAAAAATCAGCGGGAAAGTTCGATAATTGTTGTCTAGGTACACGGAAGGGTTGTTTGATCTCGGAGCCTACGATATTAATAAAAGTCATTAATTTCATCAAATTGTTAGCCACAAAGAGCAAAATTCAGTTGATGTTTGGAGTGATTTTTATTCACAAATTATTTACACCTAAAATTATTGGAAGGGGAAGGATCCAGAATACGGAGGAAGCTGCCTTGGGTTTAGCAGTAGTTGGAGGAGCGCTAGTCGGCATTAACAGGCTCGAATGCTCATAATATCCACAACTATGTGGAAAATCCGGAGGCGGTGGGGGGATTTGATCATCTGTTCCTACCTGAAACAATCATTTAAAGAAGAAAGATTAAATTTACCTTGAAAGCATAGGCAGTTCCTCCCATGTGATGGAGAACCAGATGACAGTGAGCAAACCACCAACCGGGATTAATTGCCCGGAATCTGATGGTAATATACCCGCCGACAGGTAGAGTTATTGTATCCCTGCTGGTTGGATTTTTAGTATTCATGCCCGGAATAGCACCGTTCAACCAAGATTGATTCTTCCAGCTGGCGCCATCACAGACCGTCGTCGGACCTCCACAAGCTATGTCAGGATTCAAGGCAGAAATTTGACCTGTAGAGTTGTAGGATGGCCATCCAACCTGAATGCATATTTTATAGAAAGAAGTGTACCTACTTTCATTACATGATAATGTGTTCCGTGTACATGGAAAGGATGAGCATATCCGGTGGCAAAGTACCCTCCCGTTCCCATATTGTAAATTGTTAGCTGGACAATGTTTCCCAATTTATGCTCCTTGTGGAAGAAACAGTTGCAATTCTGATCATCTTCATCAGCTCCTAAAGGGCAGAGCGTCGAATTACAGGGCTTGCTAATTTTGTCCATTCGATTTCGGTTAAAGTAGGGGATTCCTGTAGGGAATTCGTACTTGTACCCATCCACGTGGGAATCATAGTGCATATTGATGAAATGTTCCTAAAAAGAAACTAAAAACCTAAAAATCTGAAGATTTTACCTCAAATCCGTCGGTAAAAGGTGTATCTTGCAGAATTTCTTTGTCAATATTTTCTGGATTAGGGTGTTCAAGCGTATCATAACTGATGCAGGAAAAATTGTAAGTTTTGGGGAAATTATAAAAGGGGCAATTGAGCACGGTGCAGTGTTGCTGAGGATTACAGTCGGTCGGCAAAAGGTTTGGCACAGAATTATCTTCAGGGACGGCGACATTTTCATATTCGACATAGGCTATTCCATAAATTGTTTGGACCAAACTCCAGTCAGAGAACCAGTGCTGCACCGTCTCCACGATGATTCTGAAAATACTTTGGTTGATCCGATTTTTAACCCACTTGTAAGATTTCTTTGTCGGATTGTCTAATCCCTTGATCAAGATGTCGTATCGCTCTCCTGGGAAGATAATCAGCCTATCGACGGGCTTAGGAACAACTTCTTCTCCATCTGCTGATACCACGGTCATTTCGTGTCCCTCGACGTGGATCATCAGCTCCTGAGACACTCCTCCGTTTACAATTCGAAAGAGTACCGATTCGCCTAAATATTCTTCTATTTGTGGCAAATTTCACTTACTTGTATTGACACGGAACCTCTCCAGCGGTAGATTCTGTGGCTGGGACTTGATATCCTCTTGACTGAACCATCCTTTGTCGTTGATGGTCAGAGCTGAGATAGGCACAGATCCTCCCACATTTCCTCCATCGACGGTCATCGTCTTTTTCCAGCATTCCGTATTCTTATCGTATCCATACATCCATTTCATTGTGCTGTCACTCAATTGCATCCAGGCTTCTTCAGCACTTTTTGGGGCCCAGTCCTGGCACTTATTTCTTTTTTTTTGCGTTATTACCTGTAGAATGACGGAATATTCCCTAGAAGGTGTCACTCTTTTTCCGTTGCTATCCGGCACTGATCTATCTTTCGGATCGACGATTACAAATCCTCCCAGTAGGCCATCTCCTCGATCACTTTGCATATGCCCATGGTACCTGAAAGTTTAAACTATTTCCGGGTGGAGAACTTACCAATGCGTCCCAATAGTGTCAGCAATGAAACGATATTCATAGCTGAAAATCTATTTTACAGCTAGAGTAGCCAGCTTACTAGTTGGTACTGGTTATAGGGCACTGCTGCACAAAAGCAACACCATCAGTGTACCATAAATTATGCTTGTTCAATCCATGCACATGAATGGTCACAGCGTCCATTAGAATCTTGTTTGTCACTTTTAAAAGAACCTCGGCGCCCAAGGGCACGACAATGGGCAGTCCCGGTCTGAATAAATTTTTATTTCTTACCAAAAGATCCCCTACGTGATTCCGTTGATGGCAATGACCCGCTTGTGCAGTCCATCAAGTGTCAGCACATCTGTCAAATCATTCGCATCCCCTTCATTAGTGTCAGGATACATAGTCGAGTTGTCGTAGCAATCAACAACCTGATCGGGATTCCTCTTGGTCCAGGCTCTCTGAAAGAAACTCTTTACTTATTCCGGTTGGTAGCTACCCGATTGGCATGATAGTCGACAGGTGTACCGTGCAACCAAGGATTATCATTGTGGTATGACATAGTCAGCTTCTTTGTCAGCTCCAAGGAAAATTCATAGACTCCATTCTGAAATCTTCTTATCTTTTGTTCTTTTGAGCAGGTGTTTCAATAATTCTTGGGGTATACTGGAACAACGCTCAGCAGTATTAACACAGAGGCAAGTTAACTATCCCAGTTTTCTACCTCTTTTCACGTGCAAATCCTGAGCATGAATCAAAATTCCCGAAAAAATCTCAAGCGGGACCATCTTCGTGTCAAAAACCCCTTGACCTTTTCGCCATCCCCCAGGGCACGTAGCCTTGCACGCACACCCCGATAGCAGCTATCTCAAAAAGAGCCTCACCATTTTAAGCTGATTAATAGGACGGCCGAACCTCAGTTATCAGCACGATGTAAAAAAGCAATTAAACTGGTAATGTTAATTTTTTATTACAATTTAAAATCAATTTTGGCCCCAAAATAGAAGATAATGGGTTTTCAACTTATCTCTGGTTATTTCTACGGGAATTTGCGCCCAAGACTCATTCTATCCCAATTAAAAGGGCTCATGAGCCTCTAATCTCCCCTACAGGCGTTTGAAGACTTGCCAAGTTGCTACAGAGAAGTAAAGCGCAGTTACTCCCAAGAAACTCCCGCTTTTGAGTGCGTAAACTGGCTCACGTAGCAGCTCACGTACCCCGGCTGCTTATCAGGAAAAGAAACGCTCTGTGTGCTTTTCCACAACACCTCGAGAACAGTGGACGGGGAAGTTTGTGCGAAAGGTTGTGAGGGACTACAGCCCGAAATATCTCCTTACGAAAATAAAACACGTTTGTGGATACTCACAGCGTTTGGAATTGCTACTAGGAGAGGATCAGCGTACCGCTGGTAGCAGGCAACTGGGTCTATGGAGAGGTACAAAAGCAGAAAGGAGAACGTCATGATGTCTTCCATGATTTCCTGAAATTGAGGGTGTCAGCAGCTGGACTGAAAGAACGTTTTCCAGGCGTATCACGGTGATTAGTAACTGTTGGAGGTGGAGCGATAGATATCAAAACTTGGAGGCACGTGGATTGCAGAGGGATGAAATTCTGTGCCTGGAAAGAATAAGGATCATCAGGATACAGCTGAAAGTGGAAAAATTACCACCTATATTGTATTATTTTGCCGATAAAGAGTGAAAAAACTTCTATCAATCAGGGTAGACCCGATCTGCAAGAAAGAAAGCCATAAAAACTCTAGAATTGCCTAATTTTCTACCGTAAATGAAGTGAATGCAATTTTGGCTAAAACGCGTTCTGGCTTAAACGGCACCGCTACGCAATTCTAACAAATTTTGTGGACAACACGTTAATAAACAAGATCGTCTTTTTTTCTGGATTTCCTTCGAATATTTGAATTTTACTCTTAGTTCCCTGTTTTTTTGTATGAATTCCCTGTTTTTGGAGCAGGCACTAAGAATCATTCCGATAAGCCATAGACTATAGCAGAGGCTCGATTGTAGCACGGTCTCGATATAGTCGCCGATCGCCTATAATAACCACAAAATATAACAAATTGTAGAGGATTTATACAATACTCGAAATGAGAGAAAGATCACAGGGGAAATCGCAGTCAAAAAAATTAAAAAATATTAAGAGTAGGGTTCCAGATCAGATAGAAGCTTGGCCAGGATCCGTCTTTCAACGTTCACATCAGAATTTAGATTTCCGTCATCTTTCATCATATGTTCGATAATATTAAGAATCCGTTTAGAAGAACCATCATCCGCGGGAATTGCAAGAAGTTGCATGGCATATTCATAAAGCGCTGGTGTTTTCATTTTCATAGTTGGCCAAAATTCTTCAATACTCAATTGCAAACCTTAAGGAATCCGTAAATTTAAGAATTTTCGCTTACTATTTGGCTCAGCTAAATATTTGATAATTTCATCTCCACTGTCTTCTTCTGTATCATCGGCATAGAAACATTTCTTAGGCGGTGGAGGGAGCAGCAACTCTTTAAACAATTGCCAAGGTGACGCGGAAAGTTCCTTGGTTATGTGATCAGTAACCTAAAAAAATAAATAGAATATTAAAGAAACTGTCAGAGACCCATATAGGTCCCGAAGCGAGGACAACAGTAGGTGTCACCCGCGCTTTTTTCAATTTTCTGTTGTTTTTTTGCCTCGCTAACGTTATAACATTAAAAATAAATAAAATTAATACGAGAGAATAGCCACAGAAGGCATCTGCCGCATTCAAATTCAAATGCTACAAGTGCGCGGATGACGCCAACTGTTGCCACCACTGCGGGGCCTACAGAAGAAACGGAGATCCCAGACAGTCCCTTTAAATAAACGGCCTACCTTCTGTTTGATTTCAGCTGTATAAAGTTTCATTTTTCTTGTAGACGGATTCAAAAAAGAGGCGCAATAGTGGTCGATAGTTAAACTATCAATCTCCTTCTGGGTCGCAATCACTCCAGCCTTACCCAAAGCTTTGGCAACCTTAAAGGAATTTTTTTAAAAAAGAAACTAATGCTTACTTCAAAATTATCGTCCCCCTCCTGAAGTTTTTTAAAATGATCCAAAAGGACATAATACGTAGGAGCAATGAAGGGCAGCATCACCTTGTCAGGGCTCTGAAAAGGAAACATTTGATAAAAGTGTCTTAAGATCAGGATTCTAGTTCCCTCAATTTTAGCGACTCGGCTTCTGCGCACCCTATTCTGATTCCCGGAACTCCACGAGCTCAATTTTGGTGATCGGGTTTCCACACGCCCAAGATCTGCGACCAGGATTTTATGCACCCAAAATTGGGGTTGTCAACGGGCCGGTCCGGGTCTAGCGCGGGTCTGGAACAATATTTCACAAATTTTTTGATGCTACCAGATAGAAGAGACGCTGGATTATTTGGGCCTGGATTATGCCACGTAAGAAACTTGTGGAGGCGTTACGGGCCTGCCCGCGTTTTTCTGCAAATTTCAGGCTCGCAACACTTCTGCATATCGGACACGTAGCAAAATCCAGGCCCGAAGGGTACCAACGAGTATTCCGCCGTCTCTCCTATCTGGTAACATCAATTTAAAATTTGTGAAATGTTGTTCCTGGCGCACATCAGGTCCGGCTCATGCCTCAGGCCCGCATTTGGGCCCGGGGGTTCGGGATCAAGCGCATGGCTCTCATGTAGATTAGCGGTTCCATTGAAAAATACCAGTCCCATGAAAACATGATGGTAATTTGCGGAAAATTACCGGTCCCATCATTTTATTTAATTTAGGTCATTTTCCCCGTTTTCCTTGGTTTTATAATTTCTCTCGACCTTTCACAGTACTGAAACCAAGTTTGCTTTCGGTTTCTACCAAGCTGCCTGTTTCGCTCGCGATTTTGGAGAAACGACCGCAATAGGAGGTCCGGAGGATTTTTTGGACTCAAAAACCAATAAAAGCTGTTAGAAACAGCTAAAGTTTAATAAAAGTTGATGGGACCGGTAATTCTTAACACATCTTCTGTTTCCTTTCATAGGACCGCTATTTTTCCCATGGTACCGCTAATCTACATATAATAATATTGTAGTGTCTCTGGGTAAAAGGAGTAAAAAATATTGCAAAAAACTCACATTAAATTCAATGGCATAAGTCTTCATAGGATTGAGAGCTTTGATAATAAATTGCGCTTCTTCCGATGTAGCTGCCAGCCAATTTGTGTTCATTGTGATTTCCACGGTAAGCAATTCCGTCAAGGTTACCAACATAGGAAGACAGGATACGGCACAATCAATTGTATCCAAAATAGAAAGCCAATCCGTAGGATCCGGGGATTTGGGAACTGCACCAAGTTTCTCTGCTAGCTGTTAAAATATTTCAAAAAGTTAAATAAAAGTGTACCTCTGGATTACTTCGGATAAATAGAACTATTTGAGTGCAAGTGCGTACGAGTCGATTCATTAGCTCAGCATAGCATTTTTCTTCTTTTTGAAACAATTCAGCAGGCATTAAAATACTGTCAGCTATTTTATTTAAAGCATGCGGGCCACAAGTTGTATCTATATTTAAAATTTTTTTTTATAAAAATAGGAGAACTCACAACCACTCATCATTTTTTTGCCCATATCCTTTATCCATTCATTTTTTCCAACGATCAATTTACATTTCTTTATTAATTCTTCAGACAGCCCCATTTTACCAACTTCTTGAACAATTATTTGAAATACCTGAAAAATATGCAAAATATTCAAGTTTTCTTACCGATTCACATGATATTATCCCACAAAAAGGAGCGACTACCAGTGGGACAGCTTTATAATGCCAAATATCTTCTTCTTCAACAATAAAACGAGCCAAAACCAGGAAATAATCAATGTCATTTGGCCTTCGCTTATTTCCAAGATTTATCTTATTTATTTCCAATGTTACTTTACCAGCTTCAGCAGAAGTAGCAACCTAAAATTAATCAGAAAAAATAAAAAGAAAAGAAAGACATACCATTTGTCCATATTTTTGGAGTAAACTCCCGGAGATTGCATCAGTGGCTCCTTGAACTGAGGGGAAATCGGGGACATCAAGAATATTTTGGGCATTCTTTCTGGAATTTCCAAGTTTATTAAGGGCAATAAATATTTAGTTGATAAAGTTGTAAGTAACAAACGATTTTTGCTCAAATTTATAGATTTTTCGACGTTGGCTGCGTTTAAAAGTGACGCCGCTTGTCAAAATACGCAATGGGAAGGGTCAGAGCAATAGAAAATTCCAAATTATAAAGACTTTTAGATGTAAATCAGAGCAGAAATCAGAAAAATATAAATATTTCAGAAATTTGCCTATTATTCCTGTATTAAAGGAAAAAATAAGATTCAAAACGACTTACACAGTAGAAATGCGGGTAACCAGCTTTCGAAAAGCTTCTGTTTGACAATGCGTCAAAGGAAGTCCACTGGATAGTAAATATTCAGCTACAGGGCTGCTTAAATGGTCTTCTTGGATAGTTTTTCCCAATCCTGGCAATATTTCATTAGCAAAATTTGTAATATAATCTAAAATTCGTCAATAAATATGAAATTTTCAAGATACCTGGCAATGGAGCAGGAGATTCATCAACTTTAGGTGCTAATTTAAGTTTCGGGCATGTTTTTCTCGCGTGTCGGCCCAGCTGATTTCCTCTGGTTGTAATGACGGTGCCGCATCGTGAACATTGAACGAAAGTGGTGTCTTTTCCGTCTAATTCAATAACTTTCGAGAAAATTAAATAAGATTTTTCTTTTCTTCCAACTAATGGCTCCTAAAAATAAATTTAAAACAAAATTTAAAGAGCTAACCGTCAAATATTTGCCGGTTTTCAAACCGCTTATCACATCTTGTTTACTGATTCTGTCCTGTTCACACACTTCCGCTACGAAAGGAGTAAAATCAGTTCCTGGTTCTAGTTTAGGAACTGACATAGAGAAAAGGGGGAGCGAGGGGGGGGGGGGGGGGGGGGGGAGAAATGGGAGCGGTCGGCTGGCGCAAGATTGATTCTCGACTCGACACGACAGCGCACTCTGCGTCTCTGTCGCTGTCGGCCAGCGACATGTCAATTGCGCGGCGACATTTCCGCCCGCAAATAGCCCACAAAGGGAGGCAATCGTGCCCTCGACCTAGTCTTTCCTATTTCTGAGGGGTCATGGTACAATTTTGGGCTCTGGGAGCAATCTCATAAATGATAATGGGCACACGATACAATTCCAGCATCAGTTTAGGCATTCTATGAGGTTATTTCCCTTCTGAAGAGGGAAACCCTTGAAAAATTCCTTCAAAACTTTTCTCCTTCAAGGGGATTATGTCCTTGACGACATAGATCGCGACCCAAGGAACACCCCCAATCAGCCGAGCGCAAAACAGGCCCGTGTCTGGCGTCTCTCGGCGATAGAAACTTCCCGGACAGTCTCGGCACGTACAGTTCCTTATCATCGGTGATCGGTGATAGTCATCGGTTTAATTACCCAAGTTTGAGGTACTAAATACCTTCCAACCCTATGAAAATAGTGGTTGAAATAATTTTGGAATAGCTTCTCCTTCGAGGGAGGCAGATTGGCTGGGCATGAATGCCTGACAGTTTTCCGGGGTCCCTGTGACGTAACTGTCAGCCACGCATGCCAGAAATAAAGGTTTTCAGGTTGTCACCTGGGTTGTGACAGTTTTTCTAATAAATACGAGAACTGACACCGTGGATCTCGCCTGGAGGAGGAAGCTGGGCTATCAACATCGCTCAAATGAACCCCTCCAGATTGTCGACAGCCTACTTGGCACCCACGACAGAGAATCGCAGGCCTGTACGCCCACCGATAAGAGTGGATACCGGCATCCGGAAGGCACACGAGACGGCATAGAGACCTCACTCTCCCTGAGACTCCCAAGCGAGAAGCAATGCGAAGCGATGGTCTCTCAACATGTGGGCTGCAAGACCGACTGAATCTACACGCCATCTCTTGATGCCGCAATTAAAATTTGAATTTAAAAACAAGAACCAGTCGTTTTACGTACCGGAAGCCGATATTTTCACCACTAAATTGTAGTCACAGTGATTAGTCTTTACAAAGAATAAATAGTTCAGCCCACGTAGCCGGCGACAAAATTAGCCGATTCCATCATGGGAACAAATATCACTCGATTCTTTAATGAGATCAAAAGGTAGCGGACATTCAGATTACCAGAATTTCGGACATAACTTTATCAGAGAAAGGGCTGATGGTAAACCCACTGATGCTGATCGTTTTGGCCACAAATTTCAGTAAAGAAGACCTCTACACGCTCAATTTAAGCAAAAATACACCCATTTTTCATACTTTGTACTAATAATTAGATAGTTCGAAACTTTCGCGGTCATTATGCAATTATCCTAATAAAATCGCGGTCAAGCCCACATTTCCTACCATTCGCGGTATGGCGAGCGTAGATGTCGAGGAAGTTACCTGGGCTTACCCTGTGCAGCTCAACGAGACATCCTTCCGGTTTCTACCTAATGAAAGTTGGCCTCATCTTATTCCCCTTTTTATGTTCTTCCCGTCTACTTTTCTCATTGGGCTTCTAACCTACGTAGTCGTCAAAAAGAGTCCCGCGACGATGCATCGATACAAGTATATTATTCTCCTGGTTACGGTAAGAACTCCATTAAGGAAAGTGAACGTTTTTTTAGTTTTGTGTGTATCAATTCGACGTGGCGACTACATTAATTTGCCCAACTGCGTTACCTCGAGCTCTGGGGGTACAATTTTGTGGGCCACTTGGCTACCTATTTCCGCAGGCTGGAAATATTTTCACAGTAAGCAGATAGTCTTAAGGTCACGGAGCTTCCAGATAATTTACTCTACCAGTACGACCATTGTTGCCATTTCGCTGATCATCAGCTTTGTCTACAGGGAGTACTCATTGATTCAGTTTAAACCAACCCCAATCGCGATCATCTGCCATGTTCTTCAGCATGGTTTCTTAATATTTGTAATAACTTTGAACTACTTCCTTGTGAACGGAACATTTTCTGACCACAAAACAGTTGTTCAGTATCTCAAATGGGCAGGAAAAGCCATTTTGGGGAAAATCCATGAATCTTCAGGCAAAATCCTATTATAATCCGGATTATGCCACGTATTGTATAACTTTAGATAAACTGGAAACAGCTCAGAGTTGTAATCGGCTCTTTCCAGTAATTATTCTCACATTTGGAACTTACATTTTGAAGGCTATCATTAGGGTAAGTGGATAGCATTCTATGTTGAATTACTCTAGATACAACTAAAATTTAAATTCCATAGTAAAAGTCTCAGTCAATGCACTATTCGACAGCATAAAATGCTTCTTCGCTCGTTGATTATACAGGTGCTTAACGCTGTTCCAGCTGTCAACGCAGATTCAGATGTTCGCTCCTCTTCTCCTCATTACCATGCCCCAACTCCTTATCACAGTTGCCGGTTTTGCTGCCAAATATCTGACTTTTATACCAAAAGAACAATGTAAGCCGACCTTTTCCCTAACCTTCCTTGTTTCAGGCGACGCCTACATGACAGAATTTGCAATGGGAATGTTTGTCATCCCGTCATTTTATTCATTCAGTCATGTTTTTGTTGTTCTTTACTTTACAAAACCGTACAAATTGTATGTCAAGCGGCTGTTGACCAGAAAAAGGCGTGTAGATAGTAGCGGAGCTAAGAAATGATCGTGTTAATAAATATTCGACAAAGCTGTACCGGACAAATATTTTCATAAGTTCTCGAGTTCTAAAGGCCGAACAAAGCAGACAACAGAGAGAGGTTTTGACTTCTCCTTTGTCTTTTCTGCTCCCCCGTCAGTACCATTTTTATATCATGAAACTGTTCTATTTTTCATCAAAATGTAATCCACTTTAGCCCAAGTCGGTCGATTGTCTCGGTTCCAAGCTGTCCAATCTTCTCTTGTTTTGTTGAAAAACGCGCTTTCTTTTCGGTCATACAGTCCTTTGATCTCCGTCTCTTCCACCTGCTTTTGTCATCGTTCTCATCATATGCTGGTTGTAGACTTCTTTTGATCTTCCCTTCCCTTCTAGCTACCACTTTTACCATTTGCTCACCCCCTCCCTGCGCCAAATCTGATGGGGGGGGGGGGGGGGGGGGGGTAACTATTCGTACCCGCCGCTTGGGTACGAATGGTTACCCTTGGGTACGAATGGTTCCCCTCGGGTACGAATGGTTACCCTCGGGTACGAATGGTTACCCACGGGTACGAATGGTTACTGGAAAGCTTACCAATGAGAAAGTCCTTTGTGACTCGCCAACTTACTTCCACGGAAGTTCGTTGACACCACATTTCCCAGCGCGGAAGTAACTTGACAGTGCGCGGAAGTAAGTTGACAATGCCAAATCTTATCACTTATGGTCCCGGAGAAGAAATACTGGGAGGAGATCGCTTGGTAGAGCAAAACAGCCATCAGTAACGATATTTTACTGTTTTCCCCACCTAAACGATCTCCTCCCGGATTTTCTTCTCCCGGGCATTCTATAAACTAAAGAATCCAAATCTCCCGAGGGATACCCTCCTAGCCCTGCGAGCGAAGCGAGCCTTCGGAAGCATACGTGATTTGCCGATCAAAGAGAGTTTATGAGTGATGAGATTCGGCACTATCAAGTTACTTCCGCGCTGGGAAATGTGGTGTCCGCGTAAGTAAGTTGACGAGTCAGAAAGGACTTTCTCATTGGTAAGCTTTCCAGTAACCATTCGTACCCGAGGGTAACCATTCGTACCCAAGCGGCGGGTACGAATAGTTACCGACCCAAATCTGATCCATTTTCCCTTTCCATGCTTCGTATCACCAATTTCTGTGGCATTTCTGGCTTCAAATGGCCTAATTGATCATCAGCCTGTTGTAAACAACGCCTTTCTTTCCAATGCATTTTAAATTATTGAAAACCGTCAAGACATTGCCGAGACTTTTATGAGCTGTGTCGAGCTGTGTTGATTTCGGAAGGGGGTCTTTGGGGCCGGGCCGGGACCCGAAATTCCCTTCTGAAATTCATGAGATTTCCATACATCTGCTTTTTTCTAAAAGTAGGCAAAATGACAGGCAAATGATTTCTTTAAGATAATTCCATTTCCCGCCGTGACATGAGAAAAATGTTGCCCGTTAACTGTATTATACCCCACCGAGATCATTTATCAAAGTCACAATTGTTGGCAATTGTTGATCATTTTGTTCCCATTTCCCATATCGAGTGCCGCCGAATCCATGGAGGATACCCGCTACAAACCTTATGAAGGAGCTCCTCACATAATTCCACTAGTTATGTTTATTCCTTCAACAATTCTGTTCATTTTTCTGTGTTATATTATTCTAAAAAAGAGCCCAGAAGGGATGAAGAAGTATAAATACGTGATTTTCTTTGTTTCAGTAAGTGGATAGCATCTCCTTTAAATGGTTTTCAGTTTTCTGCATATCAATTTGACGTCATCACAACTGTAGTGCTCCCTACTAGCCTGCCAAAAATGCTGGGGCTTCAGGCTAGCGGAATACTTGGAGCAATGTTCCCTGATTCAGGGTGTTATCTCCAGGTAAGACAGGAATTTACGGGAGTACGTTATTTTTAGATTCTTTGGCTTTCTGGAATGAATGTCATTGGTCTGGCGATCACTTTCAGTTTCATTTGGAGGGAATATTCCCTAATTCCCTTTGAGAAATATCCACTAGGAATTTGCCTTCACTGTTTACACTTTGTCATAACATTTTTCGTGTATTATTTCAAATACAAGTATAATGTAGACACCTGTACCGATGCGAGAGCCTGTAGGCATTATTTAGACCAGGTACAGTAGCTCGAAATCTTTAAGAAATCTTCCAGATCGACTCCTGGTACAGTCCAAGTGGCGCAGTTTACTGTATTATGCCGTCTGTTAAACCGGCCATGATGAAATATCAACTCTTCATGGCCCTAGGAATTATTATAATTTGCTGCAACGTACTGAAGGCTGTCATCAGAGTAGGATTTTCTTTTAAAGAAAGCTTTAGTCGCCCTTTAAGATTAAAAGATTCACAAAATTCCACAGTAGAATAATCAGTCGGACCACTCTTCGCCAACATAAAATGCTTCTCCGTTCTTTGATCATACAGGTACTATACCTCAAATTAAGGCAAATTCTTTTCAGTTAACCTGTCCAGTTTTCCTCTTCATAATTCCAATAACAATCATAGGTCTTTTTACGTATTTTGAATTACTTTATCCTCTTATTCTTCCTAATTTAACGGAAGATCAACGTTAGCGACGTCAGCAGTATTTTAATAGGATTTTGTTCAGAAGTTCACATCAGCGTGGTAGTCGTCTCAACCTTTTTCTTCATCCCGTCCTTCTACTCCATGTTTCATGTAATAACCGTAATCTATTTCACAACACCGTACAGGAACTATGTCGCCGAGTTGCTAGGCTTCAGAAGGCAAAAGATAATTGAGAGACAATAAAGTTTTTTTTATAGAATTGGACCAGAAATTACCTGATTAGTCAGGGTGTTTGCCCCAGAGACTAATCTGATTCTTGCGGGATAATCTTTGTGCGGGCTTGGGTGCCGACGTACCCATGGCACGAATGGGAACATTTTGGAAGATTGAACCAAGGACAATCCGAAAACCTCTCATTTTTGGCATGTACGGCTGACAGTTATATTGTCAAGGACGACGGGAAACTGTCAAGCATTCAGGCCTCACCATTCTGCCTCTTTCGGAGCAGAAGCTAGTCCAAAATTATTTCAACTACTATTTTCATAGCGTCGGAAGGTAATTAGCACCTCGAACTTGGGCAATTAAATCGTAGATCATCGGTGATAAGGGTCAGTACGTGCCGAGACTGTACGGCTCATTTTTTCCATGTTGCGAGATGCGGTAAACCTAGCTGCCCAGACAGACGCTGAATGGAATAGAAATTTACGTTAACTCGTAGAAACTTATTTCTGAAAGGATTATTCTTATTCATTTCCTACCCAGCGTAATTACATTTGTCCGCGGTGATTTATCTTTAATTCCCGGTTCAAACGTAGCCACACTGTTACTATGCCTCTTCGGCAGTTTGTAAAAATGGAAGAGGAACACTATAAACCTCACGAAGGGTTAGCTCATCTTGTTCCTCTTCTAATGTTCATCCCATCTACGCTTCTCTTCATTTTCCTATGTTTTATTATTATTAAAAAAAGTCCCGAAGGCATGAGGAAATATAAATATGTCATTTTATTCTTGTCCGTAAGTGGGAAAAGCAGTAGTTTATTAATAATTTTAAGTATTGCGTGTACCAGTTCGATGTGATAACTACCTTGATTCTTCCAACATCGCTACCCCGATGCTTAGGAATGCAAATGAGTGGCATTTTGGGACCAGTACTCCCTGATTCAGGATGCATTTTACAGGTAATTTTATAATTTTAATAGATAAAAAGAGGTTTCAGTGCATTTGGTGCGGCGGTATGAGTGCCATTGGCCTTTCAGTGTCCATAAGTTTTATCTGGCGAGAATATGCTTTAATTAGATTTCGAAGGCGTCCTCTAACTATTTTTCTATATTCGTTGCTGGCTGTGATCACTGCCGTTATCTATTTCTTTAAATATAAATATGGTATCAATGCTTGTTCAGATGTGCAGGCTTGTAGAGCTCATTTAAAAAAAGTAGGTCTTTTTTTAAAAAAAATGCGGATTCTCCTCACCTAGCCGCTCTGGAGATCAATTGAACTAAAATAGAGTCAGTGTTTTTAGTACGAATCCTGGTACGATACAAATAGCGCATTTTATTGTAATCTACCAGAAGATCGGTCCGCTCTTGTTGATTATTACATTCTAACAGCTTTGGATTACATTCTCGTTGGATTCAATGTTTTCAAGTCTATCATCCGAGTAACAAAATGACCACCATACATTCTGCTGCAATTCCAGATTGAACTGTATATGAAGCGCCACAGAAAAGTCATAAGCCAGCAAAGTATACGCCAGCACAAAATGTTACTTCATTCGCTAATTATCCAGGTAAAATTCATTATTCTCTTGCTTTCTTGTGTTTTCAATTAATCATGGTTTTGGTGAAACGTAGCTATTTCAGTTGGCTTGTCCCATCATACTTTTTATCATTCCTCAAATAATTATCGCCTTTTTTCCTTACGCTGTGGATTATGTCTGCTTTACGTTCTTTCCAAATAATTCTTTAAAGCAGCGTAAGTTACTAATACAGAAAGAAAAGTGTTTCAGGAGAAGATATTATAATTATTGTTACCTCAACAATGTTCTATGTGCCTTCATTTTACTCTATCATCCATGCAGTTACAGTACTTTATTTTACTACACCTTACAAGAAATATATAGCTGGGTTATTGGGTTACCAGCAGAGGAAAGTAAGTTCAGACGTACCACGATTAATGGCAATTACACTGCGCGATTATTAAATTTTGGTTCTGGTGCACTTCTATGAATACTGCAGAGATCTGTTTATTATTTTCATTTTCAGAAAACAGTCGACCTCGTCCCAATTCCTACTCCAAGAATCCAAAGTCAACAGCTTGATCGAAGATAAATAAAACTTTTTTTTTTCATTATGTTTTACGGAAGATTGGGATATGAATAGAAAGCGAGTCCAAAAAACAGAATTTTTGCTTCGATCGTGAGTAAGTTATTAATCGCAGGTGAATATCCAAGCGTGGTAGGACTTATTCATAGAAATGAACATCTGTGCGTTAATTTATTTGTATACTGAAATGATGATCTTTTGGTATAAATAAACGCATGGTTACAAATTCTTGCGCTGTTACAAGAAGCTTGCATCTTTTTAAATATATTGAGTTCTTAGTTGCAAAGTTCTTTTTGATCTCCGACGGTTAGAAACTGTCGCCAGCCAATAAATTGTATTACACGAGTGCGAAAATTATTTCTGATTAATCGCTGTCCTTTTCCGCAAAATGGAAAATTGCATTGCACCCCGCAGATTATGGGTGCGCAGTGAACTTCCCTTTAAAATTGTTCTCTTAATTAAGTAAGAATTTTAGTTAACAATGGGTGGTCAGTATTTTCAAGGGTTCTTAAAAAAATATAATCTCTTCGTGGATTACGAAGCGGTCATATGATATATTAATGGGGCCGATCCACGAGCGTAATTTTTGGGAACAACAGAAATCCCGAAAAAAATTATTTCATCTTTTGCCCCACATTTTCCAGACGTCTATATATGTGTAAATTTATGATCTCCGAGTTTTATTAAAAGGTAAGAAAGCTTCCTTGAACAAATTTCCTCCGCGGAACTCAATTGTTTTTATAGCTTAAATGGCTGCGTGAGCGGAATACTGTGGCTAGTATGTCGACCACGGATCCTTTCCCTGTAGCTGCCGACTTGGGCCTAGAGTCAAATGCCACCACCACAGGAGTTCCGACGACAACTTATCCAGCGACAACGACAGAAGATCCTTTTCCTCTAGCTACTCACCTTGAAAACTTCCTATACTACATAAACTGGAATTCTACGGTTTCTCATGGTCAAACTCGAGATTTCCTCGGTTACGAGGGGTTGATCACGTATACGGTACCGTCTCTGCTGTCTTTGGGATCTATTCCCATATCTGTTTTCATAATCTACCGCATCCTTACACGCCAGTCAACATTGAATAATTACCAGATCGGAGTGGTGTTTCAATGTCTTCTAGGTGTGGCCATGGCTGTAATCAACTTTTACCATGTTTGGGTGAGTTTTAAAGAAAGTTTGCTGTAAAACTTTTCAGTACCTGTTATTTACCGCAAGCACATGGAAAACAAAAATAACGGTCGTCTATTTTTCTCTCTATAACATTAGCGTTATGGGAATCACAGTATTTTCTGTACATTGGAAGAACCAATTCTCAAAGTGGGACATCTTTCTAGTTTTTTTAACGTTTCCTAGGAGCATAAAACAGCTGGCAGCTACATTTATCGTACTGTGCATTCTCGGAATTCTGGATACAACCGTCCTTTACGTAAGATATGCTGATATGAGGCTCTTTATCCGAATTGCCGCCCATTTTGTACGTCAATTTACAATTTTTATAGACCTGATTTTAGGGAAATCAGGCAAATTTTATAGAGTTTTATTTGAGCTCTCTATTTTTTCTCATTTCTACCGTGGTCAATGTAGGATGCCTAGTTTTCTTAAAGAAAGTCGATCTCACCACTTTTTCATCGCCAGGGGTTCTAAAGGGAATTAAAAGAATGACAATCGGACTAATGTGCAAGGTATTTACAGCATACAGTAGCAATAAATTTATTTGAGATGATAATTTCTATAATTTCCATGCTGATAAACTTTGAGATCAGTAGGGCTGTATGGGCAAGTAGCGGTGATACTCCCGAGAATCATTACCTATGGCCTGTGAAGAACTTTCTACGGTACATTTATCCGTTGCAAGATGCTCTGTTGACCCGATATTGTGTCTCTGGGCTTTTAAAGAAAACCACACCGGATAGTTCTGCCCCTGGGTCCATTAAAAGTGACTCTGTTGTTTCTGCTAATTTTAGACAGAAAAATGTTGTACAGGCCTGGCAAAATTAGAAATCGCTCGTTATTGTAATTTATGTTTTAAATAAATAGTATGCTTCCAGTGGATTGCTCATGGTCGCCGAATATTAAAAACGACCGGCAGACATTAAATTATTGTGATTACCCTTTGTCCTTTCCAATAAAATGATAAATTGCGTTGCGCCCCTGCATATAATGGAATTTGTTTTAAAAATGTTCTCTTGTAGGAGTCAAAACACATAGTTAGAAGAGAGCACCCGCTGTGCCCACTAATTATAACTCCCACCATGGCCCCCGAAGCAAGCAGAATACCAGTCGATGACTCAGAACATTCAATACCCAAAATTCAGGACACCTTGGAGATCAGTGAAGACATTGCGTAGGGTTCCATTTCTTTTAATTGATTGTTGGTTTCTGTCTATTTGTTTAAAAATTCTTGGAACATATTTCTCGCCCGCGAAATTCAATTGTTTTCTTAGTTAAATAGCCGTTTAATCATAAGCCTGCGTGGTATGGCGGATTCTTTTCCCGTAGCTGCTGAACTGGTCCTGGAATCAAATGTCACCACCACTACAGAAGTACCGACGACTACTTATCCACCGACCACTACAGAAGACCCTTTTCCACTGGCTACTCAAGTTGAGCGTTTTCTGTATTCCATGAATTGGTATACAATGACGACTCATGATCAAGTCCGGATCTCCTTGAGTTACCAGGGATTAATCACGCACACATTACCTTCTCTGCTATCTTTGGGATCCATTCCCATGTATCTTTTCATAATCTACCGCATCCTCACACGTAAGACGTCGCTGAACAATTACCAAATCGGAGTGGTGTTTCAATGTCTTCTAGGCATGGTCATAGCTGTTCTTAACTTCTATTATAAATGGGTAAGCAATTTTGTAATCCCAAAGTCATTTTTCAGTATTTACTGTTTGTCGATACTTCGTGGAAACTAAAAATTACAGTTGTCCATGTTTGTGTCTACAACATAAGCTTCATGGGAATTACAGTATTCTCTGTGCATTGGAAGAATCAATTCTCGAAGTAAGACATCTTTCTACTCTTTTAACTTTTCCTAGGAGCATGAAACAGCTAGTAGCTACATTTATCATTTTGTGCATCCTCAATATTTTGCAGACCGTTGCTCACTATATAAGATTTGTTAACTATAGGTTATTCGTAAGAACCGTCGCTCTTATTGTGAGTTAACACATAATTTATACACGTGATTCCAGGGAAGGCAAGCACAGAATATGGAACTGTACCTGAGCTCGCTATTTTTCCTCGTTTCTGGCGCTGTCAATATAGGATGCCTGATATTTTTAAAGAAAATGGATCTCACTACTTTTTCATCACCCGGAGTTTTAAAAGGAATAAAAAGAATGACAAATGGGCTGATGTACAAAGTACTTACACGTTATAATAGGCATAAAGATTTTCAGATGATAATTTCTATAATTTCAATGCTGATAAACTTTGAAATTAGTAGAACAGTATGGGAAGCTTATCTTGGTATGGAGGAGGCGCATTGGCTATGGCCTTTTAAGACATTTTTGCAATACACTTACCCTTTGCAAGATGTTCTGTTAACCCGATATTGTGTTTCAGGACTTTTAAAGAAAGACACCCCCAATAGTTCTGCTCCCAGATCTTGTAAAAGTGATTCAGTTGTGCCTGCTAATTTTAGACAGAGGAATGTTTTACAAGTGCGGCAAAGTTAAGCCCCATTTATTGCTGTAATTTATTTGTATCTTTTCAATAAATATTTGTATAGAAATCTAGCGCATGTCTCCGCCATTTCTTATGCATAGACCAGGAACTATAGCGACCTCTGCAGTGGGAGTAAGATCGACCCGCGTACAAAATCTTATTTTCCACCTTGTGTACTAATAACTACCTGAATACTATATTAGGTAAACACCTGTCTTATGCGCAGAAAGTCTTTATTAGTCGTTAGATCACCCGGCTTTTTCCTCTATTCGATGAATAATGTTACAATATTTCATAGAAATCCTTATTTTGAGGATAATCCCGAATCATTTTATTATTCTTTAAAGGTATGCGAGCATATTCCCATATTATTTTTGCAGATCCTTGCGATTTTTAATACAATAGTCACTGGGATTTGTTTCTACGCGATCGCATTTAAATCACCGCCATTTTTATCTAAGAATTTCGTCAGATTAATACTATACCATTTTACCATGTAAGTAAATTTTAATCTAACAGGACTTTGATGCCATTTTAATAATTCACTGGCGATTTACATGCCATAAGATCGAGATTTCTGGTCCGTAAATATTACAGTATATTTCAGCGGTAATATTACGCTTGTAACATTGTCAACCATGGCTATACCAATTTTTCTTCTGCCCTACACAAGTGTTAAATTTGTGGGTCCGTATACTGACCTTGGCATGCCAGTTGTGATACAAGCTGGGATAGATATTACCCTGATTTTAAGTCAGTTTTATTTATTAAAGGCTCTTGAAGCGACGAGAGAATCTTTTTAATAATTTCTTACAGTAACAGCTTCGACAGTAGTCCCCTTGTTTTATTACCGTATGGACGCAATTTTACCACGGGAACACATCCTCAATTCGAAATATCTCCGCTATTCCATGTACACCCTGGTCTACGTAATATTACCAACATTCCCAACGCCTATTTATTATTTTGTAACAATTTATGAAAATCAACTTGTGGTAAAACAGCGTCTCCTCCAAGAATTTGGCGTCTATTACGACGATTTTATGTCCGACGAGGTTATGGCCACTCGTCTTGACACAAATCCATTTGCCTATGGTATTTTCTATGCAATCGTAGCCTTCAGTGTCATTGCTGCCGTATCCATAGTAATTTGTAGCTCTGTTATTTTGCATCTGACAAGTAAAGTAGGAGTTATTGGCTCGGCAAGATACAAAGCGCATCAACGTGAACTTTTTCTGTGTTTAGTAACCATGGTAAAGCAGAAAATTCCCGGATAATATTGATGATTTTCAGACAGCCGTTTTTATTCCAATCATGGGTGGGGTTGTTCCTGGTATGGCTACTATAATGGTTACAAACTCGTACAGGACAGATATTTTCAATCTGCTTATAACCTGTGGATTATCTGGGATCCCCTTGGCTTTCTCTTCTTACGTGCTTACCTACGGGCCTTATCGGCGATTTCTCTTTAAATTATTCAAAAAGGTGAGTAAGACTTCGCACTTTATTAAATTTCTTCCAGAATACCATTACATCAGTTGGAAATTCGACGGCCTTTGTGGTCACCAGAAATTTACCTCAGTTTAAAAGTATTAAATAAATGTTCTATGTTCATTTCGGTTGAATTAAGACAAAAATCACCGACAGCCCATAAATTGTATTATATCATAAAGGGAAATTATTAGTCAGAGGCCATTTGCGCGAAAAGGCAAATTTTATTTACCCCGCATATACTTTCTGGTCTTATTTTATTGAAATACTCAGAGATCGTACGATGTTCACAATGCCGTTCTAGGTACTTTCGGGGATTTTTGCCTGCGCATTGCAGCGATGTCTAATTCTTCGCGTGTAAACGCAGGAATTTCCGCAGTTTTTGGAGAATCTCTGACAGTACGATAGCAGTACATACCGCTATTTTTCCGCAACCTATCTGTCCATAAAATTCCTGCCAATAACTAACTTACATATTACTAGATTAAAAAGGTACTTGACTAAATCTCCCCCGTGAAATTAAATATTTTACATTATCATAGAGTTCATTTTAGTCCGGCGAGAGCCGGCGACATGCCTTCTTCTACAGCCTCGACTACAGAAGAGCCCTATACCACGACAATGGAACCTACTGAGGCTCCCTTTCCTCTCGCTGACCAGCTGGAAAATTTCCTCATTTCCCAAAATTGGAACACTTCTGTGACACATGATATCACTAGGGATTTTTTGAGCTATGGCGGTTTGATCAAGACTACCCTTCCTTCGCTGTTGTCTTTGGGTTCTGTACCATTATCTCTTTTTATAATTTACCGTATCCTTACGAGGAAGACAGGCTTGAACAACTACCAGATTGGTGTAGTGCTGCAGTGTATTTCTGGAATAGCCATAGCCGGGATGAATTTTTTCCTTGCTTGGGTAAGCATAAAGATACACAAGATATCTCAATTCTTTTAGTATTTGTGGTTCACCGTAGATATTTGGAAAACAAAAATTCTACCTATCCAGGGTTTCATCTATATCACAAATTTCATGGTAATTACAGTATTTTCGGTACATTGGAAAAACCAATTCTCAAAGTAATTTTCATTTTCATGCACAAATCATTTTTTAAGGAAAATTTGGCAACTCGTTGTTGTCTTCGTCGTCCTGGGAATTCTAGACATTTTAGACACAGCTGCACTCTACGTAAGAAACGCCAATTTTCGACTGTACAGGGTAGTCGTCGGTGCTATAGTAAGGTTTTTTAAAAGAAATATTAGGTGGATTTCAGGGACCACAGGCGAATAATCTTGAGAGCTATTGCAGTTCTGTATTTTTCCTGTTTTCTGCTTTGGTCAATGTGGGCTGTCTAATTTTCTTAAAGCGCGTGGATCTCACAACTTTCTCGTCTCCTGAAGTTCTTAACGGAATAAAAAGGATGACTAACGGATTAATGTGCAAGGTAGTTTATAATAATCTTCTATTCACCGTATTTTTTACAGCTAGCAATTTCCACAATTACATGTCTCATAAACTTGGAAATCAGTAGATCCGTGCTGTTGATTACATCTGACACCTATATCACGCCGGAAGACAATTTTCTATATCCCTTAAAAGAATTCCTGAGGTTCATTTTTCCTCTGCAAGATGCTCTCTTGACCCGATACTGTGTTTCTGGATTGTTGAAGAAGGCTTCTCCTTCTAGTACCGCCCCTGGATCCATTAAAAGCGACTCTGTGGTATCTGCTAATTTTAGGCAGGGAAATGTTGTAAGAGCTCGGCATAATTAGAAGACATGTTGGCATTCGTTATTGTAGTTAATTCAAAGTGATATAAATAAATAATGCCCGTGAATTGTGTACTTTAATCTACAGTACACTAGTAAATCTTAGAAATTCATAATGTTATAATCATGGTAGAAATCATAGGACACAAAGAGTGAACATTTTGCTCTGTAGTAGTCATCGCCTATTTATGCAAAATTGTGTCGATCGTGGAAGGCTAAAACGGTCCCTTGAACAAATTTCTCCGGTGAAATTGAATAGTTTTCATATTAAAGAGCCCATTCTAGTCAAGCAGGAGCTAACGACATGTCTTCCAATGTCACAACCACAGAAGAGCCTTATTCCACGACAATAGCTACGACTGAAGCTCCCTTTCCTCTCGCTGAGCAACTGGAAAATTTCATCGTTTCCATAAGCTGGAATAATTCTTTGACACATGATGAAACTCGGGATTTTTTGAGCTATGGCGGTTTGATCAAGACTACGATTCCTTCGCTGTTGTCTTTGGGCTCCGTACCAATATCCGTTTCTATTATTTACCGTATCCTTACGCGGAAGACGGGCTTGAACAATTATAAAATTGGAGTGGTACTGCAATGCATTTCTGGGGCAGTCGTGGCGGGGATGAACTTTTTTCTTGTTTGGGTAAATTTTTAAATTGGAAACGAGATCAAAATTTTGATTCAGTTCCTGTGGTTCACCACAGATCCTTGGAAATCAAAAATTCTACCTATCCAGGGCTTCATCACTAATACAAATATCATGGTAATTACAGTCTTCTCAGTGCATTGGAAAAATCAATTCTCAAAGTAACTTAGCCTTCAGTCCGAAATATTTTCCAGAAAAATTTGGCAACTTGTTGTTACCTTCATCGTCCTGGGAATCCTTGATATTTTGGACACAGCTGCACTCTACGTAAGAAACGCCAATTTTCGACTGTACATGGTAGTCGTCGGTGCTATAGTAAGGTTTTTTAAAAGAAATATTAGGTGGATTTCAGGGACCGCAGGCGAATAATCTTGAATTTTACTTCAGTTCTGTATTTTTCTTGTTTTCTGCTCTGGTCAATGTAGGATGTTTGATTTTCTTAAAGCGCGTGGATCTCACGACTTTCTCGTCTCCAGGAGTTTTAAATGGGATCAAGAGAATGACCAGAGGGTTAATGTGCAAGGTAGGGCGAGTTCACGTTTATTTACAGTAATTTACAGTTTGCAATTTCCACAATCTTTTGCCTCATAAATGTCGAGATTAGCACATACATATGGTCGAGCACACGGGAGGTTTCATTCAGTCCGGAGGGTAATATGCTACAACCTTTAAATCTGTTCCTACGGTATTCGTATCCACTGATTGATGCGCTATTGACCCGATATTGTGTTTCTGGATTGTTGAAGAAAACTACTCCTACTAGTACAGCCCCTAGATCTATTAAAAGTGACTCGGTTGTCTCTGCTAATTTCAGACAAGCAAATAGAAACGTTGCCAGAGCATGGTAGTTTCGCATGCATGTAATCTTTATTAATTATCCCTGCAATAATTCACAACCTTGATGTATATAAATGACACTTAAATTAATACCACAGATCACTATGTACCTATTTTTGATGGAGATTTACTCGCGGCCCAAGCATTATGACTGATTCTTGATCTCCCATCGATTGTAATAATTGTTAATTTTCTCTGTTGTCTAAAGAACCGCTGCCTCATTTCTTGGGTAAAAAGGATTATTACCAATCTGAACAATTTGTACTTATTGAGATCAAAAATTAACTTACCCTTCGAGGGTATACGACAAACACCAGGTTAATGTACTCCCGAAGAAAAGTTCCAGTCTACTTTGGGGATTTGTACCAAAACATTGATAGACAATATTATCCAGGACGAACATCATTTCTTCCATAATTGTCTAAAAAAAACTAATTTATTAAAATGTTTAAATGTTTGTGCCTGAATCAGGATCTTTTTATTCAATGCCATCCGCCTTTGCGCTTCTATTCCGCTGATAGATTTATTGATTTGCTAGAAATTTAATTTTTCCTTTAAAAAAAGTCCTACCGTATCGTATACTATTTTCAACAAAGCAGCGAAGTCGATAATACAAGAGGAGGCCATAAGTACCCAGATTAGATAACTTTCCAGATCCGTTGGAGACACCCTGAGACTGGAAGTAACTTCCCAAGTTAGGTAATAATCATCGAAATATGGGTTCATATCCCAAAAATAGTAGATAAGCATCCAGGAACTGGGGAAGAGGACGGTCCAGGCGTAGATCTGAAAAAAAAATGTTGTTCACTGAAACAGAGACAATTTAGGGGCATTGCGCGCCATGGAAAATCTATCCACTTAGGGCTACAAAGGGCTGCTGTAATACCGGAATATGTGCTCGTAACTGAAACTACCCAAATTTTGCTTAATTTTTATTAAAAGTTCCGATATTGCATCAAAAATATCATAAAACGAGAGAGCATGTACAGTGAACACTGTGCATGCACTAATTACCCGAAATATTCTACAGAGCATAAAAATTCTTTTGTGTTCTGTGTACTTTCCCCGATAAATATTCATTTGTACCCATTGAAACGGAGCCCAGACGCGTACCAAAAACACAAAGGACAATACCCACCTTCATATTCCTAATTGTGAATATTTTCTGATACAAGGTATAGGAAAATACGGCTATTAGTCTATTCACAGTTGCTGTGAATTGTGTCAGATGGAGGTAACTTATGGCAATGTGTAAAGTTGCATGGAGGATTTTCTCCAGAATTGAACTATTCCAAATGAATACTTTTCCCAAGAAGCAGACAGGCACTGCCCAAATAATAAAAATGAAGCAGACCACCCATCCAGCCAAGGATTTTATAGCGCAGATGAAATAAAAAGCTGTCAGCTGTTTTCTTCTTTTCCAGAAATAATATTGAATAAATGTGTGAAAAATCAAGCCAAAGCCGGGAACCAGAAGAAAATAAACACCATTTAATATTGAGAAATAATCCATGAAGACGGTAAACTGCAACGAAAACTGCACGAAGGTTGCCAAGCTACCTTGTAATCCTATTTCTGACCAGGAAATGGAATAAAAAATTTTCACCTTACTCTTGGAATAATAAAACGTAATTGACGTGTATCGGCGTGAAAGGAGAACTTATTACACGGCGGGGCAGGTGGACTTTCTGGTAGGGCCACCAAGATGTTTGTCGTATTCAAAATAAGGAAATTGAGGCGTGAAATAATGACGGTTCTTCTGAATTCGGGCCTCCCTTCCCGCACGTTTAAAACCCACAAGACTTATGGGAATTTGTGTTGTAGGTGTTGCGTAGTGGAGTTAATATTCTCAGGATATTGCAACTGGCAGAGCAAAAGACAACCAGTTCCGTAATAACACGTTACGGCAGCAATTAAAGGGTGGGCGTTGGGGGAAAACGCTTGAAAATGGGGGATTTCGGCAGTTTTTCAAATTATGGGGTATTTTTGATCTTCTGAAACCAATTTTTTGGTTTGTTGTACGAGGATTATCCTTACTGTTTCAGAGATCCGAAAATTGCATAATTTTTTACAATTGTCACCACCTGCTCACGTTGACGGCCGCTTTATCAATTCAGCTTTTTTCTGACACGTCTGTAGTTGCTCGCTATCTTGACATTTCCCTTTCCTGCCCGCTTTTGTCTCCACGCTCCTTTTCTCCTGCTACCCTAACTAACCAATTTTATTTTCAGGAACATACATTTCCTTATATTTTCATTGAATATTGGTTGAATGACCAGGAATGATGATCAAAATTACTTAAAAGATCAGAGCACCTGTCACAAATAAATGCGCTGCTACAGAGAAAGGTAAGAAATTGAAATTCCCACTAATTTCGGTATCTCAGACCTCTGATATAACTTTCACATACGTTAACTGCTTGCCACACCTAGTATTGAAGACAAAGTTGTGCGAATTGGATCGACACGACCGCAAGAATCGTGTTCCCATATCGAGGACTGAACGCCCCCTAGAATAAAGCACCCATGTTTGCTTGCACTTTGAAGCGAGTATTTTGGTGACCACATTTTCTTTATGTGTCAGGTAATGCTTACAAGGCAGTCGAATAAATGTTTAAAAAGAGCTATGTCCCAACTTGTAGGTGGCGAAGTGCAGGATGTCTACCATTAAAGGAAGCGTCAGGGACTGAAAACAACTTGGGCTCAAAAGATGCGCCTTTTTCTCCTGATCACTTTGCCATTTTTCTTTTTCCATGTAGAGGTCGGGTACGCGAGAACCCAACGTGTAAAATACCGGGTTTCTAACTGGTGAATGCCTTTGTTTCTATTAGTTGACAGTGTTATACCCCGAATTAACTAGCCATTAGAATAATTCTTCAATCCTTTTAATCCCCAACCAGTCCCTAATGCTTCCTTTAAGCACTAAAATCTCTGACAAATCGTGCAGTTTCGAAACAAACAAAAATTAAAATTTATTTTTTTTAACCATCGAGATAAAAAAAACTTTGTAAGATTGAAAAGAATAAGTTTCTCTTCGGCGTCTCTGTGGCTGTCTTCCTTTTGCCGAATATAATTGAAAATCTAAAATTGCAAAAATATCAGGAAAAATGCCGTGGATCTGTGGTGGAACTTCTATCTAGCTCACCTTGCAATGAAAATCGGCACCAAATTTGGGCACTGTCGTATGAATGACTGCACTGGGTGCAGAAAATGCTCCATGGTGTCTCTTTGTGCTGAACAAATAGAAAAACGATGCATTATTTGGCGAAGACACCTAGGGAATCCAGTATCTTCATTTCGAATGAGTGGCTGCATTGTTCACAAAAGCATGGCATGCCATTTCTCTAAATGTTTGAATCATAAGTAGAAAGTAGATATTTGCCCACATAGCTTCAGCCATATGATCGAGCTTCTGCACGCTTCCTTGACTTGTTTTGATAGTGTAACGATTTCATAGGCTTTAGATATTGTTAGTTGAAATAGTCGAAACTTGAGGAGATTTATGCTCCTGTAAATAAAAAGTGGACATTTCAAATAAAATGGAAGGAAAATTAGGCAAAAGAAAGTGCTTTGGCACAAGGTAGTCGATAGATAATGGGGACGGAACCTGTCAAATCTGGAGAAAACGGCTGTCTGATAAGTAGAACTACATTCTGTTCGGCTCGGTTGGTTCTGAATATATCTTATTCACATTTATTTAACCTTTTTTGCAGCAAAAGAAGCAGGATGCTCCTTTAGGAAAAATTTAGAAATTTTTATAGCACGTTTTTCATGTTTTTCATTTAGAAACTTATTTGTTCATCCAATTAGTTAAAATTTGAGGTAATTTATGCTCCTGAAAATGAATACTGGCTATTTTTAAATAGACAAGAAGGAATATTTGGAAACGGCGAGTGAACTGCCCAAAAGAAGTCAATAGATAATGAGCACCTGTCAAAAATGATCAAAAATGGGTGGCTGATAAAAAGGGCGGTAGCTCGAATGTTATAACTGCAACAGCAGAAGTAAACAAAAATAAATGAGCAGTAGAGAAGCGGAATATTCGGGAACATGGATATTTTCTTTGCTTTTTGTCAAATTTGCTCCTAAGTGCAGGTATTTATGATCTTTTTCTTCATCTCTTGATCCTTCTCTGCTCTTCTTCTGGATTCCGCAGCTTTTCTCCCATTCTGGAAACCTCTTCTCGTGTTTAAAGTTTCAACTGTGCGAGGATTGCGTGCCAGCGATGATCTGAGTTGACCAGATGTCCCTTCCCCGCGCGGACATGTTTTCACACCTGCCTTTGTCTGTTACTTTACTGTTCGCAACGAACGAAGACAACTCACTTTTCTTTTCCTTCATCTCTTTCATTTTCGGGTTTTCACATTTTCTTTGAAAGCGGCCGCCATTTCTTTCTTATCCAAATGTAAAATTTTTTAGTAGAAGAATGAACAGCGCTCTCTCTACTTTGATAAAAATAGAAGAGGAAATCCTGTCAAATTTTGGATTTTACAGAGCCATTAGACGAAGAACAGGGGGTTATTCAATCCGCAACGCCTTACAAATTTCGGCCTACATTACCACTTCCCGGACACTTTCCCAATACACCAGCTCCTTCTTCTTGTTTTTTTTTCTTTAGTTTTCAAACCCATCGCGGGGCATGTCGCTGGGTTGACCGAATGTCCTTTTTACCTTTCGGTGCCCTTTTGGCAATGACCAGACCAGCCAGCTGACGTCTTCTCGCCGTCCTCTGCCTGTCACTTTACTGTTTTCAACGCTCATGTGCGGCCACTTTATTTTTCCGTGGAAACTGTTCTCTCTCTCCCATTTTGTATCCATCAATTTTCCTTTTAAAGAGAGCAAAAGAGCCTTTTACACGCTCAAAATTCCGTTTATCGTCTTCTTTTCTGTTCATCTTCTCAATAAAAGCCGCCATTTTCAGTCAAAGTTTGTTGAAATGACGATTAGAGACGTAATCGCGCCAGGTATGATTATTTTTCCATAAGAAACTAAAACATTTCTTGAACTTTTCAGGTATTTCGGATGAAATGTGGGAATATATTCAGGAGTGTGACAGAGCTTTTCCAACTGTGGCCGAAAAAAAAAGTAAAAATTTTTTAGTTTTTACAAGTAATAGAAATTTTTAAGTTTTCTGCGCTTACTTAGTGAACTTGCTTCACAAGAAGCTTACAGAAGAGGCCGCTATTGAAGGTAAGCTTCGATAATAACTGCAATTGGTCAAATTTTAGGAAAGGCCCAGGAAACCCTGCCGAAATGAATAGATACGATTCTGTGTTGTTGAAATAAAAATTGTCTTGTTTTCGTTTTCCAGCGGACAGTTTCCCTCTTCTTGTCGGCGGCCTTTGATGATTCTTTGCCGAAAAAGTCCATGGGAAAGCCCGCGCTATCTACTTTCAAAACAATCTGCTCCTTGCACAGAATAGATGCCAAATATTGTTTATCCCAGTTTACCAGAGAGGATCATATCTCAGTTATTGTTTATGGCATTCTACCCACCTCCACACACAACAGTTGACATTGCGCTCGCCCCTCAGACAGATAGTCGTCGTCTTTTTTCCACTAACTGCTTGCGGGCGCCCCTCTCGCATCTCAAATAAAAATTTTAGCTAACTGTTTATCAATACGATCTCTTAGCTACTTTTATTGGTCCAACTGCATTGCCACAAGCAACTGGGGCTCAATTTACTGGATTAATAGGATTTCCTAGCTATGGAAATGAACTCTTTGTAGGTTCTCTTATCTTTCAATTGAAACATTATCCAGGCTATCCTATCGTTTTCATTTTTACTCGTTGGACTAAGCCTAGTTGTATTTTGTCCATAGAGAATATTCACTTTGTCCACTTGACAAAAGTTGCCTGGGAATATTCACATTAGTTGCCCAATTTCTTGTGGTAATTTCATTGAAAGTTGGATATTTTCCTGCATTCTTCAGCGAAACCATTAGCTACGAAGAATCTATCGAATATCTAGACGCCGTTAGTTTTTCTCATTGTTAAATAAAAATTTTACAGGTACATTCTACTTACAGCCTGATATATACTGTATTCTGTATACCATTCAGCATTCACAGTTCTTTATTTTGTGACACCTTACAGGGAATATATCCTACGATTATATAGAAATTCAAAATGGCCATAATTTTGAAAGCAACACGGAAATAGAATAAACGATAGTAGACACGATAACACGAAACCGTACAATGTCCTCCAGACGTCTCGTTTTCTTCACCAACTGATCTTTAAATTGTACGCTCGAAAGGTGCAATTCGCTGCCTTGTATTCCAAGATTATTGAATTATCGGCCAATATTACTTCCCAGATTAGAAAGTCTCATTTCTTTAGAAATCCTTTGCATGGCCAGGTATATCGTCGATGAATCATGGACCCGCTATCTTACATTTTCAATGCTTCTGCCTTCAACATTATTCACAGGAATAGTGATAGTCATCATTCTAACAAAAAGCCCTTCATTTATGAGAAAATATAAATATGTACTTATTGTGACTACGGTAAGGACGATGGTTTCTATGATAAGAGCCTTTAGCTAAGTGTTTATCAGTTCGATCTTTTGACTACAATCATTTGCCCGACAACATTGCCTTCAGCCGTCGGGGCACAATTTACTGGACTAATTGGACGTGCTTTTCCGAGTTATGGAAATGAGCTCTTTGTAAGCGGCCCCACGTACCGGTTACAGCAATTTTTAGGCTCTCCAGTCCTTCAGCTTTATGCTGGTTGGATTAAGTCAGGTTATCGGCTTCGTCCACCGAGAATATTCCCTCTGTCCATTTGACATAAGTTGCCTGGGAATTATAACACTACTAGTTCAATTTTTTGTAGTTATTTCGCTGGTAATCGGCTATTTTCCCGCATTTTTTAGCATAACAATTAGCTATGAAGAATCGATCAAATATCTTGACGCCGTTCGTTTTCTTTCCCTTTTTATCAAACTTTTACAGATAAATTCCTCCTACAGTAAGAAATTCGCCATATTTTGTGTTCCATATCAGCGACAGCATCTTTTTGCAGGGATTATAATCTACATTTTAGTGATGATTGTCGCTGCTAGCAGTTATGCAATAAAAGCCATTTATCGGGTAAAAATATGGGCTTGAATATCGCCAGCAAAGAGTTGATTTAGGTCAGAAAGTTAATGCTCCGTACAAAATATCAAATGAGCACCTACAAACGACGAGTACACAGAATGATGATGCGATCTATATTGGCCCAGGTGAGGATTCCTGCTTTTTTCGTGTATACAATTCAGGTCCTCCTTCCTGTCATCTTAATCGGAATCCCTCTAGTCATCCTGGGAACAGTTGGATTTATAGGACCCCTGGTTAACAATATTGTAACCATGCGGCCGAATGGTGAAATCTTCCTTATGCAAGTTGCGGCTTTGATGTACGCCGTGCCATCACTTTTTTCCACTGCTCAAGCATTTACAGTCCTTTATTTTGTGACTCCATACAGGGAGTATATTCTTCAGTTCTTCAGAAATTGGAAATGGAAAAGGTTGCCAAAAAGAATAAGCAAATAGAATAAACAATTTGCCATTTTTTAAAATAAATCTGTGCGTTATAGTTTCTGGTCTGAACACCTTATGTGATCCCTAGGTAACAGCTTGCACCTATAGCGACCTTGAATTGAATTATCGCCCCCTTTAGCTCAACTTCTCGCACTCATTTCACTTCCTATCAATGCAAGCGGCATTCAACGTTGATGAAGCTTGGGAGCGTTACCTCACCCTTGGAATGGTCTTCCCATCCACTACGCTGACAGTATTCGTGGTAACCGTAATCCTGACAAAAAGCCCAATATTCATGAAGAAATATAAATACATACTGATAATAACTACAGTAAGGGGATATTGCAAGTTTTAAAATGTTTTTAGCTAAGTGTCTATCAATTTGATCTCCTGACGACACTTTTATGTCCAACAACACTTCCCCATGCTTCTGGATTACAATTTTCTGGTTTAATTGGACGAGCACTTCCCAGCTATGGAAATCAACTCTCTGTAATTCGTCGTACTTATTAGATACATTATTTTACAGGCTCTTTTAACATTCAGTTTCATGTTAGTTGGGCTAAGCCTAATTGTTGGCTTTGTTCACCGTGAATATTCATTATGTCCATTCGAAAAAAGTTGTCTGGGAGTTACGATACTGTCTGTTCAATTTCTCGTCGTTGTCTCATTAGCAGCTGGCTTTTTTCCTGTTTATGGCAGTACTACACTAAGTTATGAGGAAACGCTCGAATTTCTTGACTCGGTAAGGTTCTCTTTCATTTAATGCTTGACCATTTTACAGATAAATTCTACGTATACTCGTAAATATGCCATATACTGCGTCCCATACGAAAAACATGACATTCTCCCTTATGCTGTTCTTTATTTGGTGGTGATGATTATTTCAGCTTGTAGTTATGCTGTTAAAGCTGTGTACCGGGTAAGAAGACAACTTCTAGCAGTTGTAGACCGTCGTAGCTTCAAAACTTGCTTTAAACTGGGATCAAAGATTTGCACCATGTAAAACCTGACCCCAGAAAAAGTTATTCTCCGCTCAATTCAATCAGACAACTTCCCACTATAAATTTACGAGAAAATGAATTCAGATAAGGAAATTGATGTTTCGTACCAAGCACCAAATGAGTGCCCAGACACGTCGAGTACATATGATGCTATTACGGTCAATAGTTGCCCAGGTAAGACAATTTGAATAACTTAATACGAAATCAGGTCGTGATTCCCGTTGCCTTTCTAGGAATTCCAATTTTTGTATTAGCCGTGATCAATTTTTTACCAGGTCTTTTATGGAGAATTATGACACCACCACAGGGTATTTCCCGCTTTTGTCAGGATATTTTCCTTTCAGCTGAACATATACTTATGCATACCGCTGCTGTGATGTTTGCCGTTCCGTCTCTCTTTTCTACTGCTCAAGCATTTACAGTCCTTTACTTTGTGACACCTTATCGCGAGTACATCCTCGACTTATCCGAGCAGAAATGGTTTCGAAGTTGTCGAAGACAGTAAATGATTAGACTTTTAACAATCTGTTACTATTTTGTTATTAGGTAATAAAATATACAATAATTTATTAAAATCAACAGCTCACACAAAAAATGATTTCCACTTCTAACTATTTCGGATTATCCGTTGGACATTGTACGGGCACTGGTGTTGGTGTTGGGTTGGCATGAACAAGACAATACAGCATTGCTAATAGATTAAGAACAGTGATCGATCCATTCTTCGTGGGGACAAATAGGCCAGGGAAATTCCGATGCGACAGCAATAACATCATAGTCGTTTGCATTCCGTATTTATTCACATGAACGTCAGCAGTCCACATTTGGAAAAGTACATGGCTACGTTCTTCGTATGGCTGAAAATATGCTAGCGTATACAAAAACACAATAATACCTCAACAGGTACAGGCTAGATGTTTGGTACCCAGCATTATTAGAATCCCGCTCTTGCAATTAGGCTATTTTCAAGCAGAGAATTGATTACTCGTGCAAAAGTTCGATATTTTAGAAAACAAAACAACGTACTTTTAAAAGAGATGTTAATAACGTTCGGGATATAAAATTTTAGGGGAAGAGGAGGAAAGAGACGAAATAAGAGGTGACAAGAGACCGTCCGTCTTCAACAAACTTCTGCGTAATTACTTTTCAAAACGCGTAGATAAAAAATAAGTATAATTCGATAATAACTCGAAAAATCAACGTTTTTTTTGAAATAGGCAACCTTTCAGAAAATCAAAGACATCCTGGAAAAGGAAAAACAAGAGAAATCCTGAAATTGCAAAATGATACAATATGAAGAACTAATTTTTAGCCAGCGTTTAACAGTCCTGCATTGTCACCTACATTTTTCTGAGCCGATTGATCCTGGCCATTTTGATATCCGATAGGATTGAATGAATTAACTGACTTGTAACTCATAGGCGCCCTCGATCTACGTCATCTACGGCCGGCTGCTTTATAATTTCTTCGCCTATTCCTTATTGATTACTGGCATTAAAAATCATCCTGGAACTGCTTCTGCTCTTCGCTTTCCCTTTATTGATGGATTTTCCTGTATTTTTCTACCAAATCATGGTCCGGAAATACTCATTTGTTGCCGTTTCCTTCAAAAAATATCCAGCTATTGGGTGTAATGTTGGTGACTTTGACTATGCTGTACCTGGATCTTCAAAAAGTGGCTGTACCAGCAGAAGGTGAGGTTTTCCTTGAATCAAGAACCTTTTTTAGGGATAGAAGGATTTATCTCGCCATTCTAATCCTGGTAATCTTCCTTGCTGCAGGATGTTTTTCCTATTATTATTGTCTAGGGAAGTGGGATTTTAACTCATTTATGCGTTAGTTTTCATTAAATGGCTTCATATTTCAGAGGCTATGCGAGAAAGCCCCGTAATGAGCAGAAATATACAAAGTAATCCACCAGAAATCAGGCCCGTTTAATGACCCTGAAAGGCTGCCCACTTCCCTTTGTTTAATATCACATTTCTATTTTCCTAATCAGAATGTAAATGAAATACCGTAAAAACTGAATTCGAACCCCATGGGGCGCTAAGTTTCAATACCCCCCTTTCCCCTGGGGCAATAAAACAAGAGGGGTTTTATTATAGGGGGGGGCGCTAAGTTTCAACGTGGTTTTCAGGCCTCAGATATCAAGAAAATGCAACTTTTCTGAGAAATTTTAGCGAAATTTTTCAAAATTTTTTCAATTTTTTCTCATTTTTGACCGCTTTTTCTCTAATTTTGTGGTTCGAAATTTTAAAAAATCTTATTTTTTATGCGGTTTTCTGTCGGAATCTTTGCAGCATGCCTGGCTAACCATGACTAAATTGGTTGTATCATTCGGTTTAACTATTCCTACAGACAAACGGCTGTTAGACGGTGGAAATAGACAATCATTATCAATTCCTGACCAGCTTTAGCCTTATCACCACAGATCTTCGCGCAGTACTTCACTGTTGCGAACATAACATAATTCCTATTCGTTGAGCCTGTGATGAGCAATCGGGCCCCGTAGGACCGGGCCGAGCCTGCCCAGGCTGACGATTACTCCACCCACGAAATCGTTCGCCGACCCTGAGGCGGCTTGCGCATCCCAGATAGGGTTGCAGGCAGGACGGGAGGTGCCGAGAGACTTGACATCCCGTCCCGTGACGGGTACGTCCCGCTAGAGGTACGGGCTCCTTTGTGACGGGATCTGCGTCCCGTTTTCGTCCCGTCCCGAGGACCTTCCGGGACCCTAATCCCAGGTTGAGCTGTTTGAACCATCTAGACCAAGGCGTGCCATCATATCGAATCGAGATATCGTCGAAACTTTGTTCGATTCGGTATCTTCGCCCTCTTCCGAGAACCCGGATCCGTCCGAAAATGGCCGTATTCGGTCCGCATGTGGGCAGATGATGGATACGTTCGATCTAAGCCGGCTGTAAAAGGAAAGATCTGTGCACCCTTGCTGTGTACCAGAATCGCATCCTGATTCCAGCGGTCACCTTGCAAAGAGGCTCGGAGGCGTTCGACTCGTTTTGCATTGCAGTGGTTGAAAGAGTACCGATGAGTACAAGAGAAATGTATTTTCTGGTGCGTTTATGCTGAACTTCTCTGTTCTCCTTCATACAGGACATAGAAAGATGAGCAGTGTCATTTGTTTCATCTAATATTGGCGTGAATAAGCAGTTTTGCTAAGCTATAAAGACACTTTAGAGCTCTTACATTATGAAAAATCGGATTCTACGTCTAAAAATACCCAGGAAATGTAGCCAAATTCGGTATGAAATGAAGTGTGGCGAAAAATCGGGGGGCTATAGCACAAGGAGGGGCACTTTTGGGGGAGGGGTTATATCTCAGGGGGGGGGGCCTTAAGTTCCAATATACCCCTTTACCCTGGGGTTATACTAGGGGAGGGGTCTTATTATAGGGGGGGGGGTTCGAATTCAGTTTTTACGGTATGAGACGCAATAAATCATTCAACATGCGTTTATCGGCATTTATTCTTACAACATTGCGAATTACCTGGAAGACTTCGGATCCAATCAGACGAAAATACGAGGTAAATATTAGAAATCTCGTGCATTTTTCTCTAGGATCAAATCCTTTACGATAAATTTGCACCAGATGGGCCCGGCCACTATGATAATACGTTGAGTTATGTAAAATTTGACGGAGCTTTCTTTGGAATATTCATGGCTGTAGAACACGTCTCGTGGTTTAACGAAAAGGAAAGACAGCTCTCAGTGTATGGAATCCTCCGATTGGTATACTTTGACTTAAACTTCGCGTAAAGATGTAGGATTGGCCCGACAGTAGAGTTCGGTTCAATCCAAGTGATTATGGAGGAATTACAAAATTTAGACGAGAATTGCCTGACATGATTTATAAACCAAGACTGCCTATGGTTCGATTTGCTGAAGAGTAAGGATTGATCCAAAAAAATTTAATGCATTTAGGGTCGGACACAACTGCACACGTATTCTAACGACAGTGGTTACTATTAACTCTCACAGTCAAATCGAAGCAATGGTAGCGTCCTTTCTTTGAGCTTCATTGTCTATTTTAGACAGGATTTCATACAATTACGCGCTGTGGTCACCTCTTCGGGACTTATCCATATGATCGGATAAACTGTTCCCTGACATTGGTGACAGAAAAACCCATCTAGTGAGAGTTTACCCCGTAAATAGCCACTAATTTTCAGCACTTTGAAGCAAATTCCAAATTTTACTAACGAAAAACCTGAACAGCGAATTGGTGAATTCATTGTGACGCCTTTTTATGATTTCGATGATCATCTTCCAGTTGGATTGGTACATTACGAAGAGGATGTTCTGGCGTAGGTTGAAATCCACTGATATTCACAGTGACTCAGAATGCCAAAATATGAAGAAACCAAATGGACAGGAGAATTTAAGCAAGCGGAATTTTACTTCCCGTTACAAAGAAAAATCTACTATTATTATTGGCTAATGGCTGGGCCCGTTCTTTGCTTGCATTTCCTTATTCAGGCACCTTTAATATTTCCACAGCTACCTCGACCAGTCTCCTACTTGTTTTGCATACTTTTAGCAGAATTTTTCACATTTCGAAGGATTTTCAGCCTGATTCCGACAGAAGATTGTGAGAATTTCCCTCCAATTGGTAAGAAAATGGCTGCAAAGATCGGAAGGAAATGTTAAGCTTCCGCCTCAATTGCAATCTTCTCAGAAACTTTGCTCTACATAACGTGGAAAATCATCTACTTAGCCATGAGAAGGGATAAAATAAAGGAGAAGTGTTTTAAAAAATTGCAGAAATTTGAATTCTACTACCGGTGGTCCATCCCTTTTCAACTTCTATGGTCCGGATCCTTTATTTTTCTTATTCCAAAATAAAAAATGATCGAAAAAGGCTTGTCATTGTTTAATATCACATTTCTGTTCTTCTAATCAACGTAGAAATGAAATTGGAGACCGTAGTCTGTTTTTTTTCGTAGCAAAGTTCTCGTCCTTATGCATTTCGGTTTTATTCTGGCAACAATGCAATTCACTACAGATCCAATAAAACGTCAGCACGAGGTATATCCCAAAATCTGTCTGATAATATCCTTCAGGATCAAATTATTTACGACCTTTTTACCCCAAATGGACCTTCTCATTATGACAACACCGTTCTCTATTTAAAACGCGAGGGAGCCATGATTTTTCTTATGATGCATGCTGAACATATCAGTTGGTATAACGAAAAAGAAAGGCTGGTCAAAGTTTTTGGATGTCTCTATTTTGTTAGTTAAAATTTACAAAAAAAATACTGGGGATTTCAGCACTGGGAAGACTTTCGAATTTACTGGAATTCTAGCGAATATGGAGGCGTTAAAAGATTTACAAGAGAACTTTCTGATATGAAATATAAGCCAAAAGTGCCCTTATTTGGATTCGGTGAAGAGTAAGCTGGGGATATAATTCCGTAGTTTGTTCAGAATTGGGCATAAGTCTACCCGTGTGCAAGCGACAGTGGTCACAGTTCATGAAGGAAGCCTGGAAGTCATGGTAAAATCCCTTCTTTCCAAGTTTTTATGGCATTTGTAGATAGCTTTTGAGACGACAACCCGCTGTGGTCATTTATTCGGAACTTATCCCTATGATCGGATAAACTGCTCCCTGACTTTGATAACAGAAAAGCCATATTAGTAAGAAATTCCACATAATAGTTGAGTTTTTCAGCACGGGAAAACAAATTCCCAACTTTTCTCGAAATAAACTGCGGATTGGGGAATTTGTAGTGGCGCAATTTGGTGGCCAAGAGGAGGGGACAGCCATGGCTTTTCTAGGCGAAGATGATGAGGAGGAGATAGAAAGGTAGCGAGCCAGGCAATTTGCAAAACTTTATAGAAACGGAACCTATGACTACAAACAAGCGGAATTTTACTTCCCGTTACAAAGAAAAATCTACTATTATTATTGGCTAATGGCTGGGCCCGTTCTTTGCTTGCATTTCCTTATCCAGGCACCTTTAATATTTCCACAGCTACCTCGACCAGTCTCCTACTTGTTTTGCATACTTTCAGCAGAATTTTTCACATTTCGAAGGATTTTCAGCCTGATTCCGACAGAAGATTGTGAGAATTTCCCTCCAATTGGTAAGGAAACGGTTGCAAAATCGGAAGGAAATGTTAAGCTTCCGCCTCAATTGCAATCTTCTCAGAAAGTTTGGTCTATATTACGTGGAAAATCATCTATTTGGCCATGAGAAGGGATAAAACGAAGACGAAGAGTTTTAGAAGAATGCAGAGATTTGAATGCTACTACCGGTGGTCGATTCCTTTTCAACTTTTCTGGGGTTATTTTTACATTTTCCATATTCCTCAATAAAGATGTTTGGTCCAGAAAGAGCCTTAGAACTCCCGGAAAGCTAGCACACGCCCTAACTAGGCGTGACACTTCCTTAGCGCAGTTTGCACATTTCTTCTATTCCCTCCTCTCTGCAGATCTCTAAATATTTCAGTAGAATTTTTCTTTTAAATTGGGGCAGATATGGCAAGAGGAAAAAACTGCATGGACTCAGCATGGTAACCCGCTGTACAGCGGTTATCTGCCATTTTATTCTACCACACAGTAACTGTGGAGCCCCTTCAGCTAGTTTTTCAGAGACTTCCCAAACATTTTCCCTATTCCTATGTCCTCTGCAACTGAGAGTAAATGTCTCCTATAAAGAACTCGAGAATTCAGTGCAGAGTTTCCCGCTGCTATGTTTATCCTTTCCTAGAAGTTCCCCAGATGCAATCTTTGCTTTCTTTCGCCTGAGTGCTTCTTCCTTCTCTGCAACATTTGCCACGGCCTTTGCCCTCCCGCGATGCCTAAGGGCTCGCAATCTTCAATCTAGCGGAACGGCATCGTCGTCGTTTATTGCATTCAGCCCCCGGACGGCTGTTCTTTGCGTCAGCGTTGCTTTTGCTTCCCTAACGAAGGATTATTGGATTGGTTCGCGCCTCTCCAAATATTACAAATAATTGCCTTTGGCCTCTTTTGCAGGAATTGAATGCGGTTTGATCGTTAATCTATCCTAACACCGCCCACTTTTTCTGCACGCCTTCTCTTCAGTTATTCCTCGAAGTGTCGTGCTCTCGTGCTCTTGCTCTCTGTCGTCAGAAAGTCAAAAATAAACTTTGGCAGATGTTTTAGCTTCTACTTCTTCATTTCCTTGTGCTATTTCTATTTAATAATTGTTTTATTTTCAGGTAATTATGATGAACCCTTCTCTTGCTGGCGCTATTGCCTTCTTCGTCTTCAGGACAATGATATCGTCCCGACCTGATTCTGATGATGGGAACATGAAGGTAAGGAATTTATATGGCGGGTTTTCTCCCTGGGTTAGTGAAAGTCGGAAGTTGTAAGTTTATCCAAAAATAGTACGGTAATTCTTAAAAATGACGATATCTGTCCACAAATTTGCTGTCAAGTTGAATTTTATAAAGGTGAGGAGAGCAAAGAGCGTTTCCGGGTTACGGTAACTTTCTCGAACATGATCTCTTCAAAAATTTAATATTTCTTGCAAAAGTTCCGCATTATTTACCATGTTCGTGTTTCATCTGCAACCTGACTCTTCAACTTTCCCACATGTCATCACGTTAAAAATTCAAGTGGAATGTTTAAACAGTTCCGGAAAACCTATAATTTTGTTTAGGATAACAGTCGCTGGACATATATAGATCCGACTAGAGAAGAAGCCGCACCAATCTACCCTCTGATGAGAGCCTCCTCCGAGCTCGTGCTCAATGCCACCATTCCCGTTGAAGACAAACTCCTACTCCTTGCCCGTTTGACCAAGAAAATGACTGCTGACGATCATCAGGACTACAGTTATGTAAGTGAATTCCCTTTGAAGAGGCCTTGATTGCAATGTTCAGGCCGCCACCCATCTTGCTGCTCGAATTGACCGCTTTGAAAGTGTCAAGAGGGAATTTGTCCGCGCCTTTTTCAAGGAACAACCAGCCATTGGAGCCGCTCTCTTCGACGATCTCTACCTCCTCTACATTTCCACAGATTTCCAGGATGCTGAGATCCCTGGAAAGAGAACCGAACTCATGACTCAGGTCATTGCCTCCCACACTGGATTGTGGTAGATGGTCAAAAATTGGAGGGGAAGCCATAGAATTGTATCTAATTTGTCCAATAAACAGTCATTGTTGAAAGAATTTTGTACTTGGGATAATAATAGTTGGGAGTTAATAATATCCACAGGAGAGGTGTGGTAAACTTCCGTGTTTGGGGCAAAGCGAGGATAAATTGCAAGCAAAAACAGAAGCTGTAAATGTTTTAAATGACTAGAAGATCAAACAATGAGCAGACTAATCCTTATTTGGAGAGATGCTGTCCCGCTCTTTTTCATTTCCGCTTTGGATTATTCCTAGAACAGATGAGTCAAGTTACAACAGACCGGAAAGGAATCCGCGCAGCCCAATGCAGCCTTTGCAAGCTGATGAGAGCGAGAGCGTCATAGAAAGGAGGCTTCTAATTAAAAAATCCTTTATTTTCAGAGGCATATACTGTAAGTATAACGGAAGATTTTGTGCATTCTAGGAGCGTTTCAATAAAAGTTTATGCTTCTTAATCGGTCGGCGGACTATCCCCATAGTTGTTGTAAGTGCGACGTCGTTTCTTGAATTGTGATCATTGTTGAGCCAGATTTTAGTATGAAGTGTTTAGTTTCAAAAAGAAAGAACTTGTAATAAAATAATTGACAAATCGCTGTAAAAAAGGGATAAAATTAGAGAAAATTAAATGGGATACAAACTTAGCAATTTTTCCATTCATATATTGCACAGAAACAAAAATAAAATCAAATAAGACCAAAGAATAGTTAAAAGGACAGAATGTATGACAGTCCTGAAAGGAAAATTGTATAATTGGCTATCGTGAGGCAAGTACTGGAGAAAGTGGCCAGTGATAAGAAGCCATGTGTCAATCAGAAAAGATAAGACAGAACAGACATTTCCAAAAACTTGTAATGATCTGAGCATTTTCTGGCGGATCGAAGGGTCATCCTTCCGTAAACAGAAGCCAAGCACCCTGCCTGGAACAGTCCATAGAAAGATCACGAAAAAGAAGAAACCAGCACTTTGGCATTTATTCACGGAGAAACGTCAAATTTGGGTAATTAAAATATTGTTACTGAAGACATAGGATCCAAATCACAAAATGCGAAAACGGGAGTTGTTCTTGTACACTGTTGCGAGCAGGCTGTATCCTGGGAAGCCTAGGTCGTATCGTGGATCACCGTGCTCGCAAAAGATGCTTACAACAACGAACCAAAAATTTAATTGTAAACAACGTACCCACCAGAGCAGAGATTTGCCAGTTTGTTGACATCGGCAGATCTTGATTTCACCTGCTATATATTTTTTAATGATTGCATTATTGGGTCTCCAAGTTGCTTGTGCGGCGGTAATTTGCCAGTACCTGGGGTAGCCGGGATTGATGCTTTTTGCCTTAAAAATGTAATTTATTTGCTAATAAAGGGGATTTACTTTAAATTGTGGAGTTGCGCATCTTTTTATCGCTTCGGACAGCTAGAAAAACGAAATATTTCTTCAATAGTCGACACAAATTGAGAAGGAACGGGATATATGCCGGTTCTGAAAGAGAAATAGTAACGTTGGCCAGCTGGAAGAGAAAATTGGGAGAGGAGTAGCCCTTGATAGAAGCCATGTGCCAATCAGAGAAAAAAGATAAGAGCAGAAGTTCTCTCAAGGCATTTCCGATTTGTTCGGGCTCTCTTATACGAAAATTCGGCATAAAAGTGGACTTCCGTCTACAAACCCAAACTAAACGTTGTTCATGGGAATGTCCAAAGAGATTCCATGCTGATCCATTGAAAAAAAAAGAAAACAAATTCGGTGATCTTTATTAATCATAATTCTTCTCAAGCTTGGATAATTAAATATTAAAATGCATAAATATAATGTATGTATGCAGCATCATATCAGGGATTGAGATCAGCAATAAACCTTCAAAACGTCTGATAGGTGTGCGCTCTTGTGTGTCGTGATACTGTGCCACGTGTACGTATCCGGAAAAAAATAGCTGTTCGTACGGTTTCGCTGATGCCGTTTAGGGCCAGCATATTTTTGCGGCACACAAATTCAAACCCTGTGACAAGAGTGCATGAACCCGCCACAACTACAAAATGCACCCAGTGAGCCATGGCAGTACTTTCCAAGAACATAAGACACCTTGGTGGCAGGCTTCTTTTCTAAAAATGTAACTCGTTAGTGGACAGGGAAAATATACTGTGAAATACCGAGATTGCCACCATTTCAAATCCCATGTAGACCTTTTACTGGAATTTGAGAAGAAAATATTATCTCTAGATACGAGATGATTTGAAAAGGGCAGAATATATGCCAGCCCTGAAAGAAAAACTAAAGTTGGCTGGATGGTGAATAAAATTGAGAACGAAATGGCTCTTGACAGCAGCCATGTGTCAATCAAGGAAAAAAAGATAAGAGCAGGCGCTCTCTAAAAATGATTTCTGTTTGTAATGACTTGGGCATTCATTTACAGAAAGTCGGCAAAAAACTTCGTTCCTGTTTACGGAAGGAAACTAAACGTAAGGGCCCGAAGTGCAAAGTGAAATGAGGCTTTATCAACAAAAAGGGTAAATTCGGTTATGTTTATTAGCCTTCTTTCAAGCTTGGATAATTAAAACATATACAAATTGTAGCTATATTGAAGTATATAGATTTCCTACAAAATGGAAGCATCTGGAACTTCTACACTTCCACGGTGTAACCGCATCCTGGGAAATGCCGCTCAGGTCGAGGTGTGATCCTGCGAGCATAACGTTGCAATTTTTGTTGCTCTCTACAAATTTGTTTAAGAATATCTGTCCTTACCTGGGATACGACTTCGAAGGATCTGCTCTTTCTTGGTTGAAGAACGGCCTCTTGCTACCTATAAAATTACAGGTTACACTTGCTCAAAAGTGTATGGGTTTGTCGTACCTGATAGCTTCCAAATTTTTCCACACAATAAACTTATTCAGTAACGAGGGTACATTGGTGGAAGACTTCTTTCTTTAAAATCTAATTTTTTAATCAGCAATAAAAACATACCTGGCCTGGGTTTCTGACTCGTTGGCTGGGATCATTTCAAAGCCCATTTACGCTTTCCACCATTTATCAGACGGAAATATTTCTTGAAGAGATGATAAAAATCGAAAAAGGACAGGATATATGCCAGTCCTAAAAGAGAAATTGTAAAGTCGGCTAGCTGGAGGAAAGGATTGAGAGAGGAATGGTCCATGCGTCAATCAGAAAAAAAAGATGAACGAACAGGCGTTCTCTCAAATTCCAGTGCTTTCAGGGGGTGAATCTTTTCTTTTATTAAAGTTGGAGCAGGACGAAGGACTGTTGGTCCATTTGGCAGGCACTGCGGATCTTTAAACTCACCAATCCCTGAATTATGCGGAGAATACGTGGAGAAACCGCCTACACGTTTCATTCTGTCATACATTCCTGAATCAAACTGTTGGTTACGTCAAAGATTTGTAGTTTAGTAGTCGCTGTGATATTTACCGAAGCCATGATTCAACGTCACCTTGCGCTCCTTGCAAAATACCAGTTTTCACTTTTTTACCTTCGTTTATTTGTGGTATTCCCCACGCAACATCACAAATTTGGATAAACAGGGATAGGGCTACTAGTTGCAGAATCTCAGTCCTCCATAAGTTACAGTATATTGCTACTGCCGCCGCTTTCTATGTTTTGAAACAGTAGCAAACTACGTATTTCCTCGAATTTCTCCTTGGTCATGCTCTGAACCTTGACTGGAACGCCCGAACGGCCTAAAAAACGAGCCATGAGTCATTGTTATATAGGTACATATGTTGCCGAAAGATCTCAACTGTGCACAACAACGTGGTGCAAGTTATAATTTCTTTGTTCCTTCCGGCTGACCTTAAAGGGCATATTACCTTCTTTGTTTTCTTACTTTTTATTATTGAGAACCTCTGTGTACAAATATAACAATAAAAGAGGGTGACGGCTACCGCCTCGGCAATTGCATCCGCTGCTTTTTCTCTTTATTTGTTATAGAAATAGTTCACGATTTCTTTAAATAAAGGCGTTTTAGGGAATTTGACCAAGTTTTACCATGACTAAGATTTTTCTGGCTTTTGTGGCGGCCGCCGTAAGTTGGATCTTTCTCTTCTTTAAAGAATTTCTAGCTTCTGTCGACTGCCATTGGAATGCACAGAGAATGTCGACGTAAGGAGTGCCGGGGAAGGGATTACGCTTCTAGAGAAGATTGCCCCTTGATGTCTCACAGCGAAACTCCAGAACTTGTAGACGTCCGCATAAATTATGTTTTGGAGTGTCGACCAGGACAGCTTTTCGTTCATTTCCTGAAAATCTACCAGGTTGGGATTATTTCCATATTTAAAAATGGATTCAGGAAGACCGCGAACATGAAAAACTCATCGCTAAACGGGCAGAAGTTATCCGGCATTCCACAGCCCGTGTAGGGTTGGATTTCCAAAATGTCTTCAAAGCAACAACAGAATTTTATGGTCTACACTTGATAATCGACCATAATTGTACTCCAGACAGAGAATTCACTAAGGCACGAGTATACCTGGCTTATTAAACGCCCTAATTAAGAAAAGAATTGATCTACTCGGCTGCTGTTGGACCTCTCAATCCTGTAACTTCACCGCTTCCCTCAACTTGGAAAGATCTCGGAAGAACAATATCTGGTTCCAGGATTCATTCCAGAAGGAGCTTGACGCCTTAGAAGATTACTCGACGTCTTAATTATCATTCCGACTAATAAATCTGTTCAATTTGGGCTTATCCGCCAAGGTCACGAAACTAATCACAATCTTGTACTAGTCGACATGGTAACGGGAAATTGTAGTCGGCCTAAGCCTGCCTAGGTTGAGTTTGACTGCTTACACCTTTTACTCCCACGTGCAATCCAATATTTCTTCTGAAGGAATTCGTCTTTTTCAGCAAGGAAAAATGCAGTGTGTTGATGGTGCTGATCCCGTGATGGCAAATGTCCATAGTGGCTCGCTGCTTATTGCTCGCTTTTGCTGTACTCTCATTGCTGTGCTCATCTTCTGGAGCTTGAAGGATTGTAAGTTTTGATGTTTTTTAAATTCTGAGAAACTTTGACAACTTTCCTGCCGTGCAGCACGACATTAGGAAAATTATTGTCCAATCCGCCCATAAACAGCGAAAAATGGACCCGATCTCATCAAATTTCTTCCAGGGTTCGACAGATTCATGGTCAACGCCCTGCAGATCATCCGTCCCAATGCCTTCGCCATTGCACTGGGGCTGTTCGCTTTCCTTCTTGTCCAAGACATGGGGGTCTTCTGCAAGCTCCGCGAAGTCTTCAATGCAACCACTTGGTACGGCAACTGATACCTCATGATCTGATACGATATCTGTACACATTTTAATCAAAATTTGTATAATTGTCGGTAATTTGAATAAATAATGCTCCATTTTGGAAATCTCTACGCTTTTGGGTTAGAAAAGGCGTTTGGCTTCAAAAGGAAAAGCATTTCACCACTTTTTAGACATTTCTGAAGTATATAATTGACCAAAAATGTTAGAAAACTGCAACTATAACTCTTTTTGTACAAAACCAAAAAAAAACACCGAAATTCCACAAATAGATGAACTTTCCTTCGAAAATCTCTCTTGCCCAACATTGCGCCATATTAGCAGCAAGACGCGCACCGCGATCTCGTCGCTTCACCCGATTTTTTTACAAGTTACAAGTCAAAAACAATATTTACCCGTAATATTTTATACCGATTTTGATGTAAACGACCTCTAAAAAGGCTAACCAATCGGGTAGGGCGGTCAGACAGTATGCAAATAATCCCGCGGTAGCGTTGGATTGCAGTACGGTCGTTTTATTGCCTGTCGCGACAGTACGGGTCAAAGGTGAACTACCTACGGTCCTTTGGACTTTATACGACGTTATGAAAATGTTGAAGGCCCCTAAAAATATGTTCTAGGCACGCCACACCGCTCAAGAACACTTCTAAGCCTCTGGAACAAACAAGTTTTGCACTTCTTATGATAAAAACATGTTTACACACTCGGCGCACTACTATTGTTCTTAAAATAGGTGTCTTCCTGATTCGTGTCCCAGTTTCTCGACGTCACGGATACTTTCTCCACAGAGGACAGATTCACTTCAAGTGCAACCCCCATAAACCCAATTAGACAAGAAAGGAAAGACATTAGTTAACAGCAAAAGATTTATTTGTTAATTGCCGGTTGACTGTGACGTAGAATGGAATGGCGGTAATGAGACCAAGAGTTTATCCACCACGGAGACGGAGGACGAGATGGAGGGTCGACTCCTTCTGGATGTTGTAGTCGGAGAGGGTGCGGCCATCCTCAAGCTGCTTACCTGAAAAAATGACAGTTAGTATGTGTCAAAAAAGGGCAAAAGTAGAAACCAAAATGAACGCAAAGCTTACCAGCAAAGATCAGACGCTGCTGGTCGGGAGGAATGCCCTCCTTGTCTTGGATCTTGGCCTTCACGTTCTCGATGGTGTCGGATGCCTCAACCTCCAAGGTGATGGTTTTACCCGTCAAGGTTTTGACGAAAATCTGCATTCCCCCACGAAGACGAAGAACCAAGTGGAGAGTGGATTCCTTCTGGATGTTATAATCGGAGAGAGTACGACCATCTTCGAGCTGCTTTCCTGAAAAGACAAAAATTTATCAAAATCCACACAGTTGAAATTAAAAAAAAAACGAAAAGAAAAATTGCATACCGGCGAAGATCAATCGCTGCTGATCAGGAGGAATGCCCTCCTTGTCTTGGATCTTGGCCTTCACGTTTTCGATGGTGTCAGAAGCCTCGACCTCGAGAGTGATGGTCTTGCCAGTCAGAGTCTTGACAAAGATCTGCATGCCTCCACGGAGACGGAGGACCAGATGAAGGGTAGACTCTTTTTGGATGTTGTAGTCAGAAAGAGTTCGGCCGTCTTCCAATTGCTTTCCTGAAAATGAAACAATAGAATGAATAACAATGGGAAAGGAAAATTATAAAGAATAATGAAACCTACCAGCAAAGATGAGTCGTTGCTGGTCGGGAGGGATGCCCTCCTTGTCTTGAATCTTCGCCTTTACATTTTCAATCGTGTCAGAGGCCTCGACTTCGAGTGTGATGGTTTTGCCAGTCAATGTCTTCACGAAGATTTGCATTCCACCACGGAGGCGAAGGACCAAGTGAAGAGTCGACTCCTTCTGGATGTTGTAGTCGGAGAGGGTGCGGCCATCCTCGAGCTGCTTACCTAAAATGTGACAGTTAGCATGCGTCAAAAAAGAGCAAAAGTCGAAATCAAAATGGATGCAAAGCTTACCAGCAAAGATCAATCGCTGCTGATCCGGAGGGATGCCCTCCTTGTCTTGAATCTTGGCCTTTACGTTCTCGATGGTGTCGGAGGATTCCACTTCTAAGGTGATCGTCTTGCCAGTCAGAGTCTTGACAAAGATCTGCATACCGCCACGGAGACGAAGGACCAAGTGAAGAGTCGACTCCTTTTGGATGTTGTAGTCAGACAGGGTACGGCCATCTTCAAGCTGCTTTCCTGAAAAGATGAAGGTTAACAATGCTCATTTAAGCAGAAACTAAAAATTCTTAACGAGAGGGAATACTCACCAGCAAAAATCAATCGCTGCTGGTCTGGGGGGATGCCCTCCTTGTCTTGAATTTTGGCCTTCACGTTCTCAATAGTGTCTGAGGCTTCGACTTCCAGTGTGATGGTCTTTCCCGTCAAAGTTTTGACGAAAATCTGCATTCCTCCACGAAGACGAAGGACCAAGTGAAGAGTGGACTCCTTTTGGATGTTGTAATCAGAGAGGGTACGACCATCTTCAAGCTGTTTTCCTAAAAATACAGAAATTATCAGTGTCAACATAAAATCCGGCTGAAATATAAAAAACGAAAAAAAAAATTGTTTACCGGCAAAGATCAGACGCTGCTGATCGGGAGGGATGCCCTCCTTGTCTTGGATCTTGGCCTTTACGTTTTCAATGGTGTCAGAAGCCTCAACCTCCAGAGTGATGGTCTTGCCGGTGAGGGTCTTGACAAAGATTTGCATGCCTCCACGGAGACGGAGAACGAGATGGAGGGTGGATTCCTTTTGAATGTTGTAGTCCGACAGAGTGCGTCCGTCCTCAAGCTGCTTTCCTGTAATGAAATGGATGAGTCAGATGATGAAATCGATTAGAAATTGAGCGCGACTAACCTATTTCGAAATTCGGCGCAAAAGTGGATTATTATCATCCAATTTTCCTATTTTAGCAGTAAATATGCTCCTGAAGGTAAAAAAACTTACCGGCGAAGATGAGACGCTGCTGATCGGGAGGAATGCCCTCCTTGTCTTGGATCTTGGCCTTCACGTTTTCGATGGTATCGGAAGCCTCGACCTCAAGGGTGATGGTCTTGCCAGTCAAAGTTTTTACGAAGATTTGCATAGCTGAAAAGAAAAAAAATAAGTTTTTACCATTTTATGAAGGAGAAAAGTGGAAAGCGAACAAAAAAGAAGAGGATGATAAGCAATTTCGAAATTTTACCGAAAATCAATGCAAACGATATTATATTTTTTTAGATTTCAATTTAGATGACGGAATATTGGAAAAGGAAAAGGAATAACTGGTAGAATGGAAAAAGAACAAGCTGGTAACCATGGTGCTAGCCAGGCACTCACGAGACTGAATGACCCAGTCAGCCGGCCGCGTTGCGCTGCCGCACGCGAAAGCGGTCGCGTCGTTCGATCAGCTGCGGCATAAAGCGAGCGGCAATTCAAAAAAAGAGAAGATTTTCGAAAATATTTGTTGAATTTTTAATGGAAATCCGGGATTATAACCTGCTTGTGCCTGATTGTACCGAGAAAAGCAAAGAAAACCCTTCTGCAGATGAAAAAGGCAATCGAATGGGGATGACAAGCGTGACTGGGTCATAAGATGGCGAAAGGGGGCGTTGTGATAAGGATTACGGCCTGTTTTTCTTCTGATAACGGCGGCAGAGATGATGAAACCGGTTTTGAATTTCTAGCTGGTCCGAAAAAGGAGTGGAAAGAAGATTTGGAGAGGACATGTCGCAGCGGGGGAACCGAAAACAATGGGCCGAGGTTGTGTGGTACAAGGTGGCACGTACGCCGCGGGAGGACGGGACCTACATGATCCGTATCTCGAGCTCCAAAACAAATACTCGATTAGCCGGCCAATTATCCTTCTGGTAGGACAAAATTGTGTGGTAAATAGGCGAAAAAATGTACAAAAAGGTGCAGGAATTTAATAAAATTTAGGGAAAATCCTTTGCAGCATGAAAAAAAAAGCCGTAGTGCTTCAGTGAAAAATAGCCAAGGACTAAAAACAACTCCCAAAAAGGATTAAAAGCGCTGCGAGCGCCACGGGAGAGGCACCCGACCAACAATAGTCGCACCTGGCCGTTCTATACTGAATGAAAGACACGAGAGGGAGCAATGACACCAATTTTCGAAATAGTTCCGGAATACACGACGTCTAGAACAGGGCGACTGTCGATTGCGTAATGGACGCAATACTACGCGACCATTGACGGCATATTGCAAAATTCGGCTATTTTTGCATTTCTAATTATAAATTATAAATGCAAAGATTTTTCTTTCAGACTATAGAGAATATTATTGTTAAGCTATGGAAAGCTTTCGAAGTAGAATATAATTCATGGTAGGCTCGAATTGTGGAATAAACTTAAGTTTCCTATAAAAAGAAGAAAAAATGCTAGCTGGTAAGGGTTTTCCTATTTCTTTTTTTGTTAATTTTAGAGTCATAGAAATGAAAAACATAATAGAAATCGAAAAAATGAAATATCCATGGTAGTTATCACAAATTTCGAGATGTTTCGGTTGCGCACCTTCGCGCCTGTGGATTCGATTTTCACAGATCCGAGGGAAATCTTTTCGGCTCACTCTAATAACTGAAAGTTGCTTCAAAAAATAGGGAAACTTTTTACCAAATTGGGGAACAAATCCGTAATTCCCAATTTTGAAATAATGAAATTTCGTCGGTGTTGCTGCAAATTCTACTGACGCCATGTTGCAAAATTTGACTATTTTTATTTTATTTTAATAGTTTTAACATGTTTTTTAGAATGTAGATAAAAATGCAGCTAAACGATGGAATCTTATGGGACGCAGAAATAATCTCTGGATAACTGGATATACGGCATTTTGGAAACCTTTTTGGACAAGTTGGATCAGATGTTGCAGGTGAGGTTTTTCTTATTTACTTTTTTGTTTATTTTTCAAAGACAAAAAAAAGAATAACATTATAAAAATCTTAAAAATGAAACATCGATGTAGTTATTGCCAATTTCGCGAAGTTTCGATTGCGCCACCAGCGCACATACTGGTTCGATTTTTCAAAATCCGCGACAAACATTTTCTGTCCACTTTTACAAAGAAAAGTTGCTCTAGAACATGAAGAAACTTTTCACCAAATTTGAGGGAAAATCCGTAATTCCCAGTTTTGAAATAATGAAATTTCACCGTGACTCGCTCAAATTCTACATATTTCAGGAATTTTGCATTTTTTTACCGGGAACTTTCGCCTAAAGAGGAACAATAGATTCTGCATCAATGGGAAAACGAGGAAACTTGTATGTTTAGAAAAATAACATTGAAAAACTATATATTTAGGTTGTTAGCAGCTAACCCACGAAGACGGGCTTGTCTGACGGATAAAGCGGTCTCAAAAAATGCAAGGAAGGTTCATGGCCGTCTATTGAAAGATCCTTGCCTGAAAAAGCTGGCGACAACCGGTTCTATTAGGAAAGTGGAAAGCGAGACGCGGGATGCCGTTCGAAGATAGAAAATTGACCCAATAATTCGAGGGGAACAGGTAGGATTTTTAAGCTGTTTTTTAAATAATTTGTGATTTTAGAATCACTCCAAAACGTTTTCATTACATATGATTTTCATGGTATTTCATGTGACGCTGTATTTCATTATCTGATGAAGGCTGCTCAACTGGAATTGTGAGAATTATACAAATTTCTTTTTTTTTGTTATTTAAGGACAAGAAATAAAGGGAAATGCTTTTATTGTTCCTTTGCTTTGATAGCAGATTAATAGAAATTTTAAAGGCAAAGAGGAAAAATACCAGCAAACAAAATGCTAGAATAGATTTTTTGAGAGCGACAGACTGCTTTGTAGAACAAACTTGCCGGGTTATACAAATAAAGACCTCCCAGTACAAATAGACAGTAGCCGTCGACAAGAGATCCATAAACAGCTCGAGCATTCTCGTTACCTGCACGAGCTGGTTGTGGATCTCCAATCGTTTCGACCAGAATAGTATAGAATAACAGCGATTTTTTGAGCACATCATCCCTTTAATTCCCATAAGCGTGGTATTTATTTCCCTGATTCTGCTGAGTATCCCAAAAGACAGCATGTGTTTCTGATTTCCATGCTTCTTATCCGGTTTAGCACCTACGTAGCAAGGATTTACACATGGATTTATAAAGAAAAGCTGTCTAGCCTAGGCGATTACAGCAGGGGATTTTAGGGACAGTCAGAATGATCCGGATGAACTGAACCTCTTATGGTACAACGAAATAGTCGACCATTGATCATGGAAATTCTATATGAGTTGAACAGATTTCGAGGCCAGGCGTGTTTTTGCCAGGTTTTACATAATTTACGCTTGCTTATTTAAAGAAATAGTGAAAAGTTCGTAAAAACACTGTTTATGTTAAAATGTAATAGAATTCCCGGTGGAATTTTGAGTTACGGCATTCCACCAAAAAGTCGAGCACTGAGATGAAGAGTACACTCTTTCGTGATTCGATACTCTACCAAGGTGCGCCGATCCTCGAGCTGTTTGCCTGTAATCAAAACATATGAATGATAAGCTCAGTTAGAAATTAGGGAGCGGCAAAGTTTCGTAAACTTTGTTTCAAAATTTAGTGTAACCAACCGGCATAAATTATGCGCTGAGTATCCATAGGTACTCCCTCCCTTTCAAGGATCATGATCTTCAATGTCTCCACAGTGTCAGTTTCCTCTACGTTAAAGGTACGGGTCTTTCCTTCCAAATTTCTGATAAAGATTTGCATGGCTGAAAAGGAAGTCTACCAAAATTTTAGAAATAAAGAATTTCTAAAAAATAATGTTTAAGTTTGGGACAGAAAACTGCGGCTGGAATTGTTGCCGCATAAAGAAATTAACACACTGATAAGATGTGGAAATGTTGTGATAAGTCCTCCAGCGGAAGTTTTTGCACAAAAACGAAGCCGGGCAACAGTCAGGTTACCATCGAAGGTGATTATCAGCCCAAATTGGATCACAGGGCTCGGAGACACTTCGGAAAACTGAACAATTTTGAGAAGAAGAGATGCCAATGAAATACTTATATATTCAACGTCAAGGAAACCTCCTGCATCCTTTGCTATCGCTTCAGATTTAGTTAGATTTAACTTCTAACCACCGCATTCACAAGGTAAGCAAACCGAAGTCGACCATTCCTCGTCTTTTTGCCCACATCCAGCCAGTATCCCTAAAGATTTCCCTAAAGATTTTCTAATTTTATGAACTGCAATAGGTCCTCACAATCTATGTAAAACATGCCCAGGATACATGCAAAAACCATAACCAAAGGGCTAATATAACTGCGATAAGGAACTTTATTTCTCATCGCTAGAATATTTAGCCAATTAGTTGATGGCTATCAGGGGATTTAGAGCTCACGCACAGGTGGATTTCAACAAAATTGAGAAAAGAAACCACAAATAGCTGCATATCCAATGAGAGCATTCCGGCCAAATGGACTTCTTCTGCACACTGGTGACATTCTACTAATGAGCAGCTGATAAGTATAGACTTCTGTGACGCAACGTAGGAGAGTAAAGCTCTGACGAAGCTAGTTATATACTCCTGGGACTATGGACTTCCGGTTCTTAGGGATTTTTACAGAATATGACGTATTTAGGCCGGCGATGACGATATTTACAGCTCCTCTTGGGTTTCTAAAAGCATTAAAACTCATGAAAACATTGAAAATGCTGCCATTGAGCGGAATAGTTGGTTTATTGACCTCAGACCGCGGTTCTGCACTGTAATTATCCTTGTTAGAGATAATACCCACCTATCGCCTGGAGCTGTTACGCGCTAATTGGTCTCATTGGTATTTCTGGCTGCAGTTTAGAGAATAGTCTGAATATTTACCACGCTTCTGACTGTACGAATTTCTCTACCCTCTTATTTTGAAGGATGATATCGCGATCTCTCTTCTTCAGAAGGGATAAGAAGCCGCGGAGCAGAAAATCGGCTAATGACCTCAGAGGAAAGATGCAGTCATAAGGATCCAAAATACTTATGCCTTCAACTTTACTCAAAGGCTGGAAGCCAGGGGCATTTGGGCTATGGACGCCCCGCGCCTATCGGTAGATGAAACGCTGTTCAAGCTGCAATCATGGCTAAACAACATTCCATCTACCAGTAGGGGTGTGGCTCAGGGGCTGGGTTCTGGGATGGCCCTGAACCTGTCAGTGAAAGGAGCGGGGTGATATCCCTTAATTATCACCTTTTTCCATTCACTCAAAGGTTTCCAGGCATGTGGAAATGAGGCGCACACCTCTCGGCTTTTATAATGTTTAGCTTAAAGGCGGACGGGAGCATTTGGATCCGGCTCCTCCCATTTGTTATCACCTCTAGACAGGATAATTATCTGTGAAGTATAATTGCTGTTGACCTCGAGGAGTGGTAGGAAAGTGCAATGTTCAACAATTTATTATACGATGTACAGAAGGAAGCACAGAAAGATTACAATTTTAAAGGTGATTAAACAACTTTTGAGAAGCACTGAATGCCAAATTCCAATTGTTCTTTGCGATAACTCCGGGATCAGGGCGAAAGACGGCGGGATTTCGAGGATGAGGCACAAAAGTCAAACGTTGACGCAATAAATCGACCAATAAATTTTGATGCTCGTGTTTTTGTTGAATAAAGTCCACTGTGCAGATTGTCATGTCGTGACTGCACATGATTTTCAGTGTACAAAATTCTTTAGGCCAGTAGACGCCGAGCTGGCGTTTGTTGTCTTCACAAAATTCGTTGGTCGATTTAGATCCCCCACGGAGACGAGTATATGAAGTCGGGGTACACTGGAAAATGGAAAATACGTAAAAAGTGGGTAACTAACTTTTCTGATAACTTGTAGTCTTAGTTCACTAGATAACAATTGGAATTGATGGAACATGGTGGCGAACATCAAGCCTGCAAAAAGGTAAAATAAATGGAAATTATATGAAAAAGGTAAAACTAGGACAGAATTGGAGATTTTTAAAGCTATGACACTGTACAAGGTGTGGTGGGTTTACACGGAGAAACAGGTTTTAGAGAAGGGTGCGAGAAGATGGAAAATGGAGATAGTTTCCGCACAGGAGGGTTTGTCTTGGCAAAATCAGAAGGAAAAGTTTGAGGTCATAACGTAGGCAGAATTCTAATCGTAAAACAATAGAGTTATTACAAGTTTACTAAAAGAATCCTGCTAGCCACTGCGGTATTTCCTTTTCTGAACACTGGCTACAAGTATAAAATGTAACCTTCGGCGCTTTTACATTGCTAACAAGAGCAGGAAAGGAAATACTATACACGGCAAAATTTTTATACATTTTTGAAGTATTTACAACTTCAGGAACCAAAGAAATGAAACAACAGCAGGAAATCTTTTTTACTTCTCATTGTAATGACAAAAACGAATTTAAACTCCTCCTATTTCTATTATTTCTGAGGTAGTTCAGCGAAACATCGTCTACGCCGAAGAAAAGAGCAGACTCGAGTAGGATGGCACGGAAAGTGAAACAGGCAACAACGCGATTTGACTCCTGTTCTGGGTAAAGATGTGGCTGAGCCGCATGGCACGTGGCTGAAATATGCGAGGATTTACAGGCTGGAATTCAGTGTCGACTTACCATAATTCCTGTGGGATAGGTCGGAGAAATCGGTTTGTTCATGAAGAAGGATGAGTTCTTTGATATATTGTGTAAAGAGTCTGTCATACGGAGGACTACAACCGAGAACACCATGGATGATGTGTCCAATGCTATTTCTTCAGAAGGATGGTAAAGCAGCGTCCACAATCGCCCCTAAGTTTGACCGCACAACTCTCATACTCTGGTCGCATCTCGACACGCTTTGTTCTGCTATGAAACCTCTGAATAATTAGGAATAATAACAAAGAATTTGTAAAAGATTGCCTGGAGCTTCAGCAGAATTTGTATGAATCTGGCTTGCCCGCTGTGTGGCACTAGTAACATCTCAGTTCGGCTGACTTCCACCATTTACGAGTTTTAAGTCATATAGATGATCTTTTCCTGCTGGTAAAAGTGGGCAGCAGCTTTACTGCTGTCTATGTTCTTTTTGCTGGTCACATAATATTTACAGAAACTGGCAGGGTTTGATGCTCTACTTCCTGGTAGAAGTTTTCTACTGGCATCGAAAAAAATAAGAGATTCTGAAAGTTTAAGATATCAATAGCAGTCAGTTGGTAAAAAGAGAGACCAAAAGTTGGTGGAAACAAAGTTATAATGAGGAAATGAGCAGCTCTAATATATAAAAGCAGGAAAGAACGACAGTGTACTGTGGCAGCATGCCAGAAAAGTCAGGTAAATGATTAAGAACGAGGCGATTTAAAACGAAGAATAGTCGCGATGTCGTTTGAGCTGCCGAGTCGGACAAAACTTTGTAAGATATGTCCATGGAAACTCTGAAGAGCTCCGGAAACTAGATGCAAGTTGTCAAGAAGTCACAAACAATGAATATTTGGCCAATTTCTCGAGTTTTGGATCACCTCATCAGTCTTTTCTGTGAATCCTGCCCTCAGCGATGAAGTTCTCGTTCAAATAGACTAGACACCGGCAAAAAAGTGCACATATTGATAAAAAACATTTTTATTTCTTATTGGTAAGTTGCGGAAGGCCTTCTTGGTATGGCCGAATAGTCCAGGAGAAGAAGCTGCGATTTCTGAATTTGATCATTATGTTTATTTCAAGATATTGTTATACGTCTTTGGAAGAGAGCAAAATGCGAGTAGAAGCCATTCCAATTTTAATATTTTTACAGGAAACGCAGGAAATTTATGCTCCTTTTTGATCTGAAATGGATTCTTTTATGGAGAAAGACCAGGTTATGGTTACCTGGCACATAAACCCTCTTCGTCCTCAGTGCAACGGCAGTTTTGAAAAATACCAAAAACCTCGTCTGGACCCATTTCCCGCAACATCGGCAGTTCCATTTTTCGCAGCATCGGCATTGTTCTGTCGGTCTAATTGCCGCAGCAAATGTCATCATCTCAAACTTTGAACGCACGAACCACGACAAAATTTAAGAATGTGGCACTGATCCAGACGGCTAAGTACGACGATGTTCTGTACCGAGTAATATTAAATTAGCTCATTGAGCTTAAACTATTTGTCCATTTCCATTTAAAAGATCTTTTTCCACAGTAATGTTTCAATACATCTTTGTTGAAAATAAAAGATTGAGAGGATGTATGCCTCTGAAATTTTTTAAAAGTTAATTGGTTTGTAATAAAAAAAGTTAGAAAAAAGAAAGGAAAATCTTTTCACTCTCTCCTCTCCCTCATACCACCTCTCCGTGGCACGAAGACAAAGCAGGAGTGAAGAAAAAAGGGCGGAGTTTCTATCGCCGACCAAGAAGGCGGGACGATCCGACCACGACCGCCTTTTGTGTAGAGGCCGAAGACGTGACAAACACCAGTCCATTTTATAAATTGGCAGCAGAGTTCAAGAACATGGAATAAGCTAGGATAACGGCATTTAAGAATAAAGTCATACGTGGGCACAGACGTAAACAGCTGGATTAAGGATTAGGATCACTATACGAAAAGTGTGCGCTGTACGAAATTTGGCCATGCACATCGGCTATTTCTGTGCTTTACGCTGTTAAATAAGAAAAAGTGAAGTAAAAAGGCAAAAGGTGTAGGCAATGCAGGACGTGTGATGGCGCTCCGTTGTCATGGAGACCATCATCAACATGTTGGGCAAAACAAAAGTACATAGGTGGCGATGATAAACGTATAAAAACGCCGATTACACGATATGAAATAGCTTTAGAACTATGGGCAGCCATAAAAACCTTGGAGTTCTTGTACAATGATCACCACAAATTTCCAGTGGCTCAGTATTTCTGACAACAGCTGTATTGCTTGAGGATGCCATAAGGCTAAAGTAGAAACTGTTAAGTAGCCCGCACGTGTACCATACATGACAGGTTCACTGGTCCATTCGGGCCCCCGGGCTTATTGAAGCAAAAATATTGCCATAATTTCTACCATTTTTCTTCTTTCCAATGCGCTTGACAGTGCCGAGATATGACTTTTATGAGGTATGTCGCACAATACCGGAAGGGGTATTTGGGGCCGGACCGGGCCCAGTCTGTATGACCGTTACAGTTTCCAAACAAAGACCAATAGTACCGCAGCCTGTAACAGGTTCACTGGCAAGTCAAGGACATTGCGCGCTATTCGCGCGTCTGCCTATACTGTAACCTAATGTGAAATACTGTAAAATCCACAACGGACGTGTGTATGATCTCTGCGACAGCCGGAACTTTGTTCCGCCCCATATTTCATAACTTTCGAACTTCATAAAATTTCGAACTTTGTTCCGCTCTTCCGGAACAAAGTTCCGCCTGCCGGTCAACCTGTTTTCTCGACTTTGCGTGCTATTCCTTATCCTTATTTTAAGGAACCCTCTGGGATTAAAATAAAAGCAGCGTGGGATTACTAGTTTTAAAAAATTGCGTTTCTTTTACTTTTCTGTGTTGTGCTATCGTAGTTTGGGGAACGGCTAGTTCTTATGCGTGATCTATCTTCCTTTCGACTTTCTAGACTTTCTATAAACTAAAGGATCCAAATATCCCAAGAGATACCCCCCGGTAAAAGAGATTTTCCAAGAAGTTACGATCTCTCCTTGATGTGCAAATCACGTGTTCTTCCGAATACTTGCTTCGCTCGCGGGGCTAGGGGAGCCTCCCTTAGGAGATTTGGCGATGAAGCAGGCGAGAGGAAGTTGTCCGAGCCAATTCGTTTCACATCTCTTCCTTTTTCCTTTCCATATATAGATTCAGCCTCAACCTTCAGCTGATGGAAAATCTTCGGCCCTAATAAATGCTGTCCGGTTAAATTTCTGTTTATTCCAACAAATTCTTTAGTTTTACGGTCGCACGATATTTTCTCGTTGTTTTATCATAATTTCTGCTGTCGAACAACCAAAAAAATATGCTTTTAATTTTCTTCCAAGCGGTTTTAGAGACTCGTCATTTTTTCAGAGATGAGGTGTTTTTCGGCATAATGTTGTGGCAAGGAAACATTATTCGCCTGCTATAAATATTAGTCAACGAGCGATGATGGCAGTTTTCTTCTGCTCATCTTCATCATGGGCGTCGGCCTCAATCTTCTTTGGATTCTTCCCATTGGATGCGCCCTTGCTGCTGTTTCAAATGAAACCAAGCCTTTTACCGGCAATTGATTCTGATAGTTTTTTTATAAAAAGATTCAGGCCCTCTCCTCAACCTTCAGCTGAAGAAAAATCTCTCGAATATTATTGATGAAATGAAGGAATTTGTGAAAGAAGGACACGTTGAGAAGAGCAAAGTAGAGGAATTCGAGGCTCGCTTGAAGGCATTTGAAAGTGAAGCAAGCCAGAAATTGGTAAACTTATTGACAAATGAATATAATCCTTTCAGGCTGAGAATAAGCCCTATTATAAGAAAATGCTAGAAGGAGCTGATGCTCTCTTGCAATATCTGCGTATCAATTCTTACAAAGTATGCGACATCTACCCCTGTAAGTTGGTTTCATTGATAGTTGCAAAGGTTTCTAGGCCTTAGCGAGGAAACTGCTCTTGTCCGAATGGAAGATTTGATCAAACAGTTGAAAAATATTGTAGATGGACGGTACAAACTCTCCGAGGAAGAAGCAGCGGATAAACTTCTATCTTTCCGAGAAGCCGCCGATCTTTTCGATGCCGTAATGAATGATAACAACGTATTTTTTCCCCAGAATTTTCATAAAATTTTAAGATGTCCGAAAAGGTTTGGGACTTGAAAAAAGAAGGAGAACGGTATCATGCAACTTTGATGAAATATTACAATAATAATGAAAGAATCCGGCATATTTTGAATGCACCGGAACCAAGAGCTTCCAAGAATACTTTTAAAGGACGAATCTTGTCCCGGGAAGAAGCCAGACTTTTCTTCAAAAATGCTAACAAGGTTACTGTTCAAATAACTGTGGATATCCATGGAGTTTACATCATTTATGTCGATGGAAAATGTCAGGTATGGAAACCCAAATCCATGGTTTTACAGTTTCAGATGTATTCTTACCTCATTGACGTCTACCTTACCACATTCCGTTGTAACTTCGAAAAGTAATGGGTTAAACCGAGTAAATATGTATTTCTCTAAAAGTTCTTTCCCTTTGACATCAAAACATGGACTAGATTCTTTACTCTAGGGGATAAAATAAGAAGAGCAGTTATTTTGTAATAATTCGCACCTGTAGCGGTATTTTTTACCGAATGACCTTGGAATTTCCAATGAATTGAGTATATTGACGGATATGATGGCTTCCGAGAGCCATGATTCACGAACAAATTGGCTGCTCAAAAGATCGGAAGAAATCCGTGAAAAAGACGGCAAAAGTTGGACCGTAGCTTGCGTTCGCGGCCGAAATCGGACAGGTATACGCTGTCCTGAATCTTGTTGTGCAAATATTAGTGATTTATCGAGTTTTTCGAAGCCTTTTTTGATGTTGCCGAGAAACGGAATTCTTCTGAAAATCCCGAAACGACATCCAATGCTCTTGTCTCCTTTTCTAAACGAATTTTATCGAGCAAATCAATTCTTCCTTAACAAAAAATCAGCACTGCCGCATTTCTGTTAATTTATAATGCCCATTTATCAATTAAGTTGTCTTAAAAAATACAAAAAAACCTCAAAAACAGTTTCAATTCAAGTTTTCGATGACTGGCAACCGGTGTGAAATTTGAATATGTGGAAATTGCGCCCTATTCGCAATCGGTGGATATACTGTACCAAGTTGTTTTCTCCGCGAATCCTAAATTTTTGAAACTGATTCTGCTTTTTTCTTGTCTTTTTTCATGCATATTCCGGAATATTTTAGTGTAGGAATTAGTCTAAAATTGTATTATAGATTTCCGCTCAACCTGCCAGGTCAACGGGCAAACCCTGTTCGATTTGACAGATTTTTTCGCGCCCTTTTTAGCAGAGTTCCGCTTATTGACCATATTATTGATTCTTGAACTTTTAAAAGGCCTTTATACTCTCAGCTTTTGATAAGGAAGCGTGGCTTTTGGTATTTATCGATTTTACTCTCTCTATTTGGCCATTAAATTGACTTAGATCGACTCATTTCAATCATGGATTCTACTCTCTCGGGTACGACGAACTCTGACAGCACCATCGATGGAGGACGCCTAGCCGATTTCACAGAAAATAGGAGCTTAAAATCCTACGAGGATTCCCTAATGGCCATACCAAATTTAGCCCCCGAGATTTTGCAAAGCGTAAGTTATTTAATTTTTCCTTTAAATAATGTCCGCTTAGATGTTATCACTTGGCAAAAAAACTTTTGCCCTTGAGGAAAGGTTGAATATGCACGACAACAACGCGATCATCTCGTTTGAAAAGAATAAGGATCTTTTTGAGTTTATGAGCCACCAAAGTCGGGAAATATATGAAAGGGATGACAAGATAATGAAACTGGAGCTGGAACTTGCTGAGAAAGACCAGATTATTCAGAATTTGAGAGGACAGCGTCAAGTGGCTGCCGAGAATGTCGTCGACAAACCGGTAGACAACACGGGAGACGAAAATCTCGAAGAGAAGTCCATTCAAAAGGCTGGAAATAAACCTGAAAATCTGGCAGAGTTAGCCATTTCCCATCCTTGAAAACATCGCATATTTACAGGAGCAGCACAGACAAAGTCGATCAACCGAAACGAGGCAGAGGTCGCCCAAGAAAAAGCGAACATTTGAATAGTAGGCAAAAAGACGATGAGCAGTCTCCTGCCTTACCTCGCAAGCGTGGGCGTCCAAGTAAGCACCATGGGTTCGTTTTCTCTACTTCCCTTAAATTTTACATTTTCCAGCAATGCCCTCGAAGATCGACGAGAATAAAGAAGCCCATACTTCAAAAAGGAACAAAAGACTGTTTGAATTAGAATTTTGCAAAAGGCCGAATAGACTGCTCGAGTTTTCTTATCCTCTCATCTCTTTCATATACTCTGAAATCTCATTTTATCCCCTCCTTTTATCCCCCCACTTTTATTATGCAGTTGTTCGTTCTTATCTCGTCCTGTGCGTCCTGATCGTCCTCCTTTGCCTTTATCTCCTTATTTCCGTTATAAAAGTTGTTTTTTATATTTAAATGCAGGTAATAAAACTTATATGCCTTTGGGAAAATGAACCAGTCTTTGGACGCCATTGAAGACTTCCAAACTTGTTGCATCGGCCGGGAAGCATCAAAAGCACGACTGGCTCTTCGCTACTATCCGGATAATTTTGGGGCATGCAAGATTATTTGCAGCAATAGATGAAAGAACTTCCAAATAACGATGAATTATTGAATCACCTTTATTCTGAATGATTTTTTCCGATATTTTCCCAATGAAGCCGTGTCTTGGCGCTATGATGTGGTCATTAATCTTAGCCCAAACTTTCCAAACATCTTATCGAGGCTTGTCGTGGACGCGTACATTACTACATTTGAGTGTATCTGCGAGCAGTGATCATTTGCACAGAGTAAAATACGCGTGCCCTTCAAGTTTCTTAGCATTTGACATCAAAACATGAAATGGGTTCTTTATCCTAGAGGAATAAAATCAGAAGAGCAGTTATTTTGTAATAATTCGCACCTGCAGCGGAGGTTTTTACCGAACGACCTCAGAATTTTAAATGAAGTGAGTATATTAACGGATATGATGGCTTCCGAGAGATGTGATTCATATGCTCAAAAGATCGGGATATTCTCTGTACCAACTTCTAGAGAAAAACGGAGCAAATGATCAGAATTTTTTGCATTTGTAATTAGAAAATGTTCAGCAACTCCGTTTATTGTGGGCGGTAACCAATAATACGAGCTATTTACCACCACATTTATTCGCCGAAGGTGCCTGGAACGGCTTTTCCTATAAAATACTTCCAATGCCGAAGAATAAATTTTATTTTCCATGAATTATTTATATTTTTGACCTATGCCGCCCATTCTTAAGATCATATCAGCAGTTTTAACGGAGAACAAGTCGCCATGACCACATCCAGCAAGATGGTGACTACTACTCCAGCAGCAATTGTTATTACTACGGAAGCTGCCGCTCCTCCAGCTCTTCCATCCTATGATGAAACGATTTGTAATCTTGTAGCAGCAAATATTTATGATAATATTCAAAAATATGTGGGCACAGTGCCGGCAATCCCATTTCATACCACAATCGTCTTATTGCTCATTTTAAGAGTTTCTAAACATCGATTCTATCATTTTCTTATTATGGCTCAATGTATTGTTGATGTTTTGGACCTTAGCTTCGTCTTCGTGACGCATTCCGTAAGTCTGAGTTAAACTATGTACAAGGTAAACTTTCAGCTCTGCGTAGTCTTCAAGAAATTGCTGGATAATTGGCTTCTGAACAAATCTGGGCCTGTTCAATTAATCCTCAATATTTATCTTGTACTTTATTGGAAAGCAACGATTCGACCGTAAGTTCTTTTTTGTGATTATTTTCCCCGTAAAAGTCGCTGCGTAGAATGGCAGCTGGTTTGATTGAATTTTTGATGCTGTGGGAGGAAGGGACGTGATTTTTTGAAATGAGAGTATGAATCATGTAGAACGCGGAGAATTATTCAACGGTTCTACAGACGGAAGAGCATCGGTTCCGGGTACCAGTTGGCGACAAAGCGAAGCGCAATATTCTATTTTAGCACATAAATGACATCCAAATTTCAGTCAGCGATTCCTTGACATTTTCTTCCACATAATATCCGTGATAGCTGTTCTCTTGACCATAGCCGACCATGTATTTCGACTATATAACGACAAAGCCACGGTAAACAACTATTTTTCCAGGAAAAAAAAAATCAAAATCCTAGGAAATCTCTCTCCTTTTTATGGGAAGTAATATCTTAGGCAATATTACCCTCTGCGCTGTGTGTTTTAACATCTATTTCTTAGTTAGAAACATGGACGTTTCCTACTTCAGTGAAGTCACTTTAAAGGGTCAAAAGAAGATGACCACAGCTTTGTTATTTGAGGTACACCTACTACAATTAAATCTTGAGATTCTTAGTTTATTTTGATTCTGATCAACAACATATTCGACATATTTCTGTCATACGCAAATTATGAAATTATCAATGATCCGGCGGCCGCAGCAATGAGCGAAGCGTATCAATACGTAACCGATCAAGATGAATTGGACCTAATACGGCAAGAATTTCTGAAAAATCGATCAATATTCTTCGATGTCTTGGAATATCTACCATATGTAAGTGAAAATTGGCCGCTGGAAAACTAGAACCTTTAGGTTACCAGCCTCTGGTCAGTGTTTCTCCCCTTATTACGAGGGCTTCTTATCTTTTGGGCTATTAGACCTCTTCTACAGAAGAGGACAGTTATTGTGATTAGCCGATCCATAACGGATCAGCAACCGAAATCAACAAGTGACACGCAACGGAGCCGATATTGAGCTTGACATTTTGTTTTTTTGTGCTGTATATAAGATGCAGTCTTCGTAAGAATCAAGCAGGGGTGTCTCCCGGCGGATCACAGATTTGGTCGAAACCAATACCATTAGAATCAGTTTTTTGTGCTGATTACGAATATTGTATTCAAAAATTTTTAAAACTTGATATTGGCGCGCTATGCCGCCATTTAAAGGAATCTAACGTTTTATTTTCATTTTGTGCCACCTATGTTTTATATGTCATACTGCTCGTGTCGACAAGATAAATTTAATGGTATAAAAATTTTTTAAATTTGACCTGATTCAGGGTATATATACTTAAAAATAGGTCAAAAATGGTCATTTTCGAAAGGAAATTGGTGTTTTAGATAAAAAAATCGCAAATGCATTCCACTCTTAACACAGATTCAAAATCTACAGCATGTTTTGATGTAATAGAGCGGAAAAAAATAAATCAAAAAGCATGGAGGAAGGTGACATGGGGGAATGGCGGCGGTCTGGATATCTGTCGCTTCGGTTGGTGCACCTAGAATCGCGGATAAATGAAAAGATATTGGTACCATAAGAACGAGCGCCAAGAAAATAAGCAATTCACGTTTTTAAAGTGCCGGATTTCAATGATATATGGCCGAGATATGCGCGTTTTCATGGCAGACAAATGAACGGTGCTATAGTCGGTTTCCAACTCTGGGGGAAAAGGGCGCTGCGGGACCTCAAGAAGCGCGCATTTGAATCCAATGAAAATTCGGATTGTCTGCCTGATTTTCAAGCGGTCCTGCAACTCCCGTTTCCCCCAGAGTTGGAAACCGACTATACCCTTCTACTAAAAAAGAAATTACGGCGCCGCGCCTAAAAACGCATATATCTCGCCCTGGAACGGTGCTACCCTTCTATTTAAAAAAATGAAACTTGCAATTTTTGGGCGTCCCAATATTTCGAGCCCGCAATTTTTGGGCGCACCAATATTTCGAACCCCGCAGTTTTTGGGCGTGCCACTGTATGACCGTCGAAACTTTTGGGCGATTATGAAGTAATTTTATTTGCAAATGACGAGCAACCGATTTATGTTCATGGCTCAGATAAAGCGCCAATCTCGCAACAGGTGAAATTGTACAAATCGCGTACCCGTAAAGTTTTTATTATTTCAAGAATGGAGGTCGATTTCCCTCCTGTCTACTCGCTAGTTATGAAAATAATAGGTATCGTTGTTGTTTTAATGGGCTGTGTTTCACTTTATCTCATCAGTTGTCATTCTGGCAGGATTGGTAAAGAATATAGAATTGCTTTAATTGTTCATCACAGCTTGTGAGTCCTTTCACATTATTTAAAAGCGCACCTAAAAGTTAAGGTTATTTCTTTGCCATGTATTCCACGATTTTGCCTGTATTCCTATAATAATATCCCCTTATATCGCTATTCAACCGACGGGATATTTAAAAGATATCTTTCCTAGTAGCGTTATGTTTATATTCCAAATGTCTCTAAGCATGGGTGAATTTGGAAAACTAGCAGAAAACTTGAATTTCAGTTGCTGTTACCTCTCTAGGTCCTTTATTTCATCTACGACTATTGGCCATCCTCTCTCCCAGTCATTATTTAGCTCGAGTGTGGGTTAAATACACCCTTTTTGGGTATTATTTTATCCCATCAATATTTTCTAACCCAATTGTTTTGCCATTCGCCTTGTGGGATCAAAATAATATAAAAAAAGATCTCCTGGAGGTAAGGCTAGCCATCATTTCAGCAGTTTTTAAGGTTTATAAAGTTTACAACACAAATTTGTTGGATGCTCGAACAGTGGCACTGCCTATGCCGTCGAAATCTTTGCCATTTCGTATTTGGCTGGGTATTTTAGTCTTCGGCATGAATACTTTCATCCTGGCCAGCATTATATTTACTACAATGACATTTAATGCCTTAAATAGTATGAAAAGTAACTTGTCCCAGAGGACGAGAACTATGCAAAGAAAATTATTTATTAATCTACTCATACAGGTAAAAATTAATGCAATTATCTGGAGAGATTTTTAGGCAATTTTCTATAATTTTACTTTCATATTATTGGTCATATTTGCAGCAATCTGGGTATTTATTGGTTATTCTAGTCCATTTCCTTACATTGTCATGTGTTGGACATATTCAGCTGCTTTTATTTTGGGCTGTGTTTTACTCATTGCAACAAATGATCCTTACAAACGGACTGTGCTGAAGTATTGCTGCAATTTCATTGGAAAACAAAACATGGACAATAGTGTCATTATTGTAACGACACGGTACGGAACAAAAATATAACGTACTTTCTTGAATACTTTGCCCTGTTGATATCGTGAAAAATAATAAATATTTAACCAATTAGATAAACATCAAAGCCCCAACTCGTAGCAGGTGGAATAGATTTGTGACCAGTTGTAGACCGAAGACATATGAAATTTTGATTGCCGGGTCGCAACTTATACCATGAAAATGAATATATATGTTTCCTAGAGGTCCAGCCCGTCGACGTGTCTTTTCGCAGATAAGCAATCGTTTCCGCGAATCTGTTTTCTATACTGTTTGGCGCGGTGTTCACCATATTGAAAACCCACAGAAAAGGCCTATTGAACATGTGAATAGAATGGAGTCTTTCAATCTTGTTGAGACTGCTATAAATTGAGTGGGCCAAGCAGTGCTTCCACAGCAGCATGCATCTTCTCTGCGTGTTCCTTCACATCTTCTTCGTCATCTGGGCGGATGGTGTTCCAAACGATTGCCACATAGTTTGGGGTAAGTAGAATATAATTTGTTTTCCAAGATAAAGCAACTACCGCTAATTCAGCTGCCAGACTCAACGTAACCTCTCGTTTGCGTGATTCCGACACCGTTCCTTGGGCGCGTTACACCATGTACACAGTAGAACCAGAAGGATTTACTGTGGTATTACTTCAAATGCAATGTGATTACTTTAAATCTTTACAGTTGCCCACCAGCGAAATGTGGTTAGATTTTCCCAAGAAACTTCTCAGTCCTAAGGGCGATTGCGAACTGATCTTGACACCAGGGAAGATATACGATCTAAGGGGAACTACGAACTTCAAAAATATCTTTGCGAACTTCTGCGAACAGCACAATTCTACGCGTCGTCCACCAAACGAGAAAGAGAACACGCTGTTCTCCTTGGATGAATTGAACGCATTGAGGGGAAGTCCCATGGAGCAATATTTGGAAGAGACGAAGGAGTTCAACAAACGTTATCAACAGGCCTGTCCGTTTTGATGAGAAACTTTTTATGAGTAAAAATGAATTGTTGCATTTCCACACATCCTTCGAATTACAACGAATCACAAAAGGGCTGCTGGCTCCATGCATTTCGTTCAGCAGTTCTTTGTTTTGCATTCCTACGAAGATAACAAGTTTTCTACGGAATTTATTTAAAAAGGGAAAGAACTTGGAGTATTGTTACGCAACAAATACACATACATTTGCAACAGCCACACATGCATTCTTTGTCACAGCATTGATCTGTAGTTTCTTCAAAATCTTTTTTAGGCGGTTGCTTCTTATTAACTAAAGGTAATAGGTTGGTAAAACAGAAGTAACTGACCTTTACAGCTGTAACAATTGCAGTTATTGTCTGCTGCAGGCTGGGTAGTGTGGGTAGTTGGGGAAGTTTTCTCTGATTTTGGTTTGTTCCCAGGCTTTTTCAGCCTAAAAGGGAGTATTTATCTTTTAAAAAAGGAGAATCTCGCCTAGGGTTCTCATTTTCTTCAACTATAACAGACAGCGGATTATTTGGATCTGTTACTGGTAAAATGCACGAATCATAGGGATGATCAGACGAGCTGTTATCTTGAGGAAGTGAACAAGGATTCAATTGTGATACAGAGCCATGAACCTTAGGAATATCGCCAGTTGCCTGCTCATAAGATGGTGGAACAGAAGGAGCTGAATTCATAGCCAGAAGTGAAAGAAGATAACGTTGCATGAAAACTGGAAGGCTTTCCGATAATGAACGAATCTAGTCTGATCAGTCTTTGTTTGGACAAAAGAGGCGAAATTTATTCCAACATCGTAATGATATCAACTGCCAACAAACAGCAAAAGCCTAGGCAATTACAACACGCATTCCAGAGACATTCTTCATCACAACAGGAGTCATCTTCTTTGGCATTTTTCGACTTTTTCGGTTTTTGGTTGGTATTTACTGAAAAATGAGTTTATAAGAAGTTTAGAATAGCTTACTTTCACAATCCCCGGTAGGTTGAGTAGTGTGAATGGATATTGAACTAGTTGACGATGTATCGGACTTCTCTACAGTCTTTTCTTGACTGAATAGGGTCGTAATTTATTAAACAGGAACAGAAACTTGCCAAGTTTCGTATTCCGCTTCTAGTGAATCAGGCGGGTCAGAAACATCCTGCACATTGATAAGAGGAATCAATTCTATGTCATTTGAAAGGGTAGACGGGACTTCTTGAGAAAATTCAGCAGAGCCATGGACTTTTGGAATATCGCTAGCAGATTCCTCACAAGGTGTCGGAACAGAGAAAGGATCCATTGCTTGGCGTGAAAAGAGATAGGAAGACTGCACACTGATAAGAAGAAGTGATTCCAGCTAGTTGAAAGCTGTGACTCATCATTTCCAGGGAGCATTCCATTTCCAGAGTTTATTTCAGATGCCGTTTCATAATCTCCCGGTCAAATTTGCCAGAGTACACAGGGTACAGCGATCTCAAAAATTCGACCGGTCACACTTTGAGCTGGAACCATGTTTATCCGAGCGGGGGATTATCACGACCGGTGAATCCTGGGCTCGATCGGTGTATCCTGCTGTATCATCCATGTATCATCCGTCCTCGATCGCTTTAGATTATCTCGACCGGTGTATCCTAGTGTATCCTGTGTGCTGGACCGCTGAGACAGCGGATAAAGGTGTATCTTGGAGAAAGACACGTATCTCGTTCGGGATTAGCCGTTCACCAGGTCAGGAGCGCTGATCTTTGCCGCTATTTTCAAAAGAATAAAATAAATTTATCAGGTTCTTTGGAAATTAACAAGATTCTGAGGAAATTATGCTAATTTTCCGCCCAGTAATGGAACATTAGACGGGTATTAAATCGTCGCTGCTCCTGGCCTTCAGGGTTTGGCAAGGGGAAGTGTCGGCTCAAGCCTCTGTCTTCGCGGTCCTTCTCGGTGTTCATCAAATCGATCGAAAAATGGGGATTCACTGCCTATTCAATTATATCAGTTCGTCTATTATCTATTCTTATTGTCTACAATTTCTCACGTCGCCTTTTCATTGGATTCCTTATTATAATCTAACCATGCTATGGTTATAAAGCCGCCTTTCAGTGATAATTTCCTCTTTTCTGCCGCTCTTGTCGTAAATACCGTAATAAATTATCCCGTAGTTTATTTCAGATGCCATTTTATCTCCCGACGAAGTGTCTTTTCCCGTATTTTCCTATAATGAGGAGCCAGTATTCCGCCCGATCATCAAAAATTCCAGTATTTAGGCGTTGTCTGTAATGCGGCAGCGAAAGAATTCTTTTTCTGTTACTGGCAATCCCCACTATACGAATTGCTTTTTCCCACAAATCGCAATCTATAAATCGTGTGTCCTTCTAGAAAAATTCCCAGACGTAGCCGTCGTCTTTCTCTTGCGGCTGTCTTACAATTTGCTTTCCTTCCTTTCTTTTTATTTTTTTTCGATTTTCTAAATTTCTACTTTTTCAGAAGCATAACTCTTCTTGAATTTTGATTATCATGACAGTTTGTTATAAAACTCTTCTATGGAAACAGGAGAAAGACTAGCTTTCTCGGAACAGCAAAGTGCAAACGAGGAGCAAATCACTTTAAAACGGACATTTTGGATGTGAGTTCCATAAAAAATCATAAAATTAAATTATTTTCAGTTCACTATAGCTCCTGTCTACAGCTTCCACAATACCCTCAACAGTCGTGGGTATTCGACGTGAACCCATCAACGCCTGGACTGACCAGGACCACAACTTGACCAGTGGGGTAGGAAAAACCAGAAAAATATTAATAAAATGACAATTTTAGATGACAATTGGGCTAGATGCATGGACTGGATTCTTCTTAGCTGTAACTTCTCCCTTTGGACGAAAACATCTGGATATTCCGCCCTGGGACAATCGTCTTCATGGGAAGCTGTGATATTTTTTGTTTTCTCCCGATCAGTTTTTACGCACAATAAATATTCCGGTCAACAAAAGTCTCGCGATAATTCTAACAGCGGGCGGATATCAATGTCGTTTTGGGAAAAAAGATATTCCCGCTTGGGGTTTAGTTTTCTTTTGCGAGATGCCATGTTTGACTAAAGAAGGGCGCGTCCCAAGGTCTGATTGAATGAAAAAGATCTCGCTCAAGGCTGTTTCTGGTCCAGTTTCCTCATTCTAACTTGTTTCCCAACAGGCATAATTCCTGTCGGTGATTTCTATTCTAAATATTTCTTCGTATTGTCTGCCTTCTTCCTGTCGTCTTACGGCTTTCAGTAGCAAGGTATTTTTTAAAACTAGGCAAGAATTGAAGAATTGGAGAACAAGAGGATGGATTCCTGAGAGACGCTGGAGCCATTTGTCAGTGTGCTTTCACTGACATCGGTAAGTTTCCTTAAAGGAACAGTCAGGGAGTTTTCCAACGCCAGCATACAACAGTACGCTCGCCAGCGCGTCATGACCAAATTTTAAAATTGCTGCCGCTTTTGCAATTTTAATCCGCGTTTTTACAAGTTTTCAGGGGATTTGACGTTGTTTAATCCAATTTTACAAGCAATATTTTGAAAATTTGTCCTCCCGGGTTCCTGGCGAGCGTACTGTTGTATGCAGGCGTTGGACAACTTCAAGAGCCGGTTTCTCGTAAACCAGGCGCTTTCACGCAAAATGAATTAGAGCACCGTGAGAGCAAAAAATTCTCTAAATTCTGAGATCTGGTCGAAAAAACTCCCTCACTGTTCCTTTAAGTAAGATTTTCTTCAAGATAAACCTGTGTTCATTTTCAGTATTCTACAGCCATTCAATTTGAGGTAGCATTGGGCAGGTTGCAATGTTTGGAAGCAGCTGATGGCGACTGCAATTGCATTTCAAGCACTACTGGAACTTATTTTTGTTTTTCCGGCGAGTCATGAAAATTTTGAATAAATATCTTACAAATTTCAACTTTTTCTAAACTTAAGGAGACTGTAATCGTTTCCTGAATTGAGAGCAATGATAACGGCGCCAGTAGATCTTAAGCACAATATTTCATAGCCAAACATCATCGGCCCCTGGTAAATTATTCACCAGACAATGTATGATATATTAGTTCTACTGACTAACGCGTGTAAAACTTCGTACCTCCACCCGTTCTACAGGTGATATTCCTCATTGGCCAGCTTTTTATTCCAACATCATGTATCACTGTGAACCCTTTGCTGAAATTAAAGGAATTTCATGGCATTCGATTCTCCTCAACATAATATCCCCTGTAGGATTTATTTTTAATATTTACATCTGTTACTGTATAATTTATCTGTCTCCCAAAGTTATGAGCTCGTATCGCTGGTATCTTCTCTGGCATCAGATAGTGACAGGATTTGCGGACATTAATGTAAATATTCTTGAATTCTTTAAAGAAATTAATTACAGTATAACTTCATCGTAAGACCCGTCGTCTTTTGCCCCTTTCAAATGGGTTATGTTGAAAGTATATTCCGGGATTATATCTTTGTCCATCATTTGTGCGTACTGTGCATGACTTCTTCTTTATTTTCTCAAGCTGTTCTACAACATTTGTTTATTTATCGTCAGATGAAAATTCGTGGTCACGACCGTTTCCCTGTGATTTATAAAATTCGAGTGATCCTTTCCTACACCCTCGCTTTATTGTGTGGTTTTATGCTCAGTCGATGTTATGGAGATATGGAAGCTGTAATCGAAAACGATTCGAAAGTAAGTTTCCCAGAACTTGAAGGATCAGAAGTTCTCAAATCAAAACCCAGACAGCTTTAAAAAAAGAGAACTCAGGTGTTTTGTTCTGTGGAGATTTGCTTGACGTTTGCCAGACAGCGTTGACTCAGATCTTAAGAATTTTATTCTTCTCGGGGCTGACTTTCAGTACTAAAATTTGACGGTTTAAACTTGTTCTGACTTCTTCAGAAATCAAAATCCATAAAGCAATGTTGAATTTGCGCAGTTTACCACAAAATAATAATTTCAGCTCTATTCTTGCATCACAAAAGATCTGCTAAAAATTCCCAGCTTCCTCATCTACGATCAATGGAAATTTATAAGTACATTGGGTCCGGCAGCGGCTATTTTTATTACCGACGCTTTTGTCGAATGTTTCTACTGTATTATTTCCTCAATTCGCCACACTTCCGTAGCCTTTATGTCACCTCAACTTATCCGTCTTCAACGAAAATTATTCATCCAACTGTGTTTCCAAGCCTTTGTACCCATTCTCTTCATTGGCACGCCTTTTATTTATCATCATGTTGTTGTATATTTTAAAATATTTGATTTTGGAATGGGTGGGTATTGCGCTTCTATTGAAATGACAGATCTTTGCAGTCGCGGGCCATCTGTTAGTTTTAAACCTGTCTTCATATAGTCTGGCTGGCGGAATAGTGCTGGTTTTGATGAATCCACCTTATCGGAAGTTTTTATCAAGATATAGAAGATCTACAGCTGTAACTGTGACACCAAAAAGTCAAAGTTTTTATATGAATCGTGCTTGAATCGTAGTTTACAAAAATAATTCGTTATTTGTTTCGGTGACCTCTAACAGTTCGAGATATTTGTCCACAACTCGACATTGAATGGTTTCTAGGCCAGATTAAATTGGATTCTGGCAAAAACAGGGCGTCCAAGGCTGGCCTCTCGCCGCCTCTTTCAGTTGCATCTCCTTCCCTGATGGGCATAACTCCTGTCAGAATTTTCTCTTCTAATTATTCCTTGTTTTGAAACAATCGGCTTTTCGACCAGCCGATAGCTGTCTTCTGAACACCAGCCACTGTTTGGAACTTAATTGTGGTAGTAAGGTAATAACTGTTTTCTATGCCAAATTATTTGTAATTTTCAGAATATCGAAATTGTAGAATGATAATCGTGTTTTGGATACGACAATTCCGGCTATGTATCACGGTCCTTTCTGAGGTAAATTGCCACCTTTTAAATGTTATTCATTATGTGTTTAGAGCTGTCAGATATCACAACACTAACATCTTCGGCGTTCACAACAAAATTCTCAGCCTTAAATGGTCCGAGTAGCCGCCATTGGATAGTGACTATTGGAAGTGGGCTTAGAAATTACGCTAATCCGATCAACTACGTCATCTTACGTCCAAAGCATAGTTAAGAAGAATTCTGTTTAGAAAATACAATAAAAATGTTACAAATCATGTTTACAATCCATGGGGAAAAATGTCTCTGGGAGCTGTAATCCTGCCTTGTCCTAGTTTGCCCTCTGATGTTCCACTCGAAAAGTGAGGCCTGCTTGTATACAACAACACCTAACACAATCTCATCAGCCTCTGTTAAATTATTCATCTCTCAATATCATGGGTAAATCAGTCCTACCCACTAGTGCCCGCAATGTTCTGATCATTGTTTCCATCTCATGACAGGTGTACGCGGACCTACAGGTGATTTTGCTTATTTACCAACTTTTTTCCTCAATCTATCGAATCATGCACCAATGTGAACCCTTTGTGGAATCTAAAGGAATCACGTGGTATGGTATCTTTCTCAACGCAATGACAGTTGTCGGATTAATTTTCAATATCTTCGTCTGTTATTGTATAATTTATCTGTCTCCTAAAGTTATGAGCTCCTATCGTTGGTACCTTCTTTGGCATCAAATTATGACAGGTTTTACTGATATTTCTGTAAGTTTTTGTGTTTCCTTTAAAGGAATTAATTACAGTATAGCTTTATCGGAAGGCCTGTAGTCTTTTGCCCATTTCAAATGGGTTATTCTGAAAGTATTTTCCGGGATTATATCTTCGTTCATCATATGTGCATATTATGCATCACCTCTTCATTACTTTCTCAAGCCACTGTTCAACATTTATTTATTTATCGACAGATGAAAATCCAAGGGCATGATCATTTTCCTATGGTTTATAAGGTCCGCGTGGCTGTTTCCTACATCCTCGCATTATTATGTGGCTTTATGCTGAGTCGTTGTTATGAAGATATGGAAGAAATTGTTGAAAATGATTCAAAGGTGAGTTTCAGAGCAATCCTCCCCTGATAAACATCCAAAATCCAATAATTTCAGTACTATTCCTGTGTCACAAAAGATCTCCTAAAAATTCCTGGCTTTTTGGTCTATGATCAATCCGCAATTATTTACAAACTAGGCCCAGTATCGGCAATATTTGTTACTAATGCTTTCGTCGAATGTTTCTACTGTATAACATCTTCGATTCGAAATACTTCTACGGCTACGATGTCACCTCAACTTATCCGCCTTCAACGAAAATTATTCATCCAGCTATGTTTCCAAGCCTTCGTGCCCATTACCTTTGTTGGTGCTCCTTTTCTATTTCATAATATTCTTGTAGGTTTTAAAATTTTTGGTTTTGGAATGGGTAAGTTCTGTTGTTCAATTAAAACGACAGAATTTTGCAGTCGCTGGCCGTGTGTTAGTTTTAAATTTGTCTTCATATAGCCTGGCTGGAGGAATAGTCCTGGTCATTATGAATCCACCATATCAGAAGTTTCTGCCAAGAATTAGGAGAAATCCTGCTATAACTGTAACTCCGAAAAGTCAAACTATACAAATGAATCGTTTTTGAACTTCCAGCAGGTTTCATCTTAGTCACAACTGAATTTAAAAGTTTGAGCTTTTTTCATAATTTTCCTAAATAAAATAAGTTCACCAGTTTTCGGTCATCTTCTCATTGCCAGCTTGTCTTCCTACAGTCTCGTTGGTGGAATAGTGCTCGTTTTGATGAACCCATCCTATCGAAATTTTCTAAGCATAAAAACTGCCGCGAATGCTGTCACTTCTAAGAGCAAATTGTTAACCACGACGCCTAAAAGTCAAGTACAATCATTTTTTAAATAAAGAATTCTCAAGTTGTTGGCTTTATTTCTCAGGGGCGGCCTGCCTCATTACACACGACCTTTGGTTTTCGCATGGAAACCCCTCAATTTGCCCCATTCTGCGTCATGTGGCTCTGCCTGCGGGTCGATAAACTGCAGGAGGGGCATGCGGCTTCCGACTACTTCCTCCTCTTTTTTTTTTGCTTCCTTACATATTTCTCAAAATTTTTCTTAATTCTATTTTTTAGGAGCATATATCTCCTCAATTTTGACTTGGAAGTTTTTACGATTTCTCCGCCTTTCTTCTGCTTACTAAATTGGAAATGGGATATCCTTCTTTCTGGGAGTGACACGTTACAAATACCAGCCAGCTCAGCCTCATATAACAAAGGGATCACTTATTTTTCTGTAAGTATTGAATAAATTTAAAGTAACTTGTTTCAGATGTTGCCTACAAAAATGAAGTTTCTCGATGCTGCCATTTCTTTCATTAGCACCTCTGCGAACAAGGCAAGGAGAGCATTGGGCGCTATATAAAATAAAAATACAGCTTATAAAACAGTAATAAATATAGTTTTGTAACTTCTACAACCAAATCTTGACAAAGGTTGCCATTCTTCTTGCTTGAATTATTCCGTCCCTTCTTTCACTTCCTTCCTGCTCTTCTTTCCCAGCGTCAAATGGATTGCAATTATCTCACTCTACAATTTGGCTAAAATGTTCACGTATCCAACAGCAGACGAATTTCGCCCGTTGCTATTTTCTACCGGGATTTTTTCTGGTACAATTGCAGGAGTTCTTGCTTATTTTGCTTACATTAACATTTGGAAGAAATTTTACAAAATTTCGCTATTTTCATGGGTATGAAAAATTCTCGTTAAGCGATTTATTAAATTTAGAACCTGACTACAATTATCAGAGGAGCATGAACAGGTCATAGTGGACTAAAAAATCGGCTTTATTTATATCAAATAGAAAAAAACGATGAATTATTATGGCATTGCGAGATTCTTCGGTGGTAAATAGTTAATATTTTTTCAAAATGCGCCCAGGATTACATGACCACATTAATTTGTACTTGGTTTCTCCTTCTTTGTTGATTACAAAAATGGGGACGAATCTGCAAGGGGTTGACTCTCTTCGTCTTCTAGAGAGATTTCCAGGGAACAGGAAGTGGAGAGTTCTGGATACTGACTCGGGAGATTCCTAAATTAATAAATTTCTCGGCGTTTTTTTATAATTACTTGGATAATGCCCGAAATTGTTTCTTCTTTTTCTTCTTCAGGAGTATTCTTGATAACGTCCAAGGCTTCTCGGATATCTTCTTCCATCTGCTCACTGCTTTCGGTAATTTCCAGATTTTCCTGACTTTCAACGCTTTCTTCTGTATTTGGATTCTTTAAATTACGACGAAATCGACGACTAAATGGTGGGCCCATCCACACCTTCAAATCGGATCTTTTCTGCATTTCACTATCTTCCAATTCTCCATTATTTCTAGTAAAAATCCCTGAAAAAAGTACACCGATTTAAGAAATAGAACAAACCAGCAGAAGTCGATCCAAGAAGTCCCAAAATGTAGAATAGAGAGCGCATGGAACTGATAGAAAGATAAGAGAAGCTTTCCTTTATAGGACCAGTAGAGGGCAGCTCCGACGTCAGCATGACTGTCATTTACGGAGGTCGTACGCCAGCTTATCAAAAATGAGTACTATTAATCGCCGGAAATGATGAGCTGATAAGAAGGGAGGAGTTGTAATGACTAATTTCTCCCACTCTTCCAAAATAAGGATGAGCCTTGTTCACATTTTATCAGAGCCAAGGCCCTCGTGGCCCTTCTAATTAAAATGTCCTTTATTCAGTATGACTCTAGTTTTATTGAAAAAAGAACAAAAAACTCGTTAAGAGCTGGAAACAGTCGTAGCCGTTGCTGGAATCATCTTGAAAACCGCAGTCATGCCTTTTCTCAACTCCTTATTCATAAAAAGAAGGGAAATACTATTAGAACAGCCTAGAATTTTAAAAATTACTTGAGAAAGCTCATCTATTTACCAGCAATCATCAAAGTTGTAAAGTAAAATGGCCCGATGACATTGAAAACAGTTAAACCGGCTACTTGGAAGAGCATAATTATGCTTGGTACAGTTATAAACATTCCAGAGAACAACGAGCACATGGCTACCTTATTTGCCTAGAAATTTTAGATCTGTTTTGAGGTAAATTTACCTTGTAGAATTTCTGTAAATCCTGTCCATTCATTTCAGGAGAAGTTTCTAGCGACAATTTCTTTAATTTAATAATTAAAAGTATTGTCAAAATCATTAAAAGAATTCCAAGAGACTGGAAATATTTGATTATTTGGGGTAATTTCTTACCCCGTTGGCAATTCCACTGAATTCACGATATCCTTCGCTGAGGAAACATCCAATTGCTGCACAATTTGGAATCTCCTTTAAAGGGCTGAAGTACCAAATACAGACGTAGTCGGCAATTCCTGCCACAATTGCGATTAAGGCAACAATGTAGCCGTAGATTTTATGATTTTTTGAAGCATAGATCGACGGTAGATAAATTGCCTGATTCAGGATTATAGAAATTAGTTCTCTCACAATAAATCGGTCGACAGCAATCCCTAGAAGGATGAGAATACTTCCTTTAATATGAATCAACCCAGCAAAACCAGTAGCAAAGACAAAAATTGGATCGTAATTTAATTGGACATAATTCCAGCCAGCGAGGAGATAGCCAATGTACAATAAACCTAGGATTACTGTAGCCTGTACATACTGTAACCTACCACAGACGTATGTAAAAAAATCAAAGGCAACCAGGACATGAAGCAGAAGCAGACTTTTCTTCCTAATTAGCCTTATTTTTCTTTAAAACAATAACAAGAACTACAGTAAACCCACATGGTAATGTATAAAAATAGCCCGGTAGCAGCTACGCCAACAATTAATAAAACCAAATTCAGAAGCAAAGTGAAGAGAACAGCTTCTAGCGGCATCCAAATGACAAAAAAACGTTCACTTTGATGTGCGAAAAAGTAGTCAGAGGATTATTATTAAAAAGGATTACCTGGGTGCCTGAAAAGAGCGAGTAGATATGAAACAGAGCGGAAAAGGTTAGATAGGAACAATGAAGGAAATGAAGGAAATCCGAGGTGATGATGACGGGTGGCCACGTCTTTCCGTGTTTTTGCAGGGAAATATACGGGAAATTTGGTTCGTAGGGGGTAATTGCCTAATAATTTCATTAATTTTAGCCTTATCCAGGTCACCTTTGGGTCGAAGTAGGTCTGACTCAGTTATTTCAGTGGATTAATGCTATCATGCGATAACTGACAAATATTTACAAGCCGTAAGAGTCGGAAAAGACTATGTTCTACGAGAAGAATGCAAACTTGGAGGCAAATGAGAAGAACCCAAAGCCCATCCCCAGAATAAAATCAACGAAGATCGATCTTTTTATTCATTTTCTTTAAATATTTCTACAGTATTATTTTGATAGGTCCACCAGGCTTTGGAAAAGGAACTCAAGGGCTGAAGTTAGCAGAGAGATATGAATCTTGTCATCTTTTCAGGGTTGTGTCCCTTTGAGCAATGTTTCTCAAAAGTAGATAAATTCGGCGCCACTTGACCACACATGGCGCAACCGTAAGTCTGTAATCTATGTTGTACATAAAGGACAGGTGCACTTCATTGATGACGGGTATACCATTCTGCAATGCGGCCTGAATGCGACGACGAATATCTTCTACGAAGGTGGAATTTGACGATAATTTATAAGCACAATTGTTAACTTCTAAATTTGGCATATATCCGGGACTTGCATGCGAAGATGTTGAGTATTTCACAATATCTGAGCATATGACAAATTCGGCTCCAATGGCTCTGACGTTAATTGCGTCAGCGGGTGCGTCTTCAGGAAGTGGGAAATCTTCCTCCAAGTAAGCAAACTACAGGGATCAATGAGTATTTTTGTCTTGGAAAAAGAGGATCCTTTGTCCTTTTCGTTGGGTGAGGTGTGACGAAGCCCTAGCATAAACGTTTGTAGTATATCCTCCATAACGTGAAGCTCTCATTTGATCATGATATGTTTTTCCATCTTTGTACGGCAGTGTTTCCAATATTATGTATAGAGAAAGGAACGGTAAATATGACAGTCCTGAAAATAATGTTATTTGGTTAAAAATAAAGAAAGTAAATAAGAGAAATGCAAAAAAGAGAGGCGCTGTTGATGAGAAATGATGAACTGTCGATTGAGAGACGGAGAAAGGTCGCAGGCAGAAGACAAAGAGAGACGAGAGAGCGTTGATTTTGAAGAGAGCGATTATTGAAATGATTGAATCCGCAGTAGAGCCCATTTATCTTTTTAATGAGGGCTTTCTCCGGTTTCATAGAAAAAAAAGAAGAGAAAGATGACCGTGAAAATGATCAAAAATAACTGAAAAGGCAGAAAAGGGAACGGAAAGTTTTTTGATGTTTGGAAACTTTGCCGACATTCGTGAGAAGGCATAATTTTAAGCCAAAATTTTAGGCCCAACAAGACGATATAACGGGGTAAGGGCCACGGTCTCCTTGGGAAAAAATAGGCGCTGCAAAACGGCGAAGAAAAGCAAACAAGAGAGCTTCGAGCTGGGGCAGAGCTATTTGAATCGATGCTACGAAACAAAAAAAGAACGTTTATTAATAAAAAAGAAAGTAGATCACCGGTTAACAACGGGCTGGACAGTCTTATTAGCTCCTTGAGTCGATGAAATCATTCCTAAATGGGAAGATTTTCTGTTAACCAGCGATTTCAGTCCGAGTTGCAGTTCCCTGTTCATTACCAACTGTGAAATGCTGTTCAAACAGCCTGAAGCAGTCTATATTGTCTTTCTAAAGCCTATTTACCGGCTAAAAGCACTGCAGAATAGAAAAATGCCCCAACTTCGAAGGCAAAAGCATGTCCGAACAGGATAGCAACTCCCGGGACGGATAAAAATGTCCCGGAAAGAAGAGAACACATTGCTATTTTATTAGCCTAAAATATTAGTTTTGTACGTATAAACCTCACCTTGGAGAAGCGGAGAAGGTCCCTGGCGCAGGAAGCATGGGTATCTTTACAAGCAGTTGCCTTGATCTTCATTATTTTCAATTTTATAATTAGGAGAAGAGTTATTAGCAGTAAAATTAGGCCCATGAACTAAAATACTTTAATTTAATAGATTATTTAAAGATTTTACCCCATTTGCAATGCTACTAATGCCTCTGGCATGATCTTCCATAAAGCAGCCATGAGCCGCGCAGCCGGGAACTCTTCCCAATGGAAAAGACCACAATAATAGGAAGAAATAGTCCATAACTCCAAGAAATAAACCGGTGTAGATAGCAATATTTGCATATTTTGCATGGTTGAGAAAACGATAACCAGTTGGGTTGTAAAAGGCCTGAAGATTGGAATTTCAGTAAGCAGTGGGAACTCACATAAACTCGGTCACAGGCTATGCCAATTAAGATAGAAATACTTCCTTTTATGTTAACTATTCCTAGAATATTGGTGGTCCAAACAATCAAAGGATTATAATCCAGGAGAATGGGATTCCAACCAGCTGTGAAATAGATGGAATAGGGGATTTCTGAAAGGGAAACAGACTTCCAATTTATTCAGGCTCAAAATATGTCGGAAACGGATTAGAAAGCCTTTTTACCTGATAAATAAGTGACCAAATTGAGGGTAACCAGGGCGTGCAACAGTCGAAGAGGCGCTCTTCTCAATAAATTTCTCTTCCTAAACACATTTCCCAGTTATTTTTAGGAAATTCGCTTACGCAGAAACCAACAAAAGCAGCGAACAAGAAATAATACCAATTAATAGAAGAATATGATTTAAAATAAAAGTAAACAGCGCCAGTTCATTAGCCATCTAGAAAAGTTTAGGAATGCACACTGAGAGCAATTTGTGGGAAAGACATGTTTATAAGAAAAAATTCACAGAGATACCCTTTCCCATAGGGCCAGGAGACCTGCTAATTGGTTGCAAGGCAAAGATATGTTCCAGCAGCCAAATTATCACAATTTCGAATGTAGGGCGAAGGACAGCGAAAGCTAAAAACATACTTTACATTTCCTATAGTCTATCGGCAAGATCACATGCCAGTGAGCTGTTTGGGAGGATCGGTCAGGAGAAAAGTCAACTTCCTGGGGAGTTCTTTATACCATTGGAATCCTCTCGTCGAGTGCTGAAGTCTTTTTTGATGTATTCCTCCAAGATCCAAGATCCTCACTATTGATGTATGTTTTTTACTGGAATAATTATCTTTTTTTTTGTTTAAGGACTTGTCTATTCCGAGTTTGTTTAGGAGGACGGAACCATCACTTATCGCCTGCTTTAAAATCCCGTCCTCACGGCCATCGATAACGATTCCGACATAATTTGGGAATGATTCTTGTTTCAAATAAATATTAGTTCTCATTTTAAGGTATTGTTTTCCTTGCAGCCGTTTTACCGTCAAATTACTTTAACTTTGATTCCATTTGATGTAATTTTAGCGATCACAGTACAAAATGATGTTCTCTGCAACCAAATTTCGGGCTATTTTCCCTTTTTCCAGGATAGCAAAATGTCTATGCGTTTTTGAAGTTGAAAACGACGATTATCTTAATTCAATGCCCCCCTGATTTTATAACGCTCTGTAATTATTCTAGCTCGACTTAATACAAATTATCAATGCTCGTTTTCTTCTTTTGGAATTAAATAAATAGAAAGGAAGCGGTATTTGATTTACAACACCTATTTTCTGGTGATGGTTGTCATGACAACGGCCCATATCGCTGTCACAGAACCTGCCGTTTGTGCTTTATTCTGGAAATTGGAGGGTTTTCTACTTTTTGTTAGAACTATAAGCAATTCCTGCTATTCCCTCTGATTTTTAAGACAAGAGGAGGTGTTTTTCAGGTGTATTTGTCATTTTAAACATCATTTCTACCACAAATGATCAAATTATTCATTTATCTATGGCACTCTTCCAATACAATATAATCTTTTGTCTGTTTCCATCGTTTATAAAATAGATGAGCGGAATAGCCAAGGAGAACGAGAATCATTACCACGAAAATTCCCACAGCCCAGTCTGAAAAAGGATTCTCTTTAAATTAAAAACTAAAAACCAACCGAATCCTGTTCCTCTCCTTTTTTCTGCCAATTCCTTTAAATGAATGACATGCTCTCGAAAAATTCTTGCATCCTCTATGCAGGTATTTAAATTTTTTAAATGTAAAAGAGGGAAATTATCCCACTCGGAGGCGAAGGAGCCGATTAGATTATAATGCAAGTAGGCGTCGTGTCTTGGCGGTAAGTCCACAGGCGGCTGTGGTTTTCCAGCAATTCTCAAATTTTTATTTTCTTTTAAAAAAAGAAAAGCTTACGTGGGAACCAGCACGTCGTAGAAAGCGGCAACATCCTGATGATATCCGTCTCTCATTCCAGGCATTTTTAAGTTCTCGTCGAAATCTGGAAAAGTTCCTTTAGAAAAAAAGCGGGGGAATGCGCCAAAATTCCTGAATCACGCTCCCCGGCAGTATGAAACATTCTCAATTTCACATGAATCAAGCTCAAAATTAGATTGCCGGCAACGTATTTGTTTCATTTTCGACCATGATTAACAAAAAATGTTCCTTTAAAAGAAGTCCCTTCCTCTGAAAAGAACACAAAATGTCTCGTCTTATTCTCCTCCTCTCCATATTTGCAGTCGCCCTGGTCTATGGAAACACCCGCATCTGCAATGTCGTCCACAACGAAGAGAAAGGAGAACCCGAAAGTTGTAAAGGACTGTGTTATCTCGTCACTGTTCGGGATAAGTACGATCATAATGATGTTATAGCCAATAAAGCCGGCTGCGACACCGAGAAAGCATGCACCCAGCCGAAACCACCTGGTCCAGGACCTCATCATGACTATCTTCCCAAGTTTGGCATCACACTCGAAAAAGGACAAGAAGGCAACGCCAAGAAGATTTGCTGTGATAAGGATCACTGCAATCCAACTACGCCTCTTTCGTGGCCAAAGCCGTAAACCAAGAAATATTATCCGATATGGTTTGGAATTAATAAAGCTTTTATTCGTTGTTTTCCGGTTATTATTCAGGAATCTATTCAAAAATATTAGTCATCTGTGCCAAAAATCAAACGAGAATTCTGACGAATCTTTTCACAGCATCTTCAAATTTATGTTTTCTGCACGTATACCTTCCAGTATTATGGGTTTTGAGAATTCTGGAACAGTTAGGACAATAGAGAAGATTTCCTTTTTAAGCGGGCCACCAATTCTCGACCGATACAAGATGACTCGTCTTCTTCTCTTCCTACCCCTTGTTGGACTCGCCTATGGTCTCCAATGCCTCTCATTCGAGAAGAGGCCCAATGCCGCCGTATCTGTGCCTTGCAACGCCGAGAGCTGTTACACCATAACTATTCGCCATAACCTTGGAATAATCCACAAAGGAGGCTGTGACCTTAAGAATTCTTGCAGTCAAAAGATTTCTCGGCTAGATGAACGACAGTTGGACCATTATTTTGGAATCACACTTCCGGCTGGTGTTACCGAAGGACGCTGGGCTCGCGCTTGCTGTAAGCAGGACAACTGCAATCCCAGACGACCCGTACCCATTACCAAGTCTTCCGCTCGTCTTCTTCGCTAATTATCGAAGCTGTTCGAACAGAATGAAAGTTTTTGTATGATTTCTGTCTATTTCTCTAATTGTAAGAGAGACAAGCAATTAGCTAGCAGAAAATTGAGCGCAAAAAGGACAAATGATTGACACATTGTTTTCGGGGAGAGTCTAGTTTGCCATCGCTTTCAAAAAGGTGATAAAACTATTTAAGAAGGCCCATCGTTCCCAAAATGGCAAATAACATTGACTGTACGACTTCCGGAATAACAAAAGGTCATCCTTTTCGCTCCTTTAAAACGTTGGGTCAGGCCAAAGCCTCACAAGATGCTTCGTCTTATTCTCATCCTATCCCTTCTTGGATTGTCCCATGGCCTCCAATGCCTTTCATTTCAAGGCAACCCGTCAAGTGCTCAGTCAGTGCCCTGCGATGCGGTATATTGCTACACCATAACTATTCGTCATAATCTGGGAATGATCCTCAAAGGAGGCTGTGACGCTCACAAGGCTTGCCAGCGAGGCAGTACCGAGCTGAACGAACAAATGTTGGATTATTATTATGGAATCAAGCTGCCGGCTGGTGTCACCGAGGGACGCTGGGCTAGTACTTGCTGCGGAGGGGACAACTGCAACCCAACAACGCCCCAACCAACTTCTAAATCGTCAGCCAGGCTTCTATTTTAAGGAAATAAATCTTCTTTTGCATTTTGTTGTATATTGTTAAGGATAGAAGCAGAAAACAGGCTGATTCATTATTTTCCGGCAGAATTTTTCCGTTACAGGAATGAATCAGGCTCTAAACCAGCAGGACAGCTCAGAATTCGCATCATTTTCACTGTTTAAAAGCGCCCCTTTTCCCTAGACAATACCTCACAAGATGTCTCGTCTTCCACTTCTCCTCCTCCTTCTTGTTGGCGTCGCCTATGCCAAGATCACCTGCAATTCCTTCGAGAGGATGCCCGACAATGCCGTTTCTATTCCCTGCAAGACAAACACCTGTTATACTGCTACTTTCCGGTACAAGAAAGGAGTTATGACTAAAGGAGGCTGCGATCTTCATGGCGTTTGCAAATTGAAAGGCCCGGTCGATCTTGACCCTAAGAAATTGGAGTATTACTTCGGGGTCAAGCTGCCTGCTGGTGTTAAGAAGAGTACCGCAGATCTTGCCTGTTGCTCAAAGAACAATTGCAACCCAAAGAAGCAGATTGAGAAGCCTAAGGGCAAATAATCTTGTTTTTTGACATAATAAACTTTTTTTGCATTAATTGTATGGGGCTACATTGATTCCGTCTTGTTTTTCCCCACTTTTATGGAATCCATCTCGTTTCCGTGTTCTCTAACTGCATCCTGTCATTTTTTGGGGATAGCAGAAGATTTCTATCAAAGGGCAAACTGCGGAAACAGTTCCGGAACATCCTTTGAGTAGTTGCAAACATTCTATGAAGCCATAAACCTCACAATAACAATGACTGTGTGACTGTGTGACGCCCAGAGAATGATGCAAAGGTCAATGGTAAACTTCTTTATAAGGGTCGACTCTATTCGAAAACGATACAAGACGACTCGCCTCCTCCTCATTATTTCCCTTCTTCACCTATGCCAACCTCCAATGCCTCTCATTTGACGAGGCAAGATCTCGGAACGTTTCTATACCATGCAATGCAGAGAGCTGCTACGCCATCACCATTCTCTAGGGAGTAAAATGATCCGCCAAGGAGGTTGTGATATGCGAGGCGCCTGTAGAATCATTCAACCTATGTGGACTGAACAAATGTTGGACCACTACTATGATATCAAACTTCCTGCTGGCGTCGCAACAACACGTTATGATCGCCTATGCTGTAGGAGGAACGACTGCAATCCAAGATGAGAATTATCCATCTTTCCGTCATTGTATCGGCTAATTGTGAAATGAATAAATTTCGTAGTTTTTTTTCCTTTTCTAGAAAAAAAGGAAAGGCTAGGAATAGTGCTAATCGTTTTGTTGTTTCTAAACAGAAAAAGGCACAGATTTTGAATCAACCTTTCGGGAATAGGATGAATTCAGTTCAAAGACCGAGAACAATTATTTCAATAGAAAAGAATTCCTGCTTCTTTCTATTTAACCGAACCCATAAAGGCCCTGTTTCCATGAAATGCAATACAATATACCTCGCCTTATTCTATTCTTACCGTTCTTCCTCTACATTGAACTGATTTCGAGTCATCCGAATCTCCACACAATCAACTGCCTCAATTTTACTGTCGAGACTGATGGTAATCGCAGCCACAAGTGCCGAGGAAATCCAACATGTTTCAAATCTTCATATGGACATCCTTCTATGAAATATTCCTGTGATTATGGCAGATGCAAGAATATCTTCGAGAATCTACCGGTAGATGGACCGAATCCTGTTATTGTGTATGGGAATAGCATAACGAAACTTGATGATTATACTTTTATCTACGCTTGCTGCGCCAGTGGCTCCTTCGCATGCCCGAATGAGAATGTAATTTAGCTTTAGATAAAGATTTTGGCTGGTTGTTAGTCTCATTTTTGACTCATCTTTCCATGAAACGTTGGCTGCTAACCCCTTGAATCATCATTTTCGAAAAGAATCTATGAAAAATGCGAATCATTCATTGGATGAGGCCAGTAAGACCGCCATTTTCTACATTCTTTGAGAATGAGAGAGCGACAGTCTCCCTTTATAAGAGTTGTCGTTCTTACAAAGGCATCACAAGATGGGCCGTCTTATTCTGGTTCTCTCCTTCTTCGGTGCTGCTATGACCGCTAATATCACATGCAATGTCTTTCGCAAAGATGGGCCAAGATCAACAGAGACTTGCGCAAACTCCTGCATATCCGTTTCGAGTTGGGTTCCATTCAGACCTACTGCTTCCTACTTCGGACGCTGTGACTTTAAAAACGAATGTGAATTTATGACTCAGCATCCAGACTTCTTTGTGGTTCGCCCAGATGGAATATTTACGTATGAAACCAATCCCTTTGGCGCTAGATATAATATTACTCGGTATATTATGTGCTGTGATACTGACAACTGCAATCCCACACACCCTCTTCAATGAGATCCCGACGTTGACTTTAAAGTAAATAAAGATTTTCTATTTAATTATACCCAAATTTCTTGTGGGAAAACCATAAACACATAAATCTTCTTAAAAATAGCCTACCTATCAAAAAATAGTTCCTCTCTCTCCTCTTCCATGTCTTCCATTCTTGTTCATTGTAGCTGGGATTTCCATATTTTGCGAAGTTCACAAAGAATCCTGAGTATATTTGTTGAATTTTCCAATCCGTCTCGGTAAATTCGTCGTAATCTCCCCACATGAAGTACTTCTAAATTTTGTCCTCAACCAAAAAATAGCATAAAACTCACTAAATCGTCGGCATGCCTCGGTGCAATGATTTCACTATCCCAAGAGAATTTTGGTCCAGTAAAATTGTAGTCAAAACTGTAAACGAAGACATCCCCACTTAGGCTGAATTTATTGGTGAAGACGCTGGAGGGAAGATAATAGGCCAGGTCGTCTCCTAAGTCGGACGCTTTTTCTACTAAAAAACTTTTAATATAAAATAAGGAAATTACTTACGTGTCCCGTAACGCTCTTTGCAAATTTTTCTAAAACCTTCGGGTGTTTCATAGTTATTTTCATAAGCTAAGGCGGTACAGATGTCGTCAAGCCTTGTGTTATTAATTTTTCCAGTTAGGGTGATGAGATTCCTGGAAAATGAAGATTTTTGGTATCAATCGAGAGCTCAGACGCTTCTCTACAAGAATTTCCTGGTCCCAAAAAAGGAACCGTCCAGAGTAGATGAATTTAACTTACTGAGTACTCTTCGATTCAGCCGTCGTCGTTCCTACCATAAACTTCATTGGCGGCAAATTTTGCTTTAATAATTCTGGGTAATCTGTCGAAAAGACCTAGAAATATTTCCTGCTGATTAGAAAGACGCGTTACCCCGTCCGGGCCATCAATCCAAGTGCCATCCAGTTGTTCCACATCATTTTGAAAACTGTCCTGAACCGCATACAATTCTTCCCAAGGTTTAGTTCGTAGACATTCGAGAATCTAGGACTATTTCTATTAAATTGGCGGATTATTTACCTTCTCAATCATCTTTAAATCAGTAAAACTCTCGTCTTCAGTGGCGCAATGAATTCGTTTCGCGAATTTTTGGGAATATTTTGTACAAATTTGATTATTTCTTTCGCCAGAGTAGCCGGTACTCATGGCAACTGCTTGGTGGAAAAGACCGTGAGAATGAGGGGTCAAAATCAGCTGGAAATCTTCTTTAAATGAGCAGTGGTTACCTTACCTCAACAACTGACAAGGCTCCAGAGCTATGTCCAATTAGAGTAACTTTCTTTGGATCGCCTCCAAAGTTTCGGATCTCTTTTTGAATCCATTCTAGTCCAAAAAGCAAGTCTTAAAGAAGTTAGGCTTTTAAAAGCAGCAGATTACCTCGATTCTGCACATTTGAATCAGTGGAATCCACCATATTTGGCGCCAAATGCAACCAAGCAAAGATTCCCAATCGGAAAGGAAGAGACACGAAAATTACGTTTCTTTCATAAACGTGGATATATTTAATTTTTTTCAAGAACTTACTTCGTTAGCGAAATTTTGGATAAGATGTTCTTCTTTTGTTCTCGCTGGAGTAATGAATAATCGAGCACCGCCATGGATAAAAGCGATTACTGGACAGCCACCCTAAATTCACCGTTTTTATGTCATTTTTGGGCCTTTTACCTTATCCAGACAAGTTTTACTAGTAAATACATTATTCTGGAGGCAATCTTCAGATTTAGTGACGAATGGATTGTGGATTTTTCTAGAAAATGGGTAATTTTGTCAGTAAGGAGCCTACTTATCTTGTTGTGGACAGACATATTTATAATTTAGACAGTCGACTGTACCATTCCAAGGTTTTATAGGAACGGATTTTTTGAATCTTAGAAAACTTTATAAAAATGAGATTTTGTACCGTAATGGTCCTACAGGAGGTTCTGTCATGGGAATGGCTAAAAAAGCATAACCCTGTTGGCTTCTTCGGGTTGTTACAAGCTTTCCTCGGATTTGTCCATAGCTGGAAACAATTTTTTAAAGGAACTACGCATCTCGTTAAAAGTTGGCCATTTGAGCATGAAGAAGGGCTATTTCCCTTGTAGAAAAAGATAAAACTGACGATAAATTAACTGTTCGTGTTTCTAAAGCAGCTGACTTGGCTCCTATAATAAAGGCAAGGAGAGAGGCGACCAGAAGCATATTGGTGACCAAAACAACGGTCTGACCTTTATCATTCGTCCATTCTTATCAGATGAGACCATAAAAAGCATCCCTCGCAACATTTTGGGATCGAAAATCGCTTCCTGGATCGTCAAGAAGATTCGCCGAGTCTAATCCCTCCTCCCAAACAATTTGAAACACTATTAATAATTTTATTTAATATAATCTATTTTTTTATGTAGAGATGGATCCATAAAATTGTTGAAATCACCGTGAATGGAATGGATATACCACTTGTACAATACAATGGACTGTCAAATTCGGGTAGCAGCAATCTCACAACCAGGACGCCAGGTTAGAGAGGATATTCTTAAATCTAAAATTAGGTATACTCCAGATTGTGACGAATCTTACCGTTTAGCGATTTCGTAATTGCTAATTTTAATTTTATTTGTTTTTAAATAAAATTAGAGGGATATTTATGATCCCTACATGTTTATTCCAATTTAATTTAATATTTTGAAGAGCGGTGATATATGCATCGCTGAAAATTGTACGATTAGCGGAGCTCGAAGTGAGGGTGAGAAGGGTGGGACAGCAGGGGACTAATACAGCTGGGAGGAATGAAGAAAGGCAGCCAGAGCAGGATTAACATCACCTGGTTAATTCCATGGAAACCGGGGAAAATCCTGTGATTATCTTGGGCAAGAGGAGGCGATTGCTGTCAACAACTAAGGGAATAACAAAAGACTGGAAGGGAAATAGAAGGGAGAATGGGTTTTCAAAAATCAAAAAATAACAATATTTATTCTCTATTTTTCTTTATTTTACAGGCTCGTCATTCTCCAGTCGAATGTAATCCTTCCTTCTTCGCCATTTTTTTACTGTAAAATACGCTACAATCCCCAGAAAAGTTAAGAGCATGAAGAAAACAAGGATCCAGACTAAATTACAGTAATCCGCAGAAAAAAAAAACACGAACCTGTGACTCCCCAGTCTTCTAAACTTTTTAAATGCTCCAAATGTTCTAACCAAAGCCTTGCCTCCTCTTGAGCAACAGCATCCGTTTTATATGTCATATAATTTTTACGTGACCAGACGGATATTGTTGAAGTGTACATCATATAAGAGGAATAAAAGTCATGGCGGTGTGGGAAGTCCGGAGGAGGTTCAGATTTCCCTGCGATTCTTTAAAAATTGCTGTAAAAAATCCGTCATACTTGGGTACTGTAGAATTATAAAAATTGAAGATCTCTTGGTGATAACCATTTTTTAACCCGGGCATGGTCATAATCTCATCGAAATCTGCGATTTCATTTAAAAAGAGCTTTAAATCGAACCTATGACAAAATAATTCCGGTCAGATTTCCTCCAAGGAGTCCACAATTGTCCTTTCCAACTAGGATTTCCAGTATTTACAAAATTAGCAATAATTCCAGAATGGATAAATACTCGCTGATAATCTTTCTTTGTCATTTTTTCTGCTTCGTTTGTCATTAAATCGTACTGAATTAATCGAAAATTATAAAATGTAATGTCCTACAAAATCCTGGGCATGACTAGGCGTAACTTTTGTACTATTCCACGTAAATCTTGGCCCCTTTAAAGGATATTCATAACTATACATGAATGCTCGTCCATTTTCTGAAAATTTATCCGCCAGATGGCTTATGGGCAAATAATAGACAGCATCATCACTGATGTCACATGCTCTATCAACTGAAAACCCTAATAATGTCGCTAATCTCTTACCAGAATTGTAATATTCCATGCAAGCAGTCCTAAATCCTTCTTTATCCTCATAATTACCTTCGTATGCCACTAATGAGCATATTTGGTTTAATCTTGTCTCATTTATTTTACCGTCTTTGGTAATTATACCTCTGGAGAATTTTTAAAAGAAGAGAAAATCTTACCGAGTTCCTTTAGTCTCGGCTGAAGTTGTTCCTATAAGATAAGGAATGTTTGGCAGTTTCCTGGTGAGTCTTTCTGCGTAATTTATAGGAAAAAACTGAAATTTCTACTTAAATTAAGGGAGAAACTACCCCATCGGAACCATCCAACCAAACTCCATCCGGTTGTTCCACTTCATTCGTCATTTCCAATTGGATTTTAAAGATTTCTTGCCAGGTTTTTGATCGTAGGCAGGATAATATCTACTTTTTTTATATGAATTATAGTGTACGTACCTCTTCTACCTGATTAATAGCCGTAAATGTCTCTTCCTCCCCAGCACAGCCTAATTTTCTTGTGTGCAGTTGAGAATACAACGAATTTATCTCCCCATTTCTTTCACCACCAAAAGGAGGAGACATTAAAACAACTTGACTAAATAATCCTGGAGATAATGGGGACATGACAATCTGCAGAAAATGTACGACTGCGAATGAGTCAACTTACTTCAGCTACAGCAGTAGCCCCAGAGCTATGACCACCCAGAGTTACCCTCCTTGGGTTCCCTCCAAAATTGTGAATCTCCTTCTGAATCCAATTTAAACCAAAAAGAACATCTAAACAGATTTCCTGGAGTGTTAATAATCACCTCGATGGCCTAAATTACTGTCATATGAGGCTTTTAAAAAAGGCGCCAAGTTATTGTACCCAAACAGGTTTAATCTGTAAGGTAAAGCCACGTAGACTATACGCCTTTCCTTAAAATTGATGTTATTCTAAAAATTGAGTCATTACCTTGTTGGAAAAGTTGTCTATTAGCCTCTTTGGATCATGTGTACTTCCAGGAGAAAGAAAGACTCTTCCTCCGCCGTGGACAAAAGCGAAAACGGAGCAGTTTCCCTGAAAAAATTACTGGGTCCTGAAGAGAAAAGGCTCTGTAATTTGATTCCCTTTAAAACAGGGCAAATCTTATCGACCCTGAGAGCACTTTTTTGACCCTTTCTCCTTATCAAAGACTGATCAATGATCATATGACCAAGCAGGAAGTGGAAATTCGTACCCGTGTCAGACAGGAATCCGTGGTAACAACATTTATTTGAAGGCAATCTTCATCGAATTTTATTCCATCATTCCTGACCTTCCTAAAAACTCGAATTATTAAAATTTTATGCAAGATTACGTTCGAGGCTGTGGACAGGCGTATTTATAATCAAAACAATCGACAGTGTCGTTCCAGGGTTTTATTGCTACAGCTTGTTTGAATCTTTAAAGGGTTTATTTACAGGGCCAAACAAACCGTAAAGATCCGCCAGGAGATTCAGTCATTGGAATACCGAGGAAAACATAGCCAGAATTTCCAACCTCTGTTACGTAACCTTTTCCTTTAATTGGCCCATATCTAAGGAATAATTTAGGACAAGAGTTGAAATCCTTACGAAAGGTTAACTACACGATAATCAGCAGAAGTTAAAGCAAGCGACCAGGAAAGTAGAACTAAATAAAGCCTCATAATTCGAGGAAATCAAGGAGCGGAAAACATGGGGCGTCTTATCTATCAGAGAATGTTATCACCCTGGAGAGACTGGCAAGACGGAATGAGGGACACTATTAAGCATGTTTATTTCTTTAAAAGATGCGGATAAACAAACAGCGAATTAGGTCGAGACAGTAGATGAAGAATTTTCATTCGACAGATGTGGTCGTTTCAGTCTTCGTGGTAGTAATTGAAGTCGTGCCAGTGGTTGTGCTAGAAGCTGAAGTCGTGCCAGTGGTCGCGGTAGTAGTTGGAGTCGTTTCAGGGGTCGTGGTAGCAGCTGAAGTCGTACCAGTGGTCGCGGTAGTAGCTGGGGTCGTGCCATTAGTCGTGATAGTAGTTGGAGTCGTTTCAGGGGTCGTGGTAGCAGTTGGAGTCGTTTCAGGGGTCGTGGTAGCAGTTGGAGTCGTTTCAGGGGTCGTGGTAGCAGTTGGAATCGTCTTAATGGTTGTGGGAGAGGTCGGAGTTGCTGTAGTAGTAGGGATCACCGGCGTGCAGGGGAATCGGCCAAAATTGATCACTTCATACTCGCCGACTGGAGGGCGGATACGGGCCGTAGTATACTGAAAAATAAATTAAACTCAAGCTGATGTTTGTCTCTTACCACACACAATCCGTTTCCAACGTACCACAAGTACGTGCCACGGTAGAGACTGTCATAATACAGTAGGTACTTTTTGTCCTCTTCACTGAGCGTATTGAAGATTTCTTCCTGAACATATTTGTCAATGATTCGGATAGGATTGTCCAGAGGCCCAGGAGGGAACAGGGTCTGTCGACTGGACCCAGGAGTAGTGGAGCAGAGAACTCCAGCTATCAGGAGGCAGCAGTACAGCCAATTCGAGGCCATCCTGGAAAATTGGAATTAGCAAGAAAGAACGAAAAGAAAGACTGATGAAAATCTCGCATCACTGCCCATTTTATAGTGTAGATGTTGCATGTGTCATCTTCTCTTCTGAAAATTCAGCGGTTTTTTTCGATTATTCATCTTGAAAGCAGCCGGAAAACGTGATTTTTTGGCAAAAACACGCTGTTTTGCAGAATAACGGCTGCCTCGATAGTTGAAATGCTTTATTTCCTTGGGGATCAAAATAACGGCGGATTATGCCCGGTTTTGAGATCACGATCCTTCAAATAGTCGGATAGATGCGATTTAAATGGTCAGCTTGCAGTTAAATTGATCAGGGGAATAATTTCCAGGGTTACGATCTCTATTCATCGGAGCAGGAGTAGTTAGAGGCCCTAAGGAGCTTGCCAGCCATTTTCCTTCATTTCAGTTTTCTCTTTTTTCGAAACGCAAGAAAATGCCGTCGAGGACACTGCCTTTATTCCGGTTTGAAAAGAACAAAAGTCTGACGCATTCCGAAGGGAGACTGTCTCTCCCAATAAAACTACAATTGATTACCATAAACATTTATTTCTTTTTAAAAAAATGATGATCAAGCGGTGAAATTCAATAATCGAAGAAAGGAATCTCGGATTTAATTAGACCAGTTGCGATAGCAGAACCAGGGAGATTTCCGGGTCTGGGACCAGAACCCGGGAGTTGTGCGGGCGTAGAGACATTACCAGGGAGCTCTCCGGGCATGGGATCAGAGCCAGGGATATTTCCGGGTCTGGGTCCAGAACCCGGGAGTTGTGCGGGCGAGGACCCATTACCAGGGAGCTCTCCGGGCATGGGATTAGGGATATTTCCGGGTCGGGGGCCACTACCAGGAATATGAGCCGATGTTGCATTAGCACTCAGGTCACATTCAAAATGGCCAGGAGGATGGAGTTCCATTGCCTGGGGGTAGTGGTAAGCGCTGATGTACTGAAAAATTGCTGCATTTTTACTGCAAGAAATCCCTACCACGCATTTACCATTACCCATGTCATAGAGCATGACCTTTCCGATGGCTAAAACAGCAGCCTGTTGTTCAGGAGACAAGGAGATGAAGATCTGCCAGGCTACATCAGGGTCTTCGATTTGGACTGGAGCCGTGGTAGGCGCAGGATCAGCTAATGGAGCTGGCTGAGTGACGGCGACTAGTAGGAGGGAAAGGAAGATTGTCAAAGACATATTTCGAAGATTCCGGTAGTCGGAAAGGCAGTGAAATGAAGAGGAGGAGGCCCTCTTTTATAGAAGATATTTTGAATACATTTTTCAAATTTTTTTTTCGTAAAATTCAAAGGAATTGTTCTATTCTGAAAGGGCCGTTTTAATGACTCATTTCTCGGCTTCGAAAAGAGAAAAACATACGGAACCTTCAATTTATCAAAATGAAAAGTGTTATTATTTCAGAAAGTTAGCTGTAAAAACGGAGAACAACTGGAGAACGTCAAGCGACTAAAGAAAGCTCTGGCGCACTTTTGAATAAGAAAACAAGGCGAGGTGGCGAGGTCTGACTAATTGTCGCCGCGGTTTAGACGTCTCCCAAAATAATTTCACAAAAGCCAAAAAAGTGGATCTATGCTTCTTCTCAAGGCTTCTGACAGTCAACTTCTAGTCTTCCTAAGTAATGAAACTATTTTGGCGGGAAATCCCGACGCCGCTAGCGATTTATCGATAACATTTAATTTTGGCATTTTTCGCAAAGATCGCAAGACGGCAGCAGGAGACTTTTCAAAAACAAAACGGCGCCGACTTGTAGCCCAACTTAGGGAAAAACGTAGAAGCCTGTGAGAATAAGAAATTTTTTGTCTGAAAACTACAAAAGTTTTTGTGGTCAGAAGATTAGCAGACAGTCGACATTTTTAGTTTTATAATTTTGCAGAAATTCTTACAAAGATTCAGCCCAGACTGAATAAAAAAATGAAAAATAATAACGCTTTTCAGCAATCCTGGGGCATTATAACGGTGAACAATACTTAGCTCAAATGTGCTGCGATGAAAATGAGCCGATTTGCCATAAGTTGGTTTTTTTTTAGAAAACTGCATCTGTTTTTAGAAATGCCTGGGACTATACTTATACCACGGAAACAGGAGAAAAGGAACGTAGAATCGAAACAATCTTCTGTTGTCATTCCATTCCAGAATGCGCCCATTGGGTAACGCTATTTTATATGTTGTTTTATAAATTATCCCAGGCAGTTGTAGGCGGATGCGTTGATAGTACTGAAAAAGAACGAAACAATCCTCTTAATGCTAATAGGATCGTCCATAATGTCACCGTTTGTTGCGGTAACAAAGAACTCATGTTAAGGAGAAGCCAGTGATTGAATAATAAACAATAAATATTCATGACCACAAATATTTTGCATAGATGCCATTTGGCAGTAGAAATCCTATAAATGGAGCGAGAGACCCAATTCACGTTTATTTTAGTGAGTGTTTCTTGTCATGGCTGAGCGGCAATAATGTCGTGTCATTCATCATAAAAAGAAAACATTAGTTTTAAATGCTACAGTATAGCAGTTCCGTCATCAGCTCCTAAAAATACCAAAGAAAATAGTCAGAAATCGGCACTATAAATTCTTCACTGTCGCCCAAGCACAGCATCTTTCTCAATTGGCTCCTTCTTCTGAGTCTTCTTGATAGAAAGTGCCCTCTTCTGGCCGATTTCTTTTGTAGAATAAAGACTTTCGCTTCCTCTTATTCATGGCATTGATTAGCCGTTTTCAACATCCACCATCTTATATGCGATTTTGCCTTGAATTTTGTTCTATTACTTTCTTCCGCTTCTTTTTGGTGCCTTATAATCTCCTCGTTTTCCAGGATGAAGCGTTGTTGGCCGCTCATATTGCTCCTTGGAGTTCTTTGCTCCATTACCCCCGGATCTGCCCAGCAGCCAATGTTCCCCCCTGGACCTCTGGACAATCCTATCCGAATCATTGATAAATCTGTTCAACAAGAAATCTTCAGCACGCTCAGTGAAGGAGACAAAAACTACCTGCTGCATTATGACAACCTCTACCGTGGCACGTACCTCTGGTACGTCGGTAACGGACTGTGTGTGGTAAGAGACAAACATCGGCTTGAGTTTAATTTATTTTTCAGTATACTACGGCCCTTATCCGTCCTCCAGTCGGCGAGTATGAAGTGATCAATCCTGGCCGGTTCCCTTGCACGCCAACGCTAAAGACTACCACAACAGCTCAAACTGGAGGAATCGGGGGTTCTGGAACATCGGCTGGGGGTGCTGCTGGGCCTGGTAAGCTTGCAGTCGATCATTGAAATTGTCTTACAGGGCCTGGCGGATCATCTGCATCCGTTCCATCCTCTGGTGGATCTTCGGGCTCCGGATCAGCGTCTGGAGGATCGGGTACACCATCAGCTGGAGATCCTGGAAAGCCTATAGGCACTGAAACAGCTGCAAGACCCAAAGGAGGGGCTTCTGGATCTGGTGCACCCCCTCGTGGTGCTCATGGTGATCCTATAGGACCTGGCAAACAGGTATCATGAGTTGGACAAAGTGGAGCTGGATAATCCTTACCTTCCCCATAAGGACATGATTTGCCGCTGATTATCTGCTGGTTTCACATACCGCTTACTGTGCCTGCTTCAACATGTATATTTGACAAAAAAAGTTTTTTATAGTGGGTGTTACTTGAATATATGACAAAAGGCCACTTGGTTAGATTGTTAGTGATCAGCATACAGTCCGGTCAAATGATACATGACCACCCCATTTTTACTCATTGCTCGAAACCAATGAGGTCTATCGGTCTACTCTCAACACCATTGGATTCCTAGGGTTCGAAAACCTCTACACGCAGAAAATTAAGCTGTGAACCCTCAATAAGCCCACACTGTCCCCGTTTTTCAATTTTGGGCGAAAAACAGGCGGTCAATTGATATATGACCAGTGCCAAAAACGGAGGTTTTGCACCAAAACGTCACGGTTTTCGGAGTATAGGAGCCCAATCTGACCCCAGGGAGCACACAATCCGGAAAAAATACCTCAAAAACTCTTGATTCCAGCACCTTCATTTTGTTCGGGTTTTGCGGTTATGAGAGTATTTGACAGGAATACTCGCGAGGACCGCAATTTACCCCTTTTTTTGCTTAGATTGCTTAGCATTATCCTATTCAACTCAAAGGTTTACGAGGCCATGATGAAAATATACATATCTTTTGATTGAAGAGGAACAATGCAAATCGGTTTTTTGTAATATATAACCGACAAGTTGGGCTATTGAATGCTCTTTAGTTGCAGGGCGATTTTTCGACTTTTGGCAGAGGTTTGAAGCGGAAGGATAGCAAGAAAAGTGGAAAACGATGGACTCCGCAAAAATCAACATTGAACGTGCTTTTCAGGCTTAAATACCCCTAAAAATGTGTTTTCGGGGAAAAAATTTTTCCCTACTTTTTCAAACAGCTAGATACGCTATTTTTTCTCTACACAATGGTACCAAAAACGTTTACATACTGTATCGGCAGCCAAAGGGATGCGGTTTATTTTGAAATATCTCGGCAAGCAGTTTACTGTCGACTGTGAATTTCATGTCAAAAATTTCAAGATTTACATTGTTTTTTTTAGAGAAAATAAGAGATAAAACGGCGTTTTTCTCGCGTATTGAGCCTCCTTATGCAAAACGAAATGCGATACAGCAATCAGGAGAAAAAGGCGCATCTTTTGAGTCCAAGTTGTTTTAAGTCTCTTAGGCTTCTTTTAATTCTCCTGCTCCAGCTGTACTTCGACAAATGGCACGACGGCGGTGCCGCTCGAACAGCAACGAATAAAAAAGTAGCCCATTTTCTAGGGTCAACAAATAAGTAGGGCGATTTGATACCTCAACATGACCATGAGAGAGCTCTCTAAAAAAGCTGAATCTAAAAAACCTGGACAAGGAATCCCAAAAGAGCTATGCAATTCCGGATAGCTTTTCCTAAGAGATATCTAACAGAGAAAAACTTTTTGTAGGCTTTCAGTATTCTAACAGCAAGAATAGAACTATTAATTGCTGTATTTCCTTCTTAATTATCTGTCATAACATAAACAATGCAGTAAGCAAAAGTTTATTTGGGCGTAGACATGTATGCATAAAGAACGGAGGACTTTAATTTATGGAGCGCGAGGAACTGGTTCCCATTGAAGGAAATCCTTCCCATTACAATTGTTTCCTCGGCAGCAATGCAATATGACAATACTATCTTTTCCATCTGTGAGATTAACATTGTATTTGTAGAGAGCATCGCCTGAAGGCGGCATCGTTTCACAAGGACCTTTTCCATCGACATGGCATCCGCCCTCATGGCGTATGTAGTACTTCCCGGTAGGCTCTTTTACAGTATAAGAATAGCAATACGTGTTGCACTGGACGGTGTTCGAAGAAGGAGCAGGTCCAAACTGCTGGAACCAGTTGCAGGTGATGGTCGATGAAGGTTGAGCCAGGATGAGGAGAAACATCCCACAGACAGCTATCGAGAAGGAAAGAAGGGTCATCTTGTGATAGTTTCTAAAATTATGGGTACCTTTTTATAGAGGAATACTGAGCGTCTCATGACGAAAAATAAAAGAAACTTTGTGCTGACTTTGTCTTCCTTTCAGGGCGATTCGTTTTTTACAAAAGGATTCTTCCCGGAATAAATGATTCATGAATATTTCGCCGCCATTCTCCCTTTCCCAACATGTACAAAGTATAAAAAACCGGACAATGGAATACTAGTAGAGGTCCAATAACTTGTCCATGGCCCTATAACTTTTGATTGCGAAGGGCTATCGCCAAACGGTTTTCTGTCCCAGATAGCCCTACGTCTCAGCACCTCAGCTGTCGTTAAATTTTCGCTGCAGGACAACTTGACGAATATTGGCGGCCATTTCAAATTGAGGTCCAAATCTATTTTGCGATTTCCGGGCTTATTTGAAGTCCTGCGATTTTTCGACCATTGAGGGGCAAACATAACTTTTTACGCTGATTACGATAAAAAAGAGCAAAGACAAGAAAGGCAGCCGGAACTTTGTTCCGGCGGAACAAAGTTCCGGCCCATATTTGGGCTCTTTTGTCTTTCCGGAACAAAGTTCCGCCATTCCGGAACAAAGTTCCCCCCTTCCGGAACAAAGTTCCCCCCTTCCGGAACAAAGTTCCCCCCTTCCGGAACAAAGTTCCCCCCTTCCGGAACAAAGTTCCCCCCTTCCGGAACAAAGTTCCCCCCTTCCGGAACAAAGTTCCCCCCTTCCGGAACAAAGTTCCCCCCTTCCTCATGGGCTGGAGGTTACAGATATCTTTTACATTGTTTTCCCATGCATAACTATATTGATGAGGCGCGTAACATTGCAAATCGGATGCCAGGACATACACCCCCGGGGTGCAAGTCCGCAGGGCAATTTTGGCTGGGGGTGCAAGTGCGCAAGGCTATTTTGGCAATCATAATAATATTTATTGCAATCTCAATGGCTTTTATACCATGTCGACACTACTTCTCCAGAAGTGTTATGAAAAACGATCACCCCGCAAATTGCGTCGCCAGTGAACCCATTAAAGACTATTTTGTTGCAAACTGTATTCAATCCATTCGTGATATTAGAGTGCAGGCTGAAATTATGTTTGGAACTAGGCGAGTACCAGTTACCACAGGATCGTTGGCGTATCGGCATCTGAAGGCTCCACAAGCGTCTTCAATTCGCCCTTTTTGGCCGAGATTTGTCTTCTCTGCGAGGAACTGGCAGTAAAAGTTCTTGCCACTGCTGGAGTCCTTCCATCTGCCAGCCCAACTGCAATCGGGACTATCCGATCTGAAATTCACAGCTACTTTTCCAATTACACCAAATTCTAACTTGCAGCAGTAGCCTTTGGTTCCAGTCAAACAAGTGTATCCAAAGTCGTTGTCGGTGCCATTTACACATCTGACGCGCACTTCAAACTTCCATATGGCTTTGTAGACGCAAAATCCGTCGGATTCACGGGCGCGGTCATGGTTGTGGTCGCAGTCGGGTCGACAGAACGGGGCGCTTCCTGTATTTTAATGAAGCATAGGCTTAGGAGTAATTACCCGTCCAGGTGCAGCCGCCCACAGTGGCACGAATGTCACGAACTCCTAATTCCTTCATTGCGGCTATGGTTTGCCCTTCAGAGAAAATAATTCCTTCCAACACAAGCCGTCTAATGCTCATAATCCTCTCCTAATTTCCTTAATATTTATTTTGGTTTAACGGTCTTTTCATTTGCTTGCTTGTTTTTAAAGTTGAAGATTTTCCGGAAGTATTTCTTGATGTCTGGCAGAACAGTCATTGGCAGCTCCGCCCTTCTACAATAAATATTCATGCCTAGATTACAGTCAATTTGCACAAAAAGGCTACAGAAATGAAAACAAAGTCGTCAAAAGGCCGGAACTTTGTTCCGGAAGGGGGGAACTTTGTTCCGGAAGGGGGGAACTTTGTTCCGGAAGGGGGGAACTTTGTTCCGGAAGGGGGGAACTTTGTTCCGGAAGGGGGGAACTTTGTTCCGGAAGGGGGGAACTTTGTTCCGGAAGGGGGGAACTTTGTTCCGGAAGGGGGGAACTTTGTTCCGGAAGGGGGGAACTTTGTTCCGGAAGGGGGGAACTTTGTTCCGGAAGGGGGGAACTTTGTTCCGGAAGGGGGGAACTTTGTTCCGGAAGGGGGGAACTTTGTTCCGGAAGGGGGGAACTTTGTTCCGGAAGACCGGAACTTTGTTCCGGCGGAACAAAGTTCCGGCTGCCGACAAGAAACGGTTGACAAAATAGTCGACATTGATGAAAAAGGCTCTCTGTGGTAGATTTTATGCGAAAATATTCAGTGACGTCTGAAGCGAGGGAACAGTGTTCAGCATACAGACAGCAAGAAACATAGAAGCAAAAAGAAATGTATCCAGTCAGGGCTAAATCTCTGCAAGAATTTCTTCTAAACCACAAAACGACTAAAAATATCGACTGTCTGGGACTGTCTGCTGATCTTCTGATCACAAAAGGTTTTGCAGATTTCAGACAAAAGTTACAGCTTCATTTTTCACGCGTTTCATTCACAGATAACATCATATCCGGCCGTATCTTCTATAAGTAAGAACTGGAAAAGCGAGTATAATTTATTTAAAGAAGAAAAAAAAGGTAAAAAAAACTTCAATGAAGACAGAAAGCCAATGCAACCAGGAGAGGAAGGACTGCAGAAATGAAAGGAGTCGGATTTCCTGACTAGAAACGGTCTTTAAAGAAAAGACGGAATGCTTACATTACAATAGTAGGTAGGCAGGCAAGGAGTTGATGAACAGCAGCTACCTCCCCATCCCCATTGAGCGTCTGCACTGGCAATCAGAAAAAGAAGAGCAAAAAGATTCCTTATCATCTGAAAAAAGACTTTTTAATGGAAGAAAGGGAACGGCGCAGCATTTGGGCTACTAGAAATGGTTTGAACGGCAATTCCTCGGCATTATATGATGTGCATATCACGCCTGTCGGTGATTCACCCCGCGTGGTTCTTCTTTTTCGTATAGCTTCTGAAAACAAACATGAGGGAATAGTCATGCTGACAGGAAGAGAATTACTGTTTTTCTCATATTTTTAATCGCAGGTGATGATTACTCATGGGAATGGTTAGAAAATGTTGCTAGTTTTGACTTGGTGGAAACTGGGGATTAAAATTATGTTTTTTTTCGTGTTTTGGGACTCAAATTGCTGGGAATGGTATAATTTCCTCAGGATTCTTATATTGTATAAAAAAAATTGCAACTGAGGTAGCCGAAAAAGTCAACTTTTCTGGCAAAGAAATGGATCTTCTGAGTCTCACAAACCATTTTTGCGACTTTTTTAGTTATTTGAAGATGCTAGGCGCTCAGAAAATTATTTCAGGTAAGTAATAGTTTGATATTTCCATCGTCCAGCATTTTTTTCCAGGTTTTGTAAAGGATACGCCTCTTCCTGAGCCGAAAACTACGAAAAATAAGCTCAGCTGAAGCAGAAGATCAGATAGAAGCTCTAAGAATGCTGGTATTTAAAGATTTCAAGTCCACCGTTTCCAGAAACTCCATCTAGCCCCTGTTCTCTGCTCACATTACTCAATTCTTATAACCGACTCTAAATGCTAAGCATTACGACGGATTAAAGATTTTTCTACCCGTTAATCCTTGCCTGTTCTTCTTCGGCCTCGAAGTATCTTCCAATCCAGAAAAAAAGGGATTTGTATGCATCAAAACCGGCTTACGGCAGGAAAAACTCGAGCCAAGAATGGACATCTGCGTCACATTTTCAAATTTTTCTGGTTTCTATTACCTCTATCGCTTTATTTTACTCGATCACCCTCTGAAAATGATGAAACCCCTAAATTTTGCCCTTCTCCCGACTAAACAAAGAACTAAAGGTCGTATTTTTGTCACGGAAAGAGGGACGAGGATGACGGAGATATGATGATTGGACAAAGCGCGCCATCCCTGTCTCCCAGCTGGGTCAAAAATATTTTTTTCTTTTCCGCCGCGCGCCCTCTGCTTTTCTCCTCAGCTCGCCCGCTAGACCAGCCGTAAATAATTTCCGATTTGGCTGATCTTTAGAGTATTTTAACCCAGAAGATTAGTTCCCCAGGTAGGTCCTGCCATTTTTATTGTACATGGCTAAACAGCACGTAGAGCTGCTGGAGCCAGATCAAAATGCCCTTTTAGTACAGAAATTTCCATGTTTTTAAAGGTCTAAAACCGTTTTGTTTACAGTACATGGCGGGGCAAAGCGCCGGCTGGTATTATTTCTAGATAAAAATGCGCGAAACCGATTCGCCTTGCCCTTATGCCAATTATTTAATACTGCTGACAATAAGCGACAACGTGACACCACTCTCCTCCTCCCAGCTGCACAAAAGCAACACGCGATAGATGAAAAAATCCCCGCTAATCCTCATGTAAAATCTTCTCTCTTTCCTTCGGATTACCTAATGCTTTTCTTATATTTTAAAAGTATATTCTTTCCCCCTTAAAACCCCCGTTCTACAATCGAAAATGAATATTTGCCCGCGCTCCATCCAAAATGATGTGTCTTTTTCCATTTCTCTCGTCTCTCAAATCTTACTCATCCCCGCTGACCCCTATAAACAGCTCTCTGCCTGTGTCTCTCGATTGATCGAAATCGCTTTAGGGTTCAGTTGGCATGCCTCTGTCCATCCAGCTGGTCTTTTCTTTATCTTTGCGGCTCCTTTTGGCCGATCTTACCGCTCTTCAAACTATTGACCACTCGGTCAATTAATTTTAGCTTCATTTTTTGTTTTTTTTTGCCCCTGGGCTTTTGTAAACAAGCTGACATATCAGCTCTCCTCTCCTTGCCTTTCAGCCCTTTCTCTACCTGGAATTAATGACGTTCCCAAATTTGTAGTTGTTTGCTTAAAAATTTCGCCGGATTGTACCCGTGCTCGTGACCCCTAGACGCGATTCTGTTCTCTCTTTGTCATGGGAAGCCTTTACGCTACAATTTTTCTACCGAGTAATAACAGCTAAGGGGCGGAGAAAGTTCCAGATCTATTTAAATTTCACTGAAATTTTGTTATTTTTCCTACTGCGGCACTTGAAATCTCGCCCTTTCCTATTCGCCTGCGTAGATTTTTTTTTCTTTTGTTTAGTCTGCTCTTTTTCAGAACCAAAAGCTGGACAAGGTGATGCTTTATCTCATCATTAATTGGTTATGCCAACTCTGGGTGGCACTTGGCTTCGGTCAGGCTCAGGTGGGTAAGGGGATTATCGCCGGTTGCACAAGGGACAAGGTCTAAAATCATACATGGCCGGAGGTCGAGCCCCGACCCGGCCCCAAATACTTCCTTCCGGATGGCGCGACACAGCTGAAAAGAGTCATATCTCGGTACTGTCTCGACGGCTTTTAATAAATTAAAGTGTGTTGGAAAGAGGAAAAAATGGCCAAAATTGCGGCACTAGTTGTAGTTAGGCAACCTGTAAAAATGAGCTAGAATCCCCGAAAACAAGCTAAGAATAGCTCGAAAACGCATGTTTTAGCTTATCCACAATTAATTCCAAGCGTTGTTTGGTTGTAACATGCAGAGTAAAATTCTCTAGGTTTTTCTCCCTAGGTTTTTCTATTTTAAATTATTCAAAACCGTGGAGACAGTGACGAGGTATGACCCTTTTCAGCTGTGTCGCGCCATTCCTGAAGGAAGTGTTTGGGGCCGGGGCCGGACCGGAGCTCGAAGTTCGCTTCCTCTCGGGGGCCGGGAGCCGTGGGCCTGGATGGACCATGTATGCCTAAAATTAGCGGGGAATTCATTTTTTGTAAAGGCGCTTTTGAGATTTAGCCGTTTTAAACGAAAAAATCTTTGGAGGGAAGGGACCTTGGTGCAATTTAGACAATTTATACGAACTTTGCTGATTTTTGCCATTGTTAAATAGATAAAAATTCGAGTAATCAAATGAAATAAAAGCAAAAGATGAAATATCATCAAAATTGAGAAAAATTGACCAAAAATATTAAGAAAATGCGTGTTTTTTAAAATAAAAGTGACAATCTGACCCATCTAATTGCCAAAAGAGCCCGATCTAGATCGAATTAACCTTTAATTGCCCTATAGCCCCTTTTTTCCATTTGAAACAGGCTAGAAAAGAGTCCCCCGGGCAGTAAAAATTGGTGAATCACCTGTACAGTAATCGCGAACGCCCATGGCAGCCGACCTTGTCCTATTTACAGGAAGCGTCAGGGACTGAAAACAACGTAGGCTCAAAAAATGCGCGTATTCTTCTGATCACTGAACTGTATTTCTTTTTGCATACAAAGCTCGGGTTTGTGAGGAAAACGCCGTTTTATCACTTATTTTCTCTCAGAAATCAACGAAATGTCGCTTTTTGCGGATTATTGATTCCGGTTGGTCGGATTATTGGTTCTGATCGGTCGACATGGTAGTTTTAAACGGTAAAAAGTTGGAATTGACCAAAAATTGCTATGTTATTGTGTAGGCAACGAATCGAAATATGAGAAAAATGAAATTTTAACAATTTTTTTATCATTCTTTGATTTGAGTCCCTGACACTTCCTTTAAAGATTACACGGGGAAAATCAGAAAAAATTGGATCTAGTGTTAATTTTCGAATTTTAGGAAGAGCTGAAACCAGAACAAATGAATCGAGATGCAGAGAATCTTGAAGTTGCTCGTCGCCTAAGGGCTGCTAGAAACAAGCAGCGTCGACAGGAAAAGAAAAAATTGGAAAAGCGTCAGCTCCTGGAAAATTTATTGAAAGAAGAGCAGGAAGAACAGGAACGGGCTCGAAGGGAAAAGGACAAACAACAGAGAGTCAGTATAGGAGATTTTTTAAATAATCAAAACATTTAGAAGACAGTTTGTGCACCGGTTAAACACATCCAGGACGAGGAAAAAGGAGAGGAAGGAGAGTGGAAGGTCGTCAACCACAGAAAAAACAATCGGGTTAGGATTCTCGTTATTTTGGATGAATAATGGGTTGTTTAGCACGGTCACCGCGGACAGACCCCCACTGAGACAGAGACCAACCTGCGCTATTTTTACATTTATTCGCGAAAAAACCAGCGAAAAGGAAGACGAAGCCAGGAAGAGATCGAAGAGGCCGGTTATTATTTCTTTTCCCCTTTATTTGTCGTCTTCAGAGCCCACCGGCTACTCCTCCTGCAGTTCGTCCTCCACCGCTTATGAGTCTGAATATTGAATGCCCTCCTCATCTCCTGCCGAAAATTAAAACCATCACCGCTCCCTGTATCCAGGATGAAGAAGAGTTTCCTCCTCTTCCACGGAAAGACGGCGCAGTTGCCAGCGTTGTGAAGTTCATCAACTCTGTGTGGAATCGAAGCAAAAAAGACGAGGAAAAGCCCAAGGAAATCGATGAATTCCCTAAGTTGGAGAAGAAATCGGACTCGGATGTTATGAAAAAGGATGCAAACAATGGAAAGAAGGCCGAAAAGACCAAGAAAATGGAAAAGACTGATCTTGAAGCTTCCGAAATGAACGCCTCTACCTGGAAAATCGAGCCAATCGGACCGCCTAAGAAGAATCCGAAGAATACCAAGGAGAATTCCCCCGCCCCTGCTCCTTTCGAACCCCTCTGGAATGCCACTCTCCGTAGTCTGACCGAACCGCTTCATTCAATCCTTGACCCTTTCAAGGAGGCGCTGCAACAGGGATGGGTCAATGTTAGCTCCGCCCTGACTCCTACTTTTTCTGTTTGGGGCGGACCGGCAGCAGCTGAGAATCATCCCGCGTGGGAATAAGACTATGTGAAGGCCCGTCGTGGTTCTAAAAATCATTTTACACCCGGCATTCTCTGTACAGACTCTTTTTTTAACCCCTTTTCGCGTTGTTTCCTCCATTTTGTCATGTTTCCACGAACCTCGTAGCTTCATTTCCTTAATTTTTATTCTGGTTCCCCACCGGTGACAAAAATTCCATACCCGGTCCATTCCAATGTGATTTCCCGGTTTCATTCCGTTTCTCGGTCCTATTTCCTTTTTATTATGCGATTGCCTGAAATAATTTCATTTAATTGATAAGTTTGACTGTAATAAAAGTATTATTTGTTAAAATACGCAATCAGAACCAATTATGCTCTGTCCTATTTCTGTTACTTCCTCAACTGTCTTGTTTATCCCGTCTCTTCCTTGAATCACAAGCCGAAAAACCTATTTTTCCCCCCATTTTTCTGTCATCGTGAGTATAAATAGTCCTTCTCTCCCCCGCGTCTCCCCAAACGCTATCCACCCACCTTTTGAATCATTCGACCGTCGACCGTGCTGCCCGGGGACTGGCTGTTTTCATCTTCTTTTTGGGCGGGGACCTGTTGGCAACTGTTGGGCGATTTGGTCCGGCAGATTCTGTCGTCTATTTTGTTGTGAAACCAAAATGCTCATTGGTTTGTGCCCCAGAACTGCTTCCTTTTCTTTTTGAAAACCCAAAATGACAAAATTACTTATCCTGAGAGTAGTCTTGCCCTGATTCCTTGTGAACATTTGGAAATAGTCGCCATTAGGTTATTTTTGTCCTCTGAAAACAGGAGACTGGGGATGAGGGGCCCAATGACTCGGCAAAACTCATCGCCGATGCCCTGTTTCCATTGATTGAACGATAGAGGGTCTGTACCAGGGTTTCACAAGACTTGTCTTGAAAAGCTGTAAAAGCGCTTTTCAAGCTGTTTCTGCCCATGCTTTCCTTCTTTTTGTATTAATCTCCTTGTCTTTCAACTATTCTCTTTAAAAATCTTCAATTTTTGTAGGATGCCTCACCAGCCCTTCTGCCCCTGTTGCCATAAAAGGTCAGTGAATCATACAATATCATGGGTAAACCGGGAAAGTACCAAAATTCTTATATTTCCCTATTCTCTCGGTTTCTCCATCATTTTTTTCATAAATTTAACATATTTTATGTTTAGGGGAATGCTCACGCGAATCAACAGGAAAATAAAATTGAAAGAACTTGTAAAAATTCGTTTATACACAGAGGTCAGTTATCCTTTTTTTGAGCTTTGAAAACGTAAAAATCTAATAATTTTTTAGAGCAATATCCGCAATCGTCAGGAACTAAAAAAGAAAGAAAAAAGTGTCGTTTTAAGCTATAACATGCCCTTCACTTCATTAAATTTTTCGATCAATTCGATCGAGGAAAGGTACCACAATTTCTTGTAAATTTACGAATAATTCCAGTCCTCGTGTGATGAGATCTAAAAAAGCCCAAAAAAAGGCGAGACAGAGGTTGAACAAGGCACTAAAGAAGCAGCAAATGGTACCAGCTCCCCAAGAGGAAGAAAAAAATGAAAACGGGGCAGAAAGAACAGAGCCATTCGAAAAGTGAGTAAATCCCCTTCTAATTTGACCTATTCAGAAGTATCACCGCCAACTTTGACTCGGGTTCGAATGGAATGCCTCAATTGAGTTTCTCCTCTCCAACATTTGTGGAAAATTACGAGCCACCGGCAAGGAAACGCCCTTTCGTTGGAAAAGCTCCTCTCTTCCGTAAAGCTGCCGTCCCGCCTACTGCCTCTTCTCGTCCAGGTCCCGTAGAGAAAAAATGTCTGGAAAAAAAAGTAATCCTTTATTTTTTGTACCTTTTCTCACGCGAAAATTTTAGAATGGCATGATGAAAGCCACAAAATCCGTCACCGGACCGAAGAAGGAGACAACCAAGTGAGTATCTGTCGCCCTTCCAATCCTTTTTCTCTTATTTCCAGAACGATTTCCAAGACCAATCCTCCAAAACTGACAAATACTCAAAAGAGAAGAATGAAGCGACTGAGGGCTTTGGAGGTGAGAAACACCAATTTTCCATGGTAAAATGCGAAGTTTCAGAGAGCTCAAGCTCTTGGAAGTTCGAAAACGTGCTCAGAGGAAGAAAATCGGTGTATGTCTCCACAGGAACAGAATAAAAAGTTCGTTTTCTACTAGTTTTCTTTTAAAAATACTTGTTTGTCATTTGATTTTGATGTTTTCAGAACTGGAAATCGATCGAGCTCAGCCCATGTTGACTCCTCCAATGGAACGGCTGCTGTAGACGGGACACCTGCAGCTTCGCTTGCTTCGCCGACAATGTCTGGCGCCGGTCCCATGTTTGCCTTCCCATTTTTGTTTTATTTTCAATCTTTTAGCACCTTTTCGGAAGTTGTTTCTCTTCCCAAAAAGGTTCCTTCTAAAAGTTCCTATCGGTTCACTCTTCCTCCGTTCGAGGAGGAAGTGTCTCAAGTCGTTTGCTTGTTGTCTTATGGCAATGATTTCGTTTTAGATGAAATCTATTTGCCACAAAGGACCTCAGCCGAAGCCGAGGATGTCGCCGACCCGTCCTGAACCAAGGTAATAATTGCCCTTTTGACAAAACTGGACTTTTTCTAGCGCTGCTGAGAAGAAGAATGACGTGCCTCCCATCCCCGCAGCAATCCCGTCGCTTGTACCCAAACCAGAGGAGCACAAGCTTGCCGTCACGCCCTTGATTCCCTTGAATGTACTTCTCGGACCGGAGGAGGAGCTCCACAAAGCCCAGGAAATTCTGTTCGATGAATATCGAAGACTCATCCCAGGGCATGAATTCCTGTTCCCGGTTGGTTTCTCCAGTAACAGATAATATCACAAATTTTAGAAGAAAGACCAAAAAAGCGTAGACGTGGCTGTCCGCCTGGAATATGGAAGTCTTCTTGATGAAGCTACAGAGAATCTCAAGAAAATGTTAGATAATCTAGGCTTGTTCGAAGAGGAGTGAGTTTCTCTGCTGTTTCTCAGTCCTTTTTTTGAAATTGTGGCCGGTCGCATCCTTTTTGTCCAATTACCCCAATTTCCTCAGTTTTTGCCATAATTTCATAATTATTTGGCTTTTTTCTGTTGTGATTTTTATCCCGGTCTGTGTTTTTGTATTTTGCCATTTGGGCGAATTTTCCTGGTGTTTCCTCATCTGGTCTTTCCGGTCCTCTAAATCCCTGTATTTCCAAGTTGTACTCCTGATTAATTTCCCCATGTTGTCCATTAGAATACGAGTTGCCTCCTATTATTTCACAATTTGATAGCCTTTCTCCCTATGTGAATTTTCGCAGTTCACTTATATCTGCTGGTCCACTTGCCTTCCATTTGTCTGTATTACCTTTTCGTCATGTTTCTTTCCCGTGCGTATTCAGGTATCTAAATCCCTATGTTTCCAGGTTTTCTTTCCGATTCAGGTTGTCATAAGTTTCCCTGTGTTGTCCATCAAAAATGCAAGTGACACTTCCACAATTTCACACAATCCTCTATTTCCCTCCGTTCGCCTGTATTTTTGTGGTTCTGCCTCCCTCGAACGCGTGCCCATTTTATCTCGAAATATCTTTGTTTCTAAGTTTTATTCCCAATGTGTTCCCATGTGATAATCTTTTTGATATCAAAATCCAAGTGCTTTTCTCGGGAATATCACAGATTTATTGTATTTTCTATCTAATAACTTTTATCTAATAAAATTTACCAGGTCCCCGACAATGTGTAAAATCTCAAAAGATTTCTTTTCCTTGCGTGCCATTGTGCAACCTGGTGATAAGATTGTTGCGACTTCTTCTTTTCCTGCTACTCCCAATTTCAACATGCTTCTTTGTACCATGCTCCTGATATTTCCACTATGCTGGGGAAGACCAGAACAAGTCCATCTATCATTCCACGGCGACCCAGGAAAGATGAGGGTCTCTTGGATCAATTTTCAAGACGGTAAGGATTTTCATTACTAAAATTAGGCATTTTTAGAGGATGCCACAATAAAATGGGGGCTAGACGCGTACAATATGCCCTTCTCAACTCAAGGAACTAAAAAGGTTTAAAAATCCGCTTCCTTTTAAATTTTTCTGCAGGCCTGGAGAGATCTCGACATTGTTCGCTATGTTTACCGTGCGACCATGACCGGTTTACGGGCGAATAGCCGGTATTGTAGGTTACAGTAACCCCGAGAACCCGCCTAGTTTACCAGATCGGCGACCGGCGATTTAACTTTACCACGCTTTCGGCGAATCCGCAAAGTTATAAAGTTGCTATTTTTGGTGATTTGGCTTATTCTCATGGAAATTCAACCGCCAGTTTAATCACAAATGGATTAATGAGAAAATTTGATTTCCTTATTCATCTCGGTGCGTGAAATTCCAACTTTTCTTTAAATATAATAGGAGATATTGCCTATGATCTTCATGGAAACAATGGGAAGACAGGAGACGCTTATATGAACGAGCTGGAACCATTAATTTCTACGGTATGGTGGCGTCACAGATCATTTTGTTTTTCCAGATGCCTTACATGGTGATAGCTGGAAATCATGAAAATGATGGAAAGAATTTTTCCCATTATCAGAATCGCTTCTGGATGCCTGATAACGGAATGGATGACAACCAATTTTACAGGCAAAAAAAAGGGAAAATAGCCATAGTTTTCCAGTTTTGACATCGGGCCAATCCACTGGCTAGGTCTCAGCACCGAAATTTATGGATTCTACATGGAATACGGAAAGGGACCGGTGTTTGCCCAATATAATTGGCTCCAAAATGATCTTCAAGTATATTTTCTTCCGAAAATGAAAGAAAACCGTTCAGAAAGCCAATAAAAATCGAGTTAACACTCCCTGGATCATTTCTTTCCAGCATCGGCCATTTTATTGTAGTAATGTCAATTCTGCAGAGTGTAAGAGCCCTGAAAATGTGCTGGTTTGTTTATCAGCTTGGTCAAGGTAGCAAGAATTCAGATAAGAACAGGAATGAGCGATTTACCCGGGATGGAGTCAACTTTTATGAAATATGGCTTGGATATGATGTTTTCTGGACATGAACATTCTTATGAGAGGACTTGGCCAATTGATAATAATAGATATTTCCTTGGGAACAAATTTATGCACAATCCTCCTGCGCCAATTTATGTGGTAACCGGTACAGCCGGCTGTCATACACCTGATGCTGAATTTGGGATTCCTCGGCCATACAGCGCTGCCAGGTTGGATTTCTTCTTAAATTTAGACAATTTCTAGAAATGAGGATTATGGCTACACGATTTTAACCGTGGCAAATGCTACGCATCTTCATTTCCAGCAAATTTCTTTAAATAAAAATGAAGAACCTGTGGATGATTACTGGGTCAGTAAGGATCCAGGATATGTACACACAAACGGGATCCGGTAGCTTTTTTTCTTACAAATATTGGCAGAATTACAGGGAAAATATTGTTGGATTCAATACAGCGTCCGATTTTTGCCCTCCGCAACAGCCAGCCTGCCGCCGAACATTGCAACAGTCCAACATTGAACTATAATGAATCGTTGGTGTGGATTATCCCGATTTATCCCGTAACCAAAAAGTCGGACGATCATGTTCCCCCGCCAGTTTTTGTCCCTAAATGACATCATTTGGAGGAAGATCCACAATTATAAGCTGGTAATCATTATTTTTGAAGGCGCGTTGACGTCGCCGGGGGTAAAATACAATGGGATTGTACTTGACCTCGTACTAGTGGCCTGACATTTTGTTATAAAGCGGCTAAGCTGGACATTTCTGGGAATCTGGGCGATTATAGAAAGAAATTGCGGAAGTAGAGGAGCAGATTCAGGAAAACGGGTGCGACAGTTTTTTAAAAACAAAAAAAATGACAGCGAAACTTTATTCTCCCCAAACAAAAAGCGGAACTACTTTCCGGTAACTGGAGGCATCATTGTAGCGCAGGCGTATTTGCCAATGTTGACGGCTTGCCCTCCTTTTGTAGGATCTTTTGTGCATGTCCAATCCTTTTGTGACAATCCAGCCTTATTCACAACCTTCTTGCAGCAGGTGTCAATAAGCGTGAAAGTTCCTTGTTTGACAATCCAGGTGTACCATTTGTTCAGGGTCTGAGCATTGGTCAATTTCAGATCAACAATCCAGTATTTGAGCTTGCTCATCATCTAAGAATTTTTTGTATAGAATTTGGATCAGTTACTGTATCGTAGAGAGGCAAAAGAACGGGGCCAACTGCCGCTCCCCACTGGTTCAGCATGTCCACAGTATCTCTTCCGATACAATTATTCACTAAAATTCTCTTTAAAGAGGATAGAAACTCTTACTGGTGTTGTAAATGGACATTACTGTGAGGTAATAGTTAGAACTTTTACTGAGTACGCAATTGGCGAGATCGGAAGTGAGATTAGCAGCGGGCTTGCGGGCCAGGATTGACGGTTCAAAGCATGTCAGGATCTAAAATTATTTAAAATTTAAATGCGTAAAATTACGTTGGCAATCGTGGTGTTGCTGCTAACTTTCGAGGTAATTCCAAATTTCATGACTTTGTTGCACAATTGTTGCTTAGGAGTCAAAGCAGCAGAGCTGAGGACGACCAAAGCTGAGAAGAGCAGGAAATGCTTCATGTTCTGAAAAGGTGGAATAAATGAGAAAATGGCTATATTTAGACCCGAATTCCGATCAGTTTATATACACCCGAGAGTACAAAATTCAGTCATTAACACACTATCCATCCGAAAAAGGCGATTTACTTCTGGCAATCCGTTCACTGATGTTTTAACTGTACATTTGGACAGTCTGCGTAATCTGCTATACTCCCACGGGTTCAAACATTGGGAATTTGGGGAACTATGATCAGGATAAGCTGGCAATTGGATGGTTGTCGCCGAAGAATGGGGATTTAGCTGTCCAACTGTGATTTTCCCTGCCAAGTCCCTTCTAAAATTTCCTCCTTTCCTTCTAGTTTCCTTCAAAGTTTAAAATAATTCCCGCAGTTTTCAAATGACGACGCGATGTCCTCTTTTGACGTAAAAATGGTCGTTATGGCAACAATCTCATCGCATATGAGAACTTAGCAGCCCCTTACTTCCTCTTTCCTATTAAATTAAAATCTGTTTACGATTGTCTCATGACCTCCGAATTATAGTTTCTTTGTCAAAAATTCTCTGAAATCCATTTGTAGTCTCCTCGTAGATGGCTGCTATCCCCCGCTCTTCGTTCAACAACTAGCCATTATCCGCCTATCCTTCTGATCCCGCCTACTTATCAGTGACTGCAGACTTCTTCCAACGATGCGTCTTGTGTCCCTAGTCAGCCTAGGGCTGTGTATTATCTGCGTGGCCTATATTCTAGCCGAGAAGAAGGTCACAAAGCGGAGCATCACAATGTCAAATTCGAGTGGGTATTTTCTTTTATTTTTTATTTGTTTCCAGGAGATCAGCGAAATTATTTTGATCGAGATTTACGCATGACAATTAGAGAACTCAATAGCATTTTGGCCCGTAAAAGTACTAAAGATTATGGAAAACTTATAGAAAAATATGATAAGAAATTGAAGACGATGTTTGATGATAACAATCTCCTAATCGTAGGTGCTTTTAAATCCTCTTTAAATATTAATAGGAGCGTTCGATGCGATTCCTTTGGTACAGGGCTCAAGCTATCTTGGATCGAATTGAGCGTCGATATAGGGATAAACCGGATAGCAGGCCATATTACAGTAATTTATCAAGTTTACCTAATTCTGAGCGTTTTTAGTCCCAGCGGAATTCTATTATGAAAATATTAATGAACTCTTGGTGGAAATGGAAAGTCTGATTCCTGAAATTGAAGAAAAATCTGTGAAAGTCCTAATGCCCAGGCTTCGAAAAGTTGGCTCCAGCGGTAAACTTTTAAGAGCTCTCTGGTTTCTTGACAAGGATCAACGGGTAAATTTTATCACAAAATGGAGATTACAATGGTTTAGAAGACAAAGGACCCTGAACTCGAAGCCTTATTCGAAAAATTGACCAAAATAACAATGGAAATCAGGAAAGTTTATGAAAATGACGAGTTAGTCCGGCAATGGTTCAATGCCCCAATGACAAATGGCCCTGTTGATGATGATCTTGACGCTTCTCGTGAATTAAAAGGAGAAGAATTGGACATTTTCATAAAACAGCTGCCAGAAATGGATAAAAAAGTTTTTGATAAAGTTGGCGGCTTCGGGAAGATGGTTGTTCTCCTTCTTGATGGAGATTGCATGGCAGGATGAATTTCTCTTTAAAAAACCAATAAAATTTAAGGTTTACGCGCAGGAAAGGAAGGATTATCTGATCACGTACACTTGCCATGATCTGGTTGATTGATAGTTCTCCTCTGTTTATAAGAATTATCCAAAAATTGTATATAATTTTAAAACCCTCGCGTTTTGTCCCGTTGTATCCTCTTTTCTTCCCAAACCTCATTTAATCTATATCAATTGATTCTCTCCTCAAATTGATCATATTGTAACTAGCTCATGATCTGAATAAAGCCCGTTGTACGCAAAAGTTCTCCGTAGTCGCTAAAGAGGCGCGAGGTTATGTTTTTCGGTTTGGTTGAACCGATAAGCGTCTTTCTTTCTTATTTTTGTCATTTTTCTCTTACGGATTAGCTTTTGATTCATGGAATGAATTTATTTAAGTGGTAAAGCGAGATTTCATACGGATTATGATCCTAAAATCCTTCTTTTATGTAAAGTAGAGAGGGTTCATTTGCTCATATTGGGACATTTTCAGTTCGTAAAGTTATTGTTTTGGGTAGTTTTCAAGCTCTAAAAGAGCGAAAACGCGGTTTCCTGCTCAAAATCCTTCTGAAAAAGTCAAATTAGCTTGCCTTTTGATTTTACCCGCTTAAAATTAATTTCTGATTAAATCCAGCTGCTCAGAAACTGTGGATAAGCACGTGCATTATTTTCATCTGATCCTCGAGTAATTTTAAAGGAAAGCGAGGCTCTCGCATCGTCGCAGGCCGCTCTGCCTCAAATCTTCGCGTCGTTTCATTATCGATATTGTCCTTTTTATTCGCATTGTCGCTTTTCCTTACTGTTCGTTTTGTACAATCGCCTTGATTCCGGTAAGATATGAGACAATCTATCCTGGATGGCGACGTGGTCGACGAGGAGAATGCCCAGCCGGAGTCTTATGTCCCCCAAGTGAAAGAAGAATGGCCACGGTTTAAATTCAACGTCAGAAAGATTAGAGTTTCCACTCCGCGCACTGTAAGTAAAATTTAATTTAATTTTTTATTTAAAATCATTTTTAGGGATTTACTGCACATCTAAAATCAGAATCAGGCCAACCAAGTCAAGTTATTATGATCGAGTTAGATAGCGACGATGACGATGATGATCCGGAAATCCTTGATGAAATTGTGCCTCAAACACAGGACAGCTGCCGAGCTCGGCCAACTCTTTCTCCGGATCGGGTTCGTATTTCTCTTTAAGTTTGAATATTTTGGTTTAAAGGAAAGTCAAGTGTCCGATGTTAGTAATGAGTTCGATGACGCTTTTGTTGATGAGCAGGAGCTTCCGGCGAAAAATGAACCACCTCCGGTAAAATTCGCCCGCTTTCTTTATTATTTAATTTAGTCACAACCAAATTCTCTGGTAAATTCACAGCTACCTCCGCAAACCCCAACAACTTCGAGACCTCGTGAACAATTAGCCACACCTTCTACAATTGCATCCAATGTCGATACTCCGGGAACTACGGTAAGATCTTTGATTTCATTTTATTTTTGGGTTTAGAATATCACCTTCACTAAGAAGTACACGGCAAAGAGAGCTTGTGGTCCTCCTAGAGACGCTAGGGGACGTATAATCCCTCAAGAAGTTCCTTTAAATGTTTCTGCCGCTGCTCCTCACTCTGGAAGAGTCTCGAAGGTTAAAAATGTTTCTCCCTTGCCATTTGTTGGTGGATCTTCAAGTAGGAGGAAGAATTCTCAGCCGACTGCTGTGAGACCAGCTCCTACATCGCCGCCTGTTGTCGATACCCAGCCGAGAACCATCACTAGAGTTCGACAAACTGCTCGGAAATCAGTAGCCCGGCCAATAGCAACTGCCCTGCCAGGAACTGTAAGGAAATCCGTTGCCCAGCCGGTTTCTTCAGCTGCTCCTCAACCAAGGAACCGAAAAGCAGCCAAGCCACAAGCGCTCTGTAAGTATTCTGTCCATTTAAAATTTTATATTCTTCAGCCACTATGACTCTTCGCCAAATTCAAACCAAAGAAAGACTAGGCTATGTGGTTCCTCGAGCGGCTATGCTAAGAATTGTAAAGGAAATTTCCGATGAAGTAGCGGTAAGCAATTCCCATTCATTTTTAATTTCTATTTCTTTAGAAAGAACGGAACTATGATACAACATACAGATGGCAATCAGCTGCTGTCGACGCCATTCAAGAAGCGTCTGAAGCATATTTGACAGTTCTTTTCGAAGACGCCAATTTGGCCGCAATTCACGCACATCGGAAGACTCTCAGCGTGTCCGATGTTCGTTTAGTTCAAGCTCTGCGTAAGGAGACATTTCGAGAGCCTCTTCGCCCTCGAGACATGGTTTAATTTTATTTATTACGATTTTCCAATTTTGCGCAATATTCTTGCCATAATCTCCGCCATAATGTAAATATGAATAAATTTGAGAAACAATCCATCTGTCTAATTTTTAAAGCCATTTCTGGCTGACTAACCATTTCCTTTTCCATTTTGCTATGTCTATTCATGTCATATTGACGCATTTCGCTGGTTCATAAGGGAACGAAGCCATCCTGCATTGAAAGATGACTTCTGCTTTGATTTTACTGTCCTGGTTGCTTCTTCCAGCCTTTATTGTCTCCGAATTGCCAAAAACAGGTAGTTTTCGTCATTTCCTTTTATAAAATTAGCTTCAGAAGTCCCTCTCGACTTTAAACATGACCTTCATCGAGTGTTCGTACAACTGAAGCATGTTTTATTAGAACCAAAGCCAAATAAAACGATCTATGGAGAAATTATCACAACTTTGGAAGGATTAAAGAAAAGAGAAGAATATTACGTGGTGAGTTCTTGTTTTATAAGTTTATGAATCTTTTTTAGACAATTCGAAGCTTCCACTCGACGAAATTCCTCTGGGAACGGGTCAATTTCCTTACTTCCATTCTCCGAAAAAAGATTTATGAGCCGTATTCTGCTCATTATTCACCGATTTATTGGACTACCCAGGAAACCGTCCCAATCCTTGTTCAAATTCTGCAAATTCTTCCGAAAGCCGTGCAACAAAACAAATTCAATGACCAGGACAGAAAGGAGATCTTAGGAGCTGCCAATGCCTATAAATTATTCAATAAAGCTCGGAAGCTTGTGGACACTGTAGGGCTTTTTTCTTTTTTTAATAATACCTTATCCAGAATTTAACGGAAGTAGAGGACGAGCTCTTCGTAGCAATTCAACGTCTTTTGACCTTGGGAATGCGCCATATTATTGAGGATCCTGTCCTAAAGAAGATTACTAACGGAGATGGCCCAATTCCAAAAGATGCTGAGATTGATGCTGGTTATGAATGGCCACAGAGAGCTGTGAATAATTTCCTTCAGAAGCTGACCAAGCCCGAAAAGGATCTGGTAACTGTCATCGGCGGAATTTCCATTGTTTCCTTGGATAATCGTTGCATGGTAGGAATTAAATCATCATTTAAAGATAAATTTAGCTCTTCTCAAAGCTTGGAAAATGGTATCTCCTCTCCTACCCTTGTAGATGAATGGAAAATAAACAGTTTCCCATTTTTTCGATCAAATTTTCCCGTCTATTTGACGTTTAAAAATGTCTCCGTTGTTTCAAAACATCTGAATCATCGCCTCTCGTCGTCCTATATAGACCACAAAACGCCAATTTCAATCAAGAATGATTGTCTTCGCATGGATTATTCTTCTTTTGGCTCCGTACAGTCGCTGTGATGCTGACATAAGTAAGACTATTTATTTGATCTCAAAAAGAAGATTTAGAATCCCCAGACGAGCTGAAAGTGGAACTAAGACAAATTGAAGCACTTTTGGAAATTGCTCTAATAAAGAATAAAAGCGATCACAACTTGGTGCAATCTATGGGAGCTAAAATGGAAGAGATCAAGAATCGGGGAGAATTCCATGAGGTACAGGTCACATTTCCCATTAAATCGAAAGGTTTCCAGTTAATGGAGATGCGATCCCTTCGATTCCACTGGCAAAGAGTACAATACGATCTCTCGACACTTCGAAAGAGGAATTCTGTTTCGAGCCGTATGAATTCTACTACACCAATTAGCTGTAAGTCTTTTAACCACTTGACTGTGATTTTCCCAATCTTTTTAGTCCCTTTGGATGAAACAGTAAACCTCCTTGTTCGAATCTACTCGGTTGTGCCCAATATTCTCCCCGAAGACTTCACATATTGGCCAAAACATACAAAAAATATGATCCTAGGGTTCGTCAGAGCCTTTTTATTACTGAAAAAGGCCAGGGAATTGGATGATCGGGTACTTTTTACCATTTTGGCACAAAAAAGGTCAATTTTAGCCTCTCCACCGCTACGAGCAAGATCTAATCAAAGCGGTTGAACTAGTTTTCAAAGAAGGAGAAGACCGAATGAATGGTGATCCTGAAGCGGAAAAGAATCTCCTGCCACCGACCGAACCAACAAATGAAATCTTGGACGCCGGTTTTGAACTCTTCGATGGCAGTAGTCTCTTCGCTGAATTTATCAGCAAGCTCGAGGAAATAGAACGGGATGTGATTAAGACGATGGAAGGAATTGTTGTCGTCGTTCAGGGAAATAATTGTCACGTAAGCTAACTCCCTCAACTTTCATTTTCTCATTAATTTAGATCTACAGCAAGGTGGGCAAGTGGTACCTGGCTACTTATCCGTGTAATTTGTGGTAATAAATGCTTCATTTCTTTTTTCGTGCTTTGAAGATGAGTAATACCCAGAAATTTCCCCCGTTGTTTATTGTTTTCGCACAAACAACGATTTATTGAGAGATTTATTAGAAGACATAATACAAAAAATTTTACATAACATGATCCAAATTATCTACAAGCGTCTTCTTTACATCGAATTCCATTTAGCAGCTGTAAGAGTGCAGGAAGACCTGTGGATGGCTCAAGTACACCTAAAATTCAATTTGAACTTAAAGTACCCCCTCCATACCTCGCATTGTCCTCCTTCGACTGCGATCACGTAGGTGGAGATGGCATCCATGATTTTCAGTTCAAGAGCGGATCTTTGTCCTCGGAAATTCTCATACTGGCCAGCTGATAGTTCCTGTCCATTGGTGAAATTCCAAGATGAAGGCACAGTAATGGGAATTGCAGCGAGACGGCGACTTTTTCCCTCGAACAACTTCTTAATTTTAAAATAATGCTTTAGGTATTGGTTCCAGAGGAGCTCGCTTTTGAATGTAGCCTAAAATTTGGTTCCGCTTTGCTTTATAGGAAACTTACAAAATTTGTCTTCCTGCAGAATGAGAAAAGTATAGAATTGACGGCGTCTAGAGCCGTGAGCTCCTGTTCCATCTCCTCCTCTGTGATGCTTTTCACCTTATCGAAGGTGTCTTTCGCCTGTTGGACGAGTTCCTCGTAGAAATCAACAAGCTGGGCTTCATCGACTTCTGAAAAATGCTTATTTTAACCAAATAATGTTATACCATCGGTCAGGGGCGTGGTGGCCATTTCCAAGTAGCTGAGATGAGTAGCAGCCTCCTTCACTTTTGCCACAAAGTAGGGGTTCTGACCTCCCTGAATAAGGAATAAAAATACTTTAAAGAAAATAAACTACACGGGACTGTAGGTGGTCCTGGTATTGGTTCAGGCGGCTTTTGGCGTAATACAATGTTACGGGATGAAGGAATAATCCTTCAGGATTGCGAGCCACGTCTCGGAGATCTTTCACGAGCTTATTCACCATTTCATTATCTTTCATCTCACGAAAACGGTCTAATATTTAAATTTTTTAATATTTAAAGTTGTATGGACAAACCACGGTCAGTCTTGACGTAGGTGGAGGCGAGAATAGTCGAAGACAGAAGCAAAAGATAGAAGGGGATACCCATTGCAGGCTCAAATGAAAAAATTATACAAAGAAAAATTCTTTAAAAGATAGGAGAAAGCCAGCAGGAAAAAAATCTAAGAGACATTAATTCAGAAGTAAATTGGACCTTAAATACCGAAAAACATGGGCGGAGATAGCTTTATCCTAAGGTAGGCGGGGTCAAGGAATACAAGTAATAATAAAAATGGCCTGGTACCTGGCACTGCCTAGCACAGAAAAATAACCGCCTCCAGGGCCAAGAAACTAATTTTTTAGAAGAAAAATAAGAAAAATCCTATAATCCATGGGAAGCGGCCAGCGTTCAAGAACATGCAAAATGAACATTGGACCCGGAAACACGGCTGTTAAAAAGCGGCATGTGTTCAGAAAAAATATTTCGGATGTTGCAGGAGGAGAAGATGACCAAAGTCCACGCATTTTTAAAGGGTTTTCGGGGTTACATTTATCCACAATTGCAGGCTGATTACTTCCTCAATTTCTTCGCGGAACTGCTGGAAAATCAGGGAACATCAGGAAGTTTAGAACTTGATTTCCAGGAGATTTATCCCGTTTTCGGCCCTAAAATCCACCAATTGTCGCTCTAATCACTCAAATGATTCATCTGTTTACCATAATCTTCTTGGGATCGGAAGTTCCTAATTATTTTTCTCCTGTAAGCTGGTGCCTGGAACGAAGGGATTGTACGCTACCTCGCATGAAAATTGGCCTGACATTCCAGTACAAAGCACATCATTTGGAACATGGATTAGCAGAGAATCGAAAACGATTCTAAAAATTAAGGAAGTGAATGAATAGAAGACGATAAATGTTAAACGACAGGGGCTACAGTCACATAGTTGAGCACTTTTCAGGGATTCTGACCTTCAAATTACTCCGGGAAAGTCTCTTTTGGCACCTTAGCCTAGGATTTTGTATAAAACCGACGTATTTATTTGATAATTCAGGCTTTTTCGGCTTTTATTTCAATTAAATCTGTTCTTTCTCGCCCTTGCTCATGATTTCTCCAGCATCACCTTGCAAATTCACAAACTAGCGCCAACTATGTGCTCCCTATCCCTTCGCTATCACCCAAAGCCTTCTAGCAATAATTTTTGAGAAAATTCCTAGTAACAGAAGAAATCATTGCATTATCTTCCACTTTTTCTAGTTGAGCGCAATTCCCAACCCGATTGGCGGATCGCCAGCTCCGCTGCCATGGCAACTATCAAAAATATTGAAAGTTGCAAGTTAATTCTAAGCTCCTGTGCATTTTAAAGAAACTAAAACTAAGGATTTGGCTTCGAAAAATCAGCGGGAATAGAGTAGCCATAGCGGTCTGCTGCTAAAAATAGAACGGTGGACAGTTCAAATGAATTAAAAATGCAACGGTTTATTTACAGTAAGACAAGAGTCTGGCAGCTTTGATCCAGCTTGTATTCCATATTCAGCAACGCCAGTTTTCGCCATCTCTCATTCCCTAAATCAAAGACTGGCTTGATATACAACTGTAGGCTTTCTTTGATTGAGTAGCTGGAAAACCAGGGATCCTAGGAACAGTCCACAAACTTTTGGCCAGTTATTTTGGGAAACTTGGATCAAATTCAAAAAGAATGAAGGAGATAAATACTTCATTTCCATAAGATACAGACAAAATTGCCATTTAAGGCGCTTAGACCACGTATCCTCCGCTCTGCTTGTGTTCTTCAACAGCGACAGCAGCGGTACGAGGTGGGCAAGGACAGTAGGCAGCGTCACTTCCAGGCCTATAAGTTGTATTTTTGTGCTAAATGAGAAAATTTCTTACTGTCCACTCTCCCCAGCAGCTCCAGCGTCTCCTGGTGCGCCATCGTTTCCATTATTTCCAGCGGAGCCAGCCTCTCCAGGTGCTCCAGGCTGTCCAGGGGCTCCGTCATCTCCAGGCTTTCCTGAAAAATGTTCATTTTAAATATTTTTAGGACTCTTACCGTCGGCTCCAGGGTTTCCAGCAGGTCCAGGGGCTCCAGGAGCACCGGGGGCACCCTTTCCTAAACAATATTTTTGCCTATTTTTCGGTGAAAGTTACCTTTTTGTCCATTCTTTCCAGGACCTCCAGGCTGACCGGGTTCTCCATCGTTTCCAGGTGCTCCAGCATCTCCAGCGGGTCCAGCTTCTCCTGGTTGGCCGTCTTTTCCAGGGGCACCGGCATCTCCGGGCTGTCCATCGGGTCCCGCAGGTCCTGCAGGTCCATCAGGCCCAGCGGGTCCTAAAATATTGTAAAAAAATAGGAAAACAAAACTAACCAGGCTCTCCAGCTGGGCATTTAATGCATCCTCCCATATCCTTCTGCATAGCCGCCGACATTCCAGTATTTCCCGGCTGACCAGCATCTCCAGGAGTTCCATCGTCTCCATTCTGTCCTGGAGCACCGGGAGGTCCAGCAGGACCCGGCGGGCAGGTGTTGGGCTGAGCAGAGCAGTTGCATTGGCCAGCTTGTCTCTTGGCTCTGTTGACCATATCCTTGAAAGTGGTGAATCCACCAGTTTCTGTCATGACAAGTCTCCAGACATCGTCCGACTGTTCGCGGAAGTGAAGGATCTCCGTCAGGGATTCGTCATGGAAGGAGGAAATGTCATAATACAGGGCAATTCCGCTGTAGAAGAGGGGAATCAGAGCTAAACCACAGATGGTAATGGCCACGCCAGCAGCAGCTGTACCAGTGCTCATCTAAAAGACAATTTTGAGGACTAAACAGGGAAAAAAAGAACTTTTAGGCAAGGAGGAAGAAGCCGATGTTGTTTCCACCTGCTGGTAAGCCTTTTATATTAGTCCAGGTGGCAGATCTTCCTGGGAGAAAAAGTAACCCTACCGGGTTCTCGTCCTTTTTCTTTCTGTTTCGCAGATTATATCCGGTTCAGGTAGCTATCACTTTGCGTAGGTGAAAGTGCGCCTTATCGGATCTCTCATCTAGAGAATTTCAATATTTTGCGAACGGCAGCTAGCAATGTCGGGAAAACATGATCAAACATCGGAGAATTTCGAGAAAGGGGGCAGTCTTTTCCTAGATATTTATTAAAGAAATGGCCATGCATAAGGCACAGAGGTAAGTGAAAGTAACTAGACGGGAATATACATTTCCTTTAAAGGAATAGCCATACACCGAGCTCAGGAATAGGTGAATAACTCAGAGAATGAATACTCATGCATGAGCAATAATAAAACACTGAGATATCTGTAATCTTGAAATTTAAAATACAGAGAAAATAGAGAATTTGAACTAGGAATTACCAGAAATCTCCCACTTTTGGCATTCAGCCTTTCAGAGGCCACTCACGGCGCCATGGAGGAATATCTGAAAAAGAAATAATTTGCCCTGACAACAAAAATAATGGCTCACCCGTAGTACCAGTGGAATCGGGGACGGGAGTGGTATTTTTCTGGCACGGACGCGGAGTGTGAGGAAGAGAGTAAGAAGGGAACGGCCAAGCGGGTCTTTGTCCTGAAAATCAACTCACCTTATTCACAAATAGCCCAGAATCAAAGAATTTCAGGCGAAAACAGCCTACCCTGAATTTGTGGAGCTTCGGCAAGACCGGGGACAACAATGACTGGCGACTTGGAAGCCAACTCCATCGAACGAGGAGTACTTCGAGCAGGCGATTGTCCTGAAATTGGGTTCTCCTCATTTGAAATTGAGCCAAATTTGAAAATTTTTTCTAACCCACCCTGGACACTTTTTGAGCCAATAGCGGCACCAGCCGACGGTTTTGGAGTCAAGCTCTTCGGAACATGAGGGTAGGGAGGTTTAGAATGGAACGATTTTTCTGAAATTGGGGTTTTCTTATTTGAAATGGGGTCAAAATTTCAAAACTTCAGGTTAAAAGTAACCTACCCTCAACACTTTTTGATAAAATGTCGGTACCAGTTGGGGGAGTTGGGGTCACATTCTTTTTATTCGATTTTTCTGTAAAAATGGGCTTTCCAGAGGAAAAATTGAACTTACTTAGACTAGAATGACTGACAAAGCTATTCGAGGCTTCTTCACGACTGGTGGATGGCTCGACAGTGAAAGCTGGAAATTTTTTTGTGGTTTAGCTTGAAACTGACCTTTTTCAGTGGATTCAGCAATGGCTTTGCTTGAAGAATCATTTTTTCCACTAGGGTTCGAGGATTTTGAACGAAGAGCTTCGGCAGATCCAAAGGGGAAGAGATACTTTGGCGAAGAAACGGCACCCTCCTCGTTACGCACTAAAAATGAGACAAACTCGTTCAAATTAAATTTAATTTGCCTCTTTGAAAGCCAATTTCAGGAGAAAAGGCAGGAATATGCGTCCCAATCATCTGTTGATCAGAATTGGTCCCTCTCAGCGATTCAGTCTGGTCAGAACTCGGGTAAGGCTCTAAAAAAACAATTAATAGTCCCGCCAATTGGCTCACCGGAAGCAATCGTGATAGAGTTCTGACTGTCCGTCGCTGTGCCAGCCGCCGAGTCTGTAAAAATTGTTTACAAATAGTTTTGTCACATCCCACCTGCACGGTCAGCGGCGGGGGATAGGCGCTGTCTAGCCGTCTCGGGGTGAATCATCCCTAAAAAGCCAATCAGTCTGTTGTGAACGCCCGAAAAATCTATGGAAAAGGATGTAAATTACCAGCAGCAATTGAAGGAAATAAATGAGACACAGAAGTCGTCGGATCAGGAAGTTTAGTAGGACCAGGGTCGATTGTAGCCATAAATGGCGGCTTTTCCTTCAGTTCTTTGGCTTCAAATGAGGGATTTTCTGTAATTTTTAAATTATAAAGTGCAGGGAAATTTGGCGTACCGAGCAGTTCGATGAGGCTAGAATTTAAACGAGGAAATTCATCAAGGTGGGTGAAATTAGAGGAGAAAACATGGATTTCTATGTGAGTTCCATTCAAGTCCTAAATATCGTTTAAGTTTTGTTGGAAGCCAAATGCTTGACTCATGTTCACCCGGAAAACGTGTAAACTACTCGAAAATATGCCTTCTATTTGGCACAAATGCGCCCTTTATGAAATCCTAGAAGCTATCAGCCACCCAAAGCTTATAGAACTCACTCGTCTCTGGTACCATAGCGTCTCAACCAGGAAAGCCAAATATCCAGCAAAACATACTAGTAGAAAACCAGCTGCCCACTGAAAACTAATATTCTTTTTATTTAGACAGAAAAGCTTACGATAAACACCAAGCGCATTTGTTGCTTCTTTACTTTTCCTTTCTCCGAAGGAATCGAAAGCTAATAGAAAAAGATCCCACAGCCGGGCAAATGACTGGCACAAAAAGGATTTAAATAACTCACCACTGCGGCGTGTTGTACAGTTCCCGCCTCTCGAAGCGCACGTGGTTGGGGACAGAAATAGTTTTTCTCCTCTTTTTGAGGGTTAATCGCACCTGCTAACCCAGCTGGGACCTCAAACCCATCTTCATGTCATCATACAATGCTTTCGCCGTTGCGTGACTAATAATCTCTTAATTAAACGGAAAGAAGAGTAAGGGAAGAGGGGTACAGTAGCTCAGGTTCTATTTATTCTACAGGTTACTGTAACCTGCGATGTTGCGTTATTTGGCGGTCTCGCGCTCCGCCAAGGTCGATCCTCCCCTTTTCCACGGGTACACCTGTCCTCAAGCCGAAACCTTCTTTCCCATGCTTGCGATTCCTCCCTTTTAGGGGTAACTCTCCGGAAATGGGAACAGAATCGTGTACAAACAATTTACAAATTCGTCATGGCAAAAGCAAAAATAGGGATGAAGCGGCTGCGGCGAAAAAACACGATGCAGGTGTTGAAAACGGGCAATGTCGTGGACAGACGATGGCTCAGGGATCGAAGAGATCGAAGGAACATTTTGCAGGAAAATGAATCGCCTAGAAAAATCCGAAAATAGGGAAACTGTCTAACTGTGGCATTTTTGAAATCATTGCATCCGCCAAACTGGCTCGAAAGACACGGATGTCTAACTGTGGTGCCCAATATTTCCCGAAATGTTCCATTTTCATCCCGAAATCCCTGAAATTGTTTACTTCGTTTACTTCCCGTCCAACAGTCAGAAAAAGTGTCAAGCAAGCGGAAATAACGAGATGTTTTCCTCACTCGACGGCTGGTTGTAAACCAAACAAATAACCGAAAGTCGGCCAATGTCCTTCATTTGCCCTTTGCTTTGCCTTTTACTTTGCAAAATTTAAATAAACTGCAGCCATCTAGTCTAGTCACAGCCCACCTGACCCCTCTTATTTTAGTGTGATAAGCGGCTGATAAGCCATGTTTTTTCTTCCCTCACTTTCAATCCCTCGCATTTTCTTCCTAAAACCTACAATTTCCCTCATTTTTTGGAAATTCTTATCATTCGAGGGAGGACCACCCCGTAATGTTGATTGACCTCGCGGAGTCTATAAGGTCAGCTGGTGAGGTAAATAAATCGATAAATACGCTTTTACCACTCGGTTTGCTAGATCAGACCATCCAGTCCGCTTGCTCTCCTGACTATGGTCAATCTTAACCCATTTTCTTGGAATAAATCTCCTCCTCAGTGTCGGATTTGCTTCATCCCTGAGCAGAAAAGCTGCTTTGATGTAAGAAACTGCATTATCTGTAATAGTTTCATATTTAGCGGAATAGTTCTCCTCTTGTGACGCCGTGTAAATGTCGAGGAAGCCTAGCCTACGTCCATTTGGATTGCATCTACCTCTGGAAGAAAATCAGCATGCGCTCGGTAAGCTTTTCCCCTTTGCATTATTTTAAAAATCTTTAGAAATGTGAAATTTGCCAAGAAACATTCGTTTTTAGAGGAAAATATTATAAGCAAAAATTACGGGTGTTGCTGCACATTTTGTGGATGAATTTGTGCAGTGATGAGATAGGAGAAGGCGAGGACCAGGACGGCAGGGCATGGGAAGAAGGCCTCTCGATGTATTATCACGACGTGATGGACCCCGTCTTCGATACTTTTATCAAACCCTTCGTTCCTAGCGAAGATTCCATAATTACTGTCGTAATTCTTGTGCTTATTTTCTCCTGTGCAATTTGGTTCATGATCCTGTGCTCGTTAATTATGCTGTGTAAACTTGTAATGAGAAGGAAGAGAAATGACGAATAAACCGCTTTAAAATAATGTGTGTTCCCTTTGCGGTCAAAGGCCAGGTGTAGTCTATGCAAAGGAGAGCCTAGCAATGTCCATTGTCCCAGAGTAGCCACTCTAATAGCCGTTGGTCAACTACATCCGGCGGACGTGTATCGGACTGCACTCAAAACAATCAAGTCGCCAAGGTAACCGGGCTCAGTCACTGGCTGCGATAATCTGCTATATGATGACATTTGCACACATTTTTAACATTTCCCGCGTGTTGAGTGGGGGAAACCATAGGGTTCCTATTTTGATGTTGATAGTCTTCTGTGCCCGTTTTTATGTCTGCTGATACCTTGAAACTCGTTTTTTTTTGTATTTTCTCAAAAATTGCTGAAATTCTGTAGTTTTGAGGACCGCAGTTAGACAGTCGAGGCATTTTTGAATCACAGCTGGTTGGCAAAGGCGATAAAACGTCAAAATTGCTGCAGCTAGTCAGCTCCGGTGTTTTCCGGATCAAACTGTGGCACGAAAACGACACTTCTGCCTAACTGTTGCTTCCAAATGTTAATTTTTTTTCCAATAGACTTGATTTTCAAGCCCAGTTAACTAAAACTTATTGAAAACCCCCACTAAAGCTCCTGAAATCATCTTAATACCAATATTGTGTATTCCCAGCTTCAATTCCCGCTGATTCAATCCCGAAAATACCCATGTTTACTGTTTAATATTTTCCCACTACAGTATTTTCAAATATTTTTAAATTTCCAGGCTTTCAGAATGGTTCGAACCTATGCAATCAACGCCCTAACCCAGAGTTCTGAAAATATCTTCAACAACAATACTGGAAATCCTCGTCGCGGTACTTGGAATAGCAATCCGGACAATCAAATTCGAGATTTCGAAAGGAGCACGTCTCAGCGGTATTCTCCACCTGAAGTGAGTTGTGGATATTTCAAAAAGGGCGGGCATTGTTATTATATGAGCCAGTATTTCGCTAGTTTTTATCACGTACATATATTTCATATAATCCCTGGTCATTTGCCCAGAATTTTACTATGTCTAGGACAGAACAGGTGAAAAATGTCCACCAATGTTCTTCGTCCATGATGTTTTCATGTCCGCCAAGCTGTAAGGCGGTCCATGTCTGCCCGGTTTTTTCCTTCATTCAAATTCGCTTCAATTTTCTGTCAGCCAAGAAAAATTGCACCTAATTTACATAAAATAAATCAACAACTGACCCAATCCCTTGTCCTTCTAAGCATTCAATCCGTAGACCGCCTACACTCGACATCATCTTTCCGGAGAAACGTCCGCAGAAAACACGCAAAACTCTAAAATTCTATCCGCCCCCAAACTTTTGCAATATTTTTATTAAAAGATGTTTGCTGAATTCTCTTTTTTGTTGATGAGCAAGAGAAAGCACGAGATATACTGTAAACATCATCTCCTTTCACTAATCCGGCAGCCCGCCCTGGGGGACATTTTCTTTCTGTAAAGGTTGACATATTTTAGAGCACAACATTCATTTTAAGGTCAAATGTTCTCATTTAGGATAGTCCGTAGAGGGCGATGTTTTCCCTTCTGGCTATAATGTCCTAACTATTTTCCAGACCTACCCCTCTTGTACTTCTCCTTGATCCTAGAGCATCAAAGGTTTCCCATTTTGGAAGCAGAGTCCTGAAATCAAGGGCTTTCATTTAAATGATCAGTGAACATTTGTCTATTGAAGATAAAAAGCCGATTTTCTCTGTTGTTTGTGCCGGGAAATCCAGACGTCCTCCTAAATGTTCACAATTCCTTATCTTTCTTGCTCCTTTTTTTTAAAAACAAGACTTCAGTTTAATTTAATTCGCCGAAATCTGTCAAACTGGCTCGAGTAATTCAACGTGTACGAAAGACAAAGCGGCACCATAGCCCCGACCCAGATTTGTGTTTGATGATCGAGTAAGACCCTCCTGCTGCTTATTTTGACTAACATACCCGATGACCTTTTTCAGGATCCTGGCCCACAACAATATCAAAATCGTGGAAACACCGACACCTCTCAATCTTATGCAATGGGACCGCTCACTACACAGTTTCAACAATATAACATGCCCAACTATATACATTCCCCTTTCGTTGATCCAATTGGGACAATCGTCGGGCTTCGCGTTGTGTATTCGGAAGGTAAAATCTGCTATGTCCCCGTCGAGCCACATATAAATTATCTCATCAATCAACAATTTGGTTCACAACCATCATCACCACCACAGCCTGCTATCTATCAAACGCCTTATAATTTTATTAATCAAAATGCTATTGCTGCTGCTGTTCAACAATTTCAACCGGCAACAAATCCACAGCCAAATCGGTATCAAGAGCCGGTGGAGGAAATCGGCCGACCTTATCAGGCTCCACAGCAGCTTCCTCCACAGCCACAGAAAAGAAATGTTAATCAAGACATGGGAAATTTACCAAATCGAGTTGAGGTAAGCAAAAAGGCGCAAAATATTAAGGAAATTCATTTAGACACCACAAACCATGCCTTCTTTGAATAATAGCGTAATGCCGAGACATAATACAAGAAGAAGAGTAAGTTTAGCACTTATTAGCCAAAAATTAGGGGTAAAAGCGGCTAATGTCGAAATAAATGACCGCCTGACTGCATCATAGTCCAAAATTGGGCTTCCGCCCAGTGTCCTGGCAACGTTTCAGGAGGCTTTACGGCATATTTTTAGTTGAAATCTTTCTTCGCACTAGTTTCTTATTTTCAGAGTGACGAAATGGATGGCTATTGGTTTCCAAGTAATCCGCAACCAAGGTCAGGTGTCCGACGATCGAAAGAATGGCGAAATGAAACGGTTGACACAGTGAGTTCTTTTATTTATTCTTCTATGCATGTTCTTTTCTATCTTCTATCTTTCATAGGAATACAATCCATGGGGAAGAGGAGGAGGCGGATCACCGTTGAAAGACTCGATGGGGAATTTAATCACAGATAGGCGCGTGATGGGACGAGCCTGGAATAAAATGTTGTCCACTAATCTGCCACATTCACTTGAACGAAGGTCTGCACCCTATTCCTCTTCTGTAAGCTTCTATTCTATCTATTTTTCTGTTTAAAGAGAATATCAGAGACCAAATAGAGTATATTGCTGATTTGTTGGTTGTTTACTAGTTTCAAATCCAAATCCCTGAAACGGTTCCAGTTATTCTCTTCACTATTTTTCATTTCAAGCACTAAATTTCCTAAGTGATTTAAAATAACCCAGACAATGTTCTTTTTGCCACATTTCAATTTACAAAGTGCATTAGAACCTCACTATGATTCTATGCACTTCCTTATAAAACATCTGCTCACACCACAAATCATTCAGAATACATGTACTTCGTCAACTTCTTCATACGGAGATTGGTCTAATAGTCGTATGCCGAGCTTTGCTCCCATGTCCGTGTCCACTAGTATGCCAAATTTGAACAAAGGGTTAGGGTCAACTGATTCAAGAAAACAGCTACTTTAGACTTTTGTCAGATGCTGATCAACACAGAGCAGAGCTCCAACGACAAATTGAAGATAACCGAAGGCGGAAAGAGATCGAAAAGCAGAAGGAAAAGGAAATCGAAGATAGGGAAATCCGCCGGCATGAGGAGTATATCGCCAAGGTGAAACGAGAAGAAGAAGAAGAACGGAGAAAGCAGAAAGAGAGGGCGATTGCAGCAGAAAGAAGGAGTCAGCAAATAGCTTACGAACAAAACGAACGAGCTAAGCAAGCTAGGAGACGAAGTCCACCTCCGCAAGGTATTCCTTTGAATCTATAATTCTTTTGGTTTCCAGAATATGTTCAGCCACGGCAGCACAGGCCGGATTCTGCCGCTCCTAGGGAGAAAGAATGGTGGGAAAAGAAGCCGACTTGGCAGCAAAAGGTTAAATTTATTCGATTATTAATTCGATGACTTAATTTTAGTCGGATGAGGAAAGGAAAAGTGCTGTCATCCCCACACTTCGTGGAAAGCCACCAAGAACGCCCAGCGCCCAAAGATCTGTCTCGAGGTAGACTCTATATCTCTTTATTTTATGGTTTATAGACATTCTGCTCAACGCTATGATCCAACCACGTCTATCCAAGAACATGAGGAACAACATAGACAGGAACTAGAACGAGAAGCCAGCGCTCGGTCAAGAAGAAGCCTCTCGCGGAGATCTACGTCTAATAATATGGATTTAAACGAGTCATTTCGTCGAATGGATGTCACAGAGGTTCCGGGATGATTACCATTTAAAGGAGAGCTTAATTTTCAGGAAAGTTTACGACAAGAGCAAGCTCGAGTACACAGCGCCATTCAAAACAACGACTATGGGAACAACGTATTTACGTGAGGCGCATTTTTTAAATAAAAGAAGTCGAATATTTTCAGTGATGCTAACGGGAGACCTTCTGCTTTTGTCATCAATTAAAAGATTCGTGTTTTGTGTTCTGATTTTCATAACTTTGCGGTTCAGAATTTAATTGTCGTCTTTTTTTCGTTACTTTGCTCGAAATCGTGGTCTTCAGTTATTTTGTAGTAGAATTTTCTTTAAAAATAATATACCAGTGAGCACTTTTCAGCCGCAATTAGACAGTGCCGCTGTTTTCCAGCACCAATGTCAGAATAATAATATGCGCCTGTCTAGCTGTGGCTCTTTCAATATTTCTTTCCAAAATCATCTAATTATCGCGATATTACGGAGTTTTCTCGGTGATTGTCCAAATAAATTGTCTTGTTACCGTTTGAATACTAAACTGCCAGCGAACTTATAATTACTAGGCCCACAGGGATGTTGTTATTATCGCTGGCTGATGGCTTGCGGCCAGCATTTTACTCTTCCAAAAGTCTTCAAACCCGCTTCCAAAATCCCAAAACCTTTTATAAATTGAACTTGTTATTTTGGCTCTAAAAGTTCTCGTTCCCATAATAATGATGTCAGAAACTCTTCTTTCCCGTACTGGAATGTTTCCCTCAGGATTTGCAACTCCCTAACATTTTTTAGCGATTATAGCCATTGGGAACGGGATCTAGGGAAGCAACTTTTACGACTCTCATAACAAACTACCAAATCAGGAGGCAGAGTGGATTAGATTGGATACTACTCCAGACGGCCTTTTCTAAAAATGTGTCGATTGCTGCTCTGCTGGCCCTCTCCACCAATTTTCTACATTGTTCGTGGTCAAAATCATCCATCCGCTTCGCATACTAATTGCACTATTCTTTAGCAATTCACACATCATCTCAGGAAGTTTAGGGATCAAAAAAATTCATTTAGTTACGAAGAATTTAATGTTTCAAAGACTAAATTAATTATGATCTGGTAATTTTAAAGCCCAAGGTAATTTCCTGGTTCCTTGCCTAATAAGTTAACGCGTAACCGGCAGCCAAGCCGTTCATAATGTATTAGCCCTGCGTATTTTGCTACTGTTGTCTTTAATTAATTTTCAGCAACCTTGGGTTGACATGTCGGGCGGGTTGCCTTCCAAAAAAACCCGTCATTTTCCACAGAGATCTTGTCTATTCTTCTGTTCAATTCCTTTACAGTCCTCTGAGTTCAGTAAAGTCTCTTGCCCATACTTTGATCTTTACTTATGATGTCAGTTAAGGCAGTGAATTAGTCTCCCAAGACCAATTGCAGTCTCTTCGTTGGTGATTTGAGCCGTTTGTCTCAGCATCTGCCCCGCCCACAGATCCTAACTTCTAAGCCATTCGCGAATACAACGCCGTCATGAACCAGTCGTTGCTCATCTGTCTCTTCCTTTGCGTACTTGGAGCTTTTGCCCAGAAGACATGTGAGTTTGACTTTCTATTACAGTAGCTCGCCAGGTTTTCGCATTTCTTGTTCGATAAAGGCCTCCTGCAAAAAGCTGGGTCCACATTTTAGAATTTTTGGAAAATGTCATTAATTCTAGCTTAAAGTTTCAGTTCACCTGACTATTTAACGGGAATAAAACACTCGGCTTTCTGCCTGCGCTTGTGTAAATTTTCTATCTTGACGATCAAGAGAGCCAAAATACACGACCATTTTTCTTTTCTGATTAGCTCCTTTTCAGCCAAAGGATCCCCTGAGGCAATGCAACCCTACTACTACGACGGCGCCGATAACACCGAGGTTCTGAGACAAGTATCAGCGCAGTTGATGAGCGCCTTGGCTACCCTTGAAAATCTACAAGAAGGTAAGCAGAGCTCCCATCAGATTACAGTGAGAACAGCTTCTATTGCAGGGAACCAACTAAAGACAGCTGAAAAAAGGAGAAACAAGTTCGAATTCATCCGATTCGGCCGTAAGTAAATGACTGGAAGACTCTTCTTTCTAGGCTTCGCTCATCCTACTACTGCGTTGTAAATGTGAATAAATAATATGTTATGAAATTGTCCTTTGTTGGGTCCACTGACCATCGGCTATTTTCCCGTACCAGGCTCGTGGATCTGCCCCAAGCTGTCTAATAAGGAAGCTGAGCTTTCAAAACTCTTGTGTAAATATATTTATCTTAATCTTTGAGAGCCAAGAAATGAACTTAGGGACGCGATGGCACAGAACGTCTACTATAAAATTCAGGATCTGCTTCCTCTTCCTAGATTTACACGTGCTGAAAACCAGATTATTCTGATCCCGCGTTCACATCATTTATTAAAAAAGAGAAGACTGCAGAGGGTGGTTCAGACAGGCCAAGTGCGAAGGGAGATACTCAAAGCTTTCAGGGCTTTAAAATATCCAAATGGCGGGCAAATAGTCAAAAAAGCCTTGTCGTATCCTAACAAAAAATACAGCGACATGATTGTTTAACTGTGCATGTTTTCGACTTTCCCTTTTGAAAAGAAGAAAATGCCGGCCACAGCAGGAGCTCTCTGATACTTTCTTGGCATATTTTCTCTTCCGGAAAACATTTAACAATTGCCTGACGTCCATTGAGCAATCGTATATGACCCCGGTTACCACTTCCGTTACCCTTTACTCAACAGTAATAAATGACGGCGAGAGTCTGCCTTAATGAGGCTAGCAAAAGAATGTATATCCTTGGGGCCAAGTTAAAATATCTCCCAGACGAGAACAAAAAGTTTCTGCATGTTGAGTAAAAATTAGTCGCAAAATGACGTGCTGCCTCGAAATCAAACAGGACAATTAGGCTACAAAGCAACTTCCTCAATCAGCTCCTCGGTTGTTTTGGGTGTCCTTCGCAATTTTTTTGGAAGAAGATAAAGATTGTGGTAAATTTATGGCAAGTTAAAATTATTATCAACTGAAAAATTGTACACAACCGTAATATTAACCTGCACAGAACTGAAAACGCTGAGGATTTAAGCATGGTAATTGACACTTTTTGGCGAAAGAACAAAAGGGGAACTGAATAAAGTCAAGGGGTTTTGAAAGTATCGGTAAATTGTGTACAAGCTGTAACTACAAAAAATATAGGCATAAAAAGCCTCAGGCGAAATAGTCCCGGTTATTTGTCTGTCTCCTCTTCGTCCGTGGAATGTTGAGACGCCACAACATCGAATTCGTCCTGAAAATGGCATGATAAATTTCAAAATATGCCGGTTTTTTCTGATTTCAAAATCTGTTAGTTCGATGTTGATCAAAAACAGGACCAATTGATTCCAGACAACGGCGTAAACGGAACCAAAAGAACAATTTTGATGCTTCCCCCAGACCGTAAACATTTTCAGGGTATCATGCACGTAAACAGCTATATCAAATACAGGAAGTGGTCTTTCTGGATGGAAGGAATTAAGAATTGGAGAGATTACTGGCAGAATGTTAGGGAAAATGGCGCAGCTGTCTAACTGTGGTACAAAAAAAGACGCGCCTGATTAAAGCAAACTTGCTTTTAGCATTTCACTCCTAGAAAGCTTAAAAAACTTAGATAATCCTACCTCAGTAGCCGTTTCAGACTTAGGCGCTGGACTCTCCTTTCCATGATCACTGTCCTTATCATCAGGCTTCAATTCTTCATGTGGTCTGACCATTTGTGGAGGAGGAGGTGGTCGTGGTACATTCCTATATTAATTAAAGGTTACTTCGAGAAAAAAGAAAAATTTCACCTCATCTTCTTAGCCGGATTAAAATGCTTACATATAAAGCAAACATAAGCCAAATAGTCAAATTCTTCAGGCAACGCCATTCCATTATGACCGTGGCAGTTAGAGCAAATTAGCGCCATTCTGAATTGTAAAATATTTAAAAACTTAGAATATCCACCTGTTATTTGGACCGTCGCTGAAGAAATAGTCCACGATCCTGTCGACCGTGGTGTTGGGCACTTGGTGGAATGGTCGCACTGGTCGGATTGGAAGATTTTGTGGGGGAATTTGAGCAGACTGGAAGGGATTTTAATTAATTCTCATAGCTTTCGTCATTCTTCTTTCAGTTTAGAAAAAGTTTGAAAATATTCGCATAATACTTCAATTATTTTCGCTTTTTCTTATTAAAAACAAAAAAGAAGCAAATATCCCACCATTGGAACATTTTGAGGCGGTTTCCTATTCGGAGTAGGTGCTGGTCCTTGCTGAGGAGAACCAGGAGTTGATCCAGGAGCAGAACCCGGTGCAGAACCGGGTCCACGTGAACCTTGACTCGGGGTAGGTGGTGGAGGACCTCTCATTCGGAGGTTTGGTGGCGGGGCCAACGGAGTACCTGAATTTTATTTAAAAAAGAAATGAAAATTATACCTGGAAGAGGGGGAGGAGGTCTGCTTCCTCTCCTTTCAGTTGTTGGAGTATTCGCCTGGGGTATAGGCCTGGTTGGCGGCTCTACGGGAACATCATCATATTTTTCAAGAATCTCCTTAGCTTCTTTAAATGTTTTAGTCTCTTTAACGGTTTCTAATATATTTCTCTTCTTCTCGATTAAATCATCCAATGCCTGAAAGAAAAGCAAAGTTCATAAAAACAAACGGAAGGGTTTCCCACCTTCCTCTTCCGGGTCAGGCGCCATTCGTAATACACATTAACGAGTTTTCGACTTAGTAGTAAAAGGAGGAAGCCGGCAATAAATCCCGAGACTGATAAGATTATCTGGAATTGGATTTGATGCGTACGCCGCATTTTTTACCTTGTGCTGCTTCTCATCGTAATAAAACCACGCATAACCGCATATTGACGTTGATAGGAAGAAATTTAATAAAGTTAGGTACCATAAGAGCATTCTCCTTGACTGTAACAATAAAAACAAATAAAAATATGCAAAAAAACCAACCTCCGAAGTCCGTTCAATATCTTCTTTATATCCTTTCATTTGTACATTGAGATTTTCCAATTCTTCAGTGAATATTCGCTTTTTTCCAAAGATATTACCCATTATTAGAAAAGTGCTGTTGACTTGAGCTAGCGAGAAAAACAAATGACTTTGAGAGAACAACAACTGTCTTTGAACAAACTGCAACGCACGCAACTTTACGTATCTACAAAAATATCTGGGTTAGGAAATTTTGATCAAATTAAAGAAATTTTAAATAACAGCGGATTTAAATAAAAGAGAAAATTTAAGAAAACAAAGCTAGTCAATAATGACGCCAAGGTAAAGGTATTTGATATCAAAAATCACAATAAGCATGTTGCCGCTCAGTTTGCGTAGGGCGCATTTACCGCCGGCTAAGGTTAAAATAATAAAGCTGTTTCTATTTTAATTCAAACACCAGCCGTTTCGACCCCCCTACGGGGGGTCTTCGGCTGGGCGCCCGCTACGCGGGCTAGGAAGTCCAAGGCTCCGGATTTTTGTCCGGCTCCGCCGGACTGTAGTCCGCTCGGCCCGTCACTCGCCTTCGGCTCGTGCCGGACCTCGCTTCCCCTGCCCACCGCTCCCTTCCCCTCAATTGCTTCCAGCAGCGAAGATACTGCGATAAACATAAAAGCAAATAAATTATCCACTCTGATGAAATCGATAAATACCCGTATTCCGGGTGAACTCTGCAATTGGGCGGTCTACGCAGTCAAATAAGCGTGTTTGATACTCAGCCCCACTCTCAATGGTAACCTGGTGAAATTCGTCTTCTCCACACCGAGAGCAGTCGAATGATACTAATTTCGCTGCGTAAGGATGAGAAATAAGAAATACGCAGCCAAATGGCGCATTTGATACTCAGCCTCGCTAAAATAGAAAACCATTATCGTAATCGGTTTTCCCACATTGAAAGGAGTCGAATGATACCCATTTAGTTGAAAGAGCGCAAAAATAGGGAAATACGCAGCCAAATGGACATTTGATACTCAGTCTCATTTAAATGAAAAACCATCACTGTAATCGACTTCCTCACACTGAGAGGAGTCGAACGGTACCTATTTTGTTGAAAAAGAGCGAAAGTTGACAAATACGCAGCCAAATGGAACATTTGATACTCAGCCTCATTTAAAGAAAAAATAAGTTGCGGATTCTGATTCCCCACACTGAGAGCAGTCGAATGATACTAATTTCGCTGCGTAAGGATGAAAAATAAGAAATACGCAGCCAAATGGCACATTTGATACTCAGTCACACTTATATTGCGAAATAATTATAGTGGAGCCATAAACAAAAAAGCAAAAATGTTTTGAGCACTTTTGTCACCGGCGGGGATCGAACCCGCGTCGTTTGCTTGGTGCGCGCGCCTTAGACCACTCGGCCATGATTTTTCGACCTGTCAACGGACACACAGACAGACAGACAGACACCATAGCGTTTTAGTAGTAAGGGATAGAAGCCTCGTTTGATGATAAATAAGCCGGAAAATATTTCGATTTCGAAAATATTGCAAATCCACGTAACCCAATCCATCAGACAAACTTCCGGACCTCTGTTAGTTAAAAAACTGGCCAGGTGTTGAGTTCTGCTGTAAATCATCTCTGTTCCGGGAGTTATTTCCTTTAAACCGGCTAGAAATCCCTCAGAGATAGATAAATTGTTTTTCTTTTGTTTCTTCCGGGCGCAAAACCAGCTGCTCATCTCATCCAGCTGTCAGATTCGGGTGCAGATTTGTTTGTAAAAACTCGTGGCCTGTCAGATACACGGGCAGACCACCCTGGGGAGATTAAAGGAATCCTTTTAGAGTTCAGAGTCGTGTCAGCCATTTTCACATTTTCCTGGCATCTTTCGAATTCCTAAACTACACGCCATTTACCCCAGATATCCGTTGATTTTTGAATTTTTCTCTGGGAAATTGTCTTAGGTCACTGAAAGGACGTTTTCCCATAAACACCGCCCTCATGATGAAAGTTCTTATACAAATGTCAGCGCTTATGAACTTACCACGGGAATGTACCTAGAAAATACACCGGAAACTGATAAAACATTGCAAAAATCTTCCAGTGAATGCGCACAGTCATCCCCAGTGGGTAGGCGTACTGTTCATTGAAGTGAAGACGTGCGAACATTAAGAAATCAAGCATAAAGCACAGATCAAAATCACTCGACCGGATAACAATCGTACAATTATTATTCATCCCATTCAAAGGCAATTGACAATTTCTCATCAGAAAGTCATCTGACGCTACGATAAGGTTGTAGTCTCACGTAGCATGACGTCTTTCTATCTCAAGCCCACCGCTGTCTGGGTTCCGGTAACGCCCCTCTCTTCCTCCCCTCTTAAGCATATGATTTTTCCTTGTTTTCCAATATTCGTGAGGGATATCTCGTGTCATCCGATTGTACTCGCTTATTTTTCTGGCCATTTGCGTGACCTCTGATATACAAATTTTAGGGTAGCGGGTATAAGAGCTCGCGGGTCTTCAGTCCACTCCCACTCTCAACTGCAATGACCTCTCCTCTACTGATCTCGCGTGGGTTTTCTCTTCATTTTCTTCTATTAAATAATTCTAGTTTTCCTTCTTGGTCTGTTAGCTTCAAGCAATGGATACGCTATGGTTCGCGTCGGCCGGTCCGATCCCATGGCTTCCTTCCCTGTTGAAGTTCCCTCTCCTTACAATACTTTCTACTTATACGAGAGCAAGCCGGTAATATTCCTCATTTCTACCGTAATAATGACCCCAATTCAGGTCTTTAAAAGACAAATCTCTGCAAACTGGTTCAATCCACGAGATTACTACATGAGCGATGAATTTGAACGCGATTTCAGGGAACAAATGAGAGCTCGAGCTGAAGAAGAAGCTAGACTATAGTGATCTCTGGCGATCTTTTGAATAAAGCGAGATTTTGTTTCCCGACTTGTTTGCTGGGAGAGGAAAAGGATGACCGGAAATGGATTAGGAAATGGTAATTTGGGTCATAAGAGAAGAAGAAAAAAGAGAGCAGAGTTTAAACATTGAAAATTGGCCGGCGAAAAGCGAAAGAAGGCAGGCTCTTTAATTCAGAGCATATCATCTTCTTCTCGCACGTCCATTTAATCTATCGAAATCCAGTTGAGGATATTTTTCCAGGCTTATAATGGTACCACCAGCATTTCAGCCCCGTTGCAAAAGCGCAGTCGGGCGCAGACCATCGTTCGGAAGCAGATCAAACCAGCCGGAACTTGCCTTCAAGTGTTTGGGATTTTGTCGAGCGACATTTTTTGCATTTTTTTAGTAGCGAAGGAGAGCTCAGAAGCTGCTCTACAAAGCAAGGTTGTTTTTAGGATTTTTGAGACCACCCGGAGGTAGCATCGTTAAAAAAATAAGTGCGAAACTTGGTTCAAATCTCGAAAGTTCGGATACTCCGCTGGGCAAAGCTTTTTCACTTTTTCTGAAGCAGTTTTCAGGATAATTTGAGGTCACTGAGCACGCAGAAACCAACAAAAAAAAAGATTCAGAATATAAAAATCCTTTCCTCTGCGTTTCCTTAAAAAATAAACTCCAGAGCTGCCAACCCTTATTTTTCATCCTATCATCTCTCCATTTGACCCCTTTACCGCCGCCAAAATGTGGATTTTCGAATAACAAGGTCATTAAGGTTACCAATAAACATGTAATGGATATTTACTAGACATCGTCAAATACCTAGAAGATCATTTCTGACGCTGGTAAATATTCTATGCAGTGCACCGGGATAAAAATGCTCTCTAATTGAAGTACAGAATGTTCTATGCAGATTTATTAGAAAAAGGCATGATCTATGGAGAAAAATGACCGCCCCAGGTGGTGATACTTCCCATAACTTCTGTTCCACTGTGCAGAATCTACACCGTCTACGCTTCCATTGCTCCAAAGAAAAATGTCTGGGTTTCTATAAAGAAGGGACCAGTGATCCTGATGGTCATTATCTAATTTTACCCTTCAGTTGGAGTTAATTCATTTATGCTCACTCAAGGGTTTGGAACATCGTCATTCAGTTTCTGCTTTTATTAAGAATCTATGGCTCTGGATACTTCATTTTTAGGCAATAAGGTAAGAAAATAACTGTTTTTGATGGCAAAAACAGGAGTTTGACAATTTTCCGCCTCCGAGTTAGGCAGCTAAATCGTTTTCCGGCGCCACAATTAGACAGTTCACGCCGTTTATGGCCTGTAATTCTTATTTCAGGATGATGGTTCCTGCTCCGAAAATGTATCAGCTACAGTAATCGAAAACATCGAGGCCATAGCTGCCTGCGCTTACGGCTTTCTCTCTATAATTTTATACATAGTCCTAATAAAAGTGATCATCTCCAAGCCAACTTTCCATCACCCATTTTTCTTTCAATTTATTATGCTCTCCATTACGGTAAGAATCCTTTAAATGAGAAGAAATTCTGCAGAATATTATCCTGTGGCTATCTATTTTTACTAGTCAACGAATTATTCCACATCCGGTTAGCCCCCTTCCTGATTGAAAAGAATTTCTAATTTTAGATCTTTTGTGATTTCTTCTATCCAATTTTTAGCACCAGATCTCTTTCCTTGAAATCAATTCTTTTTGGCTATTATATTTCCCTGGCTAATCAAATTTTTACTGTAATCTCCATGTCAGTAAATCGAATGACCGTTGTTTTATTTCCTTTTACGGCGGCTGAGGTAAGTCAGCATCAAACTTCTTTTTCTTCCTCGTTGTGCACAGCACAAGAAACATCAAAACGAATTTGTCACGCTTTGCTAGCTAAATTAATGAGCTGATTATGACGCGCTTTAAAGCAGAACGGGTTGAACTTGCACTTCGGATTATTTTAAAATTAACCAGGAAGTCAACTAATTTTCAGTTTTGGAGAAGGCATCAATATGCAACAATTATTTCCGTGCTGATTTTATCATTCACGTATTCATTTTACCTCTACGATTGGGGAACCAGTATAACTTTTGGGATTACTGGTCGACTTCTTGTCAGCTATCTCGATGGATGGCCGCATGTAAAAGATCATGGTTTCTTTAAAAAGCCTTCAGATTCCTTTTGTTTTAATGTCCGCAATTCTCAGCATTTTCTGTCTGATTATCATCGTGGTCACAACAGCCGTAACTTTTTGTAAACTCTACAATCTCGGAGTATACACAGCTCCGGCGGAAGTCAACCTTTTTCGGACCAGTGTAGGCTTTTCATTGACCACGTTGGTTGTGGCAGCATACTCGGTAAGATTACTCCTTTTTCCCATTGATGGAAATTCAGATAACGTTGTTTCTCGGCCACTACATATTTCTCGACCCAGCTGTGACAAAATACGCGGTACGGGTAAAAGGCTTGGTCTTTGACTTGAACTGTCTTCTCCCCGCTTGGCTCATGTTCTTGACTAATCGACAAATTCGATATTATATGAGAATTGGCAAATCTCATAGCATGGCGGTGTCTGTGATGTCACAATTTCGGTCTCATTGAGTATACTACAATTTTTCTAAATAAAAATTATTCTTGAACTTCTCTTCATTTAAAGTTAATCCAAATCCAAATCGTGGAGATGCCCATGCCATTTTCGTGTTGTTTTTAAGGCCAGCTGGCACATCTGGACCCTTCGCCCAACAGTTCACATGGCCACTTTTGGAATCAGTCGATAGTTTGCCCGACCTGGGAGCCATTCTAGGTCCTCTTAGCTATTTCTCCCTTTAAAACCGGGGATTTTCTGCTCAGACACTGCCTAGCACCCAGTGGTTCCCAAAAAAAGTCCAGAAAAGGTTCCCAAAACGACAAGACCCCGCTCATTAGCCTCATTATTGCTCACGTTCCTTTACTTCTCCTCTTTCCACTTCTTTCTCGTTCAGATCATCATAACAAACTTGTCCTCAGTGCACCTGGTCCAGCTGCCCGTGTTCTTCCTGTGAACTGCCCATCGACGAAAGAACAATCCCCTAATTTTAAACCGCATTGCTAACTGTTTGCGCTCTCCTTGGTATCTGGAAAAGTGCAGAGGGCGGCACGAGGAGGACTGTCGAGGCGTAAGACGGGTTCGCATTGTACAGACCGCAGTCGACAGCCGGGTGCCATGGATAATCCGAGTCCGAAGTCAACGCTAGGATCCGGTGCGTTTCTTATTGAGGAAAGGAGTCCTGACAAATTGGTTAGTTCCTTTTTTAAAGGGGAATTGCGGGAGAAGTGCCACAGCCAACTCGTTCCTGGGTTATAGCCGGGCACACTCGTCGTTTTCCGTACCATTAGAAAGATTGCCTGAATTGTAGCCAGCATCGAAGATATTTGGACCCTATGACGCTAAAAATTTTGAATCTTCCCCGGTAAAGAACCTATGCCGCCGTAGAACTCGCCCACACCAAAAAGCGCCGCCAACTTCGTCATAGTTTCCCGTGGTGCTTTAAGGAACACCCAAATGGGTAATCAACCTTCCTCATGGGAAAGAATTTGAATTAGAAAGGGGCCGGAAATTGCAATCTCCCCCTTAGATTTAACCCAATTTTGGGTGGCCCTTGCCGAAAAGGGTCCTAATCCTCCCGACTACATTAATTAGGCTACCAGATAGTTGCCGCCGATTCACACATCGGGCGTTGATTTCATTAGAAGCCATTGGAGGTCCATCATTTAAAGGAAGCGTCTTGTATTGACAACCGCCCGTTGTCCTTTTTCTCAATTACTTTCTTTAATTCAGAATGGCTGGCAGATGGGTCGCTTGCGTTGGTTGAAAGGAATCTTCTTCTTCCTATTTGGGCTGGCCTCCGTTTTATTGTTGATCGGCATAATTTATCAAATTGTGTGCGGTGGAACTGAGGTGAAAATTGTTGAGGTGAGCCAGAAATTTCTTTCTAAGAAAAGGTTCAGGATGTTCCATCACATTTTGACATTCCCACTGCCCATTTCCGACAAGCCGCAGTTCATCCAATCCAGGAAATTGTCCCTCTTGACGGTCATTTAATGAAAAATGTGGTAAGTTGTTCCTATCTTTTTGTCTAGATCATATTTTCAGTTTCCTCATAGCGACGTCGTTGCTGAACGACTGGAAATAATTGAGCCCGTAAGTTTGTGCTGCGCCCGCAATCAAGATTGGTACCAATTGCGTGTTTGGCGTCTAATTTGGATTTTATCGAATTTCACTTTGTTTTCCAGCTGAATTTTCTTCTATTTATTGATTTTCTTAATAAATTTACTATTTTTCAGGCTAAACCCATCGTAGTCATTTATGATCTGTCAAGGGAACATAATGTTAATAGTCCTGGTCTCGCACCTTTTGCCAAATGTCTATCGCTCTGCTTTCTCAGTACTGACTGTGAGTTCTGCTTTATTTTTATTAATTTTTTTTGATACAGTAGCCTATTTCGAAAATGCCAATGTTGTACTCTTTTCCCATGGTGATGAGGATCGTCTTCCCTTATTTAAAGGAACTACTGCCTTCGTTTACATGCACAGTGAAAGCCCGGCTAATTTAAAGGCTGTAAGTTGTTTTGTCATTTATTTTAAATTTTAAATGAGAAATACAGAGTCCTATCCCTGATTATGCCACGTATATTGCTAGTTATCGTCTTGGAGCGGATTTCTATGCCCCTTATGGAATATTCTCCCGTTTTAATGAAACTAAATCGATAAAGGAAGATATTTATAAAGGTTTGTGCTTTTTTAAATGCTCTATTGAAATTTTAGGAAAAACTGGATCAGATGTCGTTTATATTGCCAGCAATTGTTATACTCAAAATAATCGAGCAGGATATGTCGCTCAGCTTTTTCGATACATCAAGGTTCATTGATTTTTAACCCACTACATGAGAACTTTTAGGTTGATATTTATGGAAAATGCAACGGCCGTCTGATCAGTAAATCAGCCGCCAAAATTATCCTTCAAAAATCGTATTTCTACCTCGCTTTTGAAAATTCAAATTGTCAAGAATATATCACAGAAAAGTTTTGGATCAACGCCCTTGAGTAGGTTTCCTCATTATTTTATTAATTTAGTTTAGAAATAATATTATTCCCGTGGTAATGGGCGCCAGGAAAGAAGATTATTTGAAAGTTGCTCCGCCAAATAGTTTCATCCATGTTGATGACTTTAAATCCCCTCAGGAGCTTGCCCGGTACAAAATTGCTTTAAATTTATAGACTCTTTATTTTTAGATATCTCCATACTGTGAAAAATAATCGAACCTTGTATAATAGTTTCTTTAAATGGCATGAAGAAGGAATTGTAGGACCTAGTAATGTTCTCTGCGATGTTTGTGACTATTTCACGAAGAATTCCGAGATCAGGGTAGGTTTCTAGCATATTTTTAGTAACAAGATGCAGGAAATTATCAAATGTCGCCATTTCAGACAACTTCCGCCCTCAGCAGCTGGTTGAATCCTAAGGGACAATGCGAGGCAGCCAAAGGACCATTATCTGCAGCCATTGGTATGTTTTCTGCTCCTTTTCTTTGTAATTTGAGAATTTTAGGCAGATCTAAAGTCAAGGGTTAGTATTGAGCGGCGGATGTTGAAGTATTAGAATTCCCTCGTTGTTTTCTATCAGATAGATCTCTCTGTTTTGTTTTTTTTTCTCATTTTAACAGGTTAAATAAAACGGTTAAAGTATTTTATTATGCCAACTGTCAAAAAATGTTTGGAGCCAACGGAGAGTAGTGAAGGTTCGACGCAAACCAGATAGATCCGTGACAGTCCACCTAAAATGAACAGCACACAAGAGAAATATTGGTTCTTAGTGTCCATTGACGCAAGGAGCGGCTTCTTTAATGCTGGAACCATTAGCCAAAGAATTCCAGACTCTGTCAGGAGTTGAGTTCTACCAGGGCGGTTTCCTTGCCGGTTTTGACCTCGGGCAGCGGCCAAGCAAAGAAGATTGAGGGAAAGAGCAGCAATAAAAGAACTTCATGAGTTCTTTTGGAGAAGGACAAGCTGCTTTTACTTAAAAGCTGGATATTGTAGTTACACTTCAGGAATGAATTACCTTATTCAAGGACGATAAGCGACTCTCTTTTTCGATTGACGGATGGATACAATAGAAGTCATGAAGCTGCAGTTGTCATAGGACAGTAATCGAGGACATGGGAAAGCTCATCGAAACTAGAAAAAAATATTTGGAATTAGCGAATATATTTTATTCTGTCATCTATCCAAAAATTTGTGGAGACATGCAACGAAGCGCGGTGAACGTGCGACGAAAGCCGGAACTATCGGTGGAGGTCCATCTGAATTCGATAGTTCACTACACCACCAGGGATTCTTACTGTCCATTGACGCAAGAAGCGACTTCATCAATACTGAAACCGGTCGCCAAGGTGTTTCCGAACTCCGTCAGCAATTGAGTAGATCTCGCTCCAGGACAAGTAATCACGGCCATCATGCAATTTCCCTCATGCTCGGCGATGTATCTGAAGAAAGGATTGAAAAAGGGCAGAAAAAGAAGTATACCTGACGAAGGGAGAAGAGCAGCCGGCTCCAGTGCAGCCATTTCTGATGGCGAAGCATTGCTGACACCGGATTGGAGCTGGGCCAATTGGGAAAGGTGGCCGAGGGAATCCCGGTCTGTTAGGGAAGCGCTCATTGCTTCTGCTGTTGTCTCGTCGACCGCCTTGTCCTCCTCGACGCTCGTCAGAATTATCACGACGATTTCCTCCATTATTACGCTCGTTGGAATTTCCGCGACGGTCTCCTCCTCCTTGACGTTCATTTGAGTTTCCGCGGTTACCTCCTCGTTCAGGAGAATTGTCTCGACGGTTTCCACCTCCACTAGGCTGATTTCCTTGACGATTTTGACCTTGGACGGCAGCTAAGCAAAGAAGAGCGAGGAAAAGAGCAGCGACGAAGATCTTCATTTTTGATAAAAGGCAAAGGACACGCTTCGTTATAAAAGCACGATGTTTTGTCTTGGATGATTCGTTCCCGAAATAAAACGGTTTAGCGGGAATCAATGATCACCAAATGCAAAAAATAAAACATACACTTCCGTATAAGACAATTTATTGTCTGTTACATAGCTTGGCATCTAACTGAGGAAGCTAGGATCACCTCGACGCCTTGAACATCCACGCTAAACCATCTGAATATCAAATTTGGGCTTTTTTCAATAAATATTACCCATCATTGGTGCAGTCCAAAGTCGCAACTGGATTAACACCGCCGGCAAGGATAATTCCTTCTTCAGTAATTATCTCAGAAGTCTCATTAGTTGGACAAGTCACTCTAGCACTCAAGCAATTCCCAACTGGGCCAGGAACGATTCTGAAATGGGGAAAAAGTAGAAAAAAATAGGGAGTCTACTCTATTTCAGGAGTCAGGCAGCTCCATAAGTCGCAGAAAGTTGTGGCAATTGGAAGACAATCATGGCATTGGACTGAAATTTTGAAATAGGCCGCAAAAAAAAGAGGTTCTCACGCAAATTTTTAGAGGGAACGGCTGTGCAGAAAGGCAGCAGAAGCAAAAGGCATAGAACTGGATTGATTCCTCTCATTTTTCGGGAACTGTGACGCTGAAGAATGCTTTATACAGGCAATGTTATGACTCTAACAATGGAAGAAAAAATGATTCGCCATTTTTGTGAATACCGTTTTGTCATCTGACTGGGCCTCTTGGTGTCACGGAATTCCACGAAAATCAGACGGCGATGAATTAATAATGATTTTTGGGAATAAATTGCAATATCCACTGATTTTTGTGGTTTATAATGTAGCCCCCGACAGATGTAATATTTCCGAGAATTATTAGCTACCCAGCGAAAAGTGTAAGAAGCGTAAAGCAAAAATGTACTCGATTATCCTTCATACAATTACTGTCATCGTTTTTATAAGTCAACTTCTTCTCTTCTACGCAATTTTGCGCTACACGACACCGAAAATGCTTCCTATGAAACCACTTCTATTAAAACTAGTTGTAAGTATTTTCTATTAAGATTAAAAAAAAATGAACAGCTCTACGAATGTTTTGTAATAGTTTTTGGAAATGGCGGAATAACTCCTGAAGATTATTTCCCTTTACCGTTGATCAAAATTACTGGATTTTTAATGTTGCTTGGGCAGGAATATGCGCCATACGCGGCTGTATATCCAATGTTCGCATTGTTTTTTATTCTTCTTGTGAGCCTTTTTGAGATGAGCCTCTACCGTTTTTCCGTCGTGTACAAGTGGAAAATCCAGATCAAATACAAATGGTAACGGTGCTCTTAAAAATATCCAATCGGTTTTAGGCTGACTCTAAGCGACGCAGCACTTGTCGTAATTATCATAAGTTTGATATATTTTTTTACTGAAAATCTGGTAGCATCCCAGGAGGTTATGATAATCATAAACAAATAATATTTATTTTAACAGGTGCTGTTTAATTATGCCAGAAGCCATTCTCTGGATTTACCAGTAAATGTTAATTTCCAAACAGATGTCCTCATTATTCTCGATCTTTGCGATTCTGATTCTAAAATATCACGTAATTTTCAGCAGCAGAAGTCGCCACATTTTAATTTTAGTGATTATTCCTATTATGGGAAGCGGTGTGTACAGTTGCATCTATTATACAATAGCTGCTATTGCTCATAGAAGAATTAAAAATGATATGAGATCTTCTGCTATTAGTATGGCCAATTATCTGCAACAGCGGGCTGTGACTATTATGCTAGTTTTTCAGGTAAATGAAGTTCAATATTTTCCACAAATCATGCAATTTTCTGAATCTCACATTGCGAAAAAGTTATTTTTTTAGGGAGCAGCACCACTGGGTTTCTGCATCGCCAGCACGGCCATTGTCCTGCCTTTATTCTTGACCACATCATCTTGCATGAAAATTCCAGCAAATGATTTTAAAATTTTTCATGCTGTTCTTATTTCGTATGTATTGAGTAGTGTCATTGTGACATTTTGCCTCATCAAACCGTATAGAAAGTTTTTGAGGAATTTATTTTCGAACTTAATTCCCACTAGAAAGCGGATCACAAACGCACAGCTGAGAAATTCTACTGGTATTGCCAATGAATAAATAAAAATTTAATATTTTCGTTGATCCTACTGGTTGAAGTTGTCTGCTTAGAAAGGCAGCTGAATTTTGCCCACATGTCCAATAAATTGAGTTAGCCATTAAAGAGCATTTTTATCAAAATGTTCTTGTTTTTACTCCACGTTGAAGCTGTGATAGGACTGATAACTCAAGTATTTTTATTTTACGCTATTCTGAGGCATACTCCTTCAACACAGCGGCAGATCAAGCCACTTTTATTAAAAATGGCGGTAAGAGCACTTTTCACCTCAGTTGAAATCCATAGTTTTATGAAATTCTTGCAATTATCATTGGGGAAGGTGGCCTGGCTCCGGAGGACTTTTTTCCACTAGCTGTTCTTAGAATTAATGGATATCTAAAATTTTTTGGACAAGAATATGGCGCCTATATTGGGGTACACCCTTTTATTTCCCTCTGATTAACTTTCAGGCTTCAATCCTGCCAACATTTTATCTTTTCTTAATTTTAAGCCTCTTTGAAACGTCTCTCTTTCGTTTCGGGATTATTTGTAATAAGAAACTTCGAATGGAATATAAATGGTAGGCTGGAATCTGTTCTAGTAATTTTTTTTAGGTTCATAGTGAGCGATGCTATTCCATTTTTCATAATTCAATTTGTGATTTATTACGCTGCAACAAAAATATTAACAACATCAGAGGTTATCCCATTTTTATAGTAAAATAAATTCCAGGTAATCGTTGCCTACGCTAAGATGGAAAACATTAATCTGCCAGCTGAAATAAATTTCGAAACCGATGTTCTTATGATGTTTGACGTTTGTGGCTACTCGATTTCTGGAACATGTAGCCTCTAGCCGCTTATTGCAGAAATTTACTTTTTCAGCGATTGTCCTTGTTGCTGGCATAGCTGCCGGCGCTTTTCTATACTATGCCATAGCCTACATGACACACAGAAGGATAAAACAGGAGATTAAGGCGGCTATGATGAGCTATAACAATTATAAGCAGCAACGGGCGGTTACTATTGTCCTGGCTTCACAGGTAATCTTGTTTTCTGTTGTACATTTTCCCTTATTTTAGGGCGCAGTCCCTCTGGGATTTTCTCTGGTCAGTACAGTTTTCGTCTTCCCAATAATATTCAAAACTTCCACTTGTGTTCATCTTCCACCCTATGGCTGGAAATTTTTGCATGTTGCCATCGGCCTTTATCCCATCAGCACCGCCATTATTACTTTCTCCTTGATGAAGCCTTATTCCGCTTTTTTAAAGAGTTTTTGCTCCCGATTATTCTGTAGAAAGAAAAAAGTGAATGTGTCAGTTCCTTTAAAGAGATATAGCTCATCTACTGTACAAAATAAATAATTATCGTTATCTTCTCCTTTTGCCTATGCTGACAACATTTCCAATTAAAATTTTGTCCGCAGGTGAAGAATTTCCACCTGATTCTTCAGCTATTTCATTTTCTCAGTATGGATGATTGTTCAACTGCTTTTGAGGTTCTTGACCAAACTTCCTGGTATTGTTTGCTTTTGGACACAGCATCCATATTTTCTATTCTGATAAATGTGGCGGTAATGTATTGCATCATCCATCGATCTCCTAAAACTATGCAACGATACAAATGGTTTTTATTTTACCATCAGTGCACAACATTTTTTACTGACATTATGGTAAGCTTTCTACAGAAGAAAACTCTCCTTTTAGTTCAATTTAGTAGGTCGTCCAGTGGTATTGTTGCCATATTTCATGGGATATCCTGCGAGTCCTATCTGGAAAATTATTCCAACTAGAATTTTGACAAATTTTTGTGGTTCTTGTATTCTTTTTTCGTTGACAACAGTCGAGCATCTTTTTATGTTTCGATATTTAACCATTAAAGGCCATAATTATTTTCCACTGCAGTATAAAATTCGAATTATTTTGGCCTACGGCTTCGTTTTTGCCATTTCCGCTCAAATTGAGAGATCCTGTTTCAGGGAAGAAATCGTGGTTATAGGAGAAATGGCGACGGTAGGGAATTATTCCTCTTTAAACGATTCATTTCAGCAATATGAATGTGTAACTAAAGATCTATTAAATATCCCAGGATTTGTAGTATTTGACGAGGCTAATTTGTTATATTATGCGGGTCCTGTAGCCATTTTATGGGGGATGCTCGGCTTTGTAGAATCGGTCAATTTCGTTCTCCAGTCGCTGAGACTCACTACACACACGAATATGTCGAAAGAATTAGCAAAACTTCATAGAAAGTTCTTATGGCAATTGCTGCTCCAAGTCTCCTTGCCTTTTGGCATCGTCTGCTTTCCAGTTGCCTGCTATTTACTTGTCGTAGTGTTAAAAATAAACGGAACTACAGGTAGACTCCCAAATTACCTATAGTTATTAATTTCAGCCCTTGGTCATTTAATAGTGGCTACAGTATCCTCATTCAGTTGGATTGAGGGAATTATTCTGCTAGCTGTGAATCCATCTTACACGCCGTTTTTAAATAAATTTCGGAATAGACAAGTTAGCACAGCGATGATTAGTCAGCAGACAAGAAGTCGTGGCGATTCAGCTGCCCCTGTAGAATAATAAATATTTCTAGCTTGTTAAACTGTTTCGTCATTTTGTCACAGGGACGTATCGATCTGCAGATCACATCCACTGGCGTTTTCCCTGCCTTTTTATTCTTGTTCACACGCCGTGGCCGACCATTTGCCGTCATTTCTTCTTTGCGCTTTCTTTCGAGCACACGTCTTATAAAATCTTTCAGATTTCCCTTATTTTTTTGGGTAGAAAAGCCGATGTCCTGCGCATAAATCCTAGAAGATATGGATGTCCATATATGACGCCTCTATTAATTTCATTTCCAACTGCTGTTTTAATTACGGAAAGACAAGTCGTCATGGGCTGGGTAATGTTGCTTGGGCAGGAAAGGTTAAAGGAAGGCGACATTATTACGGGATGGAAGGACAGAAGAATGATGTGAAGCTGTGAGAAACTGAAGCTCTGGATGGAAGCGAAGCAGACTCGGGGATAGGCAGCTTTTTAGGATGCAGAAACGGCGCTTTTCGCGTCTTCTTCGCCTTTCTTCAGTTTTTCACAGCTTCACATCCTTCTTTCTTCTCCTGATGATGTCGTCTTCCTTCAACCTTCAAGAATATCCTCTTCCCCTCATGATTCTCCAACAAATCTTGGCCAAAATGGATAAAGAAGCTCTCATCCGATTCTATCTTACTTCTACTTTGGGACAAGCTATGGTGGAACAGTTACAAAAAAGAAGATTCGAGCGATATGTGGCCGCGAAACAGGAGGAAGTCAGGATTTTAAAGGTTTGTTTTCCTTTTAAATGAAAATATTGAATTCCTTTCAAGGTATTGAAATACAAAAAAAGCTTGACATGGGAAAATCTGGAAAGACTTCGCTGCCAAAAAGCATACGAGATCGGACTACTGGAAGCATTTATCGAAGAAACACCTGAACTGGCGGACTTTGTGCAACCCGGACTGGATGAGCTTAGTAATGCTGCTGATTTAGTTCAGAAGCTGCTAAACAATTGGGATATCTGCCATTAAAAACGCGATTTATTCAATTTTATTGTAATTTTTAATGATTATTTCAATAAATAGATCAAATATCTTTCGTCTTTATCAATAGAGAGAATTAAATAAACACTCGTGGTAGATGTGCTGGAATGGCACTGCAGTAACCACAGGCTTCAATTGCCAATTATTATCACCACAAAACTTGGCAATTTGGAGTATTACGGTTAAAAAATTCAAGTATTTGGGTCAGAGTTCCCTCAATGGCATGAACTCGACAAGGTGCAAGCTCGATCAGATAACCGGATGTCACGAATTTGATGGGAATTTTCCCAGTTGCCCACCGGGTACCTTCCCAACATGGTCGACGTCATAAACCTTCTCCACTTTCCCCTAAGTGTAGGTTGTTCTCTCGTCAAAATGAAGAAAATCGTCGAAAAGTCACCTATCGGCTTAATTTAATTAGCTTGCGCAGAATCCAAGCGGGATTTTTATTCTCCTCGCTGATCAGTTCACCCTTTGTTTATTGCCCCAAGCATTCATCCATTTTCAGCTAAAAAAAAGAAAAAGTATGCTGTTTCATGTAATTCTCCTCTCCATCTGCGTGTCTTTCTGTGGGGCTTGTATCCCCACAGTTACTCGTATGTTTTACAGTATTTTTTAATAAAATTAAATTTTTCTAGCAGATGATATGTATGAACAAGAGATGGAAGGAATGTATACGACATCTGTACTGATGGCTACAATGACTGAGGTTATGACTGAGAGTACTTCTCCTGCTACCGCTGCTCCGACTACTACCACTACAGCTGGTTGTAAGTTTTTAAAATTTTTTAAAGGAAGGATTAGGGGGGCCTCTTTTTGCTTTGGCGCTCGTTTGAATTTGAATTTTTTCATCGCTAAATGATCTGATGAAAATAAATGTTTTTAGCGATTTCGACAAAATAGGTGGGACGCCAATTTCCCGCGCTTTCTCTGAGCCCGCTTCCTATAAATTTCAGCTGGAAGTACGACTGTTCCTACCACTGCAGTGCCCACGACAACGACGGCTGTACCGGCGACGACTACTACGACCGCGCCGTCGACGACTACAACGACGGCCCCGTCGACTACTACCACGACTGCTCCCTCTACTACGACCACGACATCCGGTACCACAACGTCGACCTCTACCACGACAACCACTTCCACGACGACCACCTCTACCACAACTACCACCGCAGGAGGAAGTAAGCTCTTCCCATATTTCCTCAGGGAGCTTCGAGAATTACTCCAGAATTTTGCGGGATCAGGGAATGAGCGGAATATTGATATTCTACCTATAATTTGTGGAAATCACTAGAAATCGTTCTAAATTCAAATCCAAACGCCAAAGCAAAAGAAGGCGCGTTCTTTGCGAGACCTGTGAAGGAATTTCAGGGTTTTCAGAGAATTCGTTTAAATAATTGTTTCTAGCTTGTTCTGTCGCCGACTGGTACTACTTCGATGGTTACTGTTATTTCTCCAGTGCTAGTCTTCCGACGATGCAAATGACAAATTTCCTCACTGCTGATACCAGGTGTGGAAGTATGGGAATGGCTGGAGGTCGTCTCGTTTCCATTCATTCTTTGGCTGAGAATAATTTTGTATACTGTAGGTTTCATAATAAACTCTGTTTCAGCACTAGCGGTGGTAATAATACTCTTTTCCAGCGGTAGCAGCCATGGCCGGAATAAACGGCTATTTCTACATTGGTTTGAGGTCTAATGCGAATACTAATATGTTCATGTGGTTAGACGGCACACCGGTAGGGTAAAGAAATACGGTTAAAATATTTGTCTAGACTGATTACTATAACTGGAAAGATGTCACGGAACCAAATGCAGATCCGACTATAAATCGATGCGTTGGGGTAAGAAATTAATCAATTCTACTTACAAATTTCTCTTTTAGATGTACAAAATGTACAATGGATATGACATGACATGGAATGATGATGGTTGCGGATCAGCTTATTACCTCTGCAAGGCTCCGGCTTCTTAATTCTTTACTCTCGGAAAACATATGGCTGCTCAAATAATTCCGGGATATGGTGCAATATGTACAGAGATAATAAATTTTATTTACATAAAATCTTTGATCACACGGGAAATTATCCGAACATTGACCTTCCAGTTCTCGTTCGCAACGCCCTTTGTTCGGACTGATAGCCCCGCTAATGTGCAAACGGTTAGTTTCATTTTGTTCTTATTCTGGCTTCAAAACTTCTTTCTTTCCGGATCGGAGTTCTTTTTGTCCTCGAAAACACATTCCTCTGGAATTTTTGACCAATCTTTGCCCAGAAAGGTTTCTTTAGCGATTTTACGAGATTCTTCTATTATGATCCAGGCTACTGCTGGATAACCTCCTCATCATTCATCCAATTTTAGCGGGTCATGATGTACCTCATAAGCTCAATGATCTATGACGCGTAATTCATGAAGCTGTTTGGGGTCTACGTCTGGAAACGGTCGGCAGCACAGCTGACTGGCATTGGGCCCAGTCGTATTCCCATTTCGACAATATGCGACCATTGCAAGTGATCTCCGAAAGGATTATTCTCTTCTTCATTGCATTAAAAGTCAAGGTAGGCTTATAATTTCTTTAAAATGAAGCCAAAAGATGAGGTCCCTTGTCTTCCAGCGGAAGTTCGGATTAATTGCTGGCTAAATAGCTCACTACGTAGTAGCCCAAAGGAAGGGGACCATTTTGATTTGTTCAGTCTTCTGTGAAATATTCGGCTTTCTCCACGTGGAGATCAGAAAACATGGAATATTATTTTGGCAGCATGCCTCTTTTCTTCGTTTCCCTCCAAAATAATGGCTAAAAATCCGAAAATTGATAAAATTCCTGCGCACTTCCGGATTCCTAACCGGAACTCGAATATCTGTCTTTTTCTGCTTTCTCTTCTCGCGCGTGTGATTGTAGTCATTAAAGTACTAATTAAGCTGCGCAGCTGCCAATAAAGCTGGACTCACAAAGTTGATGGACTCAATCGAGCCAATCCCTTTCGGGCGCCATTCTTCCTCGGATTATCACAAGGAATTCCTCCTTTTTTCCTTCTCCTTATTCGCCTTCTCTCTCTTGTTCTCGCTTTAATTACCTCACGGTCCTAAGTATATCCGAAAGGCATTTGCCTCCAGGATTAATTGCATCCTGTTCAGTCTAGCTGGAACCTGGAGTTCAAACGTCTTCTGTTCCCTGGAGCTTTTTTTCGTTTCGCCCGAAGCCGTTTGGAACTTAGATTTTGGGCGCCATTCCATTTGATCGCTTCCAGCCGGCATCATAATTCATTCATTTCGTCCGTTCAACTTTGAATGAATCCACCCTCACACAATGTTCTCTGTCATTTCTTGAGACTATTTTGTTTTTGGGAATTCCTAAATATGGCAAAGGAGGAAGCGGCATCTCTCCGTTTTATTCAATTAGCCATGGGGACAATTAAACGGTTGAAGGTTCAACGGGACTCTCTTTGACAACCCGCGGGAAATCCTTTCTTTAAATTTTTAGTCTTTAATTGGGGTAAATCACAACCGCAGTTCGACAGCCAAGCCTTTTTTCTTTCTTTGATGCAATCGTCCAACTGTGACCGCTAATTCTCCGAAAAAGATGCTTGAAAACGAAAAAAATCATAAAATTCCACAAAGAGACGACCTTCTCCCATAATTTTCTCTTCTAAACCATTTTTGAAAGGTCAATAACAGCCAGACTAAACAATTTTACCCTCTAACAAACAAATTACTCCCCTAAAATAATTTGCTCCAGTTCTTCCCAGTCCTTCCTTTCATTTTTAACGAATTCAGTCAATTTTCTACTTCCGGTTTTGACAGCAGCTCATGCCAATCATCTGAAATATTGCATAGTCATCAGGTCCAAAAGTCATTTTTAGCTTCGTTTCATGAATAAGAAGTGAATTTTTCCATTTTAAGACGGAGACAAGACTGTTTTCCGAGAAATCAGCAGCTTGGCTGTCATCCACACATTTTCTATTAGTGAGAGGAAGTGTTAGCTCGCTTCGTGGATGCCATTTTCAGTTTTGTAACCTTTTTTACTCGCTTACGTTGTGGTTCAAAGGGCCACCTCAATTTGTTATTGCGTGTCTGACGTCTGGTTCCAGTTGTTATTTTAATGGGGAGAACAAGGAGTTAGGGAAGTTTGGAAGCCCGGGAAGGTCTCGTGCTCAAAAATCGCGTTTTTCTTAAATTTTTAGGGTTTTACAATAATTACGATAAAATTCTGACCTGCCGAGAGCTTTCAGGAGATTATCTTCAAGTTATCTTCTATTTCCTCGGTTTTTTCCTCTACGTATTAATTTTAAACCGCTTGCAACCATTTTTCTCAGTATCCGTTAGTTTTTTACAACTAAAAGTGTCTCAAATGAATCTCGACACGTTATTCGAGTAGAAAAGCTTCAAATTCCCTCCCTAACGAACACCGTCCTCTCATTTTTTTGTCGTATTTACAGTAGAATTTCCAGCCTTACGAAAAAATTACGAAAAAGCCCTTTGATAACCACATGCCATCCACATTTTTAAAGGAATATTTTGCAGTTAATTGAATCTCATTCTGAATAAGATTTACCCATGCGTAAAAGACTAAGGACTAGGGGCAGATGGCATTCATTTCCTTGAGAAATACACCCATTATGCCTAAATTTTGAGCCTTTTTCTCACGTCATGGGTAAAATCTGTTTACTCGTGAGACAGATAACATCCGTTTCAAATATCAACTTTCCAGCTTTTGAGGTCTGAGTCTAAGAGACCAGTTCTCTCCTCTTTTGCTGTGTTATTGTTCCCGGATGTGGCTTTTTTGAAGTTCAGAGCTCGCCACTTTGCAGCTGATTTTATTAGGCTCTGATTAATCTTTTTCTCTAAGAGATCTTCCCGCTTGCTTTCATTCTTTCACGATTGTTTCCCACCCAGGAAGGGTTGGAAATGTCAAAACATGACGTTTGGCATCATTAGCAGAGAAATTAATTGCTTCCTCCCACTCATACGTATTTTTTCAGTTGGAGATGCCTAAGGAACATTCTCTGAATAATGGAACATTTGGAGTTTATCCAAATCGAGGAGAACGTGAGCCGCCTTCGCCTGTTTGTTGCTGTCGAGTTATGCATATTAGGGTGAGTAATATTTTTAAAGAATTTCACAAAGATTTCTTTTAGACGGGAACAGTTTGGATAGCATTTTTTGAAATGATGTGGATTACTACGCAATTATCCTTCTGGGCAGCTCAATCCGTAACCAATGGCTTTTCTCCAATTGTCATCCTCCTTGGCTTTGTTTTTACCGTAATTCAAATAGGTTCGTTTTCCTCTTTATAGACAGACAGATTTTCTTCCAGTTTTAATTATCTGCCTTGTAAAAGGAGTAAAGCAATTTAAAACCACGTACATTTTCTGCTATATGCTGGGAGTAATAACCAGAATATTCTTTTTTCTCCTGATGATGATTCTCTGCGTCATTTTTGGATTCTTGGATTATCCTGGTAGGTCAACAATAAGATGATTGGAAATGATTCCATGTTCAGATGAGGATATGTCATACAAATATTTTAAATCATTCACCTGGCTAAAAATGACCTTTTGTGTTGTCTACATTCTCCTTAAATTATTTGCGCTGCATACATCGTATCGATGCTTTAATTATATTGCCGCTACAAGAAATTCTTTCTGTTTTTCCCCAGTTCCGAACGTGGATATCCTACGGCATTCAGAAACGGTGAGACAAATCCTGCCAGATTAAGAATAAACAAAAGATTTAGCTAGAATCAACAGCCACGTACAGGACAATCCAACAGACGAATTATCCCATGTGGAATCCGCCTGATGTCGAGTGCCGCATATTGAAGGCTTAAATGAGAATTTTTATAAAATATCTCTTAATTAGAATCATGTCATAATCATCATATGCTTGTGTGATAATGGTTATTGTATAAAATATTTAAAAAAGTAAAGCGCCCAAAAATCGCATTTCCTTCTTTTTGACCCCAATAATGAACAAAATGCTCTATGATGTTCCCTTGTTTTCTGCTGTCACGTTCGTGTCAAAAGGGTTCACTGTCCGGATTATCATTCATAGGCATCTTTAGACATTAACGACCTATGAGGGAGAGCTTTGTACTATGTCAACATGATCCAATCCGTCTTTCTACAATTGGGTGTTTTTCTCTATATACGGAAAATTGGAACGGCGCCACAACATCTTCTTGATTAGTCTTAACAGAAATAGAGAGAAATATTTTTTCGGTAACAAAAGGTGGCCTCCGCTTTCTACACGAGTCTGTTTTTATTTTATCCTCACAGTTAAATGGCTAAGAAGCCCACTGTCTACCCGACTAACTGCTATTTTGATAGTAAAAGTCTGTTTTTCTGCAATTTTCCATTCCGACTAGACAAATTTTTGCAAACTAAACTTTACCCAAGATTTTATTAAAAAGTTTCCCACGAATTCTTTAGAGAATGCTGGGCGGACTTTCGTTTCCAAAGAATTGGACCTATTCGTCATCGCATAATAGAAGAATTACGTGGGTAAAACGTGTCTCTTTCAAACTTCCATAAGAGGGCTTGGTACTGGCGGATGTGGCAGATTCATTTCCTTATTATTTAAAATTGCGCGCTGGTTATTGTAGAATTTTATGCTTCGTTTAAATTGCAAAGGGTCCCTTTTCTTTTTTTTCTTCAGATCAAAATGTAGTTCCTCCCAAGAAAATTAGATCACTTTTTGGATGTTTATTCATTTTTTGCCTTCTCTCCGAACAATGAGTTATGTTCATGAAATAATTTAATTCGAACAAGTTCAACAATAGAGACCCCCTCCATTTGCTTTTTAAAATGACGACAGAGTGCTTTAAACTGACCAAATGCCTCCCGTCACACGTTTTTACACACACATTTACCAGTTATTCCATAAAATATTCAGCAGTTTGCTCTATGTTGTTCCTCTTTGAGCGGAAGAATGTTTGCCCTAGTCCTTCTAAATTTGTCCTACAGTAGTTAAATTCCCTGAAATTTATCTCTTCTTTTCCTTTTCTGTTTGTGGTTGAATGCCCTTCATTAGATCTGAAGGTGACTGTCAAAAGCAGCTGTGCCCACCGAGTCAGAAAACTGTCCTCATCATTTTTACGACATTTCTGCTCAGTGAGCAGCCTGGAAATTTTCCTTCCTCTTGTATTTTTCATCGTTTCTATACCAGTTGACTACTAAAAAAGTGCAAATGAAAGCGAATCTCGGCTTAGATGATGGCAGTTTTTCTGGAAGACAACAATTTTTTTAAAGTAGTTCCTCTTCCTACGAAAAGGTCCTTTTGTTTTTTGCTTAAAGGGACTCTGACAGCAAGTAAGTTCGCTCCAACTCGTCTACAAAGTGGAGACGAGTTAGAGCGCGTTTACTGTTCTTCCAGTTTCTTCCTCTCGGATTTGCTCAAAATATGTAGTTTTCTATCATTTCTTTTATGTCAAAATAATTACTAAAATATTTGCAACAAGTTTAGCATTAAAAATTATTAAAAGAATATCAAAATTAAATTTAGAAAAAGGAGTATTATTGCGCGATGGCTAAATACAGTACCCAATTGCCCGCGAATTCAAACATCTGTCAGAGTCCCTTTAAAGGGACAGTGCAAGTGAGAAAATACGTGCGCACGGAAAACAGCGCGAAGGCCTGCACGAAAATGTCATTACGTACTGAAAAATTAATTTTCGTTTTCATTGTATTTCACAGTTTCTGCTTCATTTTTTTAAATTTTATGTTGCTAATAATTTTTATGCATAGGCGGATCCTATGAAATAAAGAAACATTAGAAAACTCAATAAAAATGAAAAAAATAAAATTCCATCGAAAAAAATTTTTACGTACGCAGACATTTTCGATGCGGCATGCGCAGTTCGGCTCACGTCCTTTTCTCACTCGCACTGTTCCTTTCATCGCTACAGTTTGGCGGTTGTGTACGCAGAAAAACGACTGAAATGCTGTTTATTAGGATAACTTCCGACCACACATTTCAATTAAATTACAAATTATTTATATAATTTAGTTCGGTCGAGTTCAATATATTTTTCAGTGAACACACCTTTCTCCTGTGCCTTTACCCATTAAAATTATCCATGAAAATGTGGATTCTGAGAATATAACAAGTACATATTACCCAGTCTGTACCTATTACTCATATTTGGTCGTCGATCTTCTTTTTCCTAGGCGGTTAAGTAAGATCCATGCGCTTCATCTCGCACTTTTTCATAGTCTCGTGAGTATGACGACACAGTTCCGCTATATAAAACGCAATTTCCTCTGATTTTTACTACGCAGTAACTTGTAAGGATCCGCCACGTATTTTCCAGACCATCCGTACCATTTCCCGTACTCCTCTCGTCATTCTGATTTTGTAGTAGGGGGGATAATCAACGCGTTCCACTCTTAGCTTATCCTCTATTATTCGATGAAAAGAGAATAAACTACAGTATTAACCAGTCCTTATAAGAAAGATCCTTCTGTTTGTTCGTCACTTGGTACTGACCCCCGCGATCCTCGATTCTCTCCAGATTTCTGATCATTTTAATAGATCCTATCACCTGTTCATTTTATGATGTGATAGTGCCCATACTTAAACTCCTTCACATAATGAAATATTCATGGCATTATTCATACAGGTCAATTAAAGGACGTTTAACCCTCGTAATGTTTCTTTTTGGAATTTCTATGACAAAAGGTAGCTCGACGTCAGAGAAGCACGAGTTTTTAGAAAAAAATTGGGCAATTTATAAGGAAGATGAATGAAGAGTAACCCACAATTTCCGGTCATGTTTGCCATTATTTCTCTCTTTTCTGGAAAGTGACACAAATGACCAACAAGCGATTTTATCCGCTAATGACCACACCCGCTATCTCGAATGTCGGGTAAACTGCGCTAGCATCAAACAGAATCACATTTTGCTCTGACATTCGAAGTAAGCATTTCTTTTTTTCTAGAAATACAAAGATCGGGTTTGACTTGCTAGCCGGTGACCTTTAACATTGACCTAGTGGACCGTGTGCAACCGCTTCCGTGTATGTCACACTTCCCCTTTTCTTGAGACATACCTGGCCCCTTCCCTGTGTTGGATGTACTTAATTTTATTATTCATAAAAAAGTATTTAATATTAATTGTTTGCCGTACTCCGTCTGATTCAAAATGCTTCCTTGAGTTGTTTCATTGGTGGGGGAATTGGCGACCTTTTAACGATATTTCTACGTAGGGGATACCTCATGCTGCGTAGTAATTTAGAAAGTTATTAGGTTAGATCGGCTTTTATAGCCTGGTTCAGGAGGAACTCGTGGGAACTTTAGACAGTAGCGCAGTCTTACTGTGGCGCGCTGTCCAAGTTAGCCATTATAAATAACTTTTATAGGCAATTTCCCGCCCGAAAAGCTTCTAAAAGTTGTGGAACCTCACTCCAATTTAAAGAATAGCAATTGACCTTTGAATTTACTAGTTTCCCGTGGTCACAGATTGACTCAATTGTTGTCCTAATCTTTAGTAAAAGCGTACTTCAGAGCACTAGCCATTTACCTTATTTAGAGCTGGACTGAGCGTCATAATCTCCTCCTCTTTTGCTGATAATGCCTTGACCTCAGTCCCAATATATAAGCAAGTGGAAACAATAGTCCAGACAGCACATAGATCCAGTCCGTTCGCTTTTATTCTTAAAATTTCTCACGTCTAGAATTTATTATTCCCAATTTCAGAGAGATATTCAGATGAACACCATTCTAGCTTGCGCTTTGGCTCTTTTCCTTGTCATGCCAGGTAAAAAAGTCTCTAGAGTTATTAAAATCCAATTTAGTTGTGGAATGTCAAGTGGACCAGGAAGCTCTACGAGTTCTTAGGAGGAGCGGCAGTCTATTCTGGATCAACAGGCAGAGGCTCAACAAATTCAAGCCACATCGATCATCATTGAGTAAGGCTGGATTTATCTTCGGAGGCTTCTGAAAATATTCACGGAAATTTTTATGTACAATACGGGAAACCTTGCGCACAATCCCCAGCACTTTCTGATAAATTTTTTTGAAACAAAAACTGTACTAGCATGCTGGGATTACGGTAGAGGGATTGGAACTAATAATTTCCCCTTTATGACGATGTTTATTTAGTTAAGCCTACTATACCCACTTAGTCTGGTGGCACGCCTCGTAGCATCTACGCGATCAGTTGGTCTCTTGGTCATTATTATCGCCAGATAATCAGTGATTTGCAGCGCCATTTTCTTTGTTTTAAATATCTCTTGCTCTCTAAAGTTTGGTGCCAGTTAAGAATTTGTGGAATCAAAATTCCAAAATTCGGGGACCAGAATTCGCATCAAAAATCACGAAAATCTAAGTAATCCAACCGCTGCTAAAACGACGCTTTTCCAAGAAATTCAACTGCTCTTAAAATTTCCTATGTGTCATTTTCCAGAAATTGAATTTGGACCAATGCATGACTTGGCAAAAGCACAATATGGCCGTGAATTTCAACGAAAATTGGAAGCTTTGGAGAAGATGAACTTGAACAATGAAATTTAAAAAAAAGCATGAGATTGTGGTGTCAACTTTGGGAATAAAATAAATCTTTACCATGTTGTTATTTATTTATGCCAAGAATGTCTGAGAGAGAGAAAAAATAATAAATACAGCAAGATATAAGCAAAATAATAGCGAGATCTATTGCAGATGACAAGGATATGAGACGGGTGATAGGGCTTGGGGTGAATATCTTTCTTTTAAACCGGTGAATAAACACGATGGTCAGAAAACTAATGAATTATAAAATTGTTCCCATGTTGGAAGTCAATGCAACATTTTCAATTTGCAAACAGCCTTTGGAACTTGGCCGCCGGGTAGAGTTTGAAATTGCCGTTTCTTCAGACAATCGGCGTTCTTGAAACTTGTTGAAAATTTTAAGAAGTCGGACGCGGTAAATCCTCTGGGTTGAAATTGTAATCAAAGGGTTGATTACGGTGCCCACGACCAGGATTCGGAAGAAAACATCAGTTAAATCTCGGGTAAACGAAGTGCTGCACGCCTGGCCTAAAGGATACTTTGTTTTTAAAGGATAAATTAACTTACAAAGAATATGCATTACATAAAGAAGACGATAAGGAAGACATGTGAAAAATGTCCACAAAGTACTGGAAAACAGGAAAAACAAGCGATGGAACATTCTCTGGAAATTCGTTGCTATTTTAAATAAAAAAACCTAACAAACCGTGCGTTGCCTAGCCTCCAACTGTGTAGAATTATGAGCAATTATGTAAATAATAGCCGAAATAATAAAAGAAGCCAGGATCATTATGGCATAAAGCATACAAATTGGTAGATAAATGTCCATATCCAATTGGATCACACGATGGCAGCCATCCTAAATCATTTGAGCTCAAAAAATGGGTGGACACTTACAGTAACCATAAAGAAACTAACAAAAATGGCAATGGATCCTAAAACGATCCAAGTGCAAAAAGAAAGAAGGCGGAAACGATTCCTATTGACAATTGTATAATAATGGAGAGGATATTGGATGTAGAGAAGTTTATCCAAATTCAACCTGAATTATTTTTAATCCCAAGATAGGAGGAAAGTTTACCAGACGAGGTTTAAAGTACTGCAAAGTTGGACAGTCCATATTGTGATATAATAAGGATGGCACATAAAATTAGGAAAAAGGCTGAGAAATGGCCGAGTTATCATGTAAACTATACACATGAGAAGATCCGCGGCTGTCATGTTTATTACAATTATCTGAAAGATTAGTTTTAAATGAAATTTTTCGGTTTTCCTCACCTGTCGGGGTTTATCATCAGTGTCAATATATTTAAATGCAATAAATAAGACCAAAAAGTTGAAGAAAGCTCCTACAGAGCCGTTGACCATATAAAAAGCGGTTTCATAGACTGTGAATAAATCGCCAGAAGGTGCAGTGGTATTACTCGAGGCATCGGTAGCGTTCATTTTTTTCTCTAAATATAATTATTAAAAAATATGGAGGCGTGTGAAAATGTTCAACACAAAACAAAATTTGTTAGAGATGTCTGAAAAACAAGATCTTAAATTAAGTAGGATGAGGAGGAGACCGGAAAAGGGTGGGAGACAGTGGAATCGGTTTAATAAGGGAGCTTCCGGAGTCTGAAATGAACAAAAAGTGAACCCTAAGGATTTCTCACGACGTAGCTAACAATAATTGGATGTTTATTATGAGCTAACTTGGAGCTTATCTCTGGGAAATAATTCAAATTAGGAAGTCTGGGACAATGAGACGGTACAAGGTATATAAGAGGTTAGTGAGCTCAAAAAGTAGAGAAAGATTGCTTTAAAGGAATGCCTTAAATATTAAAAGGAGCCATGTGACTTCATCTTGCGGGGGTATAGATGACTACAACAGGAAGAAACGTGAATTCTTCAAGTTTTTATAAACAAGTTCAAAGGGATGAAAAGTCTCTAATTTGACCTTTTGAATTGCTTTATTATGAGCTCAAGATTTTTTCGTGTAGAGGGAAGAGGGAGCCCCGGACATAGTCTAGACAAGTTCCACAAAATAGTCGCTAATTTAATGGTACTCGTAAACGATTAGATATTAACGAGGCCAGGAGAAACATCCTCATCAAAAATGGTCAAGGAAGAATCTGGTGAGATTTTTGATTTCATCATGATTTTTGCGGGGCCACATGTGGTTTCAATTCAGACGATGACCAAAAAATCAAGAGCTGTCGGTGATTTTGAGGAAAAGTTAATGTGAATGAGAGAGACTGAGAGAAGGTAAGTGGGGGCAAAAATGTCACGCAATCTCTCCCCCAGCATGAGCAGAAAACGTTTAAAAAAGTTTCCAGCCTCTTTTTCTCTCATTCACACTCTCGTTTTGAATGTTTACGAGGTACATGACAGGCTTGTCAAATTAGACATCAGAAAATAAAAAAGAGAAGTTGTTGGCTGGAGGTAGAAGTGGGTAGTTGAACTTTTTATGGCTACAGGTAGACAGGGGCGTTTTTTAAAGGGCTGTGAACTTGAATTCTGAATTTTGAAGGACTCAAAAGGACTCTTCAAGAAGGCCAATCAACTCCTGACTTCAAGGGATTCCCAGGATCAAATAATCACAAAGTGAGGGTGGATACACATCATCGTATAGTTGATGAGCTTCTTAGGCATATAAATAGCTTCTTCCTCAAGAAATACGTGCTAAAAGGTGTTGCCTAGTCTATGCACTCGATTTCTGTCCTTATTAATAGCGTAAATCATTAAGCCAAAGCGCGTGAGGTGAAAATAACGTCGTTTCCTTAGCCTCCTCGTCCTATGTTTTCGTCAATTACTAAGCCTAACGTGATGGACAGAGGTTTTAAAAACACTTCCGAGGTCAGGGCGCAGTTCAAAGGGCTCTAAGACCATATTTTTCGTGAAGATCTAACCTCCCGTATAGGTTGTAGCGTAAATTAAAATAGAAATAATTGCTGATGACAGCTGAAAGATGAGAGCTAAAGTCTCCCCGCCGTTGCGGAGGGTCAAAAATGGCTTTGCACGTTTTTATATCCAAGAAGGAAATAGAAATTTCCTTTGATCGACACAGTGTCTGTGGCACCATTAGTCTAGAAATAGTCAGCCCGTTCTTGAACGGAACGGGGATGCCTTTAGTCCAAATTGACACCAAGTGAATTAAGCTATCCAGGAACAGGGTTGCAATTACTTAACCAGCTGGTTATGCGAATCAGTTGGATTGAACGGCGAGAGAGCAAAAAGAATCGGTGACCTCCTAGTCAAAAAAGCGTCATCCTCTTAAAAACCAATTATAGGAGAATTCTCCTCCCTTTGAGGTCATCGGAATCGGGATTTTTATAGAGCAAATGGCGAATGAATAAGAAATTTTAGCAATGAATTATTTTGCTTATGGCAGTGTGGATGAAATTGTCAGAAACAGCAAGACAGGATGTGAGCAATCTTATTCTTTAATTAATAAAAGAAAGCAGTAGAAAGGGACTACTGGATCGCGATTTAACTTAGCCCTAGCCGTTACTTTAGGCAATTGCGCTAGAAATAGGTGGGCAAAGCTATTTTGGAACATATTAAGTAAAAACCTTGGCCCACCGTCATTAGTTGGCCTCATGTAACAACAATTATCAGCTATTTACTCCCACCCCAAGGCATGAAATTGGAATACTACCGGATATTAATGAAGGAAGTTACAGAAGAAGAATATTTAAATAGAAAAACAGAAAGTGCGTATAACCTAAACTTATTTTGAACTTTTAGACTTTCATAAAGGGAGATAAGATGAAATGTGAGGAACTATGAACTGAAAACTTATAATAGCCGCCTTTTTTTACCAGAAAAATAAACTTTAGACTATCGAAAAGAGGGCAATATGATTAGTCTAAGGGATATCTAGTCCCATCTCCAGCAGGGGATCCTCATCCTAAGAATAACACCCAAGCGAGCAGTGAACACACTTTATCTGGGAGTATTTGTTTTTTGTTATCCTTTGGCTTTTCTCGCTACTTGTTGACAATCAAGTTGTCACCCTAAAATTGGTTTAGAAACAAGAAGATTCTGCAATTATTATGGAAAGCGTAGGCAGAGAGTGAATTCATCCTGGCTCATCTCAAAACTTATGAAAAGATGAGGCCCGTTACGGGTGGAAGGCTCAATGTTTGGCCAGGAATGGATGGAATCCAAAATAGAACTATTAGTAAATGAGAATTATTACAGCGAATGTTTTTCGTGAGGGGAAAGCATCTAGGCGGAATTAGTTCAATTATATAACACTTTGGGTGATTCAGTGCGGAACACGCATTTGGGGATTTAGCTGGAGCACAGATTTTAAGAAGAAATTACTGGAAAATGCTGAGATTGTGTTGATTTTTCCATAAAAGTGTTGCACCCAATGTTTTCATGCAGCTACCTAACATTGAATTAACTTTTAACTGATCCAGTGAATAATAAAGCCAAGCTGACAAGAATATGACCATAGAAAACAATTTCTACTACCAAAATCGTGTGAAAAACAAAGTTTTCATGGCACGTAGGCGTTATGACCATCTGTTGAGGAATTTCTATGCAAACATCCGCGTCTTTTCCACGTTAACAATGACGTAAAGGTGCAACTATTCTTAGATAGAAAAGGAGCTCAAAAGAAGATAAAAAATGAAGCTATGCTCAAGTTTACAAGTGATGGATGCTTTTGATGGGAGGGTCATAAAAGTCGGAAGTGTGCTTTGTTTCACTGCCACATGTGGAATCAGTTAGTGCAACTGGGATTTAGGGTTTTGTTGGACTGCTCAACATACTTTTTAATGGCATCCGGTAGGAAATTTTGTGGGCTTTTGATCTTTTACAGTATCTAGAGCTTTAAAGGATGGTCCCATTGGCCTACAGCAGGTCTTTCAGCCCCAAAAAATTGTTTATCTCGTCCAGTGTGAATTGCAAACATAATGTTCCTATAAACCTAATTCCAAGTTCCAGTGACTGAGTTGAATGACGAGGCCAAAAAAAGTTCAGTATATAGAATTCCAAGAGGGATAAAGAATAAAGATGTCACACAATTTTGCGTAAATTACATTTATCAATAGGAGGGTAAGTAGATTTTAGAGGTAAGAATAGCTGAGAAGGTCAGAGAAGAGCTCAAACTCCAGATGACAAATGGGGTTGGTTTTTGTTTTTACCTGGGATAATTATCCCCGATCACGAATTTGTTAAACACCACAGGCCAAGAAGCCAGCAAGGCGGGAACTTAAAACCGGAGAGATTCCAGAAAAGGCCAATTGCTCCTCGCATTTCATATGGCGGGGCTCTGACGGTGTTTGTTCAATTTGAGCACGAGTGTTCCAAAATGAGCGAAAAGAGATCCAATATTGTAGAGCTTAATAGGGGACTTGTATCGACAATTATCCAGAAGACCACGCTGGAGCAGACAAATAAAAAAGAAAAAAAAATCAGGAACAAGGCTGCTTAGTTAGAGCGCCGGCCTAAACAGGAAGATACCCCGCGGAACATAAGCTCTGTGAATTCCATAAAAAGAGCCGAGGAACTTAAGAGCAGACGTAGACTCATTTTAATGTGAAGTATAATTCCGGAAAAAAAAACATTAAAACTCCGCTGTTCTGAGCATTTTCTAATCATAGTGTTCTCTTTAAAAAGGGAATTTTACCCGTCTCATGTGCATAGAGTAGAAAATGTTCCTTCCTAATGGTATAAATGACGACTCTCAACACGAAGAATAGCAGAAAATCCAATTTTCCACTTACCTACCTCGCACTTTTGTCTAATAAACACGAAAATCTTAAAGAGGCGGGAAATGTAGACAGTATTCCAGACAATTTTTAATCTCTTGAACGATGTAATCCTATCCACAGGATGAAGTACTTGCATAGAAATAAGAAATAAGATCTCGAATTACAGATGATCAAGAGGAAGTTAAAAATAAGCCGATTTCTAGACCAGAATAAAACATTTTGATGACTGGAATGGCTCAAAAAGAGGAACAGATGTTGCCATGTTTATTGAAGAAGAGAGACCAAGCGGAGCTAGAGAGGATCCTGGCAGGAAAGAAAATTTCATTAAACGTTTCCAAGATTGCTTCGCACGAGTCAAGAACTCTTGAGCTTTTGAAATCTCCTACCAGACATTACAATCTGACTTAAAATTATGAATTTCTGCGGGAAAATAAAAGGACCAAGGTGTGAACACATTGGAAAAAGTGTAACAAGGAAGCAAATAACATAAATCTTTTTGACGGCAATCTCCAAGTGACCAGATGACATTTAACTGACAGCGTGGGGGAGAACCACTAACATCCGGTAAACCTTCGAAATTTTTGACGTGGAAAAGGTTGAACCTTGGGTGTTCGAGATGTGATTGACCTTTGAGAGGGGGGAAATTTCCGTCAGAGCTTTGCAAATTGGTCAATGGGGAAGTTTTGCAATGCGAGAGAAAGTAGTAGGAACATTTTGAGAAGTGTGACGCATGGAAAAGGAAGCACAGGATGTCTGAAAGGAAAAACATGTAGGTAAGTAAGCAACAAATCGCCATAAGGGGCAGTAGCAAGAAGTTATCAGGAAAAAAGGAGCTGCGCAGTTCGTAAATAAGCCGATTACCGAGATAAGAAGCAGGGAAGAACAAAAAGGGGACGAGTAGAAGCCACAGTTAGACAGTCGGGTTACAAGTCACAGTTAAACGGTTGGGGTAGCCAATAGTGCTCGTTTTCTCCATTTTTTCGCGGTTTCGTAATTTCTAATCCCTTTTATCGCATTTAGGTTATTCTTCTTGATTTTCTTCTCTAAAACTGGAGTTTTCATATAGAAAGGGGCTCCAGTTCCCGGAATCCAAACAGGGAAACAGATCGAAATGCCACAGCTCCAGATGATTATCCCGCTGCGGAGCTCTTATGCCGTTTTCCAGAGACACATTTAGACGGCCCACACCATCGCTAATGTGAGAAAGGATACAAATCTTTAACTGTAGGTTCATAATTGCTGGAAAATTCACTGTACCGACTCGGAAAAGTAACAGAAAAGTAGAAAATCGACTATATTCATCTTGTCGCCTTTTCAAATGGAAATATTCACGAATTTTGATACATTCTCTGGGGTAATCCGTGACATTTGGAACGAGCGCATCATCTGATCTCTGAAAATCTCGACAAAAGAGTTGTTTTTATTAAAAATCTCCTTATTTTTACAGATCGCTGATGGTTCCAGATCTCTACAGCTTGTAAAACACGCAAAACATCTGCGTGTTTTGAAATCCCGGTCAAAACTTCCTGTCAACAATGTCGCACCCTTTAGGACAATGTGATTTTCTTTTAATTTATTCTTCCCATAATAAAACGGAACACTCTCGGAAATGAATATCCCTCTTTCCTTTTATCCCCCGCTTCTTTTCCACGTCAGTTAGCCGTTGCCATAGAGTACACGAAACGGGCTTACCTCCACTAATTCGCCGCTTTTTATTCCATTACGAGTTCTTTTTCTTTATAAAAAATCTTTTAGAAATGGGGACAATGCTATCATGTGTACAGACAAGAACTACCGCTCGTCGAGAAAGGCAAAGGCTGCGAGAATTTAGTAGAAGAAGGCCTAGACCCTATAGGCCGACTATTTCTCGTCCAATTTTTGAGAGGTAACATTTTTTAGCTATTTTGACTTTTTCCCTTTTGTGACGGCTGTAGCTTTTCAAGCCGTTTGCAGATAGGCGGGCAGCGATTCAGTTGCTGTGGTGATAAATGACGGGTCACGCAGCTCTTTTTGGCGCAATATTCGAAGGCGATAGGCCAGCTGCATTGTTTGTCTCTTCCGAATTTCTCACTGTTTGAGGCGGCAAGTTGCATCCTTTTCTCCTTTTTTCTTTCGGAAATTACTTCGGCGGGTAAAAACATTGATAAGGGTCCAAGGTTATCAGCGGCGGCCATAAGCGACTGCCATCACAAACTGATATTACGACAGGCTGAAACATCGATGTTTTTTAAACTTATTTACTTGCGCATGATTCCCCTTGGCTTTCTCTTATTAGTCGGATTAATTCTAGCTATCTCGTGATCGTCTTTCCATGCCAACGGCGGCCCTGATCGCTGCCTCGGCCCGCTGTTGTGATAGGAACGCTGACCGTCCGCCTCTCCCCGCGTCCAATCGATTCCTGCGGGCTGCCCGCCGACACTTGTTGTTTTACCGCGTTCCTTTTGCTTTCACCTGTAATTCAAAGGCTTTTAGGACATTAATTGAAAGAATGGAACCAACTTTTCGTGCACCGGATCCCCCAGGACCTGCCAATGTCTCTCCCGATGGAATTATCGATGACCCAGCTGAACACGTGGTAGTCGCACGTCCAGTGAACAATCAGCCTGGTTTGCCACAAATCATAGCCCGTATGTCTCCTCGTAAGTTTTTTTGTATCTGTTTTTGTATAAAAAAGTATTGAAAATAGAAAATGGACGCTAAAATTTAAAAAAAAACTGAATTTTGTTCCAAATAGCCGCGTTTTTTTTCGTAATGCGCTGGATTTTTTATTTAAAACTTATTGACATTTTCTAGCTCCCGGACCAAGTCGCAGAAGGCCTCCACACATGGGCGCAATGCCCATCGTGGATCGTAGGGAAAGAGACCGCGAAGAATTTGGAAGGATCCGCCGTCGACGTCAGATTGACCGTGAACTGGACAGAATGCGTCAGGAGCTCAATCGTCCTCATCATTCTCTTCGTCATGATTTCTTTGGCGATAGCAAGCCATCCACTGTGGACAGTTTGGAGAGCTTCAATTCGTTTGGGGTACGATTTTTTATTAGTTTTTCATTTATTTTTTTACAGGAGAAACAACTTGACATATTGGCCGAACTACCGCCGGCTGTAATCAAACGTGTCGTGAGATGCGTAAGTTTTTCGGTCAAAGTTACGCAGCTGCATCGCTTTTCTGAGCCCCAAATTAAAGGGAACAATTTTTGCATTTTTGGCAGGTTAATCCCTTATAATCCTAAATTAACCTTTTTTGGGTTCCGTAGGCTTCCTTTAATAGCACCGTCATTTCCCATGTCTGTTTGTTGATTTTGGAGCAGCACGGCAGTCTCCCCGCTTTTTTTATGGTACTCATCAGTTTTTTTTTCAGCTGGAACCTAACGAGTTTATTCGAATGGAAGCAACCTGCCGGGATATGAAAGCTTATTGTACCGAAGATGACAATTGGAGACCCAATCAAGCCCGTGGAATATTCTACAAACAAGTGAGCTTCTTTTATTTCTTATAATTTCGTAAATTTCAGGATCGATGCGTTGTTATGAGATCTCCATATGAAGATGAGCTGCAAACTTTGCAAACGATCAACACTTTCCGTTACAGATTGACTGTTCTCTACATGTGTATCTGGGTAATTTTACAGATCTAAAATTAACTTTATCATTTCAGGGTAATATCACAGACGCTAAATTATCTGAAATCAGGGCGATCTTGCTTACAAATGGATGTAAAATTAGGCAGCTCAACTTTGGCCCAGTTGGATTTTCTGAAACGGAAGACGATGAGCCGGAAGATACCTCAGTCGAGGCTGCACCTGAACGGCTCAATGATTTTGCCGAGGTATTAGCCTTTTTTTATTTAAAAGCATAAAATTGTTCAGGCCTTCGGAATCGATGAAGTTACGTTTTCACCAAATTGTGAATTCAGTGTGGAAACATACACTACGGCCAGAATGGGACGAGTGGTAAGGATTTTTAGCGAAATTTTTAAATTTAAAATTCTTTTAGATAAGGAAAATGCACTTGCCATCGCTGAAGACGATTGATTATCGCCAGCTTCTTCGAATGAAGTTTGAAACTTTGACGTGCTCGATGCCTATCCAGCCATTTGACTTAATGCGTATTATTCCTCTAATCCAGGTACTTTTTTATTTTTTTTTAAATTGAAAGAACAGCCAGGGAGTTTTTCATCAGCGGGATATTGTCGACTTCTTTTAAAGGGACTGTCAGACACCTCCACTTCTTCTATGGGTCCTGCAATAGGGGCAACAGTTGGCGTCACCCGCGTTTTTAAATTTTGAATGCGGCTGTAAACAACTTAAGCTCAAAAAATGCGCCTTTTTCTGCTGATCACGAAGCTATTTTTGTTTTTGCGTGAAAGGGCCTTGATCAAGAAAAACGCCATTTCTCTTGAAAAATACATTGGAAATCTGAAAAATTGTTCCCTTCTCGACGGTAATTTACAATCGGCAATAATTCCCATTTCAAAAAGTTCAAGCCGTAACTTTGTCTCCTCGTATTTGGTGCCATTCTTTACTAGTTGAAAAACTCTCTGACTGTTTCTTTAAACAAACTTTACTTTCAGGAATGGCACAATGATCAGCGGGACATCAAATTTATCAGCATTTCAACTCCCCTGAATTCGCAAATTGACAAGGAAAGGGCTTTACATGTGATGTCCGAAGATATTAATATCCGTGGAGGACCTCTGTAATCTATTCCTTTAAATTTTATAATTCAAAATTTTTAGCTGGCAGACTTATTATGAAAATGCCGAAACTGGCGAATTCTTCCCCTTGAAATGGGCTGATCCATCCACAAAGGATTCGGCCTGGATTTTTGTCCATGAAAGGAAGAAACCAATCCTTTACTTGTTTCTTGTGGACCACAAGATCATCTTGGGATCAATTCAAGGATTCATTGAAAATGGTTGCAAACTGCCAGCGTCGATTTTGATGAGGTCTATTGAAATGGCTCCGGACTTCAGGTCGGATATTAATGAACGCTCGCAATTCCAGGCTCGTGCTCGTCAGATTGCGTAAGTTAGCGCCTAATTCGATTAAAATTATGCTTCAGGCTCATCGATCATGCTGTCGTCGTCCACAGAGACGATCGTATTCCTTTTCGTCGTCGCCATCGTGCTCCTCCAAGAAACGGTCCGTATTTTTTTAAAATCTTCATGAATTTAAATTTTTAGATGAAAGACGGGCTGCTAATCCTCTCAATGACCCAGTTGTGAGTTTTTTATACAAAGTTATTTAATTGTTTTCTTCAGAGAATTTATCAGCGTCCCGGTGATCCTCGTCCCGTTGCTCCTATGCTCCGTTTCCCGCCTTTTTTTATTGGCCATATGCCACCTCCTATGGGACGCGGTCCAGAAGAAGAAGAAGCCCAAATTCTCCATGAGCCAGCAGCTGGCGAAGCTGAGAGGGCCCATGCCCGTGCCCAAGCGTTTGGAGTCGCTTTCATGGAGAATAATTTAGTAGAAGATCCTGAAGATCGAATTCGTTCCATTTGGGAACGTCTCCGGGACGAGGATGAAGAGATCTGGATTGATGAAGAAGACATCGCCGAGGGTCCTGGAAGCGGAGATGAGGCAATGGAGGAGCCCGAAGCTGGTGAGGTCAACGTCGATCCTAGACGGTTTCAGCCATAAGCGTTATTATTTTCCTACGTAATTCTGTTTTTTTAAACAAATCATTTGAAAGCTTGAGAAAACCCAAAAAAAAACTAAAAAAACTGAAAAATTCCCAAAAATAGTTGTATTTTGTATTCATTCCACGTGGTCTTTTCATTTTCGTTTCCTGGTATCGATTGTTATGCGTGTAATTCCACTTATTCCCCAAAAAGAAATATAGCCTGTAAGATCTGTTTATTTTTGTGTTCATAAGCCCCGATGCTATCCCGGTTTATTTATAGAAAATAAATAATTAGGCTACGTGTTGTTTATTGGCAGAAGAGAAAATGGAAAGGGTTTGTTGGAATAAAAGCTGAGAAAAATATTGAAATGGCCGATCAGATGTCTAACTGTGGTGTCTGCTCTTCTTGGCTCTCTGCCTCTGGAGGTTTGTTGTAATTATGAAGGCTGATAGTCATTTTGAGCTTCTAGTTCTCAATTTCTGAAGCATCGGAAGTAGCTGAGCTTCTTGGCCGACTTCAAAGGCAGTTCCAATTTCTTCTGGCTTCACTTTCTCAATTTATACCTTCAAATCAGACCCTGTGGCGTTGTAGAACAGCGACTGCGGCTCATGGAAAGTTTAAAAAAAGCCACAAAGTTCACAATTTCCTTTAAAAAGATCTTTGCCTTTGTCCGTAAAAAATCGCCATTTTCCCAGAAGCAATATAGTTGTTGCCAAATATTACGATTGCTCATTTTCCTTGGCCCAGACATAACAAGGTCGATATAAAAGACGCGCCCAGGACAGAATTAAGCAAGACAATACGATGTTCTTCTTCTGGTTGTTCGCTGTCGTCAGGTAAGCTGAAGAAAAAGAAAATTCTACATTTCCAGTGCTCAAAATGAGAAGATTCCCGATCCTCCCAAGATCGATCTGGATATTTCCACCCTCAAGCTCTATGGATTCAAGCCTCAGGAGATCATCGAAGTCAATCGTCCAGGACAACTTGACGTAGGGATTGTCCTCCACCTGGGCAGAACATGATTTAAGCGCCTGTTGAGCAAGAAATTGGACTCCAACGTCACTGACATCAACCAACTCCCCAATCAGGGCTATGACATTGGCAAATTGGCGCAAGGTTTCACCAACTCCAGCACCTACACCTTGGAATTCTTCCGGAAGAGACCCGAAAAGGTAGGTAAATGCTCTAAAGAGGAAAAAAGGTTTAGGACATTGTCACCTTCTTCAATGCCCATCTCATCAACGCCATGTATCTCGTCTTCCAAAGGATGGTCGACTTTGACGACGCTGCTGTACAGACTGTGATGAATATGACCGAGTACGACAGCACCAAGAGGATCGCCGACTATTGCAAGAAGAACATCATCGTGCAAGCAATTGCTGCTCAAAATGTTGGAGGTACTGGTGACTCTTCCTGCACTGCTTTGGCCCAGCAGACCATCAACAATCCTGTCCTCTTGCAGTCTTATCTGACTGATGCTCTTGCCAACAGTAGGATTTAAAGAATATTTAAAAATTGATCCAATTCTAGAGATCGCAGTGATCCAAGCCGTTCGCCAACTGGAGGCTGGACTGGTTAACATCGTCGCTGTGATTGCTCCCACTCCTTTGCCAACTGCCAGCCTTCTTCGTAAACCACAGGTCGAAGCCATGAAGGACGTCCTCAAGGATTACTACGATTGGGTAAAGAAGACTGAAAAGAACAAGAAGTTCAACGAGTACGAAATCTTTGGCAGTACCATGGACAAATATCGGGAGGAGGTTATGAAAAAAGCCAATGCTTTCTTCGCCTTCTACCCATAAATAGACAATAAAGATTTCTTTTAAAATTCATCTTCTGATTTTGTGACCACAAATATTTCTCATCTCCCGGTTGCATTAATCTTCTCAGGTCATTTAAGACAGCGCCCACCATTTCATTTTCCTATGGGCGATATATGATGTCTAGGCGACCGTTCTTTCCAACAGAAGTAAGTGGAATTCTCCATTTTTCATAGAAAAGCAGTGATTTCTACCCCGTTCCGAATGTTTTCTGGCCGTTTTATCATCCTTGAAGCATATTTTGACGTCAAAAACGACTAGAACTTAATTGCCCAGACTAAGATATCCCTCGGCTATCTCTCCAGGACAATACTCCCGGCCTCAATCTCGAGTTACATCTTCTGTTTTCGTTTCACATGCACACCCACGCAGCCAGGTGGAAACAATCGTCGTCATCAGTGGGCACTTCTCAGCCATTTCTAACTTTTGCCCTGGTGTTTGTTTTTGGCCATGTGATATACCCGGAACATGAGACGTTGACTTTTGGACTGGGATGAGGGTGTAACTGCTTTACTTAGAAATTGGTTGCAATGAAGCGGTCAAGTAGAAGCAATAGAAGATTTTAGCCAGTTACTAGTCCTTTTACTACTTCCCGTTCTCGTCCATTTTTAGAGCAGATGAAAACTTAGCGTCCATCTTCAGTGCGTGGGTAAACATAAATTTAATGGGCTCTTTGACCAAAAGGGACACCACCAAGAGGATATTTTAAATATTTCAACACGTCCTGGTTACCAGCAAGCTTTGCATGATTCACACCTGTTGAAATTTGTGAGAAACTCTGATCTTAGGCCTCATTTTGTGATTAGACATCAGCCTTTCTCACGGGCTCGAGTCCATTGACAGCCATTTTATAGATAATTACGACACTCACCCGCTCATTCGAGCTACTTTATTGTATGCCATTTGAGTTTACGACGTTCAAAGTGGGGCCTACATGCTCCGAACTTGAAAAGGTAACTATTTCAAAGCTATTTGACCATGTAGATGGAGAAAATGAGCTTGTTTACTCTTGAAAATAACAAAATCTTGCAGCTTCGTTGTGAGCTCACCTATCATAAGGTTTTTTTGCTATAAACTTTATTTTCTTTAAAATAGCAGTCTGTTTATTTTAAGGGGCTTTAACCTTCATTGGAGCCACAGACAGGCAGTCAAGTGGAGAAAAATGGCTCAATTATCCAACAGTGGCGTGTAACAGTTTCCCAGTTCGCCATTTCACAATAAAAAATGGCGATTGCTACCTTCAAAGCACCCAATTTCTTTATTGTTTATGGTAGCCCAACTTCCTGTCAATTTCCTGCTATTTTAACTATAATGCGCCTTTTCCTTATTGTTTAAATTGCCTGATCATTATACTTGGGCACGAGTCGAAAAAATCGAGTTCGAGTCGAGTCGAGTCTAGTCGAATTTTGAAAATTTCGAGTCGAGTTGACTCGAATTGACTCGACTCGTGCCCAAGTATACTGATCATGCAGCTGCGATCTTTTCCTTAAAAATACAGACTATTTCCCATTAAAAATGCCCAGACTTGTACTATTTCCACCCTTTCTGATTGCTTACAGTCTACGTCCAGACACCAGCTGAAATCTTTAATTATTTCCAAGGATATCCTCCCACAAATCCTGTAAGAATAATATTTCTATTGCGATTAGCTGCTATCGTCTTAAATAATTCACCTGTAGCTGTTTTTGCATTGTCTCGCCTGCTTCCCCCAAATGTTGCAGGTCAGTTCCTCATGAATGCTCAAAAGAGCACAAGGGTGTAAAGAAATAAGAGACGGGCGGGGAAGGGTCAGCCGCCTTTTCTCACTTTAAAGAAGGTGCTTATAATTTAAAATTTTTTTAAAAGTTTCCATATTAAAACTGTGTCCCGTTTTTCCCTTATAATAATTTAAAATTCTGATTAATCTAGGTTGAGACAAGCAATTCATCTATCTTCCCCAACAAAGCAATCTACTCTCTTTATTTTTCCCTGCCATTTCCCGGCAAAAATCCATCATTATGTCTCTGACTCTTTTGATGATGGCGAAAGAGTTCCTAGAATTCTTTTACTTCTACATAGTATAATTGAAAGAGCAACAGACCTTTAACCAGGCAATATGCTTGGACGGCTAGAAGAGGCCCAATATTCATTACCTATTCCCCAAAACTGGGGACATGTTTTCCACGAAAAAGATCTTAAAATCTCCACGTCAGCAGCTGGAGTAATCATCGCGGCTAATGTTTATTGGTTCTTGCTAGGCTAATTCCCCGCAATAGTCAGGAATTATCTAAAATTTTTAGCAAAGTTACATCAAGTAGGCAAGCGACGAGAGCCACTTGATAACTTGGTGGTCTTAGGTCTCAGACCCAAAATCTAATACTTTATGTGTGTCGGTCCATTCCTTACAGCCTTTTTTTCTGGGGGAGAGCCTCTGGGACATAGCCCAGTCTGACACTTGGCCCTGTCTTTCCTTTAAAGAGTCATGTTTTTCTACTACATTTTGTTCGTTGCCTTTGATATTAGGTATTCATAACTTTCGCCCATCAAGGAAGTTGTCATTCTCGTTGTTTTTTCATCCGAGTCTCTGTGAAACGTCTCTGAAAATTCGCGCTTTCACTCATTAATTTCCGGCTTCTAGTTAACTTCTCCGCTCCTCCAGAAAAAATTGGCAAAATGAACCCGCCCAAGGGTAGAAAAAAGCCTGCGTCATGCTTCTTTGCTGCCGGGAGAGGGGGTGTTCCCCATTTTCTGGCGTTCCAACCCCTTCATATTTCCCCATAGATTCCAGGTCAAAATACACTTTTCTTTAAATAGGGTAATAATTTTTCTCTCACGATTCGCGTTGCTGAATTCATTAATGACATCGTCATATTCTAAGAGCTTGCTCATTAAAATTTGACAGATTGTCGACGTAGGTGGCAGTGATCACGGGCTGTTTTTCTTTGACGTTCGCTCATTTTCCAAAACAGAATCTTCTGATCAACTAGACCCACCCTCTTCTACGTCTCATATTTGTCTACCTGCGGTCGGCTCCGCTTCTTTCCAGCTTTCCGTCCATTTAAATGTTGGAGTGGTTGAACTTCCCCATTCAGGTAATGCTAAGGGGGCTCAGAGATTAAAACACAGGGCTCTTTTTGTCTAGTCAAAGGGTTCCTTTTTAATTTCACAGGGTGGCCAGCTTGCCGGCCAGAAAATGGACAACGGGGGGTGTTTATTCTCAGACATAAGCAATGTTCGCAGGCGCTCACTATTATCATGGCTCAAACATCATTTATACCGAAATTTTCTTTAAATCAGAATGAAATCGCGCTCTGAAAGACAGCAGGCCGACAGTGACAGGGTTTTCTTGTCAATTAATCTTTTAACTTCCTAGTTTTCTCGTTTCTGGCCTAATATCCTTCCCTTTTCAGGTTCCCGGTGGCAGTCCACACCATTTTGGTGGTATGCGACGTGGACAATCGGCACAAACTCAGGCAGATCTCAAAATAATGCAAAATAATTTCATCGAAGTCCCCGGCGGACTACAAGAATTCGACGCAAATGGCGAGGTTCGCTTTTTCTTTTTCGTTTTCCCGCCATTCTGATTTTCGCTCATCCAATCGGCCTTCCAAAGACCCTCTTTAGCAGGATTTATCAAGCCACTTTTAGACAATAAAGCTAATCATTGTCTTGCATCTTGGCGGGTTTTAGTTAGTTGGTTAGAGTTCGTTATGAAGATATGCCTCTAGGGATGACTACAAGGAAATGTTATGCACTGCCTCATCTGTTTGACAAGTTTGATGAAAAAAGAGAAAGGAGAGGGAATAGGAACTAATTTAGGAAGATTCCTAAAACTGTTCCTTGTTTAAAAGGGAAACTAAGTTAATTACAGCGGGCAACCTCAACTCTTCCAAAATCCTGCAAACTTTTTTTCCCCTTATATTAATGGACATCCTCCGCTTTACCCAAAGGTATTCTGTTACCTTAAACTTTCCCACGAGATCATTCTTTGAAGAAAATCATGCGAATTATAAAGGTCAGCCAGGTCCTAGGTAAACGTTCGGTTGTAACGACAATAATGAGCCGTGGTTTCCTCTCTATGTCTCAAATTCTGACATTAACGTCTCTTTTTGTTGACAAGATGACGACCAAAAAGGTCATCAGAGTGTGGGTTAACCTACCGCCCACCATTTCTTATATCTCCTTGGTCAAAGGCGCACCTGTCCTTTCATCTGTCTTCTTTAAGCTCTTTTTTGTTTACAAACACTCTCGACGTCAAGAATTCTTTGAACTATTGTCTTTAGGACAGAAAATGAGCGCAAAAAAAAGTTTTAATGACTTTGTGGTTCGTGAAACAAAAGGAGCTGCAGTTATTTTGCAAAAATGGAAGAAAGAGGCGAGAATTTAAAATGAAGTGCCCCGACCCGATTGCGTCTGAATTTCAAGGGACTATTTTGGGTCTAACCCGGAATTTTCAATGTCAGAGCTTCTATAACCGAAAAGTTTGCTTCAAACTTTTAAATTTATTCTTAAAGTGCCACAGTCGCCACCGTTTTAGCCAGAATTACACGGAAAAACTGTTTTTCAGCGCCGCAGTTAGACAATAGCGTTTTTCACAGCCATAGTTAGGCAAATTCCTGATTAGATTGAAATTTAAGAGAAAGAATCCGCAAAAAAATATTTTCAAAAAATTTTTGAAGTATTTTTGCGAGTCTTCACACTTTCCAGTAACTGACCACAAAAAAACAAGCCACTTGATAAAATCTACTTGAAAAAGATCTAAAAGTAAACTTTTGATATCCCCAAAAAATCAAGTATCCCTCGGAAAAATCAAATTAGTCGCCGTCTAACAAAGCAAAAAGCCCCCCTTTTAATATCTTGTCCTTTCGACGTATCCTCATTAGTTATAAATTAGTCGTAAACAATTAATGAGAGGTACAGTAGGACGACATGATGTCAAAGCACATAAATATCATTGAAGTCATCGGATCTTTGAGTTTAGTCTTACTGTAGTTGGAAATTACTGGTTGAAATGGGTCAGAACTGGGTTTTCCATTTAAAATCCACGATCCAGGAAGGCTCGTCGCAATTGGTGCTATTGTGTTCTGTTCCCAAGTTAGATTTTTTGGAGGGAAGCCCATTTGATTCGTCTTTTCCTCATTCCCAAGATGAATTTCACTGGTTCAGCAGTTACACCACGAAAATCTGTAAGGTTTTATCGTTTCTTGGAAGGATTCCATCAATTTTGTGCAGCCTCAGTCCATTTTTAGTAATTGAGCTGCAATTAATCTCTTCCCCCGCGGGGGAGAATCCTCAGAAAACTGAGAATTGCAGCTGTCTAAATAATTCAGAACCAATCAGCATGGGGAACAGGTTAATCTTGACATTTTTTAATTTTTCCTTTAAAAATAAAAGATTTTTCAGATGCCTTGTTCGCGAGAGGGAAGTCGCTTCAGCGAATGGGCGGGAACTCGCGAAGCTCTACGCGACGCCGCACGCGTCAGGCAGACGGCTTCCCGCTCTCTTACCAACCTTCCCATGAATCAGAACGGAACAATCGAGGACCAGATACGCCAAGTTGACAAGATCTTAAAGGTTGGTTAAAACATTTCCGTTTCTGTTTTTCGTCAGCACAGCTATTTGCTATTTGAGACCTTACGCTGTATTGTTTACACACCAAAAGATTTAGGGAGTCAGATGCTCTATGGCTCCTTATTTAACTGGGAGGGGAATCCTAGATGCTTTAAAGGGAAAAAAGCAAGGCTAATAGAAAAGTATAGCGGGTGGAATACATTGAAATGACTTTAATTTTCGATGAGTGAAACTCAATTTTGAATTGCGTAACCTAATTCCTGATGGTTGACTCTCTCAACCTATTCAATATAAACGTCGTTCTTTTCCATTTAAAGAGAATGTGTGTGTATATAACATATGTGTATGTGCATATTCTCTCACTCCAAAAATATTCTCGCTCTCTCTCTCGGTGGCCTCTCTCGTTAAGGTAGGGCGCGAACCACTTTCTAAAGGGCCTTCCTCCACTTTGACCCGATAATTATAACCCGCAACACTTCTTTTCTTCCCCTCTGAAGAAGAAGTTTTTTATGCTGGGGAAGTTGGCACGACTTGACAGGTAAAATTAAAGGAAATTTGAGCTATCTCCTCTCGTCCGCCGGCGCGTAAAACAGCTGAGACGCCCCTGACTTTGAAATTTGCCGATTGTCAGTTATTTTTGGTTGACATGGAGTTGACATTTGGTGGCTTTCGATAAGACAGGGCACAAAGCCTCTGTGGTTTCTATTCTTGGGAACAAATTGCCAAGCCCAATGTCATTAGGAGGAACATACCATAAAATAGTAATGGATTCATGACAATGAGTCGGCCTAAAGTTGAACTTTGGACAATGTTTCAGAAATTTTGAACTTGTCAGGCTGGCCATAATTGCTTTCTGATTCGTCTACATATGAGGGATTTTTAGCTACTTTTTCTCCTTTTTCGGGTGTTTACCCCAGGAGCGTTTATCCATGCCATCATCAATATTTTGCCAATTCAAAATCTCTCCTTTAAAATCTCCCCAATTCTCCTGCAGATAAACGTTTCCTGTGACCATAAAAAGCTTCCTATTGGGAATTTCTCTCTATCTCGCTTTTTGGTTTAAGGGTTGTTTTCTCCGAAAAAGAAGAGGACTCTCTCTCTCCCAGCTGAAATTGCCATCTCCCCCGAGATCACTTAGCATTGTCTCACTCACACGAGCCCGACGTGCAATATAACACAAGTCACCAAATTCTAATTAGATTTCTTCTTTTTGCAAACGATATTAGGATAATTCGCCATGGTGCAGAGAAAATCCTCCTAGAAAATGGAGAAAATGAGCGATGAATATCCGGTTTCATGCTCTCTTCTCTTGTGTGCCCCTGGGACAACAAGGCGTTTATGTCCTTCGGGCTGATTGCGGGACATATTTCAGGCGGTAAAAAAAGGAAAAGAAGACATCTTTCCCGTTCCTTTAAAAGCCTCTTTAGGGCAAGTAATGTTTACACCCATCTGCCAAAACCAGAAAACAAGACGAAAGATGTTGCCAAAAGATGTCACGAGTAATTGAAGTTTACGGCTGGATTCGCTGATTTTATGCCTTATTCTATCTTGTCAAAACAAATTGCACGGGATGTCGTTTTTAATTAGGGAAAAAGAGGCGTGATTATATTATAATTATATGATTTCTTGGATGATCGTGTAGAATATTCAAAAATAGAGCTACTTCCCCTTTTTACTTTTAAAAAAGAGACCCTGCCAGCACTTATCTTGCTACTTAGGTATTAGTGGAATTATGTGAGATTATAACTCTTTCGGCTGGGGTCGCTAAATGTCTTTTAGACTAAAAATTTTCCTGGGTGGTCTAAAACAAAAGGATCTAGATTCGCATCCACCCCTTTTCACCCACTTTTGCCACCCTTGACGGCATTAATAATTCCCTTTGGAGCTTTTCTCTCGATGAGTACGGGCCGCCGAGAGAGAGACACAGAGCTACTCAGAAATGAAAAAAAGGACCACTCTCCAGCTTATTTATTACTATACTACTGTGCAGATAGTTTTTTATGCTCTGAAGATCAGAAAGGGCTCCTTGAGTAAACAACTTATGGATAGCAGCTTCGGAAAATGTTGCCAAAATTTAGTTATCGTGAGGTGCGCTCAGGACTGCCGACTGAATGTATTCTGAACTCTATTTTTGGGTATAAAAAATGATATCATAGTGTCCAGAAGAAGCTGAGGATTGCCTGTGCGTGATTTCCCCAAATTTCCATGAAAATTCCCGGGTTTCCCTCAAGTATTTCTCTAATAATTTTAAAGACAGCAGAGGATTTTCCCTTGTCGTGACACCTACTGACAGAAAAACTCATGTGACAACTCGCTTCCGCCTCTATAAACTTCCTCGGAGACATCAAAATGGTTATCCGTTCGTTTCTGGCAAGTGCGGGGGATTGAAGTATTCCCCTTTTGCGAAAAAGGCATCGAAGTAGGTTGTTAACTAGCTCAAATGGCTTGCGGTTACGCGTTCGCCGATATGATGATGGACATCAGATGTGACAAGCTGTGAGTTGTTTACAGCCCAGAGCTGAGAAAAGAAACACCTTAGGCTTTTCTTTTTTTTGGGAGACGAGAATAGACTCTGAACTTGGGATGAAAAAGTTTAATTAGGACGCACACAAACCCAATTGTCTGTTCCTAGTATAATTAGGGGGAAGAAGCTACTGACAAATTCACTTGTCTGTCATTCATCGCTATGAACTCAGGATAATGAATATTTTATTAGTTGACTGACAGACCGTTATTAACGGCTCTTTTAAAATGTAGACAGGTTATCTTCCGCTTTTAAAAACATTGCAATCCATCTTCGTTAGTTTAATGAATTTTCCCCCAATTGACTGGGAAATTCTAAGAATTCCCAACATAACAAGCCTGTCATGTGTGAAGATGGAATGGCCACTTGTGTTTTAGCCACATTTTTGACTCAATAGAGAGTCGCGTTTGTTATCATGCGCAGGAATCAAGCAACCACAGCGTGCCTAACTAAATTCAGAGCGAGGAGCTTCTCCCCTCCTCAGAAAAAGAAAAGATGGCAATCCAGGCGTGAATGTCAGGAGAATTTTTGCAGTATTCTATGTATAGGGCTGTCAGTTTGTGCTCTAAATAAAGTAGCATTTTGACATAGAATTAGTAGAAAAAGAGGCAGAAACAACCAAACATCAGCTCATGCAGCAGGAGGCCACGTTTTTCTATCTTTGAGTGATAATGACGAATTGGTTGCAAGGGGACGTCTGCAAGAAACAAAAAAAGGACAAATTGCATTTAAATAGACTGCTCTCTAAGGCATTTTCATTAAACCAATTGTTTTCAGGAATGCGATCACTCTCGAAAAGGCCTAGAAAATGTTGCACGCCGTTTGGATGATTTAAATGACGTGCGTGGATGCCATTTTATGGACAAATGACAAATGTTTCAGGAAGTTAAACGTTACCGAGATTTTCTTGGCCATGAAAAGGCTAGGCGGGATCCAGCGCTTTATAAAACCAGCAACATGGAGCGGCCATCAGTCTATAATGATAATATCTGTGGGACAATGGGTAGCTTGACCTCTCAACTTACTATGGTACGATTTTAACCGCTATTTTTAAATAAATTTCTAGGAATGGATGGAGAAATTGAGAACCATCTACAATGCTATAAATAGTCCTCCCCCATCAACACCCGGCTCTCGCGGTTCTGATCGTAATTAGACACACGGGCTACCAGCTTGATAATTTTCTCCTATTCCCATTCCCTGCATATATTCTTGGTTCTAAACCATCTCCTCCTCCTTTTTAAACCGGATTATGATATTTATTATTATTCCAGAACCTTTTAATTTGCTCTTTTTCTCTCTCAGTCATTTTTACCATCTAAAATAGTACGAGGTCACACAGAAGTGTAGCCAAAAATATAAAAAGAAATGATGATAATCATCATTTATGCTATTATTGTACACAGAAATTTTTTTTTACAAATTTGGCAGTATTTTTTTTTATTTTATGACAGAACTTTTTAGACTATAATAAATCTAATTATAAAATGAGCATTTTATTGTAAAGAATAGGAACATATAATCCCACATCATGTTTATACGGTTCCCTCGTCCGTATAATATAATAGAAAGAAGACAGGATAAATTAACTATAATTTATTAGGCACACTAGAATAGAGAAACATAACACTAGAGAAAAAAGGACTCAAGATCCCACCGGTCGGGGCCGGGTCGGTCGCCTTACTCATCAAAGTAATTTACGTCCAGCCTCGGGCCCAACGAGGAAAAGGAAGAGATAGCAAGAGGCCATTGCTGCTAGGTGGGTGATCAACGAGTGTTTTGTCAGCTTATTTCCTGATTCGAGAAGGACTGACCGCTTTAAGTGAGCAGGGGGCAGGGTCCTGCTGTTGAAACACATCATTCTGTATCGCCTACAAGACAAGGCAATTATTGATACCTACTAGAGACAATTATGCTACCTGATAGACGTCTTGAAATCATGAGGCGCTTGCGGTGGAATCGTCGCTATCAACACTTGCGCCATCACCACTTGAACTGTAGTCAGTTTTGAGACCTTTACAAGCCGCAGAAGTGAATCGTCCTAACCGCGTCTTCCGCGACCTCTTCTTGGAGCCCGATGATGTGAACTCTGAACTTCCCGATCAAATAAATAAACAACAGCCGAAATACCGGAATAGAAGAAGCTGATGCATCGGAAGAGAATCGCCAGACAGCATCACGTTCATAACCTCTAAAACCGTTCTCAGAAGTTTCAGATAGTAAATGGGATAATTTCCTTTTGCACCATGATAAAGCAGCGTTGCCTGTAAGATGGTTTGATTTATGATCAACAGAAAGGAATATTACTTTTATCGAATCTTTTAATTGTTCTTCAATTTCTTCTCTCCATTTGACTTTTAGATATTCACAGTAGTGAACTGCTGAAGTTGGAAGAATCTTTTGAATTTATTAAACAGTTAACCTATCCCGTAGTCGGATCCACCAGGGCAAATAGATACATAGAAGTGGAAAAAATAGGTGAATTATGCACCTCCTAAAAATAACTTTAGTTTCAATAGCTCGGCAACGGGTAGATGAAAATAAGGAGCAAAAAAAGCTCCCCGGCTTCAGAAGAGGGAAAGTGGGAGCTACTGCCTACTCAAAAAAAGATAAGGAGCTATTTTATCACCGATAGCGTTTCTACTGTAAAAAAAGGTGACAGTTTCTGACTCATGTCGACTGTTCCCCATCGAGCAAGAGAGTTTTTCTACTATTTTGATTCAAAGAGAAGAGAAATGAGGTTAAAAGTTCTAGTATTGAGCATGAGGAACCGAAACAGTAGCAAAATAGAGAAGCATGGTAGTTTAGGTTGGTATTTTCTGATTCTTAGTGATAAACGTGGTGGAAGGCGACTTGGTACTGGAGGAAAAAGAAGTCAGGAGAAGCCGGTAATCATCAGTTAATCTGGAGGGCTCACGTGGAAAAAAAAGATTCAGTTAAATAGAAGAAAGAAAGGAACCAGGAGCAAGCCAGGCGATCTCAATCTGAAAATGAACCAGCCGGAACCCTGGATCGTAAGTGGTCGATGTGAATCATAATTACACCATGCTTTCCAAGAATTTTCAAAATAGACCCCAAAACTTTATTCTGCTGTACTTTCAGGAGTCAAAACAAGATTTTCTTCAATTTCAGCTGGCTTTTCCGCATCAGGAGCAACCATTTGATTGTGTTGTTGACATCGACAAGGAAACGCAAAGAATCTGCTCAATTTTTTTGATATTTAAGCACACTTACATGAAAAGTATTAGAATGATGATAGCAAAGCGCACGAAGCCATTAAATTCACAATTCCATAATTCTGTAGCTGTTTGAAGTAATAAGTACCACATAATAGTCAACGAGATTGAAATGTGAGCCCGTTTCCACGGTATTTTATGAACCGGAAAATTAGCGAAGAAAGCAGGCGGAAATGTGAGCAGAGATGAATTTATGGGAAACAGATTCATTTAAAAATTGTCGAAAGTATTGAAGAATTGATAAAAATCCTGGGTGCCCAGTTTTTTATTGAATTACAATGAAAGGAGACATTTTTTTGCTGTAGGAATCCATTCCTTTCCTTTTATGCCGGCTGAATTTCATTGCTTTTCTGTGGAAATTATTGCTGACTTTTATTAGACAGGTTCACATTGATGTATGAAGTAATCTGACGTAGTTTATGCATAGTCAACTATGAACTGCGATGCGGTGACATTGGTACAATCGTCTTATGCAAAATTGTCTCGATTTTTTGTTTAAAGTCTTCTCATTTCACATTTTCGACCTCGTCTGTTACTATGACTGCCGTCAGCATTGCTCAGCAAAAGTATTTCTTTATTAATTCTTATAATTTCTTTTTAGACCAGATAATGAGCCAAAAACTGAATGGTTCTCTTTATGCATTGCCAGTTCTTTGACATTTTTGGCCGCTCTCCAATTTACTATTTATTTTGCTTCTTTGTGGCCGTATCTTCTTCAGGTAAGGGGCTTAAAATCTTATTTAAATGATCTTTAGTTACAACCAGATGTCACTGAATCTTTTTTTGGTTGGATCAGTGCAATGTACAGTCTTGGCCAAGCCATCATGTGTCCAGCCTTCGGTTACATGGCAAATAGAATGGGTCAAAACAGGATTCCCATCATTTTCGGGTAAAATTATGACGTGATTGAATAAATTAAAAAGATTAGAATAATTGTTATGATCCTCGGCAATGCTGTTTATCTCCTGTGTCCAGTCGGAATTGCCCAGCCAAAATGGACTATGCTTATATCAAGAAGTATCACAGGAATTGGCGCCGGTTTGTACTTTTGTTCTTTCCTCCGCGAATAATCCCCGAATTTTGAAGTTCAAACATTTCAGGAGTCATCACAGTTCTGCGAAACTATGCCGTCGTTGGCAGTGTCCCTGCAGATCGCTCTAGAGCAATTTCTTTAAATATGGGAGCATTTTCTATGGGATTAACTTGTGGTCCAGCTGTTCAAATGATTCTTTCTCCTCTCGGATATCCAGGATATAATATTGCTGGAAAATTAAATTTGGATATGTATACAGGTACTGAGATCCTTTAAAGAGAACTCTTCCCAGCTCCTGCTATTCTTGGCGTATTGCTGAACATCGCGTCCCTTTTCCTGGTCATTTTCTGCTTTAGGGAGTCTACAGTCGGATTACAGAAAAAAGTTGAAGTAGAAAATGGTACGTATACATCAATTTTCTAATGAATTTAAATTTAGAAGATCATGCCCGTTTCTACGCCCTTCCTTCCTTCGATAAAATAGCCATAATGATGTGTATCGCGTGTAGATTTGCCCAGATGTTTGTAATTACCAACATGGAAGTGTAAGTAGGCTATTTTCTTTAAAAAAATGATACAGTATTGGCCCTCCGCTAACTATGACTATGTTCAACTGGAACAAAGCAGAAACTGTCTGGTATAATTCCATAATGCACGCTGGTTTTGGAACCGTTGGGCTTGTTCTCTACACTTTGGATATTATTTTTAATTTTGGAAAGAAGTTTGTGATTATTTTGCGTACCTAAATAATTTATTTAGAATGAATCACAGGATTGGGGTAATTGTCGGGCTCTTACTATTGGTTTTGTATCATTTATTGACATTTTCCTGGTGGTGGTTGCCTGGTAAAATTACTTATCAAGAAGAATGTGAGGATTTTATTAGCACAAAGTATTAAAAATTTAGATATTGAGGTAAATGGAACAATGATCAGAAATCCTGAGCCCCTCGGCTGTAGACCATCATTCGAATGGTGTCAGCATGTGCCACCGATAAATATGTGGGTCTATATAATTGCCTATATTGCCGTCTGTGGACCTTCTTTTACCATAATTACTGTCAGTATGAATACAGTATTTTCAAAGATTATTGGGCCAAGAAATCAGGTAGGATAATTCCCTTCCTTCGACACTTTTTAGGGTACAATGACGGGTCTTCTACTCTTCTCAGGATGCATTGCCAGGATAGCTGGGCCAGTATTTGTCTCGTAAGCCTTTTTACATCATTTTCTACCCTGATTCAGGAGCATTTTCCAACTATCTGGTCCTAGACCAGCTTGGACAATGGAAATTGTCCTTTTAACAGCTGTGGCGGTATTATGGATCGTTTATTATAAACGAATGGTACCGCTACGTACGCCGGATAAATATTCAGCAGGGGAAATGTATAAAAATAAACACGGTAGTGTTTATAAATTTTAAATTTAATAAATATTTATATAAAATGGGTTCACACATCATTGTCCATTATGGAAAATGTGCCGCCGCGTATGCAAATTCAAATTGTGGCGGGTTGTAGGAAACCTTTACAATAAAATTTTATTAAAAAAGTAAACAAATAAAAAGAAGAAGGATTAAGTGGCAAGGCTTCTTCAAAAAAATCACAGAATGTGATAAATTCAATAAACGTTGTCTGAAAAGCCACCGGTTTTCTTAGATACAGGCAAAATTGCACCTGGCACGTCATGTAAAGCTCAGCTATTCTATTAAAACTGTTCTCTAGTTGATATGGGGCGGCATTTAACAGCAAAAATATAAGTAATACATTCGATATGGCAAATTAGAAATGTATGGCGGGATTATGGAAGAATTCTGTGGTTTCTTCATACCAAGTTTTGACCGTTTTAAAGAATGTTGCTCGATTGCACCTAGAACCCGATTTTTTGTGTAAAAAAAGGGAAGAAACTTACTGGCAATTGCATTCAGGCACTGCACAATTGTGCTGATATTTAAACCAGTTCATAAGATGCAATACGTGTCCACCATGATGACAGCGATGGCAGATAGACCACTGACGTTCAAATCTTCTTTCTCTGGGATAAACATTCCATTCTGTACGTTCATGCACGTGGCAAATGGAGCAGCGGCCCATTGGATGACGGCAATTTGGACAGGCAGCATCTGGGAACTTTTCCACCTGTAAAAATTCAATAAAATCAAATTTAAGTGGTACCTCTGCTTCCAGTGGATTTATTGATCCGTTAATATCATCGCCTAATTCCTGCAAATCGACAAATTCTTCATCTGCCTCTGGTTTCTTTCGTTCGACTGGCTTCCCATGGGATTTTGCCTCCTTTAGCATTTCTTTCTTTTCCAGCTCCTCGTTCTTTTTCTTTAAAGCAGCACCTTGCGCCCTGGTCATTCCACAAAATTGACAGGTTGCGAGGATCTAAAAATTCACCATTTTCCATGTAAATAATAGCCTGACCTTCATCTTTGGATAACTCAAAGGCCGGAAGCTTTTATTGCCAGATAACCGGATCAAAAAGTAGCGAAGCATTGCAGCGCTGTCCATATTCTCTGCTTGGAAACTGGATAGAGTTATTTCTTCCATTAAATGGCCATAGACTGCTTTGTTATCAATTGCTGTCAAAAACTCGAAATATTGGACAATAGCCTTGCGACAAATCTCCACGTAGATTTCCCTTTAAAGGAATATTTAAATAAAATGATAGACTGCTTACTTCGACTGTGTAGCTGGTATAAATCTCCTCGGAAAGATATCATCCATATTTCGAAAAGGTGGCAATCGTCCATTTTTATACATCCAGGCAAAAATTCTTGCAGCTCCACCGGGGACTTCTGTTAATTTTTTAAATAAATTATTAAAGTGACAGCTACCTCGTTTCCACATTTTTACAAATTTATTTAATGGATGCTTATCATCTTCCACTTTATAATTGTAGAAGTCATAAATATTAAAGCGATCCGGTTGACGTGGCCAGTGGAAAAGTTCTTGTGGCATTTCAGCAGTTCGGAATTCTGGTTCAATATTGAGCGGCCTTTCAATATCCGGATCACTGGCAGTTAAGAGATCTTGCTTAAATTTACAGTTTAAAAAACCGAAACCCTTACCAAAACTTGGAAGAAATGATCTTCTTCCTCAAAAATCCTCGCAGCTAAACAGAGATGAGCAATAGTTTGGAAATCTTTTGTCTCATCCAGATAATCGGCCATTATCACAAAACTATCGGAATGATATCCCAGCCCTGTGAAGATTAATCGATTCATTCCTGTTGTCTAAAAAGGGGAACTGAATTAGATGGAAGATTCCTACCTCCATGAATTCTTGAACAAGACATTTCTCCAAGATTTCCTCTTCACAGCACCTAACCACGAATAAAATTCTGACGTATAGAGGCAGCTCCTAAAAATATTATAGGAAATAGGGAAAAAGTTACCTTCATTCCCATAATGGCCTCCCCAAAATCTCCTGGCTGATGATCTTCCATCACTTCTTGTCTAATTATCATGAGAATAGGATAAACAGCCGGATATTCATCAAAATATTCATCCATCTCGGTGATCATATCCTCTATTTTTGTGTCAATAGCGTATCGATGCATAGAACAATTATCTGGATCATGATTCCGGTAATTGAAGATGAATTCGATAAAACTAAAAGGATTTTAAGCAAAATAAGGCGTCTACTCTTTGCACAACTCCACAAAAGTTTCAGCAAACTGATGAGCTACATTTCCTCCTGTGTATTGGATCAACCAATGAACATCCTCAGCATATTCAAAGAATTTGTGGACATGTCCTTGAAGAAGGCAAATGAGCATCAGTTCATAGTAATCTGCTTCTGTTTTAATTTTTTCTGAACTAGAACGGTTTAAATGTTTTAAAATAGGCTACTTCTTGGCATTTTCGTTCGTTTAAAGTCTTCATGAGCCATTCTCACAGCTTTGAGCATTCTTTCACGGTAGAAACTTGTGTACAGCTGAAAAATAAGCGGAGTATTGTCAGTTTTTCGACTGTTTCATTAACTTTCGTCTCATATTATTATTTGCCTACAATTTAAGCCAATTCTCAATTGTTTTTTACAGTGAAGTAACAAGTCATTTTAGCAGTAATCTACGTGTATTAAAGGATGGTAGCCATACTGGGTCCCGACGTGCCCAAGATGGCGTCCTTATTGGCAACTAGTCAATCCCGTCAAATATGGACATTTTTATCAAAAAATCTTACTTTTAAATGAAGAATCAGACTGGTATCAACAGGAAGATAATGCAGGACCTCATCCTCATCTTCCAACTCCGCTTGCATTAACTGAAGCAATCCAGGGAAGCTGAAAATTCGAAATTTCTTTAAAACAATTAATTTTACCCCTTCATCTGGTAGTCAAAATCATCCTTATGGATTTTAACTGTATGAAATTCCGTATTTGGCGGCAACCCATAGAAAAACAAAGGCTTTCTTTGATTCTTTTTCTTCATTGGTGCTTTCTCTTTCTTGACGAATTCAATAATCGGTTCGTTTTTCGTTCTGGCGAATGGATTCGAAGTTGTCGACTGAAATCGGAGAAAATTATAAAAGTAATAAAGAGAAAAACATAAAATCACAACCACTACTCACAACAGGTTTCTTTGGTACCGTGGTAGTTGCCCGAATTGCTGCAGGGATCGAAGACATTGAACTGCAGCCATCTGTCGTGGTGCTTCTCAGCTTTTCTGCCCGTTCTTCTCGTCGTTTCTTCTTTAATTCTTCCCGCTTTATCTTCTCCACCTCCTGCCTGACCAAATATTCGAAATAAGTTTCTCCTGGCTCCTCATCCTTGACCCTGTCCACATCCCTCAGTTTCACTTCTTTTTTAACCCAAGGAATCGGCTTTCTCTTCTTCACACGGGCGAATCTTGGCTTTACTTGATAAATGTAAGCCAGTATATCTTCATTATTACGGGTGTTGATTTCCACGAGTTCTCCATCCGAGTCGATGTCATATTCTTTCTTCCGTGGGTTCAATTCTATCAGCATATACTCGTCACTGTCTTCACTATCTTCTGCTGGCTTCTCTGGTTCTACAATATTCTCCACTGCTGCTTCTTGTACAAGATTTACTGGATTGTCTGGATCTGCTGCTAGTCTTTCTTGGCTGGTCATCCCTGAACTTCTTGGAATATCTTCCAGCTCTTTGAGGTCCAACGGCTCTACGGCAGGAATTGTTTCAATTGTTGGCTGAGGTTCATCTTCTGCTGGAGGATCTCTTGGAGAAATTTCAGTCGAACCCAAATCGGTAGTGTATCCAGATTTGAGGTCTTCTTCTTCCACAACTTGTTGTTCTTCCTCTGGCTTCGGCTCTTCTTTGACTGGTTCAGGCTCCGGAGTCGGCTCTGGCTCAGAAACTGGCGCTTTCCTCTCTGAAGAATGCCAAGATCGATATTCAGGTCTGTCACGGTGATCACTCTTTTCTCTGGAGATTCGTGGAGGAGCAATATGGATTATTTCCGCATTTCTATGCAATTTTTGAAGTGGAATAGTTCCTAAACCACTGGCCAGTAGAATTTCTGATCGTGGCTTGGGAGAAAGATCATCGTGATCCTCTTCAATAACGGCGGACAGCTTTTTCTGACGGGAACTTGGATCATCTTCCGATAGCCTTGGCCTAGGACGGCGGATTTTCTCTTTTCCCTTCTCCTTTTCTTCTTCCATGGTAGAAATGGTGGTCAGAAGTTCCAAAATAGTCTCTTGTTCCTTGTTGAGTGGAAATTCTTCCCCCTTCTCTTCAGGTTCCAAAGTTTTTGAGGATTCTTGCTTCTCCACGGAATTCTTAGAATCCACGGTTTCTTCTTCCTTTGAAGCTTCTCTCGGAAGTTCTTCAGTGGACCTTCTCTTCTCCATGGCTTGAATCACTTCCCAGACAGGGACAATCTCCTTAGGAATCGATTCTCCTTCAACTTCAGGCACAGGCGTCTTACATTCTTCTTCAGTTTCAATTTTCGTTGGTGTCTTTTCTTCCTCGGGAGGTGTTCCAATTGTAATAAAACGAAGCTCATCGGGCTTTAGGTCAAGAAGATCATCATAATTGGAACCTGACACGTGTTCCCTCAATCTCATCAGCTCTTCCCGGTGCTTTTTCTCCAACCTCTCGTAGGCATCATGCTTCCGTTCATCTTTCTCCCGTTGTCTGGCTGCTTTCTCCTCTGCAACTGTTCTTGGACTTCTTCCCGACGGTGTTCTGAGATCTCGATCCCTTCCACTTGTTGCAGAACCACCAAAAAGCCAATTAAATGAATTAGCTGACGGATCTTCTTCGTAGTTTTTAGGCTCACCACCGGACCAATTAGCAGAATATTTTCTTGGAGCTCCTTCTGTACCAGCTATTGGAATGGGGCGTGATTTTACCCTTCCTCCAGTACCACGTTCTTCTACAGGAGGATTATCAGCATTCGATCCACGCTTTTGGTCAGAAAAAGTCACAGAGTTTCTTTTATTTGGAGGAGTGCCATGGGGCGTTGTACCGGCCGTTGTACCCACAGATCGTAGAGATTTGTTGGACGGAACGCTTCGCAATTCCGGATTTTCTAATATCTCATTCAGTTCATATCTCATATCGACATCCTCCTCAATGGCGTCTTCCTTCTCGTCATCGTCTACCAAAGAGCTGAGAAAGTGGCTTGGTCCAATGGTTGATAGAGGATCATTAAGGAATTCCTTCGGCTTGGTGCAATACATCGTCTCCACTCCACCAATTCGAGTCTGGCTTGTTCTTTGCTCAACGAAAGGGATCTCAGGAATGGGAACAGATGGTCGCTTAGCCGCTTCAATTCGCAGCTTTTCAGCCAACTCCAAGGCCTTTTGCTCCATCAGCTTCCTCTTCTTTATTTTCTCTTCCCACATGTGCCTATATTCCCTGTAGACACCTTTGAGAAAATCGCTTTCTAGAAGAAAAAACATAGAAAATATACTGGGAAAGGGCCTACTTATTCTCCCTTCGTAGTGTTTGACGCTGCTCATTGCGAAGCCTAGCCAATGATGATCGTCTAGGAGCTCTTCATTTTCTGTGATCTTTTTCCAGCCAAGGAGTCCTGCGACGAGATCTGAAAAAGGGTTAAAACTGTGAATCGCCTTTCTACCTTCATGCGCAAAATTGCTAGCAGCCTTCTGCCATTGAGCCAGAACAGCGTAATATTTTTTCCAAACTGGGAGAGGAATTGTGGCGTAGATATCGTGAGTTTTGACCTGTTGCATGGTTGCCATGTAATAAGAAGTTGGGAATGCTTGTCCAGGATTAACCGCTGGCTAAAATAGAAATGATCAAAATCAATGGGGAAATTCTTACCGGTAAGTATTGAATCTTTCCGTAATCGCTGTTGGACATGAAAATGACTCCATTGAAATTCCTCGGCGGGTAGCAAAAGGATAAAACGGCGTCTTCACTCTGTAAATTTTTTAAATAACTTGGAAATTGCGCTGTGTTTATAAAAACTGGTGAAAATTGAAATTTCCACGTAAAAAGCAAGAAATTCTCTCACCTGAAAACCAAAAATACCATTTTCAAACTGCTTCTGATCATAATATTTCTTAAAATCGCTTCTATTCAAATATTCCTGCTCAAGATAATCTAAACTCCATTTTCATTTAAAAGAAGAATAATTTAACTGACTTTTTACAACTTTACTCAACATTTGAGCAGATTCATAGCCGATTACTGTATTCTCAGGTAGAACAGAGTTAAGAAACTCTAAAGCCTCCTTTTTTATGGCAGCTGGGACCTTCATTTTCTCCAGAATCTTTCTAGGACACCAAACGCCTACAGTTTCACCAGAGGAACTAGACGAGAAAATAGAAAAAAAGAGAAACTGGCTTACTCTGTGGAGGAGGATAAATGTCTTTCACGATCTTCAAGGTCGAAGAACTTGTCCTCATCTCTTTCTACTGTCAATTCCGGGTTAAGCACAGGAGCAGTTGTCATAGCATTTAAAATATTCTCCTCGTATTTACTGAAAGAGGATTTATTAGAAAAATAAAAGTGTAATTAATATGCTTTATTTTGAACCTGGGCTCACGCGCAATAAAAACGATAAAAAATTGTCGAAAACGTAGAGTCCTGTATTTTCCGCTTTTTATAACTGGCTAGTAAATTCCGCGGTCAATGACAAAATGACGAAAAACTCACTCTTCATTATTTATAAGCCTCAAATATCGATAGTTATAAATATTACTATTTGTAGGAGCAATCCTGTTCAATTTTCTCAACTGTTTAATCTGCTTCTCATCCTGAAATTTAGTCGCTAATAAAAAAGGGAAAAATCCTACCATTTTATGGACAGCTTCTTGTGTATTGACGTTCCCTGACCTTTTTAAATTTCGCAAGAGATTAGAATCCTCCTTCAGCTTAGTGTTCTGCTCATGGCAGTATTCTTTAACAGCTAGGACGGTATCCTCCCAAGGTTCTTCTATTTCTCCTGGAGCAGATGGACTGGTCGCTGGGGAAGAAACGTGGGTTTGAGGAACGGCTAGGCCTTCACGATGAGCATCTTCATCCGATTCTTCTATACTAATTCCTTCAGTCGACGTTTCCGCCTCATAAGGAGATCCATCTGCATGGAATTCTTCATGTTGATAGTCTCCTTCATCGCTGTCAGTTCTAAAATCCTTTAAATCAAATTACTGTAGCCCTTACCCAGAATCAATTGCAGGTATCAATTGGCTTAATGGAAATCGTGGACTACGCATCATTAGAGGCATTTCCATGTGAGAATTATTTGCTGCTTCGTCCATTTGTGCTGTATAATCAAGCAATTCTACTGGCTTCTCCGTCATAGGATAACTACAAAAGTAAATATTTAAAGCAAGAAACCCTACCAAGCATTGCGATTCCTTTCCATGTCATATCGAACTTGTTCTGGTAAAGACTCCATATCCCAAATTCTATCAATAGAAATTGCATGGTAACGGCCATTGTCCCCAGTTTTTTTAACCTGAATATCGTATTTTTTTAACAGATTGTTTATCCCCTACAACAGATGCCGTCATAATGGAACCCCGGGTAAACATCTCGCATCATGTTGGCCTTTTCTTTTTTTAGTAAACAATACTCACCGTTGTGCTGAAAGGAGTGCAACTTTCTGTATCGATCTTTCCAATGTATCGAGCTCCTCGGCTGGAGTACATTAATTCGTAGACATCGTATGGATGCCATCGAATGGTGTCTATCCCATGATGGGCTACATCATCGTCTACTTCAAAAGTCATCAAAGGAACTGCCAACTTTCTGATGTCGAAAAGACAAATACAGTCAGTCTTTGTCTTTTTTGTGGAAGAAGCTGTTGCAAAGATTTCTGGCCTCCATTTGCAGGGCTCAATTAATTTACAGTAATGTTCATGGTACAATGTCCTCGGGCCAGGAGAAGCTGTCCTAAGATCAAGAACTCGTAAACAGCGGTCTTCCGAAACTGTTAGGAGATTACTATTGTACCTGAGAAGAAAATAAAACAATTTTTAAAGAAATCCTTACCAGCTCCAAGAAACTGCATCAATTTCTTTTAAAAACCGATATTTTACGAGCTCTGAATAGTTTGTATTCTCCTGTTGCCGAGCTAAATCCAGTACAACCAATTCTTCCTTTAAATCATTAGAGCTAAATTAATTTTTATTAAAAATTAAAAGATTCTCCTACTTGTAATAAGAAACGCAGACAAATCCACTGTCAATTCGATTAATACTGGCGTGAACGATAGGATCACCATAAGGCGTTTTATAAATTTGCATGGTTTCAAAGAATTTCCTATATAAAAGATTAAAATAAAATAAATGCTTACTCTTCAGGCTGAATTGAAACCCGGATCAGATCTAACTTTCCACCAAATGTTCCATAAAGGATATAACCATCATCATCAAAAAAATCTATGGCCGATAGCTGGTCATCTTCATTCTCGTCGATGCAAGCAAATCTCAGCCTTTTAGACTGATCCAGATCCATTTCTATGCCATTTCTCAATCGGAGAATCTGAAGAAAGGAAAGGGAAGCTATAAGGAGGACAAAACCAACCTCAATGGTCCCTTTATGATCTCCATAATAAATTTCCACGATATCATTGGTATGGTAACGGATATTAGGCTTCGTACTGAAAAGAATCTCATTAAATGAAGGAGAAAAACTTACAAGCTGTCTGGATCATCAACGATTTGAGGAAATAATGGCCCCTTTTTCAATTCTTCGGTTTCCCAGTCCGAGTCCTCCATCTCAAATAAGACTTTGTAGCCTCGATCCGGCTTATCCTTATGATTTCCACCATCTTCTGTCTTGGCATCATCCGAATCATATTCGGCAGAAGAAGTTGACGGTTCACTGTCGTGGAAAATGTCAGCTAGGACATCCTCCGCCGCGGAGTTTACAGGAGAATCCTCCGTCACCGCTTCCATTTGGCTGTCATATCTCTAACCAAAATTTCTAATCTGAAACGGGAAGTAGAATTAAAATGGTAAGGAGCGGATAAGGAGATCATGAGACAGAGACAACTGTGAATAGAAGGCGTGGCTACACAAAGCGGCGACTATTATCCCGCTGAATATAATGATCTGCTCAGAAGGGGCCAGAAAGAAAGTGACATCATTTGGGGGGCAAGTGCACAACTGTGCGCAACGTCATAGACAATAAACACGACGTCATATGACAACAACTATTGCAGAGCTGGTGGAAGTGGACTAAAAATGATAACATGGAAAGAATAATGATTAGGTTTTGCAGGAAATTTAATTATTTCCCTCCTGTTTTTTGGGGAAATGACTACAGAACGCTTCAAATAGACTTTTAAAAGTTTTTCTACATATTTCAAAGGTTCTGAACGTTTAAAAACTTGAAGAAAAAGCATTAAAAAGCGTAAAGTCTATCGATTTTCATTTCTCAAAGCGTGTAGCTTTAAATCAAAACCGTTTTCCCGCTTTTTCCGCTTTACACAGCCCAAAAATTAATTGTCTGCCCGAAAAATACCCAAAAATAAGTAAAACTCCCTGGAAATGCCAAAGAGAATTTATAAAGGTGATAGAAAGAGAAATAGAAAAGTTAGAAGAATGGAAAGGGCAATTTATTTCCGCTTTTCGCCTTTTAAACAGGCTCAGAAATGTCGCGACGAACTATTACGTCCCGCCCAAATTGCTCCGCCTATTAATAAAATATGATGTCAGTATATTATTTGGAAGGTCGTTTCTTGACTGAATCTTATCTAGGCGAATTATAGAAGTTTTACAAAAGAGGAAAGCATAAAATTTTAGGATTTAAGGTGATTACACTTTGCAACGCGCCCGTCGCGTCAAAAATGTGGCAGATGTTTTATTGGAAAAGGCCAAAACACGAAGAGAAAACTTCTTATAAACATTTTTATTAAGAATTAAGAAGGTTTTTTATTTATCCACAGAATCCTTCGGAGCACATTACTCCCATGCGATCATTAGGCTGAGGGATGAGATTGTCGCCAATTGTCACTCTGAAAATAGAACTCTCTGATAGCAAGATACTGATAAAAGTGATGTGAGGCTAGCTGATAATTTTGGTTACTGTGCGTTAGGTTTATGGGAGGCAGAAAAAGAATAATTTGAGGGTAAAATTACGCGGCGATCGCACAGACAATTAAAAATCTCACCTGATCCACCCATTGCCCAAAAATTTCGCCGTAGTATTCTTTCCTTCCACCCATTGGTTATCCTTCCATTGCATCGTCTTAATCATCCATGGCTTTCCATCACAATTTTTAGCGTCTACCTAAATCCCAGGGCTTTTGATATCCGGTAAAGGATTATTCATCATATTATTAGAATCAGTACGTGCTTTGACCTAGCGATACAAAATAGCATCATCCACGGCTATCCATTTCCTTTCTCATTTAGCTCATGCTCCAAAGTGATATGAGAAACTTCCCGTCTAGATGTAATCATATTGTATTCTAGACTCGGGGAAATACACGTCAGTTTATCGTTATTTTTTATAGAAATCGGCACGTTCTTGACAAGGAAATGGGAAAAGCTCACCATCATGTGCATCTTCTCTCCAGGATTTTCAAAGACAACGGGTTTCGATTCCAATTGAGCCGAAGGGACGGTGATTTCAGCACGGAACTGGCCAAATGTACTAGGGAAAAAGGCGGATTACCTTGGTGGTAGTTTTAGATTCCACAATCATCTTGATCTTACATGGTAATTGAGTGGATACAGCAGCTACACAGACGGCAAAGATGGCCAGCTTCAGCGACATAGTGGCCTTTCCCGGTGCGGGGGCACTTTTCGCTTATATCGCTCTCACTGTCTTGACACACTAATCCAAATTAGTGCGAGCGGACTTTTGCACGTTCCTTCCTTTATCCAAAAAAAAATATGAAGTCTTTTATTTAATACTTTGGGAAATTAGACCCGGTACGGAGGGTTATGCTGGGGTAAAGCAAGGGAAAAGTAGTCAAGGGGCAGGGGAGCAGTTAGAAAGAATCAGGGGTTAAAGATGAGTTGTGCAGGGAGGTTTTAAAGGAACACTCGTTTCATCTTCTTCTGGTTTGTAGTATTTATCGAAGAGCGTTGTTCTGAAAGGGGAAATTACTTCGCTTCGAGATCCCACTCACTTTTTAGGCACAACCACGATGCTAGCAACAATTGAAAGGATCAGCAACTCGCACATAAAAACGAAGTTAAACACATCTGAAAAACGTAAAAAAATAAGGTGAAGGCTTACATCGAGCATTTCCAGCCACACTGAGAAGTGGCCCGCAAGGGAAGAAGTTCAGTTTAACAAAAAGAAGCTCAAACAGCAGAGGAGGCTGCATGGAATAGAGAGGAAGCGTCGCGATGACCAGCATGAAGAGAGCCATCATTTTGTGCTCTCTCAAATAAGCAGTGGACAGACGGATCATAACTTGGGCTGCGAAGACGGAAAAGAGAAGGGAAGGAAGACCGCAGAGGTCAACGTAGTGGATCAGCCTTGAATTTACAGTAAAATGGCTTAAATTAACAGCTCACTTAGCTGATTCTACTCCGTATTCAGCCAGGAGGAAGATGTTAATAAATTCCATGATAAGACGGACAAACACTGCCTGGATTACGATTCTTTCGAACCATTGGAGATGCCGCCTAAAAAATTCCATTAAATGAAACCACAGTCATTTCAACGGGCTAATTGCGAGCTAACTTACACGGTAGGATGCAATCTGGGCATGCAAGGAATGCAGCAACAAAGTGGAGGAACCCTCAACACCATGCGATAATCTTCCTGCATCAAAGCCTCTGACAAGGCGTTTTCATCTTTATAAATGACCCTAAAACATAATTCTTTAAAGAAAATTGTAGCCATGGTCACCTGGCAAGAGTAGCCGTATTATAGACACAAAATAGGATGTAAACAACACCGACAGATTGATATATTGGCCCAACTCGGGGACTAATCATTGCTCCTAGGCAAAATGCACCCAAAACCTGCAGATTATTCACTTTTTTGACAGAAATGACCACTTACCGGGTAAATAAAGCACAAAACCAGTAATTTATTCCTGATTCTGTCGACAGAAATGTATCGCCATGTGTAATAAACGTGCACAGCGCATAGGAGGCATAATAATAGGAAAATAATAGCAGCAATGACAAGAAGGGCGAAGTAAGACTTAGTATGACCTAAAAATTGACCAATAATTGGATAAAAAGCCCACTTACTGTAGTAGAGTTCATCCCAACTGGGAAAATGATCTTGAATATAGCAGGCCCTGGTTGAATTGGCCATTACAACCCTAGAAATAACATTTTCTACGATGAAAGAAGACATCTGGCTGATATTGAGAAACGGCATGTTGCCTAGTTACATAAGCTGATGAAAAGAGAATCAGATGAATGGGGGCCAACGCTACTAGTAACCGGGCACCTGGTAACCGGTAACCGCACTTGGTAACCTGGTTACCCCGACCGGTTACTAAGCCCGATAGTAACCTGGTAACCGGTCGGGGTAACCGAATCTAGAAAAGTAACCGAATCTAGAAAATGTCAATTGTTATACTTCCAGACTTATTTTGCTTCAGTAATTTTTATAGTTTTATTATTTTTTATAGTTTCTACTATTATCTGACTCAGAAATTGATGAGGAACACGAATATGTAAATTATATTTCATAAAACGAAATACACAAAAAGTTACATGCATTATATGCATTATATAGATGTATGCTATTGAAAATTTTTGTTTTGCTATATATTTTCAAGCTTTTCACTATAGTACTTCGCACTAATTTTATTTCTATAACTCGTTGCGCATTTCTATTATTTTTTATGATGTACATGTTTCTATATCAAAATTTTGTGATAAACACGATGCACTAGGTTATAAAGCGCGAATGTGTGAAGTTTATGTGAGATTCATTGTTTTTCATATTTATCGCACCTTCTATGTATTTTGTTTACACAATATATATATTTTACTTATTACTAATGTAATATTGGTTCTTTTGTCTTCCGTTTACAAAAACTATTTCTTTTGTTTATTTTCATTGTAATATTGTTTTTTACTTCTTTGTTTACAAAATTTTCATCGTCATGTTTATTTGTCAGTACTGTAATATTATTTTTTTTGCTTTTTGTTTACATATATTATGAATATTTCGCTTTTATAAAGCTTTCTATATTCGCTTTTATAAATATTTATAGGAATAATGCTTTGTGCTGCTATTTCGTCGTTGTATGTCATTTAGAAAGGAAAAAGGATAATCATAGGTAAGTTATGCACATCTACAAGGAAAAAAAAACATTTAGGCAGTTCTTAGTTATAGTTTATAAGTTTGGGAAGGAACTAGAGGAATACTACACACTGTCAAAGTTATGGCGCAGGTTACCTACCCGGCCAGGGTACGTTACCTACCCGGCCAGGGTGAAAAAAATGAAAGCGCGTTGTAAACAAAATGCACAATAAAACAATATTACCATAGAAACAATCAAAAGAAATAGTAAACGAAAGGCAGAAAAGTATGATTTACGCCTTATTATCAACACTTTCGCGCTTTATAACCTAGTGCATCGTGTTTATCACAAAATTTTGATATAGAAACATGTACATCATAAAAAATAATAGAAATGCGCAACGAGTTATAGAAATAAAATTAGTGCGAAGTACTATAGTGAAAAGTTTGAAAATATATAGCAAAACAAAAATTTTCAATAGCATACATCTATATAATGCATATAATGCATGTAACTTTTTGTGTATTTCGTTTTATGAAATATAATTTACATATTCGTGTTCCTCATCAATTTCTGAGTCAGATAATAGTAGAAACTATAAAAAATAATAAAACTATAAAAATTACTGAAGCAAAATAAGTCTGGAAGTATAACAATTGACATTTTCTAGATTCGGTTACTTTTCTAGATTCGGTTACCCCGACCGGTTACCAGGTTACTTAGGTGGTTACCCCGACCGGTTACTAGGTTACTTCACCTGTTAGTAACCGCGGTTACCCACCCGGTTACTGGTTACCGGTTACTAGTAGAGTTCGCCGAATGGGGAATTAGATCCCGCCAATGTCAATAATAACACGAAATTTAAAACCACTCAACTAAATTAATACGAAAAGGTACGAAGAGTAAAAAAGGCACAGTGCGCCCCCCAGCAGGTTGAATTGTTCGCGCAGATCTGTCATCTGTTTGCGCAACGGCAATGCAAATATGATGGCACCTTTGAAATAAGGAAATGCAATTGAATACCCTAGGACAGAGTTAGCTGGACATTAACCCGGGATAATATTGCGCTTAAAAAGCCTTGAAAATAATAAAAAAGGACGAGAAAAACAAAAAAAAGATGGAATTCTGAGCATATTTGCTGATTCTATTGTTTGATTTAAGATTAACTGGTCCTTCACATGAGAAAGCTGCTAAAAAGTGGACTAAATATCGTGAGAAAAAGGAGTATCATCGACTTGCGATCTGTTCGACCCTGACGGCTGAGGATTAATGGGTTCGTGGAGGCGGCAAAGTTTTGATTCATTGATAGTCGTTTCGCTTGAGATGGTCAGAATATCGATGACTAAGAAAAGGGCATAAAGAAAAGAAAAATGGACATAAAACTTGGCCAGAGTGAGAGGGAATTGAATTGATCCCGCATCGTTCAATAGAGCACGGCTGAATCATTTGTCAATCGCAGTGCAAACTGTTCCGTGTTTGAATCGACGGCATATGTTTTTTTGTGCCGATAAATTTTTCGAGTGGTGGAGTTTAAAGAAAAATCGAAAATAAATCTAAAAAAGACAGAAAAACAGCCATTTGAGGGCCGTTAGGTCTTTCCGATTATATTCTGGCAAAACTGCACTATTTTTCTCTTTTTTTTCACAGGGAATCGCAGATTTACGTTAAAAATTGCCCATTACCAGTTCTTTTAATGTTTATCACAGTCTGTCTTTATTCCGCTATCAATGTTACGCCACAATTGTAACTGGTTATCCCCGAATAAGCTGCCCGGATCCCCGAACAACTTGATATATAAACAGCGCCGCTCATAGCAACTTATCCATCTTGAATGACGTCTCCAATTCTAGCAATAACTTGTGCTTTGACAACAATCTCCATTGGTTTTGCCATTGCCTTCAGTGTTGTGCTCCTCTCTGATATTAATTCATTCTATGATGGAGTTAAGAATGATTTGGACGAGTTCAAGGTTTGGTCTACCCCCGTTCTAGCAGCTTTTTCATTTTAGGGCTATGCTGACGATGCCTGGAAGCAAATGATGATCTCCAAACCTCAAACAATTGCAAGAATTCGTCGTCAATATGCTGACAAGCCGTCTGCCACCGTTGATTCTGCTCCTAGTGCTGGTGCTTCAAGCGGAGAGCAATGCAGTACGGCTCCTTTTTAAATTATAGCCGAACGCTTTTAAGATTGCGCTGGAGCTTCCACCGGTTGCGCTGCTGGACCTCCAGGTCCCCCTGGACAAGATGGAGCACCAGGAGAACCTGGAACAGATGGAGATGCCGGTCACGATGGTCTGCCTGGCATGATGGCCACTATGATGGATGTTATGGGAGGATGCATCAAATGCCCACCAGGAGAAGCCGGGCCAGCAGGTCCTGACGGTCAACCAGGACCCCCTGGGTAATTTTAAACTATGTTTCCTTTAAATGTTTCCTTCAGACCAGATGGAAATCCTGGGCAAGCTGGCGCTGGTGGAGGAGATGGTGCGCCTGGAGAGCCTGGACCCGCTGGAGATGCTGGTGCACCCGGAAAAGACGGCCAGCCAGGTACAAGAATTATTCCAGCGAAATATTAAAAAATTTTAGGAAGTGATGGTCAACCAGGAGCACCGGGAATGCGCCAAGCTGCCGGCGCCCCGGGGCCCGCAGGAGCACCAGGAGAACCCGGCCCAGCTGGACCTGCTGGAGAAAATGGATCAGGAGGTGGAAAACACTAAAATAACGACGAAGAATATTTCAGGAGAAGGAGCCCCAGGCCCTGCTGGACCCGCTGGACCTCCTGGAAACGACGGCCAACCAGGTATCGGTCTCTATTTGCAATAATCTTGGTCAATTTAAGGCGGGCCCGGACAGCCAGGTTCCCCGGGAAGCGATGGAAGCCCTGGAAGCGATGCTGCTTGTGGGTTTTGATCATAAATTAAAGCGAAAAATTATTTTTAGACTGCCCCTGCCCTCCCCGAACTGCTCTTGCCAGTCTGTGATATTTGAACTGAAAATTTCGAATATAAATATTTATTTAAAAAAATACTGTTTCTGTGCTAGAATTTATCAGTAAGTGAAAAGGACATTAATCTTGAAAACAGCTCAAGAAAACAAAAACTGAACCGGAAGTTGTTCTTAGTTTCCAGAATGATCCAGAGCTTCCATGACTTCGAAAGCCAGGTATAGTTGTAGGGCATAACCTGAAACTTGAATTAAATTGAAATTAATAAAAAATCTACCGCTCTTGTTTTTAAATTTGAAAGGCTCATGAAGTATGCAAGAACCTGGATCAAGCTGAGCTTATTCTTGGAGAAGCATGAACTGAAAATTGCTAATTATTAAAAACTGAGGGTAATTCTAGGCATAATAGTGGAAAAAATAGGAGGAAACGCGGCAGGAAAGTCAAACAGTGCGCAGAATGCCTCTTATCGGGGCTTTTTATAAGAAAAAGACGGCAGAAGGGGAAAAACGAGAGTTTTAGGGTAGTAAACATCCAATCAATAGTCGATGAGCCATCTCATGCGGGAGAAAAAGCCCATTTTAAATAGATTTTACCGGTTTTTAGCCTATATATAGGGTTTCAGTGGCCAGGGAGGTAAAATGAACTCAAACCTTCAAAAGCGCTTATGAAAAAGGGAAATAAAAGCGAAAATAAGGGAGACAACTGGCAGTAGGCGATGAGCCAGCGGCTATCTACGAAGAATGGCCAATTTTACATAATTTTTAGTGTTTTTTAGCCTAAATCGAGAGTTCTTGGTATCCCGGAGTCTAAAACGGATTCAAATAACCAAAAGCGCCTATAAAAAGAGAAATAAAAGCGAAAATACGAGAGAAAACTGTAAAATGATGACAATAGCTGTAGGCAGAAGCAGAGAAGATTTTGTGTGCTAATTGCCAATGGGGCGATGTTTCAGGCGGAGAAGAGACAGTGACCAATGGCCTAAATTTGTCATTTGAAATCGAAAATCCGGGGAAATTTCCCTTTTTTATTCCTTTAATTTTTAATTCGAAATTTACCAAATTCTAAAGCAATTTTGAGAAGTTTCGCGGTCTTTTTACCAAGTTTTCCGTGTCCTACTTGAGTTTACTGAAGAAAACAGCCTTTTTAAGAGAAAAGTATCATATAATGATGATCCTATCAATCAATTTATTTAGGCTATGCCATTTCTTTCTCAATTTCTGCCCACACCCTAATTACCTTGACCTTAACGGGGAATGGTCACGTACTCTTGCCTATTTCGCGCACTGTTGCAATAAACTATCTTCTCTTCTCACCATCGATAAAAAAACTTGTTTCTTTTTCTTGGCTACTTCGTTTCCTTGATGCTGCATCAAAGCTTGGCTACTATCAATCAAAAGGAAGTCACTTCAAATAGGGGTAGCAGATGCTTGCCTTTTTCTTCTCCTCTATCAATCCAGATTATTCTGGGCTTTATAATCCGTTATAAATCCATACATCTTCTCTCCCAGATTTTCCATTAAAATCCGCATTTTCAGCCATGTATCTGCCTATCCTCTTCCTCTTCGTTGCAATTTCTCCGGTTTTCTCAATTGACAAGGAAACCCTTATCCGATTTTCCGGTATTCCTATAAAAAAATGAAATTATTTCTTGTTTTACAGAGGAGCTCAGAGAATCTTACAATTATATAAAGTCAAAGGATAATTTTACGATTACGAGAGGGGAACTAGAAGATCTTTATGGAGAACCAGCTGATACCAAGACGATTTCCAACTTTGCCATGGCCATTATTCCCGCGTCTCTATTTCACATATTTTCTAATGAAATCCGCCGTCATTTTGGTTTAAAACCACAAAATTTGAGGTTAGACGATGAATTGTCTGAGGAGGTTCCCCTTTGCCCGAAGGCCAAAATGGAAAGGAAAAATTTAGTTTATTTTGAGACAAAAATGCTCGATTATCAGTCTGATTTTGTCAGTAACAAATACATGAAAAGAGATCTCCTAACCCATGAAAATATTGAAAAGGGGGTTAAATTCTTTGATAAGAATTATTCATCAATGCGTAAAGCACTTAGAAACGCTGCAGAAAAGCAGCTGGTTGATAATGAGCTCATTGTCCGTAATATTGATGACGCATTTGATCTCCTTATTACTCGTGTAGGTTCCCGATATCTTAAATTTTTTGTAGCTCTTGTGGGGAATTTTATAATGAGTGATGATCTTCGACATTTTTATAAAAACGAGCTGTAGAACTTTTTGTTGATTGTCTATTAGTAATAATAAATCTTTCCGGTTGCGTTTCTAATTTTTTAGATTTTCCCGACCTTCAAAGGTTCCTATAGTAAAGCAGGATGTGATCGTTCTGTCAAAGATGGTATCTTTGGGCAGCGGGGAGACGACCCTGGACGACCCTCCGTCAAGAGAAGGTGCTTTGGTGGAGAAATTGATACTTTTTATAGAAATAAACTGCTGGCTCACCTCTTCTTAAAGGAAGCGTCAGGGACTGGAAACAACTTGGGCTCAAAAAATGCGCGTTATCCTCCTGATCACTGAACTGTATTTCTTTCTGCATATAGAGCTCGAGTTTGCGAGGAAAACACCGTTTTATCACTTATTTTCTCTCAGAATTCAACGAAATGTCGCTTTTGGGGGACTATTGGTTCCGCTTGGTCGGATTATTGGTTCTGATTGGTCAAAATGGTGGTTTTCAACGGTAAAAAGTTGGAATTGACCAAAATTTGCTACGTTATTTTGTAGGCAACCCGTCGAAATACGAGAAAAATGAAATTTGAATAATTTTTTATCACGCTTTCCTTTGATTTGAGTCCCTGACACTTCCTTTAAACATAAAATGAGCGGATGAAAGACTAAAATGGCTGCTGAAACGAAATAACTTTGAAAAAACTCGAGATTTTTGAATTCAGTAGATTCCCCGCCATAATAGACTAAAATAAACTAAATGGACCACTATTTAACCCATTCGAGGCTATTTTCCCTATAAAAATACCTGGAACAGACAAAACATCGCCGTTTCTGATAATATCTGCATATGGACACATGGATATCGATGGTAATCTGGACAATATCCCCCCTGCCTATCTTTTATGTCTTGCAACATTCTTACAAAAATAAAACTCTGGCATCTATTGGTTTTATTCCTTTTAAACTTAGCTGTCGTATTCTACCAGGTTTCCCATATCCATTATAGCAAGAAAATTCCCCCCTAGGCATCGTTTTGTTTCAAACAATGGCGGAATATAGGAAGATTTGTAGAAAATATAGAGCTGTATAGCAATATGGTTAGGGATTTTATGCAGATTAAAAGCATCTAGGTCCCGGATAAGCTTTTAAAGAATGCAGAATTCCTACAATTCGCTGAGCGTTTAAAGGATTTCAAAGCTCCAGCTTATATTATCATGGTAATTTCTACAAAAACCCCAGAAAATACACTTCAGTTCGAAGCAGCGGACTTTGAAATGGTTAAAAATCACATCTGTAATTTGAAATATTTCCCGGGAGCCATAGAAAGGCTAGCTGCCGTGGCCCTTGACCCAGAAGCACAGAGAAAACTGGCCGAATATGCTCCAGAAATCCCTGCTGTTACATTATTTTTTCCTCAGGTAGGCACGTAAATAGCTAGATCATTTTTAGGATGAAATTCCATTAAATATAGCCTACAGAGGGATTCTGGTAAAGCAACTGGTTTACGTCTTGAGAGCCCGAATCTCCCGGGCGTTGTGTATGTTGAATGTCAGTTTTTGGATGATGCAACAGGTATCAACTTTACTGACTGTTATAACGCCACAGGACACAATATGGACCGAAAACTTTGCCGAATTATCAATTGAAGCTGAATATTCGAGCCATGAATTGTTATTCGACGCTGTTGGAAACGAATATTTCTATGATTTTCATACTTTTGCGAAGGAATGGTTCTGTGGGGCTACGTACTTCGTCAGAGGAGGATCTACAGCTGCTAAATTCTTCCAAAACGTTGAATTAATGCTAATCAGCAAGCCCTGGTACCCTGATTCTGCCATAATGACGTATTTTTGCGGTAAAAGTGGCTATAAATGCGGTGTACTCCCCAGAAAGTGGGTTACATCGGCTGCATTTAAATTATTTCAGAACTGTATCCTGTTCCTCATATTTTGAAACCTATAATGTCAATTCTCCAGCACTATTACAAATGGATGTTATGGGAAATGAGCCAAAAATTCAGCTTTTAGCTAAGAATAACCTGTCTTTTATAAGAGAAGGCAAAGCTTGTAACTCTGAAGCAGTTAGGAATCTAAAGTAGGTACTGAAAGTTATCTGAAAACTGTCCCAGAAATTCTGTACCCCTAGCTTTCCAAGGAAATAGACGATACGCAGAGGAGATTCCATTCTGGTGGCCTATGTACGATGCTGTGAAGAGCACGATTAAATGGGATTCTTATAGCCATCACATGTTTTTGCGCTACTATGAGTACTTGTTCAGATAACACAAATACAAATGTAACATTTTTATTTGGACTGATATCAGCTGGCTTTTCCCTCAGAGGCCTTTGCAGGCTTTGGTAAGGAGCTTTTTCATGTGCGCCGGCTTCAAGGACTGAAAGTTTTCCGTTCATTTACTGTGATTGCTGGGAGATACCCTAGCTTTCTCCGGGATCGAGAAGTAGTCCTCTTCCGGATCCTTTACCCATTCCTTGATATAACCACTGGTATCTTGCCTTTGCAGTTCTGGGCCGTAACCTAGGATCGTGAAATGAACCCCATCGTTTTGGAGCTGGAATAGGTTATTCGATGAGAGAAAGGAGGACAGTATACCCGAATGCATGCCTCTTTGGTCCGCTGTAGATTCTCAAACTTTTCGATCCCATCATCTATTACCGGCATACCATCAGTGATCAAAATTGCGATCTTCTCCGTGTTGTGGTCATCCTGTAACTCTCTTAATTAACTGTAAACTACCCACCTTGAACATTTCCGCTGCTTTATCAATGGCCGCTGGTGTATTTGTGTACCCGTCGTCATATTTTGTGGGAACGGCATCCTTAAAATCTCTCTTTGACCAACCTTCTTGAAGCCATTCAGAGTATGACACATCCGTCGAGAACTTTATAAATCCGATCTTGATCGAGTTTGGCAGGAATCGAGCACCAGATCGGAGAAACTCCGTGAGCTGGAAACATCGAATCATCGGCAGCAGATATTTCCTACTTGGTCCCAATTATCGCGTCCGATTGATTGCGATGCATCGACGATGAACATAATTGACAAGGATTTGTCCGTCTGGCACAGTTCTTGGGCACATCGAGCTCGACAAGATGTCTCGCAGTCAGAGGGGTTCGATGTCGTGGGATACCATTCGTACGCACATCCGGCGAGGACGAGAGGAAGAAACACGAAGAGCAGACGCATTGTGTGATGCTGTGTACTTCCAGGGCAAGCCAATTTATAGCGGTCTCGAATAATACACTGAAAGAGCCGATTCCTTGGCTTTCAGTTGCTGTTCAATAGATCTTTTCTGTGGATTTTTAATATGGTGAACACCGATACAAACAGTATTGAAAACAGCTTCGCGAAAACGATATGAAATTACCTGTAATAGGTCTGATCTTAGATGCCATTTCGAATTACAACAGGCTCAGCAGATTCATTAGAAGGAAGAGGATACATTCAGAAGCGTATCAAATAAAATATCGCATAGGCAGAGATCGGGGTATTGGATCAAATTGAGAAGAAATGAGCAGCTCACTTCTCTGGGATAACAAAAGCGATCAAATCGGAAAGGAGGTCGTAAAAATAGGGAAGTTTTTCTACTTCCACTTTAGATTTTCCCCATCTTTGGAACAGTCTGCGTATAATCGAGACAGACTGTAAAATAAAAAGATTAAACGTAAATCAAGACAATACCTTTACATAAGTATCCAGAAAACCATAATTCCGGAATTCACTGTAGCACGAAGCCAAAATGCCATTGACGAAAACTCTGCCATTTTTCGTCAGGGGAGCAAAAATTCCTTTTTTAGATACTTTCTTCCGTCCTATGATTGCAGTCAGCTGGTGTTTTCCCTGAATTGTGATGTAAAATAATAAATTGAACAAATAACCTGTCCATAAATATATAAACAGTCGCCAGTCGTGAGATCTTCAGCAAAGACCTCTCCATCTTTTGGGGGTTTCACAAAGCCAAAACCTTCAGGATATCCTAGAAATAATTATAAGCAATAGGAGGGCATGAATACTCACCAAAACATTTTTCTCTGTAAACCAAGTGTTTCGGAGTTAGGACCAGAGTTTTGCCAGAGAGGGTTTTGAATTCAAGAAAATTTACGGTTGGCTCCGTTTCTCGATGGAGCCAAGCATGAATTGGAGTGAAGTAAACCTAAAATATAATAATCAAAATTAATGACAAAGGTATTGTTGTTGAAACATAAAAAAAATAACCTACAAAATGTTCTCCGGAGGTTAGGACGGAATCTCCGATTTGAAGATCAATCATTTTCTTCGGTCCAACGGGGGTCATTACCAGCATATCACCTGAGAAGCACACTGCTCCTCCTCCTCCTGCGCCAGCTTCTCCATTTCCAGCAGCAACTAAGTTTTGTATAGGAGCAGGAGCAGCTTGAAAAAGCATCATGGGCATAACAGGTGGAGAAGGGGCCTGGACTTGTGCTTGCTGGGGAGATTGGTTCTGGTCTTGATTTTGGTTTTCATCGTTTGAGTTAGCGTCCCCTTGATTGTCCGGATTTGAATCCGCTTCCCCATTTTCAGCTTCACCAGCTTGTCCATTGCTCTCAGCGGGTGCTATGTTCCCGACATTTGGTTCACCAATAATCCCAGCAGGTCCGCCACCACCAACGACTGTCAATGCCGTTGAAACGGTGTCTTGCACATCAGACAGTTCGAACTCGCCAAGAAGGGGAATCTAAACTGATAATTTAAATAGCGCGTAAATTGGTTTACCCCTCCGGTTTCGAAAATTACCACTGTGTATTGCAAAAAGTCGATTTTACAATACTTTCGTCCCCCACCTGGGCGATAGATAAAGTCACCAGAGCTGACTACAACTTCAAAACGGACATTGTATTTTACCTGTATGAATTGCGTCAAATGCTGAAATTTTTTTAAAGTTTTTTTTCAGCCGTCACTCACTTTTGAAATCATCGGCAGATTCGATGAATCTAATCCGTACAGTTCCTTTATTATATCAAAGCTGACTTGTTCGTTGCAACATCTACCACCTAAAAATGGCCTTATTGCGTGGCGGAATGCGCAGTACCTGCTCTTGTACACGTGTGACCGAGAGCTTTGCCGTTGTCGGCGAACATCTCCACACCGATCTCATAATCTCCCTGTGTTCTCCATGCCATAATATGATAAGTATCTGCCATAAAATGACAAGTGCAATTTAAACTTCTATTTTGGCCCGCCACTATAAGTGGGCTTTCAGAAATTAGCAATTCCAATGGCTCATTGATTGCCTTCTCAGCTGCTTTTCTCAATTTCTGCAAAAACAGCGATAAAAAATTTTTAAAACTTCGTCTAACTGTGGCTATTTGTCGCTGATTCAAGTATTGGAAAGAATCACCAAGATCTAGGACCATGCTGTACATCGAGGAGAAGAGATTCATGTGACAGCATTTCATACCTAAGCGGACTTAAATTTTTAGCTAAACTTTCTATACCATCACGACGGCTATGATCGCAGTGGGAACCTTTTGGAAATCCAATTCTGTAACCATTTGTCTCGAGGGGAACACCTCTCAGAATAACTTGACCCGGTAAAGAGTCTAGCATTGTCCCCAGAGGGTCTGGATTAGAGAGAGACGAATATTCATCCTCCGCATTTTCATCAAAAGGATCATACTATATTGTACAAAATAAAAGAAGTGGAAAAAAATCTTACCCTTGACTGCTTTGGAGTTTCAAATCCAACCACGAATAGACCCTTCCTCTTTATTTTACAAAAGAGATCGCCAGCTGAATATGTAGACTGGCCGAAATCCTTCTTCGAGGCGAAGAATTCAAAAACTCGGCTGAAGCGATGCTGGATCTTTTTGTGCAGGATCTGAAGGTTTTTTATTTTTTTACACCCAGTAAATGTAGAAAAAACATACATTGACAACTACTCCTAGGGTTTGGGAACTGATATTGTATACTGGGCTAGTGGCAACGTCATCAATGACCGTGATCATGACTTGATACAATTCCAGGTTGCAACATTTGTTGCCACTTCTTTTTGTCCGAATGCAATGGGTTCCCGATTTCAAGTCGGCGAGAGGGTCAACTGCAATATCTGGCCACTCGTCCCTTTGAGTTTCCAATGTCGAGCCCAGGTTCTCTTGATTGTCAATCGTTGACATCCATAATTCTTTCTCGCCGTCGCTAACATTGTACTAAATTCAAGGTTTCTCTCTTACACGAAATAAACTACCTTTCCCGGGTTTTGATAAGCCAGAATATACAATGAGCCCTGAGGGGTTATTTTACACATCTTGGTACCATGTGAGTAGCTAGAAACAACGAAATCCTCTGCGGACATAATTACTTCAAAAGGTTTATTGTAAATTCTTTGAAGTTGTCGTTGGAGCCTCTGAAATATATTTTCTCGTCCGCTTTTAAGCAGGTAAGTAAAAGCTTACCTTGGCAGTATCACCAAGCAACTCATCAGGGTATTGGCGCATGCTCCCAAGAATCTGTTCCATCATAGGATCACAGCAAATTTCTCCATAAATATGGCTAGGCTTGTTCGCTAGAAAAAAAAGTTTAAGACCCGGAAAGTTCTAAGTTCTGCATCTGCTTGAAACACAAACTGGATAAAGAAAATAGCTACATAATCTCACGTTTCGTTCTCAGCTGCCTGGCGCATTTAATAGCATGATGATCGGAGAGCTCCACGTATCCCTCTTTCCTTTTCTTCAGTCCACGTTTGGCGATAATTTCCTCGAATCGTCTAACCGGGCTCTGCTCCTTAGCTATTTCTCTCGTGGAAGTCTCTTGGTGCAATGGAATTAAGGATGTCTGGAGCAAGTCGTCATTCTTCTAGAAGCAAAAACAGTAAGAAAAATTTGTACCTTAGGCACATTTACCTTTCCCTGGTTTTCGGCAACTTCCAAAAAACCTCCCGACGTTTTCTCTATGTGAGAGAGAAATGTACGGGGATTACCAATACTTCTTGTAATATTAAGTGCTAGGAATAGAAGTATGCTTCGAAACATGATGTTAAACTTAAGGTTATGACGGTTGCGAGTCCAGAGACACACGAGATAGAAGAGTCGGAAAAAGAGTAGGCGGTACGTCGGATGAATTGTCAATTTCTATTTTCGGGGACATGGTTTTTGTAAATGGAATTCCCTCTTTCTGCAGAGAGGCGATAACGCGAGGAGGCATCACAGCAGGTGTTGCAGACAGTGCCAATCCGAGTGGCCGCCAATGCCAAAGAAGGCAACAGTGTGATTGATGAGTAGGAGAAATGAACCCGTTAGCATGCATTTCTACGGCCTTTCCTTATTATCTTCCTCTTATATCTAACAGTTTCCTCAAGTATTTTTTCATAAGCGATTGTTTCAATGAACTTCCAAGATGAATACCGCCGTTTTGTCACTGCGCGCAACTTTTTTTTGGAAATGAACTATTTTAATGAATCTTTCCAACGGAAATTGCCCTATTTCCTGTTAGCGGACCTTTTTTGCATCGGTTGCTCCCGTTATCTCTTTCACCTTGCGTGACTTCATCACTTGATACTTCCTTCTATTGGATTGGAGTTTCGACAGTCTCTATTCAAATTAGAAGTCTGAAAATATCGCAAAGGAAGATCGGCTACTGGGATACTAGGGTAGCGGTAGGAAAAAGTTCGCAGAGGTCAACTGAGGAAAAATAATTGCAACTGACGAACAGAAACAACTCCCAAAAGGAAAGATGTTAATCATTTCAAAAGAAGCTTCAAAAAACAGAAAAGCATAAGGACCATTCAGATTTTACTTCGTCTACAGCAAAAACGGTGGCTGTTTTAGAGAGTTAAATGTTTTTTAAATGCCATACGGCAGTATGCACATCCCTAGTTGAGTCATTCCAACAAAATAGATAATCTAACTCCTTAACTTCGACAAACCAGTCGAAAATTAGCCGTCACCAGTATGCGTTCCTCTCAAAATAATTTTGCAAGGGAACAGTAAACATTCTATTGTCTTTCAGAATAGGGTTTCTTAATCTTGCAGGAAATAAGGAGGAGTCTGATCCAACTAGGTCGCTTTGTTTCTAATTTCACCCCTGCATCATTCCCGATCCCCGCTGCCACAGTCGCTCAACTGTAACAATTAATCGGAAAATGTCTCCCCTGTTCCTAATTTTCCATATTATGCTCATAAGCAGAAGCTTCGCGTGCCTACGAGTATCCTTTCGTAAGTAAAACTTTGATATTTTCAAAAACCTTTCTAAAGAAGAAAATTAGTCTTCATAATATTCTAAATCAAAAAGCGAAAAAAATCTAGTTTACGTTTAGCAACTGATGAAAACGAAATATGGACCCCGATCGTTTCTGCCACTCCATGTGTTTCTCTAAGTTGCACAATCCCTCAGAGTATCTCCACTTCTACGAAAAATCTGCCAAGCCGTATAACAACACATGTCGCTTCAACTACAGATTTGATAACGACTACGACAACGACTACAACGACAAGCACAACAACAACAACAACAACAACAACAACAACGCCACGTAGGTTTTTTAATCCAAGCAATTTGTAGAATTCTATTTCAGCGCCCTGCCCCCCAGATTGGATTTTGTTTGCTAAGACCGGATACTGTTACTACTTTGGTTCAAATACCGGATTTGACATCGTGGCAGCTAAGAATTTTTGCCAAATGCAGAATGCAGTGCTATCTTCAATACATTCCGAGGAAGAAAATGTGTTCATTACTGGATTGGGACCTGAGCAGAACAGCGCGTAAGTTCCTTTTCGAAAACAAACCCTTTATATCAGAAAAAAAGTGCGTCAGTTTCGAAATACGTACGTGAAGTCCAGTTTTTGTTCAGGGCGGCGGGTTGTGTTTTAATTTCCTGACTAGTATCTAAATAATGTGACAGCTAACAACATATCACATCGCTTGTTCCTCTAAAAAAACTCACTTATTTATAGCATAGCCATTGGAGTCGAAAGAAGTAGCGTGACCAATCAATTTTTTAATCTTGACGGATCCACGGTAGGAATAATATTTAGAAATGTATTTCCCAATTTCTAGTTCAACTACGAGAATTGGGCCCCGGGGCAGCCCGATTACGACACGTGTGTTATCCTCTATACGGCCGAATTCTATGTTCCCCAGGGACTAACTCTACGTGGTCAATGGAATGATGCTCCTTGTTCATATTTATCGGAACATTTTGTATGTCGGAAAGAAAAGACAGTTTAAGCAAATAAAAATGTTGATCTTGGAAGGTTCCAGCAGACTGATATGAAATATGTCTCAATATTTTTTGTCTAACAAATAAATATCAAACGGTAAACTGAATTATCATACCCTACTGGAGCCTGGATTCCATTTACGAGCTAATCACATAAACTAGATGGCCTAGAGCTAATATCATAGGAAAGCTAATGTCTATTCAATAATGTTTACTGGTAACACTTTTGTGCATTTTTCGGCAATATTCTCCGTCGTATTAACGCGAATCTCCCTATAATTCCTGAGTTTGTTAAGGTAGAATTAATTTTCTGGAAACAAGTATGTTCATCTAAACGCCGACGATTTAGCGGATTAGTACAGTCTTAGCAACTTTTCAGTACTGGGTGTATCGTAAATATTTCTACAGATGCCGCATGATTTTATGAATTATTCAAATTTTTATAATTTGCCAAAGCAGCTGAAGAACAAGAAACGGCCGTCCTACATTATAGTCTGTGTTTTCCTTTTTCGTTCATGATCCCATGCTGGTCAGCCCCTTGAAGCCACCGGTTGAAAGACACGGTCGAAGAGAACTTTATAAATCGAAAATTTCTGGTGTTAGACAGCTGTCGAGCACCGGATTTGTGGAATTTGGTGAGCCGAAAACATCCACATTGAAAAGCCGTTGATTGATCTGTACGACGAAATACAAAGTTATGAAAAAACGATGCGTCAATAATACCAAGGTAATACCGATGGTTATCTATACCAGTGAAATTCATAGCGGCCATTCAACCTCTCTCTGCATGCAATCTATGCGCACTACTTCCCGAATTAAAAATGCTGCCTATAAGTTTAAATTGAAACATTTGATTTCTATTGTTGCATTGTTTACAGGATGGCAGATATGGCTGGTATGATTTGATACGTTTTCTGATAAAGCAATTGTTTACAGGCTACGTTTGATTACAGTCGATGGCAGAAAGTGGCCCGATTTATGGATAATTTTGAAAATTACTCAAATTTGGTCAGTATTTTCGGCAATTTTAAAGAATTTCCAAGGTTCCTGATAATCTTCTAATCTCCTCAAGGTTTTTACAATTCGCCGAGCTGCTGAAGGACATGAACGATCCTCCCTACATAATTATGGTATTATTTTTACATTGCAGTTCTTTTTTTTGAGAAGAATTTAAAAATGGTTTCAGTTTGAAGCGGCAGATTTCCAAATGGTTAAAAATCACATCTGCAATCTGAAATATTTCCCGGGAGCTTTCGAAAGACTCGTAGCGGTGACGCTGGATCCAGAAGGAGAGATTTCCCTCCGTCAGTATGCCCCGGAGGTTCCTATGATATCGCTACACTTTACTCAAGTAAAGCTTTCACGAAATTTAAAAATAAATTTTAGGACAAAATCCCGTCTAATACAGAATATCGCACATTTCTAATAAAACAATTGGTTTACCTTTTGAGAGCTCGCATCTCGCAGACATTATCAACATTGGGCGTCAAATTTTGGATGATGCAGCAGGTTGCTAGAATTACAGGGTCGATAACCTTTTTAGGACACAATATGGACTGAAAATTTTGCTCATATGCGAATGGAAGCAAATTATTCACAATATGAATTATTATTTGATACTGTTGGTAATGAAAATTTCTATGAACATCAAACTTATGCGAAAAATTGGTTTTGTGGAGCGACCTACTTCGTCAGAGGCAGCCCAACCAGTGCTAAGTTTTTCCAAAACGTTTATTACTTCGCATCTCACAGTAATTCATAATTTCTTAGGTAGAAAAAATGCTTCTAACCAGGCCATGGTACCCTGATTCGGCTATAATGACTTATTTATGCGACAGACGTGGTTATAAATGCGGGATTATACCTAAAAAGTAATATTTCCTCTCTCCACTAACTGAATTCAGAACGGTATCTTGTTCCGGTTATTTTCATACAGACAACACGTATTCCCCTGCTTTAATCCAAATCGATTTCATGATAAAAGTGCGGAAATTTGATTTGCTGGTAAAGAATAACATGTCTTTCGTAAAAAATGGTACCTGCTCTTCGGAAGCAGTTCGGAATTTAAAGTGAGCATGGCTACAACTAAGAATTCTTGATAATTCCAGGGATACTGTGAAATATGCCTTCCTGGATCAGAGAAGATCAGCGCAGCATGTTCCCTTTTTGCACATTTTGTATCATTCAATCAGTCGAATATTTAACCAAGAATCTAAACAAAATTTCTTACGTGTTTATGAAGCCGTGATGTTTTAAATAAAATGAAGATTTCCTATGCATATTGGGCGCCTATTGTCTTAAAAGTGGATTTATCGACTTTCTCGAACGGTCTAATTGTCTTCTCAAACCGTTGAAAATTTCTCGTTATGATCCGACGATCATATATTAAAGTTAAAAAAAGATCCGATAGCATCTCCGCGAGCAGACTATGGCGATGGTTATCCTCACCCGCGCAATTCGTAAAAAAACCCATTCAACTCGCCTGCTCTATGAAATTCATACGCTCTTTAAAGGTCAAGCGTACAATCTACAGATTAAAAATTACACATTTACCTTTCATATTGACTTTGTTTATAAGTTTACAGCTATATCTGGTAGTATCTCTTTTTTCTCTAATAAATAGGGTCTTCAGATAGGCTTCCATTACAGCCGGTGGAAGAATGTAGGCGTATTTAAGCGCAATTTTGAAAAATATTCACATTTGGTCAGTCATTCTGAGTTATTTTTACAAATCTTTGAAGATACCTGACGATCTTATAAATTCTCCGAAATTCCTACAATTTGCTGAGCAGCTGCAGAACTTGGAGGATCCTCCATACATTATTCTGGTTTTTCTTCTCTCATGCATAAAAATTGAATTCAGTTTAATGCCGTGGACATAGAAATGGTTAAAAATCATATCTGTAACTTGAAATATTTCCCAACGGCCTTTGAAAGACTGGCGGCGGTGGCACTTGATCCTGAAGGCGAACTCGCCCTTGAGCGGTACGCACCCGAAGTGCCTGTGGTCACATTATACATTGCACAGGTACTGTACTGAACAACAGCGAGCATTTTTTAGGATAAAATCCACGAAAATACAGAATACCGGGGAGCGATATTCAAAAAGTTAATTTTTGTCTTGAGAGCCAGAATCTCTCACGCATTGTCCCATCTGGGGGTCAATTTTTGGATGATGCAACAGGTGGCCAGTTTAAGTGGCCTGTAACTGTTTCAGGACACAATTTGGACAGAAAACTTTGGTGGCATGCCGGTTGAAGCTATGTATTCAGAATACGAGATGCTATTCGACACTGCCGGGAACGAAAATTTTTATGAATTTCAAACTTTTGCAAAGAATTGGTTCTGTGGAGCGACTTACTTCGTCAGAAGCAGCTACAAAACTGCTCAATTCTTTAAAAAAGCATGTTTATGATTCCTTCTACAACATTCTCTAAATTCTAGGTAGAATTAATGCTGCTCAACAGGCCTTGGTATCCTGATTCCGCTATAATGACATATCTCTGTGGTAGAAGTGGCTACAAGTGCGGCGTGCTGCCTCGAAAGTACAGTTGTCTGTTTGACTATAACATTTTTAGGGCTGTTTCGTGTATTAATTACTTTGAGACAAATAATACAAAATCTCCAGTGCTAATACAAATGGATATAGCGGCAGAAGAACCAAAAATTAGCCTATTTAAAAAGAATAACATGTATTTCATACAGAATCAACAATGCCATTTTGAAACGGTGGAAAATTTAAGGTGAGTAGCTGTTGGTTTTATCAGAAACATCTTCAGAAACACGGTGCCGCTTGCATTCCCGGAACGTAGAAAACCCGTAGAACCTGCACCTTTTTGGTATGTCTTGTACAGTACCGTCAGAAGCATCATTAAATGGGATTCTCGCCATCATCATCATTATTTACGTGTTTTTGAGTATATGGCATTTGATTAATGGTAATAAAGTTGTATTTAGTGTAAATGCGAATTTCTACTACGGAAATTAATAGAGTAAAATCCCGATGAACCTTGGAGATCTCATGACAATCCAATGACCTTCTCGATGGGTGGCGATTATGTTTCAAAAAAACGTCGACCCTTTTCATTTTGATCTTATCTGGCCGATTATGCAATAAGACAATGTTGATTCTTATCGACAAAAACTTTATTTCTCCTCACAAGGATGAAACAGAATATATTTATTTAGATAATGACATGGGTAATTAAAGACAATGCGTTCATAAATACGTAAAAAGATCTGATGTCTGCAAGGGTCCCAGTTAACGGCGCTTCTGACCAGATTATAGAATTCCCACCATAACGGAACATTTTCTGACGGCTTTCTACGTTCGGGAAAAGCACGAGGCACTGTATTTCTATAAATTTGATTGAATACCGTACGTAATAGAATGACCTTAATTTTGCAATAGGTTCAAAATAGCATTTTCCATCGTCTTCCGTAAAATACATGTGTCCCCTTTTGAGCAGATTAATTTTGCTCTCTTTTATAATGAAATCTATTTGTATTAAAGTAGGAGAAAAAGTGTTGCTAGTATCGAAATAGCTACCACAGGATACGGTTCTAAAGAATGTTGAAATTGATGGAGACTTTACTTTTTCGGCATAATACCGCATTTACCGTTTGTGCCACAAAGATAGGTCATTATAGCCGAATCAGGGTACCATGGCCTGGTTAGAAGCATCAATTCGAGCTAGGATTTTGAGAAAATTGTAGGATAGAAATACTTTATGGAAGAAGTACGCAGTTTTATCGCTACCTCTGACGAAGTATGTCGATCCACAAAACCAATCTTTTCCAAAGGTTTGATATTCAAAAAAGTGCTCATTTCCAACAGTGTCGAATATCATCTGATAATTTTGATATTTTCTCTCAATCGAGAATTTAGCGAAGTTTTCCGTCCAAATGGTGTCCTAAAATGTGTTCATGTGCCGTAGTTAACAGTATATTTTACCTGTTGCATCATCCAAAAGTTAATCCTCAATAATGAGAGAGATTGGGAAATGCGAGCTCTCAAAATAAATACCAATTGTTTAAATACCCAACTCCTGTATTCCATGGCCAGAGGAATTTCGTCCTAAACAAACTGTTCAGTTACCATGCGCTGTACCTGAGCAATAGGTAATGTGATCACGAGTATTTCCGGGGCATATTCGGCCAGTACCAGCTCGCCTTCTTGGTCGAGTGCCACAGCCGCCAGTCTTTCAAAAGCCCCGGGAAAATATTTCAAATTACAGATGTGGTTCTTAACCATTTCAAAGTCCGCGGAATTAAACTAAATCTGGATTTGTTTCTACCCACGAAGAAGATACCATGATTATATACGGCGGCTTCCCCATTTTCTTTAGTTGTTCAGAAAATTGTAGAAATTTTGGAAAGTTCATTAGATCATCCGGCACCTGGAGAGCTGTTTAAAAGAGGCAAAATACTAACTAAAGATAAGTATTTATTAAAATTTCGGGCAAATCCACTAATCTGTCGGCTTCGGTAAGAATCCAAAGGAATCTGCAAATGTATCTATTTGTTTCCAGCAAATGTTGACATGCTACCATAAAGTGTTCAAGAACAATGAACAACGCTAAGATTATCGATAAAGACTTTGTGTTTAAATGACGAAGAACACTGCCACCGAGACAAGAGAGAAGTTTTATCATAGGGAAGGCAATGGTTCTCTTATGATTTTCAGAAGTGTAGATGTCAATCTGTATTATGTCTTTTGTATTCGTAGATATGTATCTCGAGATATTTTCCGCCGACTCTCGTAGACAAGGCCATTTAGAACAAATTGTGGTACTTCTGTAAGAGAAAAAGTGATTCTGCATAAAAATCAAGCAATTTCCAAGGAAAAAAATGCGCTAAACTTCATTCCCTTCCTTTCTCAGGTGCTATTATTTTTCGCATTATTTTTCCTTCTACAATGTATTGTGAGTTTTTCCGGCTACTCTTCCGATAGTTCAACTTTACTTGTATAATGTCAGGTGATATCTCGAAAACAGGGGTTTGTGTTCATGATCACACAGATAAGATCAATCCCAAGTAGTGTCGATTTTTACAAGATTGTCGAAGTACGCAAGGTTAGAAGGTTATCTGCTTTGCCATTATATCTCCGACGGTCATTGCAGCTACGTTTGTGCGCGTGCATTGTCAAACACTCAAGTTTTTTACTGCTTTTCCCATCTCTTCCAAAAAAAAACTTTTTAGGACCTACTCCTCTTGTTCCACAGGCTCATTTAAATCGGATTATTGATTCTCTTAGTGAAGACATCAGCCTACATATGTTTAATCTCAATCGGAGCCACTTCGCATTGCGCTATGAAACCTGGAGATTTCACTTTAAAGAAACCGTCTCACTGGTATGACAGCGTGTGACAGATTGCGCGCAAAATTTGAAATTGTGCGCTATCAAAATGATTGTAATTTCGTTTTTGTCACTATTTTGCTATTTTCTAACGTTTTTATTTGTTTTATTGAGCGGCTAAAGTAGCTCTAGGCACTACTGCACAATAGTAAACACTTTCCTTTCTTTCTTTATTCTCGGTATCACATTAATTGTGCCGGTGGAAGGAAATCCATTCTTCTTCCTGGATCGTCCTCCAGTCTTTTCCGTGTTCTCTGTTTATCATATCGATCCATGCTAATGTACGCACATTCAACGGTCCAATAGTTAGAAGATTGGTATTCGCCATCCTTGGGAAATACTTCTACTCCGTTCCCACCGGTTATAGTAGAAGGAATTTTTTTCGTTATTCTAACAGCAGGCGATCAGCAGCAGCGGTAATAATAGCCAGCCGGTAGCAGAATAGAAATATCCGACCGCACACTGTTAAGAAAAGAGAAAAAAAAACACTTTACAGAAGCTAAATTGCCTCAAAACGAACATAGGAGGCAAATTCTCACCGAAGCAACTACTTTGCTGTATTTCCGCATTTTTTTTTATTTCTAGCTTGTTTAATCCAATTTATTCTGTTCTCCGAGTTTATGTAGTACCTAGAGCTACTTCAGCTGCTCAATAAAATAAATAAAACCGTTAGGAAATAGTAAAATAGTGACAAAAACGAAATACAATCATTTTGCTTGCGCACAATTTCAAATTTTGCGCGCAATCTGTCACACGCTGTCACACCTGTGAGACGGTTCCTTTAAATGGCGTTTTTCTCAGCTATTTTTCGACATCCAGGGTTAAACTATTTTGACTCGAATCAGCGCGAAGATCTCTTTCGGATGGTATAAGTCTCATTACGTGAACTCAAAAAAACATATAGGCATGTCTCATTTAAAGAGTTCCTATATCTCGGTTACCGTAACTCGAAAAAAAAAATAATTTTGCTCACATCGTGATTAGCAATTGTTTTTCGTTCGAATGAGCCCAAAAAAAAGTGAAAAAAAAACGAAAAAAAAAGTTGCTGACAGACAGACACGGTAGAGTTTTAACAGTTCATTACCACTGCTAGGTAAAATTATACAAAGGTTCTCCAAAAAACTTTCTTATAAAGTATCTCAATCATGTTCTTTCAACCCGGAAGAAGTAGAGAAATTTGTTTAATTCTTGCCACATTGGTCAAATTTCCAGGGTACACTAGGATGCACTGATCGAGATAATCCTGAGCGGTCGAGTCTGGATGATACGAGGATGATACAGCAGGATACACCGGTCGAAATAAGCTTCTGCTGGATAAACACCGATCCATCCTCAAGTGAGTCCGGTCATTTTTGCTTCGATCGGTGTACCCTGGTGTATCTTCCGTGTGCGATCGCTGAGACCGCTGTATCCTGTGAGCTAAGCTAGATTTGACCGCGGATCAATTTATGTTTCTAAGCAGGGCCCTGCTTTGCTGATAAACACGTAATGGCAGCTAAGATCAGATTTGTTATTGATACTCAACAGATTAAAAGAAATATGGCTTGGTAGAAATATTTACTAAAAAATGCATATGCGTATTAACATCCGCGGAACGAGCATATTCTTTCCATCCGTTTATTGTGCAAATAATCTCGCTTGGAGCAGTTCAGGCCAAGGGCTAGCTTCTCCGATGGGCTTCAAAATGGCCATAGAATGTGCAATTGTCTAAAAATTAAGCTTTTAATTGAATTATCAGCAGTGTACCTGTTTCTATCATTAAATTTGTTATTTTATGAAAGAAGGAAGGTCTTGATGTATGCAAGGCATGAAAAAAAAAATTAATAAATGGGAAGTGAAAAAAGAGGACAAACGTCAGCCACGCCGCCGAAAAGGAAATGGAGCGAATGGCGAACAAAAGCTGGTTTTTATCGGCAGTGAATGAGTGAAAGTCGATGGTTTGACAGAAAAATGGCCACCAACGCCTATTTTTCTGATAGAATCTCGACTACAGCGATAAAAGCGTTTACAGGTGAGAAAAGTTGCATAAAAACAGGTGAAAAACGCATAAATAGTGGGAAATTCTTCTATGTCCCTGGCGGCACTTAAAAGGGCCGATCGGGAAAACTTCAAAAGGAGTGAAAAAAAGTTCGGAAGGACAGGAACACGCCGACGAGTACTTCAATTTTAAAGGAGAATGATTTTCTGCATTAATTTCTGCCTGAAATTCCCTGGCATCTATTTTTACAACTTCTAATTAGCCTTTTGTCCTTTTGCAAGATCATTTTCCACGAATATATTAAGATTAAATCTAAAACACAACACCTGCCGCCGCCAACCGCCCCCCGTTTATCACTCTAATGCAAACAAAGTAATATGCCCCGTTGCGGTGTGCCCTGAATACGATCAATACGGGCTGCTGTGTGTGGCGCTGTCTGCGGGGGGTTTTCATCTGTTGTCATTTCTAATCTATCCTCCTCTGCCTCCTATTACTGCCCCGGTTTCGCCCTACAAGAGCATTTTCTCTTCTTTTTGTATCTTCCCTTCATTTTCTCCTAATTTAATTAACCGCAAATGTTCTAGAAATGGAAGCAAAGGCGCCGACTCCCGCTGGCAAGGACAGCGTTGATTATGACGTGTCCGTAGTTGGCTCGCCCGAAGTCTTTGGCGGTGAGCATTCCAGTCCCGGGGAGACAAAAACTGAGCCAAATGAGCGGGCAATCGAGAAAAGGGATCAATCTCCAAAATCACAAGATGTTATCATCATCGAAAGAGGAGAAGTCCAGCGGGAAATTGATATTCATGAGCAGTTGAAGGTATTTTTTTCATTTTTATTTGATAAAACAGGGTGTTTAGATGTGGCAATGGGTATTTATTGATGGTATTCAATTGCCAGCGTTGGCTCGTGGGACTCAGCTGTTTTTAGCAGTTCATAATGTTCAATTGCGCTTGTTAAGCCGGTTTCCGCCTGGTTTATCGAAGGATATTCTTAACAGGTGGGGTTTTCTTTAAATTTAAACCATTTTCCACAAAATACTGAGTGATTATGGTTTATTCTACAGTCCAAAAAGCTTGTTTGCAGCCACTCGTAGCTTTCTGTGATTGAAAACAGACCACTTTTATCTTTAAAATGTCAAAATACCATTTTTCTAGACCACTTTGGTCTTTATTATGCACAAAATTCAGTTTTCTCCCCGTTTTTGATTCCAGACATGAAAACTGGGGCTATTTTCTCGATTATAAGAGCCTGTGAGAGAGATGGTCACCATAGAAACAGATAAGCCCCCATTTTGGACAGATTTAATTGATCTGTGCCTAAAATCCAGCCCAAGATGGAAAATACGAGAGACTTTATAGATACACAATGGTCTCCCATCGAATGACCCCAATGGAAGCCTGGACCTTGAATTCAATCAACGCAGTCATTAGAAAATATGAGCTAGGCTGTCAGTTATTCACCCCAGAAGATGAAATTGTCCTTCTCCGGGATGTTGAACTCTTCTATTGGAATATTAAAGCCATTAATTTGAACCATATGGTTCTTCGATACGATGAGGAGATCAAGAAAGCCCACAATAATATTGCCCTAATGGCCGTGGCAACTTCTATTAAACAACATGTTGAAATGGAATTGGAGGTATTTTCAGCCTATTATCTCAGAAATCACGTATTTCAGGAATGTAAGACAAATATCCAACGAGTGGATAATGAATTTGCCTCTGCGTTGCCTTTTGTAAATTTGGAACAAGTACAGGCACAAGCAGCCGCTGCAGCCGCCGCCGAAGCCAAAGCCCAGTCGTCCGAAGGAAAAACTGATGTCAATGTTTTTTCATAAATGATAAATTTCATTTGCTTCTGAAAACAGAAACATGACGAAAATTAAAATTTTAAGATGTGTGACGGTGCTCCAAACACTTCTCGAAACCCTTAACGGCATATTCCAGGAGGCTGCCACATTGAAGCCCATTGCGATAGGTGGCTTTTCAATCCATCAACCTAAAAATTTGATTGATTTTCCCGGTTAAAGAAGATCTTACCAATTGTCCTGATAAATTGGAGTTGAACATTGTCTTGATTGATCGGCGTGGAAAATTAAATTCCTCCATTTTCTTTGCTTCATAAAAGCAAAGTTGACTGACATCATTTTCCAAAAATTTAAGAAGTCGAGAAGATCACAACATATTTCATTTAAATAGAAAGAGGACTTGATGTATGCAAGATCCTGAAACATATGAGTTATGGGGTAAAGAGCTGTGAGAAGTAAGAAAAATAGAACAAAAACTGGGATCCTAATCCGAAGCGAGACAACTACAGCGCGACAGGAAAGAATCTGGCGCTATCAATCTCCGCAGTTGTCAGGCGACGTGAGCTGTTTAGGAAGAAGCGGTGGGATAGTCACCTGCACAGGATATGAGAGTTAAGAAGGCAATTAGACTAACGGATATGAGGAGTGGGATCAATCTATGCGGCCTACATTGAATCTAAGGAGAAATTACAAAAAGTAGGGCCAGCACTCGTTTAAAATATCCGAAGATTGTACCCAATTATGATCTGAACATGGTACCCAATCAACCTCTGTGCTTGTACGTCGAGTACAGCTGAATACGACGTACATGTACCCAATTTCGCGTTCATGTGCTCTGTTATGTTGTTCTGTACGCCGTTGCAAAGATTTGAGCATAATCTCGGGTAAAATTTCGATATTTTGAATATTTAATACAGGGAACATGTTGTGTCCTAAGATTTTCGCACATGTACGTCGGTCTAGAATACACTTCGGGTGCAAGTTCTGTGTTATTCTGCTGTGTACGTCGTTGATTGCTATCTGAAGCCATTTGAGCGCAGTTTCCGGATACTTGCATATTTGAATGTCTGATTCTCTCTATTATGAATGTGTACGTCGTATCTTTTTCTAGAGCACAATGTACGTCGATTGGCAAGCTCTGGAGTTCAGAATATGCTCCCGTGTACATTGCACCTTATAAATGCATCCAGGGTACGCCAACTGCTGGATGCCACGATAGATCATTAGTCCTCGGATAAATTATTCACATCTGTGTCTTCTACTAAAAGAAGCTTCTTCTTTTTCTACCTAACAAAGAGAATCAAATCAATTTTTATTCTAATATAATAAATATCACATCGATAAAGATGGCGGTGCTACCAGTTGTCCTCTAACAATTCCAAAGGGTAGCTGTCAGGCATACACAGCATTCTTAAAATTGCTCTATTATTGGCGGGGATTGGCAGCCTCCTACCCTCCTGAGTATCGCTGTAGCGGAGAGGTCATGAGGAGACATTATGGTCCTTCAAACGGAGAACTTCAGACTAAATTCAGTTTTTTTCTATAATGGAGATGGGAAAACCCTCACCTTCTGCCCTTACGAACTACGGGCCGTATTCGCTTTCGGCACTTCAAAGTATCGAAGAAATGATACCATCTGCTTTTTTATTTTAAAACGACTGTAAAAACTTACTGGAAACTGAAAATGCTTGCTATGATAGTGCCTAAGTCCTTTTCACGAGCAAGAGATCACTTTTGAGTGACTGGCAGATCTTCCAATCCTTCTAATCCATGTTGCGAGCCAAATTTCCACGTTGCGAGCCAAATTCAATAAAAAAGAGAAGAAGATGTCAATTTATGCGACATCTGAAAAAAGTTGCAATCTATTTAAAATTATAAAAAGAGAAAAGCTAAGGAGAAAAGAGCGCAAAAGTCTTGTTAGGATGAAATGCCCAGACCACCCGTGCATAAAATAGAGGCCGCTTTTTCTGCCGCACACTGAATATTCTAGCGGGTAACACGAGAGAAACTAAATTGGGAGGTGTGGCCACAGCTATCTGAAGATCAAGAAACTGGTTTGCAGGAGACTTTTGACCGTTTGCCATGCCCGAAAAAAAATTAATAGAAACTCGAGTCGGGGCTGCAGAGAAGAAGGAAGTAGCGAAATTCAACAAGGCGTAAGAAATTCGGAAGTTTCCGGCCAAAAGCAGCCAGCTCTCCAATTACTTGACGTCACAATCCCACTCTCAATAAAATATTCAACCAAGTTCGGACCGTTTACTAACAGAAATACAATACATTTCTACAAAAATCGTATGGTACTTTAAATTCTTCTGTAAATTTCTTGCAGGTGGCTGAATCTTCTTCTTCTTGTCAAAGATTGCTATATAAAATCCAGGAAAAATGCTCGAATCTGTCGAAAAATTGATAAAATAAGTTTATTTGTAATGTGGAAAATTTAAACAAAACGCACGCACAGAAACAATTCGGACATTTTTCCTATTCACGCGCAATTTTTGGTACATAGCCTTCGACTACGCTGAGAATTCGCGCTTTTTAGGGCCTCAGAGGGGAAATACGCACGGTTGGTTAGTTTAGGAAAAACTGTTGGATGTAAAAATTGGTCTAGAGACTCTAGAAAATTAGCAGATTACGGTAGAAGGCAAATAAATCTAAGTATTGACGGATTAGGCCTACAAACTGGGTAAAATAACAAAAACAAAAATGCTAAAGGGACAGAAAGCAACAAAATTTAAAGAAAAATGGAATTACGAAGGGGAAACAGAAGAAAAATCACCCATGAAGCGAAGAAAATCGGGCTAATGTCATTCCCGGGTACGGAGACCATATTTCTTGGCGGCAGCTGGATACAAGAATTAAAATAAAAAAGATGAGATACTTACCAAAATTAAGCCTTTTCTTGTGCAGGTTCATTACCACAAGTATTATTAAAATTTCCTCTTAGAATAATACCATTATTCCAATAAATGAATAGAGAAGGTCTTGATCTATGCAAGAACCTGAAAATGGGGAGATTTTAAAGATTTCTTAAAGAGGAAAGAAAGCGGGAAGAATTGAAAAAGAGCTTTGTAATTAAAACGGAAAGAAAATGAAAAAAAGAACCGGTAATCGAAGAAAATCAAAGAAAATGAAGAAAGATTTGGCCCTAAGAACATCTGCTTACGGACATCTGTGGTTGAGATTACGATTGTAAACAGCGCGAAAAGCCCGGTGGTATCAATCATAATTGATCCAAATATTTATTTTTGCATTAATTGGATCCTTTTATTGGCAAGCAGGTTTGGCTCCCTAGTTACGAGCTTCTGGTACACTCTCAGAACTAATTAAACCAGGATTTACTGCAGTTTCCGCTTACAGTAATTCTGCCCGCTGTTTAACCCATTTTTGCTCGAATTTCCCGAAAAAATCAAAAAAAATTTTTTTACTTAGATAACACACATTTCTATGGGTACTTGGACCTGAAAAACACGAATTCACGGTCAGTTTCGCCGATTTCCCACGTTTTTGCGCTTTTTTGGCGCATATTTCAAAACCCAGGGATTCATGGCCGAGTGGTGTGTGAATTTACAGCGCGGGAGGTCAAGGGTTCGATCCCCACCTGGACAAAAAAGTTTTGCTTTTTAAATCGCTTATATAATACAACAAAGAAAGTTTTACACCCGTCCAGATACATGAAAAAACGCGAAAACAAAAAAAAAATAAAAAGGTGGGGATCGAACCCTTGACCTTCCGCGCTGTAAATTCACACACCACTGGGCCATGAATCCCTGGATTTTGAAAAATGCGCAAAAACGCGGGAAATCGTCGGATCTGACAACGGATTCGTGATTTTCAGGTCCAAGAGCCCCTAGAAATGTGTTATCCAAGTAAAAAATTTTCCCTTTTTTTCGAAAATCACCAAAGGGGGGATCAAGGCAAAAAATGTTCAAAGATGAATACATGAGCATTAATGGGTTAAGCAGTCAGCTTGGTGCCTAAAATCATCATTTTTGCTTTCTTTATCTTTTTTCTCTTTCCTTACGACGGATTTCATTGTTGATTTTTCAGATTCTTGCCTATATCAAGATCTTCTCTCACTTTTTATTGGATATGGCTTCATTTTAATCAATGGACCATGTCGATTACAAAATGGAACAAAAAGCTCTGATAGAGCCTCTGCCAATTGAAATGGCCAACCCTGATGTCGATGCGCCAACATCTGCTCCAACTCAAATGCTTCGAAACGCACCACCACCTGCTCTTGCTCCAGCTCAGATGCACTCGCCTTTTCTCCTGCCCCTTCTGATGATTTTTTTGCCACTTGAAGCCTTGATTGCCTTATCCTAGCCATATTTCAAGTAAATATAAAATATTTTATTAAAAATGAATTGTAAATGATATTTGACAGTTTTTTTTTTCTTTTTTATTTGGAAAATTACACGGAATTTCTCAATATAATTCTGAAATACAACTAGCTGACCACTAAAAGAGCGAAATTGACATGAGAACTATCTTGAATTTTGGCGGTTGCAGCTAATCTCCTTCTAAAACGGTCATTTTCTGATTACAAGAGCCGAATTCCTCGGAAAAGCTAGCGAAATTCATTTGGTGACTCTACCGATAAAATTTGATGATATCTCTAAGAGCGGCTGGCCCGCTGTGGAATGCCAGCTGTCCTTGAACCTGCTGGGTTTGTCGCAAAAGGTTTCACGATCTAGGTTGATTGATAGAATAGCCCCATATATTCTCGTCGCCTGCGTAGCTTCGCCCAGTTGCGTTTCTGTTTCCTTTCGCCCCGCTTTTTGTCTTCTTTCTCCTCTAAATCCATCCACAAAGCTCCTATTTTCAGGCTCTTGCATAATTCAAGGCCCTCTTCAATTTACATAGTAAAATGATAGAAGATTGAATATTTTTGAAGTCGTCAAATGGTGAAAAGTAAGCCAACTGCTGTTTTTTTAATAAATTTGTAGATCGGGCTACGATGTAGAAGCCCAATTGTCCAGGGATTGGGATTTACGCGGAAGTCGGTAAGGTGAGTCAAAATCTGATAATAAAATTACGGATCTGATTACAGTGTCTCAAAGTAGATATCATCCTCCCAATATGGCTGAGTGTGACGATATTGAGGAGACAAAGTGAGTAGTTTTTTTTTACGAATTTTGCATTTTCCAAAGGCCTTGGCGGGTCGAACTTTTCTTTTATCACGCCCTATCCAGGCCGTCAACTTAAATTTCAATTTCAGTTCACCATTTTTCGGCAATATTATTCAAGGACGTCCGACGTTACGTTATTTACTGGTCGGTGTCTGCTTTGAAATCCTGCCCAACTCCCCAGAAACCCAAGAAGAAATACTCCGCATATCTCAAAATGAAACTAAGAGAAATAAATATTTTTGTAATAACATTGGGATAATCAAAAGACAAGTTCTCAATTGGGTAAAGGATAGGGTCAGTGAGGAAACGAGTATTTGGGAGGATGGTACTCAAAAATCTCAAGATCAACGAAGAATCAGCTCTGCGGGAGGAGCAAGAAGGTGTGTTTGGTTTTCGAAAATATCCAATGCCTTCGATCCTGCCGCCGCTCTCTTCTCCGGCCGCTGGTCCTCCCGCTTCGGTTGCGCCGTCTCCTCCCGTTGTTAGTTTTTATGTACTCGAGTTTATAACTGTTTGCAGTTTCCTACCTCCAACAGGGACAGCCTCTGCCGCCAAGCGCTGAAGAAGAGTCAGGAAGCGGTCATCAATCAGCTGCTGCAGGAGAGCGAGAGTCGAATGGAATAAAGAATAAAGGTTTTTTTGTATCGTGTGATTTTACTTGTTTCCACTTTTATGAGAGATGGCCTTCTTGGTTTTCTTCATTAATTCTTCCTGAAGAACAAGTTTCTAGGAGTTGTTTTCTCAAAACTATTTGCTTTTGTCTTTTAGAATCTTTTCTGACCTTATTCTTCAGGCGCTTCATAAATTTTTTTGCTGACATTTATTATTACCGAGAGCAATTTCAGACAATTGGAGCATTCTTGTGCAAAATTTCAAGATTCTTGGCTAATTTTTGACTATGTCCATCGCTCTTTAAATTCCCTTGGATCTCGTCAACTATATTAGAGCCCCTTTTTTAAATTTTGGCCCAGAAATCGAGAATCTCGGTTCGTGATCAGTAAAATCTTCAACTAAGACTGAGTGATTTATTGATAAACATGACATTAGGTGAAAGATATCGGGAAATATGTTCGATTGTCGATTTTTTCTTCTTTCTTTTGACCCCTTTGCTCATCGTGTCTGTTAGACAGCATAATCTGGATATTTTCTTCTCTTCCGAACTTTTCGTTGTAGAAATTGACCAGAGCTTTTCTGCTATGTTTTTGGCCAGCTGAAAATTGATTAAATTTAAGGAAATTTCCAAGACATACTGCTACAGATGCTCCTAATGGAGTAAAGAGTCACGAACAATCAAAAATTGTTCCCGAATTGTTAGACATCATCATATTTTGTTGATGATATGTCTAAATAAAGGAATTGCAATAAAAAAGAAGGGATACTTACAAAATATTATCCGTTTCCTGTGTCAAGGAGCATTTCCATAAAAATTAGTAAATGTTCTTCTTAGAATAATACCATTATTCCAAATAATAAATGAAGAAGGCCTTGATCTATGCAAGAACCTGAAAATGGGGAGATTTTGAAGATTTCTTCAAGAGGAAAGAAAGCGGAAGGATTGAAAAAGGTTTTTTTAATTAAAACAGAAAGAAAATTAAAAATGATCCGTTAAAATTGAAGAAAATCAAAGAAATTGAAGAAAGATTTCGTTCTAAAAACATCTGCTTACGGACATCTGTGGTTGAGATTACGATTGTAAACAGCGCGTACAGCCCGGTGGTAGCAATCATATTTGATCCAGTTTCTTATTGTTACGGTAATTGGATTCTTTTTTGGCAAGCAGGTTTGGCTCCCTAGTTACCAGCTTCTGGTACACTCTCAGAACTAATTAATTCATTGCATTGGCCGACAGCTGGCGCCTCATTGCACCGGGGAAATTGCCCTTTTTTCCTGACAATGGCTCGTAGATTCTCATCCATCTAGCCTTCGTTAAATGGCATTGCGTGCTGCACAACGACACCATTTGTCTTTTTTTCTGCCATTCGGCCAGCTGCCTTCCATCCACTCCGCTTTCATTTCTTACGCCATAGACCTTCAGCTTTAGTCGATCCTCTTATTTCTCTTCCAGTTGTCGTTTTTTGCACTTATCATTTCTTTTCAGGATCTTGCATACTTCAAGGTCTTTTCTCTTCGATATGAATATAGTAGTTAGATGAATTTCCCTGGGTCTATAGGGCAAGTCGCGGGCTAATAAAGCAGGAATTCCACAGGTATAGCTCTAGTATTATTAAATCGGCCTTCCTTTTTTCAGATATTTAATGAGACAGCCAAATCTGAGCATAAGCCGTACAACATAGTTTTAGTGCTTGTCAGTAACATCGTGGATTTACACTTATGGTAATCTTATATGCAGCGGTTTACATTAAATGAGCATTTTAAGGTGCCGTCGACTATTAGCACTAATTATAGGCTATGAAAACACCACAGATTTTATCCGAATTTCGGGACTCATGGTTGTTGTCCGAATTCTATAACCACTGCTTGGAGAAAAAAAATCGAAACATGGGTACACGGCTACTTGTAATTTTACTGGTAAGAAAACGTGACATCCTCAGTAACTACGGCTACTTGCAGATCACACATAACCCGTCTACCTTTATTCGGTATTCTGCAACGCGATGGGATCCAAAATAAAAGGGAAAGATACGAACCTATTGGATACCGCATGTTTTTGTAATAAATAATTACATTTTTCATTGGGAAAAATTTTCATGTTTTTTATCACTTTCAAAACAAAAATTCCGACAAAACGGCTTCATTTTGCTCATCTTTGTTCTTGCTGGATGCTCTCTTTTGTTCCTGTGTGTTGAATCTTAGTTAATTTTGGAAAGCATGTGGTGGTTCTATCCTCTTCTCATCTGCTTTTGCACGCGGAGTACAGTTGAATACGACGTACATGTATCCAATTTCGCGTTCATGTGCTCTGTTATGTTGTTCTGTACGTCGCTGCAAAAGCATTCTTGCAATATTTCCGGGTACAAGTCCGCTGTTTTGCAATCTTGAGCAAGGCGCACATGTTGTATTCTCAATTTGCTGAACATGTACGTCGTCTTCGGGTACATGTTCAGATTTTGTTATTCTGTACGCCGTTGCAAAGATTTGAGCATAATCTCGGGTAAAATTTCGATATTTTGAATATTTAATGCTGGGAACATGTTGTGTTCTCAGTTTTGCGCACATGTACGTCGGTCGAGGAAACACTTCGTGTACAAGTTCTGTGTTATTCTGCTGTGTACGTCATTGATCGCTATCTGAAGCTACTTGAGCATAATTTCCGGGTACTTGCATCTTTGAATGTGGGTCTCTGTATTATGAATATGTACGTCGTATCTTTTTCTAGAGTACAATGTACGTCGATTTCCAAGCTTTGGAGATAAAAGTATGCTCCAGCATGCATTTTATCCTGCAAAAGGAAAGCAATCAGCGGCGCTGACTGCAAATTGAACCAAGGAACATTCTGTACACCCCATAGCCATGAACTTCCGCTTGGGAGAGAGCAAAGAATGTTTATTTTTATATAAAAATAATGGAAAAATAGTGGGTTTCTTCTAATTTTAAATTTTCTGCTCCATTTGCAAATTTTGTTCCATGATTTCCATAGACTAAAGGGACTTATCAATTCCTTCCAGCAGAAATCGAAGAAGAGTTCTTCTTTCAGAAGGCTTGGACCTCGGCTGGTAATGTGTGTCCATAGTGATGACCACTGAACCCTTCATCTCGTAATTCTCCTTATTCTGAAAATGATATTAAATCCTGATTCCTGCCAACTTACAGGGAGGAATGAAGAGAAGATCATCGACTGAGGAGCAGAGCCTCAATGCTACCATTCGGAAAATGTCGCACTGTCTGAAATATTAAAAACAGTTGTAAAATGCGTAAAACGTACATTTAGCTCCTGGCCATTTTTCCAACCATTTCAGCCAGTTTTTCCCGTTTTGTTCAGAAAATAGAGAAGATATTCATTTATGGAAGACCTGAAATCGATAAATAATTTTAGATTGAGGATAGAAACAAGCAACAGGCGCCGTAAGTGAAATGAAATGACTGGTTGACTCGCGAAGGTCGCAAAAAGGGTGGAGTAGAGTGGCGGTGGAATTTACGCCGCTGAAAAAGATTGATGAGGAAGCAAATTGACACGGCGAAGAGTTTCATTTAAACAAAGAAGTGTGACTGCGTCAAGATTAAAAACGATGGACCGGGGAGTTCCGACTAAAAATGTCGCCCTAGTGAATTGTTGACGAATTATTCAATGTATATGTAATCACTAAAAGGCACTCATTGTCATGTCAGGACGGCTAGTCGAAGGATTCAGTGAAAATGATAGTCAAAATAATTGTATTTCCTGCTATTTATAGAAATTCTCCTCCAATATGCTCCTTTCACATAGTAAAAAAGCTCTCAATGTATGCGAGACTCTGAACACGGTTTATCGTTAATTTAATGGAGTGCTAATAAATTGGGACTGTTGGAAGGAGTGAAAAAGTAGACGGACTGTCAGAAATGGACAAGATAAGGACTGTAATCAGAAGAAAATGACTTTCCAAACTTCTACATTTATTGTTCATTGAGTCATTATAAGACCTGAGGATTACGGAAATTTCTCCCAGCATAGACGGCCTCATCGCCTAGTTCCTCTTCAATTCTCAGCATCTGATTATATTTGGCCAATCGCTCCGATCGACAAGGTGCTCCTGACTTTATCTGCCCTGTAGCCAATCCTACTACAAGATCAGCAATGAACGTGTCTTCTGTTTCTCCAGAACGATGGGAGACAAGAATTCCCCAGCCTTTGGATCTGGCAAGGAGAGCTGCTTCTATAGCCTCAGTTAATGAGCCGATTTGGTTCACCTAAATGTTGAGTCCTGAAACGAATTAGCTTACCTTTAACAGAAGACAATTACAGCACTTTTTACCAATTGCTTTTTGAATCCGCTTGGGATTAGTTACAGTAAGATCATCTGCAACTATTTGAATGTCCGTTTTAGTCATGAATTTGGTCCAGTTTTCCCAGTCATCTTGGGCAAAGCCGTCTTCAATAAAAACTATTGGGTAATCCTTGATATACGAGCGGTATACATCAGCCAATTGATCTCCAGTGAGCCACTTAATCTTATCACTGTTAGGATTCTTAAAATCTAAGTCATATTTTCCTTCTTTAAAGAATTCTGATGAGGCAGGATCCATTCCGATGTAAACCTGGGGTTATTATAATTATTTACAAAAAAATATATGGACCTTTCCCTTGTAACCGGCCTTCCCAATTGCTGCAGTAATAAGATCCAAGGCTTCTTTACTGTGCTGAATATTAGGAGCGAAGCCACCTTCATCGCCAACTGCTGTAGCATCCTGGCCATAAAGTGACTGAATTTCCGCCTTTAAATGGTGATAAACTTCCGAGCCCATGCGCATAGCTTCAGCGAAACTTTTAGCACCCAAGGGGGCTATCATAAATTCCTGGAAAATGGTAAGACTTTGGATTTTCTCTACCTGCATCGCCAGCTTATTTCCAGCGTGGTGACCACCATTTATGACATTGAAACAGGGCACAGGGAGGATCACTTTCTTCACATCAGCCAACTGGGCAATGTATTTGTACAAAGGGAGACCAGAATGAACAGCACCAGCTTTTGCAACAGCCAAAGAGACGCCAAGAATGGCATTGGCGCCCAATTTAGACTAAAAGAATATTTTTAAAGGAAAACGGTACCTTATTTTCAGTCCCATCGAGGTCCAACATAAATTGGTCAATTTCCTTCTGCTGGATTACATTGAAATCCTTCGTGATAAGAGCTGGGGCGATTGTATGGTTGATGTTGACGATAGCCTTTGTCACGCCTTTTCCATGATGGATGGATGGATCCTTGTCACGGAGTTCTAAGGCTTCGTGTACGCCGGTAGAAGCTCCGGAAGGGACAGCAGCACGGAAAATGCCTGGGGAATATCCATAAAAGGAAAAATCTAATTTTTTCTCAGTTTTTATGCTATTGACCCCATTTTTTAATATTTTTCTAGCATTTTTACCAATTAATAGGCCCCAAAATTTATACCTAAAGGCTAGATTTGCTTGTAACTTTTGTAAATGCGGCTAAAAATCTGCTTTCCTGCTATTGTTACCATGGTAATTGAGCCCTTCTGCGGGGAGCTGTTTTTATTGGAATTATGGGCCAAGATCGCCTTGCAAATGCTATCAATTCGTACAAAAACAAGGTTCTGGTTTCCAACACGGTTAAAATTTTACCCTTTTCTGTGTGAAGATCAACTTCTACTGTGGGATTACCGCGGGAATCGTAAATTTGACGGGCGTGAATCTTTCTAATGGACATTTCTGGCACTTCTTTGCTGAAATGGAGATGCTAGGGAAAGAATCAAGGAAAAATCATTCAATTTTCTCTCCCTGCTTAAGAAAAAGGCATAAATCTACTCAAAACGAGAAGAAAAGAGAAATATCAAAAATCTGAGGTGAAAGGAGAATACAACCAGCAGTTGACAAGAAGTGGATGAAAACACAGTGTATTTTAGATTCTACCCACACCTGAACTAGTAAACAAGTTGATAGGATTGAAATAGGATCTTTGGTGCGGTTAAAAAGTAACCTCGAAGTGCAGCACAGCTTAAGCCAATGGATATTTTCGAAACCCAAACACACCTTCTTGCTCCTCTCGCAGAGCTGATTCGAATGGCAGAAAAATGTTCGCTGAGAGTCGAGATTTTTGAGTAGTATCCTCCCAAATACTCGTTTCCTCAATGGCTCCATCCTTTACCCAATTGAGAACTTGTCTTTTGATCATCCCAATGTTATTACAAAAATATTTATTTCATATAGTTTCATTTTGAGATATGTATTTCTTCTTGGGTTTCTGGGGAGTTGGGCAGGATTTCAAAGCAGACACCGACCAGTAAATAACGTATCGTCGGACGTCCTTGAATAATATTGCCGAAAAATGGTGAACTGAAATTGAAATTTAAGTTGACGGCCTGGATAGGGCGTGATAAAAGAAAAGTTCGAACCGCCAAGGCCTTTGGAAAAAGCAAAATTCGTAAAAAAACTACTCACTTTGTCTCCTCAATATCGTCACACTCAGCCATATTGGGAGGATGATATCTACTTTGAGACACTGTAATCAGATCCGTAATTTTATTATCAGATTTTGACTCACCTTACCGACTTCAGAGTAAATCCCAATCCCTGGACAATTGGGCTTCTACATCGTAGCCCGATCTATAAATTTATTAAAAAACGGCAGTTGGCTTACTTTTCACCATTTGATGAGTTCAAAAATATTCAATCTTCTATCATTTTACCATGAAAATTGAAGAGGGCCTTGAATTATGCAAGAGCCTGAAAATTTGAACTTTGTGGATGGATTTAGAGGAGAAAGAAGACAAAAAGCGGGGCGAAAGGAAACAGAAATGCAACTGAGATCGGCTACGCCGGCGGTGAGAATATATGGGGCTATTCTATCAATCAACCTAGATCGTGAAACCTTTTGCGACAAACCCAACAGGTTCAAGGACAGCTGGCATTCCACAGCGGGCCAGGCGCTCATAGAGATATCATCAATTTTTGCAGGCTCGGAAATAAGCAGCTTTTTTGAGGGACAGAAACGGCTTTTGCGCGCCTTGTTTAATTTCTTTCAGCCAGTTTTGTTGACGTTTGCAAGGATTTTTGTCTTTTTTTTCAATTTCCAAGAATTTATACTGAAATTTACGCGAAATTTGACCATTTTCTAACCATTTTTTTGTTCTTTCCTGTGTTAAGATTCAATTCCAATGGATGGTTTTTATGAGAGGTGCAACTGGACCTTGAAAAAGTATCGGTTACAGATCGCATTTTATTATTGAAAGGGTGAATTCTCGGCCCATTAGACTGGTTCTTTCCTTCCTCGTCATGTTCCTATCGCATCACAAATGAAATATTGACCATTTACTGCCAGAATTTACTTGTTACTTTTAGAATTTGCTGAGAACGGCAACCATTTGAGAGAGTACAATGCGCCCTGGGCCGCATTCTGTACTCCAGCGCCTACAGACGACGATGTGTGCTCTAGAAAAGGATGCGACGTACACTTTCCTAATCCAAGACATAGTATGTGCCCGGGAATCACATATGCAACGCTTTCATGTACCCGGAAATTGCATTTCTTCAGATGGCAAACGTACACAACAGCAGAGAACAGAAAATGTACTCTAGGTGTATCCTCGATCGACGCACATTTTCGAAATTCTGTGAGCACAGCATGTTCCCAGTGTTTGAATATTCAAAATATCGAAATTTTACTGCACATGTATCCAAAGGCGGCGCACATGTTCAGCAAATGGAGAACACAACATGTACTCCTTGCTCAAGAATACAAAACATCGGTCTTGTACCCGGAAATATTGCAAGAATGCCTTTGCAGCGACGTACAGAACAACATAACAGAGCACATGAACGCGAAATTGGGTACATGTACGTCGTATTCAGCTGTACTCGACGTACAAGCACAGAGGTTGCTTGGGTACCATGTTCAGAGCATAATTGGGCATAATCCTCAGACATTTTAAACGTATAATGGTTCTGCTTTTTGTAGTTTTCGTGTAGATTCAATGTAGGCCTCAGAGATTAATCCCACTCCTCATATCCGTTAGTTTAATTGTCTTCTTGGCTCTTACCCTGTGTAGGTGACTATTCCACCGCCTCTTCCTAAGCAGCTTACGTCGCCTGGCAACTGCGGAGATTGATAGCGCCAGATCCTTTCCTGTCATGCTGTAGTTGCCTCGCTTCGGATTAGGATCCCAGTTTTTCGTTCTATTTTTCTTACATCTCTTTACCCCATAACTCATATGTTTCAGGATCTTGCATACATCAAGTTCTCTTTCTATTTAAATGAAATATGTTGTGATCTTCTCGCCTTCTTAAATTTTTGGAAAATGATGTCAGTCAACTTTGCTTTTATGAAGCAAAGAAAATGGAGGAATTTAATGTTCCACGACGATCAATCAAGACAATGTTCAACTCCAATTTATCAGGACAGTTGGTAAGATCTCTTTTAACCGGGAAAATCAATGAAATTTTTAGATTTATATAGTGAAAAGCCACCTATCGCAATGGGCTCCAATGTTCCTGGAGTATGCCGTTAAGGGCTTCGAGAAGTGTTTGGAGGATCGATGCAAGTAACCGTCCCCATTTGGATCCCTTTCCAATAAATATTCGAATTGTTCATATATATTTATTTCGAATTTGTTTTAATTTATGCAAAACTTCTTTGATTGTTGAGATAGTAGACTTTCTGTTTCAAAGCGCAGTGACTCGATGTTCTGAAACAGGGCAATCATCTTTAGAAAATTGGGATTATCTTATAAAACGTCTTTTCGGTCAGTAACCCTCTGACTCACTTGATAATTTAGGGCATTTTGCACGTGGATGGCATCAACTGAAAGAGATTTGCAGCTTTCAAAGTAAAGTCTTACCTGTGGATATAAAGAAGTGCCTGATTAAGAATATTTAAAGAACCCATTTGCATCAGCTGTAGGGGATTCCAATTATTCCGTCCTTTAGATCACTACGGAAAAATGGGCCTGCCCGCAAGGATCCCAGCTGGAAAATTTTCTTTTCTGTATTTTCTCTTATCTTACCTGCACCAACAGCTGCCCATTCTGTTGAAATCCAGGATGTTCGCACTCCAAGAAAACAATATTAGGAGGGAAATGTTTCAATTAGTACAGCTATATCCAACATTTGTGCAAGTAGACGACGAATGTCTTCTTTCATAACATCAATTTTGGCTGAAAAGGAACAATCGATAGGCAGAAAACGAGGCACAACCCTGAGAAAAGGCCCCAAAGATTGTAAATTGCCATAACATCAAACAAAATACTTACAAATTTCACATTTAGCTGCAATATCCATCCTGTGCCAATATTGTTCCATTTTTCCAGAATTGTTTCATTTCCATGGTAACATTTAAAGATTGAGGAAATCTATGCTCCTGAAAGTGCAAGTTTTTAAAGCAAAATGAGGATGAAATTATGAAGAGACAACGCAAGCAAAGGAAAGCAGCCAGCTGGTAATATTGGAAGGTCAGCGCAGATCAGAGAGCTGCGAAATGGGAGAAATTTTGGGGTTTGGACCAGGAAAACGCGAGATGGCAGCAACTTTTCAGGCGGATTTGGTGAGAAATAGAAGGGAAATTGCCAACTGTCGAGGAATGACATAAACAACTCGAATCGAGTGATGCGAAAACGCCGAGGAAAGGCAAACAAATCAGCGCGGGTCAGAGAATTAGGCAACAGGAGAAACGCGAGTCTTGAGACGAATTCAAATCCTGCGGAAATATTCAAGGCGAGCGTTAGATCTACAGGTTTCTAGCGTTTTCGTCTTAGGAACCCCAGCCGGCTGTCGCAATCAATCGATCTATGGGACATGGCGTGTTATTTTTGTCATCCTTTTTTTGATGGTTTTCTTTGCTCCATTTTTCTTTTAAACATTTTCCTTGTTATTCTAGCTCCCCCTTTTCCTCAAGATCTTCTTCTTTTCCTCTCTATGATCATTTTGTTCATAAGAAAAATGTTTTCAGGTCTGGCATAAATATAGACCCGCTTTAATTTAACAACTTACAGATGGAATCTTATAATTGATTAAATTTATCGTCAAAATAATAGAAAAGGTAAGAAATTTTCGTAATTTTTTGAGATATTTTACAGGTATTTTTTGATAATTCTATGAACCAGCCGACGATGTACATGGAGAATTGGGTGGTCATTATTAAAAAGCCGAAGCGTACAAGAAAGCCCATGAGGTAAGGAATTCAAAAAGGCGGATTACTTTTTTATAGGGAATATATCCGCTAATGCAGGAGGCTCTTTCCGCCGTCGTCAAGACCCACAACTTTTCTGGCATGATGGGCAAAAACCTCCTGGAGCATTTGGTCGATGGAACAGATGTTGGCGAACGGTTCTAGAAGAAGAAAATTTTTTTTGTTAGCAATCCATAAAGATTGGAATATTTTCCTCAAAACGAATAAATATATGAAAATTAAGATTTTTTTGGGACACTATTCACACTGGTTTGCTGCTTACAGGAGCTGTACAGAATGAAAATTGTATCAACAATTAATAAAATTAACATTTTGTAAGACGGACAGCGGAAAAATGATGGAGCTCGTGCATTGGCTCATCCCAGAAGCAGTAAACTTTGCTTTTATGAAGCAAAAAAAATGGAGGAATTTAATGTTCCACGCCGATCTATAGACTATAAGATTAAAATTTATAGTATATACTATACTACAGTGTATATACTACACTATATGCTAAATCGATGAAAATGGCGATTTTGTAGTATATATAGTACTAATACTACAGTATATATCTATAGCTAGCTATATACTAGTATATTTAGTTAGTATAAACGTTGAAAATGACTAAAGCAGTTCTTCTTTGTCCCCACAAAAGTCCAGAAATGCAGGATGTCAGTAAAACTAAATATCGCGCTTTTCTGACATTCGGCTGTTATCATTGGGAACTAATTTATTATCCCGTAAGGATATTAGCTCATAGATTATATTATATAGTATATAGTATATACACTAGTATATATATATAGGATACTGTATATATTATATAGTATATATTTATATAGTATATATAGTATATATTATATAGTATATATAGTATATATATAGTATATATTTATATAGTATATATACTATATATATAGTATATATACAATATATATATAGTATATATATAGTATATATACTAGTATATTTTTCAGTATCAAATCTACTCATCATCAACACTACTACTAGTAGAGTTTGTGATTTACAGATTCAGCTCGGAATTTGATGCAGGTGCATCTAAAAATTTTTAGATGCAGGTCGCGCCGAAACTGTCAAGAAAATTCATTTCTTTGTCATTCTTCCTGGCGTGCGGTCGTGTCTTTTTCGCTCTCTAATTTTGCTCTTTTCGCTATTTTTTCGATTTTTTCTTCTATTTTTGTTCTTAAAACATTTTTCTTGTTGTTTTCTTCTATTTTCTTCTAAAATATGGTAATTTTCAGTGTTTCCTTGTGTCCCAGATGACTGCTCAACGTCAACTTCCTTTTGATCTCACAGAAGAAGAACACGAGGGTTAGTTTCTTTAATATTTTTCTTTCTAATTTGCTTATTTTTAGCCATCGTCGCTGCTTGGGGACCAGATTATGCTGCTGAAAGTGAATTCGGACGGAATAAGGAAGAACCATTTGTTGGTTAGTTCTAATTTTCTTCTTTTTTTAAATTCTTTATTTCTTTTAGCAAGGTCACCTTCAATTTTCACTCAATATGACACGTCGTCCAATTTCTTTAAATTCGACCTTGTTCCTGAAGCCAAAGATTGGAATGGTGGAGCTGGTTGGCTTACTCGAACACTCAAATGGATTCTAGCAATTCCTCCGGTTAGTTTTTGCTTCTTTTTGCTTTTAATTAATAAATTTAGGCAGAAGAATGGGCCGATGTCGACGAGCCTTGCCCACTGCCCGAAGACCCAAATGTGGGCGAAGTTGTCGTTATGGAAAATTGTAGTAACAATTACCGCGAGTCGACGACGTTTTGGGAGATTAAAATAGTAATAAGTGAGTCTTTTACTCTTGTTTTTTTTTTTAAATTTAATTCAATTTTTCCAGGAGGTCTTACTCAGAGCGATTCAACGATGAGCACTGTCAGCTGCGACTGAAGATGTAGAAGTACGCAAGATTCTAGAAATTCCTCTATCTAGTTTCCTTTTTTTATCCATTGGTTTGTACCATTTTTTTCTAAATATAAGTAAATTATGAGTTTCATTAGCTCGTTTTTTGCTTTGGAAAGGTCGGGTTGATATTGTCGCTTGTTATTTTCGTTTTTAAAGAATTTCTCCATCTTTTCTGGCCATTTATCGGCTCTTGAATAGCCTTCAACCAAAGAAATCGGCGATTGCTGCTTCTTTTATTATTCAAATCTTCGAAAAAGAGACAAAAAGTCTCTACTCTGCTTCCTTCTTGTGGTTCCCATGTTTCCAGCCAGCTAGTAAAATCATCACAAGCATAGGCTAATGGGCTATTTTGGGCCCTAGAACCCTAAAATTGGCCGTTTTTGATAAGTTTTAAGAACTGGGGATTATGCTAACTAGGTTACCACTTTTGGCAAAGGGAAGATTCTGGGCAAATCATCGGCCATAGAGGTATCTGGGAAGGTGGATCCAGAAAAAAAAGAAGACTTATGGTATTTATACCATTGGAACCAGCTCGTCAAGAGGATCAAGGCGGTATATTCGGTTTTTTAACGGTCAGAAGCTGTTCCCAAGAAAATAATTGAAGTAATTACAATTGATGACTAATTTTTGTTGCTGAAAATTAAATTTAGTTGACCTATTTCATGTTTTGGTTTTTATTCTACCGTTCAAACGGTGTTTTACTTTTGTATTATATGATAATTGTTTATTTTTTAGGAATTTTATCATAATCGTAACCTGAAGACTAGACTTTGGCTCCAGGAAATCTTCTGAAATCCCAGGAAAGCTTTTTTGTTTCTGACTCCACTATAATTATTTCGCAATATACTGTGATTGAGTATTTAGCTGCGTATTTCTCATTTTTTTATCGTTACGCAGCGAAATTAGTATCATTCGACTTATCTCAGCATGGGGAGTCTAAATAAATCTACAAATTATTGTTCATTTAATGAAACTGAGCATCAAATGAGCAATTTGGCCGCATATTTCCCTATTTTTTGCTTTCTTAACAGTGGGTATCATTCGAGTTCTCTCAATGCGGGGAAGCTGATTACGGTAATCGTTTTCCATTTAAGCAAGACAGAGTATGGAATGAGAATTTGGCTGCGTATTTCCTAGTTTCGGTCAATATGAGCTCAGTTAACAGTGAATACGGGTATTATTCTATTTTATTAGGGATAATTTATTTGAATTTCTGCTCATCGCTGCTGCAAAAAATGTCAGCAGTATTTTCGTTGTAGGAAGCAATAAGATGGAAGGAAACGGTGCGCAGGGAGAATCCGGCGCGAGCCGAAGGGGAGCAGCAATGAAATCCATCTGATGTTTTATTAAAACAATTAAAGCAATATCGCACAATATATGGCTACACAAAGTGAATTCTAAACAATTTTTAAAGACATGTCTAACCCTATTCTTTTAAATATAACACTGGTGAAGGCTGTCTGGTTTTGTTTGTTACCGTAGTGGCTACCTTTGGTACAAGAATTTAAGCCAAAAAAATAAATTAAATGTCGGGATCCGACGAGGAATAGAGAGGAGGGGAGATCATTGTCCGACAGCTGGATTCTGAGCTTCTTGATTTTCCAGCTCTTGTTTCCTGGCAGCAGCGGCAAAGGAGAAGACGCAAAGAACTGCGTAACAGATTTGATCCGACTGAAATTAGCCATTTAAATGGAATAATTATAAATAACAGGAAGTAGTAGCAGGATAGAAGCACAATTTTGATAAATCTGGCTGACAAACTTCCAAAAAATAGCAATAACAGCCAAAAATATCAAACATAGACTATTTAAAGGAAAAGTATATAGAAGAGGATACTCAACCACAAATTCTCATGCATGCATACAACAGTTATACGCTTGTATCTTCATCAGCTCGTCGTGTATTCATGTAGGCTATGGAAAATATTCGGTGCAGTGAAAATGCAATCTCCGTAGCCTGAATAAATTGGCTGGTGAAGAGAAGAAGAAGTACACAACAGATTTACGATAGGACAAATATTGACATTATTTAGAAGAAAAAGGTAGGTAAAAATTAGGGGGAAAACGTACCATTTGGGAGTAGTAGCGACGCTGGATTAGTTCGCCTTTCTTTCGATCTGAAAAATAATTGAATAGTTCTTTAATTCACATTTTTCCCAGTTAATAAACTCTGGAGGATCCCATCACGAAAAAAAAACCTAGGAGATTACCCCAGTGCTCCAGAAACCGCCATGATCTTTCCCCCTGCCCCAGAAATTCGTAATAAATTAATAATTTGCCTACTCATCCAAGTTTTCAATGAAAGGAGCGCTGCTGACGTCCAGAAAACTACAAAAGGCCATGTCCCCCAAGTTCCCAGTCAAAAATGTGGCCCATTGTAACTGTCATCCTTCTACTTTCTGCCAATGGACAACGTCTTTCCCCAGAAGAAGATCAAAAAGCCCGAAATTCTTGTGGTAAAATACGTAAGAATACCATTTTCTATTCAACGACAAATTTAGAAACAACGCGGAATCTCTTTAAAATAATTAATGGCGAGCCATCAAGTTGGGAAGAAGCCCCATGGGTTGTTCGAGTTGGTGGAGGAACAGGCGCATGGATTAGTAATCGTCATATTTTAACTGCTTCCCATGTTGTTGGGGAATATCGAGTTAATGCAAGCACTTGGTAAGAATATCCTCGCTTTTTCTTTAATATTTTAGTGGCTACGCAAAGTCTTCGCTATTCAACACAGTTGCATATGAATATAATAATGGCACAACTATGAAATCCATCACTTTTCCTACGAAACGAGTAGGGAATTTTCTTTAAAAGAAAATATTTCTAGAGATTTGTTCCTATTGCATTTACTCAGGTCGGTTGTGAGCCAGAAAGCGAGCAATTAAAGAGAGGAACATTTAATGACTTAGCCATCCTGGAAGTGGAAATTTCTACGAATAAAGAAATCCCCTATGCGTGGGGCTGCCTCCCTCGTGGGATTACAATCCCTGGTTAATTTAAATTTAGAAAACCCGCTGGAAAACCTAACAACCGTCCATGTTTATGGCTATGGTCTTACTGAAACTGGATATGAACCCAGGAACAGTTCCCTTCGGTCATTTAATTCAACAGCTCACATAGTTAAGAATAGTTTCGATCTTATGAGATTTTATGATTCGGAAAGGACTGCTTGCAATGTAAAATCCCCTTATTTTTTAGAAATACAAAATTCAGGGGGATAGTGGCGGGCCTGTAATAGAATTCGGTTCAGATGGGAAGCCAATAATTCAAGCCCTGGTCAGCACAGGAGATTTCTACTGTGATTTAACCAGTAAGAGCTTAAATGAAGTTAAAAGTTTTAGAACTTGACCAAGTTTACACCCTGGTTCATCCCTACATGGATCAAATCTGCGCAATTACGGGGAGGTGTAAGTCAAATCAACATCGCGACTTTGTGGACAATAACCTGGATTCTATTCTGTCAAAATTTGTTGAAATATTCCCCAGGCCATAAAGAATAAAGCATACCATATTCCTCTAAAAGGAAGACATTTCCTCCGAATGTATTGCATTTTTTGATATTTGCCAGATCGATAAATTGCTGAAAATATAAAAATAATCCTGTGGTTATGAGCTTTCTACCTGACTATTTTGGAATATAACTTGTACTCCGTCACAGCGAACTTGTAGCAATCCGCCTTGGTTTGATTCCACATCATGGACAGGAAATTCTCCACCGAGAGCTCTTCCCTGGATGTCAACTTTTCCTCGGGCTGCTGCTCGTTCCATTGCCTGTTTTAGGCACATGTAAAGTTCCCGGCACTGGAAAAAATATTTTACAATTGTGATACCTTCTACCTTTTTCAAATAGAATTGCTGCATGAAAACCTTATCATCTTGCCTTCTCCAAATGCAAAGAACTCTTGTTTTTGGGGAATATGTCATGTTTACAAGCCTCTCATACCACCATCTCTCTGTCACTGCGCCGGTAACTGCTCGAAGGACTACCGCATCATCACAGACCTAAATTTTCATTTAAAAAAAGGAGAAGAGAAGTCCTACCTCCATGAACATCATTGTCCCTTCACTACTGGTTCCTGTATAAACAGTAAATGATTGCTTTTGCACCAATCGACTGCCCAATGGCTTCAATGGGATGGAATTCCCCTGGGTTTGTGGCAATTCATCGAGGAGTTTATTAATTTCTTTACTGCAAACCAGTCCTATGTGTGCTTTTCCCAATAAGCGTCTAATTTTCTTAAAGAAACTTGAAAAATTCTTTTAATTAACAAACCTGTTGGATAGCTTTCTGCCCAGTTCCGCACATGATCATATAAGCTGTTAAATTATGTAATAATGTGGACAATAGTCGGTCCTCCTCCAATTCCAGTCGCTTTCTTTCTGACTCGTTTAAAGCAGCGTATCTGTCGATTAATTCTCCAGGCTCCTGATCCATTCCAACAATTTCTCTTTCTTGAGCAACCACGTCGACGAAAGCATTCTCCCAAAAGACGACATTCTGCCAAAGCATCGTTCCAGGAGTCACTAAATTCTTCTTTTATTAAATTAAATGCGCATAACTCACATAAATCTTGGAATATGTAATGTCGAGTAGGCTCCGAGGGTGTAGGTGGCACTTTTTGAGGTCCATTGGGAGCACCAATTGGCAACGTTGTTGGATGTTGAATGATTGGCTTTGTAGGAGGAGGAGATGGCTCCTGTTTAATCGAAGGAGTAGGAGTACTCTTATTGCTTGAATCCATCGAAGCAGTTGACATTTTCTCCTCCAATTCTTGGACAGATTCTTGTTTCGGAGGCCTGGGAGGAATTGGGGGAGGCCGCCGAGCACCAGTTGTTGGTAAAGGAGGCGGTGGAGCAGCGGGAGGTGGACCATGAGGAAGTTTAGGTGGAGGAGCAGCTGGTGGCGGTCCTTTTAGAGATCCATTTGGAGAAGAATTTACTGAAGAAGTTTTTTGAGGTTTAGGAGGAGGCGGACGGGGTGACACAGGCGGAGGCACAGAAGAAGGCACAACATCTGAAGCAGCTGACTGGCTATAAGGAACAAATTTAATGGGAAATTATTAAGGAAATTACATATTTCCGTTAGCTAGATCGGATTTCTGCCCTACGGGGAGGGTAGGAGTTCGAGTATCAACAGAAGAAGTAGGTAATTTAGCTGTATTGATATCTTTTAAATTTGTTGAAGATTGTGAAGGGGTTACCATCTAAAATTTGGAATTTAAAGGGCATAAAGGAATTACTGACCGTGCTTGGAGCACTACTTGAAGGGGAAGAAGCTAGATTGATATCCTTACACCAGTAGTGAGTATGAGCTATTTCTAAGACATGAAAAGTGCTGGCAAGGCCATTGCATCCCGGAGTGTTGAAATTAGCTTCAATTCCGGCTATACAAGCTTGTAGAACTTTCACATATCCTTTAAATTGATTCCTTGTCAGCTGCTGTAAAAAAATATTATTATTTTCTTTAAAGAGAAATCTCACAATGTCCTTGACAAATTCATCCTCAGACAGCTTATTTTCCAATCCAAGATTTAATTTGGAACAGACAAATTCTCTCAGACTTTCATCTTCCATGAGACGTTTCAACTTTGGATATGTGAAAACACCAACACCCTGACCAGAGAGCACTTGATCACAGATTTCACGGACGACTTGTTGATTTTTACTAAACAAAAGACTTTTCTGAGAAGAAGAGCTGTCATACCTTTGCTGATTAGCCGTTTGTGTACTATTCTGTGGTGTTGTTTTAGATTTCACCAAGTGTTGACTCTGTTCCATCCTGTTAGCAGCTGCCTGAGCCAAAGGCTTCATTGTCTTGTCCTTTAACGCCTGTGCTTTTGGTGCTGTCTTGCTCAAAACCTAATGAAGTTCTTTGTGTTATTCAGCCATCCATTACCTGATTGAATATATCCGAGCTCTTCTCAGCGTACCCGTTAATTGCACTCATAAAGTTTTGCCCAAGAACTTTTTCACCAGAATCTGTCATGAAACCCTGGAGAGAGAATTTTAATTGTTAAAGGTGAACTTACTCGTATTCTCATTCCTCGAAAAGGCGCAGCTTTAGAAGAGGAGGCAGCAGAGGCGGATGACGTGGGAGTATTGGGAGCAGGGGCAGATGGCTGTTGGGGAAGTTGGTCAGAGCCAACTGTCCTCTTTCTTTGAGAAACTGGAGTGGACTCATAGTCTTCATCATGATCGAAAGAAAAAGAACCCTGAAAATGGGGATTTTTTATAGGAAATGGTGTCATGGAATTGTGGTTAAACTTACATAATACCAACGATCATAAACAGTTCGTTTCAAACTTAAAGAAGTCGGCCGTCGCATAGTAGCCATTTTCAACTAATGAATGATATCGGCAGCACCTGATCCCGCCCCCTTTTCCCCTCCCAGGAGGCGTGGATTATGACACAAACAGTAGCCACCCCCAGATTCTCAGGAATCTCACCTTTGAATTTGACTTTAATGCCAGATTCTCAGCTAATCGGGCAAAATCCGCTTCACTGTCAACAGCTGACGTCGACATAGAAGATCCTGGGCTAGATCTTTATAGAAAAAATAAAAATGTCACGTGATTTATGATACCTTCCACTGCTGATAGAACTCTCCATTGAGGCAACCGTATCACTATGGGGAAGTTCCAAACGGAGAGGTTCCTTGTAAACGTCATTCACGTGAGCCAATGGCTTTGTAATTTGTTCTGAAAGGAGTATAATCCCCTCATTTAAATGAATATACCATCAATTGGGCTGTCGAAGACGAGGTCGTCTATGCTGCTCGAACTATCCATTGAGCGGGAACCATCATCGCTATCAGAATCATGCTGCTGTTTCCCTTCTCTTTGATATTCATAAAAAGCTAAGTGAAGTGTTGAATTATCCGGGTAGACCTGAAGATTTTTTTCATTTAAAGGGAGAAATATCTTTTACCGTAAAATGTACAGGCATTAACTGATCACTGAACCATTTTGCCTTATCTCCGACTTGTTCCGGTGCTTCTATTCCCGCCTGCACACGGACATAGGTCTCATTCTTCGGCGACAGGCAACATTCTGCAAAATATTCCACCGCCTGACTTCTGAAATTTATAACATTTTGATATTTCTCTGCAAAAATTAATTAAGATCACTGCGTTCAGTTTCAGATTTCCCACAACGCTCGGCGTTCGGAAATTATAAGGATTAGCCAAGCCGGAATTAATTAAGGAAGGACATCCCGGTGTAGACAAGGAAGTAGACAAGGAAATCACCTGCATAGGTCACTAATAAATTGGGTACAGTTCGGGCGGCTACGGAGGAAGGACTCCGATTGAAGGGCAACTACAGGACGAGGATAAAGTCTCAAAGTTCTTGAATGTTCAGAAAAATCGCCGAAAACATTCGGGGAATTGAAGAATTTGATCTATAAAAGGGTTTAGACCTTTCTTTAAAAGAAATCTGACCATAGCCACACGACAGGCAACATCAACAGCGTCTGGATCCAAAGCTATGCTCGCTTCAATACTTCCTCTTCGATTATCGCTGTATTCCGCTCTCATTTGAGTCAGCGCTGCTTGTAAATTTATCTATAAATTTAGTTAACGGCTTGAAGATTAATTTTCTGACCTTGAGTGTGCTATATTCGGGCTCAGGCATATCGGGAATAAAGAGATCATCAGGTACACTGAGCTGACAAGCATCCAAGTCAACAACTATGACGTCGTTTGGAACATCTTTAATCCTCTTGTGAGTGAAAAACGATGCAGGCACTCCGATAATGAAAGGGGTTGGGGCTAGCAGTAGCTGAATAGCAAATAATTTAAGAAAATTTAAAGGTCTACCTGTTCAGCTGATTGCATATAAGCCGGAAGCAAAGGAATTACCGGGAACATATATTCCAGAGGATAGAGGAGATGTACAATGGACAAGACGCACATGCTCACGGCATTATAATTCCTCGATTGGATTACAACCTACATTAATTAGAACTTTAAATTAGAAAAAAATACCTTAAACTCCAGCATAACGGCTGTTAAAACTTTTAAAGCCAATTCCAGTCCCAATAATTCAAAAGGTAAATGAAGCGGGAAATCCACCAAGGAGAATCGAGTATGATCCGGTAAAGCAAATTCCAACATTCCCATGATTTCCGGTGGCATTACCTGAAAAATTTCACAATTCTCTGCTAATAATAGTTGCAAATATCTGTGTATTTGTATAATCCGAGCAGACACAACAGCTGGATAAATTTACCTCCAATTGGACTTTGGTTTTCCCTGGTACAGGAACTGGAGAACTTAAAAACATTAGGATCCAAGTTTCAATTTGTTTGATCTCATTCATGACGTCGGGAGGAATTGGATCGTTCCAGTGACCGGTTAGGACATTCCAGACAACATCTCTGAATATTTCTTTAAAGGAAAATAAGCTCCTTACTTGATTCCTGTCTTATTTTGAGCCCGGAAATTGCAGCTGTCTATCAAGGTCTTGAGAAGAATCAGATTATCATGGAATATTGAGACAAATGGATGATGGGAGATCAGGCAAAGACTCGTCAAAGAATAAAAATGATCTCTCCTCGAACTTTAAAGGATTAAAATATAAAGAAACTGTTCCTACCTTTTCCTGGCTATTCCATTAGGACGAATCATCGTTTTCCGCTCTATTGCCAAATAAAAATTCAAGCATATTCCATAGCGAATCTTTGCAGAATCTTTTTCCGTCAACATAAACACAAAAAATTGCGGATCACGGATTTGCCCATGCTGGGTAGCTGCGCCTAAAACAATTCCTAAATTTAAAATAAAAAGTGCCAAGCTAAACCCACAGCAAAAAAAAACTAAAGCAAACCAAATAAGCTCACAATGTAAAGGACGTAGAACTAATTGATATAAAGTAGGTCGATCAAGGCAACGAATAACAGGCATAGGATGCAGATGAAGCGATTTTCTATACTCACTGAGGGTTGTACAACCTTCGGGTTGACAGAAGACGGTGACATCTGTCGGTAAAGGGAAATCTTTGTGATCATCTGTTGGGTATCTGAAGGAAATAATCAAAACTCGAAGAAAAAGCGGGCATACCTTCTTAATATTTCTGGATAACATACTTGAGGATGGCCGGGAGTTTCTGGGCCTTGGCTTTGTGTCCTGGAAAAATAAAAGCGTTAAATTTTGTACAAATTAAGCAGCAGAAGGGGACGCGCGATAAATAATTCTGCAGGCTGGTTGCAGTAATCTGATATCCTTTCCTGGATTGGCGGTTACAGAAAAAATAGACGGGTTTATAGGCTAAAATCACCTGGGAGAGATCGTATTTCCCCTTTTATAGGCCAGGGTATTAATATTTTCATTAAAGTAAGTTGAAAAACTCGATCGAAGCGAAAAAACTCTAAAATTTCTGGCTTTTTAGGATCTTCAACCTTTCAGAGGCCAATTTTAAACGAAATTTTCCAGTTCTCTTTAAATAATTCTTTAAATCATCGCCTAGAACCCATTAAAGGCCTAAATCTCCATCATCCTAACCTCATGTTGTCCCCTGCCAGCTACCCAACCCCGCGCATAATCTTGCCCATGTGAACAAATCGTGGCCACACTTCCCTCCACACCAATAAATTTCAATGGCTGACGTGTTCCTACTGCCATTCTCCTTTGATTTAAAGGAAGAAGCAACGAACCTGATGCGATTTCTTCTACCAACAACGACTAGATAGTCAATAAGACGCGGACAAATTGGCTGATCTTTATCAATCATCTGTTGAGACCTTTCATCTGAAATGATGACTTTATTAAACAATGGAAGAGGGCAAAATCAAGCAGAAAACATTATGGGGGAGATGTTTTTTCTTATGACTTCATCCAAGAAAGAGGTGGGTGTGAGAGGACCCCGAACACGGGAGAAAAAGCCCTCAAGGGGCGCAGCCAAGGATAAATCTTCGAAATCCCTGGATAATCAACAAAATGTACGAAATTGAAGATAATTTCATTTAAAGGGTAATCTTATTATATCCCTGGGCAGGTGATTTAATACGTGGATTGAAATAAAAATCGAAGGAGATATAAAGGACTGTTTCCCGAGATTTCACAACATAAATGTGTCTATGTGGCGAAGGGAGACAGATGTTTCCGAATGAACCAAAAATGGTGTCAGGTTGCAGCAAAATCTTTGATCTTTTGGGTATAAAATCCTTTAAAGGGATATTATTATAGACAGGGAAAACACAGCGCCAGACGATAGTCAATAAATATTGGGAAACAATAGAATTCAAACCGGGAAATTAACCGAGAAATCTCAAGATTATTGGCTGCTTTTGAAAGAGATATCAATGCCATAAGGAGAGCTAACAGCTGGTCCGAATACAATATGAGAACGTGTATATAGAGCGGGAAATATGATTAATTTTGCAGATTTTTTTTTGCAAATTCTTTAAAAAAATCAAAGAGTCAGGATACTAGCAGCCGATATTTTTAATTATTCATAAAATTTTGGGGAAAATTGGGATTAAAGAAGATGAATCATACTAATCCTGAAGGGGTTTAGGCTCTGAGACAAGTGCTTCCCCGCGCGCTTCCCAGAAGCCATGCCAGGAGAGACGGGAGACGGCAGCAGACGGGTGAAATCTCGAATAATTGCCGCGGGGAGAACATTTTCATGAAAAATGACAGCTTAGATCACATTGGGAGCTAAATTGGAATTGCTGGATATTTTCTGCAGATTTGGAGGGCTTAAAAATATTATTTTATCGCTATTTTGGGCAGAGATCTGTGGGGAATTGTAATTTCATCAAAGAAGGGGCATTTCCTTTAAATTTTAATAGGAAACGGCTGTAAAATTGCTCAAAATTAGTAGAAAACAGCTAAAAAAAGAGGCAATTCTGTCAAAATTTTATATTATATGGCGCTGTACAAGTTCCTTAAAAGAATTACGAAAAAACTATGATAAATAATGATCTTCCCCCCTCTAATTTCCTTTAAAGCACGTCCAAAGCAATTTAGCAGAAAGCTGGTGTGTCATTTGTAGTCAGCTGACTACAATCTCCCCTTTCGGAGGCGCGGGGGCACCCCGGGGATAATTAAAAATGAACAAATAGAATAAAAACCGGTAAAATAGGCAATTTTAAAGATTTTAAAAAAAGATAAAAAGACGGTGTGAACTGGAAGTGTTGATGGCAGCCCATACACAGAGACGGCGAAGTCGAATCGATCGCTCGCATGCGCAAACAAGCACAGAGCTCAATTAGAGACAGAAACGGACTAAAGCTCTGTTCTGCCCGATATTCGATGGATCAGCCTCTCTCTCTCTCTTTTTTAATCCATTCCCAACGGGGTCTGTTTTCTCTCATGGTCAGAGGCGCCCGCAGCGCGCGGTCAGTCAGATAATTAACATCTGGGTGAGGGAAACAACTGTCTTTGTCTCATTAACCAACTGTCTTTGTCTCATTAGCCCATTAGTCTAATTACCTGCCTATTTTTCTATCTTTGAAGGTTTTATTTTTGAAAATAGGAAAATCTAATTGCCTGACGACGCCAAAAATTTAAGAAAGCTGACAAAGAGCAAGGAATTAACCGGATTTCCGCTTCCAATGGCAGTTGGAAACGGGGATTCGACAGAATAATTGGATTTTTTATCCTCTTTTGAACATTAAAATGACTATTCTTTAAAGAAAACAATTCTGGAGTTAAATTATGACCCAGCAGTGGTTTAATATTCCATTCATATGGAATTCTCCCGGTCTCCTACAAAAAAAGACGTTCACTATGCAAATGGAAAGCCCTTCTCCTTCTCCCCGCAAAAGATCAATGGTCCCGAGGCCCACGTGAAAAGACAACTCACCGAAAAACAGCCAATATATGTGTGGAAATCCCTAAGAAGAGGAGCCAAGAGGAGCTGTCATGAGCATATATATTGCTTTCCAGTGGGAGAACATACACCTCTCTCTCTCTCGGGGGAAAAGCTAGCAGTTAGGATAATGATAGTTCGAGGAGGAAAATAACAGAAATAAGTACAGGGTGTCGAGACGGGGAAAATCAAAGACGGCTGTGTTTGCTTAGAATGATAAGGACGGGTGGCGGGAGGGGAATTTCTTTAATATTTTTAGTGTTTTAGATAGGAATGGGTGTAGAGTAGCTAGAGAATCTAATTTCGACGAGGAAAATGACGTTTTTGGGAAAGGTCAGCAGCTGGCCGACTGGACGGCACCCAGCAGGTACTGAATATTAAACGGTGAACCAAAAAAGTCCGTTCATTTGAAGGAAAGCCTGGGTATTTAAAAGAAGAAGGCCACTTTGCAATTTTCACTGACTCTCCAAGTCAAATGACTCCATTTTTCTTAGAAGCCGCTGACAATTTACGAGAATTGTTAGTTTTAAAGCAAAAAATGGCGTGATCTCAGGGAAAAGAGAAGCTACCCATTAGAATAACTAAGTAGGCGGTTAGCTGGGCGGAACATGGGATTCCTAACTAAATTAAGAGTCCAGTCACGCCATTTATAGTAGAAACTGACGTATTTTACCCAGATTTAAGGACAGCTGGAAGAGAAAAAGTAGGAGGGGAGTAAGCGGATCTGAATAATTAATAGCGGACTAGCATGAAGGCTACCAAAGATTGGAACGAGATTTATTAACCTGGTGGTATTAAAGAATCTTCATTGCTTTCACATTGTTGTAATAATTCATTTTCAATCAAATGTTATTTAGAATTTGGAGCATGAGTGACGTGAAGCACAGCCTAAGCTACTGCACAGGATTTTCTCGTGTGGACCGAGAAGACCATCCTTCACGCTTGGCTCATCGAAAACGTGACTGTAGTCGCGGAGGTTGATTGACGGCTGCAGCAATTATTAAAGATCTGTCTTGATTTTTACTACAACTCTTTTCTGCTCACATTCGCTTGTTTCTTTGGGTTTTGGGCTCTACTTATGCAAGTAAAACTCCAGAATTTCCTTTTTGAATTGATACTGGAGAACAAAAGTTGCTGAAAAGTTGAAAATTACGAGAATGGGAATTTTACCATTTTCTTTCCATATTTAAGATAAGAACAGAGATTTACTGAATGATGGAGATCCAAATATATGCCGGACCTGAAATTTAGATGAAAATTGACTGGAGAAAGAGGTAAGCGAAATGGCTAGAATTCCACTGTTGTGGAGGAAATGATGAGAACGAGCAGAAGCTTCGCCGGAACCATCCATTGCTTTTTATGCTCGACAAGACGGCGGGAAGAAACGACAAGAAGTAGAAGACAAAACAAACTAATTCAACCACCGAAAAGCTTCCAGTTTCAAGAAATTGTAACAAAATTTATTAACCTAGAGGCACAAAAGATCTTGGTTGTTTTGAATGAATAATTGGTATGGCTTTTTTTCTTCTGAACCAATCAAGTCGAGGCCAGTAGACGGGATTTAGCACCAGGAGGACAATTCCACCAACTATACTGAACGAAGACATGGAAATCATTAAAAAGTGGGTAATCGCTGAAATGGGGTTTAAATTACAGTAAAACTTAAAGCTAACTTCTTCCAAAGGAAAATAACTTGAGGTAGACAATAATAGTATGAACCGAGAAAGGAAATATTACGATTGTGAAAGGAACCGACACTTGGAAAATCAACTGGATTAAAAATTTTCTTTGAAGACGTTTTAAATGAGCAGACATGCTGCTTGCAAGGATATTCTTTAATGAAGCGTGTACGCAGTAGCCAGAGTCCAATAAAACCAAAGCACAGGCCACAGAAGCTGTCGGAGCAACATTTCTGAACAAAATCCACTCATCGTAGATTATAAATCCAGGAATTTTTAGGAGATAAACGTCTACGCAGGAGAAATCCTGAAAAATTATCGAATTCCGTGGGTATTTTACCTCGTTCATTTCCTTTAAAATGGGGGCCATCTCAGCGTAGGAAAAATAAAAGGCGATTCCTGAGACAGCTGCTAGTAAATATGTTAAAAACAGACGAATTTTATAATGGAACGGGAATTTTAATGTCCGAATAATTGTCAAATAACGAAAGACGAATAAATGCTCAATAGTTACCCATGAAATTAATAAAGAAGTTATAGAAAGCGTGGCCATATAATGAGTGGGAAAAATGCCTTGAAAATAGCTATTGCTGTAGCCCATTTGAAATGGAGAGAATACTACTGGTTTGGCTATTAAATTGATCTAAAATTGGTCGTTGTTTCACAGTTTTTGGACGAGAAACTTACGGAGATGTCGGTAAATCCTGTAAAGATTTGATGCCATAAAAGGTACCATCGATATGAGCTCATATTCTTCGGTGACAAATAAATTATGCAATAGACTATGTATCCATTAATAATTAGACCAAGAATAAATAAAAGATCTAGAAATACAGTATACCATGTAATCCCAGAATCCTCGATGAAGGGATCACATTTTAACATTACAAATAGCCCATGAGAAAATTAATTTATTAGACAGATGTTATTAAAAAATATTGGCTGACATGTGTTTCAATCAAAAATTGCCAGCTGCGTCTGAAATTCTATGTTCAAGGATTGTAATTTTCTCGCCATTGAAAACAGCCCCCACATGCTGTGATAGTTCTTAATGAGAATGGAACTTCCTGAAAGTACAGGGGCCGCGTCATTGTTCGTGATTAATATTCCCGGTGATTCTATTTCTCCTGACCCGTTATTCTTTTGCTGAAAACGGTCCTGAAATGTCAGGTTCTCCTTCTTTAAAGTCCGAGATTTCTGAGTTTATTTCTTATCTTGAGCGGAAATTAATCGACGAATCTCTTGCTACGTTTCAACGGGAACAAATAGCCGGTATGGGCTTCTTTTCCTTTAAAGTTAATGGTTTTCCAGCTGCAATTGGCAATTTGGAATCTGCTTTTGATGTGAAAGAGACGCCGAAAACACTGCTGGCCTCCCCTATTCAATCAAGGAGAAGCTCTACTCAGGTAGGAATTTCAACCCATAAAGAATACTTTCCAGTATCATAATCCTGTATGTTTCGCTGTCTTTGAAGAGGCCAGAGATCGGAGAAATTCCAACAGCGAAAATGAAGAAGCCCATGCAGCTGCTCTCCTTCGAAGGGCGCTCCATGAAGACACCGAAAAATTCAATAAGAAGAGGAAATCGCTCTTAGAAATCCCTCGAAACGAAGATGATTCCTCTTCTGTCTTCAAGAATACCCGCGATGACTACCAGATCCTGCATTCCTCTTCCATAATGACGAATCTCTTTGGAACGGAGACAAATAACAAGAACCTGGCCAGTTTCTTAGAAGGTGGGTCTAGAAGAGCAAGCGAAGCTGGAAATGTGATGGAAAGTACGATCCATAAGTTCTGTGAACAGTTTGCCAAGAAGCTGTAAACAATAAATGATCATAGTTTTTGTCTCAGCGTCAAACCTCTTAGTCAGCGGGGTTTTCTTTTCAAATTTTCCAGTAATGAATGTCGTTTCTTGCTATTCTTGATGAGAACTGAACGAAAGCGGGCTTTCTTTTCTTGGAAGAGGCATCAGTGGACAATCGAGCAGCTTCTGACACCTGAAAATCAAAGTTGAACATAGAAACAGAAACAACTAACCTTGGTTTCTCTTCACTCACAGTAGACAGATCCAGTAATCCGTATTCGCCATCTATCGCACCTGAACAATATTAGAAACAAATTGTGAAAGCAATAAAAGGATAACATCGAAATAACGACAGAACATGAACACGAACAGGCAGACAACTAATAACATTTTACTCACAGATCACTACTCAAGGTCTTCATAATTTTCACTTTCAACATCACCGTCCTCAACGAAAAGGACCTCCTCAAAGTTCTAAACTTGCAAAATGAGATTAAAATAGCTAAAAACTGACCTCTTCATCGGGAAAATCCATCAAATCGATCCACCAACTGTTAGAAGAAGAAATGGAGGATGGGATGGTAGAGATGGTTTCTGACGAGACAGAACTAGATAAATTACTACACGAGGAATATCCGCTATCATCATCCATTTTCTGAAAATAAACCTTCAGCAACGATAAGAAAGCGATAAAAAGAAAGCTATTAAAAAGAATAACATAGGACCGGGAAAGACTTGAAATTGACCCTGGACAGTTGGCCAATCGGCAATCTTCCCCTTCCCAAACGACAGTTTCAATCACTCATCCAACTGCCAGCTCAACAATAAGACAAATTCTACCTCTAAAGATCAATATTCGTCTTTTCTGCTTGCCTGTTGTCTATTTTTCCTCTTTTATAGCATTAAAATCATGTTTATTGCATGATCACAACCCCAAAAATTCATTGAAGCAAATATTTTCTCCCTCAGATCCTCTTTCTAATGAGTTCTCTTCACTCTGTATCCCCTTTTCTGTCTCGTTGCCCAATTGACGTCTATATTGATCCCAAGAAACACCTGAGTTCGCCTAATCTGACGATAATTCCTGACGTGTGGTGACAATTCTAATTTCCCACAGAATCCACCTACTTTCTGTGTTTCCGCCTAGAATTTTGTCATGGTAACGGCGCGGCAGAGTTTAAAAAGAGAAGATTTCATCGCATGGCTTCTTCTTTAAATGAGCTCTGTAAACGTCAAACAATTTTAGAGAGCTACCACCCATTGGTGGAATGAATCAAAAGGGTTTGTCGCTATGGAAACCCCGCGCATTTTGCAGCTGTCCCACGGCCATATACGTGTTTTCCGTTTGGGCTACACTGAGGTCTTTCTCGTTGCTATTGACCACTTCCTATCTTACGTGGGTTGGGGGGATTTCTCAACGTTTTTAGCTATAAATGGCCCCTCATGTTTTCGAATATTCTCGAGTCAATGCCATTCAATCCCGCGTTTATTCTTATTATTCGCACGTTTATCGATATTCTCTTGAGATTAGAACCCATTCGAGGGAATTAATCAACTCTCCGCTGTCCTCTTATTATACTTTTTTTGCCTCCTTTTATCAGAAATTCTTGGATAGGCGGGTATTTTCTTTGAAATTCTTATCTTGAGACTTCGAGAGTGGATTTTGGGACCTGGGCTTCCTAAAAATTTATAGTTTCCTGACCGACTTTCAACTTTTATTGCTGATTTTGTTAGAATTCGGTTTGGAAACTTCTAGACTTCATTTTTACGGGATTTGTTCGCAGTTTTACTTCCTTTTTGGTGTCTACAAGCTGCTGGTCTTTTTTTTCTAAACAATGCCCCTCAGAACTTCTTTAAAATTGTTTATAATTCTTCTTGTCAGCTTTTCCAGCCAAAAATGAAAGAAAACATTAGAAAAATAAGAGAAAAACTTTAAAGAGTTACTGCCCGCGACCGGAATCGAACCAGTGTCGCCGCAATAAGACCGCGGAGTACTACCATTATACTACGCGGACGGATGAAAACGCAGCCCCAGAGCGATGATAACCCCCAGCTGGAGGGAAATACACGCAAAGGGAAGGAATCCGACGCGGGAGGTAGAAGACGCAGAGCCGAAATATCAAAAACTTTCACAGAAATAAAATAGAACCGCAAGCAGCTGGAAATATTTAATAATCCTGCTCATTTTCTTTTTTTCTGAGTCATAGATGCCTGCCCTTTTTATTCCACATGTTTATTACTTTCTAATATTCCCGTCTATTTATTGAATTACCCGTGGAAAATACCTTTTTTCAGTTTTCTCATTTAATGATCGATCCCGATGCCACGAGACAAGCCTTCGCCGGACTTATTGAGAAGCCAGCACTGACAGATGCTCTTCTCAACCGGCCACCCTTTAAATTTATCCTTGATATCATCACAAATACAATCTCATCTACGGGTTATTTAAAGGTATTCATTTCCCATTTAATACTAATGGCTAACACGTTGCAGAACCAATTTCCTAAGTCTGATTTGGATCCAAATGCGTTGGCGGATAAATCAGCGAAGGCTGCTTTTCTGGACAAATTCATTTCCGCCGTTGATGATGGCACATTATCCAACGTAAAATCAGCTAAAATCATCGCTGGAAAAGAGCCGGAACAGACAAATAAGGTAGAAAACTGTCAGCGTAAGGTTAATTTTATTTTAGCTGCTGGTAACATTTGCCCACAATGCCCGAAATCATATGAGCGAGACGCCAGCACCTCAGAAAGATAAAAAGACTAAGGATAAATCAAAAGAGCGGTCATCTTCAAAGCACAAAGAGAAGACAGAAAAAGAGGAGAAGAAGGAACGGAGTAAGTCGAAAGATCGAGAAAGCAGGCACAAAGAACGAGAAAAGGAGAAGGACAAGGATAGGAAGAGTAGCAAGGTACCGTAATCGCATGACTTCTAAGAAAATCCCCTTCAGGATCCTAAAGAGAAACGAAGCAGCAGTAAATCTAAAGAAAAATCCAAGGACAAAGACGAAAAGAAAGAGAAAAAGCCTAAAGACAAGGAGAAATCTAAGAAACATAAAAAAGAAGAAGAAGCAGGACCCAGCCATGCTCATGAAGGAGTTGATGTCAACAGCAATTTCATGGATAAAGAACAGGACGAAGGATTTGAAGAATCTCACCAGGAAAGCCCTCACCAACGTAGGTTTTACCCTCTTAATTATTGGATGGATTTTACAGTACCGGAAAAAATGTCTCCAGGAAATGACAGTGGAATTGTTGAGATGGATATGCCGCTACGGCCGCAGGTTCCGCTGGAAAGGCCAGCTACTGCAGCAGCAAGGCCGCAGACCTCTATGGGAAGGCCGGGAACAGCAGCAGCAAGGCCAGCCCCTCCTAAAATTAAAAAAAAGGTTATTGCGACAATTGAAGAAGCTCCTATGGTGGGAAATCCGCTCAAATTTACAATTTAAATCCTTTTTAGGTAGCTGAATCAACAGTAGAAATAATGTCAGAAGAAGTGCCGAAGGATACAGAAAAAGAGGATTTATTTATTGAACAGGCGATCGAAGAAGAGCCGGCATTTGTTCCCGACGAGCAGGCGACTCAAATAGAAGCAGAAGAAGGCGGATTAGTACAGAAAATGATGGAAACAAAGGCCGGGCTGGAAGAAGGCCAATTATTGGATGATATAGACGAAGATGACACAGAATTTCAACGGGAAATGAATAAGGTTTACTGTATTTGGTCGTTTTAATTTGTTTTTAGTTAAAAGATTTGCAAAAGACACTGCAGGACATCACAAGAACAACATTTCCCCTGGCTCATATATTGGAATTTGCACAGGTTTGCGTCCTTCTTTAAAGAAAAAGCGAATTTCCAGGAAGATCTTGAAGCAATGATTCGGGAGTTAGAAAAATGGAGGGGAGAAACAAGACAAAATGAGGCAGAAATCAAGGAAAAAGAGTCCATGAGCATAGGAGAAGCTCAAAAATTATCTGGGACTTTGAGCAACCTCGAGGAGGAGATTCGGAATGTTAAGACGAATTTAAGCAATTGCAAAGCCCGAATAGTTGCAAATGAAGAGCGAATACAACTCCTGATCAAAGATATTTAATTGTGATATTGGCACTTTCCTATCGTTATGCTTTCCAATCGGATCTAGAAATGGCCTAGTTTACAAAATAAATGATTCGATTTGCTCGTTTTCCCCTCCTCTCATTATCTCAAGTTGCATCAAGTAGATAGGCATCTAGGCTGCGATCTCCGGCTATTTCTCCTCTTCCTCCTTTAAAAATTTAAAGAATTCTGAAATACGATCCTAAGAGTTCATTTTTTTGCCGCCTTTCTGCAATTTTCCCCCGTCAAAATGCTCGAGGAAGTTGAGTCATTTTCTCTGTCGCGGGGAATTTTTCAAAATATACTACTCTCCCTCCCAAAAATGGCACGCTGTTGGAAATTTTTAACATGGATGTAAGCTATTTTTCTAGAATTTGTATAGTTTCTGGATATTTTGCAGCTGCTGACTTTTTGCAGCACACAGAGGGGCCAAGTGTTAACCGACTTCCGGTCGTTTAGCGAGGGTGTGTAGTAATGGGAGCCTCTTCCAATTTCCCACAACTTTCTCCCGCCATAATATATCTTCCCAATAAAAAAGGAGGAATAAGTGCCGCTCTCTTTAAAGATTTATTTCCATTCGGCATAAGAATTATAACCAGCCGGACAACAGATTAAAACAAGGCAAGGTCAGGGCTTCTATTCTTTTATTCTGCGGGGGAGGAGGAACGGGGGGCATTTTGCACCTGCTCCACACACATTTCTCTAATTTCGAGAGGCTGTCAATCACCATTTCCCACGTATCGGAGAGCCGGAACTTGAGGCGAATAGTGTCGAATACCAGCTGTCATTAACATGGATCCCGTTCCTCTGCTTGCCTCTCTTTCCGCCCATATGGTCCAGTCTTTGTCGCAGTTTGCAATAATAAGCCCCCCCCCCTTGCGAACCGCTGTTCTTTCTGGGAAAGATGGCTGTATAACTGGTTGTATTCTAAGAATCTTTGTCATTTTGCCGTCATATTTTAGCTTAGAATCTCTGCTCAGTTCCCTCCAGCGGAAACATCCGTTTTCTCACGTTTTTTTCTGACCTTCCTCCTCCTCCTCCCCGTCTGCCCGGACTTCCGCTTATAAGATGCCTGCCAAACAGATCTCCAGACTGGTTTTCCTCCTAACAAGTAGCCATTAAATCACACATTCTTCCGTCATTTCTCGTGTTATCAAACCTTTGGGGAACACCTCGAAGTGTAAAAACTATTGTTCTCCCAGCGGTCATTGATACTTTGGGCACTTTTCCCTCTTATTGAGAAATTCAAGCAGCCTATTATTTTCTTATCTTGACACTTCCGGTTGTCTACCGCTTATCTTTTGAATTTCGCGAGTTTCCTAAAACTTTCCCACACGTTCATCATTCCCCAGCAGGTAACAGTCTTCTCATGCAAAACGGGGGGCGACCTCAATTGTCCTCGTACACGCTTCGGCATAATATAATCCTAGATAGTTTGACCTTCAAGTGGGCGGTTGGGGGCTGGCTGGCTTGGCTTTCCTCCCCCAGTCTTTTTAATCTCATTCCCAGTATTAAATTATTGTTTAAAAAGGGCGCGCATGTGTTCTGTTTTCTATTTTCCCCAGTTTTTATGTTGTTCTTCCCCTTTGCAAGCACCTACCCCCGTGCACTTTAAAGGGAGAGAACCCGGGAAAATTTATAGCCTACTATTTCTTTAAGAAAACCTGCTTTTTAGACTAAGACCACACTGGAACCGAAAAAAATAATCCAGAAATGAGTCTGACCTTACATATTGCCACAAATATGGCGCCCAGAGGGGGAAAAACAATGGCACTTGCGGCTCTGCCAATGGGGGTCATTTGGCCATCAAGCTCCCCCAGTGATCCGCCGATTTATGAGGTCAGGTGGCCGTTGCGCTAATTAGTTACACTAGCAACTGTAATTACAGGGGGGAGACAGGGAGAGGATATAGCCGGGGCGCAACACATTTTATTGCCCATGTCGGCTTCAGCCGCGTTTTGAGAAAAACCATTTTATTGCCAGTTTTAAGCGATCATAGTTACAGACTACATGGCAGACTATTTTTATGTTTTCGCTATGATTTTCTAGTAGAATATTCTTAAATGAACCTGTTTTCTGCTGGGAATTCAGGGTACCGGTCTCGCAGCCGTTGCGTAACCATGCAGATTATAATCTGTTCCTTATTTTGTTGTCTTTTTAAAGGTCGGGAAGATGCTCTGGTGGCCTTCTGGGGCCTTTAAACTCTCAAAATTCCCGGGTTTGAAATTAAAGCGGCCGGAATCCTTGTAAACTAATATTAAACGTGGGTTTCTGGATATTTTGATGAAAGGAAGCGCTATTTAGCGGGTAAAATAAGGTTTCAGTAGGAAAACGAACGATTTCTAGCCAAACTAACCCCGTAAAGTTCTTTAAACGGTAAAATTCCTGAGAAAAACTGCTTACGGACCCCCTTTAAAGCATTTTCTCCCCTTATTTCCTGTACCCACAGTACTCCTTTAAAACTTTGAGCTCGAAAGCTCTAAAGAAAGATTTTTTGCCACATTTTGACGCAAGTAATTGTCTAGAACAACACATGTTCGCAAGTTCTGTTTGAGCCCGGCTGGCTGGCACATTGGACTGCGGTCAGGCGCTAGACACAAGCCTTCCTTTAAATTATTTACATTCTGTTATTTTAGTCAAAAATACTCAGCCTGCCCTCTGTCTGGAAGTCGTGAGGCCTTTTTGCCCCGTGGCGCTGCCCATTGTCCTCCCTTTCCCCTTGGTGGCAGTAAAAGTCATAGTCTCCTGGCCATACATGTGGCATCTTTTTCTGTGACATCACAACATAACCTGCAGAGAGACAGGTGTCCCCCCTTTCCCCCCACCAGGAGGAATTGTTTTTTCCGGTCGGGTTGCAGAGACCTCGTGGCAACTTTTTGAAGTGTACACATTTTGTTTTCTATTATTATTCTCATTGTTATTTTAAGTTGACCGCGGCTGTGGTGAGAACCCCCGGCGCCTGTCCGTCTACCACCCACGAGAATGCAAACTCTCGACGTCAATCCTCGTCGTATTTTTGTCATTTGTGACCTGTTAGATTTGAATAATTTTTACATAATATTTTCTACAACAAGTAACATAAGCACTTTCTGCGCATATATTACACCCACGTCTCTCTCTTTCTCCTGTCTCTCCCCTGCTGCCCGTTACAAAACCCTTTCCGCGTTCCTGCACACATCAATCTATCATCTTCAACACATCCGGCTGACAGCGCTTGTTTTTGTCCATTTTCCTCCTTCTTTGACGTGTTAACCTCTGTCATTTTGCAGAATGAGTGCAACATTTTGGCAATGCTTCGGTATGGGGCACAGGAGTGCAGTCAAGGATGTTTATACCAAAGATGCAAGTTTTCTCGAAGTTTCTCATTAATTTTGGACATTTTAAGGAATCTGATAGTGCAATTGGTTCGTCGAGTAGTAGCGTAATTGAGAGAAACAGTGTTACCTCACTTCCGGCTACTTCTAATCGAGATTATTACCCGGAAAGGTTAACTAACAGGTGGGGAAATTGTAGAAATTTCTTAAATTGGACTACTGTAACAGGATTTAATGACAACTTTCAGTTTTGAAGCGATTCCTGGCTGTAGTTCAATTTCCACATACGAAAATCCTCTATTCGTGCCAATCCCGCTCAAGGTCAAAAAGAATCTACGAATCCTGATGGCTGGCGATCATCACGTCGGCAAATCGTGTCTTCGTCTTCGATTTCTACATAATTTCTACATTACGCGGTATAATCGAACGACAGAAGTCGTCAAAAGCGTGGTATGCCAGGATTTTTTTACCCTATAAATTATTTTTCAGCTTCGAAAATTTGAAAACGAATATTATTATTTGCATATAATCGATCTTGGAGGAGATCGAGTAAAAGAAAAGCAACCAGAAGATTTAATCAACGAAGTAGACGGAATAGTTTTTGTTTATTCTACGGAAAGCTCCAAAAGCTTCACTGCCTTGGAAGAAACTGCAAAGATTCTTAAATATGAAACTCTCAACCACGTGGTAAGTTCATTTACCTCTTCCTTTAAAGAAATCCCTCTTCCAGATTCCCAGTATCATCCTGGGGAATAAGATTGATCTCAAGAGGGAAGTTCCCTCGAGCAAAGGACAAAATCTCGCTCGCCAGCTGAATTCAGCCTTTGCTGAAGTCTCAGCAAAGACGGGAGACGGCGCCAAAGAAGTGAGTCACCGTCTCATTCGAATTATAGCCGGCAATTTGCAGATTTTTACGGAATTTGTGGCAAAATTATTGAGTCTACAAGAAGATGAGCGAGATGAACCGATCAGGGACAGAATCTATCGACGGACGATTTAAATATTTGGTGTTTGTTAATATTTGAGCAATATTTATTTGTATATCAAAAAAATGGTGATTGTACATAGAAATGAAGGATATTTGGTGAGCTTATTCTCGAAGAAAGCCCCTCAATTTGTTTCAAAACTGGTCGTTTTCGTTTCGTCTTCCCGTCGTAGACAAACTCTTTTTTTCGTACCAGCTGTAACACCTGCATTGGGATGCATCATGCCTGGGTCGCTGGCCTCGCTTGACCCTCGCAGCTGAACCTTTGATATCAAAAGTGCATCATTATGGGACCGGGAAATGGAAACAACAGATTTATTTTAACAGAGACATTGACAGTTCTACAAAACTCAAAGAGGAAAGATTTCCATGAACTGCTGGCTGGCCTGCTCCAAGTTCTGATCAACATGGGCTCGGTGCTCAGACTTGCACCTTCCTGTAATTGCGCAGATTCCATCAATGTAGGGATGAACCATTGTGAACCATTGTTTTAGCTCTAAAATTTACATCAAAGAAATAGAAAAAACTTCCCTTTGGGGTTACATTCCTCGCTTCCTCCTTTCACAAGCGCCTGGATTATTGAAACCCCTTTAGAATCAAATTCTATCACACCACCACCGCTATCTCCCTATTTTATGATAAATTATACTCAAGAAAACTGTACATGGCAAGACATTTGCTCCAAATTGTAGAATACTGATCCATGTGCCACTTCCACCTCCAACGATTACAGCCCAAGGAGCGTTCTCCCATTCCACTCAGGATCCATTTACAACTTTTAAAACATTGCGGTGGGTCCTCCCTAAATTTCCTATTTTCAGGGAGATGAAGTTAGCTTACTATATCTTCCGCACTCTTGACGTGCCTCTTCATTTTCTTTTTCGGTGAGCCGTTGTCCACTGGCAGCCGTGCATAGTAGGGAGAGAGCGAGTAGAAGAAGCCGCATTTCTAGGCGCATTATTTCATTGTCGGTTCTTATAAATTACCATTGCTGAAAAGAAAGCATTCATTTTTTTTGAACAATAAATGAGCGTTTCGGAATTTTTGTCTTTGAAATAATAGCAAGAAACGGCACTGTAGTCAAAAAATAGGAACAGAGGACAGTTTTGTGTTGGATCTTAGAATAATTTCACATCTGGACGGCCCTGGAAGTGGCAGGTGGTATACGGTAGCCACTCCATATGTGGACAACCTTTTCGCCCCTTACCCAATCAGCTGATCCCTTGCCTGTTCAGAAAAATTGTTTATCCGACTTTCGAAATGTCCAGGACAGATCGCCTTTCCGCCTTTTCCCCCTCTCGGTGTCCCTTTGTGTCTGACCGATGAGCTCATCCCTCGAGGGCGGGACTGTACCCCCACTTTTCTCCATTCGTCTAACAACAGCTTCGGAAAATGGAGACTCCGAAGGACGAGGTTCGTCTCGTGGAAGCCATGGAGATTGAAGAGCCGCAAGAGGAGCCACAGAAGATCTATAGCTACACGGTAGGGTGGGGGATACCTTTTGACGGGAGCGGGACCTAATTTAAACTAGAGCAGAGATAGAATTTGGGTAATAATGCGCGTCTCACGTTTATATCTCCCGCCAAATTAAGGAAAACTCCCGGTCATAGTACTTTTGATCTCTTTTTTGCTCTCCTTTTGTTTTTGCTTAACTAGCTAGGGAAATTCGAGACTGTTATCAGCTGGCATACTGTAGCCGCTCCTAGTTTGGGCATGCCCTCCTCTTCAATGATCACTGCCACTTTGCCCGTTTAGAAAAATCGCTGATTTCAAGTTTTCGACTTTAAATCTGTCCAGGACAGAACGTTTTTCGGCTATTTTCTTCTCTCCGTCTCCCTTTGTGTCTGGGCTCATGCATCGGGGCGGGACTGTATCCTCACTTTCCTCCATTCGTCTATCAACATCCCCAAAGAGCGGACTATGGAGCACCCGGAGGCTCCCTTCCCCACCTGCGACCTTGAGGAGGAAGATCCTCGTCAACTTGGGGTAGGTTGAGGGTAGTCGATGGTAATTTTGACTAAAGGGGGCACCTTTTTTCGTACAAGGCTATCTCCAGCTGACTAACCGAGGGTGTTTACCACCTCGATGTCATCATTTTTTTCCCCAAAAACGTTTTAGCCCCTGTGACTCACCGACGCGACTCAGAGATTGATATAAACACAATAGAAAAATTAATTTAGGTCAATATGTTGAAGGAAAAAAAGAAGTTTTTCTTCTTCACGGCAGTCTTCTGCATCTTCACTTTTGCCTGTATCCAGCCATACCATGCCCACGCCACAGTGGTTGCCCATTCGGCGGTTTATTTTCATAAATATGGTTGAATTTGCTTTTAGGTGGATGTCGTGCCGTTCAAGAACCCGATCCAATTTGGATCTTATGGTCAAAAGAAGGAAATTGTCCGCGATCGCGGAGAGTTCGAGGAATTCATTGAAGTGAAGAATCATGGAGCTGCTGAAGGTTCTTATGGTCTAACCAACAAATTTCTCATTTTCAGACCCCTCGCCTGTTTTAGATTCGCAAAATGTTGCCGACATCGGCAGTGTTGATCAAATGCAGAAAGGGCTGAAGGAGATTCTTGGAAATGGCCATGTATCTGGCGATTTGGAGACTCCACTGACGAAGGATGCTAACCAGCTCATTGGAAAGAACGCCAAGCTCCCGAGTGAGTTCTACTTTTTTTTACAAAAATCATATAACTGCCCTCTTTTTCTCTATTTTTCATTAATATTAATCATTTCAGAGTTCGAATCAATGCCGCAGAAAGCTGGCAAGAAAGCCAATCCGGAGCGTCTCCTGCTCGAAGAGTCTCAGAAGTTTCCGTTTGGCAAGGACCCCGTTCCTCTCCAGAAGAACGAAAAGAGCCCGGACGATCATGAGAAGCTCTATGCGTTCCACCAGCATTTCCGCCGCTCACAATTGGTCTCTTAAAAGGTTGACCAAGATCAACGAGACATATTTATCCAAAAAAATGTAGATGGCAATTATTGTAAATAAATTGTCCTTAGCCTTTCCTTGTTTTTGTTTGGAATCGGGAAAAAAACTGTTTATTTCAACACACCTTGTTGATTATTTTCTCCGATTGGTCCCTCTCTTTTTTTTGTGACCAGCTGTAACAAACCAGGAAAAGATCACGCGGCACAGTCTGGGGATAACAGATCCGCCTCGTCAGGGGCGAGAAATGTGTGGGGGCAAAAAGGAGAGGTTGGGAGACGGTTTGTCCAGGACAGAACGAAATAGGGGAGAAATTATTGCTGAATTTCATTTAATCTAGTCCATTTCATTTTTGAAAGTAGAACTAAAGCAGAAATCGAAACTGTTATCAGCTGGCATACTGTAGCCGCTCCTAATTTGGGCATGCACTTCTTTTCAGTTATCTCTGCCCCCTGTTTCCTTTCGGCACAGGCTGGGGATAAGAGGGCCGCCTCGTCAGGGGCGAGAAATGTGAGGGGGCAAAAAAAAGAGAGGTTGGGCGACGGTTTGTAACACGGAATTGGGGGAAAAGAGAGGGACCAAGGGGGAAGTAGAGGGAATGTTCTCCGACAGAAGAAGAAGCTAAGGCAAGGGGGAGAATGAATTTTTTACTTTGAAGCAGGAGCGAAACGACCAAATTTGGGATTACAGGTCCTCTGACAACAGATTCTGGATTTATTCCCACCTTCCAGAAGCTTCGCTGCTGTTTCTGTTTCTTTGTTTCTTTCCCATGTCTTCATAGTCATCGTCTGCCTGTCCGGGAGAAATAGCTGCTCATCATGACGCTTTGATCTCTCTCTCAGCCCACCTAGGGGCGGGACTGTACACCTTCCCCCACCAGTCGTCAGTTCCATCTCTCGCCAGGCTATGGAGCGCATGGAGGAAGGTTTCCTTCTGTTCTCAGATCCTTCTGAGAACAAAGAAAACAACAGCAACATCGACTTTGGAAAGGAACAGGTAGGTATTTCTATTTGAAAAATTATTGTTTGTCCATTTTCTTCTTTCGCTTGCCTAATTTTATAACTTTTCTCTCAGCTGATATTATCTTTTGTCAGGCGCCACTTTCGAGCCAAAAATTGCAATAAACAATAAAAATTTTTGAATCTTTGTGGCCGGGTGCAGCTTATTTTCTGAGTTTACAGGGCTCTCATGGGGATATTTCTCGACCTGCCCCCCCACCCTTTTTTAAGGGGCTTTGATGGGGAAAAAAGCTCTGAAATCATTATATATCAAAGCTTTTGTCTTTTCTTCTACCAACCTTCCTCCTGGCCATCTATTTTGCCTAAGGAGGGTTGGCAAAACCAGCTATTCCCGGTTCTGGAGGTTCTGATTGGGAAAAAGGTCCTATAGCTTACTATTTCGCAGTCTCCATGCTTTTGTTCCGCTAGTTTTCCTCTTGGCTCTTCCTGACATTCCCTTTTATGCCCTACGAGGAAAGGTGCTGGATTTCTCCCTGTTTTTGTTTTCAGCGGGAGCCGACAGTTTATTTTTGTAACAGACTCCCTCTCCCCGACCAATCACGCGAGTTTGTAAACACATTTAATCACCCACCGGGAAGCAGACTGGGGTGGGGGGGATTTGAGTCACTGTCTAGGACAGGAGATAGGAATTCGGAGAAAGGTTAAAAGCACACTAAAAATCAAAACAAATCTGGAAATTTAGAAGATTCTCAACAAGTACGTCGACTTCGCCCATCTGATTGTGTTCATTGTCATCTTGCTCACCTTTGGTCTGTTCTTGATGGTAAGCCGTTTCAAAATTATATAAATATTCTATTTTATAGTTTCCGAGTTCTGTTACTGCCGTTCCTACCGTTCTTGCTTCTTCTTCCTCCAGCCTGGCCCCGTCGACCGAGACTATCGTCATCCACAGTCCGGATCCGACTCTGGCTTCTCATCCGTCAAGCGCTATTGGCTCCGTCGAGGATAGCACCTCCGCTTCGGAATTTTCCGACACGAATGCCCCTCCTTCGGACGGTGCCTCTGCTCCGGATGTCTCCAACCCGACTTCTTCTCCTTCGACCAGTGTCATTCCATCGACTTCGACTGTTTCTCCTTTCACCCGCAGGCCCATTCCTGCCCAGCTCCGCCGGGTCGTCAATCTCTTTCCTGGCAAAGGAATGCCTGGTAGGCTGCAGAACTTAATAAGGATATCAAAACCGTTTTCAGATATGATGGAAATTCTGAAGAAGCTCTCCTCGCACACGAAGGAGTCCCGCAGATACATTTTCTACTAGAATGGATTCCCTCCTGTATCTTCTCAACATATGTCCCTGTTTTCCCTTGAAATTGATGTCCATTTTGATTCTCGCTTGTCCTTTCCCACCCTTTGAATTTTTCTGGTTACTAGAATTTCGGTATTTCCTTCTTTCTTGTCCCCAGCAAATTTGTAGTTTGAAAATCTAAATTTGGAAAAGTTTCATGTGAAACTGGATTTTTCAAAAAAAAAAAGAAATTTGAATAGAAATCAGTCGTCTGATTTACGTTTTCTCGGCAGTAATGTGTAGAATTGCCCCCAAAAATTGTCTGCCTATTTTCTCGTAGCTTCATTATCTTTCCTAAATTTTTGTTCTTCTGAATAAAAAAGTGCGTAGGAAAATTGTCTTATTTTTATCTGCCTGATCTCTTCCCACTTCTTCAAAGATTTCTAACTCGACAAACAACCATTATCACCCACGTATGATCTCATATGATTGGGGGGATGCGACAGGGGGAAGAAGGGCAACAAAAGGACAACTATCATTAAAGAAAGAAAAGAAAATGCTGGGCGGAAAGAGTTGTACCTCGTTAAAATATTACGTGACATTGTAGCTATACACCTCGTGAGGAGCCAGCCTTTCCTATTATTTAATAAAAGGTGCTGCTGGCTGCCGGCTGCTCTCTTTTTCTAAGTTTTTAATAAAAAAAAAAGAATTTTCAGGATGGAAACTCGTCGTCGCCGTCGTCCACTTGGTCTCCACTGGCCTCTGCTCCTCTTCTTCAATGCTGCCGCAATGTTCTGGTTGTACTTGGTCTTTGACGAGTTGACTCCTCCTGGGGTAAAATTAGCTTTTTATAAAATAAAAACGTCCTTCTAGAAGGATTACGTCAAGATCCGTCTACTTTCCATTGGACAAATGATTCTCGCCATGGCTTGGACTGCTCGTCTTGGTTGAATTGATGTCGAAATATCCATTGAGCTCGTCGATAATTTTGTGGGCGGGGACTGTGGACAGTCCCGTCTCCTCTGTCAATCTATCCTCCTCTCATCTACTCTCCTTTCGTGTCAAATTTAATATCTTCTTCCTCTATTAAACTTTTTTTGAAGAAATAAATTCGCTTCCTTCTTGTCTTTTTGCACTCGCTGACCTTCTCTGCTATTTTGTATCCCAGGGGTCACAATTTAATTGTTTTCTTAGTAGGACACTAAAATTACTTTTCAACCTGTAAAAAATCCTCTCCTGGCCTAAATTTCGCCGAAAAAACGGAGGCCCAGCGTGGGCGAACAGCCCGCTGATTCACGAAACGTTCTAGAACCCCCGATATTTCGCCAAATACCAAAAAATCTGACAATAGGAGGATTTCGAGCAACCTAGGGGGTTTTTTTTAACAATAGCGGTCAATCCCCAATTAGCTAAATCTGCTTGGAAAGTTTCTTCTACTCGCCCACGTTCCCCCGTGACTTCCACGGATTGTACCTGACCTTATTAACCTCGGGGCAGCGAATTTCTTAGAGCCCCGGCTATAAAAAATATTAGTAACGTGTACAAATCAAAGGATCGATGGGAGGAAAGCAAGAAATGGTGACTCATAGTTGAATTTTTACATAAAATGGAGAAAAATGGCATCCAGCGGACAGTTCTCCTGTAATAACTGTAATAAGATCTGCTCAGATTTGTCTCTATGGTTATCAAATCGATCAAAAAATTGATCTAATGCTCTATTACTCATCTTAAGTGGGCGGAGGACGGTCGCTGGTGTTTTCGCTTTTCACAAATTGGTGGTTTTTGCCAGGCGAGAGAGCAGACTGCTCATTTGTCTAGAAATTTCTGTTCTAGAAGGTCGATCATATCTTCCACAGCTCTCGATATTTTGAAATTTCGCCCCGCAGTTTTTTCGTGCCTAAATTTTGACTTATTTTTAAAGGAGCAAGTATGAGCGAAGACACTCGCCTGCTACATTTTTGGGCTTAAAACTATTAAAAACATCCCGCGCCTATAAGAAAATGCAGTTTAAAAAATATTTAAAAAATTCAAAAATGTTTTCGCTGCAGGGCTATCCGGCGTCTACAGCCCTTTGAGGCGGCGTCTGTGAGCTATGCCTCTAGATCCTGAACCTTTCTCTGGGGAAAATTCTTTTTGCTTATTTTCTTCTCAATTCTTATGATTTTCAGAGTATAGAAATGGCTCATTTTGGCAATGATGTCGTCGGATTCGCAGATGAAAATGGCAACGGCCATGCCCAGAACAACAATGTCTATGCTGACAATGTCAGACCAATGATAATTGCTCCTGTTCCTTCTCGTCCTCGTAGTGACTGCCTGATGGAGGTAAAAATTTGCACTGTCCCTTATCCAAGAGTTTTTTACAGGCGCTTACTTTCGAACGTATCGAAAGTACCATAAGGTTGGCTTGCATCATTTTCTGTGGCTGGCTCATTCTGCGTGGAATTGCTTACTTTCTGGTGGGCGATACTGAGATTCATGGAGCCACCGTCAGTTTTTTGGGAATTACTTATTCATATTTTATTTTTTTAGCAAGGAAACGATACTATGGGCCTTGAGAACTTTGCTGGAGGCAACTGTCTCCTTTTCTGTCTCATTGGAGCTTTCATTTTTATGTTTGCTTGAGTGATCCCGAAAAAAATTGTGAAGAATAATCGAAACTGTTAAATAAACTTATTGTAATCCCAACCAGCTTTTAAATATAATTCTCTTCCTGTGCCCTGTACGCTGAACACTTTAATATTTCGTATCTACTTGGCAAATAAGCGTTAACTGTCCTCAGAAAGGGAGGATTATCTTCTTGCAGAAAAAAATATTATTTACTAAAGTGGGGAAAAGCTCATTCACGTGAATTACAGCTGAATCAAAATAAGGAGTACAATATCCGACGAAAGTTGGTCACAGTGATCTTCGTACACTCATCGGATACAATTCTTTGTTTTGATCGTAGAATACGTAAAGGGGCAGCGATTACTCATCAAAATTAGAGGGAAAGTTCGTTGATTTTAAATAATAGGGAGCCTTTTTTCTATGAACGAGTAGCGCGGGAAATCAACTCACTTTTCATTTAAAATATGAGGTCAGGAATTGTCAAATGAAGCGTAATTATTTGCTGTTTTCTTTAAAGAGACTGTCAGTGGTCCTCATGTCCCCTACGGGTCTCGAAGCGGTGGGGCAGGAGCTGGCATCAGCCGCGCTTTTGTAGATTTGAATTTTAAACGCGCCACTGCGTTTATTTTATCACAGCAACACATAATTTATAATATTATTTGACACCTGGACGTTATATTATTAAAAGTAAATAAAAATAATACGAGACAATAGTCACAGAGGACAACTGGCGCATTAAAAATTCAAATGCCCAGAAAGTGCGGAAGAGGCGTCGCTTTGAGACCCATAGAAGTAATAAAGCTCCTGACTTTTAACCAGCTGTATTCATCCTTTTTTTTAAATTTTACCGCAATACAAAGAAATAGGCCCATTGCGTACAAAGCTCAAAGATCTAAATCCATGTAAACAACTTTCCATAAAGATAAAACCGATTACAAAGCTGCTAGAACCATTACAATAATTGCCTATCGAAGGACGTCAAAGGATCAGCTCCAAATTCCCCACTCAACCAAAGTGGTTCCACTTTATTTTATCCGGACATCCTTAGTCACCGTTCATTCTCAAATATTCTTCGCTGAGATTAGCTCTCGTTTCTTTGCTCTCTCTACACAGCTGCTCGAACTTCTTCTCGAAGGAGGCGGGGACTGTTGCTGTGCCAACCTCTTCTGAACACGCCCAGCACTTGCCATTCTGCCGTTCAGTTGCCTATCAGCCCCTGGTCGCGAACGCTCGTCTCATCTGAAATTTTTCAGGGCAGATGAAGCTGCTCGGACTTGGTGCGACTGAGAAACCGTCAGGGTACGACAATTTGAAAGAGAGCGAAGACGCTGCGATGGAAGCTGCGAAGACCCGCATGCTGGATGGAGAGATCGCTGTGATGGAACTGGTAAGTATTTTTAATTTTTTGAGCTAAGCGGGGAGGGTGCGCGTCAAGGGTTAGGAAGGGGATGGAGAGGCCGGAAAGAGTTGTATGGTAAGGATTTCGTTCTTTTTTTCAGGTGGAAAAAGAGTAATACGACGGTTTACAGTAATAATGAAGAGATACGGTAGATTGCTCGAGCTTTTCCCGGGAATTTGGTTAAGCGCGCTCTTTTTCCCTTATGCGCGGTATGCCTAAGATTTTTAAAATCTTCTATGGGCCCCTTCCATTAGAAAAGCTGCTAGTTATGATAGCACAAAAGTTAAAATTAGCAGTACAGATTAAAGCTCCTGTACGTAGCTGCAAATTGCGCTCATTTAACATGTAAACATTCATTTCCTTGTAGAGAACGCAGTGCGTACAAGAGCAAAGTTCTTTCGTTTTTTTCCAGTGTTTTTTTTTCTAAAATCGGCTTAAAAGCGTTCGAGGTTACAGTATACGGATTACTTTTAATCTCCTCTTAACCTCAATCAGCGTTTGAAAGGGGTGAACGCAAGAAAATGACGAGGGATGTTATTTTGGGATTTCGAAAATGGAAAAGAACGTTCTACAGGCGTGGGAGGAGGCTCAAGGAATTAATCCATTTAATAATGAAATAGCGCGGTATACTGTAAATTGCGCGGTGGTATTTTTAATTGTTTGTTACATATTAAATTTCCAGTGTAAAACATAGAAAAAATTTCAAAATACACGCGATATTACGTTCAAAAATTAACGCGCAGAAAGGGAAATACAGTATCTATGGTTATAAAAAACTGTGTACCGAGACCCTGGGACACTTTTACGCATAAAAAATGCTTAAATTTGAGGAGCCAAAGAAGCCCGAAAACAACTACGTGATGTTCATCATATCACGCACCGTGTTCACGTTCTCGATGTTCATGGTCGCCTATTTCATCTTCTACTCGGCCTTGAACTACTACTACACCAATACCGAGAACTGTCAACACGGACTCCGCTACCAGGTACAGTATTCACCACAGTTTAACCGTCTTTTAGAACAAGACCTACATCTGCATGTCCCGTTCTGATATTGCTGAACTTCGCAAGGACATTGAGGTCCTGAAGAAGGTTATGGACCCGGCTCTGCTGTTTTCCGCTGATGATGAAACTGTGGACAAGGAAGAAAAGGAAGAAATGGAAGAGAAGGAGGAAAAGGAAAAGGAGAAGGATGTCTCGATCGAGGATGCCATGCTCTTGGGCTCTCGCCTTATAAAAAAGGAAGGGAAAACCTATGTAAGTTTAGGGAAACCTGGTGGATTATGAGGATTACTAGGGGATAAAAATAGAAATTTTTGCAGAAAGTATCGGCCTACATGAGGGAAAATGGAGATGTCATCTCGGAAAAGATCTTGATCAAGAGACATTCTGAAGCGATGATGGAGCACACCAAGAATATTTATCGCGATCATCCAGAGCTCAAGGCGGAAATGGTAAAGAAATACGGGGTAAAGAAACAAAAAATGTTCAAGCTAATTTAAAATTGCAGGAGTCCGGCAACTGTTCTGAGTCTGGCCAGATGATCATCAAGTGGTGGCCGGTGGTGCATATTGTCAATGGCAAGGAAGTCACCATCAACGTAAGTTTTTCCCGTAACTTAGCAATAATATGACTTTTTCAGGAGACTGTGATCCACTGCCTGCTTAGGAAAATAAACCCGAAGGAGGCGCATGCCATGAACTTGGAGGAGGTGTCTGTCAAGAACTTGAAGGGAAAGGCCGCTCCCCAAAGTAACGTCGCTCCCATGCCTGCTGACATCATGAAGACCGTCGAAAAACACATGAAGGAGACGAAGGATTTGGACTTCGACGAAATGGTTGCCATGCTCGCTACTACCATTGCCACACCTCAGCACAAGGTTACCCCCCAGCCTAAGAACATCGAGGAGACCAAGCGGCGCATTGTCCAGCAGATCCAGGAGACCATCAGGAAAGCCGAATTGGAGGATGCCAATCCAAACGAGCTACCCAAGGAGGCTTTGGACGAGTGGAACGAAATTAAGAGCAAGCACGCTGAGGCTGCTCGAAATTCCGTTCCTACTCACTAAACTATCCAGTTTTGCTTTTTTTTGTCCACTGGTGGTTGGTATCGTGTATATTCTGTTTCCAAGAGTATTTTTTTCGTGTATATAATTTGATTTTATTTTAAAATGGAAACGGACTATATAGTGGTTTTTTTTCAGCGAAACTTTAGTTTTTATTTTAGTTAAAACTTGTTCACCTCAATAGTTCCCCCCCCCCCCTTTTATATAATAAATGTAGTAGAAAAGGGCTCGTTTATTGGGGAATAGAATATTCCAATTAAGACAGTATGAGTTCTTGTCCTCCTCCAGCTTTTATTATCTTCTCCAGCTTTTCGACGTCTTTCCTCATCCGCTCAATTGCGGATTTTCCAAGATTTGCAGAGTTTTGGCTTCTAAGAACAGGATGCTCCTTCGTCATTAGGATTAACTCATTGCCTACGTGGATACAACCCTGAATCTGGAGATTTCTTTCGATTACTGTAGTCACCTTAATCTTATCCTTGAGAAGAACAGCTTTTGGCAACATCAAAACTTCAGATTCTACAAAATGTTCTCGAAGACATTTTAGATAATCCTCTTCTAATGTGTTGTAAATATCCTCCATATTCTTAGAAATATTCGAGAAGCCATGACTAATAGTAAAGAGAAAGAGGAGATGGAATATCATTGGATATGAAAAGGCAATGGGCGAAAGTTTCGCGATATGGAATAGGTCAACCGAATGGAGGATCTCTTATATTTAAACCAGAATTGATAAGAAAGATTTATTTGTATGTTCCCGGTTTAATATCCAGGAGCAGTACGAGGAGGAGGACAATGGTCGCAGCTTCCCTTGGCTCCATCCTTTCCTGGCTCTCCATCGGCTCCATTTTCTCCATCTTTGCCGGGTTCTCCTAGAAAATTTATCATTTTTGGGCATATTTTCCAACTTACCGTCCTCTCCTGGCTCTCCACTGGGTCCAACAGGTCCAGCATGTCCTGGATGTCCATTGCGACCAGGATTTCCGGGTCTAAAATGGGAAATTTCTCTGTTTGAATGGAAACTGACTGTCCAGGGGGTCCAACTTCTCCAGGGGCTCCTGGCTCTCCGGGAGGGGAAGGCAAAGTACGAACAGGTCCAGGGGCTCCGGGTTGTCCGGGGGGTCCTTCAGGTCTGGAAAGGACAGTTGAAGGAGAAAAAGTTTGGCATTACCCAGGATGTCCATGAGGTCCGGGAGGTCCAGCAGGTCCAGGAGTTCCAGGGCGGCCCACAGGTCCTTGTTCACCTGAAAAAAAGTAAATTGCAAGAAAATAGAAACCCCTACCAGCTTCTCCATCCTGTCCAGGTCCTCCCTTAGGTCCAGGTGGTCCAGGAGGTCCGGGAGGAGATGGCTCGCATTCGAAGCAGAAGTCATCGGGTTTAAGCTGAGCATCTTGATCGGCATCCTTTCCAGGCTGTCCAGGATTTCCTGGATGACCATCGGGCCCGGGCTCTCCATCTTGTCCAGGAGCTCCAACGGGTCCGGCCTTTCCAACTCCGCAAGAGCAGCATTGGAAGGAGCTGGCCCTTTTTTCGCGGTTGGCAGCGACAGCGGCTTGGCGAACAGCAGCCAGCTTGTTGTATTCCGAGCGGAGCCCATCATTTCTCACACGGCAGAAAGTCAAATCATCTTGAAGTTCGGATTGCACATTTTGCATGTACATGCAGAGCATGGGGATGGCAATCACGGCAATCAAAGTGGAAACGGTGGCCACAAAGACGCTGAGGAAGGCGAACCGCGTAGTTGCGGGGGAGACTTCGTACTTTTCAGTCATTGCTATAAGGAATAGAGAAGGTAAGGAAAGAAGAGAAGGCTAACCGATGGAAACCGCGATGGAAGCTTGGTTCTCTTCGGCTTTGGAGATTCTTTTATAGGATGCCGGACTCGATAGCCCGAGGTTTGAAAAAGTGCGCGGGGGCAGGTACCCATGGACTGTCGGGGCGGTCAGCGAGATTGGGGATGGCTTGGTGGCCGTTTTTCTGGCTAAGATACGGGTAAGTGGACAGCAGCGATTAATTCAACTGACAACTTCCGTATAATCGGCTTCTGATCAGCTTGAGGAGGCTATTTTCAGAATTTGACACTTTCTCTTTGGAAAAAATGTTTGAAAAATTAGCGCCATTCATCAAAAAGACTAGGAAGGGGAGTAATTGAGTTGAATTGAAGAATATCACGAAATCCCTGCAAAATTATCAGTCGATTCCTGGGAAAGGGGCTGAAAAATCCCCATTTCACCGCCTGAACATCGCCACTTCCTCTTCTATTTACTGCTCAATCATCTGCTCAATCTGGCTTCCATCATTTCCATCTCTGCCTTCTAGAAGGGCAAAAACTCAACGATCACACACGTCCCGAGGGAAATTCTTCAATTTCACTCCTTTTGCAAGTGATAAACGAGGTGGACGCGGACTCAATGAACAGGTTCTATTATTGGAATTTTTATATAGAAAATAATCTATTCCAAATAAATGAAAATACAAAATAGTTGTGATTACTGTAAGTTCAATGTATGCAGGACCAGTAGAAGTAATACAAATCTGTTATCTCTGCTAAGCAGACAATTGGTGCGTGTGTTTTTAGGGTCCAAATAAGGAAAGCGACGGGCCTATTCCTGCATCATTTTAACAAACTCCTGAAAGGTAATCCTTCCGTCCCCATTAGTGTCGGTAGCCTTGAACATATCGGCAATAGCTTGGCGATCAGTTAAATCCGTTGTCGCCGTAAGAATGGCTGCCATTTCTTCTGAAAATGTATGCATAATTTTGTGTGCAAGGGATTTTTAGAGGGGAGCAGTTCGTTTTCAAAATTCAATAGGATATGTAAATTTCCGGCAGTTAGGAAGGGGGGGGGGGGGGGAAAGGAAGCGGCTGATTTTTACTAGGAAAAAAGGCCGATGTTCCTCTTCAATCTAATCTCATTTAAAGAATATGACTTGCGGTTAAAGGATCGTCTACAGGGTCAAAAACATGTGGGATTCGCTGAAAAACAGGATTCTGGGGCCAAGTGTTTTTTTTTATAAAAATACCCTAATTTTCGGATCTACGACGGCTACCTCATCCCGAATCCCACTAGGAATGCCCTACAGACGTCAAAACACACTCGCCCTTTCGTTTTTCATTCTCCCAGCCTGTTTATCAAATCTAACATGCCATAAATCATCAGAAAATCTTCATTTAAATGTTGTTTTCCCCACTATTTTTGACAAGTGTTGACCCTCTCTTATGCTATGTATCTTCTCGCCACGCGCACTATTCTGAACTCGGATCTTCCCTAGGGAAATGTAGGCTGTGCCCCCATCGTCTACGGCTCATTTTTTCAAGGAATGTGCAGATATTCGCTGCTCAAAGTAATTTCTATGTAAATATGGGTAAAATAGTTTCCGATGAGACGCTTCACTGATTCGGGAGCTCGCGGTGTCTGGCAATTTCAATCAAATGGGTTCCAGAAAGAATTCCTACCTTCGGTAATGGCTCCATCCCCATCTGTGTCGAACTTATTAAACTGCAGCTCCAGCTCGTGAAGAGTAGTTCTATGAATTGGGGGGCTTCTCATATAGCTGACGAATTCTTCCTTGTTAATTTTTCCCGTCTCTGAAACCATTAACTTTTAGTCTGCCCGCCAAAAAGGTGTTTGGTCACTGGGACATTGTTAGGGCAATTTATTTGAGTTGAGGGTGCAGGCTTGCCCATCTGTTTAGAGCTGAGCAGACATAGGGAGAAGTCTTCCGGGAATATTTTTGGGTTCAGCTAAACTTAGGGCTAATAGAGGGGAAATTCAGCGCCTAATCCTTTCTCTAATGGAACAACACCTCCCTCGTCTGGCATAAGCCCTATTCTAAAACAATCTAGTTCTCACCCTGGGGAAGAAAAGGAAGCGAAGAGCTATTTTTAAAGGGGTCCTGGTTATTTCTTAAAGGGGTTTCTCTTTTAGCGTGGCCCATATAATCAACCCAGGAGATTCCCATGCCTCATGGCATTGCACCTTTGTACTCCATCGATCATGAAAGGCCCAAGAAAAACGTGTCAGTTGTTCCTCCTTTTCTAAAATTTCCCCCTGGAGCATCTGGACTGACAGATGTACTAATAGGAAAGGAACGCTTTGCGGAGCTTAGCCTTTGCTCCTGCCGTCATGTGGTTTCTATAAACTTGGGAAAATGTAGCGAAGCGACTCACTGTCTAGGTCCATTTCTTGAAAAATAAAATCCAATTCTACACGTGTTGGCTCAACGTTAATAGTCCTGAGAAGAGCTGCAATCTCATTCCGTGACAGGCGGCCATCTTTGTCAACGTCCAGTAGATCAAAGGTTTCGGAAAGCTCTGCAAATAATTGTGGTTATTTGAGAAATACTAGGATGAAAAAAGTGGGAACGGCAAATATTTGATACTCTTTGTCGTCATAATTTTTTTGACAAATATAAATCGCCACGAAAAGGAAATATGGTCCCATTAGTCGGTTTGTTTGTATATTTCCCCCCGTTCAGGAGAAGTCCTGATGGATATTTCCGTCAGTCTTTTGTCTGCCGTGCCTTTTGTGGTCGTGTAACCGTAAAATCTTGAACACGCGGCGTTGACGAAGCGGAAAACATTGAACATTCACAACATTTTTTACTAGAACCACCCTCAAGTCCGGAGATTAGGGTCGGCTACCGTAGGAATTGCTTTAAAAATTCATTATTGCCTAGAAATTCGTCTTTTATGGCTTTAAATGGCCGTTTATAAATAATTTATACCCAAATAGGCTCGTTTTCAGTAAGAAAAGGGGATTCCATGTCAAAAAGTGGTCTATAATTTAGTTCTCCTTGCATTTTAGACTTAAAATGGTAACTAATTCATTGTTTCCCTGGGGGAGTCTAAAAAGAGAAGTTCATCTAGTCCCTTTGGTTGACGTCTAGACGGCCAATAATATTTCCCTAAAATGCCATGGCCATTTCCTAATAATATTTCAACCCGGCGGTGGTCTCGTCGCGGTCATATCTCACGCTTAAATCCTTCCTATCCTCAGAAAAAAGGGGGAAAAGGTCCCTTGGGAAGAATACCGCACCCCATTTGGCTAAGAAATTATCACCCTCTTGGCTGCCCTTAAATTTCCCTTTAAAGGAGGAAGTTAATCAAGATGTGAGCCATCCATCTCACAACAACCACAAATTAGGCGTGGAATTTACTTGCCCTAACGCGTTTTGAAGCAATGACGTCCTCCCGGGGAGATCCCACGAGGGTGAGGGGGGATTGAGTTAACCGTGGGTCATTCCCTCATTTCAGGTTACGGTAATATTCAATTTATTCACTCCACTTGTCAGGGGGATTCTTCTGAAGACCTCAGAGACCAGATAGTCATTTTTCATATAGCCAAGATATTTGTGGTCGAGTGAATCTCAGCTGGGTCTTAGAGCCTAATTTGCGGACTGGCAACATTTTCGGGAGAGGATTCTGTTCAGTGCTCGCTGCACTCTATAATTTAGGCTATTTTTTGGGTATCCGTTCTTTTAAAGGACAGTTTGCAGAGAAAGGCGCGAAAATTCGGGGGAATCTAATCAGATTTTTGGGAGATTTTAGAATTACGGTGTTTTTAAAGGAAAAGGAGCAGAAAAAGGACAATAAGCCGTTAAAACTCACGTGAATCATTGAGTACATATCTCTGACAAATAATATGTCCTTTAATATGATCTTCATGAGCATGATTTACAATAATAGCCATAGCTGGGTTGGATTGGGAAGAGATCCCAACAGGTTATAGAAGAGAAGCTTCAGCAATAAGAGAAAGACCGTTGAGGGCAAAGGGGCGGAGTTTTGCACTTTGATTGAGCCGCCCCTGCTCCCACCCCAATAAACAGAGAAACAACACTTTTTGCAACACATTACTTGACGAATTTTCTCCCCAGGTCAACGAGGTCTTTGGACCCGAATCATACGCGGAAAAAAGTCTGAGTGACGTTGAGGTCTTTCACCTTCTATTCAAAAGATTTCAACAGGTTCCAAGAACGGCTGACTTTGCAGAAAAGGCTGAATAGTTAATAAAAAGTGTGGTTTTCGCACCCTAGTTTATAATTTAGAAGGACAGGATCCTTACTCAATGGTTTATAAAAGGAAACATTTAATCCTGGGCAAAAATGTTGCGCTATTGGTCTTGGATGCTTCTTCCCCGCTACAGGCTTCTTATCAAATGCTAAAATTTGTGTTGAAAAGGGAAAGGCACCCGGAAGTCGAGCATAAAATATTTATTCTAGAGCGTTTTCCCCTGCAGAATACGAAAAATTGGGGATTGCAAAGGTTGTAATCTACAATTTAAACGAGAAGGACCGAAGAACTTTACTTGTTCAGGGCTAATGGATCTTTGATGCTAGTAGGAGGGGTACTGTAGAGCCTTTAAAGGGCTCTAAAGTCGCTAGGAGTCGGATTTTAGACCGTAAATTTGGATCAGCAAGCATCGAATTGAACTAAAATTTATGAATTCGGATCTCTGCGGAAAATTGTTGCAAATTATGAACAGTGGCCCGTTATTTTTACGTCCTCTGGTACCAAAAATCTCCGTATTAGGTTCTTCTTTAAATGAAAAAATAGACAAAGACCCTTTCTCACCGAATTCCTCAAATTTCTGAGAACAAATGAACCAAAACCAACCCCCTGCTGGTTTCCGCGCCCTGCCCTACAGTAATTTTCCCAAAAACCAGCCTGATCGCTTCAATTTGCGTAAAATTTACCAATTTTAAAGCCTCTATATTCCCTTCTTAAAATGCATGAGCTTGCATTATCATTGAACCAGGAAAATACTCGGCAAATGTCAGAAACATGGACCTGCCAGCTGGGAGTATTCAATCGGAAAATTCTCTCGCAATTGTCATAGAGATGACAGAAATTTGATTGTATCCCCGGGATGCCCCCAAATATAGCGTGTGGTCTTTGTATCCAGGGACTCCCCACCCTCACATAATAGGGGGCTGTTTTCTCGGAGCTTAACCTAGTTATACAAACAATTTGCTCCCACCCCGAAGGTCTAACTGAATCCAATAACTAATTATTCTATGAATTGTAGGATTCTTCGACGATTACTCACGTTGTTCATTAAGATGGGACATTTTCGGCTTGACGGTTGCTGAAAACCTTGATGTGAATAGGAGAAAGGAAAGAGAAAAAGAAGGGTACAAGAGTCTCGAGGGAGGTGTCTTTCATGCCGTCGAGGTCATCCTCACCACAATTTTGTACGTCCTTGGCCATAAAAATGTTGCCCTATTCAAATGGCGACTTCATTATGTTAAAATCTGGTGGTTTATGTCAGCGGGAAAAAAGCCACTACTTCTGATTAGAAAACGAGATGATGGCATGTGGAGATGACAAAATGATCGCAGAAATTACGCTTGGTTAGGGAAAAAAACCAGTATGAAGCGTTTCAAGCGCGCGCAGAGATGTTTCCATACCATGATCAGGCTAGAATCGACAAGGAACCAATTCTTAGGTTTGGGAAGAACTGATCTAATCAGACAAAAGGGCAGTACATTGGAAACTGTTAATTGTTTCTTCTGCCAGATGAAATGAACTGGCAAGGACAGAAAGTTACGAAGAACAGTTCATCAAAATGTTGGGGGATTTCTTGTTTATTGAAAGCCAGGTTTCAGCACCAGGACGGCTTTTTAAAAAGGGTTGAATCTGCCAGAAGCGCGGCATTTTGCTCATTTTGAAGCCGTCAGAACTTCGGAAGAGCTGAGCCAAATTTTAGGATACGAGGCGATTTAAAATTAAACTATGAACCCGTCCAGGTGTCCCTTATGCTGCCAGTTATAATAAAATTTATTAATACGCGCCCATGGAAAACCCCAGAAGGACCCGGAGAGTAAAAGAAAAAAGAAGAACTTGTCGAAAATCCCAAACAAAACTGAAGATTTAGCGGATTTTTCAAAAATTGCGGCAGCTTATTCATTAGACCAAAATCTGGGCAACACTTAGCTACACAAGTTGTTCTTGGCATTAGGAGATCTGAGAATATAAGAAGAGAAGGAGAGTTCGTCTACAGCCTACAGTATCAAATAAATTCAACTGTTCCTGATGTTTTAGACTACAGGGTCGTGTAGAATGCACTGTGCCTCATCCTATTTATACCAAGGGCCCCCCGAACTAGGTTGTTTCATAATGTGATCAGTGGTGTTTTCCGACCAAAGGATTTTAATGACTCATGGTCAAATCGGCCTTGGTTTGTTAAAATCGCGTTTTTTTTTCTATTACTATAACAAGTAATAGGAGGACGATAGCGCCGGGTCCAACAAAAAAGAGCCTGGATAATTAATTTTGGTGCACTTTACCTAAACAAGATGAGATTCGGGGCTTATTTCAATGGGCTGGGGATAAAAACGGGTAAAATTCCCTCCTGGGGGAAATTGAGAAACTATTTGACATCAGATAAGGGAGAATAATTCAGGGAGTGGCCTCCGAATTATTTGTCATTTCTTTAAAATTACACTCGCAACATATGACAACTTTGTTTTGTCATTGCATAAAAATTTTTCAACCATGCGATTTAAACTAGTTCAGACCGGTTCTTATTCGTATTTCCGAGGCGACAGAGGAAATGAATCAGCTGGCGATAGCGAAGAAGCCAGAATATAAAACAATTGAATGCCATGACTGGTACGAACGTGCGAAAGAAAAGGGACGCGACTGTTTTCGTAATATTAGGAGCCCCATATAAAGTAAGTCAAGTATTTGTCACTTTTCAAGGGTTTTCTCTATAATTGGGTCCAGTTTCTAAAAAGAAATTGACCTCTTATTTTAAAGAAAAACAACCTAGGAAATTGGCAACCCGGGTTATTCTAAGCTTCATTTAAAGGAAAACAGCCTAAGAAATTGAAAAGATTGGGAAATCGTTATTCTATGCTTCATTGTAAAAAATTTAAGGGGACACAGGAACAATCTGCGACTTATTTCTGTATTGGCACATAATTTTCCTGAAATGAAAAGAAAAACATAAGGTTTGAAATCCCACCGTCATGTGCATCAGGAATATTTCCATAAGTCCATAAATCTCCCGAATTTCGGTCACGAATTCAATAAGCGTTTAATTACTTCTTCCAAACATTCATAATATCAATTTTAACCTAAAATTTTCTTTAAATTTCTTAAAAATCCAAAAAAATAAGGAGAAAAAGGCTAACTTGCTTGTGTAAAGTAAAATCAAGCTGAGAATCCAAGTTGCCACCATAAAAACAGCTATTTTAATGTTAGAATCAATATTTACACCACAATTTCATTAAAACACGCGTCTAACCTGAAAATTTAAGGGATTAAAAGAATCTAGAAAAAAAACGCCTTGAAAGTAATGCTTGTTTATTTGGAAACCAGCCAAGGTCGTAACAGCGTGTACGTAGCAGTACGTAGGCCAAATTTATTTACATGTTTATGTGAATTATTCCAATAACGGGATTTATTGGACAATTGAATTGATTTTTTTCGGAAAGAGAACGAATTATTACATCGGAGCTGTTGAATATCAATTGAATGAAATGTCAAGTGAAAAAAGCACAAATAACAAGCTGTTTCGGACATTTTGGGTCTGACGGCGGACGCCAAAAAGCCGCGAGTAGTAGATTTAAATGATCCGTCAATTAATCGATATTCGCCAGTTATTCTTTAAAGAAAATGCGCTACTAATAGGAACGACTGATATTTTCTTGATCATGGCCAGTTATCTAGGATTTTTTCCCTGATTCAAGTAAGTTTTTTCGATTTTTGGTTTTACAAGTTTTACCAATAAACGAGCTATTTTTATAGGGAAAGAGCCAAGGAATAATAAGGAAGCGCCCTTTAAAATGGATTTATTAATGGAATATTGAAGTAAAACTGGTTTAATTCCGGAACCAGCGATCTGGTGAGTTTTTGATTTTAAATTTTTCTCTAGGTCTTTTAAATTTTCCTCCCTGTTTTATCTAATTCTGTCAATGTTTAGAGAGCATTGTGCCGGACTGACCGGAGGTGAGATCTGTCACACCTTTGGCTGACAGAAAGAGCGAGAGCCCATAGGAGAAACAGGAGAGAAAACAGAGCAAATTTCGGGTCCGATTTGCTCAAACTCTCGCCCTTTTCACACTCGCATCATTTATAGAAATAACATTTAATAGAATGAGATACGTCCGTCGACGTATAAAGCGCAGCTGGAGGCGCTTTAAGTTAGTTTTCTGACTCATGTCATGTTGGCCGACAGCTATCTGCTTTTGGGATCTTCGCGCAGGTTTCAAAAATCGCTGACTTTTACTTTTCCTGCTTGAATTATTTGCTTTTCTTTAAATTGCCAGCTTTTCTTAAAATATCTGGGAAAATATGCGGCCAATTCGCTTCGCTTTCGCCTGGCTTTTGTTGATTTTCTTTAAAGATAATTTTTAGAAGAATGTGGCGGAGTCAAACTCTGCCGCGACATCGACCAGTTGACAGTGGGCCGCCGCTTCCTCCAAGAAAGTAAGGCGCTTTTTTACCATAATCATGATTTTTAGCCTGACAGGGACTTTATCTAGACAAAGAGATGTGGATGTCCAACGATTACGGGAAGATATTGACACGGTAGGCTTTTAAACAATTTTTTATGCAGAAAATTTCAGTTGTCAAGGCAATTACGAATGGTCAGGGCCCAACTTTGCGCGCAGATCAAGGAAGATAGTCGAAGTACGCGAGAAGACCGTCGATCTTACCCGAGGCACGTCATTTTGTCTATTTTAAAGCCTACATTCCAGGGATGATTCTCCTGATTCACGCCTTTCTACAGCATTGTTTTCTCCTGTTTCTACAAGGAATACACCGACACCTTTGCCCACGAAGGCAATTGTTTGTTCAGGTAGGATTATTGCACTCGTTTGACAGCTTGACCAGAAAAACAAACGAATCGCTGCGGGAAACCGATGAAAATACAAATTTTTTAAAGAAAGACTGGTCAAATTTGCTGTTTTGAATAATGCACGATCATGTCATTTTTGGCGGGCTGAATGGCGTCTGCCGGGTACCCATTTTCCTTTATTTTGCTCGGATCCAGCTCATTTCTTTAACCAGCAATGATCTCACCTAGACCCTTCGTGCGTAAGAAGGCAATAAACTCTAAAATTACGTAAATTCGTCTGTCCAAAGATTGTTTCTCTCTTTTTTTCTGCCACAATATAGGCGTGTTCGTTCACACGTTCCTCTTCTAATCTAAGAATGGGTCAACTTTCTTCCCGTTTAGAGGAATCCCCATCTCTGCGGAGCGGCACAATGAGGAGGAATTCCTGCTTTCCATCGACGAATAATAAGGAAACTTATCAGCAATCGTCGACTGTCTCAATGTAAATGAAAACGAAAAGAATGAACAATTTGAGGACATGTTCAGGATGTCTGTCACAGTTCCATCTGCATCGATTTTTGTGCCTCGTGTCAAACGACGAGAGACTTTTTCTAAGGCGGATATGAAGAGCTCGTATTCAAGGAGAGCTAGTCTTCAGTCAGCTAGAGCTGCTAGCGGTAAGTTCTACTATATTTTTTGTGGCTACACTTCATTATTATTCAATGCGAAAATGTTTATTTAAAAGAGAAGAGGAGAAGTGATAAAGGAATTGTCATTTTTTTGGTTCTTTTTTGTAAAATACGAGGACCAGGGCGACGGATAGCTTAATCGTTCTAAATTTTGCTTTTGTTATTGAATTCTAAATATCAGTTTTAGTGCCGGCTTATTGATAAACATACGTTCCTCTTCGGCTTCGGGGTTTGGGAGCGGGCTGTTATCCATGATGAGGCGAGGAGAGACGGCAAAAAAAGGGGGGGGGGGGGGGGGGACTGTGTATCTCCAAGGCTCGATTAGCTGCTTATATGCGGAATGAAATGGGTGGGATATTGCTTTTGTCTGCGACGACAATAGGAAAAAAAACTGTCTAGACAGAAATATCTACACGTGTTATAAGAAAACTACCGTATTTATCGAGGAATGAATGAAAGAGCAGGGAATTAGAAGGGTCAGAGACGGTATCAGTACTCTTTTCCCTATTTCTAGCGGTTTTCGACGACAGAAATTACGCTAGGTCCATTTTTCCACCAATAGTTAGGAACTCGACTTTCCCTCTTTTACTACCTCAAAAAGTTCAGTTTACTCTAATTTTTAGCCAATCCAACTGTAAATATTCCAGTCGGTCTCTGATCGGCTTTCTTTCGCCATAGATTAGAAGATTTCTTTTTTTTTGAGAGTCTAGGAAAAATGGGGACAATAAAATTCCCACAGTTTATGGCTTTCCTATAGCCAAGAAAAGAAAGAATTTTATAAAATTTAGAAAAGGCAAAGTAAAACGACTAAATACCACGATTTTTCCGATTTAGACTCGGGATTCGATACCATTCCAGGTGATTTTTCACCTCAATTCGAATATTTTCCTTTTTGTTTAATTTTTTGACCGTTTCTCGATGTTCTAAGTCCTCAAATTATCCTAGAAACCGGTCATGGTTCGATCCCCGCCGGAGTCAAAACTTTCTGCTTTTTGCCTAAAGGTTTGGCTTTGTCCCATTAGTTTTTTTTAAAAATAAAAGTTTTTTAGCCGCGGGAAGTAGTCAGTACCTGTCCTCGCTACTGGTTTACCTAAAATCTCTAATTTTCAGATAGCATCGGCACATTTCCACCTCCAAAACCTGTTAGAACCTTTGTGGAGACGTTGGATTCTCTCCTCCAGCGACGAGTACTCACAGAAAGGCCGCTTGTCAATACCAGAACGAAGTATGAAATCCACCCAGTTAGCCAGCTAGCAGAGGTCAATGGCGAAGATTTGGCTAAACTACTTTGTGAGAAATTTGAACAAGGCCACTGCTGGGTAAAATTTCTTTAAGATTTTAATTTAAAACTATTTTCAGTTCGTAAGAGATGATGACGTGTTCTTTGTCAATCCATTTTCAAATATTTCTGGTGAAAATAATCATGAGCCCTATCCAGCAGTAGGAAATTTAGTTGACAATCTTCTTATGAGACCGTTGAGCGCCTTGGTGTTTCGGTAATCCTTTTTCTTTACTTTTTAAAGGTCAATTTAGAGGTTTATCGGGTTCTGGGAAGTCAAATCTAGCCGAAATGGCATTATTTGAAACGGCTAGGAAATTACACGTGAATGGAAGCGCTATGGCCGTTGTAATGGCAGCGATGACGGCTCTCCGTCCCTTAACCACAATAAATTCTAAAAGAAATAATTTATCTTCTCGATCTGTGAGTTTTAAAGTTTCCGGGTGGTGATTGCAGCCCTCATTTAAAGGAAATGAAAGTCTTTTCAGGTCCACCACACGGAGATTCATCACCGGCATGGGATGATTTCTAAAATTCGATTTAAACATTTTCTCCTGGAGGCTCCTAGTCGTTCTAGTCGGGCAAACATCTTCGCTATGCTGGCCAGTGAATTAAAAGAAGCCGATAAGGATCGATATCGACTGACTGGATTCCATTTACGGGAAGAATACGCAAATTACGGGAATTTGGAAGATTTTAAATCAGCTCTTTCAACTTTGGGAATTTCTGTTCAGGATGTGTTTTCTGTAAGGTATTTCTTGCCCTTTATATGGGATTCCAGGTCGTTTCTGCTATAACTCTCATGAATAATCTCTGCTTTAAAGAATTGAATAACTACGTGGATATTGAGAATATTGCCGGTGGGACAGATTTACTTCTTTCATGTCCTTTAATAGATTTGGAAGATGCTGCCCATCTCCTTGGAGTTTCATCGTTGTCTCTTTATCGAACAATTCTTAATGGATCCGCTTCTGAGACGACAATTCCACAAACTCAGAAGATTAGAGATGAATTGGGCGCGGCAATATTTTCTAGATTAATCTTTCTAGTGATTTCAAGGGCTAATAGAATGCTAGAATCGATTTATGATGTTCCTGAGAGCATGAGCAGCTTTAATGATTCAGGTAGGCTATAAATTTCTGTGTTTATTGGAGTTTTCAGGGATTAGCGTAGGATCCAGAAGAGAAATGTCTATTTTACGAATTATTGACGTTCCTGGATATTCCAAGGCTACTACAAATTCTCTTACGGAATTATTAATAAATACTATAAATGATTCGCTGGATGGAAAACAAAGTAAAGAAGCTAAGAAATTGTTGGAGAAAATAGAAGCAGTTCAAGAGAATCGAAGCATTTTAAACAGGTTTTTCTTAACTTTTTTTTAAATAAATTTTAATTTAGAGCTACGTACCTGGTTAAACATGCCGATGGAAGGTTCCCAATAGACTACGATTTGAGTAAAATGGTCCAGAAAAATCAAAATATTATTTCAAAAGAAATTGTAAGTAATTTTTCCAATTTTTATTTAAAGGGACTGTCAGAGGCCTCCATTTTTATAATGGATCCCGCAGCGAGGGGAACAGTTGGCGTCGCCATCGCTTTTGTGCCGTTTGAATTTTAGAATGCGCCAGTTGTCTTCTGTGACTACTTTCTCGTATTATTTTTATTTATTTTTAATGTTATAACGTTTACGAGGCAAAATAATAACAGAAATTATGTGCTAAAATAAACTCAGTAATGCCTTTTAACTCCAAATGCTCGGAAAGCGCGGGTGACGCCAACTGTTGCTCACTTTAGAACCCATGAGGGCCCCTGACAGTCCTCGCATGAATTATTTTAGATCCGACTGTTTGATTCCCGCTGCTGCTCGTGTAATTTCGTCAATAAATTATTCCTAACGGATTTGGATCGTCTTCTGGCAGATTCTGCCGGCACATTTTACCCAAAAGCTGTCATTTTTCAAAAAGAAGATCCTACGATAATTCAAAGTGTCCTCTCCTTTGCCACGGACCTGCAAAATCAAATTGATGATTGTGAAATGAAAATAGTTCATTGTATCAAGGTAAAATCGCTTAAATTTTTAAATTCTTGCTTCAGTCGAATGATAAATTGGAATATTCTCGAATTAATGAGACTTTGGTCTTGGAACAGCTCTACTTGATCCAAAATCCAATCTCTACCAGTCAATTATCACTCAGGTAAAGGGAAAATGAATAAAAATTAAAAGAAATGTCTAGTGTCATGTCCCCGGGAACATTACAGCCAGTTGAATCCGAATTTCCTGTTCAACCACCGCCAAGAAATTATGAATTGAGAGAAGGACGGCTTCATAAATTTCCACAGCGGAGAAATATGGTTGTAGATCACATCGGTATGCCCTTTTAGTGGATTTTATTCTATTCCTACATTGTAGATCATTCAACTGGAGTAACAATAGCCGCTGGTGAAGTAGTAAAGGCATTGGGTTTTAAAGGAGAATCCTATGTGATCGAGACGGGAAGAGGAATCCAAGCGAAGGTGCCAATCTCATTTACAGAGAAGAGCCTCCCCCCGACGGAAGGCTATCACGTATAAAGTCATATTGAACGTTGTCATCGATAGAAACCGTTGAGAATAAATTATATCTGGTGCTAATTCTGGCAATGGATCACAACTAAATTCTGCAAGGTTCATAGAATCTAGACTCCAGTCTGGTTTATCTTCATGTTTTTTTTTCTAAAATACTCAGCGCGTCGGGCAAGTATTCTTGGGAAGCTTGATCATTCATAACTAAAAATTAGTAGCTGCTTATGAAAGAAAGGAAAGAAACAGAATAAGAAGAGAGATAAATGAAACGACGATTCAAAGGTGATAACGAACAAGAAACGAGACCGAAGCGTCACCTCGACAGGATTGACAATTTCTCGTTTTCCCAAGCTTTATCCACCTATTCTAGTCCCATACACAGGCCAAAATAACTAGAAATTACTATTAAAATAAAACGGAAACATGTGGAGATGAGCACGATGATGTGCTCGGTTTTCCAAAAGATCCAAAGGATCCGATTCTACCGCAATTTTGAGTTCCCAAACAAAAAATTGAGAAAAAAATCTTCGGAATCATAGGGTTATGGACTATTTTAGTCCATAGAACTCTAAAAAAAGCGCTTTTAGGGATTTCCTGGTATTGTTCACACTCATTTTTGATGCTGATCACGGTGGTATGCGTGGTTTACCAGGAGGACGTCTGGAAATAGTCCCACATGTACAGGGGTATAGCCAATTCATCAGCCAAGGGGGTATTTTGGGGCGATGGTCCAGAAAAAAGGTGGATTTACGGAAAAGATCTTTATACCATCGTGATCAGCTTGTCGAGTTGAGCAAGATGGTCTCTTCGGCTTTTCGAATGATCCACAGATGAGGAAATGGCAGAAATTTTTATGAGTTTCCACTTGGGCTGATCAAATCTGCTGGATATTTTGGTGTAAACTGTAAGAACGTTTGTCGCCTTTCCTTTTCCTGCCCTCTGGTTATCAAAATTCGTCTTTTTGTCGGGAACCCATCAAAAGCGATGTAAAATTTTCTCAATTTTTCAGCTTTTGACCAGTAATCTTGCTAAAACATCTGAATTTTTCGATTTTTCGTCATTTTTTGATTCTTTCCCCTTTAGGATTCCTTTTTTCTCATGTCTGTTGCTCTTTTCTCTCTCTTCTTATTATTTTTCTAGTATTTCATTTCCAGATGTCCCAGCCACCGGCAAAGAAAGCTAAGATCATTGACACCAACTCTTCATCCGTCACCCTCAACTCCTCATCCGTCTCCTACGGCTATTACGATTCGTCGGATACGATGGAAGTTCTTGACTCCGTTATTTCGGTATATTTCTATTATTAGGGTGGGTCCCGTAACTTGAAATAACTCTCATATCTTTTGATTGTGATGTGCTATCTCCAAACGGTTTTCTGTTCTGGATAGCGCCCGGCCTGAGCACCTCAGCCCACTTGAAATTTTGGCTCTACACCGACAGGTCGAGTTTTGGTGAAGGGTCGAGGTTTTGAAAAAAATCACTTTCGGTCATTTTCGACGGGAAAACGGCATCCTGCGATTTTTCGATCATAGAGGGGGAAGCATAACTTTTTATGCTGAGTACGATGGAATTAAAAAAAAATTAATACAACGGTCCTGGAGCGAAATCGACTAGGCTCAGCCGGTAAGTGGCGCTGCATCACGCAAACGACCAGGGTTCGGATCCGCCCCAACCAAAAACCTTTTTGCTTTTTTTCTTTTTGCTTTGCTAATATCCTTGAGCTCTAATTTGTACTTTTGTCAATTTGATCCAAGAAAATATTTAGAAAAAAATTTTTAGCCCTCGGAGTTCGCGTTTTTCCCCCGTTTTCAAGCATTCGGACCATAAATGACCAAACACGCTCTAGAAATCGCCGCTTTGAACATATCTAGGCTTATTTTACGCGCAAAAAGCGATTGGAACCAATTCCACTCAACTTATAAATGAACTGAAAATTCGAGCCTACGTCTAGCTCGTCCAGTTGATGATTGCCAAAGAATACTCTTGTCTGTAAGGCACAAACGGTGGTGGAACTAATAACCACATATGTAGGAGTCTAGAAAATCAATACAGAGATTGACCCAACAAAGAAATTTGTTAAAAAGAGAAATTCGGCTGAAAATACCCGAAAAATCGGTAAAAATTGGAAAGGTCGAAGTTTAAAATTTTTTTCAACATTTTTCTAGGCTGAAAGTTGATAAAAGTACATATTTGACCTCAAGGATATTGGAAAAGCAAAAAGAAAAGGAGAAAAAAGGTTTTTTGTTGGGGCGGATCCGAACCCTGGTCGTTTGCGTGATGCAGCGCCACTTACCGGCTGAGCCTAGTCGATTTCGCTCCAGGACCGTTGTATTAATTTTTTTTAATTCCATCGTACTCAGCATAAAAAGTTATGCTTCCCCCTCTATGATCGAAAAATCGCAGGATGTCGTTTTCCAGTCGAAAATGACCGAAAGTGATTTTTTTCAAAACCTCGACCCTCCACCAAAACTCGACCTGTCGGTGTAGAGCCAAAATTTCAAGTGGGCTGAGGTGCCCAGGCCGGGCGCTATCCAGAACAGAAAACCATTTGGAAATAGCACATCACAATCAAAAGATATGAGAGTTATTTCAAGTTACGGGACCCACCCTAATAAATCTATTAATTTTTTTTAGGAAACCCTCTATGTAAGTGAGGAAGAGCTTGACGACGACGCCGTCAAAAAGTATCTGGCAAGCCTCATCCTCGACGACGATGATAATGAAGATGATAATTAGATGTTCAATAAATGTTTGTTGAATATTGAAGTTTCTGTTGTTTTCTCTTAGTTTTAGCTTGTTCTTCTTTGGTCAAACGGGACATTTGGAGTTCTCTCTGGTTGTAAAACGACAAAGGGACAGAGATCTCCCAGCTTATTCGCCCTTTTTCTTCTAGAAACACTTCCATCCCATCGCTGTGCATTCAATGAATTTTCTTTTTAATCACACGCTTTTTACAATTTTTCTTCTATAGACCTTTTTGACCAGACGCCTTACGGTCAGCCGGCGGCTAATGCCCTACAGCCATTTTTATCATAAATCCAAAATCATTTGTTTTATAGTTTTTTTCTATCCTTTCTCTTGTCTCTTTCATTTTTATTATATTTTTATTTAAAGATTTTGAATAAAAATGACCCAAATTCTCCAGTGTCCTGTTTGCAAGGAAAACTATGGTATCCATTTTCACTTAAACTTATTTTCAATTTACAGGAGAGAATGCCCCCCAGCCTTTTGTGGGCACGTGTGGGCACAGTCTCTGTAGAAAGTGCCGAAGACAACTGATCACCAGAACTCCTTTGGCACGCTGCCCTCTATGCCGCGTTGGATGCTTTGCACCAAATATGCCGTTACGAAAATATAGCCGTAACTATTTGGCTATGGGTTAGTAAATATTTTTATTTGTATGCAACAAAATTACAGAAACGCTGGCGGTTATAAGAGAAAAAGATGAAAGGATAAAACAGCTATCGGCCACTCTGGATGCTGACGACTTGACAACAGCCTTCTTACCGGTAATTCGATTTTTAAACATTTAGACAATTTGTATAATGAAGAAGATCATGAAATATGCAAGATCTGAAAGAGGAAAAGATTGTAGAAATGACAATGAAATTGAAAATTGAAAGACGAGAGAAACTGGAAGCCGGATAACCGCCAGCTACCGGACAGATGGCAACGAGCGGTTGCATCTGGCTGAGTGGGATAAAAAAACGCCTGGGAATAAATTCCGCCGACTGTCATTAAGAATCCCGCTCATACAATCGGCTGGCAAATCGGGTGGAGAATAGACGGCAAAAGGAAATGTGGACGATCCTTGTTGCGTTAATGAGGTGCCAGAGAACAAAGAGTCATTAACCCTAGAATTAAAAGCGTCAATTGGATCTTACGCAAGAAGAATGGCGAGAAGAGAATACAGAATTCCGCCAGAAAAGCCCGAATCTAGAAAAGCCCGTGCCGGCGTCTCGTGATCCTGCAGTCGCATTATCCAACATTTACTAAAAAATACAATATTTAAATACGAGATAATGAAAAGAAATAGAATAAAAAGAGAGAGAGAAATAAAAAGCACTGCTCAAAGCGAAAAAAAAGCACAAAAAAAATGACGAAAAACGGAACTGAACTGTCGTCTTGACAGGCCGGCCTAGAATAACTATAAAAACAACTATAAAAATTGTCAAGATAACAGAATCCGTTAAATATTTAATATAAAATATTTGTCACCCGCATTTCCCAGGATATCTGTCTGATTTTTAACACTTCAAAGCTCCCGAGCCAGCTGGTGACAACAGGCCTCACATGGGTGAACAGGAAACTTCACCCTTTTCCTTCACCCATTTCCTTCACCCTTCACCCTTAAGTGGGTGAACTTTCTCATTCGATTTTGGGTGAACTTGGGTGAACGAAGAGGGGTGAACTTGAATGGGAAACTTCACCCTTCTAAAAAAGTTCACCCTTCTATTCATTATCCAATTTGAAGACCTCCGAATCATTTTTTTTCCAGAATTTTTATACTATTATTATTTTTTATAAATTTTAACATATTCTTACTCAGAAAATCATGAGGAACACGAATATGCAAGTTATATTTCATAAAGTCGATTTCTAAGAAAGATATATACATTTTACGAAGAAAAGTGATAGTTTCATATAGAAAATTTTTTTTTGATATATCGCATATCTTCTCATTATCAAAAGTTATTCTATAATAATTTTTCCATACTTTTCTAATGAAATTTTATATATGAGTCTAGGCCAAAAAATCATAAGGAATACGATTATCAATATTAGAATTCGTGAAACGCCCTCTCAGAAAAGATATTCGTTTTTTTCGAAAATAAATGGGAAACTTCACCCTTCTAAAGAAGTTCACCCTTCTATTCAACATGCATTTCCAAGACTTCTGCATCATTTTTTTCTATAATTTTTATACTATTACTATTCTTCATAGTTTTTATGATTGTCTAACTCAGAAAATCATGAAGAACAGGAATACGTAAGTTATATTTCATAAAGTCGATTGCTGAGAAAGAAATATACTGTTTATGCTTAAAAAAGCATAGTTGCATATGAAAATGTAGCCCTGCTTCTCATAATGAAAACTTATTTGTTATTATTTTATCAGACTTTTATTATAGTATTTTTCCCATGTTTCCAAGGTAAAAAATCAAGGGGAATACGATTATCCATATATGAATTTAGCAGGTACGCTCATGAAAAAGATATTCGTTTTTTTCGAAAATAAACGAGAGTGCAATGCACCATGGTAGGAAACCGGAAAATATATAAGAATATATATTTCCAAGTTGAAAATGTCGTTTGAAACATGAAAACGTTCATAACTATTGTAGCAATTTGTTTTATGGAATATGATGTACAAAATTAGATTCCTTATCAAATTCTGAGTTAGAAGATAAGGATGTTTACAAAAAATATTAATAATAGAAAAATAATGAAAGCTAAACAATTCAGAGATCGCGAAAATGCATGTTGAATAGAAGGGTGAAGTTCTTTAGAAGGGTGAAGTTTCCCATTTATTTTCGAAAAAAATGAATATCTTTTTTGAGAGGGCTTTTCATGAATTCTAATATTGATAATCGTATTCTTTATGAATTTTTAACCTAAAATCGAATAAAAAACTCCATAAGAAAAGTATGATAAAGTTATCATAGAGCAGCATTTGATAACAAGAAATCATGCCATATTTAGAAAAGCAAAAATTCTCAAAGCCAAACATACATTTTTTTACATAAAATGCATATATCTTTCTCAGCAATCGACTTTATGAAATATAACTTACGTATTCCTGTTCTTCATGATTTTCTGAGTTAGACAATCATAAAAACTATGAAGAATAGTAATAGTATAAAAATTATAGAAAAAAAATGATGCGGAAGTCTTGGAAATGCAAGTTGAATAGAAGGGTGAAGTTCTTTAGAAGGGTGAAGTTTCCCATTTATTTTCGAAAAAAATGAATATCTTTTTTGAGAGCGCGTTTCATGAATTCTAGTATCGATAATCGCATTCCATTTGATTTTTTAACCTAGAATCATATACAAAATTTCATAAGAAAAGTATGGAAAAATTATTATAGAATAACTTTTGATAATGAGAAGATATGCGATATATCAAAAAAAAATTTTCTATATGAAACTATCACTTTTCTTCGTAAAATGTATATATCTTTCTTAGAAATCGACTTTATGAAATATAACTTGCATATTCGTGTTCCTCATGATTTTCTGAGTAAGAATATGTTAAAATTTATAAAAAATAATAATAGTATAAAAATTCTGGAAAAAAAATGATTCGGAGGTCTTCAAATTGGATAATGAATAGAAGGGTGAACTTTTTTAGAAGGGTGAAGTTTCCCATTCAAGTTCACTCCTCTTCGTTCACCCAAGTTCACCCAAAATCGAATGAGAAAGTTCACCCACTTAAGGGTGAAGGGTGAAGGAAATGGGTGAAGGAAAAGGGTGAAGTTTCCTGTTGGCCCTCACATGTATTGTGACAGATTGTCCTGTTCTCCACGGTGTCATTCCTCTTTTTCTCGACATTACAACAACTTTTCCCTTCAGTCACTCATGTTTTCCTCAAAGTTTCTGTTCTCTGTCACAAATCTTTCAAAAAAGATCACCTCAATGACCACTTTACAACCGTAGGTCACAAACTTATCGCATATCCGTCGGGGATTTCTTACTCATATCGTGATCGTCCTCAAATTAACCTCTTGTTCGTTCTGACGTCTTGTCTCCTTCCTGATTTCATTTAGCCATTAAAGGGAGCCCCTTATCCGGTACAGGGCTCACTCGTGATTTTTCTTCTTTTGTTGCCCTTCTCTGCTCCAATTAATTCCTCTTTTTGGTTGACTTGCTAAGCGCATTTTGTCTTTCCCCCGCAAAAAAAAATATAAACGATTTAGATGTTCCGGGATCACGTCGGGTTTTACTCGGATCGCCATGCTAAAGGTTAATGATCCACACACACATGCGTCAGTTATATATTGGTTATAAAAAGTGTCTTCATTGAGTTGTCAGTCAACGGGGTTCCTCGTCTTTTTTATGTTCTTTTTATGAGGGGAAGGAGCACGGGAGGGACAAGGGATGGGCCAGATGATTATGAACTAGTTACAACCGGGCATATATTGCAACATTCTGCAGCAAGGACTTCCTTCCGTGTTCACGAGATCACACTTTGGGCTCTAAATTATCTGAAGGGCTTCCTCTCTTGCCAATTTTAGATCGCCTTTTGGATTTACATTGGAATTCTTGCGATTCACATAGTTTTTTGAATTTCTTGAATTTTTGTAGGAATTTTCTTATGAAATTTGTTGTCGGCCGCATTTCAATAGCCAATCGGTTAATTTAAAGAGGGCTTGCTGTTTAACACCGCCATTTTTTTCTCATTCTAAAACAGCGAGAAGATCGGAAAAAGAACCCCAAATTTGGACATGAGAGCCGATTTAACGCGAAGATGCTAACCGGTCCTTATACTGGTTATCTTCCCAAATAGAACAAAGTTTTTTTGGAGATAAGCTCAATTCTGAATCCAGTAGCCTCTGGAGAGCACTGGAGAATAGAAAAAAGTTGTCGAAACCCCCGAAAAATAAAGATTTTAAGTTTTCCCGGCCATCTCGCAGACCTTTTTGTTTTTCGACAGGCAGTGGGCCTTTCTTGATCTCAAAGTGCAGGATATCCTCGTACCCAGCAGTTTTTCTGTGCTTTGTACATTATTGAGGAACTTTTCTCTTATTAAAGGAAGTTGCCTATTTCCTACCAATGACCTTTTATATATAAATTCTGCAAATAATGCTCGTTCCTCTTTCCTTCCCTTCTTCTATATTCTTCCAAACTTTTTTCAATTCCCAGAGAGGTTCCCTCCAATGAAAGAGGACTTTTATGCTTAGAACACACACTGGTGGGCTGGTAATGAGAAGGGGCACTGAATGGCGAGTGGCATTATACTACGGCGAATAGGGATGTTCGTCTAAAATGATGTGCGTAGGAAATAAATGATTTGGAATTGTTTTGGGGGATAGGTCAAAACAATCTCCTCCTTTTTTCCTATAAATATCTAGGGTTTCCCTTTCTTTAAATCAGGTCTCTGCCGGCCCTATAGCCAATTTCATGGCATTTGTTTCCCGCCATTAAACCGGCCGTTAGATTAATCAAATGCTCAAAAAACTTCCTCAAAACAGAGGGCTCTCAGTCTCGTAGTCCCATAGGATCTACTAATGGTGCTCAACCATGCAAAAAAACATAAAGTAAGTCAGAGATTGTCTCTCCTTTAAAGAGAGAGAAGTTTGGTCTTCTTTAATAAAATAGAAGTCGTCAACCTCATCCATCACTTGTTCATTCATCCCAGGGAGTGGCCCTGTGTCATTGCCATCAAACAGAACTAGTCGAAACTCTCCCCGCTTTTCTCTTAAATAAGAATAAGAATATTATCGTCCTCCAGGAGCCTTCCAATTCTTCATATATGACGTGTTTACATGGCTGATGATCTATTGCCCCTCCTTTTACCTAGAGTACCAAAAAGCGTGGCTGGTGGGTTAGAAGTGCCCACACTTATCTCGATATTATAACTCTTTCGGAGCATCTTTGAACTTTTTGAAACAATAGGACCAGGGACCAACCCACATACTTTGGGGACTAACTTTGGTCTCTTCATTATTAATATTAGGCTTTTTATGGCTTTTCCTTATGGGTTAACGGACGTCATTCTCTCTGGGTATTTTGTGGTCAAAAAGTCTAACGCTTTCTAATCTTCCTCTCGCTTGTTGTGTTCGACTAACGGCTATAAACAAAAATGAGAAAAAGTGGAGGAAGACCAAAGCACGGGGAACTTTTCTCTCTCCTTTAAATTGAATTTTCTTTATGATGAAACCCCTTTACCTAATCAGACGGAAACAATTGCTTATTCTTAAGTTCTCATGTGCATTTAGCCCTTTTTCTTTGGTTTTTGGGAGGTCTACCAATTTTTCTGGCCTCTAAAAACTGGTTCAATTCGTAAATTCCTTTTGCCGTGACGTTTTAAAGGCGTTCCAAGAACCATTTACCACCTTAAGGCTGTTTACTGCCAGTAGATCTTCGCCCCATCTTGCCAGGAATCCTCTTCAAAAAGAGGATGTCCAAATTGTTTGCTCTCGTTTAAGATTAGAACGATTTGTGGGCTTGCGGTCGACTTAGATGGACCTAGAAAATCTAATTTTTGCAAAACAAACACGTCACGTCGGGGAGCATTTCCCTAAACTTTTTTGATCTCCAAAAAAATTGAATTATATTCCTAGAAGTTGTAAGATCAAAACAATTTCATTTGGCTATCAAGATCTCTCGAAACAGATGGTCCTTCGAAAGTCACCTGCCCTCCCTTCCTTCTCAGAAAACTTTCCATACTTAGCTGGCTGCTCCTTTATTGCCCTTAACTGTCAATCAACCGTCACCCTCCCCGTGACCCTATTGGGATGAACTCGACGGTTCCTAGAAATTCTGTCAAATAAGCGGCTTTTAAAATAGAAATAGCTTCTAAACAAGGTCCCGTCTGGCTGGTTGCCCAGTTTGTTTTTACTTCTTCTCATCATTTCAATTGAATATTTAAGTTCATTGTCTTTTTGGCCAAAAATCTCTCGCGTATTCAGATCACGTCTTCGAACTTTGAACATTTTTGAAGAACAGAAAATGCCCGCAAATTCGGATATTGTTAAGGTTGCAACCTTATTTCCACTGGTTTAGATGAAAAAGTTACTGCAAATTTTGTTTCTTCCTTTACTTCCGCTTTAAAGCAAATTAGTAGACATTTAAAGAGCGTTTAATGGCCCGTGTCCTCCTTCCCAAGCTCTTTGATCCTTGCCCCAACTGAGCCATATCTTAGCACCCGTGGGATAGATCAAAAATATACGAGACTATTGGTAGATTACACGCAGTTCTCGTAGTAAATGTTCCCTAGTCACACCATAGTGTTTTGCTGCACTTTCTCAGTACATTCCCCTTCCACAGTAATCCAATCTCTTCTACTTTTAATCCTATCGTAAGAACTGCGGCAATTTATCATTTTTGGTTCGTGTGATTTCTCCCATAAACAAGCTGATCCTCTTTAAAGCTCTAATTTAGGTTACCAGCTTAGAAGATCAATTAGAAATCAAATTCATTTGCTTCCTGCATCATTAAGGGGCTTAATTGGTGACTGGAAGTTGTTTTTTTTAAAAGATTGAGTAAATAATGGCTCCTTTAAATGTAGGGAGCAGTTTAGAGAATTTAATAAGTCATTTTATTTTGCGTTTTGGGGATCCGGAATCGGGGGAGGAAACTCTAGCTGGGGGCAAAATTTGGACCCACGAAATTGCATTATTTCAGGAGGAGTCTACACTCCACAGAGACTGGGACAGGCTAATTTTATTCATATTATCCAAGACTTTAAAATCTGCTTTAAAGAAATTATTAAAATTTTCATTTTATGATCCGGAAGCAATGGCTTTTTCATTTCTTGGTGTCCCAATCCTCCATTTTTGAATTTCCCATACTCTAGATGCCTTTCCACGCTATAAAAGACCGTTTAAAGAGCTTTTCTGCCCTGTAATCAACCTTAATTTAGAGTTACAATAATTGCCTAGCCATTCTAACATTTCAAAAATCCCAACCAAATGCCTGCTTTTTTGGCTTGACGACACCTTTTCTTGTATTCCAAAGTCGTAGAAAATTACTTTAAAGGAGTATCCCATGACGTCGACAACGTCTACCATTAAAATTCCTACTACCAGCCCGTCCTCCTCCACTTTTTTTCTCCCAGCATGTGGAATTTAAATGATGCTGAAGAAATAAATAACTTTGTGTATACTCTCTGCCTCATTTTATCCCCGTAGACAATGACATTTTGCACTTGCGCACATAGTTCTTGCAATTATAACTAACCGACGCACCTCATTTCCTGGTTGTTGGCTGGAGAGAGCTTGTTGCCGACTTGTAAGAAAGTTAATCAACTTCGTTTTGTTACCGTAATCTTCTGACGTACTATTCTCGAAGGGAAACGATCAATCGGCGTTGTTCTAGACTTCAGGAAATTGTTGGATTTCCTTTTTTCATCATATGATAGCATCGTGTAACCATAACAAAGTTCTTGGTCACCCACACGTTTCTGATCTTCCCTGAATTAGTTTTGATTTCAAAATACCTTGTGCTCCCGCCTTCCGTTTGCTCGCAATCTTCTTCTCCCCGGGATAAGCCATAAATCCCGATAAAAAATCCCCAAAATGACAAATTCTTTCTCTCGTACGCCGGTTGTTGGCTCCTTTAGGTCAAAACAACAAACCCTTTTGGTCTCTTAAATGTTTCAATGACCAAAATCTTTAATTGAGAAGAGATTTAACCAGTCAATTGGTTAATTCTTTGAATTTTCTTGGAAATACGTAGAATATTTAAATTGTTTGGGGGCGGAAGTGGACTTAATTAGATTTTTCCCCTCCTAAAACGACTAAGCGACTTTTAAACTTGGCTAAATGTTTCCACGAGATGAAACACAAATCTGAAGGAAAGCCCATCCTGACGTCAGAAGAACCTATTGCCGACTACTAATCTGAGCATCATCAGGGGCTAGTTACCTCTAGACGCTTAGGGTTCAAGGCTCTTAAATCTAAGCAAAAAAATAGGATTCCCCCAAAATGTTGTGCCTTTAAAGTACAAAAATCTGCATTAACTAATTATTTATCGAAATTCCATACTTTATTCCTGCAGTTTTTTCCCATTTAAATGATTTTGCAGCTGGTTAAAAAGATCACGAATCTTTCCAAGTATTGTTACCGGAAAGAGAGATCTAATTTCCGCGCTATTACATAGTTATCCTGGGATAATAACTGCCACCAGACATGAATATTCTCACCAAGTAGACATCCCACACGTATAACATTCTAGTCTCTTCCTTTTCCTTCTCATAGAACTAAAATATAAACAAAGCGCTCTATGGAACGGGCGGGATTTTAGGAGCAATAGGTCAACAGGGTTTAAGGGTAAACCCTCGATTAGTATCTGGTCTAAATGGCTTGTCTTATTTCCATTAAAGCAGTGCCTTATACTGTGACTTTTTAAATCTTCTTAACTCGCCAAGATCTAGATCCTCTGCTTTACATTCTTACCCGCAATTTCTGGTCAATTTCGGCTCTGAAATGCAGTCTCTGATGATTGAACGCAGGAAATTCCGCTTGTTGCACACACAAAATATTAATACTATCATAGTTCAAAGCCATGCATTATTGAAAATGGTTCTGGTTCCGCTTTTTGTGCACTTGCCCACCTAAATCTTGCTCAAAATCTCCCGTTTTCTCTAATTTTTAAAAATGAAATTAAACGGAAGTAAAAAAAATGTTTCTACGGAGGTGGGTGATGATCCGACTTCCATCACAATTTCAGTCAAGCGCAACACACATTCCTCCCTCGCTGTATGCGCATTCTTTTTAAAACATCAGAAGGCGATCTACCGTGGCAAAAAATTACCGTAGAAAATTTAAAAAAAAGGAGATGAGTAAGGGGGCAAAAGATCGCAACACAACAAAATTAGGCACACTCTAAAGTGGGCTACACTCTGAGGAGGTGTCTTATTGACCTCCTTATGAGTCAGCTCAGCTTTCTTTAAAGGAGTATTTTTGTAGCGGAGATTTGCCCTGCCTTTGTCTTTGTTTAAAGGAATAAATTTCCAATTTATAACGTCTTTTAAAGCAATTACTAGCTAACTTTTATGCTTGACCTTTTCCAAATATTTGCTATCTCCTCCTAGTAAACCCTTATTCCTGATGGGGCCAATTTCCCCCCTTCCCTCCGCCTTTAATAAAAAGTTCACTTTGGGTATCAACAAACACTTCCTCCTTAAATATTTCAGCTATTAATCTTTGAAAATTCTTATATGAACTTCTAAGAACTTGTTGACTTACTGACCAGAGCAGAAATCGCCATGTTTTTTTGGACCCGATCTCTTTGGATTTTACAATGTACAAGGAAATATTATTCTTTTGCACGCTTGCTAGAGCAGATGATTCCTTTGATCTAGTTACTGTTCACTTTCTTTCAAAACATTGGTTAATGACTAGACATGATAACATATAATGAGACGATCCTTTGAAGCGGAACAAAGCCGTTCTTCACTTTGTCAGCATGTTTAAAGGCAGCAGCAGTGAGACTAAAGCACTTAATAGGGTTAAGGGGATCTAGTCGCTCGAGTAATGACCACGTTCGCTGCGTCATTTCCTTAATTCTTGTTCCTTTTCACAGATTCTTGAACCAGTATCATTTTCCCATAGTTTTGAACGGAAACTTCTTGGAACTGGCCTACTTCCACGTTTTCCACCTAACATTTTGATTTAATTTTCGGAAAAAGGTTAAAAATTGTTTAAACTTCCTGATTACCTCGATCTTATGATCAAAAACTTTTTAAATTCCCGCAAAAATTGTAGTTACTGTGTAAAATAAAACCCTATGACCAAAGGATTAATAAGGCTGACAAACAGCCCTCTGTTTTCCACTTTCCAGCCTTTTCTTGTCTATTTCCCCTTTCTATTTACGGTCTCTTTCCATGAGAAAGATGCAAAAGTTTCAGATTCCAATGGCTATTATGGAACCAACTCCAATTACCGGCTACCAACACACAACCATCAGCACCTACCTCAATTCAACCGAAGTTTCTGTGAATAAAACCTGCCAGAACTTTGGGGATGTCTACCCAGATCCGTCAATGTCTCCCTATGTCTATGTTCCTTTCTTGATCACTTATCTTTTTCTCTTTGTCTTCGGTCTCTGCGGTAATTTACTCCTGATGTATGTTACCCTCACTCACAAAACACTCCAGGTATTATTACCACTTTCCTTATTAAAGAAAGCCATTCAGAGTGTCCAAAACATTTTTATAATGAACTTAGCTGCCAGCGACCTGTTAATGTGCTTGCTGTCGGTGCCCATAACTCCAGTGGCTAATGTCATGAAGAATTGGATGTTTGGTGGAATTCTCTGTCATCTTATCCCGTGCATTCAAGGTAATTTTTCTTTTTAAGAGTACGAGGAAGATAAATAATGGCGTCTAAGTCACGCTAATAAGTGCGTAGGACTTTTATGGGATGCCATCTGGTGCCAGCGTCTAAAAAATTGGGGAAATGCCCCTAAAACTTCCGATAAATTAGCATTTTCCAGGAGTAAGCATCTTCGTCTGTACCTTCAGTCTCGGTGCCATTGCTGTCGACCGCTATAAGCTAGTCGTCTGTCCCCATAGCAAGCCTCTTTCCAAAAAAGGAGCTGCCCATGTGATCGCCATGATGTGGATCATTAGCGTCTTTGTGACCCTTCCCTATGCCTTTTATATGCAGCATGTTAGCTATGAGGTATGTTTTTGTCTATTCCTAGATATTTATGAGATTCAGAGTGAGGGAATTTGTGGAATGTTCTGCACAGAATATTGGCCAAATCCTTCTTCAAGGCGAATTTATACCATGGTGGTTATGTTGGCTCAATTCTGCTTTCCATTTTTGTGCATGGCTTACTGTTATTGTAAAATCTTTGGAGTTCTTAATGAACGGGCTAAGGTATTGCTTTAAATCGTCCTTTAAAAGTCGTTTTTAGACAAAGTTACGTAAAATGGACGAGAGATCCTTTGCTTTGGAGCAAACTTGTATAATTCGGAGTACCAGTGCTGAATGTTTGGATAAAAAGAATGGCGATTTTAATGACAACTCGGTAACTTCTTTAAAATATTCGTAACCCAAAGTTTCTAGATCAATTCTTTTATGGAAAAACAAGAGAAAGAACGGGCAAAGCTGCTACAACAGACTAGACGGTATTTTCTTTAATAATTTTACAGTATCGTTAAATTTAAGGACCACAATAATCCTTGTCTTCATGGTTCTCTGGTTTATCTTCAGCTGGATGCCTCACAATGTTCTCTCCCTCATAATTGAATACGACGATGGTTTAACTCTCTTTAAATGGTTCCTCAATACCGATACGGATATTAATTATCTCCTGAACATGTTCACCCACTGGTAATGTCCCCATTCCTTTAAAATATTTCATAATTTTCAGCCTGTCTATGACGAATGTCGTAGTGAATCCTTTCATCTACGCTTGGTTGAATCCACAAGTCCGTTCCTTTGTTATAAGCACGTGTTGGGGTGGAGATCGAACCAGGTGAGCAGACAACAAGCAAAAAGTCTGGGGAATTTTCGTGGGAATTGACCCCCTGACCTTTATGAGGATAGGGCGCCTTGTCCGCCCTCGGAATTTATTCAAAAATTTCCTTGACTGAACGATAGACCGCTTTCCCGTTTTCAATCAGAGACTTTCTTTTTCCCACTCTCAATGGCCCAATAACTCGTGTGAATTGGGGAATATCGCCGTCGAATATTGCCATATCGTATAGCGAGGCTTTTTTTGTAGAAATGGATCACAACGAACTGTTTATGTCAGAATGTCGAGTCAAACGGAGAAGAGTCGAGTTGGTACAAAAAAGAGTAACGGATCCACGTGTTCTAATGGAATTACTAAAAATGGTAAAACTGCCCGTTAATCTTCAATTAAACGGGATTTTAGGTAACACAGTGGCTGTAGCGGCTAAGATTTCACGTGATGAATCTGTCCGAAGTCCAATGTGAGTCATTTAAAGGAGCAGGCAATCATCTAAAATAAAGGTTTCAGCATGGCAATTGAACCAGAGAAAAAAGCTATGAAAATTGAATTTTCCGAAAACGACACATTTGTCTAAAACCCGCTTGGTGTCATTTTATTTATTCGGATATGAACCAATTTTTTTTGTGATATATTTTGGCTTTTTTTCAAATAAAGAAAGAAATTTGTTCTTTCCTCTCTCTCAACTCCAAGTCCCCGTCGACCTCCACGCACGGTCGCGGATAATTAACCTAGGACAAAAAGGAAGCCGCCTGCTATGATTTGCACCTTGGCTAGAAGAAAAGAAAGGAGAGAGAAATAATGGCCACCCAATATGGCACCAACATTTCGGGCTGTTTTCCTCTCTTGGCATTCAGCTGTCCAAATATAGTCAACATTTCCCCCCAGCGGCTCACTGTACTGATAACAGCTTCGAAAAAGGAAGAAACAGGGAAATTTTATAGATACAACTACCATGAGCAGCTTTACGTGGTGCTTCGGCCAATATCTGCGTAGCACGCATGTAAACCTGCGCAAGGGAGGCTGATCTCTCAAGGGGGGAAATTGGGAGCCACTAGGACAACCAGACTGTCGATACTAGGAGAACGCCCTTTTGTGCCCCTCTCAAGGGGCGGGGTCTCTCTCTCCGTCGGGCTGTATGGAGGACAGATTATTATGTGTATTTAGGAAATGTCTGGAAGTAGTAGAGTGACCGACCCTTCCCCACGGCTACGGGGCATCAGGTGTTGGAGAGATAAGGGGGAAGGGGTCTTATCTACAAGGCAGCAACAGACACCGATTTTATCTGCTGCTGTTCTAAACATGCGCAGAGTAGAAGGAGTGGCACAGCCCCCATTTAAAGGGGAAACATTTCCATGGATACCTGATCCGTGGTGAGAGACGATGTGCCCTTTGTGGACGCGGGGAATACGAAATTGGCTAAGGTTAGGGCGAGGAGAAGTGAAAAGGGCAGTGGACGTCACAATAGAAAATGTATTTTTTTAAGAAAAAGGGATTAGCTGACCCTTTAGGTTATTTTCAGCTGATGGCGCACAAGAAATGGCAAAGGAAGTGAGTAAACTTTGCTGACCCTTGGTCTATTTTCGTCGACACCTTCTTGCCATTCTTTTCTGTTATTACAAGGCCAGTTTAAAAATTTATGAGGTGCAAATTTGCCAATAGAAACAGGGAGACCTTTGTTTCAAAAGAATCTATTATTCCTCACCTGGACTTTGTGTACTAATCCGGAAAATAGAGCAGGAAGCAGCCATTTGCAAAAGGCGGCACTAATTACCGGCGGTAGGTGCGAGAAGAGGTGACCGCCAGCTGGCAGACGGCTTAGAGCCAGGTGTACGAGTGAACGGCCGGGGGCAGGTGGATAATCGAGAAAAAAACAGCATGGTCAACAGGGATTAGAAGCTCTTCATCCTGGCTTCTTCTATAAATCAACAGAGATTGTATACAGCTACTTGCCAGAGCTCGCGAGGTGTTTTTTCCCATTCAAAAAGAGTTGCACGCTGGGTTAAATGGACTAAAAATGGGAGAAAGCCGCCACCCGCCGGCGGTTTTGGAACTATTTGCTGAGCTGAATCATATCTCCTTTCACAAAGGAAGGCAATGGTGATTAAACAGGTGACATCACAAAGGCCACTCCCCGGCACAGGGAGGACAGTCAACCTACAAGTATACACATTTATTTAGTGTTGATATCGCTGGGAATAGCAGTAACCATTCCAACACATTGAGTTGATGTTGGGGCAATTATAAGGGGGAAGGGAAGTGAAACAGGGCCGGTCCGATTTTACCCAGCAACTATTCTTGTAACATTTATCTGAAGAGGAGGGGCATTGACTGTTTTTCATGCAAAAATCGGAGGCATCTCTCCTTGCTCGGATCAGAGGCTGGTATGACGGAGCATTTAAGACAATTGCTTCAGAAACTAAAGGAATATTTCATTTAATAAAGCCAAAAAACCTACGGAAGACAAAAATAACCAGGAAAAGAAGGCAGGCTCGAATCATAGTTGGGAATGCTTTCAAGAAATTAGCGCGCCTTCTTTTATACCCAAAGATGATTCACAGAGCCTTTTTTTATTGATAAGAACCCCCGTTTTGACCCCACAACACGTCAAAGAGCGCAATATTTATTTAATTCCTCTGAGCGTAGCAAAATCCATCGAAACAGGCGGTCGTATAACCGGAACAGCTGAACGTATTCAGGCAGAGAGTTCCCAAATTCTGCCAGCAACGATTCTTGTAACATTTGTCGCCATAGTGGCAATTACTGTCGGTCATGCACATATTGGAGGTTGCTGGTTTAAAAGGAATTGCTTCAGAAACTAAAGACGGGCATTTTTAAGGGGGAAATGACTTACAATAGGCGAAAATAGTCAGGAAGACCAGGAAAGCAATGTAGAAGTGGTTCAGAGCCATTTTGGGATGATTTCAATGGATTTTGGGTCATTTTATAGTTAAAAGTGATTCATCCGATTAAGAAGAACACCCTCCGCTACGTCAAATTACATGCCAACTCGGAGGAAGAAGATTCCCTTCCAAAACAAACAATCTGATAAACGGTCACGGTAGAAAATGAGAAGAGAGTGGCAATCGCAATGTCGGATCTGCGTGTGTGAGTGGGAGGTCAGACACTCGCGTTCTCTCGGTGTGTTGGCGGGGCCTCTCAACCTAATTTCATGCATTGTCCATAGGCGGGAACAATAGCGTATGAAAGAGTGGAGTGATACGTGTTTTTCACTCTTCAGAAGGGTCACGCAGGTACTCCTAACAGGTAACAGGAGGTAAATATCGGAAACTATGGCAATTTTCGGAACTTTTAAATTTTTACCCGTTTTACAGTCAATTTTGGGTAATAAGAGGGTGAAAATGACTAAAATAAGCACAATGTACACCTCTATGGGTCACGTTCTAGTTGACATCGTGCCTGACGGACACAACAGCCACAAAAACAGTCGTCTCTGCGATAAGATAGCAAACCGCTACCTCACAAGAGGACATTTCCTGATCCGTTCAATTATGGCCAACACTGATGCGGAGTCTTCTATTACTATCAACCGGTAACTTATTTCCTGGCTTTTTAAAAGATTTTAGAGTCACTATGGAAGATAATATATTTGATAAGAGGCCCAGTAGGGAATATCGAACGGCGTCCGTCAATCAGTTGCATTATTCTCCTCTAGAGCCTTTAAAGTAGCTTTATTTAAAAGGGAAATATAATTTAAAACTTTAAGAGAGTCTAGACTGATCCATATTTCTACAATAATTGTCCTTACAGCCGTTGTAGTTCAAGTGAGCTGCCTTATCAGGAGAAAAACACGACTTTAGGTCATTTTGGGTCTATTTGCCAATTCTTTGGCATTGATTTCCGATGCTTGCAGGCAATTTTCTGACCATTTAGAGCAACACAGATATGATCATTCGGCTACTCCGGGAAATAGACTACGAGGTGACTAAATGTCAGCAAAAAAAGATGACACGGCCCTTTAGAAATTATCCTGATGGCAATTCCTTGTATTTTTACTGCAATTCTGGGTGTAATTTTCCTGGTAAATGCTTCGACAAGGGCAGCTAATCCAGTTTTTGAGGTAATTTTATGTATTTCTTGTTTTTAGCGGATAATTTTAGATAAATATTACTTTCCTGATTATTGGGACAATTATTGCAGCTACAATTAATTCTCTTCAGCTTTTTGTTCACGTTCAGAGTAGGAAATGGCTCAGAATGTTTAAAAACCCCCATTTTCAGCCTGGAAGAGCCATCGAAGCTATTCCCTCTCTCAATATGCCGAAAATCATCGCAGCCAGTGTCTCCACGGCTTTGTCAATCACGGTCTAGCCGTGACCATCATCGTTGTAACAGCGTTAATCGCTATCAACGTGATCTATCTCATGTTACTGGTAACTGTTTAAATTCCAGGAAAATCTCAAGATTTGGGATTCTATCGGCACGTACATTATAACTTCTTTGGTTTTTACCAACGTCGCTGCAGCTGGTCTCTACTGCTACAGAGAATATTGTGATCTCGATTCCCGAAGTGAATATGAACCGTTGTAATTAAAATTGAATCTTTGTTTTGGAGAAATCTCAATAAATCTCGAAAATATCAAAGTTAACAAATAAATGAAAATAAGTAGGATTTTTTTCTGAAGATCTTGAACCTAGTAGCGACTTGTATCAAGAGCGCCACTCTCAATGTCGCGCTTGATCTGCTGCAGCACCAAAGTTAGGTAAGTTTCCTTGTTCTTGGGGATGCAGCGCTGAAGCTGCTCAACGTGCGAAAGGGCCTCCTTCTTGATCATTTCATTATAAATCTCGTCCTTAAAATTGAGCTTAATTTAAAAAAAAAGAACAGTTTTACCTGACCAGCCTTGTACTCCTCATAGCGTTTCAGCGTTGCGACCACATCCTCAGGTTTTACGCTCCAGAATCCTTCTTTCAGCTGTTTCCTTTCCTAAAAAGTTCCTTTAAAGCTAATAAGAAAGTTTACCTTTCGAGCGGCGTTCCAAAGTGAGAAAAATCTAAAAAGCTTGGGGCACTGCTGCTTCAGCCACATGGCAGCTGAAATTGGAAAAGTATAGAGCATCTTGAGAGCAAGCAAAATGATGAAATGGCCCGTTTCTCATGCCTCATGATGGTGACGGATGAGGTTGACTCGTCGCTTCAACTTTTCCGGTCTACTCACTGACTTTTTTGCCAAGCTACCATGATTCAAACTTTAATTTAGTCACTTCACGCTTCCTGTCATTGTGGGGAAAGTTCACTAAGCTTTTCTGCCTCTGGAAGGCGTGAAGGCTAAGGGGTAGACAGTTTAAAACGATTTTGAAATAGGAAACGAAAACAGGGGAGAGATCAAAAAGCCAAGATGATTTGTTTCCAGAATTTTTTAAGACTACTGGCGGAGAAAACCTGATTCTAGGTTTCCAACTCTTTTCGGCCAAAGAATGGGAGAATTTCCAGGATCACATCCTCCTGGCGTACAAATATAAAGACTTACCAAGAATAAGAAAAGCGATGAAGGCTACGTCAACAAGAAAGTCAGAAGAAAATCCATAGAAATCTAGAAACCGGAAAATCCAAAAAAAAATAAAACCCACTGCCGGCCAGATCATAGAAAAGAACCATGGGAGATCCTTTTGCCAAGGAGACAAGCCAATCACAAAGAACAGCCAGAGCGAAGACAATGCAGACCGAGAAGATAACCATTGCGAGATTAATAAAAGGCCATTTCATTCGATCATTCCCGTCGTACTTAAAATTTTGTTTAAAAAGTCGGGATAATCAATTACTTTGGGGATCTCGGGCGGATTGGTGGCTTCGATAGCTGCTTTGTAGCTGTCAGCGGTCTTCACGCCGAAATAAGAACCAATACCCTGGAAAGTAGAAAGAATCAAGACGGTCAATTACCTGAATGCGGGTGAGCAGACCAGAATTGACTGCCTCAAGATTCTGGATGCCGGTCTTCGGATCATTGCCGGTCTTCTTGTCGGCGATCGAGATAATCTTCATCTGAAAAGGGAAGAAGTAAAAGTAAAAGGAGAAAAATAAGACAAAGAGAGAGCGGACCAACAGCCGGCCAACCCAATGAATCACAAACACAGGACTGTGTCTGGAAGTCTGTCAAGTTGTAAACATGTCCGGGACAGATAAAGACAAGACGCTGTCTCATGGTGATCCTTTGAAAATCCGGGGGCTGATAGGAGGGGAAGAAAGACTGGGCGAAAGATTGAAGAAGTTAATTTGACCCTGTGAGTCAGAAATTGGCCGAATTTGGAAGCAACGTGGAAGTTGCTCTTAAGGACGACGCGAGTTCAGAGAATTATTCGTTTAAACGCCTGGGATTTACAGATTTAGAGGGAGTGCAGTGCTCGAATCATATTTTTAGAGAGTTACCGAGTTCAAATGGGACAAAACGGACAAGAGGAGGCAAAACTGGCCATTTTTTCCACTTTCCAACGCGCTTTAAATTATTAAGAGACAGTGACGAGATAGACGATTTTGAGCTGTGCCGCGTGATACCAGAGAGGGTAGTTGGGGCCGCGCCGGCCTGAAGTTCACTTCCGGGGCTCAAAAATTGTTAAACGTGGGGGGCCGGGCTCAGGCCCGTGTGCCTGTATGGGTCATGCATGCACTAGACCAATTCTGCGGACGTTTTGGAGACAAAAAGGAGAGAAATTGAAGTCTCCCGGTACAGCCGGTTGTAAAAACTAAAGAATTTTTTTAAGTATTTTATTCTTGTTTCGGCTCCTGCCCAGGATGGTCGGTCGTTGTTGCTTCTCTTCAGCAGCTGTTTTTAGAGTTGTGTGTCAAGGTGTTTGTGCGCAGATCTGGATTGTGATGAAAAAGAAGAAGCTCAAGCAGAAAAGACGTGTCCGAGAGCAGCAGAGGCGGTATTACTTCAGGCCGGCGCGGCCCCAACTACCCTCTCCGGTATCGCGCGCCGTGGAGCGGGTTGTGAAGAGCTGAAAGCCGACGCCGATTCCCTTTTTGAATATCAAGAATAAATATAATTCTCGGCGATTGTTTTCTTATTGTTTCAGTGTTGTAAATGGGACGGGTTAAGACTTGGGAACTTAGAAATTGACTGGTTTTTTCAGTTCAAATGATCTTTTCTGCTTATGATTTTTCTTCAAATTCCATCGTGAAAATCCTTGTAATTTCTCTGTTTCACAACGACTGATTACGTGTGATATATCATTCTACAGAGCAAAATCTGGGCTATATTTTAATACCAATATCACCCAGAAAAATGCTCAGGATAATTTTGCAGAAGCTGAAATGCTTCAAATTCGGTGGCAGTTCTCCGAATTCCTTCGAAAAATTATTTCCAGCTACTGTTCTCGCCGTCTGGCTAAAATGAGTTTATGTAAATCCCGAATCTCTTGCAGACTGCTCGAAATTCATCACGTAGGCTGTCAAAACAGAATTTCCATAAAAAGGCGCAACTCTTTTAGATTCTTCTTTACCTAAGTGCAATCTCTCAAAGCCTCCTCTCCCGGAGGGTAATGAGCTCAATCTGTTTCTCGACACAACTGAGAAAGCTCCCTCCCGCCAACACGTCTTTATCAAGTGGCGGGATGACTCCCCTCCTCCTACACGCCGCCGCTCTTTACCCTACGATGGCAATTGTCGGCCACGTTGTACACAAATCATATTGCACCCCAAAGTCGGAGTCAATTGGATTTAGAGACATCTTCGCATATTTGACGGGGCCACCGGTCGATCAGGACCTCCTCTATTTTCGTTTTCTCTTAGCAGCTGACAATGTTCCGGAAAGGGGAAATGTGTAATTTTGAGAGACTGCTCCTTATGTCGTTGGTTCCCCATTATAGTCGTTTCTGAACCCTCCATTTTGGAACAGTTGGGTTTTTTTACACTGCGTAAATCATAGGACAGATTCGTCACTTTTTGTAAAGGCATAACAGCAGTTTGTACCATTTTTACCCTCTTTCTCTGTTATTTTCGATCTTTGGATCGTTTACAATTTTTGCGGGCCCATTTTTTGTACAGAAAAAGCTTGAATTTGTGCAAAATACCCAGGATTATAATAAATACTCCTTGATCGTGTCAGGATCCGAACCTTCAACCTTTTAAATGCGATTCCGCCGCTCTATCCGTTAGATCATAGGCTAGATTCCCCTGCACCGGTCAGCGATATTTCTGCGCACAAATGCTGCCTGAATAAGCTCAGACGTTTGCTAACCTCGCCTAAATCAAACTACCCTCGGTGAATAAAAAATGCCTCCTTGTTTGTAGAAAAGATTCTCCGCAAGATCTAAAGATTCCTCCTTTTAAAGAGGCGGATAAGTTTCATTTTCCCGTCTTGTCACCATTTGTTTTGACAACCCAACAAAGTGATTTTGTGCGTCTAGTAGCCTGGTCATACATTTTCTGAAATCTCCTTCTCCAGCCCGCATAATTCTCACGTTATATGCTCTACTAACATATTCAATTGCGTACGGCGGTTTTTGTCTCCCCCCTTAAAAAGAAGGCTGACTGATTTTTAAATTTTTAAAAAGGAGTCCTTGGGACGCCTCCACTTTTCTTAGGTCATTTTTTTTCTTGCTAAAAAGTTCTTGAAAAGGCGACTCCCGTTTTTCCTTTTTAAAAATTGCGCAAATTTAACCAGGAACCTGAAAAGACTCCTCGAGGCGGAACATTTTTGCATGCTCCTTGTTAGTGAAGTGGCCCCCCGTGCTGCTAAAGACGATCTTCTCGTCGACACATAAAAAATCGGCCATTGAAATTCTCGGGCGACGAATTAGCAGCCAAGAGTCCATCCATTTTCGGTGTAAAAACCCTTTTTAAATGGGGGGAAAATCGGGGAGTTCCCTGGCCAATTTTTGGTCTCCAGTTATTTTTCCAAGAATTTGGACCCTTTATTTCCGGTAATTATTCTTTTCTGCTTCTTATTGCCTCTAGGAATTCGAAAATTTATTAAGAATCCTCTTTTTAGCGGCATATTGTAATGTCACTGGGCCGTGATCAAGCGGCGAAAAAATAGACCATTGTCCCACTATCAATAGGCCGTTCAACTGAGAGCATTTTCCCCCCTTTCCACGTGAGACCGTAGAATATTTGAGATACTCGAAGAAAGATCTCTTCCCTGTTTACGGGCTTCTTCTAAAAAAAGTTGAAAATTGAATTTCCATTGAACAAATGCTCGCTAAAGCCCAGTTACTTTTCCTATTCCATGATCTTTAGCCATTTTTCGGCAACCTTTTCTGAGAGTTAGACTGTCCCACGTCAGTCATAATTAAAACTCTTTTCACAGCCCGTTGGCCCAGTTCAATAGAACTCGAGATTGGAACCAAAGTGTGGGCTATGGGAAAGTGTAGCCGAGGCATCGGAGATACACCGGCATTTTTTAAGATTTGTCGCCAACTAGCTCTTCTCTTCCCCCTCTTATAAGAGTCCGATCCTTCCGTTCAAAAGTAGTGACGAAGCCCTGAAATTAGCTACATGCCCGATCAAGTTGTCTTGTCCATAAATCTCAGGTCCAAATGCGCAGAAGACTGTCATTAGGGCATCAGCCGTCAGGAGTTAGATCTTCTTTATACTGTCTGTTTTTAAAGAATTCCGTAGATTTTTCCAAATGCCTGGAATTTTCCGCGTTTTTTCGTTGTACTGAATACAAAATGCTATTTTCTTCCCCATTCCACCGGCTATTTTCCATCTCTTTGGGTTTAAAAAGATCACAGGCGGAAATCTTTCGATGAAATAGGATATTTCAAGGTAAGCGGCCATCTTTTCGAACAATACTCCCGAAGAGAGCAAACTTCAAACAGTTTTCATCAGAAATTTGTTAAAGTGCAAAGAATTCTTCCCGCAATAAATTAGACACATGTCCCCAGTCATTTTTTGTTGTTTTTCCCCTATCAAAAAGAAATGTTGCCAATTCCCTTCACCGCCGAACATCATCCCGTCCATTCCGTCTCTAATGTGAAAGCCAACCTTCCTCAAACATATCGCGTTTCGTGCAAGTTTGACTGCATCGTGAAGGCATTAAATGAGAAGAAATAGGGGCATTTCCCAGGCTAATCTGTCTTTTTAGGTTTCTCTGACTCAACCTGCTCGTTAGCCGTAGGTTCATCCCCGCGAGCTTTCAAAGAGCGTATTTTTCTGTCATTGATCAGCAAGAGAAGAGTGAAAAGTAATGGATGTTATATTCAGTTGTCAAGCTTGGTCTCTCTCCCCCCTCTCTGCCATTTGACGGCACCCCTATGATGTTGTTTTTATCTGGTTCCGCGAAATGTTCCGGGCTAATTCACCCAAGGGGAGAGGAATTTTTGTTTTTTGATGTTACACAAGGCCAATTATGCAAGTTTATAGGAGAGTTTTGTATGATTTCATCATAGTTTTTCCGGAATGACACATAATGTTATGTAGGAGGGTGACATAATGGCAAATTTGTACCTTTGTTGAGGGGGAAAAGCGGAGCTGAGACTTCAAACGGGGCTAATGGCATGGGAAATCAAGGGGGAAAATGATTTTCTTTCTGTTTTGCTGATTTTTGAGGTAATTGTGAAAATTTCCTGGTATGCCCCAGTATACGTCCTTGACGGGAAAAGTGACCGTTTTGCATCTATTTTTAAAGCAGGATCGTATAATACGATTGGTGCCTCTTCTTTTAGCGTTGCCCAGCATTGGCCATTTTCCATTTTCTATTTTTATAATACGATCCTGCTTTAAAAATATATTTAGCCAGTTTCAACTTTGTGGGAATCACCGCTGTGGGATCCAAGGGCTAGAACATTTCCAGAGCTCCCCGCTTTTCCCGGTCGTAGTGAGCACGTTACTCAGGAAATTGGGGGTAAAGTAAATCGTTCTATGGTCAAAAGTGACCAATGTTTCGTTATGAAACTGTCGCTAAGCTTTATATTTCCCTCTGTCCCGTGTCGCCATAATGCGTAATTTTAGACCAATTCTGCCGGCGATCCAGTTTGTAAAGTTTCCTGCTCGAGAAGTTTTATTCAGCACAATAAATCCCCAGACATTTTGTTCAAAAGCCCATCGTTTCTCCCAGAAACACAAAGATTCCACTAGGTAGCTATTTTCCGGCGCATTCCACTGAACGTCACTATTGCAAGAGGGGGAAAATGGCCCCTGCTGGGCGACGCTAAAAGAAGAGGCACCAAGTGCTCTTAAAATAAAAATGCACTACATTATAGTAGCAGTGAGTCAGACGATAATTATGAAGAAAGAACCTCAGCCTAATGAGGAGGCGGCCAAGAAAAACTTGTCTAAGAAAAGGCAAAAGTTTGTTCCTCATCCAATTTTGAGTACAATTCTTTGAACATACCAGAAATAGGATGAAATGGCGCCTTTTTAAAGGAGAGACAATTCTTCCCACGCTTGTTTATCAACTCGCAGCCATAATGCGTAATTTTCCTCTTTCCTATTGGGAATTTTTGCAGAAAATGTGGCTTAAATCAGCATTGTTTCTTTATTTTTCGTATGTTCAGGCAGATTTCTTCTACTTCTCTCTCTATAGACATGATAATTGGCGTTTCTCTCGTTTTACATGCCCCGTCATGCTATTCGACTCCCAGAAGAGGGGCGGCAGTGCGATGGTGTGGCCCTACATATTTTGACAGGATACGCTTCCTTCTTTAGAGCTCTCTTTCTTCATGTTTTTAGTTTCTGTAAAGGAATTCCCCTTTCTGTGTAAAATGCCATACAATACCAATAAAAACCCGGTGACGAGGGGGTTTCCCCTACCCAAAAAGGGCAAATAAATCATAACCCGAAGTCTTACTTACACATTCGCTCATTAGGAGCCTGAGATATCAGATTTCTGCTATTGAAATTTCCCATTACGTACTCCAAAGGCGACAAGTTCTGGTATTGCAACAACTCCCCAAAGCTGAAAGTGGCCACCCCCAGGGGGATTCCACTTTCATTGTCCAGTTCTCCAGTTACAGGAAAAACCTTTGCTTTCCTGCTTTACTTTCTCTCCATCTTTTGCTCTTTCCTCATCATTTCCTCTTCCCTTTTCAGTTTATTCTATCTCCATGGAAGAAATAATCAAACTACATTATTCTTAACAAATCGGTAAGTTCTTTAAAGGGGCAAATACGGTAGAAGGAAGTAGACTAGAAGGGCGCTAATTGCCCTTGTGCCAGTGTCTTATGATTTAGCGTCTAGTCAAGTTTCCTTTAAATTTTCAGGGATTATTAGGATAATGTTTTCAATGCTGGCCCTAGCCACGCAGATCCTAGCCAATGTCAACCTGGCCTCTCAGGTAACTTCTTTAATTTCTACAGTAATCATCTCTAGACCGTGGTTGACAGCGCGGATCTTACACCAACAGCAAAAGTACGACAATTACGGCTATCTGGCGATTTGATCCTTGGGGGTGTTTTCCCTGTCCACACAATGTCCGGAAATCCTGAGGAACCTTGTGGAGAGATAGCAGAAACCCGTGGAGTCCATCGAGTGGAGGCTATGCTCTATGCAATTGACCAAATTAATAAAAACAAGGATTTTCTAAAAGGATATAAATTAGGCGCATTGATATTGGATTCCTGCTCAAGTCCTGCTTATGCTTTAAATCAAAGTTTGGATTTTGTTCGAGATATGATTGGCTCTTCTGAAGCTGCTGACTACGTCTGCCGGTAAGGGTTTTCTTTAAAGAAATTGGCTTTTAGTGATGGTAGCGACCCTACAAGTAAATTACAAAATCAACGGAAGAATGTTGTCTCAGTTGTTGGCGGGTCCTATAGTTCTGTATCTGTCCAAGTGGCTAATTTATTACGATTGTTTCGAATTCCTCAAGTCAGCCCAGCCAGTACCAATGCCGATTTATCTGATAAAAATAGATTTGAATTCTTTGCCAGGTAAGGGATTTCCTTGCCCGATTCACAAGATTCCAGAACCGTCCCTTCCGATGATTACCAAGCAATGGCCATGGCTGAAATAGCTGTTCATTTTAATTGGACCTATGTTTCTTTAGTATTTTCTGCTGATGAATATGGCGAGCTGGGTGCAGATGCTTTTAAAAAAGAAGCCAGGAAAAAGGGCATCTGTATAGCTATTGAAGAAAGAATCCAAAACAAGAAAGAAAGCTTAATAGAATCGATAGATAATCTCGTTCAAAAGTAGCTTTCTTCTCCGTTTGCTTAATGACTAATAGGATTATTTTAGACTTCAGCCAACACAAATTGTGGGAGCCAGAGTTGTTGTCCTCTTCGTGGGAACTGAATATATCCCCGAACTGCTACGAATTACAACTGAGCGAATGAATATAACCACGGCTGAGAAGAAGATTATTTGGATGGCTTCAGAGAGTTGGGATCGGAGTAATGAAAAGTACACCCAGGGACAGAACAGTTTGGCAGCTGAAGGAGCAATTGTCTTGACACTCGCGTCCAGTCGAGTTCCGTCGTTTGAAGAGGTATTTCCTCTCTCATTTAGTCCCTATTATTCAGTATTTCCTCAATCTCTATCCTGGCACAGAAGCCTTCGAAAGAAATAAATGGCTCCGGGAGCTCTGGATGGTTAAATACAATTGCAAATTTGATCTTCCATCTGATAGCCCATCTAATGTCAACAGGTAGAATCACGCAATGGGGATATCCTTTACTACTATGCATGTCGTCGTCTCCTACGCGGCTATTCTTACGTGTCAAATTACATTGGAGTATAGAAACAACGAAAAAAAGAATTATTTATGGACTTGAGCAGAGATTACTTGTACTTTTTTAGATGTGAGGATATGCGACAGGATCGTGATGCTTTTGTTACCGATGATAAGGTTCAATTTGTAATAGACGCCGTGTACGCCATTGCCCATGCTTTACAGGTTAGTTTTTTATTTAAAACAGCCCTGGAATTCGAAAAAGCGGGAATATTCCAATCTTCGTACTCAAAAATTGCGCGTAAATATTATTAAACATCGAATTGAACAAATATTTACCCAGAAAGGACAAAAAGATAATCATTTCAGAGTTTTAAACAAGACGCCTGCCCCGATGATTCCATTGAAACCTCCTGGATTTCAAGAAAATCTCCAATGATCGACGTCTGCACCGCCATGAGATCCATTGACGGAACAGATTTCTACCAGAAATATCTACTCAAAGTTAATTTCGAAAGTAAGCGGTTATTTTTCTATTTAAATTTATATTAGATGTCGTTGGGAATCGGTTTAAATTCTCACCGGAAGGAGATGGCCCAGCCAGTTATACCATTCTGACCTACAGGCCTAAAACAAAAGTGAGAAGATCTGGTGGAGAAGGAGGACCAGAAGATTACGTAGAAATTGGCCATTGGTCCGAAAATAATTTAACAATTTATGAAAAAGCTTTAAAATCCTGGTGGCCGGATGGTCAAAGATTTCCGGTTTCTCGTTGTTCTCTCGATTGCGAGGTTGGCTACAGAAAGCAACTGATCAAGGTCAGTACAGTATTTTCCCATTTAAATGGCGCTTAAGGACGAGCAGTGTTGCTGGGCCTGCGCCCGTTGTGATCCTTGGGAATATCTTGCAAATGAAACACATTGCGAAGCTTGTAAAGAAGGCTGGTATCCATTTAAAAATAGAACTGGATGCTATGATCTGGCTAAAAATCACCTGCGTTACATGAAATGGTCTTCAATGTATTCAATTGTCCCTGCAATTCTTGCTGCCTTGGGAATTCTTATGGCTCTCTTTGTTATTTTCACATTCATAAAGTAGGCGGCCTTTTTATAAATTTAAAGAATTCAGATACAATGAGACCCCCGTGGTGAAGGCTTCTGGCCGAGAATTGTCGTATATTCTTCTAATTTCCATGATAATGTGTTATATGATGACATTTGTTCTAATTTCTAAGCCAAATTCCCTTCTTTGTGCTTTTAAAAGAACCGGTAATTCAAAAATTATCCCTGAAAGAATTTTCCAGGCATTGGTTTCGCTTTTTCTTGCCTTTATTCCGCCATGTTGGTAAAAACCACACGTATTTATAGAATATTCTCACAGGCCACGAGATCAGCTCAAAGGCCGAAATATATCTCTCCCCTATCTCAGGTAGCCGGATTTTCTTTTTTAAATGAAATATTCAGGTTGTAATGACCGGTATGCTCGCGGGTATTCAATTAGTTGGCAGTATTTTATGGCTATTTTTTGTACCCCCTGGGACTCGACACGATTATCCATCGAGGGATCAAGTTGTGCTCACTTGTAACGTCCCTGATCATCATTTTTTGTATTCTTTGGGATATGACGTGGTGCTTGTTACTGCCTGTACAGTTATGGCTGTTTTAACTCGAAAGGCAATCATTTAAATCACCGTTTAAATGACCCTTTTTAGGTCCCGGAAAATTTTAATGAAACGAAATTCATTGGTTTTTCTATGTATACAACTTGTGTCGTTTGGGTCAGTTGGACTTTCTTCTTCTTTGCTTCAAGACAAAATGGCGATTTTCGAGTAAGATTCCTTTAAAATTACAGTATTCTGACAGATTGAAACCTCGTCCCTCTGCGTGTCCATATCAATGTCTGCTAATGTTGCATTAATTTGTATATTTTCTCCAAAATTATGGATAATTTTCTTTGAAAAGGATAAAAATGTCAGGAAACAGGAAGGAGAATCAATCCTGAATAAGAGGTATTCGATTTTATTTTAATTATGGTCGATTTTATGGAGATTTTAAGTAAATTGCGAATTATTCAGATCGTCAGCCAATCAATCCTTCGCAACCCGTCACCCGGAGGTGTCTGGTGCAGCTTCAATGCATGTTACCATTGTCTTTTTCTGCTTATTTTTTAAATTCTCCCTATTTGCACGGGTCATGGCTTTAAAGAAAAAACATTTAACCAGGCTGCAGCTTTTTAAATATTTATAATTGAACGCATTTTCCCTTTTCTTCTGTTTTGAACCCGACTGGAGCTCTAATCTTATAGTTTCAGGTCCCTTGGAAACTGCAGCTCGAGGCTGTGCAGCGGACCGACGTCTTATGAAGAGCCGAATCAGTACACGGCCCTATTGGCGGATCAAAGAAGACGATCCACTAGGAAATTCTCACATCCTACAAGCACATCAAGCTCTGCTCAGGATACTTTCTTGTAAAATATTGTACAAATTAATATTGAAATTATATGTGATATGATCAATTTAAATGTTGTGAAAATATTTACTTTTATTCGGACAAGGTACATTATCAGATTTGAAGTGTCATCTGTGGCAATGAATTGTTTCATATTACGCAATATTTAAGAAATTCTATTATACTACAAAAAATCTCTCATTTGTCAGTTTTAAGGAGTTTTCATGGCTATCCGGAGCATATTCTGCGTCATACAGGCAGATTCACCAAAGAGAAACCATAAAAAAGAAGAAAAGAGTCAGAAAATTCACGGCAAGACGTCTTTTCAATTGTTTTCCAATTTTGGAGCATTTTATGGTCATCTGCAGCCTATTCTGCATTACTCTCTCGCCTTTCTTCTTGGATAAAAACCCTCTTACGCTTCTAATTCAAGAGTTAATGATCAATTCTTTCTCTTTGTTCTCTGGCACCTCATTAACGCAACGAGGATTGTCTCCTTTTGGGGGCCTATTTTCCACTTAATTTGCCTGCTGATTGCAGGAGTGGGATTCTTACGGGATTCTTAATGACAGTCGGCGGCATTTATTATTCTTAGGCGTTTTTTCTTTCCCGCACAGCCAGATGTAACCGCTTGTTGCCATCTGTCCTGCCAGTAGCTGGCGGTTATCCGGCTTCCAGTTTCTCTCGCCTCTCTATTTTAAATCTCTTTGTCATTTCTACAATCTTTTCCTCTTTCAGATCTTGCATATTTCATGATCTTTTTCATTATACAAATTGTCTAAATGTTTAAAAATCGAACTACCGGTAAGAAGACTGTTGTCAAGCGATTTCAAGAGTAATTTTCAGATTTCTTGCTGAAGGCTGAGCCCAGGATCCTTCGATTGGTCCTATGATTGATGAAGTCATTGTATGGCAAACCGATTTTGCATACCTTACCTGGCTGTTCTTCTCTGTAATTTAAAGCTCCGAGGTAAACACAAACGTTTTTTGATCCAAGAAGAAGAAATAAGTATCGCAAAGAGGAGAGGCTTCAGATGAATAAGATAACATTTATCCCATCATTTTTTGTAGGTCCATTTGATCCCCGTCCTTGCACCATAAAATGCCCAGCGCGGTCTCTTTCGATTGCCAAAGACAGTCGGCTGGCAGCCGCGTTTAATCCTCTTTCTTAAATTTCCTCTCAAAATTTGCTCAAAATCTTCTTAATTTTGTTTAATAGAAAATAATATGAAAAAGTTGATAAATTAATAAAATCCGATTCATTTTGGATATTTGTCAAATATAATAAATCAAACGCCGAAGGCAGATGATCCGCCGTTTGCAAAAAATCTGTAGATTACCATTATTTGTAATCTTGTCCTTATCAGTGTTAAAATGAAATTATGCTTAAAAATAAGTGGATTACTGTAAATAATTGTTTAAATTAAGAGATAATTTATTATATGACTGAATTGCATAAAAATATCACAAGAAAAATGTCACAGAAAGCTGTCGCCGGGTCTTTCGCTGTCCAGGACGATTCGATCACTTCCTTTTGGGGATCCTTCACCATTATCAAATAATCTAAAATCATTTTGGTCATTAAATGATCATGAAACCAACTGGGAGCTATCACTCATAAATGAATTCCTAATCTTCTGGACTGAGCCACGGAATGATGTTCGAACCATAGAGACAAAACTATTTTCATCATGTAGAATTGGCAGTGAACTGGATCTAGAGAAATTTATTTATTTATTTGAGCAAATATTTATTTTAACCTTAAATTAACGACAATTGAGGGTAATTCACACGTTCTTCCACGTGGAATATCTTGCTTATCCATACAGCGGATATATGTACAGTAGATTTCACGAAATTCATGGCGAAAGTTTGTATTTAAAAAGCCATAAAGGAAGGGATTAACACAGACGGAGAGCATCGAGACAATTTTACAAATTTGGTCGACTCTCTCGATGACAGCCGCGTAAGATTCCTGAAAATATTTAATGTTATAGAGGAAGTCCCCGAGTTGATTCAATTGTCGACCAGAGGCAAGAAATGACGTGTAGATTTACTTATGAAGGCACTTTAAAACTCTTGGGCGGGTCGACACAGAGGTCAGCAATGTTTTTGATCCCGAAAATAGACTACACGTGTCAAATTTAAAGGGATAGACCCACTACGCTTGAAGGAGCAATGACGAGGGTGGGAAGATTTTGATCCTTGCGCTTGAATTTTCTATGATCTCTTGTAATTTCCTAGATTTTCCCACGAAATGAACCTGAGAATTTTCTAAATATTTAAAGGACCCCCGCGACCAGAAATTTTAAGCATTTTCACTACGTAAAAGCGGCATGTTCCTAAGCGACGATGCAACCAATAATGACCAATTTTTTGTTCCCTTCTGCATAAAATCAAGTGTTCGAGATGAGATCTTTTCACTTACATCAAAGAGTATATCCAAATCTAATAAGAATGAGATCAAAGTGAAGGGCAGCCAGAGGGCAGCATAGCTTCCTGCCATTGCGATAAGAAGCGACGTTGTTCGACTCGTCCGTCGGTCGGCTGCATTCTCCGGAAGGGATATCCTAGCCACAAGGGGGTTCTAAAATCCTGTTTTTTAAGCTAAAACACGAGACTTACGTCACTTGGCCGTGTTCCTACCCTCTTAACCATTGTTCGATTGCGATTAACCGCATGGGAATTCATCCTCAGGAAGCGGGTTAATTTCATGTTAAAAAGGGAGAGAACAAAGAGTGGAACAATGTAGAGGAAGATGACTTGAAGGAAAGAAGTCATCAGCTGTATCGTCTGCGTAGAAAAAACTCCTTTGGAATGAGAAGGAGCCAATCGACATTGCCTCCAACCGTAACTTCTTAATTTATTCTGCCCAAATTCATCAATTACGTGGACATCCTAAGAACACTTTGTAAATAGCTTGCAGAACCTTACCTTGGCTACATAAAGCATCGAGGTATCATAATAGACAAGTAGCGGAAGGGAAAGCAGGAAAGAGACGCCCCAAATTCCCAAGGACATAAGTACAGTACTCATACATTGCCGCCGATTTCCACCGGGTGCTTTCATCCGCTTGACGGAATAATACCTAAAAAATTATAGTTTCCTTTAAAGAAAAGAGTACCTGTCAACAGCCATGACACAAATTGTAAGGGTAGAACAATAGATATTACTTCCCGGGAACCCGTTAGCAAATTTACAGAAAAACCGCGAATAAGGAAATTCAAAATCTATTGTGGGCAGCCATAAAAATGGAATGTTTATGAAGGCGAGGATCTGAAATACTATTTCCCTTAAAGGAACGTGCACTTACCAAATTAGAAATGGCAAGATTTAATATTAATACATTACGATTTGTTTGCATGGATTTTTTTCGGACAACAGCTAAGATAACCTGCAATTGTTGTGGTGTAATGTAGAATTTTAAACTAACCAATCCGTTTCCAATTACAGCTAAAAATGAGATCACAATATAAATACCCGTATAGAGATATTCTTCCCATTCGCTGTAACGGCGAAGGGAGGCGTGAAGTTGATCGAAAAAGTTCTAAAACCTCAGGTTTTATTCTTATTTAAATTACCTCTAAACAAGAATCATTAAATGCTGCTCTTTGATATTCAGCTGTGGTAACTGTGTCGATATTCAACCCTCGTGGGCAATACTTGTCAAGATCAGCTACGTCCATTTTCATACTCTGAAATGTTCTCAATTAATACAGTAACCTAATTAACTAGCATTTTACACTCCATTCCTTTAAATATTTTGTGTAGCACAGGGCCTGGACGCTAAAACTAGGCAATTTTTAAAAGAGAAGAAGGAAAACAGAGAAGAAAGCTCAGAGGCACAATTAATGCCAAAAAATGACCACCATTTTCTTTGGAAATAGAGCTGAAGGAAAAATAAGCTAGGACCCGCTGGGGGGTAATTTAGGAGAAAGAACAGCGAGTTCGCAGAGTCCAGTAAGCAAGAGATCCTTCTTTTTGATAAGGTTTTCGAGAGTAGGAGGGACTTAATTTGACAGCATAAAAAAGAGGAAGAATTAAGTGACACGCGATTAAATTTCGATGTGTTCCAAAGTTCCCCTCCCGTTTAATTGTCAAAGAGGGCAGAACAATTGTCGCCATTGACACTCAAACATTGTGTCGAGGATTACACAAAACCGGGAAGTACACCTTTTTCTAAATTCTTTTCATTCTCTAGAAAAATTGGGATAATTTTCCCGTTGGAAGAGACCAAAAAGTGACATTGGGAGACTAACTGGTCCCTTTATCGCCACGTGAGGCCATCAGAAATGTCTACTCTAGAGAATTGGCTCCGAATATTGGTCAGAAGATTAAAGTTTGGCGACTAGATCACAAGACCAGCCATTTTACTGATTTCTCGAACAATTGAGGGCCGCTAATCTCAATTTAAACTATTCAAAAATGATCATAATACATGATTCAGGAAAAAAATACACGAGAAAAGCGTAGGAGACAATGCGCGGAGATAATCAAAAAAAGTGCGAAGGCTGCTTGAAGTTTCCTGATCGGAAGCGACTCTCGATCTTCCTCTCGGGGTCAATTGAGGAACTCGTCACGACAAAAAGACTTCGAACTCTTAAAAATTCGTGCTTAGGATGCTGCCAGCTGGGCCGCGCCCACAATGGAGTTCAGAAATCGTCAAGTGCTTTTCCCTGGAGGTGGGTAGTTAACTGGATCAATGGAAAAGCTGATCAAATAGGAGAATTCTGATCGAGAACTTTGAGATTACAGCTTTATTCTGAGCTTAGGCACATTTTTCTGCACAGGACCGGCTGGGAATATTAAAAGGTTTAAACAGGGGAGGCAAATGACCACAAAGCGGCAACAATTGGTCTCTTTATTGGGAGCTGGGACGTTAAATAAGGCCAGAAATTACCCGCCAACCTCGTTAACCAAAAAAAGCTGATCCCCCGGAAGCTATAATATTTTATAGGAGAATGCACGTTCTGGGGGGCGGATACAGTTTTTATCAAAAACAAGGACCACTAATCCGCGTGTCCTCTTCTTAAAGAAGATTCTACTTTCCGGACTGATGGATTATATGGTCAAAATCCTATGAAAAACAAGGCTCAAACCATATGTTTCCTGTTTTAATGATCACAGGGGAATAAAGACCACGGACCCTGGCCCTGGCATTCTTTTTATCTGTTTCTGACATATTTCTCCGGAAGGAAAACAAGTTCAGTGCGGTAAATTATTTAAATTGGATCAAATACCAAGACCAAGTTCAAAGTGCCATGTTTTGACTGGGTCTAAAGTTTTCTTCCCTTATTAGAGAAGCGGCCCAAGAGGGTGTGATTTTAATTACTGTTCCGTCTCTCTTCTTTAATTGAAGTCACGAGAAAAGAATAAACTGTGAAAGAGAGAGAAAGACACAAAATGAACCTAGGGTAGCCCTCCTTTTACTTACTTTTGATGAAGATAGAGAGACAACTCAATTTTCGGCCTTACCGGGTGGCAGGTGGAGGGGGAGACTGAAGCCAAGTTAATTTCTATTTCTCTGACGCAGATAAATTATATCGCAGATTACTGTAGATCATAGGGAAGTAAAGTAAATTATTTAACAATGAACAGGCTCTACGCTGACTTTTAGCCCCAAATCCATAAATATTAAAGAGTATCTTGCAAGGAATGGACTTCAGGTTTCTTAAAATCAACAAAAGCTGCAAAGCCCAGCACAGATTAGTCTCTGCATACATTTCGCGACCTTTTCGTGGGTTTTCCTCATGGCTCGCACCTGGTGACCTAATAAAAACCAAGAGATTAATAACTATAGACAGATGGTAACAAATGTTCAATATAGCCAGCTATTTTGGTTCCTTCTTAGAGTTTATGACGCATTAAATGGGGGAGGAGAATGTCTGAAGACAAAGAATAAAGGACCTGACCAGAGAAGATTCAATATAGGGTAAATCCAGGATACAGGGCCGCCAAATGGAGGTGTGAAAAAGCTGATCACTTCCCAGACTGTTTCCCTCTGACAAATATTTTCAATTACGCCGTTTTCCCATGCAGATAATATACGTGAGAATGAAACAAGAATTAGGCATAATGAACTGATTACGGTAATTACTATTAAGAGGCAAAGAACGCAGAAAGATCCTTGATGTTCTCTCGAGTATAATTTGTGTTTTTCTTCTCTTTTTCATTCTTTTCCCGATACGTGTCTATATTTCATGAGCTACGTAACCTAAGGGAATTTTCATGAGTCATTTAAGAGAAGAACACTTTAATGCATTAATGAGAACACGTATTAATAAATGATTACTGGGGTTATTTAGACACCACCAAAACCAGTTAGATTATTTAAATAGAGAGACATGTGGTCTGTGGAGTTGGCAGCTGTGGAATCTTGAAGGGGGCGAGTTTCTACCTTGTATGAATTTAATTTAAGACATGGGCTGGGTTGAGAATCTCGGTAATTCTTTAATATTCAACGGGAATTTGATTCAGGCGTCAATTATTGTGACTAATCATTTCTATAGAAGGGGGATTTCTAAGGAGGGAGGTTTTCAGGGTCCCGAGAAGATTTCCCAGGATAGAAAACGTGGAAAAGAAAGAGAATATCCCTTTTGCCACGATAATTTCGGTATAAAAAATTCCCCTGGTAAAAGACTATGAAAGTTCGTGGAAAAGGCCACTTTACTATTTTCTTTAAATAAAATTATCTTTGGTGGCAAACACGATTAAAACATTGACTATTTCTGCCATCCCGGAACTCAGAAAATAACTCAACAGACTAATTGATCATAACCGGTGTCATATTTTGACTCTCTCTCTCTCTCGGATCTCATGTTGACAAATTTAAATGAGTGGGATGCGTCAAAGACCGAGACGTCTACGGTAGGAGAACATCAGTTATCCATATTAATTAGACCGCTTGTTGTTATATAAAACATCGCCCGGAAATGAGCAGCTAGTGGTCTCGTAACAATCAGCAAATCTGCATCAAAACAAAGAGAGGATGTTTTTTCTATGTTATGTGGTCCATAAAAAATTGGGGGGTCGAAGAAACTAAAGGACCAGAGACAATCAACTTTCTACCAAAAATGGCAGAAACCAGCAGGTTTATACGTCAATTTGAAACACGAAACAATGTAAGATCGCCCTTTAACAATAGAAAGCACTGGGCACAGCAACTGACTAAATAAAAAAATGAACAAGTGGTTTTATTGAAGACCAACGATTTGTTGTGCAGTGCGGCTCCTCCTCGTCACAAATTTATGATAAGTGTGAGGGAGGAGAATCTCAAAAGATTTCCTGGTAAATTATGGAAGTTCGTTTGCATTAATGAGAAACGAGAAGGATCGGCGCAATTTTTGAACCGAAAACTCACCGAAACCGTCGCCGACAACTCGGATGATTTAAATGAAGAGATGATCTCGCCTACTCGCCGTTGTTTTTCTACTTAACATTTCTCATGTTACAGAGATGTACCCCTTTTCCCCTTCTCATTTCTAGGAAGTACATGCCTAATTGGAATTTGTAAACGAACTCCTTACAAGGGCGTGTGGAGCTTGGTCAGGAGCACCTAACGGGTCAGAGCTTAGAGTACGAGATAAACAACTGTCCGCCCATCCTGAGACATTGAATGTAAACAAGAAAATGATAGGAAGGAAACGGGGAAAGCCCAGATGTTCAAGAGAGAGAAATGGGGATAAAAACAAGAGGAGGAGACGATTCGTCTGCTAAATTAGCGGAACCATTTAAATACTAGAAATATAATTTAAAGAGATGTGAATCTAGTGTGCACAGGGGTGTGGGAATAGTCTACAAGTTAGGTACCAAATCGAGTGATTTCACACGATGAGACCGGAAATTTTTGGTGGAATTAATCACTGGTCAAAGTGATGTTTGTCAGAAATTGGCATTCTCAGAAATGGCGCGAGACTTTTAAAGATTACCGTAATCTTTGGGATCAAGGAAGGTTGTCGTTTAAAAATTAACAAAATCTCTCTATTTCCTAGCCTTTAAAGCTACAGTAACCCGGAAAGAATTATTAAATTCTACAGCAATCCAATATTATTAAATTATCTACGCATGAAATGATTTAATGCAGACGGTTCCCGCTTAAATTTGCGAAATTTCCTGATCCTACGTATTTTTGTACCCCGATATATTGCAACATGAGAAAAACAACGTCAAAAGTCATGAGTCCACAAAGTATATTGAATAACTCATGCTTCCCGTGTCGCAAAAGATGAATTGAAGCAATTAAGACACTTTTGAACAAAATGGAATGGGTTAAAAGATGAATGATAAATTTTAACTAGTTTTAAGACAGGAAATTCATTTAAAGAGGGATAAAGTGAAAAGAAAGATTTTAGAATTCTTTTAAGAGGAAGATCAAGTGATCAGAACCAAATAAATACGCGATGAGCTGTCTCACTTTACATAGGAAATGATTTCTCTTCCACTATTCCCCATCCCTGAGAGTGACAACTCAATTAAACATTGGACTAGGCTACATTCTGAACTCTCTTTTTCGCCTAGTTGCCCAAAAGAAATGCAGTTTTCCGGTCAAATAACCAGGAAGAAAAAGGCTATGACGTACGGCGAGACTACAGAAGGTTTCATTGTTTTGCGGAAGGAGGGGGGAAGAATGGAATTGTGTTCTCTATAAAAACAGAGTGACTATCAGGAAAAAAAGGAAACAACAAGCAGTGAAAAATATAAAACCAGCTGGCCTGGTGATAAAATGATGTCTAGGAGTTCTTGAGCCCTTTAAATAAGTTACTGTAGGCCTTTAAAAGAATCCAAACCTGATCTACTCAAAGTGTCATAGTAAAGTGGCAAAAAAGAGCGGGAAGAGAAAATATTCAAAAATTCGGTAAATTTGATGTCTCTTGTCCTGATCTGATAATCTTGCAAACTATTTCCAGCCAACTTTCCAAGATAAGCTGTTTCCGCTGGAAACATTAAAAATTAAAGGAGCTGGGACCGCGGCAGACTACAGAGCAAAGAGAAGAGCCCCAGGATCACAAATTAATTCTTAAATGCGTCAAAATGGGCGAGATGGTGGATTAGTACGCCATTAGATGATAATTTATCACCCTCGCGGATTACCGTAAGAAAGAGAACATACATCATTAAATTATTTCATTTTTCTGGTTTACAATGGGACTATAGGAAGAAATATGAATGGGGATTGGGAAAACGCCATTTTCAGCCTGCACTTCAGCGAGATTTTCATAGAATTTAAAGGTCAAAATACAAAGACACCCTGAGAGTAATTTAAAGGAAATCCTAATTAATTTCAACTCAAAATTCTTAGAATACTTCTTAACTTTAGAAAATACTAGAAATATAGTAATCGAAGCGAGAGAAAAACATAGAATGAACCGGATATGATGTGGAGACCACCCTCATCCCCCCACTCCTCCTCTTGAGTGCGTCCCATCCGGTAGCTCCGTTTAAGCAAAAAAACATGAATACTTGTTAAGCAACTGTTGTCACATGGCCTTTTCCTGATTAATGCAGAGAAGGATAGCTAAGTCTGGACTTTATGAATATTCCAGGGAAAAATGTGCTACTTTTTTGGAGCTGAAGGAAAAAGACCAAGGAGTTTTAAAAGTAGCACAATTCCTCCATTTAAAAGCGCAGAGAACGCTCAAATTCTTTTTAAAAGAAGCGCCAATGGCGCTACGTCAAATTATAAAATTTCACAACTCACCAGATCTTCATAGTCGGCCATTTCTGAGCTCTGTTCTGTGTAGTCAGCGATCAACTGAAATATTAATAAAATATTTAAAGTATCTAAGAATAAAATGCCAAAGCGACAGATAAACAACAGGTGAAAAATTTTTGAGCTCTTTTGAATTCAAAATCCTCACGAAGGGCGAGGGTGTTTATGATAAAAGAAATCTTTTGTGTTATTTGGAGTAAAAGAAAGGTGACGCATTAGTGAGGTCTTGGGATCACGCGAGTGGTAAAAAGTGAAGAGGAAAGTATAATATTCAATGACAGCAGCAGAAGTTACAGAACATCAGGGTTCATGAGAGAATAACTTAATTTTGGGAGGAGGTGGTCTTACTCATCCGTCTGGAGGAGGAAAATTATTTTATTGGGTGGCCTTGGGAATATAAAACAGTCTTCTCATTAAAGAAAAATAAAGAAAATAGCGTAATACCCAAATTATTAAAGAGAACTAGCCTGTTTCAGGGTCAGTTTCATGAAAAAACCTTATTTTCAGAAGGTTTCGGTGTCAGAGGAAGGGAAAAATTCAAAAAATGACCGCCTGCCAAAAACTGGCGGTTCCAAAAGTTCCTTACAAGTTCCTGTAAAGAAATTTAGCCCCAAATTTGCAGCTACCGGTGTAAATTTCAGCATAAGAAAAGGCTTGTTTGGGCGGTTCCAATTCAACTTCTATTTGCCTTTGCCATGCGACGAAAATCGACAGTTCATTATGATAAAAAGTGTTCGTTTTCCAATTTTCTATACAAAGGAGCGGCAAAACGTCACTGTCAACATATCCACCCCCTTGAAAGGACTACAGAAGTCCCTGTGCTTGAGTAATTCTCAAAAGCTGTGTTCGTTTTCTACCCCCTCAAATTATTCAGGGTGTGTCATATTCTATTATCAAATACATTTATCACCTGTGTTAATTAGAGGTTTTGCAAAAAAATTGACTGTTCATGAAATATTTCTATTAAAAGATTCTGATCTGTTAAAAATCAAACGCAGTTCGAAAAATTTCAAAAACTTCGTAATTTTTGATATCTTGATCAAAAAAAGAGACGGAAAATTATAAATTCCCCCACGCTGCGTTGTTCCATCCTTACGCATTCAGTTTCCGCTAATTTTGCCACTAGTTCCGCTTTAAAATATTCTGCACGGGACACGAATTTCTCAGGAGAGTTCAGGGAAGAGAGGATGCGCAACTGAAATGTTTTCTGTTGTTTATAGCGGATATTTTTTCAATTAGAAAGGAGTTCATGTCACTTTACGTTAAAATAGTAAACATCGGGTCAGACGGTTGTCAAAAGTTTGCAGCATTAAAGCAGTCGATGTTTGAGCTGTGTCTGCAAATAAGGGATCTCCCTAGTTAGGAACAGGTGAGGAGGGGACATCTCTTTCTGGGTATCGAGAGAACATTCATGTTAATTAGGAAAAGAGAGAAACTTGATCATTGTTCCAGATTAGATGTTAACTCGAAAGGTATGAAGATTGAGATTTTTACGTAACAGATAAAAATAGAATGGAGAGGTCCCTTGGTACATTCTAGTTGAGAAAACTTTGATAAAAAGCGTGCCACTTTCCGTCTGACTAGTTTCTTTAAAAAAGTTATTAAAAGGAAGATGTCCTCAAGAACATGGAAAGAAACAGGTTTAAAGAACTAGCCCAGAAAGAGGAATAATCTTTTAAATAAGAGATCTGCCAATCCTGCAGCTCTCTGCAAGACAGAATGACATTATAAAGTCTGCGATAATTCTAACGCAATTCTACTACAAACTAGAATCACTGTCTATGATGAAAACGCAAATGAAATAATACCCACGTAGACTTGTGCAGAAATCAAAGAATTACAGTAATCCCTTAATTGGAAGAGAACCAGTTCTCCCCGTCTCTTTTGTGCAAATTTGCAAACTTGGACAATTATTTCCTTTAAAGGGAAGCGTCTTCGACCTATTTCTCCCGCGTCTAGATGAAACATGTATCAATTTTAGAATAATTGGGGAACCCAGATAAACCTGTCAGCAACAGGCTTCCATAATTGTCAATGGACTGCGTCAATTTATCCAGGAACTATTATATTGGTCAAGAAGCACGTAACAATTTGTACTCGACGTCAGTAGACATTCTACTATGAAACGTTGACTCAGTGGCTAGTTTGTAGGAGGATGTGGGCTCTTCCTCAGTTCTGACAAAGCCAATAAGGAGCTAGACCGGTTACCCAATTTACATACAGGAAGTTCTTTGGATTTTTCTTTAAAGAATGTCCTAAAATATCTGCTGCTAAAATTAGGCGAGCAGAGGCTACAGGTGTCAAGGATATTTAATGGCCAAAAACCTTGGAAAATATAAAAAATTGGTGCTAATTTTACGCGGGAAAGAACCCGCGAAAAACATATGAATTAACCAAATTAGGAGAAGGGAAATATAAGGACAATGTTCTCAATTAGATCGTCATTTAAAGGGAAAGAAGAGGAGGAACACAATTTGGTCTCAGGGAAGAGGAAAGAAGAATAATTTATCCGCCCACCCAATTTCCACACAATACGGCTTCTTAGGGATGGAAAATGGGGATATTGCCATTTTTCTAGGTTAAAATTAGACGATAAAAATGGTCGAAATTGAAAATAAAAAGGGAAAAATCTGGACATTCAGCCAAAATAGGTGAGGGGAAAACAGGGTAATCAGTCATTTAGTAAATGGAAAAAGCAAGGACATCGAGACTATCGGGCCCTTTAAAGAATTTTAACTTTTCATACCTGCATCTAGTTCCGGAGGAGGCGCACCACAGACATTTGGGCGTGAAGCATACGAGTGAGTAATCGGCAAGGGAAGGAGGATAATGCACAAACAAGCCAGGCTGTGCCTATCATTTTGTATCTTTTTTGACTAAAATATGACGACAGCGTGATGATAACTGATCTTTCTCATTAAATAGTTGACAGCTTTTTTTTATAAAAGAAAGGGATCTTGGATGTTGGAGGACAAATTGAATCCAGACAAGGATGTGTTTTGATTTGGTCAAAAAACGGCACTTACTGGATTGGAAAACAGTGGTAAATTATTCTGGCTGCTACACCTTCACATATAATTTTTCTGAGTGGATGGGGAATCTTCTACAGACAGGGAAATGAGTTTTCTTTAAAAACGGGAAAATAGAGTTCAGCAGAGTACAAATTTTGATGTAAGCCTTTTTTTTAATTTAAAGCGATTGACGAGTCCCTATCACGTTTAAATTAGCAAATCGGATACAGAACTTGCTAAATACATTCGTGGGATTGTCAGAATTGTCGAAAATAAGTAAAAGATATCGAAAACCCCTAAAAATTAGAGTTTTTTTTATTTATTTGGAAAGAAATCTCCTCGTTCTGTAGAAAAACCTCATGATGCGATCATTTAACCTTTCATAATAAAATAACCGAAAGATTCAATTTACGGCACACCTCACAAGACGAGGAGGAGAAGCGGGAAGTAGCAAAGAATGGTGACAAAGAATCGGCGATAATTCAGCACACCTGAGGGGAATAACGAGTAAATAATTACCAGCTCATGTTACAGCCTGTTTTCTGATCCTTTTACTTCCTTATGTTTTGATGGGCTGGATACTTTCTTCGTATAAAGCCGCGCGAGCACAAAAGTGGCCGTGATTTGGATCTGTTTAAATATTTCCTCTGCCAGCTTTGTAAACGGAAATCATTTCCGGAAATTTGCTCACCATCGCAATCATTAGATAATTTGGGTAATTAAAATATTGACAAGGAACTACTTCTATTTATTGTGTTCTTCTGGTCCAGACAGGAATTAGTACTTGACGCTGGGAAAGGAAACGCGTAAATTAGTTAAGCCAACTAATTAGGCAATGAAATTTGACCCCCATAAGGGGAAGAATTTGAGGGGGCGCATCATAGTAGACATCATTTAAATGAATTAGTCGGGGAGTAAGATACTGTGGAGGCTTGCAGACGTTGCAAAAAGGGGCGGAAAAGTCATAATTTTTGAAAACAAGATGTCTTGAAAATAGTTAAGAAAAAGCAAAAAGTGATTATTGGAGCAGCTCAAAACAAATTGGAAATATGAAACTTTACATATCGTCGCGGGGCCCAGAATCCTGGGGTTTCTTTAATGGAGATCGTTCTCATTTTATTTACAGTATAATTTTTTTAATAAAAAGGATAAAACAAGGGAAAGCTGATGTACTATGACGTCCCTTAAATATTTCCCTATTTTCCCGTAAAAAATGGAAGGACAGGAAAAAAATGATACTGTAAATAAAATGAGAACGATCTCCATTAAAGAAACCCCAGGATCCTGGGCCCCGCGACGATATGTAAAGTTTCATATTTCCAATTTAAGGGTACAAAACATGGAATTTTTAAAGAATCCTATGGAATTTATCTCCCCTAAAAATAGAAAATACTCTTGAAGTCCTTACCATAAACAGAAATGGTATAAATATGCCCATTTTTATGGCTATTTGGATGTTTTTAAGACTACCACATGGGTTTCTTCCTCATTTTTAGGGTAAATTTGTTATTTCCCTGTACCGGAGGTCGAAAAGGAAGGAATTATAGCAAATATCAGCGTTCATTTCACGACAGACAAGAGAAGGAGAGACATGAGGTGTGACCTTACTCAATTAGGGTTCCATCTCATGTAGCAGAAAAAGTTATTAGGAGAATTCTGAGGAAAGGGATCAGATTCTTCTCGGGAGGTTGGTCAACAAGATCAAAAAATTGCGCCAGAGAAATGCGTCGCTTTTGGGATAATGACCCTTGTAGAAGGCCTAAAATCAAAGGACACATTGTTTCTTTCCTCAAAAGAGAGGATAATTTTAGCCGGGGATAATTCCTCCACGTAGTAAAATTGAGAAGATGTGTACATTTACGCGGAACACGGCAAAATTTGAAACTTGATTCTTTCTGCAAGAGGAGCAGGGGGAGAAGCTAAAATTGAAAGGGTAAATATTCTTAATGAGAGCTGGAGCTCATAAGGATATGCCTACAGAGCACAATGACAGCCAAAAATACACAGAAAATTATCCAGAAGTGCCGTAGAAGGTCAAAAAATGTCATTTTCCCTAGAATTTAAAGAATAAAGTCCAGAAAGAGCCGCTGAATCCATAAAAAGGAAAAAAGCCGATTTCTGATGGCAATTTTGTCATTGCTACGTGGTGTCATCCCGTCATAAAATGAGGTACTTGATATAAAGAACAATCGCGGTCGGGGATGTGCAGGACTTTGTTTAAACAATCTTTGGCCACCAAAAAATGTCAAATTTAAAGACAGGAGACGATGACTTCCCTTGCGGGGGGTAGATGGGCAATACGTGAACAGGATTAGGTCGCTGATTCAGGGCATTATTACGTCTGGAAAAAACGGCGATAAGGTTTCTTTTTAGAAAGAGTCAAGTAGGCTAAACATCATTCTGGCCAGATCAAAATGTGACAATATAATAAGGGGAAATGTTCTTTTTGATTTATGGAGGCAAAAAGCGTTTATAGAGCAGAAAACCCAGGATTTTTTCTGAAGAAAGAGTCGCAATTGCCCTACTGGTCATCACTTTAAAGCAGCAATAGAGTTCTTGTATCTGTGCTCAAGTACACACGTCTGCACTAAGAAACAGCTTCTAATATTCACTAAGGATCGCTGTTTACAGTATCTTTAATACAAATTTTGTACTTTGATTATTTCACGGTTACAGTATACCCGGAAATACACAAAAATAAAGTGCAAAATCACTGAATCATAAGAATAAAAGGAAATAATCCAAAAGAGGAAGTAACCATGGATAATTGTCTACGCATATTAAAAAGACACGAGATTCAAATGACCTAATCATGAGAGAGAGGAAATTTCATAAGGAAATCTATTGATTTGATTGTTTATGCGGATGTTGTGGGATGTCATGCGTATCTCTCGGCCCAAAGGAATTTTTGGCATTATTTTCTGGCTAATTTTAAAGCGAGGGTGGATTTAATGGCTTCAGGAAAAGCAAATAGAGAGATTAGTACATTTTGTTTTTCATTTAATCCTGGCGAGACTTGACGATACGGAAAAAGAATATGGAGCCCTTTAAAGACACAATTAAAGCTATAAACAACGATAAAATGAGTGACTCCCCCGGAATAACCACTGGAAATGAAGGCAATTCTATGTAGAAGTCAGTTATTTTCTGGGTACAGAGGAGGGGGAGAACGTGAAGAATACGAGCCCGTTTAGACAAATCAGAGAACTCCATGGGACCAGGAAACTGGGAGAGATTAATCGCGGTGAGCTTGGATAATCCCAGAAGAGAAAGGGCAGTTTTTTTAACATTATTGCAACTTTTCAAGCCATTTTTTGTACCAATTATGTTCTATTGCAGATTTTTGCAATCTTTTTCAATTTCAAAACGGTTTGTTGTGCTAAAAGCGCGGTATTTCGCTCATACGGCAATACACAAAAAATTGGAAAAGGTGAGTAATCTTTTGGCGCGGGAGCCGGTTTAAAACGACGAGACTAACTAGCACCAATGTTGCTTATCCTGCCAGATCGGACGCTTACTATCCGGTGAATTATGTGGAATCCAGAGCGTTCATTGCCGAAAATCCGCGAAAGTTCTCAAAAATACGAAAAATAAAGAAAATTTAATCTGAAAATCGCTTGGTAAGCCCAAAAAAAGCATAAATTTAAAACTTTCAACCCAATAAACAACCAGGAAATAAAAAAGTCCATTTGACTTCGAGAAAAAATGTCATTGTCTACTTGTCCTAGAAATTCTGCCCTTTTTGCTTTGACTACAAAGAAACAGAGAGAGACAATGTTGTCGGACAGGGCCTCCGACACCCACGAACAACAAAAAATTAAACGATTTAAATCCTATTTAAAAATAAAGAATAAGCATGTTTTCCTCGTCTTTTTTTGACATGGGAGTTCGCTAGAAAATGACCCAAAAATAAATAGAAAAACAACCTGAAATAGGTAGACAGCCGGGGTTATTTTGATCCGGATCACTTCCCGTTTAAAATTATAATTTTTTGAATTGAAAATGACAAGATCTTTAGGGTCAATATCTTCTTCTTCATGATATTTATTAAATAGGAAGAATTAATCTCGTTTTTTGGTCTTGTCCCCCTCACGAGGATCTCGATTAGAGGAGAAAACAAAATAAACAGGCAAGATCTAAATGACTAAGGGAGATGTAACTAGTAGCCATCTATTCTATGAGCCAGCCACTCTATCAAGAACTATGGTCTACTAAACATAAAAGATCAAATGTCACTTTGGATATAACCGGGGTCCAATCCTATTCATTTAGTTTAAAAAATGGGAAGAGATCAAAAAGTGTCGAATAGATAAGAATTTAAGAATTATTTAAAATTCGTCGTTTCCGTAAAGACGAGCTGTACCTCATTTTAAAGAGCAGAATCTGGGCTACATTTTAGTACCAAAAATAGTACTGAAACTATACAAAAAATAGAGGTAAATGAGGTAGTTTCGACGTTGTTTAAAGATCAAAAAGTTCCCCTAATCTCAACCACATGAAAATGACACTTTAAAGAAGCAAGGAGTAATTGGAGCTGTCATTAGGAGAGCACTGACCACGAGTATTTACCTGATCATCAGGCTAGCTTCCAATCTCTAAAAATTGAATTTAACAGGACCCCCGAGGGTAATTGAAGATGCTCGTCATTTGGACTATTTCCAGACTTTGGGCTAAGCTTAAATGTTCTCAGAACTTGGTAAAAGACGAGCTCGAAAACCAAAAGAAATGATGGATTGCCGTTCTTAGAAATACACGGGAAAGGAACGCCGTCGGTTCTTTAAAGAGAAGCATCGAATGTCAGTCAAAAAGCCATTGGATCTATGGTCAGCCATATTCTTTTTCGAAGAGAACGGGGTGGCGGGCGAGTAACAGATATTATTGGCCGGCTATAATAGTCTTCCTGTAGCTAAGAATAGTAAAAAGAGGAAAAGGCTAATAATCATGTTGTGGGAAAAGTTATGCATCTACACGTGTACATGGGAAATTACTAAGCTTACGTAGAAGGTTAGACTTTTATGACGAATTGGAGGGAAATTGGGAATTTTTGCAACAAATACTTTGAGAGAATATGCAGGGGACTAGGAATATTCACCAAATATTTCAGGGGAGACATAGAAGTTCCTTTAAAAAATTCTTTAAAGAAGATTTTCTTGCAAGATCGCCCCAGTTTTTTTAAAAAGACCACCCTTTTCTGAGCAACTTAACTGACAATGACGCCAAAATTGACTTTTTGACTCTAAACCCCCTCAAAAAATTCATCGAAATGACGGAAAACTCCTTAGGGAAATGGCAATAGAGAACGTCCTCCCACCATCCCATAAATTCTCCCCCCGCCACCACTCTTTAAAGTCAAATATTCATGGAAACTGACTTCGCCACTTGTAGAATAATTATCTAGAAAAACACGTATGCCTCCCTGGCCACTAAACAATCCTAGCCGATATATTTATTTGCCCTTTTGCGCCGATGATTAGGAAGTGTGTATATTTCCGTGTGTTCTTCTGCTCCAGCAACCCACGCAGACACATTTCTAAGAAAAGGAATTTATTTGAAAGGGATCTTGCAGACCGAAAGAAACAAGAAAACAAAAAGAAAAACACTTGTTTGCGGAAACGTCGAGGAGGCTCACTTCCTTTCATTCTTGAAGGCATCTTCAGGGTGGCCGGCCATGCTGAAAATAACTACTAGAAAAATAGAAAAAGAGCTTACAAATCGTGGAGGAAGAGCCGTTGTCTATGGGGAGCTGTCTCCAGTTCCTTGATCTCCTCTTCATTCAGGTGGAAGTCAAAGAGATTGAAGTTCTCTTTAACTCTTTCAGCCTTGACGGATTTCGGAATGACAGCCATTCCTCGATCAAGACAATAACGCAGAAGAATTTGAGCAGGAGTCTTGTTATGTTTCTTAGCAGCAACTGAGACACGTTCATCATCCAGAGGGCAAGGGGATGGTTCCCAGTTAACTTCTCTAAAAATATAATTAAAATGTCCAAGGGGACAATCTTACGCTCCAGGAAGACGGAAATGAACCCGTCCAGGGGAGCCAAGAGAGCCGTAAGAGGTCACAACGATATTATGCTTCTTAGACAGTTCTTGGAGCTCATGCTGGGGCCAATAAAGATGCACCTCGACCTAAAAAACCTATCAAATAGAGAAAAACCGTACCTGATTATTGTGGATAGGAAATTTGGCTATTTTCATAACCCTTTCGATCTGTTCCCCAGACCAGTTGGATACTCCAATGGCCCTGGCCAATTTAGTCTCGTAGATGGCTTCAAATCCTCTCCAGACATCTTCCACGCTACAGCTGTGATCCTGTTCATTTGTATCCGGCTAAAAATTGATATATATAAAAGGAGAGCATACAGTGTAGGCAGCTGCTTCATGAGCCAGGAGTAGATCAACATAGTCGAAGCCCAGGCGCTTTAAACAATCCTTAGCAGCTTGCATTGAATAGTTTGGAGAGATATGAGTGGCCCAGAGCTTTGTAGTCACAAAAATATCTTCTCGTTTAATTTTCCCGGCAGTAATGGCCTCCCGGATTGCTTCACCGATGGATTCTTCGTTCGCGTAGCAAGCAGCAGTGTCAATGAGGCGATAACCGGCGTCGATTGCAGCATGGACAGCGGCCTTCACCTCATCAGGAGAGCTCTAAAAAAGCCAGAAAATAAAAGATAAAAAACCTCCTACCTGCCAAGTTCCCAGGCCGACAAGAGGCATCTCAACGCCATTTGATAGCTTGACAGTGGGTCCTCTAACAGTCATCTTGCTAAAATTTACCATAACCTTGAGTACGGCGGGAAATCCTTTTGTTTTGAAAGGATCATCACATAAAGGTCGTTCAAACGGGCGCTGGAAGACAACAAAAAAGAGCAGGCGGAGGATTTGCAACGCACAAAAACAGTAGTCAAACTGCCGACTGCGGGCCCTTATATAGGGCCCATAAAACCATCAAATGCCAACGGCAGACAGCTTCTTTTGCAAGACGCTGCAGACAGCCAGACTGATGTTTGACCGCGAGCAATGAAAAACTATTGTAATCAAGACCAAATGTATAGATGATTCATTATGCCTATTCACAATCTTTTTCTGCAAAAATTGAAGAAAAACAATAGAAATCAAACTTGGAAAAGAACGCTAAAATTCCTGTTTTCGCTCGGTTTTAAATGGATCCTCTGGGTGGCCTTCTAAGCTGAAAAATTACAATTTTTAAATAAAAAATTAAGTAAACTTACTAATCTTGGAGGAAGAGCCTCTGTCGATGTTTAGCACTTTCCAATTGTTTTATCTCCTCTGCGTTTAATTTAAAATCAAATAAATTAAAGTTTTCTAGAATCCTTTTTGGGTTCGAAGACTTTGGAATCACAGCAATTCCTCTATCCAGGCAATATCGTAATAAAATTTGAGCAGGAGTCTTATTGTGCTTTTTAGCAAGCGCTAAAACATTTTCATCTTCAAGAGCGCTGGGAGCCGGTGCCCAGAGGCGCTTTCTAAAAAAATTTTAAATGAAATCGGTGAAACCTACCCTCCAGTAGGGAGACGATCTTGATTTATTCTGCCAGGGGAGCCTAGCGAGGCGTAAGAGGTCATGGTAATATTATATTTCTGACAAATCGATTGGAGTTCGTGTTGTGGCCAATATAAATGCAATTCCACCTAGGAAATTTACATTAAATGGAAAAAAATCTCGTACCTGGGTGTTGTGGATTGGAATTTTAGCAATTTTCATAGCTCTTTCGATTTGTTCCCCAGACCAGTTGGATACTCCAATGGCCCTGGCCAATTTTGCTTCGTAGACGGCTTCCATCCCTCCCCAGACATCTTCAACAGTCACGCTGTGATCCTGCTTATTTGTATCGGGCTAAAATCCAAAATAATATTATATTTAAATGAATAACTCACAGTGTAAGCAGCAGGCATATGCGCCAGGTATAAATCGACATAATCTACGCCCAACTTCTTTAAAGAATCCTTTGCAGCTTCCAATGAATATTTAGGAGATAAATGACTTTTCCACAGCTTTGTAGTAACAAAAATATCTTCTCTTTTAATTTTTTTGCCATCTACAGCCTCCTTTAAAGCTTCTCCAATGGGCCCTTCATTTCCATAAACCGCTGCTGTATCAATCAGCCGATAACCAGCGTCTATGGCAGCATGAACAGCGGCTTTTGCTTCAGCTTCAGTGCTCTAAAAACATTAAAAATTTACAGAAATTTATTACCTGCCAAGTTCCCAAGCCAACCATCGGCATTTCAACTCCATTTGTAAATTTTATAGTGAAATTTCTTGTAGACAGACTAAAATTGCGTTATATGAAAGGGGAATGAAACCTAAATTGACGATTTTGTGATCCTTTGGAGACATTTTGTAGCCATTATCAGTTTTTTTCTAGTAAAAATTCATCAGAAGGAGTATTAGGTGGCTAAAATCAATAATAAAGGAAAGCGTGCTCAAGAACAGCGTTGTTTTAAAGAAAATAACGCGTCATAGCTTTTCCACGTGCGCGGAGTTTACACTCGAATGAACGATCAAATAGCTTAGAACAGGAAGATTTGCTTTCTCTAAAGTATTTCAGCTGATATTGAAGAATTTACTACAATATTTAACAATATTCGACTCATTTAACACATTTATTGACTTATAGTCTGTAAAACCAAACAAATAAAGTGAAAAATTGAGAAAATTAGGGGAACCGGACAGACGTTTACTTCCTCTCATTCTTGAAAGGATCCTCAGGGTGGCCCTCCATGCTGAAAATGACAAATTATTAGCCGAATTGTTCCCCAGTTCCAATCTACACCCTTTTCTAGACGCTCATATCAAACTAACCATCTTTTCATGACAAATCTTATCAGCACCAGTGATAAAAATAAAACTACGTGGACTAGAAGACTTACAAGTCTTGGAGGAAGAGCCTCTGGCGATGAGGAGTGTTCTCCAGCTGCTTGATCTCGTCAGCAGTCAACTGGAAGTCGAAAAGATTGAAGTTCTCCTTGATTCGCTGAGGATTGACGGACTTGGGGATGATAGCAATTCCACGGTCAAGAATGTATCGAAGCAAGATCTGAGCAGGGCTCTTGTTGTGCTTCTTAGCAAGAGCCGAGACATGTTCGTCTTCAAGGGCATTGGGAGCAGGTGCCCAGTTGAGCTTACTAAAGGAATTTATTAAATAAATTGAGAACGACCTACGCTCCAGAGGGGAGACTGAAATTAACACGGCCAGGAGATCCAAGAGAAGCGTAAGAGGTCACAATAATGTTATACTTCTTGCAGATTTCGTGGACTTCATGCTGGGGCCAGTAGAGGTACAATTCGAGCTGAAAAAATCTGGGTAAATCTATGGGAAAATCCTTTACCTGATTGTTGTGGATGGGGATCTTGGCGATCTTCATAACCCTCTCGATCTGTTCCCCAGACCAGTTGGAAACACCAATGGCCCGAGCCAATTTAGCCTCGTAGACAGCTTCCAATCCATGCCAGACATCTTCAACAGTCACGCTGTGATCCTGCTCAGTCATTGCGTTCTAAAAACATTAAGAATAGCTAGAGGATCTCACATTGAAAGCAGCGGGCATATGAGCCAGGTACAGGTCGACATATTCCAAGCCCAAGCGCTTGACAGAATCCTTAGCAGCTTGGAGAGAATCCTTTGGAGAAAGGTGACTGGCCCAGAGCTTGGTAGTAACAAAGAGCTCTTCCCTCTTGATCTTTCCAGCAGAAATGGCCTCCTTGATGGCCTCTCCGATGGATTCCTCATTGTCATAGACGGCGGCAGTGTCAATGAGGCGGTAACCGGCGTCAATGGCAGCATGGACAGCGGCCTTCACCTCAGCGGGGGAACTCTAAAAAAGCAGAAAATAAACGGGGGAAAAAGCCTCCTACCTGCCAGGTTCCCAACCCAACAAGAGGCATCTCAACACCATTGAAAAGCTTGACGGTAGGTCCTCCGACGGTCATGATGCTGGAAAATAAAATAGTCAAAAGAAAATTGGCCGGAAAAATGGGCAAAAATAGGCTATGGCCGGTTGGGAAGATCAGCAGCCAAAGGTCAGTCGCCGACTGGCAGTTGCCCGCCATCGGGTGCAAATAAAAGAGAGAGGCAGAATTGCAATAGATCAAAATATTTGTACCTTCCTTCTTAAAAATTATACTATAAAAAGCTTTTTTTAGTCGTAAATAGAAAGCGAAACAGGAAAAACAATGAAAGACCGCTTTTTCCGCTCAAAATTCAGGAATTTCACGTATTTTTCGTAAACTACGAGAAGATTTGCTTTTTAGGACTGTAAAATGCTTTAAAAAATATTAGTACAGAAAAATTAAAAGAAAAATGAATAAAACAGGCCAGGGCTCGAAAAAGATCCCCAATGAGCTGGCAACCTGAGCTGTTTGGATCACACGGCGTGTGCACATAAATGCTTCTTATAGGCGCCAAATGTGCTCAATTTAATAAAAAATCAACTATTACAAGTTATTTTACATCTAAATTAATATGAAAATTAATAAGAATTGTAAATTCTAACAGGAAAATAAACTAGAATAGCTGCCAGAAATCAAAAAGAGCTCAAAAATAACTTTTAGGCGCTGGCCCGGGTTCAAACAAGCAAATAATCGCGGTTTCTCTCAGCAAAGAGCAAAGTTAAATAGCGCCAGTGAAATGTCATCCTCCCCTTTGGCGATAAGGAGAGACACCCAGCAGGGAACGATGGTGCCAATGACAGAAAAGTAGCAACGATTTGTCAGCGTCATCATTCGTCTGCGTTGATCAAGGTCAAGGGTCGATTTTTAAAGAAGAAACATACTTTTTGCCCTTTTCTGAACTGAAGAACCATAAGGTGGAATCAGCGCGGTGAATTTCCCTAAAAAATTGGGATATGTTACCCTATAAAGGACCTACCGTTTGGCTTCTTGTTCAAGATGATCGCTGGAATAGCGAAGATCTCCAAAATTTAAGAAAGCGTGTGGGAAATTTGGACAACTGTGGGTCGTGTTCATGTTCAAGTCTGCAAATTTGCCGTTTTTTAAATTCCAAGAAGTTCGCGCGCTTTCTCTGCAGGCGAAAAACTTCAAAAACAATGATAATAAGAAGTTTGAACAGAAAAAAAAGCTAAGAAAAAGGACTGTTGGTTTCCTTTTACCGCCATTCTTTGTTGAATACGCCACGCTATGAAAATGGCAGCAAAAGGTCAAAGGATTGGAAAGGCGACGAAAATAACCGCACGAACGCCGCAATTTCACTCAGTTTTCCTGCTCAGAGATGGTAAGGGTCACCAAAAAGCCTGCAGCTGTTGCTATTTACAGGGCGACTCTTTGTTGCGCAAAAAACTGTCTGCAAAATCGCCAGCTGGCCTTCAGTTTTGCAGAAATCTGTCTGGATTACAGTAATTTGGGTACTTTTCTCAAAAAGAAGGGTTTTGGTCGATAATCCTTTATTTTTTGCAGCCCTTCCAGAATGAATTATTCAATTGTCAACTCTCAGAGTAAACAAACTGAAACCGCCCAGTCTTCTTCACTTTTTTGATGAATTTCTCCCCAAAGTCGGAAGATAAATGGCCTGCTGTTCCTCGTCAAATATTCCCTTAACCCACTCTCTTCTCCTATCTTTGCTATCTCTGTCTGCCAACTCCATTCGGACAAAATGTTTTGCCCGCCGCGTCTCAGCTGATTTTTGTCGTAAACAACAGTCCGCCCCGACTGTTTACCCCTCGCAGATTTTTCCTGTCCTTTTTATCTATTCATTTTCATGAATTCTTAATTAAAAGAAGCTTCCGCCTCCAACTTTCAACATAAAAAATAGCCAAAAATAGTTGTCACGCAATTTTCTAGCATTTAGGCTCGCTATAAATTGCTGCATTTAGTGCACTAGTGCGCAAATAAGGCGAGTCCGTCGTGTAAAAGCTGTTAGCACCCGGGTAATTTAAGTGTTTTGGCTTTTATTCTACTCATCGCGCTGCTCAAATTATCGTATAATCCTTCTTTAAAGAAGAAAATAGTCAAAAACAGGTAGATTTCTTCTGTTTTGGTGCTAAATTACGATATTTTCGCTGTAAAACCACTCGTGGGACGATTTTTTCTCTTCCTAGGCCAAAATCTTTGGTTTTCCCTATTTAAAATGATCGTATTTTGCACTTAGGATCCAGCTGTGGTAGAAAACTGATTATGGAGCCTCCCCCGTTTTTTTAAAGGTCAAAAATTCTTAAAGCGGAACTTTTTCCATGATTCTTCGCCCTCCCCTAACGTTATTTTGCCATCCTGCCGCGGCCGTTGATTAGGAGGCTGTCCTCTCTTCTTTTTTTTGTCCAAAGGTCCGTAGCAACCTCCTTTCTCTTTAATTTCTGGTATTTTCCACGTCATCTCACTTCCCCCATGTACATATCTCTCGCCTCTCACGCGAGCCTTCTCTCCATAAAGGGCTCGCGCTCTATTGCATTGGGGAAAAAGTTTGATGTAGACGGCTCTTTCCCTGTCTCACATTTGTTGTTTTTGCTTTAAACAACCGGTCATTTAAAGCTGGCAGAGTTTACTTCCTCCATTTTTACGAGCGAAAGCGTCTGGATTCTAATTGGCAACATTCAAAATCTCCCTCCATTTCCAAATGTTTCGGTTATTTATTATTAGCCCCCTGCTTAATGTTTACCCCCGCCGACTCTTCTCCCCTTTTTTCCAGATTCATTTTCTTCCTTTAAAAAAAGCAGCAAACATCACATTTCTCCCTCCCACAAATAAATTTTAGCAATTTGCCAAAAGATCGTGTTCAATTTACACCTGTCTCAAGTTCAGGCGGCAATTCTTTAACTAATGTTGTTGCCAGCTGACGCTATCCCTCCTCGTACTCTCATGAGTATAGGACACAGCAGACTCACACTGCGTAACGGAAATTATATATCAGACCATTGTTTTCCGGCTGGAAATAGGCTCATTTCTTTTTTTTTTGTGTTGGGGAAAAAGGTAGAAAGATTGATGATCTGTAGACATCAAAGAAAAGTGGACATCTGACTAATTTCTTTAAAAAAAGTTGTCACATGGATTCTATAGACCATTATTTATGATTTTCGCATTAGTATCTGGCTTTAAATAGCTCAAAATCCGGGGAATATTCTGATTCTGACCATTTTTCTTATCAAATTTGTTCTCGGGCAGATCTTAGCCATAAGTCAGACGGGTTAAACACGATTTTTGTCGCTAAACGGCAAAAGCTTACTGATTTTAGAACAGTGATGAGTTGAGCAAAGTCTGAGCACTATTTTGATACCAAAATCGCTTCAAAAATTGCGCTAAAATTCATATTTTTACCCTAACTGAGAGTAGTTAGGTCCCATCCTTATGGTTCTTTAAAGGATTTGCGCCTCTATATTTAATGTCTGAATTCGTTACGGAACCCACGCAGAGTCCATTTTCTTCTGCTTTAAAAAGTTTTCTTTCCTGGCTCTCCAATGATGACTTCTCACCAGATCAAAGTCACCTAATCTTATTTATTCAGCTGAAAAATGAGAGAAAAGTCAATAAGATCAGCGCCATTGAAAGGAGTATAATACAGCTGATTATTTCCTCTTTTATTAAACGGCGTGTTTCTTTATTCCAAGTTTTGCTAGTCTCCAATTTCTTCTTCCCTGACCCTTAGAAATGTGAGATGCTCTTGATTTTGTTCCCCCGCTTGCAGACTGCCAGTTTCTCTCTCCCCGCGTTAATTCCATTGAATTTTTTTCAGCTGGTTGTCCGCCTCCTCGTTTCCAAAAGGCTTTAATTAGGTTTTAACTCTCCTCTTCTATTGTCTGGAGGCGTCTCTATCCACCACAATCTCCTCCTCGTCACATAAATTAGAGATGAAATGACGCATTTCTGCCTTAATCAATTCAGCATCAGATATTCTTCCTTGTTAGGGAGCAGCTGAAAAAGGCTCAGTTCCTTTTTCCCTACAGGGATTGCTAGCCTTTTTTCAATTTAATTCAGTTTTTTATACTCCAATTGGGCGGGAAATAATTGAGTTTAGAAAAATCACGCCGTTTTATCGGAAAAGAGCAAAAGTCTGGGTCATTTCATGGAAAAAAGGAACAGCTGGGCATATAATGCTGAAATTATTCGTCATGCATAAAAATCTGCTTAAATTTAGAAATTTGGAGAAAATTACAAATCGTGGTGGGAGTCTACCGCGTTTTTGACCAATTTTTGCCTATTTCCCGCCAAAAAAATCCGGAATTTTAAGCCCTTTCCCCATCTCCAAAGTATATTCCTCTCTTTCCCATGCTTAAATTAAAAATCTGAGCATTCCCACAAGCTTAAAACCAACACAACTTTCTTCTCATTAACTCAACCACGCCCCTTTGCTCTCTGAAGGGGGGAGAGAGTTCCTATACAAAGGACAGCTCTCGCCTACTTATTCTGCTCAGCGATTTAGCCATCAAAGGTTCTTTTTTTGGGGTCTTGGGAGAGAACAAGATCTCCTTTAAATTTTGACCGTGGCGATAAGCCGCAAATCTGGTAAAGTCGTAAGACAGCGTCCGCGTAAGATTCGAGCTGCAGGGACATATAGCGGACAAAAAATTCGAAGTTCTCCAAATCGGCTCAAATTTTCTATACGGCATAGCTGAAGGTTGAGAAGACGTTTGCAAGTGTTTTTATTTTGGTCCGCAGTGTAATGAATTTTTCGCAGAGGGCGAATTCCGCGACCTATAGATGCAAATAACTTTTTTATTTCTTAACTTTCTGGGGCGTTTTATGGCTCATTCGATGTAGAATTTGATGCTCTACAACCTTTCTTATATGAGCAAAGCAGGTTTATAAGGTCTTTACAAAGTTATGGAAATTTTTCGCATTTCGCAAATCTTAAAAAAATTCTAGAAAATCCAAATCTGACTTGCATATCGCAAATTTTGGATATGTTATTTCCCATCGTCTTAGCTATTTTTAAAAAAAATAAAATTGGAAATTGAGGTAGAAATTCCAAAGATATGAACGTTTCAAGACAGTTCGCCTGATTTCAATGAAAAATAAAAATAGACGCCAAGTGCTGAAATATGTTTTAAACTCTTCCTTATATTGTTTTTGATTTTTTACAGTAAAAAACACACATACAATGTTGTTATATTCGTTAAAAAAGAGGAAAACAAATCGTCAGAAAAGTGAGCTCGTTCACGGAATCTTGTACGCAATTACATATTCCGCTTTTCTTGCTCACGCTGTAAATTAGACAAACTCGAGGTAGCTATTTCTCAAAAAGTACGCATGTAAATATTGTTTTTTATTCTGTAAAAAATCAAAAACAATATCAGGAACGGTTTAGAATAAATTTCTGCACTTGAGGTCATCGTTTATTTTTCATTGAAGCCAAGCTAGCCGTCTTGAAACGATCATATCTTTGGAATTTCTACCTCAATTTCCAATTTTATTTTTTTTTAAAATAGCTAAGACGATGGGAAATAACATATCCAAAATTTGCGATATGCAAGTCAGATTTGGATTTTCTAGAATTTTTTTAAGATTTGCGAAATGCGAAAAATTTCCATAACTTTGTAAAGACCTTATAAACCTGCTTTGCTCATATAAGAAAGATTGTAGAGCATCAAATTCTACGTCGAATGAGCTATAAAACGCCTCAAAAAGTTAAGAAATAAAAAAGTTATTTGCATCTATAGGTCGCGGAATTCGCCCTCTGCGAAAAATTCATTACACTGCGGACCAAAATAAAAACACTTGCAAACGTCTTCTCAACCTTCAGCTATGCCGTATAGAAAATTTGAGCCAATTTGGAGAACTTCGAATTTTTTGTCCGCCCCTAGCTCGACCCTTACGCGGACTCTGTCGTAAATTCTTTGACAACGTGTCAAGCTGATTAGCGCGGTCCAAATCATAAGAACTGATTGGTTTTGGTTGTTTTCCTGTCAGTTTTCTCTCTTTCTACATAGAAATGTGCCTATTTTTACCTTGGACTTCATAACCAAGCCAATTATTTCGCCTTCTTGTCCTTCTTTCAATTGCTTTCTAATTTATTCCTTTCAGAAGACATGTCTCCTCAATACAAGCTTGTTTATTTCAACATGATGGGACGAGCTGAGCCTACTCGGCTTATCTTTGCCGCTGCAGGTGTTCCTTATGAAGATGATCGGATTGAAAAAGCCAATTGGCCTGCTTTAAAAGAAAGTGAGCCGCTTTAAAGCCCGAAAAAAAGAGAAAAATATTATAGAAATGCCTAATGCTCAACTTCCTGTCCTTTATGTCGACGGTAAACCGCTGGCTCAATCGCGAGCAATTGAAAAATATCTTGGAAAGCAGTTAGGTGCGTGGGTTTCTTTGAATTTTGCCAGCCACCTGCAAAATGACGTGATTTCGGGTTTCAATTCCCGCCGATCTGATTTCTATTTGTCTTACGAGCCATTACTTTTTTCAGGTCTAGCTGGATCAAATGATTGGGAAGCAGCTAAGATGGATGAGTATGTTCTATCCGTTGAGGATTTACTCATCAAGATGAAAGCTTGGTTTGCTGAGGAAGACAGCGCAAAGAAGGTGGAAATATTCCGGACGCTGTGCGAAACAGAGATTACCCCGTTCCTGACGCGGTTTGAAAATCATTTAGCTGAAAATGGAACTGGCTACTTTGTTGGGGAAAAGGTATGGCTTTAACTTACCAGATTATCCTGTAGAATATCCGGAAAATGAGATTTTTCCCTCCTTTCGGAGGGTTTCCAAAAATTAGGCCATAATTTGGCCAATTTGGCCAGTTTGGGGGACGCATTCCTCTGGCTGCAGGAGCGTCCCCAGCGAACATACGCCGTCTGCAGCGCCCGTGCTGGGTAGGCTTGAAACAGCGGCCGAGATTCTACGGGTGCACGCGCGCGTGCCAGAAATTCTTAGAAATTCCCATCGCGCGGTTAAAAATAGACTAAATACATCATTTTGAAGCCCAGATTTTTCTCTATCTTTTGGTATAAATATCATTTGCACCGCTCATGGTCTCGAGATTATATCCCAATTCTTAGTTAGTGAGTTCAAGTAATTTCTACCTTTTGCAGCTCTCCTACGCTGACTTGGCCATTTTCCACATTTTCTGGTTCATGAACCACAAAATTCTTCCTGGCGCCCTTAAGAAATACACTCACTTGGATGAATTCGTCTCGAAGATTTCTTCAATCCCAGAGATTAAAAAATGGATGGATGAGAGACCCAAAACCGAGGCTTGAGAGGCCAAGCCACACAACAATGATGATCTTTTGTAATTTATGTTTAAAAACACTGTATAATTCTCTATCTTTTGTGCATTTTCTATCGTTTTTAATAAATTCTTTTCCAGAAGCAACCTTATTCCAATAAATTCATAAATCAACCGCTCATTTTGCCCATAAAAATAATATGAAAAAATAAAGAAAGCAAATGGGCGATCGAGCCTGATCACTGGCGGATCTTCTGTGTAAAATCTTCCTCTTGAAAGAATAATATCGAAATTTGTGATAGCCGCGGCTACGGTTCCTTCCTCATCCAAGTCAATCATTGCCGAATGTTTTCCTTTTCCAATAAAGATGTTTTCTTTACTCATTCGGGAAAAGTTAGCATCCTTCTTAAAAATAGAAGAAATAACCATGTTTCCGAGCATTTCCTTTAAATCAATTCCCGTATCAATCCAGAATTTGGGCATTTTGACTTCAGCACGTTCATAAAATCGTTTTTGCATAGTTTTTAAAAAATTGAGCAGTTCTTTAGAGGATAAGCCAGCTAGAGAAGTATCCAACAGAATGCTGTACATAAAATAAATGTGTAAAATGATAATTGGCTCTTTGTGTTCTTAGGCTTAGCGAAGAATGCTTTTCCCAAAGTCAAAGACATGCAGAGTTGTCGCTTTTACGAGTATCACATTCTTCCTCAATCTTATCAAATTTCGGAAGAGTAAATGGGAGACCCAAACTGAAAGAGGTTGCTGGAAAGATTTAAAAGCACTGAATCAGATGCAAAGTTCCTTACCTTTTGAAAAAGCTCGATCGAATTCGATCTTTGAAAAACCATCTAATCCAGCAGAAATTACGCCAAGAGTCAAGATTATGGACAAAGGAGAGAATATCAGCGATTCATATACCGGAAGATGACCGAGAGTTGTCAGCCCGAAGTAGGCTAGACCCAGCTCCATAGACATGCAGAGACGACAATAAAGTGAGGATTGAGCAGGGGCAACTGTTTTCTAGGTCACCTATCGATCTTTCCCTATACTAAGAGAGCCAAAAAACAGTTTAGTTCAAATCAACCATTCATTTTACCCATAAAGAGGATATTATTATTAACAGTAATAAAAAAGGCAAATGGACGGTCAAGCTTGATTACGAGCGGATCCGGCTGTGGAATATATCTTATCTGCACATACTGGAAACTTGTGATGCCCACGGCTTTAGTTCCTTTTTCGTCCAGGTCGATCATTGTGGAATGTCTACCTTTACTAATACAGATCTGCTCGTCTGTCATCCGGGAAAAGTTGCCGCTTAGGGAGAAGATGTCGAAGATTCCAAATTCGCGCAGCATTGCCTTCAAATCAATTTCCGTTACAATTTTGAATTTGGGCATTTGGATATAAATTCGTCGTTTAGGAATATTGTCGATGGATCTGATAAGCTTAAGAAGTTCTTTGAGTGATAAATTCTTGAGGCAGTCTTCTAATGAAAGGCTGAAAGAATTGCCCTTGGAACTTAAAAATCTTACTTCTCGTTAGGTAAAATGGCAATAAATTTAAAACCGCCTAAATAATCCATGGAAATCAGTTTGAATTCGTCCATTTTTGAATATTTAAAATAGTCAGTAACTGTCATAAACGGGAGCTGAAAGAGTTTTAAATAGAGTTCGGTCTATTACCTCCTTATGCTGGCCATTACCCAGGTAGAATTTCTCTTTTCCATAGTGACTAAAGCGATGCTGCCAATCTCCTTTAAAATGGACGAAATTGACTAAGTTTGCAGCACTTGTAGGATCTGAAACTGCTTAATAAATTAGAAAGACACGCAGTACCTATGATGTCTTTGGGAAGCTTAAATTTCCCTCCAGTCAATTTGTCAATTTTCTCATTCAATATCTAAAATTTCCAGGTTAAAAAAGATAACTTGTCCTACATTTAGGGTGCCATTTACATCGCGCAGGTTCAATGCTATTGTATCAGCTTCATAGCGCTCATAGATATCGGAAATGAATTGATTCTTCAAGAGGATATTGCTGTAATTGTAGGCTACTTATTCAAAGTGTATCTCAAACCTTAGTAGAAACGTGTAGAAAGACAAGGGACTGCCTGTATTTTTGGGCTTAGGGAAGAGTGGCTTGAAACAGTGGAAACTGGAATTGTCTTGAAGACTTTCGCTGCATTCCTCTTCAAGTGAATCAAATCTTGGAAGGGTAAAGGGTAACTCCAAACTGGAAGATGTTGCTGAAAAGGTTTATTAAATGTCCTGAAGCAGGCGCAAAATGCCTTACCTTTTGAAAAAGCCTTATCGAATTCAAGCTTTGTATAGCCATCTAATCCAGCAGAAATGACACCAAGAGCCAGGATTATTGACAAAGGAGAGAAAATCAAGGTTTCATTTGCCGGGAGATAGTTGAGTGTTGTGAACCCGAAGTGGGCTAGCCCCTGCTCCAGAGACATGCAGAAACGACAATAAAGAGGTGAGGATCGAGCAGGGTCACAGTTTTCTAGGTCAGCTATTGATTCTTACTTTAAGAAAGAGCCAGATTAACAGATAACAACAATTTATAGACTAATAATTCCAGGATATGACAGGGATGACAACAGGGAACAAAACCCGTAAAATGAGAATAATTCTTGAATCAAAACCCTTTCGGAAACTTGTAACGAAAGAGGCGGAAGTCGTGATAGAACATCTTGACAACATATTCCATTAGATAGGGAGATTTGCGCAATCTGAAAAAAAAAGTGCATAAGAATGTCGTCTTTTCATAGAAGATTCCATGGATTTCTTTTTCTCTTCTCCTCTCGTCATCTAAGGTCTCATAGAAGCCTCTTTAAATCTAATTTACACCACACACGTACTAGAAATGTTGCCATGTTTCTCTTCGGGAGGTCTTCTTATTTAATTTCCTATAAAAATAGAGGATTCTTACCTGTCTTCTAAGTATTTCCTGGCGGGGGAGTGAGCTGTTACATGGACTGTTTTGCTCTCGGAGATTTGGGCTTTCATGAAGTCGCGGGAGACTTTTGTTACCTGAAAACACAAAATTGTAATTATACAGCGCATTTTCTGTGGTCTGCCCAAAAAAAAACCACAAAAATCTATCCAGAACCCTTTATTTTTTTCCGAAATCAAAGGCGAATTGCGTCAGGGCGAAAAAAAAAGTCCGCAGACCAGGAAATTTTGCGCAATTTTTCTTTAAAAAGCCCCAATTTCCTCCAGTCTTTCCAAAAATAAAGTTCTACTCTTCCCGATATTCAGAAGTATGAAATATTCCTTTAAATGAACTCACATTTTGCTTCTCAGCAATTTTCAGCAAATCATTTAGAAACAGCTTAGGATCCGATGTAGAATATCGAATAAATTCAAAGTTCTTGTATTCTTTTTGCAGCTCACATCTCCTGCAAAAGCAAATTGGCTTACCAAAAACTGTACTTTATTCGACCAGCAGAGGACAAACAAAAAGAACCATTTTCCTAAGTAGATAGCAAACAATTAAGCCTCCAAAATCTCATTTGTGGATTAGGATTTATTGGATCTCCGGAAATTTTCCCGCCCTTTTTGGAGGGATTATGATTCTCAAGTGATTAATTCCCGTTCTGAATTTCGATCAGCATCATCTGCTTATTTTGCATTAAATGAGAGTCATCTTCACCGCGTTCAAAGCCCGCCAGCAGTCGTTTTTAATCGTATTCATTTTTGTTTTCCAAGGAAAAGGTCGAATTTTAACACATTTGGGGTTTTAAATTGGGTGTTTACACCTCTAATTTTTTAAATTTCGCGCCCAGAAGTTCCTCCACGACGTCATTTGGATTCCCTAGTCAAAGCTCATATATTTGCCCTTAGCGGTAAGTATAAATTGAATTAGATGAGGAATAACGAAGATCTTGGACCCTCCCTCAGCTTCTGAATATAATTTCCATTAAATGTAACAGAAATCCTCGTCTGCTGCTCAAATACAAAAAGCGGGCTGTTTAAATATTTTAAAATTTTTGTACAGCTCCATGTAAATGATTTTTTGAGCCTAGATTCAAATTCCCGGGTTAGCGGTGGATTTCCCCCAGAAATACTAGCAACCAGCCTCCCATTTAAAGAACTTACCAATTCTGCGGAAACAGATGAACATCTTCAAAAGATCGTTTTAAATGTCCCGCTCTAACTTGTCCCATCATCCTTTCATATTCCGTTTCCACAAAACATGTCATATTATATTTACAGCCATTGCATGGTTTAGATCCCAACGGTTTTCTAAATTTCTTATTTTTTCTTAAATAATCAGATTATTTTTCAGAATGTGGGAGTGCTTTGACCTCAGTGGAAAAGGTGAGTCACCTAACCGTATGCATCTATCCACAAATCCGGAAATAAATCTCTCCACAGGATCACGAGTTACCATAGAATATGACCAGTCTTTAGCATTTTTAATTCCCAACTTCTCTTTGACCACAGAAATCGAATTATATTCATTTTTATCCTTGCATAATCTGAAAATGAGTGGGTAATTTTTGACCAGATGGCCGTGGTGACATCGCAGAGGCTCGTTTCCTATTTGTTTAACAGGGCTTTTTCACCCGGAAGGGGCTCATAATGCTCCGTGTGATGGTCTCGTAGCGAAGAGTTTTACACATCTGATTTTTTAAACTCTTGGCTCCTGCTGCCAAATTTCAAAATTATGCACGAACGTGGCAATGTTCTCTGGCGTTTCCTTCTTGTAAAAACCTCCGCGCTTCTTTCTTTGCTCTCCTCATAACTCTTATAAAAATTACCGAAATCTGCTCCATTCTTGCATAAAATTTCTGCCAGTTTTGAGAAATTCCAGCTCATTGTAGAGGTAGCACATAACCGCTGTCATTACCGTTGACATACTTTTCTGCACAACACATGTGACCATTTTATGGTTAGGAGCTGTCTATAATCCTTTAAATCATAGAAATCATGCGGAAATTTCTTACCCGAACTCTCGTTTCTAAGTGTAAAAATTTAGGCGCACATTTTTTCGTTTCTTTGCACATTTCATCAGCAGTTTGGTTAGTTAGCCGGTTGGGAAGAGGCTGAGAAATAATGCGCCATTTAAATTCGTTGACTTACGTCAGAATTCTGAGCTAATACCGCGTCCATATTGGATAGGCGTTTTTGGGCCTGCTCCTTTTCGTGATCTAACATCTCTATTAGTGCTTTATTTCGAACTACAGTGGTGACCATCGGTTGTCCAGTAGATCTTATCTCTCCTACCAAATAAATTCCATCTTTAATCAGCCAAGCAAAGAGGAAGATCATAAGACATAATAGGATTTTTGTAAGCATGCAGGTAATTAATGTCATGCCTAAAAAACTTAATTAGGATCGAAAAATGTCCATACAACAAGAATATAATGAGGAGAACAGTCCAGAGAGTCGTCGCTTGGCACAATGGAGGAACATGAGACATGAAGAGGATTATCCCAGGGGTAAGGGGTGGTTCAAACCGGTTAAAAGACTGTAAAGTTTAATTAACACGTGCGATGGGTTCAAAAATTAGAGTATTTTTTAAAGGAAAAAAGGGATTGCCGTCATAATTTGCTAATCCCAGATTAGAGGGGAATCTTCTTTCAAAATGAGAACGGCTGTGAGGGGTGAGTGTTTCATTTATTTTATATAAAGCACTACAGAAACCAAAAAACCTGGCGAAAAAGTGGAAAATGGTTTCGCATGGCCTTGCCCTTTATTTGATAGTGAAAACTTGCGCTGAAAAAACGACATTCTTTTGGTTTTAGGGCGAGCAAAAGGGAATCTTCCCTCTATATCCACTAAAAACTTGCAAACTGGCTTCCAGAAGGTTGAGAGTTCGTTCCTGCCTTTTACTCAAAGAATTTTTGTCAATATTTCGATGAAAAAAGAGCGAGGACCTGGAAATCTACCATTGAGCAGTTTTTTGCCCCGCTTTCTGCCATCTCCTGAAAAATTATACTATATTTTTCCATAAAACAACCCCCACTTATTAGTTTACGCCATGCATCCTGCAAAGTGTCAGATTTTTTGACGCAGTTTATTTTTTGACACCTATTTTTGACAACAAGCAAAGCTCCAGGCTCCAAAACATAAAACAAGAACAGTTTACAGGAGGAATGAACACTTCCCGCCAATATTTATTCTTTAATTTAAACAAGGAAAAATAGAAAATGATCATGATCATCGAGAGCGGAGGTGTATTGCCCAATTACTACAGTCCAAAGGGGATTACTTCCACTAAACTGCAAAATGATGTGTGTAGTTCAGCACCGCAACTGATCCGATTGATGTCTGTCCAGGGTTTTTTTACCCAAAAAATCTATTGAAATCCTCATCTGATCAGTGGTTTTAACAATTTTGCAATGCAATGAACTGGGTGGTCCGAAAATAGGATGGTTACGAGATTAGGGGACCAGGTCTGCCCGCAAAATATGACAAAGTACTCAACTGGAGGAACCCCTAACTTCATTTAAATAAAAAGCGTAGGTGTTTCGGCAATTCTCTGAGTTTTTTCTCTGCAAAAATATCTATAGCTTGGACAAAAAAGTCTAAAATTTCATGGGGATGCAATTAATCTTCTCCCTTTCGGCAAGGTTTTAACCCGGGATTTGATCCAGGCGGCTTCTCTCTTTCCAAAAGATACGTAGACTCTTGGAGCGATTATGTGTCCCCTTGCTGAATTCTCGGGGGATTATCGCCATTCAGCTGACCTTTTTTTCTACTGACAAATGGGAAAGTTGGAGATGACACGATGCAACTTTTGTCTATTTAAAAAGGCGGAAAAGATGCGGGGAATTGAGCCATTTTCCTTGGGGTGATAAATGGCTTTCGGAGACGAAGGAGATCGGATCAGGCCTGTGGCTGGGGTGGCCAGCTGATATCTTTTTTTAGAGGTTTTTACCCCCTCCGGAAAGCCATTTTCATTAGTTTATCTTCTTCTTTTCTTCGCCATCTTTTGTCCCGAAAAATGGGTTTATAACTTGGCTCCTGCTTGCCACAAAATACAACAAGTTGCCTCCTCCCTCTGCCCAAAACCCCTGGGTTTATCCTTTAAGTAATTGTTTGTAAGCTGCCTTCCAAAGGCGAGAGCTTATTAAAAATCTTATTTTTCCAGTCCATACACTTTAGTTTGTGGGGCAAAGTAACAGATCTTTCCCTCTCATTACAATCTATCCTCCCCCTGGCAAATTGGTTGGTACTTTTCACTCTCTCTCCGGGTGAGAAATAACATGTAAGAAGATCGTCAACATAGCCAGCTGTCTCATTTCTCTGACACATTTTATTGAGGAAATCTATTCACACAGTCTAGATGCTTTAAAGGAAATGGTTGTTTTCGTGGGGTCTTTATCAAATCAGAGGAGGGGGGATTTCACACCTCGGCTTTTGATGTTCGTTTTTTGGCGTTGTTCCCGGAATAGACGAAATTCATGTGAGTTTGGAGAATCCTCAGGTTAAGGAGGATGTTTTTACTTAAGAAAATGAAGTCCTCTTTCAATCCCCGGGCAATTTTTACGTACTCCGTAGACTTTTTACCCGAACTCTAATTGTTTCCGAAAGACAAAACCGCTAAACCAAAAATCTTGGCGTTTTCGATTGGATCCAGTCGTTCGGATGAAGTTCAAGGTTCAAATGTTCGTTTTGTGCCTCCTCTCTCTTGAGTCTTGGCCACTCTTTTATCTTAGTCCGCCTCTCGCGACACTGGACGTCAATTGATACAAATCACCAGGGCACTCTCTGTGCCCCGCTCCCTCGTGGGCCACTCGACAGGCGCTGGCTTCATTTTTTTGGAATTAGGTTCCTCCAGTTGTCATTGAGATGACAAATTATTGGACAACTTTTGACAGTAAACGTCATTTATTTAAGAGACGCGACGCAGGTTCCCTCTCCGTGCAATCAGAGAAGTTCCCTCCCTTTTTGCAACATTGCCCTTTATCTTGTCCACATCCGCAACCACAAAGTCCATTTCTCGTCATTTTGCCGCTTTCTGATGTAGCGCAGATAAGGTTTATTCTGATTTATCCGTCGACTAGAGTCCATTTCTTCCGTTTATTCTGCTGGGTAGATTTCCATAAATTGCTTGCTAACTGCTTCCCAATTTTTGTCAACTTCTTTTCGATGCTCAGGACTTTTACATCTTCCCGTAATAGCGCAGATTCCATCCACGTAGGGATGAACCATCGTGTAACGCTGGTCCAACACTGAAAATTAAGCCAAAAATCCTGAAAAATGAAGTCAAACCTTTGGGATTACAAGTGGCATCTCCTTTGGTTACAAGAGCTTGGATTATTGGCTTTCCTTCTACAAATTCTACAGCGCCACCGCCACTGTCGCCCTAAATTAATATAGGGCCCTTTTCTAATAATTCTCACATGACAGGCCATCTGTTCTAGATCATAAAATCTCATGAAATCCGTAGAATTGTCCATAACATAAGCTGTAGAATTAAATGTATGTAATAGGGAAACATTTGGCTCGTTGTAGTTAAAACCTAGACATTTTTCACCACGGAAAAGGCTGTGACTTACGCCCATAGCCGTAGACATGAAGAGTAGTCAGATTTTTTAGCCGCTCTTCTTAAAATTAGATCATTATTTCGATTATTTTGACTTACGAGGAAGGCAGACATAATTGTAGCCTGTTTTCCAGCCTTCAGGAATGTCGACCTCCAAAATGGCGATATCATATAGTGATCCATTTTTTATTTTAGGATGTCCACAATCCGTCTCAGGATAATCTCGAGGGACAAAATGCTAAAAATCACAAGAATTTCTATTCACATCCTACCCGTTTTATTTTCAAAACTGTAGTCCTTGAATTCCCGCTAAGATTGTCTTCAATTATTTCAATAGAATCTTTACTATTCGCGCCATTGCTAAAATACTGAGTAATTTTATGGAAAAGGCAAGATACCATGAAGAATTAGTAGCCACATGGGCCGCGGTCAAAATATGACGTGTACTTATCCAGGATCCACTTCCTCCACTGGCAGTCCGAATTACCCAAGGCGCTTTTTCCCAGCTTACTCGAATTCCATTAATAACTCTCAGCGAGGTTCTGTGGATATTCTCTACAGGAAAATATTTTTATCAGTAGGCTAAAACCTACGTTTTCCGCAGTTTTTATGGGCTTTGAGATCTTCTTCTGGGCTGAGGCGTTGGCCCTTGGCGAATAGAAAAAAGCAGGTGGTCAGGAAGAGGCGCATTTTTTAAGGATGGCTCATTTTCCATCTTTTTAAAGGGTGGTTTCCTGTTTTCAATGGCATAAGTCATCAATGGAAAACTGGCGGGGGAAAACGAAGCTTTGAATCATCAAAACAAGCAAAATTTTAAAGAAAACCTGGCAAATTGATCGCTGGAAATGGACTACGGTAATAACTTCTGTCAACAGGTTGAATTTTGATGGACAGCCCGCTGATATCACGACAAACTGTCAAAAGTACATCCTGATACAGAAATACCCCGAGGGCCACAATGCACCTCCTCCCCCTGACAAATATTGGGCGCTTTCCCACGCCGACCAAAGTATTTTTTTGCTGCGTTAAAAGATTCCACCACATAATAAGATCCTGGACTTTACTTTCTGACCGCCATCACAAGCTGCTAGACGCAATAGAAAACCGTCGGGGGTAATCTGATCCAGCAAACAGCTCTTCACTTTAACTGATTTTGCGGTTCGAACGAGCTCAGTGAAAAAGATGGAAAATAACCGCGAACGTCTGTCTAGTTGTCAGTGCTGTGACAAGCAATTAGTGATGACGATTTCACACACCACTAACAGCTGTGTAGCTCACCTACCACTTTTTATGCTCCTTATCTCGGGAAGCGCCCTCTCTTCTCTGGGGGGATTTCCACTATTACATCGACTGAGACTGACTGAGAAAAGGAGGGAGAGATCAGTCGCCGTTGCGCTAAAGTTTCTCGTCTCAAATTTCTTGAACTCCTTCTCTATTTCTATTTGACATCGTTTTTCTCACATTTATTTTAGAACATTATAAGAATGTACTTAACCCGGGGAAATTGGTGGCACTAAATCGTGACAAATGACTTAAGTCAAGAGCTCATAAATTGTAGCGCGGCTGTGAAACATTTGTTGGTCTATCACAATCATTGGATTTAAAAAGGGGCATAAATCTTTTCTCTATTAAATAAACCTTTAATTTTGAGCCGGGATCTTCCCACAGTTGACTTCCTCAAGGTGTTGGCTCCCGTACGCACAAATATTAGCTTTTGGACGATTTTGATGGGAATTTTTAAAAAGAAGACTCAAAATGTTTTGCTCCCGCTCAGGTAATGTCTTCTTTTTGCCTACGACGTCCACTTTGTGCTGTTCTTAAACAACTCTATTTATTGGGCTTCTCAAGGAGGACACAAAGATAAGTTCCGTGGAAATAGAATGGCCATAATAATGATATCTTCTGTCAATTGTTTTTAGTTCGAACTTTGACATTTCTTAAAGAATTTCTTTAAAGAAAAGCTGTCAAAACAGAATTTGACTTCCGCTCGTTTAAAGGTTAACTACGGTAATCCCCTTGACCTCTAGAAGTTCCTTTAAAGAAGGCAACAATAAGTGGAACGTGTCCCCCCTCATCCCATTGTTCATTCTGCCGTTCGAATGAGTCTCATTTCTCAAGTCTAAGTGAGCTCCTTTTCGTCGGGTCAATTAGTCAACTCCCGCGTAATAACTTGAAGAACTAGTTGACATGGCTTCTGGTGTTCTTCCTTCTCTACCTGCATCAATTCCTGGTACGATTTGTTTTCCATAAGCAGGCTGGGTCCAAAATATGAGTATATCCATCGTCTATGTCCCAGTTGTCTCATTGACACTTGAAAAAGCGCCCTGTTAGCACTGCATTATGAAGCCTTTTTCGGCTTGTTTTGGTTCCTCCAGCTCTCCGGATTTAACAAAAAGAAGGCGACGACAGGAACGTCAGTTATTTTAACCTTTATATTTCTTTCCCTGGGGGGAAATAGCCCAAAAATATCTCATTTTCTAAAATCCTTTGTGTCTTCCTTTCCATTATTGCTTCCCTCATTGACACGTGTGTAAATAAATTGTCGTTCCCTCAAACCACATACATCATTCACTGGTATCGTCCCCTTCCCCCCAGCAATGAGCCGTCATTCATATTTTTCTCTTATTATGCCTACTACAGATAAGGCAAAACGAGGTGTTCGCTTTGAAGTTGAAGAGCCGCTGATGTTTTCGAATAACAAAACAGATAAAGGAGGATATTATGACAAGTGGGAGATCATCACCTCTTTCCCCTAGAGAAATATTTATAGGGAAAAGGAAAACAAAAAGAAAGAAGAACGGCGACAAAAGGAATGGCATCGGATTAAAGAAGAAAATCGGAAAATGAAATCGAAGTTACAACGGAAATGGTCATCTAGGAGCAGGTTCGTTCCTTATTTTTTTTTTGCTAATTATCTGGGAAAAGTGCAGGTACTGGGGAAAGTGGCTATCCGTCTTCTGGGGGTTATTTTCGCACCAAGGTCGATGGTTTTACCGAGTACTGACCTCCTGAATTCCCTATCGTCTCAAAAATATGAAATTGTTCCAATATTTTGGAAAATCGTTCAGTAATCCCTGGACAATGGGAGAATCCCGGGTTTTTCTGGCTCGGTGAATCCGACGGGGTTATCAATCGGGAAAGTGCCAATAAATCCGCGGGTTCATCCGGATCGTGAGGACTTTTGTCGACTTTCTGGTATCGGGATTTGTGACGACGCGCTGTAGTCGGAATAAAATTAAAACAAACCGCTCGCTGAAAATGATAGTAATCAACTGAATCAGTAAAAAAATCTGTCAAATTGACAGGAAACTTTCTGAAATTTTTAAAAAGTGGTTATTTTTGGGAGTTTGATTCACATTTCTTGGTAAATTAAAAGACGTTTTCCAGAGAAACTACGAGTTTGGACAGCAGGTAAGCTGACTAGCCGCAAAAATACTTAGTTTATTACCCAAAAGCTTTAAATAGAATACAATATGCTACTAGATCCATTTCTCCCTTTTCTTCTGATCAAAATGTTAAATTTTCAGTGGCTCCTTTAATGCGGATGTCTTCACAGAAACAGATGAGGATGACGAGACGTTGCTTATGCTCAGAGTAGGCGATTTTCGGCATTTTTAAAAAATTTAATTAGGACAACACGACGTTACACGGTCTGAGGGATATAATGACCACTCGGTCAACTTTTCGAGCAATTTGGATTGTCATTCTTGGCATTGCCATTGGTTTTTCGTTGCATGGTGTTTATCAAATTTATCAAGAGTATAGTCTACGAAGGGTCGTCGTATCATATTTCTTACAAGAATCTCGTAAATTTCCTTCTTATTTTTCTTTTAAAACATTTTTCAGCATCCCTATCAATTCCTGATATTGTTATTTGCCCATTTAATAGATTTAATCGATCCTACTTGGAACATTGGAATGTTTCCTCAGGATTGGCTCAATATTTGGAGCTCTCTTATCCTTCTCCTGTTATTCATTCCTTTCAAGGAAGGACATATGAAGAAACGCTTCAAAATATTGACCAATATGAATATGAACTAGAAATATTGCTAGAAAAAGTTGGAAACATGTCCTATACTCAATTTCTTAAAGAAGTAAGGGCCTTCCCATTCTTTCTAATCATTTTCAGGCCTCCCTGGGTTGTGAAGCTTTCTTCAAAGAGCCGCATAGATGTGTGAACTTAACAGAGATTATGACATCTGCAGGCAAATGCTTTAGGATAAACGGGCCCGATCAGGTACGTAATTAAGGGCTTCATGGGATTGACAGCTTGTCCCCCCAGTCCTATATGCTCCTCCCACTTTTCTCTCTCACTTGTCGCCTCTCGTCTCGGCTTGTGCTTGTAGTTTTAGGCTAAGTGTTCAATGTTTTTGCTCGAAGATGTGCACACATTGGGCTCTTAACCAAAATCTTACATAGTTACAATGATGCCGGTATTTCGTCAGCTACTAAAATTGGAGAGGTGAGAAAGAAAAGTGGCATTAGGAAAAAATTTCGGTGGAAGTTTGCTTCCCAAAAATGGCAGAATTTTTATTGGCGCTTTCAACTTTCATAGGATTACAAAAACGGCTAAAACAGGAGTAATTCCTCAAATTTGTTCGTCGGAATTAGTAAAATTAACAAATTATGCGTTTCTCTTAAACGGGAGACGGTATATTATTTTTTGGGCATGCTATAGGATCCAGTTTTGTCATTGTTTAGTTTTCGGAGCCAAAACTGCCTTTCCACCCAAAATCGGTAACATTTTGGAACCCCTTTAATAATTTCTCTCCCTTTCCCTGCAACCAACCCATGTTATCGCCCTGGCATCATTATAATCAGAGAGAAAAACAGATTAACCTTGGCGTATTTAATCTGTTTACGGTAGATTAATTCAAGAGGGCTTCTTCTAGCTCTCCTATGTATAAAAATCATAATGAACTCTAGAAGATATCACTTGCCCTTTCTTGTTATCGCTACAAAAGTTGTTCCAGACACGGAAAAAACAGAAAAAAAAAATCTCCGAGAAAAATAAGATGATCCCAGGATAAAATATACGAAAAATCCGGAATTTCAGACAGCTAGTGGTTTCGGCTACGGTGAACGGGTAATCATTTCTCTGCCCAAGCAGCTCTACCACGCTGGTTCAAATCAAATGCTTAATGATGGAATTGCCTTAAAATTGGCAACAAGAGGGAAAGGAATCGACAATGATTTGACCTTTATCCCAGCTGGTAGACAAATGACTGCCCATTGGGAAAAAGGACATAATTTCCAGGAGTGCATGCAATTATTCCACTTACTGCTACCAGATACGAATTCATGAATGATCCGCCAAGATATGAATGTGAAATGGATCCGGATGGAACTTATAGTAGAGTGTGGTGCTATGAGGTGGGAAAATCCTCAATGAAATTATATTTCCTTTAGGATTGCTTGACCAGCGAAGCTGAGGACATTTGTAATTGTTCGTTGGCGGCTGCCACAAGGCCTAGGAAGCCTAATATTTGTACTACTAAACAGTTTTATCATTGTTTTGCACCACATTTATTTCATGAACACGAACAGCTGCAAAATGTAGGTTTTTTATGGTAAATAAAGTAGAGTAAGCACAAATTTTGCGTGGAAAGAAGTGGCGCGTCCATAGAGAAAAATTGTGCTTTGTATTCTGGAAATTTTATTGCTTTTGACTATCTTTGGTGGCGGTGCGTTTTATTCCGGCTACTCAGCCAAAAATTAATACAGCAGTAGAAGAAAAATCCAATCGCCCGCTGGAAGCAATAGTGATTGACTGAATTGGCAGAAAAAGCTGTTAGATGGATTGTTTACCAAAATTTAAAAAACTTGTCATTCTCGGTCGTCTAAAGCCGGCGAGCTGTTGGCTCTGATTTTTTAGAAAAATAGGAATTTCTCGGAGTGTAAAAAACATGCTAACAAGGGAACGTTTTTTCCTTAGGGTGAGCTTTCGGCTCGAGACCTATACCATTCGAAAGAGCATCAAAAATAACCCCAGAATCCGTTGTCCCTACCTGCTAAAAGTGTGACGGTGACGCACCAGAGCGCCGAGAAAATTTGCTTTTCCACTCCGCTAATAGTCAATCGAGAAAGCGTAATCTAAAAATGTGTAGTAGTGGCTCAGTGGATAGTCGCAATTACTTTAAAACTATTGACTTTTTTTCTGACTCGGGTTCGAGTCCCACGCATGTCAAATCATTTTTCTACTTTTTTTTTCCTTTTTTTCTCGCAAATCGCTGCTCTGTGCTGATCTTCAGTGGTTCTACATTTTTTGTGCAATGCCAGGATAATCATGCAGTGGGAACATTTTGAACACAATCTGTAGTGTGGTTGCAGTAACACTCGCAGGGATAGACGTGATCTAATAACGATTAATGCTGTCCATTGCATTCCACAAAAAAGTTGAAAAATGATTTAACATGCGTGGGACTCGAACCCGAGTCAGAAAAAAAGTCAAAACTTTTACAGTCAAAGCGCCTATCCGCTGAGCCATCACTACACATTTTTAGATTACGCTTTCTCGATTGACTATTAGCGGAGTGGAAAAGCAAATTTTCTCGGCGCTCTGGTGCGTCACCGTCACACTTTTAGCAGGTAGGGACAACGGTTTCTGGGGTTATTTTTGATGCTCTTTCGAATGGTATAGGTCTCGAGCCGAAAGCTCACCCTAAGGAAAAAACATTCCCTTGTAAGAATCCTGTTGTTTTCCTCCTTTACTTCCAATTTCAGATGTGCAAAGCGAAGTGCAAAACGCCGTGTACCTATTGGCATTACCAGAAGTCTGTCAGTTACGCGACTTTTCCCAGTCAAACGGTAAGTTCTGCTGATTATTTTTGTCCTGAGGAACGGTCTGACCTTCTTCGTAAATCTAAGCGATCATATTCCGCTAGATAAGAAGGAGATCTTTCACTTTCTGAAACAGGAGCCTGCCCAACCAAACAATTTTTTGCAACCTTACCCAGATAACTTATCATTCTTTCTAGTTAGATAATTTTAGCTGGAAAACCCAAACATTACCATGTTTTTTAGGCTCGATACTTTGTGGCCAATCAATCAGAATGGGAAGAATTGCATTCTACAATAGTTCTGGAGATATATTTCACAGTTTTGGACTTTATTATGATCAAGCACGTGGTAGCAATGCCTTTGCAGTCGGTAATTGCCCAAATTGGAGGTATTCCCTCGTCTAATACAAAAATAGACGGATTTTAGGTCAATTTTCGCTGTGGGCAGGAGCTTCTCTTATTTCCTTTTGTCAATTATTAGTCTATGGCTTTCAATGGTGCTGTAAACGGACGAATCGATGTATAAAACGGCGAAGAAGCAGCAAAATTCGACATTTACGGGCTAAAAAACGAGAAGAAATGGAAAATGGCCATGGGCCAAAAGTTGAGCAGAATGAATCCTCAGCCGATACAAAAGAACCAACAGATTCAAATATATGACTAGAGGAATTAGTTAGGGTTGAAGCTCAACTGTGACCAATTATTACGAGTACACTGGTAGATTCCCTAACTAATTCTTTGTATAACCATTCCCCTGTCTGTCATACGGATATTACTGGTCTATGTAACATGGTACTAAATATTGTATTAGAATTTTATGGTGCTCAGAAACTGAATTGTGCAATTAGAGGGAGAGAGATTTCTACATTTATGTGTCATGCCTGTGCTTTGGAAAATAGATTAATGAACATTTTTACTGTGTAATTCGCGATTTAGAGGGCTGTCTGAGATTTTAAATCCAGGAGATTTGAAAAAATTAGGACCGAAAATGTCCCGGGAACCCAGAAGTCCACAGGCGCAGGTTCAAATTTACCAAGATCTACCCAAAATCCACCCAGAATTTTTGCTTACCCGGGAAAATGTCTCAAGCCCAAAGTTTGAAAAAATCATCCACCGATAAGAAAAACCAAAAATTCAATTTTTGACTAGACAAGACAATCATTCCGTGCTTTTCCTGGTAGCTGTCCACAACATCTTTTTTTTTTCTTTAAGAGATATCACCAGATAAGAAAGAAGGTCTGCGACTTACGACCATTTAAAGCAAGCAACTAATTGGGGCTTTATCACCCTCCGCCGACCGTCTGTGACCTCCTGTGCCATTTTACAACTATTCCTAGTATAAAATCACTAGACACGGAGCAAGGAGCACTTTATTTTACACCCACAGCTACCGTTGGATGTACGGGATGCGGTTGTTTTGTTGTCTGGTTATTTTTTCATTGTTAGCTGTTGTTGTTAAAGCGTCAATCGTTGACTGGTTTGAGAAGGAAGACAGCCAGTCGCGGTTGCGAGGTCATAGGAAAAGTAGAAGAGGTGAGGAATACCGGACACTTTTGTCATTTAAAAGACGTGCAGTTTTTATCTGCGTGTTTTGGAGTCAATCTAGGCGAATTTACGACTACTTTCTCTTGTTTACCACGAGAAGCTGGCTTTTTTGCTGGGAAATAGGGTTTCTTTAGCAGAAATTCTCTTTAACGGACCACTAAATCCAGAAATTTTACCTTTTCAGATCTAAGAAATCAACAGCTCAAAATGGAGGAGTGGATCTTCATGAAAGGCTCAGCTGACCGTCAGTTAACACCCTATGAATTTGGCTACGACGGTCCATGGGGACGATAAACTCGCACAGTTGTCATATCCAATACCAGTACACAATTTTTAACCTGTAATAAATGGTTTGTGAACAATTTGAGACTTTTACGAGTCTTGGCACGAGGGCAAATAAGGCAATCCCTCCCGAATTCATCTCTATAGATGCGGCGAGTGATCTGTGGCATCTCGAGTATAAAACGGTTCTATATGGCTGGGAACAGGGAAAAAAGAGCTGACTAGCGCATTCCCTTTGTGATAAGCAAACAACTACAGGAAGAAAGGGAGAAGGAGTCTGGAAAAGGAGGACGATATCTGTCTAGACAGAAGTCTGTCTCATTTACTAACATCCGGTTCATATATTAATTATTCTTAGCCGCCAGCACTTTTGACACAAAAGTGGAGTACTTTCCGTTCGAATTCAGTTCGCCTACCAGCTATCTTTTCCAAATTTTGTCTAGATAAGAGCTGTCGATAGTTCTGCCCTCTTGTATCCTACGTAATTGCCATAAAACGCGTCCTTTTCTGGCACTTGTCAACTTCAGTCCTCCTGTTTTTGACCCAAAATGGCAGTGGATTATAGAAAAGTTCTAAAGAAGCTTCTTGGCAGACCCCTTACGACTTTTTTTCGATCGTCATCCTTTGCTACATGGCGCCGAGTCCGCCTTCGTGGCAGCCAGGCACTGATAAGAAACGACTACTCGCGAATAAAGAGCACTGGTCCCAGAGACCGATTGATTTCTCCTAAAAAACTTCTTTTTTTTTCTTTAAATTTTTCTGTTACCGTCAGTTTCAAAAACAGAGCTCTTACTTTCCCAGCCAATATCGTTTAATACCATACGTCGCGGCAGACGATCGATCCGTGAGAATGCGAAGCTCCGATTGAGAAATATATCGAGCTGATCTCTTCTCTCTCTCTCTTTCCTATCTTTGTTGTTGCCAAAACCATTTCGAATCGTTGAGACATAGTCATTTATGAATCATTTTCTAATATTTTTCTGTTTTCAGTAATGGCTACGGAACCAGCACAAATTAACTTGGATGACATCTTCTCAGCAATTCCTACGTTGGAAAGTTCTACTTCTGTTACCATAACTGAGGTAATTAGGCTTTTTAGTCCTTTAAAATTCCTTAGAATTGAAGAAAATGCCCCTTTCAGACTCGCAGGGACAGCTATCACCAGAGGACAGAATCCGTCCCTCGTCGTGACTCCCACCAATCGGCGGCTTCTCACCCCGTCAGCCATGTTTCCTCTCACCATCAGCAGCAACAAATCTCCGACGTTTTCATCCCCCCGGAGCCAAAATCCCGTGCCACTACTCTTCAATCCGGCACCTCTCATGCCACTGCTTCTACCGTCAAGAATCAGCCCCATGTCCCCGTCTCCCATGCAATGGTTGAACCACCAAGTGAACCTGCCTATGCTCCAAGTGATAATTTCATGGACAGCGTGAGTTTTTCTCTTTTTTTTGGGATGGAATTCTTTAGATTTTTGGAGCTGTTTCTCTTCCGGAGGTTCATCACAGTACCAGCTTGGCTTCTTCTCATCACACTAACCATCATGACGATGCCCATCATCATGCAATCCAGCATATTGACGACGTTCTAGCTGCTGAAGATACCGATGGGCAGGATGCTTATTCCGTAGCCAGTGAGCGCTCTTACAAAGGATCTTCCCATCATTCTTCTCACCAGGTTATTAGCCCAATTTCCCCTTTAAATTTTCCTTTTAGCCTGCTCATTTGGTAGCTGATGATGTTGTCAATTCCTCGTTCAATGCTCTCAATCTCAATGGCGGGCATAATGGCTATCATGTAAGTTATTTGTGCGCTAAAAAGGTATAGGTCACTATCCATGCGGGCCGACACATTCTTAAGACAGAGCAAACATTGCGGCGCCTGTTAACGATAAACACGGCCGAACTGGGGGTGGTTCTGAAAAAGATGATGATTCGGAAAATATTGGCTATTCATGCTTGTTTTGATGGCATTTCTTTGGGAAAAAAAAAGGGGGGGGGGGGGGGGGGGAAGCAGCCTTTTCGAGAAAGTTTTTAAACGGAAATATCCCTGCAACAATTGCGCCCAACTGTCGAGCAGATAGCGACCGTTAAAGGAATTGATAAGAGGGAGAATCGGAAGAATACAAGGGGAGGAACAAGATATAATAAGATTTTCAGCACTCGGATAGCGAATATATTGAAGAGCAACATGACAAATTTGAGCAGGCACATCTTCCCTACGCTCACAAAGGTCAGTAATAGGCTTGGTGTCACTCTCCGCCCGCAGCATAACCCTTTAACCCTGATTCATACACCTTCGCACAAAAACAGTTCACTCGCACAAGCACCAGTGTTAGTTTCCCGTTTGTATTTGTCGTTTCTTAGCTACAATTCCCCTCCTTGAAGGGCATCGTACTCGTACTATGACTATGGATAGCTTGGCTTCAGTTGCCGAAACACGCTACGGTGGCTTCGATGTACATGATGATCATGGAAACTACACCGTAAGTCGGCTAATTTCTTCTTTAAATAAATTTCAGAGCCAGGACATCGATCTCCATCATAATGAAGTTGCTTACACTCGTCCTAAAAAAATGGTAAGGCTTAAAATACCCTGGAATTAACCCTTTAGGCCGCTAAATCTTCTCCTATTGCCCATGCTCCTGCTCCAATTCGTACTGGAGATACTGTAAAACTTCAACAACTCAATAGAGAAGTGGCCGACGCTCATAGAAAAGAGGCGCAGCTGACCGCTCAAGTTGAGAGACTCCAGGCAGAGAATGAGCGCCGTCGCCAGCAGAATTTGGCTAAAGAAGCTCAACTCAAGGTAGGCGTCCTGATTCAGGAATAAATGGAATTTTTAGGTCAGCCAAATCAGCTCAGGAAGAACTTACCAGCCATACAACCCAAGAAGCAGCAGCGTTACTTCCCAATCCTCTACTGGCCATGTTTCTAGTAGCAATCGAACTGGCAGCGCTGTTCACAGTACCACCATCCATAGCAGTCAACATTCTCGTCCTAATGGTCATCCCCACAGCCGTAGCTCTTCAGTAACCGTTACTCCAGCCAATCGTAAGAATATATTTTTCTTTAAAGAGGATTGCAGTCGTATCCCAAACTTCAATCTATGAAGAAGAGCCAGTAACTATCAGTGAAATTGCCAGCCATCAACTTTCCCATGGGCAAAAGGTAGGCATTATCGGAATGCTAATCGTATTAGCAAATTTATCTCGTGTAGGCTAGAAATAAAAGAAATTTTTAGCTTGGAAGAGTTGGAAAAGTTGAGCTGGTTGTTCCACAAATGGAAGAGGTGCAGGGCTTCTCAACTAACCAACAGATCCACAAAGTTGTCATTGGCGGCCACTCTCTTCCTACAGAAGATGACAAGTGTGTTCTGCTCTTCGGCCCCGTTGGTAGCGGAAAAACTTCAAGCATTTCTTCAATGTTGAATTATCTTTATGATGTGAAGAAGGAGAATGATTTCCGGTAGGAATTCTCTTTTAGTGAAACTTTCCTTTAAGATTTGTGCTGGACAGCGATCACAAGAGAACTACTGGCTTAACAGCCTACGTTATTAACAATTCCATCCTCCCATTTTCAATTACCATCGTGGATACTCCCGGAGTCGTTGATGACAAAAACAATAAGACAGTCTCGACCCTGATTAAGCAATGGTTCGAGCAGGAGCTCATCGACGCTGGAGCCTTTAGAATCGATGCAATTAGCATTGTTCTCAGACATGATGAAGACAATTTGGGCTGGCCTTTTATCTATGAATTGGCTGCTGTTAAACGAATGTTTGGCGATGATCTTAAGACAAATGTTCTGCCAATTGTTACCCACACTGAAGTTCTTCCTCAGCCTCTGGCTATTCGATCCCTAGCTTTGGCTAATATCTCCTTTGTTGAATATTACAAGGTAGAGATAATATCCGCCAATAAATATAACTATTTCAGTTGAATAATGTTGGGTTTGCCCCAGAAGCTAGAGGAATTACCAAATTGCAACACAATCTCTACTTTACTCATGGTCTAGCTAGTTTGGAACAATATTTCCGGGTAAATTGAGTTATTTTATCCATTAAATGAACTGTTCCAGGATTTACAAGAGTTGATTCATCCCCTTCTGGCCGTTCTCCGAAGTCCTGCCGGTCTCCGATCAGCCCAGGCTCATTCCTACGATGGCACTGCTCTTTATTAAAAATATTTGTCATACCGTAATCCTTTGTATTTTCATTATCCAGGTTTGTAAAGGTAGTGGCTAAAGATTATTTATCCCCCGGAGAAAATTTTATTTTGTAAACTTGGTTTATTAAAAGTTTTATTAAAGTTTTGGAATCAAAAAATTGCACAAAATCGTCAATTATTCATGGCAGCTGGTCAACTGAGATGAACTTTGTTGAGAAAAATTAGTCCCAACTTGTGAAATCGCCACCTGGTAATGGAAATTAATCATCTACACGCCATTCTTGTCTCTTTCTGTGCCATTTTCTGTGATGCAGACAATCCGATGGGATCATTTGTTTACTCCGGAGATTCCCTTTTTCTGCTTCTTTGCTTTATTTTACGTTTTTGTCCTTTTAATGATTGTCACTTCGAAACAAGAACTATTAAAGGGAAGCTTCTTCGTAATCGTCGTTTACACGGGTAATATGCTCCTCTTTAAATTACAGTAATCTCCAGGAATCGTGGATATTCTCTTCTTTCTCTGCACAGAATTAAATGGAGCTCACGATCGACTAGGCCTAGGTCCTGAATATGAGCTCTTCTATCACATAACTCTTCGAGGAATGGATGTTCTTCTAATTATCCATATTGTTTCCAACTTTCTTGCTACCGTATCACAATTTATGGCTGTTGCTTTTCTTCATTACTTTAATAAGGTACTACATTTCCAATCTAAGAGAAATTTTCTAGGTCTGGACAACTTGGCGAACGCTTTTGTATCTTGTAATTGCTACAATTCTTATTATTATCCCGTTTTGGACAAGATTCTTTAATAAAGAGCATTATTCAAAGGAGAAAGATGGCGCTTATTTTATCTACGAGTGGGATGAGGCAGATAATATTGGATATTGGTTTTCTGCCATGGTTTCTGTAATTTGCGCGCTACTTACTCCTTTATTAATAGTTTTTACGTTTATTTCTTTAAAGAAAATGGGAGCTAGTAAAAAAGTTCGACGACATTATCAGGTGCAGTTGCTGAGAACCTGATACAGGAATTTTCAGGGACTAATCGTTGTAATTTCCCTGGATTGTGTATTTTGCTGGCTAGACGTATTCTACGAATTGGATTACATCTTCGATAATGAATATGAGATACAGATTCTCCCTCAACCTATTTATGACTTCTTATTGGATTATGTAAGCAGGAAATCGCCAAAATACGTAGAAATTTATAGAGCAAGTTCTATTACCAACTGATAACTGTTTTCAATCCAGTGGTTCTTGTTTTATTCAGTTCGTTGGCTAGAAAAGAAGTCTTTCGCTGGTTTTGGAAGTCTAAAAAGAGAAAAAGCTTGGTTAGAACTGTAACTATCACGCAATTTTAAAGGAATTTATTAATAAAAATGCTCAATACTTCTCTGATTGGCTTGGATTTTTTAATAAAAGGCCACAGTCTCCTTCAATAGGCCAATTTAGAGAGCTAGATGTCGAAAAACAACGCTAATTCCTCGATAATATGCTTCGCATAGTTGCGAAATCGGTTTATTTGTCTGAAATTGGAAACCCTTCATTATTCCCGGAGCCGCTGTCCCTATCATATGATTCTCCAGGAAAAAGACGCCGTTTTCTTTCTTTTTCTTTGAAATTGGGCTGATTCACCATCTGTCTTTCATCATTTGCGTCGGTTTATTGCCCTTTTGCCCCTGGAAAATAGCCCCGAATGTCTCAAACAGTTTCCATTACTCAATTAACCCGCTATTTTTCTAATTCAAATGAAATTTTGATTTAATTCTAATCATTTTATCACAGGATCAGGTTTGTTTGTCTCGGCTCGCTGAACTGACGTCAGCCAGTTGACGCCAAAGCCCCCGATCGATATAAACTACCCACTGTGCGACCGATAGGAGGCCCATTGCACACACTTCATCATGTCCCTCAACGCTTCCCATACCCCCGATGGCCGAGGAGTTCTTATTTATAACGGAGAGATGTAAGAAGCTTTGAATTTATTTAAATTTAGTATCATTTTAAGGATTCTTCTCTATACTTCGAGTGTAAAAATGTCGTTTGAAGGAAATTCTCATCAAGCATTTAAAGGAAAGAAAGGAGGGGCGCTTTATTTGACAACTCATCGAGTTAGTTTATTTTATTTGTTTTAGAATTTACAGGACTAGATGAAAAATTGCCAGTATTTCTTGACCTCGGAGAGTATCACCGCCCAAACTCATGAATTGTTTATTGGCGGCCGTGACCTTCAACGTTTTTCTATAATTTTGCTTCTTTCTATCGTCAAGGAAACGCGTAGAATTTTCCCTGCGCTAATATTGTCGTGTAGTTTGCTCAATTTATTTTATCAGCTGGGTGATGACTCATAGGGGAAGAAATTTTAAAAATAGGAAAATCACCATCATTTTAGTGCCTTATTTTTACCTTTTTCGCTTTTTCAGATATCAACAGTTAGACAGTCAAAGAGACTCAGCTAAACAACCAAAGAGCCACAGATAGGCAGCCAAAAGAAGCACAGATAGACAGCGGAAAGAGCCACAATTAGACAGCCAACTATTAAAGAAATTTGTGGCCTGGGCATTTTACCCAGGCATTCCAAAAATCTTGTGCCTTTCCCTGACCAGGGTACTTGGCTTTGGTCACGAAAATCTTCCTATGTCAAGGTGGTCAATCTTGACATATTCCGAAATTCGAAAACCAAAAATAAATTAGACCGGAAGTCTAAACTTTTCCAATTCTTGCAGGTGCCTCCGTTGTTAAGGAGGGCTTCATTATACCAAATGGCGATCTGCGTGAAATGGATCAGTTTTTGCAACCGATAGCCAATTTTCAATTTCTGGGAGGTCGGGAGAAACAACTGCCGAGAATTTATGGGTGCAGGCGCAGCGAGATCTCAACGGATTTTTGTGCAATTTTTTGCGTTTTTCATTTCTTTTAGTGCAATTTTATTCAAATAAATTTATACATGCTGAATTTGCGTCGCGACTCGACTGTGCATTGCGCAGCTGGGAGCTAAAATGGTCTCTACAACTTCTTTTTACACAAAATCGGAACTTTTCTGTCGAAATCCGGTCATTAACGCTGTCTATCTTACTTTTTTTTATGGATTAGCGTCAATTTGTATATTTCTGTTCAAATTTGCGTGCAGCACTTTTTTTGAAATTATTTCCCCGGGTAAAAGCATCTCAAAACAAAAATTCAGCTGCCAGTCCAATAATCTTCCCAGTTCCTATTTTTGACAAATGAGGATTCCCTCCGTCTTCTCCCTAAAAGCGTCAACAGAGGCCTCATTTCAGCTGTGTCATAAAAAGTTTTTCGGGCACGTCATGACGCATACTTCTTATCTTTAAATGCTGCCTTTTCCTTACTGTTTTAATTTTTACCGCATAATATTTCGGCCTTTTGTTGCGCTTTAGCTGTCAATTTTCTCATATTGGCGCACCTGCGCTTGGCTTTTTTTCGCCCTTTCCGCTTATCAAATCCAGTTCTATCACGTGATATGAATCATTTGTGATCAAAAACTTTTCATTTTTTTTCAGAATGACGCGAATGTTAAACATTTTCTATACCAGAACTTTTATTAAACGAAGGTCAAGGAATACTGGGATACGGAAGGTAGAATAGTTTCTATTTAAACTTAATCCCTTTAAATAATAATCCCTTTTTCAGATTATTTTTATGAATGCGAGTAATAAAGAAGAACTGAAGAGTTTTGCCCTCCCATTTGCAATGTTGGAGCACGTGAAACTTGAACAACCTCTGCTCGGAGCCAACTACTTGAAGGTTTGCACTGCTCACCTTTTTTTTTATTAAAACTTATATTCAGGGAGGAATTCAATCCCTTCCTGGTGGCAATTTTGAAGGTCTTGTCGAATGGAAATTGGTTTTCCCGAAAGGAGGATGCATTGAATTTGGACAGGCTCTTTTGAGGGCCAATGCTATGGGTGAGCTTTTCCTTCTTTTTTTTCTTTTTCTTCCAGGATATCAGTAGTATTATAACAAGGCGCTCTAAATTCTTTTTAACGGAAAGAAAGTCAAAAATCCCGTATTTTTAAAGGACTGCCGCATAGAATGGGCCAGTTTCTGGGCTGTGGTATCGGATATTTTCTAAATTTTCAATTCTTTTTTATTTTTCAAAAATAAATTTCAAAAATTGCTGGTTTTCATTTTTGCAAAGCTACCCGAGGGATTTTCGACTTTCTTTCCGTTTTATGGAAATTAAAAAGTGAACAAGTCTGGTTACCGAGAAAAGCCGTTCGTAGTTTACCTGTAATTGAAGAAGTTTGTCTTCTAATGGCACAGAAATGACGGTCTACAGCAAGTTTTAGCAAATTTTCTTAAGTTTTCTGTACAAAACGAGTAAGAAGGCCAATTGTCGAAAAAATTGACTGGAAAACTCAAAATATCTCGTTTCTGATGGTGCCCTCTGGCTGTTTTTTAAGACAAAATATACCCATGTTCTGCCTAACAAAACTATTTTTCAGCTAAGAACGCCAGGTTCGAAAATGCTCCTCCTATGTATTCGGAGCCTGGAGCATTTTTTGCAGCCCCGACCAGTTATTACATGGCACAAGGAGGCAGTTATGGAGGATTTCAAGCTCCCATAAGCGCTTTTCCGGAACAGCCTCCTGGTTAGTTGTTTTCTTTAAAATTTTATGTTATTTTTCAGTTGGCAATGTGTTTATGTACGAGAAACCACCTCCATATGCTGGAGTGGCTCCAACACAGCAGATGGGACCTCCTCCAGGAGCTGTGAGTTCTATTTTCTTTATTTTATGAGCTATTCATTTTCAGGGATGGAACGTACCTCCTCAACGGTACGAAAACGTACCCCAGCAGTACCCAGGATCTTCTGTTCCTCCTTATCCTGGCGCTCCTGCCGGTCCTTCTGACCAGCCACCGGCCTACAGCCCCTATCCCAGCAGCAGTTCCAACCAGCAGGCTGGCCCTCTTCCAGAGAAGCAACCCATTCCGTAATTCTTCTTTTATTTTACATTTCCTGTCTGTATTGAATGTCCCTAAATTATCCCCGTGCTTCTGTTGTGATCCATCGTGATATTGAACTATTGTATATTTAAAATAAACTTGAATTTAAATAGTAAAAGCATGGTATTCAAATGATTTTCTTGGGCAGTGTTGACAGGGAAAATTCACGCACGGGTCAACTCCCAGCGGCGTGCCGCTTTGGCCCAAAGGATAAAATGGAGGATATCTCGGCTCGGGATGGGCGAATTTCTTTGATTTAAACACCAAAATGTAAGTTAGAAGAAGCTCTTTAATTTGGTACTAAATACAAAGCGCTGCGATTAATTCCAGTTTTCGCTTTGCGGTCCCTAGCTTTGGGGGCGCCGCGAGAGTTCCTTTAAAGAAACCGACAGAGTACCTACCACTGTTCGTCATTCACCGCTCGTTCTTTCCTTTTCCTATATAAAACATGAATTTAGACGGAGCACAGCGATCCCACTGTTGTCTACAGGGTGAAGATGGACAAACGGAAATTCCGAGGGCGGATATTGAGCTGCTACTACAAGGATGTCCCCAAGAGGTCTTGTAATAATTCCTGTAACCTTTTTAATATTACTTTCAGGCTACGGATGGAAAAGCGACATGACAGGCGCCGGTCAAGCAGCTTCGAGCTCTGGAACGTCCGCTTCTTCCAGTTCCAGCTCCAAAAATGACTGAAATTCTTGAAAAAACAGGTCCATTCCATGTAAAATTGTTCTTTTTTATCATTGTCTATCAAGCTTCTCAGCAATTCAACGAGTACAAATAAAACTTTCATTAAAATAAATGTTTTATGTTTTGATTCTACTGGTGATTAGTTCGAAAATAATGCGCAACCTTCCCATGAACATTTAAATTAATAATACCCGCCAATTCAAATAAAGGAGAGAGTGTACGGCAGAAAACAGAAAGTATAATGAGAACAGCGTACACACAGCGAGTACACTGAACATGAAGCGAATGTTCACCAACTGTTCACTTAAATGTTCACCTTTCTTTCTGCACGGCTCCACCCAACTGATCTTTTTACTGAACAGTTCCCGTGAACAGACGGCCGTTCAGTGAACAGTTTGAAAATATTATAGAGACGTGAACATTTCGAATGAACAGAATGAGTCCTGAATGAATGAACTTTTCCAGCCTAACAACCAGCCACGAACATAAGCGAACAGAGGATACAAGAATATTTGGTGAAGTCAAATTTGCCATAGGATCCCAGAACATTTTCAATTTTCTTAAGGTTCTATTGACCAAGTTCGTTCATTTCCTTATGATCCCGATGATCTTTTTTTCAAACTTTTTGTTTGGGAATTCCAAAAAGGCATAGAATTGCATCATGTGGAGCTACTGGAATGCCAAGCATACCACCTTGTTCATCTCGACGAGCTGATTACGATGGTATAAAGAAATTTTTTAGAAGTCCACTGTCAGCCGATTTTCATGTTTCCTAAAGAATCTTCAAAGTTTCGCGTGAGCACAAAAATGGTTCCGAGCCCAAAAGTGGCGGTGTAAATTTGCCGATTTCTGGTTGTTTTCAGTTGCGGCGTGTAGCCAAGACGATAGCGCATTTTCTAAAAGTTATTTCATTTGAATTGCTCGCTTTCGTTGCTGGTAGTGGCGAGTTATTGATGAAAATGTGTGGTATTTCTTGTTTTTTTTCCTTCTATTTTCTTTTTGTAGTTGTAGAAGGGATTCTTGCTGCGGAGGCGTTTGTAGAGATTTTTCTGAGCTACATTTTGATACCATTTACATCTGGATATCTTTGCAATTCGGTTGGAAAAATTGAAGCCGCATGGCGTTGGAGTGCAGGCGGCAGATGTCGTCAGATTTCCTTGTTTTTGTCACGTTTTGAGTCTTCTGTACAATGTAGTATGATTTATTCATGTGGTTATATATTTCAGTGCATAAATGTTGTACTGAAAATGTTATGGTATAAAATTACTCGAGTTTGTCGAAGTTGACAATCAGGTAAAAGCAGAGGATTACGCCAACAATTATCGTAAGAATGAGTGCCAATCCAAAGGTGAGGGCTTTCATCTGCTCAGGTTCGTTAATCCAAAACTGTGCCATATTTGCAAGAATTCTCGTGTCGCTGGGGTCCATTTTGCCTGAAAAAAAGAGGTTTCCATAAGAAGAATGAAGAGAGCTGTACCTTTGAAGAGCACTAAGAATTGCGAGAAATGCGTGTATCGCTGGGAAACGCTCCCGGTCACACTGAAACCATCAGCTTATCAAGACCGATGGATCTAGGAATTATCCCTTGTGCTTTGGATAATCGCGTCCTATGTAGCGTATCTTGTATCCTGGCATTTATCCTCAAATCTTTTATATAGCACTATGCTTGATTAAAGTAATTTATTCTAGTAAACAAATGATTTATCCAAGAGGGCTAGTAATAGCCAAAATAGTCAGCGACATAGAAAGCAGTAATTAGAATTAATATAATCACAACGGAAAGGGTATTCATTTCAGCGGGGCTGGTGATAGGAACTTCTGTCCGGGATTCGATTGGAGAAAAGGAGAAGCTGCCAGTATTTTCCACTGTCATTGTCAAATTCTCTGAAAAATGAGACTTTTTTCCAGAGGGAATTGCACATATTTTTCCCGAAAAAGACTCACCTTTTCCTGACTCAGCCAGATCAACGGGAGCAACATGTTCATTTTGGATCTTCTCCGGGATCGTACTATTCTCAGTTACCTAAAATCCTCTTGAAAACAGAGAATAGAAGCTGACCATGATGATAATCCTCGGATACGAGTTAAGAACCAGAGTTAAAATTGTTAGCCAAGTAATCAGACCCAAAATAAGGTAAGCGGCAAACCGGAATGAAGACGGGGAATTTTCCTGGAAAAATGTGATATGATCAAAATATTTGTTACTTTAATGAGGAAGATTTCCGGGTTGCCCTTGAAACCATCAACATAAGGACGCTTTTTGTAGGCTTTCTTCTTTCCGAAGAAGTCTTTTGTCTCCTTGTCAGAAAGCAACGCCTCTCGATCTTCGGATATCTTGCTTCTCAGCAGCTTCTTCACCGCGTGCTTATTGAATATCATCAGCTGAAAATTGGCAGGTAGGAAGAGGAACAACCCAGTCGGGATTTGAAAAATAAAAATGATTAAAAAAAGATAAGACCGGGGTTCAATTTGTAATCTTTTTACACTCAAGGGATCAAAATCTTCTCCGCGGACAGTTTAACAGTAACAGACAGTAAAATGAGCGGTACAATACCCGAATGAGAGCTCGTTTTGTAGCGGAGAACAAACTGACCAAGATTCTGTATCTCCCACGGCTAAATCCCTCCATTGAAGAAAGTTAAAAGCTAATGAACTTTACTTGATTACATGGAGAAAATTACTAATTACTTTGACAAAATAGCGGATTAAAGTTTTTGTAGTTGAGCATGCGGCACGTTTTTGTAGCTAAAAGGCGCATGATTAAATTCGATATTTGCCACTTTGGCACATTTATTTTGCCTAAATCGCTGCTATATAATTCCAGGAGCTTCTCATAACTTCGTTTAAATTAAAATTTAAAAATTCTACTTGTTTCTGCGGGTTACGAACACTTTCCTGAGTCATTATAGGCGCTTGCCAGCTGTCGAAATGATGACAAACTATCTCGGTTGCTTTGGAGGTTCAGGATGGACTGGAGAGACGGCACAAGCTGAAAATCCTCCTCGGAATGAACTTCCAAGGACGGTAAAATGATCTCCCGTTGTAAAAGAAACTCCTCATCTAGCTCGGATTCTATGGGCCGATCCTTCGTCGTGTCTACATGGATCCTGATGTGCTTGCAAGTCTCTCAGAGCGGCTCCCTTTTACCCAAATATATTCATTCTCTCCTGAACATAACCTCGATCAGGTTGAAGTTGCCGTAATTCTTCCGTTTTCTCGCTTTATTGAGATTTAGATTCCTCCAACCAATTGGGATGATACTCGTACTAGCATCGCCTTTCGCAATGTTTATTGCCTCAAGACTCCTGTCGGACAAACTCAGTGGGATGCTAACATGGCCAGTGATTACCGAGGGCCCCTAGTAATTATTTTCAGTTAAAGGAGTTCATTCACGACTGCGAAATCAAAGTAGTCGTTGACACTACAACTGAGCCTTTCTATCACAAGCTGGATCTTCTTGGTTGTGGGCTAAAGAGAGTCTAGTATGTGGCCAACTTGCTCTATAATCAGGTGTTTTCAGTAGTCTTCCTCTTCTCGAAACAGCTCGAGGCCCTAAAATTCGTGAGCAGGCCGATATGGTACTCCAAGTGGCTGATTCCCTTGGTTTGTTTAATAAATTTAAAAGAAAAGAGATTTTCTAGGAAATGAAAAGGGACCAATTGTTGTGATCGGAAGAACCCACGAGGAATGGGCCCTCTTCACTGCTGCTCGTATCGCTCGTATCAATTATGAAGAATTCGAAGAACTTCGTGAGCTGCAGGCTGATCAGATCACTCCCCAGCTTACCAATCCTCATCTTCGGGGACTCCTGAACAGGGCCCGTATCTAAAAGCCTTATGGCTAGAAAGTTGTATCGCTAACAGACGATTTACCATCTTGTGACGTCGTTTATTCCTTGTTTTCCCCCCTTTTCTGTACGATTCATGTATCTCTCTGTGTTTTTTTTTGCGGTTGGACGGAATGTTTAGGCTAGTGGCGGGTCAACCATTTATCCCACGTCTAATCGTCTCGCCCTATTGTGATCGCATTGTATTTGTCTTTTCCCGATTTTCTTCTTCCATTTTTATAAATCTGTCTGTCTTTAGCATTTCTCCACAAATAGAGGCGTCTGATCAGGAAATGAGGCTAGTTTTAAATATTCTGCATGAACTTGATCCATTTTTTTCGCATTTTAACAACGTTGCCCTTAAAAATTTTCTGTAAACGAATATAATCTATTTTTTAGTTAATATGAATAATATTGAAAATTATATCTCGTACGAGAATTATGTGACCACCCCTGGGGTATGAATCACAGTCCCCGCATTCTAATTGATTTTAGGTCAACATCAACGTGACTTCTTGGGATCAGCACAGTAATAGCTTCAAATTTAATGACATCATTATTATCAAATATCCCAAAGAAGAAACGACGTGGGATTTAGCCGCGGTAGGAATCTGAATCCCTCGAACATTTTTTAGGTATTAAAATTTATTCAAAATCATTCAAAGGCAATCGTCGTCGATACTACGCTTTCTTCTGTATTTACAAATTTGTATTCATTTAATGAAATGGAAACTAATGGAGAGATTATGACAATGTGAGCCTTTTCTACGAATTGCGGATATCTTTGGATAATTTTTGGAGCTCTTTATCAGGCGATAATTAGGCGCGCAAGCTGACACAGCATGAGTCATCCACCAATTGCTCTTATGATCATGCTTTTTATTAGTTTTTTGGCCCAAATAATTCTATTTCAGTCCGTTGCCTATGCGAAATTTCGATTATGCAGAGATTTGCCAATATTCAGCCATTTTACAGACTGGACATGAAATTGGTAAGCGGAAAATTAGCCATAAAACCCAGGAAAGTTTTAGGAAAGATCCAGAAGAAATTTGTGATTGTAATCAGCGCCAGTTTTGAAAAATGGAGCCTCTTGGCTGCTGGAAAGTTCTGTGGACTATCGCTGGAAGATTTTGAAAGAGAGCTAGACCGTCAAAGCAGCTTGCTCCTTGAGGGACCTTTCCGGCATATGTTCGACCTCGATAAGAAATGGCCCTTCCAGAACAACATCTGTGGATAATGTCATATTATTTATATAATATTTGTTAACTTTCTGAAAAATTCTTGGAAAAACTAGCGATTTTAATTTCTGCCCTTTGATTTTCGACCATTTTTTGAATCGTCTGGGCTCAGTCATCGCCGTTGTTTTACCGGTATAATGACATTCCTAGAAATTGAACTATTTCTTTTCTTGAGACAAGCCTTCTCAGATTTTTAGCGATATTTTAGTTTTTTTTTAGCGGAAGCAGTTGTTTTCTGGTGATCTTTTGCCCGAGGCAATTCCCATGGCTCTTTAGGCAAAATCTCTCACAGTTGTTTTTACAAAGATTCTTAGAATTGCTGGCTATTTAACCCATTTTGTAATCTTCCTGAAGACCAGCTGAAAAATAAAGAAAAATAAATGATTGTTGAGCCTAGGGAGCCCGAATTTATCTTTTATCTTGTTGTTTTGGAGACACCAACCATCCCTGACATTCCCTTGAATCAGGGTAGACAGAGCTGAGAGTACCAGCTGGCAACAAAAACCACGACACCAGCTGGAATAAAAGAAATGGCATTTTTGAGCACTTTACGACTATATTTTCCTGTCAATTATTGAGACGAGTCGAAATTAAGCAGAAAATTTGTGTTTTATTCTGTTTTTTTGCAATTTATGTGCCTGGAATTATCCCTAATAAGTTCCGCCTTCTGCTAAAGCCATAAAGAACGAATATTTTGCAGGCAGCTGTTGGAATATTTTCAAGTTTTGAATTAGTTCTATTTCTATACTAATCATGGTCATTTTTCACACGATCAGTGATCATTTCAACTTTTAGTGCAAATTTCTTCTACAAAAGAAGAGTCAAATTGCCTTTTGCGTCAAGAAATGTAATCTAGACTTATTGGCATTAAAAATCACAAGGTAGAATTTCAGTAAAAAGTGAAGGATGATTTTTGGACTGCTAACAAGACGCCAAGAATGCCCTCCCACCTCGCTAATAGGTGTCCCCTTTCCAGAGACGATAATTAGATCCATTATCTCTTAAAATCCCGCTTGTTGCAATTTCTTTTGCATGTTCTTTGTTTACCCCAATGTATACCCAACCCGTTTCTTTGAAAATACTCATCTTCTACTTTCATAGAAAGCAAAGACAAAAGAAATAAAGCAAATATATGATTGGAGGGGAAGCGCGTGTCGAGAAGGCCTACTCCAGCTTTTTGATCATTTCAAGGTCGCAGGGCATTTATTCTGCTAATTTTTTACACTATCAAGCCGTTTGGTAACAATCGGACTTCTCTTTAATATGCCATGTCAGAACTATAAATTTGAGTGACATCCGCGGACTTCCAGACAATCTGGAGACATTTTGCGGGGGTGATCGGTGGCACTTCCTTATGCTTTTAAATTTTCTTAGTTTCTTCATTAAATCGACCTTGATACCAAATTAGGGTGTGGCTCATTAGTTCGGCTATTGAATCGACAGTTCTTTCCGTTCCTAAAATAAAGAAAGGATCACGGAACTTGGACTTGATAATAATTTAGTCAGTTTCACACCCCCTTCGCTTCTGCTTGGCGTAGTTCTCATCACGCTATTTGCTTCACTAGAGAAGCTACGAATTTCTTCCGTAATCTTTGGGATCTCTGAGAAATTTTAAACCTTTTTTGATCCCCTTAAAATAATCAGGAATCTTCAATCATTTTAAAGAAAACGCTGGGGATTATGTGCAAGGCGGGTTAGCGTCTTTTTTAAAAATATTACGCAGAATTGGGTACACCTGTCATTTCAACATTCAGAGAAAATGGCTACAACGCGAGCTGGGAGTGCGGGAAAGGTTTTTTGAAATATTTTCCCATGTTCCAGGGCACCTATTTCCAATAAGCTGGCCATAAACAATTTTAAAATGACCTTATGTCATACATTTATCCCATTATTTAGACCAGTACATAAGTTCTCTTTAAACAGAACAACTACTAGACTCGTCCTCTTCCCAATATGAGATCATTTGTTTTGGTCTCCCCCCACCCTCCTCTGGTTATATTTTCCACATGGCATTTTCTTCCCATCCTCGCCCTCTCGTCAATTTATCCAAAGCGCCTGTTGTATGTCATTTTGATGTGCCGGGTTTGCACCTCCCCGATAATTAATCATCCCCACACAGTGTTCGGCCACTTGGCCTTTTGCCTTTTAATTTATCCAAACTAGGAACTGAAGGAGCCCTGAAAGGGGGGAACAATCAAGAGTGCGGAAGTCAGTCCCCCTCCCTCTAAAAGACAACTAAATCAGAAAGGGGGGCCCCGTGAGGAAGTAGCGAACAAGCACTCTTCTTCTTCTGTTATTTTCACGCAATTACTCTTGCACGAGAGGAATTGGATATATACTCGGTCTGCGAGCCCATTTCAAAAGGATTCTATCGTCTTTAGCCCCTTTTTTTCTGCCATTTAATTGTTTATCTTGGAGTTAATGCCATCTGTCAACCATTTAAACCATTTTTAATCCAGATGCCCCCATTTCCTTCTACGATTATAATGTGTTATGAGCCCCCAATGTCTAGGTTTCAAGTCAATTTTTTTGTCATGTAACCAGACTAATTTCCGAATCCGTATGATTAAGAGACGGGGAGGATCTATGACTGAGGGTGTTCCTCATCCCGTCACTCATCAATCTAATTCCCAGATCAACTTCTTACCCTTCTCGTGAGAATATCCTCAATCCAAATATCTATTTCTATATTCTGATCTCATAGGGAAATTCACATAACTTTTGCGTGGCAGCAGCAGTCTCTTCTCAGTACGCGGTTTGTGTCTTATTTTAGATGGGATAATTACACTCTTGGGGGATTTTTGCATAAAGTCGTAGTAAATCTTCTTGTCTCCAAACACGTACTCCCTCATAGAATAGGAAAGGGGATTGTTTTGTCGGTTTAAGACCCCTTGAGACAGGTAGGGCAGACAGAGGACAGGAATGTTTACATCCTCTTTAGGCATCCCTTGGGTCCTCTTTTCAGTAATTTTGTGTTTATTGTAATTTTCCACTGGTTCGAAAATCTCTTTAAGATGCTTCCAGAGCCTTTTTTTGCCCTCTTGTACGATTTTGCAGACCCTAAGAGCCTAAAGTTCTCAAAGATTATCCGCTGTACATGATCTCCCCTCAGTTTTCCTTTAATGAAATATAATTTTAACTGTTTTTTAACTGCTATCCGCTCTGGTACAATGTCGTGTCAGAATCAACGAGGCTAGTAAGATTTAATATGCACAAAAAAAGTTGTTGTCTGGTGGAAGATGGTGGCGGAGGAAAAAACAAATACTCAAGAATATCCTGTTGGATTTGAATATATTTACCCGCCAAAAACATGCGTTATATTTAAGGGATAATTTAATCGGACAAAATGAATTAAATTGTTATTAAACAACAGGTGTAGACTGTTCGTCATTTCCACCCCCACTAAAAATCCAGAGACTTTTTCCCCATCCTTCTCCAAGTTTTTTATTGCGTATTTAGCATAAACTGCCAGCTTCATTGGTCCATCCCAAAAAGATTTTGCCTAAGTGAATTTTATCGGAGAAAAGGGGTGCTACCTTGTGGTCTGGCCCCCCTGTTTATGCATGCAATGTGTGTGCGCTTGTTCTTCTGCCAAATTGGGCTCTCCCCTTGTACTTCTTCAATTCAACTTAAAAACCCACTGCCTCCCAAATTGTGGCCGTCTACGATTTCTTGTTTTTCGTAGCTGGCTTGAATCTCTTATGTCCACTAGGATCTTTTCTTTTTTTATTAAATTATAGTCAAGTTCCTTCCTGACTTCCTGATATCAACACGTAAAATCACGTAGATTATGATAATAAAATTGAAAAAAATTGAAATAGTCAAGTTCCGCGTTTTTATTAATTGGTTGTGTATCAGGATGTCAAAGTATCTTGCCCTCCTCTTCGTGCTAATTGGGCGGGTGCATTTGATACGCAAAGAGTCTCTGTAGCCCCGGGCTACCACCCTCTGTGTCCACCAACCAAGACACACGTAATCTCTCGTCAAGGTCTCTGGTTAGGAAACCCTTTAAGCCATTACCAGCCGCGACGCCCGCCTTCGGCGGGCTGCGTCTGGACATGTCCTGGCAGATATTTGGTAACAGCGGAAACTTATTGGAGCAGCGGTGATAGACGTTCAACAAATATAAAATAATAACAAATTTATTTCAAAAAGTTAACAATAAGATCGGCTAGAAGATGAAATAATCATCCTGAATAATGTAGTCACTGGCTGGCTGATCTTCAGAAGTTGTTTCTTCGGCAGAGTGGTCTTCATTAGGAAGGCTGGAAATATCGAAGAGGTCAGCCCCTGATTCAAAAATAGTGTCATCAAGAGTCTGGACTTGGCCTCGGAGATCCACATTCTCTTGTGTGAGGAGCCTGAACAATTTCCTTCCGGAAGACTCAAAGGCTTACCTGTTCTCCGCTTCTAAAAGGTCGACTTTTTTGAGAAGTTCCTGGATGAAGACATCTCGCTCAGCGATGGAGTTCCTAAGGTTTTTGTCGTAGCCCCTCAGATAATTCTTGTAGGTGGGGGCAAATCCAGCAAATACTGTCTGGATGAGTTCATTGAATTTGGAACTATCGACAGGATGGCGCGGTAGACGGCTCTAAAGAAAATTCCAAAAAATTAGCAAATAAACCCACCGAAAGACCCTGGATATTGGTATTGTTGTTGCTATTGGCAGCCATTTTTATACGAAATTGATGATAAGAATAAATCCTAAAATAAGTGATTACCACAAAAATTTTTTACAGCAAAATCGGTAATCCATTCCGGATTTGTCCATAACAATTGAAGGAAAAATTTCAATGGAGAAGAACTATATTTATTTGACAGAAAAAAGAAAAGTGACAATTAGATCACAGGACACGTTGGTCGACTACGTTGGCGGTTCTTGTTTTTCCGCCTTCCACCCACACTTTGAGACCATTGGCGGTCTTGGCTCTAGAGAAGGCAACGTATAATTGGCCGTGGGAGAAGCATTCGGTTGCGAGGTGGACTCCGACCTTTTCGAGAGATTGCCCCTGGGCCTTGTTGATAGTCATTGCAAAGGCCAATTTCAGGGGAAACTGTCGCCTTTTCATGACAAAGGACATGCCTAAAAATAAGTTCCTTCCAACGGAAAATTGATTGCTTACCTTTGCCTTTCGTAGACTGGAGATCGATCCTGGGAATGATTACTGATTTTCCCTTTCTCGTACCATTGATGAACTTGCATTGGATGGCGTTTCTTCGGTTGAACCGCTCAACTTGGAGTCTGGTGCCATTGCATAGTCCTTTCTTGACATTCAGATTCCTATTGAGCATAACTATTGCACCTATCTTTAGCTCCAGGCGATGATGGGATAGGCCTGACGGAGTCAGGGAGTTCAGAAACTCTGAAGAGAGTTGGAGGCCGTCGTCGGGATTCTCTTGGACAACTGAGTCGGCACTTAGAAAGACTCTTGACTCGCCTAAAATACGGTAAAATCACAAAAAAAAGATAGATTCTTACCTGGCATTCGGTCGAGGATCTGCTGGTTGATAGAGTCGACGTCGACGTTCTTGGGGCAAAGGATGGCCCTGGCGTTGATGTGGTCGGCGTCATCATAGCAATCTTCGAAAACTTCTCTGATAAGATCACCGGAACTTCTGAGCTCTGCTGGAATTTCGATCGTGCCGGCTTCATCTGTGGCGACACGACCTTCTCCCACGGCTAGGAGGAAGTTCTTGAAATCCTCCGATGCTCCCTCGGCTCTCATGTTCTCTGTCAGTTGGTATCGATGAAAAGCAACTGGATTTCCTTGTTGGAAATAAGGAGAGCTCTTCAAACAACAGGAGTACGGGTCCTGGAAGGCCAACTTGTTGGGAATTGGCAAAACTTGACGGAAGTCGCCACCAAGGAGGATTGTTTTGCCACCGAATGGGACATTTGAGTTCATAATGTCCTTTAGAAGTCTATCGATAGTATCGAGGACCTAAAATAGTTTTATTATTAAGAAATCCGTAAAAAAAACTAACCTTGACCGATATCATACTGCATTCGTCGATAATAAAGACGTCGGTCTCTTTGAGAAATCTTCCGTCGGCTGAAGTAGTCGAAATACTGCTACTTTCGCAATTTTGGGCAATATTTAGCTTGAACAGAGAGGCCACAGTCCGACCTTCTGGAAGGAGATTGGCTGCGATACCACTCCAGGCGCAGCAGACGACATTTTTGTTATTCCTCTTCATCATGTGGTAAATAGTTTCATAGCAGAAAGTCTTGCCAGTTCCACCGGGACCGTCGATGAAGATTAGCTTCTGATTACCGGCTATTACCGCGTCAACTGCTGTTTTCTGGGCCTGTGTCAGTTTGTTGTATCTTTCGTCAGCTGCAGCGGCATGGTCGACGTCGTCATCGCCCATTGGAGCGGGGCGGGTGTACTGGACGGACAGTAGTGTGCCAAATCGAGGGAACATTTCCAAAATATCAAAATAGGCGAGAGCTTCGGCATCTTGGGCATTTCTTCCTCGATGAATAAAGTCTTCCGACATATCTCGCTTCCACTTGTCCCAGAGCTCGTCAACATTTGTTGGCTCGTCAAAGGCCAGGAGGGTGGCAAAGGTGTCCCTCAAGGCGTGGGGCATTCGGAAGAAGGCGGCCTCTCTCATTGCTTGATCAAAATGATCGTCTGATTGAATCAGACCGAGCTCCTAAAGAAAAAATTAATTGAAGGGAATTAAATTCAAAAACAAACCTTTGCCGCATCAAAAGCTGTGGTAAATTGTTGTCCTTCCACATGGAAGAGTTCTTCGAATGATGTTGCTCCTTTTGTATGATGGAGGAGGAGGCGGATGCAATATCTCTCCCTTTGATTTGGAGTGGCTGCATGGACACGTCCAATATTGTTGTTGTGCCTTTGTTTTCTTTTCCATTTTCCATCACTTCTGTTGAACGTAAAGTGTTCAGGGAACTGGTGATAATAGATGGTTCGAGGATCGACAGGGCCCAGTTGGTCAAGTCTGCCGGCGGCTTCCAAATTCCTTGCCTCCAAATTGAGGTCAAAGTAGGCCAGAAGCGTCGTCTTTCGATTTCTGTCGATGGCTTGTTGCTCTGCTCCAGGTTGGAAGGTGACACGTTGCTTGTTCTCTTCGTGGACAGCCAAGGCAATGACAGCATTAGACTTTTCATGCGTAGAGAAGGCGAAAAGACGGTGGAAGCCTTCTGGACTGCAGACATAGCGGGCGTCGAGATGTTCTTCGACTTCATCGATGACTCCTCCATTGGCTTCTCTCCTTTCCAGCTTCAATTTTAGGGCGGCACGGTCAGAACCCTTATATACGTACTGAAAATAAAAATAAGACAAATTTGATCAAAAATTCTTACCTTGAATAAGTACTTGACCGCATGGAGTAGAGTACAGATCTCCACGTTGATGTGGGCATCGAATTTTTGAAGAAGATAGCCATTGAACGGCACAATCGATCTGTTGTCGTAATAGTGGGCGTTGTCACTTCCAGCTTGGCCAATACAAATTTGTTTGCCATCGTTTCGTCTCCTATAGGCAGGGAAGCCGTCGATATCCATATCTGTGTCATTTCGGAACGGCTTTGGGAATTTTTTGGAGCAGGCGTCGTCTCTCCAGCATGGCGAGCCAGGGCCACAGTCTCTGTGAATCATGTGTGTGGATACTTTCTCAAGAACGACTCCGCCATCGGGAATTTCGGCCGAGATTAGACGGTCGACATCGTCAGGAGTCCTTGGCTTGTCTTCGGCTGCCAATGTGATGAGCCAATGGACATGAGGCAGGCCCCTCTTCTGCCATTCCACGGTGAAGATATAAGCCGTCACTCTTCCAAAAATATTTCTTTCCAGCAAGTCTTTCTTCAGCTCGGCCACTTTCATTCTAAAGACCCGGGAGACTAAATCTGGACGGTCTGCTGCTGTTTGGTCAGGGAAGAGATTTTCCTGGATCTCCTTCCACTTGGAATTGCAAGTGAAGGTCAAAAATAGATCCGGCTTGCCGTATTTGCTGGTAATTGCCATGGCGTCCTGGTAGCTGGCAATCATGTACCGAGGCGATGATGTAAATGTGGCAGGGAGGAGGACACGGTTTCCTGCTAGGCCATCGGCTCCATCAGCGATAAAATCTCTCAGATCAGAGTAATATTCTGAGCGGAGGTCAGTCTGATGGTGGCGGATATAGTCCAATCTAAAAATAGAAGTTAAAAATTCAAACTATTCAATAAATTACTCACCTGCATTGCTCGACATTTGCCCAGGATCCGACTGTGAATTGTTGAAAGAGTCTTCGACTCCAGTGGATGGGATTGAAGTCATCGCGGACACAGAGATAGTAGCAATAATAATCTTTCTGTGTCAATTTCTTCTCTGTTATTCTTCCTTGGGCATTGGTGATGGTTCTTTTTCTTTCTATGTGCCAGCCAAAATCCCCATTGATAAAGAAGAGGGGATAAGTGCATGGATCCAAAGCCTTGTTGATGAGAGGTATTCTTCTTAGACCGCCGGATCTGACTTGGACGGTGTAATCGCGTGGTGATGGTACTTCGCCATCTGGCCCAACATAAACAATTGCTACTTCGGCGACTCTAGGCCTATTGTACCTGAAAAATGAGAGTAAAATACTTTGAAAAATAGCCTTACCTTCTTGGATCCGGTGTGTCACTCTTGAAGATCAGCCGGACTTGATTCATTGGAGTATTTAGTCGACGGGATTTCTCTTCTTCTTCTTCATAGACTTCTTGGAGGGTCTTGAATTCACGGGCATATTCATGCTGGTTTCTCATAAGGGCACCAAGATCATGCATGAGTTGCTGGTCACAATTACGATTGGAAGAATGGCTCATACGGGCATCTGTTGCTGCTGACTCATCAATAAAGAATAGCTGGCCGTAAGATGGAGTTCCAATAGGCATTGCTTGGCCGGTCTCATAGCAAATAGCACCATGGGCCTTGAACACAAATGGGCCTCGGCCAGGTGGAGCAGCCAGTTTCACATTCATTGAGGCAACGGCAAGAGCGGTGTTGAACTGGCGGCTGTTCTCCAAAAAATTCCTGGATCGTGGATGGTTCCCGACAAAGAGATCGTGCAGTAATGGCGGGTAATTGGAGAACAGATCGAGAGTTACAGATCCATTTCGGCAACAGGTGTTGTAAGTGCCGTTGGAATCACGAGGAAATTCCCCAGGATAAAATTTAGCGCCACAATGGGAACAATTTTGATTCATCTGGCCCAAATAATGAGGCTCTGGTGGTGTCTGTCCACTGAGGCCGGCAAATGTTGGATCATTTCTACGTTGCTGGCGTCTATTGGCATTGATATGAGCTCTTTGCTGGGCTGTTTGACTAAATAAGGCGTACAGTTAGGTTTAAAACTGAAATGGCTCACCTTTCCCTTTGCTGACGATGCCCAGTGGTGTCTGCTTGTCTTCTAGCAGTGGTTATTTCATTCGTCTCTACTGCTCTCACTATCCGCATGTTTTCAGCATTTCTTCTTCTTCTTGCTTCGACCATTTCTGTAGTTTCACCTATTCTTGCTGCTCGCATTCCTTCTGCGTTTCTTCTTCTCCTTTCAGCCGTCTCGTTTTCATTCTCAGCTGATCTGGCAGATCTTCTAGCTTCAGTATCACGAATTCTTCTTCTTCTAACTTCATCAGCCTCTGCGGCTACTCGAACTCTACGCATTCGCTCGGCGTTATTGGCTCTTTGACGGGCCAGTTCGGCTTGGCTCAAACTGAAAATAATAACTTCTGAAATTTAAAATCAACTAACCTCCTCCTCGACCTGGGAGTGGACATCAGGCTTCTGATGTACTCAGATGAATCTGAAGGATCTGTAGAAGGAGCAGGGGATACTGAAGATGGCATTGATCCCAGGGTGAGATGAGTGGCGGTATCGGCGGAAGAGGGTATCTCACCAATTTGACGTCGTCCTCTTCTACGGGTGATAGTTGGACGGATAAAGGGTACCTCGTCCGTATCGCTATAAGCATGAACGCTTGACATTATGTCTGAAAGAAAATAACATTGGAAGAGTTAGAGAAATGCCATAAATGAAGAAAGGACATAAGAAAATGACAGAGAAGGAAAGAAAACGAAGAGAAAAAAACCAACAAATGAACAATACTACGAATCGAAACTCTGACCCTAATAACAAATGAAAAATACTTAAAGGTGTAAGAATGCTATAGTGAGATGTCAGGGGTGAGTGTCAGATGATACATCATACAACTCACCCCTGACATCTATAGAAATGAGAGTTATTTTATGGTCCGACAGACCTTTGTCATGTAGTCCCACCTCTATAGATGGCAAAGTGAAAATCAGGGGCCAAATCACCCCTGACATCCATAGAAATGATGAGTTATTTTATGGTCCGACAGACCTTTGTCATGTAGTCCCACCTCTATAGATGGCAAAGTGAAAATCAGGGGCCAAATCACCCCTGACATCCATAGAAATGATGAGTTATTTTATGGTCCGACAGACCTTTGTCATGTAGTCCCACCTCTATAGATGGCAAAGTGAAAATCAGGGGCCAAATCACCCCTGACATCCATAGAAATGATGAGTTATTTTATGGTCCGACAGACCTTTGTCATGTAGTCCCACCTCTATAGATGGCAAAGTGAAAATCAGGGGCCAAATCACCCCTGACATCCATAGAAATGATGAGTTATTTTATGGTCCGACAGACCTTTGTCATGTAGTCCCACCTCTATAGATGGCAAAGTGAAAATCAGGGGCCAAATCACCCCTGACATCCATAGAAATGATGAGTTATTTTATGGTCCGACAGACCTTTGTCATGTAGTCCCACCTCTATAGATGGCAAAGTGAAAATCAGGGGCCAAATCACCCCTGACATCCATAGAAATGATGAGTTATTTTATGGTCCGACAGACCTTTGTCATGTAGTCCCACCTCTATAGATGGCAAAGTGAAAATCAGGGGCCAAATCACCCCTGACATCCATAGAAATGATGAGTTATTTTATGGTCCGACAGACCTTTGTCATGTAGTCCCACCTCTATACATGGCAAAGTGAAAATCAGGGGCCAAATCACCCCTGACATCCATAGAAATGATGAGTTATTTTATGGTCCGACAGACCTTTGTCATGTAGTCCCACCTCTATACATGGCAAAGTGAAAATTTTTGTATTACGAAATCAGGGAAGCCCTCGGGTTCCGTTGGGATACGGACTCGGGGCAGAAAGGCGACTATCGTCTGCCGAGGCTTTACGGGTGCAGTTGCAGCCAAATGGATATTGCGTACTCAGTATTATTTAGATGGAAACCCATTACCATAATCAGTTTCCCCACACCGTGAGGAGTACCAATTTTCGGGATACCAATTTTGTTGTAAAAAAATTTATGAATATGCAGCAAAATTGCGCGTTTGATACTCAGTCTCATTTAAATGGAAAACTATCACCGTAATCGGCTTCCTCACACTGAGAGGAGTCGAACGGTACCTACTTTGTTGAAAAAGAGCGAAAATTGACACATACGCAGCCAAATTGCACATTTGATACTCAGCCACATTTAAAGAAAAAATAAGTTGCAGATTCTGACTCGCCAGTCTGAGAGCAGTCGAATGATACTAATTTCGCTGCGTAAGGATGGAAAATAAGAAATACGCAGCCAAATGGCGCATTTGATACTCAGTCACACTTATATTGCGAAATAATTATAGTGGAGCCACAAACAAAAAAGCAAAAATGTTTTGAACACATTTGTCACCGGCGGGGATCGAACCCGCGTCGTTTGTTTGGTGCGCGCGCCTTAGACCACTCGGCCGCAATTTTTCGACATGTCAACGCACAGACACACACACAGACACCATAGCGTTTTAGTAGTAAGGGATGACTCCTTGATTTCATATCTCTCTAGAGGTCAACAAGTGCTGCTGATTTTTGATCCAAAAAGCGCTGAAAAGAATTTAAGGGCCACTTGCACCCATTGTCATTTAAAGGAAGTCCTTTTCTTCCCGTTCTCAGACCCTTCCTTCTTGAATATTTTATCCTCTCTTTCAAATTTCTTTTCAGAAGAATGGAATTTCCCGTGTCATTGTGCATGGGTGCTGTAGATCTAATAGTCGTTTGTGGTAATATATTTGTCCTCTACGTGCTCATCTCACAACCTTCAATGCATACGTCAACAAATTTTCTTGTACTCTCTCTAACTATATCGGATCTACTTCTCGGCATGCTCATCCTTCCTTTTGCAATCATTCAGGTTCGTCTTTTATTTTCTTTCCTAGTTTAAACTGAGGTCAAAGAATCATTTTCTTTTGCAGGAGGCACGAAAAGAATGGCTTTTTGGCGATGTTGGCTGTAGATTATGGTTATCTGTAGACGTTTGGCTATCCACAGCGTCTATTTATAATCTCCTGGCTATTTCATTTGACCGTTATATGGCTGTAAAACAGCCAATTCGGTATCCTTCAATTTCTTCTACAAAGTAAGAAAGTTTAATTTAAAGAAAATCATTTTTAGGGTAACAAGGCTTATGGTAGCGGCAGTTTGGTTATTTTCCCTGCTATTAGCTTGTATTTTATTTATATTAGAAACAATTAACGCTGAGCATAAGCAAGAATGTACTCCAATGCATTTACCTGATTCTTATGTCATTTTCTCAGCTACAGCCAGTTTTATTGGGCCTGCTGTTATTATGGTCAGTGTCCTTTAAATAAAATACGGAATTTCTTTAGGTCCTATTAAATGTTTCAATATTCTGGACAGTTCTAACCACAAGCAGATCCAGATGCGTAAATGTTACAAATGGAGCAACAATGAGAGTTCACAGAGGCCGATTAGATAAAGTATTTTCCCCAGAGAATATCAACCTAATTTCTTCTCAGGACCTAGAAAGATATGAGATCAAAAACACTAAAAAGATCTCGGAAGTCTCTTTAAACAAAAGACAATCCCCAGAGGAAAGGATTCGCCCCAAATTATCTGTTGAGTCTACGGATTCGCCGATTCGCTCCTTCTTCTCCCATGTTCTTATGGTCTCACTCATCAGTACCCATCGCCGGGCAGCTGTTGTCTCTCACATTGGGTAAGCATTTCTCTTCGCGTGGGGTGTGGTATTTTTCTTCTTCTTTCAGTTACGCAAGAGTTATGCATCGAGAGCATATCCTCCGTGAAAGGTATTGCCATCTGTGCATGTATTTTCTGCTAAAAATATGGGTTAAAAAGCGTGTGCCTGCTTAAGGGGTTTCTTGGAGTGTTGCGGAATGGGAATGGAGTGCTGCCATATGATTTAAAACAATGTTAAGATTCTTTTTTTAGGGAGAAGCACAGCCGATTGCGTTTTGCCCGAATCTCAATGAGGACAGAACTGAGGGTGGCAAGGACCACAGGAATTGTCGTCGCGGCTTTTATCATCTGCTGGTTTCCCTTTCTAACTATTTATGTCCTCCAGGTAATTTAATACAATTTGTTTAAATAGTGCTAATTTAGGTTAGAGATCTCTGCCGAGTGCCCAACTGTGTCCCCGAAATGGCTTTCACTGTCGCTTTCTGGCTGGGATACGCAAATTCTGCTATAAATCCCCTTCTCTATGCTGCCTTCTCAAGAGATTTTCGAGCAGCTTTCCGAAAAGTTTTATTAATCGGATCTGTAAATTCTAAATAATCGGGTGAATATCATTGTCCAATATTTTCTACGGGTTTTACTTACTTGTAAATGAATAATTTATTCTTTATTGTCTGTCTTTTAGCATTCTGTGCTTATGAAATCTGATCCTGAGCTGGGTTTTTCTGTGTAATCTTGTGGTCAGAATCCAAAGCAATTTCTCAGAATTCCTTCTGTTTACTCGAGAGAATTTTGATTTAATCTAGTTTCCTGTATGAATATCTATTTTTATGCGAACGTAGTTATCGGGCTTGTCGAATTGTTCCGGGTTGCTGTTCCGTGTCAGCATGACACAGAAATTCCCAATTATTTCAGGTAACATGTGGTAATACTATTTATCCAAGAGAATGACTCGATTAAATGCGGAGGTGATGGCGAGAAGGAACGGAGATCGGGCGTCGTGGTGTACTAGATTATAGTCAAATTGTCTGAGAAATCGGCGGGAAACTGTTTTTAAAATTCTGTAGAATGCAGTACCTAACCACAGCTTGCTCTTTTGATAAACCGGAACTTTTTTGAAACCTGAGAAGGTTATCATGCAATGGTTCAGAGGCCACGATTCTTGTCGTCTTAGAATGAGAAATCAGCTAGCGACGCAAGGAAGTTAGTCATCAAAATTTATTCCCAAAAATTACACTACGACCACTACCTAAGATTTATCCAGTTCTTCTTGAAATTTTTTGAGTCCGTTGTAAAGAGCTTCAAGGAAATTTTCAAGAGTATTCTGATAAAAAGGAAGTGGTGCAGGAGCCGCGAGAGCCGGCAAATTTACTGATTTCATTCGACGATTGGTCAATCTGAATTGAGCTATTTAAAGAAATTTTTAGCTTCTTACTTGCTTTTTCTTTGGACAGGAGTCGGAGGTTTTTCATCGTCTGTAGGAGCGGCGGCCACTTCCGGACTATTTTCCTTCCCCTTCGTGCCGAAACATTTCTCCATCCAGTCGGCTTCTTCATCAGCGTAAGCATTCCGATCCAAGCAAAGTACTTCGCCACTCTTTCCAGGATGGATCTTCTTCATATGGGCGCTAACATGAGCTTTATCATAATTTGACCCAAAGTCGCAAAATGGACAAAGGAACATTTTCTTCATTAAATGATCCTTTAAGATATGACGGCGAGGTCCTGAAGAGATTTTTAAGGTTGAGAGGAGATTACCTTGACTGCGACCAGCATTGGTTATCAAACTGAGATTACAAACTTGACACCATTCGATTTTCCGACGATTTCCAGTAACTATCGGCTTGGTGACATTTTGTGGCATACTTGTTGGGGAATAATCTTCATCAGATTCAGGCTTCTTCTGTCGTGGACTTCCCAATGATGATAAATCCTAAATACGTGTAATCACAATAAAATAATGCTTACCAGTTGCGGAGAGTCGACGATTTTAGATTGGAGATTGGTTGAATTCGCCAATACTGAGCGCTCCTTTTTACCATTTTTATTCTCGGTAGCAAATAAACTGGCGAGTAGACTGTTAGCAAGTTCTGGATTCATTTTTGAAGAGCAGGAATGACAGAAATCAATTATAAGATGGTTTGCTGGAAAGCGGAGCGACGCTTGACCTAAGCACTGACGCGAAGTGTATTAAACCATAGGGAAGTATGTCCTCAGAGATAAAAGAAAAATAAAACGAGACCAAGTCCCAAAAATTGTTAACAATTGCTTTATTGATTTCAAGGAAACCCGTTCTCTCGTCGAACGGAGTATACAGTAGGAGGTGGAGTTGTTGGTGGAGTAACGATGACCGAATACAAATATTTCTCTTTAGTTAGGATCCTTTTCAATCCCCGGGGGCAGTATGCTTCCCATGAATCCTAAAAAAGCCATTGATTGCGGAATATTCCTTACATGGATGTAATCAATATCCGCAATCAATTCCATTTCATTATCCAGGTAATTTTCCATCTCCAGCCAATTTTCCCTCCCACGGAAAGCTATTTGAATATGCTGTGCAGTTCCCATAAGATTTAATAGACGGGTTAAAAATCTGATCTGAAGGAAGAAAATAAGTTGGGACCGTTCCATTTTTACCAGGAAATTATCAACAGACGTTAGATTAAAAATCACCGCCAATTTATTAATCAACTGCTCTTTTTTCTGATATTCTTCCAGCAAACTGTCCCTAATTATTGGAAAACCCTCCAGGCTGTCAAATTCTGTTGCATTGTGAAATTTCTCGACCAATGTTGTATAATTTCCAGAATCTACCATGATTTCTTCGATTTTACTAGCTTGTTCCAAGGATAAAGTCAACTGATTCCGTGTTGAAAGGAGACGAAGACTTCTTGACCACGACTCACACCACCAATTTATCTTCATATTTAATAAGAAATAATGTGCTTCATCGCTTATTTGGCAGAAACCAATAGGAAATAATAAAAAACAAACGAAGATTAACTTCATGAGCAGAGTAGCGCCCGTTTCCGGGGAGAATATTGGATATTAAACGGTTTTTTTCTCGTTTTACGGACTACGCAAAGATCATCCCTTGCAATTTAATTGGCCGTGCACTGGGGCTTGATGTTTAGTTGGTAAAACACAGTCATCTTTCTCCTAACCATGGGAAATTAACCAATATCCATAGATACATCACGTTCCCGGCAGATAAAAGCGGATAATGATGTCGTTTTCCCAGAAATAAATTATCATACTGTGGATACTTCCAGCTAATCTCCACTCTGATGCAGTCTCAGTTATCATGGAAGCTTCGCCAACTCCTCCAATAGAAGAATATATTTGCAAACAAGTGGCAGCATCCATCATTGACAATGTATACAAATATAGCAGCATCGTGACAGCTCTCCCCCTGCATATAATTATAGTTTTCCTGCTATTTCTTCGAGTTATCAAACGACGTTTTTATCATTATCTCATATTCATAGAATGTGCTACAGATATAGTCGCTCTTATTTGCGTTTTAGTAACCCATTCGGCTAGTTTTCGTCACAAAAACATAAAGATTCTTTACAGATTTGCGTAATTTTTAAAAAACTTGTAATGAATTATGTTTCCTACGTAAGTCCATCGATTCAGTTGATATTAACTGGATTTTTAATGGTTTATTGGAAAGCTGTCATCCGACCGTAAGATTTTTTCCCATCTAAAGCAGATTTCTTCAGCCAGCGAGGTCTGGATATAACCCTGTGCATAACATTTACAATTTCTACAGCAATCGACATAGCTAACAGGATTTATTCCCAAATTAATGTGGAACCAAATGTTTGTTGGTAAAATAAGAAGACTCCTTTTTCAGGGAATTGTTGCCATGTTTCTTATAACCAACACTCTTGGGATAATTGCCCAGAGCACAGGATGCTTCCTCATTTCAATTTTAGTCTTAAGAATGGATGTCTCCCGTTTCAGTGAGGTTACGGTAAAAGGACAAAGGAAAATGACCATAGCCTTGTTTTTACAAGTAAGCGGCGAAGATTTCTTAGAAATTCTTCAGCTCGGTTTTATCCTGATTACAAATATTTTCCACCTTGTGGAATGTATAATATCGTATCTAACTATTATGGATCCCTACGTATTTGAAGCCAATAAAAAGTCAGCAAATGTCACGGATCCTATCCTATTAAAACAATATCAGAAAGAAATGTTAGATCATCAAGGATCTTGGACGACAATTAAAGAAACCATTTATTTTGTGAGTCTACGAGCTTTTAGTCTTAAATTGTTTCAGGTTAGCACAATTTGGGTCGGATATTTGCCTTTAGTTCGTGGTCTTCTTATCAGCTGGGCAATTAGGCCTATGCTACAGAAAAGGAGGATTATTGTCATCCCGGAGACTTCCAATGGTGTGACTTCAACTTTTCCAAAATCTTTTCAATAAAACTGTTGGAACATGTTATGAATCATCCAGTTCCTCGTTCGTGTTTCAATGAAAAAGGGATTTAGAGTGAACCAGAAGATCACCACCGCCAATTTGCGGGGGAACAATTCCGGTCATAGATATGGTTCAAAATTAAAAATAACGGTCAAACTACAAAGATAAAGCTCATTCTGAAATTCTAAAACGATTCTAGCGTCTTATGGAAGGCATAGAAGATTCTAAATAATATTATTCTTCGAATTTTGTGATAAAGTAGGCTTATGGCAATAAATTTACTATAGTTTGTATCCCGCCCACGAGAGTAATCCAAAACATGACCCCGACGGAACTGTAAACTCTGATACCAGCGGGGCTGATCCAGTGGCAGTCATGAATGCTGATCCAGCGGCAGTCATGAATGCGTCAACCGTTCGTCCCTCTCTAGAAGAAAATATCTGTCGTCAAGTTGCTGTCGACGTCTATGGAAACATCCTCCAGTACTCAGGAGTTGTCTTGGCTCTGCCTTTACATCTCCTTATTGTTTTCTTGATATTTCTAAAGATTTTCACAAAGCGATTCTATCATTTTCTCATAATTGGTCAAAGCTTTGTTGATATTGTACAAGTTTTGTGCATTTTTATTACACAATTTGTAAGTTCCCTAGAGAAATGGCGGTTAAAAGTTTAGGTTTGCGTGCTTTTTAAAAGAATCCTGATTACTAACAATGTTATCAATTACACGCCACCAATCCAAATGATATTGACCGTTTATCTAATGATTTATTGGAAATCTACTATAAAACCGTAAGCTACAGTAATTTTTAATTTAAAGGAAAACTAGACAACGAATTCTTGACATTCTTTTCTATTTATTAGCAGCAATAGCTACTGCAGGATCAATTGCCGAGAAGATCTTCAGGCAAAGGATCGGCCCCTCGGTTAGTCTTCTAATTATCTCACAGTTTTTCAGCAATACGCGTTACTTTTTGCTGTAGCCAATACTGTGGCCAATGTTGTATTGTCCGCCATCTGTTTCAGTTCATTTTTCATAGTTATGAAAATGAATACCCCCCGTTTCAATGGAATTACTTTAAAAGGACAGAAAAAGCTGACAATGGCTTTGTTATTTCAGGTAATGGGGATATTTTGTAAAGGTTCTCTTCAGTTTATCCTGGTAATTATTACCAACATCTTCGATACTATGATTTCTTATGCGAATTATGAAGTTATCACGAATCCACATGTGATTGAAGCGAATTTAAAAGCGAAAAATGTCACGGATCCTATAAAACTTGAAGCTTACCGGATAGAACTTTATGACAACACGAAGTTAATGCGAATCGCTGTAGAAAACTTGGAATTGGTAAGGAACCAGTTAACAGAGAAAGACAGCTTTCAGATTTCTACGATTTGGACAATATTCTTACCTTTTGCACGAGGATGCATAATGTGTTGGGCACTTTGGCCATCATTAAGAAGGAAGTCATTTATATCCAGCAGCCTTGGAACTACAGAAGGATGACATTCTCCTCGTTCCCTTTGTGAATAATCCCGAAAATAGTACTGTTTTGACTAATAATTATTTCCATATATAAAAATGCAAAAATCTCCAAAGATGCCGAGATCTGATCTTTTATCTTTGATTTCTGTCAACCTCTTCCAGAAACAAGTTCTTAATAATTACTGAGGATATATTTTTGGCGGGTGTGAGACGTCAAAGAGCCTCATTATAAGCTGATATTTGCATTTTTTAGTCCAATGGTCACTTTACTTCTGGGAGATCTTTATTACGTTCTAAATAGAGCGAATTTAGGCTTCCCATATGGGAGACAGGTTTCATTTATTAATATTTCTGGATGTTGTCATGTCTGTTTCGTTCCGCTAAGGTGTGCTCATTTTCTAGGACATTTTTATGAGAGAACAATGGTGGGCAAAACAAAGGGTTCTGTGTTTTAATTTATAGAAGAATTCGTGAATTTTAGTGGAAATCTTCAGGAATTTGACTGGAACGCTATCATTTTCCAAGATTCTCTGACGTTTTCCCAACCCACGAGGTCCAAAACATGGTCTCCCGACTATGACGACAATTTTTTACTACCAAATATTTTCATTCTTACTCGATGTTAATGTGCTCAGTTGTCCCTGTTTTTATACCCAGAAAATACGAGGCAGCTTTAACCTTTTCCCAGAGAGGGTGGATGGTCTTAATTAGATTATGGTAATTTTGGTTAACAATACCCGGGTCCCTAATTTCATTGGGTTCGGTTGACGTTATTTTCTCATTTTTAGTCCATTTGGTTCTTGTGGATTGGCTAGCTTGTGGCAGAGGTTATTTACTTGAAAGTTTTTGATCTCTATTATCAAGGCAATGAGCTCTATTTGCAATCCAAGTGGATTCTTCCCTTATTTTTTGAGTTTCTAGCCTCGTGGTTAAAAGTTGATGGGAAACTATCAAAATCCGCTGAAAACTAGTCAAAAATCTCTCAAAACTTGTCGAAACCCTTGAGAAACCAGTACAATCTAGAACCATTAAATCACGTCAATATTCTTCAAAGAAATCTCCCCTCTGCGTGTCCCCATTTTGTCCCTATCGTGATAGATTCTCCATTTTCCGCTACAATAAACAGCTCCTCCCCCGCTGATCTACCGTAGTCTTCGCAGACGACTTCACTTGACTCAAAGAAGTATCCCGTTCTCTATTCCAATATTATTTTTCTGCCTCAGCCACTCTACTTTTCTATAGCACTAATTGGCCACCCTCATCCTGAGAATGACATCTAATTAAAGTTGGTGATAAATCTGCTTGTCTGGAGGTTTCTGGAAGCTGAAGGTCTTTAGAACTTCTTTAAAGATGCCGTCAGTTCTCTTTCTTTTAATAGTAAATTCGACTTACGTCTTCCTTTTAACCAATTTTACGCTCTACAGATTTAAAATCTGGAACTGATTATAAAAAGCGGTGACGTTTTCGTGTTCTCAAGGATACAGAAAAATATTCTCAAGGTTCATTGCGTAAAAAACATTCTACAATTTTTACAGAGAGCCTCCCTCATATTAGCACTTGCTATAATATTGTGTGATTTACTCGCGGTACTGCTTTTGACATGCAATCAACCTTCAATTCGCCTCGTGTTTTGATCTTGACGATTTTAGTGAGACTTCCTCATCACATTCACCTTCTCATTTGAACCTCCTAGACTAATTATTTCGCAATGTTGCTTCACCAATTTCTTTTCATATCCATTCCTGCTAACTTTCCACCTGAAATCTGTCTGTTTTCGACTGTTGTTCTCGTGTTCACTAATCCTCCTAAAACCTGCAAGTGACACTTGTTTCTTTACGTACTTAAGCGTTCTATAAGATCAGACCTCTCCCTTTAGGGCTCATGAAAGAACGCCCGTCGTTAACTTCAAATAATTTTCGATCATTCGTCTACTTCCTCATTCCTTCTTATTAAAATATTCCTTTTAGATTATGATGAAACTTTGGCTGTTTCTACTGCTAGCTGCCTTGTTTTTCTGCTTGTCAGGTTTGTGTCAAAAGATGGCGTAGAACAATTCCCCCAATTCCAGACGCCTTTTCCGTGTCAAAACGAAGTTTCGGCAAAATAATTCTACGACCGACGGATTTCCAATACAAACGGATGTTATCCTTTGGCCCGGAGGAAGTTGGTGTCGAGCCGGCTTTTCTACAACTTTTAAGCAAAAATTCTTTACGATACCTGTGACCAAATTTTTATTTATTTTGCTTGTTTGCTTCTCAGGATCTTTCCCTGGTTTAAAAGCCCTTTAAGGGAAAAAGCATAGCTGCTCTCATTTGAATAAAATGTATTTATCGATGACTTGTTAGGGGAACGAGGTAAGCACAGTTAAATTGACGGGGAAGTATCGAATTCTGGGAAAAAGGGAAGAGGTTCGGGGTAAATGGATGTTGCTTGTAGATTTTCTTGATCAAAAGCGTCCGCCTCCTCGATTGTTGAAGCCACAGCATTGCTATTTTCCTGATCCGTAGCGTTTTCCTCAACATAACCCTGAATTATGGTAATTTTTAAACGAAAAAGTCATTACCAATGATGGAGAGCCACTCTCTGTTCGTTGACCATCGGATTCCCCATGAAGACCTTCCTGTTCAGCCCAAAATTGCAGCACATAGTCCTCATCTTCTTTCAATATCTCCAGAGCCAGATGAATCCCCTGTAAGACAGTAAGAATAGCTTCTGCCTAAAAATTTCATTTTTCTAAAACTTAATAATCACCTGGAACCCTAAAAGAGGAGAAGGTGCGCCAGCAGCATCATTTGCAGCCTAAAAGACTTAAAAATTTGATTATGACGTTACCTGAGGAGAACGAACGCGGCCCCTAGGCTTCTGAAAAAGAATTTAAAAGCGGGACAAGGTGGCCTACGCGATTTCGATTACATTGGCGAACCTGAAAAGAAATCAGAGACATGCAATAGAATAACTTACAGCTTCAGCATTTTCAGGAGAGCAGACGACTAAATGACGCATTCTGCCATATTTCTTACCATTTACAAGATCTCCACATACTGTACACCGATAAATACCATCCCCTACGGGCGTGTAGAATTTCATTATTTTCATTTTCCTGGAAAAAATGTGCAAAATCAGCGCTGGAAATTCAAGAAGAGCATTTTAAAAGTCTGAAACTTGCATGTGATGTCCAGACAGGCAGAAATTGATGGGGAGAAAAGGTACAATTATCTCGTGATAGGCTGGCACGAGAAGCTTGACAAGCTGGTCGATTGGATGCTGGTCGATAAAGGCATTTTGGCATTTAAACCATAATTTAAAATCGCTGATACAAACTGCGCACCATGCGAGAATTTTTTTATTCAAAAGCTAATAAAATGAGAAAGTTTCTGCTATCTTTAACAACAATTTATTCCTGATACATCTGTCAGAAATTGCCCGGAATATGACTAGATAGAAGCTGATCGAAACTTCTTCCTCTTAGGTTTCACAGGTTTTCTAGAAAGTTGAGCCATTTCCAGCCTCAATCTTTTGCATGTCTCTTTTAGGTCTAAAAAGCTAAAATTTTAAAGAAAAAGATGAAAACTACCAATATTTTCGTCCAAAGCCCGTTTCAATTCAGCTCGTTTTTCAGCGAGCGTCTCACTTTTATCAGAAGAACCGTCAGAATCGGTTACGTCGGGGGATAGGGACCTGAACATTTTTGACCTAAAAAAAGAAGGGAAAAAACGTGCCTGGAGATCTTGCGAGGGGCAGCCATGTCAGACGAAGGAGAAATGTGGTCTGTAGCGGATCTGGGGTTGGAGTGGCCAAGAGAAGGATATAAGCGTTCACAGAGGTGAAGTAGCATAATCGTTCACGTGTGTTACGTAATTTGAATGAGACCAATAAGTGGCGGATAATATCTAAATAAAAATAAAGTCGTTGTTCTATGATGAAATAATTTGTGTACTATGTGGTGGATCCTCCTACACAAGTGGTCAGTCTGGGAGACTTCGAAATTTTAAAAAAGAAGTTCGAGATCTGATTCCGGCAAAAATCCAGATATTTATACACGACGGGCATATTGCCTCTTCCGGTGCAATTCTACTTTTCAGGAAGTTGCTTTAATAAGGCGCCAATTTAAATAATTATTTCCAGAATCCTTTCTATTGATCCATCCTGCCCCTCATCTGATAATCAACAAAGTCAAAGCGCCCGTTGCCATAGTAGCTGCCTCGGGTTTATCGCGTGCACTGTCCACCCATCTCTCATTTAATTGGCTCACCGGCGCCTTTCTTTCTTTTATTCCCCATTTTAGTCAAATTTTAGCTCATTAACGTTTAATTTTAATGTAAAACAAGCTCATTTATTAACTTTTCGCATTAAAGACCATCTCTTTTAATAATTTTAATGCACCTCAAATCCTGCTTTCTTTAATCCGACACAAAATCTGCTCCACATCTTTCTTCTGCCACCCGGAGAAGCTCTAATTGGCCGCGGAATCAAATTCATTTAATTAAAAGCTCCAGCGACTTTTTGGTCTCTTTTTCCTGGCCCTTATCCCCAAATCTTTTATATTTTCAGAATGCCCAAGTCTCAAATAGAAATGGAACGTTCTTCGTCCCCTGTGAAGAAGCCGAAGCGTCCAATTCGTCAGGCTCGTACTGTTTCCATTAGTTATGCTCCTGTGAGTATTTTTAATTTCCTTTAAAGGTTTAAAAACTTTCAGCTGAAGAAGAAGGGAAAAAAGCAACAAAAGAAAGCAACCCAAAATCCTAAGGCCCCAAAATCGTTCGATAATCCCAATTTCGTGTAAGAAATTCTCAAAAAGTTAGAAATTATATTTCCAGGGAGATTCCCGTGAACCCACCAAAGGCTAAAAAAGAAGAGAGGAAGAGAAAGGAGCCAACTCCTCAATTTCCTGAGTAAGATTCGTGTCCTCATTTGTTAACAAATTTTTAAGACGGGATGAAAATGATGACGGAAAGCCAAAAATGCCCAATCCAAACGTTGCCGATCCAAATATTGAAGAAGAAGCCATCGAAATGGACTACATTTGTTGACTAATTATATCCCCTGCTATCTATATCAAAAATATGTGTAAATTTCCCTTAAAAGTTTGTCTCCTTTTCCATTTTATCACCTGCTTACTGCTCCTTTAATGAACTTTTTAAATAAAAGCTGTCGACGTCAAACTAACTACAAAACGTAGATATCTGCTGATAAGTTAGCGGCTTTTTGAGCAGATAATCACAACGTGATGTGGCTGGTAGAGCGGATTTTCTATGTATCTGGAGCAAAATTTGAGGTACTCGAAGAAAAAAAGAGGCAAAAGGGCAGAGAATGCGAAAACGTCCAAGCTTTCCAGCATCCAACAGATTTCCATATCCATGTGAACGAAGAAATTTAAACAAAGAGGGCAGTCATTATGGCCTACACGTCATGCTTTCCCACAGTTTGCGGTATCGTTCGATGAGTAACACCCTACCTCAGGTCGGAGTGCCCTTTTCGGCTGCATCCTCTTTTGGTCACATTTTCCTGCCATGGTCCTCCCTGGCTCTCTTTTGATTCAAAAGAAAGAGCGCGGGTCAAATTCTGTTGACCCTGTAAATCATCTCCTACTCCAGCCGGATGGCCACTCATCCGATAAAGCCGCGCCATACTTACTTATCTTCAGCCGCTTTTGAATTTCAAACTTGCAGAAATGCCGGTTATTATTGAGGGAGAAGACGTCGTTGTTCAAATTGGAACAGAGGCTCCGGTACAGAATGTTAAGATCAGCAGTGAAATCCCGTGAGTTTTTTTGGGGATCAGGGGCCAGATGGCGGGAAAATGCGAGTCAAAAGAGCGCGGGGAGGAGGTTTTTGAATATTTCTCCCGATCTTTGGCAATTCCCTGAACTTCAATAGAATTTTATGCTCTAATTCCAGAAAAGTTGAAGACCCTGTCGCTGAAAATCCCGGCGAAGTTGAAGAGGAGAACATCCTTGACGAGGTAGACGACCTGGAGAGCACTGTCTGCCACGTCGATGACCTGGACGAAAAGTGCGAATCTGATGACAATACAAGCATTACATGCCAGATTGGCAGCCCTCGCAACTCCTCCGATGATGAAGAAGATGATCCTTTCTAATATTTTGATACTTTCCTAGCTTTCCTAGACATTCCCTCTGTTTTATGCCATTTTTGTCATATTTTTCCGGTACACTGTCGTTTTTCCATGGTTTTATATGAGTTTTTCATAATAAAATGACTACTTTGTAGCCTGGCTTTCTATTTATGTTTGCTACAGGTTAAAATTAGTTACCCAGCTGATAAAATTATTGCGGGACGACATTGTTGACTTTTGGTGGAATTAGGCCACCTGACCGGTATCGAGAGGTTGGCCCACATGTGACGCTGTTTGTCACAATAGACAGTTGTCCTCCCTTTTCTCTTTTTTTGCGTTCTTTTTGATCCCGTTCATTTTCCTAATAATTTCCTTGCTTTCTTTTGCTTTTAATGACATTTTCTGACTATTTATCGATCGACGCCGTTGTTTACGCATAAAATCAATAAAACCCTGACCTAGATCCCGTTTCCCTATGTTTTTATCCTTTTTTTTCAGCTATGTCCTGCAAGAAAAGTGCCTGTATCTTGGGAGCTGGTACTCCAATTGGTCGACAATTGATAGAAGTCCTTAATCAATGCAGTGAATATAATAATGTCGTTTTAATGGGTCAAAGAGCTGTGGATAACCTTCCTGTGACAAGTAAACTGGTAAAAGTTCTTCAAAATTTGCCTATTTTCTTCTAGGTCCAACGAATTATCAACTACGAAAAATTAGAAGAATTTTCTGAACATTTTGAGAATATTAGCGTGGCTTTTTGTGCTTTGGGAAGTGCTCAAACCAAATCTGAAGCGGTAAATTCTATTGAAACTTCTATTTTTATATAAAAAATATTTTAGGAAGGATCATTTCATCTTGAAAGGGAAATTATCTTGAAAATAGCTAAAATAGCCAAGGAAAAAGGTAAAAAAACGTGATTTCAGCCTTACTTCTTCCTTTTTAGGCATTTTAACGCTTATTTTTGTTTCAATGGTAGATACACCTGGTTTTATTATAAAAAAGGACGATTTGGAAGACAAAATAGCTGAAGTTGGATTCGATAAACTGCTAATTTTGAGGCCTGGAGCTCTAGAAGACGCAGAAACCGGTAAACAGCTATGTTTAACCCTTTAAAGAGGGTTTTTAACTTATAGACAAAGCCCCAAAAGGGTTAGAAAATGAATTAGACGAGATGGGAGAAGAAACAAGCGGCGACCCTTTAAAAAAGACGAATAATTTAACATCTAAAGACGTGGCAAAGGTTTGTTCAATTTGCTTCTTTTTTTTATTCTCCTTTCAGGCAATGATTGTCGGCTCTCTTGACAGCTTTCTTACTGGAAAAATAGTCTGGAATAGTGAGAAAATTACTGAAAAAGCCTTGGAATTTTCGATATAATCCTGTCCATCAGCCATTTTACTTCTGATCTCATCTGCCACCTTTTCTATTTAAAATGTAAGGCCTTTTTTTATTTTCATTTATTTTTGATAGAAGTTTATGCTTCCATCCTTCTTCTTTCCTTTAAATGGATAAATTGGGAATCAGAGCATCTTCTGCTTCAGCGCTAAAAAGCTGCTCCAATGCGAAAATGCCCACTTGCTGCAAATTGCAAATAAGCCGGTAGGCATTGTTTAAAGCTCATTGTGCTTTAAATACGCTTGATAAATAGGTAGGAATAGGGAAGGAAACATTCAGTCAAGAAAAAAAAATCATTTAACCATAAAAATATTTACCTTCCTTTAAAGGTGTCGGCAGGTAGCACGGTTATCAAAGCGACATCATAACCAGTTGGAAAACGTTGTGCGGCACATGGGCGCTTTTAATTTTTTAGTGTTAAATGTCATTTTGAGATAAATTCCAGCGTACTCTTGAAATTTACCGGTATCGCATAAAATTTAAAGCATTTTCCCACTTCTGGCGCCGTTTTTACAGGGAAAAAACATCAAAATACCACCGAAATCAGTGATAATTCAAATCAATCAAGCCCTTCTGTGATAAATTAGGCATATTCTTCAACAGATTTCATTAAATATACATATTTTCAGGCAATCCGTCTCACAATTCCTCCGCGATACCTCTTCAGCACCTACAACGACAAGATCTAGCAAATAAAACAGATTTTTGATAGACATTCTTCACTGTTATTGGCAAACTTCTGTTGGATGACATCGAGGAAAGCAGAGAATAAACTTTTTGGTCATTCTTGGTTAAGGTATAACAAGAAAAAAAAAGATTTTTATGATGTTTCGCGCTCAGGGGAATCGAACCCGTTAGCTCTGGCTAGCGCAATTTCGCCTGGTTTCTTGCCTATTTTTAAATATTACGTCGTCTGGGTGACCCTAAATAAAATAAAGCCTGGTTAGTCTTGTAGAGCAGGTAGGATTGATCTAAAAAAGTCAAAAAATGCTTCCGCTTTGTTGTCCTGACAAACGTTATTTCACTTGCCAGGTTACTTAAAGGAACAGTCAGGGAGTTTTCCAACGCCAGCATACAACAGTACTCTCGCCAGCACGCCAGGACCCGCAACGACCAAATTTTAAAATTTCTGTCGCTTTTACAATTTTAATCCGCGTTTTTACAAGTTTTCAGGGTATTTGACGCTGTTTAATCCAATTTTACAAGCAATTTTTTGAAAACTTGTCGTCCCGGGTCGTGGCGTGCTGGCGAGCGTACTGTGTATGCTGGCGTTGGACAACTTCGAGGGCTTGTTTCTCGTAAACAAAGGACTTTCACCAAAAACGAAATAGTGCATCGTGATCAGCAAAAAATTCTCTAAATTTTCAGACCTGGTCGAAAAACTCCCTGACTGTTCCTTTAAAGGGACAGTTAGGGCTAAAATGCAACTTGGCCTTATTATTTAGGGAAAAATTCGCTGATCACGATGCACTAATTCGTTTTTCATGAAAATGCCTGGTTGAGGAGAAAAAACCTCTTCCCCAGCTGTTGACCTCTTCCCCAGCTGGCATCTTCCTTTCTATTTCTCACCAAATCCGCCAGAGAACTTGGCCGCTTTCTCATGTTTTCCTGAGCCAAATCCCAAAATTTCTTCTGTTTCGCAGCTCTCTGACCCGCGCCGACATCCCAACATCGCCAGCCGGCATCTTTCCGCTGTCTTCTCATTATTTTATCCGTATTTTACCTTAAAAATTTGTCATTTTCAGGAGCATAGATTCCCTCAATTTTTAATTCAATATGGATTATTTGATGGAATAATTCGTACAAAATCTGTACAAAGATCTACATGATGTCAATGCCAGATCGACGACAATAATGCAATGGAAAATGTATAGCGTGGAAGGTTCAAAATTAAAATGAACATCACTTGAGTTTTTTCCTTAGAGTACGGGGTCGTTGCCAGCAGATATTATTGAGTAAATCAAGAATCTTGAAGTGGGCTCTCGTCCTATTTATCCTTCGACCGTAAAAGACGCGCTGCCGTGAAACTTTTGCAGGAAAATAGGCCGACAGAGGGTAAAATAAGCCAAATGTTTATGATCATGGGCTCATGACGAACTGGCTAATGTCTTTTGCAAAAGAAAGAAATTCCTCAATTTCTTAGCTCTAAATCTCAATTTCAACCGAAAAACAAGAAAAGATCGCTTTCCTAACAAATTTTGACGGTAGAATACATATTTTAAAGAAAAGATGATTTCAGGTATTGGGATAGGGTCGGGTCCCGAAGCGAAAAGTTTAAGAAAAAAAAGAAAAAGATTAATTAGACGTAATCCGTCATTATGACATTACTGGGGATCCGAACCGTGGTCGCTTGGTTGGGGCCCCCCACGAACGGGTCCTGCAGCGAAAACTTTAAGAAAAAAAAAGTAAAAGACTAATTAGCCATAGAGAAGTCGTTTGGCAAAAAAAGCAAAAAGTTAGGCCGCGGCGGGGATCGATCCCCTGACCCCGTGGGTCTTAGCCTGGACAGACAAACAAACAAAGAAAACACATTACGTTCTTTTATTATTAGATTTTGGCATAGGGACCTTCATTCCAATAGGCTCCCATTTTTAGGACCCAATTTTTTCACCTTCTTTCGAAGGCTTTTCAAAAATTACGCCGGCGCATTCCATCGTGCGAAGATGGAGAGCCGTATAATATGTACATGGTGACTCATCAGCAGCGTCTCCGATATTCAAATTCCAGGGGCTGCCGAGAATTTACAGGTGCAGATGCAGCAAGTTGGCGAGAGAAGGAAATTTGACCAGAAAGGGACCTCGGCTAAGAAACTTTAACTGGACAAACATAAATTATTTAATGAGGCCAGGCATTGCCTGGCGGCCTGTGCCTCATAGCCGAATGGCTAAGAAGACGGTCTATCATTCAAGAAGTCGAGGGTTCGATCCCCAATGGCGCCCAAACATTTTTGCTTTATTATTCAGCATTCCTACGCTCTTTTTTTTTCTAAGCAATTTTCGAGAAATTGTTTAGATTAACTGTTATTGATAGCCCATTCCATTCAAAATATATGGATGCTTTTATCACTGTGGGGATCAAGCCTTTAAAGGGACAGTTAGGGCTAAAATGCAACTTGGCTTTATTATTTAGAGAAAAATTCGCTGATCACGATGCACTAATTCGTTTTTCATGAAAATGTCTGATTGAGGAGAAAAAAGCATTTTAAGTGATCCAACGTGGGCTGCCATATGACGTTCACCCACACGAGCGTCGGCGCGAAATGAATAATTTCAAATTTTGCCCAGAAGCAATTTCTCTAATTTCAGTAGTTTTTACCTTTTTTACTTATATTTTTATGTATTATTTGTTTGCTAAATTATCAGCATTCAATAACGAATTTTTTGCATCCAAACATGACACATAAGGTGCTGTATTTTTTTCTTAAAAATGACGATTAACAAAAAAGCGTATTTAAAAATAAAAATGTTATGAAATTTTGTAGTTTTCACTTCTAATCAGCATTGTGTATGAACTAAACATGTTTAAAATGTTTTACATCAATTGTATGAGATAAACGGAAAAAAATGTTGGGCGAGTACGGTAGTTGAACTCAGCCCTAACTGCCCCTTTAAACGAATATGCTAGGTTTCGGCGCAATAGCCCGACCTCTTCGCCACTGCACCAAGCGTGGCGGTGGAATCACGGGAAGGCGCGCCCATTATAAGTTCGGTGCAGCATCCAGGGATATCTTGGGGCGGATTTCAATACAGTAACAAGTTACTGAGGGGTTTTCGACTATGGAGAGAAAGATGGCAGTGGTTATATTTAATGAAAATGGATCGATGTGGGATCTATGACCAGGATTTCGAATTGGCAGGGAAAAAATCAACCCAAATCGGAGAATAAAAGGCATTGAAGTTCATTTTGGGAGCTATTTATCGAGTCTTCTTATCCCACGAGTGTGAGCTAATCCCTCCTTGCAACTGGTTTCTCGCTTGCTCTCTCTCTTTGTTTCCCTCCTAATGAGATGTGTAAAAACCTCCCGGCGCCATGTATCTCTCTCCTAACCAATCGTACAGCCTTCTTGTACTAAAGTTTTGGTAGCGTTGTCTGCTGGTTGATGATGAATCAGAGCCCCGTACGTTGGCGGCAAGGGGAGGTGCGTTTCGTGAAATGTCAGGCAAGCGCATATGGTTTAGTCAGCAGCGCCCATAGGGGAACAACCATTCTCCCAGCTTGGCTTCAATTACAAAAGCTCACACATTTCTTGACCATGGGGTCGTGGACCCAATCTTTATTACTATTGCTATTATTTTGGCCAGAAGCAGATGCAAATAAAGTAGAACTTCGAGTTCATAAAGGTAATTTCCCTCATTATTTTTACCCAAATTTTAAAGGTTTCATCGGAGTCAATGATAATCTCCACAGTGGAAGGGGAATTCCTTATGATCATCAATACGCCGTCGGCGGGCAATACACCTTCGAAATTTACTTGGAAGATCCCGTTACTCAAGATTATATGATTGATGCCTGTACTATGAACAATGCCCAGTTTATTGGACCATTCGGGTCGGTTGACTTTTCCATTTTTTGAAAAGAGACCTGAAACCTTTACAAACAACCCCCCTCTATAGTAAGAGGTCGGTCTCGCGCGCCTGTTTGCTATGGCACATTAATCTGGACAAAAAGTATAATTGAAGTTGTGTGCTTTCGATGTTTGAAGGAGAAAGTTGGAGAAATGTCTGAAACTTTCTAATTTTTCTGTTTTTTTATGATTCTAAAAACAACGCGACTGTCTAACTGTGGCGCTGGAAAACAACTCGGCTGACTGTTCGACGACATGACTGTCTAACTGCGGCACATTCGCTTGCTAAAATTCACCTTTTGATGGTGAATACCCGTCTCTAAATCAATATAACCCGTGTACGGCATAAAAATTACCACCCCCAGATTCGTGACTCACACCATAATAAACACCTGGAAACCGCCTAACTCAAACAAACTTTCCCCCGAACCTTTTCCTATCTGAGTGTTGAAATCTGTCTTTGGCTCCTTTTACAGCCAGGCCTCTTTTGAATCGCCACCTCGTTCGTATGTTTTATAGCGTCCAGTATTTGAGCATGACCATTGCCAAAAAGGCAGCAGCCGCGGGCGACCAGTGCTCGTCATCCAATAATATTCGTATCGAAGAGGGGGACAAAAATCGGCTGCAATATTTTTTACGGAAGAGACCTGTTCAGATGTGTCGAATGCGGTGTCACCGGTGTGCAGCAGAGTATTGAAACGGAGCACTACACACGCTCAGGAGCCATTAAACGAACACTAGTCCACTTTTATGCGCCATCCACAACTGTTAATTTCTATTGTACAGTCAATACTTATCAATGCGGCGGATGTGCAGAAGTAAGGGGTCCAAATAAATAAACGAAAAAAAAAACATTTTTAGAGGTCTTGTGAACGTCGTCCAGTTTTGGCAGCCTTTCCCTGTGTTACCACGCCCATACGATGTGGTTATGGCGGTTTGTCACCGATTGTAGCTGCGCCACCTATGTTAGGAGCCTACCCTGTTGCCCATACTTATCCTGTAGCCGTTGTAGGTGGCCGTACTTGGTGTAAGCTGCCCGTTTCATTAAGAAATATATTCAATTTTAGATGCCGGCTGGCCCTGGTGGCTGTGGCTTCTTTTGGCCCTCCTTCTCCTTCTTTTATTGCTCTGTTGCCTTGCTTGCCTCCTCTGGGCATTTACCAGACGCAAAAGGAGCGACAAAAAGGTTGTCACAACTCGAATCGCCACTGTGGAAGAGAATAAATCCATTGGAATTGGAACCGAAGCTGCTCCTTCCATGGAAAAAGGAGTTGGAACTAATGGCTCCCTCTATAAGGAGGCTATTTCCACTTCCCGGACTGAACGAATCATCCCAGCTGTGAGTCATTCCCTTGCTTTTTATTGTATCTTTTCAGGTAATAACCGATGACGGCTACCACACCCGTCGGGATGAATAGTAAGATTGTATTTTGACAATATCGGACCCTTTTTAGTCTTGATACAGGATACACCCGTGTTGCTGGAAGAAGAGACCGCGACAATAGACGTGACTATCGTGGCTATGACACATACAATCGAGACAGACGAGACGGCGGAGCTTATTCAGTCCGGGAAGGAAAGGTTATCAACGAGAAATTCACCAGAACAACGTAAGAATATGAGGCTGAATCAATAATTAAATTAATTTCAGATACCAAAATGAGCAACCTTCACCTCCAGATCGATCCAGTTACAGGAATTACGCCTATGAAAGAGATATGGGAAGAGTTGCGCCAATGTCAGGATTTGATGAAGTGGAAACACTGTAAGTCCCCGGCAATTCTTTTGATACGCTGCCTCGCTAATCCGGGCGAGACTCCAGGTGCCGATCCTAATTAGAGATCGGGACTTGAAGATAATGACCGTTATACGGTAATGGCAATTTTCGGCTTAGGAATAAGGATCGATATAGTCTTGGAACTCCACCTAAACAATTATTTCGGGTCACCTGTGGTTACCAGCAAGAGATTTTTTCAAATTCCAAACGCCACAGTTTGACTGCCGCGTTGTTTTCCGGGGAAAAAGTACAGTTTCCAAAGGAAATCTCCGCGCTACAGTTAGACAGTTGCGTCGTTTTCCAGCGCCATAATTAGACGGCCACGTTGTTTTCCGGAGCAAAGTGCAGTTTTCAAAGGAAATACTTTGTCTGTAAACGGTAAAAAGGGAAAATAACATAGATTTTACCATTAAAATAATGACTATTTCAGGGAAAGAAAACACTACATGAGTGACGATGACAGCGAAATTATCGAAAAAGACATCAAGAGAACTCACACGACAAGATTTGTGCAAGAAACTCGAACAATCCCCGACGAAAGTGACAGTTCAAGTGAAAAATATCGAGAAGAAGGCGAGCAACATGCCGTGTATGCTCCCAATCTCCGTGTCTAGCTCTCTCTCTCTCTCTTGATCCAATCTCTCCCCTAAATGGTGCCCATACAGCCAAAAACGTGTCCGATTTTCACTCTCCCAGACCAAAATTGCTCCAAGCTGATTCTTTCTAGTCCTGTGTACAGTATCCATGACTTTCACCCTTCTTTCTACAATTTTATATCTTATAGTCTTTCCTTTTCTGCATTTTACTGTATTTTCCGAGTGCAATAAATTTTTGAATATTTTGTCAGCCCCTCATTTTCAAGAAATTAAACTTGCCCTTGCGGGCATGTCCTGCAGATTGATCGAGCTGGCACCGCCCGGCACCAGCGCCTGACGTCTACAGAAATACTTATTAAAAAAGGCTACAATTTAAGCAGATATTAGGGATGAAAGGTGACAAACAACTTTAATTGGCCAAAAGAGGAGAGACAGTTACCGTATACTCAAAAGGATAAGTTTGAAATAAGAACAGAAAACCTGGATGCAGGATAATCAGCTCAAAATGGAAAGAATGGAAGTATGGGATGAGTGGGAGAGGCTACCGTAGGTAAATAATTGTTGTGATCCGATCCAGATGTCATGGAACTCATTAAAGGCTGGGGAGGGTAGCTACCGTAAACTAGTTGGTGTCATGGATTCTTTCCAGCTGTCCTCTTTAGTTTTCTGGGATAACCTCTTTGTCTTTTTCGCTTTTCATCTAAATCTAGGAAGGTTCTCATGGCGGAAAAGGTTCTCATGGTCGCCTTCTTTTTGGGAGGAAACTATAATTTCCCCTTTTTCTCAAAAAGTGTTTCCAATATCACGTGTAGGTTTTTATGCTGAATTTTTTTGACCAAAACTGTACCCCAAGAATGCCTGGATCGTTCGGCTTATCGCTTTTTACGCGAGTTGCTTCTTTTATTCGATTACTTGCGTTGTAGTGCAAGTATAACATTGCTCTTACTTGCAAAAGATACGTAATCCGATGTAGATAATTTAGCACATGCAAAAGATCGTAAAAAATGATGGCAAGCCACAGAAAAATGCGTATTATTAAATAATGAAAATGTCAAAAACGATTTCGCTACGGGACCATCCGGCGTCCTCAACCTTTGAGAACCTCCGCGAGCTGTGTCTGTCTAACTGCGGCGCTGGAAAATCACTCCAGAAAACTTGTATGGCCATCATTGATATTTTCTACCAAAATTTTTCTATTTTTAAAGGAACCGTCAGGGACTGGCCAAAAGGTGAAAAAAGATTAAAGGATTATTCTAATCTAGGCTGTAGCGGTTTTTTATAATGGGAAACAATGCTTTCGACAGTTTGAAACCGACATTTTTGACACGAATTGCATCTTTTGGCATGTCGAAATTCGATCATTCATTGTTTTTGGATAGAAAATAAGTAACTATAAAATTTCGCGCCATCACCTTTTGACACCTATTGACCTGATATCACCTTTTGACATGATATCACCTTTGGACACGTTAGAAGGTGATAGAAATGCAATTTTCAGCACTACAAATGCGTTTTTCTCTTGATCCAGACCCCCTCATAGAAAAATGCATATATATTAATGATCAGTAAAAATAGGCGCATCTTTTGAGCCCAAGTTGTTTTCAGTCCCTGACGGTTCCTTTAAGTCTCCGCAAACTACATATGTCTTTTCCACACCATCCTCTTATATCCCGCTCTTTGAGCTGCTTTCTGGACCAGAATGTCAGTCTCTTTCTTTATCTTTTCCGACGTTCGCGCCCTTGCCGTGAAGTGGTGCCCAAATCTCTCTATCTCGCGCAACATGGCCTCTCTCAGGTGACGAATCCAGTGAACGGACGGCTGTCTCTGGCTAAGCGCGGAACCGGCCGAATGACCACCACCCCACCCGAGCGCCTAATCACCGACTGCCCCGCCCACCCATAGGTTCCTTAGTTTGCCGTAAGACCTCTAAGGTCGGAAGAGGGAAGTCTGCCTACCGTGGCTTCCGGTTAGCCCGTGATTTTTGTGGATGGGTCGGCTTTGCGACGGAGTTGCTGTCCTTCTTTCTATTCTTGCATTCCTTATCAGGTAAATTTCTTGATTTTTTTTTTGCATGAACCAAGGGTTTAAGTTTTTCCATATGAATTCCATGCGCCTCAATTATTCAATATCTTCAATCCTTTGAATTTTGCAAAGTTTTTGTAGCATCCAATGCCATGTCCAAGCAGCTTGCTCGATTTCTTTGCTTACAAAAGGTCTTACGAGCCGATTCTTAGCATAAAAACAGCGGGAATCCAGCTGCCGTGATGGTATTTTTATTTGCACAGGTGGCAACGTGTGCCTTCCTTCCTCCCATCTGGTTCCATTTGATTTTTGAAAGACTATGCAACCAAAGAGAGATTATATTTCAGTCTATCTCTTTTGATCTGTTCCATAGTCACTGATCACTGGATAACTTCTTCAATTGGAAATGATAGAGGCCTAGCCGAGGGAAGAAGTCATATAACAGCTGGTCTGTTCACTGGAGTACGTGAAGTTGACTGGGGCCTAGGATCTAAAATAGTAGTTTTCAATGGTTTGTTTGCCCTCGGCCATAGTTTATCCTTTTTCAGTATTTTCCGAGCTCCAAACTGGAATCTCTTTCTATTCCCGGATACCGTGGATATTAATGTTAGCATTCAGTGCGTTAGGGGCTCTTTGGATTGTCATTGGAGTCTGTACAGCTGTTATAACAATAGTTTGTCCTGATGAAGAATCAGTAGCGGGTCATATGGGTATATTTCTATGGAGTTTACTTGGTTGTAAGTATATTTCTCTTTAAAGAAGACCCAAATATTCCAGCTTTATCTCTAATTGCCGTAATAATTTTGTACCTTGTTCAATATCAAAGCAGCTTGAAGAACAATCTTCTACTCCCGGAACAAGTTCTTGGAGGATTCACGACCTTTGGCAGGGCAAAGTAAGGATTTCCGGTCATTTTCCGTAGGCCAATAATCAGCTGTCATGCTTCGCCCCCCGGGTTTTATTTACCCAAGGTGTAGCCGAGAAATCTATAACTGGCCGTGTCAAATTGCCTCCAACCATTTCTTTTCTCATGTTGCTAATTCGGTGATTCGAGGACGAGTAACCTTGATACTATCGCGAGATTGACCTGCTTTTGGTTGGTAAATCTTAATGAGCGCGGGGACAATTTGTTGGATTGATCGTAAAACTGCTGCTACTTTCCACTGACAGATGTCAGAGTAAATTATCCTTTCACTTGACCTTTAGCTGTCTTTTTCGCGGTAATTGATATGAACGCGAAGGCCGAATCGAAATGCGGAGGATTTGCTTCAATAGACATTTCTTAAAGAATTTTTTCAAGCGAAGAAATGACTAACAAAATATTTCAGCGTCGGTTGGAGTTTCTACCTTATGGTCGGAAGTATATGTCTCCTACAGACACCGCCACTCTTCATGTTATGCTCAAGAAGTTGCCAAAAAACTAAACCAGTCATCAAGCAGCCGTCTTTCGATCCCACAGCCTTGTTATACTAACAAGGTAAATTATTAAATATATGTCTTTACGTGTTTGTCCCCACTGCCACACTTACACAGTTTTGTGCGCGGTATATTATCAACATTTATTAAACAGAGCTCACATAATTGTGATATTATGGGCCAGGGAACTGTTCCTCTGCTCTTCGAGGACTTCCAATTGCAGGAGGAGCTCTTGTTGGGGAAGTTGTTCAATTTTAAAAGTCGTCATTTCTACTTCCGGTGGGATTGGGCATCGTCGCTTGATCATCTTGTTATATTCCCTGGGTACGGTGATGAACACAACCAGCCAAAATTCATGATTTATAAAGGTCTAAAACTGCGTTGGAATGAGTGATTATTCCCTTTACCGCGGCTATGAAACAAATATTCATGAAAAATAGCTTGATTCCGGCCATATGATTCTCAAAATCTTTGTCATTCAATCTAAATTTCCAGTCAATTTAAAGAACATTTCCCTACGTTAAAGGGTTTACAACTACAGCAACCAGTAGTCCGACAACTAGCAGGAATAAAGCCCAAATTCTGCATCGAAAGCAACAGAACTTGTTCTTAAAAAGAGAAATATTCTGGAGAATTAAAGCTTTACCCAAGTGTAGAAAATAATTGAAGCAAGGACATTAGAGACAAGAATTATTACAGAAGCAACTATCCATGCAGTTGACAGCATCTTCGAATGATTTACTTTTTTTTTGAAAACCCCTCACTTCGTGCTATTCCCTATTCAAAGTTGATCAAGCTTAAATTTGATGAACATTTCTAATTGTACCCACCACTGACGCAAGTTGTTATGGAAAAGGACTTGTCATTGGATAACTACGGTAGATTAATTAAATTTAAGAGATTGATCAAGGGGAAATAGCGACTACCAGAAGGGAATATTGACTACGGTAGAGAGATATTTAACGAGCTGAGCGAATTAGCTATCGAAAGAGCCCAAACAAGGCAGGCAAACTGAGAAAAACTAAAGTAAAATACGACTACAAGATTCTCCTTAAATCTAACAGCCACCATCCTCTTCGCCTTAGTCGAAAACCCCTAAATATGTTTTTATAATGTCAGAATCCATCTTCGGATAATTCCCATTTTTTAATTTCTTTGGTATCATTCGAAAGCTCAGAAGCTGCTCTATTAAGCAAGGTTAGTTTTAGGATTTATGGGACCATCCAGAAGGCGAAATATTAAAAAGCAACCATAGATTGCGGTTATGAGCCCAAAGGTTCGGTTCCTCTGGAGGTCGAAATTTTTTTTCTTTTTTTTGTGGATGAGTTTCTGGGATAACTTGAGTTCACTGATCATTTTTCAGCACTCTGACAAAGTTATTACTATATTTCTTCATTTCCGACAAGGGGAGTTCGATCACAGACGGCGTTATAACTAGCTGAGTAGTAGACTTCGTTGTTTAAATTCAATGTGACTCTTCTATTTCCTTCTTCACCATGTCTCATCGTGTCAGAATTCTCAGCACTGTCAGGGCTGTCAGTCGCCCCTTGGATAATTTTCTTCCCATACGTTTCCATGGCAGCGTAGAAAGCCAGCGAAGACACGGGAAGAGCTAGTGTCAAATCCTAGAAATAAATCTAACAGGATCTCAAATTATTACAGGATTAATCCAAGCGCTGAGATAGATGGCCACTTGATAATGAACTCCACAAATGCAGAAGACAACCTGAGCTATGGTTAAAATTACCAACTCATCAACAGGTCTCTAAAGTAATGTTTCTTTAAATGAGGCGAAAATTAAAGGAACCGTCTCACAGGTGTAACAGTGCGCGCAAAATTTGAAATTCTGCGCAATCAAAATGATTGCATTTTCGTTTTTGCTACCATTTCACCATTTTTCAACGTTTTTATTTATTTTATTGAGTGGCTAAAGTAGCTTTAGGTGCTGCTTTACAATAGTAAATACTTTACAGAAGCTAAATTGGCTCAAAACGAACATAGGAAGCAAATTCTCATCGAAGAAACAACTTTCCTCTTTTTTCTGCATTTTTCTTTATTTCTTCCTTGTTTAATCCAATTTATTTTGTTCTCCGAATTGAAGTAGTACCTAAAGCTAATTCAGCCGCTCAATAAAATAAATAAAAACGTTGGGAAATAGCGAAATAGTAGCAAAAACGAAAATACAACCATTTTGCATGAGCAGAATTTCAAATTTTGCGCGCAATCTGTCACACGCTGTCACACCTGTGAGACGGTTCCTTTAAATGAGGTGACAAACCTCGTCAATATCCTCCGGAAGTCTCACTCGAAGCGGATGTTTATCATATTTGTACCGGAAGTAGGCAAATCCTCCGAGAGCGGTAAAGGACATCATTAGATAGGCCGTCAACCTTCTGGAAGTCGTCTCCCCAGCGTATAACGACGTAAATGAAAGAAATCCTATCCACAATAATGCACCCTAATATTTTTTAAAAAGATCCTTATGACCTACTCGACTCAAACAGTGGGATGGCAGCCATGTTTCCCAATTAGAATGAGGAATAATTAGGCTATTTATGAAGAAAGTAAAATAGACGAGTGCCAGGAAACTGTACAATCTCCCAGCAACAAAAAGAATTGTAGAAATGGCATCAGAAAGATATGGGCAGAAGCCAAGAGGTCTAGGAGAATATCCGCTTACAGTATCCCTTACAAGAAAATATTGACAGCAGTTGCTACCAGGAAAAATAGAGGATACATCCTCCAACTGTCCATGCAACATGATAAATAACTTCTTTGGCGGTCGTCAATATTTTCAAACGTTTTCTAGACCAATATAAGTAGTTGGAGGTAATAACCTCGCGATGAAGAGCTCTCCTAGTCAGATAAAGGGTCAGTGCACTTAGAATGTTCGTGGCTATAAGGCCTCCCAGTTCGTAATGGCCGACTTCAGCTGATTGTATGTCTGAATGAGCCGGCGACTCTTTTTGAAAACAACGCGACTGTCTAACTGTGGCTGTGAAAAGCAACGCGACTGTGTAACTGTGGCGCTCGAAAAAAACTTGGCTGTCTAACTGTGGCGCAGGAAAACAACGCCACCGTCTAACTGAGGCTCCCAAAATCATCAATTTTTCCCGGAATAAAATTCTGTCTCAATCTAAAGGAAATCCAGGGCTGGCAGAGACAAATTCCCGCTCTACATTATTTCCAGCTGACTACGCTTAGCTCCTTTAAAAGCTCGCACGCTTCCTCTGTTTTTTTGGACGAATAAAACCCACGTGTGCAGAAAGAAGACTCCGAAATATTAGGAACGGTCTCTGGGAAATATGTAAGATCATCAAAATCCATTAGAGAATTCATAATGGATTAAGAACGCGAAGCAGAGGTTCTTTTGGGGTGGCAAAAAGGTGGTAGGCGTGGCACTATTAGGGCAAATGGACCACATTTTGGCAAATTTGTGGGCAATAATGAGGATGCAACGAAGAAGAGGAGTTAAAACAACAGTTTATGGATATGACAAGCAGTTGATGGACCGGTGGAATGAGTGGGAATATTGTCGAGGTACTTGTAGGTCTGAGGAAAATATATGTGAAGGTAGGAGGCCACTTACCAAATTAAGAACTGCCAGAGGGATTGGAACTGATCTCAGCAACGATATCTTCCCAAGAACGATACATGGATCCCTTGGAAAGACGAGGAGTACCATCCAAATGAAGCTCACGCGTGGGCGGCTCAACAACGCGGGCATTGTGACTGAGACAGTCTCTAAACGGCAATCGATTGTCGAAATTTTGGACAAATTTACCCGACTTGGGACGGATGGATGCGCAGCTTGATAACAACACCTTCGCGGAGAGCCGGCTCCGGTTCTTCATTATCCTTCAAACGGTTCAAAATGGCATGGAAGAAGCGGCGGATGAATTTGAACATTCTTAATTTTTATAGGATTTTTAATTAGTTTGATAAAAGGATTTTAAATAGCCCATTTTATTAGAATAAAATGGCAGTAACAAGAGGATGAAACAAGAGAGAGAACTGTTGACAATATGGCCCGATAGCCGACTGATTAATGAATCATAGTTTATATGATCGAGCCCTCGCAGACAGGGACCGGTGATCTTTCGTCACAGAAGGCTATATGACAAGAAGACAGACTGTCCGCCACTTTGCCCTTCTTTGTGCCAATGTTTTCAATCCAGAACAGTTTCCGCTGTCCCCCTTGTTCCCTTTTTAATGAGACTGGGACCACTTATCCCCTAACTGTACCATACCTTTCAACAAAGATTTATTCCAATATCTGATCAGAGATAAACTTCATCTGAAGGAATTCGTAACATTTCGGAGAGCATTCCACGGACAATTATAGGACCATGAGTAGTTACAGGTGATCGTGGGATGAGAAGAGGAGTCTGCTCATGGCTAGGCGGAGAGGTGACTTCTTCATGAATCTCGGTTACAGTGGGGGTGACAGTCGCCTCAGCCCGGCGAATTATAGTAGTAGCTGATTCATCGCGAGTATTAGCACAGCAGCAGATGTAGGACATTAGAGAAGGCTCTAAAAGGGTCATTTTAAAAGTGGAAAAGATGGGAAAACGGACCTCTATTGAGCACAACATGTACTTCTGTCTTATCCGACATTCCTATCCAAACAACCAAGCCTGGAAAATGAGTTTTTCTTTTAAAAAAAATTCAAAATAGATAAATGGGAAAAGTGTAATGTTTATCAGTTGGAGAGGAGGCAAGCCCTCACCTAGTATGGTACCTCATTAGAGGATAGATAATTGTTGGGGAGAGCAGACACAGCTTTAATCGTTCAGAATTGTTGTGAACTCTTGTTCTTTATGAATCAGCACAGGTCTGTAAATCTGTAAAAAAATAGACGGACAGGTCCATTACACAGGCAACACAGTGCTCCGTTTAATAATAAAACATTTCCGGCTCGAGACAAAATGTTAAAATAATCTTTTATTAGCAATGACTAGCAGCCAGTAATAATGACCTTAGGCACAATAAAAATCCCAAATTCTGTCCAAATTTTCTTTGGATAAAAACTCACAATGAATCGACGAACTTCCCGTAATATGAAAGAGGGCATTACAACATAATGCAAGTAGGATATCGAAGAAGACAAAATGTAAGCAATTGGGCGATGTAGAAGCTCTCACAGCTTTTTTGAACCCCATTATAATTTATTATATCGGCAAGTGTCGAATAAACAAGGAAAAAGCGGAACAAGATTAAATTTGTGAATGATTCTGCAACTATGAAGCTATCAAAATAACTCTTAAACGTCCATCGATAGCCAATAATACAATTTCTTTTAATTTCAAGGATTTTTACCACCACAGTTAGATGATCGAGTTGTTTCCAAGCGCCACAGTTGGACAGCCTGGTTCGACAGCCATCGACACTTTGCCGTAAAGTTAAATTACAATCTTTAAATTAATTCTAATCACCGCCATCAAACTCGCCATAATCGAAAACCCCCAAAAGTCTCTTTACAAAACCAGAATCCAACTTGAGATGCCTCCACGAGCTTATAATGGGACCACGTCCCTTAGTTTCCACAGCCCGCATAGCGCAGTGGCTAAGAGATCGGATTTCCCGATCTAACCCTCTCGGACAAAACCAGCACTTGCTCATCGAGTGTTCGGAAACAAGAAGAGGAAAATTTTTTCCATTTTTGATAGCAATTAAAAGCGCAAACGCTGCTCACAAGATTGGGCTAGTTTTAGAAAATTTAAGGCCGCCCAGAAGCAGAAATTTTAAGAATTATCCGAAAATTAGGCTTTGGGGTCCCAGGTTCGGATCCTCTGGCGGTCAAAATGTTTTTGCTTTTTTTCTGAGATGATTTTCAGGGTAATTTGAGAACACTGACCACGTTAGAGTCATGAGAAAATTAATTCAGCCAAGAAAAAAAAATTTACAGGCGATTTTCTTTAAGAGATGACTAAAGATTATTTTCATAAATTCTAATCACTCCCGCCTTCTTCGCCATAGTCGAAAACCCTTAAATATGTGTTTACAATATCAGAATCCATCTTCGGATAATTGCCCAGAGCTTATAAGAAGCGCGCTTCCCTGTGTTCTCACCGTCACACTTGGTGTAGTGGCGAAGAGGTCGGGCTATTGCGCCGAAACCAGCATATCTGTTTAAGTAACCTGGCAACCTGGCAAGTGAAATAACGCTTGTCAGGACAACAAAGCGGAAACGTTTTTTGACTTTTTTAGGTCAATTCTACCTGCTCTACAAGACTGGCAAGGTTTTATTTTATTTAGGGCCACCGCGAAATAATTAAAACTAAGTTGGAAATCTTGTGAAATTGTGAATGGATGCCATGGGTTCGACTCCCCTGGGCGTCAAACATGATAAAAATCTTTTCTCTTATTTTGATTCCATTTTTTAAAACTTTATTAAAATTAAATTACGAAATAAACAATAAAAAGAGGAATTTAATTAGGATAGGAGACGATTATGCAGAACGGAGGATTGATTTGGGATAATGAGACATTTTGCAAAGGTTTTTGAGTATGTGGCATCGTAAAAAAAGTTGGGAATAAAAATATAAAGCTTAATAATACAAGACGATAATTGGATATACAGTATTCTTAAGGAACTGGAAATTGTTGGGATTTCACCCAGGCTTTTTTTTGGTTTCCTAACACTTTGGATTATAAGAGTAATCCCGATAATCCTTAGCCCTTTTGACTTGAATAAAATTTTTACGCTGTACAGGAGGAGGAGAAGGGTCTCGAGCTAATTCCCTCTCCGAAATTTGAGAAACCTGATCATCTAAATGATCAACTGATGGCGGAATTGGTTGGCTTACTGGAACATCAGGCTCCCCAATTACCCCTCCTTCTATTACAGGATCTATATTAACGGCCAGTGTTTGATCAGGGATAATAGTAATGTTTGTGTTGATACTACCATTGGGAAGGCGGATATTAACCCGAGGAGTGTCACAGTCACTGTTAGCATCATAGCTAATAATTATCTCGGGTTGCACTTCAGGGCTGAGGAATCTTTTCTTGAATGCAAGGAATAATGGAGACCAGACGTTGCCATGCAGCGATTGAACCCAAATCATTCTTGAGAGCAAGACGAGCCCTGTAGGGAAGATACACAGCCAGGCATCCTAATAAATTCAAGGAATTTGATCACTTTAGACCGTTTACCATTTCCCAGCCGAACAGGAAGAAAAGAGCAAAGAGAACACTGGCAGTTATCAGCTTAACAATCCCATTGTAGACGCTGATTGCTTTAAAGAGAAGGGTCGGCTTGTAACGAAGAACCTAGAGATCTTTTTCTTTAAAGGAAGTAGCCTTTATTACCTTCAGAATCTTAATCATTGGATGCTTTGCTTTTCTCATTTCGAAGATCACCCCGCAAGTAATTTCAAAGCAAAAGAAGTGTATAATTAGGCCGTAAAGTGTCTAAATATCCATTTAAATCAGAAAAATATAGTATTCTTACCGGGATTATTATGGTATTTTTAACATGGAAGCAGAACAGCGCTAGGAGGATGAACAACGGGATAAAGAACTAAAATTTCTTTCATTTCTCGTCGTTTGCGTTAAATTTTACCACGACTGGAGTCCTTTTCAGCCATTTTAGCCGTGCTCTTAGGGTATATTCATAAAATAGACCGTCTTTAACTTCAGCTAGAGGTGCCCAAGCCGAATACCACGTCTTAAATTGGGCTGTATTGTTAGAAAAAATGTACAGTACCCCCATTATGTAACAGGCGCAGTGTAGACTGCGCAACAGAGGTCCAGCAAAGAAATGAAATGCTGGATAATTTTTTTCTGCATCATCATTTCTTTCACTTAACTGAGGTCATCCAGAAGATAATAAACTTACTATAGAAGATATCCAATTTCATACAGGCAAGCAAAGGTCGTAGCGAATTGATGGAAATAATAAGCACGTTGATAAAGGTGACAACTGATGGTCTTTCCCTGCGCTTTTACCTGAATGAATTAATTAGTAAATAAATTAATGAACCAACCAAAGTATTAATAAAGAAGAGTGAAATAATAAGAAGAATAACATTCAAAACTTCCCATATAATCAAGCCCAAGGTTATATAAGCGATAGGATCGATGTTATACATTGAGGAGTTTGTCCCCGGCCCGGACATTGTCAATTATTGAAATAGTTGAAGTTTTGAGGGCGGGGAGAAGCCATGATTGGTTAGAGGACAGCAAATTAGATGAGATTTCGAAAAGATGGAAGAGTGCACTGAGTACACTTTTTAAAACAGTTCTTGTATATTTGTCTCATTAAATGAATCATACTGTAGTCAAGGGATATTTATACCTATTAGTTACATCCATTTTCTACGTATTCGGTGCCACAGTTAGACTGTCGCGTTGTTTTCCAGCTGCCGCTGAGAGACAGCCGTTTTTTCTAGCGCCACAGTTAAGCAGTCGCGTTGTCTTCCATGGCCGTCAAACAGCAGAGCTTTTTTTTCAGAGCCACAGTGCGACAGTTGCGTCGTTTTCTACCCAAACGGTAGATGCTAAATTTTAACATCTTTAAGAAGTTTCCACTTTTTAAGAAGTTTCCGTACACTTGCTTCATTAAATGGATCATACTGTAGTCAAGATATTTATATTTATTAATTACATCCCTTTTCTCCATATTCACTGACATCCAGATTGAAGTAATGGAGATGGTCATCAATGGAAGTTGTAATTAACAGTCCGTCGCTGCACTTTCCATCTTCATCTTCTGTACAGACAGTAACATCAGTCGGCTGCATTTTCTCCTTATAAAAGGCCTCAAATTTGTGATGATAATAGCCCTCGAAGTCTTCATTAGGCACGTGGACAACCATATCCCGCCAATGAGTCACGCGGAAGACGTAGTCCATCTAGAGCTAGTTCTCAATTAATCCAAAGTACAAACCTGGCCATCATGAGCATGGGCAAAGTCCTTATTTCCAGTTCTAGGCTGGCCGAAAGTGACCAATTTTACAGATGAGCTGGGAACTACGCCGGAAGCGACGATGTAAGAGGCAGCAAGAGAGGCCATTGCTCCTCCCAAAGAGTGCCCAGTTACCCAAACTTCATAAGTGGGATTGGCATTTCTAAGTTTTAAGAAATCGTCTTTCAATCCTTGATTCCATAAAGTAGTAAAGGCATCTCCAAAATATTTCGAGACTTTTCCTCCAGCAATCCACGGCATCTGCAAACGGTTTATCTTTGATTGCGTGTCAAGTACCTGGCTACCGAAGACACTCTTATCAGCCTCCATGACGAGTTGCAAAAATCCCTGGGTACCTCTGTAATCAGTGGTTTTGATGAATCAGGAAATGATAAAAGGGTAAAGGGAAGCAAACCTTACCTAAAACTAACGACGATTGCTTTTTGACTGGGAATCACAGCCGTGTAACCGGAGCAGATGTCATTGTTGAAGAGATCACACTTGGCATTTATTTGGCGGGATAGCTGAATTTAAATTAATATTTTTAAATAAAAGAGACAATTACCTTTCCATCTCCAAAAACTTTTGTCAGACATCCCTGAGGATTTCCATAAGCAGCAGCAGAAAGGGGAAGGAACCAGCTCCGAGCAACCTGATCAGAATAGGTTGCTGCCGAATAAACCAAGGGCAAGAGGCCGAGTAACAGGAAGGAGCGCATACCTCGAGACTGATAACTTTCGGAAGAATCGTCGCTTTATCAAGGAGACAGGAATTACTTTATCAGCTGGCCAAAAACGATGCTTCACTGAGCCGAGAGAACGTCCTGTTCATTAGCCTCGCGTCATTTTCCCTGATCGTATTCGCTTTATCGCGGGTGAATCATTTAATAAGCATATCCCTCTCCATTTGATACCAAAAATAACAAGGAATTTATTGCAACAGGTCACTGAGATCACTGAATTGTCGACAGTGTCTAGTGGAGATACATTCCAGTAATAGGCGGCAGAGGGGCAGCCGGATTGTATGCAGGGCGGACATTGATTGTGGAGACGGTACGCGGAATTACCAAGGTGGCATATGGCTTGGTACCACGACGAGGGCCTTTTCCATAGATTATTGGCTTTGGGATCTCAACTAAAACCAAATTTATACTCCCATGACATCTGAAATTCTTACCAGGCGGCGGCTTGTAATTATTATTTCCATACACAATGGTAACGAGCGGCAAAAGAGGTAAAACCGAGGTAAAGGACTAAAAAATTGAAAATTTGTGATTATCTCACCAATTCTTTAGGAATGATTTGGAAGATGCACAAGATTTTGATGATTTCCATTAAAACAGCCAGAAAGCAGTTAACCATGGTCAATTTCTTCAATTGACAAGGATATTCTTCATTGCTGGGAAGCACTTTCCAAGCAAAGTACATGACAACAATTGCGACTACAATAGCTCCAGTACTACCCACCTAAACCCTCAAAAATCTATTCTATAAATATCTTACAAGCTGCAGAAGACTGTACAACATGCCAGAATTCCAATGCTCGATCATTATGAGACTTCCACCAATCCATGATGCAAAAGTGGCCACAATCCCAAAGGTTCGCCAAATACCGGCGGACCCTTCCTTCTTGTCATTATGCTCCAAAAGAACCTGAGCAGTACCAATGAACTGGAAGATTATTGTACTTTCTAAGGGGACATACCGCGTTCACAAGGCAAGAACTGCCCAGAAACTGTATGAAATTCATGCCAATATGACCCCAGTGATTAGTTGGATAGGCCCAAGACTTGAAGACAGTAGACAGAGCGATTGCAAGAAGATTCATAATCGAGTAGAGATTGTAGGAAAATGTTACAGAGCGCATTGTGGTTTTAGGTACATCGCGAGGGATCCAGTTCCATATTTTGCTCTTCTAAAATGGCCTATATTTCCGGGTACAATTATTTCTTGAAAGCTGCCACAGAATTCTATCCGCCCGCTGTTTTTGGATTATCATAATTCGCACTATTCTACAGTATGCCAATATGCTACATAACCCTCCCCGTAATAAAATCTCCACCTGATTGAAGCATTTAAAAGCTGTGTAGATCTGGAAAAGAAGGGAAAGAACTCCGCCAAAAGCACCAGCTATCAGCAACGGTGTCATATGCGGAATCCCATCCATTATTGGCATCTCCATTACCGTCGGTTTAAGATCCATGACTCATCTGAAACTTTGCAGAAAAAGGAAAACAAAACAAGGTGGCAAAGAATCACAGTGGGCGTTCTGATCAAGTGACTGCTTTGGATAATTGTTTCAAATAACTGGATGCAACGGAGGGAACGCCCCCAAACTAGAGGCTGTTTACCTGTACCCAATGAACTCGAGATACGGTAGAGATCTAGACCTCTGACGTTGGATAGACTGACAATTACTTAGATTAGGGGCTACAAGTCTGCGCTGCAACTGCCAAACGTCATTAAAATTTTTCAAAAATGTCCAGAGAAGATCCTTATAGAAATTACAGACTGACTGTATTTGGTAATTTGTATCCCAGAGCCGAAACCATGGTAACAATCGAGATGCCCCTCTACAATTATTAAAACATTGTGTACTATTTATTTGAGGAGAATAATATGCTTGAGGATATTGTGTTGTGTACTTATGTTGCTTTTTATCGTTTCTTAACTTCTTTAGGAGGTTCTAAAACGAATCCTTCGGGTAGTGGTCCATTGTACATGTCGTTATTGACCAACCAGCGGAGATGATTGTCAGAACAGTTGGGTGGAAGTTGCTGAGCCGGTTGAGAAGGGCCCGGAGTCTGAAAATCCTACTGATTCATGAATTGGGAGACTGTTTACATTGTGAACAGCTGCGTGTTCCTGAGGAGGCTCAACTACACGAGCAGTTGGAGCACTGGAAGAGACGACGCCTTGATTCTGAGTTGGTGGATCAGACTGGATTTCAGCAGCTTCCGGGTGCTCAGGATCTTGTGGAACTGCATTTGGATCAACAACAACAGCCTGCTCAACTGGCTGCTCAACAACTGCAGCTGGATTTTCCGGAGGTAGAGTAGGAATCGTGACAGGCGAAACAGAAGCAGACAGCTGAGGGGGGATTTTAGAATTTCTTGAAAGAAAACTACCTTAAAGCATCCAGAAAAGAACGAAACAATTCCTGAAGTCATATCATGACAAGTAGGCAGCATCCTGAATTTTTCTCTTTGATTCTTTATCCTTCCCCTGATTATGATCCATGCCTTTTTCCAATATTTGCTAGTCCCCTAATAGAAAATATAAGAAATGTTCTCTCGAGATTAATTAGAACTCGACCAAGTGGATCTTAATCAGGGAAGAGAAGAAATCAACTGTGATAAAAACATTAGGAAAGATTGAGATAACTATCTGCTCGAACAGATAATAAACAATAGAAGAGAAGGAGTCATTACTTTATTTAATATAAAACTCAACCATTATGTGAATTTAATGTAATAATTACGCTCACTTACGCAACGATAACACCAATTAGGCATTTTTGACTGAAACCAGAGGCTCCATAGAATACTATGTTTTTGGAAATAACTCTTCCACGTGGTGGGATATTTCCACTCGTAGACTTCTTCCCAATACTCGGCATAATTATACGTGATAACAGCTCTCTCAAATTGCTTCCTCTCCGATAACCATTTTCTGTATCTGGGAGAGGGTAGGCCCATTTCGATGTCATTACTGCGAGTTGATTTACGTCCAAGGATCTGAAAGGTTTTCTCAAAGTTACAGGACTGTGCATTTTTACGGGCTTAGCAAGATTGTGTCACTTTTTTTGCACAATCGTTGGTAACGTGAAAAAAAAAATTTACCCCAGGACGAGCCAAGTTAGATTTTGTAAGCTCGGTAATTAGCGCATCGATCAACTGGCGCGCTGAAAACGTGGCGCGCCCAGAAAATACGACACGTCCAAGAATTGGAGCATTCAAATTTCGCGCCTTCAAAAAAATGAAGCGTCCTAAAATTGGAAATTTGTCCACCTAGGTACGGAACGAACCGAAACGCGCGTGTTTTTTCTGTTCTTGTACCGTCCAGAAAAATTGAAAGGATATGGTAGTGTTTCTCACACGCTGAACATCAGCCCAATACCCTTTACAGGCCATTCTCTACCTTCAATTGTCAGTAACTTTGACACATTTCAAGCTTTAGACGGAGGTTAATAAAGCGGAAGTTCCCCAGTTCAATCTGTGCCCCCTCCCATAAGTTGGAGGTTTTTAGGAATTAGTCCAAGTGCAAGTTGTGGGAGATACCAGAATACTTTTTAAAATTTGGATGGAAATCTGCGCAATGTATGATCCCGGAAGTAGGGGCAAAAATGCTACTCGGAAGGATTATCATTATGAACCATCCAGAACACAGTAATAAATTTAGAACGTTTCTTACTAAATTTTTAGGTGGCGAAAAGTGTACGTATCATGTACTCTTCCCGATTAAAGCACCCCACAGCTTCATATGAAGTGCACATGTTTGAAATGCACGCCTGGATGCACTAGATGATTCTCCCCCGGTTATTAATCCTACTATTCAGCTGCCAGTCTCTCTACAGTCCCTCTTATCATTTAATTAGGATGACTCACCCTTCCGATGACTGCCACCAATAAAAGCCACGTAGTACGAAATGGTGTGCAGATCCTCATTACCTGAATATAAAACTACCAAAAATAGAAAAATAAAAGAAAACGAAGAGAAACAAAGACCCCGTGATAAGAGGATCGCATGTAGGCATGGAATTTGCGTGCAATTATAATGTGAATCATTGCGGCGCCTCGGTGGGAACGCCTTCTTTTGGGAGGATGGAGGAGGATACGGTAGCTGCAGGAGCATCTCAAGAAGCAACCTCAGGCTGGCAAAGTGCAGTTGAAAAATGTTTGCAGGAGAGAGCTAATCAATGCTGCGGGGGTACAACAATACAATTTGGGAAAAATTAGCCCCTGAAAAGAGGGAAGAGCAATTATTTGGAAGGCGAGAGATTTTTGAGATCAGTCGGTGGGATCAGTTAGGATCAGTCTGCAACTGCGATTTTTTTAAATATGATTGCTGTAAAGCGACTGTAAACTTAAAACCGTTATCTGTTTAAAACCAGAAGTCTTATTAGAAATTTAATTGGAAAGAAATGAGTGCCAAGCCGCAGCGTCTGAGCCTCCGAAAACAACTGGACTGTTCAACTGTGGCCCTGGAAAACAACGCAGCTGTCTAACTGTCGCTCCGGAAAACAACGCGACTGTCTAACTGTGGCCCCCCCCCCCCTAAAAATGGAATTAATTAGCTAATCATATAAGAAACCCCTAGATGAGCGTGCAAAACGTCAGAACGATATTTGGCTATGTGACTACATTTACCTTCTGATAGATGTTTACTATCTTAGAATTGTAGTTCGACGTCAAGAGGTGTCTCAGGGTGTTTGTGTGACTTAGCGGTTTATAATCAAGTTGGGTAACAGCTTAGCACACCATAGTTTACAGCAATTCTAGACTATTTTTATTTAAAAAATACAGTAAAAATGGGTTAACAAAGTGTGCAAATCGAGGTCAAACATAAATCGGTACGGAATAGAGGGAAATTTGTCAAAAGAATAAGGATCTGATATCTGTGCAAAGTTCAAAGGGTGCAAAGTCCCACCGTAGATGTACAATATTGTAGGATCTACGGACAAAAAGTAATTAACTTGGTAATGAGTCTGGAAGTACTTCGGATACAATCAGAATACTGGGATCATGAGGTTCAGCAGGAGGATGAATACAAATGGTTTATTAAGATAAAGTAAGAAAAAAAAATAAAAATATGAGTAACAGTACAAAAATACACAAAAAGTACAAGATGTATATGCGGTCATAGACGATGCGTCACTGAGGACCTCCATGTAATGGGATATACTGGGTCATGTGCCAAATTTAAAAAATGCGTCAGCGTTAGGGTACAGAATACAATAATAAGTTTAGGAATTAAACAACAATTCATGAGTATAAGTCAACAGGGAAACGTAGACAACATGAGGGATACATGGACAATAAGGAGAATAAACTTAAAATTAATACGGATAAAAATTGGAGATTAGAATAGTAATACGTGGATAAAGATACGGTACATATGATCAACGTATAATAATAGTACAAACTTTGGATAAACTCCGAGTAAAAGGGCTAAAATGCTCAAAACTTGGTAATATTGGGAATAGAACATATGAAAGGGCTACACGGTATGCTGAGTATTACGGGAGCACAGAAGGACTACTCGCTGTCGATCTCATCCGGTGGGGTATCCTCGAGCTCTGGTCTTCCTTGCTTCGATCCACCAACCTCGTCTTCATCATCATCAAGAGCTAACTAAAAACGGGCAACTATTCTGAGTAAATTTGTATTTCATACCTGTGGAATGCCCACTGGACGACCAGGAGAAACAGCAATTTCCTGCCAAGACAGAGGAGATTCATATCGAGGCTCCTCCGGGTAACTATCAATTGACATTGACTCTGCCTTATCATCTTCTTCCATCTGCAATATTTTTTTCATTTAAATTTTTGCCTCCAGTTACCTCATCCGGCTGCTCTTCAATCTGCTGATCAGGAGAGGGATTAGCAGTGGGCTCAGGGGTATCCATGTTCGATTGGCAAGCACCTCCCTGAACATCTACCTCTTCAATCTCATCAACATTTTCAACGTGGTGAATCATTGCATGGACTGTTTGGGAACACTCTGGATGGGCTTCTTCGGGATCTCGAGCGGATTCTTTAAGAAATTGTCCCCACGAGATAAGCTCACGATCTTGGGCTTCTCTCTTCTTAAAAAATAATTTATCATGGTTTAATTTGAAATTACATCCTGGCGGGCGGATTCACTCTTCATAAATTCGAGAATATTCATTTCTCGGCGTTCATCTTCATCACTATCTAAGTCAAGGATAAGATCATTGAGATTGTTAATAACCGGAACGGGTACCAAATCAGCGGTTTGATAACCATTAACAGGCTAAATTATGTGTTTAATTCTATCTTCAAAATAGTTACAGTAGGATAATGAATCTGTGCTTCAGATTCGCGAACGCCATTGTTACCACGGAAGGATACACCAGCATCAGCATTACCAGCAGGTTCAGAGAAGGATTCTTCCATAAGTTTGTCGGTACGGTAATACACAAAAAGCATACAAGCAGCAGGAAGAATCTGAGCGAGTTTACCCTAGAAAAAGTTAATATATTCCCAAATATACAGAATTTTTTACCCAAGGAAAGACAGAACTGATAATTTCTGCTATCCAATTAGTGGCAAGTATCCACAGGGAGATATGGCATGAAAATTGAACGAAACGTTCCATTACCTAGAGCGTAGAAATAAATGAGAAGAAGATTGTAGTATACAAATTCGGCAACACTGATATTTCCATCTTGAGAAGTCCTAATTCCACCAATAATACAGCAACGGAAAATTGCAGGGATACCAACAATTCCAACGGTAATCATTAAGGCCGGGCCATAATACTAAGAAAATATTAAGTTTTCTTTGGGGAGGGTTCTTACTTTGCGCAAGAAGTCCTCATAAACGGGAAAAAAGACGAAAAGGATATGTTTCTATAAGGGATAATTTAGACTGTGGCATATGGTGGAAACCTACTCCAAAAACAATAGTTTTGGCCAATTGTTTCTCAAATTTGCGGCTGACAATTTTACGCACGAAATCGACAAATATTCCCATTAGAACCAGATCGAAGATCTTAAAAAGCTCTTATTTCTTTAAAGAGACGGTTAAGACGACATTATCTTATTCTAGAAGATACAAAATTATTCTTTAAAATCTCCCAGCCCCCTAAAAACTTACCGCCATGAAGTTGAGAGCCCGACCAATAACCTCCAGTCGACCTACAGTACCATTTTCCCTATAATAATTGCCAAAAAAAATATATGAAATGGCTTACGAAAATATGATCAAGTCAAACGATTGTAACAACGCGGCAAGTGAATATTCAACGAAAATTGAGACTAAGATCAACCAAGTGGTATCCATCTTCATCCAAGCTCGCCGGCCCTGCGAAAACATCTTCAAAAAGAATAAAAGTAAAAATCCCACCAGTGTGTAGACATAAATCCCGACGAAGAAAACACTGCCAACCAGAGCGATGCATATCCAACCAAGTACCTGGAGATCCATCCGGATGTGCTGATGGATAAGTCGGGAATGACGGGAAGTGTAGACAAAGTACAAAAGAGCCGCAGACTCCGCCTCTGCTCAATCTTCTCGTGATCACAAAAACAAAACAATTTTAACACTTGATCTGAAGAAGGAGATCAAGTTAAAGAATTAAAGTCCACATTTGCAAGGAATACTGTAAAGAAATCTCGGGCAATTATCCCTCGAAACTTTGCAGAAAATGTTAACAAGAACTTTATTCAGCCTACGCAGGGGAAGCAACAAATTGTAGGAGAATATAAGTTAATCACAAGACGCAAGAGATTGCTGTCTCATGAGGAAGGTCAAAGGAAATAGTAGAAAATACGAAGGGACAGATGGAATTAGATGTCAACCCAGCAACTAAACGAAATGTGCAAATGACCAGATGAATAGAGAGATTAGGATTACAGTCAAATCAGGCGAAAATAAGCAGAAAAATATAATTGAAGATGATTAATGAGAGAAATTCAAATTTTGATTACAACAGCGGAAATCAGAGGTTGATGCTGTTTAGACCGAATGCATAACATATCGCTCGTAGTTGCGACGGTAGCGAGTAATTGGAGTGCTGAATTTGCTTTGAACTGTGCTGTTAACTGGAATATTACTTGGTAGGACGGTAGAGATCCATTCCAGTTGGGATACGACAGCGTGGGGTACGGAATTGCCAGGCGAGAACGGTGCGGAGGAAGTAGAAAGCTAGGAGAGGAGCGGGAATGCCAAAAATGATGGTCTGAAAGAAATTTTCTAATGAAAAACGACGCGGCTGTTTATCTGTGGCGCTCAGAAACAACTTGGCTGTTTTACGTGGCGCTGGAAAACAACGCGAGTGTCTAACTGTGGCTCCGAAAAACCACACTACTGTCTAACTGTGGCGGCGTTTGAAACTTCAAGCAAGTCTTTTTGACAATTAGAAGCACTGGGAATTTGCTAAAACCTACAAAGGCTTCAGGATATTTTTCACTGAGTCCTTCTTGACATACGAGGAAGCAAGTATACCAAGCAGAAAAGAATCCAATCCGTGGCTTGTACATCCAAAGGGCCTAAAAACTGTTTAACTTTGTTGCCTGAAATCTTACAGAAGGATACTCGTCATCATCCAGGTTATAATCGTCGAGATATTCCATACCTCCTAGCATGTATATCCATGCAATCCAATGTGATCCTACACCTAACCAGCCGATAACCTTAATATTTCTATAACTTTCGGGGACAGTTTCATTTACCCATTTGACCGTCTTAGGATCAGTTATATCCAGTTGACTAAAAGGCAGAACAAGCATAGTGCAAAGCTGAATACAATTTCTCGGGCAATGGGTAAACTTACAATGCCAACGGAAATATGCATCAAAGCATTGCGGTACTTGTAAAAACGAGGAAGTCCAATTAACAGGAAACATTGAGAAACCAGCTAAGTAAACAATTTAAACGAAACGGGAAACATACTCCGATGTAGGTGAAAGTTATTCCAAGGCGCATAAAAGCGGTCATGACATTGGCAAAAGGTTCCCAGACAGACAGTTGGTAGTTCATAGTTTTCATGAATTGGACAACGATAAAGAAGAAGGAAGAAAGGGCATGAGATCCAAAAATAGTCCAATAATGGAAATGGGCATAGTCAGTGAGGTACCACTCTCGCGGAGCATACTGTAGGAAATTTTTAATAATTTAATAAGATTTTAAGCTTACGGTAGAGAGATGCTTTTTAGCATAGATAAGGAGCAACCAAATAAGGCTCATAAATTGACATATTGGAATGGAGACAGCCTTAAAGAGGCCCCAGTACACTACCCAGAGCATGATCTAAGCTCTGGGCAGATCTTTGGAAGATGTCCTTTTATACTACGGTAGGCAAAATAGGTGGACTTTTGATAACTCGTGATGGATGAGGTAAGCGGAGGCGGGTCTTAGCAATTAGCAGAAGTTATCAAAACAAATCAAGGAGATCAGGCGCCTTTTCTGGGGAAGTGATAGCCAAGATACCGTATATTTTACTGTAACATTTTGGTAGTGTTACTAGCGAATCGAGGATATCCTTAAAAATAAAAAAAATCGCCATTATGCACAATTATTCTCTAACGGATTAGTAAACAACACGACTGTCTAACTGTGGCTCCAAAAAGCAACTTGACTGTCTAACACAATGGCTCTTGAAAACGACACGACTGTCTCGTTGGAGCTGGAAAACAATGCGACCGCCTAAATGTGGCGCCGGTAGCTACCGCAAAATGGCTGGCTATAATAAAATCCTGGCTCCTACAAATACTGTAACCAGATCCTCAAAATATATATCCTGACAAGAAGGTTGTCTGGCCCTCTACTGCCTCATCTCCTCTCCTTTTCTCCAGAATTTTACAACTATACACATTTATTAAATTCGAGATATTCGCAAACAACTTTCGACTACAATTTTACTTATAAATTAACAAGGTACATGCCTCTCACGTGATTTACCACAAGCCTCAAAGAACCTCAAGAAGAACTCCTTATTATCTTGGAAATGGTTATAGGAATTAAAGTGGCTGATTGTCTACTAATGGGCAGTTTGGAAGGGGACAGTCACCCGAATTTAATTTCAATTTCAAGGGGCTGTACGAAATATTTTAAGCAAGTATCACAAATTTGAGAGAGGAAAGGAGGATTTATACCAAGACAGGCCGTTTTTGTACAACTGTGGCAAGGAGCTCTCCACAGTTACTATGAACATAGACAAGGTGTACCAGGATAATGACGTGATGAGCAAAACAACGAGCACTGTCGTCAACTTCCTGAAACGAAATTGTACTTGGATTCCTAGGAGAATTGAACTAACATGAAGGTAAAATCCAATAAAAGACAGAGTAAAGTCAGTGAATCCAATGACAGCAGGGAGGGCTGCAATGTTACGGACATAGTAGAACCAACCCTATAAATTTTTATAATCCCGTGTACTATAATCTTCCTTACAAAGTAATCAGAAGATCCTTCAACACAGGGTCGTGCTCGATATTTTCCAATCGCGTAGGGGATGGCGTGTAGGACAGCTAAACTTTCGAATACCGTAACGGCTATCTAGATTCGCGAAGTGCTTGATCATGTAAGGATTGTATACCTTTCCTCCATTGCCAAGAAGCGTTATTCCACAGAGGAGAACGCTTTGTAGGGAAGTCACAAATAAGATAGACTTCTTTTGAAAGCTCTTGGCTCTTTTATGACCGCCAGCTTCGTAGGCAGTACACTGAGCCACGAAGATCTGAAGGGGAATTTCGTTTAGAAGATATCAGTAAACCCCGTTTCTACGAGGTCAATAAATTCTATATAAAATTCTGATCTGACAAAGAATATCTCCGTAAGATTACTGTAACCCCAAAATTATGTACTCACAGTTGAAACCTGGACTCCATGGAAAATGTCTTCAATGTACCATCTATCAAACAGAAAGTTAGACGTGGCTAACATGGTGGTGCACACAGTATGAAGAAGAAACATCCGATAGCCGACCAACCCACGACAAGTGTGAATCCAACGGGTAGAGCACTAGAATCCCTAATTGAACAGTAAAAGACCTTTTTTTACCTTCATGAACATCATAGGAATGATGTAGAGGCAACATATTATAGGAAAAATGACGAAGACAGCCTTTACATGATCTTCCAGCAGACGCGTCACAAAATCTTCCCAGACCATGGCTAAAATGAGGTTGTACTAACTCGAAGAGAAGAAAGTCAACTGGGACAGGGAAGGTTATGAAATTGTGGGTTTCAGAACGACAAACAATTTTTTTAAGAACGGAAGAGGATACGTAGAAAACAGGGAAAAATCAAGGGCATCCAAGGGGCACGTACACTTTCACCCCGAAAATAGACAAAGACCTATGGGTGGTAAAGAAAGCTACAGTAGGACAATTATTAACGTCACAAAGATCAAAAACGAACCGTGGGCGTTATCTATATTTAAATAGGAGACTTTGAAGGCCTGTAACGAACCGTGGGCGTTATCTATATTTAAATAGGAGACTTTGAAGGCCTGTAATTTTAGCTGTTTATCAAAAGTTGAGAAAAAGGTCGGGTCTATACGGATCAGTCAAGTGCACTCTCAAGGGATCAGACATCAGGGAGCACTGTAGCCCAGGAATTCCATGACAGTTCGGATTATTAAATCCCAGAGCCCCTTAAGAATGCAGGCAGCCTAAATGATCCTCTGGTGCCAAGAGCAAAGGCCCTAAGTCTGCCACCTCTTCATTTGATTGCACTATTCCGGTTATTATGAACACCAAGACAAAAAAGCAACTTGGACTTCCTTCTCCCAGACATCGTGACTTTCTGCTGACGACACCCATTGGGGATAATAACAGTGTCTTGGTTTGTGACGCGCCCCAGACCGACCAGACTAATGACATCTGTAATCGAGCTATTCCTAGCCGGTAATTTTTGCAAGTCCGTCTACTCAGAATCGAAGTTTATTTTGCAAAAGAGAAAAAGAAAGAGAGCAACAGGAGTTAAAAGGATTCTAAAACCCAAGGCTGACGTCTCTACATATTCTCATAATTACTCACTGCTAGAATTCCAAAAATATAGACTACTACTCTTTTTTAAAATTAGTTAAGGATATGTTCATAGCCTGACATTTGCACTTCAATCAAAAAGTTGTATAAGAATAGTGAGAGCAGATGTCCAACTAGCAGATGAGTCAGAATTTTACCGCAAAAGAAATACTAATTCGAAGCTATAGTAGTTTTGAAAAAGAGATGGATATTAGACTATTTCCAAGATTCAACACAGCGGAGAAATATGGGGGTGGATGGGAATCTCGATTTAAAGAAAGGGTAACATAGAATAATTAGAGATCCAATGAAGGGAATTTAAAGAGGACAGGAAGTCTCCTCTGCAGGAGGTTCATTGGATCCGGGGCCAGCAGTCGAATCGTCGAATGTGAAGAATTCCGTCTTATCGTCTTTAGAACAGCCAACATCCTGATCAAGTGCAGCAATAGGAACAATATTTTCTTCCATATTTCGAGGACATCTCAGAGCCGGTCTTCCAATAGCTGTCAGTGGCCCACTGGCAATACGTTGTGCAACTGTTGGACTGTACCACCGATCCAAATCGACGAGCGTACTAATCTTTCCAAATATCCAAACAGGAAAAGGAAAACAATGAGGGATCTCCTAAATATTTTTGATCTAAAAATCGTAAGAATTACCCAATGTTGAGAATTGTTCATATAAAAATAGATCGCCGATAGGGTAATAATCAATGAGGATATCGCCTGAGAGAGGATCATAGCGATGATTTTTATGTTGTACTTCCTAAAAAACAAATTTAAAATAATTCTGTAACTTATCTTTCGGGATCGATCCGATAGCCAGCCGATTGGAGGCTGAGCTCTTCAATAGATCGTTCATATTCCCAGATTGTCAACAGAATGGCTGCTGTTGAGGTTATAACAGTCAGGACAACAGGAACAATGAGGAAGACAAGATCGTGACACATAAAGATACGGCAGAATAGAAAAGACAACACTAGCTAAAAATTACTGTATTGTTAATGAATTAGTAGGTTACCTCAATGATGAAAAAATTGTAGAAGAATCCGGGAAATATCACTTTGCGCCTAAAGATCGGCGAAATTCGAGTTGCTACAATAATTTCTATGCAGCAGAATAACGGTATTAATCCCTGAGAAAATAAATCAATGATGTGCAAATTACTTACCGAAGCCAGGAAGAGAGCACGAGCCGCACAGTTAAGATAATGGTGGCCCGCAGAAAAAGGGAGCAGCTCTGTCTCCTGATTCCAGCGGTCGATCGCGTAACGGACACTAACAACGGCAAAAAGGAGTGGTACCATTAGATTAGAAAAGAACTGGATCTTGAGGACGGCTCTACCGCAAGAAAAGATGGCCCACCAGGGGTTTTTCTGAAAAAAAGTCAGTTTAGGCAAGAGCTCCGGGATTTACTCACAAAACGAATAAACCGGAGTTGGGAAAATATTGTCCATAATGCTATGCCTAGCATGACCAAAGCACCGGCCACGTAGAGCCGAAACGCATTCAGACTTGAGACCGCGCTGCTGTTACTCGAGATGACAGATAGTTCAGCGTGCATTATCCTGAAAAATAGAGGTAGATGGGGAAAAGACTAGAATGAGTGGGGGATGTGCGAAAAGACTGAGATAGACAATGACAAAATGATAGTTTACATGGACGGCGGGGTCATTGTCTGGCTTCCGGTGGCTGGTGGAATTTTAACTAATCGTTGAAGTCTGGGGAAATTCCTTTGATCGAAAATACTGGGCTAGACGAGAGAGCTAATCAATTTAGCCGATCGGGGAATATGATTCATGGTAGCCGTTTACCATAAAATCGCTTTACTAATTGAAATCGAAAGTTTTATTAATCAACTTTGTACACATCAGCACTGGGAGGAGGTACATTGGGATCATGGCCACCAAAAAGATCAGGAATGGTTACGATGTCCCTAGGTTCTATTTGAGAGATACTGTCAAATTTTCTTCCACGTTGGGGTGGAGCAACTCGGATGAAGAATGGTTCGGGCTCAGGTTTGGCTTGTAAGGAGACTACTTTTGTCTTTTTGGGAGGGAAGAGGAGCTTGCCGCTTTTGTAAATCTTCTGGATATACTTCCAAATAGAGCGGTAGATGCCATACAAGATGGACAGCGAGAGCACAATGATTATTGGATTATCGCACATCAATTCCTGAAATGAAGTTTTAAAAAAAGCGAAGAGTGGATACGGCTGAAAAATGAAATATTTTTTTCTTTTTCGCCTAACAACGCGAATGTCTAACTGTGGTGCAGGAAAGCAACACGACTGTCTAACTGTGGCGGAGAAGAGCTAAAAACAGACCATACAAATGCCCAAAGATCCAGTGAAGTAGCCCGCGATCACATTCAACATACTGACTACTCCAACGATATAAATCCCCTTGGTATAAGCAACAGTTAGCGGTGCATCTTTCTAAAAATATCCTGTGTTTAAAATATAAATGCCCACTTCATCAGGCGATTTAGCATAGATATCCCAAATGAGTCCACCAATCATTGATATCAGAAACCAAATAAAGAAGAGCATTCCATAATATCCAGCAGTCCAATGGGCAAAGATGAACCAAAATATTGAAGCGAGTAAGGTACACTGGATGACGACTAGATGGGTGAAGAGGAGCCATGGTCGGCTGCTGCCCCTTCCCCTTCTGTACAATACGTGAATAACAGCCAGATGGAGGATGACACAGGTCAATCCAGCCCCTTTTCCCAAAGCTGCTAGGACTCTCTCTATCCAGTAAGCAACAGTTCCTGGATAGAAACTGATAATATCCAGGTTAGATAGAAGAGGAGCAATCATATAACTGATCCGAGAAGAATTGAGGAAGAATCCTGACAAGAAACGGAGAAGTATGGACCATACAAATAACACTTTTGCTATGTTGTAGGGGATAATAGCATTGAGCTTCTGCTGAAATTTTAAAACAAATTCTAATCTTTTTACCTGGTAGAATATCAGTGAAATGAGGCCACAGGCGAGATTTATTCCAGCAAAGGAGTAGCCAACAGTCTCTTGGATAGGATCTTGGAGAAAAAGAATGTCTCCAGATATGTTAGAAAATTGCCCAACAAACAGAGGATCAGGAGCTGTTGGATCCTTTCCAAAGAACGATTTTGGCTGGTTGTTAGAATCTTCAGGAAGATCCCATGTTTCAGCTGTATTGTCAACGGACATTCTTAGAAAGAGGGCTTTCTCAGGTGAGAATATGAAGCTAACTAACGAGAAAAGGGAGCTGCAGTAGCCTGCGAGTACAAATTTTGATTAAAATCTGTTTGTTTCGAATATTACGAGATTAAGGTAGGATACAAAAATGACGATCCCAGGAACTGATAACAGACATCAAGATCGGGGGGTCCAGGGGCTAAAATGTCCTTAATCCATGGATGAGCTGTTCCTTATCCAAAGTACATAAAATTGGGCCGGTTAATTGTAAAACAGAGTACTTTCTAAATTATTCTGACGACACCGGATGCGAAAATAAACCACACGCACATATTTAAACCCCGTGTAATATTCCAACTTGCAAAAGGTTGTATCTCCCTAGCAATAACCTTTATCCTCTTTCAGCGTCACTAATTTTAATTTTCTGATTACCCGCAGAAAAATTTTTTCAGAATAATGTCAAGTTCCCCCAATGTACCAAACTACAAAGACATAGAATTTATTACCGGTAATGCGTATAACGCTAAACTACGGGCATGCATCTGCATAAATACGCTAGCATCGGAACTTTTTGAGGCAAAAAAAAGAGGAATAGGAGAGAAAGGTAGAACAATGAACTACCTAAAGTCGGACTAAAAGCTCAGTATGTTGATCGGATGGATGAGACGGCAGCATGAGCAACCAACAACTCAGCCAGGAGGCGAGACTCCAAATGGGCTTGTGTATCCTTAACCCAGTCAGATGCCAGCTGAGCAGGCTGGCCACGAAGAAGTTGAATAATTTTCAAAGCTCCTGTGAGATCACCTCTCTCCACGTACCATTTAGCACGAGCCAAGATCTAAATCATTTTTTAAAAAAAGAGGGATCCACCCTACCTCAATATTATTAATACTATGTGGATCAATCCTGTCCTGTTCAGTAAATTTACGGGGTAATTCCATCATGAGCATAGAACGGATATAGGACCACATGTAAGCCGAAAGAGATCCTCCATTCTCATCAATAGCTGCTGTTTTTCTTCCCAAATTGTAAATCTATTAAAAAATTATATGGATAAGTATTTTATAACCTTGTCAAATCGGTTCTTTAAATCCTGCTCAGTATAAAGCCCCTTTCCCTTCGATTGAGCGGGGAATGTAGCAATTACAGAAGACACAAAAGTATCCTCCGGGTTGACTTGCTGCAATCGGGTCAAGGTTTCTCCTAGTGGCAGACGTCTCTCTTCCAAATCATTTCCAGCTTTGTTTCCATGCTTGATAGTGTCGATTAGATTATGGCAGGCGATCCAGAATTGCTTGGCTTTCCTATTTTCAGCATCCAATGCGAGACGACTATTCAGCGCGTGTTCAATTCCTTCCAGTCGACTGAGAGCTGCCCCAACTACTTTGCTATGATGCCCGCGTTCAACCATGACTGCCTAGAAATATTATTAATTTAAAAATAGGAGCAAGGGATCCACCTCTTCAACCTTCTGGTTATGTTCAATTTCAAAGAGCTGTCGCTGAGTCCTGATGACCTGTTCCAAGTGTTCAGAATGGGCTGAGGAAGCCCGTTTTAGTTGGTCTTCCAGCTCTCCTTCCCACGAGCTACGACTGGCCATGAGAGCCCGCTCAACGTCGACTTCCTGCTGGCTACGGACACGATTTATTTCAATTGCCAATCGTTCAGAGGCAACGCGTTCATCAGCCCGACGCTGATCTTCAAGGGCACGGGCGATGTGCTGCTCCTCACGAACCTAAACAATTTATCATTGAACTGGGAGGATATTACCTGTTGGTCAGTCAGTTGCTTGCGAAGTTGATCCACTTTCAAGTGAGCGTGTGCAATTAGAGCGTTTAACTCGTCCTCATTCAAGGTTTTATCCTAAAATGATATAACTCCGACACCCAGGGCTCTTCTTACCTTGGCATGGACATCAACATTAGGAAGAATGCTCTTCATTTCCAGGGCGAATTGCTGCCGACTACGTTCAATTAAATCTTTGTACTGATTCAGGACCTGCGACTCTTGACGAGACTGACGAATGTATTAGAGGAAAAAATAAATAAAAGATCTACCTTAGACACCAAACCATTGAGCTCATCTAACTGATGAGAGAGCTTATTAGCCGTTTCAGCAGCATTCAAAAGAAGCGGATTGTTAGCAGTTACGGAGTTCTTCTTGCCACTCTCGATTACCTATTGGTGTTTTTAAATGAGTAGAAGATTAAAATCTACCTTGCGGAGTTGATCAATATAATTTCGGGATTCTGCTTCGGCTTTTCCGTCTCTGCCAGCCAATGTCTCGGCATGTTGAAGAGCAGATGTGACAGTATCCCAATTGGCATTTTGACCATCGTCTACTGTCTTCTTTAATAGATCAGCATGCTCATTGACTGCATTAATAGTTAAGATCTTAGCTTCAGTAGCAGATTGGACACGAACCTCCGCCTGTTGGATAGCCTTGAGTAAAGATTGCTCCAACTCTGGAAACAAAAAATATTAACGACAAGGCATAACTCACTCTGATTATTGGCAGCCAGTTCATCAGCTGATGGCTTAGGTGGCAAGACGTTGATCTCCTTGCGGACATTGACAGGCTCAACGTGGATGGGTTCACGCTTCTCTACTGGAGGAGGGAGCGGCTTCACAACGAGGGGAGGCAACACTTCTTCCTTCCTCTTGGGGATAGCATCGACAACTTTGTTCTTGATGTCATCCAACTGCTGCCGTGTCTTGGCCAAGTTCGATTCACCCAAAATCTTGTCAAATACTGGCTTCACTTGGGGAACTGTTGTCTCCACCTGAAAAGTGGAATCAATCAGAGAGGGATGATTTACCTTGTGCCTAAATTCTGGATCAACATAGGCGTATCCTACTACTCCAGTTGTACCAGCCACGACAGTTCCAAGAACTAGTTTAAATCCTCCACCGCCGCCAGATCTTTAAAAAATATAAAAACTATGATGTTCTTACCCGGGAGGACGAGCGCCTCCAGGAGCTCCTGGCGGTGCGGGATAGGGCGTTCCTCCAGGAACTGGGGCTTTTGCCGTGGGAGCAGTGGCATTATGACGGGCGCCTTTTATTCCCTGTTCAGCAGATTTCTTCTGAAATTAGGAAATAATATTAGAAAATGGGGTAAGGATTATTTTATCAAAATAAATTTAAAAACAAACGGAAAATATACTCACCGCTGCAATTCGCAACATTCCGAAGATCGTCCTCCTCTTCGGTTATAGTTACCTGAATAAAAGTATAAATAAAAATATATCAAATTAAAGAATTTTTAAAAAGATTTGCAAGAGTTCAGATTAATTCAAATTTGTATCCAGGAGAAAGCGACAAAAGGCGCAGAAACGGCGCAGCAGATGTTTTCCGAAAGATGCTTTCCGAAATAAATTAAAGAATTTTGGATAGTGCAGGGTTTTTTCTTTAAAGATTATGGTATTGCCACGTAGATATGAAGAAAAGTGAAATATTTACGATAAAAGCGCAGTTGTTGCACGAGAGTGGCGCAAAGCTCACGAAATGCGTGTCAGCTGTTTGGACCGCCAGAACAAGGTATGCAGTAGATAAAATCAATTACTGATCTATATTTTCTATTAAGGAAAGTTAATAAAATAACTGAAGGTTAACTAAATTATAAAAGTTCTTTAAATTTCGGGCAGGCTTTTGTTACACAACTAAAATTTCAAAGGCGTGCATAAAAACAGGTTTATAATTGCCGTTAAACCTCCGAAATTGACAAGAGAAATTCTTAAAAGACATTGCTTCCAATCGAATGACATAATATCAATTTTAGCATCTTTATTTCCTTTGGAACAATAACAGTCAGATAAAATCTCTTTTCTCGTATGAGCAACCTGTACAATGAAAAAATCCTAAAAACAAACAGAACGAAACAAACAGATTGTAATGGAAACCAGAAATTCTACAAGCCACGGGCGTCTCTCTGGATTGATGGTACTTCTACTTCAATTTCATCTGGATCACTGTCGTCTAGTATTATCTGAAAGAGAAAAATCCATGGTAAAATGAATAGTATGCACTCTACAGCTATGATCGTAGGAAATTTTATAACTTTTAGATGTGGTAAACGGCACAACTGTCTAATTGTCGCCTTGGAAAACTACGCGGCTGTCTAACTGTCGCGCTGGAAAACGACACAGCTGTCTAATGGTGGCTTTTTTTGTGTCAAAAAAGCTCGTAAATGGAAAAAAAAAGGTTTCAACTTTTGTTTCACCTACAGAAGTTCTATAAATAAGGAAAATTCTGGTTTAAAGGAACCGTCAGGGACTGGCTAAAAGGTCAAAAAAGATTAAAGGATTATTCTAACCTAGGCTGTAGCGGTTTTTTATAATGGGAAACAATGCTTTCGACAGTTTGAAACGGACATTTTTGACACGAATTGCATCTTTTGGCATGTTGAAAAGTCGACCATTCATTGTTTTTGGAGAGAAAATAAGTAATTATAAAATTTCGCGCCATCACCTTTTGACATCTTTTAACCTTATATCACCTTTTGACATGATATCACCTTTTGACACGTTAAAAGGTGATAGAAATGCAATTTTCAGCACTACAAATGCGTTTTTCTCTTGATCCAGACCCCGTCATAGAAAAATGCATATATATTAATGATCAGTAAAAATAGGCGCATCTCTTGAGCCCAAGTTGTTTTCAGTCCCTGACGGTTCCTTTAAATGAAAAAAAAATGAAATAGGTTACCTGACACCCCAGACGACTCCGATCATGCAGCCCCGGGGCTAGATCCAACAAGTCTAGCTCCTCCTCCCCCGCGGGATTCAATTTATCTATTCGATTGAAGTGTTCCTCCGACAATATAACATGACACGTACAACAGGCTAGTGTCCCTTCACAAGCACCGAATCCATCCAATGGCACATCATTATTTATCATAACATCTAGTAGAGAATCTCCTATCTGGATCGAAAGAAAGTAGGAAATCGAGAAAATCAACTTACTTTTCCTTTTGCGGTATATGTTTCATCTTTGGTCTTATATTTTACTATTTTTGTAACTGGGGCAGTATAATTTCTGGTTTGTTTTATCACAGATATATTGAGCATCGGCCTAATTAATTTAAACATCTGAAAAGACAATGAATTAACATTTTTAAGGCTAGAAAAAAAGGAAGTGATTTGTTTAAAGCAGAAGTAAATGATGTAAGAGGTCGCTTTTCTTTAAATGAACCTTGGCATTGCGAATAGAGCGCGGTACTTTTGTCCCTCGTGCTCTAATGATAATCCTACTGTTTATATGAAAAATTTTCCTAGCAGTATTTCCAGCCTCCTTGAAACCATGCCTACTCCACTTCTTGTGAATTATCCCACCACTTCAGAAAACTTCTAGTTATTATAATTTTTCAACAACTTTAAATGCAGTGCAACTCCACGAGGAGATTAAAGGTCTCCGCCAGACTGGGTCCCGCAGCAGAAATCAAATGTGGCCCGAATTTTGAGCGTCACAATCGATACATAAGTGAGGGGAGGAGCTGATCCTTTCCTTCGTTCTATTTGTTCTATAGGCAATCTTTTGGAAAGGTTTTGTTATTCTTCCTGCTTTTTATTTTTCTTCTATTTGTCTCCATGTTTCTTTTCTTTTTCTTTAATGAACTGGGATAGAGCGGCTGCCATGTTGAGCTAAAATTGAAACACTGCTGGAAAGCATTGCTCTACTAATTTTTTATGCTTTAAAGGGTTAAAATTTTGTTTTGCAATTGAAGATAAAGCAGCTTGATGTCTTTTTCCATGGAAATTCAAAAAAAGAACACGAAAATTCATAGAAACGTTACGAAAACGCCGATTCTAAGTAAATCCACTCATTTGATTAATAAAATTACTTTTATTTAAAATTATATAAATTGATCTGTCTATACTTCGTTTTTGCAGCTGTTCCATGCCATAAGACAGACTTCCGCTGGTCTGACCCCTTGCAAACCCGTTTCTAAGTCCTAAAGTGCAGTTAATCGGTCAAACAATCGCCCGAAAAAGTTCCTCAATTTTTACTCTTCTTTATATTTTCTTCAAAACCATTCTAAAATGCAAACTCTCCTGTTGTCGACCTGGTTAAACAAAAAGGGTGCTGAAAAATAGAGCCCAGGAAAAACAACGCCCAGAATACGATTATGCCCTCTCCTCTCTTTCCATCCTTCCAATCTGATTTTCTATCTCCTGACTACCCACACACTGACACAATAGCTATTTCCAGGTAATTATGCCACGGAAATTTGTCTTGGATTGTTCTGAGGCAAATTACGCGGCTGCTGGTTTCCATATAATTACGGCATTGCTGGTGAGTTAATACTTTTTAATCCTTATCGATTTAAAGTTAATGAAATATGCAGTAAAGCCCATAAAGTGCCCCCAAGGACGGGGAATCGATAAGCTTTTCTACTTTTAAACGAGGGACCCGCTCACATAACCATAATAAGATTGCGAGGCAGTCATCTTTCGGCGAAAACTTTAGACGGAAGAATATAAGAAAATAAGATCGCGAGTGAATTAAATTAGCGAAAGGATAACAATAACATTTCAGGCTCTCTGTGCTTTGACATCAAATGATTGGATTTACATTAATAGCGCCCCTTTAAATGGATCATTGCCTCTGGAAGAAGCCGCTTTGGATCTTATGTTTGAATTGTCTAGTAAAACGGAGAAATGTGAGAAAATTGGTAAGTTATTTCTTTATTTTTTTGGGCAATTTCACGGAAAGCAGAAGGGAAGGGCAAAATGAAAAGAAAGTTAGACCTTTTCTGGGCAGAACGGCTGCTGGAAATGACTTGCCCGTCATTTGCAGACCTTACCTTGAGGAACTTCATATAAGATTTTATCCCTCCAATCCTTCTGTCTCGTGTAATACTATAATTTTCCTATCTTACAGTCTCCCAAGACTGTTTTGTTTGACCACGTCTCAGTGCCATTGTCTACAGCTTAGGCAAACGGTATCGATCCAACCACTCTATCCTATTGCCCACAGATTTCCAGCTGCGAATATCAAATAGCTGGGGCCTACAGTATTACTTTTCCCCTCCAGATTGCCTGGCATTTTTCAGCTGTCTAGGCAATTACGTTGGATGGTGTGAGGGTCGTTACAGCTGAAAAATGAGAGCACATGACCCGCGAAGCGAGAATATCAAAGGGAAATAAAATTGAATGAGGATGATTTTCAGGCTGTTTTGATTTTTGGAATCCCGTGAGATTTGGTGGATTTTTTGATCATCATGGAAAGACACACATTGCATTTCATGCAAAGGGACGAGGTAAATAATTCCTGATATCATTTAACAATATTTTTAGTGCTCATTGACTGTGTTACTCCTGTCGTGGCCAATATCTTCTATGTTATCATAGCTCTGACTTTTGTAATGGCCATGACAGCCACGCTCTCCGCCACCATCGCCATCTGCACTCCCCCGAATCCTTTCCTCCAATGGTTGCGTAGAAATACAATTGCAGAAATGTGCAACAGTTAGTATTTTTACCTTAATCGGTTTATCCCAGCGGATTACAGTGATAATCACTCTCTTTTGCTGTACTATGGCCTTAATGGCTCAATCTGAAGTTGCTCAACAACGACCCGACGAGGAGGAGGTTACTCTAGGAGCTGGTGTTATTCTTGTCTCACTTTGTGGACTCTTTTCATTCGGCGCTGCTGTTTCTCATATCCGCCACACGTAAGTGTTTCAGGCAATCTTTTTGAACTTTTCAGGGTGTCTAGAGAGTCCGGATTTGTTTACCAAGGTCCAGTTAGTCATGAGAAAAAAATGAGACCTAAGAAAGAAAAGAATGTGTTCAGGGAGTGAATAACAAAACGGATTATGTGGGTCAGAAAACAATTTGGCTGTCAAACTGTGGCGGTGGAAAACAACGCTACTGTCTAGCTGTGGCACATTTTCTTTATCAAAAAGTTAAAAGTTGTCTAGATGTGGGGCGTCGAGAAAAAATGTCAGTTAGAACGAGTTTTTTTTGCCAATTTAATAATTTCCCCGTACGATTGGGCCAATACAATAGTTTCTAGAATAAGTATATTCTAAATAGCATGGTACACCCTCATATCATAAATTTATAGCCACCGTATGAACCGAATGCGTCGTATGGACAATCAACGAATCATGTGCTCCCGTAGCCTTCGTTCTTGGCGTGATGCCGCCCGTCGACGTGAGGATACCCTTCCCATTATGGACTTTGAACGGTAGACATTCTTTCTTCTCCTGTATTTACCGAGTTACTTTACAGGTACATCGATCCTCCAACCGCAATGGAAGAGATCCCTGCTGTCCATGTTGAGATCCCCGCTCCTCCCTGCGGTGCAATTGTTTAAAATGCTCTTGGCTAATTTTCTCTCAAATCACAGGTAGCAATAACAGCTTTTACTCCCTTTTGAGCTTAGAAATCCGTTTCTTTTGTTGTTGAATTCCATTCCCGGGAAAATATGTGATAGTATCCCTAGTAGTCCTCTGTTTTGTGCCAATTCCCTAGTCTTCTTCTAGTCACCCAGCTTTCAATTCTAATCGAATCCTCCCTCAACCTCGTCTGTATATTTTTTTATGCATAATCGGGCCTCAAAACTTCTCCATCCACCCTACTTTGCAATTTTCCTTGAAATTACGGCTAAATATTGACTGTAACAACTCATAACACATTTGATTGTGTAATATGTCGGTGTAGTACTTGTATTCGTAGAGTTGTTGCCAAAATAAGATATTTGTGATCTCCAATAATCGAATTTGAGGCAAATAAATATGTAAATAGTCCATTTTCCAGACAACTCGAAAGAAAACCGCCTACCTTGGGTTAAACAACGTCTACAAGTCTCAAAACGATCGCAGAAAACTAAAAACTCCAGGAATTGAGTTGAATATTGACAGTCTGGAACAGTTTAAATAGTCAATAGTATGAATCACGTATAAACACGGAGTGTTGGAGGGGTGAACTCGACAGTTCTGTTTATTTCTCCCTCCTGTAGTTGATATGTCTCGAGTTTCCCTATCCCTCTTTCTGCTATCTTTCTTTCGACAGTAAAAAGTACTCAGTCTTATCAGAAAAGAGGTCTATTATCACTGGTCGAGAGGTAAAAAGCTCTTTTGAAAACTTCTCAGCTGTCAATCGGGCGGGAAAATATTCATTACATCATAATTCTGATAAAAAAAGGGAAACGTATTAGAATTTAAAAAGGAAAACCCTTTATTTCTTTAGCTAGCGCGCCACAATTATACAGTCGTGTTGTTTTTCAGCACCACAGTTAGACCGTCGCCTTGTTTTCTGGCGCCTCAGTTAGACAGCCACAGTGTTTTCTAGGGCCGCAGTTAGACAGTCTTGTTGTTTTTCAGTGCCACGATTAGACAGCGATACTTTCGAATGTGCCCGAAAACTCTACCAGGTCCTTTCCATCCGTAGCAATTATAAATCAGCAGACAACCTTTACCATTTCTCGTTTTACCAATTTGCACTACCAGTTATACGCCACATTGTGGAAGGTAATCCAAACCATAAACGATCTCGCTGCTATTATGGCAAGAGACGTGAAACGAGATCCAAAAGGTAATCTTCAGCCCCTTTTTTGAATTTCCCGGATAGTCTCCCCTCTCTCGAGTTTTGTGCCCTTTCCCATGGTTTTGCCCTTTCTTTGTTCTCTTTTGGCGGTTTACCATAACCTTGTTTTTACGCCCAAAGGTATCTAGCTGTTTCCCATCACCTCAGTCGAGGTTGGGTCAGCCATCTGGCCCTTCTGCGCCGAGATTTTTCCCACAGTTTCTTTTGTTCCAAATGATCCAACCCGCTCTCAATTTCCCAGTCATTTGGTATCCTCACTGTTCTTATCTAAGAGAATCTCGTGACTCAGAAAATAACTCGAATATATAATCCTTGTCATTCCATTTTCCAACCCTCATACAAAAGAAGTTACTCGTCATCTTTTTCCGCTATTGTGGCTAGTGGTGACGATTGTTCCTAGGAATTAAAACGGAGGCCATTGTTCTCTACATTTTTTCCACCTTCGTATCTACGAAATAAACAAGTGCCCGACTCCGGGGCAACCCCCCTCCTTGGGCTCGCATTCCTTATCAGTTTCCTCCTAAAGAGCGCACTCTATTAATTTCTTCTCTCTTGATCCAGATGCCTCGCCAAATGTTGGCGCAATTATCATTTCTACTATTATTGGGACTTGTCTCTGCCAATGTTGGCATGATTGGAGTAAGTTCCCTGCCGTTCCACTTACAGTAATCTAGACTATTATGGCCCCCGACAGTTATGAGACTTCTGTAGAGGATGATGACTATTCAGTTCCCGAAGAAAAAGCTACAAAATGTGAAAAAGTAAGTGGCGACAGACCCGCGATCAGACCCCGTGTTATTCCGCTCCATCCCTCTCCGATAAGGGAAAATGTTTTCATCATACTTCTCTATTGATTGAGAGAATCTGAAAATTGTGTGTGACTAGCTCCTAAAGATAAAGACCGCAAAGCTGTCCATGACACTGAAAGAAAAGTATAGTCAAAACACTGGGGGCACTTCACATGGTACTGGATCAAAATAAAGATGACATAATTTAGGGCAGCTACTTCAATTCTCTCTCGTTCGAATGTGAATTCTGCAGTGAATGCAAGGAGTTTATGTACATTCGGTGAGTCGTCAGACAGAGCTCTCTTATCAAATATACGACGTCCGGTAAAAGTTGCGTGGGATTTCAAAATATCCCGCTCAAACGGACATAAACACGGGCCATGGGAATGTGGAAATTGATCGAATCATATGCTCATGGGGTTGTATTTACATAACAGACCGGTCTAGAGGAGGGAAAGGGTCAATAGACGTGAAAACAACTGGGTCATTCTCGTTCTTTAAGGAATTATAGCGACTTTTTTAAACAGACGCACAGTCCATTTATCAAAAATAAAACATTTTTTTAAATTTACTATAACTTCCGACCTTTTTACCGAAAAAATTCAAAATCCCAAGCAAACAATCCGATAAATAGTTGCCCAATCAGCAAACAAAGATACTACTGGCCGATAAAATGGGTACATCATAAGCTGACACGTTTACCTACCCTTCTTGAACAAACAATCTTTTGCAGAAAAGAGTGCACAGCCACAACTAACACTCAATGCGGCTGGTGTGGTAGTCGAACCATTGTCAAGAATGATGACTTCGAGAAGAAATGCAAAACATTCTCAATGTACCAGCAATTCAGAAGGAAACTCTTCAGCGATTTTAAAAAAACCCATCCGGATTATGATTATGCTGAGAATGATAAGGGATTCGAAGTTATTGAGAATGGAAAAGTGGTCGGTATTGAGTTTCCGTTTAATCGTAGGGGCAATTCAGATGGTCAATTTGGATCGCCCTGATTTGGACGACGAGGACAGGAGAGATTTGAGCTTGGCTGATGAGGAAGACTTCATGAAGAAGCCGTTGAAAGACAAGAAATTCATCAGCTACCCTTCTAAGGTACCGGCACAGCTGGACATTTAAATGGATTTAGGAACTGACATCCGAAGAAATTGATGAAGAAATCAAGGCTAAAGAAGTTGATGAGGCTGATATTGGAAAAGAAGAAGCCGAAGATGACGAAGAGGAAGAACATTCTGACTCTGATGAACTGCCACCCCTGCCTGAAGATGATCTTCCAGAAGAATATGCAGATGACGAAGAAGAAAATGCCGATAAATCTACGCAGACTGAAGAATTCTTTGGAAAAGATGTCAAGCCCTGGAAGAAGCAGCTCAAAGAGGCAATTGTCCATGTTATGCAAAGAGAAATGCTCAAGGAACAGATCCTAGAAGGAAATTATGAGACCATAAAGGATGACGATGTAACAATTTCTCATATCGGATATAAAATATTTTTAGGAAGGAACAATTCTCGAAGTTTTGCCGCCTAAAGACGAAGAGGAAAAGGAGACTGAAGTTCTACGCCGTGCTGATGAGATTGAATTCCTTCCATTGAAAATTGAAGTAGCCAACGAAGAGTAGGATCTTTTTTTTTCTTTTAAATTTGTTGTAGGAATTATGAAACTCCCGATTCTTCTGAATCTGAAGAGGACAAAGATTCTCTTGAGGATGAAATTCTTGAAGCAAAATACCAGAGGGAAAATGACACCCGAATTCAGGCCAATAGAAGAGTAATTTAAAGAAAAATCTACAATTTTCTGTGGTTTTAGATGGTTCGCATTGCTGTCCTCTCGATTACTTTCGTCGTTATGTGCTGGATTATTCTCAGCTACAGAGAGTAAGTTGGGAACGGAATTCGGGCTAATTTATCACAAATCTAAATATTATACGAATTTTCAGGAAGAGGAGGAAGCGCGTATTCATTATCCCTCCCCTCTCGACCTTCACTCCCGAGCAGCAGCACATGATCAACCGTTGTTCTTGCAAGAATGACGCCGAAGCCAAGTGCTACGAGAATCCGATGGCCTTTGTCTAATCTTTTTCTGCATTTTGTCTGTTTTCTCTGTAAAAATCTACTAATTTCTCTGGTACAATAAATACAAAAATAGTTACTCTTTCATTTTAAAATAACAAAAACCACATAAAGATCTGAGCTTCTCAAATGCAATACAAAGTTTTGGGAGTAGAGTCGTGGGGGAATATTATTGCATTTGAGATCAAAAAACAACCGTTATGACACGAGGATATTCTAAAAAATTGGGGGAGAAATGGGCAGAGAATAGGCACGTCATGTATAAAACTGAGTTTTTGTTGTGTACCGTAAAGAAAGACGGTCAAAAAAGATAAAGGCCCGTAGGATTTTAAAACTACTGAAGAATTGGGAGAACGAGCACCATCGAGATCATCTAACTGTGCAAAAAAGCCAAGAAATATAGAAATAACGCTTAGACAATGGACTGGACGGAGGAAGTGTGCGATGGTGGACGATAATCAGAAGCAGGTGCAGTTGGATCCGGCACAGTTAAGACCTTTTCCAATGCAGTGGACGGACGCGATAGCTGTAGCTCGGCGTAGTTGACGCCTTCATGGTAGCTAATGCGTTTCTAAAAGCTTTCAACTAAATACAGAAAAAAGTAAAAGCAAAAAAAGCATTCCAGTCCGTGGGCCGAAGCAAAACAAAACTTGTGATTAAAAAACTAAAAAAGCAAGGTTAAAGGCACCAAGGATTGGAGCAAAAGAAGAACTGTTAGAAAAACTAACAACGGGGTGCAATTAGACGGAGGACATGCGAGAGTCGCAGGAGTTGTAAGCATCTTGCACAGCCAGATCGTAAGGGCTCTAAAAAGAGAGAGATCGGGGTAAAATAAGAATAATAATCTGGTGAGCTGGGAAAAGAGGGAAGAAGCCGATATTAGACAACGGCTTCCCGGCTCATGTAGACGTTGTAAGATGGTTCCATTACCTCGCCATATGGGTGAACTTGTCGAGGAGCATCCACATCGTAGAAATTGTCACGGACATTTAAACTAAAAATAGGAAATTCAATTTAAAAACGATTCTTCTCACTTTGCTTTAGCCTTAGGCTCATTAAAACTGTCATCTTCCTTGGTTCCTAAAACTCTTTCTTTATTATTTCCCGTTAAAATTTACCTTTAAAGCAGAGTTGCCTTCTTTTTAAGCAAATTGTCGCTAAGCAAATGGCCAGGAGGATAAGACCGAGGACAACTAAAAGAGCTATAATCCAACCGCTCATTCTTCCTCCGACAGTTGAGCCACCTCCTAATAAAGCATCAAGAGAAACGGGAATCCTATAACTGTCGTCTTCTTTAAAGGATATAATACTCACAATTTTGTTCCGAATTGATTTTGTAGTTTTAAATTTATCTGTCGATATTGGTCTTGTTCCCTGACTGGGAGGATTTGCAACCGGGCAATGAAACAATTTGGAATTGTATTATTTTGCGTAGTACTCTCGAAGCGGAAATTCTCCCAAGATTGACCAACCTAAAGGGCGTTTCTTTAATAAAAAAATATAATTTACCTGAAGGTCATTTTGATCAATGGTAAAGACGACGTCCCTCGGGGGACGAGGAGCCGGCTCTGCGCAATAATGGACAGTAACCACGGCATTATTACTTTGAGGATTCTAAAATCCATTTAAAATTAATTGAAATCTTTTACCTGTTCAATAGTTGGAGCTGTGTCAGATTGCATCGGGGGTCCCATCACTTGCACCATTAAATTCTGGCTACCGGGAGCGTCTAACCCAGGAGAACATTCGGGCGAACCCTGACTGACATAACTGCAAGCAGCGCACCAATATTGACCACTATAGGAATAATTAGACACTCGGAGGGGGCAAATAGCATTTAGGCGCTGAAAATTATAGAAAATATCTAGGGTAAAGTTACCACAACGTTGGGAGGAATAGGTCTATCCCGTTCGCTGGTAACTTCTTGATATTGACCATCGAATCCCTGAGGGCAGGGAGCATCGACTACTTGTCCGTTGACTTTTCTCATTCTCCAAAAGACGACGGGACGAGGATTTCCCTCAACAATACAGCCCATGTTTATCTGTTGATTCATTTCTATTCTGCCACCGGATTGGAAAGGGGAAGTGCTTTGTAAGACGGCGAAATTATCACGAAGTAATGTGGCAGCAGCTGAAAGGGCGCTCTATTAAAGGGAAGGCTTCTGCTTACTATATGGATCAATTTGAATAGCTTGACTTGTAGGCATCTCAGAATCGGAAAAGAGCCCATTATTCGCCTGACATTGTATAGATTGTCCAATCATCTCAGTACCAATTGTAATCTCAGCCCCATTTCCACTATAAATCTTTTCTTAAAACGCAATAGATTACGTAATCTTACCTAGTGGGTTGTCCATTCTTTAGCCACCTGTACTGGACAGCTGGTGGATGTGCTTGAACAGAACACTTGAGGGTCTTGCGACGACCATTTTGACACAATCCATCGGCACCGCGGACACATTCAACATAGAAACGATAGCCTTGATTGGCGATTAAGGCAGGGCCTTGGCCAGAAGCATCAACAACATGTGGCTGGCGAAGATATTGAACATCTACCGTAGCTTGTTGCGAGTCAACTGTCCCTAAAAACAGGCAGTCTTCTTCCCAAAATTGATGACTAATCCTTACCTCCGTTGACGGCCGCCTGACACATAATAGTGGCACCGGTCCAGTTGGCATTAGCGGCAACATTCTTCAAAGCGACAGTCTAAAAAAAGGAAAAAGTTTGTGAGAAATTAGCCCTCTTTTAGCCCCAAGAGATGCTACAGTTGGCGGCTAATCGGCTTGGCGGCAACCTTTTGGGAATTAGCCTTGACCCTGGCTTATTTTTTGTGTGAGCCGGTCTAATATTCGAAGATGCGCTGACAATAGAAGGGGATTCCATTGTAATTAACTGTAATTTGGGACAGGGGTTAATGTAGGCGCCCTTTAAGGCATCGCCAGAGTTATTAAACATGGCCCGCTGTTGATTATTTAGGCCAACTTTGAATAATAGTAATTACTTACGGGGAAACCGGCATTTCTTGTGAGATCTTGCGCAGAATTTAGGACTTTTACCATATCTGTAATATTTCTTTCAACACAATCGATGCATACGAAGCGGAGCTGACTGACAGGGGCTTCAGAAACCTGAAAATGAGGGGTTTCTTTGTGTTCTTAATCAAAAATTGGCTGTAAATTGACCGTTTATGACCCAACTTACACAGTAAATGACTTCTTTTGTCGTCGTTCCCAGCATTGTCCATTTAATTGAGCTTAACTGCTGCGCATTTGAAACTTGAAATGGGGCATCCGTTATTTTAACCTGGACGCTGGGCAAAACCATTTGACCAGCAACATCCAGAAAACCACTGGCGAATAATGGCAATAACCAAAAAAGTAGAAGAGGCTCCCTCATCGCTCTAAAAATTGATGTTCACAGGAAGTTAGAAATAGAGAAATCATGCGAAGGGTCATGGATAAACAATAAGACACGGGGCGACGGGTCAACGTTGAGTACAAAAGAACGCGGCCGAGGAGAGCGGGCCAAAAAGAGACAGGGACGCAGGTAGACCCCCCTAGAGGTCATGGTGGCAGGGCAAGTGTTTGCAAAGTCATCACATATGGGAAGGTCCTTCGGGAGAGGGGATGGTGGGAGAGACTGTCTCCTTTATTAGAAAATAGCCGCTCCCATAGCACTCATTCTCCCAGGGTTTAGCGCCAGTTTCATGGCTTCGCGCCGCATAAAAATCGACAGAATACTGTATTAAAGAATCGTCAAGATGGCTGTACGATTGGATTTCTTCCATTTAAAGAAAACTCGAGCATTATTTCAATTTGCAGCTGGCTCTTGACCTGGCAGCTGCATTTTCGCGGTGCTTCCGCCCCTTGAACTTGTCAAAAATCGAAAGAAAAGAGGATAAAATGACCAACAATAGCCAGTCCAAGAAGCCTTTAATCTCAACCGGCTACCGGATGGCCATGGGTCAAGAACATCTGCCAGTTAACGGGAGGACATTGCTCAAATTAAAGCGAATTCTCTTTAAAGGAAGATTAATAGTAGACGAGATTGATATCAGTAGTTTTTTAAAGGAAACGAAGTGAATTGGATCAATAACAAGAAATTAGAAGAATGTTCGACGATTGATGAAGTGTTGCGCAAAAGATACAGGCCACCCATTGATATATTACCGTGCGCTAAGTGAAAATAACCTCTGAGAACAATTACCACATCCCACAGGTGAACAATTTACAGCTAGAGATTATTGGTGCCCATTAACGAAGAGAGGGAGGAGGCTACTCACACGAGACAACCACGGAAAGGGCAGCGGGGAGCACGATTGAATTACTAATGAAGATGGTAGGAAAATACAGGAATCGATGACGCCAAGGACGACGGAAGGAGGCAGAGAAGAGTTTTACTGGCAGAGAAAACTGGAAAAGTTACACTTTTGTGTAAATTATAGGAGAATGGGCTGGACTGGAGAAAAATGAAAGAAAAATCGAAATTTTAAGCCATTAGTTTCCACCAATGAACAAATCCATTTCTTTAAAGGACTGACACATTTTACGGCAATTAGCTGTTTATGTAAAGATGTCAAGCTCCTCGTAAAAAGCAGGATTACTACTTATAAACAGAGAAATAGAATGAAGATGAAGCGGCCAGCCAGCCACTCTATGATGAACTGCCGACAAAGGGAACACCGCCGCATCACAGCAGCCACCCTATTGACCATCAATGGGGCAGTTGAACGGTCCTTGAAAAAGCTCCCTCTCCCACCACTGGCGTCAATAACTCAAGCGGCAAAGGATTAGACAGTGTGTCTTCCTCCTTAACGGTTTCAATGACCTGATTTGGGGGGATTCTCTCTCTACTGAGGAGGCCTCCGAACGGCCTTAAACGATCGCTGTTCACGAGTCGTTTAACCGTGTTCAATCCATGTTGCTACATAAAGTAATCAAATCTTTACCACCCTGAGACTTTTGCGCAATCGGTGTAATCTCTCGACTGGGTCAGGTGATAGCCATTGCGTGACAGGAAAGGATTCTAAAACGTAGCCGACGGGGAGAAAACCCCCTTTCTTTCCTCTTTCAAGACCCTTGCCGCCTATTTCAAAAAGTTGTGAATCATGGGCCGACCGGCGTGGGAAAAGTTCACACACAAGCTCGTTTAGATTACGGTAACAGGGCTATTGAAAACAAATCCTTTAAACAAATTTAAGGAAGGCGAACAAGGAAAAGACAGCGAGACAGATCGAGGCCATAGCTGATGGATATGCCGGGCGCAATCTCACGGATCACCATGACTGACGGCGGGGAGCCATTGGCAAAATTAGAGGCATTAAATCGGGATGAGACAAAGGGAGATCTATCAAAAAAAGAGTGATAGATTTATAGATTTGGGATTAAGATTACAAAATATTATGAGATAGCTGTAAAAACAGAAGAAAATGCATCAATATCTCGCTGATTCATCGTTTTCACAACATTTATATGGAATGTTATGAGAAAGGGACAATCCCCCGCTGCCAGGAGAACGAGATTCACGCCTAGACATTATAATTGCCAAGATATCTTTTGAAGGACAATTGGATACAAGGACGGTCATGACACAGTAATAGGCTCCTGTCACTACTGGGCGCATCGATTTCGCCTAGAGATTTCAATCAGGTGGTAGGGGCGAAAATGGCATAAATGGGAGCCTTAAACCGGACTCAAGGTTTGTTGGTTGGAAGAGACGATACAGAACAGGTTGGAAACCTCAATCTATCCCGTTAGAATACGAATAATATGGGCTTTTTTTGTATGGTGGATGTACATCTATTTGACATGTAGCGGCTGGGCTTTGATCCATAAGTCAGTTATAAGTACTTGGCCTGGCTACTTGGATGGAAAGCAAATAAACAGATTTCTAATTAAGGGAATAGGGAGAAGTGGAAACAGATTGGGCGGAAATCCTGAGCAGAAGGCGCTCGGTTAATGAAATATGGTAACTAGCTGTGTTTTAAAAGGAATTGGCCTTTAAAATCAAGTTTTCTAGCCAAGCAAACAAGCAACAGGTGGTAAAATGGCCCTATTAACAGGTGAAAATTGTACGGACTGACGTAGGTTTCAATCAAAAAGCTATTCATCTTCTTCGCGCCAATCTGAAAACCACACCTTGTGCGGAAAAGGTCAAGTCTTTTCAAAAACGGCGAGCTAGTAAAGAAACGTTGAGTAGAAAAAAAAGGCGAGCCAAATCCACCTGGTGGACCTTTCACATACGACGAGATTGGGGCGGAGATTTCTATCTGCTTAGAGAAGGTCGATCCGATTAGAATCTGGTGGATCTATTAGAGAGGTCGAAAAAGGACTGAGTCATAATAGAAAGTGAAACATAATGTAGAGGAGGAGCTGGAGAGGAGGAACAGGAGGCGTCATGTTTAACTTAGTGTGCCCCCTACCCCCCGTGGACAAATAGTGACCGGGGAAAGGCCGGCCGAGGTCGCCTAAGTGGACACCAGCTCTGATAATTTTAATGAATAGACACAGCCTCATTATATGAAGCTCTTTTCTTCTTAGATTCCTTTAAATGTCAAATTATTACGGTAGGCAGCAATTGTCATAGGGCGGCAGGCCTTTTCACCCGCGAAAATTCAAAAAATCGCCAGAATAATTGGAAAAGAAAGGCGCAGAAACAATAGCCAACCGGGGAGATGACCGGAGCGGTAGATTAACGGAACCTCATTATTTGCACAATATTAGGTACCATCGCAGAGGTCAACAAAGGAGAGGTCGGCAACCGTGACCGCACTAAATGAAATTGCGTGTTGAGGAATCCAAAGAGACTAGTGAGAAGGGCAGGCGACTGATGTCGGTTTGTTCCAAGCCCGTTGGAAACAGGTTAATCTCCTAATCCAAGTAGTTGCCCGTTTGAAAAAAAAGACTGCCAGGGGCGAGGGAAAACGGGTTCCATGGATAGCCGGTTTTTTATTTTTTTTAAATTCACCAGGGATCTACAAATTTCTCCCTTCTCCAAAAATGGAATAGCGACCTTTCAAGGGCTCTTGGGTTTCGGCAATGATGGCTGCTTTTGTCCCTAACAGGTTTTATACCAAAAAAATGAATTGAGGAAGTCCGACGCGTCAGTTTTCCTCATTTCCTTTAAATTGAGTAGTGACGCTTTTCTAAATTCATTTCTAACCCGAAAGCTCTTTCTTTGATGCCCCAAATGACCTAAAATCCGCGTAAACTAAGAAATAACACAAGGAATATAAAAAAGATTTATTTATTAATGAGGATTGGGAACTTTACGGGCGGCCAGGAGCTGCTGGTAGACGGCGGTCTCCTTTTCGCACTGTTCCTTGACGGCTCGCATTTGCATCAACTAAAAGATAATAATTACTAGAAACTGTGGATCTTACAATTTGGTCAACGGGAGGCGGCGGAAGAGGAGGAGGAGCGGCATCGGGTGCAGGAGCAGCAGAAGCAGCAGATTGCCACCAACCGGCAAACAACTCAACAAAAGCATTTTGATTAAATGAAACGACTCCTGGTACATTTTTTGTATAATTCTTTGGCGAATTTCTATAATTTTACCAGTTTAGGCGGCGAACAGGGGACTTCACCATCACCGAGTTCACCATCTCCCTGAAACCTCCTCCAAAATCGTTTCTTTCTAATTTTTTTTTCTACCGTAGGCATGATTAGGCTTAGTTGTGTCTTTCAATCGTTGAAATCAAATTGGCAAGTCAACCCGGCGAGCTACAGGGTGACGAAATTCAGGCTCATTTGGTGACCTTCCCCACACTTGCGCCCCAAAAACCTTTCTAAAAAATTTTTCTCTCATTTCTTTTCTGTCAAAAAGTGGGCTTAGGCTTAGTAGAGTTTATTTTACTATTCCCGAAAGTTTTACGGCTTGAAAACCGACCTACACGCCGCAAAAATAGTGTTTGGTGAACTTCCCTATTAGGCAGCTGTTTTTCAAGTTTTACAGCTCAATTCAGTATTATAACTCTATTATGAATGGAATTAGGGGAAGAAATGATAATAATGATCGCTTGGAGTATTCCGGCTCTTCCCCTGCGTCTTCTCTCTCCAGCCATGCATTGCCCGGGGTTGTCATCGCCCCATCGCTGTCTCTGCTCCCGTCCGCGTAGTATAGTGGTAGTACTCCGCGGTCTTATTGCGGCGACACTGGTTCGATTCCGGTCGCGGACAGTCGACATTTTTGCTTTTTTCTCGATCTTTTGTAGAATTTTTCTTATGACTTTCTTTGTTTTTTGCCATTTTGACAACTTTTCGGGTAATTTTAATGCTGTAGAACAGAAATTGACTAGACAGAGGCTAAAAAACTTAAGCGGAAGTCCAGGCAGTCGTCCGTTTCCCTATTTCCGACCCTCATTGCGTCATTGGTTTTTGCCTTTACGATTATAAAGTCCTCCAATCCTTCGTTTTTCTTCCAGTTTCAAATATTTTAACTCAGCTGACATTCGGATCCGATGCCCTTCCCCCTTTTACTTGATAAGGTTTGCTCCAATCAAAGTCTCCTGTTTTTAGAACAGCTCGTCTTTTACTAACGAGCAGTGATTATCGTTTTTTCTTCTTGCTGTGTGAGCATGGCGCTACTTTTCCACCAACATGTGTCGGGTCCTGCTTTAAACTCCTCCTCTTCTCACTTGATAGCTTGGGGGCTTTAATTGCTCAACACGCAAAGGAAAATATCTGCTCGCATCTATCATTTAACCGCGCACCATTAAACATTGACTCGAGTTCAACAAGGCTCTAAATTTTCTCTCTCTTTGTCTCTGGAGAGAGATCACTTTTAATTTTTTGTCTCTATCCGGGGTACTATTTAAAGAGGAGAGGAGAATACCGCTTTATTGTTCTTTTTCCCATATGAAAAGTTTCTAATCCGCTCCGAAAGCAATAAATAACGGCCCTCCTCCCTCTCTCACAAATTCTAATTCGACATCCGCCCTTTTGATGACTTCCCCTAGCCTCTCAAATCAACCATCTAGGGACTTCTTCCGCCTAATTTGAATTTCTATTTAAATTCCTTCTCGATTTTATTCGTGTATATAGTGAAAATCCTCGAAAAAAACCTCGACTTTTACGAGTCAATTGGTAGGTTGAAATGTGACCAGCTGACACATAACAAAAGACGCTCTGCTGGGAGGTTTCACGAGATCTTTTCGTACTTTTCATATTCTTTGATGATTTTCTCTAAGATTAATTTTACTACGTTTCGGGGCCGCCGGAAGTTCGCATCGAAAGTCGTTGGTCTCTGGTTCAAAATGTTGCCGCGGCAAAATGTCTTTTGATCTCTGCGAGACCACTTCAACATCATTTTGCTTAAATACGTTGAATAGTAGTTTTAGTTTTCTGATTCTTTAAAATTTTTGGAAGATTGGATCAGTACGGAGCCTGGGAACAAAGGGTGCCGCTGGTAATTAACGGGTAAAAAGGCTGCAGGGCTGTTCGTAGCTTCCAAAATTCCTTTAAAAACATGCTGGTTCCCACCCAGGTTATCCAGGACAGTAATCGGCAGCATTTCGGCTTCTAATTTTGGGGTTCTACAGCGATTGCGGGGTCTTTACCATCAAAATTCTTAAAATTCTACTAATTAATGCAATGTTTATCCCCTGTCTACTTTGTTTTTAGTTTCTTAAAACTCTCAAGGATATGTATGAATATATGAAAAGTTGTCCTCTTTGCCGTAAATACTGCTAATTCCTATCTTTCTCTCGTCTTTAACTGAATAATTGTTGTCGTCGATTATCCACCCATCTTCAGACGTAAAAAGTCTTCGGACAATTTAACGTCACTTCGTCTAATTAAATGATTTTGCTCCTAATTTAAAGAGAATCTATCCCAGCTGAGCCGGGTGTCTACTCCCACAACAAAATGTCTTTTTTCTCTTTTTGGAAAATCTCGTCATTCCGGAACGTAGAGGAGAGTCGCTTCTTACGTAGCCGAAATCCAATACGAGCCACATGTAACCCCTGCAACTGAACTGAGAGGGGTGCAAAGAGAGCGTTTCACGTGATTTCAGGTCTAATATTTCCTTGTCCCTAGTGGCATTTAGCTCCTCTTGTTTTCATACTTATTCCTATATTTCCTTGAAAAGGGCGCAAAACATACAGTACATAGGGACATAAATAACTTCTATTATTTCTGGGAATTTTAACTAATTCCCTGTAGGGAAAATGTGGGCAATAAGACGGGCAGCCACTGACCTTTGAAAATCATGGCCGAAAGACGTTACAGTCGTCTGTCTCACAGTAATTTCGGAATTTTTGTCCATAATACACCAAGATGCCCAAGAGATCCAATGTCTGCCAGTCCTCCCTCTCTCTATATTTATTCTTGTCCAAAAAATCAGCAAAAAAGCCATGATTTAGTATGTAAAAGAGGCAATCCTTGATGGATGTCTGGCAGCTTTTTCCTTCGAAAGACTAAAGATTAATTGTTCATTTAAACATTTGCCTAGTCTTTTCCCGCCGAGGAAGATCTCAAAAAGTGTGTTGTTCCAAGCGAGAACTATCCTCGCGACTTCCGCCAGGCGCCAAGCCGGAACCAGTCTCACCTCTCATTACAAAACAATCCTCCTCCCATCACAAATACTACTCACACCGACAAATCTCGTCACATCTTCCTAATACTTTTATTCTTGCAGTTCTTTAAAGAGCCAACGTGATTCTTATCTATTAAAGGACTTATTAATTCGTCAACTGACAAGACAATGAGCACATGAGTACATTCTGTTGTTTTTCTCCCTCTTATTCATTAATGTAACGAATAATTGGAGTACATTTTCTTTTCTGACAATATATTACAGCATCATTGGGGCTATTTTCGTCTTGTTGCGGTCTGCGCAATTCGTAATTTTTGCTACAAATTTAGTGCCAAGGAAAGTTGACGCGGATTCGTAATATTACGCGGTGCGATGCCCAATTCACAACCCACCATGGCGCGTCTCTCGAATGATCACAGTAACTCCAAAAACACCAGCTGCTGCCCTTTTAAAAGCCATATTTTCTTTCTGGTTACTTTTCAGGATAGAGTAATCCAAAGGGCGACATAATATTATTAAAATAATATTTACCGGCTTGTACTTTTTAGATTTCCTTTCTTCTATCTTTACCTGCCACAACTTCCGATCACACAGCGAATTAAGCCCTTCTGCTAACATTCCCGGCCAAATAAACCTTTCCAATCAAAATTCCACGCTGAATCGTCTTGTATTAAATGAGGTTGTTGTTTGTATTCCTCTCTCTTTGGCCACATTGACTTAACTCAATCGCTCTGACCAAAATCTGGGAACTCATTGCAAATGCAAATATTTCCAACACCGCGAGAGTACTTTTGCGCGGTTTATTCATTTTGTAAATGGGAAGTATATTCTCAGCGGCTAGGTAATCTTATTTGAAGCTTTCCTTGCTACAGAGCGCCACAATTCGACAGTCGTTTTCCAGTCCCACGGTTAGACAGATTTTTTCTAAAGCCACCGTTAGACAGTCGCGTTGTTTTCCGGCGCCACAATTAGACAATCGTGTTGTTTTCCGCGCAACGAAGCAATTATGTAGTTCATTTTTAAAATAGGAAGTATCTTCAGCTTCCAGGTAATCCTGTCTGGTCAAAGACGTATGTCCCCTCGGGTTCAGTTACAATTACGTGATCCTTTGCTGCTCAAGCTGCCGTGTGGCTAGTGTTTCATGGGCTTAATCTTTCCATTCTTAACCATTGGTACCAAGAGATTACTATTTTTAAAGGAGGAAAATACTTTTGCGCGGTTTATGGTTTATTTAGTTTTTTTCTAGACAATTCGTCAGACTATTTCCTGTCATTTTCTTTCTTATCAAAAAATTTTAGCATGTTTCTCCTATCGACAGTGGTTTCTACGTCACGGGGAGGTGGTTCATTGCATCCTTTCTTCCTCATTCGCATGCCTCGAAATATCTCTGCAAGATCTCTCTCTCAAGAATCTCTTGAATTACTATAAAATCTAATTGCCTAACAAACTTTGCTTGTACGATAGCCGCAGGGTCACAAAACACATCTTCTGCTCATAAAGTCTACGCAACCCGCCAAATACGGCTACCTATAATTAAATCAAGGGCATTTTAATTAGATTTTGTGCAAAAAAATGGCTCAAAATTGACCAGAGCTCGGAAAATTGACTGAATTACTTTTCCGAACATTTAATCTACGACAATTCTAGCTCAATTCATTTCACATTTGGTTGCCAAAAAGCAATTTGTCCCAAGTAGCACGTGTTGCATTTTTGAGAAGGTATTTGATTGAAGGTGAACACTTCCCCCTTTTCCCACCTTCTCTCGGGAATTTTCTCTCCTCGAGACGCTTTGTTAATAATTGAAACATCTATTGTCCTTCCGCATATTCTTTTTGAAAGAGGATGGAACTTTCCTTCCGTGCAGCAGCACATTCACAGCTGAGACGCCGCCCTACTGACCAAAATTCGGGAATAATTTTATGGAATTGCGTCACTTTGTGGGAGATAAGAGAGTGCCATTTCACAAGGACTGAATCATTTCATTAACTTCTTTCTACCCTAGGGAAGGTCCGTCAATTACGCGTGGCAGCATCTCATGCCAGGATAATCTCAATTCTGTTTCGGAATTTTAAGCCGACTAATTTCCTTTGGACCCATACTCCGACTATTTTCATGTTATTATTCATCCACGACATCTCCTCCCTCTTGTCCCCCCGGAAATAGGATACGTCTCCCCATTCTTTAGGAAACGTATTACCCTTCGTCTCTCTTTTTTCGATCCCATATATTCCTCTCCTAACTACAACACCGCTTGGACTAAATTACTATCCAAAAACGTCAGGGTCGAATGTGTGACATTTCACATCTCATATGGCGAAGGGCAAAGCAGCGTCAGATTGGAAATTTGAATCCCATTTTCTTACATTTTTTTGCTCTTTTTGCTAGCAGAAGGGCAAGGGCTAATGGGTGCAAAGAGTCACCGAGGCTGTGAGCTTCTCCTTTTTCCGGTTATACGATAAAAATAAGGCGATGTCCGCTTTGTTGCTGATTTTATAAGGCGTTGAGGCGAAAAAAATGTGTTTGTTGCATGTTTCGAACGCCTCAGAATCACTAATCTGGGCCACATTTAGACAGTCGCGTCGTTTTTCTGTGTCAAAATAGGACAAATTGTAATCCAATCGTCTTCTATGGTAAAATCATCTGTATTTTAATACCGCCTTTGCTGTTTCCCAATGTCATAAGCTTTCTCCGTCATCTTAAATGTTTTTTTTTGTAATCGAAAGCACAGACTCATTGCCTTGTACCAATCCGTCCGACAAACATTAATCAGCCCCGAACATATTGTTTCATTGTCTTATGCATGAAAAGACTGACTCTCTTTTTCCCGTTATTGTAGCCCGCTATGTTCCGTTTAAACCCGACTTTCTTTTTATCTTTAAAACTCCCACGATGTCGAGACCCTCACGCCAGTGCAAATACTGACCCTTGACGTCAATTTTATTCCTAAAAGCTCTGAGTGAGAGAGAAGGGGAGAGATTGGTTCTCATTCCCTCTCTTTCACCTTCCAGCGGGGGCAATTTTCTCTAATATGGCACTTGGGTGTGAAAAGAGGCGAGTGTGTGTGCGGCCCTGGGAGTAGTTCCTGCACGTATTCCCCTTCTTTTACTTAGATCTAATTGGTCTAAGTAATCATATAATTTTCTTTGGCCTTGAATATGCCTTTTTCTTCCTTTCTTTCTCTTTCCATCCTTGCGCAATGGGAGTGAGGGAGAGTATAAGTGGATTAGTCATATTAGAGTAATGGAATCTTGCATACACAAAGAGAAAAATGTCCACGTTTAGAGGGAGTCTTTTCATTGGAAAGTTTCGAAATTAGCAATTATCAGGATATCTTCCCCCGTCTGGTATCATCCCCGAGAATTCCTTGAAGCCGTCTGACTCATTCTAAAATAGAAATCCAATCATGTTTTCTTATACTATAAATTTTTATGTCTTATGAGCCTAGCAACTGGGTTGCGAGGCTGGCTTCCAACTTATTTCTGCTGGAATCTGGCTTTTTTATAATATTGATTTAAATAACCGTTTACTTTGGCCTTTACAACTGTTTTAAAGATGTTCTAAGCCCCTTCGACCCTAAAATAGCCCCTCATTTTGATCCACCCCTTCCCAGCCTTTTTTTCTTCTATATTTCCGTTCCCTTATCAAATTTATCACCAAATTCCCCCATGTTGTACTGGAGAACAGATACTTGAGTGCGTTCCAGACATTTCCCAATAATATTATCCTCATCAACAATTAATTCCGGGGGTATATAAACAGGAAAGGACAAGACGGAAAGGGTCTTTGTTCCGTTGTACCTACTAGGGGCTCATATCCTCTTATTTTCTCAATTTAGCTGAATATTTAAGAGTTTCCATTAGTTGAGTTTAAATATTAATCAGCCTGTGATTTTCTCTCTCATTTTCTGACCCTTATTTTGAGATCAGAGAGCGAAAAGTGGGCAAAATAATCCGGAAATTACCTGTCATTTGGTCTCGTCCGTATCTGACGATTGTAGCGAATTTTTAAAGAATCGCAACAAGAATCGTCAGGCGGAACTTTGCACTTGGGTAACAAATAAAATTGATGACCGGCCCAGCTGTGCTTAACTGCTTCGCCCCTGGGCAAATGGACGAGAACTTCACGTTTCTTTCCCACTTTTTTATATTCTGTATTGGTCTCCTCCTCATCCTTTATTATTTTCTCACATTCTTGAAGACATAAACCTTCATTTCTTTTGATTTATTAGAGACCATAAATCTTTTGACAGCTCCCCCGCTCCATTGTGACCAGTCCTTCAATAAGAGTAATTTTCTCCCTGACTTTCATTCCCGTCTTCTCCCCCCAACGTGTTCTTTTCCAGGTTATGTCTATGTAATATGGGCTGTGCATTGGGAAGACATTGTGACCCTGCCCCACCTGATCCATCTGTCCGACATTTTTGGCATGTGGATTCTGTCCTAATTGAAGATGAAAATTTTACGGAGGTATGTTTCTAGGACGTTCAACAGAGGTCGCTATCACATGCGGTGTCAGGTGTTCTTTCTTCGCCTCTCACAGGAAATAAAACTAAAGGACTACAATCCGCGTTGGTGTTTGATTGAGAGGAGAAAGAGTGCAAGTTCCGGGTGTTTTTATCCATTTTCGGAGGCCTAGCTGCTGCTCTCTTAGAAATTGCTTCCTCCAGTGGGAAGGACATGCTGTTCCTTTTGTTTTCTCCTTTAAAAATAATCATTTCCAGCGTCGGCGAGGTGGACTTGTGTTCATACAAGATGAAGCAATCTGCTACAAGTCCCGTCGTTTAGATTGTCGCAAAATTGGCGGCGATCTCAGGATTAATATATCAGCTGTGAAAAATACGAGTCGATTAAAAGATTATCAATGTGATAAGGTTTGTCACCTAAGAATCGGGATCAAAAAGTTCTTTAGGATGCAGCAAAATCGAGTAACAAAGTGGAAGTGGTACTGTTGGATGTGCAGGAAAATAATAAACATATGACTGTTGGACTAGTGACGAATAAATCTGAACGGGTAAGTTCTTCGAGCCCATGATAACTACCAAAGTGCCAGGTAGACAGTCGGGTTGTTCGCCAGCGCCACAGATAGACAGCCAAGTTGTTTCCCACCGCCGCAGTTAGACAGTCACGTTGTTTTCCAGCGCACAGCATTGTCAGCCATTGCGCCCTCAATGTATTTTTTTTGTCCTGTGGGCGTAGACCTCAGATATTCTTACCAAATACCCGACGTTTCAGTTACACGCCGAACTGTCCGACATCATAAATAAGCATCGCCACAAGCCAAAAATAATGCAATTTAACTCAATCGACATAGAAGGAGTTGAAATCGATCTACCATCATAATTCCCTTTTTCCCAAATATTGATAATATTCTTACGGTGATCTCTCGGAACAATTCTTCAATATTTTTCAAACTACCGGGCAATCCTCCATTCCATTTAAAGAAGAGACATCATCGCTCAGTCCTGTCATGCTTACAGCCTTCCCGAATACATTTCTCTGCATGTAGCTGTTTTTTGCCAAGAAAATTACTTACAAAATTGGAGGCGATATATTCTTAAACTACGCACTCTCAAATATTTTTATCGTCCTTCCTCGTGGTCTCCCTCGCTCTCTTTGAAGTATTAGTCTGTTTATTCATGGGTAATAGTTATGTTCTATGTTCAAATAAATGTATTGTTTTGATTTAACTGCGCATATCACCGTGCTCAGCAGCTAGAGATCCAATCCAAAAAAAAGTGTTAACGATGGCCATTTTTAGGGTTCAGTGGTCCAAAATAGCCAGTCTCTTTTGGGATGCAATGAACCACCTCCCCGTGACGTAGAAACCACTGTCGATAGGAGAAACATGCTAAAATTTTTTGATAAGAAAGAAAATGACAGGAAATAGTCTGACGAATTGTCTAGAAAAAAACTAAATAAAAATTCACCCAAATAGTCCTCTGACCGATGATTTGATCACAATCTTGTCATTTTGGGACACCCGTGTACGGGTAGGGCTATTATCAGGCGTTCTCCTGGTAAACCACCATATCGCCGTGATCAGCGTTCAAAAATATGTGTGACCACTTCAAAAAAAACCCCAAAAGTGCCTATTTTTAGGATTCTATAGCCCAAAATAGCCTCCAACCTACGATTTCGTTGAATTTCCCCATTTGAAAAGAACTGGCCGGTAACCAATGGACTGGCGTGGAGCTATCGAGAAACCGAATAGACCATCTTGCTCGTCTCCACGAGCTGATCACGATGATATAAAGAACTTTTTTAGAAGTCCACATTTTTCTACCTCTATGCGGCAAAACATCCAAAAACAAAAATTAAACCGTGGGTCTAATGGTAGAAGCAAAAATCTACTGGAAGAATTCCAGCAAATTAAATTCCCATTCAAGGGAATGAAGATTGTCGCCTCCTTTCGGAGGCTTTCCAAAAATTATGCCATATGGCTAGCCCAAACGGGCTAACCAAAAAAGCGGCCATTCCCCTGGCGTGGGGAGGCTGCCAGAAACAGTGTTTACAGGCCGTGCCGATGACAAATGAAGAACCATCTACAAAAAGCCCCCGGGCTGCCGAGAATTTACTGGTGCGGGCGTAGCGAGTCGACGGCAAAGCCCCAAAGCCAAACGACCCTCCAAAATAGGACTTTTTTGTGCTTTTTTGGCATCAAACAAAAGCTCCGGAGCTGCTCTACAAAAGTAAACTGCTTTTAGACTTCAGAGGACCACCCAGAAGCTTCCCGCTTTGCTAAACAGCCACAATTCACACGCCATGTCGTTTCCCGCTTTTCTAAGCAGCCACAGTTTATACGCCGAGTCAATCCCGCTGACGGTCTTACCCAATAACAAGATTGTGCTAATTCTTGTAGAAGCAAAAGGAAAAAGAATCAAAAAAATTTCTCCCCGGCCGGGAATTGAACCCGGGTCTCGCATGTGACAGACGCGGATACTCACCACTATACTACCGAGGATCTATTGCTGTCACTTCGACGTGTCGATTCCATTCCCCCCGCTTATCTCATTCAATAAACTCTTGAACTTTATTATGATCACAAATATGCCAACAATTTTTGATACAAAGCGGGTAACAAAATATGGCTGATTGGAACAAGTAGTGGGATTTATAAAACATGAAAGAAATAATTAACTGAATTTATATTTTGTCGATACCCTGTGGGGAGTTGCCAATAATTCTTTTTTACAAATAAACGGCAGATCTACTGCATCATTAGGGCTTTGAGATTCTGTTCGAGGATGGATTCGCGGACGTCTTTAAAGACTCGTCGAATATTTTCTGTATCTACAGCTGTGGTAAAATGGTAGAAGAAGGGGCGGGCTCGATCTTTTCGGCAATTTTCGAATTTATCGGCTAGGAAGAATTGAACATCCCGGACGGATAGTTGATCTCCGGTGAAATCCGAGAAATATTGGCGAATGTCCGATTTAGGAACTTTTTCTGCAAATTTAATTGGTTATTATTTCCTGACTAGCCCTAGTAGTTCTAAAAATAATCTAATCTTATAGAGCAGAGTCAGAGCTCTCGATTGATACCAAAACCGAGCGGTAACCGTTTTTGGACGGCTACCGGTGTTTATAACCCAGCGCCAATGACTAGCTGAAGACAGGGCTCCGTGGCGCAGTGGTATGTTGTGAGTTTTATACATTCACTGAGTAAAGAAGGTCCGGGTTCGGATCCGCCTAACGTCCTAAATGTTTTGCATTTTTTTCTATATTTGAGGAGACCTTTTTGTGTTCTTTTTCCAATGTTTTTCATTTTTTTTCTCACTCAAAAAACCACAATTAGACTATTTTATCAGGATAACTCGTGAAAACTCGGGTCAATAACGAAGTAATCTCTTGAGGCCAGACTGTTGGCAAGTTTTTGTATTCCCGGCCTTTTTTTACCTCTAAATTGAGAGTCTTTGACGTCATAAATCGCTCTGAGTGGCGGCTCCTCGGGGATACCAGCGATCTTTCGGCCCAAAGTTCAAAGGCTCCGCAATGGCAACGCCCTCATCTTACTGCTGATAATTCAAAAGAATTCGGGAAGCAAACATTTCCGGGATTTTCGCAGAATTTACTTGGTTGGGAAAAACTATCTGGTACTAATTATACGGCGATCTCAGTCCAATTTGCGAGGTCTATCGAAAAGCTTCCCATTTTTTGGCTCCTCCGCTCAGTCTTTCTTCTATTTGCCCACTCACCTTTCAGTAAGTCGCTCTTATTCATAAACAGAATAATCGACACATTACAAAAGGCCCGATTATTGACAATCGTCTCGAAGATAGACCGGGACTCCACAACTCGATTAGTCCGCCTATCTTCCAGAATAACCTTCAATTATTGTTGTTTCTGTTTATTTTCTGTTTCCAACCTGGTCATATTCATTAGAAGCTACCATAAAGAGGATGCTGGTAATGTCAGAAAAGCACTGGAACCATTTCTGTCGCTGAGATCGCTGTCCTCCCACGTCAATGAATCTATAAAAGTTGCTCGTGATTTAAATTGCGGCCTACCTGAAGGGAATCTTGTTGATTTCGAAGGTGTGCTCGGAAATTCCCCTGGTAGCCTTACGACAGTATAAAATATCCTTATTTGTTGGATGGAAATCTGGCATGGCTATCCTATTAATATGATCGAAGAAATATTGGCATGAATCACTCTAAAATCCTGGGTTTTGTATTGGAATTTAAGCTTACTGGAATTTGAAAGAGATTTCTCTGATCATAAGTCTTCTTGATGGCGGCATCTGACCAAAAATCTCGAATATAAGGAGCCACTTCAACGAATGTTGTGAAGTCGATGCCTTTTAGAAGATCAGCAATTGTAAATCTTAGAAATATTTGCCTTGATGAAGAGTCAAAATACCTCATAATTTGTGGAGTGTTTTTCTGGCGGGACGGATCTTCCCATTCAATATTTAACTTTTGACGGGCATCCAGGAGGACTCTCATGGCGGAAATTACATTCTAAAGATAATGGTTAGCGAGACAGAAAAGAAAACGCGGAAAACGACGCGACTGTCTAACCGTGGCCCTAGAAATCATCTTGGCCGCCTGTGGCTCTGGAAAAGAACTTGGCTGTCTAACTGCGGTGCTGCAAAACAACGCGGTTGCCTAACTGTGGCTCTTTTAGCTATCAAAAATACCTGATATATCTGCTGCCGATATGCTCGAACTTCGTCGGCTGTAAATTCTCCAGCCCCATGGATGATATGCATCTGCTTGATAAATGTACTTTTCCCAGACTCTCCTGACCCTAATAGAAGCAATTTAACCTAGAAGAAATTTCTTTAAATAAAATAATAACGGCAATTCCACCTGTCTTCGCATCAATTTCTTCTCTTTATGAAGTTCGGAGTCAATTGCTTTAGATATCCGAGTATCTTCCCGGCCATCTGGTACATCAATTGGGCAGCAAATGCCGCAACAGAAGCTGCACAAGCCTTGGCATATAGTCACCACCATTCGGACTATTCTGAAGAAGAAAATGAATTGAGATTAGGAGGAAGAATCACGTCGTCAATTGTCACGTGGGCTTGATTTCGTCAAATACCCGGAAATTTGCGAAGTTAATGGGAATTGTCTTTGCCAAACGTTTTCTAATTGTCAAATTGTCACTAAAATGACCTAGAGGCTCGGAAAAATCACAGCAAAAACACAAATTCCTTTTCAAGGACGGCGGCAAACGAGAGAGAAAAATGATAAGGTTAACAGAGGTCAAACTAGAAGAGAATTGTAAAGAATTGCAACTTCTGGAATAGACAAAGACTAGACCAGATGATTCATTTGCCCACCCTGGTTGGCAGACAGTCTTTCTTGATTTATTAGAGCTAGAGAAACCTGTTTTTTCGGGGCTACCCTTTGCAGACGTCAGGTTTATCCAAAGGTCATGAAGGCAGGAAGAAAACATAATCGAAACTTCACCGAACAATGGCTGGATTTTTGGAAGTTCGGCAAATTTCTTCGTATCCAAACTTTACGTATTTTCAGTCGTAAAATCGCAAGTAGTGGAAGGAGCGACTAATTGGCGAAAAAATGATGAGAAACTGAGTGAATCGATCAAAAAACAGCGGAATAATACAGAATTTCCGTAGATTATCAAATGAAATTGATTGGAAAGTAACAAGAACGAAGTTTTTTTGGGTAAAGAAACAATGGAGAAGTGTGTAAAACAGGACAATTTTGAGTGGCGACCCGGCGTGACTCATCAGCACAGGTTGGCGACAGCCCACTGCAAACAACGGACAGTTCTGTGTGGCATTTTGAGTCAGCTGAAGATGACGTCCCGAGGGCACTTTTCCTACTAACTGGCTTTTCTCTCGTGACAACAAACTTCGTCTTAGCGACAATCATCTTTACCGGCAAATGGTTTCACTTTCATAGTTTTAGATCGACCCGGGAAAAAGGAACTTGGTCAAAAATCGAATCTGTCTTAGAGAAAAGGCTGAACAACAGGGAAATAGAAAGAAAATAGACGGTTAAGGTTTCTGAAACCGATTCCCTTTATTTCCTGTCAAAATAGGCAGAATTAGATAGAAACTCGAGGGAGCTTTCAAGGATAAAATAACGTAAACCTCTCCAAATAGCTTTAAAACCTTTAAAGTAAATCAGAGGTCCTAGAAAAAATAGAAAAATTAGACGATATTAGCATATGTTTGAACAGGGAAGAATTGTTGACAGATTGTGTGTTCGATCAATGTCTCCCGCGCACTATAGAGATCAGCCGGTCAAGGAGAAAGCAGACAGACGAGAGAGACGAAAAATGCTAGGTATTAATAATAGCCTAATGATTGAAATAGAGCGGAAATTTGGGGGAAAAGAAGACTGGGAAGAGGTTTGAGACATCAGAGACTGTCAAGGGCTAACATTAAGAAATTCTCTTGTTTAACCGACGTTATTGCTGAAGAAATATAAAAAGGAACGCAGCACCAAGTTAATATTGGCCAGTTTGGCAATTTCTAATCTCTATAAAGAAAAAAAATGGTCTAAAATGGTGCATAAAGCAGCCAAGAAAAAAATGAAAATGAAAGAATAACCCACCGATCCCATATCCTTGAAATAAAAGCGAATATAGATTTTGTCATGTCGCTCTCTCAGCCGGCTGTGAGAGGGAGTCGACGAGATTCGCGATATCACCGGGCCGCACGGCACTCAAGAACAAAACAGAGCAGAGGTGGAAGCACTTGACGCCAAACAGTGATTTTAACTTATTCGACTCTTCTCCAACAGCGGTATTTTCATGGTATAGACCGGTCTGCCAACATTGATTTTGTGGAGGCAGGAAGGAAGAAGGAAGGAAATGTTTTGAAGGACACGAGATTATCCCGAAAGGATAGCACAGTCAGCACTCTTCTTACTATTTTTGGTGGAAGAAATGCACAAACACGCAGGGGGATAAATTTAGGAAAAAAAAACATATTTTGACCACAGTTAGACAGCCAAGTTGTTTTCCGCCGCTACAGTTAGACAGCCAAGTTGTTTTTGTGGCCATCTGATCCCAAAACTAACCACAAGAAAACAAAACAATTCCATAAACATTTTTTATTTCAATATTTGGAAGGATCCATGGACCAGCGACATCTTCTTCCTCTTGTTTTGCTGGATAGCTTCGAAGGGAGATGCGGCCTGGCAGAAGACGGCTCAGCCCACATTCCCCCGAACTAAAAGTGCTATTTTTTTGTCATTTTTGCAATCATTACCTCAATAAATGAATTGGCGGTGCTGATATCACAGATCCTTCTTCAACCAGTTTTTCTAAAAATAGTCAGTATTTCATAGAAAAAAAACGCATTTAAATACCCGAAGGTGTTCTGGACATCGGCGAAAATAAGGAATAGCAGCCAAGTTCCTAGGCTGTTCTGCTGTGCAATTCTAGTCAACAAAGGAGGGCAGCTGTGGAAGAGATGGATCCGGGTCAGGGGATAACATAAACAACTCGAATCGAGCTATGCGAAAACGGCGAGGAAAGTTCTCCCGGGTGGGTAACTTTACGGCCCCGCCGCCTTGGGGCCGTATGGTTACCCCCGGGGCCGTATGGTTACCCTCGGGGCCGTATGGTTACCACATGCGAACGGCTCGCCTATTTAGTGAATTTCTTTATTATTTTCGGCAAGATCCAAGGTAATCATGCCGGGGGACAGCGTCCCCGGACCATAGAAATGCAAAAACTCCTCAGGCCAGAACAAATCGTGTTGTCATCTTGCATGGCTGGGAAATCAACACAATAGGGCTAGTAGAAGCACTAAAAGTAAAAGAAAAATTACTTATTGGTGATATTAAGCAAAAAGCGGATCGCGAATGCCAAAGTAAATTCTACTTTGATACTTCTTTCTAGAAGAATTTCATCATGAAGAACAAGAAGAGTTTCAGTTCAATTCTGTCACAAGTGAAAATCAACTAAAACAACAAGTGAAACAAAGAAAACACACAACAGTGAATAAAATATTTATTCATTTGAATCACCGTTTGAAGTTCGACATCCACTTTCAAGATTCATCCTTTATTTTGTTGGAAATCTCTGAATAAAATAATGGAATGTATCACGTATATTTGAAGGTTCTTTGGTACAGGGACCAAGTGCAGCTACCCTCAATTTCTTCTTTCCTTGTGTTCTTCTGGCCAATTGACATTGTGTCTTATAAAAAGAACACAAGTCTGAGTGGGTATTTCCTTCAGAATCACAAACAGCTTCAGAAGAGTGTCCTAGGTGTGAATATTAATAATCCCCTTGGTGAGAATAAATCCTCAAGATGTCGCCAGCCAGGCGGGCAAACATATCCCGTTACCGGGTAGGACTACAAACAGAGAATGCTTACCTGGGATGCACATATCATCGCAGCAGGTACCAGGATAGTCAATGGACATTGTTTCATTTAATCTTTAAAGGAAGTTATACTGTAAGCAGTCTCTTACTCTAATTTCTGATGACATTTAGAATTTTCAAAAGTGCAGAGATTTGGATGAGTTCGTCCTTTGTTGTCGCATATTGGTTCCCAAGCTATTTCACACGGTTTAATACAATTACATCTGTAAAATATTTCTCTTTAATTGTATGGAATCGTAAGAGTTTGTCTAATGCCCAACCCCGCAAGAGGATTTTATTTTAAATCACAATCTTTTCTTAGTGACAAGAGGAATTAGTCAAGGAAGATTAGACATCTCTCAATCTGCTTAGAAATCTTTTTCTATAAACAAGGAAATTGGACTTTTTATACATTTTAGCACATTTTGAGATATTCCGCCAAAAAAACTCACTTTGGCTGAGTAGAATCCATAGACAAATGACGTCCATTCATACGCAATTCAATGCATTGAGCATGATCAAATGCACATGGAGAATCGTGCATCTATTCCATTTAAATAAAATATTATTGGAAACTTACTTTCCCTTTATGATCACAGACGGGAGAAGCAAAAGGATTGCAGATTTTTTCCTGGCAACAGGCACCATAATACAATAATTCAACATCTGACTATAATTTCCTTTAAAAGGGGAAATCCTACCTTTTTTATTGTTAGTTTTAGTACAATCCAGTACACATTTATTCATGTAAGTGTACTGAATGTAACCACTCCTTCCACAAACAGGATCCACAAGAAATGGGCACTTACAGTCAGGAGTTACAGAGAAACTAAAAGGAAACGAGAACTGCAAACCTTCACTAAAAGATTTGGCTTAAAAAAATAGAAAAACTTCCTTACATGGAAATGGCGAAAAAGACAAGGAGAATGGTCACCTCCGTTGACCAGTTCATTGCCCTTGTTTGACATTAGTTTCCGGTGCTTCGATCTGCATAAGTAAACATCCAGCTAGAGAGCATGAGCGCGAGCACTTGGTGATCGACCACGCGTGTCCAAGAGAGAGCCTTTAGTTGGTCATAAATACTTATCATGAGCAAATTGCATTCCTGGGCAAGTCTAAAGAATTCCAGAAGTTTTCAGAAAAGCTTCTACCGTAATATTGCTTGTTTAGACCCTTTAAATGGTTCTGAAAGGTCTATCAAAGATCGAAATACATTGAAAGAGTTCAGGATGGATTTGTCGTGCATTTTATCTCCTAGTTTACTTCTAAACTTTAATTTTCTTTGTGGCACAAATGGTGCTGATCTTTTAATGCCAAAATACTCTCTTCTCCGACATCACAGATCCCTCTAGATCTAGATGGAGAGCTCCAAGTTATTGTCATTCAGCACAAAACTCTCTACACTAGCAGATTTAATAGCATTTGGTAGGATATGGAGTATATTCTCAGGACATTAAATCCCAAATGTTCAACCCATACCTCCAAGTTCGAAAAATTTTTAATCGTGAAAAGTGTAAAAATCCTTTGACATCATGGCTTTAGGAATTTGAGTTATTTTTGGTGATACTGTCGTTTGAGGATTTTCTAAATCTTCGTATATTTTATTACGTAGTCGGATAAATCGGAAGTTCACGCGCAAAAGTCCATTCTGTCTAGCTGCTAGGGTAGAGTCTAGTGGGCTGTGGCGTCTACTTTACCTTCTCTAATAGCCCAATATTTCAAAAAAAAAGTCTAAGATATGGCTATGGTCGGTTTCCAATCTCGGGGTCAAAGTTAGCGTCCCCGAGCCCGGGAGTTTGAATATCTTAAATCCAAATCTTTTTTTCGCAATTCAAATTCCCGGGTTTCAGCTAGGGGACGCTAACTTCTGCCCCGAGAATAGAAACCGACTGTAGTTTGCAAGATCTACTCAAATGGTACACTTACCATATACATTTGAGAGAGTTGCTTGTCCCTTTCCCTTTTTCTGACACTTCCAAGCTACAGTAAGATTCAATCTAAGACTTCTGACAAATATCCTCTTGTCGAAGAATAATCTCTACTTTTATTCCTTCTTCGAAAAGCTGGATTTTATCAGACTATACCGCCCCATTCAAAATTACACTTCTCTTGTGCCCATCATGGATAACAACCGTCGTCAAAAGGCTTCAAGATCTCTATCACCTACTCGAACACCTGACAGCCCTTTGAGCAATCGTCGTATCATTGCCAAAAAGAGGATAGAACTCAAGCGGGCTACGGATGAGAGAAATGGTAAGACTTCAAATTTGGGGTGTGAAGAAGTTAACGCTATTTCAGAGCTGGAATTCACTTGCAAACGTCTACGTCGTGAAATAATGGAAATTGAGCATGGAGACTATCCAAAGATGAAGATGAGCCGGTCTGCTTCTTTTTAAACCTACAGTATCCCTCAACACATAAGAAAAGCTGCGTTACATTTGGTTTCTTTGTGTGATTTTTTAAATTCTTTTATAATAAATTATTGGTAAATTCTCAAGCAGAATGGATACTGATCTCCATTAGGGACCAGGGGACACTGTTGAAAGAATTGGAGTAAGTGCAGGTATACTGTAAGATTACATAACCTTGTGTTTTGATCTTTCTCTCTAGTGACCGAAGTTCCGGTAATTTTTAACTCATTCACGGCGATCTCATTGTCCAAAAAACATCAGGAGATTGAAATTTTCTTAGGAAAAAAGTGAGATTGTCTATGGGTTAATCTGTATACGGTAGCTGTAAATCCCCCTGACTGTTTAAATATCTTAGCTAACTATGTTAACAGTGTCACTATAGTTAGCTCCTCCGTCTATTAATAAAATTTTAATTTTAAATAAGGACCTGATTTCAGTGGTTTGTGTAGGCAGCTTGTTGAATAAGAGAAACTACTTAGTACAGATGATATCCCTTAGCTTATCTGTGATAAGAATTTCTTCCACCTTTCATCCTATTCAATCGGAATTCTCATCCCACTCATCTGTATGTTGGTGGCGGGGATATCCGCTTTCGGTATGCAAAATCCACTCAAGGTTGTTTTGAACATTCCGTACATTTTGATAAAAATCACTTGACCCTAGGCTCATGCCATTTCGCCCTGATCGTCATTCTTCCCTTCCACGATGAAATAGAGATTAGCCGAGAAAAACTAACGTACAACAACTAAACAAGACGCATCACAACGCAGACAGATCATTTCTACAGAAGGCGGCGGGCGGAGTTTCTCCCTTTCGAGGTAATAAAAAATTAATCCGTGTAGAAGAGGATAATCTCAAGATAGTGGGAATAATTCCCCGGACTGTGCCTTCCTAAGAATTTTGTTCCCTCCTCTACAGTCAGAGAGAACAGGCTCTCAACATAATCTTTCTAATATAAACACGCCCCTCATTTGTGACTATCTTGACAAATGTCCGGCCTTCGCCAAAGACCATATAGGTTTTATTTTATTTAAAAAATATTCTGATATTTAGATCACATTCTCCGACTAATCGCCAAATTGAAAAGGAGATGGATGAGAATGATTTGATTATCGAGAAAAAGCGGAGAGAGCTGAACCAATATACCATTGAGAATCGAAGTAAATTATTTATCATTAATTACTATAGTCTTACTATAATTATTCTATTATCATAGAATAGCAGTTTCTTTAATTTTATCACAGATATAGCCGATATTCCGACAATGAAGTTCAATTCCTGAACTTCTCTTTACGTTGGGATTTTGGGATAAATATCGGAATTTACAATAGATCAAGGTTTCCCTCCATTAAATACTGATTACCCAAATAATATTCAGATATAATATTAGACACAGGAATATTTTGGGACCAAGAAGCGGGGAAATGGGGATCTTACCTGAATACAAACGAATTTTCAGGACTGCAACTGGCCTGCGAACAACTGAAACATGACATGCTGACCGTTCAAATATACACTCTTCGAAAGGAAATAACCATGCTACAGAACAAAAGCCATAGCGACTACTTCTAATAATAATGATATGATTATATGGTATTCTGTTGAGCGGTCATCTATAACAGCTCGGTATATTATTCTCACTTTTTTTCTCAGTTTTGTAATGACTTTTTCTATTAATAAAATATTATACAAATAAAATTATAATTGAGGTCTTCTTTCTAGAATTTTATTAATGGAATAGGAGAAAAAAACCATGTCCACGCCACAGTAAGACAGCCAAAATGTTTTCCAAAGCCACAGTTAGACGGTCGTGTTGTTGTCGAGAACCACAATTAGAAAGTCGCGTTGTTTTGCTGTGCCACAGTTAGACAGTTGCGTTGTTTTCCTCAGCTAACAATAGCAGAATGCTTGTATCTGATATTATCTCTCCCTAGTTGGCTGATACTTTCCAAATTTACAAATTCCGGTGGTTTGTCCGATATTACTGTTCTCGTACATATTTTCCTATTCTCTTAACGACTGCAAACTGTTGTCTGATCCGGCCTTCAATTTTATTTCATTCAGTTGAGTAAGATTAAAAGTTTTGACAACCCTTTTAAATACGTTTATCCTGGATTTATGACAGCGTTGAGCGCATGACCGCAGCTAATTCCGCTGCTTTTATCGAGATGTACACGTAATGGCGGTCGAGGATACAACGCGGGGTGTTGGATCAAGAACGCAATGGGGAAATGGATAAGGGACTAGAAGAAGCGGATTTCGGGGGTGGTCGGGGAGGATAGAAAGATTAAATAGACCAAATATGAATGTTGCAAGGTGGGGATTATTGTAAATCCTACCCTAATAATAGCGGGAAAAAAAAGACAAAAAGACGTTTTTCTTTTTGAAAGATATCCGACTTTTGAGAATGGTAATTGAGTAATTTATAAGAGCTCAGATAAGTTTTGATCATTGCAGAATCATCTTCCGTTAGGTTTCTCGACAGTTGAACTGGAAGCTTATCGCTGTAAAGTATACAAATTCTTCCTTTCTTCATGCCTTTTCCCTTTTCCTTCTGACTAATATTTTCACGAATCTTTCGTATTAATCTCCGTCTACTCATATTATATCCACCTGGTGCACTTGACAGAATCCTCTATTTACAAGCCGCTTTACCTGATCAAGGTTACTATGGTGATACCTCAATATTGTTGAGAGGAGATCTCCCCGCCTCCCAAGTCTAATTTTATAACACTTGGCTTCTTGTGATGGGCTGCTTCAATCTGTTCCCAAAGAAGAAAGAGTTCAAAGGTAGGAAGACACTTTCTTTAAATGACGATGAATACTCCTAATTGTAGGAAAAAGTGAATGCGCCTTTTTCACAAGCCTTCGTAATTATCTGGGGATCTTCGTCGAGTCAGGGATCGTCGACGTTAATCCAGACTCAGCCAGGTGGGATCCATTTTGCCTAACGTATTTCCATTTAAGAAATTTATTTCAGACAAGCGCTGATCCTTTAAAAATACTTCTATCTAACCGTTAAAATTGAGGGAAAAGACCTGGTAACTGGATCCCATGAGGATATTTTGATATTTTTTCTTTCCCCTCAATCGTTCCTGTGATCATATTATTTACCTGTACTTTGTGATAATCCCCCTTTTTTATATAAATGAGTATTTTATTTAAGAATGACATGAATTTTGTAGATTTGTAGGAACTGATGACAGTTAATAAATGGTGTGTGACAAAAAACAAAGGATATACAAAGCGATATACCAGCAAGCCAAAAAAGATCACTATCAGCAAAGATGATATGGACTGGGATTGGGTGATTTGGATTCACTGGATACGTAATTTTTGTAATTCGGCTGTTGGTATTTGGGGGAGTTGGCGGCGGACACGGGGGGTGCCGGGTAGACTTTCTGGAAAATAGTCGTGTTATTATCGCGTAATCTGTGTACTCGGGGGATACTGTAGGACCTGAACAAAAGGGCAAGGAACTGTGATCAGAATATGTCCACAATTTTTCTTTAAAGAGAAGAAACCTACCGGAATATTGTCCCCTAACAGGGGTGTGATGTCGACTGGCCGATGAAACCCTAGCCGAATTGGGCATCATCATTTGTCCCGAATATCCATTACTGCCTTCAATATTTTTTGGAGCAATTCCTTTCGATTTCATGTAAGATGTCAATTGAAGTGGTAATTCTTGTAGAACCTGTAAACTTTCTAATTCTATCCAGACGCATTCCACAGTCAACACCCAAGATATTCCCAGAATATATTACGAAAATAATCAACGATGTGTAGGTTAACGGGATTAGTGACGGGGGGCATTATCCGCACTACGGAAATAGACTTGCCTCTTTTTCTAATTCTTTCTTGGCATCTTGCATTTCGGCATCACTAAGCCGACGATGTGGTGGTAAGAATTTACGAAGTTCCACAAACTGAAAGAGATATTCTATAAATAAGTGGGTCCCTGTACCTGAACAATATCCCTCCTTGCACTTTTCCCATTATAAGAGAGGATAGCGTCATCACCATCGAGGATTTTCATTTCCTCAAAGGAATCATATCCGACTCCAACAATAACTATTGACAGGGGAAGGGTAGATGCCTAAAATAGAATAATATCCGCCGGAGGAGGGCCCAAACCTTGACAATTTCCTGCTTCGTCCGTTCTAAATCGGCTATAGTCCCATCAGTTATCAGAATTAGAACGATGTAAGCACTTCCATCGTGTGGGGCGCGAGCAGCTGTTTGGGCGGCAAGTCTAAGAGTCCATTAATTATTCAAATTTCGATTATGATACCTGATAAGGGGAGCAAATTGGGCATGGCCACTGAGATCTACCATTTTTCTTGCCTTATGGTAGGCGTACAGTAATCCCTGGACCCCTTCACAATGCGGCTGACCGGTTTCCAAATTCTGAACAGGATTTTACACCAAATTTGAGATATAAATACCAGTGGAAAGATAGGATGATTTCCCCTATCGCTATGTACTCGAGCGCCCATTCCATATGCGTCAAAGCTTTGGTTTTGAAGTTGAAACTGCGCAAAAATCTGTTAAAAATATCCTTTAAGAAGGATTTAAATTAACTCTTACATCAGCAATTGATCTAATGGCAGCGTCGTATTGGTCAGCATGAACACGATTATCCTGCCAGCTTGAGGGGAACGATAGTCCCAGCATAAATTCCAGTCGTGTTCTGTAATAATTTGTTTTAGGCAGAGTTCCTCCTTACCCAGCGTTAAGAAAATCGCCGTAAGAATGATCCTTCCAGCAGTAAACTTTCTGGAAATGGAGGGTGCCACTGTCCGTATATTTTTTTGATTTCCGGGCTTTCTTACTGTGTACCAATTTTCCTTCAATATCTTGTTGATGGATAAGTCTATTTACAGTGGTATGAACAGATCCAACTAAATCGTGGCTAAATTTATTTTATAGAATAAATGAAGCTGAATACTCACTTTCCATCCTGATCCCAGTCATAACATTCAATAATAAATTCCCGATTTTTATCTCCATAACAAAGCTGATCAATAGGAATTTCGAAGGGTTTCCACTTTGGAGAGAGAGTCTGTTCCCTGTACTTTGTCCGAAAAGCCAGTTGAACTCTATAAAATGATCTATCAACTTCCGATTGGATATTTCCCCTACGTGTCGTCGTAATTAATCCTAAGAATCTTTAAAAAGGGATCGCATTTTCCGAAGAAATCCTTCCTGTCGAGTCCTGTTGCACTTATGACAAAATAGACAGATTCCTGTCTTCCTGGGCGTACTTCATCAGCAGCTACAGTAAGAGTACCTCGCTGTTTACCATCGGCACTGAAAACAATCTTACAGCGAAAATAAAAAGGTCCTTACAATAGATTCAGGGTAATCCGATGCATATTTGCGTCAAGAATTTCATCAATTGTACAAGAAGCACTTCCCAAGATTCTGTTCTTGTTGGGACCTCCTTTATGGAATATGTCAAATTTTAGCCTTTGATCATGTCTACGGTAGAATGTCCCTTTTATTTTGGTTGCCCAATCTGGCTCTAGACTGTTATTTATAGTCTAAAATATTGTATTTCTTGGAATTGGATATGATAAGTGCCTCTGTTCTGCCAACTTCTTCCATTTTCTTCGATCGTTGTCCACTGTTGACTACACGTGAGACGACACAAAAAGGATCGGAAACGGAGTTGATGTCAATATCGCGAAGATCTCTGCAAATATTGGGAATGTCTTATTGTGAGTAGTGTGAGGTGGCTGGGCAATTGAGATTGATGGTCAATATCAAGTGGTAAAGTCTGGTGATATCAGGCAAATATTACGGGGAAAAAACGAATTTTGCACTCAGCACAGTCAGCTTTCAAATCAAATGGAAAATGAGCCTTGGGTTTTTAGCAGAATCATGTATAGTCTTGTTTACTGGCATTAGTGAACTATAATTTTTCAAGGCCCTCATCGACCCTGGAAAACAACTTGGCTGTCTAACTGTGACCCAGAAAACAACGAGACTGTCTAATTGTGGCCAAGGGAAACAAACTAGCTGTCTAACCGTGGGTTCGACAAACAACTTGACTGTCTAACTGTGTCTCCGATAAACGAGACGTCTGTGTAACTGTGGCGCAGAAAAACTGTCTAACTATGGCCGGGAATATAACCTGATAACAATGTTAGAAGCTCTGCAGATCCCTACAGTGCCCCTAAAATCCATAAACGATACAGTAAGCAAAGCAAGAGGTTACAATAGTTGTAATTTTACAAAAACCCAATAATAAAACATATTTCGTTCAAAATTTCCCATAATTGCCGAAAAATCGAATGTCTGCTCTTCGTTCTTTTAACCCCCTCTTACTCCAAAGAAAAACGGACTCACTTGGCTGACAAAGTCAGTATAACTGATGTGGATGATGATGGATTTGGTTGCTCCATGCCGGATCCCTCCGGTTGGTGGCGCATCATCCTCCTTCCTGCAAATATGCACCATTAATTGGGGAGAAAAAAAGTGACAGAAGAGAAGAAGAAAAGCCCACAGAAGTGGTTGAACTTTTCATATTATTGTCAACATTCTCACATTCGATGGAGATCCGCTCATTCACACGCTTCCCTCCCCAGACTACGCGGGTGAAATATGAGATCAGATGATTTTTCTTAATATATTCTGAGTCACACATATTTAAAGAAAAATTTAAAGGTGGGAGAGGCGACCAATCATCAGGGAGAAACAAAAGTCGAGTTGTCAAGGGCCTCTTCCTTGTCTAGACATTGACAAGCGAAAATAATGATATTGTAGGCATATCCTAAGTAATGGAAAGGACATGATTTCATCCATAAAATAACAAGTACAATTTTTGTACTTATTTGTGACCAGCGAATTAGGGAGAAAAACTGAAAGTCCATCGGAAATATACCGGGAAAAGGGCATTAGTGATTAATAGGTGTTATCTAACACGAGGTAGATGATCACAATGAGGAAGTCTCTCCGGATATTGGATCTCCTGAACATGGATAGGTAATGTAATCCCTGTTAAAACAAGGGGATCACTATGTTCAGTACAAGTGGCAAAACAACAAGAGGACATGATCCTCCAACACGTTAAGGACCTTAGAACAAGAGCAGACAAGCTGTTTAAAAAAGCATAAATATTTAAAAATGGTGAGCAAGAGCAATGAGAATTATGTCATTTTTCTCTCCAAGTTTTTCTACCTGACTCAAGGGTTCAAAAAGTGAGATTTCCTGAGCAATAGAATACTTCCGGTGCAGACGACAAGTGTTCCTGATTGACAGGGATGAGCTCTGACCTCAGACTGGCGTTCCCATTTGGTATAGGAAGCAATTGAAACCCTCTCTTAAAGGATTGTATTGCAACACCCACAAATTTTCCCATTTTACTAGGTCAAAAAATAATAGAATCAATTTATAAGCCAGAGATTGATAAAATGCAATATGAATTGAATTGTCTAGGCACCCATAGCTTCCTCCATAACCTTATATAGAAATAATAATGAAATGACGTTTTTTGGGAAGGGTGGTTATTTAATTTTAAAAAGTTCGCTCTATTTCCAGCCTGGTTGTCAACGTCATTGCGTGTAAAAGATGGAATCCTCCCTAAGGCAAAAAACACGGCCATCTCCCCTTGCAAACTGCTGTGATTTGCAGAAAAAGTTACGTCTTTACCTAACAGCTAACATGAGAAAGAGGGTATAAAAATAAAGAAAATGGAGGAGAATATGATCCGACTGGAAGTAGATATTCCCACACTTGAGGGGGAGATGCGCGGGCATTTTGATTGAATTAGGAAAGATGGGTAGACAAGCAGTTTTTAGTCTTTTTTACGAAATCGGTCAGGTTATTTATTGTCTAAATTTTTTGATCGGATGTCTACCTGTGGCTCTGGAAAGTGACGCGACTGTCTAGAGAGACTTCCTCATTGTGATCGAAGGAAAACAACTTGGCTGTCTAACTGCTGCACGAGAAACAACGCGACTGTCTATCTGTGGTTCTGGGAAAGCTGCAACGATAAAGAAATTATCCAAAAAGTCAAAAATTCAGGAAAAACGTGAATAAGTGCAAACTGACGTGAGATTTAAAACTTTTTTATCCGATCTTTTGGCTTAGAATGCTACCAGAAGTGCCCTGGATAAACAACGCGCGAATAGGTATCGAATGACGTCCTCCTTGAGTATTTCCTCTCCGAAACCATTTCGACCGAAATAAACTCAAGTATTTAAATTCCTCCTAATACAGCTTAAAAAAGGAGACGTGCTCATCGAGCGAGTATATAAATTTTTCAAAATTGTTTAACATGGGAACGGGGCCTAACAATGAATCAGGGAAAAGGGGTCCAACCGAATGACTAATAGAATTTTTTTAGCTCCTAAACTGCTTGTTTTTTTCCTAATTTTCCCGGAGGAAATGACATTTTTCCTCAATTGTTTTGATCTCAAATGCTTTTTGAAACTTGTATGACATGGGGGATCTCCTCAGGGGAGCAGTTTGCATAGGATGCAGCTTTAACCAACAAAAAAAGTAAACAGGCTCGTAGTCCGTCTTCTGGATGAGGAGTTAATGACAGCTTTTATATGCTGCGATGATGACAAAAGACCGAAGAAGAACATCATTAAGAAGGAGAATTGACAGACCGCCCTGGATTAACAGGACCATTGGGAAGCTTTAATTGATAATTGCCTAGAGGGGGCAGTTTGGGGGAGGAGGAGCCGGTAGAGAGAGAGAGAAAGGGGGACAATAAAAAGAGGATTTCAACGTGTCAAAGCATAAAAGCCACGTGCTTAGTTGAGCAGAGTTCTGGATATAAAACTTGTGAGGGCAAAAAGGAACTACCTTGTCCTCAAAGTAATTATAGCCAGTCTCAATTTCCCTATACCGGAAAAACAGCAGCAGCCGGCTCTCTTGTTATGTCGACTTGACCACGCATATTCCCAGTGCTTTAAATATAGAAAGAAAGAAATTCCCCCAAAGGAATCGTCATGTGGACATGCTCTAATTCAAGTAATGCTCTTAGGTCTCGAAAATGGGTAGTAGACGAGAGATGCTCCCTTCTCTCTATTGAAGCTGTCTCGTTTAACAAAAGATTTATAGGGGGCCATTTAAAGGAGAGGGGGATTGGTGTCTCAATTAAGGTTTAGTGCTATGGATGGTTGTTGCAAATCTTTTTTGCGTAATACAATCACCTTTATGTTGCACTCTTCCCGTAGGGAACTATAGCTTGAACTGAAGAGGATGAAAACTTTTCGCGCCGTAGACAAACGGTTTTGATTGTGTGGTAGGAGAGCAAATTAAATAGTATTTCTTTGCCATTTGACGTAAGAACTATTGACATGGTTGAATTTGAGCTGGAAACGGGTCAATTCGGGTGGGCGACAGCTCTTATAGTTGAGCTGGAAAAGTATGGCGGCGATATCAACTGATCTGTCTATTTTAACCGAGATCCGCAGAGCTTCCCATAAAAAAGTTTTCCTGCGACACAGGTAGACAGCCGCGTTGTTTTCCGCGCTACATTTAGACATCCAAATTGTTTGCCAAAGCCACAGTTAGACAGTCGCGTGGTTTTGCGCGTCATAGCTGTTTTTCTCGCGCCGCAGTAAGACAGCTACGTTGCTTTTCGGCACCACAATTAGACAATCATGTTGTTTTCCGCTCCATAATTTGATATCCAAGGATTATGGTACCTGTCAACCCCCTTTTAAATGGCCCATCGTCTATCGCCAGCTGTCTAAATAGCCATAGCAACAAGTCCACAGGTTTAATGACCTCTTTTAAAGAGAAAAATACTAGGGAAATACCACATCCGAACACCGGAAACTGAAGAACAGAATGATCATCTATCTGCAACAATAACTATTCATGGTCTCCATACATAGAAGAACACCCTCCTCCCTCTTCTCGTGGTCACTACCCGAAGGATAAAGACAATTTCTCAAACACAAAGAACAAGACGGCTGTTCCCCCTCGCTTTTTCGTCCAGACACTAACGAATATTTTTTTGACGTAATGCTGACAGGAAGCGGAACATCCCGGGTGATCCCCTCCCTATTCTTCTGCAAAATTTTCTCTCCGCGCGCAAGCCTTGCTGAACTAGAAATGATGTATCGCAGTTAATGGACACAAAGCTCCCGAAAACAAGCGGAACCCGGGGTGGTCGCCAGCAACCCGAAATCAGTCTGATGACATCATTCCTGCCGAAAAATTTTTGAAGGGAATAGTCAAAGGAAAAAGAAATTATGAGGGTGAATTGCTTGAGCTTATTTACGAGTGTCATTCAGACCCAATTCTTGGCTAATCAACTCGAGTCTAAGGGGATGAGAAGGGGTGTGGGTGGGTTAAGAGTTCGACTTCAATTTGGCTAGAAGCCACCAAGAGGACAAGAGAAATTTCCAGGTACATAGGGCATCAAAAATGAGGAAAACAGTTAAAAATAGATAGTGACAGATTCTTTTAGTTAAGAAAACAAAGAGACAAAAACAAGCAGGAGTTCAGATCACCTGAGATGTTCTGGATCAATTGTAATTGTCATGACGCCTTTTTATTTTGAGGGGGATACAAAGTGTAACTTGACTGCCATCCTGTGGTATCCTCCTATCGACATATGTTTGCTTTTTTTACATTCACAGACCCGGAAAAGAGTGCATAAAGACCACATGTTGGCAGTCATCAATGTCTGATTAAAAAAGTTGTTTGTCTTCGGGATCTAAGCTCATTAATTAAACAACTTTTTAAAATTTAGGAGCACCTGGGGAAAAATTCAACGGGAGAATTCCTCAAAAAGCGGAACAAAATCACTTCGGCAACACCCCGGGAAGCGGAAGACCGCGAGGACATTTTAACACGCGCAGGATTTTAAACGAGAGACAAGTCATAAAATCTCCCCCCGTTAATGAGGAAATGTTACTACGTGTTGCAATAGAGGAAGATGATGGGGAGGATGGCCTGGGGCTTTTCTCCCAGCTGGATGGACTTGGATAATTTATGCCCTTTGCCACAATATAAGACGAAGGGCAAGAGAGCAAAATCCACAGGAATTAACAGCTGTTTGAGGTGTGACTCCTTGATAGATTAGCACTACAGTAATAAATGGTCGAAGAGAGGTGAATTTATCATGGCAGTTGGATCCCCGCGTCCAAAAAGGTTGGGAAATCGTCTTTGCTATGGATACACCCCGCCCGAATTTGAGAATTCCAATAAAAATGGAAGCACAATGAATAGTTAAGACTTTTAGATTCAATTGAGGAAGATATTAAATGAGTCTAATGATCTTGTTTAAAACGGCTGCCAGGTATTTCAATTGGACATAAATTTGGGACCAGGAAGAGCTACGAGATCAAATGATGTGGATATTTCAAGAAGATCCGGTTACAACATTACTACACAAGACAAATAAAAGGAAGAGTATCACATTCACTGAGAAAGGAATTTCTTTCTGCTTTGTGGCCACGTGTTATTCGAGGGAGAAAAAGGACAAAGTTTGAAACATAAAACCAGAAAATTTCTAAGTCAACAGAGAGATAGAATTCCAAGCTGGAACCACAAAGTTTTTGGCCTCCTGTTAAGCTTTTTTAAATGAGCAGAGATAAGCTCCCCAGAAAATGGTAGAAAGCAGAGCAAACAACGGGATTTGAATTGGTCATTCGTGTAAACAAAGATAGATAAATTGGCTTAGAAACGTTTATGAAGCAAAGCCTAAGACACCAAACAAATGGAATCCAAATTTAAAAACAATACAAGGGAAGGAATCTTTAAAGGCACAGAGAATTTAGGAGAACCTCTATCAAAGGGCAGCGACCAAGGTTAAGTCGCCTTCCTTTCTGCAGAACACGATTATTTAAATCCACTTCTGGCGCCGCATTACAACGGGGAAGTGGCTTCCCCCAAAAAAATTACTTACCGTAATCTCCTTTAAAAATTGCTGTTGCCTTAAGGGCCATAGGTCTATTGGGCTGTTCAAGAATCGGGTTGTAAGCCAGGAAAAAGTGGGTTTGGCTCCGGCTGACCTGGATTCTTTTATTCATTCCCTTATGCATATTTTATTGCCAGTCGGCTGGTGCTTTTTGCTAGCTCCTGCTGGCTGTTGTGTTCGGGAGTTTTCATTAAAATTGCAGAAATGATGTCATTTGTGTGTGTTTCTGAGCTTTTCGTTAAGTTTTATGCAAAGAATGGGGACAGAAAAGGAGTAGAAGAGGCAGCCGCTCTCCCACGGTGCCTGACATGGGAAACAAGTCCTTTTATGACATTCGATAGCGGCAATTTTATCTCTCCTAATTGAAATAAGGTCACATTGGGGACTACGGTAGACTGATGTCATTATGACAAGTGGCTTTAGCTTTTAGGCAAGATAGGATAAAATAGTACGCGGCTTCCTCTTCTAATTTAAGGATCTTTGTCTATTTTTCTGCCCTTAGCGCTACAATACGCGTCATTTCTTTGAATAATACGAGAGTTCACAAAACGGACACCTATCCGCTCAAGTGCCATAACTTCCCAGTGCATTCAAGTACCTAAAAGAGGCAATCACTTCTAGGCGATCCAATTTCAAAAAAAAAAAAACAAGAAATTCCATTTTGTTTAATGAAAATGCCGGGAGACTTGATCTAAGAACAGTCATTTATCTAGTGGCGTGTGTGTGCTCCCGTCCGCTTATTCTCTATTCATGGAAGAAGTGTGGATGCCGGTTTTTATTCTGTCATAAAGGGCGTGGATAATGGTCATCTGCAGGTCTAAGAAGGGAAATTAAAGAAGATGGAGAGAAATTGGCTTTTAGTCTCAGGAGGAGGGCTAGATTCTGAGCCGGGAATATACAAGTTTTAAATTTTTGGTACCGCCAAACACATTTTTTAAATGTTGGACGCCAGGAAAACGCAATCAGAGATTTTTTGGTACCAGGAATGCGCAATTTTTGAATTTATTGATGCCGCAAATACTTTGAAAGTTACTGATTATTGCAAGAATTGTACCTAATTTTTAGGCATTCTTAAAGAAATACAGTGGAAAACGCCATACAGTAGACCACATGAAGTATGTCAAAAAGATTTAAAGGACAGCTTCTCCTCAAAGTGCAGTTCCGTTTATTTTCCCTCACAGGCAAAACAACGTGCCGATGTCTTTATGCTGATGATGCCACCTTTCTTCACCTCTTTTCCCTTATCAAAACCGCAGGTAATCTGGGATGAATAATCTTTCGGATAAAAACGATGTGCTCTAAAATGATTTCGTGTCGGGTCATTTTAATGGGAAAATGTTTACATAAAATATATAATTTCAAATTGTAGCGTGTGGGGGCTCCATCATACTGGAAACGGGCTACAAAATCTTGCCGACCTTGAGAAGTAAACAGAAATTATTAAAAAAAAGATCAAAAGATAGGAAAAAAGCGTCAGATTTTAAGAAAATGCTCCTACCAAGTGGCGTGTGTCATTTATTAGAAACAAGAAAAAGGAGTGTAGTTCCCGTTAGACTCGCTAATCAGCAGCTTCTTCCCCTTTTTTGGAAACCTAAAACTTTCATGGAGGACTTGAATTCCAAAATAGAAAAACGTCAATTGAACTATAAAGTAGAATATTTTATCGGAAGAGGTAATTTTACCCGTTTGCTCAGGGTCTTGAATTTCTTTTGACCTGAAATGTTTGCTGGCTAAAGGATGATCACATGCTCTTCTCCAGGTTATTTGAGATCCTGGGATTCTTTAAGAGACTAAAAGCCAAATTCTTCCCATCTTTAAAGGAAGACGCAGAAGTCTGGAATATAAAATGAAAGCAAATAATCTATGGATAACGTCTGATGCTGAAGGAACAGTTGCTTGAAAGCAGATCCTCGGATGTTTTGCTAAGGAGACCGGGAGAGTATTCCTTGCAATAATAAGGGTTTCATTAAATATTGAGGAAGAAATAAATGGTAGCTTTTAATTGCCTTTTTTTTCTATTTTTTAGCCTTGGGGAGATATTATTTTGACCAGTTTTTAAAATAATTTCAAAATGTATCCTCCGAAAAACTCCTAAAGCCCAGAATTTACACGAAATAAGTGAGACACCCCGAAAGAGCCCAGAATTTACACGAAATAAGTGAGACACCCCGAATTTATACCAAAAAGTAGAGCGACTAAGGTCCGCCCAACTAAAAAACTAGCTGGCCACGGAGTTACACGAAAAACCGGGCGGACGGGATTTCCATGGCGGATATGGCCCGTCCAGGATTTATCGGTACAAAAATGGGACCGCGATTTGCACGGAAAAATGGCGCACCCAACGTTTACACAAAAAAATGGCACGCTGAAAGTGGTCTGACCAACTGTGAAGCTGGTGGACGTTCGGAGAAGCTAGCGATGTGCTGATTCGGAGACTTCTTATCCACTAAAGAACTGATGAGGGGTCATTTACAGCTTGCAATTTTATAGCAGGCATTTTTTCTATGGTCTCTAGGTTACCGCAATTTTCAGCATGCCTCCGCATTTCTTTAAAAGAGTAGAGTTTCCAGTGGAAGTTTTTACCCCCTTTTCGTGGACCTCAACCACAAGCTGAAATCCCAAAATCTCTGGAAACTTACGAGTCGTTCTCATCCACGGATAAACATCTCCTTGCGGTGTCCTTCTCGACCTTTTCGGAATCCGAGGTCTTGGCACTAGTCTCGCCCTTTGATGATTTAAATAACTGATCACAGCGCCCATTTTTTGACGGAATATTTTTTTCTTAGTTTTTAGGAATAAACCAGGTTTTAAACGGCGGAAATACTGAGTAGATCGAAGTGTATATGTAGAGATTTTCATTAATGACAAAGCGAGAGAGAGAGGGGAATATGCGAATTGTAGTGGCTAGGACGAAAGTATAAACCTGTGGTAATGAGATTTGGCTGTAAAAGAGCAATGACTACTAGTTATTAGTTGAAATTAATTGAAATCATTACAGTTCAATCGCCTGTCAACCCCATCCTTCCCTTTTCTGTATTTTGAGACATTCAAAATAAATAATACTTTATGAAAATTATCAAAAATTAACAAGTAATCCAAAAATCACAACTAAACCAAATATTTCACATCTCTTCAGTTGCTTGATTTGCTTGATCGGACGGTCTGAAGGACTTCTAGCCTCTTCCACAAAATCATTTCCCGTCGGAATTCGTCTTTCTTTCCCATTTCTGGAAAAGAGAATTATTATAGGCAGAGATGACGCGTCTGTCCGCCACTGTCACATGTCTCTATGAGTGCGAACGCGCCCAGGATTTATACAAAAAGAATGGCCCTCCCAAGATTTACACATGGAAATCGTGCGCTTGGGATCTATACGTGGAATATATCGCGCCCTCTTTTCAATCATCACGTTAGATGATGGATTTAACGACTTTTTGTTGAAAAAGAACGGAGACTCAAAAATTCAAGGAAAATTACCCACCTTATTCTCCTCATTGATCCCATTGGCTCTCACCCCATTTTAGCAGCTTCCAATTTTCCCAAACAGCCCGCTTCCAATTCACTTATTTTCTCGTAGAAGTCGGCAACCACTTCGTCAGGAAAAACAAGAACAGCCTAAAAGGGATGTTTTCGCATTAAAAAAGAGAGCTTACTGCTACGTAGCACAGGCCGCATATGAGTTCTTCCATTGAAGAGGCAGTTACCCAACTCATATCAAAGAACAATCGAAAGACGAAGAAAGCAAATATCTGAACAGTTTTTTTTTTTGCATAATTGGAAGAAATACCTGTCATAGTAGTTACCTTTTTGAGTAGTGGGCAATAAGATCCGGGCTGTTTTGGTTCCACATTCCAATTAAATATAATTTTTCCATTAAAAATCCATAGATAATAAATAAGAGGAGTAATTATGATTCCTCTGAAATTGAAATATTAGAAAACAGGCAGAGACGAGGTAAATGAAAGGAGAAATGATGAGCGATGTCAAATTTAAGGCGAGGAAAGCTGAGATTTATGGCAGAAATGGGAAGAGAGAAGTTTATGGCAAGGAGATTTAGGGCCGGCGGCAGAAGAAGTTGTGTGCACAAGGGATTCGAGCGATATCGACCGATGAATTTCAAGAACTGTGCGATGCGGTCGCGTGCGCCCGCAGGCCGGCGGGTTTTTGAATCGTTGGCACTGTACCAAAAAAAGAGAAATAGACAAATTTTTCAGAGCATTCCTGGAAGTGAGCAATCGGTTGCTGCCGATTTTATAAGTTTTGCGTGATCATAAAAATGGTTCCGAGGGCAATATTTTCGTCTATAAATTTGTCGTTTTCTGGCTGTTTTCATTTAGTTTTTGTTTAATTTCAGTTGCAGCTGGTAGCTAAGACGATAGCGCATTTTTTTTAAATTGTTTCATTTGAGATGCCTGTTTTGGCTGTTTGCTGTTGTAAGTTTTTGGCGAAATTTTTTTTCGTTTTTCCGATTTTTTCTTCTATTTCCTTATTATAGTTTTTAGAATTTGCGTGTAGCAGTAGCTTTTGTAAAGAATTGTCTGGACTTTCTTTTGATACCAGTTTCTCTTGGAAGTGTGTGGGAAATGCTTTTGGTTTGGAAAATTTGGTCGGACTCGGTCTGCTGTGGTGTTATAAAAGAATTCTCTCCAAAATCTGCCTCACGTCCTCAAAGATAATTTTTGCCATGGGTTACGAGTTAGTAGAAGTTATAAATGGAGAAGATCTCGTCTGATTTTGAAAATAGTGGCCCTGTTCCCTATGAGTTGTAGGTGTCGCACAGTCAGCCAGGATACTTTCCTGATCATTATCTTCGTAAAATTCGGCTACTGTAGTCTCTTTCTGCAGAACGTACCCAATTTTCTTCCAACTTTGCAGTATTTTTTGCTATTGAAAAAGGCTGCTACTGCACCTGCGAACGACGTTCAGAAGTCACGCATTTCGCCAATTTGAACGTCTGTACTTTCTTCCCACAAAACACAGATGTTCTAACTTCAGAAAATCAGCTGATTCGGGTGTTTTGCAGCTTTTTTCCGATGGAGAACCCGGTGAACTGAGCACGAGACGGCTCCCAAGTACGAATGAAAACACGGCTCCAACACCAAAAAATTCCTGACACTTTCTGGCACCGCAGCTGTTGGTCAATTGGTTTCTGCATAGATGAAAAGAGCGGGATTCCTTAGCCGAAAATAATAAAATAATTCGTAGATGAGGAATATACGCGGTTTTCAGCCGCCTTATGCTCAAAAACCAAAGAAGGAAAATCAGCAAAGTTATAAATTATTACTGGCCAGTAATACATTAGCCGTACTCTAAAGATCGAAAACGTATTGCTATTTCCCTTGCTGATACAAACATGAACATGTTGCACAGAAATTAAATAAACTTTTTCGCATCACAAATGAAAATGAGAATGGCTGTCTGATTTCTGCAAGATAAGTGCATATGCAAATGGCTCCAGCTGTTTTCATTCCTGTTGTACTAGTCTGTGGAATGACGTCCAAGTCGGGCAGCACGTGAACTCGACCCCTTCGGGAGAGCTTATATATCCAGATGTATCTGCACTTTATCAGGTCTTTCGATTCTTATTTCACTGTTATCTTTGAACTGTCCGGGAATACCGTAATCCAGGCGGTGACCTTGTACAGGCGACTGTCGCTCTCTTACAGTAATCTACGCCCTCTTTTAGAGAAAAACCATCCCTTTTCTATTACAGTACCTAAAAAGCTTATTATTTCTTTATAAGAAGGGCCGTTCTCCTGAGGTAATGTAGTCAGAATACAGCTGAACCTATGATTGGAAAAAATGCGAACGGTTCTGGCAGCATAAATATTTAAAAAATGGCGCTGATACCCTTGCCCTATGTAAAAAATGGTCCCGGAATATTAAAAAAATGGCTGAAAAGTCGCAATTTTTGAGAATCGTCCCAAAATTTCAGGCCTTCTCTTACCAGAATTGGCCGGGTAATTTCCATCACAAAATTCTACACTAGTTGCAGCATTCCGTTCACCAGTTCAAACCCCAAATTACTTTTAACTGACCACGAGTTAGTTTTTGAACTCTTTAGCTGCAAAAATTTGCGTCTTGTCTGAAGTTAATTGAGGCCATTCAAGTGCAATCATACTCCCACTTTCCACTTTAAAGAAAAACTATTCAAGTGTCTATGATTGTACTCTGCTGAATTAATAGCAAACAGGCTATTTTGATTGCAAACACAGTGAAGAATTGCACCTGTTACTATCAAGAGCAGAAAAAAGTTACGCAAGAAATTATAATTGACAGCATGTTTTTTGATTAGAAAAATGGCGATCAGAAAGTGGCGGCGTCTAGGGGTTTTCTTGGTGTACTTGGTAAATTAACGAAATTATCCAGTTTTTGATGGGCATAAGAAATGTTCAATCATGGAAAAGGTCTCATAGATGTTTGGCTGCTTAGGCAAAGTAGAAATCCCCAAGAGGATGAATTGGCAGATTAGATCGGATACAGATATTGTGTACATAATACAGTAGATGGTGTACCACGCGAATTTTTATTGTACGGTAGGATTCATTGTTCTACAAGGCGCAAAAGTTAAGCTCGTAATTTCGTGGCGCGCAATTCAAATTTTCAAGTGTAAAATTTTGGGAGCACAACTTGCAGCTCCACAGTTACGGCGGTGTTCAAAATACTGGATTTTCCCCTACCTTCATTCCTAGCTACGTTGTAATACCCAGTGTACATCCAGCGTACAATTTTGTAGAATAGTGACAAACATTCCGGCGACACATAAACATAGAAAAGTAGAGTGCACTTTTGAATTGCTTCAGCTGATTTTCTTTTTTCAATTTCTTGGAAAACAGAAAAATAGATTGATATTTATATCTTGCCCTAGATGTATCCAGATTCGGGGGATTTGGTCTGGGATTTGACGCACGGGCGCTTCCTCTTGTCAGATTATTCACGTGGATGTTTTAGACGATTTTTGAGCTTATTGTATTTGTAATAATTATTTAGGTAGCGCTGGAAAAGCGTTTTCTTTAAAGCATGCGTCCTTTTTAAACCGCGCTTCTTTTTCCTTGAAATATTCCTCCTCTTTCCCCAAAATGTTCCTGGCGTACGGTAATTCCATCAATTATCTTAAAGGTAACCGATTCCCTTTAAAGACCACCAAAATCTAAAATTCTTTCTCAAGATCGCGAACATTTCTCTCTCCTTTTTTTGCATTTCCGCCCTCTCCATACTAAAGGAAGTCATATGGTAAAAACCACCTGTTATAAAATCTCATGTTCAATTCAAATTTTATTATGCGCACACGTATTCCCATATTGTCGTATAATTTGGGCGTGGACCCCTTTCTTTTGTATGAAATTTGCATGATAGCAGAGAAAAAAAACATCGAATTGAGGCCAGAAAGTACACGTTTGCAAGAGGTTAATGGAGGGGAAAAACGACTTAAGGACAGACAATTCTGAGCTCATTTTCTCTCTCCGCTAACTATGCTATTAAATATTTCATTTCCCCGTGCAACTTTTTGGCCTCAATTGGTTCTTTGAATTAAATCAAAGAGAGCTAGGAATCAAAATTGGGGGCGGCAGTGCAAGAAAGGCTACCCGGTACGGAGAATCTCGTCTGGGGATCTTCCAGACGTTAATTGGCTGCTAAACAAGTAATTATGATCTTTTCAATTGGGCCTATAAAATAGCTGAGAATTGCACTTTTACCCGTGGTGGATCTTCAGTTTCCTACATTTTTCCTTGGAATACCTGCGGTAGATTCTGAAATCTTTAAAATTTCCTTCTTTTCTTGGAATACCCACGGTAGATACAGAAATCCATGAAATTTCCTCCATTTTCCTTCAAAATGCAGGCAAAAGTTGCAAACCACCTGGATTTTAATTTGATTTATATACACCTGATTATATGTACAGGCTATATGCATAAAAAGGACGTAGATTTCATATCAATCTTTATTAAATGAGGGGTACACCTTTTGATCTGATACCGAACACCTGATTTTTATGCAGAAATATGAATAATTAACTGGGTTTTAATGTTCAGAATACTTTCCGCTTTTTAACGTGAATTGAACAATTTTCCGGGTTTTTTCTTCAATAAAGAATCCTTTAAAGGGGAGTTCAAGCTCCGGGGGAAGAATTTTGAAGATTTCCCCCCTTCTAGAACTCTGTTTTCCTAATTTCCGCACTCTGCTGACTGTTTACCAGACTTGTAAGCCTCTTTTCCCCCGGTTATGACACTACAGTACTCCTATGTAGACTCCAAGTGTGCTTTAAAATCCCCCATTCATCTCTCTTAATTCCTGGATTTATGTTTACGCCCATCATCTTTCCTCCCACAATTTTTAATTTCAGAAATGGTGGCACAATCGGCTCCTTGTCTTGTACTTTTTCCTGAGATGGAAATTGATATAAAAGCGGTAAGTTCTTTCCGCTGCTCCTTCGGTCATTTTAAAATTAATCGCTTTTTGATATTTTAAAACATATTTCCAATATTATTTATTTATGCTGGAAAGCTGTGAAGATACGTCAGTTTGCACACGGAACTGTACCCTACAATAATCCAACAATTTCCAGGTCCACGATCATTTAAAAGAAATTGGAGAGACGCAACTGTGCGATGAAATAATGTGCGATTATAAAAATCTCCTGGATAAATTGCAGACAGCCATCACTACATTACACGAAAAAGCCAGCGGGCCAGATTTTAGTAAGAGAAATAATAAATTTCATAATAATTTCTATTTACAGCTGGTTTAAAAAGATTTATTGGCAGTAATACTGAGAGTATTACGCGTCTTTTAAGAAAAGTCCCTCATTTTATGGATACGATAGATATGTCCAAGGTTAATTGCCAAGTTTTATCCACAGACGGCTTCGTTTCACAAATTGTTCGAGTCGCAATTGGAGATAACAATGGGCAATCCACCAGTGTAAGTTCTATTTTTCCTCTTTAAAGAAATTTTTAAGGTTATCGTAAAAACGCCAGAAACCCGCTCAATTAAAAATGCTTTAATAGCAACGATCGGAGAAGAAAAAACAGAAGAATTTTATATTAAAGAGGATCAAGTAAGTTTTAGACAAGTACAGTAACCAGCCGTTTAAAGGAAGAAGCAAGAATAAGTGGTATGATGGATCAATTTAATCGAGAAATTGACTTTTATCATTATAATGATGTTCGTGGTTTAAAAATTCCTAGCGTTTACCATGGGCAGAAATGGAATAAATTCTCGGCTGGCGCTTTGGTTATGGAAGACCTTACAGAATTAAAAAGCGTCTCATTTTTTGATTCTCTTTCTTTAAATCAAGTCGAACAAATTGGAGAAGAGCTTAAAATTATGCATAATTATTCAAAACGGACTGGATCCGTCTGGTAGGATTTTATTAAACTTTTAAGATTTAATTCATTTTAGGCGGGAGCATTTCCACTTCCCCAAGGGATATTTAAACCTTTTAAAGGGGCTACGACCCGTAGTGGAAGTATTTGTTGATCAATTTCCTCAACTTGACCCTCTTTATCAAAAATTTCGTGCTCTTTATGATAACCACGACTTCATAGAATTTATTATGATGCATTCACATCGAGATCTTGGTAAATTATACCTACAAATACTTTTAAAAAACCCTTGCAGGACTTCCGGATGTTGTTTGTCACGGAGATCTTTGGACATATAACTTCCTTTGGCATGCAGATGGGGAAGAGCCATCTGACCATTTGGGAGCCATTATAGATTGGCAGGGACCACATACTGGTATAAAATTCTTTAAAGAAAATACTTAAAGTCTTTATAGGAAGTGTTGGAGAAGATTTTGCCCATATGTTAGTTTTTTGTTGTAGTCCAGAAATTCGCCGCCAAGCGGAAAAAGATCTTTTACCAAGACATTATCATAAAATTAAGGCCTTAGGCCAATATTATCAAGGTTTTACCCTACAAAATGTAAGTTTTAATTTAAAAAAGGTTAAAAGGGAACAATTCCAGTTTATGAAAGCCTACTATCGTCAATTAGTTATGCATGCAATGCATCTTCCCTTCATTGCAAATGTTATGCTTCGATATAAGGAGATGACGGAAGAGGAACAGGCCAGAAATACACAGGTGTGGCTAAAATTAAAGGATTTTAAGGGCGCGCCGCAAATTTTGGGCCTAAATTTCGGACGCGTCACTTTTATGCCACTTTTTAACATTTTTAAATGCCTGTTTTCAGATTCTGTTAGACAGAATTACAGCAGCTTGGCAAGATGCTTGGTATGTGTTACAAACAGAGTTGCCACAATGGGTACAATAGTCAAATTTTGTGATATATGTACATAGAACTTTTCTTTCATTAATACTTGTAAAAATTAGGGTCTTAATTGTGAGTGATTGTGTCATTTAGTCGATTTAAAGTGACCTTGTTTCTTTTTTTCCATCCCTTGTAAATAAATATCTAATGCATTTTCTCGTTTCCCCTTTACTGCACATCCTCCGGACACAAGTAATGGCAACATTCTACGCAATTTCATCTCTTTTCTCCGAACATTGCACTTCTTCCTCTTCTCCCCCATCCGTTCACTGGATATTCCATTAAAGAATTGAAAACGGAAGGATAATCCAGTATTGGTGGTCCTCGTCACTTTGCTCCCCGGGTTAAAGGGAAAAAACTCTTAGACATTTATGAGCATTGAGTGCACTTCTGACTCTCAACTCTAAAATTCTTTTATTTTGCGCGGAATGAGAGCTCTTTAAATAGATCTTCTGTTATTTGCATCGCTACTGTCCTAGGTTCTTCTCTTGATAGCAAATCCCCTTAAATGGATCTTTCCAACTGTGTAGTGTCTAGAGGTTACAGCTATTTTTAAAGGTCTAAAAGTCAACTAATTACGTACGTGAGGTCGAGAAATTTTCATGTGTAACAGTGACATCAAGGGCGGTAGTCATAAATCACAACTAACGTCAGAACAAAAGCCTCTTTACGCGTTTTCACATTCATGGCCTTTGGCTGCTGCATATTGTATCCATCTTTTGGCCTCGTTTTCCCAATTATTTGGTACTTTTCCCCTCGATTTCTCATTTCCTCTGGATAATCATCCATCAGCCAGTTATTTACAACCAATTCCTCTCTCTCATCCCATCCATTACCTGGGAACAAATTGCAAAAGACGGCAGAAAAAAAATTCCGAACGTTATGCTAGCCGCAAGACAGCTTCATCCATCTTTGTGTAATGAACGTTCGATCCCACTAAATCACTTTTCAATTGCATCCAGTTGACAATTGCACCGATCCCGGGATCAAGTCCACTAGTTATTTTCCCATAAATTTACAGATTTCAGGGTCTTTTTCCTATTTCGCCGGTGTAATGAATGGCTATTCCCATCAATGAAGATCCACATTTTGCCGATTATAATGGTGAGTCTGACCCGATATTTTATTGGGTAGTTTAAATAAATCCTAGGGTTGCCAAGGAACGTAAATCCCATCAAACTTTATGAAGCTCCCTGGATTTATTGAAAAAACGAGCGGAAACTTTATGATGCATAAAGGGATAAATAACATTTTGGGGCTATTAGTGAGGGCATTCTTTTATCCATCCATTGGCTTCTCTTTCGTGTTCTGGAAGCTCTAAGAAGTCCTGAATGTTGCGGAAAGTTCGGACAGCTTTGAGACAGATGGGTCAGTATTAGTTTCCTTTAAACGACATGTATTGATATCATTTTCGACAGTATTTTCATGATGACGTCAAATTTTGTTTCAACCATATAAAAATCTGCGGTTTCCGGAGGATGTACCGAAGGAGGTCGCAGTTACCCGAGAGCGCCAATTTTAAACCATGTTTTCGGGTAGCACAAGCACCATAGATGTGTCGCTTTTGGTTTTACCGACTGCACCAATTCTTGTGCACACTAAGGTTTTGAGTGCGCAATTTTTGGGAGCACCATTTTTTAACGTACCAATTTCTATTCACCCCAATTTTTTTGGAAGCAGCGATTTTAGACATCCCAATTTTTTGGGAGCACAAATTTTAAGCTCCCCAACTTGAATTGCCCAAGTTTTTGGAGTCGACAATTTCTAGAGGAACTGTTATTACTGCGTTCTAATTTTTAGGCACTATATTTTAGGCTCACAGATTCTTGAGTGCGCCAATTTCCTGGGATCCCAAATTTTTGGACACAGCAGCCATCCGGACCGCTAATTTTTTGAGGGCACCGATTTTTTGAGATTACAGTTTTAGGCATTATTTCGGATTTCAAATGGACTCGGGTTTTATATTTGAGTTCCAAGGGAGCGCAGGACACGTCAAGAGGCTATAGTTATCCATCACGCCATTATGAAAGATTTCCGGGATTTCCTGACCAAAAATGGGCTGCAATCCTCGTAGATTTTTATTCCATTAAAAAAAGGTAATTACCCTCTAGGGCACAATCTTCATCGCCGCGATAATAATCCCCCTTTTGTTATTCCTTGGCATCTTCTTCCTTAATTAGCTCTCTCCCACTGTCAGTCGACTTCTTCTTCTCTCCCCTCTTCTCCCCCAGAATGTTTTCCATCTGGTCCAGCAATATTCAAGGATTTCCCCCCTTGGGTAAGTTCAATCGAGAATATTAAAGTTCTTTTGTTGGGTGCACATTTCGGATAAATTACCCCCAACCCGTGATATTGGCCTCTTGTGTAACAAATTAGATGGCTTAATTTGCTTTCGCATGACTTGAGAAGAAAATGAAGAATATTCTGAGCTATATCTTGGTCTTTTTCTAACTCCCAGGGCCAACAGTTGTCCTATCTATCACGAGGGAGGATGCTATCTTTTCCGCTTTGTACTCGAAGATTTCCTTGTTTGTTCGTCGACGGCTTCCGCTTCCATTTCTACTCTCAAACCTAGCTAATCTTTGCCTCTAAGCCTATTGAACCAGCCAGAAAAAACGAGCTCATTTGGAAATTTGACCATTAGGTTTAGTAATGAGGGCGCTATTCCTCGCCATATCCACCCATCATGAGCTGGCGTTTTGCTCTCGATCTACATAAAAAAGTCATTGAAATTTATTTTAAAAATCGGCGTCTCTTTCCTGAAAAGAAAGCAGAGATTACTGTACCCAGTAAGTTTTTAAAAGCCCTTAAATTTGAGTAAAAAGCCCATAAAGTGACCCTATTAAACGCCAAAGAACCAAAAAATTCCATCATAAATGAATGTGGGTCGGGGAATGGTCCCGTCCCCCCGCAAATCGCAGTTCTAAGAGCTCTATTGCCACGAAGCCAGTCACAATTACTCCAAGGCGCGGGCATTATTCTCTCTCCTTCTATCCATAATGGTTTCTTTCTTAAATATTTCTCTCTATTCCCTGTTTTTAGGCAATGTTTACGGGCTCAACCTTGACTAAAGGCAGCATGAGAAAAGCTCTTGTCCCACTGGCTGCAACTGTGCCAGCCGCGGCTTTATTCATACATTCACAGGCCATTACTAAACGTGCGTGAGAGAAGGCAATTCAAAGGTTATGGCGGGGCAGATGGGGGTTGATTTCTGAGACACTTTTCCCCTACACAAGATGTCTTTTGACCAGATTTCAACAGGTAGTTGGGGCCCAGGTTTCAATCAAATCCTCATTTATCATTTAAAGGACTTTTTATTTCAGATGTTGAGGATATTGAACCAACGCCGGTTGTGAGGTATCGACCGCCAAGTATTGAACAATTATGTGAGAAGACGAAATTTAGCAAGAGAGAAATTCAAATTATGTATAGGGCTTTTAAACAGGTTGGCTTTTATTCCATGGCAATTTATTAAATTATAGGGATGTCCAAATGGAACCGTCCTCTTATTAGAATTTCAAGATGTCTATGCTCAATTCTTCCCTCAAGGAAATGCTGCTCGTTATGCTGAATTAGTTTTTCGAACATTTGATCGTGATAATGATGGGATTATCTGTTTCGAGGTAACTGTTTCGTCTTTTAAGCAGTTTCTTCCAGGAATTCGTTGTGGGACTCTCGGTAATCTCTCGAGGAACTACGCTAGAAAAATTAGAATGGATATTTTCTCTTTATGATATTTGTAAAAAAGGATCAATTGGATATAATGAGCTGCTACAAGTAGTCCGATCTATTTATGAATTACTGGGCTCTGGTGCCATGCCACCGGTCTCACCTTCCCATATCCGTGCTCATGTTACAGAACTATTCAGCGTAAGAATCTCCCCCCTTTAAAGAAGAAAACTTCAGAGAATGGATACAAATCATGACGGTGAAATAAGCAAAGAAGAATTTGTTGAAATGTGTCAAAGAGATGAAAAATTATGCGCGTCATTGGCTCTTTTTGACACAAAATTGTGAAGAAAAAAACAATCTGTGATAAAAACAAAACTTGTATACTTTGTTGTGCAAAATAAATTATATTCCCTGATGATTTATGAGCTTCTGGTTCCCATTAAAGATCACTAAAACCACCTGGCTTTGAATAATGTTTATTTCTATTATCGTCGAGTCGTTGTGGCTGGCTTGACCCGTCTATTTTGTCCCCTTCTATTATTTTGTCCGACTCGTGATTGTGTTGGCTTTGGAACTGAAAGAAAAATTATTAAAAATGTAAAGAAATAGTTAAATACTTCTTGAAATTGTTGTGGGATTGGGTCTACTTGTTCGGACAACTCCTCCTCCTCGCGGTGTTTGGGAACTGCTAGCAGGATGAGAACCAATTTGGGATCCGCCAGTTGGTTGAGGAACCAAATTATTTGAAGACGTATTGGTTTGAGCATTTTGTACAGCTGGAGGTGGCCCTCTTTCTACTGATCGTGGCTGGCCAGGTACTGCAGAAGAAGGAGCAGTAACCGGGGCAGGAGTAGCCACAGCCGGCGGATAGACAGGAGTTGACTGTGCCGGCATTCTTAGCTGTAATCCTTCTGCAGTGGCAACTAATGTCATAACTCCTGGAATTCCTAGAAAACATAAAAATTTAAAGAAAAGCCTACCAGGATTTGATCCAATAAATTGCCCAATAGTTGGCGGTTCATAAGATTGACAGCAAAATAATTCTTTAACTTTTAGCCAAATGTCACTGCACCAGGAGAGGATCTAAAAAAGTTTAAAGAATATTTAAATCCTTACAATTATCGGAGAAAGAAGCGGATAAACGAATTTCAACCAAGTTAGGAGAATATCCGCATCTTGAGGAATTTCAGAACTTGGGCCTTTTGCTAGGGCTTCCGCGCTGTTACTTATCTAAAGAAAAATTATTATTTATAGAAGGACTTCCCACCTCGTAGACGAAATTTAAAGTGATGTAGGGGCCTTCAATCAAAAGGAAGACTACCAGGAGGAAAACGACGAGTTTCGCTCGACTTTGTAGCTCCTGATGCGCCCGATTCTTTTTAATAAATTCGGAATATTCTCGGGTTTGTTGTGGCAAACTGGCGCCATTCCTTTTCTTTAAGATCGTTCCAATACAAACCAAAGAACAAATTAAACAACCGATGAAGATAACAACTCGAGCTGTGGGGTAGGCTATTGGACAATACCTGGAAAGAATGACAAATTGACCAGAAGACTCACGCATCAACAGCACAAATATAGCGATTCTTAAAAGGTTTCACAGGAATAGCAGACGTCACTGTTGGAATAGAAACAGCCAGAGAAACAACACCCAAAGTCAATGAACATACTAAAATAACCGGGGATTTATGAATTATTTCACCCTACTCACTTAATAATCGCTTTCCTTCAATAATTGACGGTGTCTCCAGCTGGTAATCGGTGGTGTGATACATGCTTATGATACGGACAGCTCGTTCCGAACACATTAGGATTAATGACATCATTGTGTAGAGCTGGCAGAACTGGAAGAAGGAGAGGTTAGGGGTGAAGGGAGATAGGAAATAAAATGCTTTTCCTTTTATTTTGACAGCCGTTAAACGAAGGGCAACAATTCTACCACGTTTATTAGCTTTTTTTCGCGGTAATTTTGGAATATCGCGGGTTCTCCACGCGATTACCACTTTTTTGGATACTTATCTCCGTACCTTGTGTACCTTGTATTTCTTGTGTTTCCTGTGCACCTAACATTATTTTGGATAATGGGACATTCTACGCGTCTTCCAATTTTTCGGGTGCAGCAGGGTTTTACGCGCCAACTCATTTTTTTGGGTACTTTGACCGCCTCTTTGGGTACGTCGGCCACTTTACGCGTCCTTCTAATTTCAGATGTTATTCTACAGGCCTAGATATTCTACCACCTATGCCCAATTTACTTGACCGATGCCAGCCTATGCATCAACACTCTCGACCATCGCCGTTTATCTCACTCTCTCGTTCCGTCCGGCGCCCTCCTCAAAAATCAATAGAACCGCCGTTTCCCTGTTTTGCCAGACTTTTGTTGTATTCCGAAAAAAATGGCGGCATCTATGATAGATGGTAGGTTTTTCTTTTAATTTTATGATTACTTTCCTTTAAAAGTTGCTTAAAATGGCTAACAAACCTCTTGAATCATTGCATTCGCTCGACACCAACCCATTCCTAGTACCCAAGATTCGTTTGCCACATAGATTAAGGATAACATTACTGTGAAGGATAAATCAATCATGTGGATGGCAGAAAAATGACAAAATAGAAGGTAAATTGTCGTCCTGAGCTTAGCACTTAAATAATTTTAATTATAATAGGAGTTTTAACTTACTGGACGAAAATAGTAACAATTACCATTAAATTTAAAATATAGGAAGCTAGTAACAGGAGCGCTAAACCTTTTTTTAAATGAAAAAGCTAAAAATTACCTAAAAGAATGGCATTAGATGTCCTTAAAGACGCCGTAGTCGTCTCTTTAACCGTAATATCCGCTAAAGTTTCAGCTTCTGTTACAAATTCCACAGGAATTGTTGACGTCGTAGACATTCTAGAAAATATTAGAAAGCCGATACAAAGTCGATGTTGTTTTGCAGTAACGGGGTCTCCCGTCGCTGGCTGGTATCCATAGCGACCCGATAAGTACAGCCAGTCATATCCCCCCACCTCCTCCGCCACATTCACTGATCAACATGAGTGTTCCATGGCCCCTAACTATTGTTGATAATTCTACATGGCCTATTGCAGTTGCCTCAACCCAATATATTTGGACGAAGCACGATAAAGCACCCGAGTATGAAATCGTGGAATATCTTGATGACCACGGAAAAATGGTCAAGTACGACCCAGATTATTGTCTGGATTTAGGGTCACAGCCTCCTAGGACTAATTGCCCTGGTTGGATATACAGGTGGGCCTTTTTTTACACTACTTTACTCCTTTTTCAAAATGAGTTAAAGGGGATGAGGCTATGGCTTCGCTTGGCGTCATCTTTGAATGCTCCAAATGCCGCCCTAAAGATGCCAACTTTAAGGCTCCAATGAGACATTTTCAGATATCACTTGGCCATAGAAAAAGAGCACGTGGAAAGATGCAAAATCCGCGAAGATGAAATAAAACTCCGCGATGTTATGGTCGCCAACTTTCAAAGAATGGAAGACGAACGACAGGCGAACATCGCCGTAAGAAAGAAACTCAACCTCGACTATACCGAATTCGAAAAGCCAATTCTTTCAAAGGAATACATAAAAACAGTTAAGAAGATTGAAGCTGAACGAAAGCGGCGAGAGGCCAAGATCAAATTTGAGGATCTTACCTTTTATCGGAAGAGAAAACGCGATGAGAACGTCGACATTTATGTTGATTATTGGCTCCGTCCGAAGAAACGAATCAGGAGAAAGATTCCAGTAAAACGAGAGAGGATCCGTCGTCCGCCGACTCCTGTGAATCCTTGTCCTTTTCGTTGTTAACCAAATATCAGAATACTTGTCTATTTATCCCATTGTATGGGTCTTGATTCTAAACTGTCGATATTTGAAAAAAAACAGTCACAAAATAGTACCATAAATCTATATTTTAACTTGGTGTTGATTTGGCGGGCAGATTTGAGGTCTGGGAGGGTAGAAATCAGCTCATTTGACAGAAATCAGCCAGCTTTTACATCGTCCATTAAAAATATGCCGTTTGAGTGAATAAAAATCTGTTCTACAGCCTCATAACTGTGTGAATAGCCTATAAAGGGACAGTACAAGTGAGGAAATACGTGCGCACAACTGCGCGGAGGCCTGCCCGAAAATGTCATTACGTACTGAAGAATTAGTTTTCGTTTTACGCGTATTTCGCAGTTTCTGCTTTATTTTTGTTTAAATTTTATGCTGCTAATAACTTTTATGCATAGGCGGACCCTACAAAATAAAGAAACATTAGAAATCTCAATAAAAATAAAAAAATAAAATTTCATCAAAAAAAATTTTTACGCACGCAGACATTTTCGCTGCGGCGTGGGCGCAGCTGGGCTCACGTACTTCTCTCGCTTGCACTGTTCCTTTAAATGACCTTTTTGTTCTTCTGCCTTGATAAAAATAAAAAAAATATATACGAAATTGCCATACCTTTATTTCCAGAGCATTTTATCATTGGAATAGCCGTAAAATCCAAGAATTTCCCTGAAAATTAAAGAATACTTTGAAATTTGCTTATAAATGAGACAGAAAAGAGTTCAAGAAATCCTAATTAGTTTATTTCCAATAGAAAAAGCCAAGAAACCGATCACTTTTATTGGAGAATTTGACCAGCTGCCGTCGCGCCTATAAATGCTGGCAATATGCCATATTGTGCAATACGTATAAGTAATGCAGTAAGTTACAGTATATTTCAATATATTTTGAGACCAATAAATTGTGTTACAACCTTTTTTGACGTCTTTTGAGGGATTTAAAGGAAAAAATTGTGTTGAAATTGAATTTGAGAGCTCGAAAACATCTGGAAAAGTTAAATTTTATTATAGGAAAGTGATGAAAATTAATTTGATTTACAGTTCGTTTTCGCACTGTAAATCAACCGAGAAGCCTAAAATCACCGCGACTGGGTCAACTATGATGGCACCAGGACTGCGTAGGCGCACCAAATTTCGAGCACGCCCCTTTTTTGGCGCACAATTTCGTGTATGCGCTAGTTTTTCGCGTTAGTTTGTTCAAAGCGCATCATTTCATGGAAACAAACTTTTTTTTGGGTTCAGCAGTTTTCCTGCGAGCCGCATCCGAAAATAAGCGGCGATTTAGTGAACTGTGGCTCTGGTATAAAACAAGGCGATTTATCCCTTCTTTAAAGGATCTCCAGTTAACCGTCATCATCTTTATTATGCAAATGTTTTAAAGTAACCGAACATAACCAGAAATGAAGATCAACAGGGAATTCTACTTCGCTTTATCATTTTCATGATTCCGTTGATAAGTGGCAACCCGTTCTCGATGAACACCCAACAACACAAATGGAACGTAGAGTTTCTTCAAAAATGAGAAAGATACCAGGGCTCCGAACATAACCTGGAGTAAATTTCTTTAAAAAAATAACTTATAAAATCACCTGTAGATCGTGTTGCAGACATCCTGTGGTCAGTTCCCATTGTGCTATGACTCGAACCGCTTGACGGGCATAGTTCTCCGGTGTTACTACGAAAATATTGTTGGCTTCTTTAACTTCATAGGAAGCTGCTTTAGTGGCTACCAGAAGTGGGACAAGACACTGGAAAACTGCGCTTAAATTGAAGAAAAACAGTCCTACTTGGACTTTTACATTGGTACTGCGGAACTCATCGCATAAGGCATTTGTATAGAAGGAAAGGGCAGCTTTACTGGCTGGGTATGTGCTCAGATAGGGAAGTGGTCTCCAGGCCTGAAAATCCAATTTATTATGGGATTTTGATCAGTGATCATATTGTACATTGGGAGCCATTTTGATAATCTTTATAATCCCGTACACTTGAGAACAGAGAGAATACTCGTACAGCACAGCGCCAATTTACGAGGATAATTGGATGTACCCGTACACTGCCGGGCTGTACTCTGCTTGTGTACGGCAATCGCTCTCTACCCTGGTGTACTCGTCTTTAATTTTAATGTACTCGTAGGTGGAGACAATTTCCTGCAATAAATTGAAAAAATCTCACCGTCATGGATGACACATTGATAACAATTCCTTTATCGCGACGGATCATCCCAGGCATAACCAACTCGCACATCTGAAAATATTAATAAAATTTAAAGGAGGAGATTTACCTTGACAGATGCCATTAAATTTACTCTTAATATTTGTGATCCAACGCCTTCTTCCTGTTCGACAATGTTTCCAACAGCTTTAGGGGCAATTCCTACGCAGTTGACTGAAAGGGAGACATAAAATTAAATGGGAAATGTTACAAAGGAGGCCAGCTTCAATTGTTGTTAATTCTTGTGGAAGTTTATTGAAATCATCGCTTGCAAAGTCAAAAACGGCTGTTTTCACTTCACATCCATAATTTTCTTCTTAAAAAAATAAATTATATAGGGAATTCCAATTACCAAGATGTTTTTTAATAGATTCTAACTTGGCGGGACTCCTGCCAATAAGGTAAAACTTCTTCCAGCCTCTGGACTTAGCCAATTCGGTAATATAAGCTCTTCCAATCCCGTCAGTAATTCCAGTACAAACTAAAATGAGGAAGAACTAAAGATAAAAAAAACGGGGACTAACCTGCCCAGTAATCTTTTAGATGGTCGAGATTGTAAGGAGGAATAACAAAATGCGACAAGATCGACCAAAACAAGACGACAAAGGCCTTGTAGAAACGAACGGCCACGTAAGCGGCTACAAACCACCAAAACCAGCTTGTGAGCCAAGTTAACATCCTGAAATATATAAATAGCTTTAAAAGAAAAGGTAAAAGGAAAGGAAAACCAACCTGGTCGATCATTTTTGAGAAAATATTCGCGCACTTTTCAAATGTTCAAGGGACGCGGAAAGTTAGGGCGCAATTACAAAACGATTTAAAGGCAAAATGGGCCGGGCAAAAGCGAAAACACCCAGCGATTTTTAAAAAGCGACCAAAATACAACTGATAAAAGCCGAACGCGGGGGTTTTATCGCCTGTGCTACAAAAAAAATAAGAATTTTGATCGAAGTCGCGGTCCAGCGAATAGAAAAGAGGAAATAGGACAAAACATGAGGATTAAAGGATCCCAAAAACTGTGGCCTCTCACCAGCGCAGAAAATAGACAACTGACCATCAGAGGATGCCAGTTACTTGCGATAATATCTACCGAGAGGCCATGTACAAGGCTGTTTGACAAAAAAAGGAACAAGGGAGAAAGGAAATAATAACAAAAAGGACACAGGAATTGAAAACGGGTTGAGAAACTATTTGATTCAAGGTTAAGGCCACTTTTATGAGGAGGACTGGTCCGTGGACAGTGCCAATAATCAATAGAAAGCAAATTGGTTAAATACCACCCTACCTACCTAGCTATCTGGGTCAGCGGCGCAACTGAAAGGCCGATCAAAATGCAAGGCCACGGCACTTTTAGACGAGGACGCATGTCTACCGAGGTCTTGAGGGAAATTACTAGATTTTTTTTGAAAGATAAGATTCCCAGAGCAATTTGTCATAGAAAGTTTATGCTGACTCGACAGGGACATCGATGAATGTCAAAAGTGGTGCAGACAAGGAAAAAGGCAGGTAGAACTTGTTTCGAGAATCATTCCGGGAGGTGGACAAAGTTCAATTGGGGCCTGACCTTCAAGAAGAAAAGGAATAGTCCTGGCGGGCTAAAACAGGTGCTTATAGGATAATTTAAAGGGATTTTCATTATTTTCTGGTCAGCAGGTCCTCCTTCTATCCCTGGGGGTAATCGTTCCCAAAAATACGAGTTTCCAAGGTTACTCCTGAATGAAATTCCGATATTTTCTGTACCATTGTATCCTGTCCATCGAAATTTCGATCCCTTTAGTTATCTACCCAAAATTTCGTTCAAATACAGGAAGTTCCGCCGTATTTTCCCTCCAGAGGAAGGATTATCTCCCTGATTATATTCACACAATGGCAAGAATTTATTTATATTTAAATCAAAGAACAATCTGCAAGAGGTATATGACATACAGGGGAATAACTAAGCCAATTAGACGATCTAACGAGGAAGAATGCCCCCAGGATGGCCCGCTCCTTGCCTTCTGTCAATAATTTTTCTTTAAACCACTTTTTTTCGTAAACATTGAGCTTGTGCAAAAGTTCTTCCGTCGGAAATCAAAGGGTAACCTGTAGTTCATTCGGAAATTAGGGCTATTTCATGAGAGATCTTTTCCTTTTCTCTTTTTCTCTCTATTTTATATCCAGAAGATCTTCCAGAATGGATGACAGCGTCAAATCGCCAATTGTTCTTCAAGCTGTCAGTCGGGCTTCAACAACCTGGTCCATTTTTCTTCCTTGGGCTACGAAGATGAACAATGGCGAGGAATATTCAGCTGTCTGTTTGCGATTTGTGGTCATTGCCATTTTTCTTCTGTCGTAATACAATTTTCCCCGTTTTTTATCCGATTTAAGATTATTCTTCTGGCCACGTCAGAGACCATCGAAAGCGCCAACCGGGCATAAAGCTGTGCTAGAAGTTGTTGTATCCGTTGAAGAGGGAAACCGGAAGTTGGAAACTTTACCTGAAGAGGAAACCGTGGAGGAAATCTCTAAAGTCGAAGGGAAAGCGCCAAATGATGGTAAATTTTTTAAATATTCCCTTAAAAAATCTTACAGAATGGGAAATTGTCTAGTCATAAAATCCAGAAACAAGAAGATTTAGCGATGATCCTAATAAATCATCCAATGCTTTCAATCTTTTTTATTTTTGGGTTAATTCCCTGCTATTGCCGATGTTTTGATATTTTCCCTATTTTCAGCTACAATCCCTCGCCACGAGATCTTAATCTTTTTTTCTTAGAATTACCAAAATAACATGAGAAGAGGAATGTTAGCCCGCTTATAACCAATGTTCCCTATTCTCTTCTTTTGGATCAATGAACCAAGACATGAGGAAATTGCCCGAGCTTTGAATGTTCTCATCACGGCTTTTATCATCATTGGGTAGGCATTCTGCACGGTGAAAACGTTTTTAGGGGCGTTTTGTTACCCAGTCGACTTAATCGCCTGATGCTACTTCAGAGGGAAATCGAGGAGAGGATCAGATGATTCGCATATGATCCGAGTAAATCTTTCCCCTTTTCCGTTTTTTGTTAGCAAGATTTATTCCATGGGAACAATATAATTCTCGAGCATATTGATCGTATCAGATGTATAACATCGAAGCTCTCGGTGGATCTTCTGCGACATTCACAGAATGGTGCAGAATCTGCGCTTAGGCTGAAGGAACGGGTTAACAGCCTTGAAGGCTTCAGGATTGACCAGTGGATCATTATCCTGATTTGCTTGGATATGCTCGAAGAGACTGAAAATCTCCTATTTCACTGGATTCCAGAATTTCTCTTACGCTGCAGCGGTTTGAGAAACTGGCTGGCGTTGAAGAGCCGCCTGCTGCTGAAGATCCTCAACTTGCTCTCGAGCCTCTTCAATTTCTTTCTCCATACAAGCTTTGGTCGAATAACGATAAGCCATTCTAAAATCTTTAAATGAATTGAGTTTTTATGAGAGAGAAAGGTGTGCTGGCATGTTTTCATGAAAAGTAAAGTGAAAATGTGGCGGAAAGTTGAAGGTTGCTTAGAAACTGAACTACAAAAATTTTTCAATCAAGCTCGAGGTTAATGAGGGCAAGGAGATTTGGTTACGTGGCGGTCAATACGTCAACAGTTGAACTATTTGTCTGTAGAATCTTTCCCTTCATTCCCTGGAGGACTGTCGTGGTTTTTAAACGCATAAGGCCTTGATTGATTCAAATTTTTATTAAAAATGCTGAATTGTTCCATAGCCATTCCTCGGCGACCAACTGGTCCTTCTTCATTTTGTTCATTTTCTGGCCACCTCCACCTCCGCCGGTACCGGAACGGAGAGAGACAACATTCTCTCCCTTCCTAGAAGCGTCTCGTTTCCATTCTTCCGTTCCTTTTCCTCCGTTTAAACATCTAAAAATCGTCAGTTTTGTGGTTTTTACTCGGCTTACCTGTTCAGGATCCCTTATCTGCCCCGACCTGGATCCTTTAACTTCCATAATAGCTGGAAGGGATGAGAAATTATTGACGGGGACAGCCTAGTCGACAACTGGAGGAAGTTGAACGACGACAGAGGGGAGATCGCGAAGGGAGAGCACACCCTCTTCATTCCTAGAAGCTTCTGTCTCGTACAGACTTATAGAAGAAATGCGGGACCCTAACAGCACCTTTAAATAAAAAAAACATACCTGATTTAACAAGGAAATATTATTTCCTAGATGACCATAATATGTAATAACACCCCTTTGACCGATGATCTTATCCATAGCCGCGGATTCTCATCTTCAGCGAGGCGGAGCCCTACTTTTTTCAACTTTGTGGGATTTTTTATATCGCTGTACTCAGAAGAACGAGTACTACAAAGTTGACATAGAAAATCCATCAAAAATGGCCGTGTTTAGGTAGATATGGGACAAAACAGTCTATTTGCCTGAGTTTCTAATGTTTTTTCCAAACTTTTGTTTGGAAACTTCTCAGCGACTCAATGGACTGGCGTGGAGCTACCGGGAAACCGAATGTACCATCTTGTTCGTCTCGACGAGTTGATTACGATGGTATAAAGAACTTTTCTGGAAGTCAAGATTTATCTAGACCCTTGCTCCAGAACACCCCTTTGACCGATGATCTTATCCATAGCCGCGGATTCTCATCTTAGGCCAAAGGTGACGTCGTAAATTTGCTGTTTTCTGGCTGTTTTTATTCAGTTTTTGTATGTTTTCAGTTGCAGCTGGTAGCTAAGACGGTAGCGCATTTTTTAAAATTTGTTTCAGTTGGAATGCATGCTGTCGCTGTTTGCTTTTGTAAGTTATTGACAGAATCGCGTTGTTTTCTGAGTTTTTTCCTCTTATTGCTTACAAGCATCTTTTTTCTTAAAGGAACAGTCAGGGAGTTTTTCGACCAGGTCTGAGAATTTAGAGAATTTTTTGCTGATCACGATGCACTATTTCGTTTTTCGTGAAAGTCCCTGGTTTACAAGAAACAAGCCCTCGAAGTTGTCCAACGCCAGCATACACAGTACGCTCGCCAGCACGCCACGACCCAGGACGACAAGTTTTCAAAATATTGCTTGTAAAATAGGATTAAACCCCCTTGAAAACCAGTAAAAAGGGGGATTAAAATTGCAAAAGCGACAGCAATTTCAAAATTTGGTCGTTGCGGGTCATGGCGTGTTGGCGAGCGTAATGTTGTATGCTGTTGGAAAACTCCCTGACTGTTCCTTTAAAGGAACCGTCAGGGACTGCTCAAAGGGATTTCAGTGGTGAAGTTAATGCTTAATTTAAAATTAGATAAGGACAATTTATTGTAGAGGTATAAATATGTTTTGATTCTTTAAAAGGCATGCGAATAAAGGAGACAACAAGACAATACACGAGAGTATATGATAAGGACGGATAATAGAGACCGAAATGTGTCAAATTTAGGCGTTATAGCGAACTTTGGAGAGGCGCTTTCCATTGTTGGTCAGAGTTTCATTCAACAGAGGCAGGTTGAGCTCTCCGGCAGTGGTATGCCTAAGATTTGTCATTTTTGGGTAAAATAAGAGACTTACATGGCATCGTGGAAGACTTTGGCTCCTCTCTTGGCACATCGATCAGCAACAATCAACGGGGCGGGGAGGGAAACTGTGGCGGTGACGATTTCGTGGAGATAACAGAGGCCATGGGTGCTTCCTTCGATGAGATCCATTGTGGCATTGGAGTCATCAAAAACCACGGTATATTTCGGGGACTTGGCAGTACCCTGAAACCACAGTTTTAAAGGAAAATGCGCTAAAATCCTACCTGGAAAGCGCTGTGGCTTGTCAAGTAGAATTCATTGATCGTGGGATTGACCACAACTTGATCCACCACAGTTCCTGGAGAAATGTTCTGTTCAGCAGCCTTCGTTCCAGTTATTTTCTGGTTGTAAAAGCGCTCACAGTGGTCCTTCGAAACCGCGATTAAAGTAATCAGCGGCTTGAAGTTCACACTGAGAGCGTCCAGACCCTTTCGCAGATAAGTTTTGTAGGTTGTGGCAATCTAAATCATTTATTTCTGATTAAAATTGTCGCTTACCTCGCCGTACTGACCTTCAGAAACTCCATGGAAGAAAATAATGATGTGTCGAGGAGCAGCCTTCCTATTTTCCCTCATATCCTTCAGGATTCTCGGTATAATCTCAGCAATTTTCTCTCCCATAGACTAAAAATATTCATTAATTTAGGGGAAAATGCTTACATCAGTTTTTCTCGGCTCTACGAAGAGATAATCTCCAATATATTGATGAGGATGGACGCCACAATTGGCAGAAAAGCCGAGGACACTGGGCGTATTGTAGCTGATCCCACGACGCTGTTCAGCAGCAGACAAAGGAGCCGGATGGCTCATTTCCAATCCAATGAAGATCTTGGAAGGATCCATTAACCAAGAGTCGGCAGTCAATTTAACAGAATAACCAAGTCCTCCATTCTTTTCATTTATCTAAACAGGAATTCATTAAAAAGGGAATGGTTACCTTGTTGACAATATTTTCAAGAGTTTGGACTCCTCCCTGTGGCTGGATGACTTTAGATGCATTAGATGATCGGACTTCTTGAGTCAATATCTGGGTTTCTACTTCCATTCTCTTTATGTGATCTGGAAATGCGCAAATTAAAGGAACAGTCCAGGCTAGGGGGACGCTCGTGCTCACGTGTGCACACGAACCGCGAAAATGCGTTCGAATTTGAAAAATTCAAAATTATTTTTAGCATTTTCTTTGATTTTCTACACTCTTTACTCTAGTTTTTTTGCTGTTTCTACTTACAATATTATGGAGATTATTTTGCAAGTAAAAAAAATGAGAAACGATGCATAAATAACATAATTCCAAAAATGCACGCTGTTCTAAATTGCAAAATACGTAATTTGCATGCTACGTACACTGCGTACTGATGATCTTCCTACCGTAAACCTGGACTGTTCCTTTAATAGATTTTTGGGATTCTTACCGTGGAATTTCAAGTTGTCAGAACTGACAAAGAAAAGAAAAGGCACATTTTCATTCCCGGCTTGAGCGAAGATTTCGTCAACTCCTCCAATACTGGGATGGATGGCCTTGACCACGGCGTTTCCCATGGACATGCCCTTCTTTCGGGCTTCAGCCACAATCTTCTCTCCAAAAGATTGAACCATCTCGACTCCACTTCTATCATTATTGGCCAAATTAGCAATAAGCCACCATCTTGGAACAGCAGCTGGACGATTGAACTTTACAGAAGTCGGGCTCCATTTGCACTGGAATATGGCAAATAATAAAAAAAGAAGATAGAACTTACATGTCCGACAGGCTTGACAACGGCGTTGTTGGAATAAACCAACTCAGGATCAGGGAGGACCCGTCCCTGGACCACGGCCATGTTGTCATTGACCTTAATTCCAGCTTGGATCAGGTCCTGATTAGTTGAATTGAGTCTCATTGCGCTTTTCATCATGCCAGTTTGACGAATTCTTTCCAGAGGAATGGTGGCCGAAGCCCTGATGGCATCCCTCATCTCCTCCGGAGTTGTTTGGCTGTTGGTAACCCTCTGATGGGGAGCAACAATGAGGACTTCCAAAGGATATGGGACCTCTCGCCCTTTATAGTAGCCAACAGCCATTGGCATATCCGGATGCCTGGAAAATTTCTGTTTCTAAGGAAAATGAAATTCTTACTTGAGGGTAATCTTCTTCTTATCCTTGAAATATTGCTCAACGGAACATTTTTTTCCGTTGACATCGAAAAGAAAATTCCGAGGTGTATTCTCCGTCAGTTTTACGATGGTAAAGACGTTGCTCTGGGCATACTGGGGGTACACAGAGAGCCCCTTCAGAAGTTCTTTCAATTGGCGTAGCTTGGCCCTGACGATTTCAGCGTTGAACTGCCTGTTCATCATTGTATATGATGAAATCTTCTTTCCCAAGGGCTCCGACATGTGGACGCTAGACTTTTTAACTAAAAAAGGGAATTAAAAGATAGGGAAATGCTTACTTTCTGTTGTGAGATAGGCCGTGGGCTTCTTGTCTTCTCCTTCGAGGACTGATACTTTTTTCGCTACGGCAATCATCATCTGCTTTCCATCAGGAAGAGGCTTCAGATCCGTTTCCCTAATTATTTCAATTTAATTGAAATAATTCCTTACTTGAATCCCCATTTCTTTGGGTCGATAAGATAATGCGTTCCTGTTCCATAAGTCACGAAATCTTCAGAATTGAGGAGGGCATTCTTCGAGCAGATCAAGTTCAAGGCTTCCAGAAGCGTCTTGTCTTGCATCGATGCATTGGAATTCACGCATTTTGGCAGGTCATTGGTAGTAACCTGAAAGATTAATTTAAAAGAAAAAATAAGGAAAAAAATACTTGGAAACTATCGGCGCATTGCTTGACCCTGAATTCCCAATCCGTCAGATCACAATCAAGGACCTCTGCCTTGACTTTGATGATCTTCTCGCCTCCTCCAAGGTCCAGTTTCTTCATGGAGAAGAGAGATTTGGCCCGGTCATAGAAGGTGGTGTTGGCTTCGAACATCTTTCCAGAAGCGGCCAGGGCTGCCTTGAAGACGACAACACACGCGGATCGGAGAAACTGCTGGGTAGAGCTGAAATTTCCCATTTTTTTCTAATAAAACTGCTTCTTACTCGTCTCTAGTCATCTTGGTGATGTCCTTTTCCATGATAGAGCCATCTTTCTTCGTGACCATTGCAATGATGGTGACATCATACTTGTAGTAGGGCTGGTTGGGCTTCAGTTCCATCTTGGCGCAGTTGGTTTGAATGCCAATTTTTTGGCCCTTGGTGCCTGCGGGCTTCTTGGGGGCGAATTGGGCAGCAGCCTGGCTGATCTTTAAATATTGAGGTCTTTTGGTATTTTTCCCAAATTTTATTCTCTTTCGCCGCAGATTATATGAGTTTCCCAGACATTTCTTTGATTGTCTAGAGGAAACACGCCGCCACAAAACTCCCCGAAATGTAGCCAACATGGCTGGCAAGGCCTTTCCTGAATTTATTGCCACTGAAATGACAGGCGATTGATGACGGCGGGTTCATTTTTCATCGAAAACTGTTTTAATACCGGAAATTACAAGTGAAAACTGTTCTTTGATCAGTTTTCCACTACTAAGTTAATATTAGAGATAATCATCATGTGTACTACCCCAGCCAGCGTAATTACTCACCTGAGCACTCTCCATTTTAGCCGCCAAATCAGTCATTTTCGAAGGAGGATGGGGGAAAGTTTCCGGCACCGATTGCTAAAAAAGTTGTTTATGAAAGATTAGAGAAGAGAAAGAGGGAAATGAAAAGGAACAGCTCATTGCTGTCCATCAAGACGATAAGATAAAGGCCAGAAGAAACAGTTTTATGTCGGCGTGAAAAAGCAAAAGAGGCCAGGTGTCGGAAAAGATGAGAAACACCGACAGTTTGATAAAAAGTGGTTGGACATTGACCAGTGTGAGGACGAGAACCGAAATAAATAAGGCCGTAGGTGATTGAAATGTTGATGTGATAAAATCTCAGCGCGTTCTCCCCAATCTTGGATCGTCTCAATGGCAAGGAGAACGGACAGTTACACAAACAGTGACAGTCTTGGCCGCGTCGCAACATGTAGGTGCTAATAAGAGCCGATGTGCCGATCGGAAAGGGGCTAGTCATGATGTCGGAATGACAACACAGGCATCTACTGTATAATTTATGGAATGGAATTGGAGGAGGAGGTGCTAGGACATCGTGTGACTAGTAATTAGCTGCTATGGAAACATCCGGGATTGGCAATATCCGACTGATCTTGTTGATGTTGGATTATGACGAAAAATGCGGACGGAATGCGGAAAGGAACGTTGCGACCGGAAAACGGAACGGTAAAACCGCTCGATCCGGAATTCCGAGCGGTACGCGGAACGGGAAAAAAGTCATTCCGCCCAGCTCTGATTAATCTAGAGCTGCGCGGAGTGACGAAAGTTCGTGCTGTCGCAGGCAACAGCAGATGCGACAATGGCCGCGCCATGAGAAAGGCAATAAATTGTGGGCGATAAAATGAAGTCGTTCGAATGGCTCAAATACAGGCCGTCAAGTTTATAATGAGAAAGGGGAGAGGAGAGAATGACCCGAGCGGCGTTTTTGAAGCTGCAGCTGGGAACAAATAATAAAGAGTTGGAGATATCTCCCGCACATGGATAGGCAAAAGGTCACCTCGGGGCAAATGACGAAAATGTCCAGATGGGGGAGGCAGGCGATGCTCTAGTCTTTTCAGAAAACTTCTGCTATAACAACAAAGACAATCTATTGACAACAATTGAATGGAAATGTGAGAAAGGGAAGGAATACTAATCTCTGCGCCCTAGGCACTTCCTGCTGTTCAGACAAAATAGGGATCGCTAGATAGCAATTAAACAATTAATAAGCAATCATAAAAAACTGCTGCCAGTGACAACCGAAACACCGCGTGCATTCATTCACCCAGCTGCACTCCAACTGACCACCTTCTTTTTCCTTTCAATCCGCGTAAAATTCGCTTTTGTTCTGGCGATCTTCCCGTTTTCTTGGCCGTCAATTAGCCTGTTCGCTGCTTGCGTGACAGGGAGAATGATTAGTCCGCGATGGTTCTGTGAAATGATTTGAGAGAGGTTTTTGCTGAATTTTTAGCAAATGGGGGAGTAACTGGAGGAAAAGTCGGAAAATAGGGCGAACATTCAAGTTCACCCTCACCCTCACCCTGGTGATATCACCCGGTGATATCACCCAATCTTGGGTGAGGGTGAACTTGAACATTCCACTTTTCGATTGTTTGCGGGAAAGTTCACCCAATCATGAAAATTGCTATTTTCATCATTTCGTGAGTATCTTACTCTTATTAATTTTTATACTATTAATATTTTTAATAGTTTTTGCTATTTTCTTACTCAGAATTTGATAAGGAATCTAATGATGTATGTTATATTTCATAAATCGAAATGCTAGAAAACTTATAAGCATTTTTATGCATTTATGAATATTTTCGATTGAAATTTTTTGTTTTGCGATATATTTTCAAGCTTCTTGCTATCGTACTTCGCACTGTTTTTTTTTTCGAAATTCATTATGGGTATCCATACTCTTTTACAATGTTTATGTTTTTAGGTCAAAATTTTGTGATAAACACGATGAGCTTAGTTATAAAGTGCGCGGGTGCTGCTAGTGAAGTGTAAATCGTATTTTTTGATTTTGCTCTTCTTTTTATACAATTACAACATGTGCGAAAATGCTTTCAACACCTATATACACTTCGAAAATTGTTTTTCTCTGTTTTAAATCAATGTTTTTCTTTCTTCTCTTGCGTAATATATTGTCACTTCGAAAATTGTTTTTCTCTGTTTTAAATCAATGTTTTTCTTTCTTCTCTTGCGTAATAAGAGCAAAATCAAAAAATACGATTTACACTTCACTAGCAGCACCCGCGCACTTTATAACTAAGCTCATCGTGTTTATCACAAAATTTTGACCTAAAAACATAAACATTGTAAAAGAGTATGGATACCCATAATGAATTTCGAAAAAAAAAACAGTGCGAAGTACGATAGCAAGAAGCTTGAAAATATATCGCAAAACAAAAAATTTCAATCGAAAATATTCATAAATGCATAAAAATGCTTATAAGTTTTCTAGCATTTCGATTTATGAAATATAACATACATCATTAGATTCCTTATCAAATTCTGAGTAAGAAAATAGCAAAAACTATTAAAAATATTAATAGTATAAAAATTAATAAGAGTAAGATACTCATGAAATGATGAAAATAGCAATTTTCATGATTGGGTGAACTTTTCAGATTGGGTGAAATTTCGGGTTATCGGTTTCATTTTGAGAAAAAGTGCGGTCGATACCGGCTCCATTCGATTTCTCGTCCTCGATTACCCCTATCCTCCAATTTTCAGATTTTTTCGTCGACGCACCGGCGCGTAATCGTTCTTTTTGTAAAATCCCGTAAAATTCCACTGTATCATAATTATAGGGACAGTGCGAAAACGGAAGCTCCTGAGGGAAATGAGGGATGGAATCGCCACGGGATGGCTTGCCTGAGTCTGTTTGAGGTTGTCAGCTAAAAAGTTGGGAGGAAAATCATCAGGAAGCCATCTGCCGATAAGGGCATTTTCTTGGTAATTTGTGGAAATTGAGGTTTGAGGCTCCACTAGCAGCGGAGTACGCGGTTTCGAGTGAAACCGAACAAAGGGCTGTGTGCAGCACATCAAGAGGAACATTTTGATATACGGTACATCTTCGAAAGAGCTTTTCTGAAAGAGGAACGGCAACCTCATCATGGATCAATTCGAAAATCGTCTTTTCTGTTCAGAATTTGATCAAATTTTCAATAATTTTTGATTCTCCTTGTCGCTCCGTTTTCCATGCGTTCTTTATGTCAAAATGTTCCTCTTGATGTGCTGCATACAGCCCTCTGTTCGGTTTCACTCGAAACCGCGTATTCCACTGCCAATGGAGCCTCAAACCTCAATTTCTAAAAATTGCCTACAAAATGCCCTTTTCGGGAGCCGTATATCTGATGATTTTCCTCCCAACTTTTTAGCTGACAACCTCAAACAGACTCAGGCAAGCCATCCCGTGGCGATTCCATCCCTCATTTCCCTCAGGAGCCTCCGTTTTCGCACTGTCCCTATAATTATGATACAGTGGAATTTTACGGGATTTTACAAAAAGAACGATTACGCGCCGGTGTGTCGACGAAAAAATCTGAAAATTGGAGGATAGGGGTAATCGAGGACGAGAAACCGAATGGAGCCGTTATCGAACGCACTTTTCCTCAAAATGAAACCGATAACCCGAAATTTTGAGTGTCCCTATAATTATGAGACGGACTGTATTGCATGCAGACAATATTTACAAAAAGCTACAGTAATCAAAGCGCGTAGCTCCAGCAAATTCAAATCTTGCCTTATCGTCCCTTTAAAACCTACGGGGACCGAACCCTCGACTTTTAGTGCGAAGGCGGACCTTTTAGCCACTCAGAGAATGGGGACTTAGACAGCGTTTGGAGACTTTATATTGCTGTGTTTACATTCAACTAGTTGCTATTCTTGTTTGTATGCATATACTCATCAAAAAAAATGTAAATTTCCATAAGATCTAGCCTACAAAAGGGCTTCATTTCACAATGCCGTGAGCAAAAAAATGCACTGCAGAAAAATTTTGCCGGAATGGGCTATTTCCGTTTTGAGTCTTTCAGGGTCTGACTTTCCCGGTTTTGACTTTTTCAAATTGAATTTTTCTGATTCTGACTTTTCCAAAGTGTCTCGTTTCCAAACACTTCCTTTTCGACTTTTGCCAGTGTGTGGCCGTCCCGAATGGAGTTGTGGCGGCCTCAGAAACAGGTCAAGGTTGTTCTGCCGTAAACCACCAAGCGCAGTGTCCATTTTACTCATCGTTCCTTCCTCTACTATCTGATGAGAAAGCTCATATTTCTTCTTTATTGTTTACTCTTTGCAAGTAAAACGTTAAGTTACAAGCTTGAGAAAGTGTACCACAAGCTAACTGAAAAAAATAGTTTGAAAGTGACGCATGATTACCCTCATACATTGTAAGTCCATTATGCTTCTGAACAAACACTGTTTAGCGAAGGAGCCGATATTTTTACATTTCCCCCAAAAAAAGACCAACCTATCAAATTCACGACAAAGGGTGACAACTCTGTGAGTGATAAAATATTCAAGCTGTTCGAAAATTCATCACCAAATACCATTTATCTTACAAGGTAGGAGTAGACCGTGGCCAGTGGATTCATAAACTGACCTATGCTTTAGCAGGTTTAAAAAACCGACAGCAGTATATACCCCTAGAGGTATGGACTCCGTATGAACTTTTCACAGCCTAGGGCTGCTTTGGTTTCAACATACCTGGGTGATAACGAAGGCATTTTCGTTGCGGCGCACAGGGATGCGTCTAAGCGGTAAAACTTTCGGAAATAGTAAAATAGGCTCTACTAAGCCTAAGCCCAAATTTTGACAGAAAAATAATGAGCGGAAAATTTTCTAGAGTGGTTTTTAGAGAGCAAGTGTGTTCAATGTCACCAAAATAAGCTCCGCACCGCCGTCGCGTAGCTCTTCAGGTTCGAAAAACCAGTTCAAACGACTGTAATGGGCATTACTAAGCCTAAGCTTGCCTACGATAGAAAAAAATTTGGAAAAAAGTGACAAATCGGTGGCTTGGTGAATAGTTAAAAGTGACATTTATTGTTCGCCACATTTTCAGACACATTGTCCGTTCCCTTTTCTCAATGTGACCAATACTTATCGAGTGCTGGACATATCCACGTTCCCCGAAAGTGGATGTGCTTTCCGATTAGAGGCGGAGGGAAACATTTTTATCTCTGTTCGATGCGGTTAGTTGGAGGTTGATATCATTATTTGGTTGCGCGCAAGGTAGTAATTAGTACACAATGAAAAGCATAAAGTAGATCGGAACTAGCGCAAATTGCTGGTTAGACTATCCGCACATAAATCATATGAAATAACTGTAGGCAAAAATACAATGTTTCAGCTTCGGTTGAAATGTACATGCCCGGTACCTCGACATATTACAAGCGGTATGTGTTAATTTGTTTCGAGAACGATCTTAGGTATGAAAAGAGTTATTTGGAATTCATAATTAATACACAACCAAACATCGATGTACGCATTATCCCAGAAGAGGAAGCAACATGTAAAGCTACCATTTCATCAATACTACTTCAGCCAACATCACGTAAGAATCATATCGAATCCATGATCTCAATTTTCTGTTCAGCATGTGACCTAGGCATTATTCCATTAAACATAGGTTGCTTTGAACCCGCTTTGATCGGCTATAGCAGAAAAGTATTTACGCCTGACCTCTTTCGATCCTGTTCAAAATTGACACTTCATTATCTCGTCAACTGTTCAGACTGCTCCTCAACATTTCGGGAAAATTCAAATTTTGGTCTTAGTACTCAAATAACAGCTGGAAAGAACGACAAGATAGTTATTTCCAACCAGACATCACAACTTATTAAACTGACATCTACCGATGGAGAAGCTAATAGAATGTTCATACCAGGCAAGTATTTGCAGTTGGATGTAACAGTTGGACTGGATCCTGATGTTTTTCTGGGTAAAGAAAGAGGATATCATTTTACCTTAACTTTTGTGGAAAGAGATAACCGTATGTGACACTTCATGTCAATATAAATCTACTATTTTAGACTGTACATGCCCTCCGCTCGTATTGAAAGATAGCCTAAAAGGGTTTACCTATACAGCCTACCAAATATGTGCAAGGTTAACATGTTTTTCAAAAATAATCAGCAAAAATCAGGTGACAATCTATTTTCAGGATTTTCACATAATTTACAGACTAGAAGATTTGAAATCTCGTATCAGTTTGAAGATGAACCCTATATCCTTACTATCAAAACGAATGAAACCACATATACACTGACAAGAGACGTACACGACTCCAGCAAAGAGCGGCAGTGGCATGTCAGTTATCTATATCCGCCAAAAAAGATGACATTCGATCTTCCGGCAAACCAGTTCGTCTCCTTCATATTAGAAATACCGCGGTATTTCGAGCATGTTGATTCAATGGCCGGACATTATAATGTTACATGGCAAGATGTCGACAATTAAGCTTTTTTAAATTATGAATAAATTATGAAAGGATTATCAGAATGTCTAGTATAATCTGCTTACTGGCAATGAATATTAAGAATAGAAGAACCGAGCGATCACAGGTGATCCCTATTACTTATATCCATTATGCTTGCTACCATTGGCTGTCCCTTTTATTTTCTCAAAAATCTGGTCCAGAAGTGGCCGTAGCATAGGGTCCTAGGGGGAGGGGACGAACGCGGTTTGAAGATTTCTTGACTACATATTGTAACTTTTAATAATTATTGCATGCTAGAATGACGATAATGGCAGGTTTCTTCAATTTTTTTTGCTTAACTTGCTCGTTGATAATGCCATTGGAAAGAGCTGATCAAACAGGATAAAATGACCAAAGAGAGCTGTCTCCCAGTGGTAGATCTGCAATCCAACTATTATCTCAACTTATTGTAAAACTCAAATAGGACTCACTTAGAATTTGTAGCCATGTAACATGCGATGAATGTTATAAGCGACTCGATAGTTGCTGTTACCGATGTAACGACGTCGTTCTTGTCTATTCGGTGTTTCGCCCATTTACTATTATTCCTAGGCTTTTTATTAAATATACCGGCGGTAATCCTACTGTTCGTTCAGAAGTCATTCTTAACATGTTTTTCCAAGCTTCTTCCTGAAAATACAGTAAGCAGTGAAAAATCTTTCAAATATTTTCCAGGACCGGAGATTCAATGTAACTTAGCAGTTTGCTTTTGAAGACTACAACCTTATTATTACAACAACAGAAGAGATTTACAAATTGGTTCCGTATGATAAAGAATACGACGTGTCATTGATCTCATATTTTTGGTTACCTAGGAATATTTTTTTTGTTCTGCCCCCGAATCATGAAATATCATTTACGTTCAAAATACCAGTTATTGATGATCATTGGAAACCTCCAGGAAGTTTTAATATTGTATGGGAGAATATTGATGAATAAAAGAATCCCATATGCACTTTATTCCAATCGATATGAAATTCAATTAAGAACAGGAGCAATCATGAAATTTTCAATTTCACAGGCATTGATGCCTCTGATGAACTTGTAGTAGCCATTGTCTCCCCAATCGGTTCCCCACGAATTCTTGATCAGCCAGTAGTCAGTTCCATTTTCCGTACCGTAGCCAACAACGGTAATTGCATGTCCTCCATCAATAACATTCTAGAATATTAATTTGGGTGCCGGTGTTAAAATATTTACCTGCATACAGTTGCCTTCAGGGATGAAGACTTCACCAGCGGCTGCTTTGTCTGCGTCCGTCCATAAGTACATAAAGGCTGCTGGTACAGGGTAAATTGCTGAATGTTTAAGGTTTTAGGGAGAGTTAATAATTACCAACGGCAACTGGGCCATTCAGAGCAATCCAATCCTTGGCTTCGGTTTCGGAATTCAGCCATCTTTTACCATTAATGTAGTGCTTTTGCTGAATAATTTACATTTTTCTGAAAATAGCGAGCTTACATCGTTTGTAGCAGGACAATAGGCAGTATTTTTGGCGGTATAGGGGTAATTTTCCTCCGTAGAAAGGCCTGTATTAGTGGCATAACTGAAAGCATGATTAAATTTTCTATTAAAACTTACTCATAAGCATAGAAATAATGCCCTCCATCGCATCCATAATTATTTCCGCGATCACAATCAACCAACTGCTGCTCAGCCAAGGAGATATTCATACTCCTTTTAACCAAATAAGCCGATTCAATGGCAGCAGTGGTTGCAAAGGCCCAGCATGATCCACAGCTTCCTTGGTTCTTTACCGGGGTCACTTTTCCAGCAGCTACCCAGTCAACAAAGCTGGGAGCAGTTGAGAAACCCAGAGACGATTTAAGAAGAGCGGGAAATCGAGAAGGACGTTGGGGTTTCTTTGTTCCTTTGAACATCTTGGCGGATAAGTTAGCTACGTGTTTCTTACCCTCTTAATTTCAGCCTCGGTCCAATCAGCGAATTTATTCTCTCCGAATCGGGCTCTTCTATGTTTTCCACGCATTTTTTCCATACTTCCAAGATTGTGAGCAAATACACGGAGACGACATTCCTTTTCGTTTTCGGAGTAAGATTGTCCTTTCTTATGCCTGAAAGAATATTATTTCTTTAGAAGAGAGCAGACTTTTGAAGGTATCGGTCATATCGCCGGCGGTATCCTTGGATATTGGCTGGGAAGGTGTAGTCCCGGTCGAAGTACTGGGCACACAGCTCGTAAATACCCTTAAAAATCCTGTGAGCGTCTAACAGGAAAGTGAACCTCTTTGGAGGAGATTTTTCGGGCGTAGATCACAGTGAGGACGAGGAGAAGGGCTGGCAGAGTCTTCATTTTGGAAGGCAGTGACTACCAGTAATCTGTGCTGGCTTATGTACTGCCAAAGAAGAATAGATACAAAAGAGCTCGCCCCGATCGCCTTTGGTCTCCTGACGTCTTCAGTGGATCGAACATCGGAGGCGATATTGAAAAATCATAAGAGCTCATAGTTCAGTGAAGATTTATTCTACATTTATTTTCCAAATATATATGTCGATGTCGTTTCGATTATTTACATGATGACGCAAAATCGTCGCCTGGATTGGAGAAATGGATTCTCATTCTTGAACTTTTCCGGATTGGCCAGGGGATCCTGCTCCTGGGCTGCGGTGGTATAGACGACCATTCTGAAACGGGTGTTTTTCGTAATTTTTAACCTAAACTGACTCAGCAGCAGTTTGTGAGACAAAAAGGCGCTGGAGAGCGGCTTCACGTTGAAGAACAGCGACATTATCCTTAGCAGTTTGGAGTTCCTTCTCCTGGCGATTTTGAGCAGCAGCTTCACGGGTCATGACTGAAATTTCCTTATTTTTCAGAGAGAAAAAAAAGTCACAAGCCAAAATAATGTCGAAAAGGAAACTAACGGCAGAAAGTTGGAGGTTGCCGGGAAACGCACTACAAAAATTTGTCTATTTTCTTAATGAAAAACATAAGTCCCTTGTTATGATAATCGAACACTGTCCACTTCCCTCTTGGTAGACGAAAACAATAGAAGAAAGGCCAGACAGGAAGGGATGAGATGAATCAGCTATGACCGAAATGTCAGTGAGTCGATGACAAATTGAAAATGGTTTAGACGCTTGGTCATTTTCGCCTGTCAGATGTTATTCTACCAAGGGTCACGTTCCCATGGCCCTTGGGTGTTTGTGTTTCTCACTTTGTAATGGGCCGGCCCGAAGAATCTAGCTAGATCGATCCATTTTTATCCCCTCTGGCTGTTATTGCTAAAAATCTTCTTTTCCTGTCCAATTTTGCGGTCTTCACAACGATTTTAATATTCCTTTTCCTCTTTTAACCTCATAAATGATTTTAAATCCGGGATAAATCAGACTTTTTCAGGAATGTCTGAACGGAATGCAAAAATTCCCGGACATGAAATCGCTTTTTATTTTAAACAGCTTGGAAGGAGAGAGTTTCAGTGAAACAATTGCGAAATAAAAGTTACCGGAGAAAGTAGAAGCAGGATGCTCCACCTCCAAACATTTCATCCCGCTTTGGGTGATGATGTTAGTTTTGCTCTAAATTTGTCAACTTTGCTTTTTGCAGGTAAAAATAAAAAAAATAAGATGTCGCTTCTGCGACGATTGGAAAAAGGAGGCCAGTTCGCAGTTTTTCTGAGCAAATAACCAATATTTTTAGAGGAAGTCTCTGGCAGCTCAGCAGGCGAATTCTAGTAAGCAGCTCCCTGCTCGAGCTGGTGTCCCACCTGGAAATCAGGTACAAAAGTTGCTATTTTTATATAAAAATATTCTAGGCCCTTCTCTCTCCAATTTCGCTCATCTCTTCTGCCTAAGCAATTATTATTTTTTTCTATAACTACCATTTTTAGGATCCTTCTGGAGAAGCTATCACCGTCGCTTCCGTTGACTGCCAGACAAGAAGGAGGAAAGGAATCAGCGATCCTGGCCAGGTATTCGCCCCTTTCTTAATAAAATTAAAAACTGCACGCAATCGTCTTCCGCCGTAGAAATGTGGAGAAGACGGATCAGTCGATATAGGTAACATTTGATAATTTCTTAACTCATGATTTTATAGGCTGATCTGTCCCCTCCATCTCTTCTTTAAATGATTTTTCCAAGATCTCTCCTTTGAAAGATTCTAATAAGATGTTTATTGTTTCGTTAGTTAACACTTTCTTAAAATAAAAATTATCCTGGTATTTCCACAACTTCTTCTATAGTCGACCGGGGGAGGCGTGGTATGCGGGGTGGTCTATTTCTATCCGTCATTTCAATATGTTCAATATGTACAAAGGGTGGGAAATATTCTTCTTCTTCTTTGGGTTCAAGGGCAACTAGAAATTCTTTCCAAAGATAGGGAACCATAGCTATGGTCAAAATGCCTTGAACAATGGGAATTAGGGACATAAAGGCAGGGTTAAGCATGGCTAAACATAGGGTAATTTCGTTTTGACGGATAATTTCATGGTGGACGAGGAGGCGGATTATCACTTCGATACTGTAGAGGGAATTTATAGCCGTGAAGAGTAGATTTAACTGAAAAAATATATAGAAAAATGGAGGAATTACCTGCACTTGTCTCATAGAAATGGCAATTCTTCTGGGATGATGAGTATCTCCAGTATAATATTTCAATTTAATAAAGGTTGCCAAACCGAAAAGTATAGTAACAAATTGACAAATTAGCACACAATTTGGATAGACATAATTATACATGATATTCTGTAATAATCACAAAAAATTAGAAATTTCCGACTCACAATCCAGGATTGCGTAACATTTGCGCCATAAGCATCAAAACTTCTCAAATTTTCCCACTCGTCTAGGGATAAATTACTCCGGAAAAGGGTAGGATCCGTGAAAATCAATTGGGATAAGGCCTAAAACTTCCAAAACAATGAAATGAACCTACCCAGTAGGGAAAAACTCCCACAACGAAGAGCAATATAACTGCCAGTCCTATTGCAAGCTTGGTTAAATTAACATGAAATGCCAAAATTGTCCTCAAAATCATTCCAAATGGGACCAAAATTTGGATAAAGAGTTCACTTGCCCTGGAGGCAATGTCCACGCTGCCGTAGATACCAGGATTTACTGCGCTAGCAATTCCAAAGATGTAGATAATAACACCGCCAGGAATCATTACCACTCTAATCTTTCTGTAAAGAAGATAAGGAAAATACCTGGCCATGGAAAGCCACCCGAAAATGAGCCACATAATTGAAGAAATCGAATAAATCTTCAAAAATAGCTCATAGCCACGGGATTCATGCTCGTAATGTCTTTTATTAATGAGATAGAACACATAGCCCTGTATGATAATCCCAATGGGAACTAAAATAGACGAAGAAATCCTCAAAGGAAGGAGATAAAAGTCCATCACGACTGCCAGAAAGGGGAATTGTCTTCTGACTGAGAAGTTCTCGCTGAACGATCGTGGGCAGATAATCACGCGTTTCCATTATAATTGCCTAAGATAATCGGGTATTACAGTAATTTCAGGGCTGCTGGATGTCTGACCGGGTAAACAATGAAAAGGTCAGATGGTTTATCTTCTACAAGGAAGTTAAAATGATGGTAGGAAGGGAAGAGAAGCGGATTTCCACTCTACCTGGAGGGTAAATCAGAGAATTCCCGGCTGGGATTAGTTGTAAAACATCTCCAATTTAAAGAAATATCATTCATTTTTAAAATTCGAACAATTCGCAGTTAAATAAGGTTAATTTTCTACGTTGTTTCACTTAATTTAGGTTCTTTCCTTGAACTGATAATGGGGTATCACAGCTTTGAACTTCCGCTGCAGAAGCAGAGACTTGGCTCGAAATAACCGCGACATCCCCCCGGTCGGTGACCACTTCCTCTAAAGGAAAACATTCCGTAGCCGGTGAAGGACTCCGACATTCTTCTTCTTCACTAAAACAACTGAGAAAAATTACCCGAGAACTTACAAAACTTACACCTCTTTAAGTTTGCGATAATCCATTATGCACTTTAAAATGTAGGCAAGAAAATAAGCGATGACAAAGCCTATGACGAAAATATAAAGAGACCACATGGTAATTATCAGCTACCAGCCGAGCTGCTCCCAATCATATGACTGAAAACTCGGAAGAAAGACCTAATCCGATGGAAGAGAGAAGACTCAAATGAAGCAGCGAGGGGCCAGCATAGCGAGATAGAACCAATTATAACCAGGATTAAAGAAAAAAGCAGAGTGGCAGTAAAAGAATATATGGACCACGTAAGCAAATCCCTTGAAGAATAAGCTGGAAAGATCTTTACAAAAAATTAATAGAAAAAACTCCCGACAGTATTTTAAATGTACATTAGCCCTGCCCAGTTTCTCATTTTTCCGATGTTTTTTTACCAGATGCAGAAAAATCGAAAAACTAAAAATGATATGGGTACATATAATAAATATTTTAACTATATCCCAGTTATATACAATTTGACCCTCCATCCTCACTGAATTCTTCTTGAAGAGCTTAAAGAGACTAGGGCCTATTGTACTCGGGGATAATCTTGGTACGTGTTACAGATCCATTTTTGTGACGGCGTTATTTTGTACCCTGAAGCGTTCATTTTGTTGTCATCCTTTGAAATAATCCTCTTTTTCTTTATTTTATCACATAAAATGTCGTTTTTTTTCAGAAAACTTGATCCTGGAACTGTCATAATTACTGTTCCTGATTTCAAAAAATTTGATTAGGACAAATTATGGTTATCTAGGAAATAATAATTCCTTGTCAGGTATGTTTTTTTTATTTAAAGGGGCTGTTAGGGACCCGGATTCCTTCGATATGTTTGGGCGAGACAGAAGCTTCTAGGAATGAAGGGGAGGTGCTCTCCCTTCACGACTTCCTCCTTGTCGTCGTTCAACTTCCTCCGTTGTCGACCAGGCTCTTCCTGTCTTCGGTCATGTCGCTGTCAATCCTTCGTCGTCTTTTCCAGCTGACCAGGCAGCTATTGAGCATGACTATCTATATGGCTCGCCAACAGGTACATTTTAAACTTAAATACAAGGAAAATACGAATTTTTAGGAGCAACGGCGACGAGGAAGGGAAGTCAAGTCCGATGCGGCAACTATGGAGCTAACAGGATCCAGATCCGGCAAAATAAGAGATCCTGAACAGGTAAGCCGGATACAAACCACGAAAACTGGCGATTTTCAGGTTTTTCAAATGAGGAAAAGCGATAGGAAGAATGGAAACGGGACAGAAGCTTCTAGGAAGGGAGAGAATGCTATCGGAATTTATATGTATTCTTGTTCCATCTGTAAGTTCATCCATTTATGTAATTTTAAATGAGAATTTCAGCGGCTGCCAGGAAAAGAACAGTGGCGATGTCTTATCTCTGGCTTTCGAAGAATTCAGCATTTTTAATAAAAATTTGGATCAATCAAGGCCTTATGTGTTTAAAAACCACGACAGCCCTCCAGGGAATGAAGGGAAAGATTCTACAGACAAATAGTTCAACTGTTGACGTATTGACCGCCACGTAGCCAAATCTCCTTGCCCTCATTAACCTCGAGCTTGATTGAAAAATTTTTGTAGTTCAGTTTCTAAGCAACCTTCAACTTTCCGCCACTATTTTCACTTTATTTTTCATGAAAACATGCCAGCACACCTTTCTCTCTCATAAAAACTCAACTCATTTAAAGATTTTAGAATGGCTTATCGTTATTCGACCAAAGCTCGCATGGAGAAAGAAATTGAAGAGGCTCGAGAGCAAGTTGAGGATCTTCAGCAGCAGGCGGCTCTTCAACGCCATCCAGTTTCTCAAACCGCTGCAGCGTAAGAGAAATTCTGGAATCCAGTGAAATAGGAGATTTTCAGTCTCTTCGAGCATATCCAAGCAAATCAGGATAATGATCCACTGGCCAATCCTGAAGCCTTCAAGGCAGTTAACCCGTTCCTTCAGCCTAAGCGCAGATTCTGCACCATTCTGTGAATGTCGCAGAAGATCCACCGAGAGCTTCGATGTTATACATCTGATACGATCAATATGCTCGAGAATTATATTGTTCCTATGGAATAAATCTTGTTAATAAAAACGGAAAAGGGGAAAGGTTTACTGGAATTTTATGCGAATCATCTATCCCTCTCCTCGATTTCTCTCTGAAGCAGCATTAGCCTCTTTATTGGGTAACTAAACGCCTCTAAAAACGTTTACATACAAGTTTTTATCAGTCTGACGTGTCGATGCGTCTAGCCAGGTACTGAATTGTGGTCGACTGTCTTTAGAAATTGTGGGCTCTATAGTGGTCCTAGAGGGGAAATGCGGCTCCGAGAAGGAAAAATAACATGTCTCAGTTAAATGTCAGTCTCTTTTTACCCAGAAAATGGTAGAAGATCAATCGAATGCGTCCATCCTGAACTGTGAGCGAGTTTTTTACGGCTCTTAGAGACAGACATCAAGCGTATTTTTGTCAACGGAAACGCTGCTAAAAGTTTGATACGAGTTGGATTTTCTTTGAAGATTTTATGTAGAAATCGAATTTTTCTTTCGATGAAGTTTTCATAGATCAGCCGGAAGAGTTCCGCTGTCTTTATAAAGAACTTCGCGTGCTGAATATTCCCCAATTCCATGAAGGTTCTCTCCCCATCTCCTACGCAAAGTTTCTCTGACGTCCAGACAAGAATAAAATATTTCAAACTAATGCACTTTTAGTCAACAATTTTGTTTCGAGAGTGAGAGAAATCAACTGATAATATATGTACAAACAGTCCGTGACACAGACAGATTGTAAGATCATAGTTCAATGAGACGGTGGGGGGTGAGAGACAGAGGTTATTAACACATAAAATATCTGAGATCCTTTGGAATTAGCTTCTTTTCTACAGCTTTTAAGCATGACGGCGCATAATGACAACTTGATCTTGAATTGCCTTCAAGATTAAACCCATGTGGGTACGATTAGGGACCTGAAAATGTTTATTTAAAGGAGTAGAGACTTTAAACTTACAACAATCTCTGTAGCTGCTGGGAATTCGTGTGATTTAAATCCACAAGGGGTCATGAATCCAGTAACTTCGTCGGTATTTGTAGCAAGAGTGTAATGATAACGGCCGATGGTTTCATTCCTGCAAAAATGTATGATTAATGTCTTAATGTTGTTGCTTACCTTGCGTTGATGTCATTAAGGAAGTCAGAATCACAGAAAAGTCCATTTTTAGCATCACAGAATCCGGGAGAGGGGCTCTTGCACAGGTAGGATCCTAAGGAGCGGAATTTAATCCTGTGGTTTCATTAACGAACCGTGGTTAGCCCCAGCAACAGAGAGATAGGTAACTACCCGATGGTTGATGGATTCCCCGATGTATTCTCCAGTATCTACGCAATATCCACCCATTATTGCCTGAAACTGGGAAATTTATTTGTCTTTTTAAAGGATACACCTTTCGGGAAATAGGAGCTCCCATGGAGTAACCAATGACATCAATGTCGCTTCCATAATATTCAATTGTGGCTTCCAAAAGACTGCGAATCTAAATTTCCACAATAAATTCAGAATTTTAAAGGTCTCTGTACATTTTTAACATATTCACAGTCCATTGTCTCCTGCAATGAGCTGATTAAATCAACTTTTCCGGGGCCATAAGTCGTAGCGATCAGTCGGTTTAGTGGCCATCCTGAAAGTCACGTATGAGGGATGTGTTTGCCTCATTTTATTTGAACCATATGTCCGATTTCAAGTGATCATTTGAGCTCACTGAAGAGCAGTCATTTTTTCTCTTTGTGGGTGGTCAAAAAGGTCACAAGTATCCAATTTCAAAAGCAAAGATCAACCAACCATTTCTATGAAATATGGCTCGTTGTCCAAGTAGATGACCAGCCTTCATTCGAAGTCCATGAACAAAGACCACTGGACGTCTCCTGAAAAATGTTCTCTGGACCTGTTTATCATTTCTTCAAGTTAATCGTAGATCATGGTAATAAGAGGCCCTATTGAATTTCGATTTTTCTTCACTTTAGATACTTTGATCTTTGAAAGATGCGTGAATGTGTCTGTGTCTCCCGAGGGGGGAAAAATGACGTTGTATTTTTGTTGTCTGCTAACAATAACAGTTAATTGAGACATCAGCATAAAGTTTTTTAAAATTAGCGCCTGATTCAGGGAATATGATGACAGAAATTTAAAAAATTGTTTGTTCCAGATCAGTGACTGATCACGGAGCATAGGAAGGAAATTTAATCAAAGCTACCGTAATCTCTTCCAAAAATATGACTAATTTCCTAAAGGACCACCATGATCAGAACACGTACAGACCACAATTTATGACAAAAACTGGTGTATTCCTTAAAGAAAAGCTTATTTATTGTAGAGATTATAATTTATGATAAAAAGTAGTGAATTCTTTAAAAAAAACTGTTTTCCCCCCGTGTTTTGTGCCCTTTTGTGGTCATCAATTACTCAACAGACACAAATTTCCCTTTCTACCCCACAAAATGTTGTAATGTGGCTGATGACCATCTATTGTAACCCAGTGTAGGGTCAATATTCTACACAAAAGAAAATGTAAACTCACGTGGTAGCTCCCTCATCGGGACCTCCTCCAAAACTGCCAGCAAATCGAGGACCAAGATCGGCACGATTGACATTAATGGCAGTCTCATCACCAAATTTTTGAGCGATGAATTTTAAGAAATGTGCCTTCAACAGTCCATGTGCAAGTGGCAATAGCAATAGAACTGCTGCAAACCGCATCTCTTCTGGAAAATAAATTGAGAAATGTCGATGATAAGAAAGTTTAAAGATGTTTCGAGAACGATCACAGATGACCCGATATTGACGGGAGACGAGAGAGGAGATGATGATGACAATCGGAGAGAGGCTACTCCCATATGTCACACCTTCTGTCTCTCTCTCGGCGTTCGTCGTTGTTTTGGCGGGAATGTGGGTAGGGCCGTCGGTACCCGAGGCTTTTGAGAAAGAAAAACCGCGGGGGTAGGCCACGCCTTCTCTCGCGTGGCCAGGGAAATCAACAGGAATAGCAGTCAAAAAGGCATATTGAACCGGTGTTCTCTTTGAAGTAGTAAAGAGGATCAAAAAGGGAAAGGGGGGGAACAAGTATTAAAAACATGAGAAAGGAGGAGGAAGAATGCCAGACATTTACTGATATTTTCAACCGATAAACATGTCTGACTTCAAGAATGAAGACTCCTCATGTTTTCAAAGATCTGTAAAAGATCAGGAACTGTAAAATAAATTCCTCCATCAAAACACGAAGTTTGTAATAATTTTAAGGATGAAATCAAACATCTACCGTTTCCTGGGGGCCAACACAGTAACCCAGAGAGAAAAGTGCATGCATTTTTTCTGGTAACGGGATATCCCCTCACCTACTGAATATTCAGAATAACTGAACATCTGAAATACGATATGCTCGTGTTCTCTACCTTATTCTGACAACATATGTTTTGGCCTTGTGGTTTGTTTTCTGAATAAATATATATGACGTTTAGCGTTCTTTAAACGTGATATGATTAGGAAGTTTTTCTAGAAATGGCAAGGGTTAGGGCTTTACTACTGGAACGGTGTTTGTCAGAATCATTTAAAGAAGAGAAAAATGTTGGGAAAACATGAGAAATCGGCCAGCAGCTTCATTCGCGACTAGTTTTCTGAGGATTCCGCGGATCTCTTTGCTGATTTGTGATACAACATGTCAGCAGCTAATTATCAGCCGCTTTTTTTGTCTTCCCCATTTAAAAGAAATATTTGCGTCATATTAAACTTGACCAAAGACTATCCATCCGCCGAAAACAGTCGCACCCGACATTATAAACCGCGTCTGTTCGCTATAAATCTTATTATCTGACCTTTTTTGCAAAGCTTCGGCGAATAATTATCTTAACCTATGTTCTTTTGGATTGTAGGAGAGGAAAAATGTCTCGGATGGCTGGATATCTCTGTGGTTTGTAGAGAGAAAGAAAAAGTTGAACGGGTTGTTGCCCGCGGAAAAACTCCCAATCCTCCCTTTGGGTCATGATGACAAGGGAACGGGGTGAATATCTATGAAAAATAAGCTTTTGGTCTTTTTGCAGCTGTGTGAATGCAAAATGAGCTCTGGACTCTGGGAAGAAAAGAAAAAGGAACGGGCGGTGGTCTTGAAGGTATTTTAAAGCCAAGTCAGTAAAATGACCACGGAACCCCACCTTATATACGAATTGGGTAGTGAGTAGTCACTAAAATGATGACGAGACGGGTCAGGCTAGAGTGGGAAGAGAAAAGAACTTGGTGTGATCTGTACGGGCGCTGTGTCCGTCGTGATCGCCGCTACACAAAACAACGTCATTCCCAAAAATAATATATTTTTCTATACAAACAAAAATTCCCTGCCTCTGGAAATGGCTGAAAAGTTTGACCTATGACGAATTTTGGGTAATTTTATTGGTTTCCTGAGTTAATTCTAAGAATGGGCTCATTGTTGCCGCTTAAAAAAGAGCCAATTGAGTCAGTGTTCCATTGAAAAAACTCTCCGGAATCGGGTCATAAGATTCTCACCAGATGTGTGAGGGATTTTTGGACTTGGGTAAAATATTTATGATCTAAAGGCATGCAAAAAAGATGGGAATAGAACAGACATCTTCCCCTTTAAAGGAGGAACCCTTTTAAGATTTGTCGATTAGCTTAAAATAGAAAAAGGAAGACGGAAATATTTAAGACATTGAAAATCCTACGCAGATCAAAAGATATTTCCAAGAAATTCAAAACAACTTTAATTAATAAAATCTACAATTGAATTTTTCAATTTAAACAAATTTCTTGACAAAGAACAGCCGCTAATATTAGCCACACAGTATCCCACGGATGTTTGTCAGAGTAAAATCAAGTGGAAGGAAGGAAGAAACGTAAGAAATATTTCCGGGGGCATTAAAATCAAGCAAACATATGAAAAGGACTACGGTAACCAGTGCAAACTATTCAAAAAAAGACACGAAAAAAAGTTAAAATATTCTGGAACCTCAAAGAAAAGCTTATAAGCCGTGAAAAGTAAATAATTCACTGCGGGAGGGGGGTAAAAGGACTTGAAGAGACAACGTGTGGCCGTGGGCGAAGATACCAAGTGTTTATTCTCTATTTAAAGGCCAAAAAGTTTAAAAAAACCAGATGTTCTGACGTATTATGAGGAAGAAATCATCAGGGCAATTAAATGTTTCCGGAAGTATGAAGGAACCTTGACTTTTGCAAGGGTTGCCCTCTAAAAACGCGCAATAAAACCGCGATCTGGAAGGGGGGAGAGCGTCATCGAACTTTCAACTGCAATGTCACTATGTTAACCGGGCAAAATGACCGGTGTAAAGCTGGCAGAGAAGGGGAGAAAACAATGGTTTACAGCTGTCTGCGGTCTTTTTTATTGTTTTAGGCACAAAAATTGGACAGAAAGTCGGGAATCTCAGGAACTAGGATCTCTGAATCTGCTTTTTCCGATATTTTAAGGCTTATAATATCAGAAATGTGCAAATAATTGAATTTTTCCGATCCGGGCGCTTTCCCTGGTAAAATTTTGGGTAAATTAATGGTAAATTTAGTTTTCAGTCTAATTTCCCCTGTGCATACCATAAATAATTCTAAATCGAAGGTGTTTCCCGCCGTTCCGACCTCAACTTGTCCGTACTTTCTAATTTTTTCCAATTATGTTCTAATTTCTGACCAATAGACTTATATTAAATGAGATTATTTAGAAAACAAACAAGTCTCTGTACAAAGTACAAGCTCTTGTCGCCACGCGCCAGCTTACAACAGCCGGTATTCGAAGGCCACAAAAGGGGAAACATGAAACAATTGAGACAACTTTTTTCTCTTCCCCTTTGTCATGTGCATGGCCAATAGGACATATTTCTACGTAATATTTGGAGAATTGTGACGTAGACAGCCGGATGAGACGAACTGTATCCAGTCGTAGTCGACGTCACCGATTTAATGCATCAGTTTAAGAGGTCAAAACCACAAAACTTTAGGTGAAAATTTGTCTGGCGAAATAGAGAAAATATACCATATAAGATTGTTTTTGGGGTCGTCTCGCGCGCGCAACTTTACACACTTCCTTCTCGTAGATTCTTTTTTCCCTCTGATGTCATCTGCGCCTTTTTCTACTATTTTTATGTCAATTTTTACGCTCTGTGTGGGTGAAATATGATCTAGATCATAGGAAATAGTCTCATTATCTTTTTGCTAACCACAAGAACAAGAAGAAGAAACTGGTCAGTGACCATTCTACGTCATTTTGGGGGATACCCATAGGAAGAAAAAACTGACACGATGGATCAAAAAGTAGTTTAGAAATTAGAAATTCGTGCACTTTGGGGAAGAATTAATTTAGACGAGCAGTTGCAATCTATTTACTATGAGTGGGAGAATGTTCCCGGAACTCATTGGTGTCTGGGAGATGGAAAAAACATCGGAAGGAAGCGGGAGCGACTTTATAATTGGGGTTCTGTGGTATTTTTTAACAATCTTAGGAATCTACACGCGTCGTTTAAATTGAGGAGGGGATGCTTAAAAAAGAAACCCGTTTTTTTTTTTGAATTCGGAATGAAAATTCAAAATGCTTGCTGATTTTCAGGGAAATACGCAAAAGATCGAGGATTATAGAAAATTAAGAGATTGCCTCATCTCCTCCAACCAGAGAATATGAAAAGAGCCCTTTAAATACGCAAAATAGTCATTAATATGATGGCCTTACAGTAATGATCCCTCTGGTCCTTGAACCCAAGATAAAGTATCTTTAAAATAATAACAAACAGCTGACAATTACTGTACAACAGTCAGTTAGAGAAATCCAAGAAAAATCCCATCACATGGGAGCAAAGAGGATTTTCAGTGCATTTAGATTATTGTAAGATCACTGAACCTTGCAGAAAACTAGAAAATATTGAGGGTTTTATAGAAGACAAGTTCTAAAATTCCTGCGAAAATAACATGGTACTTTGTTCTTTCTACCCAAGGAGTGATCATCTTCCTGGATCTATGAATAGCAATGACCGGAGTTTGGTTCTTTTGCTCTTCTTCCTCTTGGTGTTTATTAAAGACGAGTACCAGTCTCTACCCCTTGTCAACAGCTATTTTCCACGGCTTCTTCATTAGAATCATTCAGCACAGTCATCAAGAGATGAGAAGAACTCACGTACTCTGCTCAAAAAAGCAGATTCAAGTCTTATTTGGTATGCTGGTCAAAACACATATCTTCTAAGTATCGGGGGATATTCTAAGGGAGACGGGGGAGGACAAAAGGCCTTTTATTTACCATAAAATTTCACCTGAGACTATTTCTCAAGATTACAGTAATCTAGGGCAAATCCAGGACGTTTCGTCTTTAATCCTTTGAAATTTGATTGTCTGGTAGCCTTGTTTTGTCTTTTTCTAGTTCGTTCTAAGAAATATGAGACATACTACAATTGAACAGTGACGGCTAACTTTCAGGGCAATGAGTCAGGGACTTGTCAACAAGATTTATCGAAAATATATCAGATTAGGGGCTCCTTTTACATTCAAGATAGGAATTACAATACGAAAAGGTCGAGGAGACGGTAATGTGAGATATTTGACTGACAGTAGCTGTGCTTGCTATGGACATTTCCCAATCAATTAGGTCGGATGCCTTAATTTCTATCTCAATTTATTCCTTAAAACTTACAATGAACGAAGTACCATCCAAGTTAAAACCGAATCTGATCATGAATTCTTCACCAGATGGCGAAGATGTAAAATTTCCATTATAACTGACATCCTTGGTTGTTTCCCCATCTGTCAGCGAACCCAAAAGATTAGAATTTGTAATATTCATGTATGCTTGTTCAAGCAGACTTTCATCTGGTGCGAGTACATTAATCACGGCTACAGGAGTTGATTGAGATCTGTAAATCTTAAAGGAAGCCTGGGGGACTGGGGACGGCTGACTGTAGGATTTCGCCGGCTTTGAAAAAGCACGCAAAATTTGAATTTCAGACATGACCTAACTGTTCTGCTTCTTAACTTACTACATCTCTAAATACATATGGAGATCAAAAACATTCAATAATTCAGGAGAAACACAACAAACAAGTGAAATCTGCAAAAATGGAAAGAAAATGAATAAAAAAACGAAAAATCATTCTCTTGCGCAATCATAATTGAAATGCGTGCCAAAGGCAAAAGAGAAAGTTACCTGAACCTAGAATTTAATTATAAATGTTATTTTTAGAATATTATTAGGAGCAAAAAGGAATGGTGTTCGATTCCAATAAGAACAGCTGATCGAAACTGTCGAAAGTCTCCGTCAGTCGGAATAATTAATTACTTTCGGCGCCGAATCCTGCAACAAACGACAAGTTAACACCTAACTATTGAAATTTCGCCAATTATTTTGTTTTCTCTCGTTTAAACACAGTCAATATATTTATTTCGTGTTCATTTTAACACGTTTCGTCGTCGATTTGACCACATCCCAGCAAAGGATCCCAGGTTGTTGACTCCGAGTTCAGGTCCCTCCATTTTCCATCTACACACCGGAGGGGAACGCTTTGAAGCGACGTTATAGTCGCAGTTCCCTTCAGGTGAAGCAAACCATGCCGCCGGTGTACTCTGCAATTGATTTGTTAACTAATGAACTGAAACTTACAGATAGGAAAAAAACCATCGGCAAGGAACCGCGTCCGGTGCAGCTGATGACTAGCTGGGTGTAGCCATTGCTGTCCTCTAGCTGAGTTATGAGCAGAAATCCAAGAGATAGACCAGCCGGAGGAGCAAATATTTTCTCAGCGGTGGGCAAGGAATGCAGTCTATATTTTGGGGAGATTTTAGAGATAAATGAGAGAAAAAGTTACCTGGGGACGTCGTCGAAGTGGTGACAGCCGTTGTTGTGGTTGAGATCCCAGTACTTGAGGGGGATGTTGAAACGGTGGTGGTGAAATCCGTGGAACTACTGGATGAAACTGGCGGTACAGTGGATGTATGAGGGGCTTGGCTGGTCGTTGGCCATTCTGTTGTCCTTCCGGTGGTGGTAAAAGCCCTGACGGTGGTGGTCCCATCATCCGAGGTCCTTGCACAGGCTGAAATGACCGTGAATAGTGACAATAGAGCGAGAAGAAACATCGTCGATTTGCTAAGAAGAAAGGCAGATAAAGGTCCTCTTTACCTCCGCTTATATATCAGACAATCTGGTTTTAGTACTTTTTTCCCTCAGCGCTATCTAGCGGGTTTTCCCTTAGGCACGCTCCGCAGCAGGATACCAATTAATCCACCTGTCAGAGAACTGGAAACGTTTCAGGTATCCCGTTAGCGGCTTCGTTTTACTTTTTTTGTGATGAAGAGTTCCTTTATCGGATAAATCCTTTCATAATTGTGATTTTCTGATCATTGTTCGCTTGATTCCTTGCCAAAAGTTCTTTTAAAGAATCACAACGTGTACCGACGTGCTACAATTAGCCAGTGACGAAGCCTAACTAGTCCTTTTTGTGTGCCCACGAGAAGCGAATCAGAGTTATTTAAATCTTCATCAACAAGACGTAATATAACAACGTGGACACGTAATAAAGAATCAATTGATGACAATCTCTTTTGGGGGAGCAATGGCTTCAAAAGCCTCAAGTCTTTGGGCTTTTACAAAGCCAACAGCATCACCTACAGACGGGAAGAAATGCTCCTTAGGAACCAGTTTATAAAAATGTGTAGAGCGGAAAACTTGTCGGATTTCGGCTGAAATTAAATATTTTAGGAGCGTAGATTAATTACCGTTTACTCCGGTGAGGAGAACTATAATATCTTGATCTCTTAGTTCTGTACAGATCTCTTTTAGTTGAGAAATTCCAACAGAATCGACATAAACTATTGGAGAACAATCTAGGATTAAATGCCTTCGAAAATGTGATGGCCGTTCGTGATCCCATTCAGAAAGAGTAAAGTTTATGCCATTTTTAAATCTAAAAATAGTTAAAGGTAAGAGGAAAACAAACCTTTCAGCATTTGTAAATTGCAACGGGCCTTCGAATCTGAACATGGCCATGTCGGTATTTTTACTCGTAGGGACATAATATTGCCATCTGGGCCATTGTGTCCTCATTACAACGGTCAATACAGCAAAAATTAAAGAAACTGCCAGCCCTTCCATAACATCGATGAATATTGTTGAAAAACAGGCGACTATCCAGGTAATCGAGTCGTATTTCGACACAGGCCAAAGTTTCCAAGGCTCTGTGAATTTTTCAAACATTGGTTGTAGGGCAACCACGATTACTGAAGCCAATACGCACTGAAACTAATAGAAAATTTTAAGGGAAAGTGGTTACCTTAGGAAGTTCCGTTAAAAATGGGCCTAACCATAAAATAACAACCATTAAAAGCGCGCAACTGAAGAGATTTGAAAGCTGGGTTCTTGTGCCACTTCTCACGGCTACCATCGTTCTTCCAAGAGCTGTGGACACCGCGTAAATTGGAAACATTGATCCTAATGTACTGCTGATACCCAGTGCGTAGAGTTCCTTTAAAGAAATTAAAAAAGAACTAGATAAATCTCACCTGATGGACGTCTACTTTATATCCGAATTGATTAGCCAACATTTTAGCCATGGATACGTGGACAGCAATACTGACGATTGCTATAGAAATCGAGGCTTTAAAACAAGCGGGGAAAAGTTCTAAAGCTGGAATAGCTGGCGAAGGCAATCTAAAATTTTATAATTTTAAAGGGAACCCCTTACCCTGCTGGAATTTCTCCTACTGTCATAACTCCAAGTGAAATCTTCCAAGAAAAGATTGCTGATAAAACAGTGGCAACAATCATAGCCAACAGCTCATAAGGAATAGGAAACCGTAATTTAATTCTTTTGTTGATCTGCGGTGATAGGAGCTCTTTTCCAATAACCAGAAAAGTAATTGTACACGCGCTGATCAAAACGGTAGCTAAGTTGGCTTGTGATATTCGGAGGAAGAGATCCTTCATTCTCTGTAAACTTTTTAGAGGTCAATAAGTGGAAACTGACCGTAAACAGGTAGCCTGGTCCACTGGCATTTGGGACAACAACACCCATGATGTCATCTATTTGAGTGACGAAGACATGCATTGCAGCACCTGGAAGCAGATAGTAGTTTTTCTATAGAAATCCATGATCTCTCTGAACTTCCAATCTGTGGGTGGAAGGAGTCTTAAAATTAGTTAAACTAGCAACTTCCTTTCCCCTTTCAAACTAAGCTAATACCTGTAGAAAACCCGGAAACTAAGGGAGCTGAGAAAAAGGATAACACGAATTGGAGTCTAAGTAAACCACAAATTATCTGGAATTTGAATTCTTTTAAGAAAATATGAGCATTACCTGCCAAACTCCTACGCTAAAAGCGATACAAGTGGCCACCTGGATAGCCGTTGCATCCACATATTTTTCCATAACTTGTTCACGAGCAATTCCCGCCATAAGGGCGACTACTGCGAAAGATCCTGGAAAGAGAGGAAGTCCCTTTAAAGAATTTCTTACCTAATGAAGTGTGTTTTGATGTGCCAAAAAGCATATAGAAAAATGCAGGGAAACAGGAGGCATATATCCCATAAACTGGAGCAACTCCCGCCAATAGGGAATATGAAATCCCTTGGGGAATATTCATAATCCCGGAAGTTGTTCCCCCAATTACGTCAGAGATAAAATCTTCTTTCCATTTATAATTTGGTAGCCAGGAGAGGATCGGCATTGATGAGAGGATCGTTTGGATAAAAGCATCTCGAGAAGAGCAGGAGGAAAGAAATGCCCTTCTTATATTCCTTTTAAATCTATTAAATGGCGGTTCTAGTGGCTGTTTTGAGCCGTATTGATCATCGAATTCTGCCTGAAATTTTCTTTTTTAAAAAAATGTACCCTGTTTCAGGCAATCTCTTGTTTTTACTACAAAAATAGCGTGCTTACCTGGTTCATATGTGGTCGATCTAAATGATCCAAGGAATGAAATCGTATCTTCTCTAAAGGAAAACATTTAATAAAAATTTAAAGATAACCAACCACCACCCATGATGTAACTTTGATGTGGACCAAGTTCCTCAGTTAAAATATGCGCGACGGTCCTCGTATTTTGTGATTTGATTTGAATAAGTAGCTGAAATATGATCACGTGGAAGAGAATAGAACAAAATAAGAGAAGAAACAAGTTTGATAGTTGTTCCAATGAGAAATGACGATCGTCGTCTTATCGCAAGAGGACATCGGATCTGTAGATATCGATATTTTACCCGTCAAAAATAACACAGGACGCGAACATTTTATACGCGAAAAATAACTGGAGAAAAGCGAAAATATCTTTGTTTTCAGAAAAAGCGAATCGAGACGTGATCTTCCAGCACCCAGTACGTTTTATAACAGTCTCGGACAGCAATTACGTAGGTTGTGACGAAGAAACAAGATCACGAACGATGGATGTCCGTTTTTCTTGCACCTTGCAGGTGAACATTGGAGACAAAACACGTGAAAACTATGGACAGATGGTGATACTTATGGTTTCAAGTAAACAATCGATGTTCTTAATATTTTTACGGTTTAAAAAGTTATTACACTTTGTAATTGCGTGGCTAGAAGCTCGGAGTTTAATGAAAATTGAAATAATCAGAGTTTCTATGAGTTTGCCGCTCATTTTGCAACAAAAAAAGTGAAAGGAATGTGACAAATTTCCGTGTAACAGCCGTTTTAAATCGAAAATACAAGCCAGTCAGGGTTTTTAACACATAACCTGGCTTTGGAGACCCTCGAAGCCTGCGAAAGTAGCAGAAAATTTTGACGAGATTTGACCCGCTTCTGGTTCTCTAGATCGCCCTGTCAGCCATTTTTGCGAATCCGCGCTATATTTGACCGCAGAAACGTCCAATATGGCCTCAAAACTAGTCATAAGTTCCCCTATTTCCATTAGAAATTCATAGGCATTACTTTCCGCCCAAAATATATTTTGCCTGGCGATTTCTGACTCAATTGAAAGAAACAATTGCTTCTCCAGACGCTGATTCAATCTGAGTAATAATGATTTTACAGCTTCTGATTTTTTTAGACCAAGCTGCCTCCAGCAATATGAGGACATTTTCTCCTACGCGAACGACGAGTCTGATAGGACCCAATTACACCCATTAGTAGTCAGCTACCCTACAAGACTACTCCTCTTTCTTCGGCTTTGCTTCCTCCTAACGAGGTGGACACAAATCGCAGGGTTTTATTTCACAAAAAGTTGGATTTTTGACATTTTAATAAAATTTCGGGTTGCCAAGGGATTTTTTGATCAAATGAGCTTGCATTTTGGAGAATCCTGCCGACTTTTCAGCTATTTTGGCCCAGATTACTGCCCCTGATCGAGTAAGAAGCCCCAATCCACCCGTCACCCTGTTTACCAACCAAAACTCTTCGGATTTGCCAAAGGAGATCCCCGATTTGCAGATCCTAAAATAGAAAAACTTTTAAAGATCGGGGATCTCCCCTAGGCGATAAGAGGATCGTCACATCATTTGTACTTATTTCGGTCGGGGAGATCTTTGCCCATGGCGGGGAGAGGCTGGAAAGATCAGGGCGCGTGACGTTTACAAGTCGTTATTTAAACGAAGCCAATTGCCAAAAATCATTGCGAGTATTCTGCAGGGAATCTTGGTCTAATGAGCATTTCGGAAAGGTTAGGTGAGCTGTGGTCGAGGGCAGGGTTCAGAAAATCGAAGTTTGCAGGAATTTATTAAAGGACATGGGGTACTGTAAATGAAACTGGCGTTTTTATGTAAATCCGTGGTCCTAGCACGATAAAACTTTTAATTTAGTCAGATTTTTGTAGAATTCTTGGTGGCGCGCCAATATTTCGGGTCGCCATCAAAATAGCGCGAATTTTTGAACGTCCCACAAATTACAAATCGGCGCGTCGTAGCGTTAAGTAGACTTTGTCCTGTATATTTCTTCTTTAAAGAAAATATTCACTGCTCCTTGACCATTACCTGGCTAATCTCTGCTTATTTTTCAGTTGCTTCAAAAACTACTCCCCATTTTTTTTTCAAAAAAATGAACCTGAAGAGACATCTCCGCAACTTCTGCCTAGCTGTTGTTTCCCGCCGAATAAGGTACCAAATTTGATTTAAAGAAGCTGCCATTAATTTCAGTAGAAACCCGAAAATGACGAATGTTCTAAGAATTATTATTGGATAGTTTCTTTATTGTAAAAAAATGTTCAAATTTCCCAGAATTTCTCAGCAATTGACGTAATTTCATGAGACCTGTCTAATATCATTTTCCTATAGAAGCCTAAACTCCTCCTTTTTCGGGGCGTAGTAATATCAGCACAGGGCCCACCCCTCCTTTGGCATCCCCCAGATGTTCATAACAGGGCACACGTGCTGGTGGTTACACGCCCTCCGCTCCTCATCGATTTTGCGTGGAGCATAGATGCCCGTCGCCTCGTCGTCCAGAATGATTTCCTGTTTAAAACCATCAACATCTGATGATATTAAAATGGAAAAATCTTTATTCGACTTGCCTGATGAAATTCTCTACGAAATTATGAATAAAATGCCCAAAGGAGCTGAAGTACAACGATGTCGTCTAATTTCTCGTCGATTTGAGACTATCTACCAATACAATCGACATCGTTTCCTTCGCCCGGAGATTTCCGTCAATTTGGTGAGTTTTTAGAATCTCCCGGTTTTATTCAATTAATCTGTTGATCAATTTCCTTGAAGAATCCCTAGAAATAATTAAGTTAATGGAATTTTTTTGACTTCTTTTCTTATTCTTTTATTTCCTTTCTTAGGCTATAATTACGGGGAGTGCTCGGCAGTCGGAGCCGTCTCAATGTTGTTTGTTTATTTATTGCTCTTTCTGAGATGGGAAAGGGGCCAAAAGTAGGCTGGAGAGCGGAAAGAATTGAAACTCGGCGGACTTTTTTGTGTCAGGACCTAAAAATCAGTTGAATTGGCTCTTTAAAGATTACTGTAGGGAGGCAAGATTATGATAGATAGTAGAAAATACAGTAACCTGGGAACTCGTATACTTCGACGGCTGTAAATTTCTGTTTTCCGAATAATTGTCCATCAAAGATTATCACCTGCGGGTATTTAGCTACTGATTTAATAAAAATTTCAGGGAATCAACTGGTACTATGAAGATGACATCTCGTTCACAATTCGATCCATGGATCATAAAACCAATCCCAATAGCTCATCAATTGTCCTTATCAGTCGTCCAGATTGCATAATTGTAATGCAGGGTGACGATGTCTTCCCACAGCTTTCATTGAATTTCTACAAAAAACTTCGTAAGTTTTTCGGGGAACGTGTTTATGTAGATTGGGCAGAAGTCATTTAAGATCAGGAAGAACTAGGGGATATTTTTGTTTTTCGGCTAAAAACTATACGGCCTCTATTGTTTTCTCTCTCTTTCTAGACGGATGGGTGCCAAACAATCGCTTCATGAGCTTCATTGGAAAGACCCGAAAGTCAGAAGTTGGGCGGTGTGCTGTAAGAAATTTGGAAGAGGCTTTAACACTTCATTTTGGGTATTTGTCCGACCGATTTACTGTCCATTTCAATGAGGTATACTGTCCTCCATTTAAAGGGAAAAACAGCTCTCAGGTTAATTTCAACATGGTTAATAGATATCTTCCCCTGTTTGTAAAAACCTTTCTGGCCTCGAAACTTCGTGTCGCTTCGGTCCGCTCAACAATTTCAAATCATTCTCAAGATGTTGAAGAATTCTTTAAAGCAATCTACAAAAGAGGTAGTAGCCTTTTAAAAATGTCTAAAATCTGTCCTCCTAGGATGTTTAAATTATTCCGTGGTCGACGTCTCCCATTGCAATATCATCGAGCGCGTCCCCTTAAGAAACTTCAACTGTGTCTTGTTGGAATCCAATATTCCTTGGGAAGTGGACTATTTCATCGACACCGCCAGGGTTAGTTGTTAATTTCCTTACCAGAGGAATTATTTCCTGTTACGTAGCAGGAACTGATCCCGGGCATATTTCTTAATGAGTTAAACGCGGAGGTGAATTACGTCTACGATCAAATGATTCGAGTCTTTTCTCATGATTAAATTTCCTTTTTGTTCCTGGGAATTGGAAAGGCAAATTAAATTTTGTTTATAAACTACGCAGGTAGAGCACAGCTAGATGAATAGAGTGAACATTTATGCTTCAGGGGAGTTATGAGAGAATTTTGTGATTTTGTAACAAATAATACGCGTCAGTTCCTTGTCAAACGAGATTACAGGAAATTCTACGGATTACTGTAGGTTTAAAGAGCTGGGAGGTAGAAAAATCGCCAAATTTTGACGGACAACAATGGTACGCGGGCCTTATTTGAAAAATACTGCGCAGATTTCATTTTGATGCTCAATTTTTGAGACAATAACTGTCATGCTTAGAAAAATGGCAGCCCATTGTGGTGCACCACTTTTTGTGGGCATCAAAAATGGTACAAAATTTTTGAGGTCCACCACAGCTGAACACAAAAATTGCGCATTTCAGTTGTGGATTGTAAGTATCTTTTTTCAATTAAAAACCCGCCAAACAGAATATAGAAGATTCTTTGATACCCAGATAAAAATCATTATTTCAGCGCTGGAGAAAAGGAGAAATCACCGTCGGTGCCCTCCTCGTTGTCCACGGAGCATGGGCTCCAATGTCTGATCACCTCCAAGAGATGATGGACACCGTGGACCCCAACTTGGAAAAGGATTGGGAAGGGTGTTTTATCACCCGTCCCCAGGACAATCAAATCCTTCGTTTCGAACGTTTCCGAGCCGGTGGCAATTATGACAATGGTCGTACTGTGCTCTACTTGTATGACAGAAAGCTGTCCCTGACAATTAACCGCTATAATTTATATCGTCAGCTGCGAGGAAATCCAAAATTTGCCTTCTCTCGTGGTATTCTTACCCGTTAAATTTGTTTCTGGGATTTTCAATGTAAATTTGTCGCCAATAGCCCACCCGCAGTAGTCGATGATGTCATCCCGTAGGCGGCTGTTGCAAACCTTTTCCTTTTCTAGCAAACTTCATTTATTTTTCATGTAGATTTCATTATAATATTTGTTTTGTTGTTCAGATGGAAGAAAGAAAAGTATCATAGTCTAAAAGATCGTGTATTATTCGATTATTATCCCCGGTTTCCCCCAATACCAATGTGGCATTATTTCATTTCCGGTTATGCATTCATTTTTTTGTGTATAATTTTATATTACTTACAAATTTAAAACCCTAAAAAATTTAAAATACTAAATAAACTCAAAAATATACAAATTTCGGGTAGTTTTCTATTTAAATTTTGCTATGTTTTCGCATTTTTGTATTATTTGGTCCTTTAAAAATCTTTAAAAATATTATAATTTGTGTATGAATATCATAAAATATCAAGAAACATTCCAAAAACATAAAAAAAATTAAGAATCTCTAAGTTCCAGGTGATAAAAATCTCAAAAATTGCTGTATTTTCCCCATTTTTTGTAATATTGCTTCATGTCCGCATTTCAAGAAGCCATTAGCCCAACTTCTTCCCCCCTTTCTGGGCTTATTTTGCTTTTTACGGCTGCAATTTGCTTAATTTTGTCGATGGCTAGTTTTTTTTAATAAATATTTCTGTCTAGTGAACAATCTTTTAGGGGCGTGTAATCTAAACCCCGCGTTTTCCCTCAACCTCCGTGAGACTATAAAAAATGCACAGAATGACGACAATGCAGAGAATGATGGCTACTTACCAAACCTATAACTTATGGAATACTAAAAGCGCCACTCTTGACTATATCATAATTAATATTTGCACGAAAATCTAACTCTGGAAGGTCAGAAAGAAACTATAAACCTAAATTATAGTCCAAATTACAAAAAGAGAAGAGGAAACAACTAATTTGCCAACATAAGAGCAGAACAAGTGAAAACCACGAAAACATGGAACAACATCATTTTTTTTTCAACCCAATTGGTAGAAGGGAAAGAAAGCGCGGCGGGATCGCATGGCTCGGACAGCGTCGTCGAGTGTCCTCATCCTTCCAATCGAGAGTGGACGGGAGTTGGCCGGCAGTCTTGCCGTCACGACGATCTTTCGGTAGAACACCCGGCCATTCCGGGGGTTTACGCACTCAGCCACGACTACAATATTCTGCTAAAAGTAGCCAATTTTTTTTAACTTGATCAACAGCTTCATTTGTAGATTATTTTACGGCTGCAGATCGGAATTCTCGGGGCGCGCCACTCTGTAGCAAGGCGCGCCGTAGTTGTGATCGTAGAATGGTCCGCCACGATGCGACAAGAGTTGCCCATGCCTGTGGAGAACTGCGCACCGTTTTGTGCCCACAGGCGCTCCTCAAAATGACGCACTCAGAAATGGCGCGCCACTATTTTTGAGGCGCCAATAGTGGCAAGTTTTTGAACCAATCTACGATGTCCTGCTACATCATTCTGCTGCGAGCAGTTATCTGGCTGATCTCCTTGGCTTTTTAAACCGCTGTTCAGGTGTCGGTCGTCTCCTTATCCAAACCATAACCCAGTTTTGTCAGCTCGTCAAGTTAATCTGGCCATAATCATTATCAGGCTCCTGTTTCAAGCTCTCGAATTTTCATTTTATGCGCAGAAAATTGATAGAACTGTCATGGTTAAGAAATCACTGCCTCCTTTTCTACGTCGAAATTAAATTATTTCCCGTTGCAGACCCTTTTATACTCTGTTCACAGAAGTTTAAATCTTTTCATGCTCCTGATGATCAAATGATTTTCAGATGGATAACTTCATATCCCTCAGATTGTGCTCTGCACGGTGACGTAGGTTCAGTACCAGGAAGTCGACGTGAAGTTGCCTGAAAAGTGCAGCGACAAGGAAATTATCTTCATTTTATTAACGTCAATTTATTACTGGAACAAATGAAAACTTTTCTTATTTTTTAGGGATCAAGAAGTCAAGCAAATCAGGTGAGATGATGTGGAGGTATACTTGCCCAAAAGTATATGCCTGTCACATAGCCTCACCTGAATTTGCTTTATTTTACAGGAAAGGAAGATGGTTTCATGTCATAGGAGAGGCCCGGAAGTGTGACATATGCCAATAATGATATGTCCCCACTCGTCGGCTAACCTCACCTAATTCCATGAAGACTGAGGAGGAATTTATAATCAGCACCTGGTGGGGCCAGCTATAAATGCATCGATATTACAATAACTCGTTGCATCATACTTGACCTCTCCAGGATATCTGAATTTCCTGGGGAATTTAATTGGGGAAGGGGTGCAGTATCTGGTGAGCTAGGGACTGTACATCGAAATGGTTTAGACATCGGTGCACAATACGCTACCTCACCAGAATTTCTGCTTTAAATGGTGGGAAAGGGGAATATTTCAGATCAGGGAGAGCAGACACAACTGATAGGGGAGCTCTATACTTTTCTGGGAAATGATAGCCGAGAGAGGCGGATATTTCCCTTGAAAGTGCAACAGATCTCTAAACCCGCCCCATGGACAAGGACAATAATTAGAAGGGGAGAGAAGAGAGACTACTATGGTTTCAAAAGAGTGAAGCACTACCGCCAGACAAGATTAGAACTGGTTAGAGATTAAGCAGGACAGAGTACGAGGAGGTTGGTCTTTTCCTTTAATCTTCCCCTCAGTAGACACTTTGAATAGGGAATGAGAGCCCGGGGAAGCAGAACTTAAGCACTCAGTCCACCGTATATTTTTTTTTTATCTAAGTAATAAAGTTAATGAAGCGTAGTGATCGGAGCCCAGTCAAGCAGAGAGAGAACATTCTATGAAAATGTATTAATCTCCACCTGGTACGGGGGGCGTCAATTATGAGAGACGGGTTGTCTCGTCCCCAAGATCATAAAGATTAACCAAGTCTGGTGGTTGTTAATCAAAAGAGCAGGCATATTTTGTGGAGACGTTCATTTTGCTAATTACCTCCATTAAGAGATACAAAAAAAGCAGAAATGTTAAGGGAAATGACTAGTGGCTAGCCCTGTGAAATATATAAACTTTACCTGGAATTTAATATATAATTCCGCAAGGTGTGGGCAACTCTTCTATTAGTAGTCATAGAAACGGAATTCATTTAAATGATTGGCTATTTTTAAGCCAACAGGTGGGTAAAAGGAACAAAAGATGACCGGCTGAAGCCTCTTAACTAGAAAACCTTCAGTTTTGGCATTGAAAATTGGCCTTGAGCCCTGTTTCGATGAAAATATCAGAAAAAAAACTGAAAAACATGAGACCGAGATAGTTCTCCAAAAAAACTGAGCGATTAAATTATTCTCTTGTAAATTTGGTTCCCTGCTCCAACCTTCTAGAATTCTCTATGAATCTATTTTCCCTTCTGTTTTCTCCGGGCTCAAAAATAGAAGCAGAGCCATCTAGAATCCATTCGAACAGCTGAGATGTTTCCAGCAGGCTCCGGACGTGTCTCTGCGTCTCTTCTTGCCCCGCACTATTTCCTCCCAGCCGGCTGACCTCTCCCCGCTGTCAACAATAACTGGGCCAGAAAATAGCGAGGACGAACAGCGAGACGCAGAAGAACTTTCCAGAATATTCTTGAATCTTCGGAAAATTTGGATATATAAGCCAGCAATTTTAGACCATGGTTACCAGTTCTTTTGAACTACGCTATAATAAACTACTGCTATGTCTTCGTGTAAAACTATTGGAATCGACCTTGGTACCACTTATTCCTGTGTTGGAGTCTATCAGAATGGAAAGGTGAGTCTTTTATCCTCTCATCGCCCCAGATTTTCATCAGAAATATTCTTTTTATTCCTTTTCGACCCAGAATTTTCGTTTTTGGAAGCAAAAATGCCCTCCAAACCATTTAGCATCTTTCAGTTGTCTAAAGCACTCGAAATTCAACCAATTTACCCAATATTTTGGGCTTTCCCCCAGTTTACCTATATTTTAGACATTTAGTTTAATTGAATACTGCGTAATTTTGCCAAAATACTCAACAAACGTTTATTTTGCTCTAAAATCATAAAATTACCTACTATTCTTTTCATTTTCCCTTCTAAACTGTCACTTATTCCCCCATTTTCAGGTGGAAATCATAGCCAATGACCAAGGAAATAAGACGACGCCCTCCTACGTAGCTTTCACAGACACCGAAAGGCTCGTAGGAGACGCGGCTAAGGATCAAGCTGCCAGAAATCCTCGAAACACCGTTTTTGATGCAAAGCGGCTCATCGGACGAAGATATGAAGATCAGACAGTCCAAAGCGACATGCGACACTTCCCGTTTGCAGTCAAGAATAAGGGAGGAAAACCTGTGGTTGAAGTGGAATACAAGGCGGAGAATCGACAATTCTTACCTGAGGAGATATCTGCCATGGTTCTTGGAAAGATGAAGGAGACTGCTGAAAATTATCTTGGTCATCCAGTCAAAGATGCTGTGATTACCGTTCCTGCTTATTTCAATGACAGCCAGAGACAAGCTACAAAAGATGCGGCAACTATTGCTGGACTCAATGCCGTCAGGATTATTAACGAACCGACGGCAGCTGCTCTGGCTTACGGACTGGACAAGAAGACGGGAGAACGAAATGTGCTGATATTTGACCTTGGTGGAGGAACTTTCGATGTTTCTATTCTACAAATCTCTGAAGGATCTCTCTTCGAAGTTCTTTCAACAGCCGGTGATACACATCTTGGAGGAGAGGACTTCGATCAGAGAATGCAGGAGCACTTTGTCCAGGAATTCAAGAGAAAGACCGGAAAAGACATCAAGAATAATCCACGAGCACTTCGCCGACTGAGGACTGCCTGTGAACGGGCTAAAAGAACTCTATCCAGTTCTGCTGAAGCCGTGATCGAAGTGGATTCTCTTCATGAAGGAATGGACTTCCATTCAAAGATAACTCGAGCCCGATTCGAAGAAATGTGTGGAGATCTCTTCCGCCAGACTTTGACGCCAGTTGAGAAAGCTCTGAATGACGCCAAGTTGGATAAGACAAAGATCGATGAAGTTGTCCTAGTTGGAGGATCTACAAGAATTCCGAAGGTCCAGAAATTGCTAAAAGACTTCTTCCATGGAAAGGAACTCAACTGCAGTATTAATCCTGACGAAGCTGTTGCCTATGGAGCTGCTGTCCAAGCTGCTGTCCTCTCTGGAGTTCAAGACAAAGCCATAAAAGACGTCCTTCTGGTCGACGTGGCTCCTCTCAGCTTAGGAATTGAGACGGCTGGAGGAGTAATGACGAAGTTGATCGAGAGAAACACCAGGATTCCCACAAAGGCCAGTCAGATCTTTTCTACCTATGCTGACAACCAGCCTGGAGTCACAATCCAAGTCTATGAAGGAGAAAGGGCCATGACAAAGAACAATCACCTTTTGGGATCATTCGAGCTGTCAGGAATTCCCCCAGCTCCACGAGGGGTCCCTAAAATTGAAGTCACCTTTAACATCGATGCTAATGGAATCCTGAATGTGGCAGCTGAGGACAAGTCGACTGGAAAGAAGAACACAATCACGATCAAGAACGAAAAGGGCCGGCTGAGCGATGCTGAGATCCAGAGAATGTTGGACGAGGCGAAGAAATTTGAAGAAGAAGATCGCCAACTTCGTGAGAAAGTTGCCGCCAAATGCAAGCTGGAAGGATACGCCTACCAAGTAAAACAAGCCCTGGATGAACATGGTAACAAATTGGAGCAAGCTGACCGTGACCGGGCTAGATCCGCCTGTGATGAGACTTTAAGCTGGGTTGAACACAATCAAACTGCTGAAATTGATGAGATCCAAGCCAAGGAGAAGGAATTGGAAAGTGTTTGTCGCAGTATTATGTCAAAGCTTCATGGCGCTGGCGCCGGTGGACCGTCTAATTGTGGCCAGCAAGGAGGTGCTGGCTTCTCTCAAGGAAATCATCCAGCTGGTGGACCCACTGTAGAAGAAGTTGATTAAACTTGCAATATTGTGATCTCTTGTAAATATTCCTGATATTTATTGTAAATGTAAATAAATAATAAGAAGAAAACCTTTGTTTAGCATCTCTGGGGCTTGATTTTCGAGATTTCAGTGATAGAATGGTTGCTTTCGCCTTTGCGATTGAAAGATTTTCCTCTCTACTTGACATTTCTTCTCCAGTTCAACTTTCTTTTATGAAAATGCCAATAAACTACTGAAAATGGGAAAAATTTGAAATAGAATCCTCTTACCTGATCCAACAGCAGGTAATCACGAATAATTCGAATTTTGTCTTAAGTCTCTTGCCTTGACGGCTTTAATTTTGTTTTAAAATCATCATAGCATCAACCTTTCCGACTTATTCAAAGTTCTGAAAAAGAAATGAAAATAATACGCTAAAACCTTACCTCCTTTCATTTAGGACACCGACACAGCGGATATTTCATCAATTTTGAATTGTTTCACCAATAAATCATTAGCTAATTAGACGGTTAAACCTGAATTATGATTTTCGGAAGCAGGATGACTACTTTCGCTTAAAATTCGCAGATCTTCGACTTTATTTGATTCCTTTTCTTCTCCCGTTCAACTTTCTTGATAAAAAAGCCAATAAACGGCTGAAAAAGGGAAGAATCAGAGATAGAACTCTCTTACCTGGCCAAGAAGCCTATAAAACGCTTTTTCCACTCGCAGTCTGGATTGTTGCTCGCATTTTTCGCCTTTGCGGCTTTAATTTTGTTCTAAAATCATCGTAGCATCTTCCTCTCCGATTTATTGAAATTTCTGAAGAGGAAATCAAAATAATACCCTAAAACTTTACCTCCTTTCATTTTAGACGGAATTACCGCAAGTTTTTCACCAGTTTTAGATTGATCCAATAACTTCAATTATTCATCCAACTAAAATATTGTTATGCTTAATTAATAATTAGAAAATAGAACTGAAATCATCTAGGAAACTAAAAAACGAGGAAATTGTTAGAATTACTCACCAGCAGGTCCAAAAAAGAGTTCAGTGTAGTTTTCTAGACCAATTCTAATTTCCAGAGCCTCCTGAAATTATTTTAGATTGTAAAAACTTAAAATAAATACAGAAATTGGACAAAAATGGCGTATTCAACCTCAAAATTCAAATGCCTAGCCAGCTAACATGGGTCCTAGCGCGGGAATCCTGCCCAATCACGCGGCCATTCTGTAACCACATCCAAAGACCAAAAAATATTAAAAGTTTATGTGAAATTACTCGATAATTTGATGGTAAAATTGGGAATATGACATGTATTGATGAACCTGAAGAATTATCCCATCGATTTTGATTAAAGAGGACCATAATTGGGGAAAATTCAAGAAGTGAAATTTTCCTTCAGTGAAAACTTAGCAAAAAAATCAGTCGGGTTCTAGGCTTTTTTTTATAGGGTAAAAATACAGATTTTAGGGAATATTTGTATCCAAATAGGGTCAGCAGGGGTCTGCTCTTCAGAAAACGTGTTAATTTATCTTGGAAATATGAAAATTTGCCAGTAATTTGCCATCTAGCAGAGTTTTCTCTTAATTTATCCAGATTCAGCCCCAAAAAAGCTCGATTTGATAAACAGAAGAGCTAATTTTAGTATTAAATAGGCTTAGGATCTCAAAATACTGCATAAATCTCAGTTTTATTAGAGGATAAATCTCTTTTTGCCCAGAAATTTAGAATAGTTCCAGATTTTGGAAGAATCTCCAGTATATTTCAAGGTATTTCCTCAGAGAGATAACAAGGAGGCAACTCTGGAAGAGGGTGCTCAATTCTAAGACCAGTTTTCAAGAAGAATTCCTGCTCGGACTTCCATTTCGAAGGATATTTCCCCGACTTGCCCCCGATACATTCAAATTATATAATCTTTGATAGAATTTATCGTTATAGAAATTGTTTCCAAATGAACAATTGACAATTCTTCTGTTCATCTGTTTAACCGTGTCAATTTACAATTAAAAAATTTGACGAATATAATATTACAAATAAATTTTTAGACGAATAGCATGCTACAATTAAAAAAAGTAGAATAGCTGAAACAGCCAAAAAAAAGAGGAAGTTGTAAAAAATCCAGGTTGAGGTTCATATTACCCAAGTTTTGATGTCCATTTTGACACGTGATGGAGTAGAGTCACGCAGACATATTAAAAATAATGTATGAGGTGAATAACGGCAAGAAATATGCTTCCGCTGAAAATTGTACAATTATTAAAGGAAAACGAGGAAAAAAAAGAGAAAATCAATAGGCGCACAAAAACAGTCAAAGGCAGCAGACGTCTGATAAACAGCCGGAGATTACAAAAAAAAACCACGCGAATTTAAGCAAAAAGCGCGCTTTTGCACCTAATTTGAATTATTTGTTCATTTTCTGAATAAAAGTAATATTTTCTGGCTACAGGAACAGTACACAGCCCAAATATTATGATAAAGTGGCCATAAGTCGGCTGAACGTGTTTGCATAACCCCTGTGACTGTTCCTAGGGCAAATACAGGCAGCATTCCGATAATAGAGAAGCTGGCTAACATTTTTAACAAAAAGAATAAAGAAAGATAGCAAAAATGAGAGAGAAAAGAGCCGAAATGATGAGAAATGGTGTCAATAGACGCCGCGTGGCAAGGCTAGGTTCCGCCGCGGTCTCCTGCCCTCGATACTCCCCGCAGCTCTTGGTCAGATCGAAGAAGAGCAAGACGCTGTCTCCTTGCTCCTAGGATTCCAATATTGTTTCACTATTCAAAGGAAAAGCTCTTCTATTCCGCGCGGATCACAAAAATAAGCCAATTGCCTAATCCCCGCTGGAAATAACCTGTTTTAGTCTAAATCCAGCGGTTCTTTAGCCTTTTCTAATACGCGAAAAGCTTGGATACTTTAATTTTGTAGAAAAAAAGAGAAAAAATGTTTTGGTACCTGCGGGGATCGATCCCGTCACGCCGTCAATGACAGACCTCTTAGCCACTTAGCCATGAGGAAGCTGTCACAGATTGCCTAACGTCACTAAATAAGTTTCGCACATATATAGACGCTATCCCTTCTTGGCTGAATTAATTCTCCCTTCAACCTACTGCGCTTGCACCTGTAAATTCTCGGCAGCACGTGGACTTTGAATACTTGAATCCTGAAAATTGGGATGAAAATATGAAGGTCCCGCAGGGAAAATACTGTAGAATGAAAGAAAAAGTGCGTAGAATCACTAAATACAAAAGAAAGAATGTTTTGGAGACGCCGAGAATCGAATCCTCGACCCCTTGAATGACAAGCTGTCGTCTTAGCCATTCGGCCATGAGGAACAGGCTGCTAAATCCTGTACAACCTTTATCAATAATTTATATGACAAAATTTATACCATTAGTACCCGCGTTTCCTTTTTAGCCGAACTTCTTTCACCGGTCGACTCGCTGCACCCGCACCTGTAAATTCTCGGCAGCGCCTGGGCTTTGAATATCGGAGGCCCAGCAATTGGACAAACCCTTGCGGCGCTCGCTCCCCCGGGCGAATGCGCCGAGTCGAGCGGCTATGGCAGCTGGTCGGCTAACCCCCCATAACGGGCAAATTTTTGGAAAGCCTCCGAAAGGAAGCTAAAAATGAAATCCTAGAATTTGGAGTGCCCCAATATGAGGTAGGTTTTCCCCTAAATAAAAAAAAATTAAGAGAAATCCTAGAAAATTCTCTTTTAGCCCATTTCTTTCTCATATTGTCTTGAACCTGGATACCGCTCTTCTAGGGTATTCGTGTCGAAAAATCACAAATCCGGCGGTGGTTTAACCGGATCCTTCGGTTTCCCACTATTTTGCCGAGGATTTCCACAGGTTTTCACAGGCATCATTCCTCAAAAAAATAAATACATACCTTTTGATTAGAGTAGGCTATTATTAAACTGATTTTTGTATTGTGTAGCGGACTGTCTGAGCTACCAAATGACTGCTTAAATTTCGCTGTAAGGCCATATGGCGAGCTTTCACAAGCGTTTAAAGTCAGTTCATCCGTGCTTAAAGTTGGCAAAGGAGGGAAATCCCCTATTTTAACAGCGAGATTGTGCTTATCAGACTCAAATACGCCTCGAAAAGGTTTTTTTTAAAATTGTGTAGAAAGAGGTCGCAGGAGTGCTGATCAAAGCAAAAATGTTGTGGAGCCGCCGGGGATCCCACTCTCGACCAGCGGAATGACAAGCCGTCTTCTTAGTCATTCGGCCACGAGGAACAGGCTGCTAGGCAATACCTAACCTCAATATATAATTTATGTCTGTCCAGTTCAAGTTCCTCAGTCGAGGTCCCTTTTTGGCTCAATCTTCTTCTCCCCTCGACTTGCAGCGCTCGCACCTGTAAACTCTTGGCAGCTCCTGCACCTGAAATACCAGAGGCGCTGCAATTGATCAATGATCTAGTTTTATACACGGCGCTTTCCCTTCGCCAGGGAAAATGCGCCGAGCCAAACGGCTAACCCCGAAAGGCATAATTTTTGGAATGCCTCCGAAAGGAGGCTAAAATCTCTATCATTTGGATCTGAAAAGGTCTAAGGGACCGAATTTTGCCATAAAAATATCGTCTTTACCTCATTTTACCGGCGAACACTGAACTTCACCCTCACCCACTTCACCCACCTCTGAAAAACCGTTTCTGCATTATTTTTCTCAGATTTTTTTTGCTCTAGTAGACAGATTTAGGTTTAGTTGTGCCCATTTCACCTATTTGGACAAACTTAGCGAAATGGATCATTTTGGATGAAGTTTAGTACTGTTTTCACCAAAATGGACTCCAAAAAAAATTTTTCTTTCTTTTTCTGCTAAAAGCAGGCTTAGGCTAAGAAAGGTCTATTTTACTATTTCTGAAAGTTTCATGGCACGAACGGCGGTTTTCGAGGCGCAAAACCGAAAAAGAGTGAAGTTTAGTGCTGGGGTGAAGTTTAGTGTTGCCCATTTTACCCGACACTTTCCCTGAACCCAGTAAAAATTCAGTTTTCAGAGCCATAAATGCTTTCAATCTTCACTTCGATGACAATTTAAAAAAAAGGACAGGAATTTGTGAGTTTTTTTAATATTTCCAGTATTATTCCGGCTTTTAGAGCTTTTACCCGCCGGATTATTGGACTAAAGTGTACTGGCGATGGCTCCATTTTGACAGAGAGGCGAAATGTGGAGGTGAATTCATAATGGCTGATATTTCAATGTTCAAAATTGCACATGCGAAACACCCCTGTGCAAAAATTTTGGAGTAATTATGCCAATAAAACCTTTTATTGGTGGAAAACCATCAGTAAGTCGTATCATTCGCCCAATTTAATGAAATTTTTCAGAACAGGGCACAAATTTGAGATCAATTGCGATGTGATCGACAATTACAGCAATAGTCGCAGACTTTTAAAAAACATAATCATAAATATTCTCGTGTTTCCGTCTCTCCTTTGTTTAAAATTGGTTTAAGCCATTAGTATTCTCATCATCTGTCCGTCGGTCAAATAATAGCTTCCGTTTTGATGTGTTCCGGCCTCGTACGTGTCAATAGCTCCCCCCCCCCCCCCCCCCCCCCCCCCCCCCCCCCCCCCCCCCCCCCCCCCCCCTGCTGGCTGGAACTGTCTGGGAGGCGAGGGGCGAGCATTACAGCGGCCTCCAACCGGGCAGCTCATTCTTCCTCTCTTTCTCTTCCTTTTCCTTTAATAATTGTTCTTTTTCAGCTCCATACATGAGGTTGATGCATATATCAGTGGTAATTTTGGTTATTTTTTTTGCTGGAAAGAAGGGCAAAGGGCAGCTGTCGTTTATTCTGGAACCCGTGGACAAAATTTTGGTCAAGAAAAGTAATAGCTTTATGGATCAAATGATAACTTTACACGTGGACGATCAAATTTTATCTTCTTTATTATACAAAATAAAAGTTTTTAAGTTAAATTCCTTCGTGTGTGGGCTGTCCGCCGGCTGAAAAAGCTTCCTATCTTCGACAAACAGACGGCGGATCGATTTTATGGATAACGGGGCAATAGTTCAACGGGGGTATTCAGCCAGCTTCCCCGCCAACAGTTCCAGTTCAAACGTGACGGATCAACACGTGTGAACCTGGAACGTTTAGCGTTTGTAAACTGTACGCCCGATGGTATAAACAGGGTGGTGGTTCGACTTAGGGGTATTACAGGCAAGGTAATCTGCTTCGATAACAGGGGAACAACGGAAAAAGCGGGAAACATAGGGAATTCTTTCTAGAAAAAAGCAATTTTCTAGACAACGCCAGCTGGCTAAACAAAGGACATCTATTTTCTCCTCGAACTGCCGAATTTAAATGCGAATATTAATGGCTACGTTAACTAAAGGCTAAAATTACCTGATCAATAGAAAGAGATGCGTCGAAGAAGAGATGCGACCGCGGCACTGACATGACCTTTACCTTGCTCTGACCTTGCCCATTAGGGAGAGAAGATTGATGTGATCAAGCCCCGTGCCTGACCTAAATGCAAACTTTGCATGGAGAAGGGAAAATGGAAAAAAGCAATAAATCAGCAGAGGGGAGAAACTGGTTTTGGTAGGCGGCGTGTCATTTCTCTTCTTGGCTATCCTTCGGCGGGTAAAAAAAGCTTCCGCTGGTAAAAAAACTCTCCTAAATTAATTTCTTTAAAGAGTTTTGAGCTTTTCTGTTGCCTAGTGACGGCCGTCTGTCCCTGCGGTCGGGTAAACCCGCTAATTATCACCTTTTTGCCGCTTTCACACCTCTCTCTTTAATTTTTTCTTCAAAATAATTAATAAAATTTCAGTTGAACATAAATTTCGACTCTATTTAATTAAAATTAAAGTTATTTTTCTCATGTAACTCCGCCTTGCCCCCTCTACAGGTGGTTTCTGACATTAAAATGTGTCGTATGTAGCCAAATGATCCGTAAGTTACCTTATCCAGCTGAAATATTCCTCAGTTTTCAGGGTTTTTCTATCTGACCGAAATCCATTTTCGCTAAAATGTACGTGGATTTCCGATGTGGGACTTCAGGTCAATTACATGAGTCGGTAAATAGAATCGTTATAGTTTTATGTCAATTTTACAGTTACTTGCAGCTCATCAATAAGATGTCCTGGATTTGGAAGTATTCCTGTCACAATCGATGGTTTACTAATCGGCACGAAATTAAGTGAGTTATCTCCATGTCGATCATATTCTCCATTTTTCAGTTGTTTTGCTGTAATCCAGAACCAGTTAGCTTACCATGCACCCGTCGTCTACCAGATAAATTGGAACGATTACCCGTTCCCTATTTCCATCTATTTATAACAATTTTTTTTATTTAAAAAAATAAAGAAATATAGTATTCGACAATTTTGATAACCCAAATTTCCTTTTTTCGATGACAAGGCAAGCAGAGTTTGAAGACGGATAAAAACTGTGGACAGGGGGGAAGAAGCGAAAGACCGGAGGGACGAATCTAGAATTTATAGAAGGGGCAGAGATATGTCACGATGGGATGAGATCAATTTGTTTTAGCAATTTCCACAGTAGGAGGAGACTGTCGGTGGGCCGTCAGCGGCGTCAAGTTGGACTGCTTGGTTGTCATTAGCGCCAGGAACTGAAATTTGTCAACTTTCTGGGGTAGATCCCTGGCTTTTGGTAATTTTCTGGGCTAATAAAGGGCTTGTTTTGCTGGTTGGCAGTCTAATTTAAATTGATATTCATTTTTATGGGGAATATTGCACGAAAATTGACCTTAGGGCAATTTTGGAAGAAAAAGCCTATTTTGAGCTAAAAATCCCCTATAATTTAAAAGAACGCTAAAAAAACTAACCAGTAACAGGAAGAGCTGTGGTATCCACACTGGAATGTACCCTCTGCATCACCAGATCCAATAACTGTTCCACAGCTTTCTCCACATTTGTCGAAGTACAAGCAGACGTCTCAATATAAAGTAGCCCCAATTGATCAGCTAATTGCTTCGCCCTTGCCGTGCTGACTTGTCTCCGATTCTCCAAATCTGCCTTATTTCCACAAATTACTATATCCGGGGTATCACAGTAGGCATGAACCTAGAAAGGAGAGGATGAAATTGGAAGCTTGTTAACTTGTTTCTCTTTAAATTATCCTCGTCCCTGAGGATTTCTGTCATTTATCCAAAGCTCTCTCTTCATTTAATCACATTAGGATGGCCAGACGACTGGCCATTTTTCACTTTTGTAATTTGATTCTCTTCAAGTGCCAAATAAATTGCTTTGGAGAGAGAGAGTGGCACACCCACATAGACGCTGCTAATTTTCGATTTATGGAGAGCAGGCGGGGGTGGGAGTAAAACCTTTCCTTCAGCAGGTCCGGAAGAGCAATTTAAAAATACCGGGGCGTGAGAAGAATGAAGGTCAATGACCAGCCGCAGTTCCCATTTAAAATGTCAACAAAAAAAAGCGAAAAGAGAAGAGCCTACCTTTATTTGTGATAGCCAATCGCGGATATTTAAAAACGATTGCTCATTGGTGATGTCAAAAATAAGGATGAAGCCCATGGCATCACGGAAGAACGCGGTCGTCAAGGAACGAAATCGTTCTTGTCCAGCTGTATCCCATAATTGGAGAAGTACCCGCTGTCCGCGACCTCCGAAACCGCCTCTAGAGCTTTTATAAACCTGGAAGGTATCCGTATTTGGGAGGAAAGTCTTCTTTAAAGAGAAAATTAATAACTTACCACTTTCTTTTCCTTAAAATCTATGCCCACAGTTGATATAAACTGGCCTGTGAATGTGTTATCAGTATATTGATGCTAAATTTCCCCATATTTTCCGATTAAAAGCCAAAACTCACAAGATAAGACGTCTTCCCAACTCCAGAATCACCCAAACAGAGCAACTTGATCAAGTAATCATAGTCACCCATGCCTGAAAAATGGGAAGAGATGACAATGATTGTGATATGAGGAGAAGGCTATAAAGAGGAGAAATGCAAAGAATGGGGAAGTTTAAATAGGAGAGGGCACAGAGAGAGCGAGGCACGAATTGACTCGACGACAACGACGACGACTTTGGGCGCACGCATACACATGCCATGGAAAGACATCGATCGCGGGGAGAGAGACAACGACGGCTAGAGGGATTAGAGAGAAGGAACGAGGGAAACACCTTTAGACGATGGGGAACAGTGGGAAAAGTCGAGGAAAATTGCCTCTAGGTGTGGGAAATACACTTATCTTGCCGGTTATCAGTGGGAATTTGGCATAGTTAAGCTCGTGAGGGAATTTTATGCAAGTCGTGAGGCACTTCAGCGCTTGGATCCTCCAATTTTGCTACTGATTTGGTGTCTAAACTTTAGATATGGTAATTAGAGAGAAAAATGGCCGGGTTTCCAATAATATTCCTCTTCTACAAATTCTGCCCGTAATTTTGTTACCGATGATCCACCTCAGCCTTCAATTGTACCATTTTCAGATGGAAATGCCAATAATATTTTACCATTGTACAGCAGCATTGAAATGGAACAAAAAGACTCCGATAATGAAAAATTCTTCCAATAAAAAGGATGGTCCATTGTTAAAATTCAAAAATGGCATCTTTTCTCTACTTTTTACTGTTGGCTGCCACTGGAAACTCCTTCCTAGAAAGGTGAGTAGAAGCCGTTGAAATTACAGTCTCCTCTCAGCTCTTTTAAACAAATCCGGACGGATATCTTACCTTGGCCCAACCAGACAGTTTATTACAGCTTTTACTCTAATTATAGTTTGTTTTTTTCACAAGATTAAACATAATGAACCCTTTTAGCCAAAGAAGAAATAGCTAAAATTAACCAAGGAGTGGCAATTTTGCGAGAGAATACCTGTATAAATTTTATCGAAGGAGAGACGGACAATCACGTAATAAAGGTGAAAATTAATGAGCTAGGATGAAAATATTAATTTAGATTATTAAAGAAGACGGCTGTTTTAGTAATCCTGGCTTCTATCCCTATGATGAAAATGATTTTCAACCTCTGTCTTTGAATCCTCACGGGACTGGAAAATGTCTAGCATTTGTAGGTGAAATTTTAAGAAATTACTGATAATTCAGATTGGGATCACTGTCCATGAATTCCTTCATGCTTTGGGAATGATGCATACGCAAGCGAGAAATGATCGAGATGACTACATTACTCTCAACTTTACCAACATGAAGGACCCTCGGGAGGTGTCTCAATATGAGAAGCAGTCTAATCTCAACATTACCCCTTATGATTATACCAGTTACATGCACTATGCTGCTTTTCCCAATGGGTACTGGTAAAAAATATCTCGAATTTTGGAATTTTAGAGACCACCGCTCACTCAACGTCGATGTACCAACGATTGTTACCAATGATGAACGATATCGGAAGACTATCGGCAATTTACGGGGCTCTTTTTATGATTTCCACGCCATAAATACTTTCTATAAATGCTACGGTAGGTAAATTCCTCGAAAATGGACAGGGCTTCAGATAAATGCGCTGATTCTCCTCCTGTCGAATGTTTCAATGGAGGGGTTCCCCATCCGAGACACTGCCACATTTGCCTCTGTCCACCTGGATTTGGAGGAAATTTCTGCGACCAGCGGGTAATTTCCTAGATTTTTAGGATCTTGATGCTATTTTAGTCAACTTCTTGTGGTAAAACATTCAAGGCAATACCCGACAAACCTCAAAAGATGTCAATTTCCATTGGAGAAGAGAATAAAATGAAGGAATTCGCCCCGACAGAATGTACTCATTGGATTGAAGCTCCTCAAGGACATAGGATTAAAATAATGTTGACTGGGGTGAAGCACTATGGCCATACAAAGAGAACCAGGGCTGAAAAGGCTTCCTGCCGATTTAATGGCTTCGAATTCAAAGTGAATAAGGATCCAAGGCTTGGTGGACCTATGTAGGCTCATTTTCTTTCTTAAATTAATGCAGTGACTCAGATTTTGCGATCCAGAAGATTGGGGAACCATATTGATCAGTGATTTGAATCCAGCTCCTTTAATTCTCTTCAGTTATGAAGGGAAGCAAGAATATGAGATCAGATACACGGCTGTAGCCGATAATAACTAATTTCAATAAAATTAACTCATAAACTATCAACAGTTGCTGATTTTAATGAGAATTTGGGCCTAGATTTCCAGGATATCCTTTAGGACATTCGGCCAGGGACAAAAATACCAGTAAACTCGATCTATTGGAAAAAAATCCGTTGCTGTGGATCTGAAAACGCCAGAAATTGCCGAAAAAAATCAAAAATTTCCCGCGTTTTCGGGATCCACAACGCCTGCGTCAACCACGACAAGAAATAGTCAAAATTTCATATCAAAGGATACAATTCCTTTTAAATTTCCTACATTTGGGAACAGATTTCCGCTCTCTTTCGAGGGCTTTTCAAAAATTAACCTTATTTTGATCACCTCAAAGGGCAATCAAAAGCCGCATTCCTCCAGGTAAGAGGAGCGGTTGGTAAGTATTTACTCGTTGATCGGAGTCTGCGACTCCGGTATTGGAGCTGCCGAGAATTAATAAGTACAGGCGCAGCAAGCTGACGAGAGAATAGAAATCATTCAAAAAGGGATGGAGGCTACAAATGAACGGCCAACGTGCAATGTCACACAACACTATTTTTGGGTGCTGCGGCGCGTAGGTCGGCTCTGAAGCTCTAAAACTTTCGAAAATAATAAAATAGGCTCTACTAAGCCTAAGCCCACATTTTGACAGAAAAAGAATGAGATAAAATTTTTTTAGAGAGCATTTTAGTGAGAAAGTAGGGGAAATGTCACACAAAAAGGTCAACTTTCACCGCGGTGTAGCTCACCAGGTGAACTTTTAAAATCGGTTTAAACGCTTGCAATGGGCACTACTAAGCCTAAGCATTCCTATGATAGAAAAAAATCAGAAAAAAATTGGTGTTGAAGGGGTGTATCAGCCATGTGTGACATTTGAAAGTGTGACATTGCACGTTCGCCCAAATGAACTGATATAATTTATTTATAGAAGTTAGTCATTACCTGGCAGCTTGCTCCTCATGGTCGAATGTTTGAAAGGCCGGTGTGTCATTGCAGATATCGAGGGTTCGATCCCCGCCGGCTCCTAAACATTTTTGCCTTTTACACTCTTTCGCATTTTTTCTAATTTTTCTTGTAAAATTGTGATATTTTCGCTGTGATGCCTAATTGTAGACTCAACGATGGCCTCAACACAACTTCGAGAACGTTAACTTGCCTAAAATCTTGAACTCAAAGCCGACTTTCCTGGATTTTCCTTAATTATTCCGTTATTTGCGGTGACATCTACCAAATATTGGCCCATTCTCCTTTCTTGGAGCATTTTTTTCGCCTCCTTTCGGACAGAAGAATAAAATTCATCAAAAAGTTTTATTATTTCTATTAGGACAGAAATTTGAGTAGAAATAGTTGGATCTAACGGTATAGTGACTTCAGAATGTTTCCTTAGCAGCAAACGGAGCACATGAGATATCGGCAGCCGGCTCCTTGACACTTGTGCTTGCAACATTTCTTGACCATATCTCCCCAGCAGATTGGGCCTCTTTTTACGCGGGAAATCTAGAAATTGATTCTATTCTGGTACGCAGGTCTGTACCATTCCCATTTCCTCCAGTTGATCATCCAGAGACAAGGAATAAATAGCCGGAATAGTCACGGCCAAGATGACAAGCAGACACAGCAATAGAGTCAATTTTGACATTATTAATAAGGCGAAAAATAAAATGGTTGAGATCAAGTAGAAATCTGACCTCTTTTATACCCGCAACCATTTCTGTCAAAACAAGAACTTTCCACCCTAAAATCTGGAAAACTTTTTCATCTATTCTATTGACGAGGGTGTTTTCCTAGTCAATTTTTAGAAAGTATCGTTGCTGAACGAGAATTATAAAAGTAGAAAAACCGGTTGTTGTGTACATTTTGTGTGTATGGTTTGGTTGAATTGGGGAGAGATCAAAAATATAAAACACACGAGATGAGAAACATGGGAAATCTTTCAGGAGTTTGGAAAGGATAGAGCTATCCGAAAATCAGGACCTTTTTCCTTCACAAGATTGTATTGAGACCCCCACTGTGATCCCACAGCGAAAATATCGTAGTTAGCACCACCGATGTTTATAAATTTGTTCCAAATCCTAGTCAGCTAATGAAAAATTTTAATTAGGCAAAATTTTTGGAAAGCCCTCGAAAGAGAAATATCTTCCCAAAACTGGGAAACTTTAAAGGAATTGTATCCTTTAATAGGAAAATTAATCTATTTTTTCCTTTGGAGGAAGCAGGAACTGTGGGACCGCATAACGCAGGGAATTTCTGATTTTTTTAGAACTTCTCGCGTTTTCCGGTTCCTGTTTTTTCCAAGGTTTGACATAGGGCGAATTCATGGGCTTTTTCCCTTGGACGGACTCAAGAAGATGTTCTGAGGAACTTGAACTAAATTTGCGAAAATTCACTTGACTATTTTTAACTACTTTTATTAAAATATCACTTTCTTCTTCATCTTCTTCTTTTTTTTGTACTGCGGTTCGTTGCAATAGTCCTGTGCCGGTAATAACCAATAGGCCCCTTTGGCAGAGAGGGATTGATACAGGCCTCAATACTGTCCGTGCAAATGCTGCCGAATAGGTCCAGTAAGCAATAGAGCAGCCGCCTGGAATTGTCCACATTTGGCCAGTACGAGGATTTCCTCTTTCAGCCCAGACGGATATTATCCAATTAGGTTCTCAAAGACCTTCACACTGGGGATGAAAGATTATCTTAAATCGTCTTATTACTTATAGAAATCAGCAAAAAAACTTACATTTCATTGCAATTTCGAAATTATTCATAATTTTTTCAATTAAAGAATAACCATTTTGAATTAAAAAGGATCCTTATTTATGAAGGACCTGAAAAAATAAAAATTATTACACGTTTTTGCAAGGCGAGAAGAGGAAGAAGGAAATTGGAAGCAGGCGCGCGGGGTTGGACCCATCTGGCCTCTATTGATCATGGGGCCTCGCTGTAGGACGAGAGACTGAAGGAGGTTGAGAGAGTCTACTAGAAATTATCACACGAAATGGATAAGCAGATTCAAAAGGTCAACGCTGTCTCTCCAGTTGACTGATAATTGATAGAGTCTACTGGAATTTGGAAAGTGTACTATGTTCAAAAATTTAGGCTTCAGTGGACTGCATATTTAGTGAACACCGCCTCCCAAGGCGAGGATATCAACTGGCTGGGAGAAGAAATCGAGGAGTATTTATACAAGGATTGATCCGTCTTAGTTTCAGTCGAATTTGGCGTCAAAGCCGAGTACGATTCGGTCGTTTTTGGATAATACAACGGATAAGTCGTTCCAGGACTACTAGGATCTCGCTTATTCGGAGGCTCCCTTCGTCAAGAACTACTTCAAATATTGCCCAACGCCCCCTTTGATCAGACTACAATTTGACAGATTCTTTGTTTAAAATAAAAGGAAATAGAACAGAGATACACGAAAAAAATGAGATCAAAAAAATTATAAAAGAGCTAGAAAGTAACACAGAAAATGAAATGAAACAAACTAATCTAAGAGACGATCCATATTTACAACAAAACAATTTAACAGGAAAAGAAAACATTGAGGAAATAAGGACGGTATTGCTTGTCTACCGAGCAGGAACTAACATAAAGTAACGAGGATATTCCAACGGATCACGTTTTGGTTCACAAGGAACTGGCAGAATTACCCACTCCACGTGCGCCGGATCTTTTCGTGATTTTTGACCAGGCCCAGACGGACTGCTAGCAGTTGGGAGAGCTGAAATAGGTTCTATTAAAGGAATAGAAATTATTTTAGGAGTGCTAGGCCAGACAGGACAGTGTTTTTTGTTAGTCTACGTGCCTGATGGTGAATGAAGCTCATAACCTGACAGTTTATGCAGTGCTGTGCTCGTTTATTGACAATTTCCATGCTGTTCCATTGACGCTTACAATTTGTGCAGAGTAATTTATCGTAGAGTTTTTGTTCTTGTTCTTTTTTTGCTGCGGCTATTTCTGATTCAGCTTGGCGACGCTAAAAAAAGTGTCGATTAGCAGCTAAATCTTAGGATTTTTTACCGTGGGACAATCGTCAGTATGGTCCACTTCCCCATGGCATTTTTCACAGGTGTAGAGCTCAATTTCTGGATCTACAGTGCTCTCCGTATCCGTGTCCTTTAAAATCTCATCACAATCTTTCTGTTGACTGTCTAATCCATCAGCAGATAGCGATTTCTAAAAAATTGCCCTCTAAAATGTGAGACAAACAACCTCCATTTCCAATAATTCTTTTGATTGTCCACGTTTTTGAACAGCATCAGAATACGATTTGACGTCTCTCGGACGTGGATTAGGATTCTCTTTTGGTGTTGCCGGGTGATATCCGAGCGGTGGAAAATCCCAATTCGAATTGACATTAAGATCATCAGATTCACAAATAGATTCTTGATCAGAAATTGGTACAGAGCGTGTCTCTTTTTCCCAAAGCTTAATTCATTTCAATACAGCGAGGAGAATTCACTTACACATTCCCAAGTGCTAAAACCGGGAGTGCAGACAGTAATATCACGATCGTATTCGAACATTACCTTAAAAAAGAGTCTGGAAAGAAATAATGGAAGAAACAAAGATAAGAGAGAATTGCAGGGGTTAGTGCTGCGGAATTCCGGTGCCCACGTATATCCGAGGAAAAAAAGCAGGGGGGAAAGAGAGAGCGAACTTATGGGTGGCCCTGTTGATCGTGCTATTATTATTATGGGAAAAGGAGAGGAAATAGGAACCAACTTTCTGTTTATAGGAGGAGAGGAGGATTAAAAAAGAGAAAACTTCCTCCAACACGTGTTTCTACTAATTTTTTATGACGTAGCTAAAAAGAGATTAAGCTGAGGGATAAAATCCCCTGATTACGTTAATTCCGGAAAAAATCTCTCCAGACTTCCTCCAATTTCTTAATCTCTCAAGAGAAAACTATACTGACTGTCTACGGCTGTTAATCGCATTTCACCGGAGGGGGAATGATTTAATAAATCCCCTCAACATCGTAGCATTAAACAATCTACGTAAGGGATTAAGACGTAATTCTACAGACTTTTTAAAGAAGGGGATATAGTTTTTTTTGCACCTGGAACACTGCAGCTGGCTTTCCTGATAGATAAAAGTATGCTTGTTTTTCACATAAAAGGACGACGGACATCTCCCGTTTATCAGCTGTAAACACTGACTGTAGAGACAAATTAAAAGCGGGGGCTGATTGCACACAAATGAGGGGAGATATCTCTCCCCATCGGCGCTTATTGAACCGGAAAGACGAGTTCCAAGTTCCGATTTATTTGACCTTTTTGAGCTACGAGGAGGAAATATGTCCACATTTACTTGTAAAGTACGTGCAAGTCCCTATGATCTTGAACAATTGGATAAATTTTGCAAAATAGACAGAAGGCAGGTGACAACGGATAAGTTCTATGAATCGAGAGACACTGGCTGGGTATTCAATCAACGGGCGGATTCTGTCTTAATTTCCGATAGATGACAGCCTTGACGTCAATAGTCACAGGAGGGATAGATACTGTGCATATGAATAGAGATCCTAATGAATTCAAGATATACGGGAAATGATGAGTATTGAGCTTTCTGTACCCGAGGGGTCCAGTTGACGTTATTCGATCTCTATGGCTTGTAGGCAAGCAGCAAAATGAAGTAGTCATAGCAGCAAAGCGGGTGAAGAAGAATAAAGATAGAACATATTTGAAGAATTTAGAAATATCATGCAATTCGGATTACAGTAAGAATGCTATGGCTATAAATGGACTCAGGAAAACTAAGACCCTTTTCTATAATAAGAAGTTCTACGTCTGAGGATTTTACGCTTGATCTGAAACATGAGGGGAAAACAACTTTTTTTTGGTTTTTAGAACAGCTAAAGCATAAAGAATTGTGCTCTTTGGTGGCACTTACAAAGAACGAGTATACCAAGTTCAAAAGATATATTATTTAATGTGACTCTATTCCACAAAGGACAGATTTAAAGAATTATCAGCCGATTCCTACCACCATTAGGGTGTCCTACTTGCTTGGGCGCTTATTTGAATAAAACGCGGGGAATTTCCTTTGCAACATGCGCGCCAATGTGGACCGCCTGGCGCGTCAAACCCTGGCTGTCAATTATTAGCTTTTAAAAATTACAAATTTCGGTGTAAACATCGGTCATCGAGTCCCAACAAAGAAGGCGCGAAACTCGTTGCTAAAAAATATAATTCACAGTATGCAACGCGCGTAAAATGGCGCCAAAAATGGCACGTGAGCAAAATAGGGAAATGGGCCAAGAAAGTTGGGACAGCTGCTTCAATTTTTTAAAAGGGGACGTCTCACTGATCATGGTAAAATTAAGCGTGGCCTTAAAAATCAGCTACGAAGGGATCAACTAGTAAGTACAATGGTCAGTTTTTCAAGGCACGCGTCAAAAAGTGACGTGCCCATTTGGATATCGCATTTGAACATGCTAAAAATTTGTACACAATGTCTGCTAGCAACGGATAGTATAAAAATGCGTTGCAGACATTAAGCACTCTCGGCTAGCATGAGGTCCTCTGTACTGTTAGAAAACTACCGTAGTCCTAGAACTTTGACCAGATAGTACAGTAGTCCTCCATCAACAGGAAAGAGAGTGACTTCCGCGAGCCATGATGCCTTATATCCTTTCTCATAATCAGATGGGATTGTGCCACCCACCTTTTTCCTTTCTTTTGCTTTCAATCTCATCAAAAAGTCATGTGCATTAGGGATCATTAGACAGGCTCTTCATCCAAGCAGAAGCCACACACACATTCTCGGAAAAAGAGAAGAGATACAGAGGGAAACTTCACTGATCCTTTTTTATAATTACTGGCAAAATTTGTATTGAGTAAATCCCGCCAAGCAGAAGGGCAGAGTGTTCGAGAAGAGATCAGAGGCAGATTTTGACGCTCGACTGGATTATCATCCAAACAACAAGCCAAGGGAAAACAGTTATTTCTTAATAATATTTTATTTTAAATAAAAACTGGGGGTTCTTGCAGGGGGATGGGAGTCAGCCTCCTTGCAAGCAAAGGCGAAATCTGCCTCCTTGCATGGGTGGAGGTAGAAGTCCTAGAATTTGTTTGATTATTTTAAATTGCAGCTCTTACCTTGACTTTTGGTGGTCCCACAAATATAGTCTTTAATGGACATCTCTGGGGTCGAATGGATGCTGAAATTTCTGTATTTAAATAGGTAAAATTGAGCAAAGAATTTGAAGCTGATTCAAAATTTGGGTAATAATGACAAAACTAACTCGGATTGTAGCCAAGAAAGCAAAGTCTAGAAACCATTGAAGGGCAAGAGACTGACGTCAGGTATATAATCCATTTTTTAAATCAAAATAAGGTGAATTATGCACCTGAAAATAACCAAATTTATTGAGAATAGGAGAAGCTGCAAAGGAATTAAGAAAATGACAACACCCACCGGCCACAAAACGGCGGAATGAAACCTGCCAAGGCCATCTGAAATCGCTATCGGTCACTCCCGTCGCTTTCCGTGGAAGGTCATCTCAAAATTTCAAGTTTATCTAGAAAATTGCGGAATACCGCGATAAGCAGCGCCTCAGTCGACTGTGCAAAATGATCTTGAAACCCTGAAAACGAGGCAATTCCTCTTGTAAATTCGTCAAAATCAACAAAAATCTAAAACCGGGAATTCTTGAGCTCCTCATTTTATTTGGGAATGCGCGCCATCCAAAAATCAAAAATCCGCCAATAGAAAATTCAAAAATTTAGCAAAGAATACACGCATTGTTCAAATTTTTCCATCTTTCCATGATAATCAGTCGGTGAATTCGCGCCCAGCAGCGGTCATTCCATTGTCACGGCGAATTAGCTTCTCTCGAAAAATTGCAGGATGTTGCTGCTGGACGCTAGAGAGAAAAAGGTACTAGCGATATATCTGATTTATTAAAAATTCCAATAATTTTCTGGTCTACAGAGCGATGCATTTATTCTTCTGGGCATACGGATTGTTTTTTGGGGCTCCTCCAATGGCCAGCGGATCATCCGATTGATTTTCCCTGACATATTTGAGTAATCTTAATATTTTTATTAACAAATTTCTATTAAACCTACTCTGTAGCAGTGACGGAAATCTTTACACGATCCAGGGCTGCGTGAATCTTCAGGTGATCGACGTGTTTGCGAAATTCTTCTGCACGAGAATCTTGGGTAATTTCGGTCGGCGGTTCGGCTGCCATTTTATCGGACATCGGGAAGAGGACTGAAATATGAACGAATGACAAAAATTCATGGATAAGGATTAGAAAGGCTTCCTTAATCAGTTGAAAAATAAAAGAAATTCCTCTGATCTTTAATAAAAGTCACCGTTTTTAAATTATTTATATCAAAAACTTGTGATAATTTGTAATAATCAACCAATTTCTCATTTTTTTCCCGCATGTGCGTCAGTAAGAAATTGCATCGAGGCGGGGAACAGAAAAATTCAGTGAGTGTATCTACTTTTAGATTATTTCCCCTCTCGCAACCTCCTGTGTGGTAGCCAGCAGTCGGCTGCTAGACATTATTTCTCACCTTGCGATATTGGCAGATGTTAAACGTTTACGATTGTTTACGCGGTATACCATGCGCAGCAGGTGAAAAAACCTTTATAAAACATCGTATAGTTACGAATTTTTAATATCTTTTGCTCTTGTTTAGGAAAAATAACATGCGAAGCCTTTTTGAAGCCCTTAGAAATTTTGTGATTGATTAAAGCTGCCATTTATAAGATTTCTGGTTGTTCTGGTGGCTCATTTTTGATTGAATCCGGGTTATCTTTTTTAATTACAGTAGGAAATAGCTTGAATTTCATTTAAAAAAGGCCTACGATAAACAAAATGGGGAAATCTTACGCCAAATGGCAAGATTTAACGGTTTTTGGCCCTATCTTCCCATATTCCAGCCCAATTTTTTAATATTTTAGAGGATTTTGCAATAATTGACAATATAATCGAACTGAAATGCACAGAAGTCGACGGTTTTTTATGCGTACCACCGATTTCCCAATTTAAAAGAAGAAATTTAAAGAAATAAAAGTGGACACTCGTCGAAAATGTTGCGAGTTGTGAAGATATCCAACACCTTTTGACTAATTGAGACCCAGATCAAGCTCCAGATCTTTTGGTTCTAATTTCTTCTTCTCATTAGTCGACCGTAAAGCGGAACCAATAATCTCTATACCGATACTGAGAAACGCGTAATGTAATAATCTATTCAATTTCTCTCTGCAAAAAGACACCAACGATGGTGGTGGTGGTCATATTTAATAGAATACGGTAATTGAATTCTATGTTTTAGACTTTGACTTCTCCTTTCGTCATTCTCTTTAAATTAAAATGACTTTCGTCTTTCAATTGTCTTTTATTGAGACAATTAAAGGCTATAATTAAATCTATTAAAAAATCGAGGAAGTGTTCATTTGGCTGCTTGCCTCTTAGCGTCTCATCCACTGATTCTTCTTTTTCAGAATGGACGATTACGAAAATTACATCGCCCAATTGGCTGCCCATGTGAAGATCGAGCGTAAGAAGATCTCTGAGACTGCTGCTGCGTAGGTTTATCCTGCCACAGGTTAATGGTAAATTCAGTCTGTTGGCTTACTGCGAGCAGAACAAGAATGAAGATCCTCTGCTGGGAGTTGACACTGGAAAGGAGAATCCTTTCGCTGAAAAGAAGAAGTGTTCTCTTCTCTGAATTGGATCCCAAAACTGTTAACAGTAAAAATTTGTTAAAAAAATCTTCATTTTTTGGGTATTTTTACCCTATGTCGACCAGATTTCTCTTTCTTCAAATTTATCCAGGGATCCTTAGTGAGAAACGTCCGATTCCCCAGCTTTTAAATGATGCGCCGATGGTAAAACATGCCCATCAACTGCGGCTGGTCCAGGCGTGTACATCCAGTTCCCTGTCTAATTTTGTCGACCATTAACTTGTTTCATGATTTTCGCTGGGTAGAAAATAGCCTGATATCAAAAATTCAATTATAAAGCACGCCACATGTTGCCTTCTCGTAGAAACGAGGCCACTACCTCATTTATTGTCATCATTTTTGATTTCTATGAATAATTCATCAAAATTCTAGTCAAGGAACAAGTTCTACAGGAATTATTCCATCTATCGAAGAAGATATCAGTCGATGTTTTAAATAGAAAACAGTTAAGGCATAAGAAATTACAATATTTATTCCGTGGACATTTTGTGGACGTTCCTATTTTTTTTTTCTTCTAGAACATGGCTGAAGGCAATCCCGATATCCGGAAGGCAGGTCCGATACGGTAATCAATGTGCTGCGTTGTTCCTCTTCTCTGGAAATGGAAAAATACTCCAAAATTACAAGGAATTCTACCTGTTGAGGCAGCTCGCTTTGAGAGTTGGAGGAGATGGGCTAAATGATAACAGCCCTTCTTTACAGCCTTTTCCAAATGGACTCCGGGAGGCTGAGGTGCTGCAGAGAAGGCCATCATGGCAAGAAAAGCAGCTAAAAAGGAACATAACAAAATAGCTGGCAGCAGCCTACCTATTGTAACCGAAGACCTCAGCGCGTATGCCTGCTTCCGACGACAATTTCATCGGTATCGCTTCCGTGCGAGTTGGCTTCCACCGGCCTACAGTACATATTATGTACTGCATAATATCTAGAATGAATTTATAAAATAAAATTAAGAAGTGCTTACCATTTTTTTTCCAAAATTCAAAGAAATATATGCTCCTGAAAACGTAAATTTTTTCAGAGAAAACGGAAGTTTGAGGAAAACAGGAGACAACAAGCCACCAGCTTACAAAATTGACAGGTCAAAGCAGGTCAAGGAATTAGACAATCAAGAGAAATACAGGATATATCAGGAAATGATTCCATCAACTGCAATAGTCGAGATGTAGCGAATCGTCTGCCACGTCCCAGACTGTGTTTATATAGCTATCGGAAATCGTGGGAATTCATACAAAGACACGTCGCCTAGGTCTTTTTTTGGAAATTACGAAGGGGTATTTGGGAAAGAAGGACGGAGTAGCAGCCAACTGTTTAGGCCACTCTGCTATGAAATAAGAGACAAGAAAGGAGGGCAGAGCGCCAACTGTGCAAGTTGCCGAGCCGGGCCAGCGGATTACATAAACAGTTTGACACTAGCGATGCCAAAACGGCGTAGAAAAGCAAACAAATCAATTCCCCCCACGCTTCTAGAACAGTTCGTCCGCTGCGAGTCTTAAGAGGAATTTTAGCGGTAATATTCTGTGATAGAGCACAGTAAAAAATAAAACGGGCGCCTTTCTGGGTTAAAATGCGATAGGATAGAATGAAGAGACAAGGGGCGGTCGGCCAGCGAAATTGTTTGTCTTTCCTCGCCGTTTTCGAATCCCTCGGCTTGATTTGTTATTCTCTGACCCCTGTTGACCTCTTCCCCAGCTGGCATCTTCCTTTCTATTTCTCACCAAATCCGCCAGAGAACATGGCCGCTTTCTCATGTTTTCCTGAGCCAAATCCCAACATTTCTTCTGTTTCGCAGCTCTTTGACCCGCGCCGACATCCCAACATCGCCAGCCGTCATCTTTCCGCTGTCTTCTCATTATTTTATCCGTATTTTACCTTAAAAATTTGTCATTTTCAGGAGCATAGATTCCCTCAATTTTTAATTCAATATGGATTATTTGATGGAATAATTCGTACAAAATCTGTACAAAGACATGATGTCAATGCCAGGTCGACGACAATAATGCAATGGAAAATGTATAGCGTGGAAGGTTCAAAATTAAAATGAACATCACAGAGTTTTTTCCTTAGAGTACGGAGTCGTTGCCAGCAGATATTTTTGAGTAAATCAAGAATCTTGAAGTGGGCTCTCGTCCTATTTATCCTTCGACCGTAAAAGACGCGCTGCCGTGAAACTTTTGCCGGAAAATAGGCCAACAGAGGGTAAAATAAGCCAAATGTTTATGATCATGGGCTCATGACGAACTGGTTATTGTCTTTTGCAAAAGAAAGAAATTCCTCAATTTCTTAGCTCTAAATCTCAATTTCAACCGAAAAACAAGAAAAGATCGCTTTCCTAACAAATTTTGACGGTAGAATACATATTTTAAAGAAAAGATGATTTCAGGTATTGGGATAGGGTCGGGTCCCGAAGCGAAAAGCTTAAGAAAAAAAAAAGAAAAAGATTAATTAGACGTAACCCGTCATTATGACATTACTGGGGATCCGAACCTTGGTCGCTTGGTTGGGGTCCCACCACGAACGGGTCCTGCAGCGAAAACTTTAAGAAAAAAAAGAAAAAGACTAATTAGCGATAAAGTCGTTTGGCAATAAAGCAAAAAGTTAGGCCGCGGCGGGGATCGATCCCCTGACCCCGTGGGTCTTAGCCTGAACAGACAAACAAACAAACAAAACACATTACGTTCTTTTTTTATTAGAAGATTTTGGCATTGGGACACTCATACCAATAGACTCTCATTTTTAGGACCTAATTTTTTCACCTTCTTTCGAAGGCTTTTCAAAAATTACGCCGGCGCATTCCATCGTGCGAAGATGGAGAGCCGTATAATATGTACATGGTGAATCATCAGCAGCGTCTCCGATATTCAAAGTCCAGGGGCTGCCGAGAATTTACAGGTGCAGATGCAGCAAGTTAGCGGGAGAAGGAAATTTGACCAGAAAGGGACCTCGGCTAAGAAACTTTAACTGGACAAACATAAATTATTTAATGAGGCTAGACTTTGCTTGACAGCCTGTTCCTCATAGCCGAACGACTAAGAATACGGTCTATCATTCAAGAAGGTTCGATCCCCGATGGCGCCAAAACATTTTTGCTTTATTATTCAGCATTCCTACTCTTTTTCCGAGCAATTTTCGAGAAGGTCAAAAATTTGGGGTTTCCCTTATTTTCGAACTTTTTGCCTAGGTGAACTGACTTTAATTGCTTGCCAAATCTCGACATATGATCCTACAGCGAAGTTTAAACTATCGTTTGGTAGCTGAGACAATCGGCTACATAATATACAAAAGCGTTTATCGATAGCCCATTCCATTCAAAATATATGGATGCTTTTATCACTGTGGGGATCAAGCCTTTAAAATCTTCAGTAAAACTTCGGCTGAGTAGTAGAAAACTGAAGAATACTACCGGCTTCCTGATTTTTAAGCACAAAAATCCCCAAAAGCCCCTGGCCTTCTGGTAGTTGTTGGGATGTTTTTCAAGGAAATGGCGGAAGAAATGGGGTAAAAGGGAGTTTTCCAGGATTTCTCTTTATTTCGTGTCTAATTTAGGGGAAAACCTACCTCTATTGGGCCTTTCCAGGATTTAGTTTCTCGCCTCCATGTGGGACATGGGAGCGCCGTAGTTGGCTGTGTTCGGCCTGGCCCAATTGGACGATCTTTTGATTTTTACTGGAAAATTGACAAGAGCACTGTGCCTTCGAAATTAGTATTTCTGTCATATCCCGAGGCCTTAATCCCAATTCAAAAGCCACTTCCTCTTCCCTTTAAATTTTACCAGCCTCCATCTGGTTTGCCTCTTTTTAATCTCCCGATATCTTTCTGTCTTGGCAAGGGGAAGGATAATTAATAATCCCAAAAAGATAAGACAAGCCGCCATCGAAAGCCGTTCAAAAATCGAATTGAACGCCGTCAAAGGCGTCCCAAGTCGAATAAGTGGAACGATTAAAAGAAAATTGAATCCCAGTCTAATCTAAGCCAAGACTAGGTACAAAAGAACAAAGAAATCCATAATAAAAAGTGCTAACGTGTTTGTTTTTTGGGAGGGTCGCGCGGGAGCCTATGCCCGATTTTTTCTGGATATCAGAAACTTGTAATCTTTTCAAGTTTTTGATTTCTGGAAAGAATCGGGCATAGTTTCTCGGGCTTTTTGCGTTTTGGACTTAATTTTTTCCCTTTTTTTCTTGTTCTTTCTCTATTATTATCTTCTCTTTCTTTTGTTTTTCTCTTATTAATTTTCTTTTTTTTTCAGATGATGTCTTGCTCCAGGAAAAAGAAGAACTAGCCGAAGAAGAGAAAGAAGAAGCCGAGGACACTAAGGAGAGTAGGTGTGTCAATTTTGCTTATTTTTTTCATTTTTTAGATCAATTATGCCCGTAAATGCGTAAAAATTCCCTTCCGTAAAAAAAGACAGCATTACGCGAATGATTTTTCTTGTGGTCATACATTGTTAGAGGGATGGCAGCAACACATTACAGCCATACCCTTTTTCTTCATACCAGCCCGTAAGCGGAATCATTCCACGACGCAAAAATGGGGAATCTATGAGCAGATACCGTTGTGAGGTAAAAATAATTCAAAGTGATAATAGCCGAATGTCAGAAAAGCTCGATATTTAGTTTTACTGACATACTGCATTTCTTTTCTTTTGTGGGGAAGCTACTAGAAACTAAATACCGTAAATACTCGGTTAGTGGCGCATGTAAACTGCTCGACCAAATTACTTCTAGAATATTATAGAGTAAATTATGAGTGTTACAAAATTAAAAATAAGATGAAATACAGTAATATCTAGTAAAAATAATTGTACTCGTTTGTAATAATGCTTTCTATAATATTCTGGAAGTAATTTGGTCGAGCAGTTTACATGCGCCACTAACCGAGTATTTACGGTAAGCTTTTGTGGGATTCTGTCCCTAACTTTCACGGATTTGCTATTATTTCCAGCGCACTTTTGCGCGTCTTTTTGATATTGAAGCACACGAATGGGTGTGAACCAGAGCCTTGCGGAATCCATATTCCATATTCCATATTCCGTATTCCGGTCGTTTTTAACCATTCCATATTCCATTCCGTATTCCGAAAAAAAAATTTCGTATTCCATATTCCGTTCCATATTCCGAAGAAATTGGGATTTTACCGGAATGACCATGGTGGTTCATGGCTCAGTGGCAAGCGCGCACATTTTAAATTTTATCCTTCCAAGTTCGAATCCTGCGCCGGTCAATTTTTTTTGCTTTTTTTCTCAATAGTTTCTATGCTTTTTTCTAGGTTTATACCATATTTTGTGGATCTTTTCATCTTTGCTTTGGAAATGTAACCATCAATTTCGGTTCCAAGCCTAGGGCAAGAAAAAAAAAGTAAAACTTGGGAAAACGCCTGATATGACCGCCGTGTTCGTATTTTGGACACATTTTTTCGTTTTTGGGCACTCCGGGCCTCTTCCTGGGATTGGAATCCAGGTATTCTTTCTTTTTCTACTACGTTCAAAAAGGAAGCGTGAGGAATTGACAACAACTTGGGCTCAACCAGGAATTTTTCGCATTTTTTTTTTCTAAAACCTCCCAAAAAGTAACGTGGAAACAAACAGGCCAATGAAAGGTCCATTTTTCTCAAGAATTTTACGGGAGAAAACCCGGAAAAACTTCAAAAAACCGCTAAAAAGCGAAAAAATCGCGCCATGTCTGCGAAAACCGTTCTGTATATATTCTGTATATATTCATTACGATATCAATGCATTTACATGTCGCAGCATGCTTCTTCTCCACTGGGTCGCGTCGGTGGCATGTCTGATCCAGTTGTGCCCCGCATTCTCGACGAAACTGTCAGCCCATCTCGCTTTAGGTCGTCCTCTCGTCCTTCTCTTTCTCCAAGGCCTCCACTCAACTACTCGTCTTGCCCATTTGTTGATGTTTCCTTCTGCCAATTTCCTCGCGAAAACCGTCTTTTTTCCATATTCCGTATTCCATATTCCGTATTCCGGTGATTTTTTTCCATTCCATATTCCATTCCGTATTCCGGAAAAAAATTTTTTTATTCCATATTCCAATTCCATATTCCATAAACGAAAAAAAGTCATTCCGCAAGGCTCTGGTGTGAACCTCTGTGCAATTTTTTTTTGCGATCAAAAACTTGGAAAATTTTCATTTTTTGCTTTTTTTCTTTGATTTCTTGAACTAATATTTCTTTTTTCAGGCTGACGACGATGGCTAAAGATAGAAGACCGGCTCCACGGTAAGTAGCTGTGATCTTTTTTACTTTTTTAATAAAATTTGTACAATTTTCCCTTGTTTTCTTCTTTGAATTGGAAGTTTCTTTCTTCATTTTACCTTCTTGCTTTGCTTCTTTGTTTTAAGCTTGTTTTCTGTGAGAAGAAGAGGAGGAAAGGCTTCGAGAGCTTGTGGAATTTAAAGAAGAAAGGTAGGTTATTCTTTTTTTCCGAGCAGAAAACCCCTATCGCCAATTTTTTTTGGCCCTGGGACTTGTAATCTCTTCGTCTTTTTCCCAAGGCAAAAAAATTGGCGATAGGTTCTCCTGTGGCGGGGATTTTTCCCTCAGAAAAACAGAATTACCTGCCTTTTCTTCTTTAAAATCCACGGGCTCTTGACGCCAAAAAGGAGATCGGTTCCATAAGAAAAGTAAGTTGGCTTCTTCAGAGAAAAAAAATCATTTTCAGAGCAAATTCTATCGTATGGAAGTCCTAAATGGAATGGACCAAAGGACAGGATCGGCCCGGCCCCGTCTGATTTCTAAAATTGCAACTCTTTATCGATTCTTCTTATTCTCCATATGTGAGCTTATCCCTCTTGTAGTGTGAACTGTGGCTTACCGCAGGGAGGAAAACGACTTGGATGCTCGGACGGCGTCGCTGCTCCCTTTAACTGGCCACTGGCGATGAGATCAAAGCCATCGCCGTCTTCCCTCCTTCCAAGGATTAAAATAAAGGATTTTATTACAATTTCTTTGTTCTTTTGTACCTAGTTTTGGTTTAGATTAGGCTGGGATTCAATTTTGTTTCAATCGTTCTACTTATTCGACTTTGGACGCCTTAGACGGCATTCATTTCGATTTTTGAACGGCTTTCGATGGCGGCTTGTCTTATCTTTTTGGGATTATTAATTATCCTTCCCTTTGCCAAGACAGAAAGATATCGGGAGATTAAAAAGAGGCAAACCAGATGGAGGCTGGTAAAATTTAAAGGGAAGAGGAAGTGGCTTTTGAATTGGGATTAAGGCCTCGGGATATGACAGAAATACTAATTTCGAAGGCACAGTGCTCTTGTCAATTTTCCAGTAAAAATCGAAAGATCATCCATTCTGATCTATAAATGAGAGAATCTTTAAACCAAAAGTGTCAGCCGCAAACCGGCTGGAAGGGGAACAGTCGCAGGTACGCAATGAGCCGAGTAGAAAGCCGAATAGAGGCCACGTGTTTTTCTGTGATTTATCGGCAACAGTTCCTCCTACGGCAATGCCCCCTTATAAGGGCAACGAGATCGTGAGAAATCCTTGTCGATATGCTTGGTCCTCTTCTATTTGTGCTAATTATTCCTTCAGTTATTTCTATCCTAGACAGTCATTTTCTAGACTTTTTAAAAAAACATTATGGCGAAGAACATGCTGAAAAATTAAATCGAGCCGATCTCGGGCCCAATGGTGATGGGAGTTTTGGTGGAGGAGATGTGCCACGAACGTAAGGCGCCTCCCAAATTTTAAAAAAGATTCTAGGCGTCGTCCTGTTGTCCTCATCCATGGGCTGCGAAATCGAGCGGGATATTTGTGGAGGAATCGCGATATTCTGTCTAAAAATGGTAGGATTTCGGGCTTTTCTTCATGTAAATGGAATCCAGGATGGGAAGCGCACCACGTTTTGGCAACTTCTTGGGGAAATGGCGACCAAGGGCTTGGAGAAGCGTTCAATGAGGAATTAAAATGTGAATATGTCAAACAGGCAAGCCCCGGAATTTCTTTAAAGACAATATTTTCCAGATTCGAAGCTTTTTAGTAGCTGTTATGAGATATTACATGTCTGAAATAGATGTTATGGCCTATTCCATGGGATCTCCTCTTACTCGAAAGGTTTCCTAGCCGTAAATTTAATACAAAATTGCAGGCGATAATGGGCGGAAGATGCATCGATACAGGAGAATTTGTGGGTCGCCCATTGACAAGAAGAATTCGCACTTTTGTATCAGTTGCAGGAGCAAATTACGGTAGGAATTTATTAAAATTAAAAGAAAAATGTCTTCCAGGAGCCCAAATGTGTGATTTCTCCTTTCCCGGCCTTTGTGGCATTGAAACTGGCCTCCATTGTGCCTCTCGCTTTCTCTCTGACATCAATTCCAAGTCCGTCTAACTTTTTCTTAACTCTTCCTCATTCCAGAGAGGGTTATGAGGGCCGTAATAGATATTATATTCACTCAACTGGGGATGATGTCGTCGGGACGTGGACATCCTGTCAAGAAATTCCTTCCTCTTTAAAGGGGGCGAAAGAAATTAAGGTAGAATTGTTGTAATTCTAATTTAAAGAGAATTTAAGATTGAAAGGGTGAATCACGATGATACAATGTTTCACGCTCTTCCTGAACAGCTGCACACAATGCAATTACAATATCGCAAGGATTTTAAACAATGATCTCTATATTTATTCTGATAAAAATGGAAAACTTTTGATCTCAAGGTCGAATAAGAACAGGAAAAGGACGTCTTGTCGCTGCCACAATTTGTGATTTATCGTCTGCATCGTTAGCCACTCCATTTCATCTACTTCCTTCGTTTAAAGCGAGGGAAAAAATATTGTCGGAGACATTCTGGCACAGAATTTTCAAGCGGCTTCCAAAGATTCCAAGAAGAGAGGCCAATAGCTGCGGAAATTACCCGCTCGCCCATTATAACCTCGGGGCAGCATCCAGGGGTATCTTGGAATGGATTTCAATACAGTAGGCAGATATTTGGGGGTTTTCAACTATGCTGAGAAAGATGCTGGCGGTTATATTTAATGAGAGCGACCTCTAGTGGAGTTATGGGCTGGATTTCGAATTGTCATTGCAAAAAATCGACCGTGAAATTTTTTCCTCATCGTAACATAATTTTCTTACATCTCCATCGTACTCAGCGCCCTCAAATTAGTCTAAAACAGAAAAGCAAAAAGATTTTGACAATGTTTGCCGCCCAGGGGAGTCGAACCCCCGAGCTCTGCCCACCATTTCAACCGGTTTACCGCCTGTTTTTAATGAATACGCAGTCTGGACGGCCCCAAATAAAATAAAACCTGTTTAGCCTTGTAAAGCAGGCAAAATAGTCCTAGAAAAGTCAAAAAATGTTTCCGCCACTTCATCCTGACAAGCGTTATTTCACTTGCCCGGCGTTATTGACGGATATGCTAGGTTTCGGAGCAGTAGCCCGACCTCTTCGCCATTGCACCAAGCGTGGCGGTGAAATCACGGGGAAGCGGGCCCATTATAAGCTCGGGGAAGCATTCTAAAGTGGATTTTGATACTGTAAAGAATTATTTAGGTGTTTTCGACTATGAAGATAAACATGGCAATGTTTATACTTACGGCAATATCAATGAAGCCCCCGAAAGTGGATGTTTTGGCCCTTACCGAAATTCGAAGATCGAAGGCGCGCCGACGGACTTGTGCACGGGCCGGTTTAGTAAAAGCTTTTCTACCGTGCGGTCGGTTTGTGACTGAGCTGCTGGCAGAAAAAGTAGCTAAACATCCTACCCAACCGGCAATTGGAGCAGCCTGGGTAGAATGCTCCGTAACGCCAGGAGTCGCCACGGAAGGAAGATGCTGACAGTTGGTACTCTAAATGTTAGAGGAATGTCAAAAGATGAAAGGCTAGAAGAATTGGACATGGCTTTGGCGGATAACCTAACGGCAATATCAATGAAGCCCCCGAAAGTGGATGTTTTGGCCCTTACCGAAATTCGAAGATCTGAAGAAGGCATGGTTAAACTGAGAGCGGCTGGAGGACTGTTACTCCACTCAGGAAGGCAGCAAAACACACACGGAGGTGTAGGCTTCATTGTGCACAAGCGCTTCACATTAATGGTGGAGCAATTTAAAGTTTACTCTCCACGATTGGCTCTTTTGGATTTACGGCTGGAAGATTGCAAAATTCTTAGAATGATAGCTGTGTATGGTCCGGCAGGATCTCATGAAGCTGACGGTTTAAGAGATTTGCTAGGAATGGTCGAAGAATTACTGCATGAACCACCACCACCAAAAACTAAAATTATAAAGATAGTAGCTGGCGACTTTAATGCACACGTGGGTGCACCCGAGTATTACGAATCATGTCTTGGCCCTTATTATTATGGTGTGAGAAATAAGAAAGGACAAATTTTGGTAGAATTCGCTGAATCGAATAAGCTCAGATTTCCCCAATCATATTTCATACGATCATCAAATAACGGATGGACTTGGACAAGTAATGATGGTGGACATAGGCACCAAATTGATTACGTGCTGGTGGAAAATGGTACTTGGACTAAATCTGCAACAGTTGTATCGCAAACATATCTGAATTATGACACTGATCACAGGATGGTTAAGGTGGAAATCTTCTTTATGTCAGAAGAAAGACGAAAAATGAGACCGAAGAAAAAGAAGAAGAAAGCCCAATTAAATGTTAGACTATATCGTTTCGCACTCGAGAAGGAATTGGAAAGTCAAAAGGAAGATCAGAAAGACGGAGCAGAGTTATTGGCCGTAATTAGACAAATTGTATGTAAAGCTGCTGAAATTGCGTATGAGCTACCTAAGACATATGGCCCAGGAAAAGAACTATTACAAATGCTGCTTGAACGTAGACAAATGAAAATGAATGGGACGAACATTAGATCTGAGGATTACGTGAAGCTGTGTCGGTCTATTAGAAGTGAATTCAAGAAACTGATTAAATTAAGAAGAGAAAGAAGGATTCAGGATGCAATAAGATCAGGGATAAGTATAAAAAAGGTTAAACGTCAAATGAGCAATAAGAGACAAATGATGTTATCGATAACTCGTGAGAATGGAACGATGACCACAACTAGGACGGAAATGTTGGAAGAAGTCAAGATGTTTTACGACAAATTATACTCCTCAAAAGTAAAAGTGGAACATCACCCAACTACAGGAGAGGAATTTCCCCCAATTCTACAATCGGAAGTTCGAAAAGCTATCTTTGAGATGAAATTTGGAAAATCCGGAGGTCTTGACGGAATACCCTCAGACTGGTGGAAGTTCGGGAGGGAATTATTAGTCCCTATCTTGACCAAATTGTACAACATAATGATGATTGATGGCATACCAGAAGGAATGGCTGATGCAGTTACCACATTGATACACAAAAAAGGGGCAACAAACTGTCTGGATAACTACAGGCCAATCAGCATGATCTCCACAATATATAAAATATTCACGAAAGTGTTGACTCGCCGGATAAACGCACAAGCTGACAGTTGGATGAGCCAGGAACAAGCTGGATTCCGTAAGGATTACAGTATCCTTGATTGTGTGTTCACGATAAATTCTCTTCTAGAAAAGTCATGCGAATACAGAATTCCAATTTTCCTAATCTTTGTGGATCTTAAGAAGGCATTTGACAGTATAGAAACCAACACAGTTTGGAACAGTCTACAGGATTTGAATATTGATACAAAAATAATATCCATGCTGAAGATGGTGGCGGAACGGAGCAAAAATGTGATAGCGGTGAATGGAGGAGAGGTGAATATCAACATCAGAAGAGGTGTCCGTCAAGGGGAAGTAATGTCGCCTAAATTGTTCACCATAGCCCTGGAGAATGTGATGAGAAAGTTGCCATGGAATGACAAAGGAATACGTATTGACGGGTCCTATCTAAGCCATCAATTGTTCGCAGATGACCTTTGCATAATCTCACATACGGCGACAGAAGCACAAGATATGTTGGAGGAATTCGAAAATGAGTGTAGATTGGTTGGCTTGGAAATTAATGCGAGTAAAACACTAGTAATAACCAACCAAGAAGAAAGCCCCATCCATTTCGACGGTGAACCTCTTAAGTATCAGGAAAAATGTGTATACCTGGGAACATTGATCAGCCATAAGGGAATCGGTAAAGAGGAAATATCTAGAAGAATCTCTGGAGGATGGCTAGCATTCAGAAATAACTTGGAAATTTACACTAACAAGAAGATACCTATGCGAGATAAGAGGAAGTTATTGATGTCTACAGTCATGCCTGTACTTACATTTGGATGCGAAGTATGGGGAGTAAACGAAAGGCAAATAGAAAGACTGGAAATTGAATGGAGAAAGATGGCAAGATTAGCTGTAGGAGTAAAGAAACTAGATAAATGGTCCAATGAAAAGCTCTTAGCCGTCACGAAAATCCCACTAATAAAAGAAGTCACTTGGTTAAGGAAGATGAAATGGATGAGTAAAATCGTGAACATGCCTTCCTGTCGATGGCCCAGGAAAATAAGTGAATGGCAGCCAAGAGGTTACAATCGACCCAGAGGACGCCCTCCTGCTAGATGGAAAGACGACATTGAGAAAAAATTTGGATATCTTTGGTTAAGATCAACTGAAAGAAGGCCTTAGCGACTTCCTGATATCAACACGTAAAATCACGTAGATTATGATAATAAATTGAAATTGAATTGAAATTGTTTATACTTAGTGAAACCGACCGATAGAACTTCTACAACCTGAAATTTGACTTTGTGCTGCAAAATCGGATAACAATCGTCTCCATCTCCTTCAATTTCCTTCTTTTGCAATTATAGAAAACATAACGCCGGTGTAGTCCTTTAGTCCAATATATTCTATCCATTTATTTCTCCTCGTACTTCTCATATTTATCCAGAGACAGAAAAGATACGCTGTGATCTTCGGGTTAGTCATTGAAATATTACTCATTATCCTCCATTCTTCCGTTTATGAACGAGAGAAATGATCAAAGTTACATTCAGTTATCCAATGGAGCTGTTTATGGCGGCTGGATCGTCTCAAGGTGTACCACATTATAATTGCAGGTAGGGAGCTCAAGGAATAGCTGCGGATCTATCAGAATTCATTAATCTTGCCGTTAGAGAGACGAATTGTTTTCCAGCGCCACAGTTAGGCAGTCATGTTGTTTTTCACCGCCACAGTCAGACAGCCAAATTGTTTTCGTGGCCGCAGTTAGACATCAAGTTGTTTTCCAGCGTCACAGTTAGACAGTCAAATTGTTTTCCATCAGCTCAGTTAGACAGCCGCGTAGTTTTCCAGCGCCACAATTAGACATACAAGTTGTTTCCGCTGCCCTTTTCTTTCAAATGAAAACTTTTTCCTTTCCAGCATAATTCCCCGAATACCCCAAGGAGTCGAAAAAGAAGTTATGGCTTATTTCTTCTTTGCCTATGGAATAATAGCCGAATGTTTCTACGCCTTAGCCCTTTCCACAATGGTCAAACTTATTAAAAATAGGAGAATTTATGCAATTATGTTTGCCCTTGGTATGTTATCGCCACCTACGCTTACTGTTCTCAGGTATTTATGATGTAATTGCCCTTGCTGTTAGTGCCCTTCTCACTGGTTATTTGTTCTTAATTGGGGCAGAATATTGTACTCATCCGGATCTAATCTATGTCACAGGTTCTATTGGATTGGCTACTTGGGCAGGATCTTGTCTCACATTTTTAATTCTAATTTGGAATCGAATTCTTGATTTGTGGAATTCCCGTCTAGCAGAAAAGGTTAAAATTAATAGAAATATTAGAATTTTTCCAGATTTTTGGAAAGAATAGGATCTATATCTGGGTCATTCTGCCAATAATTTATACCCTTTATTTTTTCTTCTTTACTCCACCGATTCTATTTGATTCTAGGAAAAATACCTGGATTTTGAGCCCAATGATCTATGGAACGGCTGAAGAAAGCTCCATGGTGAGATTTATAATTAAAAATCTGAATTCTTTTTAGTTTCATAACCACGCCCATACAATTAATAATATTTTGGTTGTTCTTTTGATCTGTCTATCATACATCGTCTTGGCAATAGGAATTCGTTTAAAATTTGGAAATAGTCAGGCAGTTACTCAATTTCAAAGATCCGTAAGTTTGACGTAGAACAACAATCTGCCCAATTAAGATTATCCTCCAAGCTACGGTCATTTGTACGGTGAATTTGGTTGCCGCTTTAATTGCTGTCCATATCAATTATTTCCCTTCTCCCTGGTGGTTGCCCCTTGTTGTACAAATCGCTTGGACTTTGGGACACGGTGGATATTTTCCTAATTTCTTACAAAGAAATTTAGGCATTCCTGCTCTTGTTTATCTTACAATGAATCAGACAATAAGGCGGGAATTAAAGAAAAGAGCAGCAGAACTCAAAATCCTGTGCAAATCGTCAATCAGTCCTATCGTAATTCTGTGATCCGACCGAAAATTTAATTGAATATTTTTAGAATCGCAGCATAATGTCTGTAGCTATCCGCTGAAGACTAGAAGAGAAGAACTAATAGACTAATAAACAAGAATTTCAATTCAAAACTCAAAACATGACAAGGATAAAGTGGAAATCCTGTGATCTTGCCATTAGGTTTAGATTGCCATCTTCAGGCCGGCCGGAGCCCTATTTTTTATTAAATTTTTGAGGAATTTAACATATCACCGGGCTCACAAGGACGAGATCTAGACAATTGACATAGAAAATCCTTTAAAAATGGCCTCTTTTGTACCTTTATGGGCCAAAATAGCCAATTCCGTAAGATCCTGATTACATTTTTCCTAACTTTTTGCTGGGAAACTGGAATTGGGCATAGAATCGGATCCCGTGGCGCTCCCTCGAAAATGAGCACATCTCCTTGTTCCTCTCGACGAGAGAATTCCAATGATATAAAGAACTCCCCAGGAAGTTGACTTTTCTCCTGGCCGATCTCCCAAACAGCTTATCCATTTTTCCTGTTTGTCTTCATTTTTTGCACATTTCAGAGGATCAATCCACGTCCTATTCTGTGGTCATTTTCCCTTCTCCTTGTCTCAACTGTGTCATAGAAAATTCGAAACTACTAGAATTTACTATTTCACCATACATAACAAAATGAAAACCAGGAAAAAAAGGTAATAAATTGGCCGATGTTTCTTCTAAATCCTTCGCTCCGTCAATCAGTTAATTCTTCTGTCCCCATGCGCTAACTTTCCGCTTTGATGGCTAGATCGGAAAATGTCGTATAAAATAGCTAATTTGGTGTGAATTGATCAAAAACTTACCAAAGTTATGAAGAAAATAGCTGCGTTTGGGTAACGAAGATAGTGCTACCCCATTTCCAACTATCAATGAACCTGAAAACAATTCTTATTTTTTTCAATAAAAGCTACAACATATACTCATTGTCGATAATGTTAGAATGTACCATAGAATATGCGGATGGTGATCCCTGGTGGGTACTCAAAGGAAAAGTTGCAGCTGATCCCGTCTAAAATTATCGAAATTTAAAAAATAAAACTGGGAAATGCTTACCATTTGCTGTGTCGACGGGGCCAATATTATTCCATTAAATCCATTAATATAATTAATTTAAAATTCAAAGAGAATTATGCCCCTGAAAATGTCAGATTTTTAAGAAGAAACGGTGAAAATTGTGATGCGAGGGAAACAAAGGAACAATCAACTGCCAGTTGGTGATATCGGGAGGTCAGCGCGGGCCAAGCAATTAGGCAAGAGGAGAAATATGGAGATTTGAGCAAGAAAACAAGGGATTGCAGTCAAATTTTTAGTCCACTCTGTTGTGAAATTAGAGACAAGAAAGTAGGGGAGGATGTCAGCTGTGGGAGAGGTCGACACGGGTCAGGGGATAACCTAAACAACTCGAATCGAGCGGCGCGAAAACGGCGAAGAAAGACAAACAAATCAATTCCCCCATGCTTCTAGAACAGTCCGCTGCGAGTCTTCAGACGAATTCGAATCCAAAAAGAGAGTTAGATGCGCATGAATCCCCAGCGGCCAGCCTAGATCAATCGAGCCATGGGAAACCACTTACATCTTTGTCATTCAAGGACTATTTCGCAGTTTTTTGACTGTGTTCTTTGCCCATTTTCCCTTTAAAAATTCTACTTGTTATTCTACTTCCTTTTTATCACTTTTACTTTAAATATTTCCTATATTTCCACTTTCTGAGCCTTCTTCCTCTACAAAAAATGTTTTCAGGTCTGGCATATATACAGATCTTTTTTTTATTTTATTCTAAAAACAAGAATATGATGTGCGGGCTATTTTAATGGAATAAATTGGCCGGCAACTCCGCAAAAAGTAAGAAAATCCCCTTTAATTTTTGAGTTTTTTCAATTTTACAGAGTCCTTTGAGATCATAACAATAACCTACAGGTTTTAGAACTTTCCCCTTCAACAACAGCGATGTTAGTTTGCTTATTTTTCCTACTGTAAATTCATTTTTAGCTACACACAAGCACTGTTGTTAGCCCAAATGGCGCCAAGCATTCAAGATGTAGGATTTTATTACTTTTTATTGATACATTTTACAGCTGGGCTTTCTCCATGGTTACCCTGCTCCCATTGCCTCCGATCTCTGCTGACCTTTGGAAAAAAGCTCGGATTGCAGTACGAAGCAAGGATAATGGAAACCGAGTGAGTCTTTTCATTATTTTTTGAATTTGACAGAAATATATAAAAATCTCAAGAAATCTATTAATTTTGATTTTTCAGATCCGAGACAAGGAGATGGACCAGGAGCCGCTGGACTAAAAAGGAAATGAAAGAACATCGTCAGGATGACTGGAGGAATAGGACGAGGAAATGGACTGAAGAAAATAATGAAAATTTGTAATTTTATATTTGTTGGCTCTTTTCTACCGGGAAATATTTGGGAAAGGACGGAATAGAAGTGGAAAATTCCGCATTTCGGAACAAATCGAGTGGTCTTCTTGTAAATGAACACGAAAGCGCTAAAATAAGAATTAAAAATAAAGGAAAATTAATTATTGCCTGTTTCGAGCAAACAGTTGATCGCAAATGCCAAGATTAATGGCCAACGTGCAATGTCACACAAAAAAGTCACACAAAAATGTGAAGTGTCACACATTCAAGTGTCACACATTTTGGTCACACATGTGTGACACTTTTGTGTGACATTTCTCTTTCGATTTTTGTGTGACCCTTCGCTTCTTTTCGATACAATTTTTAGAATGAGAAATGTTACACATCTAATAAAAGCCACACGTCTAGAAAATAACCGTTTTCAAAGCTGCCGAATTATTTTTCTTCTATAATTTTTTCAGTATTATTATTTTTTATAATTTTTATTGTTTTAGCTCAAAAAATCATGAGGAACATGAACATATAAATTATAGTTCATAAAACGAGTAGCCGGTAAACTTATATACGTCTTATCATCGAAATGCATAGTTTCCTATAAAAACTAAAATTTTATCTTTATTTCCAAAACTATTGTCAAAAATGGCGGCTGCGGCTTTCCAGAGCGTTTTGAAGATCCTGCAACGAGTGAACGGTGGAGAGGCGAAGAGAATGACTGCTCAGTGCCACACGGTGGTGAAAATAAGACAGTAGCAACTATTTTTGAGTGAAATAATAGTCTTTTGTTTATAATTTACTAGAAAATTTACAATTTTTGAAGGATTTATTCATTATTAAATAATTATTCCGAGCTGCTCACAAGCTAATCCCATTAATTTCCATTTCCTGCTCTTCTTCGCAATAATTTTTCACAGAAATGATGTCATAATTTGAGCACTGGAGGGTATCCAAGACTTCAGCGCCCCAGAGGCAGATAAGAGCTGCCCATTCATAGATGCCAACCATTGGTGTGGCTGAAATTAGTTTAATTTTAAAAACTGGCTGCTTACTGTAATTATCACAATAATTATGATCCAAATAAGCCAGGATATTTGTATAATTTGGGATAAATGTGATTGCCATTACAAATCCTTGAACTATTCTTATATACGTCAAGGTGTGAAATCCCTAGGAGTTTTTTTAATGGAAAAGATAAATTCCTACCGTATGCCAAAATGATGAGAACATTTTTATAATAAAAGAGATGTAAGCCGTGATAAAAACTGGGCGGAAGAGGTAGAAATCTGAACATTTCTTAGACTTCAGGAGATTTAACTCACATTGACTATCAGGATCTTTTAAATAATTCGACAATAAAAAGAGGGAAACATTATGGAAGATTTCATTGTAAACGACGATCGAAGCAAAATATTTTCCAAATTTTGGCTTTGGATCTTTGAAATTCTTCACAGCGCTAAATATTAAAGAATTTACAATCCGAAGGGCCATTCCAAGAAGGACCGCGGCTTTTAGGGGAACCTGAATCAATTTAAAGAGAAAATTGGATCGTACCTGTACCCAAGGAGTTAATTGAGTCGACCGATAAATGGAGCGGAACCACTCGGTGAGAGGAGCAATTCGTGGCTGGAAAAATAGCCCAAAAATGATAATTATCTTACCCAGCAGAAAGTATTAAAACTGGTACCAAACATGTAGACAAATTTGCCTTTTAATATCTCGTCGAACCAAATTCTTGCAGGGGCTGCGTTAGTCGTTTCTCCTGTCATTGGATCCGTGTAATTGTAGTATTTTATCCCGTCGGCATTTATCTGGAAGTACTCTGTTTCCTAAAACAGCCGAGGATCTAATAGAGCGGGAAATATTCTAGTTTTGAATGGTTCTCTCGATTGTGGTCGCTTTCTTAGACTAAAATAACTTGAGTCCCAAAAATATTAAATTAGACGAAGAATTCAAATAATATTTTGAATATTGGGAAAGGAACGACTTGAAAGAGCGGGAAATACTCGAATTATGAATTTATCCGAGATTTTGTGCACTTTTCTTGGGTAAAAGAGCTTCAGATCTCAAAAATATTAAAGAAGCCAAAAGCCTCAGAAAATATTTTGGATATTGGGAAAGGGACGATCAACGAGCGGGAATCTTTGAAATTTTTAAATATTTTTCAAGATTTTGAGGCGCTTTCTCGATAAATCCCAAAAATTAGACGTTAATTGGATAAAATCCCTACCTTATAATTTTCCACAGCCCATATAGTCCTCCTATGATTATTAACCTCCGATAAATTTGTTTCTCGATTGACATTAACAGCAGCACAAAGTAATAAAAAAGTAGTAATACTCAGTTGCAAAGTAGCAATATCAGAAAAATAAAGATGAAGATATGGCTTAGCCGAATATACAGGATCTGTACCAGTAACACCTGCCATCAGCTGAGAAAGCCGGCCACCTAAAGAAGATGAGACGATTGAACAAGATCTGATGTCTCGTAAAAAGGGTGCGAAAATTGGATAAAAATCGTAAAAATTTTCCAGCTTATCAAACATTTGTCTAGACAAACAAGAGAGATCAATTTTGAGGATTTAAATTATTGGGAAGAGATAAGTGAGGCTACTTAAGTGCCTCCGTGGAAAGTTCTAGGCCGATCGAGAGTTCTTTCTGGTTTAGGGGCTGATTGAGGTCAATCGACTTATCTTTCAAAATCCAAAAAAAGGACAAGAACCGACAAACTCTCAGGCAAAAAAAGGCTGTGGTCTTTAATCGGGCAAGATCAAAGAAACATCGAATCAGAAATGAAGGAAGACGGCTAATTTAAAGAGAAATTTCCTGGTAGAACAGGCAAAGAAGGCTGGAATGAACCTGTGGATGATCCTCTGCCCATGACATTAACGGATAAACACGTCAGCCTGTAAGATTAGCCACCGATTGGCAGCGATCTTTAAAAGCAAGCATTTTTTCCCTTAAAAACCGGGAAAAGTTCCATGAAAACGCTTTTTTTGCCCGCTGATTTTGCGATCGTTCCTGATCATCAAGAAAAACTGGAATGTGATTAGCGGATCACCCGCTTCCAATAACAAATATCCCATAAAAAACTGAAAACCTCTCCGATATTTATTTTCTCCGTTATGGATATGACACATCGTTTAAATTATCCACAGCCTGCTACAATAATTGCGGGGTAAATCTTCTGATACATTCTTGATTTTCAATATTTATCATGAATAGAGTAAGTGGCACGGCGAAGGGATATTTCTCGGAATTTGCCACTGTTCCCGTTGGCATGGTGCGTAGGATTGCGTATCTGAATTAATTTAAAGTTTAAAGGGGTTAGAAAAACCGCCAACCTTTTTTCTTGGATAGTTCGAGTAATAAATTCATGGATTTGCTGGACTTTTGAACCGTAGTGGATCTAAAAATTGATTTTTAACGTTTTCTTTAAACGAAAAGCTCACCAGGACATGGAATTGACATACAGTAATTCTCAGCTCATCCAGTAAATCTCCTCGGTATGTTAATGGCAAAACCTCATAGTCTTTAACCGCCCAATCGAGCCAAATCGCATCATAGAATTTCAAATTATAATTGGTCATGAATTCTGCGAATTCTTTTCTTCCCACAATCCTTCTGGTTTTTGTTATGGGTCCTGAAGAGATAGACTTCTTTTAAAAAAAATGTAAATACTTGGAAAATCAATTGGAGATAGTCGACTGTCATCCACTTCCGGCTCGTCCTTCTCAGGGAAAAATACTCCAACATCGGTATAACTTGCCACATCAGCAGGCTCAGTCCCCAAAAATGTCATATTCTCCCATTTTAATCTCTGGAAAGACCTATTAAACGGGTATTTTATCCAGGAGAGATGGCTGTTTAATGTTAGCCATGGATATCCAGCGGAAGAACTTGAAATCGCAGGAAATTTTCACGCTAAATATATCCGTCTTTTCTACAAAATTTTCAACATTTCCTGCAGAATTTCGAAGATTTTTCTTTGTTAGATCCAAAAGATAGAAGGACATGAGGAAGTGCACAGATTAGCCTCGAACCGGTCATCTTACGCTGGACAATAACCGCAAAATGTCCTCTACGAACGGGTTTTCGCCAGAAATAACCGGAAGTCTTGGGAAACTATGTGGACTCACGTCTCGGATATTTTCGATACTTTCTGCTTTTATTCTCTCAGCAAGAATAAGAATTGTCGGCACAAAATCATGATGGGTCTGGAAACCAATAAAAAAGTAGGAAAAGGCTTACTTTATTGTAGGTTAAATGCATGACAATAATGTCAGTGCCTACATCGACTAAGGTGATATTATCTGTTAAATATTTTTCACAATAGTTGAGGATTGTTGGCCATTGAATCCAAGTCTAAATTTCGTTATTAAAAAATAAAATAAAAAGCCCACTGTATTTTCCATTTTAGCGGCGTTTAATTCCATACAAGTGCTCCAATCTTGGCGTAGGTTGCCTGTTTCATTGAATTGGACGAAGGCGAACTTTTCCTGGAAATTGACCTTTTAGTAAACTTCTTTAAAGGGAAATGTCCCCTGAAAGAGAAATATCACTTCGGGACCCAAAAGGAGAGTTAAATTTCAGGCGAAACCCATAGAAAATTAAGGTAAGTCAACTTGGGTCCTAAGAAAATCGACCTTCTGAGTAAAAAAGGGACGTATTTGTGCCTAAACGATCTCTCCTTTAAAGAATCCTTAAAAACCCCCATACTGCGGAAATCCATGGGCTATAATATTCCATTCGGCAGCCCATTTGTCACCATTTTCGCCATAAAACGAAGTATTCAACAACTTTCAATAGGACAATAACAAGATTTATGTCGATCCATGCAGCAGAATCCTGGAAAAGGAGAGAAAACCACCAACCTTCCTCAAAGAATGAATCAGCATCAATATAGGAATAAAAGAAGCCAACAAAGCAAAACAGACGTAGACAATGTAGCGGATATTCATGTTACCTGAAAAAGTCTCGTTATTTTTAAAAAATTGATAAAGAAATCGATGAGTTTCAAGCTGATTTCCTCATCACCTATATATCGAAAAGAAACATGAACAGGCAGTTTTCGGGCGCAATCCTCTTTCTCTTCTCTCATTTAAGCGGGTGGAAGAAGAGTGAAAGGGCGCCATTGACTGTAGACGCAGCGCTGGGATGAAATTTCGGAAAGCCTGCCCGAAAAAGGGAAAAATCCGCAATCAGCTGGATTGGGACTGCGGCAGGTTGAGGAGAAAAGGAAAAGGACACCGACTTCATTCATGGAATCTTCTTGTTCTTAAAGGACGGAATGAAAAGATCATAAGTCTTGCCATGTTAGCGGATGGTTCTCAGTTCCTTTATAATTTTAGGCCTTGATTGAAACTGCCATAACTTTTTTCCATCATAGCCTGAAAATTCTCTTATAATATAACAGAGAAAGTGCAGAAATGCAAAGTTTTGATAGAAAAAAATGCCCCGGTAGAATAAAATGAGGATTTCTCCTAATTTAAATGATCTTCTGAGAAATTTGGTGTTAAAAATCATTAGAAAGTTGGTAAAAATGGGCTGCTTCCCCAATTTTTTGAATTAGTGCTTTTTATGATTCTCGCGCCTAAAATAACGAGAAAAAAAAGTTTAAAAACTTACTAAGCTTTTTTAACGGATCATGCTGAATTTTAATGTTATCCATAACCTCTTCAACCATTTTACCAATAGAAAACATATCTAAAATCATATTTTTTTAAGAAATGGAATAAAAGAGGAAAGCGACAATTCAAATCCTCCGAATTGGCTCCATCCCCAGCCGGCTAAACGAGGCATCGCGCCAAGACCCATAGCAATTGGCAACAGCTCCGGGAATAACAATATAATTAAATTGGCCGGACTTGTTTTCGTGTCAACCTTCTGCTGACGTTATGAGGCGTTGGATGGCCGTACTATTCCAGTAATATTCTAGTTTCTTCGTTATTCAAGCGGTTTTTCTCTAATTTTCACAAGCCAGTCAAAACATGAAGTTTATTTGATATTTCAAGTTTGACCGGCCTGCGAAAAGGTCGGAGAGGCGTCTACTTTATTCCATTAACTATATAAACATTCCTTAAAAATGTAGATTTTTAGGTTCCTGCCTCGCAAAATACGCTATTTGATCCCACCCCTATCTTAACCGAAAAGAACACTAAAAACGTCGGGAAGAAGAATTTTGAGAATCGACGAGAAAAAACGCAAGGGTTAAAAGGACACCACATCCTGCATAAAAAAAATGAAAAACGGTCTGGTCAAGAAAACAGGCGTAATCGAGTTGTCCTCAATTAGCATAAATATTTCGTCTTCTGTCGTGTTAAAATCCATCAACATAAATTTGATAGCCTGTTCCCTTCTAGCTTGAAACAAAAAATGCAGTTGCCATGCGTGAAAATCTTTTAGAGAATACCTCCTGACTTACAAATCTTGTGGATAATCGGGCGTAAGTTTCAGTGATGTTTTATCCGATAAGTTTCGGTAGACTTTGACACAATTGCTCGTTAATATTTCTTTTGCAAAGAGTAGATGCAGAAAAAGAGCGAAATATGACAACATCAATTGGCAGACTGGCGTGGTTGAGAGAACAAGTCTGTGGGACCCCGACGACCTAGCGACCCTGACCTCCTTTTTTTGTTTCATTATGTTACAATAAACAAATGCAGACACTTGTTTCTTCGAGTTATACATGAATTATGTTGGAATTCGAGCCTCTGGGCGCCACATCAAGCTTTCAATTCCACACGCATCTCGTCCTCTGACAAATTTGGCATAGCCATTTTCTCCCCATTGTGTGCCCCACGAGTTCTTAACCAGCCAATAATCTATTCCATTTTCTGTACCGTAGCCGACAATTAGCATGGCATGTCCAGAATTAGGCTCGACATCCTTAAAAAATCTTAGAAAAAGGGAAATACCCACTTCGGTGCAATTTCCACGTGGAATAAAAACTCCAGAACTTCCCTGAGTATATTTCCAATCAACAAATTCCCGGGGAACCGGTGATATTCCTGTGAGAAGAGGAGCTTTCTCTGCAACGGCCTCCAGTTGCACCCCGATATCCATTGGAACTTTAAATGGACCAGGAAAATAACCAAATCTCTGAAAGATTTTTTTAACTTCTGTAGAACCTTACGTATCGAATATACTTATTCTTATAACTCGATCCAAGGCCATTCCACCTTACCCAGCTGAAAATAAGATTCCGAATTTTTACGCGTCAATTTCTTACGCAAAAGCTGGCTCAAATTTTCCATTTCTACAGCCATTTTCTGTAACTTTTGTCAATAATTCTTCTTCAGATAGCTCAAGGATTTCCCAGTGCTTTGCAATCATGTAAGCAGATTCATAAGCAGCAGCCAGAGCGAAGGCCCAAGATCCTCCACAGGGTCCTTGATATTTTACAGGAGATACTCTTTCTCGCGAAACCCAATCCGTTTTATTTGGAAGAAAGTCGTGAGGAGCTTTCCCTGATCGGAAAGGTCCTCTGTATTGGCCAGCATAAGGATCAGGATTCGGAGTTACGTTGACTCGTGGTTCCATTCCATAAACCAGCTGGCAAAATATTAATAAGGAAAGGAGAATTCATCTTACCGAGCTCTTTTCATCCCAAGTCCAATCGGTAAACATATTTTCTCCATAGTCAGCTGTCTTCGTTTGAATCTTTGCCATATTGGTGGCGTAGACATGAAGACGGCATTCCTTTTCTTTTTCATGGTAGAATTTTTGGAATCAAAATGACGGTCAAATCTGACAAAACTTCTTACTTTTTCAGGTAATCGTCGTACATTTTCCGGTAGCCTTCAGCTTTCTTGTAGGTTGCAAAGGAATTCCCGACGAAGGTTGTACAGATGGCTGTGGGATCCTGAACGATACTTTGTCCAATAATTGTGGAGATATACCGGAGTTGCTGTAATTAATCCAGCATTGCTGGTGGTTGTCTGGGCTTGGATAGCGGCTAGGAAGATAAGGAAACCGAGAAGAACCTTCATAGTTGATTAATTCCTTCTACACGTAGCGATTTTATATTGAGAGGAATGAATAGTCACAATAGACTTCGGATTCCCTCGTGATAATATTGCCATTGCCGTCGATGGCGGCTTTTGTACAAGAGAAGAATGTCTCGATATTGGTTTTCTGCATGTCGACATGATTTCCAAGAATATTTACAGAAAACCGACTTAGTTTGCTTTTCTAACAATTTAAGGGAACCAAGTTCAACGATAGTTGCTCTAATCGTCAATTTTTCGGCGTCCCATCGCCATGATGATTAATACCACCCGCTTCCAGTATGTTCTCTCCCCGTTTGACCTGAAATGACCATATCTGAATAAATTTATTATTTCTCATAGGGTTATAGCTATCATGACTTCTTTAGTCTGGTTTCAGTGTCTACGGATATCTCTTGTAAAGGATTTTACAACTTGTTGCCAATCTTCGCATCTTGGCAATATGCCATCTTTGTCTAGTTCGCGGGCATGTTGAAATTTTGCCCTGCTATCAAGTCTACGGTAACAAAATCTTTCGTTTCATAAAGAGGCATTTTAACGCGATGTTATAACAATGTTATCGATGCAGGAAAAAAGGTACACATTATTGTTCATGTTAATATTTGATTTTTTTAGCTTTGTGCTGCTTTAAAGGAAATTTGTGATTCTGAACATCCTCTTACAACATTGGTTCAGCAAATTGTAAATGCTGATGCTAAAAAATATCGCCTGAAAAAATATCGATACTGAACATCCTCTTACAATGGTTGATAATATCTTGTTTTTTGTTGATAATAAACGTTACAATTTTTAATTTCCTATTTTGTTAAAAAATATAAGGTAAATGGAACTTTCTTTGTCTCTTGGAATACTTTGCAACTTAAATTTGTTCTCTTATAGTTTCTATAATTTTCAAAATCCTTTTAAATTTTACAAAATGTTTACTCTACCTGAATCCCAGCCGTTTGGACGACGGAAAGCCACCTCTTTTTTTAAATTGGTGATCCAATAAATAAAATAACAGTTCAATTTTATCACTAGGATCTAAAACGATTCAGTTCATCTTCTTTTTTAAGATAAGAGCTAATATGACGCAGGCGATAGTGCTCCAAGTATAAAATCTTTCCCCGATAAGGTGCCTAGTCGCCAAAATGGTTCGCCAGTTGCTTCTGCTTCTTGTAATAATCCTAGGGGCAGCTGCCATCGCCCGGTGATTCCTGCTCTTTTTTTTATTTAATAATAATTCCAGTGTCCCTCTGCAAAAAGTGGAATTGAAGAGATCTACCTTCAGTGTAAACGCTATTCACGAAAAATTAAAGGCCAGATATGTTCCGGGACATGTCTTCGATTCCCAATTAGCTTACCAAGAAGGGCTCTCGGATTATCAAGACGCTCAATATTACGGGCCTGGACAATTGGGAACTCCTCCTCAGAACTTCTCAATCCTCTTTGACACTGGATCCTCTAATCTTTGGGTGCCTTGCGCTAATTGTAAGCAGAATAACATCGCTTGCGAGTTGCATAAAAAGGTGAAAAGTCACCGTTTCCTTGAGAAATAGGATTTTAGTTCGATTGCAATGCCTCCACCACCTGCACCTACACTGGTCAACCATTCGAAATTCAATATGGATCAGGATCAATGAAAGGAGTGGTCGATAAGGATATTTGGTGCTTTGGAACTGACCGTCAATATTGTACCGATGCTACACAAGGATTCGCCTGTGCTATTCAAGAACCCGGCTTGGCTTTTGTTGCCGCTCAATTTGATGGCATCATGGGCATGGCATTCGACTCCATTTCTGAGAATCATATTCCCCAGCCCATGGATCAAATCTACAATCAGGCTATCTGCAAACAGAAATTGTTCGCCTTCTGGCTCAATCGCGATCTTAACCATAATGTAGTTGGAGGAGAGATGACCCTCTGTGATATGGATCCTAACCACTACAGCGTTAGTTATGATTATTTAAAGGAAAATGCCCTTTTAGGGAAATATAGCCTGGGAAAACTTAAAGGCTGAAGATTATTGGAGAATTAGTTTGAGTTCTGTCACTGTTGGCAGCAGCCAGGTATAGTTTTTCCCCTTCTTTAGTGAGTTTTTAGGTCACTGGAGTGGTTGATGCCATTGTTGACACAGGAACTTCCCTCCTGACCGGGCCTACAGCAGATATCAACAAGATTCAAAAGCTCATCGGAGCTTTTCCTATTGGAAACGGGGAATATGAAGTAGCCTGCAATCGGATTGATAAACTCCCGCCTATTACTTACACAATCGGTGGACAGGACTTTGTCCTCCAAGGGAAGGATTACATCCTTCAATTGGATAACAATGGACAGACTACTTGTCTCTCAGGATTTATGGGACTTGATATCCCCGCTCCTAATGGTCCTCTCTGGATCCTTGGTGACGTCTTCATTGGAAGATTCTATTCCGTTTTTGATACCGGAAATCAACGAGTTGGATTTGCTCAATCGAAAAATCAATAAGAATAAATTATTTATTTGACAGTTCAGCCTTATGTCATCACCCCGGAAGCGCTACCGGCCGGCTGTATGCCTTTAATTTATGATCATTTCACCCCTCGTGTCTATGGAATGATACCATGCAGCGCGGATAATTAGCATATTCAACCCACCGCCGGTCAATGTCAGTCTCTAAATCCTATAGTTTACGCTTTAACCAACTCTTGACCTAATACCTTTTATGTTATTTGTGGCAAGGGATATAGACTCATGAGATCCGCAACTGTCGGCAGGATCATAACCCGTTGGCATTTCTTCCGCTAGGTCAGGTCGTAAAAGACTCCCGCGCAACCGTGTATGATTTATGATTCCTTTTTATCCGATCCGAGATCCAAAAGAGTCAGGCTCCCCTTCCTATCACCCGAATATTTGCTAGTACAACTTTACACCTCCTACTAGAGGCGAGAGATGCCGCAATTGTGACAGGAAAAGACACATTACGTCGTCGGCTCGTTAGCATGAAGTAAAAGACTATCGCCGCGCGGGGATCTCGACCCATCACCTGTCCTAACAATGCAAATTATTTCTTGTACTTATTGCGCGCGGCGCAGCTCTTTTTTCTCTCATGGGAATGACTCCCGAAGGCCTGTTTCCCATAGCCTCGCTTCGTCAAATCTGTCAGGAAGCCGTAATACTATCTGTTGATTTCCTTTTGGGAGTGTGTACTTTTTCTGACCTTTGGTGATTCATTTCCCAGGGGCAAACCTTAGGAGATGACGATACCTGTTCACTCGGCTCATATTTTTGTCTGTCTCCTTGCGCTGTACAGAAAAAAGATTGCTTTCTGCTTAGTTTAAAGATCCATTTAGTGGTTTCCCTGTTATGAGTTACACTGTAATAGCAACAGTTGGTTTAATTGCTTCCAGAGGGAACAAGACTGCCGGTGCTAACCATTTCAAAAAGATCGCCGCGTCATCGTTTACTCTCTCCTTGACTCTTTCCCTCTCTAGTGGTTTATTCCTTGATCAGTCCAATATTCTTTTGACAGGTTCTGCCAGATGGAAATCTTGATGAATTTCTTCTTAGCGCGATACTGTCAAAAAAGGTGATAGATGAAGTGCGAGAGAGAGAGAAACTTTTCCCGCGCAACCATCATTATGATCAGCACCTCCTTCGGCCAGCTGCCCCCTCTAAAAGTAGCCTGTTTTCTAGGATTCCTCTTGACATGCTTGACTTTGTTCGCACGCACTTTCCTATTTTCTCTTTTGCGGTCTGCACACGAACTGTGTTGTCGGCTGGCGGTTCAAGAGGGTGTGATCCTTCAAATTCCTCAAAACTTGCTAACCACTTTGCATAAGTTAAATGATTGGCCAAATTCACCTTGAACGCATAATTAAACCAGACATTTACCTTGAACTGGCTTTGGCCGCAGTTTAACTTCTTCAATTGGTCGAGAATGAACAGCCAATTTGAGGAAACACTGCAAAAGCCCAACAGTTGCTACATTTTGCAGGCACTTTATTGTCCGACAATGACCAGCGACATGACGTCTGACCTGGCAATTAATGCCCGGCTAGCGCATCGTCTACTGACTTTTCTCTTGTTGGCACTGGTTCTAGTCCAAATTGTTTCCTTTTGATTTCCATTTGTATAGACTGTCGCTTATCGCAAGGTGTTTTAGTTATTCCCTTTTCACAGCTAGTAAAACGCGTGATTCCTCTTAAAGGCCGCCACCCGTTCTTATCTCAACCACTTGTGGGTGATTACTATCACTTTTTTACTTTTAAAAGTTTGCCTAGACCTACACTTTTGCCTTGGGGAAAGTGTTTTACAGCACTGTAAAGTCGGCTTATTCAATGCCTCCTCTATTTTGGCTACCAGCTCTTTTGTTCGTTTTCTTTTCTTCGTAGGGTGGTCTAAATGCCCAAAAGTGACACATAGAAGTAGGCGCCTGCCTGACGCCATCTTCCCCGATAACGCTGGTTGTCTATATTGACAGTAAACCATTCAACAACTGATTCATCTTAAAATATTCGAATAATGTTCATCTAACCATTATAGTCTGATGCTTTTTGTAGACTCCCGCCGGAACAAACATTTATCACCAATGAATAGAATTCTTGAAAAATATTGTGAAGAGTCTCCTTTTGTGTTGCCAATACCGGCAAAAGACCCGGAACAATGCCCCCGCCGTTCCGAGCAAGAGTCAGGTGCAATGTTTCCTTTCACGGCGGGTAGGCACCCACCCCGTCAAAGCGGTTCGGGAGCTGTCACCCGCAAGCTCTTATATGTTTGCATACAGGGACACCACCTAGAGCTGATCTGCCTCCTTCCGCAACCGCACACGAGCGATAATCCGCTTCTTACGCTGCGCTTAACCCCCCTCTCTATCATTATTTGTTCATAATACTAAACTGTTCCAGTTGCTTTTAAAACACGTCGAATGCCAGTTTTTCTTTTTTTCAGTTCAATGTGCTGGTCAGTAACAGCAGCCCGATGTGATTTGATTATGTCATCTGCCCACATTGGAGAGCGGCAAATTTGTCAGCCTTGGGCGTCATGACGAAGTTTCTTATCTTTTTTTCCGGAAGTTTGGGAAATTTCCGGAATTCTGATCAATTTCTTTCTAAAACTGTTTGTTTCTGATTTTCCAAGCCCTCAGCTGTTTCCTGATTTATTTCAAATCACAAAACAGGTTTTAAAATGTTTTCCAATCAAAAGTTCGACAAGTTCTATCATCTTCCCATAAATTTCTCCTTGCTAGCGCCTAGTCATATTCCCATTCGCGGAGTGGTACAGACTGTCGACATTTCCAGCTGGAGTCTCTCTTTTTGGCTATGCGCATTGACCAAGAAATATGATACCTTGGCGAGGGAGAGCCTTTCCTAAAATTCAGTCTTTATTTACTTCGAACAACAATTGCTATCAGCCAGTCTTTTTATAGCCATTTCGCAACAGTTTTTCCTGTCATAACCCAAAACTTGTACAGGATATCTTTTATCGCCTTCTTATGATCATTCCTTCACGCGTGATTAGTTCCTATGATAGTAATAGATTTCCTGTCCAGGCTGCATTCCCTTTCTTCAAGGAAATCCAGAGAGGAATTCAATTTGCAGTTTCTGTTCCTTTGTTCACGCTTCTAATAGACTCCTGACCTGATTTCTAGGCCTTTTCCCAATGGCATTCGCGCCTGTAAATAAACAGCCAGTATTTATCATAAAAGAGCGTCTAGCCATTTCCCCCAATAAATAGGCTATTTCGCCCTTCTTTCCCATCATTTTCCCCCTACTACGAAGAGGACAGGAAATGGACATTTCGTATTCATCGGATATTCAAATAACTACCGGCCAATTGGAGTACTTTTTACGACGAGTTTATGTCCATAAGGTTACTGGTTTCTGGGCTGGTATTAGTTTCCAGTTTTGTCTGTTTGGGTGGGGTGACGGTTAACTGGGGCGCAACTTTTACCATGCGGGATGATGAATAATCCGAGCGTTTGGTCACTGGACTTCATCATTATCCGGTCTTTTCCTTATTTCTCTCTATAAAAATCCAATTAATGTGAAATTTCAGATGAATGAGTCAGAAGAAGCTGATCATCCTACTTACGGTACTCATTTAGAAGTTTTCCATGATAAATTAATCGGGAAGGTGGGTTTTATTTAATTTACAGATCCTTTTAAAGAAAAATAACCAAGAAATGGGGAAATTAGCTGAATTTCTAATCAAAAGTTGGCAAATTGCCATAAACAGCAGTTGCGCCCAAATGGCAACGCTAACCAGTACGATGGCACAGTCCTTTAAGAGTTTCTTAAAAATATCGCTTTTCATTAGCATTTATAAGATCTCTCTCTTTTAATTGGCGACTATTTTCATGTTTAATATTTTCTTTAAAGAGCCGGCGATTTTTAAAACCTATTTTATTCCAGAAATGGAAGAAAATGATTGGATTAGTCTTCGAGGAATCAACATACGGTCGAGCCCGAATGGAATTGTATCAAAATGAAGAAAAAGTTAAGAATGGCTCGCCATCGAGGACAATTTTATTGACGGATTGTGTATCAATGCGAGCGCAGTCACAACCAGGTAGAATTTGAATTATTTTGATTTTTTACGATAATTTTTTAGGCCAACGGGAAACCATAAAGATTTTGTTAAAAGATAACAGCACTTTGGAAATATATTCCCAAAATCATGACATTTTACTGGAAGCTTTGTGTAAAATCGCCTTTCCTAAGAAATATGTCACATTGCCCAGTACCCTGCTAGATTCTCCAACTTCTTCTGAAGAAGAGGATTTTGTCCTGAGTAAGAGGGTTAGCTTCTACTTTAAGGGAATTCTTAAGGTGATCAATATCCCGTCCTATTACTTCCTTCTCCTCTGACGAAAACTAAGCAATTATCAGAGGGAAGTTATCACCTCCACTTCGGGGATTCCCTCTCCCTGATCGCTGGAGAACTCCAAGTTTTGAACTTCAATTATTGTGACCTTTCATGGTAGGCAGCTTCCTTTCTTTTTTAAAGAAAAATTTAGGATTGCCGCTGGTGAAAATTGCTTGGGATTTGAGGTGGCACATGATGGAATTTATGAATTTATCTGCGCTCAGCCGTTAGTTATCATGGAAAGCTTCCGGTATTTTTAAATATTTCTTTAAAATATTTATAGTTCCAGATGTCACATCCGCTTCACATCCATTTTTACTCCCGTCAGTGTTAAAACCACAAATAAATACAATAGGACGTACCATCCAAGCAAAGCGTCGGTTATGGACACGCCTGAGACCAGGTAGCTTCATTTATTTTTTATGTGCTTATTAAATTATTACAGTAAAAATTCTACGCTAGAAAGTAAGCAGAGCACCTCATCCATGAGCCCACCACCCCCACCGGACAGTTTTTCTGAGTTTACCCCGCAATCGACGAGCTCTCCTTTAAATAATTCCTTCACCAGCGAATATGACTCATTTTCTGAAGAGAAACAAAAGAAAGGAGGGATTTTTAGCTTCTTCCGCAGGTAATAATTGCCCATTTCATTTTATAAGTTTCCTAGGAACTCCAAAAAGAAAAGAGATGAGGAAGGAAGACCGGCCTTTGAGCAAGATGCCAACAGTGAATGGCTCAGGATCGAAAAGACCTTGCCCGCCAATTCCAATATGAAATCTGAAGAAGAATTGCATATCTTAAGCTTCAGACAAGAATTGGAAAAATCTTTAGCTGAAAGCAAGGTATGTCTTTGATTTAGAGAAAATAAGGACCAGTTTTAGATGAGAAGAGAGAAAGCTTATCAAAAATCAGCTGATCCAATTCCCGAGGAATAATCAACGCCCTCAACGCAGTGACCTCACATTACTCTTCACCTGTAGAGAACAAAATTAAAACCGGTCCTATTTTATTGGTGTCTTATAGATGCTTTAGCATGTGAACAAAAACATTTAATAAATATTTTAATTTATACAGGAGGAAGATGACCTAAAACAACCCGGACAGATTTGACCTCAATCTTAGAGAATGGCAAACCCCTGAGACGCTGAGCATACTTCACGCTATCTTTTTGTGAAACTGAACATACCACCGTGATCAGCGTCCAAAAATGTGTGTGATCAGTTCAAAACTAACCCCAAAAGTGCCTATTTTTAGGATTCTAGGGACCAAAATAGCCGCCGAACCTATGATTCTGAAGATTCTTTTCCCAAATATTTTGTTTGGAAAGAACTGGCCGGTAACCACTGGCGTGCATCTACCGGGAAACCGAATATACCATTTTGCTTGTCCCGACGAGCTGATCACGATGGTATAAAGCACTTTTTCAAAAGTCCACTTTTTTCTGGTCCATTGCCCCTCTTGACTGATAATTTGACCTCGATTTTCCCATTATGCGGTACCCCGACCCTGGTGAGCATTCTGGAAGTCAAGATTTTTCTGGACCCTTGTCCCAGAACATCCCTTTGACCGATGATCTTATCCATAGCCGCGGATTCTCATCTTCAGGCGAGGCGGAGCCCTACTTTTTTTCAACTTTTTGGGATTTTTTTATATCGCTGTACTCAGAAGAACGAGTACTACAAAGTTGACATAGAAAATCCATCAAAAATGGCCGTGTTTAGGTAGATATGGAACAAAATAGTTTATTTGCCTGAGTTTCTGATGTTTTTCCAAACTTTTTGTTTGGGAACTTCTCAGCGAGACTCAATGGACTGGCGTGGAGCTATCGAAAAACCGAATATACCATCTTGTTCGTTTCGACGAGCTGAACACGATGGTATAAAGAACTTTTCCGGAAGTCAAGATTTTTCTTGACCCTTGCCCCAGAACACCCCTTTGACAGATGATCGTACCTATAGTCCCGGATTGTCATCTTCAGGCGAGGCGGAGCACTACTTTTTTTACAACTTTTTGTGTATTTTTTATATCAGCGTTCTCGCGAGGACGGGATCTACACCAGGGATGGGCGGGTCCGGCTTTTTTCAACCCGGGTCGGTTCCGGGTCGGGTAGACCCGGACCGGAACCGGTCGATTTTCGGTCCGGATCCGGGTACCCGCCCATCCCTGATCTACACAACTGACATAGGAAACCTTGGAAAAATGGCCGTTCTTGATTTTATCGCAAAGGTATGAGATATGGTACTGTTTATAGAGAATTTTTTGGGATATTTTTTGGTATATATGTTGGGACGCGCGACTTTATTTCCGCGAAGGTGCGACTTTATTTCCGCGGGGTGCGACTTTATTTCCGCGGGGTGCGACTTTATTTCCGCGGAAATAATGTCGCGCGTCCTAACTTTCGGTGAGATCAAGCCAATGGCTGTCGACTTTTCCAAAGAATATCTTGAAAATCGCCTGAGCATGGAGAAGATCCACGACGCCTTTCGTTCTGCTTCTGACATTGAAAAAAGAATGCGTAAAGAGGATGAAAATTGGGATGCTATTGTTAAGAGAGCTGACAAGGGAATGTTTTTTCCTTAGGTTGGCCTTTTCGATCGAGACTTACACCATTCGAAAGAGCATAAAAAATTAGGAAGGGTAGTGGTTTTCGAATTTCCTGCGGACCTCTGGTTGAGTGACACGGAGGGCGAGAAAGTTGAGAAATTTTTGGAAAGCTCCTGTCGAAAAGGAAACAAGAAAAGCGAAACATAAAAATGTGAAGCAATGGCCTAGTGGATAGTTGCTCTACCTATAAAACTTTTGGTTTTTTTTAAACTCACGAGTTCGAGGTCCCCATGGGCCAGCACAATTTTCCTTTTTTTTCCGAGAGATATACAAAGTGTTGTCTTGTTATCTCTGATTTTTGATTAAAGAAAGACTAGAGGGCATTGTTCTACACGATAGGCAGCCCTCTCTAATGAATGCAACTACCACGGCGTCAGCAAGAAAGGAATGACTATAATCCTATTTACGTCCCCATTTTTACAAAAAAAAAGAAAAATTGTGCTGGCCCATGAGGACCACGAACTCGTGATTTAAAAAAAAACCAAAAGTTTTATAGGTAGAGCAACTATCCACTAGGCCATTGCTTCACATTTTTATGTTTCGCTTTTCTTGTTTCCTTTTCGACAGGAGCTTTCCAAAAATTTCTCAACTTTCTCGCCCTCCGTGTCACTCAACCAGAGGTCCGCAGGAAAATCGAAAACCACTACCCTTCCTAATTTTTTATGCTCTTTCGAATGGTGTAAGTCTCGATCGAAAAGGCCAACCTAAGGAAAAAACATTCTCTTGTGAGGTTTCTATGACATTCTCCCTTGAATTTTTTGTTTCCATTAGTTGATTTCGTAAAATTTGTCTATAAAGATAGCCTTGGGTTTCTGGCTTTGGGACAATTGTAGATCTGGCAGATGCGTCCTGGACCAACCCTTATTTACAAGTGAAAATATCAGGAAAAGTTAATAGAGAATCTAGACCTTTAAAATATTGACAAAACCACTTTATTTCTTTAAAAATAGAATTTTTAAGCTTAGGCGAACAGTTTTGCTAAATCCTCCTCCATTCGTCCCACGGCCGCGGCGTCTTCAGCAGTCTCAGGCTCGGCAGTGGTAGTAGACGGAGGCTTTACTCCTTTAGTAACCACAGTTGGCTTAACACTGCTGGTAGTCTGACTCTTGGCTGCCTCAGTTACATCAGTTGGTGCGGTGGAAGGGGTAGATTCAGTCTGTCCCTGGATCTTGACTTCCTCAGTTTCTTCAGTAGGAGCAGCGGTACTGGTAGAGTGGCTCTTTTCCTCTCCGATCTCGATGATAATGGTCGAATCCTAAAATTCCCTTTTTTCTAGGCCAGTGTCTATTCTACCGTGGGATGAAGAGTGGTAGAGGCGGTCTTCTCCAAGATTTTTTCAGTTGTTGTCGAGGGAGTTGAAGCTGTCTGGAGCTTCTTTGCCTTGTATCCTCCGGTGGTGGTTGTAGGCTCTTCAGTAGGATAAGGAGCATCGGTTTGCCTCTTTCTTCTGGTCTCAGGAGTTTCAGAACAATCTTCTCCCTAAGATCTTTTACTCTAAACGGAAGGAAAGTTCCTTACCTCAGGGCAAGGAGTGGTAGAAGGAGTCGACTGGGCTTTCTCTTCTTCTCCATATCCTCCTGTAGCAGTGCTAAGAGTCTCAGATGGAGTAGAATATGTCTGCTTCTTGTATGGTCCAGCATCTGTGTTAGCGGTGGATTCCCAGGTAGCTTCAGTGGGATACTCGGTGTTTTCATTCTTCACAGGAACAGGACCTTCAGTAGAACTTGTGGGATCCTCTTGAGCCTTTTCAGGAATCGGATTTCCCGGCTGACTTATTTCTGCAGTTGTCGTTGAAGGAGTAGTCGGCTTGGCCCAGCAGCCAACAGCCAAAGAGGCGACAAGAAGAGAAAGTGGGACCTTCATCGAGAATACTTTCCCTTCATTTCCCCCCGCTTTTATATCAAATTTTTATGTGAGTCAAGTGATAAACAAATCCCGATCGGGAATTGATTCGTTAATTTTAATGGAAAACAGACAGGTGTCTGACACACCCCCAGGGAGCCTCTTCGGCATGGCACTTAAAGTCCCTAAGGGATAGCAACATTTGTCATGAAGGTCACTCATAATCTGCATTTCCATATAGAGACGTCCGCTAATCCAGACAAACGCCTCTTTCTCTTGCTATTCAATTTGTTTCAAAGTCAAGTATTCCTAGTAAAAGTACTGCAGCTATTCTAATCTATTTATTTGGAGATGAGCTGGTAATAGACCCAGCTGCTCCCCAGGATTGGATGCCCTTCCCTATTAGGGCTATACTTTGATAGTCCTCTCGAATTCTCCGGAAACATGTAATTTGTAGTGTCTAGGACTTTTCCCAATTTATGACTAATTCATTAGCAACGATGTTTTTCTGTGATCTTTGACAGCTTAGGGGGGTTTCAAAAAGATTATAATAAGTTTAAAGGATTGGTTTTACCCTTCGTGACTAATTCCTTTGTGGATTCCAAGTTAGATGAATCCATTCCAGTAAATTGAAATCCTTCCAATCTAAGAGATTTGATTCTAATTTTGGGAAACACAATATGGAGCCTTGATAATATTACTGAGCGGATCGTATTCCACGTATATACAGAAACCAGCGCGTAGATTATACTTTTGGAGAGGGCGTAAACCATCACTCTCTGGTTAATTCACACCATGACACCCGCAGCTGTGACAGCCGAATCTCGTCAAATCCTACAGGTACATTGATCGATGTAGTGTATGATTCAGGGATTATCTACAAGATTTAACCCAGACGGTCAAACTTTTTTGGAGTGTTTGTTGATTTCAAATCCGGTTGAAGGTACACGGATCACGATTCTTGCGCAATGTCAACAGATATTCTTGCATTCTTTTCATGATACTACGCTTATCTTCGTGTTCCTCTCTTTTCTTAAAAATTTATCTTCTGGGATTCTCCCACGTGCCAATTCCCTTCTATTGAGGATTCCTTTCTTCCCATAATTACAGGGTTGCCCATACTGTGTGACAGCGAACGCCTCAATCGGAGGTGTCACCAGCTGCCAAAGCGATTACCCGCGATCGCCAGTTTTTTTTCCTGTCAATTGTTGTGATAAGGATTTCTTTACTTTTAGTCAGTTTTAAGTTTAAAAATCAACAGAAATCGTTTACTCTTCTAGATCAATAGAAGATTTTCCCAGGTTATTTATAATTCAAAGTTCGTGATACCTAGAGAATCCTCTGGGTAATCCTCTGACCGGAACATGTCCAATTTTTATCGGCAAATAACAATGTTGAACTTGGTTTTAGGCGCGCATCTATTTGGCATCTCCCGCTGTGTTTTCTATCTCTTACGGGCAAGTGGCTGGCTCTGTAAACATTTGCAAACAGTTTGTATTTGTTTGAAACACGTATGCTCTTTTATTACTCTTCAAACTGACGGTTAAGATTCAATGTGTTGACCCCTAAGCAGTCAACTGCCCGGGAAATCGCCTTTGTTCAATTGTGGACTGTTTACGACTCCTTTTTGGCGCCACATGGTCTTTAAAATTAGGATCTGCTTCCTCCTTTCGCGTTCTGATTACCTTGTGCATCATTAGCGACAGCCAAGCATATGGCGCCGACCCATGTTCCTCCTTAAAACCCTCCGAAGAAGAGGAAAACGAGGAAGAATGCATTAGAGAATGGCCGCGGACAATTTGCATAGCCTGGACACCAAGATTGCCCTTTGCTCATCTCCAGTCTTTTTTTTCTTCTGCCCGCTCTCTCCCAAAGGCATTAGTCTACCCTTAGAAGCCTCTTTTCAATGTCTAGAAGAATCATAGTTTGGCTTCTCGCAATTAGTTTCAAACCAGTAGCCAGTGCTTCTTCTCACGTAATTCGTCCTTTTTTTGCCTCGATTCGCAACAAATCGTTTACCTGGAAGGGCAAGCCAGTTCCGGCTAGTTTACACACACTTCTGCTTCCTTTAAATGGGTGAGAAAAGGATTCTTCAAAATGAAATTTAATACCCCAATTTGGACAGATGTTTGCAATGTCTCCCCCTAATCGTCCTATCCCTGAAAGCTCACTTGAATTAGTGCCGCTCTAATGGAGTATTTAAAATCCGATAGGATCCACTGGCTGGCTCTTTTTACATGGAATCCTTATACTAAAATGACCCAAATTACCCTCAAAAACGTGATAATTTGTCAGAGTTGAGACAGTTGATGGATCAGTTTCCCTCCGATAGTATCTCCTAGCCGCGTCGCAGTCTCTAAAACTTCGACCTTCATTAAAATAGGATTCGCTCATTATTTTCTCCTCCTTTTGGTGAGTAGAACCAATCAAAAAATACGTGTCTTAGGCGCGAATTTGATACTCGGCTGCCTCATTAAGATTAGGCAAACACGGCTGCCCTTGGTCGTACTTTTTTTCTTTAGCGTCTCCAGTCCCGCATGGAATTTAACTGCCCATAAAGCCGGGCAGAGATACCTGTAACCACAAATTTCGATCTATTTCTTTCTTAAAATCGCCATTTTTTCAGGGAGCATGTTGGCCCCTCACCTAACTTCGTTTCATTATTGAAGGGGGACGCCCTGCATGTAGGGGGGCCCACTCTCGAGCACTTGCTCTCTTTTCTCCCCGGGCGTTTTTGCGACGTGTTCATATGGCGTGTGAATTCTGAACTTTTCAAGTGCTGGTCTCATATTTTAGAGAAGACGAGAATGGGCATCCCTTGGGAATATTGCTAGGCGCCTCTTCTCTTGTATATTTCTTGTCATATTCGGGTGGCGCGCCTTTGTTAACTCAAAGTAATACGAGAGCTCGTTGATTGCTTAGGTAAACGAATAACTAGTCCTAGTTTTTCTTGTAAAAGGATATTTTTTATGATCAAGAATTCAATGGCTGTTTGCCATCGATAAAAACTGTTGAAATATGTAAACATTTTCCACCCAAGCCCTGTCGCCAGTGGCCCTTATCTCATATTTGGAGACAATACACGCCGATAACGATTAATGTTCGTCATTTCCCAACAACTTTTTGTCTTTTTCCCAACAAATAAGCTCAATTAAATCCATTTGGCCCAGGAATTACTCCTCGTTGAATATTAATGAGACCACCCGGGTGAGCGGGGCGGAGGCAGCCGCTGTCAAAATGTGACGGTAATCAGTTCGAGAAGCTGACGATCGTCGCCTGAGCCGATAGCCAAATCGATCAGCTTCCTATGGGAACTGTCAATAAATGTCTATTTGCCCTTGCCTATGAGCACATTGCGCTTGTACACGCCGCTCTAAATGCCAAGATCTTTACTCAAAAAAAGTCTGATCGCCATATTTGTTCAGAGATTTTTGTCCTTGTTAATTTGCTTCGCTGTTTGACATTGATTCCGGTTGGATTAAAGAAAATGAGATTATCCTCGTCATATTCACACGTAGCGTTCTCTCGTCTGGCGACATTTGTTTCTTTAACCTTACAATATTGACAGATTAGTCATTTTGGCGGCGTTCTTTCCGTAAAAAAACGCATAAAATTTAAACTTCACTTTTATTCTTCTTCGACAACACGCCAACTTTCTTTTGATAAAATATTAAAATATTTTAGAGGATGAGCATGCGCCAAGAGCGCGAGCGGCCGCTGCTCTTTGATCCGGATAGTCCAGAATATATCAAAGATTTGCAACGTCCGGCGGTCATTAAGGTAGGCTGTTCCGAACAACAGATAATTGCTGCATTTTGCACTTTTTTATGGCGTTCTGGGGGCCACAAAGGTGCTCTAAACTCATTTTTCAGGAAGATCTTTCTGAAATGGAACGAAGAAAAAGGGTCCAACAAGTTTTGGAGTCTAAAGGATTTCTGAAGGAGTTGGAAAATGTAAGGATCCCTTGATTTATAGGAATTAATTAAATCTAGGTGATCAAAAATGAATCAGAAGTTGTTCGAAGTGAGCCAGAACATCTTAAACTCCAATACAAATTGTCGGAATTAGCTACACCTAACCGCGCCCTATCCTATAACTCAATTCATAATATAGGTAAGTGATATGCACGCCAGCTGCCTTTAATTATTGTCCTCCCTTGTCCTTGAATAAAGACCCGTGGAATAATATTTGGGTTTCGAGAGGCAGATTAGCTTGTTTTATGACTGTCACAGCCCGTCGACAAGATGAAGTGGATAAGGCCGGGGGTTAACCTAGAAATTTCAGGCCTACCGCCGATACCAATCGCAGATCTCAATAATAATGAAAATGTCACAAAACAGGAAAGGATTTTGCGTAATAAAATGGCTTGTTTTTGTCGTCTCTCTGATATGTTTCAATGGGTTCAAGGATTTTACAACCATCTTTCGGTAATTGCTTCAATTTTAAGTTTAAACTAAATTCAGTACCGGATTCCCAGTGAAAATGAAGAGATTTTGATCAATCCTTTCGGTCTACTTTTCCATGAAGTTTCTGCCAGTAGTATAATCAAGATAAAACCTAATGGAGATGTAATAGATCCAGGAAACTCACGCCTAGGAGTCAGCCAGGTAGAATATTATAGTTGTTCAAGTTTTCTTCCAGAATATATTGAATCTTCATTCGAACATTCACGCATCCCGCCAAGGGGCCTCCTGCATCCTCCAGCTGCATTCTGCCCTGGTAGCAGCTGTGGCCAGCATGAATTGTGGTCTTCTCCGTCTTTGTCCAGAAGCATTAAATTTAGGAAGAGTTAACTGTTATGACTATGCGGTTAGTTTCATTTTCTCTGCCTTCTCCCTAATCCGTTATCCCTTCTTCTCATCTGTCACTGGCGACCCCGCAATCTGACATCTTTTGCATCAAACGAGGAAAAAAACAATGTCCTTTCAGGGTAATTTGGACGAAGAAGAAGAGATTCACTCGATTGTCAAGTGTCTCGGGGAAGAGAACGTAATCCTGTTGAGAAATCGTGGCTTTATTGCTGTTGGTGAAACTGTGGAAGAAGTCCTGTACATAGCTCAAAATTTAATTACTGCCTGTGAAACACAAGTAATTAGGTCTTTTTTCTTTAAATATTCCCTTCAGCTTCGAGCGGCAAAGGCGGGAATTACGAATTTAATTCAAACTGATGAAGAAGTAGCCAGGAAGCATCATAAATCCCGGGCAGGAATTCGTTCTCCCATTAAATCTGCCCATAGTTTTCAAATAAAAACCGGAGAAATTGAATGGGAAGCATGGATGAGATTCCTGGACCATCAGGTAAATAAATAGAATTTGAATAAATTTAAATATTCAGGGTATGCGAACTGGTCATCTGTATAAACAACCTCAACTCAGGCCAAGATGTCAATTTACACAATCTATGTATGTTACAAGTGATGTAGCTGTTCCGCCGGCTGCTTGTTCCGTTGGAGCTGTGAGTTTTTTGAATTTCTGGGTCTCAAAACGACGCCCAGTCCTTTAAACAACTGGCAAATAGCCAGCTTATTTTATTTTATTAAAAACCTCCTTTTTTTGACCTTTTGCTTTAAGAATTAACATTTTCGAATAAAAATAATTTTTTATTTCCTTTTCAGTTAGATGAATCTGACCACGAGTCCATCATCGCCCACAAATTGGCAATCCTCCGTCGAGAACAGGAAAGATCCCGCTGGTTAAATAGCCCCAATGCTTATCAGAAGATAGAAATCCTTGAAACGAATACAGATTGCCCTAAAAGGATAACAAAAGTATGAAAATTACTACCAATTTTGATATGATTTTGCTAATTTAGTGGGTCCAAGACGCAACATCACAGTCTGCCAATGGTACTCCGGTCAAAATCAACAGCGCCCATCAATTTAGCCCAATGTCTGCAAATCCAAAAGAATTCAAAGAACGACAGCAAAGAATTAAGGTAGGACTTTTTCCTTTAAATTTTTGATGTTTTCGCTTTAGGAAAATCGCTTGTCGGGGAAAACATCTGCCGGGCCGCAAAGCGTCATATTAGATGCGTCTACTTATGAAGATTTACGTGATATTAAAGCAGATTCGGAGGGAATTACTGGACCAGCGGATAGATCAGTTCTCATTGGAACAGCCAGTAAGGGAATTATCAACAGGCATCAGCAACATAATGCACAGGTTAGATTTTTGAATTTCTTCCCTTTTCGGTGGACAATTTGATTGGTTTTTAAAACAAGGAGATCACTCGTCCCGTAGAAGAAAATCTGGGCTACATTTTAATGCCAATTTTGATTTCAACCAATCGTTTTTCAGGTTTACAGGCAACTCTACGCGCCAAATCCTTTCTCAGCTGAAACCGACGAGGAAATTAAAAAATACATGAAAGAAGTACTGTATTTTATATAATTTGACAGTTTTTTATTTAATTCAGGTCGAAATGAAGTCCCCAGCATCAAAATCACCAGTATCTACGATGCTAGTCGATACACGGGCAGAAACTGCCAGTCCAGTGGACGACTACCCAACTGCAGGTAAAATTTCCCCCAAAATTTCTCGTGTAATCCAAAATAATCACACAATCCTTGGTTATGTAAATATCTATAGACGTCGCTTCTCTAATGCAAGGCGTACGTCTCCATGCTGCCGATGCATCATCTACCGATGATTTAAATACTGGCGATACTTCTATATCTATTGCCATAAATGGTGGGCAGCACGGTGTTTGTATCTCGTGTTGCGAGCATGAAAAATGGCTTTCTTTCGCTTATTTTTCTTTTCTTTCAGTTAACAGTGCTCGTGATTCCACTTTTGATTCAACTAAAGCATGCACAAATGAATTGGAATTAGATTGTAAGTGACTTCTTTTCCTATCGCTAAATATGCTTGGGCATGTAGATCTTAAACCACGGGCAACATCGACACCTAAAGGAGAAGACAAAAGGAGTCGACTGGATAGAGGATCTAAGAAGAAATTTACAGCATCCAGTAAGCCTTGTTGCATGATTATTTTACTTCTTTTCAGTTTTAAACAAGACACTAATTAATTTTACCCGGCTTTACGTGCAATACGAAAATTCATAACGTTTTTATTTTTAAATGCGTTTTTTTGGTTAATCGTCATTTTTAAGAAGAAATACAGCACCTTATGTGTCATGTTTGGATGCAAAAAAATCGTCATTAAATGCTGATAATTTAGCAAACAAATAATACATGAAAATATAAGTTGGATCACTTAAAATGCTTTTTTCTCCTCAACCAGACATTTTCATGAAAAACTAATTAGTGCATCGTGATCAGCGAATTTTTCTCTAAATAATAAGGCCAAGTTGCATTTTAGCCCTAACTGTCCATTTAATAATTCTCATTAAATGGGAATAGCGTTTTCTTTTTCAGCGTACTCGAAAACCCCTAAATATCTCTTTACTGTATTGAAACTGCCCCAAGATACCCCTGGATGTTTCCCCGAGCTTATAAGGCCCGCACTTCCCGTAATTTTCTGCCCTGCTTGGCGCAGTGGCGAAAAGCTCAGACTATTGTTCTGAAGTAAACCAAATCCGTCTATAGTACCTGGCAAGTGAAATAACGCTTGTCAGGACAACAAGGCGGAAACATTTTTTGACTTTTTTAGAGCTATTTTACTTGCTTTACAAGTTTAGCCAGGTTTTATTTTATTTGGGGCCACCCAGAAGGCATAATCATTAAAAATAGGCGAGAACGCCGGTAAAATTGCAAGCAGTGCTGGGTTCGACTCCCCTGCGCGGCAAACATTGTCAAAATCTTTTTTCTTTTTTGTTTTAAACTAATTCAAGGCCGCTGAGTACAATGCGCTTATAAAAATAATAGATCTCTTACTAAAACTGCTCCCTAAGCTTAAATCTTCTACGCATGGATCGAAAGATTGTCAAAATCCTATTCTATCACTAGTTTTTCTCATTTATACATTCCAGGTGACACCTCCGCTGCAACAAATGTTACAATGTCCGAGGATGAGGTGATTTTTATCCTTGTTTCCATGTTTTAAACAAAAATTGCAGACGCCGTTATCTGAAGGCAAAAAGAAAAAGAAGAAAGGTTTCTTCTCATCATTTTTGAAGAAAAGAGATCGATCCTCAGCTGCCTAACCTGTGAGAATATCCCTTCTAATAACTACTCGGTGAATACTTACAATATTCCTTTGCTTTTACTAATGTTTTAACAGGTTTTTGATGTGATTTAATATTTTTAATAGAGTCACGTATCGGATCTGCTGAACTTTTATTGGTAACCAAGTTGCTTTTGATGATAACTCGGCCGGATCGCAAGCTTTTCGAATAATTTATTAAACATTTGAAAGAGGAAACAAAAAAAAACCTAGAACTAGCTATAAAGCTAAATTTCAGTTGCATAGAATTTTGAAAAATTCAGAAATCCAATGAGTACGCAGCAGACCGACGTCTCCCGCTTTTTTTTGTGGATTGCAAATTTATTTTGGGGAATAGCGTAGTGATTTTGTTTTTAAAAAAGAGAAGAGTTTTCTTCACCAGGGAAACTTTGATTATCAAAAAATGAATGAGATTTAGCCGAGTTATGATCAATTTGAGCTGGAAATGCGAGCTAAAGTGATTGTCAACGCATCCAAGCCGCGTAGGAATATTCCTTCCCCATTTTCCTAGAACAGTCAGCTATTTTTCGAGCCGTTCTCACCCCAATATTTGTGTTCTGGGCAAAAAGAACAACTGCTTTGACAGGCCAATGTTTTGCGTCAATTCTTTCTTTTCTTTGACCAACCAACGATTATCAGCCAACAAATATGCAAAAAATGATCCATGGTCAGTGGATAAAATATCTGAAGGCTTAAAAATATTTCTATTAATTTAAAAAATATTTCAGATAGCCCGGTTGTGGTCCGCCGTGAGACCTTCGTCTAATTTCTGTTCTTCTCTTCTCCAAGCCCGTTGTCTTTCTTTATGTTTTAATAATTTTTAGCTTTATTTCCCCTTTTCATTCCGGCCTGTGCTTCTTCTTTAATTTTTCTACCTATCGGGTTCCAGTTTTTATAATTTCTAGGAAAATAATTTTTTTTTTCTTTACGGATCCTTGCTAGATTTTTGTATCTCTATTCCTTTTCATATAGAATATTTAATAAAATCTATTTATTTCTTCTATTTCAATGTAGTTCATTTCCATACTATCATAAACTTTTAAATATGAAATCTTTTTAAAGAAGAAATGAGCGCTGGGGGAAAAGTGACCCTGGAAAGTCGACAGAAACTTCCCCAGAAAGTTCAGGTTTGTCAACATATTGTGATGTTCCATTTTTTAACTAAGATTAGACCCGCGGGGATCTAGACGTGTTTATGTTTTTTTTTCTGCTGTAAACTGCGATGAATCCCAGAGAGCAATGGCTAAAAATAACTGAAGAAATGACCAAAATGGAAATAAATTTCATTTTAAGAGATCAAGCTCTTAAAAGAAGTAAATAGTAAATAGATTTTTGATATTTTTAGGCAATAAGATGACGAATAAACTACATAAATCGAATGACCTTCGTTTTTGCATAAAATGACGAGAGAATTGTCCTTTGCTGGGGAACGGCCGGGTTAATTTGAAATTTGACGCGAGATGAGCAACATGAGCTGTTTTTAAAAACAAAACAAGTGTAAAATTTCATGCAACTTTAGACGATAGGATCTTCCAATAATTCAAAGATTTGCTTGGCGCTAAAAGGAAAATTCAAAAATCGCAGCCCACCAAAAGAGATTTTGAATATACGCCGGGAGAAATTTCTGAAAAATTCGAATTGCGCCATAGGAAAATTGAATAATTTGCTTCCCACCAATGGTAAACTTCAAAAATTTGCCTTCTGATAGAAAACTCAAGAAGGCAGCGTCCCGCCAAAAGGAATTTTCAAATTTTGCAGCTCACCGGAAGAAAATGCAGAAAAGGCGCAATTTCGGAATGAATGGAATTTTATAAATTAACGAAATCTAAAAGCCCGCGTATTTAAACCTAACTCCCCTCTCTGGAAGCTAAACGGGTCAATTTAAAGGGAAATATGAATGCGTTTATTTTTTTTTCTTTATGCCAGGAATAAGTGTCACTTCCATTCGGTCTAGACATAAATTCCTAACGAGCTATCTCTCTCTAAGCAGATTGCTTACACAAGAGCTGTGAATGACCAGTGTTTATAGAGCTTTCTTCCCGGTTTAAAGAACATCCAAAAATAACATAAAAAATATGAGAATTGACATAAAAATGACCGTTTAAGGATGTTATCTGCGATGTCGGCTTAGCTCTTCAAAATGCTGTTCAAGCTTCACCTTCTTCTGAGGTTTATCTGCCCTTTTCTTTAATATTTCTTAAGAATGTGCCGAATACTTTAAAAACAATGGCAGCCATGGACACAAACAACGATGCAATTGCCGAAAATCTGCAGAAAATTGACGAAATTCTTGACCAATTAGATGAAGATTATCAAGAAATGACGAACAAGTATGTTTAATTTCTAACCATAATTTTCTATACAAGTAGAGAGCAAAAAATATTAATTAACACAGTAACGGGTACCCGACTGAGGAATGTCGTTGTTTTGTGACGTCACAGAGGGAACTAGCGCCGATATTCTTAAATGGAGTGCCCAATTTATGGAGCATCTCTCTTGTGACGTCAACCGGGGGGTATACAAGTAACTAGAAACATTAAAATGACACGTGAATGCTATTAAATTACGGGGAAATGGGGAGGGAAATATGAAGACAACTGATATTGCACTGGACCGGCCCTAATTGTATACTCCTATTATGTCTGGAAAGTAAATTAAAGGGGAAATCATTAACAAACAATGGGATTCCAATGAGTAACCGTATCATAAAATTGATTCGGGGTACAGCGACGGGTTGAATCTATTTCTAAGAGGGAATGAATTATGGTTGTGACTTCGTGGCTCGTCTGTTCTGGAAGTTCTGGTGGATCATAGGCTTCAAAGTTCTCTCCAGCTGTGTAGAGGAATAGTTTACATAGCAGGCATTCGTCAAATGGGATCTGGAAACGGGAGAAATAATTAGATATATGTGATCTTGGATTCTTTGAGGGTTTTTGTTTTGGGATTTGGGAAAATTGCAGGGCTGTTTACTGATAAAAGAGGAATTTTTGAATTTTTAAAACATCGAAACCTTTTCTTGTTAAGCGCGACTTGCAGCCCAGTTTTTGAGCTACCGATTGATAAATAAAACATTTAAAAAGCGCCCGAAATTTAGATTTAAGGATCCGTTTAAAGTTACCGCGCGCTTTAGTAATGCGCCGTTGCGTCCCCCACAAAAATCCTCCTTTTAATAGAAACAAGCGGGCCAAATTTAACGAACAATATACCAAAATGTAGCTAAGAAACAGGTTTATTTAATGAAGCCGGGCTTAAATGGGCTTTGTTTTTAATTTTTAAGAAAACAAGCCCTTGAACTAGAGCTTCCCCCTTTTAAATGACTCCTACATTCTGAGAGAAGCCGCCTCTAGCCCCTTTTTCATTAGGTATTTATTGCAGTCTCTTTACTTTTTTTCCAGCTTAATTTACCCCTAATCGTGGCTATTTTGCAATTAACGTTTGATCCCTTACCTCTCCCGTGACGCATTGATACAGTAGACATCCTATACTCCACATATCCACCTTTGAATCATATTGGCAACATTTTAATAAATTAGCCCCGACTTCAGGTGCCATGTAAAATAAAGTCCCGGCAACGTTACACAGCTCCGACTCTCCATCCTCGTCAAGCGTTCGAGCAATACCTAAATCTATTTTGTTAAGAAGGAAGAACGCTTGAATAGGCCAAATTCTATCGGGCTTCTAGTCTCTAGTGGCCGCGCTAGACGCCATGAAAAAGAGAGGGAACTAACCAAAGTCAGTAATTTTGGCGCTGATGAGTTGGTCCGGATTGTAGCTGTCATATTTCACCAGAATATTCTGTGGCTTAATGTCGCGATGGACGATTCTTTGATCGAAAAGAGCCTTGTACCCGCGGGCGATGTTATCAATTATTAATCTGAGAAGGGGCATTATCGAGACGTCCTGAGTGCATAAGTACCTAAGATTTTTTGGGCGAAGCTTTCCGTCGAGAGCTTTTTGCTTGATATGAAATTCTAGGTCAGCATCCATTAACTCCATCACTAGGCAGCAGGTCAAATCATCTTCGTAGCAAATGTCCAAAACTCCTACCAAATACGGACTGCGTAGTGATCTTAAAAAAACTAGTTATTTTGAACTCTACCGTAATCTCTGCACTTATAGTCAATTGACTTTCGCCTAACTTCCAATTGCCGGCAATTTTCAAGGCAATTTTATGCCCTCCTGGGGCGGAAAGAACTGCGCGAGGAAGAAGGAAACTCACTTAATAACCCTCAGTTCATTTTCCTTTATGTGGACACGGGACATTCGCTTGACTGCTACCTAGAAATATGACGTGTGATTGTCTTCCGGGTCACTTACATCTCGAGCTGTTTTCGTGTCAAAACCCTTAAACACCACGCCATAGCCACCTAACCCAATGAGATGTTCCATAGAATCAATGTAGGTATATCTTTAAAGAATTCTTTAAAGGAAAACGGCTGAATCTACCTGTCACAAAGATCTATGTTTTCCCCAGAAAATTCTGGCACACCCGTTGAACATATTGAAGTACGATGGGTGCGTTGTGCTGTTACCATCTGAAAAAAGTTGTTAAAATCTTCGACGACAAAGGTCACGAGAGGTCAAAAAGGTTTGCGCATCGAAATTTCGAGAAAGTAAATGCCCGCGCAATGCTTGCAGTAGGAGCACCTCTCGCGCATATACTCTATTTGCGTCGTTTTATTGACGTCATAGGTTCCGTAGAGTCCTGACAGCTGTTAGGAGCAGAAAGTGAGTGAGGAAGAAGAAGAACGGACGCAGCGAGAGAAGAAGATAAAATTATAGAGGAGGCCCAGCGAGAGAGAGAGACGGCGGGAATTTGATTCAAGAGGAGGGGAAAGATAAAATGAAATTTGAGAATAGATCAAAGAAGATTTTCATGAGAACTTCTTTCTCATAGAAAAACATTCTCTTCCGTGTTCCAGCCCGTTGCAGTTGTAAACGGGAAGTGCGCCGCGGGGCGGGAAAACAATCCCCAAAGCAAAATCAAAAGGCTCCACCTCTTGAGGCTAATAAAAAATTTGTTGGCCCTATTGTCCTTGTCAAATTTCCGTTTGATGACGGAGACGCATAGGCGGCTGGCAGCCCAAGAGGGAACTGATTTACTGGGCAGCGCAGAGCTCTCTCTCTCTCTCTTTAAATGATGCCAGTATTTTTTTGAATTACTCTCTAATGAGGAATAAGTAGAAACGGAACAAATTAAATGGGGGCGGCATAGAGCTGAAGTGAGCGTAATTAATCATCGGCCAGGTGTGAAAAATACGCGGTAAATATCCAACGGGAGCAGAGAGATGATGCGCCATTGTGAAATGGCTGCGCGCGCGTGTAAACATTTTTGAATTAGGAAAGAAGTTTCTGGAATTAAGCCAAAATGAATGAAGCCCTTTGAGTCACGATGTCAGAATTACTAAGACCCCCTAGGCAACTGCTGGGAAGGAGGCGTTGGGCGTATTCTTCCTTGAATGCGGAAGTGAATTGACCTTTATTCTTGGGCGCAAACTTATTCAATTTTAAAAAATTAGAGGGAGCTTTTAAAGAATTCTTAGAAATGTCTACAAATCTCTGATTCCCTCCCACCTGTCGCAACAAACGAACACGGCCTATAAATCTTAGATGACGGGCAGATCCTTGGTGCGTACATTGTTGAGGATCAGCGGTTGGTGTTTCAAAAAGGCGGCTAGACACCACTAGGCCCATTATTATATTCACTACGGTAGTAGAAACAAAGAAAGGGTCATAATTAACGAACTAGAGACAATAGGTCCCCGAAAAAAGGAGTAAGCAGAGGTCAAGAACTAACCCTTTGCTCATACAGACTTCCTGGCCCTGCTATATTGACTTTTCTCTCGTTATTTACAAAACGTTTCGTCCCTTAGACGTCACTGAGTTTGAAGAGAGGGGGATCTATTTTCATACGATCTTCACAAATACTATAAGAGATGGGAATAAAGCTTGGGATAAACGTTCATGGATCAACTTTTCCCCAAACCATTGAGCACGCTAATGGAGTCTTTTGGGGCCCAGCGGATCCGGATGCAATATTTACCTTTTGACGTGTTGTTTCTGGCAAAAACAAAGAGATCACGGTGGCTAATAACTGCTAACGTGGGAGGGGGGATATTTGACTATGAGATTAAAAGAACTTCCGGACATAGAAATAAGCAAATATCCCTTTTCCCACGTAAGCAACGTTGTCTAATATGGATGAAGGGATTGGGTTGCTGCCAGTTGCAGACTTAGTTGCAATCTTAAGTGGGAAAAATTCTAACGCGGAAGTAAACCGCTTAAGCTTTCTATAAATACGAGAAAACTAGTAGGGAGAAAGACAGCTGGCGGCAACACGTGTTCAAGGTAAAATTACAAAGAAAAATGCGATAAGAATCAAAGACCGATTACAAGAATGGCGAACAAAGAAGCAGCCGAATGCCATGATTTTCAGTCTCTTTTGTTGTTTCTTTTTTCCTTATCCAATTTTGCAGGGAAATTCCCGTTCAAACTTTTAAAAGGTAATCCGATCCATTTAAAACACCAAAAATCGAGTGTTTAAAATTAAGAGATTAAAACACCCCCATGTGAACGGAAAGAGGAGCTATCCCCACATATTCTTGAGAATTTAAACCAACCTGATCATTGGTGCCACCTTCATGATCCGTGAATTCTTCAGAAAATTCAGACATTTTGCAGAGAAGTTTGTTGACTGTCGGTGCAGGAGAAGCAGTACCTGCATACAAACTACGTCTTATCTTAGAACAAGAGAGGGAAAAAGAAAAAGCTTGACGTCAAAGAAAACGCATCCGGGCAATATTTCTATGATAAAAATGGGGTGGCAAGAGTCGAAAAGGTGATTCCGCCAGCTGGCCAGCTCGAAACGAAGTCATCCGAGTAAAATATAGCACAGGGAAGATGTGTTACGGCGTGCTCTCTCAAGAGGTCATGACGTCATAGACGTGGATTTCGGCTAAATGATGCTTTGTTCCAGGCAGGCAGCCCGGGCCAATAAGCTTTTTGAGGCAGGCAGCAGCGGACAACATGTTAAATGTCATATATTAGAATGGCTAAGTATTGGAGGTCGTAAAATGGGAAGTATCCTGTGTTCTTTTTGATAAGAAGAGGGGGAAGATCAAAACGCCAACATTTTTGAAGCTCAAAAAAAATGAAATTTGTCGGGTATTCTAAAGATACAAGGCAACAAGTTTTGTTCAGCTAAAAGAAGAGCGCAGACATCGGCTGTTCTCTTAAGGTGAATATTTTATGAGGGCTAGACAGGGAGCCCCTTGGAAGGCCAACCGTCCTCCAAGGCACCAGGTAAAGAGAATGAGGTCAAAACTTCATGAGGTCACAGTTCGGGGGGCAGTAGCCGCGGGACTATGCAAACAGTTTAAAGCCGTACCCATCTAGAAAGTTCTCTCACGCAAAAATAGACGAATATGGCGGCTATATGAATAGTTGATAAAGGACACTAGTTGATGGACAAAACAAGGAAGTAATTCGTTGGCAGGAATGACTTTTTTCGGGTCTCTGGGAAACGAACCCGGGGATTAGGCAACTAAATTGCCCTTAGTCACAAGTCCCCAGGATACCTCACAAAACAACTAATCCCATAAAGGAAAGAAAGAATTGTTTTGGCTGGGGGGAGGGAGCCCCAGGTTCCTGGCAGTGATACCATTATCTAGGGAACCCAGACAATCAGCTGATCAATGAAACATGATCCCATTTCCGGTTGGGAGGCTCCTTGTCCTAGACAAAACAAGAGCAGCTCCCTTATGCATGGTTTCCTTCTGATTTTTTTAAAAAACATGCTCTCTAAAATATCAGAGATTATTACTGTAAAATATTTAAAGAATTACTCAGTGTGACTTACTCAAGTGATGTTTACGTGTGCTTTGATCATTACAGACAAAGTGAGGATAAGAATAGAATCCCAGGAAATTAGGCAGCTTGAGTTGATTGAAGTAGTCTGCGGCTACTTTAGCCATTTTTCTCAGAAAGCCATTCCTCCTAAAAGTTTATTGGGCTTGTTATGACTCAGAGAGACAGCAGAGTTCTCCTTTGTCTAGTGGGATTATGCTGATTAGAAAATGGACTGGGTAAAAAATACGCGCCAGCTGATCCTCCATTGTATGAATTTAAGTTTATTATAATGTCAAACAGCTGTCCTACAAGGCAAATTCATAGAAATAATCATACATTTTCAGTGTCGGCCAAGTTACGGACGTTATGGATCAGTTGCAGAATATTGAAAGGCACAAATATTTCTGCGCTGGGAACAAGAATGACACCGAATCGGACATCGACCGTTCTGATATGGAATCCCATCACTAAATTATTGAAATTGTATATTTTTCCTTTAAACCACCTCAAAACCTAAGTCAGCCCCATTCCTTTTCAAGATCTCAACCAATTGTAATTTATTATCGGACGCGCGACATTAGTTCCGCGGAACTAATGTCGCCCCACCAAATAGACCTATTTTCTCTCGCGGAACTAATGTCGCCCCTCGCGGAACTAATGTCGCCCCTCGCGGAACTAATGTCGCGCCTCGCGGAACTAATGTCGCCCCCCCAAATAGGCCTATTTTCTCTCGCGGAACTAATGTCGCCCCTCGCGGAACTAATGTCGCCCCTCGCGGAACTAATGTCGCACCAGGGTAGAAGGCATGTTTTATACTGAGCTTTGGAGATAGATATCAGTGTATCATTATGGATAAGTTTATCGGTTTATTCGTGTCAATGAGTCTTTGTTGTCACAAATTGGGTCATTGTGCCCAGGTATGAGATGATCTCTTGGTGGGATAGGCCGTCGATGCTTTTTTCTTGTAGAAGCTCGTTGAATTTTACCATTTTCTCCTTGATCTTTTCTCTTTTCGCGCGAGCAGCTTTTCGTGTGTGATAGCTGTCCTAAAAGAATAATATTTATGAGTGCTACGATCTGGAGAAGATCAGCGGATTCAGCTATTGGTATTTAAAATGAAATATATCCTTACTTTAACAAAATTGCAGTGGGAAATGAAGGCGTTGTCTGCTATAGCCTCAAGCAGAACAGACAATTTAGGATGAGCTTGGCCGATATCATCTTGAATGACGCTAAAACTCCTTTGGATTTTTCTTTTTAATTAATTACTTGTGATAGCTCTCGGCTTGGTTGCTTGTTCGATGGTCGAAAACGAGAAATTTGTTCCATTTCATTTGGAATGGGCCTTGTAGCCAGGTCTTCTTAAAATATGATAGAAAACCGTTCACAACTCCCCCTACCAGCATCCTTTCTCGAAAGGGCCGAGCGGTTTCGGTAGGAGTTTCGGCTCCGATAGTCGGAGTTATCGGTTTGTTTTCACAATAGCATGAATATTTTCTCTGAAGGGCAAACCATAGCCGCAATGAAGGAATTAGGAGTTCGTGACATTCGTGCCACTGTGGGCGGCTGCACCTGGACGGGTAATTACTCCTAAGCCTATGCTTCATTAAAATACAGGAAGCGCCCCGTTCTGTCGACCCGACTGCGACCACAACCATGACCGCGCCCGTGAATCCGACGGATTTTGCGTCTACAAAGCCATATGGAAGTTTGAAGTGCGCGTCAGATGTATAAATGACACCGACAACGACTTTGGATACACTTGTTTGACTGGAACCAAAGGCTACTGCTGCAAGTTAGAATTTGGTGTAATTGGAAAAGTAGCTGTGAATTTCAGATCGGATAGTCCCGATTGCAGTTGGGCTGGCAGATGGAAGGACTCCAGCAGTGGCAAGAACTTTTACTGCCAGTTCCTCGCAGAGAAGACAAATCTCGGCCAAAAAGGGCGAATTGAAGACGCTTGTGGAGCCTTCAGATGCCGATACGCCAACGATCCTGTGGTAACTGGTACTCGCCTAGTTCCAAACATAATTTCAGCCTTTGCACTCTAATATCACGAATGGATTGAATACAGTTTGCAACAAAATAGTCTTTAATGGGTTCACTGGCGACGCAATTTGCGGGGTGATCGTTTTTCATAACACTTCTGGAGAAGTAGTGTCGACATGGTATAAAAGCCATTGAGATTGCAATAAATATTATTATGATTGCCAAAATAGCCTTGCGCACTTGCACCCCGGGGGTGTATGTCCTGGCATCTTTTGGGTTTTGTTTAACAGTAAATGAAAATTCAATTTCCTATGGTTCCTTATTCGATAATAAGAAATGAATAACATTTCCATCATAACAATCATAACAAATAGAAATCAGAAATAACACAACTGATAAAAAAGGCGGATTCGCATCGCTAAATTAAAACGCGACATACAAGCTTATTTCACAGTGCGACATTAGTTCCGCGAGGGGCGACATTAGTTCCGCGAGGCGCGACATTAGTTCCGCGAGGGGCGACATTAGTTCCGCGAGGGGCGACATTAGTTCCGCGAGAGAAAATAGGCCTATTTGGGGGGGCGACATTAGTTCCGCGAGGGGCGACATTAGTTCCGCGAGGGGCGACATTAGTTCCGCGGAACTAATGTCGCGCGTCCTTTATTATCAGATAATAAAGAATATTTTTTAAAGATTTGCCGTATTCTAGACAGCTGACAGGAGTACAATGAGTGTCTGAGAATGTGATGAAAACAAGGCGATTAGACTGGAGGGCATGGTACCTTCTAGGAATCAGAGATGTATTGTATCGGAAAAGGGCAGTGGCCTTTGAATTTCGGTTGTTTCCAGCTGGAATTTATACAGGGAATAGGTGGCGGGTGGAATTTATTAAAAAAATTTCAGGTTTTCTAAAAATTCGGGCTACTTTTCATTGCCAAAAGATTCTGCTAAAAAGACGAAACAAACCTTGGGCCTTTTCTTCCAAATCTAAGGCTTATGCCACAGGACTATCCAGCAGATTTCCTAGTCGATCAACCATCTGCGCCCCATTTTACCCCAAAATTCAGAAGTTCCCAGCTCAGAGTAAAGCACAACATGGTCAATCTGCAGGAAAATCCGCTGTAACAGGTGGCCAACAAAAAATGACAGGTTGTCAGGAAGTATTTTCCTCGTTCCTGAATAAATTTTCAACTTACTAGCTTAAAAATTAAGAAATTAGCAAAGTTTACGAGAGCACTCGGATCTTAGTCCGGCAATCTATCAAAGTAATGGAATTGGCTAATTTAAAGGAGAAAAAAGTCGCCAAGAGTGAATAAGTGTCAATTAGGAGATCATGTATCAGTGATAGTGAATATAGCGTTTCTTTTCGCGTCTTTCTCTCAACCTGGTGAAAGATGATAGCTGTTTGCTTGAGTGTTCTCCCGTGTAAATCGGACCCTCATCCTGCAAAAGACGTCTGGTTCTTTTAGACAAATTATTCTCTCTTTATTATCTATCTCTTAGTCACGTTTTTTAGTTTGCTGCTTGTCACAGCAATTGACGGCAACCGATGCTTGTTGAAAAAATGACATTGACAAATTAGAGGGGCTTCCCCCTCTTAGAACACATGGCTCATTCGACTGATTAGCTATCGGAGCAATCGTTCACACCTAGGATGTTGCAATTGCTCAGCAACAAACAATTTTATACTCCTCTCGCCCACATTTTTATGGATTCTTTAAACCTGAGGGAAACTGGTCAGGTTACAGCCATCCTCCGGTTCTGCGATCTTTAAAATTTGGTGTTAAAAATCCTTATTTCCGGTCAGGTCAAGTCTGTAATTCTTTGGATATTTGATGAGGTAACCTAAGAATCGGCAAAGAACAGGAAACAACAATGTTACCTGGAGATCATTACGGGTCAAATATCCTCAGTAGCAACCCTCCTACTCTATTTTCCTGTTGATATCTAATAAATCGGAACCCAATGATCGTAGAATTGCTAAAATTCTTCTCAAATTTAAACCAACATTTGATTTTTGGCATTTTCTCGATTTTTTTGCTGCTTTCTTGTCATATTTGTTTCCGACGAGATCCCAGAAACACAGCGAAAAGTATTTACTGTAGGGCAAAGCACAGCGTGAGAATCCTTTTAAGCCCTACTTTCGCTCAAAATCTTTTGAATGACTTATCAAATTATTTATAATTTTATAGTTGATAATTTTAACATCCAACTACAGCCAGGTCCGAAAGTCCTGTGCGCCCCTGGAAAAGCGCGAAAGTTGACGAAAACTCTTTAAAGTTAAAGATTTCTAACTTTTATAGCTTTCGGTTCACTTTTTTTCGTAATAACGGAGTCAGATTTCGGAAGCTGACAGCCAGAAACAGAAGCTGGGCTACATTTTGAACCTGGAAAACTTGTTAAACCAATTTCTAATGTCAAATTTCTTTATTATTTAACCCTTTCCGTTCAAGAAAGGATCCGGGACCCGTCGAAAAAGGAAGAATACCAATTTTGCTTCTCTTCTTTGTTTACTCTTAGCGTAGGAGTACACATTTTCGCTGTTTTTTTTGCCGGCTATCCCGCCACCAGTCAAGGGTAAAAATCTTCATGTAACTGGTTTATCCAAATTTAATGCTGAATACTCGAGTATAATTCTATTTGTACATCAAGCTGGATTGAATCCTCGGGGTAAAAGAGGACCTGTTCTTGACTGAGCTGAGAACAGCTGTCAAATAAATCTACTCCCCCAAAATTTATTTGCGACCTAAAAATATTGTCACTTCCGATTTTCCTGCTCCATTTCTTTTTAAAACTGGTAAAATCTAGAATCAAAGCACATTTTAATTGTCCCTGTTTGGGCGCATCCTTTTGCCGGTCATTTGGTTTCACTGATTGGAGGGGGAGTGCATCCGGAGGTCCCTCTGAGAATACACATCTTCAATCATATAATGGCGTGTCAAATCACACATGTAGCCTTTCGACGAAGGGCACCATTGCCATCTTTCATTTTTATTGCCCATAATTTTTGAGATGCTTCATGTTTTCTTCATTTTTTTTCGAGATTTTCTGCTTGGCTTCATGCTATACAGAATATTTAAGTAATTTGGCAGGATGGAAAGTAATCCTGGTCAACAACAAGGGGCTCATCTTCTTTAAATCGCTGTTATAATTTGTTAGTGGCGGATATTTTGCGAGATGCGGGCGTATCCGGTGCTTAATAACTTTTATCAGCTTATTTTTACCGTAATCAAATGCATGGCGTGCTGGCTGTACCAAAAAGTTCTCAGTGCCATATTTCATTAAATAAAAATCCAGGAAAATATCGTGTTAATTTAAATTAAGCATCCATTTCTGTAAAATTTGTGCTACAACTTGATGTTTTTTTTGTTTTCTTGCCTTCCAAGATGAAAACGTCCTCAGAGAGAAATTGTCCACATCTTTTTGTTTCTTCGTTTTTGTTTTCAAATTCCTCTCGCCGCCAGGCAAGCGAGATGATCTACTACAGATAAGCTTCCAAACGAAACACTGCACTAATTGAGCTTCTCGTGCAGGCTCTCTATTACTATCTCTCCCAGCGACCCTCCTAGTTATCTCGGAGAGTCTCGCGTTTTCTTTGATTGTTCCATTGTTGGTTAGTCCGGCAGTCAAACCAACATTTCGAGAGAGCTATCAGTACTAGTGAGAGAGAGAAAAAAAACAACTCTCTAACCATTTCCATCCAGTTCCTCTTCTCCGCTCCTTCTTCTTTTTAACTTCCTTGTAGAGAGACAGGAAATTTGCGTCTTTTCTTTAATTAACAGCCGTTGCAGAGAAATAGTAGATAGTCTAGTATATTAACGACCTCACACACAAACTAACTAACCATGGTGTTGCCCGTTGGGGCTCCTAATATGGGCAAGAGGATCTCCAGGTCAACTTCTGGGAATCGCAATAAGACTTCGACTGCTGGGATTGCTCAACAGGTAAATTTTTTGAGATTTTAACTTTTTAATGCTTGGATTTTTAACCATAACCAGCGATAAAAAAATTTAGAGACTTTTTGAATTTCGTATTAGAATGCGGAAAAAAAAGCCCTGTTAAATTTTCTGTCGCCTCAGGACCCAAGTTTAATTAAATTTAAACAAAAATTCCAATGCAAACTTCAAGTTTTAAAAGGTTCTTTTGGGTCCTGAGGCGAGAGATGATTCTCAATATATGGAAAGATTCAAATTTGATGAAAATTGCGCATTTTTTTTCTCCATTTTTGAATTCCCACAGGTCGCTTCGGGACAAGAAAAGCAGGATCTGATTTTTACAGCAGCTATATCTAAAATTCTGCGCTTTTTCCGTAATAAATACTCAAAGTTCCCCCTAAACTAACAAATTTAACAACAGTTATTAACAGGTCGTCGTAGCCCCTCCCATGTTCATGCAACACGTAACACCTAACGTACAGACAGATGTTCACATTGGATTAACCCCCAAAGGTGGAGGAGGTTTCTTCGCATCCGTAAGTCTTCTTTTTTCTCTTTTATATTGCCGTGTATATATCCCCCACTTGTTGTAATTTTTGTCTTTGAATGATTGAGATCGCGAAAACCATCTGCCACCACCACGAAGTTCCCCTCGAAAACATACATCTATCTCGTTGATTGGTGAGATTCCGTTCAATTTTATGGCAGAGTGTGTATATTTTTTGTTTTCCCATAGAAGATAGGAAGTATTTAACAGCTGGTGGTGTGGTCATGACCTCTTTCCCAAAAAATTATCCATCCTACGCATGTGAATCTCGTAAAAACTCGTAGACAACCCACTTATCCAGCTGTCTGTGAAACATCTTTTCTTGCGGTTTTCTATATGAAATATTTTATCCCCTGACCAATTGGTTGTCCTCTCTGTCTTTTATAAAATGTGTAAAGAGGCGGCTGTTCACTGGAAACAATAATTAGAGAAGAATGAAAATAAAATATTAAGTGGTCTAGGAGGAAGCTTGGCCCTTTCTAAGTGTTCCAAAAAATCTTAAAGTGGAAGCAAAGCCCTCCTCGCTCAATTATCCTGGGTCTCTGGTATCTTTATTATTTCTTGATAATTATATTACAAGGCGGAGGGGAGATCTCTTATGGTGCCAGATCTTTTCCCCCCAGAATTTTCTCGTGAACTTCAGATCCACCTTCCAGTCTTTCTCCCCTCTCCTGTCAGATGCAGATTTTTTTAAAGATTCATTGATCAGGCGCCATTATACTTTACTCTTCTTCATTTTGAATTGTGTTAATTTTCTATAGAATCATGACCATCTTCATTATAAAAATCGAGTGAAATGAGGTTAAATTCAGCCTGGGAATGGTGAGAATCCCCATTTCTCGTATTTCACGAGCCCATCATTGGTTTGTCAAAAATTCAGCATGTTTTATAAATAGTCCTTGAATATTTGAATTTACATCTACCCGGGAATTTCTTCCTTCCCGCCAATTTTAAAAATTCCAAGGTAAATAATAATTACAACGTCTGACAGAAGGAAAAAAAGCAGGAAATTTCCAAAAATGTTCACCCTTTTATCTAAAATTAGAATGAAGCAATGTCCCCCCTCCAAAATGCTTGCTCCCTCCTGTTGTTAATCCTTGAATAAGTCTTGCTGCGTATACAACCCCTGGTGCCAGCTGGCTTGTACATAGACACCAACAAAGACCGATCTTTATTCTATTTATTCCAAGTGTTCCTGGCCAAAAAAAAATTATTAATCTGTCTGAGAATTTGAAGTATTTAGGGGCTTCTACGAACGAGGCAACGACCACGAGCGACATCAATGTTACCATTATCAGCCTCAGAAAGTCAAGAAGATCTTGGACATGAAAAGGTAATACCATTTTGAGGAAGAGCCATGGGGGAAAATGGGAATATATTCACGTAGGCTACTCTAGCGCATAAATGCTCTGTCATGCCTCGCCAAAAAGTCGTCAGCTCTTTAGATGAATTAATAAAATTGGTTCGTTTCGATATTTTCTTAATTTTTAAAATTTTTTGCTCGCCAATATTTGCTGGATTTTGAAGATTAGCGTCCTCTTTATTTTTTCTTAATATTTTCGGCTCCATTATTGAATAAATCAGGTATTCAAATGTTGCCCAAACTTTTCTCAAAAAAATTAGCAAAAAAATTGTAATTTTTTCCGTAGTTTTCGTGGAATACGAAATTTTTTAAATCAAGTACCACAATCCGCGGGAATTTTGAAAATTAGCGTTCCCTTTAGTCTTTCTCAATATTGTTTGGTCCGTTTCGAATAATTTTAATATCGAAATGTTGCCCAAACTTTGCACTACAAAATTAGCCGCCAAGCGTAGTTTTTTCTTCAGATTTCGAAAAAGGTAAGATTTTTAAAATCAAGCGCCAAAATCCGCGGTAATTTCGAAAATTAGCGTTCTTTTTGCCTCATTTTAAATAAAACGACACCAGGATGATTTATTGAACACTCGTATCTTTAGCAATTATTTTCAGGCTCCTCTAATTGCTGGTAAAGCCCCCACAAAAGGAGGAAAGTCGCAGGTTCGACAGAAGTATTATCCTCTCTCACAAGAGGAGACTTTAGAATTATTGTACCTGCTCAACCAAGGTAGGATTTTTATTAATTTTCTTTCCTTTCTCTCTCTTTTCTACTTCATTCGGTATATAAAAATTGGTGTTGGAAAAATCTCAGGGAAGCCCTTTAATGGGAGTTAAAAACACCTTCCTCTTCTATTTTCCACTGGAAAACTGAGCCAAATTTTCCACGCTCGAATTGCAACTGGAAGTTCTAGATCTCAGAAATTATTCATGAAAAAGCGGTTGCATTGAGCTGGTTGCTTTGCTGCTAATTTTAACAAAATCTAATCAATTTACTATATAAGCTCGGATATTTAAATTTTTTTCTTCTTGGCAAACAAATACTTCGGATGTTATGGATGCTCTATGCATAAAGATTAGGCTGAATAGTGTAACTACGCCATCTGAGTCAATCTCCCATTCAAAATTTGCATCTTCTTCGTCTCTTTTCTTCTTTTTTAAAAGGAAATTCTGAAATTCAGATGGGATTTTTTCTGGCAAATGAGCCAGATTTCTTAGATCTTAAAGGGAGGAGGCCAATCTACAAAAGGAGTTATTTAACTGTTACTCCAATTGCTCCTCATTGGCGTCGATATTCTGCAGGTAGGTTGAGATCTCTTTAAATTTTTCTTCTTATAAAAGCGGCTACACCAAAATCTGGTAATTTTACGGTCAATTGGACTTCTTATCTAGCCGATCTCATCTATTCCTGGAAATCTTCAGTTTTTCTTGTTACCTTCGTCCTAGCCATTCATCCATCATATTTTTACCATGGTTTTGTGTGTAACAAAAGGTTGAGACACTTGTTATCCAACACTTATTCTTATTTTTGACGTCTGCTCTTCTTTTGCTGACAGCTTTTGCCAAAATAATGTCACAGACTTGATCCTGGAACAGGAAATGATCTAAAATAGTTTAATTTGAGGACTTGGAGAACTGTTTGGATATACGGTAGATAATTCTGGACTCTTACTGCTCGCCTAGAGCTCATTTTCTTTAAAGAAGAACAAAATCAAGACGAAAACAATTAGTGCAACGTGAAGCGCCCGAAGAAAATGTTACCAGCGCTTCATTGCCCGAGGTAATCCCATGATTATGAGTCCTTACCGCCCAGTGAAGCTGTTCTCTCCCCGCTGGACCTAAAAAATTGGAAAAAAAAACTTTAACTTCTTTAAAATTCAAACTGAAGCAATTCTGCATTCTTTATCCTACATATTATCTCGCCTTTTATTCGTCTTGGGCCCTACTGCCAGCAGGGGGTGCCCGCTATTACCTTTTCCCATTCATACTACATGTGTTGGATATTTAAGGTGAGTTGAACTTATTGATTTTAACTGAATTGTATATATTTTGGCAAGATATTTATAGATTCTCTTCCCCTTTTGAGAGTAATTCCCTTTAAGGAGAGCAAACCATGCAAAGGTCTTTTAGTCTCTTGCTATTCTGCGCAAATTAAGCGTGATCAGACCTTAGAGTAGTCTGCCTAGCTCGCAGTGTGCTTTATGCCTTTTAGGAAGAAAAAAGAACCGGTTAGTTGGGGTTACTGTCCCTTTTTTGTTCTAAAATCCTTTAATCATCCCTTTTTGGACGCCATTATTCGTAACATGGGCTCTTCGAGGAGTACGCGAATCTCTGGTTCAAGTCGACCCATTGGCAGCAGCTTTAGCCTACAAAAAACGAGATGAAAGGAAACAAAACCTGCCAACCATCTCGCGAACACCCCTACTCCTTCAATTCACCCCCTTTGCTGCTCCACAACTACCCAACTGTGAGTTCCTTTTCACATCTCATAAAGAGAGAATATTATGGATGACGGTTAAGAACTCTTCCGTCTTAGGATCATAAAATCTTTTTTTGCACCTGTCTGTGCCTCCCGGGAAGTACTTTATTTTAAGAGTGGAGGACTTTTATTGATCTCTGGCAATCTTTAAGTCACACAATGAGAACTTGGCATAGTCAATGACTTCGTGTGTAGAGGGCGTAATGATTCTTGGCCTGGGGGAATCCCGGGGTGATTAAACCTTAAAGAATATTCCCCAATAATGTTTGGCCGCCGTTCCGAAGAGTAATCGTTTTTTACTTGTCTTTTTTATGTCTGAAAAGTCTCTAGAGAATATTTTTTATTGGCGGAACATGAAAAACAACAGATATCTGAACATATAATATGGGTTTGTGGATTGGAACTTGCCGGGTTTTTCGTATAATTCAATTTTTAAGAGTTTTGGCGGTTTACACACTAGTTTAATATCGAATTATGGAAAAAAAGCAGAGGATTGGGTGGAGAATTGAAATTTGGCCTTTTTTTGAGAATTGGTACAGTTTCTACGCGCCTTAAGATAATTTCCGGCGTATAAACTTGGAAAATGTCCCACAGTTTTTAGCACCCTACTCTGGTGCGTAAACTATGCTCCAAAATTTCAATTTCATAGCCTTGTTGATGATGAGAATCCCCATAAACAGTCTGGATGAGTTCAAAACATAGAAAAGAAGCGCCGTGTTCTGATCGTCTTCTTCCTTATGTGGTTAGATTTTTGCTCTTTGCAGGAAGATATTCCTGCTCCAAAAGAGCAAACCACAAATATTGTTCCCCAGAGCACCGTTTAGAATTGTCTCCATTCTCGATGTAATAAGCAAGTTGTCAAAAAAAGAGAACTCCGGATGTTCTTAATAATTGATGACTTTTTAAGGGGAGAGAGGAACAATGGACAGACATCCTCCCCAGGTCCCATTGGATTCTATGATTAAACGGTGCTGTCAGCAAGGGGCATATTCTATCATCAATCTCTTGGAGAGAGAAAAGAGAGAGGACATGATCAGTGCAGCTTGTTCTCTTCAATACAATTATGTCGATCTTACTTCACTTCATCCTTAGGAAGTGCCAAACTTTTTATGGCATGACAACCCTCCAGAGAAACGTTTCGACCCTCTCGCCCATTCTCAGTGTGAAGCTATCTTGAATTATCGTCGAGGGAGTACGCATGAGTAGTTGGATGAACAAAAACTGAACGACATCCGATACTATCTTCTTATTTCTCCGTATTCTTATTCCAATTTTATTTCTACTTATGCTACAATCTGTCAGTGCTCACCTTGCCGAAGAGCGTCGACCATCTGTCCGAGTTCGGCGCGAATCCATTCGACGAGATACAGTCGGCTATGAGGCGTTGCTACCAGCCGGTGCTGATCCACATTTTCTTGCACCACCTGCCCATTGGCATGGCACATTAATTACCGAAGATTTTAAACCGGAAAATGCTCGTCCTGATGAGAATCCCATCGGCTGGGCTATATTTAATCCTTTGCCTATTCGATTGCCATCTATTCGTCCGAGAGGAAGAACTGTCGGTAAGTTTTAATTTTATTTGGACTGTCTAGTTGACGTGATCAAACCACCCACTTTCGTCCTTTAAACGCTGATTTAAAATTTTAAAGGTTTATTAATATTTAATCAGGTCTTCCCTCCTGACTTAAAATCAAAGTTCTTCTTCTTTTTTTTTAAAAAATTGCCCTCCTCAATTGACTGGATTTAATCGCATCTTAACGAGATTGTTGTGGTAGTGTGGTCGCATCCCCTGCCCTCTGCCCCCTCTCTCCCTTCTAGTAATCCGAGAATCTCAGGGGCCACTGTGTGAGGATCTTAAGACCATCATCAGCTATCATTTTTCGTCTTTACTAATTTGTTATTTTCTTTTGTTCTTTGGGTGGATTGCAACTTCGGCATGAAACAAAAAGCCGTAAATTATTAATTGAGATTTTTCGCTGAATAATTGAAATCCAGTCCTGTAGATTCCGGAAGATCTTGCAGTTTTTTTTGGGCTTAAAAAAATCAAAAATGCAGATTCTTGGTTCGACTCGACGTTCCATTCATCTCCATTGTCGCATCTCAGTTAAGACCAGCTGGTTGTCAGAGGTTCTGCCCGGGGTTTCCGTGCAAGCTCAAGTTTCTCAAGGTGTTCTATTCTTTTCTCGCCCCCAACTTTTTAAAAAACTTTTGCTAAATCTCTCTCACTCTTTCTCTCCTTTAAAGGACAAGTGCCTTTCTAACACTTTCGGCTTATTTATTCGACGCAAACACAAAGAGCATCTGTTGCAAAGGAGAGCGACGGACCACCCCAGGCGGATTCTAAGAACAACGGCCAAGTCAAGTGTTTATTTTTGAAGCGTGTCTTCACGTTAAAAAATCTTGTCCTTCTACTACCACTACTACGACTAAATTATAGTTTAAGAATTTCTAAGTAGCCGGGCATTCTGAGTACAAAGGCGGGCAAACCAGAAGAATGCATATGACAAGTCCAATTATCTCGCAATTTTTAGGCATTCAAGCTATTTGGCTTTGATCATCGGCCCTTTAAAAAACAAAAAATACTGTAATTCCCCATTTAAATGAGGTCATTTAAGAGCTTGTTTTCCTATTTCCTGACAGCTTACCTATAAAATTAATCATTGTCCACCTGCTCCCCTACTTCCTGAAATTTCTGCCCTTAGCTTTTTGAGGGGGGAGGGAGTCTCACCACACTCAAAGGAGCATCAATTACTCCTGCGCCAAAGATTGTAACACTAATTCCCAAAGGATTTTTTGCGAGCATCAAAATCATCGGAGGGCAAAGTTTGAATGACAATTTTATGTCTCTCTATTGAATGTTTTTTCTTTGAAAATTGAATTTTTATACCCGGAAATACTTCCTTCGGCTTCTATTTCTTGGTATAATTAGGTATATCCGTCTATTTTTGCCTAAAAGAACCCAGGAAGATGTCTCAAGATCAATGGCATAAATCAAACCGCGCGAAAGAAGGGGAGCAACATATTGCAACACATCTCGGAGAGAAAATCCGGATATCCTTTCACCTTATTAAGAAGTCAATTAATTGATCTTTAAAAAAATATCTAAACCTGACTGCTTCCTTTTGGCAGATATCCACCACCCGCGCCATAGCCATTGTTTTCCGCCCTCTTGACACCACTAGCCAGCCGCTTCTATTCAACTGGGTGTGTGTGCACTAAGTTCAACAAAATTTATTTGATAATTTTATTTTAAAATTTCCCTCCCTGTTCCTGGAACTCATTTGTGCCCTTAATTAATTATAACTCATGCTGCAGTCCTCTTCCCAAAAAAAGTTCTCTAACTTGTGAACCATAAAATTTGTGGTTTGGTCTGTTCCAGGATCCAAAGTCATGTGGCCATCTTTAAAAATGTGTCAAAAATCTCAAGCCCTCAAGTTGCTCCTCTCGTGTTCCGATAATAATCTCTTTATTTCTTTTTGAAAAGCTTCTTTTAGCCCGCCAAATGAATTAGGGAATGTTTCTACGAAAATTTTGGAATCAATGGACGCTAGAAGAAAATGCAAGACGCATGACCATAACGGTCTTACCAACGGGTACAAAAAAAGTCCATTTGAAGTCAACAGCCGAGTTAGCTGAATTATATCCAGAATACAAGGAACGATTGAAACAGGAGAATGAAAATAATAAAGAAAATAATAATAAAGGTAAGCGGCTGTTTTTACTATTTTTGGACTTTTCTAGCTTGTCATCTTTTGTTAGACGTTTTTCCCCTCTTTTTTTGTTCCCATAGCAGCCAGGAAATCGGTCATGGCTGTTCCTTTTTAGAAGTACTCACTATACGGTAACTATTCCCTTTAATGGGCCTGGCTTAATAGTCTTTTACCAGCGATTGGGGCTTCTTTCCATTGAATTTAGTGCAAGTTTTCCCTGTGAATTATTTAAACCACACTCGTAACCATCACCGGAATAAAAAGGCCCACCCGATGTAGTCAGGAGAGAAAAATGAAGCAATAGCTTTTATTGCGAATCTTTCAAATTTAGAGATTTTTGACTAAAACTATTGTCTTTTTTTCTGGCGTTCACTGATGCATAATTTGTGTCAGAGCGATGATAAATCCATAGGCTGACTCCAGCCAAAAAAGAAGGTGCCCTTTGAGGTCAAGACGACTTGAAGCCTTTATTCTCTCGAGAAGATGTTCTTCTTCTTTTTATGCTAAACGAGCTCCCAGACTAGGGGGAGATCTTTCACGATAAGAAAATTACTTTATTGTACCAGGAAATGCCTCATTTTCCCATTTAAAACGGGGCTTTTACCTGTTTAGAGAACATAAATTTCATTGCTAGGTACAAGACAAATGATGACAATTAGTGGTCGGGTGTAATGTGCACCCTATAAACGAGAAAAAAACTCCAAGGCGAAATATTACTTCGTCCAAATCCAGCAAAGCATCTAAATTTCATTTGTTCCTGCTCAAAATTATATTTCCCGGTTCAGAGAATTCAGCTTTTTGGTGGAGAAAAAAAATTAGTATAGCCGTCTCTCCCCCTTTGCTTGTATCAGTTTTCCTCTTCATTGCATTATCTCATTGCATATTCTTTAGGATAAAAACAATTGACTCTTCCATTTATATGCATTTTCTGGATCATTCCCGAAGTGGTCTCATGGACTTTGGCTTCTTCTAAAATTGCTCTTCCGCTTTTTAATGAGGGGGGAAATTTTTCAAACAGGCCAGAATTTGCAAAGAAAACTGACCGCTTTTGTTCTTTTTAAATCTTTTTCGTTTATATGAATTTTTATTTAAAAAACCCTGGAAAATCTAAGCAATTTTTTTAAAATACAGTCGAATTTCGAAAAAAATAGCCCGTTAATCTGTGATTTTAAAAAAATTAGAACATGCACCCTGATTTTCAAGCCCATTTTGAATATCAGATAGCCGGGCAGTTGAATTTTAGAATTTTTGGCGGAAAATCGAATTCAAAATCTCGCGCGTTCCGATTTTCTAGCCTTTCCTTGAAAATCAGGATAGCGCCCTTTTTTGAATTTCTGGTGGAAATCTCAAATTCAAATAAAGCGCCGTATTTTTTAAACCCAAAATAAGGAAGCCCGGGTTTTTTTTAAAATCAAATTTAATAACCGTGCATCCCTGTAATTAAAAAGCGTTTATAGCTGGTAAACCACACAATTTTTCATTTTTCCTATAAAAGCTCAAAGCCGCCCATATTCCCGCCTGTGCAAAAATGCAACAGCCCAGCAGCGGTCATGTAGTCCAGTAACAACTGCTCCGAATAATTTATTAGACTGCCCTTTAATTAGGCATAAGAAACGCTGGCCAAATGTCAGCTCAGTTCTTCCGGAGCTAATTCAAAGTCCATTGATCTCATCATTATTTTCTGTTTCGTGTCGCTCTAAAAGTGGTCGGGCGATTTAAAGAGACTGACCAAATCTTGTTAGAAAAGGATATCTAGGCCCGACTTTTGACCACTGACTATATTGTTGACGAATCGCGCCAGCCTTAATTTGTATAAAATGCTTGTCAAATATATAAAGAACACCTAATTTTTGGGATAATTGCCGTCTGAAATTTGAATCCAAAATAACAAGGTCCAGCTTTATAATCCCCTGGTCCAGAGCTTCTCAAATGAACAGCAAAGTGCTCTCCTTCCGGGAAATTAATCGCAAAACAAACTTTACCATCTCCTAGTCTGCTTTTTTTCCCTGCTTAAGACCCATAATATTTAATCTCTGATTCCCAATTCCCATATTATTTCCTCTTTTCCTGCCTCAGATGTTACTAATGGATCTCCGTCGGCAAGTGTAAAAGGATGATCTTCACGCAAGGCTTCCGCAACGAACAGTATTCGCCCGCCGTGGCGCTTTTTTCCGCTGCTGGTTTAATACAAACCACAGCGGGTATGAATGATCGGAAGAAACATAGTCGAACAGGTGAGACGACGAGGGGCATGGAGCCTGGACTGCTTGATAGTTGATTCATAGAAAGATTCATAAGATTCATGGGAAGGGGGGAATCCGTTCCTTTTTCCCTTGGCAAAATCACTTCCATTTCTTCCAGGAATAATCAGGCAAAATACTCTAAAATTCAACAACTACTAACTGTTTTCTGCAATTTAAATGAATCTGACTATAACTTGGCGGTTAGTCGTTTTAGTCGTCTTAAAGAGATCTTAAAGACTTCCTTCTTCATTAATTAGATGTGTATGCAACATTCTCGGGCCTAAAAACAAAATAAGTCGGCTTCATAAGCCCGCCATTTTCAATATCCCGCAATTTTTTGCCTTTTTTTATTCTTCCCGGAAACCAATCCGCTTAATAAACATAACCAACTGAATCGCTGCACTAGTGAGATTTTATAGTCTATTAAGGGCCCCCAATTTTCCGGGATACTTCACCAGAACAGAGCTAAGCCGTGCCCAGAATTTAACACCACCCCCAATGTTTATGAGATTCTTTACGCTTTTCCCCGTCCCACGGGGATGCAAATGTCTTTATCGTCTGTTATAAAGTGCGCATTGGTCATCATTCCCTTACGAGTGGTGGCATCTAGGTGTTATCCTTTAAATTTTCTTTTTTTAAAGCTAGACATCAGTTTGCGTGAAGTCGAAACATTATCCTCTCTTTTTCTGACCATTACGTAGTTTCGCCGGAGAGAGAGACACTTCCTCATGTACCCAGCCAAACTTCTTTTTAGTATGTAAGCTGTAAAATGATGTCACCTAGAATATTGGATGTCGTTGATCTATATTCTAAATATGGAGGTGAGCTCATCCTCTTTTTTTTCGCGGGTATGTCATTACCCGCCGTCTGCGTATTAAATGTCCCGTCAGATTTATGGGCAGATAACTGCCTTGGGAACAGCCCGAAAAGTTCGCAACAATTCGTTACATTCGTAACATTTACGGGAGAGGCAATGGGGATTGTCATCAATTTTTAAGAAAAATGGTTTTATTTAATGAAATTGAAGAGAATCTTGATTAAAACCCAAGAAAATGGCTATAAATAAAGCGGAACTAGGCCACCCTGACTGATTTCCTGAAGTGTTGTGGTCTCTAAACTAGTGTGATTCATAGTAAGCTCACTAAATTTAATCAAATCTTTCCGGGAGCCCGCCAGTTGCTCTGATTATGCCATCGCTTATGATATGCCCCCGCCCCTGCGCAGGGCCCATTTCGCTCTCTTTTGGCTCTTGCCCGAATCTCTGCACAGCGCCCATCCTCTTCTTCTTAAATGGGGAAGGCTGTCATCACTTCCTGCTGCTCACTTATTCCATCTGTCTAAACTGTAGCTGTCACTATGACTTTTTTCTACTCGGCAAGGCCGAGTATGTCCGGCTCTCGTCGGCTAACAATTGCGCCATCTTCACAGCTAAATGTTGGACAGTTAAGCTACCATATTCCTGAAATTCTTCATCGAGCTAATGAAGTCCAAGATCTTTTTCGACATTCCACAGATTGGAATCGGAATGACAGTATTCGACGAGAATTAGGGCTAGAGATTTGTGCAGCACCAGTCTCTCCAGTATTTTCTGTAAATGATTCAAGGAGGCCCAGTAGACAACGATTAATTCTGCGACGACCAACTATTTCTATCCAAGATGATGGGAAAATTATTATCGGTTGGTTTATTTCCTCTCTTGCAGAAAATCTCCTTCCATTCCCAGAAGGTTTTCGGCCTTTTAATTACATTCTTCTGCAAATTCCAAACTTCAATCCTTTTTTATTGACGCTCTTTCGTTTTTTGGAAGTTATTGAAAGTAACCTGATATTAAGTAAATCTGGGAAAGTTTCATAGTAGATACGCTGCATAGTTTTATAATTGAAATAGTGAGTAATTTTGACACCAATCCGTGTCGGTGGATTAGATTTCTGGGTGACAATAAGATTATCCAAGACTTGGAGGCACAGACTAGTTGTTAGGTTTTGGGTTTGTCTAGTAAAAAAAACTATTAAACTAAAATTATTACACAGATCCATCTACGAAAGCAGAAATCCGTCGGGATTCTTCAAGATGGGCTAATAGCTCCCGTCGACATAAAAAGGGTATCGGCAGAGAATGAGGGTCTTTTTTTGCCGTGTGTTTTGCTTGTTGCTCCCCCATCAGATTCGATTAATTACATGACATCAATTTGCTAGATTGTTCTAGTTTTCCGAATGGAGTAGAAAAGAGAGAGTGAGCAGTAGTCTAATTTAAATTTATGGCCCTAGAGAATAATCTGATTTTAGATCATGTCACGGCTCGATGGGAAGGAGTTCCACTTAATTCACAATCGGCATTATTGGATGGAGATGATGGGGCAACTGTTATTACGGATACAATTAAAGAAGATCAAGATCGAGATGAGCCTAAAAGTTGTCCCCAGCAGACCATCAAGGTGGGCTTTTTTTCTGTTTCAAAAGATGAAAATTCTTAAATTCTTAAGAGATTCAAGAGCCCTCTTCATTCTTTCCTCTTTAATTGTTTTAAATTGTTTACGAGGGCATCTTTACGATGAAGACAAGCGCATCACTCATTGTGGATTTAAAATGCTCTGGTGGCCGTTATGTGTCCAAAAAGAAATCATGTTTGCATAATAAGACGGGAAAAAGAACTTTAATGCGCCCACAAAACTCTTTTCCTTAAAATTCAGTAGCTTCTTCAAAAATTAAAACTCCTCGCAGTCATAAATCTAAGTTTCACTCAAAACCCAAAATAAATGACCTCAAAGTCTGTCAATACTCTACGCAAAAATTTGAAGCCATGTGTATGTGTGTGATATGCGCCCGGGCTAAATTGTGACGTGGTTCAAACTTAAAATGGAACTCTCCCAAGAGAGACACAGCGTTGCGAATTTTAAGAGGCCCTGGTCGTAAAAAAGTTCAAAAAAAGGGCAAAAAAATATAGTAATTCTTCCAGTATCTACGAGATGGAATAGGATTCATCAAGAAGGTAAAGCCGACTGCACGTAGGCACGCGTTAAACATTTCTCTTAAATATAAATATGAATGCACAGTGAGCACGAGAGAAAGAAAGACACTCAAGTACTGTGCACAGTTCCGAATGAATAATAGCAAATAGGCACGCGAAAATCCAGCTATAGTTGCTTATTTTCCTTTAATTTTAATTATTTCAGTATATAAAAATCCTCACGCCTCATGTCATCTTAGTCACCGTTTTAATTGGGTATTTATGCTTGGGTGCCTGGATCCTTATGCTATTGGAAACTAGGACAGAACTTCTTGCAAGATCTAGGAAACTTGTTAGGTAAGAAAACATAAAAAAAGAAAAATTGCGCGTCATTTCAGGTTAACAAATATGATGTCTAATTTTACATCGGATAGTTGGAGGATGTTGAATGATGCTCAACATGGAGTGCATAAAGTGGATGAAAAACAATGGGCTGATCAATTTCGGTGGGTTATTTTAATATTTTCAATTTTTTAGCGTACCACGGTCATTATCTGAAAGTATCGATGGGTTCGAATTCGTAGAGGGCACCACTGATGCACCACCCACAGTTCCAGGCCATAAAAATCGGCGTCACTGAATTTTGGGCCACAAAAATGACGAGTCCAGTATTTCGAATCACAAAAATAACGCGTACAGCATTTTGGGCCTCGAAAACGCCGCATCCAGAACTTCGGGCCACAAAAATAGCGCGCCATCTTCTGGCAATTTTTCTTATCCCTTTAAAACTCTCGCGCTTCCAGGGAATGGATGCTCTCCGTCTCCGAAGTAGTCGACGACCGTCGTCCCATAAGAAGAGAACTCCAAAAACCCGACGATCTAGGAAATATGCACAATAAATGGACATTTCCAACAGCTCTTCTCTATGTTCTAACAGTTTTAACCACCTGCGGTAGGTTTTAGCTCCCTCCTTTAAAGAATTTGCTTCCAGGCTACGGTGAAGTTTCCGTCGATACAGATGTCGGAAAAGTTTTCGCTGTAGTTTTTGCCCTTGTTGGCATCCCCTTGATGTTCATAACAGCTGCCGACATTGGAAAATTTCTCTCAGAAACTTTATTAAAATTTGTTAGTAATTGGAATCGAATGACAAGGAAGGTCAAGGTGGGTACTTCTCCTTTAAAGAAACGCCTTTTATAGCAATTTATTTTCCGTAGTCGACACGGAAGGCGGAAATCTATGACATCGGCAAATGGAAATACGGATACCCTCGATATTTTAGGTGTCGATGGTACTGAAGAAAAATTATGGTTTCCTATCGGTAAGTACTCCTCTTTAATTTTTTTTTGTATATTCTGTTATAATTTATTTTCTATCCAGTTCCTACGGAAGACGAGACACGGGTAACTTTTGCAATTGGTGAGAGTATACAAAAACTTAGACCTTTTGTATCCCCCTTATTCCGCTGTATCTTCTCCATGTTTCAATTAGTCTGTCCTGTCACGAAAATGACTAAATGTCACAATTGCCTAACTCCTTCAAACTTCTTCTTTAAATGAAGATACAATACCCCTTTCCAGGCGCCTACGTTGCTTGTATATGTTTATATTGTTCAATGGGATCTGCTATGTTTATCAATTGGGAACGGTAGGCTATTTAATTTATTCTTTAAAGGAGTTCCATTTTAGAACTTGGTCTTTCATTCATGCTTTCCACTTTGGATTTAATTTAATTGTTACAGTCGGATTAGGTGATATCGTCGTCAAGGATTATATATTTTTATCATTAATTGTGGCCTTTGTCATTGTTGGTTAGTTATTTAATTATTTTCTTTAAAGATTCACAATATTTCCAGGTCTTTCTGTAGTTACAATGTGTGTTGATCTTGCCTCAACACATTTAAAAGCGTATTTCACTAGGATTCATTACTTTGGACGAGCTAAGAGGTGCTATATCCCTCTATTTTTTAGTAAATTCTTTAGGTTCTTGGGAATGAGCGAAGAGCTCAAGGAGATTGTAGCATTGTTAGGAGCTATGAGACGGAAAAAAGGAGGAAAAGTAGGGGGAAAATCTATACAGCAGGAATTTTTTTAGGTAACGTGGAATGATGTTCGAGACTTTTTGGATAATGAATTACGGGATAGGCCTTTCGAGCCACATGAATTGCTAATGAAATTGAGGTTTATTGATGAAACGTCGTCTGGTAGGTTGCTTTCCTTTAAATCGGGGCATTTTTGGGGTAAAAAAGAGCTGAGTTCTTTAAAAAATACTGTACATTCATTAAAATACCAGGAATCCTTTCTAAAATGGCAGTTCTTGCACATTTTTCTTCAATAAATGCTATTTTCCATAAATAGGGGATGAAATTCGATTGAAAACCAGTTTGAAACCTGATTTAAACGAAAAATGTCCCGCATTTTTAACGTTTTTAATTTTTTACAAAGGGACCACAAAAATTCTAGGCTCTATATCGGGTTATTCATACATGTAGCAATAAAATCATAGGTGAGTTGACCACATCCACAATGTCACAGCGATCGCAAAGATCTCAAGCACTTTCATCTTCGTACGTTTTTTGGATTGCTCCATTCTTTTCTTTATTTTCACTTAATACTAACATTTTTTCCTTCTTATTTTGCCTTAAAAAGTGCTAAAATTACACAATTTTTAATGCTTGTTTTCATTTTTTCTTCTAACAAATCAGGTGGATTTAAATCGAATGATTTAATGAAAAAGTGCAGGATTTTTAGGTATGTCGACTATCCGCCACAACTCCTTCCAGTCAGACTTCTTCCGAGAGTCTGAATATATCCGTCGAGTGCAAGCTCTACGCCCGGAGCAGCCAGCCTACCTATGATTTTTATATTGCTATAATTATAATACTTTTAAAATTTTCTTTGATATCCAGTCGCAGGTTGATTCTCATTCTTTCCTTCTCAACAAAAAATTCTAAGATTATATAATTTTTTTAAAAGCAATATTAATTCCTTTAATTGTGTGAATTGTATCGAACCAGCTGTCCCACAACCGTGTCTTGCCATATCCGTCTATGTACGACGATGTGTCATAAATGATTACTGACAGGTCTTTTTTTCTAAATGGTGGGTATTGGTGCCAATAAATGGGGCCGTGTACAGGGCATTCTAATCGGCCAGTATCGGCTCTTATGACCCTGATTCAGGCGGCTCTGGTGGTTTCTCAGCCGGAATTTTTTATACAAAGTCAGGAGTATTACATTTGTTCGGAAGTCAACATTTTAATAAAGAATCGATGGCTTCCGTTAATTTTGGGAAGACGGTCGATAACTTCGTCGATGTCGAGTGAGACATCGGTCGTTCCATGTGGAACCTAGACACTTCCATCCTCCCCAACTATAAAAAACGAGGAAACTTGTAGGACGACGTCTGATTGGTCGTATTGTGCGAACTACAACATATTACAGACAATTTCGGTGAGTACAGGAGAAGCCCACTCGAAAGATGGATGGACATCGCCAGTGTGATTGACCACCGCCAGTAAATGCACTATTCACTTTCCTTATTGTATGTGTTGATTTTAATATACATAATGGTAAGCCTTCTGTTTTACCGTCGATGTCAAAAAAAATTCGGCTGAGAAACCACTCGACGTCGAAATTCGGCGCACAGGGGGTCATCCAAGTCAACTCGACGTCGAGTGATTTTTCTCTATTATACGTTGAGGAGCCCAAAGGAGTCTTCTAGGAGTACAGACTACACAAAAAAGACAACATATTACAAAAGAGAAGAAAGAAAAAAATTGATTTAAAGCAGAGAAAAACAATATTCGAATTGTATACAGGGGTTGAAAGCATTTTCGTACATGTTATAATTGCATAAAAAGAAGAACAAAATCAAAAAAATACGATTTACATTCCACTAGCAGTATCCGCGCACTTTATAACCAAGCGCATCGTGTTTATCACAAAATTTTGACCTAGAAATATAAACATTGTAAATGAGTATGGATACCCATAATGAATTTCGAAAAAAATAAGTGGGAAGTACTATAGTCAGCAATTGGAAAATATATCGCAAAACAAAAATTTTTAATAGAAAATATCCTTGTGAGTATAAAAAATGCTTATAAGTTTTCTAGCATTTCGATTTATGAAATATAACATACACCATTGGATTCCTTATCAAATTCTGAGTTCTTTTTCTTCTTTTTTTCTTTCTATTCAAATTCTGAAATTCAAGAAAATAGCAAAAACTATTAAAAATATTAATAGTATAAAAATTAATAAGAGTAAGATACTCGCGAAGTTATGAAAATAGCAATTTTCTAGATTGGGTGAACTTTGTGCGAAAATTCAATCAAAAGGTGAAATGGGGAAGTTCACCCTCACCCAAGGTTGGGTGATATCACCAGGGTGAGTGAGGGTGAACTTCCCTGTTCGCCACATTTACAATAAATGATAGAGAATGTACAATAAAATACAACAGGCTCAATATGAACTGGCTAGGAAGAGTAGCTAGAATCCCTCAGGTCGATTTGAAGAGAGACAGGAAGAGAAGAATACAGTTCTTCTAAAGATTTTAATTTTAAAAGGGTTTCGGGACACCTTTTTTTGGTTCTTCCTGTAGTGACGCATCTCTGTCCTCTCATGGATCACGAGCAGATCGAACTTAGTCTGTAATTTCCGTAGGGTTTTCATTATTTTCCATTATACCTGCGAGCCCTTGAGGTCATAGCCAATGATCACACTCTGAAAAACTCATGATTCATAATTGTTTTGGATCGTTTCCCCGGTCAAAGACATCTGTTGCCCGATCAAATTTTGGTAAACTTGAGCAAAAAAATAGCTGTGATACACGTGTAAACAGCTAGTCAACCTTAGGACAGAAAAAGTGCAAGTTTTTACCTTCTTCTGGCGAAGCTTAGGCAGAGGAGCGAAGGAAACCTTCTGAAAACAAAGGACTAGAAAAAAAGAGATTTTGAAACCTTGGTAGGGACAATGCCTTGGAGGAAATTCACCGGGCAAGAAGCGGTCTCCACCTGGACCTAAAATTAATCGGCCGTACTCTAACGACAAGCAAAGGCTAAGGTCCTACCATCTTGACGGATCTCTCCACAGGCAGCGAGTGGATGACAGTCACACTGGGCTTCTTCAGAATTCCCTTCGAAGGAATCTTCTGGATGGGTTCGTCCGTATTCTGAACCAGTTTCTCCATCTAAAAAATTAAAATTTCAATGAGAAGAAGAGGAATACACCTCGATAACGACGACATTCTTCTTCTTCATAAAGAAACTGAAGGGATTGCAGCGAGCCATTGTAAACTGAAAACGGAAAATAAAGAGTAAAGGTTCAGCTCAAGATTTCAGTGGTGAGAAAGGATAAGAGGGGAGACGGTCGCACAGCCGTTTTCGGTACAACCAAGGGGGATAAATTTAGGTCAGAAGGCTGGAAAAAGCCAGGTTTCAACTAAAACCAAGGGGACTGCATCAGTATCCGCTAAAATGAAATTTTAAGACCCCTAGCAGGAAATAGGCGGCTTATTAGAGAAAGATACCGTACTAATTTTATTAACCTGCCCCCTAGCTCTCTGGCTCATTATTATAGACAACCGTTGCCTAGTCTGGGAGTTGGAAACAGAGGAAGAGAGAGAGAATGTTGAAGACGACATGCAGCCGTGGTTGGACTGAAAACTGTGAGGCCGGATTGAGCCAAAAGTCATTTTGGATCTATTTTAGTCACAAAGAGGCGTCCAGGAAGACGATCGCGCAGCTGCTTTCGATACAGTCGAAGAAAATATCAGGATGATTTTAGTGTCAAAGATTGACAAAACTAGGGTTGCCATCGGGTTCGATCGGCTACAGGTAAGACGGTTCGAGTTTTCGGATCCTATTCGGCCCTGATTTGGGTCCAGGGCCCGAAAACCCGGATCCGGAGTTCAGTTGGCTCCGCTGCTTCTGATTTAAAAGATTCCGGGCCTGTTCAGGGCAGACACAATAAATCCAGAGTTATATATAGTCCAGAAATACGCCGTCCGGACCCTTGCCCGATCCGGGGGCCAGATCGAGTAATTTTGGATTCAAAATCCAATAACCCGAATCGTCGGATCCAATGGCAACCGTAGGCGAAACGGCTGGAGGAAGTAGTGGAAATCCTGTATCTCAGAAAACTGCGAGGCTGGATAGAGGCAAAAGTTATTTTGGTTCTATTTTCCCGACGCAGACACAATGAGAATTCGGTCGCGCAGCTGTGTTCGGTACAGCCATAGAGGATAATTTTAGCGTCGAAGATAGGCAAAACAACTATAAGAAGCACTGGGAAAGGTCCGATAGGTTCATCAGAAGGTAGCCCTTCTCCTGTGAAATTCCGGAAAAAAACGATTCCTATCAGCGGAAAAGTACGGTAACTCTCCAATTAACAGGTGAACTTATTCTAGAACTACTCTTTGACTAAATCCTCTTGCTCATTATTTAATGCAGACTGTAGCCTAGACTTGGAAGGGACAGTTGAAGAAAAAGAGCGGCAGAGAGACAGCCAGCAGCTGCGCGAGGTTTCAAAACTGTGAGGCCGGATGGAGGCAAAAAGTTATTATGGATCTATTTCTTGGGAGGAGCGTGGACAGCCACAAAAAGAGTCTCTGTCAAAGAAATTTGACCGCAAAATCCTGTCCAAGACATCGGGAAAGTGCCATTTCTCCCGCGGGAGAAATGACACCCCTGCCCGAAAGCGAAAAATGGCCGCGGGAGAAATGACACCGGTGCCCGAAAGTGCGCGGGAGAAATGACACCCCTGCCCGAAACCTCGCGGGAGAAATGGCACCGCTACCCGAAATGCATAAGATTTCGTTTCTGGATTATTTTTCTTGCGTTTTTTTGCGAATTTTTACTTTTTTATACTTATTTTAAACTATTTTTCCTATATTTGAACACTGTGGATGCTGCTCAAATTATTTATTGGAATATAGGCTGATGAAGTGGCGTTTTCGTTTTTTATCCGCGGATAACTTTTCAATCGGCGATTTTCCCAATGTTTTGCTTCCGGATAACTTTTCCGCCTTTCGCGGATAACTTTTCCGCCTTGATTTTCTTGATGTAAAACGCGGATAACTTTTCCGGATAACTTTTCCGCCCTCTGTGGTAAGGTTCTTGGAATATAGCGAGGTTGTGAGGCTCGTTAGGGGTATTTTAATGTAACGAATATGAGTTTTCTTAAAAATCCCATTAAAGAAATACTAGCAGATCATATTCCATCATCTCCTCTGTCGACAAGCCCCTTAATTTATCAAAAATCCGTAGGTGATCAATGGAGCGGACGAGGTTTCTTCGTAAGACATTTCCATCCTTATTCACTTATTCTGTCTTTCTATGCCTGCTATCCATAACATCGCCAGTAGTTAGTTAATAAACAGTGAAGGCTCGTCCTTGACGTTTACACGGGGAAAGCAGCGATTGTCATGCGTGACAAAGGACACCGAGCCGTTTACACGAACTGCAACGGAAAGACCAACCTTTCCTGCGGTCTACTGTTAGTAGCCGCCTATTTCTTCTGAGATTTGGTCTTTTCCTTCCTCGTAATAAGAACGCAGGAGCGCAATTGTCCAAGGTTCTAAAAGGTAAAGTGTACTTTTTTCACGCGTGAAAAGTATACCGGCCCGTTCTAAAAGGTCCAGACGGACTTTGTGACCTGGCTGATCTATTCAACCGATTAATTTACACAAACAGACGGGCAGAGGTTTCCAGTTATTAGAAAAAGCTTTTGATGACCTTAACAATTCTAATACACCTCCTCTAGCTCTGTTCCCTTAAAATGGCCGACAGTACTTTTTGAGAGTCCTTGTTCGTCTTTATCTCTGAAATGCCTCCAATGTGCCGTATTCGTCCTAAGGGAAGATCAAGAATAACTGCTTCCTATGGTAAACCGAAATGCTCCCAGAAGTGGATGGAATATTACACGGACATAGCTGCGCCTGGCAACAATTGCCCTTGTACTCGCTACCCAGCCTTAGCCTGTCAGGAAACCGTTCTTACGACAAGAACAAGCCACTAGTGTACTTCTGCCACAAATTGCTCATTACGATTGCAGAAATTAATCTCAGCCCCATGAGTCCAGTAACTTCTATAGATCTCCTGTTATTTTTCAGCAAAAAGATGGTTCCCAAGCTTCTAGCGAGCCGAACATAGGTTCCACTAGTTCTTAGACTATTTTCCATGGAATAACGTAGATTTTGAAGGTTTTTTTGGCTGTCTTAAAAATGGCGATCTGCCATTCTAACAGTATTTTTTGATTTTCTTTCACAAGATTCCCTGCCGAAGATTAGGCATAGGGTTGGCAAAAAAAAGTACGCCGAATAGCCGCTTTGGCCGTTGAGTTATCCGCGGATAACTTTTCCGCCGGCCAGATCCGACAGATCGGCTTGAGATGAGAACCAAAGAAATTGCAAAGAAGATGAAACAATTCTTTGCGATTATCGAAAAAAAAAGAAATCGACAAAGCTAAATGCTTGGAATATCTAGACAATATGTCGGAACATACCTCAAAGAATGCAATCTAATGTTGATTTCAAAATAATTCCTCTACTTGAAAAACCCACAAAAACACCACTTCATCAGCCTATATTCCAATAAATAATTTGAGCAGCATCCACAATGTTCAAATATAGGAAAAATAGTTTAAAATAAGCATAAAAAAGCAAAAATCCGCAAAAAAAGGCACGAAAAATAATCCAGAAACGAAATCTTATGCGTTTCGGGTAGCGGTGCCATTTCTCCCGCGAGGTTTCGGGCAGGGGTGTCATTTCTCCCGCGCACTTTCGGGCACCGGTGTCATTTCTCCCGCGGCCATTTTTCGCTTTCGGGCAGGGGTGTCATTTCTCCCGCGGGAGAAATGACACCGGTCCCAAGACATCTGCCTATATCGAAGATCATAAAAATCAGCAGATTTCGACTTCTGGAAGGGATCCTGGACAAAAGAGAAGGAATAATTGGGGGCCATAGAGTAAAACAATGTGTAGGACAGCCGCCTTTAAAGGAAAGCTTTCTGCCATTTCCTTTCTTTTCGGATTGCACACAGTTTATGGCGGGAAAATGACCTGGCTTTTTCTTATGGAGCATCAAAATATTTCTCTAGAGATCTTGTCTGGATAATTGGGTTTTCAGGCAAACTTGGTAGATTTTCTAAACGATGTGGGTAATTTATTGGCGATTTATTAAAGCTCTACCATTTTCAACCCGTTTTTTCAAAATTCCTTCCATTTTTTCAGCATAACCTGTACCTTGAATCAATCAAGAAGTTTTCCCTCAATCTCCTAAATTGGAAAAGCTCATTTGGTTCTGTCTGCCAATAAAACTTGGCTCCCACGATTTTTTCAGGGCGACCAGGGCCGTTCTCCTCCCCTCTTTCCAACAAACTTTTCCATTTATTTCCTTTTATTTTTTAAAATATAGGAAGACGTTTCCATTTCCGGATAGAATTCTTGAGAAGATTTTAATTGCCTCCTCCACATTTCCTTGAATCATCGTCCAAATTGTGCAATCCACGCGACTAGGCAGGGCGGAGCCATGAGTCAGCTCTGATAGCAGAAGTATAAAAGCGCGCAATCGGCCGGCCAAAGGACAGGCAGAGTCCCGCTCAACCAGCAAACGATGTCCTACAATCCCTATGGTGGTTCTGGCTACGGAGGAGTTAGTTTTCTTTAAAATTTAATAGTATTTCTTCCAGTATCCTCCTCCCCACGGCGCTTATCCTACCCATTCTGGACCTCCTCCAGTTTATGGACCTCCCATGCATCATCATGACACCCACCATGAGCATTATCACCATGGTAAGTCATATTTTTTAGAGAAACATGGGAATTTAGAGCCCCATCACCATCACTATGAGCCCCATCATCATGTGGAGCATCATTACGAGCATCACCACCATCATGGTAAGCTCCAATTTGAAGGAAAAAACACAAAATTTCAGAACATCATGGGCATCACCATGGACACTAATGGTTTCCCACCACTTTGTAAGAAATTAAATGGAACATTCCAATAAATTTTCTTTGTTTCATACCTTTTTTATCATTATTTCATTGTCCAGTTTGGAAAGAGAATCGAACCGATTTAACGGCTCACGTGTGCGAAAACGATAACCGATAAGGGGGACGATTGTCAAGGCAAATAGAAATTATCCGGCGGGAGAACGGCTTTTGTCATGGTATTATAGGATCGTCTATTGTAGAAATTTGACTCTTTTTTTGACATCTAGACGTTGGCAGAAGTTCTTACAACGATTCAGCGTTGATCCTGTGTGCCTGTCACAGCTTTTTCTATTTGCCCACAAAGAGCTCAACCAACCATAGATCTCCACGTGATCAAGAATGGGGCCATATCCATTGCCATTCCTTGAAGTGGCGCATTATTCAGTTACAAAACAAGTATGGGTTCCCTGCGATTGTGAAACATTAAACATAAACAATAAATATGTGGTCTATCCCCCTATGATCGAGTATTTTCCATCTTTCTGGAAAATAGTCCTTTATCAGCAGAAAAATAGCGCTGGCTTCTCATCCCATTTTGGCCAAAATAGGCGAGATAAACGATCGAATCGATGGAAACTTGTAGTCTAGGCAAAAGATAAGACAACTCAAAGAAATCAGTTTTATTTTACAAAATCATCTCATTTTTAAATTCTTAACAATGGTGATGATGATGGTGATAGCCGTGGTGGTATCCATGATGGTATCCTGAAAAAAATACTTTTCCATTAAAGAATTAGTTACCGTGATCATAATGGTGATAATACCCATGATGATGAGGATAATGATGATAGCCAGCCTCGTAGACAACGACGGGAGGAGCAATAGTTGGCTGGACTACCACTGGAGGAGGAGGATAAATGGACGCAGGAACTCCATAAGGAACGTAGGACATCTTGGATGTGTGGGGCAGTAGGGGTTTGGCTGTCTCTTTTAAGCAAACACGGGAGGCGACCCCTTATCAAAACAGATGATTCACGTGGAAATAGGCGGCTGACGAGGAGATCAGCACCTACAACGTCATGGAAATGGAAGAAATTCATCACATTATCGTAGCTGAACATGGCCGATGTGAGTCATAAGGAGAAATCTGTACCACATTCCAAAATTATTTCTTTCCCCTTAAACATTAGTAAAATTAGTGGATACAAGTGGACATCTTGGCAACGCGAGCATACCACCGTGCTCCTCTCGACGTGCTGATTCCAACGGTATCAAGGGCGTCCCAGGAAGTCGACTTTTTTCTGGGCGGACCCTGCCAAATACCTCCTCGGCCGATGATTTGACCCTAATCTTGCCATTTAGGGAAAACCCTGAAAGGGTGGGGTTATTTTCAGGCCTCCTCATGGTAAGCCGCGCATATCACCGAGATCGGCATCCAAAAATGTGTGTGACCAATAGCTTCACATCCTTAAAAGAGTCTGTTTTTAGGATTCTATGGCCCAAAATAGGTCCGAAACCTAGAATTCCAATGATTTCTTCCCAACTTTTTGTTTGGGAACTCGAATTGGCATACATGGCCCATCCGGGCCCCCGGGCCTCGGCCCGGCCCGGCCCGGCCCGGCCCCGGCCCGGCCCCGGCCCCCGATGATCAACAACTTTTGGGCCCCGGCCCGGCCCGGCCCCGGCCCGGCCCCGGCCCCAAATTCTTCCTTCTGGAATGGCGCGGCACAACTAAAAATAGTCATATCTCGGCACTGTCTCGATGGTTTTCATTAATTTAAAGTGCGTTACAACGAGAAAAACCTAGCGAATTTTATAATTTATGTTACAACTAAGCAACGCTTAGAATTAATTGTGAATAAGCGAAAACATGCATTTTCGAGCTGTTTTTGGCATGTTTTCGGTGATTATAGCTCATTTTTACAGGTTGCTAAACCAAAACTAGCGTCACCATTTTGGCCATTTTTTTCTCTTTCCAACGCTCTTTAAATTATTGAAAACCGTCGAGAAAGTGCCGAGATATGACTTTTATTAGTTGTGTCGCGCCATTCTGAAAGGAAAAATTTGGGGCCGGGGCCGGGCCGGGCCGGGCCGGGGCCCGAAGTTCGCTTCCGCTCGGGGGCCGGGGCCGGGCCGGGGCCGGGGCCGGGCCGGGCCCGGCCTCCGGCCATGTATGCGAATTGGGCATTCCGCGGTCCTCTGGCAAAACCTGAGCAGAGGTTCGTGCTCCTAGCAACGAGACGATCCTATTGGTATAAAGAACTTTACCGGAAGCCCATTTTTTTCTGGACAGTCCCTCCCAAATAGCCCTTTGGCCGATGATCTGATCCCAATCTTTGAAAATGGCAAATCCGGGAGACGTTGAGCATACTTCCGCCCATCTTTTTGAGAAATTAAACATACCCCGGTGATCAGCAGCTTGAGATCAAAAATGACCATTTTTAAGGGTTTATGGACCAAAATAGCTCATAGCCCAGGATTGCAATTGCTCAATAACTTTAACAGAAGCTCAAGAAAACTATTGAATACCAGACTCATTGGTTAGGAAGCCTTTGTTCCTGGGTCTCCCAGCCTTGTGTTTTTGTCCTTTATTCCTCCGCTAAACAAATTAGTCGTTCTTCGTTCGTCTCTCTAACGAGCAGAAGTGGTGGTGAGGGGGTGCCTCTCCTGCATCACAGATCTCTTCCTCGTCAGTTCTTTTCCAATGTGCAGTTCATTCAATTGGAAGGCAGATTTTCTCCTGTGATCAAGAGACCATTTTATGCAATTTCATATTAATGACTCTGATTGCGCCACATTTTGAGCGGAAATTGCTGATACATTCCATATATGTTCAATGATAATTGACTGTATCACCTGAAGCGGAATTATTCACAATAGATAATATACATTTCATAGAATACAACTTGTTATGGGCGTATAAATTGCATATTTCGCTCGTTTCGAAGTCTGCTTCCTTCTGCAGGCATTCTGGGCTGCGCTATGGTCTAATAAACGGTAAATTTGTTACTTTCCTCCAGTAATCAGATCCAGATGTGGTGGAGTTTCTTCTTCGGCCTTCAGGCTATAACTTCCTCACTTTCTGTTCTCTTTAATGGAACTTTAGTCTACTTGGTGTGCCGGTACACGGGGAGACAGCTCGATTCTTACCAATATTTGGTAATTGTCTACGCTGTCTTTGAAGCGACCTATTCTGTCCTGATATTTCTTGCAATGCCGGTAGATTCTCTCGTTTTCCAGTCATTTAAATCCCCAGGTCCACTACATGTCCGCCTCTTCCTGGGTCATTTACTCCTACAATGGATGGCTGACCAAAACTCCCCTCGGCTTTGCTGGTCCCTCTTTGGACTGCACTTTCTTCGAACTTTGGCTAGGATTTCTGGTTTTACACTTTGTTTATCGTTATTTGTTGATCAAAAAGTGAGTATATTTTGATTACTTCCTTGGGGAAACCCAGACGGATATTAATAACCGCGAATATTTTGTTTTGCGACGACTGGTTCGTGGTAGAATAAGGAGCTGCAACGGCAACGTCGCAGCGCCTGATTTTAGCCGAGTGTTCAGCAATTTGTGCCCTGATATTAAAGATCTGAATAAGAAATTACAGTGACATCGGCAGTACGGAATCTTATTCCGAACCTACAAATCTCCGTCGACTGTGTACAGGTCTCTTCTGCCTCTACGCTTGTTTCACCTTCTTCTGTGGCTTTTTTCTCTGCAAAGTTCAAGCCCATGATGACGAATATGACCCAATTGTGGAAGAATATGGATTAAATAGCAGCGAAGTTATTTACACTCTGATTGCAACAAAGGTAGAGCCACTAAGTCTCGTGAAAATCCTTCCAGGACACCAAAGGATCCCCCTCCGCTTATGGAAATACCCTGATGTTTGTCCACCAAGTGTTGGTGATCAGTTCCGCCGTGATAATTTCCTTCTGTGCATGGAAAATAAGAGCAGCTATATTTCGATTAAAAACAGATGGAATTCATAGGAGACGGGCGCAATTTCAGAAGCAGATATTTTACTCCTTGATCATTCAAGTAGATTGTCGCCGCTACCCGGAAATGTACTTTTCAGACCTTGGTCCCAATGGCCTTTTGCTACATTCCAACTGTGATCTACTTCTCCTTGCCGTACACCAGTGGCGATGCCGGTTTAGGAGCTCTTCCTTTGATCTTCACAACATTGTCGTCCATTGTGAAATTCATTAATCCAATTATTGTGATCTCATGTATTGGTGAATATCGAATTGCCGCGTTGAAAATCATTTCAGGACGTCCTTATTTTCGTTTGTTTGTAGAAAATTGAGCTGTTTAATAAATATTTTAATAAAAAAACCCAAGGAAGTTATTAATACGCAACGCTGCGTACTCTGGCGTCCCGCCAAAAATACGATGATTCGAAAAAGACACTTTGCTTCGCTTTCTAATCTTTTATTTTGGAAATCCACGCTTTCTTTTTCTATTTTTTTCTTTTAAAAACTCACGAAAAAATTAAAGAAAGGTTTCTAGGATTTAAAATGAGCGCTGCCTTTGCCCCCATTAATCCTAAGCCCTTCCTCAACAGTCTCGCTGGAAAGCCCATCGTTTGCAAGCTCAAATGGGGAATGGAATATCGCGGTAAGCTTTCTTCTATTAATTTTATTTAAATTTTTAAATAATAGACAGGAATTTTTATAGGAATTCTTATTTCTGTCGACGGCTACATGAATCTTCAAATGGCCAATGCTGAGGAATGGATCGACGGTGTTAACCAAGGAAATTTGGGAGAAATTCTTATCCGGTACTAATTTTTAAATATTTTAAAGGATTCTTTAAATTTTAGATGCAATAATGTTCTCTACATTGGCGGTTCTGAAGAAGCCGAGGCTTGAGTTCTCTTTCCAAGCAAAAGTTCCTGCGTATTATCGATCTTCTTCGGTTATTTGTTGTTCTTTTTGGTGGTAAATCAATACTGTGTTGTGTTTTTCTTTAAATAAACGTTCTTCTTCTTATAATCTCAATTTATGTCGGTGTAAACCAAAAATTATACATTTTGGAGAGATTCAGGGTAACTTTTTCTTTAGATGGCAGAGGATGCAGCCGAAAAACCCAGGATTATAAGGGCAGGACGCCCAGAGGTATTTTTTTGTGTAGAAATGGAATACCGTAAAAACTGAATTCGAACCCCATGGGGCGCTAAGTTTCAATACCCCCCTTTCCCCTGGGGCAATAAAACAAGAGGGGTTTTATTATAGGGGGGGGGGGGGGGGGGGGGGCGCTAAGTTTCAACGTGGTTTTCAGGCCTCAGATATCAAGAAAATGCAACTTTTCTGAGAAATTTTAGCGAAATTTTTCAAAATTTTTTCAATTTTTTCTCATTTTTGACCGCTTTTTCTCTAATTTTGTGGTTCGAAATTTTAAAAAATCTTATTTTTTATGCGGTTTTCTGTCGGAATCTTTGCAGCATGCCTGGCTAACCATGACTAAAATGGTTGTATCATTCGGTTTAACTATTCCTACAGACAAACGGCTGTTAGACGGTGGAAATAGACAATCATTATCAATTCCTGACCAGCTTTAGCCTTATCACCACAGATCTTCGCGCAGTACTTCACTGTTGCGAACATAACATAATTCCTATTCGTTGAGCCTGTGATGAGCAATCGGGCCCCGTAGGACCGGGCCGAGCCTGCCCAGGCTGACGATTACTCCACCCACGAAATCGTTCGCCGACCCTGAGGCGGCTTGCGCATCCCAGATAGGGTTGCAGGCAGGACGGGACGTGCCGAGAGACTTGACATCCTGTCCCGTGACGGGTACGTCCCGCTAGAGGTACGGGCTCCTTTGTGACGGGATCTGCGTCCCGTTTTCGTCCCGTCCCGAGGACCTTCGGGGACCCTAATACCAGGTTGAGCTGTTTGAACCATCTAGACTAAGGCGTACCATCATATCGAATCGAGATGTCGTCGAAACTTTGTTCGATTCGGTATCTTCGCCCTCTTCCGAGAACCCGGATCCGTCCGAAAATGGCCGTATTCGGTCCGCATGTGGGCAGATGATGGATACGTTCGATCTAAGCCGGCTGTAAAAGGAAAGATCTGTGCAGCCTTGCTGTGTACCAGAATCGTATCCTGATTCCAGCGATCACCCTGCGGAGGCGTTCAACTCGTTTTGCATTGTAATGGTTGAAAGAGTACCGATGAGTACAAGAGAAATGTATTTTCTGGTGCGTTTATGCTGAACTTCTCTGTTCTCCTTCATACAGGACATAGAAAGATAAGCAGTGTCATTTGTTTCATCTAATATTGGCGTGAATAAGCAGTTTTGCTAAGCTATAAAGACACTTTAGAGCTCTTACATTATGAAAAATCGGATTCTACGTCTAAAAATATCCAGGAAATGTAGCCAAATTCGGTATGAAATGAAGTGTGGCGAAAAATCGGGGGGCTATAGCACAAGGAGGGGCACTTTTGGGGGAGGGGTTATATCTCAGGGGGGGGGGCCTTAAGTTCCAATATACCCCTTTACCCTGGGGTTATACTAGGGGAGGGGTCTTATTATAGGGGGGGGGGGGGGGTTCGAATTCAGTTTTTACGGTATATTGATTTTAGTTTTCTCAACCAGGATATACCAGTCCAGAAGGATCATCAAGATCGACTGAGGAAGCGGCTCAGTCATCTAATCAAATAAATCGATCCGGGCTGGGCCACGATAGGACGAATATTTATCCTCAAGCATTTACATCAAAAAATCATCGTAATATAGGTAATTCGTATCTTTTAAAGAGTGGCATTTTTAGCAGGACGAACATCGTTTAGAGGGTCAGCTTTTCCCAATAGAAGAGGCTCAAATCGTGGAAGAAAACTCGGTCTGCCTGTAACCCATGAACAAAGTGAACCCTTTAAAAATTGAAAAAATATCTATTTTAGTAGTCAAAGACGAAGAGATGATTTTGGAGTATAAAAAATGGGTGGAGAATGGAAGAGGACTCAGTCGTAAGGAGCAACCGGCCAAGAGTGAGCCCAAACAAGTTAAGACAGCAGACAATAATAATGTGCAGGGAAACTGGAGAGGGCAAAATGAGCGAGGTGAGCAAATTTTCAATTTTTTTTTTCAATTAAATGAGTCATTCAGGTCGAGGAGGCTTCAGAGGTGGTTCAAATTTTGGGCATAGAGGAATGAACGCTGGGTCTAATGTAGCTCGTAAGATATTCTTCGCCTTTTCTTCTATTAAAGGAATTCTTTAGGTCGTGGAGAGCGCAGAGGTGGTGAAATTCCACGATATTCTCTTTACGATGAGCAAGTAACGAGCCAACCGGATGGTAGAAAAATGTCACAGAACGCCTGCTTTAATGTAGCCCGTAAGATATTCTTCGTTTTTTCTTCTATTAAATGAATTGTCTAGGTCGTGGGGAGCGTAAAGGTGGCGAAAATACACGATATTCTCCTGTCTATGAACCAGGAAGAATTCAAGGCGGGACGACATTTAGTTCCTATCGAAATAATGCTGGTAGAGGGCAACCATATGGTGGAGGAAGAAGCGGATTTGATCGGCCTATGGACCACAGACAAAGCTTTTATTCTGATGAAATCTACGGAGAACAACCATATCGTGGATTTGGTCGGCATATGCTTTATGAGAACACTGTAGCTTCTGATGAAGTCTACAGAGAACAACTATATCGTGGAGGAGGGCGTGGATTTGATCAGCCTATGGATTACGGACAACGCTTTTCTTCCGATGAAGCCTACGGAGGACAGCCATATCATGGAGGAGGAAGCGGATTTGGTATAGACCACAGACAAGGTGAAAGCTCTGTGGAAGCTTTTAACCAACTGTCTCCAATGGAAGAGCCTGTCCACCAGAATAATAACAGCTTTAAACCGTGAGATTTTCTACAATTTTCATCTAGTAATTGTTAGACATCTACTGGACCTTTTATCTGAAGAAGAATTACAAGAAAGAATCGAAAATACGACTAAACATAATGAAAAAGTTGCAAAGTTGAAGCTACAGAAAATATCAACATTTGTAATCAAGGTAATTTAAAATATTCTTTAAATTTATTTTTTTCTAGCAACGTGAAGATGCATATTCTCAAACGGAGCTAATGGATAATTATTTACTGGATAAAGTTGATCAGGCGCGAATTTCTGCATTTGAAATGAAAAAATTATACCAAGAATCCGGTAAGAAACTTTAAAAACTAAAGTTTGGAATTGTAGACTACGCTTTTCGGATGGAAATAGAACAAACTTGTCCAGAAATCATACATCGTCAGGAATATTCCGCATATCTTCGCCCAGTTTATATCGGTAAATTTTCCCGGATTCTCTAAAGATTTTTTTAGATGGTTGCGGAGTGAGCATGGATTTCATTAGTGGCGGAACAACTTATCGTAACAAAATAGTAGAAAAGGAGAATACTATTCCTCTAATGATGTATCCTATCGTACAGACATTATTAGTTTATATTTTAATGGGGCATAAGGTATTTTTTCGAGACTATCGGTTTCTAACCGAAAAAATTGGGGCTTGGAAACCTTTAGACACACTCCTTTAATATTTTACTATTTGATCTGTTATCATTCCTGTAGCTATGTTCCCGTCCAAATTATAAAAAAATAACCTCCGTTGTGACTCCAATAGCAATAGGGAATAATCAATTTATTCGAAAATATTAAAGGACTGCGCCTAAAAGTTATCAAACGCGAATCTTTTCGTCTTTAAATACGTATATTTAGGCCGTTGTGATTTTCCCAAAACGATATAAAGAACTGCTAGACGTTGACGAATCTTCAGAAGTAGATCGATTGGATGTATTCAAGGTTTGTAAGCTTACGCAAACTTTACAAGGTTTTTTTTAGAAATTGTACATGATAAGGCTCCTCCAATTTTGGGAAAGACCTCCAGCAGGACAGGGAAATATTGTCGACGCCATGATAGATGAGTACAGTAAAATTGGAGCAGGAATTGTGCTCACGCCTCAGGGTAAAAATATCCAGGAATTTACCAAAGCACATGTGTGGCATATTAAAAATGATAAGTATCGAGGATATAAGACGGAGCACAAAGGGGTAAGGCTGGTTTTTTTTCCTTAAAAATGACGGATTTCCAGGGACATACGAGGGAAATCGTAAATGCTACGATTTTTCCAGAAATGCCTGTCCTCAGTCGCCATTTATTAATGAGTGTAATTATTAGCGGTGGAAAGAATGATTTTGTGGTAATTTTACTTTAGTTTTTATTTAACGGAACCGTCACGGACCACCATGGGTCCGAAGTGGGGGTAAAAGTTGACTTCCTCGCGCTTTTAAGGGATTTAAATTTTGAATGCGTCTTCTGTGACTATTTTCGCGTATAATTTTTATTTATTGTGAATATAATGGTTCCTGACAATCCCATTAAATTTCTTTCAGTTTATCTCGGCTACAACTCAATTTTTCTACTCTGTCGAGAGAAATGCAGAGACACAGAAGCGGAAATATACTTATTTAAATTTTGTCAAGCCACAGAAGTTGTTCTATACTCCGATGATAGGAGATATTACTGATGTACAGATAAAAAAGGATAATCAAATTACAATAAAACAGCAAGTTAACTGGGCAAGTCTTCTGCCTCTTTTTGTATTTTTTTCTCTAGGTTATGGAACTTATTAAAATGTACGAGTTGCCCTCTCCTCATATGTACGCCGTGATGATTTTATTCAGGTTTTTATACAAAGAAAAACTGTGCATGGGCCAGGTAAGAATCTCCTTTAAATTTAAAGATGTTCAGATTCGTAACTTCATGGAAGATTACCCAATCCTGAAGTCACCGCCGCCTATTACTTATTTAGAGGATGGGGATATTATTAAAAGAAGAGTACGGTTTATTTAAAATATAATAAAAAGGATTTTAGCAATGGAATTACATGCCAGATCTAGCTACATTTGAAAACATTTATACAAAATGGAAGCAGTCGATAGTAACAAGGATGAAGTTTAAAGAGGTTGGTTGACTGGTGTTAATTCATTCAAAGGAATTCTTTAGGATTTCGAGCGGCACTTGGAGAGGAAAGAGAAACCTCCATCTCCTCGAGCCACAGCTTACCAAACTAAAAAATTTTATGGAAATTACGATGCTCCTGGACTGGTAAGAATCCCCAAATATTTGATCCTTCCCTTTTCAGAGCTCTTCAAAGTGACCTTTCCTGAATAGAAAACATTCCAGTGAGCGATTTTTTTGTTATGTAGAAGTTCATCAGTTTGTTATTCATTTCCTACTCTCATTTTCATTTTATATCGCATATTTTAGGGTAGCTATAAGGTCATAATCTTTTTCTACCTCGGCTTTATCTCACACATCTATGCTCGTTGTCATAGTAACCTGATAAACATCTGAGAATCACGCAGGTTTAAATGGATACTGGGGAAATTGGGCTTTTATTAAAATATACTTCCTCGAGCGTCAGGAAAATACCGGGTGACTGGCGCGACGCGCTTGCAAGAAAATTCAACACCACCGGAAAATTCTATGAATAGGGGAGAATGGTTCAAATTTGTTTAATCCTTTGTCAATGGGGATTAAAGCGGTTTCTGAAAAATCATTCATTCATCATCATGTCTTCCCAGCAGACGGCCAAATTCTTTCTTCTGCCGACTCCGGCTGCTCCCGGTATCAAGCCTCCGTTCCTGAAGAGGAATCTGTGCCCGAGGAAGCTCGTGTTCGTCCTGCCCCGGACTCGCCGATATTCCCGCCGCCAGTTGATGACGATTAAGGATGTCATGGCCATTGCTGTTCTCCCTGCTAAGAAATAATCTTAGTAAATAAAGTTGAATAGCATCTGTCTGTGTTTTTTTGTGTTCAGGGACGGGTTAAGACAGGGTTTTCTTATGAGAAAGTTGCCTCTTCTTGAAAATCCGCGTCAAATCTTCTTGAAACTTTGAAAACTCCTAAAATCTGTGTACGTTTTTTCTGTGCTTTGTAAAGACTTCTTCGAGGAAAGACGTCTGCAGCATGACTTCTGTAGGAGACCCCTCAATTACCAGCCTATCATTTTCCCCCTCTTCGGGTAGCATTTTCACTTTCATTTTACTTATCCTTCGACATGGACAAGGCGGTGAATACTGGCAACTCCTCTCACTTGCTGCTCTATCTTTTCTACGCAATTCTCTTCGTGAATCTTTACATGCTACCAACGGAGATTCTTCTTGCATTGTACTTGATGGAGATATTTGATGACGACGATGATGATAATGACGAATCGTGAGTTATTTCTCATAATGTTAAAGAGAATTATTAGGCTTCCGGAAGAATTTCTACGCCTCTATGAGGGTTTGACCTTCCATGAAGAGGATGAAGTGGAAACTACTGACACTGAGCTTGATTCAAGCGATGACGAAGCCTAAGATCTATGCAAAACTTAAGGAAATCAAGAGCGTAACTACCTGTTATACTTTGTCTATAAAAAATTAGCAGAGTTGGGTTTTTTGGAGTGTTTTTTCTCTTCCATATCAAGAAATTTTGGTGTGAGTGACAGTATCAGCTCATTAAAAGTTGCTCGAGCTGCCAGATCGGAAAACAAGTCGAGATAAAGATTCGGAAAACTTGTTGCACCCGGGAATTTGGCAAAAGTTCTGTAGGAATCCGAAAAAGTAATGATTTTTCCCTATTTTTTAAGTAATTACCCTTTTTTGGTTAGTCACGGCTTCTGCTAAAATTTGAGAGACCGGTAAGATAACAAATGGTTAACAAATGATTTATTTTAAACAAAAAAAAGATGTACTTTTAAACTATTGCTGACGCTGACGACACTGCTGGCACGTTCCGCTCCTCTCCTTCAATGCTTTCATAATTTCCATGTATTCACCATGCAGCTTCTTGACTTCGGCGGCATGGTCTTTTTCTATCTGCTGTATTTGAGCTTTCAGCTCATCTATTTCCTCGTTTTCATCGCTTTCTGAATATTTTTTTTACTTTAAAGGGACAATGCAGGTGAGAAAATACGTGCACCCACGTGCACCCACTCGGTGATCAAAAATGTCATTACGTACTCAAAAATTTTTTTTCGTTTTTCGTGTTTTTCTCAGTTTTCGCTTATTTTTGCTTTTTTTCAATTTTTGTGTTGCTAATAACTATTATACATAGAGGGACCCTATAAAATAAAGAAACATTAGATTTTACTGAAACACAGTTCGCTAAAATTCAAATTTCCGACAATGCGCATTTTTCCCGCCAAACATTTTACCTAGAATCTGAGTGCACGTTAATTGCAAAAACTAGACTTTTTTACGTTTTTCTGTTGGTTGCAATCGATCAGGCATGTAAGAATCTACAAAAATGAGTTATGGGACCGAAACATTCGTCAAAAAAACTACGAGAAAAATACAAAAAATGTTTTTTCTCGAAAACGGCTCGTTGGAATCGTCTGAAAAAACTCATTCGTGTAGATTTCGATACGCCCGATCGATTGCATAAGAAGAAAGAATATGAAAAAGTGTAGTTTTTGCAATTAACGTGCACTCAGATTTTCCTATATAAAATGGACGTCTGCCTGCTGTTTACGCGCGTTTTTCCCACTACGGCAAACTATGCGAAACTTTAAAATTATTTTTCTCAGCGAGGTGATAATTATTCGTTATAATTTTAGTTGCAAATTGCTATCCTCATTGAGACGAACATTTTGATATATGAACGAAATGTTAGTTTGCGAGAAAAGTTATTTTTTGATTGAAACCTAATTTTTCCATACAAATTATTCGGAATTTTCGGTTTTCCTCTATTTACTGATATTTTCGATTTTTCTGCTTTGATTTATAGTAATTTGGGGTCGACAAGCATAAATATGACATCAGAAATACATAAAAACGCCTAAAATATAATTTAGCATTGGAGCGCGAGACCTTTAAACTCCCGGTCCCCGCGGACTGTGGAAAATAACAAAAAAATAAAATTCCATCAAAAAAAAATTTTTATGTACGCAGACGTTTTCGATGCGGCGTGGATACAGTTGGGCTCACGTACTTTTCTCGCTTGCACTGTTCCAAAAAGATTGAAATTACCAAGAGCTTCCCTTAATTCCTCCTCTAGATTGGAAATTCTTCTTTTCATTGCGTCTCTATCCTTGAGGTATTTTTCATTCATACGTTCGAGTTTCTCTAAAATTGTTAATTTCCGGTATTTTCCCCCCTTACCCTTGACTTCCTCCAGTTCATGTTCCTTTTCATCAAAAAGTCCGAGTTTCTCTAAAGTGGTTGATTATCCTTTATATTTTCCCCTTACCTCGAGCCTCCCTCAACTCAGCTTCTAATCCTCCCACGATCCTGTTCTCCGTTTCCTTAGCCTTTTTGGCTTCGTTTGCTTTAAGCTCCAGTAATTCTGTCAGACGCCGTATTTCTTTTTTTGCTTCGACCAGCTCCTTTTGAGTCTTCTCCATACCTAGCTCCTTTTCTTTTTCGGCAAATTTGCAGGCGAGTTCCGCTTTTTGATCCAAAAGAAGATTACACAAGTCGTTAGCTTCGGTATTTCTCTTATATACGTCATCCCGTTCCTTTTCGAGATCGAGGTTTTTTCCTTGGAGTTCAGCGATCTCCTTTTCTAGTTCCGCGATTCGTTCGCATTCGGATGACTTAGGCGTAGCTGTTTCTAAAAAGCTTCTGTATATCCAGTAAAGAGTTTTTACCTGCCGAAGATGAGATTGGGGATGAGGAAGGTCGGATCTCTTCTTTTGGTTCAAATATGGTGGCGATGGGGCCCGCGCGCATGAGGTATCCTGTAAATTATAGTTTGATTTTTAAGAAATCTTACCACTGCGGAGAAGGTTTCCATCCGGAGGGATGTATGCAGCAATGGGCCCTTTCCTCTGGACAGGAGACACAGGGGCATCTGGAGCTATAATAGAAAAAATTACTAAAAGAAGTCAAAATGGTTTACCATTGAGAGCTAAATTCTTCTTGACAATCCCAGAACGGCCTTCAGCTGATTTTGCAACAATTTGTGTCAGCTCCCGGACCACTTCTGCTGTAGCAGTTTCATCTGCAAAAAAATAAATGAAATTGGCAAGGAAAATTACCAGATTCGGCAGGTTTTGCAAATCTCCCTGCTCGATTCCTAGTGGCACGTGTATTCCTCTCGACGGCAGCTTCCAAAGTGTTTGCGAAGGCTTTTTGTGCAGCGATAACAGGAGTATCACCTTTTAGTATCATCAGGACACTTCTCATGGCCTGTTCGTGGGTAGTTGCTTCTCCATTAAAGCAGTCATGATCTGAATCAGTTAATTTTTTTGCACAAAACTTCAATTACCATCTGGGAAGGACATAGTTGGATTCGAAGAGCTGGAAGCGGTTATATTTTGTTGGCGAGGAGCAGAGGGAGCACTGTCTTTCGGAGCTGGAGGAAGGCCTGGGAAATTCTGCTCAGAATCAGATTCAGAGGGTGCTAAATTGGCGATAAATTAGACAAAAGTAAGAAGATACCAGGATTTTCTTCTGTTTCGTTGCCATTATCCTGATTTACTCTCATTTCTTCTTGAAGCTCTAAAAACAAACATTGTTTTACTAAAAAAAGCCTTACCACGTTGTATTTCAACGGCAGATTTTCTCCTTGGCATTTCATTGGGCATTTCAGGATTAGCACCTTGCATTCCCTGAAGGGTTACCTTGTTTGAGCCTAAATTAATCGGATTTAAATATAGAAACAGAAAACGTACCAATTATACGATAGGACTTTCGGGGAGGGAAGTATTCAACAGATGCCTTTCTCTTTACACCAGCTTCTTGAACCGCAGCAGAAGATGATTTAACCACATCGCGTGGTCGCAGCATATGATGATGCTGAGGAGCACTTTGGGCCACTTCTTCACCTTTAGAGACAGAATTCTCCGACTGAGCCTTGGGCTTACGGCCACGACGTTTACCCTATATAGTTTTTAGTATTATGTAACAATAAAAATAATTAAATAAAGTTTCAGGGAGCCTTGAGATCCTTTCACGGGTTCCATCACGATTGGACGAGTGCGCGCTTTTTGCTTTGCGCGCGTTTGAATTTGAATTTTAGGCTACCTTTTTGGCTAGCATTTATTATTTTAGCTGTTAATGATTATTTTACTGCATTATACCGTCAAAAATACCACAACTAATAGCTCATAGAAAGAATCGTTTTTTGAGATAAAACGCGGTTCCCGCGGATTTCCAGAGCCTGGAAACTATATAAAAAGGTTTGAGGTTCCCTGAGGCTTCCTTTAATTATGGAAGTGACTTACCACGACGACAGCTGGAGCAGAAGAAGTCGGTACGGATGAGGAATTCGGCGAGTCCATAGATAGTGCATCGACTTGAGTCGTCTCAGCAGGATCGGAACCTTCTTGAGCGGACATAACTTGATTTGAGTTTTTATTAGCTCTGGAAAATAAAAGATTTTTAAATTTGAATTGAATTATAAGCTGAGTGATGGAAAAAAAAGAAAAGATTTTCCCACTCGGAGTGGTGGGAAATAGGCAGTTTACGCTGAAGATCGATTAATAGCGAAATGCCAAGAAAGGGGAAAACTATACAGGGGAAGCGTTCTAAAAGCGGTGGTATGACCTGTGCATTTTTAAATTAGAAAGCGACATTGGCAATATTTTTGAATAAACGGGATACAAATTGACGTCAGGTCAAAAATGTCAGCTTTGACGTAAACAGCGATTTTGAAAAGGAAGAGGGGTTCTTCAAGTGTGAAAGTTGTCGCTTGGAAACGAAGGAAGGGTTGGATAGGGGGATTATCTTTAATTTGGGAGAAAGGGCTCAAAAAGAACTTGTAGAATTATATGTCAAAGGCAAAAGCCCGAAAAAAGTAAAAGAAACGCAAAAAGAGTAGCAGAAAGGAAGCAGAATGGGCGCAAATCCCAAAAATTATTTATGATACAAATTTTCCCGCTCACTCCGAGATGAGGAACTTGGCAACAGAGCACATTTTTATCACGTACTGGGCATAATGCCACACGGATCATAAATCATATTAATCTACTATACGAAAATCTAAAGTTAACTTTGTATCCATGACGTGAATCAATTATACTAAAAGGAGATTGGACTTGTTTACATCTTCGGGACGGATAAAGTCGTACAAGCGCAGAAAAATTGAATCCTGCGGCCGTCAGCGGTGATCCCGCTGTCTGCCGTCTCTTCTGAAAATGGCTGTCTTTGCGCAAATCCCTATATTATCGCCCTGGGCAGAATAAGGCCAGCAGTCATTCGGCCATCTGTCGCTGTGGCTGGCTGCCGCTCTTAAATTTTCTCTTCCTAGCTTTCAGTAACCAGTAAATGTTCAGGTTCTTCATACATAAGGGCCTTCTTCTATTTAAATTAAATATCTATTATGTAATTTATTAACAAATCCAATGTAAGTCGTCCAGAATATGAAGGATTCATAGAATTTTCAGGTTTATTTTAATTATTCAATCCGTTTAAATGGGATCGACGTCGAATATTAGCTGAACAAAGATGTTAAAGAACTACTCGATGCTTTTATTATGACAATAGGTAATCCAGAAAAACTCTAAATAAACAAAAAAAATTTCAGAGAGCAGTGTTGATGAGCGTGGACCTCCTCTGGGCTGATGTAAGTTTATCAATCGTTTCCATAAAATAAATGACAATTTCAGGGTATATTGCTGAGAACAAAATTGGGATACACGTCGATAGTACTGGCCAGAAGAGAGTGATAGATAAATAAATATTTTTATCAAATTAAATTTGTTATTCATTGTTGGGAGGGGAATGGGTTGGTTCTCCGGAAGGTCTTCTTGTAAAACGTGGGCGATTTGTCGAGAACTCGGATGATTTCTTCTGGAATTCTCGATATTTTCCTCAAAAACACGGATTATTCTGAATGGATCAGCCTTTCCGGAGATTTTACCAGCTATCTGAACGGATAAGAAGCTTCTGGATCGAGGATTTGAGCTTAAACGACTATACGATCCATTTGATCACTTATCCTCTTCACAGTGCCTTTTAATATCCTCGAATATTGGTTTTCAGACGAGGTGTCATAGGCAATTCAATAAAAGGATCCAAATATCGAGAAGAGGTGTGTGATTTAAAGGGATTTAAAGGGAAGGGTCTCCGTTTCTTCTACGGATCCCGAAGTGGCAGTTGGCGTCTCCCGCGCTTTGGGGGGAATTTAAATTTTGAATGCAGTTCTGCGACTATTTTTTCATTCTAGTTTTTCTAATATTAATTCTTTCAGAGAGCAAAATAATAAAAGGAATTATAATATTCTGTTGAAAATAAAACGCTGTCACGCGTTTGAGATTCAAATGTCCCGAAACGCCCGAGGTGAAGCCAAGTTTTATTCCCGCTTCGGGATCCGGAATTTATTCCCGCTTCGGGATCCGGAATTGGTGTCCCTGTCGGTACTTTAAAGATAGCGTATAGCCAATAAATCTTTATTACACGTATCTACACAGTGGAAATTCTGTCTTCTATGGCCTAAATAGATCCATGGATGATCCTTGATGTCCTCGAAAAGAACAACCTAATAGATTTATCAAAATTTTTAGTAGCTGGATCATACCGGAAAACGATAGCAGCAGCTGAGCATCCCGCAGCCGGTCCAGCATAATAAATCCAATGAAAATCCCACTTTAACCCAGAGACTGTGAATAAAGTTGCTACAATTTGGGGTCCAAAGGATCGCGCCGGATTCATGGATGCCGTGATATTCGCGCTGAAATCATCTGTTCGAAGGTTTTTTTGCGCCGTACGCAGCCAGGATATCGACAGTGTGTGCCATTCCAATTGCCAAAGGGGCCATGGAATTGTTATCGACGTCGACTGCCGTCATAAGGACAACGGTCATTAATACGAAAGATGTTGTCACTTCCGCTAGAAATGCCTGAAAAGTTCGATTAAGCCGCGGGAAAGTGGTGGTTAACCTGATAAATGTCTGTATTTCCGGGAACCGTAGCTCCTCCAAGGATTTCTGCATAGATTTTGTCCGTTAACACAAGCTGACAACTTTTCAATGGTTTATTGACCACTTACTCGCACTATAATTGCTCCTAGAAGTCCTCCCATAAGTTGACTCAAAACGAATAAAATTGTTTGAAGTATGGGCATTTTCCCGGCTACAAAGATTCCCAAAGTTATCGCCGGGTTGAAAACGGCTCCACTGGAAAATTGGCGGGATTTTAAAAAAGACGCTACCTAATTCTCCCAAAAGAACAAGCCATGATGAAAATAGTAAACCCATGGGCTAACGCAGCATGTAGAATACTATCATGTCCAAGAACTGCCTGTGCTTGCATACTTCCTGAAAGCGGGAACTTTGATTATTTATCAAGAAAACGGCTCCCAACTCTTGCTAAATGAAATTACTTTATTGCATAATGGAATAGGCGGATTACGTCTGTTGAATCTGTGAGTATCTTATATACGCGGGGCTTTTTCTCCACCTTTTATATTCTATTATGTGTTCCTTGTGTCAACCCTGCGCAAAAAGTCTGCCGATTTCCAAGTTTTCTACTTTAAACGCCAAAGTTCTTATTTTCAGCTGCATGATGTGATTTTTTTCGCTGAGTAATTAATTGTCAGGTGGAATCACAGTTCTTTTGTCGAGTTGCTCGCTTGTTAATATGAATTCCTTCTGGAGATATGGCTTCAATTCGGAGAATATTCCCTCCTACGATTGCCGGTAATCCTGCTTTTTATTGAAAAAATTTAATAGAGTAGCGAATAAAACTGTAAGGCAATGGTTTGCCGAAGGGGAAGTCGGCTACGGTATTGCGCTATTTTCATATATTTATGGAATATCCGCTCTGGTTAGTTGGCCATATCCAGTAATTTGTGTAAATTTTCAGACAGCTTATGTCTTTGTTTTGATCGTGTTATGGCGATTGACCGCTAAATATTCTGTGTATTTGATTATGTTTCATTTAGGTAGACATATTCCATATAAAAATAAGTTTCCAGGATGCTACGATATTATAAATCTCATTGTTAACTCCTTTTTCACAGGGTATTTCTCCATTTTAGGAGCTTCTTACTGTACCCATCCAAATTTAAATTATCTTGTTGGGTGCGTAGGTCTTGGTAAGTTATGAAAGCCTACATACAGTATCCAAAAGTACAGGAATTTCTATTACATAGCGCAGGTGAAAGTTTATCAGGGTAATTATTGGTAGTCATAGGAAATAGCGGACCATATAGTATGCAGTTTTTAGAATCTTATAGAACAAACCTGGTTATCAGGGGAAAGGCGGCAAACTGTGTACGGTTTGTAACTCTAAAAATATTTAATTTTCTTAAGTGGTCCGAAAATAGCCGTAGCAGTTTATTCTTAACCTGCGGAATTAGTTGGCCGGAATCTAATTAAATTTTCCATGATCGCTATCTTATTAAAATGAATTTAAATTACAACCCTAAGCGAGCAACGATTACAACAAGTTATCAAGCAGCTGATTATTGGAAAAGAGCGCATATACCAGGGATAATAGGCTGGGTCCTGAGGGGAGATTATCCCGTGATTATTGATAATTGTGCTCTTCTTTAAAGCAAATTTCAATATATTGTCCCAATTTAGGCGCCTGGTGTGCAGAATGCCTTTGTTGTTTAATCCTGGCCGCCAGCCGTATCCTGGACCTAATTAGCAGCTCTTTACACGAAAAGGTAAGTTAAAATTAGCATTTTCCCCTATTTTTCTAGGTTTTTGGCGGATTAAAGTTGTACGCCTGGCTGGCTGTCCCCTTCTTTTGGGGATTTTACTTCTGGCTCCTGCATAAACCCTTCCTATACCATTCAGCCCTTCATATTTGGCATTTTTCCCCTTCAATATTAAACACGACTGAAGAAAACCTCCTGGTATGGAATTCTATTAATTTTTGAATTCATTTAGTTTTCTCGAAATTACCTCCACGCATTTAATAATATCGTCATCGTAGCAGCTACCTGCATTATTTACGTGATCCTTTATATAATCGTCTGGTTAAATTTCGGATTGGCGCGGTTTAGAAAAGTACAAAAATTCCAGAGAACGGTAGGCTTTCCCAAAAAATGAATTTTATTAAATTTTTGATAATTCTACAATGCGTCCTCATCGGAATGTTGAATCTACAAGCCTCATTCATTTTTGTTTTCTTTAATTTCTTTGAAACTCCTGCATGGTTGGTCTACTTAGCTCAATTTGGTTGGCAAGCTGCTGCCGGTAATATTTTCTTATGTTTTTATGGATATTTTAAGGAATCCCAGCATTTATCTACCTATCCGTCAATCTAACTGTCCGTGAAGAAGTTTACATCATGATTGGATACAAGACGCGTGGTCCTGCGAATACCAGCTCATGGTATCCTATCGGAGCTATGACACAGAATCGACCAGAACAGAGTGAAACTAAGTAGAAATAAATTCTTGTTTAAAAATCTTGTCGTTTAAAGGAAAACTTACCACAGAAGACAAAAATACAATCAGCAAGAAATTCAGCGGCACATTTAGTAAAAAGAGAATATGGTCGATCTTCTTCTACCTAAAAATAATAAATTACCATCAAAAAAGTTAGCAAACATTGGGAAGCTTCTCCTTCCAACCGCTCGGCAAAGTAACGACACTCATTTTTGACCGAAGTTAAAATTAAAATCTGGTTACTGAATTTCTGATCTACTTGGGATTTTCCCATTCTCCCACTTGCTTCGATCATTGCTGTTGGTGTGGTCACAACTTTAAAAATCACATGGTTCTCGGGAATTGTGGGAGAGTTCGTTGTGAAGTTGAGAAGGGGAGAGCCCGGTGATTTGCTGTAAATTAAAGGACTCTGTTAGCTCACAGGGAGGATCACTGCCACCTGGTTTTATCTCCTGTAGGTGGTAATTATTCTGGTGGCCTGTGCAAAACAAGGTGTACTCATTTTCCTAACGGCCGATATGTTGGGGAACGATCTTGACACATTTTATTGGTCAGAAATTAATTTTACAGTAGAAACTACCGAAACTTCAGTTTTTTTTTCTTAAAGCAGGTAGTATCTCATTTTACAGAAATCTAGTATTCTTGAAATTTGGATGCAGGGCTCTACTCAATATTTCAAACCATTTTGTGATATTTTGAATTATAATGTTTAGTGCCAACTTGGCTTTTCGCTTGTAATAGACTCGTTTCAATTACAGCTGACCTTGGTCCCGTGACGACTTGTGATTTGATAAAGGTGCGCATTTCTCCATTTATGATAAAAGGTAACAACTGGTATTGGGGTCGAATGATAGCTATTTTACTTAATTTTTTTAAGGTTTCATGGTTGTGTAGTCTAGAGCAATCAATCCTCGAGGCTTATTATGATAAAGATTATCAGGTGTGGCACGTCTAATGGTTCCTCGTTCAGCTCTTTAATAACTGTCAACTCATTCCAGACATAATTAGGTTAATTAAATACGAGAGGGGAGAAAAATTCATCTCATAACAGTACAGCCAGAAACGAGGAAACAGCAAAATTGCCAACGTAAGAAGAGAACAAGTAAAATAACACAAGAATAAACATATTTAACATCTTTATTATTTATGTCCCTAGGGCAGATAGTAAGGCGTGTATCCGTATCGGGTGTGAAGGCAGAGCAGCACATCTTGAACAGTTCGGAGAGAGAGGACGCGAGCCGGCCGGCAACCCAATGTCCATGTAGACGTGTATGTAGAAGTGCCGGCCGAGTCGACTCTGGCATGAAACCATGACTGGAATGCATTGCTAAAGTAGCCAATTTACCGAAATATCATAAGAAACTAACGCTGATAGGTTCAGTCATCACAGCAGAAAGAAAACAGAAGAATGAGCTAATCTTCACAAGCGCTTGTTACATCAGTTTTACAGAACTTTTACATTTTTTAAGATGACCAATAGCTGGTTCGTTTTTATAAACCATTCTACGAACATGGGCCGAAATTCTCGGGTGCGCCACTCTGTAGCATGGCATTTGGTAACCCGTCGTAATAAAATGGAAGAAGCTCTGCATCTGTGGCTGTAGAAAAATCGCCATTCTGTCGAATATTTAGACTATACGCATTTTCTGTGTAACATGCCACAGTCCCGGCGCATGGAAAAAGCTTTCATATCTGAAAAATGAAATTACTTCCTGCGTCCAAAGATCACATTCTGTATCATTAAAATCTTCCGTATCGGTGGCCAATGTGCACATGTATCCTCATGACGGCTGAACTGTGCCATCTCCCTCGAATTCTAAGAAATTCTGTGGTTTTTCTAATTACCCAGCACATAAAAAATCAAGATGCTTGAGCAATTTTCTATAAAAACTGCCCACGTTATCTGAGCGAGGTGATCTGTGGCAGTCACCTTCTTCCGCTCTACCCATCAACGCTATTCCTCGTATCTTCACACAATTTCCTGCATTTTCCCAGGTTCCGGTGGTCTAAGGTTGTCCAGGCGACCGAGTTTGAACTAGCGATCGCAATAATGCTCAAATACATGAGAATGGGAAAGATTTACATGTCTTAATTGGTACCGTTTTGCAGGGGAAGATGAATTAAGAGAGGATTTCGGGCTTTTTGTTCTGCACGTGGGCAGATTTCTTGCAATTCTTCCTCATCGGGGAATGAGAAGTTCTTGTGTGTGGCATCGGCTGTCCAGATCACAGCCTGTCGATAATAATGAATATCAACCGGGAATGCAATCATTTACACATTTTTGGCAAGCACGCAGCTTTTTTTCGTCTTTTTTTTTCTTAAATTACTTGGATTTTTCTATATCAAACAAATCGTACTCCTCTTCCCCCTCTGGCAAACATTTCTGAAAATAAATCGGATTACAATCGTCTAAAAATATTTTACAATACGTCAAGACGTCTTTTACCCCCATTTATGAAGACACAAATGGGCACAAGCTACACGTAATTGACACCCATTCTTCACATTTTCTTTGCAATTGAGTAGAATGATTACCTCTTTTTTCAAGGCATGAATCCCAGTCTTCATATTCCTTGGTTGACATTTGGTCGCTATTCTGGTCCGAAGCAGGTAAGCCCCTGATTTTTCTACTTGGAATTTGAAATTGTTTTCGCTTTTTCGCAGCTTTGAGATAATTAAAATCGCGGTCAGGCGCCAATACGAAACCGCGCATAAGCTACAATATCGTGACCTCGAGCCCATTTTTGTATTTCGTAATAAAAATTAATTAAAAAGGGCAGTGACTTCAGCGACTTTACCAAGGGTGCATGATGAGGACGTGTAACGGATTCTGTAAATCTCGAGATTTTAGGCTGATCAGGGGAATAACGTGGCGTTTCCTCCGACGCCAGTGGAAAATAGGCAGACGACTGAGGTGAACTTTTCTCTATTTTCTTCGGATTATGGGGAAATTAATCTTGTTTTTAGTCATTTAACTATTTCCTTATAGGATAGCCTTTTGGCAGAAAAATCCAGCGAACAAGTGGAGGACAAGCCCATTCCTTTAAAGAAGCCCATACCCATCTACCACGCATATAATCCCGCCCAGGTAAATTAATCACAAGCCTCTTCATCTTTTAAAGGAAACTATGGTTTTCACTCCTCCCGAGACAATTCCCATCCTTCCTCAATTTTCTCATCAAGTAGGTCCCTTTTTTTCATGGCAGGTTCTCCCTTTCAGCCGGAGGATAATCTCCTCTACATGATGATTTTACCACTTGCCCTGGATTGCTTTAAATCAACTGATCTATTGACATTTGAGGAAATTTGGACCCATGTCATCGGGAAAAATTGTGACGTTCGGGGGGCGAAGAATATCTTCGCTAATATTATAAGACTAGACAATCATCATTTTAATCGATGGCCGTAAGTAGACACAGTTTGTCGGGAGCGTCATTTTTCGGGTAATTTTCCCGAAAAACGAAAAAAATGACTTCCTCAAAAAATTGGCGCGTCCAGCAATACGAAAATTCAAAACTACTTAGCCTCGATGGTTATATTTAAAGAAATTTTAGACTAGGACGCGGTACAGCTTCTCTCTATTATAAGAAACATTCACTGAGTGAAGTGGTTATCGTGTAAGATGCACGAATAACATGCGAAACTGCAATTATAGACCTAATGATAAAATTACTTCAATAGATGCCGCTTTCATGAAACGGAATATAACACCCAAAGTTTTCTCTTCATTAAACCAGAAAAAAATCCCTTTAAAATATGAGCTACCAGTTTACCAACGGGTAAGTACATCCATTAAATGAAATAAAATCCTAGGATGAGGGGCCGTTTTCCTATCCAGAGGATATTCAACAGATGAACTTCCTCAAAAGTCATTTAGTTAAAATCAACGTCTGAAAATTGCCCGGCTTTAATAGTTTCAAATTTTAGACAAACACAGGATCTATTGACTTTGCCCCTTTTGCCATAAGATGGCAAGCCCCTGACGATGATAATGAAATGAAAAAGAAAAAGCGCACGAGAGAATTTTACCATCGTATGCAAAAACGTTTCGAAACCGTTATTCTGGAATACTTGGTCGAATGCCATCCACCTGAGGATAATTCCCCTGCCACTTATCTGAGGATAATTCGACTAATTAGAGAAAAGTTTCCAAAGCTGCAAATTGATGAAACTAGAAAGATTTTGGAGCGACTTGTACAAAAACGGCCACTTATGCAAAAAGGTGGACGGTAAGTTGTTGCCCGTTATTTACAAATTGTTTTTTGCTGCCATCAATATGAGGGAACAACGTTTAAAGTTGGAACAGAAGTAACCCCGGAAATTATTGAAAAAGTTCAAGAAATTTTAGCTCAAAGAAGAGCAACAGCTGCTGGTAGTAAATCCGTTCGGGTAGCTCATATGTTAATGAAATACGCGTCCCTTATTAGAATCCTACTTCCATCCAAAGAGGCTCAGTCCCGTGTACATCCCAGTCGCAAATGGATACACGCGGTAATCAGACACCTGAGCCCATTATAACATCTCTTCATAATCTGACTGAAAATCAGTTCTCTATTCAAATCAACCATCCGTGAGTTTTACTTTAATTTTACAGGGAACTTTTTTCATTCTAGAGTTGGTGAGGGAAATTGGTCAGCGTGGAGCGTTATGGACAGTGGAAAAGTTGAGAATTCTCAAAGCAGTTCAGCTCCTATGGAAGTAACCATTTCCTTTTTTTATAAGATTCCTTTAGGATGCTATGGCTGGCAATCAGGCCACTGTAGCTAATCTTAACCCATCTGGAAGTTCAATTAACACAAGGGAAATTACTCCTGGCGCCGGTTTCCTTGACGATTTTCCTAATAACTTTGAGCAAAACAGCACACAAGGGATGAACTTTGCTGAATCTTCTGGGAATTGGCAGCGTGAGCAAAAAGGCAATATACTAATTGAAATAATAGAAGTGACTGTGCAAGAGAGATCTCAATCTTTTTGGGCAGATGGACAAGACGCCTGTGAAGAGCCAGTAGATCAAGAAATTATTGTTGTAGATGACGAGGAAGAGAAAAAAGAGCCAGTTTTTAAAGTCCCAATAGGACGAGCTCCTCGTAAAAAGCGTACCATCACTGAAAATGAACCAGGTAGACTCCTCAGCTTTCTTTAACCCAAATTTTATAGAAACTTCAAAACGACCAAAAGAGCCTGAAGCGGAAAACGACGACAACTTCTTCGGTGATATTTAACCCTTTAAATTTTGTTTTAATACACATTTTGATGTTTTACAGTGCTAATAAAGTCAACTAAATGATTGATCGGCTCGTGAGAAAGGTGTCAGGCCGTTTCTACAATCGTAAAAAGATCTATTGTATTCAAAGCGTGAGAATTATCGCCTCTTGCCTTTGTCTGTCACTTCATTCGGCTATAAAACATCGCCTTAACCGTTTCTTTAATATTCTGAATATTTGTTGATCGATGGAAGTTGTCGCTAACACCGGGATTATTAAGCCAAAGGCGTTAGCTTGTCACAATATCATTCCTTTTGAGATGATTGGCTTGGTAATTATCGTAATTTTTAAAAATTAATAGTTTTTAGATGAGCCTTGATATTTCCCAATATTTTACGTTGACCTTTGATTTTGATAAATTTAATTGGGGATATCCTTCGTCCGCTTTTTGGCCATACAATCTTCGACGAGGATATTGGAATGAGCGCTTTAAAGGAAAAATTAACAAGGTTAGGACTTGCTCTTTGTTCCCTCATCTTCCAAAGTTATTCATTTAATGGAGAAGGGCTGACCATACAGTAGAGGCTAAGCGCCTACTTGGAAAGATTTTCTACGCGTGGGAAGGATTAATTTTATACGAAATTGTATTTCTATCGGGGGAAAGATAAAGCCGACCTAACGGGTGGGAAAACCGTCGCGAAAAGGCTCCGTACAACAATTTCGCTTCGATATGAAATCTTTGTTCCCAGAAAAAGACAACCATTCGACGCTGTCATCCATATTATAATCTGGCATTTATGAATGTTTTTCATAAAACAAAAGAACAACAAAATCCTATGGCAGTTCCTTTGGAAATTAAAAAACGTCCAAGTTTTGTTAAGGTACAATTTTACCTTTCTTCTACCATTTATTTTCAGCTAGGCGTTCCTCATTGCACGTATCCTATGGCCGTAAAAATAGCCATTGCAGCCAGTACAAGCAGAGGTTTAACTACCAACGAGATATGCATCTGGCTAGCTGAAAATCTTCGGATTTTTAAGGACTATGAAGTCAAAAGAGCCAGCGTAGTCTCTGAACTACGTCAAAGCCGACGTGGCACTCAGTATTTTTGGTAAACTGCCTGTACGAAAGTTTATCTCCGGATTTCAGTGATAAAGGTAGATGGAAGCTAAAGAAATACATTAATGATCCTGCGCATAATTATCACATAATATCTGATGACTCGCTGTTTTTAGCAGCAGTTAAAGGAAGCTCATCTCCTCTACGGATGGAATATTCCTATCCAATCTGGCGATTCTGTTGATATCCTTTAATTGGAATTTATTTTTAATTTCTTGTTTTAATAAAGGGCATTGACCTAGTTGTCAGTACTTTTGATGAAATTCGTGAATTTGTCGCGTGATGGACACGTAATATTTCGATTTAAATAGAAATTACTGTCTGGTTCTATGAATTTTTAAAATAATAGTAAAAATCTACTGTAGCTTAAAAAAAGGCGGGGAACTCGTTCCATTTTTCCTTCAAACATCATCCGGAATCTACCGTAACCAGACAGCAATCTTCCCAATTTCCCCCTCTTCCTGACATCTAATTATGTGATGAAAATTCCCACAGCTTTTGTATTTTCGAACCAAATCACAAAAGGGCCGTCCCTCAGGGTCAATCCCGCCCCCTTCGACTATTTAACCAACTTTGCAATAGAACAAAGTAATTCTCCTGCTCCCACTTTTTTATCCTGATCAAATCTTGCAAGGAATCGGCTAGAGTCTGCCATTAAAGGATTACTGCCTAATCCTAAACAGAAATGCCACATCTGTTCAAGTAATTAATCCAAATCTACCTGACCTCGAAGTCTTATTGTCCCTGGTTCTACACAACATCACTTCCTGGATTTGTTCTAAAGTCTGGTTACGAAAAATCAGGGTCTTATCTCCTAAAGCTGCCATTTTTCTTTAGTGTGCTTGCGTAGTCTGCCCAGCAATCCCTCTGCTGGAACCACAGTAACCTCTAAGTCCGTATTTACAAGTTCTCTTGATCAAACCGCGATATCCATATCCTCTGATTTGCCGCTTCTACACGGTGTTCTCTTAAATCCCTCTCCAGACCTGGGTGACATATAATGCAGAATTATACAAGGGAACAACTGGAGGTGATGTCCAGAGTTGTGGGAGATATCACCTGCATCGCTGATTTGATCCCTGGAAAACGGATTGCTCCCTACAATCAAATCCTTCCGCCAGCTGTATCCGCTGCCTTTGCAGCTCTACCATCTTCTTCTTTATCTGTACAGACGGTGAGTCAGCTTTTTAAAGGCCGTATAGTTTCGTAGGCCGCTCCGTCTTTGTCGTTTTCCGCTGAACATGAGCTGCTGAAAATGGTGAGCGCATCTGTTCCTCCACCCGTAGTTCAACCGTTGCAAAATCCATTTCAAACCAGCATGCAGGGAGTAAACTCTCCCAATTTGTGATTTATATTTCCTTTAAAGAATTTCCTAACTCCGGAGATATCATCAGTCCTTGAGTTGCTACAAAAATCCGCAATGCAACCAGGACAACCCCTGGACAATCCTTTCCTGTCTCCTCCAATTGCAGACGTGAGAAAAACCCATTATAGACAGGAAATTATCAGGTACAGCAAATGAATCTATCGCGTCTTTCTGCGCCACACGCCTATCCTCAACAGATTATTGGAGACGGATTCCTGAGACTGCAGAATTATTCTAATGCGTCTGAACTGGCGGCTTTAGCAGCTTTAGATGCTTTAGAAGTTCTTGGCCAAGTAGACTTTGTTTACATGAATCTTTAGGCACCTAAAGTCACAAATCAGGAGATATTGGCCGGTAGTTCAAATGCTTCAGTATTTCTCGGGAATACAGTGAGTTTGGATGTTGGAACATCTCGTGGCTGCCTATCGGATATGCCGCTAAACCTGTCAACTCCATCATCTTTAACTGAACCGGAAATAGAACCAAGGGTGGTCCGCTTTGCTGTTCCTGAGGTTTCTCAGGTCCAAGAATGCTCAACATCGCAGGTTCATCGCGTTAATGAAAGCGTTGTTATGGAATTTAACAACTTAGTTCGCCAATCGCTAGGGGTATAAATGAATGAAACAATAGTTGACGTTTTTTTAGGCAGAGGCACGACAACTGCAAGCTCAGCAACCAGTAAGGAGAGCCAGCGTATGTTTCAGTCTATAAAATTATTAAATTTCTAGATTTACCCATCGTTGGAAAGTCTCGTAGCCGAGGCACTGGAAACTGGTCCGAAAACTGAGCTAGAAATCCTGGAACATATCCTCACTCGTCCTAGAAATCCTCAGCTGACTTCTGCTGACCTGCAAACTAAAGTTAGAGCAATTTTGTGCAAGCCCAACGGACCATACATCCGGCATGATTGGTGGGGAAAATCTCTATGATAATAAACTTTTTAGGAGGGAATATTTCCGCCATGAGCCAAGTTACTATAGAAAGAGGGAAGAAACTGACGGGTAGATTTACCTATTAGATACAAATGACAAGAATTCTAGGCGCGAGAGTGGGATCACAATAGAAGCGGCTGTTAAACTTGGAGGGCTTCCTGAATCGGTGAAACAAATTGGCATTGTCAACCCTGATGAGTTGGAACCGCAGCATGTAGCATTTTTAGAAGAACATGCTGCAAAAATTAGCGTACGGAAAGCTAACTACCGTATTCTTTTTAGGTTTACACAGGAAATGTGGAATTTTTTAATTTGGAACAAACCGTGGGAAATCATCTACGCGAACTGGTGGCTAATCTAACTCCTCAGCCTGAAGAAGCTGGAGGTCCTCAAGCTGCTCAAGCCGCTCCAGCCCCCCATGATCCCCAAGCACCCCAACGTCCTCCAGCTCCTCAAGTTGCGCCAAAAAGAGGAATTTTAAAAACTAGCGCTCCCCGAATAAAGCAGCGTAACATCGACGCCCTAGAACCTGAAGTCAAGAAACAGTACCTCCAGCAACTTGCCTAGTAGTAGGATTCTGATTATTAAAAGCTTAAAATATTTAGCGCCAAGCATCCTAACTATGGCCGATACTTCTGTGGTCATTTGTTTCCTAATAATAACTTCATACCACCATGTCCTCGTGAAATTGCCAAAATTGTTGCCGAACATCAGAAACAGCTGCGGGAACAACAAGAACAGCCTCAGTAATTTTAGTTATCCTCAAATTATCTACTACTTCTTATAATAATTTTGTGTTGTCCTCGTATCCTCATAATATTTGTCTATTCATTTTATTTATCCTCATAATATTTGTCTACCTATTTACTCCCTTTAATAAAAATGTGTTGCGCAGTCAAGTTTACAATAAAAAAAGCAAAAAAAAACTTGATCCCGGCCGGGATCGAACCGGCGGCCTTCTGCGTGTAAAGCAGACGTGATAACCGCTACACCACGAGACCTATGCCAGTGTGATTGTGTACACTGAGTGTCGTCCGCGGGAAATAGAGGTGGAATGAGGACATCGTCCAGTTGTTTAGCTATCTAATTTCCTGGCAGCTGATCGCTTTTAATAAACCATTTTCAGGGGAGGCCAGTTTTCAGGCCTTTGCAACTTTTTATTCCCTAACATGTTTTAAATCCCCCGTAAGATATACAGAAATCTTAATTTTTTCAAAAGTTAGTTGCATTTTCTGTTTTTTATTGTCTCCGAACGGTTTTTTAAGTGAATGGCCTCCACTTTTGTTTCAACGGCTGCGAGAAAGGAATGGGAAATGTCACTATTAGTTAGCGTCTTCCATGACGCTCGTATTATCAACTGCCACCCGGCGACAGCGGAAATTGGCAACAAACCGTTCTTTTCGAGATCAAAGCATTAAAAAAAATGTTTATAAGTAAAATTTGAGGGATTTGGATACCGTACCCCTGGATTACAGCGAGGCTCAGAGTCTTTTAAAGGAAATTGAAACGTCTAACAGCATAGAAGAATGGAAATCAAAATTTATTTCCACAATATTTCCCAAGTTCGCCATCCATCTAATCCAAAATAGTTTAAAAATACATTTGTCTCATTACAACTACAGTATCCAGGACGTAGGCTCATTTTTTTCTGCAAATTCTCACGCACAAGTGATTATCTTTTTATTGAAGATGATAAAATTGGCTCTCATCCCCGGAATCAGGGTCAGATATCACGTAGCTTGTTATTCAAGATAAGAGGACATTTCATAGAAACTTCCGCTCACTGGCGACAGACAAACAAACTTTTTTAGATACATTTTCCGGTAGTTCTTACTTCCTTTAGGCAAAATTTTAACATTATCCGTCCCTTTAAATGATCATCGGTGTGAATTGCCCTGGTAACCGGGAGAGAGATCTAATTCCAGCTCATCTTGTGACTGATAATGAGCGTTTTCTATTCAAACGAGGAGAAAAGGGCCTTTTTGTCTGGACATCCTCTCAGTCACGTGAAGATGAGTCACAATTATCTTCCTCTTCTTCTCCTCCGGCTTCATAGTTTTCAAACATTTTGCAAAAATTGGCATCAATGCCGTCTGGCCTTCCTTGACTTGTGATCCTTTCGTCCGAACAGCTCCACCCACTCTCTCCCTTCGCCGAGACATTCATTTGAGACGACCCTGAACGGTAAGCTGTTGTCCATGTTTTCGCCAGAGAAGTCGAAGTTCCTTGTCTGTTGCCGTTTTTAACAACGGCTGTATTTAAATTAACAATAGTTGTAAACAGCAAGCGCATCCCTAATATTTTAGTTGCTTAAATCAGTTTTCTCAAAACTGGGGGGATTAGCTGGACCTTGTCATAAACAGAAACCATAAGATGTAAAGCGTCGGCGCGGGGTCCCCCGATTCTCCTTGAAGTTTATATCTTTCCAGACAGTTTCAGTTTCCCGAAAAAGTTTCACGGTCAGAGTTCTACCAATGCTTAAAGTAAAAAACCTTTTGCCTTCTTTTTTTGCCTGTTTACTTTGGTTAATAAGATTATCCCCATGCATAATTGGCCTTGTTTGTGTTCCATTTTCAGTCCTCCTCAAGATGGCTATGTCATATTCTCTCCCCACACACCCTTTCAGACACACATTCCGCCTCTCTTTCTGTTTCGAAAATCGTATATATTCCATAAATTATCATTTCATGCGCAGGGGCCAGTCTCTTTTCCTCTCCCTTTTCTTCTCCTCATAATTATTCTTAATTCGGGCTGTCAGATGAATCTTTCTATACGTTTTACTGATTGGAAATCAACGCTCCGCCCATAATCCTCGTGTCACTTCCACTTGTCCTCCTATTGTCTCTGCCGGCTCGTGATACCTGTCTTACATATCCATGCTTAAAATCTTTTAAAAGACACCCACGACGTTCCATTTGTGGGAGATGTGATGACGACAAGGCGCCCTTCTCATAGGTGGCAAATGACAGACGGAGGCTCTCTCTCTCTCTGTGTGTCTCCGCTATATGATGCTCTAATTAATGTCTAGTGTCAATTTTTCCGCGAGGAGCCCGTCTTGCTTCTCCTCTTGTTTTAACTTAATTGTTTACTAAATTCAAATTTAACGAAGGTATTTTGGTCTCCTGTTCGCCTTATTATCCTTCCGATAAAGAATAATTAACCAAAAAAAACTGAAGGCATCTAACGTAATGTTTGCTCTTTAAACCGTCGTCTCTTACAATATCTCTGTTCCTAAAAAACTCTCTCCTTTCTTATTTAAAACATGTAATTAATATTCCTTTTAAAGAAATGCGCGAGACACTACGTCACTTGTTTTCAAAAGAGATAAAGAGACGATTACGGTAATCAGAGGTCATTGAAACCAATCCTCTAGAGGACATTTTACAGTAGGCCGAAGATAATGAGCAGTATAGTTGAAACAGGCCGACAACTTCCGAAATTCTAGGTTTCCATTATTGTACTGATTACCCTTGGACTACTTTTTTGCTGTTTTGGATCTACGCGCAGCGTAAATATTAGACTAGCCTTTAGTTTTTTTCAATGTCAAAAAAACTAGGGCACTTCGTATACTGTAACATTTTTGTAATCAAAGGTTGAGCGCATCTTTGAAACAAACAGATTCAAACATCAAATGCGCTCATCCTTGAGTATACTGTAACACTTTTGTACCAGAATTCACACTTCGCGCTAATCCTTGAAAACAAATTGAAACATTGCGCGCCCGCCTGATCCCGTCGAGAACCCAACTCCCGATTGCGGATGTCCTTTTATAAAAGAAAAATATATTGACCAAAATGACGTAGCCTCCTTTCCCTTATCCAGCGACATGTTGTCTGCCCGCTGATGCACTTTGAGTTGAGCCGTTTCTATGGCAATAATCGTGGCCGGCTCATCCCGCGGTCATACACAAAACATCCTCCTCCCTTCTTTGACTATAGTATCCCAGCCCGTGATCCATTAAAATGTGCTACTAACGCTTCAATAATTTTATGTTTCACAGTCTAATGATCTAATCTGCTTCGCACAATTTATTGGAATAGTTTCGGATGAGATCATTGCTCTTGTTTCCTGCTTTCTTTAACTAATCAATTAATCTTGTATTTTCGGGGTACACCGTTCAACATGACTAACTACTGGACTCAAGGTGATTTTATTTTAACATTTATTTGTCTGTCTGTCTTCTATTCTGTCAATGATTTTCGTCTTTCTTTTTTCTTTAAATGAAACATTAAATGAGATTGTAGGCCGTCAGCGGCAATGCAGTCTTTAACTGAAGAAGTTGAGAATTTGAAGCTTTCTTCTGAGAGAGACAAAAGTGTAAGAGGAATATTCCAACCGATGGAAGGAAATGTTTCAGCTTGATAAAAATTGGCAATTCTTCGTCGGCTTATTGCTGAATTTCTTTACTCTTGAGCGAAAGGTCAAGGACGATTTTGAGACAAAGCAAATTGTGAAAAATAATCGTAAGAGGCCTGCTAGCGTTGTAAGCCAAATATCCACAGTAATCGAAATATTCAGCTCGATTGGCCTCCGATTCCTTTTCCTGTTAACCGTCTTACCGAATTTGACTTGTCTATTAGAAAAAGTATGGGAGGAAATAAAAATCAACCGCCTGCAACTCCTGCCACCACGGCTCCATCGTATTCCGTCGCTTCGTTTCTGGAAAATCAACATCGCGTTATTCAAAACTATGTTCACGTAAATCCTAACGAACCTGGAACTTCTCGAATGGGATTGCTGAATCCTAACTACAGACCACATCTACCAATTGGAAGTTTTTATGGATCAATTGATCCAAGGACTTATGCTCCGCCTGGTGGCAGCATTGTACAAGGAACTCCTGGACATGTAATGGGACGAAATATGCAACTGGGACTCTTTGATCAGAGAAATATCTCTACTCCAGCAATGGTTGATCCAAATTATACTTTTGGACAAGGTGAAAATTCGGGTAGTTCATAGGAATACCGCATTTTTACAGGAAATTCGGCTATGCTGCCAGGATTCCCGTTGGCTGCTCCTCAAGTTCCTCGACTTGACAATATGACGTCTCTGTTGGCTCCCGGCAATCTGGCTCACCTTATGCCTGGTCTCCGTCAATTTTTGGTAATTTTTTATTTTGGACTATAATTCTTCTCCAGCCCGCTGCTCCATCAGCTCCACAGCTTCCCCAGCCATCGAGCAGCATTTTCCCTCCAATGCCGGGAAACCCTCTAGGTATATTAGAAAATTTTCCTTTTGAAATAAATATATTCAGCCATTCTCCAGAACAATTCCCGGATGTATGCTGGAATGCCAACGCTTTCTCCATATTTTGCTGCAGAATTTCAAAGTCTTTTAGCCAACCTTGGACAGACTGGAAACGCGCATGGTAAGTGTCCAGCTTTCTGACCAGAAAATAAAGATAAAATTCCAGAAAATGATGAAGTCCCGGCTGTAACTCCAGGATCGAGCACAGGAATTGCTTCAACTCCTTCACCTCATTCGTCTCAAATCTCGCCCAACTTCTTCGCATCTCTTCAAACCCCCGTGAGAACTCCGTATACACCAGATCAACAGGCCTGCCTTCTTACGGCAATGACTCAATTGCACACCGTGCTTCGTTCTATGAATCCCCAGGCACCGATACCTGCTCTTCCTACTCTTCCAACTCCTCTGGTCAATCCTTTCTCTCAGCCTGCCAATTCGGTTAATCCGACGTTGCCTCCAACTCTTGAAATGCCCGCTTCTGGTTTTCGCAAACCTGGCAATCGAAAGAAGGCCGGTCGTCGAGTTGAAGTTGTCCCGCAGCCTACTGACCCTGTTGGTTTCCATCAAATGCTTAATTTGGACCTTGGCGCTGGTAGTTATGGGATAACAGGACTTGCTGATGAGGGAACTCTTCAAAGAATTCTCGATACTCTTAATCCGCGACAGGGAGGAGTTGCTCCAGCTGCAAGGCCTACTGACAATATTGGGGCAGACCCAAGCTCGATTGTTGATCTGCTTCTACCGACTCCCGCTGATCCTGCTTCCCTTGCGCCGAGGAATCTTCTCACAGTTGGAACGATTCACAGCCCGCCAGTTGGTTCTACAGCTTCTCCAGAGCCTACCCGTCAGGAGACGGATTCAGCTGATTCTGGTGTCGAGACTCCACCATCTTCTTCTCGAAATGAGCTTCCTTACCGTCCACCATCTTCTCGAATCGAGCCTACCTCTCGCCAATCGACTTTTTGCCAGGAGGCTCCTTGTTCTCCGTCGACTTCTCATCAGCAAATTTCTATCGGACGTTCTCCTCTTTGGCCACCTGCCAGTACTTCAGCTGCCAGTCCAAACCATGTTGATACACAACCAGGGACCCCACTTCCAGCTGCACCCAACACACCTGCCAGCAGTTCATCCGCAATTCTTGATGAACGTATAGCTGCGCCGGTGCTTGTTACCGCTGCTCGAATTTGTTCTCCAGACGGAGATATTACTAGGGATGATCGAGCCAGTCCGGATAAGAAGGAAAAACTGGAAGAAGTACGAAGGCTGATTGCTGAAAGCCTCGGACATCCTTCTGGTGGATCAGTAAAGGAACCATCCCCAGGAACAAGCATTGCTGCAGTTGCTTCATTTTCTGGGCCAGCTTCTGCAAATGAGGATGTTGCCTCTTCAATGGAAGCAAATCAAAGAGCTAGTGGTGCATCAGAGCCAATAGTCTGCCGGCGCAGAGACAGTACTCCAGTGGACGGTCAAACAATTGCTCGAGGATCTCCTGATTTCGTTACCTCAGCAACGAGCTCCAGCTCTATAGCTAATAGTCCAGCTGGCACAGATCCAGATACTCCTGTTGTTAGATCCCTAGCTAATACTGCAGCTGCTAGTCCTCAAGAAGCTCGATCTTCTGTAACTTCTGAGCTCTATGTTGATGTCTCCTCGCCTTCTGCTTCCACTGCAGCGACTGCAGCCGCCAATCCTGAAGCTCCTCTTGTTTCAAGCGCTAGTACTTCTTCTGGGGAAAATTCGATATCCCCTCCTGAACAAGCTCCTGGTTTAGAGGCTCCTGCTCCGATCAAAAAATCAACTTCAAAAGGGAATGCTAACCGTAAGCCGGCTAAAAAGGCACCTGCCAAGAAGCAACCGGTTGTGAAAACTGAGCCAATTGGTAAACACCATTATCTTCCAATAATTTCTAAATTTAGATCCTGCCTCTCCCAATAATAGTTCGACAGATGCTACAGCTTTCAATAGTCCTCCTCCTCGTTTCCTATCTCCAGGTATTTTATCTCCTGTCAAAGTTGAGGAAGAAGAAGGTCTTTCTGGAATTCCTGGTAGGATTCCAATAATATTTAGTCTGATATAATCAATTCTTAGAAGAAGAAATTCTTCAAAGAGCTACGAGCAAAAGAAAATCTTCAGAGTCTAAATCGAAGCCCAAGAAAAAGGTAAATTTTGAAGTAACCTGCATCCAAACTTTAGAATCCCTACGTCCTCAAAGAATCAGCGGAAGATGACCTGATGGTTTGGTGTGAACAATGTCAGACGGAGATTTCCATCAGAAATTTGGATAATCATCAGCGTTGGGAACATGAAGGGGCATCTCGCCGTTCTTCCTCTACGTAATTACAAACTCCTATAAAGAATAAACAGTTTTTTCAGAGCGGCTCAAGCTAAAATAGCTGCTGGATCCAAGACGGAACAAGAAGGGCTAAAAGAGCTGGAGGAAACCAGCCTGAATATTTCTGGAAAGAACAAGAAAAATAAGAAAAATGTGACTGAGAGGGTATAGACCACTTTAAATGAAAACAGACAATTTTATAGGTCGATTCTGACGACGATGGTGACCACAGCTACCATGGAAAGCTGTACAGAAAGGATAAGCGAAGACGGCTGAGCAATGTCCAGTAAATAACCGAACCCTTGTTTTCCTATTTTCATGTTTATTTTATGTCCATGTATTCTATTATTTTGTCGTTTAACCTCTTATGATATTTTTGTGTCTATCCCGGTTTTTGTAACCAACCCGGTGTTAATTATTTGCTTGTTTTATGCATTCCCATATACATTTTGATGTTCTGCGTATCTATTGACATAAATTTAATTTTTTTAAGAGATTTCCGGTGATTGGTTCCAGTGAGAGCATGAAACCGATCGTAATAATCTCGTCTTTGTCTGAGCCGTCGCCTACTGAGAACGTGCTAATCCGTGATGGTCAATTCCCGCTATTTTGAGATTCTCCCGTGTGACGTTCATAATTGACCCAACTTCGGCCATATTTACGTCAGAGATGAACAGAAAAGTAGGGATTAGAGAAGTTTTATTCCTAGAAAAAATACATACGGTAGGACAAACAATTTCTTACGGTAATTAGAAGTCTCGCCAGTTGCCCTTTTAGGACATCTCAGCCCTGTTTACAATAACTTGAGTATAATTCTAAGGCCGAAACCACAAATTTGAATTCCCGTGCTTGTCGAGGGACCAACTCGGATGACTAATTCTGGAAAAGTCAAGAAATATTGTTGTTTACTTCAAACCGTTGTCGTCATTTCTTATTTCTTCCTGCTTATGACGACACTTCCTAAAAAACATCTAACATTCAATAGTGATTTTAATTCAGCAGAGTGATTCCCAATCCCAGCCTATCCTTCTTAAAGATTTAGCTCGATTTTCGTATCGACATGTCCCACGCATTGCAGATTGATAAGGGAGTGGATAACTCAACTGGTTGCTAGGTAGCCGGCTGCCTGCTGCATAGCAAAGCTCACCCCAGTCGGCAGCAAATCTCTGGGGACCTGGCCATGAGACCGAAGCCAGGTAAGACTTTATTTGCAACTTTAATAGAATGCAAAATTTCAGGTTACCCTGAGCCCATAACTTGAGCTACAACTTGTCAATTTTCTTGAGAGCCTGTAGTTTGTACTTTTCTGTCTACCCGGTCAGTTTCCAGCCGTTTAAATGTTAAAATATAGAGTTTAGGTATTTCTCTTCCCTGTTTTACATCGTATCAGCATTCTCCTTGCGTGAATTATTGCCATATGCGAGGTAAATTTCTTTAAATTTTATTTAATCACAAAATTTTAGAAGACTCGCCACATCAAACAGCTGCGTTTTTGGTATTTACGGAGTTATTATCCGGGTAGTCAGCATCTTCTTCTTCACAACCTTTCCCCCTTCCCTGGCCCCTTTTTGTCTTTACCCTCGTTACATCTACGAAATGGCTCTCAGGGACAGCCTAGCCAATAATTTTGTAATTTTCTGTGTAAGTTCTAAAAAAAGCTGTCGTTGGGTGTACAAAGTACAGAGTAACCCCTCCTTGTCTTCTTCCCAAAGAAAAATGAAAAGAAATGGCTATAATTTCAAATTCTCAGGGATTCTTTTCATTTTTCTGCCCCCTTTTACCTGCATTGTAAAAATATTTTAAAAACCCAAAAAAATTTAAACGATGACAAAAGCTAAAAACATTTCAAAACGTGAAAAACTGCAAAAATTGTTCTATTATCCTGTAATTGTGTAAATTTCTTTGTTTTCAAGCTGTATCCAAAGTGTTTGTGCTGGTGGTTCCTGCAATACAGTCATGCGTTGTATTATAATTTTAATATCTCAAAGAATCAAAGTCTGTTAATGTGTACATAATCATTGATGTCTTGTATTATTTTTTGTCCGTTTCTCTATGTAGTAAAGGCTCTCAAGAATATCTTCTTAAATTTTAACACACGGATGGCTCGAGCGATCTTGGAACATCTGAAAGCCATTAAAATGGCTATATTTCCACTGGCGGAGGGCATAAAAACAAGGGAGCATAAGATCTAATAGACGGACATCAATCAACAAAAGGGCAGACTCCTCCCACAGTTCCTCTTCATTCCTGCTCGATATGAAGCTTCTAGCCGTTCTCTTCCTTTGTACTTTGTTTCCTGTAGCATTTTCCGTGATCTGTACTGATCCTCATGAAGAATTGGACTGCTCTTTGGAAAGTCGCTGTGAAAACACCTGCAGCAATCCTGATGCTGTAAATCTTTATAAAAATTCTTAATTTTCAATTCAGGGACAACTCCCAAATTGTCGAGAAGATTGCCGCCTTCAGCATTGCAAATGCGCCGATGGATATCTTCGTCATGAGGGAAAATGCGTTGCAGTAGAAGATTGCCCAAAGTAAACGCCATTTAATAATTCCTTTTTATTATTTATGCATATGTTATACATGTTATCCCTTATTAACTATTTCTGCTAGTAAAATCTTCATTATTTCCTACTTATGAACGTACGAATCCACTAAAGGCAGCTGAAAATGAAAATGAATAGAATTTATAATAAAATTTCACCTGGATCATTAGCGAATTGTAAGTTCCCTCGTTAACAATAGATTCAAAATGTCGATGTACATTCCAACCTTGAACAGTATTATTTATTTAAACACGGACACCTGAAAAAGTAAATTAACAAATTTTGCAGAAAATGGCCTTTTAGGAAGGAAGAATAATGGGGATCTGTTGTAATTTTTTATAAAAATTGCATAAAAACAGTTAAACTATGAATTAAGCGAATATTTCTCCAGATTTAGCCGCTAACTATTCCAAAAATTCAATATTTTCATGGGTTGCGCTTTAAATCGCATCCGTTGACAATGATGTTAGATATCTAAACATTCCACTTATAGTTTATGTAATTTGAGAAGAATTTAGGGTATCATTTGGCTCCTTATTTAAAAAATAAACCGTAAGGGTTTCTTATTACAATTTTCTGCTGCCTAGGCGAATATTTCTATGTAAAAAAATGACAACAAAACCTTAAAGGGGCCAAGATATGGAAAATACAACAACAACGGGCATAACAACGGAGATCAACCGTACCTTTGGAAATTTTTAAAAACAAATCTTATGACGGGTAACTATTTATCGTTCTTCTCGCCTTCTCCATTTGCAATAGCTTCCTCAGCTTCTTTCTCCTTGGGAATTTCTTCAGCGGAGATCTCAGCGTCTGCTTTTTCCTTCTTTGGAATATCTTCAGCGGAAATTTCAACGTTCTGTTGTTCGGCAGTCTCCGGAGCATCTTCCTGCTTTTCGTTGGCGATTTCATTCTCCATTTTTTTCTCAACGTGCTGTTGATCGCCAATCTCTTGCGTATCTTCCTTCTTTTCGTCGTCAGCTTCATTCTCCGTTTTTCTCCCAACGTGCTGATCGCCAATCTCTTGCATATCTTCCTGCTTTTCCTCGACAGTTTCAGTCTTCGTTCCATTTCCAATTTCAATAGTTTCAGGAGATTCCTTCTTCCCTTCTAGTCCAATTTCCAGAAAATCTGCCTTCTTTTCAGTCTCAACAGCGGGAATCTCTACATTCTCAGCATTTGCCATCGGCTGTCCAATAATATCTTCAATAGAAACAACTCGAGGACCAGAATTCATTGGCTCTGAAATTTCTACGATAAAAAAATGAACATATGAATCTTACGTCGATTGCCATCCTTGCTCTCTCTTACTTCCTTGCGGACCCGTTTAATTTGGCCATCAGCGGGTATAAATTCAGACAGTCCCTCATCAGAACCTAAAAAAAGCAAACAAATTTTTATAAAAGAATTTTAACCCACTATTTTCGGATTCTGGAGTCGGCGGCCTCTCTCTTTTTGGGCCGAAACGCTCTCCAACAGGCTTGTATTCTTTCTCAGCGGACATTGCCCAAAATTATCTGAAAAATACAATTGCCGATGAATATCGGTTAAAATATGTTGAAATAGAGAAGGAAATTTGAAATAAGGCAATATTTTAAAGGAAACGGCGCTAAAACCTTTAAATTTTAAAGAAAAAGGAGAAGAGGCGGCTCAAGACTCGAAAATGACATAATTTTTTCGAAATTTTCATTGGGCGGCGCTTCTGAACGATTAATAATAATTTTAAAAACCTTTAAATCTAAAAAAAGCGGTGAAATAGGTAAAAAGCATTTGTAAAATAGTGTTGGACGCTGGTTCAAAAGGAATAACGGCGGGAGCGCGCGTTGCAGGACCCGGGTCGGCTGGTTCATTCAAAAATTAATATTAGTTGCTTATAAATAAAGATTTTTGTGTAAAATATTAACTACCGTAAAATCTGTATTATAAGCCCCGGGGCGTTTATTTCTCAACCCCCCCTCTGGACGGGGCTACAAATAGAGAGGAGGCCTTTATTAGAGGGGGGGGCGTTTATTTTTCAACCCCCATTTTGGGCCGGCGCCAACGGGAAAAATGTAACTTTTCTAAGCGCTTTTTGCGAAAATTTTCAAAAATTCTTACATTTTTCCGGGTTTTCCCGAATCTTCCGCTCTCTTATATTAATATTCCCACGTTTTCCGATAAATATTTATTGGAAGAAAACAACAAGGGAGCCCTGAGGCGAAACAACAAAAAATATCACAGAAAAAAGAAGAGCCTGAAGCTACAAAAAAGAATTAATCGAAGCGAAGTGAAGGAATAGTCTTCAATGAATCTAGAGATGCTTCTGAGGGGCATTCTTCTATGTCTTCTTGTGCTTGTTCATCAGCAATGTCCAGATCATCTATTTGATTTGCTAGCTTCTGCACGCCTGAGGAACGCAGTTCTTCCAATAGCTCCAAAGCTAAAGAAAGCAAAATAAATTATAAATTTGAGCAAATCTCACCTTTGGGAATATCTTTTCTGATGCAAAGAATTTGGGAGTCTTCACTGCCGTCAGTATTAGTGGTAATACCACAGTGGAAGAAGCTTTTGGCGATCAACTCTTGAGTCAGATGATCCCATGCATCGACAATCCATTGAAGGTATTCCTCCATCGGGGGACCTTTAGGCTTTCCACTTTTCGTCTGAGGCTTTTGTTTGCTTGTATCCACACACCAGTCTTCGAACTTTTGCCTGATGATAGTCTTGAAAGGGCGGTTCCAGTCAGTATCTGGTGGCTAAAATAAATTTAAGGCTACAAAAAAACTGAAACTAACCTGGAGATACTTGGTACAACCCGGCGGTATTGTCACTGAGTCCAACTTGATTTGTTTCAATTTGTCTTGAGTTTCTTGTGACTGATGAGCAGAGAATTTATCCCAAAACAAGCATCTCCTGAGGCCAAAGGGATTCCTTCCAAAAATCTTGTCGAGATATACTGAGGTCGACTTGTTATCCATCCAAGAATAACCGCACCAATAGAGTTCAAGTTTTCCGCTAAATTTCTTGACAATGCTCGGATCCGGACGTTTTCTCTGAAGCAAGACGAACGGCTTGAGCTTTACTCCGTCATGGCGAGCGGTTAACATGACAGTTACACGGAACTTCTCAGAGCCTGTTCCACTGACTGAGACCTAAAACAGAAATCATAAGTTAAAATAATAAAGAAACCTCTCTGACGCCTTTTTGAGAGACGGTGATACCATCGGAACCTTCAATCACAACACCCGTTTCATCTGCAGCGTACATGTAGGTGTAATCTTTATCCTTCCTGATCCTCGATACATTAAAGAGATATTCAGCAACGACTGAGGCATACTGTTCCGGAAGCTTTTGACACACTGAGGTAACTTTTCTATTGACGAGATTATGGCGCCTGAGGAAGGATTCTTGCCACCCTTTTGAAGCCTAAATATAACCAAGCGTAAAAATAAACGAGAAAAATACTAACTTTAAAATCTGGATCACCCCTGAGGCTAATAGCTTTGTTTCGCAACATTCTTCGGCTGATTTTCACTTTTTTCTCACGTTGATCTATCAGCCACTCGTGGAGAGCTCTATCAAAGTCAGCATCCTTCAGTTTCCGGCCCCCTCCCGACAGTCGTTTAGCTTCTTTACCTTCTGAGCTAAAATACATTGCGTTAAAAATAAAATACAATAAAACTTACGCTTTCTCTCGAAGGAGGTTTTCTTTTGATACCCAATCACGAATGTTTCTAGGATAAACACCAAATTTACGAGCAACTGATCGGATAGAGTTTTTCTTAGCGTCATCTATAGCTTGAAGTTTTTTTACGATGTCTATCTTCTTTCGTTTTCCTGAGGCTCTGCTATTCGTATTGTTGTTTTCAATTTCTGATTCAACTTCTGATTCTGAGGAAGTTTCTGACATTTCTGAAAATAAAGCAATAATATAATATAATCGAAAACAAACAAAGAAAAGAGCACAAATGACAAAAACCAATCCCAAAAAAATAATAGCAACGTTACGTCACGCATGACGCGAAACAGACAGGAAACTTCCGCGCGAAATCAAAATTCGTCGCGAGAGGGGTTACTATTGAAGGGCAGGGGCTTATATTAGGGAGGGGCCTTTATTGGAGGGGGGGTCTTTATTTCTCGATGGGGGCCTTTACCCGGGGCTACTATTAGAGCGGGGCTTCTTTTGAAGGGGGGGCTTATAATACAGATTTTACGGTAAATGTAAGAAAATATTAAAGCTAGAAGGATTGGATCTAGAGGGAAGAACAAAATTGGACAGAAAATGATGAAATTCTGATATCTAGCCGCTTTTCAAATGGAATGTCTTCAGAAAGGGCCTATTTCTCAAAAAAAGAAACTATAAAGCCTTGTTATTTTAAAGAATATCAAACAGTTTAAACCGGAAAAGAAGTTTGTTCGGCATTTACAAGTGTCGAAAACAGATCCGTTCGTTGGTTGTTATCGCACGGTAATACCCGCCGGCTGGTTGAAGCAAACTTTCGCAAGATGGCCGTCGAACCTGGAGGTTTTCTCCCTTTCTTTACTTATTCCATGTCGAGTTCAGATCAAGAGCAGATCATCCAATTCTTTCTCGAGAAACAGGAGAACGCTGAGGAGATCGCCACCACAGAATCTCAGCCTGACAGCCCTAAAAGCACCGTTGGCGACTGCTTGAAATATATTGAGGGAACTGGACAGGAGCACGAGGAAGAGGTGGCCTCAAAAGACGAGGGGATGGAAACTGCAGAAGAGCCGGTCAGTTTCCTGTTTTTCTTCTGGAATAGCAGGCGGGTAACTGAGTCCAAATTGCCCAGACATTTTCCCTGTATAAAATCATAATAATCCAAAGCATTTACTCCAGCAGCCGTTTTACTCCCCTAATGCCCCACCCCCCTCCCCCCTCTTTCGCAACCTTCCCAGACGGTTCAAGATATTTTTGACCTCTGGACGGCTAGGCCAAGCGTCTGAGCAATTCCCCCTGCCATTTGACAAAAATGCTACACAAAGGAGATGACAAAAAGCATTCCAGAAAGATGACGAGAGCATGGAAGAAGTCGAGATGGAGCCAGAGAAGGCCGAAGATGGTTACATGGCCGACGATGAGGCCGGTCCCAGTCGCAATCGCATCCCGGATTGGTTCGGCAACGGCATCATCCGTCTTTAGACTTGTAAACAACTTGCCATAACTTTTGTTGCGGCTTTCCTTCAAAACATTCTCGCGTCTTGACCTGTAAATAGGTCAACAAGCTTTCACGGTCCCGGATCCTGATGATCTTTAATTTCTCTGATGTAAATGATTTTTTTCTATTGAAATAAATAGTGATTATAAAACTTGTCGACAATTGGTGAAAAACTGTCCTGTAGAAAACTTGTCAAAACCTACAGGATACATGGAAATCTGCCGGTTCCTCGCTTTTTTTTCCTCCGCTCGTTTTCTTCATTGGGAATGTTTCGCTGAACAATTTTTGAATGGCCTAAAAAGGACTAATCATCGTCCTATAGAAGGTTGAAAGTTCGTCTTCTTGATAAAATGATCTGTCTTCTAATAGAAGGAACAGCAAAAACTTTGGCTGGGATGCAGAGTATTTCTAGAAAGGAGACGTTTTTCCACTTATTCCTGCTGGATGCAGAGATATCTTCTCTTTAGAATCGTTCAAAACCTGTAAAAGACCGAAAAAGTGGACTTGATCAGACTTCCTGTGACAAAGATCCATTTGCTTATTCATTATTGAGGCATAGTTATCTCCTAGTTATCCATTTTATACAGGAAATGATGCATATTAATGGGATATGGTGGCTGGTGAGAATATAAACATTAGTCGCCGCCTCATGTGAAACCGAGAAGCTTCCGTCTTAGCAAACGGATGGCCATGGAGAATCTTATTATCATGGATATTGTCACCCTCCTGATTCAGGCAGGGTGTATAGTTTCTTCTATAATATTTCTTTATCTTTCCGCGTAAGTAGCGTTAAAATATTTAAAGGCAGTCTTTAGGAAAACTAAATTAATAAAAATTCCAAACCTCTACCTGACTTACGCCTTAGTTTTCTCCGATATGCTTCATGCCGCATCAGGTAAGATTTTTAGCACATTTTTAAAGCAAATTTTGCAGTTTTTCCTTATACATTGTACCTTGCCTTTAATTGGAGCCCAGTATATTTCTCCCTGGACCCACTGGTAACCCTTCTGGCTGCCATTCCCCTTCCATTTCAACTCAAAGTGAACCTTGTTATTCTCATAGGAATAGCCCTCGATAGAGTTTTGGTAAGTTACACGGAAGATCTGTGGTTTAATTCATCACTTACCACACTTTTCCGGTTTACTGATCGCCCTTTAGCACACATTACACGGAAATTAAATGAAACATCCGTCACAAATCACCAGAATTCATTTTATGCTCCAGTAATCCATGCAGAGAAATTGGAAAACATTACTCACCCAATTTTTCAGGCAATATTTTATCCGGCACTGTATAGGATTAAGAATCATAAATTATATTCACTGTGTGTAGTAATCTTGGCGGTTTTCCTGGGCATCCTGGACAATGTTTTGGCCTTTATCACGTCGCCTTTCATACTTCGACCGAATTGTTCAACATTTGGTTGCTTTGTCAGCAGAACTTTTAAATATTACTGGGGTTGTAGCAATGCGGTATTGCCCTAATTTACCATAATTTTTACTCTTTCTAGACTTTGGGTATCCTTGTAATAGTCCTGGTTACTCTAATTTTTGTAAAATTTAAGAAATTAGCGGAATCATCCCTTGGCGGAACGGAAAAGGAACGAAGAAGATTCGCTAGGGTAGGGCACATCAACAGTTTGACCATAAATTTAGGCTAATAAATGTGGCATGTGCACATTAATCTGTTCCTTATTTTGTATTGCAATTCCTGGAGCAGCTGCTAGTGTCTCGGAAGTCCTTCACTATACCAGCCTTTCAATGCTAACTAACGGCCCATTTTATGTCCTGGGATTAGTATCAGCCGGTAAATAGTTTCCGCTAAAATTAAAGGGGTTTCTTCCAGGTTTCTGCCACAGTATTACCCAACTTTATATGAACAAGGAGATATTATTACGTAAGAAGAATGTGCTTATTTCTACTACTCCCACAGTGGCAATTCGGGCAGATGCTACCCGTTAAGCCTTTGCAAATCCTCTGGTTGCTATGGTTACCGGAGACGGATTTGATAACTCTTTAAGATTTCCTTTAAATGTCTTTAATAAACCTTTTCATACCAATTAAAGGGAAAATTGTTTATCAGGGGTCTATTTTTCTGGATCTCTCTAATTTCCCTTAAAAAATGAAACCAGATATTAGAAATCCCCCTGATCAAAAGAAAATCCGCACATCTGCCCATAAGAAGATAACAGCTCACACCTGGATTCTCATCCCCTAGATTGACAGCTCTTTGCTCCTCTGTATCTCATATTTACAGGGTAAAATGTCTAGGTAATAAATAGGAGAAAATGTTCCGAAATGATACTTTCCAACGTAAGTCCTCCCTAAAATCCTTACTTTTTACAGAAATCGTACTGCCAATTCTCACTCAATGCACTGTCTTGACTTTCTCAAATGACGAGTCCTTTTTCATCCCAAATCCCTGTAAGTTTTTCTCCAATTCTGGGTATAGTCGCCTTCAGATCCTGAAGATACTCCCCAAATAAAAATAGTATTCCAAAATACTGTAGAACTCTTTCGAAGATCTGCTGAGGCACATAAAATGATGAACTCTTGGTCGCCTGAAGAGTTGCAAGAGAAATATGACGCCGTTCGGTTTATGATTTATGATATTTTAAATGATGAATATTTTGGGAGAGTTAGTTCATAATTTCTTCTTAATTAATAAGGAATTTCAGGCGATGAAACGTCGATCCATTGCCTTCACTTGGTGCCGCTCCCTCTATTTGACTTTGATCGTCGAAGAACGGGTAACTAATCCAAAACGGGGAGTACCACCTTCTCCAATAAAAAGTGAACCTATTTTAAATTCAAAATTAGAATTATAGTCGATCCTGAGCTCTCAACAATTATTATGACAGCAATTATCCACGATTTGCGTTCTCTAATAGCTAAGCATAAAATGATTGTAACCGTGGAAATGGTAGCAGAAGCCAGGCGAGTGAAAGATGAAACAAATCTTTTTCTAAAAGCCAGAATGCTGGATGATTCACGGGTAAGGGATTGCTCATCTTTTATCAATTTTCTAGACGATTACCCGGGAGCAGCATGAAATGTTGGAAATAATTTATGAGCTGTTTATTGTTGTCACAAGATTTTTCGAAAAAAGTTCAGTAATTTCTCGAATTTTAAAGGAGGATAGGGCCATTCCTTCTGTTTTTGATCTCGACACGGCTTTGGAATTAACCAAAATAGAGAAAAACGTCCTATTTCATAGTCTTGCAGAAAGATTGACAATTAAAGCCATTGGAGGAGTCAACGTCTACAGTAAGAATAGCAACTGCTACGTAACTTCCATCTTCTTTTTTAAATGTCCTCAATTTTCAGATTCATACAACAGTTGGCTGTTTCCATATAGGAACTTATGAATGTAACTATAATAGGACACTGGATGTGGGATATTCGTATACATATGCTGTTATTAAAAAGAATAAAGGCTGATTAATTCTGTCCTGTATTTATAATGTCTCCTGTTGTCATAAAAGACAGGGAAAATCTCACAAACAGCTGTCTTTCCCCCCCAGCGCACACACCATTTATCTTTCTAACCGTTTGTTTGCACAAGGATTTTATTATAGTTTTTGTTATTTTCTTAAAGGAACAATTAGGGACTAATGAGAACTTAGGCTCATAAGATCCGTTTTTTTACTGATATCTATTTATTCACGCGTGAGTAGCTTTAAACAGTGAGAAAAATTGACTTTTGTAGAGGAAATTAGCACTAACTCTGGCAAGGTGGGCGTAAATTGGCGCCCAGGCCGTAAAGTTGACCAAAAATGCTTTTTAATCCTTCGTTCCTTAACAAAATAAATCCCTGATAGTTCCTTTAATGGAAAGATGGCGTTACAATAATCGAAAACTGTCTCGTTAACGGGCAGCCGCCCAGCAATCGATTTCATTTTTTTTCTATGACAGCGGTAAACGAATTTGCCCCTACAAGGCATATCGACGTTTTTTCGATATTCTCCCGGGCAGCGCTGCCTCGACTAATCCTATCCTCTGTTTGTCGCCCATAGCAACTACCACAATCACCGCGCTTCAGCCATCGCCGACAGCCATGCCCGGAAGCATTATTCTAGGAAGAATGAATTCTGACGACGAAACCGATTCGGATTCTGAATCCGTACCTCTGGATGATGTTTCAGAAGAAGCTTTACGTGAAATGACCTCGATTACTTTTGAATGTCACAATCGTCCATTCGAGGTGCGCCTTCTCGATGGAATAGCTTTCAAGGTGGGTAATTTGCTACTGGAAAGATAGTATTCTAGCCCTTCCGTTATTTAAAAATCCGTAATGGAACTTTGGTCGGAGAAATACTGGATAGCTTCAAGTTGTACGAAACTGTTGATTATCGTCATATCGACAAGAATATGATTCTGGATTGGGATTTCCCGGATCGTGTGAATGATCTGCTTCGTGTAAGTAATTTCTTTTTTTTTTAAATCATCTTCTCTTCTAGAAAATTGACGATGCTCCAAAGTTCTACAGGCTTAAGACCTTGGCATTTAACTACGTCCATCGTCCAACTGACAGCTACGAGGATAAGCAAATTCCTGAATTGAAGAATATTCGTAATCATCGGATTCTCTACTACGCGAAGCTGAAAGATCCCACTGGAGTTCGCCCACATGTGCGTCTTATAATTTTATGAGTTACCATTTTTTAGGGCAATATTTATTGCATGGCACTTATTATGGGAAAGGTAAACAATGTCCTCTTCAATTTGGAAAAGGTTCGAGATGAAGTTCAGGTAATATTATTTCCAATAATTAAAATTTTATTAGGTTGACATTACTGTAATGCCAATGGGCAATACTTCTCTTCAACTGACTATTGTTACTTTGTTCGAGAAGATCTTTCACAGAATCTTTGGACCTGAACATGTGTTAGACTATTCGGTTTTCTGGGAAGCTTTGGAGACTCATTTGAGCTTGGATGGTTATCGTGATGCCATCTTTATCGCTTCTCAAAAATTCATGAAGGAGCTAATAATCCCGCCTGTTTTCAACTAGTATGTCCATTAATTTTTTTTAAAGAATTTTAAAATTTCAGCGCAGATATTTCTCCAGCTCTTCTCTTCAGAAGTTTCGTCGATGCTATGTTCGCTTATCATCAAGCCGCTGCCCGCAATGAGAACCCCCAGTAGACAATTCTTGTTTACACTTTCTGCGGATAAACATGTTGTCCCCATCAGCTGTTCAGAACATTTTTGTCAAGCAGAAAATGAGGTGCATTTATTAGGGAAATATAGACAAAAAGTACAAGAACTATGAAGATTTAAGGACGGGGAGAGGGGCGGGCTTCAACCGTGTCAGCTCCACTGCGCATAGAATCAGCCACAGAATTCCTGGCATCGTTGATCTTCTCCCGCCCCTTGTCACGAACTTCTTGGGCAGTTTCCTTGGTCTTTTCAGCTACTCCAACGGCAACTTCTTTAGCTCCTTGAGCAACATCAGCGACCTTTTGCTTTCCAGCTTCGTATCCTTCGCGAACTTTCTCTCCAGCATCTTGGACAACTTGTTTAGTGGCATCATAGGCTTCGACGACGGGCTTGTCCATGGCTCCTCCTCTTACGTAGGTATCGTGAACAGTGGGCTGAAGAAATAAAGTAAAGATTTATAGTAATGCTTACAGTTCCGGGCCCTTTATTCAATCCCTCGACGAGGCTAGGTCCTACAGGAACAGCAGTATGCTGGATTCTCGTATCTCCGACGTATGTTTCATTAGCTCGAGGGGCAAGAACAGTGGCACGGTCAACTCCACGATGGAGAGTTGGATCCATCTAGAATTTTACACGTTCCATAAAGAATTCCAGCTGTATACAGCACATTAAATATTAAAAATAACTCACTTTCTCATCGAGAGGCAATGACAATGCCAAGGCAACGGCTCCAAGAAGACAAAGACACTTCGAAATCATTTTTAGATAGACAAGAGTCTGAGGTAGCCGGCAGGGACCCTCATTTTATAGGGTCCCCTCGCAGTTCAAAATATTTTTGAGCAACAACCCGCAGTACACTAGACATCCACGCAGGCTACGCTCGAAATCCATCTTGTTTACCCTGTTTGTTTCAAACATATTGATGAAATAAACATATCCCGCGTGTGATCACAGACGTCAATATCAGTTATAGGATCAAAAAATCAGCGTCCGCATGTGGGCTGAATATTAGTCATAATTTATTGAGAAATTGGAGTAAATTGGCAAAAACACAGAAGAAAAGTGAAAAAGATAGTTAGGATCACTTTAAATCTCCCAAAACTTGAGTAGAAGCACGGGATCTGAAGCTATTTCGATGCATTAAGGCGAGCTCGTCCTCTTCACTGCTGCATAATCCCAAATCAGCAGGTGTATCCCTTTCCAGTGGATCAACTTTCTCGCCAGTCTGAAATGTTTTTTCAGGAATTTTATTAAATTACCATAATAAGATTCACATGAATCCTGCAATAAGCCTCCTTCCTAAGGAGAAATCTCATAAAGTTGAGAAGTTTCTCCATTTTAGTTGGCTGGGGGATATTTAGAGTCAGGCAAGGGGTATGGACCTAGAAAAATATTAAAAATTGAAGAGAAAGAGCTTACTGGAGTATGATGAAATAGCGACCAACGAGATTGGTACCGACCGGCGGCACGAGACAAATCGTTGCCATATCCTTCCAGCTCGATTTCATCGAAATTAATTACATCACCATTGACAACGATTATTTTTACTTTAAATTTATAGAAACACTGAAAAATTGATTGGCTTAGAGAAGTGTTGACCTCATCAGCAGCGCATCCTTCATGGACACTGTCCTGGATAAATGTAGAGATTTTAAGGACTACTTCTTGCAACTTTGAGGAATTCTTAAAATATAAATAGAAATTATGAAATAAAAAGGAAAATAGGCGGAAATTGTTGAAAAAAAGGAGATTTCGTAATTTTCCCGGATCGAATCTTACAGAAATATTGGCATAACTTACCCGAATATATTTGGCCAGAAGGTCTCTGAGATCATCCAGCTGATTTTGGGTCAAATTCATGTCGACCATGAGATAGACTGACCAAAATGGTCGACTGACCGATATGAATCACAATTGTTTGTGCATTCATTTCTGGAAAAAAATAGTTAGAAAAGGAGGAAGAGAGGCTGGATGATGCATTCGGTGATTAATTCCTAAATCAATCTAATTTTCCATTTATCTTGAAATCGTAATAACCGGAATATTTTCCCCTTAGCCTCGGGCTTAGTACTATCCCTTCATTAGCCAAAAGTTCCTCAGGATAAAAAGCTGTTTGTCTACTTTTTAAACCAGTTAAAACATTGTCTGTTGATAATAACAAGCCGATTTAATTGCCCTCGGGGCTACCTACATAAGGGAAATATCACGAAAAATAATCAACTGTCTACTGAAGATGTCTTCTCTCGCCGGTGTAATTCCTAAAGCTCAGGATACTGTACAGCTGAAGGAGCTGACCTATCTACGTAAAACTGTTGTCGATCTTCGTGTTCAAGCTGGAATGGAGCGCATGCCTATCTCGCAGTCGGCTGCTGAGTAAGTTTTTTAATATTTCCTATTGTTGACTCCAAAAAGCTGGTTAAATTATTATTTCTAGACTCATTAACGCTACTCTTTCTGCACAAGGCGAGGATCCAATGCTTGATGGAAAGAAAACCCAAAAGAATCCCTTCGTTCCTCAAAAGAAGTGCGACCTCCTGTAAACTTGTAAAACTTTTGTAATCTGCGGCCGATGCGCATCTGTGTTGTGATTTAATAAAAGTAGTTGTATACCAGCAATTTTTACCTGAATCATCTCGATCAAAGTATCAACTTCTTGTTTGTCGACTCCTCCTTATAATTATCCGCGATAGCTGATAATTAGTGATATCTCCTCATCCTCTTAGCCCTTCTCGAGCATCAGATGGTCACTTTACAAGTTCAAAAACAGCGACTTGAGCAACTGTACGTAGGACGCTACCAAAGAGCACACCAAAGACGTCTCCAAGAAGCTGAGCAACGTTTCGGAAGCCCTCTTACTGATGCCCAATGGATGAGGGTACATAATTTGGCTCTAGTGTAGGTTTTGTATCTACTTGGCTACAAAAAGAGCCCGACATTCTGGCCAAAAATCATCTTTCAGCGATGCGCTTATCAGGCCAGATGAATTTTTTCGCATCATGAGTAGAGTGCCGCCGTATTATGAAGGAGTGGCAGGTCCTAGTCGACAAGAGGCAGGTCCCAGTCGGCAAGAAGCTGGTCCCAGCCGAGTAGAAGAAGTTGCGAATAATTCTCCGACTCAGCCTGAGGGGAGAAGAGGTTGTAGGTGTTCAATTATGTAAATGTGATCAATTTCTGACCGATTTTTGTTCCATTTGTACCGAAAATCACAAGATGATTGTTGTTTTCCAGGTTTTTCAAATAAAAACTGAATACCGCAGAATGCCACCTCAGGTTTTCGCTTATTGGCTTAAAATATGGAACTCAAGAGTTCCTAATGGACACATGCGCCGGGTCGTTGTCTTTTTCTTATCCAATCTTTCCCCTTGATAAGAAGCATTGGCCAACGAAAAATAGCTCGCCTCCTGGTTTTCAAAAGCTATCCCACTTCCTTTTCGCTTAATTTTCCAACCTTTCCACTTGTTTGCTTTCGTTTTTTCCGTTCTGAAACTGTTTGGCACAGCAAAGTTTCTTTAAGCAATGGGTTCATGCACCTGTCTGCTCTCCAAGTTGTCTCGAATAATTGGCGGCATCCTAACGCAACTATACTTCAATGTTATTACCTATGCCTTTTGGTTTGCTAATATTTTCATTGAAAAGAGGGTTGTTCCTCCTGCCACTGATCAAATTCTCTTGAAATCTGTGAAAGAGTTAAGGGAACTTATGCGGAAAAGACAGGTAAAAAGTATTTTTTTTATTAAAAGAATTTCCAGGTCACATCGACGGAGATAATTGAGTCGTATATTAAACGAATCGAGGAAGTGAATCCCATCATAAATGCCGTCGTCTTCAAAAACTATGATGAAGCCAGGGAATTAGCCAAAATCGTGGACCGGCAGATGGACAAACTTGACGACAAGCAACTTTCTGAGGTGAGTATAGGTCATAAAAATAATTTGTTAGCTCTTGGATACAAAACCGCTTCTTGGTTTGCCCTACACTTTAAAAGATTCCATAATGATCAAGGGAAAGCCCTGTACCGTTGGACTTCATTCCCGAGTGAAGGCGAATGAAATGATGACGGAAGATGCTGTCGTCATTGAGAGATTGAACAATGTTGGAGGAATCTTCCTGGCCACCACAACTGTCCCCGAATCTGTCCTTTGGATCGAATGTTTTACTAAATCTTATGGATGGACAAATAATCCTTACGATTCACGAAGGATTGTTGGAGGATCCAGTGGTGGACAGGGAGCTTTAACGGGAGCAGGAGCTTCTTTAGTAGGTTTACTATAGAAAATGGTCAACTTTCCAGTTGGGATTAGGAAGCGACATTGGTGGAAGCATTCGTATTCCTGCATTTATGAACGGCATTTTTGGTATAATGTGTTCTCCTGGTAAAGTTCCTTTAAAGGGGCATATTCCTGATGCTCCTGATTCTTCTTACAAAGCGCAAATGGCTAGAATTGGGCCTATGACACGGTTCGCGGAAGATCTGCCGCTTTTATGCGATGTAAGCCATATTTCTCACTAATTTATAGTTTTTAGATTCTATCAGGGGGAAAAGTGAATCAACAGGAGAAGAAATCCTTAAAAGATGTAAAAATCTATTATTTGGAAGGAATTACCCACAATAAAGGAATAGAACCGATGCAGGAGGAGCCCCTAAAATCTATGAAAGAGGTAATTTTCTTACCAAGAGGAAAAGTGCCCAGGCTGTCCAACATTTTGAAGAAAAATACGACATTACCGCCCAATGCATTGCATTCCCAGAGACAGTAGACCTTCTCAATATGTATGGTGCCAGTATTTTTGAGGAAGGAGAGCCGGAATTCTCGAGTTTTCTTAGCGGAGATCTTGTGGTAAGAACAGTTCAATCCGGAAAAGTTGTTTAGAGACCAGCGGAGCCTATAAATTGCTACTTGGAGCTAATTAAAGGGCTTTGTGGCAAATCTGATCATTCAATTTACTTAATGCTCGTGTGTATCGCCCCCTGGTTCAATGGATTTTCTTCTGAACGACATAAAGAATTGCGGGAAAAGAGGGACAAGTTCAAATCCCGAGTTAGAAAACTTCTGGGAGATGATGGAGTGATTTTCTACCCAGGATGGCCAAGTCTTCCACAATATCATTATGAAACTGTCTTCAAGCAGACATCTTTCCCTCATTGTGGAATGATCAATATGCTGACTCTTCCAGCAATTCAATGCCCTATGGGATTAAAGGACGGTGTTCCAACTGGAGTACAAATCTTTACAAACCAGGAGAATGAGAAACTTTTGCTGGACATTGCTCAAGAAATCTCTGACACTTTTGGTGGATGGGTTAATCCTGATGGTTTTAAGCATCATTAATATTCTAACTATATAATAAAGTGTACTTTTTGATCTTTGCCTGGTATAGAAATAGAAATTCTAAAGAACACGGCACTTTTCAAAGGGAGACATTGTTTCTGTTTATGAGTAATCGCGTCTGGCCACCATTGTTCCCCATTTTCACGTAGTCAAGGGATGTTTCTAGCCTGTGTACGGTATTTCAATCCATTTCATTTACTGAATTATTTAAGAAATGCTCCTGACTACGTAACCAAGTATATTCCCCCATTGATCGCGGCTTATTACTTCGTTGCCCGACTACTTTTCTACATTTGGTACTGGTTCAAACCGAAGATTTCTGTTAATCCTCCAGGGGATCCCCTCCTTTTCTTTTCAGCTACAAAAGCTGCTGGATTAATTATGCAACAACAGGTTGGGGATATTCTGTTCAATAATTTTGTGATAGTTAGCAGCATCCGATTTAATGGACTCATATATAAGAAGAATTGAAGAAATAAATCCCTTCATAAACGCGCTTGCTTATAAAAATTATGAAGAAGCTATAAAAATGGCTAAAGATTTGGATGATAAGATGGAGAGGTTTACAACCGAGGAGAGAACGGCGGTATTTGGCGGTTATTTTAAATTGAAAACTTTCAGTACTGTAAAAGTAGACCTTTAATCGGAGTTCCATTCACTGTAAAAGATTCCTTTCTAATTGCTGGAAAACCAACAACTTCTGGCGTCTACGCAAGGCGGAATTATATCGCAGATGAGACGGCAGAAGTCGTTCAAAGGATGCAAAATGCTGGGGCAATTTTGCTAGCCACAACGACGACGTCAGAATATTGTACTTGGATTGAAACTAGCAGCAAGAATTTTGGCATAACTAATAATCCATTTGATTTGAGAAGAACTGCAGGTGGTTGTAGTGGAGGAGAGGCAGCAATTATTGGTGCTGGCGGTAGTTTGGTAAGCTCTTTACTATCCTGGGATCCCTGATTCAGATAGGAATCGCCAGCGACTATGTAGGAAGTCTCCGCCAGCCGGCTTTCTTTAATGGTGTCTTCGGATTAATGCCATCTGCTGGAATTGTACCAAATCATGGTCATTTTCCTAAAATTGATGGTTCAAACAGTTTTAAAAGCGTTTTTGGACGTGTTGGCTGTATGTGTCGCTATGCTGAAGATCTTCCGCTAATTCTAGAAGTAATTTTATTTGCCGCGTAAAATGTTCTTTAGATAATTAGTGCCCAGCCTCTTCCAAGAGAAATTACCAATGATATCCGTCTCTTTTACAGCGAAGGTCTATCAGAATGTCTATTTATTGAACCTACAAGCCAAAGCTGCTTGGATTCCCTGTTTCAATCTCTTTCATTTATGGAAGAATTCTATGAAATACAAGCAGAAAAGATGGAATTCCCTGAGAGTCGATGGATTTATGAAATGATGTTTACCAGTTACCGGCAATATATCTACGAGCCTTTAATGGCCGATGTTATGAACGATTCTTGGGTACTTTCTAACATTTCTAGCTGATTTTGTCCTAGAATCGACTAGAAAGTAAAGACCAAACAAATTGCCTCCGTGAATTTTTGCGCTATATTAGAGGAAAATCTAACCATTCACTGCCTGGAATATTATATGGGTTAACGGATGAATCTAATGAGCTAACATTACGGGAAAGAGAAATGGTGGGCTCTTGTATCCAATGAAATATTGTATTTCAGTACGCGAAGATGAGAGATTCAATCAAGGCGAAACTAATCTCTAAACTGACTCCAAATGGACTTCTATTCTACCCCAGGTATCGCTCGCGCATTTGGAAATCCTTTTCAGCTTCCCAACAAAAGCTACCTTCCATGGAGAGCTAATAGTAAAAAGAGTAAACCTCTTCCACAGTATTCTTTTTAATTTACTGGGCGTTCCTGCTATTCAATGCCCCATGGGAGTTGATACCGATGGAATTCCCCAAGGTATCATGGTAATTATCGTTGCCTAGGCGGATGAACTTCTTTCTTAAGATTGTTGGAGCCCCAGGGGTGGAAAATCTCTTGACAGACGCTGCTACAAAAATCGCTAAAGAATTTGGAGGATGGGTGCCTCCTGGAATGACAGGAACTCTTTAATCAGCAAATAATAAATATTTTTATTTAGTTTTACGTTCGTATGGTTTATTTTGACAGCAAAGGAGCTTACAAGGAGGAGACTTAATTTCCTGCTTCTTTTCGTTGTTTGAAACTACGACAGTTACCGGCTGTGGGGGGATTCTCCACGCCATTTGGGTTTTAGGATCGAGATACCACATCGCTGGCGAAGTAGCCACTGAAATCAACCAAGCTTTTGTATAAAAAAGCGCTGATACCGAAACAAATGCCCTCGGTGATGCGATACTCTTCTCCAAATTGTTCTTGAAGACTTTGAGTCAAATTAAGATGGGCTGCTTCATCTCTTGGTCTATAATTCTTCACTTTTTAAAGCTATTAATGGAAACATACCTGGGAAGCATCAGGATTGGACGTTGATATTGAACATTGAACATACGGTGCCCTCCAGGTTGTGCAGCATTGTTAGACATTCTAAAAAAGAAATTGGTATAAGAATTTAGTGGCAGATGAGAATGTACAACTTTTATCATGTGCGAACAATCAGGAGATTCAAGCCAGAGCAAATGACAGCCCCTACAAAGCCGACAATTATACCACAAATTAGTTCAATCTAAGGTGTATCAGGTAATTGAGTAACTAATCCGCATAAGGTAAACTGTCAAGAGTGGCAATTATAAGTTCCCGTACCTAGAAGGCTTCAAACACCCGAGGGACGTCAGTTTATCCAGTATTGCGTAATCTCCTGAGATATCACGTGGCCACTTCCTTGTCCAACCGTACACATTACAGTTTCATTATTTTGTTGACCACTTAAATAATAAGCAAGTGAGATAACTACCGGGTTAATTAAGTAGGCGGCGCCCTCTGCTCACTCAGACAATGTGCCCGGCTAAGATGGGTCAGCCCCAAAGCGCTCCAATCGATGGAGATTATATTATTGGACTGATTATGCTGTGCTTCGCTATCCTACTGCTTTGCGCAGGTTTATCTCATTTTGTCGTTCGGTACGTTGTCCAAAAAATTTCTGGTAATTTTTATTAGAGTCTTCAGCAAATGTGGAACTACTGAAAATTCTGGTGAGCGTGAGTCAGTCGAGGAGGTCTACACCGGTAGCGGCTCTACTTCGAGATTTTGGCACAGCGCCTAAGAAGAAAATCTCCGTCGATGAGATACTGTAGACTTTAAATAAAGTCTTTTGTTAACAAATCTTTGTTTCAAGAAGAAGATCGAGCTTTGGTTCCCAGCCATCGTCCCCAATTTTCTCCTCATGTAGCCAACGATTATCAACAATTATCTTTACTCATCCCACCATTATCATCACAGTGAAGGGGACAACAAGATCACTGGAATCACCAAGTTGGCGGGGGAGTTGGAGCCAAAAGTTTTAGAGAATGTTGCACCCCTTCTTCTCCTCATAAGGATTTTTCTCAGCTAGAGCCTTCTCATTGACGAGGCCATCTTCTTGTTGATGTTCAAGAATGTACTGCATAATACTGAAAAACCGCAATAATTTAGGGAAAAATTAAACATTATTTAAAAAAAATAAGCAGCTTACCCAGCAGCAGATTGCGAAATGGGCATGCGGACAGTTTCCTTCTCCTTCTTGAGTTGACCAACTTGTTCAGTCATCATCTCAACGGCAGCCCGATAGTCATGATCTCCCATTTGAGGAGTACGGCGATATCCCATGTCGAACGGCATTGCTACTGGATTCCGAAGGGCGGGACAGTCTACGTTAGACGGTAAAAAAAAGTTGTTATGTAGGAATATTTCGTCCTTTCTCTCTACTAATGAGCTTAGGATGGTAGAAAAAAGATGTCTGCTGATCAGATGATTATCACTAATGAGGACAGCTAACCACGAGTGACACTTCTTCGTATTATTCTAGGTAAGAAATGAGTAAAGTTGCCGATCAAATGATTGGATTAGTCAGATTCGTACAAAACTTTCTGGAATCCATCCAGTTTCCACAAACGCAACGGTAGCCGCCAAATTTATAAGAAAAAAACCAAATTACGGCTCACAATGTACATTTCCAGGCCTCCTCATGATAAACCACGCATATCACCGTGATCAGCCTCCAAAAATGTGTGCGACCAATAGGTTCAAATCCTTAAAAGAGGCTGTTTTTAGGATTCTATGGCCCAAAACCCACGATTCCGAAGATTTTTTCACAAACTTTTTGTTCGGGAATTTCTCAGCGAGACTCCATTGTCCTCTCGACGTGCTGATCCTAATGGTATATAGAACTCCCCTGGAAATCGACTTTTTTTCTGGGCCGATCATCCCAAACAGCTGTCTGGCCTGTGATCTTGCTATTAGGCTTGGATTGCCATCTTCGAGGCCCTATTTTTTATTTTTTGAGGAATTTAACATATCACCGGGCTCACAAGGACGAGATCTAGACAATTGACATAGAAAATCCTTTAAAAATGGCCGTTTTTGCACTTTTATGGTCCAAAATAGCCTGTTCCATAAGATCCTGATTATTTTTCCTAACTTTTTGTTGGGAAACTGGAATTAGGCATAAAATCGGATCCTGCGGCGTTCCTTCGAAACTGAAGACACCTCCTTGTTCCTCTCAACGAGAGCATCCTAATGGTATAAATAGCATTCCTGGAAGTCGACTTTTTTTCTGGACTGATCCTCCCAAACATCTCTCTGGCCTGTGATCTGACCTATAGTTTGGGATTATTGCGGTTGTCGATTGAAAAGGGCTGAGATTTCCAGGATATCATTTAGGACATCCGCCCAGGGACAAAAATGCCCGTAAGTTTGGTCTATTGGGGGAAAATCCGACGCTGTGGGATCTGAAAACGCGAGAAATTACCCTATCGGGTAATGCAAAAGTCGCATTCCTCCAGGCTTCGAGGAGCGGCTGGGGGTGCGCCATTGTTTATTTATTGGCCAAAGTCAGCCAATTGGCTACGCCTCCGGTATTTCGGCTCCAGGAGCTGCCCAGAATTTACAGGTGCAAGCGCGGAGAACAAGTTGACGGGAGAACAAAGATCCTCCAAAAAGGGATGGCGGCTATAGATGGGCAGAATAAATTTATTTGCTGACGTTAGGTCAGTGTTTTCCGCGTTGTTACTTATGGTCAAGTGGCTAAGAAGAAAGTCTATCATTCAAGAGGTCGAGAGTTCGATCCCTGGCGGCGCCAAAATATTTTTCCTTTTTTATTTAGGGTAGGGAGACTATTCGCCCGTTTTTCGCTGCGGGCGAAACGTTGTTGCCATGGGCGAATAGTCGCAACCGCGGGTGAATAGTCGTAATGGAAGGCTTTTCTTTAATCCTTTCTGAATTTTAATAAAAAGAAGCGATCTTGAGCTCTTTTGACATACCACGCGATCTCCTCCTTGATTTTCTCCTCCCGGACATTCTATAAACTAAAGAATCCAAATCTCCCGAGTGATACCCCCCTAGCCCCGCGAGCGTTCGGAAGTATAAATGATTTGTCGGCCAAAAAGAAGCCATAAGTGATGAAATTTGGCATTGTCAACTTACTTCCGCGGAATTTTTCCCAGACGAGTCGCATCCGCCTGTTTTTACGACTATTCGCCCGCAATCCACCCTTTATTTAGCGATGGATGGAGCGCCGTACCATCCCTAGGACCATTGTGCCCTTATGCAATTATTAAAAATATTTATTGCTTCAAATTACCAATCATTTATGGATCGCGGTTTATTAGTAATTTCTCCGTTTGGCAGCATCTTCGGGCTATTTTCTTTATAAAATTGGGAATACCATCTGAAAATGGTTGTACGAGCCGTGTTTTAGTGCGGAATGTTCTCTTATCAAAGCCAAAGAGACAAAAGTTCACCTGCGATGTTTCATAATAGGCCCATCATTTCGGACGACGAGAGGATTCTTGACATACTTTTTATTCGACCAGATGAAAATATCCCGTTCGAACTGGAAAATAGTAGTTGATTCTGGTACAAAAATACCTGCGTAGCTTCGGAGATCAGGAAAAATTTACAAAACCATAGAGGACAGCTGGAATACATCTTGAATCTTACGCGCTGAAGGAGAGGCTCTTCTGGAGTGACATGCTGGAATACTACTCCACTGCCCAAGGGTCCAAAGTCGAAATTCATTATGACAATTCCTGGACCGAACTGAAATCCAAAAATCCTTTAAATCAGAAAAATAATTGCGATACCTGTTGGGCTTCCAGTTTACTTGCAGTCATTGGGATCTGCATCCCGTATAAGGTTAAATATTGGTCCAGGAGCATAGTCCCCAAATGCTTTAAATCACCCGTTCCCGCTTCCCAGGATCCTGTCCAACAATGTTGGATCATCGGCTTAGTATTATTCAATTCAAATTTAAAAATATCCGCTCCTAAAAGGGACTGGACAATGCAAAAGTAAGCTTACCATCATTGGGTCCAGAAAGATGTAAATAATTCAAGTGAGCAATATCTGCGCCATTTTCTGGAATCTCCTGGCAATGGCACATAATTTCATGCTCAGTTCTTCCGCCATAAGTCCATTCGCCTTTGGCAATCTGCTGGATTTCAGGAATCTCCCATTCGGGATCTTCTCCATCACAGTGGAACCTAATCTTCAGTTAAAAGGGATTCTAAAGCCCTTTACCAGACATAAATATGTTGATTCCTCTCAATAGCCGGCCATGTAGCGACCTTTGCTTGTTCTGGGATCGTATGATCGTCGTATGGAATCTTGGTGCATTTTCCAGTCTCTGCAGAGAATATCCAGCCATGGAATGGGCACTGCACACAGTTGTCATTGACAACCTGGAAATTTCTTTAATTTTTTTAATGGTAAGGCCTAACCTTGCCACCAACATTGAAATTCGCGCCAAGATGAGGGCAATAAGATTCCATTACATAGATTTTTCCCGAATGGGATCTTACCAGAGACACGTATTGCCCTAAAAAAAGGTCTTTTACCCTTTTCATTTTCAAACTTTAATCTTTTCTAGCCATACGGAAGGACGCGTATTTTGCTCTTATCGCCTATAGGAGGACGCCCCTTATCTAAAAATCGCAACACTTCTTTGCAGTTGTTTCTGGGTACAATGGCAAAAAAACAAAAGAAAATGAATTCCTACCGAAGACAGTAATTTCTTTAATTTCTCCATTTTTAATTTGATCTGATTCGGCTATGCAATACCAGCCGTTGGGAAAGACTGGCGGCAATTCACCGACTCTTCTTAATTTAATTAATCTTTCCAACTGTCGTTCTCGATATTTTCCTTTCAGCTGAAAAGAAAACCTAGCGATGTTCCCTTTCACCTACCTTATCATCAAAATACAGGCCAAGGTCTCCTAGCCGACAAATCTTGTTTAATGGTCTTACTGCCCATTTATACAATAAATAAATGGCTAAAAGAACTCCCAGAGTAATAAAAGATGTGGTATTATCTGGCTAAAAAGGTTTATTAAAGAAAATAAGAAAATTACCTGCCCAAAATGATTAATAATTTTAATCGCAGATTCTTGCAGCAACCCCATGCCTGGAAAATGGAAAGTACTAGACGTATGAGTCGCTAGATATAGCCAACCAATCGCAACATTAAGAACTGATAAAGAAGAGAAAGACTTCGATGAAACATTTTCTCGAAGCACAACCGGTGGAAAATGTTTAAAGGCTGGGGCGCGAGGAGAATGGTAAATATGAGGTCCGTACCCGGAACATTTTCAAAAGTTTACGAAGCAAAAGATCAGAGGACAAGGAGTCTTTTTATCCAGAACAAATATCGGACAGCTTGTGATTTCTGCCACTTTGCGGTTGATGGCTCACCCAACGCTACACGTCATGGTGAATCATTACTGATAAAATTATTAAGTGTAGTGCATAAGCAAAAAAAATGGGAAGAGAAGACGCGCGGTCGGAGATAACCCGCCAAGGGTCTTGCGCAAACTGATGGGCGAGAGTCGTCGAGTACACGTGCACCTAAAGGACCACCAAATATACAACTAGTTTTTATTATTGTAGGTCGCTAAGCATTATTTCAATCACTGGTTTATAGATCAAATCTGCTGTTTGACTTCCCCAAATGAAGTCCATGTGGGCGACGTCTTCCAGTTTATTGTTGCCTCTCAAAGAGCTCTTAGGAAAATGAGGCAGTAAATAGCCGGTAATGTCTTCTTCCGCAGCTAGCCAATCTTTGGGAGACCACCAAAGCCAGGTAGGAACATCTACAGCTGATAAACTGTACTGGGGAGGTTTCAACTGAATTCTGTGACTATTTCGGAGACTTTTTTACCTGCCCGTAATACTGGCGATTTCTAAATCCATAATTATACATTTTAAATTCCCCGCTGTTTATCATCTGCCCCCAATGGGCTAAATTTTGTAAAGAAGTTCCTGCAGGAAAGTCAGAAATGAAGACAGGAATTCGAGAAATGTTAAAATTATCGCTTGGTCCTCCAGCAAGGTATAAAATCTCGGCGCAGACGGCATCAACTGGCTGAAAAAATATATCTTCATTGTAAAAAAGCTTCGATTACTTTTATTTGACATGGCAGTTTAATAAGATCCATAACGATTTCAGGATCATCAGCGAGAAGTTCAAAAGAACCCAGTAAATTTACCAGCAAACTCGTTGGCAATATGGCGAAAAGTCTTAATAATCCTCGCATGTGAGCTGCTGCAGCAATCGGCGCAAAGGCATGAAATTGTCGAATTTTTGATTTGAATTCTGGCTCGAGGTTCATTTTCGCGAACATTGAAGTAGTCCCTTGGGAATGGCCGACATAATACACATGTGGTTGACCAGAGATTTCCAGCGCGTGGTTTATAGAAGCGTTTAAATCATATTTAGCCATTTCATCCCAGCTAAAAGCCCAGAAATCCGTAGAAGTTGACGAGAGGTAAGCATGCATAGCTCCATAGAGATTTCCACGACTGTTTCCCAACCAAACATCGAATCCAGCATCAGCCAGAAGATAACCAAAAGCTAATTCGGGCAGATTTGTAACCCAGGCTGAGCTGGAACAGAGGAGGCCATGTTGGAGGAAAGCTACGGGCCTTGTACCACCGCCATATTGATCTAAACTTTTATTTATAAACCCTTGGTGTGTACTTTTTCCATGAGGAATCCTATGAATCTCTAAAATGTAGCCATCATCCGTGGTAATATTGTGAACCTCTGCTGGATATCCCCAGTGGCGGATGATTTCTGGCTGAAAAAGAGCTGACCAAGAAAGGGAAATTACCGTAGACATATAAATTTCAGGATCTGTATTGAGAAGAGAAAGAGCTTCTATAAGATTTATTGAAGAAAAATAGAAGAACACCAGAAATATCATGTTTTACCCTGAAAAATCGTATATTTTCCCCGTAGAATCTTCACCAAGCCTCCCTCGGTCATTTGATTGCAAGAATTCCACAATCCTCTCAATTGATTAACAATAAGATTAACTGATAAATTTAAGTCCTCCGCCACTTTGGGCTGCTGTATCTTTTTGTCATTCTTCTTTTCAGACCAAAAAATTTAGCTTTAGATGAAAAATCTCCTAATGTAAATGCCAACAAAGTTTTTTATCTATTTTCTCTGGCTACCGCTTGTCACCACATTGCCAAACCAATTCACTACGGAATATTTTGTTGGCAAAGACGGCGTTGGATATACACACGCATCTGTAGTTCATTTAACTGTAGATGCATTTTCTCCAGGAGTTTACAGTTTTTTATTTACTGTAGACGACGCAGCTCCAGTTCTAGTTGCTTTTGTTGACGGAGTTCCGTAAGATAATCCCACTATTTCCTAATATTTCCTAGATGTTATGATTCCTGCTTCTTTTTAAAGGAAAACGGCGAGAATATTTCTCTAGCCTATGAACCAGCGGACTACAGCTTTGCCGTTTTTCAACAATCTAATCAAGAGACTTTGTTTTTCTTTAACGGGTGTCGGCAGGATGTGTCGGTGTGCAAGATAGCAGCGATTAGATCAGGCAGCTTTTGCGCCTGTGAAAATGGAGACAATTGTGACGACGCAGGGAAAATGGATACATGGTGAGGTTATGGAGTTATTAATTGGAGTTTTAGCGAATCTACGACTATTTCTACGACGACCTGGACCACTACATTGTCCAGTACTAGTTCGACAAGCTCATCTACAGCAACTAGCACAATATTGACGACGATGAGGACAACTACAACGACAGTTCCTTCCGCGAAAATGACCACTGTTTTGACATCTACGGCGCTTACATCTAGCACTTCTACAGAAGTTCCTACAACGACAACAAAGACGACTACCAGCACCACCCCAGTACCATCAACAACAATTACCCGCCTTACAACACAAGCTACTAGCACCAGGACCTCAAAAAAGACAACAAAATTGACAACTGGACCTACAACCCCTACCCCGACATTTGAAACCCCAACGGACGCGCTCAAAAATATTAGCGATGTAAGCAAAAATGGCACAAAACTGTCTACCCGTCCCTTTTTATCCTCCGGTCAATTTTCAACCATTATGCTAAGCGGCTGATCACTTGGGGTGTTCAACCTTTTATAGAAAACAAAACTGAACTTTCAGTCCGGAATAACATTAAATAATGTGACAGAATCTTTGAATACAACGTTGGGTTATACAGAGAATCCGGCGACCCTTTCGTCGGAGGATATCTACTACGTGGCGAGTATTGTTACACAATCGGCGAATCTTACAGGGATAGAAGAAATTGTAGGTTTTATATTTAAACAGAAATCGGTTTAGGACGCTCAGTTGATACTGACAAATATTGATAATGTTTTGAGTAGCGATGTTGATAAAATCGTTGAAAGTGAATCGTCACAAAGGTAGTTGTGCCTCCTGGCTTGCCCATTTTACAGGTTTATCGACGCTTTACCTTTAATGGTAACAAATTGCAACTCATCTACAATTAATTTTTTAAATGGAAATAATTTGGGCTTTACTTCTAATGAACTCGCCAGTGGGGAAATGATATACGGCCTTTCTGATCGCCATAACAGTTTTAAAGTCTTATCAGGAGACAACAAAAGCAAGCTGAATTCTATCAGTGTTCCTGAAGAAGTTTTTAAAGGTCTGTCCATTTAAAGAGGAGCTAATGTATTCTAGAAAATAACATAAACAAAATTTTATTTACAATTTATCGAAACAAAAAATTCTTTGTGCCTGCTAGAAAATACCGAGTTTATGGATCAGTAGCATCGTCGGAAAATGATACTGATAAAGGTTTTGTTTCCAACAAAGGTTTGAGTCTTCTTAAAAGAGCTTCCAGACCTCTGTGATCGTCAAAATCAACTGCCGGATGATTCTCCTGTAATGTCTGCAACATTTGTTGATAATACAGGCGCATTTGCATCAAAATTATCGGAAGGAGGTACCATCGCCCAGTTGCAATTCAATGTGACCTCGGTACGTAAGAAACTCTTGGTCTTTTCAAGTAGTTCTAACAAAAACTTTGTCCTAATCATAAGCTCCTAAGAGGATTGAATTGGGTGGGGTACAATGGCTTTTTCAGCTCTTAAGGCCTTTACACGGAAGTTATCAAGTAACCTGGTGGGATGCGGAACTTCAAGAATGGGCGAATAATGAACTTTGTGAGACAAAATTGCATCAAGACATGGTACTTTCGAACTGTGCACATTTAACGGATTTTACCTTGATTGTGGTAGGTGCCATTCTGGTTTTACATCGCTTCAGGACTCAAAAGTAAATGATCCAACTGTCTGTGATCCTGTTCTGACAGACGTTAGCCTGACAACCAATGCGATCTCCATTTTCTCTTTATTTCTTTTGATAATTATGCAAATCAGCGCATAGTAAGTAACCACAAAAGAAAATTTTCTCTTTAGTATTCCCTTCCTCGCAGCGACGATTCTTTTTCAAAAAATGCTAGGTCCCGGCAGGAGCCCAGATTCTATCCAACTCCTCTTCAACGGCGTTTTATTCCTCTTCTACATGGTTTTTACAATATTTAGCAATCAACAGGTCTCTGGGAAGGCTTGCAGTTTTATGGCCGCTTTCTGCTACAGTTTATTACTCTGGTAAAAGGGTTATAACCCCGGAAAAACCGGTTAAATTCAGCTCTATTTTGCTCACAATCTTCCAAGCTCAAAAGACAGTCATCACACTATTTCCACAATTTATTAGGAATATTAATCAAGTCGTTATGCATCCTTTAGCTGCTTTTACCATCTGTTTCTGTAAGTTTTTCCCCAACTTAAAGGGGTTTTCCGTTTCGATAAAGTTACAGTAATCGATGTAAAGTTGCACAATAATTCTTAATATTGGGTTACAAACGAATTACAAATAGAATCTGACCTCTTTTGGTCCCATATGGACACTTCGTAGAAAATATATTGACAGTAATTTTTAACTGAGAACCTCACTTGGTACACGTATTTCCCCAATTTTTGATACGGGCGGTTCCATTACCGTCTGCCTTGGCAGCTTTCCAATTACGACCACGAAACAGGCTCAGTTCAATATACCGCGCAATAGCCTTTCTTTTCTTTAATTCTCTAACAAATTAATGTTTTCTTTCTTTAAATTGGTTACTTTCAGTATGCCCCTTTGTCCTCTCCGTGATCCTGTCATTTTTCACGAATTTCTTCAAAAGAGATGATGGATTCTGCTGGGTTAGACCGGATTATGTGATTTTTGCAACTGTTATACCTGTTTCTGTGCTGCTTCTCAATGGAATAATATGTACTGTGCTGGTAGTTTGGAGGATGTGCCATGTCAAGAGGAAATATTCAAGAAATGTGAGAATTTTCTTTCTTTTTCCTTTTAATTTCAGGTTTTTATGTTCTAACCATAAAATACCGTCATTTCAGGGTAAACATCATGACGGCCAGCTTCGAACAAAGATAATCTCTATTCTAATTCTTCAAATAACCATGGGAATGCCTTGGGTACGTTACTTTTCCTTTTATTTCCAGTCCCAATTCAGATTGTTCAATATTTCACATTATACACGCCCTATACAACTGCTTGGCATTATGTTTTCTCTATAATAATCGGCTCACAAGGAACTATGCTCTGTTTAATTTATTTGTACAAAAGGAGAAGAATTTCAAGAAGATCTACAGAAGAACGGAAAAGAAGGAATGTTCAACAAAATACAGAAGAAGAGAGCGAAGTTCCCAACTATCAAGAATATTACCTAGCCAGTCCTACAGTTTGATCTCATTGGTAAATTTTTAAAGATAAATTTTTTATTTTAAAACCAGGTCGAATTGTTGGAGGTGTCCTCAATAGGAACAGCCTTATAAAGGAACTCATACTCTTGTTTTCCCTCATAGTTGAATAGAATTAAAGGGGCCGGGATCAAGTCGCTGATTAATTTAGTTCCTTTGTCCTCGCGGTCACAAAATCTAAATTTAGGGTGATATAATCCGAGAAATTTGCTTACATTAGCCCTCCAAGCCTTGGATCCTTACTTATCTTGAATTCAAACCCGCTAATTCTGCAGGAATTCTTCTGTTTTAATCCTGTTAACATTATGGCAACTCTGTATCCTTCAGGAGCTTCAATCCACTGAGTGCAGTCTGTCGGGGGGAATTCCTTCATTTTATCTTCAGCTCCCAGAGATACTGACATCCATTGGAATTTACCTGGGCTTGCGATGAATGTTTTTCCGCAAGTTCCTGGCTGAAAGAAGAGGGTCGACGGCAGGCAGAGTTCAATACCCGTTTTTCGCAAAATTCTCCTCCAAAACCTGGTGGACAGAGGCATTTACTGCAGTTCCTTGGATGAGGAATACCTCCATTTGCGCATTTTGTCGTGGGAGTTGAAGTACATGTCTCTAAATACGAAAAGTAAACTGGCTTTTTAACTAACTTTTGCAAGAGTAAAACTCATTTATGGCATAGAAATCATAAAAAGAACCTCGTAGATTACCAATAGTTTTTCTATATCTTTTGTCTGTTGGTACCATGCGCACTTTTCCATCGTTTCTAATACTATAATTTGCATTCTTTTGCGTATGTGGAAGTGTTAATACCTTGGGTAGTGCATATAGTTCGTGTAATCATAAGCTATGATGTCGAGAATTGGTGTCATCTCATGTTGAAAATCCTGAAAGATCCATAGTTTCCAAATCTATGAACAAACGGGAATAATGATTTCAAGATAGCGACCTCGATCCGGCCTAGCTTGGGTATGTATCATCCCAAGCAAATGAAGGAATTCGTGGACAGTGATGCCAATCTGTTTATAATAAAGCATAGCAACTGGCAAAAACCCACGACAGATAAACAAATGCCTCTGCCCAAAATCATTTGAGGATAGGAGCTGTAGCCTAGTATATTGACAGCGCAACCACGTCCATTGGAGACATAAAAAATGATGAGTTCATTAAAACAGTCAACTTTACCGAAGTGGTCGGCTTCTCTTCCTTGTCTTCAATGAAATTCACACAAGTATTATCTTGTAATATTCTCACACCTTGCCTAATTTTGTCCTGTTCTTCTTTGGCTGGATTTTTGTCATGAAAACCCAGTGCTGTGCAAACTTACTGAAACCTTCTTTGAAAAAGTAGCGAACAGTATTGTTGGGTCATGGTTTTGCCTTTTTAAAAACTCCTTTATGGAGACTTGCGCCATTTCCAAAAGAAGTCGGCGATTTAGGGAAACAACTCGCTTCCTCTATTGATTCTTCCTGATACCTAGCTCGGTAAAATGTTAAAAACAATATAAAAACCATTCTCACCAGCCCAGCGATGCAAATGCGCCGCCCGCCAAAAGGAAGAAGCAGAAAAAGAGAGCCATTTTCTTTTTTTGTTACATAGGTTTGCTATTTAAACAAAGATTATAATCATTTTTGATGGCTCTTTTCTTTAAATTGAATTCCTGACAATACAATACAATATTTTTGTTTTCTCGGAATGTCGCGTGTGAAAATGCTATTGCAAATTTTTGAATAGAAACGTCATTCGCTCAACAAAATGGCATGTTGCTGGAAATGTTTGAAGTCAAATGAAACAAAATTCTGTTTAAAAACTTTTATAAATAAAGAAATCTACAGTTCAGTATCCGTTTCATCACCGGTAGCAGTGATTCTTTTATGGCGTCGTCGATTTGGATGAAAGCAGGAGTAGTAGAATACCATGAATAATATTCCTGAAGTAGTTTTTCTTCAATTTTCCGTTATCCTACCTATTAAAAAAGATGAAGCAGAAGCAATGGCGAATTCAAATTTCCACGTGAAATGGAAATCTTTACCAGTCAGTACAAAATAATAAACTATCTGGAAAAAAGGGGCTAAATAAATAGAAAACCTTACCAAAGCTTCTATTACTTCAATAAAATAGGCAGTAAAATATCTCCATCGGGTAGGCCCTTCAGCTGTATTAAATGGGCAAAAGGTATGGATAAATCCATTTATTAGAAGGATACCGGTTTCTAGGCCTTTTCTATCCGGCCCTATTTCAATTGCCTACAAAAAAAATTTGAAAATAAGGGGTTATCCAACCTGAAGTGCTCGAATATGCGCTAAAGACGCTAAATAATGAAGAACCGCGAAAATAATCACTTTAAATTTGAAGTACATAACTGCTAGTCCTATTGTAATTATCCTTGACAAAATGGAAAAACTTCTCCAACATAGCTGTACCAGAAAATTTAAAGAAAAATTGAATTATACCTGGAGGAATGTTTCATGAGGATGGACATTGACCTTATCCGGATTGACAATTCTTATTGTGCGATGTTGACTGGTCAGCGACCAGCAGAGGCTAACCAAAGATAAAAATAACGAGAACATTTGGAAATATACTGAAATTTAATAAAATAAATAGGAATTAAAGGCTTACCCCAATTTGGTAGCCTATAAAAATTGACAACTTTCAACCGTAACCAAAGAAATTCATAAAGGAGGGTAGATTGGATAAGAAGTTGGGGAGCACTTTCCAAAAATCCTTCAAATAATCTCAACAAAGTTGCATCCCTTTCTGCCCGGATCATTTCAAAAAAAAGAATTCTCCTCTTCTTCTCATCCTGACATTTTCTAAACTGGATTCCATAGTAGATTGCTTTAAAATGCCACCAGGTTGGGCCAAGCTGAAAATTTAAAAGTTTTAAAGCAAAATTTGGTACCTGGAATAGGCACAAGACAAAATTAAGGGAAAGGGAGATGGAAATATGCTCTTGATTTTCTCTAGACGATAATTTTCGACGGTCACGAGCGTCGTCGTTTTCCCAAATGAAGGAAATCACGTTTAAGACCAGGGATGGGGCCATGGCGAAGATGCCAACGAAGAGAGCTGCTACATTCTGAATGAAAATGGTCAAGAAACGTGCGTACTGGGCTGAGAAGTATTGAAAGATTTCTACTCTTTTACGCCATAAATTGCGAGAAAAAAAAGTATACTTACCCGTCCAGCATAATAATGATTAACTCCAACATAAACGTCGCTCCCAATATCGGAAATATACGAGATTATGCTGATGGCAAAGCAGACTATGTGATATCGTTCCACAATCAACACACGGGGTATCCTATCCGCCTCTTCGATCGTCCTCCCAGCATCTGCCTCTTCGCCTAAAAATTTATTGACCAAAAAGATTAAAAAATCTCACGTTTTCGTTCTTCTGAGCCGTCTGGAAGGGGCAAAATATGCGGTAATTTTGTAGGATATCTCTCGAACATGTAGGAGAACAGGAGAGATATCAAACTTCGTGGAGTAAATGAAGGAGTAAACACAGGAGAGAGACGCTCAATCGATCGACCTCTTGATTGTATATGCGTATCCCGCTGTGGCTAATGAGCTAATGGCGAGCTCAATCGTTGGATGCGCATCCCGCCATACTGTCCATCTGCCCTGGTCTCTTGCTTTATTTCCAAAAGATAAAATGCCACAGAAAAGTGAGTTGACTCTTTGGATTAAAGAAAATTAATAGGTCTTGGTTCTTTAAAGGAAAAAGTAGTTCTCGGCGGATGATTAAGGGCTAGTTCTCTATAATATTTGTTGAAGAGGAGATTCGCGAAAAAGTCAACAAAACGCAACGTTTTGAACACGACTATTTCAACTTGAAGTGCTGTTTATTTGTTGATTGTTACTTCGGAAAGTTCGGCTTTTATGGTACGTATTTGGTAGCTTTTCTTCTTTTCCTATACTAATATCATTAAATTAGGGCTGCCATCGAATCGGGTCGATCCGGGGCAGGGTTTCCGGGTCCTGTTCCCAAAAATAGCCGACCCAAATGGATTCCGGGTCCAACCTTGTGGAATATTTTTGAACCGGATCCATTTCAATCCAGGGCCCGGCCGGACCCGGCTAGACTCGAAACTAGTTCGGACCGGATAATTTTACTCGGGTAGGGCCTGGCGTCTCCGAACCGGGCCTGATGAAAGCTCTACCTGTAATCCATGTAAATAACACGCGTCTTTATTTCTTTAAAGAATTTTGCACTGTAGACTACCGAAAATCCGTAATTTAACAACCGCGGAAGGTAGAATACGCCTCATTCCACGCAAAGACAGCTGGAATATTTTACGGGGCCCACTATAATCCACCGGAATACAATATTTTATCCACTGACATTCCAAAAATGCGAATTTCTTCTTCCAACGCTGCTAGAATTTTTTCCCAATGAAACACTTAGTTTTCCGATATAATATTTATTTTGTAAGATTTCTACAATAAAATCTAACTTAAAATTTATTGGTAATCTGTTATTTCATCTGTAACTCCTATTTTTGCTAAGCTCCTACCATAATCCATTTGCCCGTGGTCCAAAGTAATCAACTCCGAGCTTAGTATACCAATAACAATTTTCCGGTTTCTTGAAGAATTCTAGGGAATCTGTCTATGTTCTGAAAGTATTTTTGGGTTGGTTTTTGTAAAATTAGTGGGAATTTTTGGTAAAACTGGGTATTCGTCTCTTGATCTCTCAGGGCAACTACTTGAGCAACGAGCGGCATCAACGCTTCAACGATAATCTCGATTTGAAATCGCGCGGGATTTTATATGAAGGAAGTGGGTCTACAGCGCGCTGTAAGCCTAATATTTGATCAATTACAAAAGTTTCTATTAATAGAGGAGCCGAATATCGGGTAATCGACCACACCCTGTAAATTTGGCCAACAATCAAGTTCACCCAACCCTATTTTTGGTTTCTGCTGCGGATTTTTCCAGGTTCAAGCCGTAAAACTTTCGAAAATAGTAAAGTAGACTCTACTAAGCCTGAACAAGCTTTTTGACAGAAAAAAAATGAGAGAAAAATTTTTTAGAGAGATTTTAGGTGAGCAAGTGTGTTCAAGATCACCAAATGAGCGCAAACTTCACCGTCGTGTAGCTCACCGGATGAACTTTGAAAATCGGTTTAAACAACTCCAATGGGCATTACTAAGCTTAAGCTTGCCTACGGCAGAAAAAAAATAGAAAAAATAATGTTGCAGAGGCGCTATAGTACTATGGTGAACTTGGTGATGGTGAACTTGATTGTTCGCCGTAAATTTTACGTAGTTATCGCCTCTAAACACTCAAGCTCTGTGTTTAAACACTTACGATTGGCGCGTTTCTTATGTTGACTATTCGCAACACAGTCGCCATTATGCGTGAAGGACGACGGTCACATAAAGACAGAGACTATCGGGTGGAAGGATACTAGCACCTCCAGCTGCCAATAAAGTCATTCTGTTCGTCTTGTGTTCGACGATCACCTTACAAAACAAGTTCGCAACACATTAGTGCAGTTTATCGTCTTTATTTGCCTTGGTTTATTCTTCGTTACACAGAAACTTTGCTATTTCTTCTGCTTAAAAGCTACTTTTTTGCCTGTTCACGTCATTTTCTTTAAATATTTTGAGTAAATTCGATAATTTTCTCAAAAACTTTGAAAGTTCAAGAGATTTCGGGTAACCTATTCAAACTGCGCAGGCGGTTGGACACACGCTGACTCAGGACGTTTTCTTTTTCAAATCCCCTTGAGACCTCGAAACTGACAGAAAAGAAGTTCTGTCACAACAAAATGAGCTCAAGTTGAAATATTTGAGCATCAAACCACAAGCATTTTTCTGTTTAAAAAATTTCTCTGCAAATACTCTTATCCCCTACTTTGTGGGCAACTGAACAGTGAAGTGTTCACTTTTCTCTCCCAACTGACTGACCACTACCAGTTTAGCCATGCCCATTGAATCATCAACTTTTTTTGTATCCCCGCTATAAACGTCCTCATTCATCTGCCATAAGATTAGCCAAGGGGATACTGGTTCCGGTTCTCGTTTTGTCCGACCGTTCCCCCGCCCCGCAACCTGATTTGTTATCGTCTCATTTCCATATTGCTTTAGGGCGTATCGGAACCGCTAGATATTCACTTTCAATTTTTTAAAAGAAGTTGCACCAACTTATGGTGGTAAGTTTTTTGACCATGGAACCTTTTTTCTTTGCGAAAACTTTCTGGACAAGCAGGGAGTGTGGAGTGTGCACTTGTGTGCAACAGGAAAAGCAATATTTTCTTACGTAATCTGTGTAAACGTATGTCGCGAGAAAACCACTCAGAGGATTTGTCTTTAACCTTACCGCGAGGCGTTTCAGTATCTCTTTTGGAGCGTCCTGAGACCGCTAACTTCAAATCCAATTAAGAACTGCTCCGATTCCTTAAAAATTTTAGACATCTATACAAATTCTGTATATTTTCCCAGCTGTTATAAAAACCTATGGCCTGTTCATACACACCTGTCACCCCTACTAAATGTCAAATTGTCAGCCCCTTTGGCGCTTTCGAACGCTGTTGAATTGCTTACCAAGTGCTTCTCGATCTAATTCGATTACATCTTCCAGTTTTTTACCTCTTTTTGTCTGCCAACGTTCAGTCAGCTTCACTGTGGCTTCAGAAGCCTATCACACATCCTGACGCTTCTAATTTTTTTTCAGTATGCCCACACATAATCGCTCATTGGAAACATTAGAAGCAACAATGTTGGTAATGAACAGCGGGAGTGGCGACGAGGTTGACGTAAGTCTTTCTATTACTTTTCGACTGATCTAATCATCGTGTTATTCTTTCATTTTGGAGGCAGAAAGGCGGCTTCTGTTCTGGTTCACCTCTTGAGACACTTCCCTCCCTTTCCAAGTGTTTCTGTCGGACATGTTTACAAACCGTTAAAACGGCACTTTCTTTCAATTTTTATGGTCTATTCTCCATTTTTGTTGTATTTCATGTTATTGGTCTCGTGGGATAGACGTCAATTTTAAAAAGCAGGATTAGCGGGTATTCATGAAGTCTTGCGTTGATATTTGCCCATGAATAATTGAAATTACCGGGGTATTCATAAATTCTTCGAAGAAAATCATGCGTAGAAGGAGAGAAAGTCCCATTTTTCACGTTCTTCTCCAAGTTTCATCATAATTTTCGTTTTCTCAGCTGATTCCCATCTGGAAAAGTACAGTACAGTTTTAATCCGCACCACCCCTGTTACCCACTATTTGTACAACCACTTAAAACAAAGTGAAAGTTAAATATTTTGGGAAGGTAGAGAGTTCTGACCGAAATGATATCAGATAACGGGTGTTTCTTCCTTTCCAAGCTTTCCGGTGCCCCCACACCCCCACAATCTTTAAAATAATCGTAAATGATTCAGAGCTTAATGAATTTCTCTGATGAGAATTGGGAAGGCTACACGACACCAACCGGCAGCGTACCAAACTTGGATTCAAATGAACCTGAAAAGTCTTCCAAAACGATTGAAGACATCCCCGAAAAATTAGAAGAAATGGAGGAGGTGACCCCCGAGTAAGTACAAAAGAGAGAGAGAGTAAGAGTGGCAGGTCGTAATCCAATCATGATTCATGACACGCTTTTGTCCTTCCCATGCTACCCAGCAAAAAATTTTCAAGAACAAATGCGTGTGACATGGAGGAACTGGTTTTACCCTTTTGCTCTTCGATGAACTACACGGGCGATATCAACAAGAGACCGTGAAATCAGCTGTTTTTTAGCTGCTTGACTTCTTGGGCGCAGCTCTTGAGAAAAGGGAAAGTTTTGACCAATTTCCGGTTGTCCCCCTTCCTGTGCATGAAATTAAAAACATCGTACTAGTAGAGAGCGAGAGAGAGAGAAAGGCCACACCCGGGATGACTCAGGGTCACTTTCAGGGGACGGCGCAACTTTGGTGCTGATATGGACGACACCCCCTTGGTGAGTATTTCCAGTTGTCGGCAATTTCATGATCCGAGGGTGGTCTTAATTTTTAACTTGCTTCTTTCAAAATTCCTTGAAATCTCCTCATACAGCGGATTCGAGCTCCTTGATAAGCGCGGGCTTTTGAAATCAGCTTCTCGTCTGATAACTGTGCTCCCAGTGATCTGTATTTTATGGCTAAAACATTGCTTGACCAAATAGTACGCATAAACATTTGTTCATATGTTTTTACGAAGCCACTTCTTTCGTGTTGGGCTTCTTGTAGCCCTCTTCTTTCATATTAGCCGCCAGTCCGTCCACCTGCTGCATCTGTCATTTGTCTTCGACCTAATTTTTCCTCATCCTCCGCCAGCTTTTTTAATGGATCATTGTCTCTCACCTTCCTCCAGCCCGGCATGTTAGTTATTTGTATTTGGTTTAAGTTTTCTCACACATTGAAACTTGCGTGACACTTGATCTATACAACCAGGCGGGTACAAGAGCAATGTCATCTTTGCATTTTGGCGCGAAAATCAAACAACTGTCAACTGTCACAAGCCAGGATCTCATAGCAAAACGGCCGTATGATTTACGGTGTGATCATCTCCCCCTTTTCTCTCCTCCCGCCTCAAGGTGATTGCGCCTCTCGCTCATTTCGAAGCGCTGCTTGTTATTTACACCGGTCGCGCATGTCCTTTTCCCTTTCCTGTCCACTTTTTTTTGTTTTTTTATTCATTTCGGTAAAAAAAAACTGAAATTAATGCCACTGTCTTCTGTATTTACCCTCGGGTCCCGTTCTGTTTTATCAAGAGATCAGTCTCAGTTTCAGTTGACAGAAGCCAACATGCCGGAAGGCACATCATTGCAGAATTTGCTCGAAGAAAATATTCAACTTCGATCGAGGATAGAAGAGCTGGAACAGGCTCGACCCAGTTCCGTAGGTTTAAAAAAAGTTACCCATTTACAGTGAATTTTTAGGCATATGAAGAAGAAATCCGTGAGCTTAAAAGACAAGTAGAAGAAGCCAATTCCTACGTAGATCAAGTTGATATCGAAGCCGAGCAGGTCCGTTTTTTTTCTCTTCTTGAAGTTCGAAAGAGCGCTGTCCTTGCCATTTTAGTGAACCCGTTGCCACACCCACATAAATCTCAAAACCGACGGGAAAATTTGTAATTTCGTACAAGGTGGACTCTAAACCATAATCCAGTCTTTTTCTTTCGTTTCTTATCTAAATCCTCATATTTTTTTTTTGAATTCTTATCACGAGAAAATTGGGGTGAGCGGCAAATTGACCAAAAGCCACCTACGTGGCTCCATCTGGCTAATCATGAAAAGCTGGCCGGCTACCGGAGTGTTTGTTTTATCAGGGGAAGGGGAGAACTAATGGGAAAATTGCGGATGTCCAGTTGAGCTCCGTGACACTTATTGGAAGTAAAAAGTAGCCGGGGAAATCAGGAATTTCTCAGACAAACTCTTCAACCTGTCAATCTCCTGCAAAATATTCAAATTTCACCCGTTCATCTGCTGTTTTGTTCAAAAATCTAGGACAGGAACATAAAATCCTTTTATTTCAACAAGCCCCCATTTGATTTTCTTTTGTTTGACAAACCTCAATTGGCACACGCAGCTGCGTACTTTGATTAATGAATCTATCGCGCAGTCAGGACAAGCAATGATAGTCGGAAAACCAACAGACAAGACGGATCACCTGGCGACGCGTCGACGTAATCATTAGCAGAGAGAGAAAAGTTCGCACTTTTTCTTTGCCAAAGATTTGGTTGGATGGATTTCATTGGCATTTTTCGCCTTCTTCTTTTTGATTTCGCTTCTTCAATCAATCTTTATGACACATTGTAAAACGGGAATTGACAGTTCTTTGCCACCCACCACCACGAGGCACAAATGCGTATCTTGTTAGCGAAAAAGCAATGGCAAACATGAGAACGGGGAGCGGATGTTATTGTGGTAGTTGTGTACATTTTTTACCGGAGAAAATCAGCCTATTTTTCAGCAGTATACAGAACTGACATCCGAAATCGATGAGCTTTGTACCCTTGTGGAATCAAAGGAGAATGAAATTACCCGGTTGAAAGAGCAACTAATTGAGAAGAAAAGGGACAGCGACAAGATGCAGGAATTGTATGAACAGGCGAAGATTAACACAGCCCGTCAGACGGAAGTCATCGAAAATTTACGGTAAGAAAGCGCCTGGGAATTTTTACGACTAATTTAGGGATGAATTGGATGCTGCTCGAAGTAAAATAAGGGATATGCAGAAAGAAAGAGAGCGACATAATGCTGAATTTTCCAATTTAAAGCAGCAAATGGATGCTGATAAGGGAGATATCCTTGCCAAGGTGCAGTTTATGGGAATTCTCTGGGGATTTTTGTCTCGGATTTAAAATTTTGGGGACTTCCGGAAAGAATCGCTAAATTCTAGGGGTATCGGCTCTTCTTCCTTGTTTTTACCGTTCCCCGCAAAATTCCTAGGTGCTAATTTATGTCCACGACTTTCCCAAGCCGCACACTCTAGTAAAGATTAACGACAACCATTAAAAATAATGATTATGACTGTGAACAGCCAACATTCCAGGAAGTGATGATGTCCATGGAACTTGAAGAAGTCCAACGTGAGCTGAATAGACAAAAAGAAATCTTAGATACTACAAATGTTGCCAGTATTATTGACCGGGTCAGTTTGTTTAATTTGATTTTTACGAATGCTTTTCAGTGGGAGCGGCGGGTGCGAGATCTCGAAAACCAAGTTAGCGAACGCGACGTCATTGTCCACACCCAGCAGGCTATTATCAATAAATTAAGAGCTCAGAGTCCTACGAGTCCTAGTCGAAGTAAGTGAAAAAGCTTCATTTAAATGGATTCCAGCACCTGCTCCAAAAATGAACAGCGGTGGTAGCAGCTCAGAATCATTTAATAGCCAAAGTGGTATCACGTCCAAAGAAAAAAGTACCCTATTTTCATACATTTTAAGGTAAATTTCCTATAACTTCCATTAAAATCCTTTCAGTGATCGTCACAATCAACTTGCCAATGTTTACGCAATCGGAAAAATATTGGATTTAACATCTAGTGAAGAACAATATTTAGAAAAAGTCCTGTCACAAAGGGCAAACCGATTTTATTGATCTGCACACATAATTTGTATATAAAGCATAAACTATTTCTTTTGCGGAAGTAATGGGGACAGGTGTTGCTGCTTCTCGACATTATTCTTCATATTAATGACGACAGTTTTAGCGGCTGGGATCGGGGAAGCTGGAATTTTTCTTAATAAAAAGGGTAGAAACAAACGTTTCGGTTTTGGTGGAGGTGGCGGAACTAGGGCATATTCCGGAAGGACGGATTGAAGAATAGAAAAGACTCGGACGGCAGCGTCGCGCATAGGAAAGACATCCCTGAAAACGTCTCGTACATGACATTCACATTTAATATAAACATGTTATAATGAAAATTAGCCGCCAACAAGTAGATTCAATGGCTGTTTTTGTTTTTTCAGCCGCATAAATTGAAAAATATCGAGAAATCGACACATATTCAAAGCCGATTAGTATCGCGTTCCCCCCATTTCAAATTTATTCCAATACTGTTCCTCATAGGGTTTCCCCCACTTTCACACGGTTTCGCCCAGTTGTCTCGCTCGCCGCTGTCTCATTGATTAACACGGAAGTTTTGCTGCTGATTTGGAACACAGACAGCCATAGGAACTGTGCCCTTATCATTTGCATAGTTTAGTTTAGTGGCGACCTCTGCCACCAATAACTCTACTCTTTATCACGTATCCTCCTCTTCGTCATACAACCCTGATGTCAGATTTATGTCGCAAAACAGCAACTCATTGTTTTCTGTAAAGATCTATTCCCCCCAGCCGAACATGTAATCCCAATCTTAGTCAAACTATCCGGACTTGTACAGTTATCCTACGCAAAACACGGCCAGCCATTGCTATCAATTGCTATCTAAACCATAGGACATATGTGTGCTTCTAGTGACCTGTCTGCAATGTCTTATCATTTTCTTTAAAGGCATTTATGCATTAAAATAGCCCCCTTTTGAATCATAATGATCTTGGATTAGTGAAATGATCTGTGCTGCTAAATGTGTACGTTTTCTGCGCACTTTTTTTGGATATCCTTGTAGCTATGATGTCTATTAGGCTGATAAATCCTTCTCATACAGCGTCTTTATCCCCATAATGCGCTCTTCGGAGGACTTCAACGCCTGCCCTTCTTCCATTTTACACGTTCTTCTCTGTGTAGTCTCAGTAAATTTTTAAATTTCAGTAAAAATGCCACCAACTCGTCGGCTAAGCGGCATTGATGTTGAAGAAATCAAGAATCTCGCCTTTTTGTTCATTATGTTTATCGCTTGCTGGTGGCTGGACGAGATTATTTTTGACCTCATTCCGGTGAGGAGACGGCACATAACCACGTGTACAAGAAACTTTTGTAAAAAGTAAGACGCCTCTCTACTCAAATACTAATAATTTAAGGAGTATTGGCTACGCTGAACCTTCAGAAATAGATGGCGATTACAAGTTTTCCACGAAAACGATGTTGTAACTCTACGAGTATCTTCTGTTAAACAGAAGACGTATACTTATTTGTCTTGTAATTTAATAAAGTTTGATTATTTTAGCAAAAACTCGTTTTCTTTCACACCTGGCTGCTATTTTTAGAATTGTATCAACCTACCAGACCAGAAGCACAGGGTGTACGAACGATATTACCAAAGGAAGAAAGACGAAACTTGTTTCTAACAGGAGACTAATCGCCTAAAATCATTTAAATAAAAAGCAAGGTAGATTACCTCCTTTTGAGGATCAATTACGACATGATTATATAGAAGAGTAATACCAGTAATGAAGAAAGAACAATGCCAGAGAAGAGTCTCCACAGTTATGAATTCCTTTACAGAAATGGCTGTTATTGTAGCGTGGCTTGGTCTAGAAGGCTTTTCTTTAAAGGAAAACTACTTACGGATGTTCCTGGACTCTTGAAAGGAGGGTAGCTATCACTAAAGCCAAAGTATGCAGAATTATAAGAAAAGTAAGAAGCCAGAAGCCAAGATCTTGCGATCTAATGGCAAGCAATATCGAGCACTGGAAACCATTTACTTTGAGCAAATGTTCTTACCTTATTCATACTTTCTGGCCGTATATCTTTATCAAAAGCAGTAAAGACGAGGGTACAACTGACCGCGATTACAACCAAAAAACTTTGCCAAAAACCCCAGACAGCTGTCCAGGAAAGGGACTTCCGCAACTCTCTGGAAACTTATAAAAATCTTAGCCAACTCACTTTTTCTTCATCCTTGACTGCATGGCGATAACATTCATCAACAAGGCGCAATGAATGTAGCAAAATAATAATGGAAACTCTTGTAACTTGCAGGAAATCGTCGATACCAGGTTTATACAAGGATTGTACATACTTATTGTTAAAAATATATTTCTTGCCAATTGAAAACATCCTAATAAAGCGTAATTTAAACAGTTGGCGGCCTGAAAACCCTCTACTTTAAAGAAAAACTAAGATTACCATCATTTTTCTCTGACTAATCGATATGGGAATGGCTTCTCTTGAAAGAACTGTCATGATACAATTGCAGATTATAGAAAGGACTGAGAAGCATAATTCAAAGATGTGAACAATCCTAAAATTACATGACATTAAAGAGAAATTGGTGGAGATAAAACAGACCATAAATGGGGTTCCGTCATGCCTTCTGCGCATGACGGGTTGTCTATTTCAATTCGGGTCATTTTTCTTTAAAAAATGGAGGTGTCTTCATTCTGAAATTATCAGAAATATTTTCAGGCCTTTAAATGGGAAAAATAAGGCGGATTTGGGAAAGATTCGCGAGCGCAGGTACGCAGTGACAACAGGGAGAATTTCCTTGATTAAAACTAAAACGGACGAAAAGTAAAGCGACAAAATGAAGACTATGAATGAAGCCGCCAATCAGAGATAGTGAGAGGCCCAGTGCGTATAAAGCCCAGGCCTCTCCTAACAAGCGGAAGGCAATGGCATCCGGATAAAGTCATTACACTGGCCAACAACACGCATTTCGAGAAGCTGTTTAGGTTTAAAAATATTTAATCACAGCAAAATATATACTACAGCCAAGATTAATACAACAAAATTATAACCACCAAATGTACCGGAAAGTGTGCAATATGGGAGATATACCTGTACAGGCCTTTCAATAGCTTTTATAACACTTTGGAATGCTGCTGGTCCACAGGACATTTCAATACTAGGTTGGATACAATCCACGTAGGTTTGGATAGCGCTAGAAAGATGAATTACCCTAAAATATGCTCAACTTACAAGCAGGCAGCACTGCCTGGATTATATTCTGTGTACATTTGTTCGTGCCTCGAGCTTACACGTCCAAATGAGTTTTCACAGATCGAAATTTCTAGACTATTACTAACTGACATAAAACAATCCCAGTTAGCAACCATTGCTGAAAATCACCAGATTTTAAAAGGATTGAAAGCATACAATCATAGCCATCCCCGCAAATGAAATCCATAGTAGCGTCTGCTACGGCATAGCGCGTTTTTAATGGCTCCATGGAATAACAAGCTTGTTTAATGTACGTTCCTCCAAGACATTCATTATAACGGCGATAAGCTCTGCAAGTATCATGTTTAATCAACACGTAATTCTTTTGACAAATAAATAGACTAGATATCTTGAAAACTTACGAGCACATCGTGATGAGATGTCGTTGACTTTTGGTCCTAACTTCATTTATTGTAAGCGAAGAATTTGGGGAGAATACTCCAAGGGTGGTCAATTCTTCGGAACATTTGCTTATTTTCAATTCTGCTGCACCATCGCAAGGAGTTGAGAGTAATGCCAATTGGGGGACGAGTTCAGATACTTTTGATGGGAAATAAAGACCGGATACAAGTTGACAAAGTAGGAGAACAATAGCAGTTAAGAGCATTACAGACACGCGTGCGAGTGAATGAGAATCGTCTGAGATAAATGACGGAAAGGTGCGCGACACTTGTCAAATATTTAGATTCAGGTGGAAGAGACGCGAAAATGACCAGTAGAAAAACGGCTGTCGCTAGCTGTCAAGAGGTCGTGCGATTTCCTTCCTGGTTAATCTTTGTTGGAAAGAGAAAGAGGAGCAGTAAATAATTTTTTATAATATCTCATTTGTCCTCCTGCGCAGAGATAATTATCCCTAGGGGCTTCTTTTACTTCCAGCCATGGGAAATACTACAACTGTTCCTGAAAATCTTCCTTTAAAACTTCGAAAAAAGCCAAGAAGTCGAAGTGCTCCTCAGCTGGAAATTGTTATTTACAAGAAAATGACCGCCAAAGAAGCTGCTTTAAAGTAAGTGCTCCATTTTCCATTAAAAAACCTTTTAGCCTTATAAAATATACCCAAGATCATCTGGAAACAGATAGAATATTATTAGAACAACAAAAATTACCAAAAGAAGATCAAGATTTCTTAAAATATTAAATATTTATTATATTGCACAAGAGAATCCAAAAATATTTGGTGAAGTTAGGCATCAACTCTTCCAAATTCGTCAATTTGATTCATAGCTCGTCCCTCATCCCGGTAACTGTGCCAATGAACATTGGAAGGCTCGTACTGATGCGGGGCAAGGTAGCCTCCTCCAAGAGATCGATGGTATCCTCCAGCTGGTCCTAAGCATTGAAATATCTTTTATTTTTACAAATGGTCACCTCACCGGTGATGTCGACGCCTTTCTCGTTTAAAAATAGAAGTCTGTCTACCATTACTTTAGCTAAAAAAGGAGAATATTTAGCCTGGGGGCAATCTAACCTCGATTGTCAAGATTCCCAGTCCTTTTTAAATCGGTTCCGGATTTCTCGATCTTTTCCAGTTGTTGCGGGGTAAAGATTCCTTCAAACAAAGGCTTGGGATGAGGAAAATCGTCATGTCGGCTGACATTTTTCTTTCTTTTCTGCTCCAGAAAATGAATATCGTTATCAAGATCTTGAGATAACTGGCGCATTCGCTGCTTAACTTCTCGAATCAGCACAGTTAAAGGATCAACATCAGCCGGATCCAGAACTTTGCATTGGGACAAAGTGATAGAGGATAGGAGAAGAACTATGTGGAACATGGCGTAACGACAAAGGGAATTTTATCTTCTTTTAAAGCTAACGGACTGGATGGATTGGGAAATAAAAAGTTGCCGGGATTCCCGATCACGGCAAAAAACGTTAACGGCTGGTTATCACACCTGGCGTCAGATAGGCTTGAAAATAGCAGATGTAATGATATTTGATACGGTTGACCTGGATGGCAGGTAGGAGCCATAAGTTTCTATCTTTGGAGAGATCTCATTCTTTTCGAAGATCTTTGGATGTTACTTGAATAGACTACAAAGGGGATAAAGGACGTCACCAAGGCCCTTTGCTATGTGATTTCCAGGAAGTAGATCCAAATTTATCCAGCTGTTAATAATTCATGATGAATATCCCCAAATTTCTACTCTTTCAAATTCCCTTATCAAGATTGAAATGCCCAAGAAACGTTTCACTACCCGCCAGTCAAGAACAAGAAAGAAAACCTGTTTTAGACAACCGCGAACGGATACTAAATGCCTTGGCAGAGACGCCTCCCTGGAAATTCCTCCCAATTTCTTTAATTGCACGGCTCATTCCATGTATTAATTAGAGGAAACAACAAGAGAATCTTTATTTTGAGATGACGACTGCGAGCTAAAGCCGAATTGGGTTAGTGTCTTGTTTGCTTTGTTAACCGTAATTATTCGAACACATAAAGTATAGACTCGAGATTCTAATAGAATGAGAAGGGTTTTTGTTTTTTTGGTTGACATGATGCTGGTTATCGGTTAGTATCATAGGGGCAAGTATGATAGGAAAAGGTTAGGTGATAATCAAACGAGACCGGGAAACAACGAGGGGAAAGAGAAAGGAAAAGAGGGAATATATGGACTGTTAAACGTTTTCTTGAGGTGTTTAAGTTGTTTTACAATACATGGCAGGAATCCACCAAGTGGGATTAATACGATCCAAACCGCGGAAGAGGTGATTCATTGGCTGTACAGGGAGATTTTCAGGGGCTGGGACAAGGGCTAAAGCTTTTTTAGTTTTGAGATTTTCCTTCTTTGGCGTAGATTTTTCAGTTTTCTTGTGCTTTGGCTCGACAACTTTTGGCTCCTTTTTTTGTTTAAACGATCGACGGACTCTGAAATGATGTTTTATTTAGGAATGAGTCAACGTATTGTGAAACTCACTTTTTGTTTTCATGAGGAACGGCGGCAACATCTGGAAGAACCATACGAATTCTGGCAACTGGGATAGGATCTGCTGGTGCGATTGGATCTGCTGTAAGCCGTGCTCCCATAGGATCTTCTGGTTCCGACTTCTCCTCTCTAGAAAATTTATTGTAAATAGCCGTAAGCCTTCTTTCCTTCTTCTCTTGCTGGGACCAGGCTCTCCCTTTTTGTATCGCTTCATTCCTACCAAAGGAAACCGTCGGCGCCTTTTCTTCTTATGAACATCTGCGTCAGGGTTTTGTACATTCATATCGGTCGGGGCTGGCTGCTGATGACCATTATACATATCAGCAAAGTCGCCCAGTTCTGGAGATGGTGGAGGGGAGAAACCGTGGCCATTTTCATCTTGAGCAGGATGGGAGGCTTCTTCATCTTCTTCAGGAGCTTCCAGCTTAAGAACTGCTTGGGCCTGTAGCTGGTCAAGTGCTCCCAAGTCATTGAGAATCTCGATTTCTCCAGCTAGAAATGTCCTCTTCCGAGGCATGTCAGGGATCATTTCCTTCAAGATACGATTCTTTCCATACATTCTACGTAAGAAATCGCCAAACGACTCATCGTGGAAGCGATATTGCATGTAACTAAAGGGATTTCTCACCGATTTTAAGAGAAAATAACTTGCGCGTCAAATTCCTGAGGGTGCAGCTTGGCAAGAGGTGAAGAATGTACAGGTTGATCAACAGTCTCGTCAACTTTCTTGGCATCTGAACGGGTTCGTCGTTTTTCCATGGCAGACTGAAAGAAATTGTTTCGATGAGACCTCATGATGAGTGACGAAATAGATGGGATAGACGGGCATCACGTGACAGGAAGAAAACAACAAGAATCGAGGCCCTTCTAGACATAGGAACTTTGAAATTAATAAAATTAAAAATAATTGACAATTATAAGAGAAAAATGAAATCGAAAGGCGATAAAATTGGTGCGGTAAATCATCGCGGTAGACAGGAAAGCAAAAATCCAACGGGCCGCAACTTGTAAACGGCGGGCGGAGCTAGGCCATGATCAATAGAATGGCAATTTCCGCCCACTCTTTTAGGCCCAAATAATAGGTAAACGGATTAGAAGGATGTTACCATGGCCACATTAAGTTTGACTACAAAAGATTCAAAAACCAGTGGAAATTACCACGTTTAAAGAACAAATTATGACTAATAAGTTTACTACAAAGAAATACAGCACAAATATGTATCAGGGGATAAATAGGGACAGGCGTAAGTATGGGTATAAATAGCAAAGATAGAGAAATCGGAAATGTACTGTGAGAGCGCAGCTCTAGAGTGACTACATGTGTAACAGGGCGAGCACAGCTCGTAAAATACAGGTACTGATCATTTCTACTACTCCAGGTAGTAATAGTTGCGGATGCGATCCAGGGGAACCTTGTACTGCTTTGGCTCCTTCTTTACGGTGTTGGTCATACGAGCCGTTAATATGGCGATGTTGTCTTCGGCTCTGAAAAAAATGGAGATATTAGTTATTTACAGCTGTGTTCAAGGTAATACGGGTCATAGATTTTGGATTGCACAAAAAATATGCCATGGTTCTTCCAAATTAAGGCTATAACCCACATTTTTATGAGCTCCTTGAGATATTCTTCACTAAATACAAAAGCGTCATAATCCCCGCATTCCCGATGACCCTGATCATATAGAGCCTTCCGTTCAAGACATTCCCTATGTTCATACTTAGGTTTCCTGAAAATATTAGCAACTTTACAAACAGAAAAGTAGTCTGACATATATGGCCACATGTTTTTCTCCGATGTTGGACAATTATCAAGACTCTCATCATCTAAAACGTCGAGGTAAAAGTCGCTGTCATCGACTGTGATCCAATGAGGAGCTGCTCGAATTGGATAAGTGGACACCTTCCGCTGATTGGGATGATCTCCTGGCTTGGCCTTTTTGCTGAAAACACTTGTTCAGGTCCAAAAATGGACATACAATCGTCGACGAGCAATCAAAGTTCGATGATTTGGGATTCCGTAATCCTTATCGTTAGGATCAAATTTTGGCTCAGGTTCCAATACAACGAGGTTACAGTCCTGCAATACTTCGGGCTCTTCATCAGCAACTGGTTGTTGTTCCCTAAAAATGGCATAAGAAATTCCTATACGTTGTGAAGAAAAAGCAGCAACTACTCACCCAGAAGAATTTGCATCAACGTTGGTTACAATGGTACTGGTGACTTCTCCATTAGGACCCCAACGGCTGAATAATTCATTATTCCTAAAGGGGAAATTCCTTACAAGACAAGATTCCTGTAGCGAACGACATTAGCTGGAGCAGTTGCTGGTCCAAAACGACCACTTTTGGGTCCAAGAGACAACATCATGTACTTTAGAAATCCGCGACCATCACGAACAAACTCGTAGTTGCTTTTAAAGATATCCATAAGAACGTAACTAAATCTCATTTAAAGCAGAAGGTACTGCCTACGTTTTCTTGAGGATAGGAGTTGCCACAATCCTGTTTTTGCACTTGTACCGAGTTATTTGAACCTCTTGCAGTTGCTTATTCATGTCCCAAGTAATGTACAGCTTGTACATGCTATTTTTGCTTTTGTGAGACCTGATCAAATTTCATTTAAGAATTCTGCCAAATTTACATAGGATCCTTGAACCTCTGCTGTATACGAGTTTTAATCCGCCACATGATTCCAGATGGATAACGTTGTTGACTGATTTCCCTTCCTTTCAGTAATTGGTACGAATGACTGTAAAAGTACTCTAGTTATTTCGCTTCAGCTGTTTTCAATTGACTGCCGGTTTCCATGGCAATGGGGATTAGAGGTAGCTAACCGGTTGATATCAAGAAAGGGACTGCTAATGACGTCAGAAGGACCAATATTATTGAGGGAATTTTAAAAAAACCAACTTCTTTCGGAGTTCAGGAGACAGTAGAACGCGTTCTCCTTGAGCTCGTCGACGGATGTGCATCTGTTCCAAATTGTTGTCCTCCTCATTCCAAACACATCGAACAAGGAAATCGGCATTAGGATCATCATCTGGTGGACGTGGTGGTAGTTGCGGAACATCGAAGGAATCTTCAATTCGTGAACGGCTAGCCATTTCTGAAAGCGGGGGTGTTAAAAGGAAGTCAATACGAGATAAAAAAGGAGCCCAATGGTCTATCGAACGAGAAACGGAACGGCGTGATACACTTTTCGCAGTCTTTGTTCTCTCAGCTGTTAGCCAGAAAGTATAAAAAGTATGGCGGAGAATCGATAAGCGTCCTGAACAGCAGAGGGAACCAAGAAAATGAAGGAAATAAACAAAAAAAACGGCGAAACAAATAGACGCGACGGGCACATGTTTGGTCAAGGTGACTGCACCGGGAAGAGCCCATAATCAGGCGACAGCGAGCATTGGCCTTGAAGTATACGCAATGGGCGTGAAAATTGTGTGCGGCAAATCAAAACACTGATAAAAGTAACTATTTTTTTAAAAAATAAATCATTTTTGTTAATGAAGTTTTTGCTACAATCCGATGGGATAAATCGGAAGAAAGATGAGGAAAAAAAATTTAGGAGTTTTTACTAGCCCGTTGCTTGAAAATTTCACATACTCTTCAACACTTCCGGGTCGGGAACAGCAGAGACGCAGGGTATTCAGTCGACATTTTTAATTGAAAAGTGAAATTTCTTCAATGCTGAGGCAGTTTTTTGGCAAATTAGAACCTGAATGCATAAGAGAAGACCAAATTCGTACAATATTTTAATGGAATTTGAGATACTTCACATTTTTTGGGATACCGTGGTAATTTTACTATCAATTCAGCCCTCAAGAAGCTATATTTCAGGAATTCATTGTCCAATTCCTTTAAAAAGTATAGGAAAAGATAAATTTTAGTTCGATAAGTAACGGGATCATGAAATAGGATGAATCCTGGAGGAGAGGATCATAAATTGTTAATTTTCAAATGATTTTTATATTAACTTTGCATATTTTGTTCTTCTGGGTACGACAGTATGTTTATTTTCACGAAAATTATTGAAAGAATTCTTTCTGCAATATACCAGTGTAAGTGTGCCGATACCAAATCAAGAAATGGTGGCTGTGCCGCAAATTCGGACAAAGAAGCAAAGTTCTAGGCAATTTTCTAACTTTGGATGTCATTTTATGTTTTCTGTCAAAGTCAAGAAGAAGAAAACAAATCCACAACCCGTTTATTATTAGGAAATAGCAGAACATAATATATATTACCCACATATTTACAATCTTTGTGTACATATAATCTCTTCTACTGTCATCCTCTTTAATCCTCTTCTTCCAACGATTGCCTTGTCAATTTAACCGTGCAGACACGGAAAATTGAGTCGCTGCACTTCTGGTACGTAAATCGGGTAAATCCAACCGGGGGAGTGAAACGGTGTATTCGTTTCAGATGGTAGCTCAATTTTGACGAAGTGTTCATCGTCTTCATACAAATGTGGCATTCATAAGCGTCGCTTGGCTTTTTCATTGCTTCCTAGAAATATTCTGCATAAAAAAATGAAAGCATTAAAAATTACCGGGTGGAATTTCATCTTATGGCGGTTCAGTTGCAGCTGGTAGATGAATTTACATGGGCAGAATTTGCAAGCAAACTGGGCTATATTGTGCTCAACTTTATGCGCCGTCAACTTATTCTGGAAGCAAGTTTATTAAAGGACATGAAAGCCGCTTACCCAGGTTTTAAAAACTCGCCCGCAATTTTCAAATTCGCATCGCCAAATCTTCGATGACTTTGGTATAACGCCCTTGTGCTTTAATTGATTATGTCTTAAATTTAAATTTCTAAGCAGGAAGTTCTCTTACCTTCCAAGTTCATAATTATTCCTGAAGGGAGTATCACACACCTCACATTTTGTATTATAAACGTGGGCTCGAATATGATTATTGAGAATAGTTTCTGTGGGAAATTTCTTGAGGCATTTTAAACATTCCTAAATTTTCATTTAATAAAAATGGAATCTTCTTACGTATTCTTCATGTTTCTCCTTTCTTCTCTTTAAATGAATGCTAAACTTTTCCCAACTGTTCATAAAAGCTCCACAAAAGGGACAAGCACATTTCTTCCAATTTACATGGCGGCAGGCATGTTTTCTATAAATTTAATAGTAAACTTTAAGGTAAATTTACCGAAGATCCCCTCGATGGTCAAATTCCTTATTGCATTCAAACCAGCCACAATGATATCGATTGAAAACTTTATCTCCGCGATCAGAATTGTCCACATGCTCAGCTAGATGATTATAAAAGTTTGTGACATCTTCGAAACTTTTCTATAAAGGATTATTTCCCATTTTGGCTACAAAATTACGTCACAATATTCCCAGCTACAACTCATTTCCATTCCTTCAAAACTAAGATGTAAAATTGGTCGAAATCCGCAGCTGAAAACTAAAACAGGGAGAATTTCTGACATACCCTTGTGTATGCTTCAAGTCTTCGGATTTCCTCATATATGCCAGTGCTTCCATTTGGCGGGCGGCGTGATGGACATGCATTATTATATGATTTTCGACGGCTGCTTTAAAACGAGAACTGAAGCAGCAACCATGGATTGGGCATTTGAATCCTTCTTTTTCTGGACCATAAGAATATCCTGAAAATTAAAAGATTATTCAGATTTTTCGCGGTTACCTTGATGTCCCGTAAAAGTTTTAAGATGTTCTTCAACATGTGTCCTAAGATCAGCTTTAGTCGTCAAATTTCTAGCGGTACATTTACTCCACATGCAGTTATAAGTCTCGGCATCTGAAATTTTCTTAAAAGGAAGGAAAAAACTAAACCTTACTTGGATCAACCCAGGTACTCGAACCAGCTGGAAGCCTGGGATGCTGTGATTTTCTAATTTTAACCACTGGTTCTTTAGTAATAAAGAAATCATTAACATCTCCATCCGTTATATTTATCAGGGCATCCGTTCGAGTATCCACTTGTCCTTCGTCCAGGAGAAAATGACCTTCCGCTTGGGCAATTGGCAGTGTATTTAATATTTCGTCCTGATTTTCTGGTAAGAGATCTTGAATATATAATTCCTGCTGTCTATCTGGAGAATTCTCTTATTTAAAAAAAAGAAGAAAATGTACCATTTGTCGGGATAACCATCCCCTCGTCAAGTACTTCCATTTCTTCAAGATTTGAAGGAAATTCGTCATCCCAAACATATTGCGGAACTAAATCAGTTTTTATTTAATTCAAAAATAGCGAGATTTTAAGCGTACCAAATCGTGAAGGCGATTTAATCGGGCTCTCCCCAGTTGCAACATAATTTGTATACCCGCTGGCTCCATAATCATATAAATAATTTTGTTGAGATCCTCCTAAACAGAAAATTAACTAAATTAAAAGAAAGATATTTACCCGGGGAGAATGGATAATTATTCTGTCCTTCATCTTGAAAATAGAGCATTCCATAGTCCATTTCATCAAAGGGGAAGGCATCATTATTGTAATCTACCGGGTACATATCCTAGAAATAGAAAAAGTACAAGTAGACGAATGCAATAGATATGTAATTGAATGAACAACCGGTTTGAAAAAGGGCAAATGTGATGAAAGATCTTCATTAGATAGAATTCATTAAAATAAGAGATACATTGCACCATCATCATGATTCATCATGGTCTGATTATTCCCCGATTTTCACTCTTCTGATCCTCATATTCCCCATGGCAACTACGATCTCTTGGTAAACATCCTGGTCAAAATTGTCAGCTGATGTGGGCGCCTTATTTAAATCGATTGGCGCCCGAGAAAAGAAGAGAAGGTAGGCTGGAAACGCAAAGCAAATGGATAATAAGATGGTCGCACCTCGAAATGGTCGTGGGAGTCATCTTTGGATGAGGATTTTACCTTACTTCAACGAGTTGAAAGTTGCTCTGGAAAGCTCTGGAAAGTGCAAACAATTTAAATATTTAAAAGTGCCTGGGAAAGCCTTGAAAAGTTAGTAATGAGCTAACTTTTAAATAAAAACTCACGAAATTTTTTGATTTCTACATAAAAATCATTATTTTTGTTTGTTCTTCGTATACTGTGTAAAATCCGTAACATTATCCATTTTTCTGACATTTACACAGCCTAGATTCTTTAACACGAGTAAACCTGAAATTTAAGAGAATTATGAGTTAAAAATAACGAGCTTACAGCGAATTTCATCATCGCATGAAACGATAAAGTGCAGACGAGTATGCTACCGGCTTCATTAGCCAAATTGTTAAGGATTCTGAAGTCATCCTTGTCCATAAGTCCAATCTCGTCATAATACGGACAATTTTCTGAATTTTATCAGTCATTTTAAAGAAAAATACAGATAATACTGAGACAAACAAGGAAATAACCCGTTAAATTTGAAAAATTGCCAAAATTTCAAGAATTAGCATGTTTTTTGTCCAAAAAAGCCTCTGGAAGTCGCCAAAAAGCGCGAAAAGAGAAATTTGAAAATTTCAAGGCGAAAGCGAATTCAAAAGCGATGGAAAAATTCCGAGATCGGAAAATTTTGGATATTTTTATAAGAATGGAAGCCCCCCACAGTGATATTCTAATTTTTCTTTAATAAAATATTTTTTTTGCATTTAATAGAATAAACTGGAATGAAACAAAATAAGAAAAAGAAATGTTTTTGTTTATAACGCAGCTAGTATTGTTGAATAAATAATCTTGGCGGCTATTGAACAACAACGAGGGGGCGTTGCGTACTGAGGATGTTACAGTGCACAGAATAGACGCTAAAATTAATTGAAACTGGGCGGTCTATTGTCACCAATTTGAATATGTTTGGCAATCTGTCAGATGTTTGATGGATTTGTGTACATTCGGTAAAACCAGGAAGTAGTTCACATTTCGAGTTGTAAGCATCGCCCCCGTGGGCAGCTGCCCCTCTCATTATCTCAACTAGTTTTAAACAAAAAAGACTCAATTTTTATTAAAATATCGAATAATTGACTTTGAGAAAGTGGAAATTCAGAAACAGAAGTATTCAGAAACACGAGCAGCCATTCATGAAAAAATCGGGGACGTAATCCACCACAAATCCATCATCAACCCGGTAGAGAATCTTGAATCTTGAATAGCTGAAACCAAAAATGTTCCTGATTATTAAGTAGACCTACCCAGTTGGTTGACAAGTGTGGTGGGTTGGTCCAGTGAAGACCTCCAACAACCCATTGGCATCATAACAGCTACCGGCACAGAACTGATACGAGAATCATTTAGGAACCACAATTTTATATTCCGGCAGATCCTCAATGTCAATCTGAACAGTCCTTTAATTTTAATTTTAAAAGAGACGCACTATGTTGTCATAAGTGCAACAGTTTTCTGTATAGGCCAGGACGCTGCTGTTAGCCCAGCGCTTCTTGATAATTTCATGCACGCGGTCCTTAAAAAACTGTTAATTCTATTAATTATTTCATTACCCGCATGGTGCTAAAATCTACGGCCAAAGAAAAGTAAAGAAGAAGAGCGGAACGCATCTGAAAATTCACACAGAAATAATGCAAGAAATGAAAAGGCGAACGATCAACAGGGCTGGCAATTCCACGAGCTAATTCTTCGAGCAACGATAAAACACGCGATCAAATGACCTTCGGCCAGCGTAATAAACTTCCGTTCGTTTATTCGACCGGAAAGATCTCTGAGACATATGGCATTTTTTTTCTTTCTGATGGGTTGATCCTTTGCTGTAGGTTGGCCAGTTGTGCCTCGACTTTTTAGAAATCCCAGTTGCATTATGTTTCAAGAAGATCAAAGAGGAAGTGTTCGCTAAGAATGAACACAATTTTCGAAACTGATTTTTATTTCCAAATAACAAGAACTATCAACTAATTAGATTAATGAGGTACATAATGAGGGGTCGCTTCGCCTCCGAATCACGCCGTCAATGGCAGTGACAACTTCTTGCGAAGAAATTCTCATGCTTGACCACCGTGACATTTTTAGGACCATGATTGTAAATTACGTTAAAGCTGTTGAGGCTGTAGCTAGCACAATTTCATAAGAAAATAAAGGAAAACTTACCCAACAGCTTTGCATTCACGCTGGAAGACAGGAGAGGGGAGTGCAAATGGCAGGGCAGGGGAGCAAGATCCGGCGCAGAGGTAATATGTGATTTGACGTGGAGCCATCACATTGCTCAACTCGGGAATATCATCGAAATCCACCTAAACATTTGCTGATCTGATTTTCAAGGAGAATTTTACGGGATGTTCTGCCCTACAACATGATTCCTCGAAGCAGGTCTTGAAGGCGTTCGGCTTTAGATTGGCTTTTACGTAGGTTTCGATCACTTCCTAAAATTGGGGTCTTTCTAGTTTTTACCAATACAAACTTGCAACTTATCGGGGTCCACAGCGAAAGCGAAAGGCAGAAGTACAAGAGCAAAAGCAAGGAAATAAGATTTCATTTCCTGAAAAGGAGAAGCTTACTAAAAGGAACAGAAAAGAAAAGAAAAAGAAAAGAAGGAGAATTTCAGTTAATTTAATTTCGAAATGCCAGCAAATTGGAGAGAAAGAGAGCGCGGCTGACCTCTGACCATTGCCAGAGTGAAACTGACGCTCGTCAAATGCCCGCCTCGAAAAAGATCCGTGTCAAATGTCACCTGCAGAGATGAATAGAGCCGAACGTTTGTTGCGTGTAAAGCACCCGACATGTTTTAAAACTATGAGAGTGACAGCTTGGATAACGTTGCGAAATTGGAACATGTTATGTTGCAATTTGCAATCTAAATGGGCGCAAATCAAATGAGGGACGAATCCCTTCTCATCTTTTTTGAGATAAGCCAATGAACATGGCCGGAGGGCACTCGGGTGCATTGAAGAATAGAAGGGAGGTGTTGAAAAATCCGAGATTTCTTTCCGCTGAATGCGCCAAACCCAAGGTACCAGTAAACACCGGAAACCAGAGAATGGAAGGTCGAGAGGACGGCGTGATATAAATTATTAATGAAAAAGTTCTGCAAAAGTTTTGAGACGGGCGAGACCGAGAGACAAAATAGGGAAAGATTGTCGAAAAATCCGAAAATGGAGATTTGGGCGTCATCAATTCTTGAGATCACCTTGCGAGTAGATTTTGTAGTAGCGGCGTGTCAACGAAAAACAAGATAGAGGATTGGAAAAAGGTTTGAATGTTAAAAAAGGCTGCTAAAGGCTTAATAAATCCGCACGAGTAATTACAAACAATGAGGGGTGCATGACTGGATTCTTTGCGGTAGGATTGTTCTGGTAGAGCTTTTCGTGTCAGCGGCCATCAAAAAAGTTCGATCCGGGCCCGGTTCACTGTGTTCCTGACAACCATTGACCCGAAATCGGGCCGAAACCAGTTAAACCCAACTTGAAATAGCCGTTTTCGAGTCAGGCTCGGATCATCTATTGCCATTTTAGCCAAATTTTGTCGATTTTCAGGCCATCTGACCAGAAACTGGCCCGAAATTATCAAACATTGAGTAGAAGCTCTCAATTCGAAAATCAGGGCTGAATTTCAAGGGGGCCAACCCCGGGTCAAACCCGACCCATTCCGGTGGATTTCAGGTCGAGTTGAGAAAGTTCGAACATCCCTGGTGCAGAAAACCAGCGAGAAATGCGACAAAAATAATTGCAAACAATGAGGACTACAGGACATTTCAGGCAAAATTTTTTTTGGGTAGACTGGATCCGGGTCAGAGGCCCTCAAGAAATTTAGGTCCGGGCCCCTAGTTGGTATGAAGCATTGACCCGAAATCAGGTTGAACCCGACTTGAAACGGACGTTTTCGGGTTAGATATCACCATCTTAGCAAAATTGTGTCCATTTTCAGTCCATCTGACCAGAAAAAAACTCAAATTCTCACAAATTGGGTGAGTTTCGGATCAGGTTGAAGACCTCAGCCCGAAAATGAAGCCGGATCGGTCAGGCTTTCAAGATGACCAACTCGATCTCAAGCCGGGTCCAATCAGATGCAGCTCAGACCAGGTGAGCCACGGATCGGATCCCCGACCAATCTACTAATCTACTAATCTACTAATGGACTAGTGATATTCATGATGAGTCAGAAAAGCTCGAAACCCCTGCTGCAGGAGACTAGTGGGAAATGCGCCAGAAACCGATCCTTTGCAATATGACAAATCAATGTCAATAATATATGCCACCTTGTTTACGATCTGTTTTTCCCTCATGAATCTTGTTTATCTCAAAGCATCGGACCATAGGCTGCGTTCTCACTTTTGTCCGCGCGGCTGGTTGGGAAACCAAGCGGGGTGTGCGGAATTGCCCTTCCGCAGTTCAAATGCGCGCGCTCGCCCTGAACGTCAGGACTCGCCGCGCAACCGCGGCTTCCCCTCAGTTCTCCTCTTGTCTGGACGACGAGTGGTGATCTCCCTCAGCGTGTCCCTACGCTGACATATCCTCAGGAAAACTAGTGTATTTACACAACGACTGTTACGAGATTATACGCTGGTTAAGGTGGACTCAGAATAAGAAGACAGGACTCCCCATCTTGTACGTCCTTTGTTATTCAAGACAATAAACTCATGAGTACTACTTCTTATTGTTTCCTTGAATATCTACTTCCTCGACGACATGCACGGAGCAACTAAGCCTGACAGCGGTCTTGCTTAGCCTCTCAGCGGGAGAATTGACCTAGAGTGATTGGGTAGAGTACTGAACGGACAAAACACCTGCAACAACGACCGCACTCTCTACCGCGTGGCAACAAAGGAAAAGGGCGAGCGCCCAGTCCTTCTACTCGTAGACTAGGCTACCAATTCCTCGACACGGGGTCAGAAAAGTGCGAACACCGTCTCTCCTCCCCTTTTGTCCAATTGCACACAGTTGTCATGCAGCTGAGTCAAGTATGCTAGCCACTGTTTATAGGCTAAAAGCATTCGTTTTTTTGGTGATTACACATCCATTTAGTCCGCCCATGCCCGCATTTCTCCCTGCGTTTTTTCTCGGTCCTTATTATGATTCAAATGTACCGTCATTTATTCCTCTCATCCACCAGTCTGTGCCTTGCCTTCTTGTTTCCATACAAATCTATAACCATTTTTTTCAGATGGATTATCAAGAAGTCCAGTATCCCGTAATTAACTGCAAGGTCGTCAAGACCAAAGAAGAAATTCAGTTAGTTTTATCCTCTTTTATTATATAAGTTGATTTTGGAGAGAACTTACAGACAAGCTTCTGCGACGTATCGTACAAAAAGGTCTGGAGAACATGAGCAAAGATCTCGCGGAGATCCGCGCTGTCATCCCTACTCTTCCCCCTTCGTCTCCTAAGATTTAGAAAACTGCAATTTTTGTAAATCGTGTGATACTGTGTTAATAAACATGTAGCAGAAAAAAGGAAGAAACGGGGTGAGGAAGAGGTGAATCTATCAAGGTAATCATAAATTTGGCCTGTTGGGAACAAAGAAAATCCCCTGATCTATGGATTTTCTCTGCAAAACTTCGTCTCTTTTCATAAAATCTATTTTCGTCCTCAAGATGATGGTCTGGATTTCTGTCCGGGACAGAGCTGATTCAGTAAGTAAATTTTTTACCGCCTCAGACGGACACTCATCCTGGCTGTCTGGCCTGTCGCCTCCTTTTGCCCCCAAACATTGTCCATAGCCGTTTGCCTGTTTACTTCTTTCCCTTACCCTCCTCTTGGTTTCCGTTATTTTTCATTTAAACCATATATTGTAGGTAAAAATGAACCGTGATGTCCTATGGAAGTTGGCCCTCTCCGATGAAGTAATTTTTGAGATATTCCTATGCAAACATTTTAAATTTTAGATGGACACCGTTCCATTTTTGGGAAAAACCTATTCACCCCTGGAAAAGGAGGAGGAACCCGTTCGCTTTAAATGTCTTTTAATATGGAAAAAAATTCAGGAGTCGACATCTCTTCTTCCTAAGAAGAAAAGCAAGGAACGAGCGCCTATGTCCTTCGATAATCCAAACTTCGAGGAGATCGTGGATGAACAGCCGGCACAGAAGCTGATTGACAAGAGTCACCCTGAGGTCGACAAGATTGAGGCAAACTTTACCCTAAAAACACCCTATTTTAATCTAGGCCAAGCCAAAGCCTACTCTGGAGAAGAAGAATCCTTTCTTTCCTTCGCTGATTACACTCCCCTCAGGGTAAGATCGAATTAATTTTTATAATTAAAATCGTTTTTAGGAGTACGACGATGAGGAGCTTAAAAAGCTGTTGAAGGAGGCGGAGAAGGAGATGCCTCTCTTTTTCCGCGCCATGCATTTTTTCCGTTAGAAATTAAAAAAAGATAGAATGACAGATTCTCCCGATTGGTACTTATAGATTTAATAAATTGTAGTTATTACTACTTGTTTGACAGCGAGTCCTCGGGCGCTTGTGACCTTTTCGAATATTGATAGATGCCTGGCGGGTAAAGTGCACATCGCCTGTCACAACTTTCAACATCTTGTTATTTTCGCCGCTCTTGCACTATTTTATTTAAATTTAATGTCACCTTTCCCAGAGCGGTGATGAATAATATTCGTAACACGATGAGTAATTGATACTGAGATCTTGTTTACATGTCCGAGATTCTTTCCTGGCTCGAAATTTGCTTTTTTAAACGTCCGGGGAGGTCTTCAAATCAAAATTCGCTTTGAAACCCCGTTGACCTGTGAATTATTGCTGGTTCAACAGCGTAGCTTGAAGTAAACAGGGCTGTCCGCTCTCCTCCTCCTCCTTTTTCCCTCGCGCATATCACTTCTTTACAAATTTGCCTGTCGCCTGATATTTTGTCATTTCCAGATGTCTGAGTCGCCTCCACCCGAAGTTCCTGGCTTTCTGCCCCCATATCCCGATGAAGTTTGAGTTTTTTTTTGGCTTTAAAGCTTTTGAAAGTTCAGGATGATGCACCTCTCGTACAGCCTGGAACGACAACCATGATCATTGGATCTCAGTTTGGAAGCGAAGGTCTTGAGAAAGTTGTCGAATTTTTGGCCGGGAAACATAAAGTTTGAGATGCCTAGGGACTAATCTTCAAGTTTTCCAGGTCGACATTGTTGCTTCTTACCAAAATGGAGGGCCAAGGAAGATAAAGCTCGGTGAAAAAGATGTTCTAGTGAACCTGCTGCCTTCAGGAATTGGCAAACCTGACGTGAGTTTGTGTTTTTACGACTATGGCCAGATTATTTTGAAAACTCTGTTCATGACCTGAATCTCCGCTTGTCCCAAGCTTTTAAAGACATTTTTTGAAATATGACCAAGAAGGTGCCCGGAAGAACCTGTTGATTCCAAAAAAGATGTGAAAATTGCCAAAAAAGTGGAGTTTTGGTCGTTGCTTCTATTATCCGCCGCCCCTTCCTGCCTGATGGATGCAGCTTCCCAATTCCTAGCCGTGATCCTATGATTGATACGCTTTTCAACCAACCGTTTACGAACAAATACGATGACCCTATGCGCAACACAGCTGTTAGATTTTCTCCTCAAAAAGAGAAACACCTGGGTTTTCTGGATGATACAGCTGGAATATCTCTAATTTACAGATTGTCAACGTGCTCGGGCCAGGATATAGCATAGATCCGGACATTCTATTAAAGGATCTGGAAATGGTTGGCGTTACAAATGAGGATGCGAAGGAAAGATTGCTAATTTCGCCTAATGCCCATCTCTATCTTCAACTGAAAAATAACCACTCGTAAGCTGGACGATAACCATATTTAAAAATTTCAGAAGTCCTAGTGAAACTAAAAGAATAAAAACGGAGTTCAGTATTGTGGAATTTGTTGAAGATTCTGATTACGTGATCTGTCAAGTGAATAATATGCGAAATTATATTCGATCGCAACATCGATATTTGGAAACGTCTGAGCCAAGGTTGAGGGTATGTTTAGATCTCGGTTAGAATATACAGCAATTTCAGATGATACGGGATGGTTTGACTAAACTGGACATAATTCAAAAGGATCCTGGATTTATGGCTAAGGCACTGAGTAGCGGAAAATCTGTTCTCATTGAAATTGAAGGGGTCTCTACAGAAGGATCGTTTGGTAACCTTTTGAATTTCTTTTTAAATTTTTGTATTAAAGAAACGGAGCCAGCCAGTCTTCTCGACATAAAAAGGGCCCTCTGTATTCCGCCGGCTTCTATAAAAAGAGTGAGTTTTATTGTAACCGATTATGCCCAGTCGCGCGAAGGGCTATTTAGTTTTAGCCGATGAGGACATTTTATGATGAGACTGTCTAAAATCGAAATCTTCTGACTCAGTTTTTTACGCTGATCCCGGAGGTGTTCTCAGAAAAATCTAAAAACGCCTTTTTCTTGAGATATAAGGAACTCGAATGTCGTATCTCGTCTTTCTCAAAAGATTTTTAAAATCTGACTTCGCCATCGTGTTCGCCACATTTTTTCACCTTTAGAACACAAATTTCATTAAAATCGGCAATGAAATGAGCGCGCAAGAGCAAAAACGAGAGCTCTCAAGTAAATGAAATGACCCACGAGCACTCACTGTGGCGCTTTTGGCATTTTTTCTTCCAAAAATGTCCGATTTCGCCTATTTCTTTGGATTGCGTGCTCATTTCGAGGCTTCCATGAATATGAATAAATATTCTATATTCAACTTTTTATGCTGAACCTGAATACGTAGGAAAAAGTGGTGGTTGAAAAACTAATTTTTTTAGTTATAAGGTCGTGCAGTTCGCGATTATTTCTGAAGAAAGATTCTTCGGATAACGTAATTTTTGAAATCTTGCTTGTATATCGTATCCAACGTTGTTTTTTAGCCGTATAGGACAAATATCATCAAAATGAGCTTTGAAATGACTGCGCAAGAGCAATATAGAAGACCATTACGCGAAGAAAATGTCTGATGCTCGCTCGCTATGCTGCTTTTGTCATCGTTTCGGTAAAAAACGACCATTTTCTAATACCAGTCGCTTCGCGACTGCTTGCGCGCCTTACGGCGCGCCCCGCAAAAATTTAGGCCGCGGCGGGGATCGAACCCTGACCCCGCGCGTCTTAACCTGGACAGACAAACAAACAAACAAAACACATTACGTTCTTTTTTTATTAGAAGATATTAGATTTCTTCCGATTGCGAGCTGGCTTCCGAGCACGAGGAGATATAAACAAATTTTACTTGCTCAAATTTTTAAACTGAACTGGAATAAATCAAAAAAATTAATGATTAGGTCCCATTTGACATTTTGTGGGGCCTTCGGCCATATATTCTCTGACGTGAGATCTCTCAATGAAATATATCTTCCGCGGGGCACCATAAAAGTCGAGAAATCCGGGAAAGTTAGGGACAGAATCCCACAAAAGCTTATTTAGTTTCAGCCCCTTCCCCACAAAAGAAAGGAAATGCAGTTCTTCTTTGTCCGAACAGCCGAATGTCAGAAAAGCGCGATATTTAGTTTTACTGGCATACTGCATTTCTGGACTTTTGTGGGGACAAAGAAGAACTGCATTTCCTTTCTTTTGTGGGGTAGGGGCTGAAACTAAATAAGTTTTTGTGGGATTCTGTCCCTAACTTTCCCGGATATCAGAGCTTTTTCAGAAGATTGGAGTACTAAAAGCCTACATGTCTTGCTCTTCCCATGAATTCTTCCCCACTGCGTTCAATCAAACTAATCCGGATAATGATAAATTGCTGTATTTTGAGCAAGTGAATGGAATTGACCCCGGACAAAGAGCAAGGTAGAATTTTCTATGCATTTCATACTTTTTTTACAGCCTCGGGTATTTGGACTTAACCCTCGTGAGACAATCGAAATCCCAGAACATATTCGATTCCCTGATTTTGACTTATCTGTATGCTCTGTCGTCTTTTGAAGAGATACACGTAGCTGTTGGATATGACCTGGACGGCAAGTTAATTGACAGTATCCCCCGTAGATTAGTTATCTAGTTGCTCGTAAAAATACTATAGAATGCTCCGCTTCTCGTATGCGATCCGAAATCATCTATAAAACTTTCCCGGGTTGGAACGGGGAAGCCATCGCCTTGGACAGCTATCAAGATCTGCCAGACGCATGTAAAAGGCTCATTTGCTATGTCGAATCGCATTGTGAAGTAGGTCGCAGATTTATACAATTTATCAGCTATTTTAGTGCCCAATTGTCCTGATAGAAGTGGAAAACGGGCGATTTCTCGAGAGACCTGATGGGCAAATCCATGACTTTCGAGGATTTCGGCGCCAAAATGAGATTAAAAGGGGTTATTCTGAACAATTCAATCGGAAATACGACCAGCGTGTGAGAAATCTTCAATTTTGCGGCTGGTATTGTTGATTTAGACCACGACACCGGAATACCTAGAGGCCCAGAGGCTGGTTGAAGAAGAACTGCGGGTTTGGGCCATCCAACAAAGGGTAGGCAGCATAATATACCAAAAAAATACAGATTTTCAGCGAATTGCTAGGGAGGAAGAAAAGAAAAGGGAAGAACAACCGCCAACTCCGTTGCTGGTCCGTGTTCGAGCATTCTTCAACGAGATTTTTGGTAGAATCAACTGCTTTTCTTGAATTCAAAAAGAAAAGAAGCACAACTTTCTTAATCCGGTACGAGCGTTGTTGTATATTATTTTGACTTTCGCTGGCTCTTTCGAAGACAGGCGTCTCCATTTATGGGTTAAGCTGTTCGCGTTCAAAAAAAGACGCCGGTTTTTTCTGATCTGTCTTTTTGATTTTTTTCCTATTGCTGTATATATTTGACTGATGGAATTTTCCTCCGTGTATTTCGTAACCAGAAAAAGTGACATAAATATCATTCAAGTCGAGATTTTTCTGGACTAGTGCTCCAGTATACTCATTTTATTGTAGGCTACAATATTATAATGCAAAGAATTTAAAATATAGTAGACGTAGTCCTGGAGACAGTATTCTTTTTGAAGGATATTTTCCGTCTCAATTCCTTGTTGAAACAGAAGAATATCAGCCTAAATTCCTACTTTTTTCGATGAGGAAGGTTACTACCCGTCAAGTGTATGACCCAACGTCCACATCAAAGTATACGAAATAAACCACCATATTCGATGGTCTATGAGCTTGCCCAGATATGTATTGAATAGCATGTCATTAGCAAAGAAAATCTCTTGCACTACACCCTAAAATATATTAAAGAAGGCCGAAAATGAGCTCACCTGCCAAAACAATTTCAGATTTCTCTTCAATTTATTGCTATCAGCGTCTACATAGCTGACTACCAGCATTTTCTGAATAATAATACTTTTCAGGTTAAATTTAACTGAAAGCCCCCACCCCATTTAAAGGCTCATTAAAACTGACGGGCATTTTCTGTTGCTAGGAAGTTAAGCCATTTTTCCCTTTCAAACTATCCTAGGCCGGGGAATATTTCCCTACCTTGGTCATAATCCTTAGCATAGTGAAAGTGTTGATGATTATTGCGACAGCTGTCATAAAGATTAAGGGATAGTTAAAGACGATATCCAAGTTGATTCGTGGACAGCCTGCGTAGTACCAGGCGAGGCCTTCTCTGTCGTAGACGTAGCGGCATTTTGCTGAAAAATATCAATTTCTGAATAATTCTGGCCATTTCAAAGCATTGCCAGCCCATTTTCGGGTAATTTTCATCTTCTCACAACTTGTGTAAACCTTTATTGGCTTTAAATGACCATAATAGCTACTATAAATCAGAAAAAAACGATCGTGTGAGACACAAGAAAGTGCGGCGAAGTGTTCCTGTCGCGTAAGATGCAACTGGGCAGGGCTGCTGATACCCGTTGACCCACTTGTTGAACTTTTTCTCTTTAATTTTCCACAAAGCATATCCTGTTTTATTAGATTAATTGCCTATTCTTTTAATGATCTCCGGACATGAAGCGATGAAACGACGCATGCTCGATCAAATCATACGTTAGGTTTTTTGGACCCCCCATTATTTGTCGTCTTTTTTCAAATAACCGGGCTAAAAATCCCCAGGCACTGCATTATCTTCACCGTTGACGCTGGGTGACCTTCCTGCATTATCTTCACCGTTGACGCTGGGTGACCTTCCTTTATAATATTCATAATTTACAAATTCTTAAACATTTTTGATTTTTAGTCAACGTTTTATCCTTTTTACAGGATCGGCCTGTCATGATAACGATGGAAAGTGGAACCTGGAGAAAAAGGAAATTTCCGATGGGCCACACGCAGGAAACCGGCTTCTGCTCTCTACCGATCAAAAAGGTAGGACAAAACTCACCAGCTAGATCATATCCACCACTAAGTAGCCCTATAACCAGTCCAATTACCATTACCACCTGAATTTCTTTGCCTCTTTAATGGGAACAAGTACCTTTGCTCCATTTTTAGTGCACAGTTTGGCATATTTCAATGGGTAGATTAATGCCACGCATCTATTGAAGGCCACGGCCATTTGGACGACAGGTATGGCTAGGTAGAAGATGCCCGTAATCAAGCCTAATATTCTGCTGTATTCTGTCGAGCTGCCAAAAATATCACTGAAAAGTGCTTGAATTAGAAGCAGGACTAGATAGGAGGAAGACCACCCAGAGAGGGTTTTATTGACTCCTAGAGACCGGGGGCAAGGAAACAGCTCCGTCATTCAGCCATCCTCAATGAGGAAAACGGCCCTGACTTTCCACTACTCTTTAGTCTTAAATGAAACAGATCTCTTTGTTTTTTTGATTCGATTGAGGTTGTTTCGATGATGCGTAATGGGCTAAAACCTGCTGGCCATTTTCTCAAGGGTGGTCCAGCGTGTCGTTTTCATAGTTCGCGCCTTTTTTTCTCCTCCGATTCAACTAAACTCTACTAATTCGTCGAATTCTTTTTCTTTTTATTTTTCTTTACAATTAACCTTTGCGCAGTAAAACCCGTGTAGTCTTGTTCAATTAAGGTCATCGAAAAGTTTACTTCTCGATCTCATTGAAACAAGGTTCGCCCATTTTATCAAAATTAATGTGACAAATCGGATCATTCTCGATTGTCTGCCCGCTTGAACCAGCATTCGGGGGGATCATTAAACATGGGGAAACTAAAAATACTCACAATAACGTCTCTGGAGCGGTAAAAATAACCACTGGAATGAGATTGGCAACATTGCAAATGCTTCGAAATATGCATAGAAAACCATAAGATGTGTGGTATTCTTTAATATGTAGCATAACAAGACAATTTCGGACGTTGAAATAGCAACCAATCACTCCTAGCTAAAAAAATCATTTTTTAAATGGTTTAGCTCACCAAAAGGAGAAGAATTCCACAGAGAAAGTTCTCCAAATCCACGTAGGGGTCATCTTCTAAAGAAGTTGGCTCAGTGTTATTCATAGAAAATATCGCTGGGCGATAGAATAACCAGGAAATAAGCAAATGAAGGCGGGGGGAGATTATGATCCCGGTTATTCAACAAATGAAAGTAATTTAACCATTTTTAACGTATAGTTTGATAAAATTACACGAGCTCAATGGTTGCTTCTATGTGTTATGAGGGTCAGACAAAGCTTACTGACCAATTAACCCAATTCAGGGAAAATATTTCAATATAATTCACCTGCGACCCTGATAATATTTTGATTGGAGATAGATAAAAATATATTTACTTTAAAATTGGTTGGCGTAATAATAGAATTAACTGTACGGGCGTGCATAAATATTTTTAGGGCTAGTATTTCAATTATCTGGGTTGCTTTCGGACTCCTGCGACGTTTCTGATGTATTGAAGACAAGTAGAGGTAGAAATTTATCAAATAAACGTCGTAGGTTCGATTCCGGCGTTTCCCAAGAGATTTTTGCCGCATTTTCGAGTGCCAGAACATAACTTCGTGCAGGTTTCGGCGATCCCAGGACTCAGTATTCACCCAGACTGCCACAAAAGGTTGGAACAGTCATCGCCGCGCCCAGGTCATGCAGATTTTGCACCCACATTAGTTTCGACAGCCGCAAAACTGGGTCGAATCCCTTAATTTAGCCTATTATCTTGTCTCGACCGAATGTCTTCAAATAAACAACTCATAGCCACGGAGTAGGGCCATAAATCTCCGCATCATGCCTTTCAGCTGTCAAAAGACCCATATGTTTTGGGTTCTCCATCCTTTTTCTTAAAGGAGTTCAATTTCTCAAAGATCTGTTTCCTTTTGAAGACTAAATTCAAATTGCTGTTAGCGGGCCGTATAACTCACCAAAAGCGGCAATTGTTTTGCCGGTGCCGATTCACGAGACTGTCATTTTATGTCCCTTTTCGGGCTCTTTTTGTCTTGGGAAAAAGAACGAGGTCCCGTTTTTGAAGGACGCAGTACGATTGTTGTCCTGCTGACACATGCGATAATTGGCTTGTCTAAAATCTGGTAATACCTCTGGATGAAAACATTCTATTTCCCTGGGTAAAAAATTGTAGCTATTTTGAAAGATCCTCGCTCTTGTTTTTTGGCGCATCTGGTGTAGCAGGTGCCTTTTTTTACCCAGATACACGGACTTGCACTTTCCTACCATGGGAACGCCAACCGTTTTTGACCTTTTTTTGGCTGCAGCGCGTATCATCCTTTAAATGATTTGTATCGATTTATCCATCGCTTTCCTTATTAATTAATCCAAAAAATCTTTAGAGGATGATGAATCAACCTGGAAGATTGGTTGAAATCGACTCGCCAGAAGTTTTAATAGAAAGTGTTAGCCCTCAGAAAAACAAGGTAAGTTGAACTTTCCACATGTCTCCAAAGTTTGTATCCTACCTCAAAAGTGCAAGTGAAAAAAAACAACTTGATGACTTCATATAATCAACTTTCGCGCTAATTTATTATATAGTTGTTTTTGCTGCCTAAGGCGAAAAAAAACTGAGATTTCCAGCTGTTTTTGCCCTCGCAAGCCTTGCGCAACACTTCGTCTGCTGTTCCCGCTGACCTTTCTCACGCTAGTTTCTCGCGCACTTGCATATCCTCCCCATTTTCGTTTCAAGAAAATTAGCCCTTTATTTCAGCTTCATATTCCCGTAATCGTGATCACTCCGCCGGCTCACACTAATTTGGAGACATTTCCCATCGAACTCCTGGGAGAAATCTTTTCATTTCTGCAACCGGCAGATCGTGGTGCATGCCAACGGACTTCTAAGAAATTTAAACACGCAATTGATTTCTACTGTAAAAGGATGCAAAAGCCAAAATTGCATAAACTTTATATTGAGCGGATATCGGTAAGTATTTCCTGATTTTGCCTATTTTTCCATTTTCAGGTGGACAGTCTCCTCATAAAAGTTCAGCCCAAGGAGAATAGTGATTTTTGCACTTTTGAAATAGAAATTGAAGGAGGAGATATTTGTATTGAAACCGCGAAAGGAGAAGAAAATGCCCTTTTTGAGTCCAGCTGTCGCGGTAACTTTTGATTTACAGGAACTGTCAGGGACCCGCGTTTCTCTAGAGGTCCCGAAGCGGGGGCACGAGTTAGCGTGCGTTTATTTTAGCACAATACTATAGTTTCCGTTAATATTTTGCTTCCTGAATGGCATAAAGTTAGAAATAAATAAAAATAAAACGAGAAAACAGTCACAGAAGACAACTGGTGCGCTCAAAATTCAAATGCCTCAAAAGAGCGGGTGTTTTCCCACCTGACAGCCCCTTTAATAAAAAATCTTATTAGGCTCGGTGACAGACAAAGTTATAAAACTCTTCGAAGAAGATCCAGCTCTTGTTTTGAGTCGCTGCCTTGATCCTATCCTTAAATGGGCGCATTTTGAAGTGCTCGAAATGGTAAGCTTCTTTTAAATATTACTTTTTTTTTCAATTTCCCAGGATGATGTTCTAAACACAACGGTCCACGAGTTGACCACCCTCCTCCGGGATCACGAGTGTCGTGCAGAAAAAATTGTTTATCAGAAGCGCGAAGGATGGGATATGACGGGCGGGGAAATGGTCTCTTCCTGTCGGCCAACTGCAATCAGAATTCTTCAGTTAATTGAAATCTCAGGTAACACACGAATTCTGAAAGAAATAAGGGCAAAAATAATAAAAATATTCCAGGTTGTAGCGAATTTCATTCCCGTAATTGGCAGCCAGGAAATGAATTTTGGAATTCTCCTCTTTTGAAGAAAATTAAAATTGTTGACGAGGGAAATGTAAGTTTTTCATAAATTCTCCAAGTTTCTACGCTTTCTCCTCCTTTCCCTATCCACTTTATTTAATTTCTTAAGTTTTTTACCAAGGACGACATCCTGGACGATACGGAAATAACCCAACGGGATCATCCAAATACCATCATCGACTGGCCAAACTTTTTCGGCGGTAGCACTTGTAAAAATATTGTCGAGGTATGCAATTTCCTTTTTCATTTTGAGAATTCTTTTAGCAATGGCAGCAACATGAAAAGGATATCTTAGAATTTACTGTAAAACTTGATGGCGAAGGTATTATCAGCTGTGTGATTGGCCTTACCCCGGATGATAATTATGATTATAGAAGCAGTTCCTTGATATTTCATAGAAAGGGTGAGTCTACCTAGATTTTTGGCGTAAACAATTAGTAAATCTCCTTTAAACTCAAATATTTCAGCGACTGATTCGAAACCAGCTGGAACCCTTTCAGTAGCCTTTGATTATGATGATAAATTGGACAAAGGAATGGTAATATTTCGTTTAAATGTATAACAAATCCCCCTTTAAATAATAATATAAATATACCCCTGCCATCATGACGTTTTCCCGGTTATCTTTTAAAATAAAAGTTCATATGTAGAGAATGTTCTTTTTTGACACATAAAGCATGGAGGAGGATTAAATGGACAATGGACTATGATGTGTGGATTGGATTATCGTAGGGATACTTGAAATTCTTAGATGGTTTGCTCTTCCAGAGGTTGATCAATGGGAGCGACTCGAGCTCCAGGCTTTGGTGTGGGGGAAGGTTGGCGGGAGATTTGATTTGAGACGGTTGGAACAGGTTTCAGCGATTCTACTGAAATAGGGATTTTTGCTAGGATTAAAGTGAACGCTATCCCTTTAAAGGAGTAAAATACCCACCAGGAGCTGTATTATGCCGGGAATGGCAGATGGCTTGACACAAACTTCGACAAATTGTCTTCTTCACGCTGCCATAAGCAGTGACAAAGTTCTCCATGGGTTCGAGCTTGTAAGGCATGGCAGATCCTGAGTAATGCAGGTTTTGGGTGCTTATATTGGCCATAAAATTTGTATGACCCTTTTTAGGGTCTAAAAAGGTCGAATAAGGGCAACAAATTGGATAAAACAACACGAATCCGTGATATTATTGCGTGAGTAGGATACAAGAATTAGCGCAAATAGAAATAGTTTTAAAATTTCGCCTCATTTGAATAAAAAAAACGTGATTTACACAAATAATTCAGTACGTGGAAAAAAAGAATAGGCAGAAAGGCAGGAGGATGGCTATATTGCAGGATATTGGAAGGTACCCAGAGGGGCATCTATAGGATACGAGATAGGTGACGTAACTTCCTGCTATTCAGGGTGGTCTACTAATAAAGCTCATTCAGTAAATTTTGCACAACCATCAAAAAGAGTGTGGATATCTCCAAGATGTTCAGGTAGGGCCTGCCTAATAAGATTAAATGGGATATAAAATCGAAGAGCTGAAAAAAACGAACGGATTATAGAGAAAAGGGTAAAAAACGGGTTAAGAACACTCGAGAATGGAGGCTCTTTGGGGGAACAATGTTAATTTTAAGCGTAGCAGGCATTCCAATGAGGTGTGGATAGCCTTTTCCAGGAAATGATGTGAGCACTTTCCATGACTACCAGCACTTGGGAAACCTTTTGAATCCCAGGTCAATAGCAGGATTCGAAAAATCAGAGCTAGCCGCCTACATTACCATTTAATTAGGAGGAGTACGGGTTTAGCAGCTTGCCCTAGCTCATCTTTATTAATAAATAGCCGGCAAAACTGGTTGCGGGGGTTGTAAAGGTTTGAAAACTTAAAAATTCCTGTAAAGGTGTTAAAATTAGCGAAAATGCGCTCAAAATACAAATTTGTCACAGATTTTAATCAGATCTTTCGGTTCAGCACCCAAGTTTGTCAGGATTCCCTCTCGCGATTTGAATTCGACTCCTCGGATCAAGAATATTGGTTCTTACTGACATAACCATCCAACCGTGATATTTTCATTTATTTGTCCAGATAAGCCCCCGCCAATAATCTTTCGATTTCAAACTAATTACACATACAACCAGCAGTTTATAACCTGCACATGACTGCCCTCAACAAAGGGCAAGTTTCATTTCTCCCCCTAACCGCCAGGTCATGAAGTGTTTGTCTGAGATTCTCTTAAAATGAATCAGCTTATTGATATTCTTTGCCACTAGTCTGCCCCCCATTGTACAGATACCAGGCGGTTGACTGCGGCAGTCTGTTTATTTGTCCATTCGACTTTATTCATCCAGAAAAGCTCCCTAAGCTGCCTTGAATTTGTTCTGATCTTCTTCCAGAAAGGATAGTCTTGCTGGACAGCGGATTATCAAGCCGACATTTTTCCTAATACACACACGCACTGCAGCCGCGATTTGTCTTTTTTATGTGAGAATATGTGAGCCACAAAGAATCAATATAGTCTGTCAAGAAAAAAGACGACAAATAAAGGTTTTCTTTTGTTGCAATGGGGCAAGAATACGGCGCATTTTCAATTGAAAATTTGGAAAAAATGGCCGGTTTATCTGCCCCATTGCAACAAATATGAGACCATTATTTGTCGTCTTTTTTCTTGACAGACTATACACAAATCAGACGATTCGCGGCACACAGGCAGTGGGCACAAGCGGTCATCTCAACGCCTTTTCTCTCTTTTTTACTGCTTTCGTCGGCACTAATGTCCATTTTCAGCAATGGATCCCTGTGATCGCCCTCCAAATAACTGGCCTGCCCCCTTGAAGGTGATCTTTCATTATTTTTAAAGACAAAAGGTTTCATTGTAGCCGCCGTTTGGATATGTCACTCCACGAAATCCGCTCCACTATCCTCCACGTGAACGTGAAAATGAGGGGCCAGTCTATGTCAGAGCATTGCGCTTGGTGGAGCCGGTCCAGGCCGAACTTCCTGTGTTTCCTGTTCGTGCAGAAAACAGACCAGAAGAAGAGAATCGTCCCCTGCGTCACGCTGGCCAGGTTAACGTTTTCATTATTTTTTATGCTAAATTTTTAAAGGGAGCAAACGGGGAAACGCTTCCCGCACAAAATCGCCGGCCTTTTATTCGCCGAAGTTCACAGCCAGGTCAGCCGGCTCTTGTAGTAGACCCCAGAAACGAACGAGATTGGCCTCCACTTCATCTTGCCCGGGAACAGATGCCTCTTCCTGGCCCGCCACTCCAAAATGTAAGGTAGTGCAGGAATTGTCACCGATTTTAGCCTCACCTGGTCCCTATTCGTCATCTCTTTGTCAGGAGGCGTCAAGCAAATGTAAGAGCTTCTATATTTTTACGTAGTTCAAGAGTTTAGAATGATTCTGACGGGGAGCCTCCAGAAGATCCGATCCATCCGGCTCCTACGATGAACCCTTACCCTCCTCCTCCTGTCCCAGCTGCACCCGCTCAGAATCCCGGACCTTTCCAGGTAGGACTTTTATGTTTTTACTTTAAAATGGATTTTAGAGCCCTATGGACTGGTGGGACTTGCCAGATCTCCCCGGCTACTCTTTCTTCTATGATGCCAACACCCAGCCCCCTCAGTGATTTCCATACTTCTTAAACTCCCGTATTTTTATAAAATATATTATTTTCTAAATAAATACTGCCACTCACTATCAAATAACTATCCTTTTCATCGCGGCATCACCTGTCAGCACCATCTGAATAGGTGGACATAAATCGTGGGATAGCGTAGATATTGTTCTTCTTTATTGGAAGATCCCGGCCAGCAAGGGCGGGTGCTTTCCGTCTCCTCCTTCAAAGGAACAGTCAGGGAGTTTTCCAACGCCAGCATGCCAGAACCCGCAACGACCAAATTTTAAAATTGCTGTCGATTTTGCAATTTTAATCCGATTTCAAACTTTTGCAATTTTAATTTTAGTATTTTTACAAGTTTTCAGGGGATTTGACGTTGTTTAATCCAATTTTACAAGCAATATTTTGAAAATTTGACTTCCCGGGTGGCGTGCTGGCGAGCGTACTGTGTATGCTGGCGTTGGACAACTTCAAGGGCTTGTTTCTCGTAAATCAGGCGCTTTCACGCAAAACGAATTGGAGCATCATGATCAGCAAAAAATTCTCTAAATTTTCAGACCTGGTCGAAAAACTCCCTGACTGTTCCTTTCAATCGAACCAAACAACCGAGAGAAACCATCTCTCTTGAAAACAGCTCGAGTAGAATATTCCCGCCCATCGACTTGTTTTCGGTGCCATATGGATCATCCGAGTGATCGGAGGCGGTACGCCGTGGTGCGGCATAATTTTTGTCTCTTTAAGGGAGAGGGCAACCGTCATTTTTCTTAGGTGATGGGATTTCTTCTTAAAATAAAGGCAATTTCCTAATTATTTCGACTAAAACACTTCCTCATGAGAAAAACAAGTGAGAAAGCAGACTATATTCCTTTTTGCAAACAAACGATGACATTAATTTTATCTTCAATAGATCACGTTCTCATTGTCCGCGCTATCCGTTTTTGAATAGCCGTAATCTTGTAAATTTCAATTATGGCTTCCTTTTTTATGATGTCAACTGTGTCTTGTTGACAAGAGTTGGCCTGCTGGTAAGCAAATTGGAACATGCACACCCACACTTCCTCATTGTTTACGTCTTTTGAACCCTTTAAAAACATCTTTTGGGCCGAACGCGTCTTCTTCTTTTTGCTTCGACCAGCTGCCGAAGAGATTTTGTACGATTTTACAGATGCCGAACAATCCTCCTCGAAAGTTGTCTGTCTCCCTGAGGAGCAAGATCAACTTTGTGACTGATAAAGTCAAAAAGGCTGAGAATGTCGTCGCTGCCTTCCTTCATCGTCAGCTCGGCCGTTCAGACGCTGAGAAAATTGACGAAAAGACAACAAACGTTAGTTTTTTCCATTATTCATACTTTTCCACCATCAGATGGCCGTTGAAATGATGTTTCATGAAGAAACTGTTGATATTACCTTCGTCTACCACAAGGATAAAGCCTGTAAGTCGCTTATTTTCCATGTTTATCCTTTTCTAGTCGCAGTTCCGGGTCTTCCTCCTCGTGTCCAGTTGGCTCCTCGCCCTCTTCTGCCAATCGAAGCTCAGCCAGAAGATTTCCTTGGGTTTAAGGAAGAATTCATTGTGATTCCCGTCTTTGTCAAGAAAGCTGACGAAATCATCAGGAAGGTCGGTCGTGACATTGCCCTTACCCGTTATGTATGCGACCCCGCCAAGATCGAATGGCCCGAATGGGATCTCAAAAAGGCTTTGAACCCTATCCATTAACAGTTTAATTATCATAATCACTTATCCAAATATCCATATAATATTCCCAAATAGTAAAGCTTATTTCTTGGATTTTATGGGCTCTCGGGGCGATTAATGGTCATCATGTCGAAAACATCGATGGTTGAGGCAACATCCTGCGTGTTTTCTTTCTCATTTTTCATAGAATTCTTCCAATTGGGACCATAGGTGCGGCCATCCTGAGAAGTAGAAGGCTCAGCTTCGGACATTGTGTCTAATAACGATATTTCTTTACTTTGTCCAGTTACCATCGCTATCATCTTCAACAAAAATCTTCTTCATAAGTTCTTCGGTGGTCACGTGTGCATAAGAGCGGATAGGATAATAAAATGAGGGGTCGAAATGGTTACAGTAAGTCTTAGGCTTCTCTGGTTCCTTCTCCTCGTTCTCTGAATTTCTAATTGAATATTTTTTTCATCACTTACTGATCTTTTCCTCGGGAATTTCCTCACCCAGTGTAGGATAATTTGGAATTTCCTCAAGCAGAGCAGGACCGTTTCGAATTTTCTGGCGCCAAGCAAAATCATTTGAGAAAATTTCTTCTATAATTCTTTAATAAAAATAACTGTAAATATTACCTGGAGACATCATGTTTTCCAAGAGCTTCATATCAGCTTTATACTCTTTCATTCCTTCATCCGGACCAGCAACAAAATGGGAACAATAACAACAGTTAGCGTCCTGACGCACCTCTTCAATAGAATGATCTCCTTCATTAATAGACTGTTTTTTAGGCAATCCATCTAGAGATAAATCCATTTAAAATCATTTAACTATTACAATTACCTACGCAGGCAATGCCTCTTACAAGCTCCATGTCGTAGCCATTATCCTGGTCCGTTTCCATCTTATCTCCAACAATTTCGTTTGAAGACATCGTAGAAAAGACTACTAGATTAGCGGGCAGTGCGGCGGAGTCTTCTAGCGTGTGAACAGCTATCGATTGTTATGATAGATGGTCTCGAAACAATTGCTTACAGGCGTCGATTTGAATACGGACAGAATATTTCTTGTTAGGATGAAGTTCTGGATCATAAATTGCCACAGTATGGGAGAGAGCTCTCAGGATGTTTACTGTAGGAGAGCGAGGAGCTTCCTTTAAAATCTGGTCTTACCTTGGGAAAAGTCGACTCTCACATGTTCGTGGCTGTCGCTTTTGCCACTGACAAAATCACTATCTCTGTCAAAAATTGATGGAGAGGTTGAAGGACTCCTCATGGAGCGGTTTTCTGAAACAAAGGGTTTAAAGGAGGAAAAAGTACAAAAAGGAACGGAAACAAGTGAAAAGGAGACGCGAATGACTCATTTTTTAAAACACAGCGACAATTTACGTATTACGACCGGAAAATGCAGAAAGAGAAGAGTAAATGGCACCGGGGTGTCTCTTTTAGCTGTTAATCATCACTAGACAAACCTATAAACATCACCCCCTCTAAAAATTGAGGGCAGAGTCAACGCTGAGTTATTGTCTTAGTCATTTGCAACAAATAAATATTCACGATGTGTATGTGGAAAAAACAGGAAAAAATGTTTATTAGTGTTTGGAAAAGAGGGACGCTATCGACGATTACTCATTGTCGTCTCGAAATAACATTGTTCTTCTGGAAAGGCGGAAACGTAAACATAATAGCAAACAATGTTGTATACAAAAACATAGAAAACAAGAAGATCCGGCCAATATGGAAGTTCACCAAACACTATTTTTGCGTACCGCGGAGTGTAGGTCAGCTTTCAAGCCGTAAAACTTTCGGGAATAGTAAAATAAACTCTACTAAGTCTAAGCTTACTTTTTGACAAAAAAGAAAGGAGAGAAAAATTTTTTAGAAAGGTTTTTGGGGCGCAAGTGTGGGGAAGTTCACCAAATGAGCCTGAACTTCGTCGACCTGTAGCTCGCCGGGTTGACTTGCCAATTTTATTTAAACGATTGAAATAGACACAACTAAGCCTAGTCATGCCTATGGTAGGAAAAAAATTAGAAAAAAAAAGATTTTGGAGGGGGTTTCAGGGCGATGGTGAACTTGGTGACGGTGAAGTTCCTTGTTCGCCGAAGATCCTGTTGACCGGGCATAAAATCAACAAATTGTTAGTAAACATTTTTATTTACTAGGGAGGAGTGCCATCGGCGTCATCGGTTCTTATCCTGAAATGAAAATATGCCTTAAAGTCCTAAAAAAGGTTACTTTTCTCCTCATCATCTCCAAAGCCAGCTGAATAATCTGAATAGCCATTATAGGTTCTTGAGCAATCAATCTCTCTACAAATTTTGATTGATTTTGAATCAAAATATGGATCTGCGCCTTTTCCTGGAGGGTCCCTAACTGAAAATCTAAAGAAATAAGGAAAAAGGGGTTCAAAATGGAGACAATATGTCTTTTGAAGATAAAAATGCTGGTTTCTTCCCAACAATATTATCGAATCTGGGCGAAATCTTTCTCATTTCCCATGTGGGCAATTCTTTTTCAAGAAACGGCGTTTTATTCGACCTTTTGAAGGGACTATCAGATATTCCCAGTTCTTCAATGGGTCCAGAAGCGAAAGCAACAGTTAGCGTCCCGCGCTTTTGGGGAATTTGAATTTTGAATGCGCAAGTTGCCTTTTGTCATTATTTCCACGTATTATTTTTTTTATTTTTATTTATATGACATTTAAAAAGCAAAATAATATGAGAAATTATAGTACGGTGCTAAAATAAACGCGAGGACATGCTTGAAATTTCAAATTCCCCAAAAGCGCCGCTGACGCCAACTGCTGCCATCGCTTCGGGGTCCATAGAAAGAATGGAAGGCTATGACAGTCCCTTTAATGGATTTCTAGTTAAGAAGGCTGCTTATATCATTTCAAGCGGCTTTAATTTCGCACCAGGACACAAAGTTCACCCAACTTCTTATCTTTTTCTTTCCGAAAAAGGAGACAAACAATCGCCGATCGCTATTGAAAATGAAACAAACGATTCTATAAGCCATTATTGCTATTTTATTGCCCATATTGGCGAATTCGAGTGAATCTGCCTTTTTCCATTCACGTATTATCTTTCCCCGTGCGCTTTGTATGCATCCTGATAGCCAGCTCCCCCATTACATCATCCCTTATTTCCTTTCCAGCTCACTCCATGACCGACTGATATTATTAATCCTTAATCCAGGCAGCTAAATTAGGAGGATTTTCTGTTTTCCAGCAAAGATGAATCAACGAGAAGAATCCGACGAAGAACCAAGTTTCGGTTGTTGTGAAGATAATGATGAATCGGAGGTCAATTCTCCAGAATGTGAGTAATTTATTCTTTTATTCAACGGGGATCACAAACGGGAACTTTCTACCCGAAGTTTAAAGGCGCATGGCGAACTGGTTACACCAATCTTGAAGTCGACGAACTTCCAATAAAATCCCACGAGCTTCTTGGATGATCTCGTCAAGGCGAAGATTGTCCTCTTTGCTTGGCATTCGCCTAAAATTTCATTTAAACAATTTAAAAAAAGCTCACCCAACATATGGTAGACGAAGAAGAATGAATTCAGTTGCCATTTGCTCGAGATGATTCAAATTTAGCATTTTGCTAACGGGTGGGACAGTTTGGTAAACGGGAACGGCCATAGTTCTAGAAATGAAAAAGAATGAAACTGGACATGCTAAGCGAAAATTAAGATAATTTATATAATTTTCCGTAGTTTTTATGAGATTAGGAAGGGTTCAACGATCTGTAAAAATACTCTAGAAATGTCTGACGGAATTTTGTATCCATGAAAAGGGAGTAGATTGAATGGGTGGCTTAATATCACCAGGCGTCATAATCGGAAAAAAAAAAGAGAGAACATATCCCCCATTAAATGAGAAATGAAATCATAATCGGAAATTGTTAAAAAACGGGAGATACTTCCACCTCCCAAGAATGAGGCCAATTAATGAGGAAAAATTAGCATAGTTTATCGTGCTCTTTTTCAGCGCACTACTTCTATCCGCGGCCATCATTCCACCCAACATATTCTTCAACCTGTCTTGGTTTAAATGGGCAAAGGGCCCCTGTCGCAGAAGTTATTGAAAAAGTAGCCAATCCTGAGCAAGAGCTGCTGCCTGAGGAGGAGGAACCATTTTGTAAAAAGGCGCGATTGGAAGGAGTTAGCTGCTGAGATTGTATCCTATGCATATCATGTAAAAGCAGGTGAGAAAAATACACATTAACTAAATCCTTGTTCAGAATAATGTTTCCTTTATAATAGAATGTACTATAAGAGCGGTATTTTCCCCACAGCTTGGTTGCTATGGGCACGTGATTAATTAGAACTCTGGGGGTAGGGCTGTGCGCGGGCCGGGCCAGGGCCGAGCTCCTACGGGCCGGGCCGGCCTGTTCGGCCCGATCGGGCCGAAAATTTTGAAAATTTAGTGAAAAATGGCAATTTTTGAAAATTTTTCAAAAAATTTCGCTTTTTCAGACCAAATTTTTCGTTTTCCGCAATGTTATTAATAGCGCAGTTGATTGGCATCCTCCCGTCATATTCGATACAGCCGGGTTCAATCCCCCGGCTACACTATGACTTGTTTTCCGGTCATTTCCCCGTTTTTTTTTTAGTTTTTTTTTTCAATTTTTTTCCACGGCAGAAACCATAACAACACATTTCTTTGAAGAAACATTAGGACTCCCACTTATAAAATATATTCAGATAAGCATAGCATCGAAAAGCAGCAAAGCAAAGCCATTATCTGGCAATATTCTATACTAACTGTGACGTTAATCATCTGAGACAGTTTTTCTTCGATGGAAATAGCTTAGATTGACTAAAATAGGCATAAAATGCGTTAAAAACGATAAAAGAGGCAAAAAAAACGGTTCAAAAAACCCATGGTCGACTTTGGTTCTGGATCCCTGAAAAAAAATGGACGGGCCGAATGGGCCGGGCCAGGGCCCAAATTTGGCGGGCCGGCTCGGCCCGCGCACAGCCCTACTTGGGGGAACATTGACATAAACATACTGTACGATTTTTAAAGTGTAAAAAAGCACAACATCGCTCGAATTAAGAAGGATCGGCCGTTAAAACTGAAACCAATCCCAGCTCGTTATACTAAAAGCAAAACTCTGATCTCTTAGTTTCCGGTGGATGTGCCTACTTTCAGATGAAAACTGATCTCTTGTTCCATTTTTAGGGCCGCCTTTTTGCTTCTCCAAGAGAATATTTTAGTGGTCTTTAGTCTCATCATGTAGTCCTTCTAGTTTCCAATTATAATGATGTGAGTTAATTTCTTTTTAAAGATTCTAGTAAAGGTTCCAGCTCTTTTTCTATGGTACTGGCCTTTTTGTCTACGAATTTCTGTGTTTTCTACGAGACTTAATACCTACGTCAACCACCATTTCATCCCTGTAGAATATTTCCTGGTTCTCGATAGATATTAAGAAAACGTACTGCCGCTTTCAAAATGAATTGTTTTTTATTTCGCATGTTTTTAACGAATAAAACGAACAGACAGCTCTTATCAGTTTTCATGAAATTGCTCTCCGTTCCACGTTTTATGAACCCTGGAGAGATAATTTTTGACTGTAAAAATCCATCCCCGTTCCTTGGTGAACTTTCCAGCGCCAGGTACCTGTTTTACTGCTGGGAAAAACCATGATCAGATGATTGATAAACACCGGTTGCGGACGTGTCGACAGGAAAGGAAACAAAGAGCGGACCACCATGATTGTCAGAAAAAGAGAAGAAAATGTCATTTCGCGGAAATTCACCTGCGGGTAAAATTGCTTACGTATATGCGTAGGCGCCTACCGTAGGCGCTCAAGCCGGAAGTTATTACTTTTCTTATTTCCTTCTTTAAATGATTTCTATAGTGGCTTTGTTCTCTACCGTACAGAAATGATAAAGGAGATTATAGACCGGGATGAATAGAATGGCGTGGGATTCTACGTAGATTAAGGCCTTCTGTTTTTCGCACTGCTTTGAACATTTCTGGCCAAATGCAGTGATCCGTTAGGTCTATTTGACACGTTCCGCTACACGTCTTATTTTTCTTCTATCTCGCCTTTCTGTGGTGACTTTTAGTTTCAATATTTTTCGCTACTAGCTCACCCGAAATTTAAAGTGGCTGATAAAAATCAGGCGCTAGGGAACTCTAAGGCTATTTGTATGATTGCAATTATTATAATTTTTTTGCCTAGCAGCTAAATCGATTGCGCAACTTCGTGGGTGGTCTTAAAAAGCTGGGCGGCTGCGATAATGTTCTGATAAAGAGTTTCAGTAGCTCCTGTATTGTTCCTTGTCCTCTTGTCTTTAAAATCTTTTTAATTCGCTTGCTTCAGGGATATGGAACAATGAGCTTTATGGAAAAAACGAGGCCCTCAAACTTCTTTAATTAACCACTCTCATCTAGCCGGTAGTGTTGATTTTCAGCAAAATATGGGAGTCTAAACGTAAGTTTAGACAAAAAATGCCTATCTATTTCCAGATTTCCTTGTTTTCTTCGTGATTTAATGAGGGCTAGATACTTCTTCTGTCCTTTCTTTTATAATTATCAGTTTCAGAAGTCTGGTTCTGATGTCATGTCTATCCTTCAAAACATTGGTATATCTACAGCTGATTTCACTCAACGTTCTCATTCCTGTTTCATGAAAAAAGAAATCAGCCGTTTTTATCCAAATCTATTTCCTTTTTGTGTGTTTTCTCCCAAATTTCTCCGAACAGTAGGCTTCTATAGGATACAGCCGATCTTCCCGCATCCTAAGGTCCAACCTTATCCCTAGAAGCCTAGCTTAGTAAAGAGATCGCGGCAGTGTCATTCGTGTACAGATAATTGTAGACTAGGAATTCTATCCCTTTTAGAGTTTGTAGATTTTTCAACCCCTCCCCATTTTCTTGTTCGTTTTAATCCTCGTATTCTTATAATTCCATGTGAACTTATTGTTGGAGTAAAATCCTTGTTGACAACTGGTTGACTACAAAAGCCTATGATTAAAATGGGTTGCTGGGAAACGAAGATGGAAAGGAGACGCTAAGCTCATTTAATAATCCGGTTGCCTGGAGTATGCATCTATTCTTCTGATATGTTTCTCATTTTTTACGTCGAGATCGAATTTTCTTTGCCTGAAAGATACTGGACGTCCAGAATTTTTGGGCTTGAAAAGTGTAACTTAGCCATCGCCCTATGGTTTGCCTGTAATCTGATTCCGCAGTTTATTTAGACCACAAAAGTCTACCAACTGAACAAAATATTGAACGCTCTTCCTGTTCCTGAATCAAAAAACTGGGCGTGGCTACCATTCCTGATTATCTTTTCCTTCCAAATAGGGCATTTCGGCAGCGCTTCCTTTATATTCTTACATTGATCTTTAGTGTGCATTTTCCATCGATTTTTTAGGACGACTATTGGCTTTATTCTCCTGGCCGGGTGAAAAAATAAAGTACATGATGCCATCTTCTTCTTGAGTAATTAAACCCCCTGCAGGGATTTGTGGGTTTATCGTTCTCACATCTGCAGGGTGTAAGTAATTTTCATCATATTTTTATGGTTTTCTTTAGCCCTTCCTTCTGGAAGAAGGTTGTCTTCCCTTGAGGAAGACAGCACCAGCACGGAATTGTAAGCAGGCTGACTTTAAACGGTTTGACGATGCTGTGAGACTACCAGAAGAACTTGGAGGACTCAGAAGGTCGAATTTTGCCATAGTTTTTATGTATTTCCATTTCTAGGTCGTCTAAGGAGAATTTCTGCTTGTATTTCTTCGATTAAGCTGGGATTGTTGCTCAAGGAAGCTGTGGCCCCCGTTGATTACCGCCATTTCCCTTTTTTGTTGCCTTCTTAGTGCCATATTTATATACCTCTAATTAACGGGTAGCTTGTCTATAAAATTACGGGTGGGGTTTTGGTTTACAGATGGAGGTGGAGGTCATTGCAGCTCCCTCTCCCACAATAGCAGCATTGGGTCATAATTGGTTCTGACTCATTTTTAATCATATCATAGTTATTTTATGCGTGTTTCCCGAGAATCTGAAGAGTTGCCGGCATCCACGCCCAATGCTGCCCTCTCTTCGGATTTGGAAATAAAAAATTCAAAAAGAATAGTCTCTGAAAATAATTTTATCAAAAATGACAATAATCTACCAAAATCTGTCATAAGTTCCACGTTTCTTTGCTTCCAACATGTCGAGCTCAATTAAAATGGCGGTACCTTCTTCTGGCGGGAGTTCCATTGCTGTGCCATCAGCTTTTTTGTACAAGTCACGGGGAACACTCTTTACAATCCGATAGCCAGCCTTTTCTGCATTTTTAGCACTTGCCAGACAAGTCGCCAGTCCAAGATTATATCGAAATCCTCTTGGAATTGCCCAGTCTATGACATTCTTCAACATTATCGGATAAATAGACCCAGATATTCCTTGTCCACGAAGGGTTGTCGGCGTGTAAGTTAGATCATGTGCCACAATTTTCTCAACATCTAAGCGATCGATGTTTTTCTTTTCGGCAAGGGCAATTAGATCAAGGACAGCTTGATATGGATGACTTCGGTCTTTACAGACAATTTCTTTTGGGGGAAGTTGATCCTCCTTGCTGTTTTTGTAAACAATACTGGAACAGGAGATAGAAACGACTTCGTCTTGATTATTCACCGCAAAAAAACTGACAGGATAACGGAGAGAATTGTAAGCGAGAGCTTCCAACGCCTCATGGGGAATGTCCTTTACACCAGCTGCAATATTCGTGACTTCATTCAGCTGCATGTCTCGGATAGATTCTTCCATAATCGAAATATGTTCGACTCGGCCACGTATCAGCTTCATGTGCCCAAAGTCTTTGACCACATCGCTTGGTTTGATTAGCGACTTTTTGGGGCCAAGTGGTTGGGGAAAAGTTTTAGGAAAATTGCGGAATATAGAACGGCCAAGGGCAGAAGACATCAGTCGATAGTCAAACAAGTTTTTCCACTATCTGCCACTGGGAAGAAGGATAAAGGTAAAGGAGTTCGTAAAGGAGCAAAGGCAATGTGGAAGTCGGCTTATCAAAAATGGCTGCGGCAGGGAAAGTGTCTGGGTCATTTTTTTCGTGGAATATGATGAAATCTTAGCGCAGGGAAGGGATACTTCATCGAAACACTTTCGTTTTCAAAGCACTGCTGGAAAATGCTCTTTTTAGATATTTTTAGAACAGCGAAGATTTCAGGAAAGGGAGCTTTGATTAAAAAACGGTTTTACAAAAAATCCGGAAGAAAACGAAGGAAATTCCAGGCGTTTATGACGCGCTTACAGGCATTTTTAAGTTTCTTAGGAAAGTATTTAAGCTATACCTTCATATCACAAAGATTTTACATGACGTGCCGGTCACGGCTTATTAATGTGTGCCGCACTATCCGTGTGACTGTATAGCAGCTAATCCATACGGATTCCAACGTCAGTAGCCGTTCTCATTTATCCAAGAGCCTACCACTACGAAGAATTCTTCCAGATTAAATGCAGGCACCGTAATCCCCTTGTGATCGAAGTGGCCTCATGTCATGGGATACGAGGATCTTGTACGAGGAAGAACTTTGTTCGATTTTCCCTATTCACCTGCTTCGGCTGTTTTCAGCAGCTTCATTTCGTAATCTGTACTATTGTATGTTTGTAACGCTGCGGGGAATAAAAAGCAAGTGCGCACGGTGAGCTTATTGTTTATCAAAAGAGACATCACATGTGATTGATTCTAGAATATGCAGCTGCTTTTCGGAAATTGCTGATCCTTTTCTGTTATTTAGCTTATCTTCCCCCACAGTTGGATAGCCGCCATGTTTACCGCGGCTTATTTCTTTCCATAAACGAGCTATGGTTTCGCTGAACTCATGTACACCTGGGCCCCCTCTGCAAAAATTTTTAAAATAAAATATTCCATTAATAATGTTCCCAGATTTATCACTTTTCACAGTCAAAATTCTATGATTAAAAAGCGTGTGACTTTCACGTCGACGTAGGAAAACCATTCGACTTGGGGTTCTTTCTCTCATCGTTTCCATAGAGATGTTCTGTTTCCTTTTTCTTTGAAAGAAACACTTGATTAAACATCCTTTAAATCGTTTTTTTTTTCTTCTGCTAACGTCAGAACGTATCCCGTGTGGGCAGGGGAGCTTACTCATACTGATATTCCTTTGCTTTAAATTATAATTAATTCCAATCGACCTTTACAAGTTGAAAATACAAAAGATAACCTGCAAATGGTAAACATTTAAATGAATTTCATAAGAAGAGTTTTTATTTATTTCTTATGTTATTTTCATCTTCCCCTTCCCCTTTCTGCAAAAATTCTATGATTCGACCTGTTTAAATGAGTAATCTCTGTTAGTCAACTCTGACGATGACAATAGGCGTATCATTTCCATCCCACTGATTTCTATTATTTACAATCTTCCCTGTCTACGTAAATCGTGACGCTAAAGGATTTTCAAGATCCACCTGTTTACATTAAATTATTACTGGTTCCGCCTTGAATTTAATCTCATTTAACTCTTTTTACTTTTGTCACTCGTCTTCCATGATGCTCTGATGCTAATCTTCTCTTCCTTCATCAATTTCCGCCATATTACCTCTCCCCATAGAGACGATTCTATACAAACACCTACGCGCTTCGGGGGATTGAAATTCCTGTACATTTTTTAATCATATGCAAATATCAATTGCTATTTTTTTCTTCCAGCTGAAAGAATTTTGTCTCCGTCTTCGCCACACTGCTTTTAAATTTTCTCCGCTTCTTTTCCGATTACAAAAATTTAGAACAATGGCTGAACGTATGGAAGTCCGTCGCCCCAAGCGAAAAGCTGAAGAAGAGCTGGAAGAGGTTATGGTAAGTCTCCCAACTACCGTATAGCCTAATATTTCCCCTTGAGATTACTCTCGATATCAATGACCATGTGACTGAACAGAACGAGCAGTTGGAATTTGCTCGCCAGAAGCTCAAGAACGTATTTTATTTAAATTTAGCGGTATTTAGCGTTTTTCAGCTCCACATCCGTCGAAATGACATGGCAGAGAAGTTGGAGCTCATTCGCAAAGGACATACTGAAATTGTCTTTTCGTCGTCTGAATTCGGCGTGAGTGTAGGTGACCGTAATTCGAAAACAAGATTCCTAGTTGACCGAAAAAGACTACGTCGAAATTGTGGAGGATATCGACGGTGAGATCAGCGAATGGGAGGCTCAAGTTGCTGGCATGGAAAAGGAGAGAATGGACTTCCTCCGCCAACAGATGGAAAATGAGCTGAGAGCCACTTCTTCCAACAACTGAAACTGCAAATGATACTGTTTGATAATCTAATAACTAACCTCCTGTATATTAAGTAATAAATGTTGTGCATTGTTAGAAAAGAAAACATCTACACAGAAAAACAGAGCCGGCTGGAGCGCTGTGCACGCGTGCATTTTTTCACCCCCTGCGGATTTATGCTAATGCGCGTGCATTTTTCCACCTCTCTGCGGGAATATGTTAATTTGGTGTGCATTTTTCCACCCAACAGTTAAATAGGGTAGAAAGCTTTATTTTATTATTTTTTTTGGGAATATTACAATTGTAAGTTAAATTCGTAGCTCTATACACATTTTTTTGTTGTAAAATCCACCATAGTGTTGAGATATTGCAGGATTGCAACCTTATTGACTTTTCCTTTATGCCGGAGTTCGTTGAATTCTTCCATGAACTCTTGCACGAAAGGCAGTGTGATACGTTGAAACTCCACTTTTGTTCGTTGATTTATATACGAAACGCAAACAGTGGTCCGGATCATCTTCAATTTGATATAAAGCCGCTTCACTTATGCCTTTGGACGAAGTTAGCTCAATGGCTTTGTATTTCTTTTTCTCTGGAGGCGAATCTTGTGGATCTGTTGAAGCAACTACTAGTGGTGCTAAAGAAGGAGCCGTCCGTGGAGCAGACACCGGGACTGCGGGTGGATGACTATTCGCCCGCGGGCGATGCCGATGATGCAGGAATTCGAGCTTTCCGTGGTCGAGGAACTGCAGTTTTTCGCGGAGCCGGTACAGGAAATTTCGGGGGGGCTCTCTATATTATAAATTGCGGAAAAAGATGTAGAAACAGTTTACCTTTCGTAAGGGTACAGATATTGATACGATTCCGAAGATTTTTTCACAAACTTTTTGTTCGGGAATTTCTCAGCGAGACTCCATTCTCCTCTCGACGTGCTGATTCTAATGGTATATAGAACTCCCCTGGAAATCGACTTTTTTTCTGGACCGATCATCCCAAACAGCTGTCTGGCCTGTGATCTTGCCATTAGGCTTGGATTGCCATCTTCGAGGCCCTATTTTTTATTTTTTGAGGAATTTAAATTTTTGAGGAATTTAACATATCACCGGGCTCACAAGGACGAGATCAAGACAATTGACATAGAAAATCCTTTAAAAATGGCCGTTTTTGCACTTTTATGGTCCAAAATAGCCTGTTCCATAAGATCCTGATTATTTTTCCTAACTTTTTGTTGGGAAACTGGAATTGGGCATAAAATCGGATACACACCTCCTTGTTCCTCTCAACGAGTGCATTCTAATGATAGCCGTCTGGCCGATGATGGGTTCCCAATCTTCATTTTTCCAAAAGTGCTAACCCGGTTAGCATACTTCCGGCCATCTTTTGGAGAAACAACACATATAATCGTGCTCAGGAGGTCAAGATCGTGGTGACCAGTCTAAAAGATTTTTCAAAAGTGGCCATTTTTAGGGGTATATAGCCCAAAATAGCCTCTTACCATAGGATTCTGATGAATTTTTTCATAATGCTTTGTTGGGAAACTGGGATTGGGCATAAAATCGGACTCCCAGGAATTTGGACGGAACTGAGCACAGCTTCGAACTCCTCACAACGAGGCAGTTCTAACGGTGTAAGAAACTTTCCCGGAAGACAACTTTTTTCCAGACCGAGCCTCCCAAATAGCCCTCTGGCATCAGCCATGATGATCAGGCATGATGATCATACCCATTGTTGGGGATTGTTATCTTCAGGCTTAGCGGAGCTCTAGTTTTCCTCAACCTTTTTGGACGTCAGGACTTGGTTCCCCGGGGAACTAATTCCTGCCCTGGGGAACTAATTCCCGGGTGCCCTTTTTTCCTGGGGAACTAATTTCCGGGTGCCATTTTTCCTGGGGAACTAATTCCTGCCCCCGGGGAACTATTTCCTGCCCTCGGGGAACTAATTCCTGCCCTCGGGGAACTAATTCCTGGGTGCCCTTTTTGCTGGGGAACTGCAGCAGAATACTAAATATTGAGTAATTAGGACGCGATAAAAGCACAGTTGTCGCGTCACTCAAAATGTTTATTGAAATTATTCAGAAACAATTGAATTCACAATATAACACAGAGCATATCACATTATTAGGGATCGCAAATGCGCGCCAAAAGCAGGTAACACTTTTTGCTCACCAGAGAAGTGCAGCAACTGGGGTTGATCTTTTTGGCTAATTCATTTTTTATTATATAGATCTACACTAGTAATGTACAAAACAAAAGAGTTTAGCGGCTAAGCCGGCGATTCGGGCGAGCTAGACCGCCTTGAAGTTCAGTTTTTAATAACTTCGCGCCCTTATATCTTCTGAATTTAGCTTTATAGAAGGGTTCGTTTTGTTTTTTTCCACGTAAAATAATGTGCTTAACACGCTCACAACAAAAAAATATTCAGTTGAATAAGTAAAATTTGAGAAATTCTACTGCATCGCCAATTTAATCGTTTTGGCACCCAAAATCGGCGAGAAAATTTTGACAATAATTTGACTCGATTTTTTTCTATACTGTAGGCCTATGTTAGACATGCATTATACAGCAGGAATTATTGATTCATGACTTGATTTGGAGAAGCTCGACCTCTCAACAGGGCGCAATGTGTAATTTTAACTCATCTTTAGGCCCTCATAACTTCTTACCTTTTCATCGCTGGAAGCCAAACTTTGCTGCTATTTTTAAAGCTAATCAAGCGTAATTAGCACATGGCCAACTATGCGTGAATGCGCTTAAAATGATCGAGACAAATATCGTAGGAATCAGTGTAGAATAGCTGGATTCCGAGTAGAATCACTGTATTCCGGATGCAATCGCTACATTTCAGGTAGAATGTCCATATTCTTTGCTAAACGGTCATATCCTCGATAGAATCACTGCGTGAAGCATTGCATTAACCCGAAACGCTTTCGAGGGATGTTAAGTTCACCCCGTTTCGAAGCGGAAGTAAGTTGACAGCGCGCGGAAGTAAGTTGATAGTGCCAAATCTCATCACTCATAACCTCTCTTTGATCGGCAAATCACGTGTGCTTCCGAAGGCTCGCTTCGCTCGCGGGGTTAGGGGGGTATCCCTCGGGAGATTTGGATTCTTTAGATTATAGAATGTCCGGGAGAAGAAATACCGGGAGGAGATCGCTTGGTAGAGCAAAACAGCCATCAGTAACGATATTTTACTGTTTTCCCCAACTAAGCGATCTCCTCCCGGATTTTCTTCTCCCGGGCATTCTATAAACTAAAGAATCCAAATCTCCCGAGGGATACCCCTCTAGCCCCGCTACTCCCCATACGTTAACCCGAATTTGGTTTCGGGTTAATGTAACACCCCTCGGAAGCGTTTAGGGTTAATGTAACACTTTGGGTCCAATGATATTTTTTTCGGGTTAATGTAACATCTTCACTGATTTTTCATTAATACACCATTCTTTTTTGATTTTATGCTAATTTCTCTTTTATATTGACAGCTATGCTCATTTAATGGAATCGCTCCTGTTGATTTCCCATTTTACCGGTAGAATCGCTGTATTCGCTATAGACTTGATGCATTCGTGGTAGTATCGCTGTATTCTATATAGATTCGATGTATTCCTGGTAGAATCGCCGTATTAGGTGTAGAATCGATGTAGTCCTGGTATAACCGCTGTATTCAGGGTAGAACCGGTAGATTCTGAGTAGAACCGTTGGAGTGCCTGTATTCAGGCTGGAATGGCTTTATTCAATGTAAAATTCGGGATTTATCGGTAAAAAGGCTTGACTGCGGGAAAATATCATGTTGACCGAATAGTTTTGGTATTTTAAGGGTCTATATTGAGTTTCACAGGTATGCTTCCCCGTCTCCTAATAATCATCCCGTTTATTGAGTAGCAACTGTTTTCCCCATGGAGCCCGCGTTGTTCTGTTTGTTAAGGATAAAACAACTCAATATCTGAGAATTGCGTGATGGTTACAAGGATCTCGCAGCTATTTTTTTTCCAGGGGCAATCATCACATCCTGGGAAATGGGCTGTCTTATTTCACGTCTGAGGATTGGGGTAAAACCCTTTAAGTTTATTTAAAGTACTAAAATTATCTGCACAAAAGCACGTTAGCAACTCATGTGCTAGCATTTACGGTAGTATCTTTTATGTTTTCTGGCTCATACCATCAGCATAAAATCAAAAAAGAATGGTGTATGAATGAAAAATCAGTGAAGATGTTACATTAACCCGAAAAAAATATCATTGGACCCAAAGTGTTACATTAACCCTAAACGCTTCTGAGGGGTGTTACATTAACCCGAAACCAAATTCGGGTTAACGTATGGACGTCCTAGCCCCGCGAGCCAAGCGAGCCTTCGGAAGCATATATGATTTGTCGGCCTACGAGAGGCCATAAGTGATGAAATTTGGCACTGTCTACTTACTTCCGCGCACTGTCAACTTACTTCCGCGTCGTCCTTGACTATTAAATCGAAATCAACAGATCGGTTAGTAGTCCTCCACGAGCGACTACTATATCCAGATGTCTAGAGTGAAATCGACTTCCTGACCTCTTATTTCAAGTACAGGAAAAGATCAAAAAGAATTAAATAACAATTACAACAAAAAGAAATCAAAAATAACACAACGAATAAAAAAAAGGCGGATTCTCACCGCTAAATTAAAACGCGACATACAAGCTTATTTCACAGCGCGACTAGTTCCGCAAGGGACGACATTAGTTACAAAAGAGAATCTAGATCTCATCACAATCAACATGAAGGCCACGCTTACCCAATGGCAGAAACTCTCCCCAGCAAAAAGAATGGAAAAAACTGATCCGCAGAATACCTCCCCAAGGGCAGGAATTAGTTCCCCGAGGGCAGGAAATAGTTCCCCGGGGGCAGGAATTAGTTCCCCAGGAAAAATGGCACCCGGGAATTAGTTCCCCAGGAAAAAAGGGCTCCCGGGAATTAGTTCCCCAGGGCAGGAATTAGTTCCCCGAGGGCAGGAATTAGTTCCCCGGGGAACTAAGTCCTGGCGTCCAACCTTTTTTATGATCCAAATATGTCACCGTGCTCGCAAGGATGAAATCTGATCAACTGACGTAATCATTGAAAAATGGCCGTTTATAGTTTTGTGAGCCAAAATTGCCCTTTTTCCTATGATCTTTTCAATTGTTAGTTTTTTTTGGGCTGTGTTAGGTCTTCAGTGAGTCTTTGAAGCATATTGCCGCTCTCTGTGCTTCCGAATCGGCTCTCTTTTCCTACCGGATCTACTCGTGCGCGCTTCCGGGTCCTTTCCTTAGTTTTAAGAATTTCTTTCTAGAGTTTTGAGTTTCGCTATCATTTGGAGTTCGGCAAGTTGCCCGACTTTCTCGCCAAATTCTGGTCTCTTTGGGAGGAAGCTGGCCGTCCATATTGTTTCCAGCCCACATATTTTTGTTCCAAAAATAACACAAGTAGTTTTATAATCTCTTTCTTGACATTTCCATCTGCATGTTCCATGAGATCTTTCCGGATTAGTTATATCACCCTGGGATTAAGATTACTATTTACCCAGAAAGAATCAGATGATTTATCATGTAGAAAATTTCAAAAGATGATCTTCGCGGGGGAAGAGATTCCAGTAATTTGTATTCATAACGGGGTTGTTGTTGACAGAACTCAACGGTTACCGCGGAAACCTACAAAAAGGCACAATCAAGGGTATTTTCCTTGGCCTAAGATGGCTGCTGATCTCGAAAACTAATCCCACCCACAGGCTTCTTCTTTTTTTCATTAGTATAAGCCAGTTTTCTTCCTAACTTGGCTGCTTCTCGACGCTTCTACAGGAAAATAGCTGGTAATTTAATTTTCCCTCCACCTTCCCATATGTACACTTACTCTAACGGCAATTAACCGATTTGCGCATAATCATCACCTGTCCACGACGGCTTATCTGCATCTGGTGGCCTGTGTTCAATTCAGACGTATTAACTTCCTTGAACAGATGCTTGATGTCATGTCCCTTCCGTCACAGTAGTTCTCAATTTCTAATGAACTCTTCTTTTCCTTTTTCAATAGACACAATCAACCGTTTCTAATAAGTTGAATTGTATTCGGTCACGAGACGCGGTTACAATTTTCAGACACGCCCCCAGTTAATCTCACCTTCTTCAGGGTAACATGGAACCTCTTCAATGGATTTCGATCTATCGCATTTGGGTCAACTATCCCGATACTTTGGTGAAGATTCTTCGGAAGGTAAAGCATCCTTTAAATCATTTTACCTGGTATCTAGACAACCGATGTCGGCTTAATTCGCTTGTACCGTACCTGTCACTTTATGAGACATTTCATTGATGAACATTCATTGAAAATTGGGAGGAACATTTTCTGTACAAGTTTCTTCTTTGATATGGATAGGATCAAGTAGGATACGCTAGCATAGTAAACTTTTTTTTAAAGATACCGCCGTCTTTTAACAAGTCATCCAAATATGAATGGAAGAGATACTTGGATCCCCAAAAACGGTAAAGAAATTAATACGCGGGAATGATTTGGATTAGGTTTTGCTCAGCAAACAAGCGTCAGTGGAACCTACAGACTTATGTTCCAAAATCTTACTCCACTTGTGCTTAGCAGTGAAGAAGTTGGTGGTTTTGGCCCTGACTTCGTATTACGAAACATGACCTGGTAGAATTTCAAAAAACCGCGTAAACATTTCGTTCCAGGAGAATTGGCTTCAACATCCGCACAGATCCACAAGATAATCGTATCTTGGCGGTCTTCCTGCAATGTCAAATTGATCTACCGTAAGTCAAAAAATGATGTGGAAACCTTGACCAGAGATTCTATAACACCCGCTCATTTAATTTGCATCATACGTAGATTGATAATAATTCCTGCGCATTGCCCATTACCCATTGTTTGGTTTAAAACAACCTGGGGATTAATCTGTGCCAGGTCTTGACACGAATGACAATTTTCAGGGAACTGTCAATTGATTGTGATGCAAGTTTCACGATCGTTTCACAAAACCCGAAAAAGGGCGATTTTGTTGGAAAATTTGTTCACAATTATTCGAAGGATAATGACACCTTTGGCTTCGAAGAATTCATTACTTTGGACAAGTTATTTATTAACGAATTGGCCCATGATCAGTGTCTCTTAATTGAGCTGAAAATGAGAGCAGGAGTTGTACAGAATGTCCTGTAAAGAATATTACCATGTCCCTGTGATAAATCCCTTCAGGACTCCAATGGAATATCAAGCCCGTATTGAAGAATTGATCCAGAAGGCCAACAACATCTTCGTAAACAATAAGGATGTCACTTTGGCCATAAAACACATCAAGCAGGTCTTGAGATACTGCGCTGATAGGTTGATATTTTAAGGCTTCTTGTGATAAATGTTATTCTAGGGATCCTGGAGAGTTCACCAGAGGCCAAATCGAATGGCATCTGCAGACCTTCAGGGATTATCAGAGGGAAATGATGACGCGTCCTGTTAAGACTGAAGAGAAAATGCAATAATTTCTTGCATTTAACCATGTGAGTGTACAACATGACTTTTGCCTCCTTTTGCCCAATTTTATTGCAGATTTATGTACTTTTTCCTGTATTTTCTATATTTTTTATTCGTTTTGAAACCAATAAACATTTCCAGCAGCTCACAATCCTTTTTATCGAACTTATGATCCTTTTAGCAGTTTTGGTTGACTTTCCCAGTTTTTACTGCACTTTTCTGTAATTTTTTCTGTATTTCCTGTAATATTATTTCGTTTCAGTATCCATAGACATTTTCATCATTTCGCAATGATTTTTGCTGAATTAATGATCCTATTTACTTGAAAATCACTCACGTTTAACCATGTGGCTGTATAACATGACGTCCGCTAACTTTCGGCGGGATTTTAGGGGGTTCTTCCAGTTTTTTACTGCAGCTTTGCATATTTTTCAGAATATTCATAGGAGAGATTTTCGGATCCCAATTTTGTTTAAGATTATGCATTCCCTGATCTCATTTAACCAACCACCGTTATTGTGCGTTTTTATAGCTTTCAGCACTCGCACATGTTTTTTTATGAAAATATCTTATGTAATTTTTGTAATGTAATAAATATGCACTTGTTACGCTCATTTTCTTTAAACTTTTGACCCGTCGAAGGGTGATTTCAATCAACTTAGCCTCGCTCTTTCGTAAAATGCAGATACGGCTTGCCACACCTAAAGGTGGCCAATTGCAGTACCATTTTACATTGAAACCAACATAATGCTCCCTTTTATGCAATTTTTAAGTCTTCTACATTGAACGGAAGACGTTTTCTTACAATAAAGCCTTAGTCTTAGCTTGAACGCAATATTTTCCGCGAAACGCCGACTGCGCCATACGATAACCCGGCAATTTGCCAAATATAGAAAGCCGGCCGCTTTCTCAAAGGAGCTTTTTATTGACGCGCAACTTCTTTAATAAATCCAATGCTTTTTCGAAAATATTGCTTATTAGATATTGAGATGCTATTTTTAAGTGAGAGACAAGATCCTATCTGGTTTTGTAGCCTTTGTATACTTTCCAAGTTTGAATCCTACATAATTAGCGGGCTCTGCTCCGCCTCTAATTGATGAGAGGCAGAATGCAGCTCTGTTCGCGTCATAGCCATCCTTTCTTGCCTTCATTATCCATCTACCAATTTCAAGTTTTTCATTTGCAGCTGTCGCTGGCCGCTGCTTACGTAGTTATCTCCTGATTTACTCGCTTTACACACAGTTGATACCCTTTTATCAGTGATCATCGACGTGCATTCTACTATTGGGCGGAGAAGATTGAATGTTTTCTCCGAGTTGGCGTTCAATCTCAAGGACGGCAGTTGTCCGCCATCTGCGGCAGTTTAGTAAGAAAAACGAAGCATGGGGCAGATGCTTCTCTTACACAACTTCTCCCAGTTGCCTTGTTCACGGCTCGTTAACGCCCCTGTATATTTGCCCTGCTCAAAACGTTTTCAAATAGCAAATATTCGAAAAGAGCGGCAAAATTCATCAAATTGATCAACTAAAGTCGCTTTGTTTCAAAGTCTTATGATTGCGCCCCGTGACCGGTTCATCTCTCGCGGTCTCGAAACTTCCGTAAGATTGATCTCGCCTTGATTCATTGCGAGCGTCCTTCTTTAAATTTTGCGGTTGATTTACTCTTTACCTGATTTTCTTCTAAAGTGCAAAATATTCCAGGGCATACAGTCCAGGATTTCCTGGGAAGGAAAGATGACTGTCTCAAACTTGGCCCCCGGTAAAATTTCTTTAATAATTTTAGAAACATTGCCAGTTTCAGCTAAGGAGACATTTCTATGAAGCATCCATGGCTCACCTTCCTCTCCCTTGACAGTTCCAAGATTTGATAGATTTCTCAACTTCCTCTTTCCGCTGATGTAAGCCCTGTTTTAAATTTTAATAAGTTTTCTAGATTCCCGCCCAGAGCAGTAATGGATCGGTCTGTAAATTGTCATTATAAATGATATTAAATGAGATAAAAATAGATATACGGGGTCTTCCTTACTTAGGCAAGGATTTGGTTGGTAAGAATTCGATTTTATTTTAACTAATAATTTTAATTCAGCAATATATTCAATAGATGATTTCAACTATTCTGGGAGCAATATGATTCCACAATAATCTACATTCCTCCATCAAGGTGCTGTTTTCATTCTATTTCTTTTTTTCGTGAAAATCTTCACGCCATTCCCCCTAACCTTATTCCAATTTAAAACCTCAAATTTGTATAACCCTTAAATTCTCTTTATCGAACCTCGATGAATCTCTCCATGAGTTACCTTCGCCCAACGGAAATAATTTCATAGGAGCCTAACTCCTACCATGGAAATCTTTAACGGAAATCAGTCTGTAGGAGCTTAACTCCTACCCCTGCAAATTCTAAAAATCTCCTGAAAAAAACTAGTCATATTGCTCGAATTCTCTTTTGTCATGCAATTTTTTCCAGGGTAATATTTTTGTTAAGAATCTAAGTCTGTTATGTATTTAAAACTTGAAGTGTTTGCAATGTCTAATAAGTGTTCTCCCTCTTCTTATAACAACGCAGTAGTATAGTTGTGTCATTTTTTATAAGGGAAAGCGACACTGTGCAAAGATGGAAGTCTCTATCGTATTTTGTCTTAAAAAAACTGTCAATTTTAAAGGTAGCCAAATAAATTGTCAACTGTTATTTATTTTGTAGTCAAAAATGACAGCTAATTGAGTCTCTTCTCGACTAATTAGCAGTCACTATGGTCATTGTGGGGATCTCGTCTGATTCCATAAGTGTATTAAGCGCCCGGGAACATAATGGACATAGGAGGAATCGATAGACCAGCAGTGTGGTCAGCCGTCACTCACCTTTTACTTATGGACAACGTTTATCCTTCACGTCAAGCAGAAGTTCTCTTCCAATCTCATTATTTTTCTAATTATCTCTACCTGACTTTGTTACATGGAAAGAAGGCACGATTCTTGGAATAAGGCGCATTCCCTAGTTTGAAAAAGCGCGCGTAAAACCCCCCTTTCGGACACCATTCTTTATGCAAAGATAAACTACTAGTTTATGCCAATTCAAGCGTAGGAAAGATCAAAGTTGAAGAAAATCTCAACTTGTCCCCCCTGCTGTTCGATTATTTGCACAGCGGCCGTTCATTAATCGTCATGATCACATAGTCATCTCATTTAGCGGCGTTGGCATATTTCCAGGGTCACTTCGCACCTCAATAGAAACACAAACGTCCTTTGCCTTTGACATACGCCTGATTAACCTCGGTGAGGTGAACTAATTACGAGGTTTACTTTCCTTTCATTGAATCTTTCAAGTTTACGGATGTGGATATATTTATTAGGATAATCTTAGACCTGGTTCTGAGCGGCACATCCAATAAACATCCGCCATTGCTTATTTTTTTCCCTAGGTCAACAGTATTAGTTGGGGCAGAAGCGCCCCCATCTCACCGTGCAACATGACACTTAGCCGATACTCTACGCTTCCCCCCAGGGGAGATAGAGAGGTCTTTACGAGAACGTGGACAAATTGGGTACCCTTCGGACAGGTCTCTCTGTTTCAAGTTTCATCAACTTTTATTAGTTTTTAATTAAAGCTGCAGATGTGTTGCTCTTTTGCGCTGAGAAACAAATATTTCAAAAGTTATTTGGAATTGTAAACAGATCGCATCATTTTAGACATGTGGCACCTTTCAAAGTTTTGAAATCTTGTACCTTCCCGCGCGGACATATGTTATTCGAGGCCATCGGCTCTAAAGGTCAAATCCGATCAACATGTTTCCCTGCTTGTATGGTTCTTTCTAGAACGCGCGGAAATTTTAAAGAATGGAGCATCTTTTTGCGCTCCTTGTGGCCGGTCTGTCGCTTCTCGCGCAGTAATCCCAACAGGCGCATTTCCCCTCATTTGACGGGCCGCGCAACACCTTAAATCACCCAATTCAGGATTACACCGGGCTTACATCGCCCCGTTCTTTTATCAATATCCAGGCTATTTGGGGTCTGTCTATTTTCGCTGCTTTAAAGTGTATAGCCATTTCGGCTTACAATAGAACGGTCCTTTCTATTTGCCGAGGTAAGTTCGTTGGAATTCTAAGCTGCTGGCAGTGAAAGACCTCTGCTCTGTCCTCTTAGCTATTACACACACCTATTTTACGCCTCCTGTTTTTCGCTCAATGACCATGTGATTTACAACTTGTCCAGTTGCACTTATTCTTTCATTTGGAAGTGCTGTTGTTACTGCGCATGCTCGGTCATTATTTTAGGGGTCACTGGTATCTCATTACAGACCATAAGGCAGGCAACTGTCAGGACAGAAATACTTCCAATTGTGACACAAATATATGAGGATTCTGCCAATTAATTATTAATCACGTGGGTGTTATTACGGATTCCCTTACTTGGATGGCAAGATAACTATTAGTGGCTCCATTTAAAACGCTTTATAGGAGAAATTTGGGGGAAAAGGACTGAGGGAAGCGCCCCCACTGTAAGCTCACGATTGCCAGTTGCACTTTTCCCTAAAAGCTGTCTAATCGTCGTTGATCTGGTAATTTAGCTGCCGCCGTTCCCAGAATAAGTATGTGTAGTGTTCTTTCTGCTCTTCTTCCAGTCTTCCAAACAGCTAATTGAGCTCAGTGGTAGGCGAAAGACAGCCCCGCCTTCCCCCTTGCACAGCTGGCCATCCGGCCATCGCTCGCAACTCTGCTTTTATGCCCGCTTCCGATCGCTAACGGATTTATTACATGATCACATTGTTTCAATATTGTTTTGATACATTGGACAAAAACAATAATATATTTCTAATTATTTTTCTATTTTTCTCACATGCCCTTCTTATTATTCCTAGGCTACAAAAATAAAGGAAGTACTATTTTCCTCATTATCGCCAGCGCTCCCTCTCGTTTAGCGCACAACCCCTCCATTTTGGACCACACGTGGCTCGTTTTTTTCCTGCCCGAGGGTGATCGCTCGCACCTGTTGATTACTATTACGCGCCTCTCTTACCCAGCTGCTCCAGCAAAAAGACATCTTCCATTGTTCTTTTCTGCCTTTGTTCTCGTTTGCAAAAAGGCTTAGGACCCTTCATTATGACAGAGAATTTCCCAGGGACGAATACTCATCTATTGCGGTTGCTTTTCCTCTTTTTCTGACTCACATCTGCCCTTTCTCGGTGAGAGAGCGTTATTGAATTCCCAGAGGAGAGGTTGAGATGTTTGCATTTATTAGAGGCCAATTCCGGTGACTATACTACTATAAAATAACTGAAAAAAGCTGCCGCCTTTTGCATGGTATAAGATATTAGCTGTGTGTTTATATCCATTTATGAACACTTTTTCCCCCTGGTCACTGGCCAATTGTCCACCGTCTGCTGCCCTCTAGAATTAGACAGATCTGTCCCGTGTAGGCTCGGGAAAACACTTACGCAAGGGGGTGAGAGCGGGGGCCAAAGGGTCAGCATAGCTTACGCCGGATGGTGCTCGACGGACACATTGATTAAGCCATGTGGTGGTGGACAGACCAGTCGCTATTATTCAGCACGATGCGTCGTCCTTTGATCCACCATGGGATTTTCGCAACCTCAGTCGAGGTGGCTGGTGCCCCCCGCCAAATCGAGCTCGTTTGAATGGCAAAAAAGTTTGTTGGCCCCCGGCTAAACCACACCCGCAAACAAATGTTTATATACTCTTTAGTTTACAGGGACCGATTCATGTGAGAAAGTGTATCCGTGTAGTATATTTTTCCCGCATTGTTTAACAACAAGGAGCCGGCCTTTTGTTTGTGCTACATGCATTCCTTGGCATTAGAGGCCATGAGACTGGTCATTTCTCTGGCTGCACACTTTCTCTTTTACCGCCTGAGCCGTTCTCATGCACTTTGGATGATTGCTAGCTGTTCCCAGTTCTATATTCTCCTCATATACTTTTTCCCCTTTCTTTGTTTAAAGCTTGCACGTTTTGGCATTGAATTTCAAACAAAATCAGCTGCTTTCTCCGAAAATTATATCCAAGATAGAATTGCTCCTTTTTTCCCTGTCAAAGTGGACCAAATCGCTTCCCCAGTGTTCAGTTGTTCTTTTTCCACTCAGTAAATCCTTTCCGGGGTAATTTTCCGGCATGTTGCAGTGAGGAGAGTGTCAATGTGACAGGTCAGCCACACTATCGCTTCACTTACCCGGCACAGATCCATCAACAAATTATCTGAAGGTTTGTTCCATTGTTTTTTTTTTGTATCTGCCTGTTTTATAGCATGGGTTGTACCTATAATGTCAGGGCCAATCATCTCTGGTCCATGTGGTACACTGTCCTCGTCGTTCTGTTACAGGGATATTTGATATATCTTGGACTACAGAGGTGGTTTATCTTCATTTTAAACATTTTAATGGTTTTCTAGATCAAAATTATACGAGGAAGTGAAATGGCCTACTGGAAACTATCCCAACTTGTGGTTGCGCGTCTACCAGTGCATTTATTTTGTCTGTCTACCGGCTTGTTTCTTTCTCTTTGCTTGTGGCTGTTTTAAAACGGGGAACATTGCTGGAGACAATGAAAGACTAGCCGATAGGGAAGAAAGAATCCTCGAAGTTTCTCGAAATAGTCGCGGGGAAAAGAAAGGTCAGTCATTCCTTTCTCATTAGACCCTGAGTAACATCCTTCTTCTGCCCTAGCGCAAGGATTAAAATCCTAATTATTGAGCCCCTGGGGACGGGTTCGGCACAGACGGAGCCGGTGGTATTGCCCTCTCTTTAATAAGTGAAAGGAATAGGGGTCACAACTTCTTTCTTTTCAGGATGCCTACATGGATTAAAAAGTTTATATCAACATGCACCGCCACTTCCACAAACATGTCATCTCCTGTCAGCAGTTCTTCAACTCTTTGCCCAGCAAATTATGATTGCTCAATTGTATCGAAGTGGTTTTATAAATTCTGGTAAGTATAAAAGTCATAATTGAGGTCAGGTTTGTCGCGACCCATTTGCACTTGTAAATGACCGCTATTGTTCTGTCCCTCATTGAATATGCAATGAGAGAATCATCGTCGGCTTGCTAATGGCTATTCGGGGTCAGATTCCAAAGTGGTACTTTTATACTAAGTGGCGCCGAGATTACTTAATATTTCTGAGTAGAACAGAATCTTTTCACCCCCATTAGGCCACTATTCCCTCCACAGATGGAGGGAGATGTTTGGCTTCAAATGAACAGATGCTGTTCCCTGCCCATCTGCAAAAAATGCTCAAACGGAAATTGATGTTACGTATAAATTCGCGGGTCTATGGTTTTACACACACTGCTGGGGATGATGGATGCGGATATTGCGGGGACAAACTCTCACGGGAGTTTTGTTATTAAAGCCACCTGGGCCTTAGAAAAAGCCGTGAGAAAGGATAAAGAAACCTGTTTCAGGTGACTTTTTGAATACCGAATTGGATTTCGTCTATCAAAGGGCAAGACAGCTGGCCACAAATCTTCCCACAGGCGATTCACTGTATCAAGGATTCAGATTGACAGCAAATGAGCTTAGCGACTATCCCTTATCGCCAAATTTGCTTCCACGTAACCTTCTTACCTTTGTTTTAAAGAAAGTATTACAGTTTTAATGAATGCAAGGCTTTTTGGAATTCCTCTAGAATTTGCCAATCTTGTTCTGGCTCTTTTTGTCTTTTCTCTGAGCTATGCTTCCGTCTTCTGGAGAGTTCACAAAAAATTCAGGTAAAAACTTTCCTGACTAAAATAATTCCATTTTAGCTTTCTATTTTCCATAATGCTCCTTATCTTTTCCGCATCTCAAATCTTCTCTTACATTTCTTTTTCAATCCTTTTCCGAATCCAAGAGACAAATATCGGCAGTTTGCGTCCTGTTGGATTGGGTAATTATATCAAAAAGCGCGATAGTTATTATCAATTTTAGGTCAGTACATTTATGCTCGACCTGGCGGGTTAACCTACTACTTTTATCATCCGTATGCCTGGATTTCGTACTATTGGGCGAGTTTTATTCTTGGATTCTGTGCTCAGATAGCCTTCTACGGGTATGGATACAATTACTTCGAGGTGATTTTTATTTTATAATTTAATATGCATTTTTTAAAGAAAAGTCTGGCTGATCTCCAAGCTAGGAATCATATACGATCGGGAAGTATTACAGGAACTAGTGATTACAGCAACTATACAAGAAAATCAAACTATCGTTATCCTAAGGGACAATGTTGTGGCGGGTAAGAGGTTTTTCTGCTATGAAACATTTAAAAAATTGCAGATATGGTCCAGCAATCAGTGGAGTCTTTCTATTTTCCCTCTATATCATCCAAAAAGCCCCTACTCTTTATGTAATCGGAGTATTTTTCATGGTAAAAATCTTGCTAATTTTTTTAAATATTATTTTCAGAAAGAGATGAAGCCACTTCTTGCCACTATTCTCTTAGTAGAAATAACTTTCTTAATATTTTGGATCCTGATTCTCCTCTTCTTTGTTTCTTATCGTGGATGGCAATTTAGTGTGGCCCACAAAGCCCATCAAATCTATGGATTACAGGTAATTTTATTTTATTTAGTTTTCTTATAAATTTCTTTAGAAAGGAGGAGTGACCGGCCACATTAGAGGCAATGAAAATCCTTCGCAATTGAAGAATGCTGTCGTTGTTGTCCACAAAGATCACGTAATTCAAAAAAAAGGATAGAAATTGATGATTTCCAGATGTTTGTAACTGATGACAACGCAGCGAAGCAGACATTCCTTCGTCATATTCAAAAAGATACACGACTGGATGCCACAACGGAGAACATGTGGTCAAAGAATAATGGAAATCATAATCATCAAGGCAGCCCAGTGACGAGGAGAATCCCTGCTGACGAGACAAATAAACCAACTCCTGAAATGTCTCGTCTAATGAACACGTCAACAGATGAAAATTCTGCCAGTTATCCAACTGTAAGGGCTTGAATCACATTTTATTTTGTTCTCTTTAGATGTCCAGAGGTCACTTGGCCACGACTACAATGAGCCGGGGAAACAGCTCTCCACCTGAAGGAGTTTATGGCGGAACATTGCAAAGATCTCAGAATCCTTACATGGGTACCCTGCAAAGAAATCAAATCGGCGGAACAATGCAAAGAACAACTCACCAGCCGCAATGGCAACCGGTAATCTGACCTCTTGATTTGTTTACAAAGACGTTTAGGATTCTTACGCGTCCATACACAAACAGAAAGCTGATCCTTACCAGAGACGAGGAAGTAATGACAATCCTCATTCTCAATATGGTCATATGGAGATATACAGCAACTATGGAACCTACGCCAGAATCCCAAATCAGGTTGGCTTTTTTTCTTATGAATATTTTATGGCTGCAGACACGTGTACCTATCCCACCGCCTAGTCAGCAAGTTCATACCATGAGAATCAATGGAACTAATTATGGAATGACGGGTGGAAGTACTCTGCAGAGAAGACCTTCAGATTCTAATCATTCTCAAATTGGAGCAATCCGTCAGAGTCCGCTTTTAAGTGAAAGAACGGCTTCTTCAGGAATTGGTACTCAGTCTTCAGTCGGATCAAAGTGAGACATGTTAACTGCTATAAAATCCGCTGTTCAGAGATAGATCTCCTTATCAACAGAGCTCAATGAAGTTATCTTCCTTTAATAATCAAGAGAAAGGAGGAGTTTACGGGCCTGCTGCCAGTCAATGGACACAGAGAGCCCCTCCAGGGCAGCCTTCTCAACTCCTTTGGAATCAAAATAAGGTGGCTCACTTGTAAAATTATTTATTGTTGTTGCATCGTTGTTGTTACGCGGTGCTATTTATAAATTATCCCCTTTTTTTGTGGTCGCTTCAAAAGTTCGTCAATTAACATGCTTACCAAGCTAATATTGCGTGCACAAAAACTAACCCAATTTTTTCAGAGTTCCATTTCTGCCTCATCTTCTCAACAGGAACAATGCTTTACGCCTACTTCTACGTTAACCAGCCAGGGTAGTAGCAGCTATTCTCAACAGACACCAACTCCTGGTTCTCCACAAACTCAAAACTTCTCTAGGAATGAGGGAGGTGGCGGCATTTACGGAACTCTGGGAGATGAGATCTATGGAGAGAAGACATTGCAGAAAAGAGTCGGTACAACGACACTTCGCCATGCTGTAAAGGCAACTGGCCCCACTGTTAACTTTTCTAGCCCACTAACAGCTACAACTAACGGTGGCGGTACCCCGACAAAAGATGATTTTGCCACCAGCATTGTTTAGAATAATATGAACTCATTTTAAATCATTCCCGGTTCGGGTGCTTTTTCAGGCCCTGAAGGTATTACTACTGGTTTTTTCTTTATTATTCTGAACTATTGTCATAGTCCCGTTCGTATCTTTAAATGGAATACCCTAAAACATATATTCTCCCAACCAAAAAAAAAGTTTACCAAAATTCTTGTCATCTAATTGTTGCAATAAAACATGTTTTACTTGTGCCAGGCTAGCACTCTCTTGGGGCAGGAAAAAATGTGGTAGCCATTAGAATTTTACAAGTAAACGGAGACATAATCTTCAGCTTGTGTTTCTTGTTCCTTCTTGCAGAAATATAAACTCTCTTGGGTCTAATCTGCATTATGACAAGGTCTAGGAGGCGATGTTCAGTTTCCCTTACGCCTATAGATACTTTTATGATCTACGCGCTAGTCGTATTCCCTTTAAATACGGGGGATAATTCAATTTCGGCAGGATATTGCGCAACTGACAGGGGAATTTTTCTTCTGGTCATTTTCTTTAATGATCAAGTAATTCTCTCTTCACGGATGCTACACTCATTGTAATAATGAACTTCTATCCTTTCGAGACTTCGAGATGAATGCACGTGGTGGTAGCACAAAAAAACTAGCTCTCAGATTACCCTATCCCCGGAATCTTAGCCTCTTATGGGCAAGAATATTTCCCTCCTCAAAAGCCGCTATTTCCTATCTTGATGCGCTTTCTGTCATCTCAAATTACTATGCTAAAGGCTGTTTTGCCAGTTTTGGCTTCTTGCCTCTTCATTTTCTTTTCTTTTTTTGGATGCCCATAGCAATAGACAGAGAAAGGAGAGGCGGTGATCATTAGTTGCTAACCCATCCATAACAAATGCTTCTATCTTTTCATTAAGGTTGCTGAACTTTTCCCGTTAACTCTCGCTTGTTAAATTATGACCTCCATAAATACCTGACATTTTCAGTTTTCTATGAGATGAGCATTATCTACGCTAAATCACAACCGTAAGTTCTTTTTTTCAAATACACACACGGAGGTCCTTTTTTCCCCTAACTTTAAGACAATTCTTGACGTGCAAAAGAACGTCATTCCTTTGTCTCAAGTTTCAGATGACGGTTTGTAGTAGGATCTCGGAGTTTAAAAAGTATGAAAAACGCGGAACTTCGTAAAAACGTTCTATGGACATACATTTGTGAGAAGCTCGAGTTTTTGGAGAACATCAAGAGTCTGGGGCACCATAATTTACCGGAAATGGTCATATCGCTTCCGATGTATTTCTTGATTCCTTAGACTCATAAAAACCTTTACCTTTCTCTAGGAATTTATAATAAACAAGGAATATTTGTAATATCTGTCGTAATAAGGAGTTTTTGGCCATTTATCCGTTTCAGTAGGATTATGACCGTTTCCACAGCTTATGACCACTGTTCAAAGTGGCATTCAACCGGCTTATCCTTGCGTACAATATAAATACTTTCACGCACTCCCTAAAAAGACTAATTTTTCTCGCTTCCCCAACTGAGTCCTCCAAAATTGAATGAAATGGTCCACACGCTAAGATATAAAAGAAGATTTCAGTAAGTTGTAGTGCATTTTTGGTGGAAAGTAATCATTCAAAGAGGTTCAAGGCTGAAAAAGAAATCCCTTTAGGGAATTAGAAAGAAGTTTGACCTCTTGTTCAAATGTCTTCGCTTACTGACAACTTGTCAAATGTTGTAGGGCCATCCGTTAACATTTCCGGTTCGACGGCGTTCTTTTTTTTTAAAAATAGGAATTTTTACTATGCTCAGTGAGGGTAATCCCCCTGAAACGGAGCCACCCCTTTGCCTATTCATCTGCTTCACTCCTCGACACAATGAGGTGATCCTTTCGTGAACCTTTGATCAAAAACCTTAAAGTGACTTAGGGAAAACTTTCTAATTTTACCAAAAGATCGAGAAATGAACGGAGTTTCCTCTTTCCCTCACGCAGGCGCTCCCTTTGAAATCTTGTCGTTTTGTTTACGTCAACGCAGCTGTCCATCGGGTAGTAGAGATCGGTTCAGTACTCTTTGAAAGAGCAGGATACGTTTCACTCGGGGCGTAAGGTCTGATACAAATTTAAGAAAACAGATGTTTCGAAAATTATACGACGGGAGAAAATAAAGAAAAGGGCAACTTTTCATTGACCTTTCGGGTCGTGTTGTTCTAAGACAAAGAACGTAATTTGAGATGTTTTTAAACAGGATTATATTCCTTTAAAAATTCTTGAAAACAAAGCCTAAATCGTGATAATTCAGGAAAGATCAAGGTATGAATAGTTATCGCCTGACCGAGCATTAATCTTTGAAAACTTGACCAATAATACTATGACTTTAACTCCTGCCCAAGTTAAGAATTGTTGCTCTCTCCCCGAGATTTCACCTTATAATCTAGCGCCTTGCAAAAACAAACTAAATTGATGACTGTCGTTAAACTAACAAGAGCCGCCTGCAGCGCATCCACGAGTGGTTGCACTCACTTGGTATTGCAAGATTATCAGCGAAATCCCTAAGCAAATCGCCCTGGGGGACTCCCTACAACCACACCTCCTCATCCTCTGTCGTAGCCCCCCTTTGCTCATCATAAGCCATGCGGGAGATTGAATAACATCCCGCAAGACATGAGGTGAGTTTGGCCGTTTTCACTCCTTCGCACCTCACTTTACCCCTCGAAGTGATTGTCCGACGGAACGATGGTTGACGTGTGAGTTTTTTGAGAACGTTTCCTGGAATTGTAAAAATCTCTTCCTGGTTTAATCCTCGTGAGACCCTTCACAGGTTTTTGGCACACATACTCTGGTTTTCCTCAAAACAATGCTTCTATTTTTAAAGCTGAAACCAAAAAGCCTTACTAAATTTGAGCTACAGATCCCACTTACTACGGTAACATCCAGATTTAAAGAACTCTTGAATTATGGAGAGCAGCTAATCCGTTCTAGAAAAGTAAATAGGTCTTAAACGGATTTACTTCAAGGAAGAAGAAGCGCCACAACAGTGTAGAAAGTTTAAGCTCGTGCAATATTCTAAAAGATACTATGAACTGGGTCTAATTTACCTATAGAAATGGTGGGATATACATACAATTCTTATTTACTACCAACACGCCACCTTCGCTTGAATAGACTTCATTTAAAAGAATTTTTTCAATGTTTATTTTCCCAAGACTCTTTATAGACTGATGATCTGTCCTTATAAGCAGCGTAGAGAAAAGTTTCACATGGCTTCGGCAATCTCTCCCCAGGGTGTCATTCCGGACACAAAACCGCTGCTCATTATAATAACTCTACGGGGAGAAGTTTAAAATTTCGTCGTGATATCCAGACATTATCCACACGTGACCTCGTGTACTTCTAGAGAATCAACAAGTCCTCTTTTGAACAGCGTTCGCGTAAAGGAGCCGCGTGCTGATTCATCCTTGAACCTTTGCCCATACTTGAGTTGCCTTAACTTTGAATTGCTGCTCTTCGTCTGCTCTCTAATGTCAAACTTCGCTACCTTCTTCCCAGTTTTCATTGACAGAAACACAGCAGACGTTAATCTATGTGATCACGAGAAGAAACGCAGAGACAGGTGTAGAAAGTAATTAGACAAGCGCCACATTTCTTATTGCCTCGTTGTGTATGGCCTACTTGTTTCTCATTTTCCCGCTCTTCTTCTTAAAATACATAAAATACAAAAATAAAAAATACAGCTTAAAATAAAATAATAAATTAAAATGAAGTTGGTGTCATATCTTTCTGTGTTAGTAGCACATTTCTAGCAAAATTTACTTTGCAACTAAATCCCTGTTCAAAAACCCGAATTGGATATGTTTTCGAGCTTCCCTTTTCCCTGCCATGAGCATCACAGCTGCTTCCAAACGTGCTAAATCTCTAGTTTTATTTAAATCCAGCTGGTAGGTATACCCCTCCTTTAAATTTATCCATCCCGTTTAAAAGAATAAAATTCTCTGTTGGGCATTTTAATCAACGAGACACTCAATCCACCTCGTCTGCCATCCATTGCGATGTCAATTCTTTGAAGGGAAGGGTGGGTGAGATTTAATTTTCGGCCAAATTCACATGTGCGCTAACAGTTGATTTTGCGACGAGTGTATTTTAACGTTGTACACGCAGGAAGCAAATGCTTAGAGTAAACGAAATCATCCAAATAGGGAAAGGAAAAGTCGGAGAGAGCGGGACGAAAACGAACACCGAGTTCTCTTTCTGAAGGGATCGGTGCGCCTTATCCTTCTTATTTTTTTTGCTTAGATATCGAATATTTCCTGACTTAGCTCCTTATGAGGAAATGACTAAGCCGGAAATATTAGTGAAAGAAACGGAATCCTGCTGTACATTTTTAATTTTCTGGAATGACCATGGACTCTTGGGTCAAAAACATGTTGCTCTTTAATTAGTTCCGGCTCTTTTTGGCCATTTTTCATTGCTATAGTCGCCGGGTCCCAAACCTGAGAACATGACTTCATTCTCAACCTTTTCTCCATAATATGGCAACACAACTCAGTCTAAAATATTTTAATACTTTCTACAAAGTATTAATATCACTGAGGTTAGTAGTCTACGTGAGAAAAACGCATCCAGGAAATCAGAAATGGCCTGGGGAAGGGTTGATCTCGCGCGTGAAATAACACCCGCAATAACATACGAATTTGGTCGTGGGGGTCTTTCTCTCTCGGTCTCATTCTCTCACACATAAATGCACGCCAATCTATGCCATAGTCATACAATTAAAAATCAACCATATCATGGTCGACATACATTACGTGCAAGGAAACAAACATTTCAATATTTTAAGTAAGTTTATCAGCTTGTTATTATTAGAGTGTATGCACATTTCCGATTGCCTCAGAACACACACAGGCACTCCCAGCAGATGTTCCTGGTTAAAGGCACAACAACTTGTCGAACTCTAGTTGATACTAAATTTTGCAGGCCACTAGGCTCATTTTTTGTTTTCTGCAAATTTGGCCATTTTTCGTAGACACCTCAATTTTGCTGAAAATTGGATAGAGAAAGGCTGAAATTCTCTTTAATTTGGTAGCCAAGCGTTAAAAATGGCCATGTGGTATGGGCAAAATAAAAGGAGACACTGCTGCCGGTGGGTGTCGTCCATTTAAATGGTTCCCAAGGAAAAAGTTAGCGCGCGATGTCCTCGATTCCTGTTGCCCTTCGCGATTAAAATTTCAAAATTTTATCCTTCAATTTTTCTTCTTTGGGCTAAAAAACGCAATTTTATCGTTTTCTTGTCCATTTTCCATAAAGAATTTTCCCGAAAAGTTTATCCTAATCCACTAAATCCAATCAACAAAATGTGACTACTGTCGTAAAACTACAATTTTTTTCACGCTTACGTAGATCATCAAAAATGTCGACATAATTAGAAAATGGAATTAAGGTCATCTCTTTCCTTTCGTTCCTTAGAAAATATCCAAGTTAAAAAATTCAACTTAATCAGTGTCATATGCCAGCTCACGTCATATATTTCCTGCATCCGTTCTATCACCCGGATAGATAACATTATTACCTTGCACATAGCCGGAGATTGGAATCTTGGTATCCACGGTGATTTGCGAGAAACTTAGCGGATTAACGTGCCTCGTATAATTGCTTTCTTTCCTCGAATACCTCACACCTCGTGACGTTTTATTTTCCAACAATTAGACAGCAGGGATGTTCCCCTAAACATAAGGCTAATAATCAACAGACGTAATAATCCGAATTTCCTTTACATCATAAGACTAGGCTACCACTCTTTTTAAGAACAGTACAAAGTAGTTAAAAAGTTTTTCATGACTCCATTTGACACGCGATCTCTTTGGTTCTGACTTCTATTTCATTCTAACTTCCAAACAAGATGCATGGGGGAAATACTTCCCTAAGCAGTAAACAGTAGAATTTTAGCTATAGTCAAAAGCCAATTTGATTAGTATCTTCAAACCGCAGCTTTAACTTTTAGTCTGGTTCCAAATCTCTCAAGTTTCTTCCATTTTTTTTGCTAAAAGAATAATAAGGCGTTCTTCTAATCTTTACATGTCTGCTAACCATGCAAATGCACCCCCTTACCCAGAAACATTGGTATATTTTACTCTTTTGATCATAAAAGAATCCTTCGGGATCTCTCCGAGAGCATGTCGTAAAGTTATAGTCAAAACGTATCACTTTAACTGGTCAAAGCTCACTTTCATGTTGTAAGGATTTGAGCTTTTTAACTGATCAACCATAGTCTGCCAACTAAGCACCAAATACAGTAAGCAGTTTTTTTCCCATCTTCGAAAACAGCTCGGACTCACCGGAAGTGGGTGGCTATATAATGAGGGATAGCTCCCTTAGGGCGTCATGAATTAGGCAACCATTTTTGGTGTGCACATTCTCTGAGAAATGTTTAAACGTCGCGCTCAGTATAGACTTATTCCACAAAGGTTCGAGTTCATTTCTTCTATTTTATTTGAGTAATATAATAATTTTCAGTAACCAAATTGCTATGGTTATTCCGAGCACTCGGAAAGGAAATCCGAACAATAATCATTTACACGGTAATTCGCATGGACATGGTGATGAGGTATTTTTATCGTTTTTAAAGAAATTAGACCTTGTTTAGTATCATCGACATGGAAATGATGCCCGAATAGAGAATCCAGAGCCAAATAAAGATTGGGTATCAGGTAAGCTGCATAAAAACCTTACGGAAATCTTTTTAGGGACAGGTGATGAAGTTCTACTTCTAAATGTTGGCGGAATGAGCTTCCGCCTTCGAATTGTTAGCATTTTTTCCCGATCAGAAAATGAAAGAATTGTACAATTCGCCCAATTAGACCAAGAAAGACGGATCGCCACTTGCGACGCTTATTTAGCTGTAAGTTTGGGACAAAGATGGCCCTAGAAATTAATCGTTTTGTTTTCCTAAAAGAGTGCGGAAGAACCCAATAGAATTTTCTAACAGTAGACTGGGTAGTTTGCAACTTTGAAAAGAGCATGGAGTAGCCCCCTTTGCTTTTCGGTGGTTCAAAAGAGATTGAAATTGGTAAAAAATCTTCTGTTTTCCAGCCAACTCAAGAATATTTCTTCGAAAGGTCACCAATTCTCTTCGATGCCATTTTTAAATATTATGCAACTGGTCAACTTCATCGCCCGCTAGATATTTGTCCTCAAGAATTTCAAAATGAGTTGGATTATTGGAGAATCCCTCATCAGATGATGTCCATGTGTTGTTGGCGATCCTACGCGCAAATGTAAGTGCTACAGTTCCCCTTTAAACTATTGCTTTCGTATTGTGTTCAGGCTAGCGCCGCCAAAATTACGGTAAGTTCGAAAGACGCCAACATCCTTATTTCCTGTTGTGATATCTTCACCCCAAAAATATTTAGTGCATGTTTCCCCTTCCCTTTCGCTGCAATACTTCCCTTGATTGTTTCTTAACGCGTCGCCATTTGACCTTTAAAAATCTTACATGACGAAATCGGAAGCTGACAATAATTTTTACAGAAGTGAATCGATGGAAGAACTGGCACATAAGAAAAGCCAACAAATGGATATGAAAGATCGATCATTACGGGCGCGAATACACGCATTCTGTGAAGGAGACGGCTCACTTCCTTCGACTTTGTTCACTTTTGGCAGCATATCCTTTGTTCTTATTTCGGTTATTGGTCTCGTATTGGGTTCCATTCATGAGTTACAGGTCCGATAATCTACAATTTTACTAATTCGATTCAGGTTCCTATTGTGAAAAACGGAAGTATCACTAGACGGCTTGCAAATGAGAGTGAAGGTTTGATTTAATTTTTAAAATTAAAAAAAAAGGTCCCAAAAATTGTAAAATTTAACGAAACTTTCAGAGGAACCAGGAAGAATATATACAGGTCATTTAATGCTTTGCCGTAAGGCTTTTGTGATGTTTTCAGTTCGGTTGCGAAAAAGATAACGAGCTAACGTTTGGTCTTAAAAATTTAACAAAGAAAAAGAAACAATCCTAATTTTTTAAGGAGTTGAGCAACTTAATTAATTTGTATTTTTCAGCACATGATGAAGAAGTCATTTGGGAGCCACATCCAGTCTTTGGAACAATTGAGACAATCTGCATTATTTGGTTTACATTGGAATTTGCGCTTCGTCTCTCTGTTACGCCTAACAGGTAAGTTCGGTCCCTAACTATTCTGGGGAAAATAGCCCTGATTCCGATCAATCCTCCGCAGTTCTCTGACAAACATGAGACAAGTGTTCCATGGCACTTTCAAGCTTTGATCTATTGCCACCATTTTATGCGTCATTGCCGGATCTGAGCAAACACACGTGTCTTCGGTAGACAGTTCTGTCACGTGGCCGCTTTGGCTATTTTGGTTGCCTAAGGGGGCGATAACGTGTCAAAACAAAATTGACCGACTCTAAGCGATTGACGTCATGAAACCATTGGTTCTCACTGGACGGAAGTGAGGAAATATATCAATTTTTTTACAGGATTCAATTCCTGGTCGGCATTATGAACATCGTCGATATGATTGCAATTATTCCATTTTATTTGGAAATGGGTTTAGCTATGTTTGGCATAGATGTTGCCAGTCTCAGCGACATTAAGGGTAGGGGATTTTAACTTAAAGAGATTTGTCTCTAGGCGCTCTTCTGGTAGTTCGAGTCCTTCGTGTATTGCGTGTAGTCCGTATTCTTAAACTTGGTCGCTATTCCTCTGGAATGCGCACCTTCGCCTTGACACTTAAAAGCTCCGCCCGGCAACTTGGCATGATGGGCATGGTAAGACTTTCGAGTAAAGTGGATAAACAATAAAATGTATAGGTGCTTACCACAGGAGTTGTATTCTTTTCTACATTATTGTATTTCGTTGAAAAAGATGAAAAAGATACTCCATTTACTTCTATTCCAGCGGCATTCTGGTGGTAAGTTCCATCAAAATGGGCAATTCAATGGAAATATTAAAGGGCTATTGTGACAATGACAACAGTTGGATATGGAGATTATGTTCCTGTGACAATCCGTAAGAAATCTCTTTAAATGGGAGTTTAAACCCATTTTTAGCGGGGAAACTTATCGCAAGTGGTGCAATCATCAGCGGAGTTTTAGTACTTGCACTGCCCATTACCATCATCGTGGACAATTTCATGAAAGTCTCTGGAAAGTGGGTTTGCATCAATCTCAGCTTTAGTTATTGGCCGCTAAACATAGTCCGGCAGTAGTTCGCTAGAATCCGCTATTTATCCAGAAATAACGATTCTTATATACAGGATCGAGGAAACCCATCTACACAAGGATTAGTCTCCCAATCCCAAAGAGCCCAAAGAGTCTGTTTAAATTTAAAAGTTTTCAGTGTTGAGGATTAACTCAAATGCTTTGTGGGTAAGCGCACGGCTTCACACTTCCACCACACTTTATAATTTCTTTAATTTTAAAGCAAAACTGCATTAGTACTGTCCTTGTCCCCACAGCAAATAACAAAAAAAAAGCTTATACTTGATGTCAAGCTCTGTCTTCTTCTTTCTTCTTCTATCGCTCTATCGCAATTTGTGGCTTGTCATTTTGCACATCAGAAATATAAGATGAACGGAGATGTTATCATTTTGCATGTCAGAGGCACAAGTTTCTTGGTTTAAAGGATCAGCTCCGTTCATCTAAATTATTTTTTTTTGCTTTAAAGAGATGCAAATAAATGTATTTTTCAGCAATCGCAATCCATTCGCTCCTCAACCTGCTGCTCCAGAAACTACTGTAACTCCCGGTTTACACCAACAGTGATACACAACGATGTATTCCCCCTATTCTCTCGCCTGATGTCATACATCCTACCCGATCTCCCCCAAAATTTTACTCTCTTTTCTTTAAATGGATACAGTGTCCACAACGATAATTCGAATAAATGTACCCTTATTGGACGTAATACGTCACAGTTTCTTTCGCCTACGCGTATGCATCTGTCCTAGACACGTGGCGGTTCGTGTTTGTTCTTAATTGTCACGTGGCAATTAACCGATAGGATATGGGGTGATGTGTTCGGATGTTATGAGACTAGCTGGAGCAATCTTGACAGGCTTACGTCAATCCCGAACAGTTCAAGAGAGTTTTTGTGCAAATAATGACTTTCTCTTCTGGGCAGCCGTATAGATCATTGATTAGTTATCATTTTTACACCGGTGTGAGGTGGGCAAAACAAGTAGCTGTTCCTGAATTGAAAACAAACCCACGTGGGGAATATTGCTGGCTGTTGTGGGGGTCAAAATAACCACTAGGTATATGTGCACTCACGGTAGAGGACACCAAATAAGAGAGGGAGAAGGGAGATGAGATCATTTTCGTCACAATTACATCAGTTTCGCTTCATCGAAAGTTTTCTAGGGGTTTTGGGGAAATATAGAAGAACATTTGAACATTTTTTGAGCCTGGGGGCTGCTCTTGGTAGAAATCCATGGTTTATAGGAAAACGGCTTAAAATTGGGGTGCCAATACAACAAAAACCTTAATTTTCTTTAAGAAAACTCTCCTGGACTCAAAAGTTGTACCTTCGCCTGTACAATAATTTTTCGATGTCATCGTCCCTCAAATGTTTGGCCCTTTCGCTGATAGACTGACCGCTTCTTCCAGAAACTTCAAAGACCAAAATAAATAAACAATTGTCCAAAATAGCCTGATTATACAGGTCGTACTAGTCCATCGCTGAAAAATATTGTAAAACTGTAACAAGTTGATCTCTCTTAATCGCAAAAATATTTTCTCTTATTATTCGAACACCGAAAAATACATTATTTTCGTCTTCCAAAAAACAAGTTGAAAATAAACTTCGTCACCCCCTTTGAAAAAGTTACTTTTGCCGCCCATGTGCGATGTAATCTATCACCTTGCCCACGCTGGGAAGTGACAAAGCACAAACACTGTCAAGACCGACTGTCTGCTTAAAAATAGAAATGTGATAAGTTTTTATAACTTTTATTCGGCATATAAGACGGTGCCTAAAAAATAAGCAATCAATAACTAATTACAAGTATATATGGTAACAATATGGAATTTTTTCTGTCATGTACGACTTTTTTTAATAAAGAAATATACCGGGGTGTATAAGTCAATCATCTCTCTGCAACGGCACAGTTCTTAGAGGATCAATACCATTTCCAAAGGAATACTGAGGAAATTTTTGTTGGAAAGAACTAACAAATTTCTAAGACTTCCGCCAGCGGGATAACATTATGACAACAAGTATTAGGGGGGTAGAATAATAGCACTAAAGTGCCCGTGATAGAGAAAGAAATAATAGCTAGACAGGAACTAGCAGGGGTAAAAAATATATTTGAGTGAAATTATATGGGAACTTCCCGAACCCAGGTGGGATGTTCCACTCGTCCGTATTGAATGTCGCTGATGCCTTCGTAGAATCGTTGCATTAAATTGGGCTTGTGGGACATTGTGGGAATCTCGAGCATTTCCTCTTTGCCTTTCTAAAAATATTAATAATAAAAAATTTTAAGAGAAAGACTCACGTTGATGAAGAGGATTTTCTCCACAGGGGAAACAACACAAGCGGTACCAGATCCAAAGATTTCCAGGAGCCTCTTCTCCTTGAGGGCTTTCTTGATATCTTCCATGGTAATTTTCCTCTCAGTGACTTTGAACTCATTCCATTCTTTTCCCAACTCAACCAAGGAGTCTCGAGTGACTCCGGGAAGGATCAATCCGCTGTCCAGAGGGGGAGTAGCCAATTCAAGCTCTGAAAAGGCAAAGTTTTCTCAGTATTGGGCCCAAGTCTCTTGATCCCACGCGTCAGTTGGCAAAAGGCCGGCTGGTCCAGATACGTCATAGAGGCGAGCGAGCGCGGATTTTATTTATTGCGTCCGCTTTTTTTCCTGCCGTATTGAAGTCCGCAGAGTGGACTAACAGGCGTGGTTATACGACTCACCATTGTTTTCGTTCTTCCAATAGACGAAAATGTTCATAGTTCCAACTTCGGTCAATTGTTGGTCGTCTCCATAGAGCCAGAGAACCTGTTGACAATTCTTGGCAGCAGCTTCTTTTCCAACATTGATGGTAGGCGCATAATTGCTGGAACAGACAAATTTCGCTTCCTTATCAGGGGAAAATGAATTGTGGTCTCACACATGTGTAATAAAACATGAGGGGCCGTAGAAAAACTTACCAGCCCATTTTGTAGGCTCCTACTCCTCCGGGAGAGGCACGAACGAAGCGGGGATCAGCCAAGAGGGTGATAGGTTGGAAGCCTGTGGCATAATATTGTCCGACCGGTCCAGTAAGCACAAAGAGCTTGGCTTCCTTGGCATAAGCAACTCCCAAAGTAGGCTGAAATAGGTTGTTTCTTCTTGAAAACGAGGAAAACTCACATCAGTTCCGATTAAAGTTGGTCGAATGTAGAGAGAACTGGTAGAAGAGTACGGTACCCATTCTTGGTCAATGGTGATCATCTCAGTGATGACTTTAATCAACTCCTCCGCATCGAAGTCCTGAAAACAAAGCAATTCAATTAAGTCTAAAGGCTTTTTAGAGGTGCCTTCAGAGGCTTTAGGTCTAATTAGATGTCTTCACTTACAGGGAGAGCAGCACGACGAGCAGTCTTGCGCATTCTGGCCATGTTCATTTCAGGACGGAATAGACGAATTTTATTGTCAACTCCTCTGTAGGCCTTCATTCCTTCGAAAAGCTCACTGGCGTAGTGCAAAACCTGCAAAAGATAAATGATAAAGTTGTTATTTGGCGCGATTCTGCAGGATTCTTTAAAACGCGCGTGGATGGGTTTAATCTTCGACTTTCCGACCTCTAGGCAGCTGCCTCTGGACGCCACGTGTTCCTCCGAGGTCGAAGCGTCACGCAACCCGGCTGTCACTTTTTCCCATTGAGCAAAAGATACGCTTGTCTGTTGCTTTTTCCAAATAATGTGGGGATCAAGATCGCAGTAAAATAAAAACTGCTCCCCGATAAAATAATAATAAAATGATAAGAAATGTCTAGAATGTCAATCACCTTGGCTCCGGGATGCATGCTGAAATTCCTCAGTGGAGTAATTTCTGGAACAGCCCATCCATTGCTCTCACTCCAGTCGGAAAATGCCATATGGTCAGAGTAGTTGTGCCCGAATTTCAGAACATCGTCCTTCTTCGGTTTGGAATGCAGCTCATTGCCAGTAGCACGAGTAATTTTCAAGTCTTTAAACTGAAAAAAAGCTTTGTCTTTCTTTGCAAGATAGCTGGTTTTCAGTGATCTCAGATAGGAACGGGTTTGCGGTGGTCATTTTTATCCGCTAGTCACTTTTTCGGGCGATAAGTTTGTTCCAGCTGCTAATAAATGAGAAAACTTACGTAAAAGGTTTTAGAAGGATCTCCAGAAGTTTTGGTCAATGGCTTGCTCTCAGTTGCCTGGGTGGCAAGAAGTCGTGGAGCAATGATGGCCGTCTTCTTTGTGGCTTTGAGTACTGTGTTCAAGGAATTCATTGTGCTTTCTGAAAAAAAATGAAAGATAAGAGAGAAAGGAACGGGAGAAAATGACGAGATAGAAGCCCACGTGGAGTAGTTGGATCAGTGCAAACAGCGGGAAAACAAGAGCGGGCTAGGCGTGGACTTGAGTTTAAAGAGAGCGGAGAGCCAGGAGGAAGAAACGGTAAATACCTGCCGTTGCCAACTCCTAGACTGAAAATCCTCCCGCCCCTTTTTAACCTCTTGATAAATTGAACGCATATCAACGACAGGCGCAAAGAAAAACAAGGAGAACGTGGTGGAGTCACAAACCCCCAGCGGGGGTCAGCTTACGAAAGAGCGGCGAGTGTGAAAGAGAGCGCTGAGCGTCTTGCTGCTGCTACATGAGAAGACAGAGTGGCCAGCTGTAGCTCCGCCCCTTCACCCCGTACCATCAGGGTGATGCAAGAGGTGCCGATGGATATCTCATGTGAGAGAGAGCGAGCGAGGCGCCTCTCCACGCGACTACCTGGATGATGTCATCTTTACGTCAGCTATTGTCCGCCAACCGGTCATTAACTACTTTAAAAGGGGCAGATGGAGAGCGGCCAGCCGTCCCGGCTCGATTGTTGTTTTTCAAGCTAGTAGTAAACAAGCATATTTGCTGCTGGGAGAGGGAGACAGCGCGGCTGAAAAATATGTGGGAATGACCGAGCTGCTCTCTTGAACCACTCGAATCCCTGCCGCCTTTTATGGGAGAACTTTTTTTGCCAAAGGACAAATCAAGTACAGCTGATAAATAATTCGGGGAATGGTGAAAAAACTTTAAAGGACAGAGAAAACAGCTGATAATAACAGGAATTTGACAGTTTTAGATGAGATACTGTATTACAGTACGTTCATGTGCTCTTATCAAGAATCCTTGAACTCGAGGAAAAAAAACTTAGTGCAAAGTGATAGGAGCAACTATTTTTTTTAAATTATCAGAAGGTCATAAACATCTGCAAAATTGGATTTTTTTTTATTTTGTAGAAGATTTTTCTAATTTAGCCGATTCATGGACACATTATTTTTGCAGAAAAACAATAAAGAAATGGTGATGGAGAAGTTGCTGACAGAAATGGGTCTTAATACCGGTTGAGGCGAGTTAAAATTAGAAAGAACGTCTGGTTCGGGGTGGTCGGAATAACTTTAAAGTCACATGAGATCAAAGAGAAACTGTGAAGGAGCCAGTTGAGTCAGGAAGCCCCGTCTTATACAGCAAATGAACCGGAAATAAAAGATTATGAAATAGTAAAGAGACATTTCCCACCATTTTATAACAAAGGAGGCAGACGTTGTTCAACAAACTGTCGCGTCATCACTAGCTGTCATCTAGCTGATTCCCATGATAACCCGAAAGAACACTTTTTGTCACTTTTTTGAAATAGACAGCTGTTAGGAAGAGAGTAACAAAAGACGCCTCAAATTACAACCTTTTGTTCGGTTTTTGGTTTACTTTGTTCCTGAGAAAAAGAGCGGGAGAAGGGGAAGTTAAACCTTGATAAGTATGCAAACTTCGCGGTTAAACGAAATCCCGCGTCATCTGACCCAAGTTAACGGGAAAAAGATCAGAAAAGATTACGCAGGCACCTGAGAAGCCACAAGTGCGTGGATGTTTTCATTGGTTTCTTCAAAAAACAACCAGGAAAATGTTGCGTTCTTCAAGCCCATGGTCCCATTTCAAGTGTCACGCTAGTTCGCTAGCTCTTTTCGTCGAAACTATCTTCTAACCATTTCCATGCCCAAATTGACTACAGCTGAACTTATCTCCAAGAATCACGTGATCGGGACATCGTTGTTATCATTTATGTAAAGCCCTAAAAAGCTGTCAGCGGTAGCCCCTCTTCAGCGATTATCAGGTCAACGTAGCGGATGGGCATTTGCATGGTTAGATAGCATTCCATATCATTATGTTTGACGTAGGCTTTTAAATTCAAAAATTAATTAGAGATAAAAATAGAAGGTTATTTAATTGTAATTTAATCTAAAATAATTAAAATCCGGTTCTTATCTCGAAAATTGATTCAATTGAACCTTAATTATTTGAAATTCAAGAACGCCTGAGATTTAACGGGTTTAGTCGCGCAATAAGAGAAAACCACGTGACGTATTCCCATCGTCGGAATGAGAAATGAGAAGGAGTCGACATAATTGACAAATAGACTAAAAGCGGATGGATAAAATCAATGACAACCATTTGAACGGAAAGGATCGGCGCGCAAAAGGTGCTAGCATAAAGGTCAGGATGGTCTTGGGAGCGAGTACACAAAGGCGGCAATAAACAGCCAATATGCCGGCTGTATCAAAGATCAGCCAGCTGGTACTGGATATGGTCACTTCTCGACACAAAGCCGGGTGGATTGGATCGCTTTTCAATTACAGTACTCCTTACGCAATAAGTTCACAGACTAAAATAATAATAACAAAACGTGGAACAAAGCACTTTTGGGAACATTACAACGGAACTGTGGGTGGTGGACTGGCGGAGAGACAGATCCTGAAAAAGTGGACCAAAGATCATTATTACTGAATCCAGACAGATTATATTTTTATTGATAATTATACTATTCATGAAGAATTGTTGTTGAAATTGAAACCAAAAGGTAGACTATGAGCAAACAGCTGAAAATATTAAATTAAAAGTTCATTTAATGGAAACTAACCGGGTTAAAAGGTATTTGGCTCAATGCCAAGGTCCGATCTTGTGCAAGTCTTTTACACTTATAGCGACGATTTTGAAACCATATCTTTACCTATAAAAAGTCATTTTCCCTTTGAAAAACGGGTAACCTGAGTAGGGGTGAGGCCAAGCGTCGTGGCCAATTCTTCCCGCTCAACAGCTGTCACATATCTCTGCTTTTTGAAGCGTTCTTCTAATTCATTTACCTGAAGAAGGCCAATTTCCCAAGGATAATATATTTCTCGCGGTCCGTTTTCGGACTTTTAATGATCGTCTATTGCAGTATAGCGCGGTAATATTGCATCAGTCTATTTTTACGCGCTGAGACGGGGGATGTTACGGCATGCTGACTGTTCTATGAACAGTCTAAACATTTTTAAAGATTCTAGACCGACTGTAAAGTACGAACTACGTACCTGCTGAGGGGTGAAAAGAACCCGTGGTTTTCGTTTTTGCTGTTGGGTACGGAGAGTCACATTCTGGCCATTTTGCTCTGGAGGAACGGCTACGAATCTGTCTGAAAAAGAATTATTGTAGAGATCAGTTTCCTTTCAGCGGAAATGACACATATCATTGATAAATCAAGTTGGTCTTTCCTTCCCCTGGTTTAAACTATGCCAAAGGAGAAACTCAAAGGAATTTGATCTTTATTAAATGGTCCCATTTACAGCAGGTGGCCTGAACCTTATCACGGACACAGGACTTTGCAAGTTGGACAGTTTGCAACTTCTTATCGAGTTCGTTCTATTCGAGAAGATCATTCCAACAACCAGACAACTCATGGAAACAATATTTTGTTTGCAATAAATGTGTTTGCAAGCTGTGGTTCGCCTTGACCTCTCGCCTGTTTTCCACTTTGTTAGGCATTTCTATTGGTAAAAATAAGAAATTTCAAATGATCCACGTGATCATATGTAACCAGTCGCAACGAGCTGAAGTGTAGCTTTCACAGACCGTTCGTCAGTACTCGAAAAAAGCGTTGGTTTGTTCAGTTGCCATGTGCTTGATCTCCAAACTGCAAATCTTTGAGGACCTGGCAGCTTGTCGCCGTTTTTTCAAGTGATGGATGGCTATGAGGAACAGGTGATCGCTGTGAGAGAAAGAGGTTAAAAGGTTGATCGGATCCATCAATTAACTGATGCTTATATAAATGAACTTGGAAAACTTACTCAAATAAGCCAACTGCATATCTACCGCCATATTACTTTGAATATTTTGAAATTCCGAATGTGAATAGGGATTGTGCATGGTCATTTCATAATTATTCTGAATATAGTGATGTTCGCGAAGGTGTGGAGGAGAAGTCGACGGCGGGATGAAGACCTCTTTATGGTTAGCGACTTCTGATGGCTGATGCATTGCCAAAAGTGGAGAGAAACTTTATATCCGTTAAGGATATGGGCCCTTTAGTGAATGGAGATTGTTTGTTATCCCATTAGAGCCATGTGAATCTTCCTCGCCTGTAACTTGCGCATCCTCCTCACTTCACAGGCATATCCGATTGCCCTCCAAAATTGAAGTGATACATTTATGACGAGGGTAATTAAAGAGACAATTTATTAACGAGTCGTTTCGACTTTAGAAATTGAGTATCGATAAGATCCAATGGAACGTTTTGAAGCAGTTGTGCGTTTTCTTTGCGTTATACCACAGGTCAAAATAGTAAATGTGAGATCAGCCAACAAAATTGCTACCTGAAATAAGTTCTCACTTAATAAAAAAATAGATTTTGACCTCCATGATAGTAATGACAGAAACACCCATCCAAAGTCCAAGTTGTCCACCAAAATCGGAGAGTAAATTAGACATTCCGTAGGCTTCACTCTCCATCAAGGATTCATAATTCAACTGTTCAAAGAATACTTCAATCATGGCGCCTTGTTCTCTTTTATAGAGCATGCAATGATGTGAGGACATTCCTTCAGGACATCCTGATTGGTCGCCAGGAACAGCTGGCCATCTATTAGCCGAGTAACTGACAGAATAAACATCTTGAGTACATGGCTGACGACAGTTACAGTCAAGATCTACGTAATGTTGAGCTGTGTAAACTAATTCCTCCTTGATACAGGCTCCTGAATTTATTTATATAGGGTGGGTTAATATCCTACTCTTTTCTGGATCATCAACGGGGCAATTTTTCTTATCCTGATAGGGAGGGAATCGAGGGTCGCCGCAGCCACATTTTCGAGCCAAGTGTTTTTGGATACAGCTCCTTTGACATCCTTCTGCACTATACTGCTTGTCCAAATAAATAAAATCAGCATTTTTTCCTTCTTTTACACAATCTCCATAAGGAGCAGGCAATCTAATCATTGATTTCTAAAAGAACTTTAATTTTCTTGGAGTATTCTTACCAATCGGATACCAAAACTGCTAACAAAGCCAGTAGGAGCAGAATAACCCAAAGTATCGGGGAAGGGCATTTCATCATGGGAATGGACAGTCAATCGAACTCCGGCAGCTTCAGTAGTTGGAAGATATTCCGTGACATTGACAAAAACTTCCAATCTTAAGCCATAAGCTGGTCCAGCTCGATCGTTGCTCACATTTCCTGTTTTACTTCCGACATAGGTGAAACAAGCGCCATAGGTCGGGTCCAAATAGGCGTCAAAATCTCTGAATTGTTGAATTATTTAGACAAAAAGTGGAGAACTTACTGGTCAACATGGCATTCTTTTCCATTAAAGGAACATTTTAAAATGAAATCGGATTTGTTGTAACTTATAGCCCATTTATCTTCTTCTGTCAGTTGGTCAACAGCAAACATTATATTTTCCATGGCTTTCGATTTCAGTGCAATGGGATCTTTCATTCCCTAAAGGAGAAGTTCCTTTATTATGAGGCAACGTTACCGTATAACCGTAAGCTTTTTCTCTGTCAATTTTCTTTTTCTGAACTGGTGAAACAGTAGTCGAGGGGAGAATTTCCCAAAATTTGACAATTCTCTCTTCTAAAAACCTTTTTCTAATATTTTGCGGGTAAACTCGCCTAAATCGGTGCTATTTCCTTCAGGAGGATCTATCCTTACGCACATTTTTATAGGAAGTGCACAGAAACAATCCACCTTGGCTGATTTATCCTCAGAATAACTGCAATCCCCAAGAGTACTGCACTTGGTGCACTTCCTCTCTTGCCAATCTTCTTCACGGTAGCAAGGCCAAAGGTGTTCATTTTTCTTGTTATAAAAACATAAGCACATAGTGCCATTAAGGAGATCCTTCTCTTTGAGAGCACTGCAATCTCCTGTTGCTTTACACGAACATTTTGAATAAACAGCCAACAGCCCGTCATAATGACTTAGAATTTTCTCGTAGATTCTTGTCTTATCACGACGTACCCGTATCTAAAAACATTTTGTTTTGAATTAGTTGTTTATTACCGAGTTCTCCCCGTTTTCGATGGTTCTTCTCTTCCTTTCTCGAGTTCTTACTATAGCAAAGCAATTGTTGTCATCGTCACAAATGCAATCCTCCCCGCTTAGGCCGTAAGATTCATGACACCTTCCCCACCAGTCGCATCCGTCGCATTGTGCAAGTCTCCAAGAACCGGCAGGAGAGCAGAAGGCTTCTGTCCTTTCTGGTGCAATGCAGACGCTTCCATTGTGGACATTAAGTTTGAGGGGCCATCTTCCTTCTACTTGGATTTGTCTATCAGCCAGGATACAGTTCCCTTCGTGGCAGTAACAAAGATGGAGGGCATCTTCACAGAGTCGTAACTTCCAGAGGGAAGTTGGAGCACAATTCCAGAGGAAATCACTGTCTCCAAAGGAGGAACATGTCTGGAATCCATTTAAATTTACAGGGGAATCTTACACACTCGCGTGGACCATCAAAAGAAGGAATAAAGAAGCCATTCTCTTCTGAACAATAAACATGAGTAGCAAGGATAGTTTGCTCTTTAATAGATCTGAATAAGAGGGCAATTCAGTCAAAAAAAATGTCGGTACCGCTTCACCCTGGCAAATGTATCACCATGAGACCTCCCAATGGCATGTTCAAAAGATTCTAGAGCAGATTTAATGGCGCTTGTCTCCCGAGCCAGCGAGTTCTTATAAGGATTCATATTGCAAACAGTTACGGCAGGAAATCGTATCTGCTCGAATTTTATCTCAACTCCCACGATGATATCATTCCTGATTTTTCTATAAACTTTAAAGAATTTGTTACCTATTAAATCTTTCCACGATATAAACTGCCTGGACACAAAAACAGGCAAAGCAGATAATGAACAGAAGATACCAGAGAAATCGTCGAACTCCAATGGAAACATAAGCCCTTGGAATTCCATGGGAACTGAAAATTAATAGATTTTGAGCTGTAAAGGGGCAGGGCGATTTATCTTAGAACTTTCATTTCTGATCCCGAAAATGTTGGACTAATGGTCCCCCCCCCCCCCCCCCCCCCCCATACGCAACACTCTGACAATTGGCTGCCTGGATGGATAGTCCATCTGGATGACGGAAGGAAATGGCCAATCTAGGCATAGCTTTTTCTGTCAGTAATTTCTCCATTTTGAGAAACAAGACTTATTTGTCTGAGTTGCTTATTTTCCCCACCTAAAATGGGGCAATGTTCATAAGCTCGGCATGGCTTAAGGCAAAAAATATGGAGGAAGTTGACAAACTTACTTATTTTCATGAAAATATGAGCTAAAAGGAGATCTTAACGTCAATCCTTGCATGTTGCGATTTAGCTTATTCGCTACTTCCACTATCTTATAAATTATGAAGCGGACAAAAGATTGTTAAGAATAAATTAAAGAGAATGTTTCTGTTTGATTATTTAATTAAGAGATCCACAAGATCTTTGTCGCCTACCTGGTGTGCTCTGCAAAATCGACGAAAGCATCGAGAAGCGCTCGTTTAAAGCGTCTTAACCACATGAGCGAAAGAGGCACATCCACTAGAAATACGGGATCAGCAATAGGTTACAATGGTAGGCGGGGGCTATACGAGATAATGGGTTTGGATAAAGAAATTCATAAGGTAATTTATAAGACCTAAGTATAAGCAAAAGACCAAACAATCTAAATTATAGAGAGAACGGCAAGTAATCTTCTCAAGTAACCAGCCAGAAACAATTTTGAGGAACAGAGACCAAAGAGAAATCCTGTCTAGTCGGACAATTACAAAGAATTCTGAAGAACTAAGACATGCAACAAGATCACTATTCCAGAAAAAAGGAACACATGAAGAATGATGAGCCGGCTTAAAACCTCGTCTTATTATAAACAAACCGAGAGTAAGTTGGTCAGACAGGGAGGGTCGTTCCAAATGCAAAAGGTTAGTGACACGGGTTTACACCTGCAGGGCCCGAACGCCATAAGGAGATCTGGTAAAATGTCTCTCCTGGGAGGAAAAAGTGATTGGATGCTTGGAGTGATGACAGATGGAAATGCGGGAAAAAAGTGTTTGACATCAGGAGGGAGAGGAAGATCAGGCGGCTGGTGAATAAGTGCAGATATACTAAAAAATCTAGGAATCGTCATATTTTCCGTGTTCTGGAGATCCATGACTTCTTTAAAGGAAGCTAGCTAACCGTCTATTTTCCCGTATTCTCCAAAATCTGTATTTTGTACCTTGTAGTCAAAATGACCAGTGTCTAGACCTGAAACCAGTTTTTTCTTGTCATTCTTTATCGCCATGAACATTGAGATAACAAATTTTTGCCGCCTCACAGCTAAAGCCCTTCCTATTACTATTTTTAAAGTAGGAGTTGTTTCCATTGTTGATTGCGCAATAGCAAGAAAACGTCCAAAATAAATAGTCGCCGACAGTCAATTGTAGCAATGTTTCTTCTTATCTTTTCCTTGATCTCAACCGCGTCGGGTGGTAATATTCTCATTCTAAGCCCCAGTATAGGCCATAGCCATGTACGATTCTTAGGAAATTTTGCTGATATGCTTGCTAAAGATGGTCATAATGTGGTGGGTCAACCTTTTAAACCTTTAGGAATCCTTTTTAGACCATTCTTTCCCCTGTTTGGGATGCAAATGTTGAATTACATGGATCGTCATCGCCAAATATTACCAAAATAGAATTTCGTTCTCCTTATTTGACATTGGATTTTTGGTCTCAACTTGAGTAAGTGCTCTAATTTTAAAGAAAAGATCTTTTTCAGTGTAAAAAGCTCCTCGTTTTGGGATTATCCGGAGACCTACGGCTTCACTTTGACCTGGGAAGAGACCATTTTATTTTACCATGCATATGAATATACATACAAAGGACTGTTGGATGACAAAAATCTAATGAAAAGGCTACAAGATTCTCATTTTGACCTGGCTGTGGCTGAATTTTTTGAACAAGGAGCCTTAGGATTTTTTGAAATTTTGGGAATTAAATCAACTATTTGTGCTTCTACTGTAGGAATGATTGGATTCCACTATGAAATAACTCTAATGCCAATGATGACGAGCTTTATTCCAGGTGTTTATGCCTTCATTTAAATATTTCTGTAGGTTATTTGACCACATTCGATGCTGAAATGACTTTCTGGGAAAGATTAAAAAACATGTGGATAGAACACGATATTATGTCATATTCCCGAGCATCAAATAAGAATTTAGATGCACTTTTTAAACAATATAAGCCCGATATTTTACCGGTAAATGATCTTATGAAGGTAGAGTGGGAAAAACAGCCTTTGGAACATATTTTAGATGAGAACTGGCGTGATTTTGAGCAATACCAATGAATTTACCGAGTCACCCCGACCTACAACTAATTTAATTCAATATATTGGAGGGATTAATGTTCACCCAGCAGAGCCACTGTCTCCTGAAATTGATGCCCTTTTGGCTCTTCGACCATCAACTGTGCTCTTTTCTTTTGGAACTTATATCAAAGGATGTCAAATGCCGTTGAAATTAAAAATAGGTAGGTTACTTTTCCACTTGCAGATTCGTTTTAAGAACTCCTGGAAGCTTTTGCCCTCTTTCCTAATGTCACTTTCCTTTGGAAATATGAAGACACCTGTCAGGATGATACTCCTTTCGAAAAATATCCAAATGTTATCCATCGTCCTTGGTGGCCACAGTCTGATTTACTTGGCAATCCCCGGCTAAAAGCTTTTATCTCCCACGGAGGGATGAATTCAATGTTAGAACTCTCCTTCCGTGGAAAACCAGCAATTGTTGTGCCCCTTATTGGAGACCAATATCTAAATGCCAAGGTTTCTGCAAAGATTGGAAAGTCTGTCACGGTTCATAGAACAAAATTATCGAAGAAGACAATGGTCGAAGCTTTAGAGAAAGTTTTAGATGAGGAGGGGTAAGGTTTTTAACAAAAAGTTGTAATTTTTTTAGGGAAATTGTTCAAAAAGCAAAAATGACTGCAACTGTCCTTGAAGGAAGAAGTGAACTTTATAAGAAGGAGGCCCTTCGCAGAGTGCGACTGGTACTTGAATTTGGTCCCATGAACCATCATCGACTTCCTACCAACCATTTAAACTTCTTCCAATTGTATCAATTGGACGTTTATTTATTTATCCTGTCTATAGGCGTAGCGGTAATTTGTATTTTTATATTTTTCTTGAGATTTGTTTGGAAATCCTTGTCGCTTTCAACCAAAGAAAAAAGCTCATAAATTTTATGATTTTTCATGTCGAAGTATTCAAATTTCCCTGGATTATGTAAATATTTGTGAATTTCGGTCAATATTGGTATGAACTTCCTGTTTTTTCGCCGATGGTTGTCAATAGCGGAAAACGTGTTGTCGCCGGTGATCATGACCATCTGTCTTTTATTATGTTCGTCCTCGCGACCAGTTCGACCAGATTTCGTTTTACCTGTATATATTTCGGAGAACATTGGCCCCAAATTGTGTCAATCGACCGATGATCATTCTGATGCGACACATGAATAAACCCTTAATAAAGGGGATGACTCTCCGTCTAGGCTTCCCACGTGTTCCTTTCCTAAACTTCTATTGAAAAGGGCAAGAACGCATCCTTTTTATTTTCCGAAAAATAACTGAAACGCGTTCTCTTTTTCAAAGCCGCGGTCACAGCAGGGGCATTCCGTCTTTAGTTCTCCTATGTTATCGCCTGGAATCCAGCCCCTTTGGGTTCCTTTTATCTCAGCGCACCAATGATTAACCTGCTCTTCCCACGGCCACCTTGCGAGCGCTATTATTTGCTTCCGTCTATTTGTTACCGTCGACATCTTTTTGGACTGTTTTCAAGCGCTTTTGACTCTTTCCTTGCTCAAATTTTTGTACAAAACATAAAGTTCAAGAAATCAGACTATGGCTTAATTGTAGCTACAGCTGTACTCCGTATTGTGCCATTTATCTTATCAAACAGAAGGAACAAGTGCGGATTTCTTGGAATTTACTGGGTCACTGTTTTACCTTCTCTCTTCGTTCCGTCAATTCTTGACGCAATTCTATTTTTTAATCAGAAAACGGCCTTTTTACGATAAAATCCTGATAAACTTCAGGTTAAAGGCCATTTCTCCGCTATAGTTCGATTTTTCAGCGTATGGACGATAAACTAACCCAGAAATTGACTAATATTATTTATCAAGCACTTGGTGATGAGCCGGAACGTGTTAATTTCCATCTCCTGGTGGATGTAAAAAGTTTTTGGTCTCAAACAGCGCGGGTTATTATCCACTGGAGCTCCGATAAAGATCCACATGCTGCGGATAGCCATGGGCGGTTGAAGTATCCTCCAAAATTGTTTATAAAGGTAAAAAAAATTATTTCATACCTAAGAAACTTTCAGCTTCCCTCTATTTCCACAAAAGTTACTGATATCGAACATGAACATGAATTGGAAGGTGATTTGAGAATATTGTGGAATGTAAGCGCTTTTATTCCTTTTTTATTAGTCCTTGCAGACCGAGGTACAGTTCTACGACGTATTTGGCCGGACAAATTTGGGACTTTTTAAAATCCCAAAGGTTTATTTAACCGAACGACGCTCTTCCCTGGATACCGGTTATTTCGTTCTGGAAGATATGAGCGCTACTGATGGACACATTTTCTCAGAAGAATATATTCCCGGTTTTAGCTTAGATCAGGTAAGATTTCATAAAATAGACAAGGCATGCTTATTTTTAGGTGAAGAAAATAGCTCGAGGACTTGCTGATCTCCACTACCATAATATTACGTCATCGGATAAATCTTGGATGACAAGGTGCGACGTTCCTATAGATGCTATTGATAATTTTTGTTCACTCATGGTGAGTTACCAAGCATGCCATAACATTTTAACGCTTAAACTAACAAAAAACGTGAGTAACTTTCCAGTTCCAGTGGACAGTCGCGTCCAAAATGAAGACTTATGGCCTTGACAATAAAATAGACCAGATTGAAAGCAATTTCACGAAGGAATTTACCTTTGAAGGTCGTCATGGCTACAAGAAACACGGTATTGACCCTTAAATATGCTGGCATTTTCTAGGTTTACCACCGGTTATGATCCATCAAGATTTAAATGCAACGAATATCCTCTGGACAAAGATAAATGGGGCAAAAGAAATTAGCGCCTTTATTGACTTTCAATTGTCTACAGTTGGCGGCATTTGTGAAGATATTATCCGTGTATTGGCGCTGGGAATGTCGACAGATGATAGGAGAAAGTACACAGACTGGTGAGGGGTTTCCCAAAAAAAGATAAGGAATAATTGTAGCGTACTACAAACATATCACGATAGGATAACAGAAGTCTTTAAAGGAGATCCTCCCTTCTCTCTTAAACAGGTACATCATTAGATGTTTTAAAAGTTTCCTTTTCAGGTGGAGGAGGAATACCGCCGGGCCTTTGCACATTCGAATAATTTTACTCTTTTCGGAATTTCTTGTTATTATGGCCTATGCAAAGAAGAAAAACTACCAGCTGATGTTAAACACCAAGTTCTTTCTGAATATTTAAACAGAGCTTCTGGAATTATTGAAGATATTCTTGCCTTTTCTCATTAAACGAGCTTACTTTAGTATAAATATTTATAACTACCGTAATAAACAGCAAATTACTTTTTAAAAGCTATGTGGAGTCCATCGCCACAGTTGATTACGAAAGAATTGGTACGATTGTCAGCGAAGATCTGAAGAAAATCGGCTATTTATATTTGGCGCTTACCGTCTTGTTACAGATGTCAATTCCCATGGGCTCACTGTCTTCTGGATTACTCGGATCATAATTGATTACCCGCCCGAAGAAGAGCGCATTGTCGCAAAATATGACACCACCTGGGCGGAGGAGCTCTACGCAACGATTGTAATATTCCGGGTAGGATTCCTTGTCCGCGTCTATGAAGGCAAAATCAAATGTTCCTTTCTCATCGGAGGCAAATAATTTATCTAAAAATTAATATTTTTAGTTAAAAACAGAGCTACCCAAATGTTCTACGGCTGGTCCTTCTACAGCCTGGACTTTTGCTCTCATTTTTGGGCATTTCTCAAGAACAGGAAGTCCAAATCTCTTGAAATTATCCAGCTCAATATCCATCGTGACAACTTTTCCATCGTCAGGAAGGACTAAAGCCCAGGCTAGAGCAGAAGCGCCTGTGTAAGTTCCAACATCCAGAACTTTCTTAGCTCCAATAAGTTTAATAAAATGGGATCCAATTGTCAAAACTTCTGGAGCTCCGAGCATTATGCTCCACTCAGCATATTTCAATGTGGCTTCTTGAAGTTCCTTCTGGAGTGGATGTTGAATAACAGTAAATCCACAGCAGTAGTCAATTATTGGATTGGCAGCGGCGTTGTCAAAACTTTTAGCAACTGTAGGATCTAGGGAAGTTAGAGTTTGTGACATTCTGCAAGCTACAATAAAGGAAATGCTCCAGGGGAAGGACAAGGCACGACCTTTACCATAAAAGGTTAATGAGGTACGACGTTTATGGGATCTTCCAAAAAAGGCTTAAAGTTAGGAGAAAAACCGAGGCAGAACTCGGTAAGAGGCAGCTGCTCGAAATGAGAAGGGCCTGATCTTGAGCCTAGATTGGCGAATGAATTATGCAGCCGAGGAAATTGGATTCATCCAGGTTTGAATGTTCTTCCGAGGATGAAATAGGAAAGCAAATCGGATATATTCTTTTATTTCATTTAAAGCAAGATATAAACATTTAGCTAAGATAAACATCAACCAATTCACCCGAACAAAACTGAAGCAAATATTGGGATATAAAGTCAAAATCTGCACAACATGGCAGATTTCACCTAAAAAAATCATCATCAGAAAGAGATCAGAATACAGTAATTAATCACATTTTGTATATGCAGTTATGTTTGTTTTTTTTCGTTGTCTATTTGGCTCAGTGATTGACTAAACCGTTGGCAGATAACGATCCTCTTCCTGTCGTTGAAGTAATAATGCTTCCTGAGCTGCCTGCCGCTGACGGCCAGTGTCTTCCCGTCGTCGATTCAATTTCCTATTGCCAGCTATAAGAATGATGACTGTCAATATGGCGACAACTATCAGGATGCCAACGATTACGTAAAGGAAGGCCGTAATTGGAACGGAGATGCCGAGGAGCGTTACCTGAATAGTGGCGGGGTAATTATATTTAATTGTGGAAAAACTCCCGCGTATGAACTGGCGGCTCTTTTCTTTAGATTTTGAAACATAGCCAAGGTTTCCCGCCTTTATCGCCCTTTTACGGCTGAACTGAATCATCTCTCACTCGACTCACCGTCTTAGCTTTTTCCATTTCGGCAGGAAGCGCTGGTAGTAGGCGAGTTCCATCTCGAGCATACATAGCTTTACAAATTTGATAGGGATAATCAGCCGGAGTATGATGGCAAACACACGTTGTATTTGAACCGCTGAAATCAGACAATCTATTCAATTTGTCGGATAAATGGCAGATAATTACACACCCTGAACCGGATATTATGAATCTTACCTGAAATCAGGCTCATTATTCTTACAAGTCAGATGATTGCAATATTGGTAAGGTTGATTGAAACAGCACGTACACCTGGAAGTAGCTAAATTTTAAAGGGAATATGAAAACCTACTGTTTGTTGCCTTTCTTAAAACATCTAGAAATGAATTGGTCACATTTACTATTATTATCACTGAATTTTCTGCAATATTTTTTGGTTTTTAAATGTTTGATTTCTTTACCTGCAGATACAAACAGTTGGATATTCTATAGAATTAATGTGAGGTGTTGATAAGAGGTATTGAGTCAGATTACAGAAAATATTATCCCAATCAGGTTCACAAGAACAAGGACTTGTAAAACTGGAACCCGGTCGTAAATAAGGATCCACTGGTCTTGGAGGAAATGGTTCTAAGAAATTTCTTTAAATTAGAGTAAAATCCCCTACCTGAGCTGCATTTAAATTTATTGCAATCACCTCCCCGACATTCTGTAGAAACAATAGAAGGAAGACATAAGAGTGCAGCTACAGAAAACTGCACCCAAATCATTGGTTACTCATAGAGCTGAAAGAATTACTCTATTTAGTGAATGGAAAAGGAGCGATTGTAAAAGGTGCGGAAAAAAAGTCTTGCCAATGGGTTTAATCGATCCTAGAAGACTCACTGATAACGGTCTGTTGCCCAAGAGAACACCGTGTCAATAAACAAACAATGGTATTTGGTGGTAGTCAAACAAATAACTCAAATATATTTCAGTGTTCCAAAGAAATGGTGGAATTTAACAAAGTCCCGAAGCGATATTATACAATTTTTAATGGTATTTATGGAATTTCAGTAATTTGTAGAACCCCAAGAAAATAACGAACTGCGTAGGTGGCATGAGCTGTCATTTTGACGACTATCACTCGTCATATGACAATAAAAAGAGACAATCATCTATTCATACATCGTGAAAGTCATACGAACAGAATAATAGTATCAGTATGTGTACGAAGAGTATTATAACAGCTTATGCGTGGCTAAAAATTACCATAGTAATAGATTTTCATCACGCGCGTTAAGTCTTGACAGAAAGGAAGAGAAACAGAGTAAAAACCTGATTTTTCACCTGAATCCAAGGTGAATGCCCCTTTGACATGCAAATAGCGGGATGATAAAAGCTTCGATCAGGAATGGACTCTGCCCGATCTTTGCAAAGGTCATAAAAAATACGTTAGTCATAAGATTCCAGAAGACCAAGGTAAAGTAGAAATTTATACCCTCAAGAGGGAAAGTATAGATTTCCCGCAACTTTCCCAGAGCTGTGCAAATGGACATGTATGAGTTTTACGAGTCAAGGTTACTATGGAAAGACAATTAAGCTCGCTTTTCTCTTGGAAACGGGTCGAAATCTGAGAAAGTGATAAGGTCCGTCCATTTATCCCCCCAAAAAAAAACGTCTGGACCAGAAAGAGTTCTTTCTATTTGTCCTTGAAGTTCCGTCTTTGCTTCTCCCTGGGGAGATAAGCGCAACATCCGAAGATGAACAAATGGATGGGATTGTTAGGTGTCGGCGCTTCGAATCCCAGACAAATTCTGCCAAAAAGTTTAAAGGGGTAAAAAATGGTAATAGAATTTTGAGTTAGCTGCAAAATGTTTAAATAGGAGAAAACTGCTCACATGGGATGGATAATCAGATTTTGGACAAAATATGGGGGCAGAAGCAAACGTCACAAAGAACTTCTCACAAAATGTAGGAAGCCAGTGTCTTTAAACGGGAAAATAATTTTTGACCGGCCGGAATTGGTCACCCGATGCCTATATGATTTGCGGAGGAAACTTGCAAACTTGATCAAAAACCTAAAGCTGTGAATAAAAGGGCAAAAATTCTTTTGTAATTATATTAGGGGAGGGAAAGAAGTTGACGAAGAACAGAGAACAAGTGAAAATAGATCAAATAAAGTGCAAACATAATGTTTTTTAAAAACTCATTTGGTCCGAAGTTCTCTTCCAAAAAAAAGAAGTGAGTGGCCTTGAAAAAGTTGAAGTTCCCTGGAGGAACGCGGCCATCTAAACCTTGATAAAAGAAGTCGCGTTCCAAACTAATCTACTCAATTAGGGACTTCTTCCAAAATGGAGGGTGGATAAACACGGCTAGTCCCTTACACAAACTAGACGAAAAGTGGGCCTCTCTTCCAATCCAAGAAGGGAAAAAGACGGGCAAAAAAAAGTCCACAGCTCCAATGGCTGGGGCCTTAAATTGGCCCCGTCTCCTCAGCTTTTCCCTATCAATTATTTAGAGAACATGAGCCAGCCGTCACTAGGTGGTGGGGATGTCAAGAGTCAAAAGAAACAACAACATCGGAAAAAAAGAGGAAGAACACATGCCCACATTGACCGATTGCAGAGTTTTCATGGATTGACGCTTTTAGCGGCTACCAGATTGCAAGTGCACTTAGCGGAAGTGCATTTATAGAGCCCCCGTACCATATTGTTACGTAGAGAGAACTGCCACTGGAAAATTGAGGCCGTAGTTAATTGTGATGTCTTTTATAAACTAGAAAAGAGAGGGGCTGCCATGGGAAGACTATAATTCGTCACCTACGTTCATTTTTCCACGGTTTCGACTTTCTAATCTGCAGCTGGGCTGTTATGTAATTTGGCAAAGTCCAATAATATTTAAAGGAATTAAAGAGAGACAGCAGTGGTGGGGAACAGGCCGATTGTATGCGCAACAACTTACCAAGAGCTTGTAATAAGACAGCGTAAGAAGAAGCTTACAAATAATGATTTCTCCTCTCTTCTGCTCACCTACTAGCGATAGAATTAATCAAGTAAGCGTAAGGAAAGAAGAGGATGTGAGTGTGAGCACAATTGGATTAATGAAATATGCAAGAAGTTTCGTGTCGGCCGTGAATGGCAACATATTTGTTTATTTACCTAATGCATTATTCGGGACACTTCCTTGGAGACAATATTTTAGGCAATAATATCACTTTAGGTCCTTCTTCTTCTAGCCGCTAATTTCTTGTGTTTATCCGAAATTGAAAAATATTTACTGTATTTAATTGATGTTATTGTCGAATTACTGGTCTGTAATTTAAATTTAATAAGATTCAATTTAAATTTTAAGGCTTCGAAAGCGTTCCTTACTGCAATTTTAGAAGTTTAAAAGATCTCTCCCCTTCTCTCAAGAGAATTGTTTGGGTATGGAGACCAGAGAGTCCCTATTTTGGGAAATCTTGAAAAGAACAAATTTTCAACGGCCAGGAGAGTTTTCCTTTGAATTTCATGGTAATTAACGACACCGGTTAATAAATTCTCGTCTCAAGATGATACTTCCAATAACGGAATACTACTTTACGCCTGAATGCATCCCCTTCAATAGCGAGAACAGACAAAATCCATAACTGGCCGCTGGAGATTGCGTCCCGAATTTGCGATGGCTTCCGTTTTTGTTTTGAAGACCCCGCCATCCTAAATGCCGTCGCTGTCTTTACTCAATCTTCTCTCCAGGGTTGGCTAGCTATTCTCACTGTTTTCAAGGGATATGACTGTTGCCTCTCTTTAGAGGAAATAATTGCCTTCGTATACCCATCTTATCCATGGCTTTCCCATACTTGTCGGAGGAGCAATTTCTCCCCTTTCGGAGATTAGAATATGTCAACTCGGACCCCTACTTTGAGAGATAGATGCGCGGAAAGAGAATGCCCCACCCAGCCTCATTTACTATCTTGGCCAAATCAGGCGAGTCTTCCCCGTTCTCTGATTAATCTCGCTTATTTGTCATTTTGTCCTTTAAACGAGGCTACTGATTACAGAATGTTTATACTATTACTACTAGTTCTACCAATTTGGGGAAAGATTAAAAGATCAGCAAAAGATTTGGAAAGTCAACTATATGAAGATCTTCTTTTTGATTATAATAAAATCCCCCGGCCTGTTAAAAATAGCTCAGATGTTATGACTGTCGATGTGGGCGCGTCACTTATCCGAATTATTGACGTGGTAAGTGTCCCGTACTTCTAATTATAATAAAACTATTTAAGGATGAAAAGAATCAAGTCCTCACAACGAATTTATGGCTAGAAATGGTCTGTCTAATATTTTTTATGATTTTTTTTTAGAAATGGACAGACGCTAAATTGGTTTGGAATCCTGCTAAATATGGTGGTCTGCAGACTATTCATATTCCTAGCGACCTTATATGGACTCCAGATCTTGTTCTATACAATAAGTGAGTAAAACTTGACCTCTTTGCGTGTTAAAGGAACATTTTTTAGTGCCGCTGGAGACCCCGATATCACAATATTGACAGATGCCCTAGTGACATATGAAGGACAAGTTTATTGGCAACCGCCAGCCATTTACAAATCCTTTTGTCCAGTTTGTCAGATCATTTCCAGGATATTTACAATTTCAGATCGATGTAAAATGGTTTCCTTATGATTCACAATGGTGTGTAATGAAATTTGGAACATGGACTTATACGGGTAGATACGTGGACCTTCGTCAGCTGCCAAAAGGTCATCTTTTCTCTTTAAATTACTCAAAATTCTTACAGAAGACGTTACAATTATCCCTGAAGATGGAACAGACGTTGAATATATTAAAGTAGGCATGGATTTGAGCTTCTTTTACCAGTAAATAATTCAAATTTCTTCAATTTTGTGTGATTTTTAGATCAGCTGAATGGGATCTCCTCTCATTGACATCTAAAAGACATTCAGTTCTTTATGCATCCTGTTGCGGACCAGAAAAATATGTTGATATCACTTATTACTTCGGATTACGGTAAAGAGACCTCTTATTTAATAATCTTTTCAGGCGGAAGACCCTCTTCTTCACTTGTAATCTAATTATCCCCTGTTTTCTTATTTCTATCCTAACTACTTTTGTTTTCTACCTCTCAGACCACAAAATTACATTTTCTATTAGTATTCTCGTTACATTGACTGTCTTCTTCTTGGTGAGTTTCAATCAAATTTCCAATTTATTGGATTTCTAGGTTCTCATCGACCTTATGCCTCCAACATCTTTAGTTATTCCAATGTTTGGGAGATATCTCATAACCACTATGATTCTTGTAGCATTGTCTACAGTAGTTTCTGTAGTAACTGTTAATTTCCGTTTCCGATCGGGATCCGCACATAAAATGTCTCCATGGATACGCGTCGTTTTCTTGGAATTTCTACCGAAGTAGGCCGTTTTTTTCCGTGAATCATTCCACTATTTAGAATTTTAATGATGAAAAGACCCCAAAAGAAGCAGCCGAAGAATCCTCGCCCCAGTTTGGTTAATCCTGCTCAATTGGTTGGTAAAGCTTATAGGAACGATGCAAAGGTGGGGATTATTCTACAGTCATAAGTGATTTAAGGCAGCACATAACGCCATGAAACCAAGTACATCAAGGTTAAAACTTCCTATTTACAATGACATTGGCGAAAAAACAATGAATCACACAAAATTGAACAGCTCGATTCATATGAAAACTAATGAGAGTGATTCAGGACCCGAAGCGGTTAGGCTACTTATTTCTGAATTTTAGTAGCAACGCTTAGATCCATAAACCTTTTTTGGGCCCTTGTAAACATCAAACAACACTGGCCCCTACTGTCGCCTTCAGGAAAACAAAAAAGGAAAAAGTGAACTTTTTACAATCTCATTAAAATTGAAGCTTTTAGCCACAAAAAAGGTTTGACGATGTGATTTTCGTCAATCTCCTTCAACAAGTTCGATTTATTGCAGAACATTTCCAGCATAATGAAAAGGAGAGCGAGGTATTATTCTATTCTTACTTTATAAGACCAATTCTCAAAGATTTCTGATGACTGGACGTTTGTGGCAATGGTATTAGATCGGCTATTCCTCATCATATTCTCTGTCTTAAACATAGGAACAATGTTCATCATTCTTGAAGCTCCATCATTGACGGACCCCTATGAGCCGATGAATATCACCCATCCAAGCAAACCGCTTGGACAGGCTAATCTGTATAACAGCTACAGTAAATTCAAATAGATCTTTGTTTATTTACACTGGTACTTTTCTATAATGATACGGGATACCCCGGCCCTGGTGGGCATATCTCCGGTCATCCTCCGGGCGAATTACACATATCACCGTAATCAGCATCAAATGAGCAGTTAAAAACAACCCCAAATGTGCCCCATTTTAGGTTTCTAGGGCCCAAATGTTTTGTTTGGAAAGACCAATACATATAAATCCTTAAAAGAGCCTGTTTTTAGGATTCTATGGCCCAAAATAGGTCCGAAACATAGAATTCCACTGATTTCTTCCAAACTTTTTGTTCGGGAATTTCACAGCGAGCCTGATGGCCGATGATTTTGCCTCAAAATCTTTGGATTTTGAAAAGTGGTAACCTGGTGAGCATACTTCCGGCCATCTTTTCGGGAAATTAAACATACCACCGTGATCAGCAGCTCGAGATCTCGGTGACCAGTTCTTAAGAATTTCCAAAAATGGCGATTTTGTGGGCCTATGGCCCAAAATAGGTCCGAAACCTAGGATTCCGAAGATTTTTTTCCAAACTTTTTGTTCGGGAATTTCACAGCGAGACTCAATGGACAGGCGTGGAGCTATCGAAAAGCCGAATAGACCGCCTTGCTTGTCTCGACGAGACGATTCCAATGATGTAAATAACTTTTCCATAAGTCAAGATTTTTTCGGACCTTTCCTCCCAAACAGCGCTCAGGCGATGATTTGACCTCAATCTTCCCATTATGGGATAGTTGTATACGGGTGGGGACATTTCCAGGCCTCCACATGGTAAACCACGCATATCACCGTGATCAGCATCCAAAATGTCTGCGGCCAGTTCAAAATTAACCCCAAAAGTGACCGTTTTTAGGTTTCTAGGGCCTAAAATAGCCGCCGAACCTATAATTTCGAAGATTTTTTCCAAAATGTTTTGTTTGGAAAGAACTTGCCGGTAACCAATGAACTGGCGTGGAGCTACCAGGAAACCGAATATATCATCCTGCTCGTCTCGACGAGCTGATCACGATGGTATAAAGAACTTTTTCGGAAGTCCACTTCTTTCTGGACCATCGCTCCAAAACTGCCGCTTGACCGATGATGTGACCACAATCTTGCCATTTTGGGATACCCCTACCCTGATGAGTATATTTCCGGTCATCCTCCTGGTGAACTACACATATCACCGTGATCAGCGTCCAAAAATGTCTGTGACCAATTCTTCCCTTTTTTTTCTCTTTCCAAGCCTGCCCCTATTTTGTGGGTGCTTTTCGATTGTTAGTTCACCGAGGGATGTCTTCTCTCCGTGGTTTTCCGCCACTTTTTCAAGTGGTTCAGGTAGCTTCTATAAAAAAGAACAAATTTATTATAATAGCACCAACAATATGGTGTAGCATTATATACAAACATCTTCATGATCCATCTCTCCTTTTGTTTACTTCCGGAGAATGCATTTCGTCCCAAGAGCTGAATATCTCTTAGCGCATGTGCACTGTCCTTGTGCACAGTAGGCTCCTCTCGTACATTGGGCGCTATTGAGGCAGGATGACCCAGGTGCCATGTTTGGCTGTAATAGATTCTTATACCTCGTGTGCTTTCCCTACCACTAGATTAATTCTGATTACTTGAGATTGACATCCGCTTCTTGCTCCTTGGTTACAATTGCAGGGGTTAGCACTTGGTGTGCATGGAACGCATGGGTTGCACATCCTACGAGAAGTTGATTTGAGTTTTAAAACAATCTTACGGCCTGGGAGTGGTCTCCTGAGGATTAGACAGGATATAAGTCGTTGTGATCAAAGGCTCTGTAGTTGTCGTCGTGGGGATAGTTGTCGTGGGTGCCTAAATAATCCATTTTCTATGATATTGTACATCTACGGATACAAATAGGCCGGATACCGACCGCATGCATAATCTTGAAGTTATTTACGAACAGGGGTGGTAGTAGTTGTGCTAGTTATGGTTGGGGTTGTTGTTGTGATTGGGATTGTTGTGAATGTTGTCGTTGCGGTAGGAGTAGTGGTTGTTGTGGTTGTGCTAGTAGTTGTTGTTGTTGGAATAGTCGTGCTTGGTGTCGTCGTAATTACAGGAGTCGTTGTTGTCGTTGTCGTTGTAGGAGTTGTCGTCGGGATAAAAGTAGTTGTAGTTGTTGTCGTGGTTGGTGTTGTCTAAAACTATTTCGTAAAAATCTGAGCCTTTTGATCAAAACCGTAGTGGGCAGAGTTGTGGTAATAAATACTGGCATTTCCGTAGTTGTGGTTGTTGGTTCATCACGTTGCCTAAAAACTTGTTGCCCCGTGGTAACCATTATTCACTAACCGCCCAGGGGTAGTAGTCTCTGGAAGCGGTGTCGGTTCAGCCGGTACAACCGGTACAGGTGGAGGTGGCGGCGGAGGAGCCACCGGAACTAAATACAAAGAAGTTCGTACACAATAAGGTCGGGAAATCTTACCGACACATGGCGGCAGGCAAGATTCCCTGATGTAGGTACCATCATAAGCTGCTATCCTTTGTGGCACCATCATCTATATATGTGTACTTTGCCCAAAAATGTGAATACCTGAGGATAGTACACCAGGGGATGAGGCCGAGGAGCAATGGGAACAGCAGGAGCAACCATTGCTGGAGGAGCTGCCGGAATAACTGCAGGAGCTGGGGCTTCGAATACTTGCCTGTAGAGTGGAGCAGGCGCTAAAAACAATTGTTTCGATTTTAAAAAGCAGACGTACCTGGCACAGCAGCTACAGGGGACGGTGGTGGCGGTGGGGGAGCAGCAGCAGCCGCTACAGGCCTTCCATAGGCATCAACCTGAACCCAGCCAAGTTTTTCTAGTGCTTCCGTTTGTGTTGTTATTGGTTGCGTCGACTGCCACAGTCCGAATGTAAATAAAGCTTGTGAGAAGAAGAATGACCATAGGCGACCACTCGGTCCACGGGACAAGAAAAGTGCTCGGAAGAACAAAAAGTGTGCGCGAGGAATGTGGATAGGCAAGGGAAAATATCATATTACCAAGATATCTTTAAACAAAATTGTGGATATTTATAGAATGTGGCAAGAAATTAGTAATAGTAGAGAAGAATAGACTCACAAATGGAGTACCAGGAGTATATACGGGCTGGTAGGCAGGAGGAGCTGGGACTGGATAACTAGAAATAATCTTAATTTTAAAGAAAAAAATGATTTACGCTGGAGGAGGAGGGGCAGCTGGAGCACAAGCAGCACCAACAACTGCAAAAGGCTGAACACATGCGCATCTACCTAAACTCTTTTGATTTTCAAAGTAAAATTAGAAAATACCTAGTTGACAAACTGAAGGAGCAGCACAAGTAAGATATTCATTACATGCAGAGTGTAGTGGTACTGTAATAGATGGACATTGAAAAGAGCCAGGAATAAATAAAACCTGTTAATAATTGTCGTTTATTTCGACTTAATGCCGCCTTGGCAAAAGTTTCGCATACACAAGCAGCAAGAAGCAGTAGCGCGACGTGCATGTTGCCCTCCGGAAACTGACGCTGGCGGCGGCTTTTGTATGTGACAAGCCGGTCCGGTCTCCCTCGGCCGGCAACCTTATTTGCCCATGCAACATGAGGATGAGTAATTAGACTGGGCTCTCACAAGCGCGAAAAGAAACACCTTCCGTCCTGCGCGCTAACACCAAGCTGTCGAGAAAACATACGGCTCACAATCAGTCCAGACAACGTGTGGCATACGATGTTTGACGTTTTTGCGTCACACGTAAGGCGGGAAAAAGAGGATGCTTTATTGCTCTAAAGAACAATAGAGCTAATTTCTAGTTGCCTCGTCATCTTTCTTCAGATAGTCTGAGGGACTTGCCATTCTCGGCCAAGTATAAAAAGGCAGGCCTGTTTCCGTGAAATTTTTGCGTTCACTTAGTGTCCACTGCAACACAATAGATTGATCTATAGTGGGCTTCCTTGACGATGTCCAAATATTTGTATGATCTATGCTTTTTATGCTAAGAAATTGCCAATACCACAAATTATTAACATTTTCTTGGTCAAGTCCACTATTTTTTTTCTTTCGGTATCCAGTACTTTTTCCGACCAGGCTTTTTTTCAAGCTTGGACAAGCTAGCCACTGTCTCAAGAAGCCACTTCTCTCCCTGCAGGGACTACAGAGACCAGGAACTCCTCTGATTTATGTTGTCCTCTTAAAAAAGCGGCGTTTTTCTCTTTGAAGTGGTCACTTCCTTTCTTCTTTTTAATTATTTACATACTTATTCCTGGAATGTGACTTAAATATTTTGCCAATTTCAGTAACAGGACACTTGCTGTTTTTCCTTCCTGCTGTCCGCTGTCCGTCTTCTGAGAACACTCCAAACTCAAAGTCCCTCAGTCACTTTTTTTCCACGCATACGGAAGCACCAAAACAAACAGTGTTCACGAGTGTTCAAGTGGTTTTCACACATGTTGCTTGTCAGGAAAAAGGCGAGTAGGGGAGAGAGAACGGATGTTAACACAACAGTCCCTTTATTAAGCTAACGGGATATGAAAATAGATGGATGGTTAAAAGATTTCATCAGTAAAGGTATGGATTACGGACGACGAGATAAGCAGACGAGTCTTCTGGTACGTACCAATCCTCCGGGATGTTGTCTTTCCTGTAAAAAAGAAATAATGTACAATTCTCAGGCGACATTTGCCATGTTTCCTGGTTTTTTTGCAGTCTACTGATATTCTTTAAATTATGCAACGTGCAAGCAAGAAAAACGTTTCTTTTTTAGATAGGATACTGCGAAAGTCTACGTAGGTTAACCCCGTCATCTATGAATGGTCGGTGAGGGTGTGTTGATTATTAGAATTCTAAAAATTGGACAGATGAGCAGAAATGGATGTCTATGGGAGGAGATATCAAAGATCCTGGGGAATGCGGGCTTATGATGGATATCCCCCGTTTTTTAGGAAAATTCGTTTTTAAAGGCAAAAATGTAACCTACTTCATTTGAATCTGCTTAAGAATGCTGTTCAATTGATTTTTAGAGTAGGAAGTAGGAATTGCAGAGACAAAGGCAACAGCGAGAAGAGCGAATAAGGTGACCAAGAGGAACCGCATAGCTGAAATGAATTAGTGTGCTCTTTTTTTGTAAAACAAGGACACGTTGAAAATAAAAGGGGAAAAGCGGCTGAACTTGTACTCCAGCAAATAGATCGAGGACGATGTACTCGCCATGTCAGTTTCGGCTGGCAGCTTCTCAATTGCCTAAATGGATGGGAATGGCAACTTCTACGTCTACTGACATAGGGCGAACCAGACTTTGGTAATTGGGTGAAATCCCAATGATGTATGAGCCACTTTATAGTACAACAAGAGTTCAACAACCATGGAAAATCTAAGACTTGTAACCAGATAGCAGCAAAGAAAGAACACAGACTGGATTATTTTTTATGCATGCATAGTCAACCCGATTTGTTTAAATCGCAATGCATTTGTTACTGATCGTGCAAAAAAGGAGGAGGAGGAGGAGGATTCATTTGTTTATTATTTGGATCCCCTTAGCTTTTGCAGCATTAGGTTTGGACCAACAAGGCGAATCAAAGACCCAATCTGGAGTACTCCCGCCCAATTGCATTTAAATTTGATTACCTGGAGGAGTTAAAATGGTTCGTAGATAAAAGTAAGCTCTCCCACCCACAATATTGGTTGTAATTTAATTGTTCTGCGGAGGAGAAGCAGACAAGGAAACCACTTAATGATCATTTGGTACTATCTTGGTCGACTTGACCTGGGTCAAGAATACAAAAAATACTATGACCTCAAGGAAAAACATGCATAAAAGAGGAAAATGGCCATATAAAATGCAGAGTCGAGTTCAAAAGTGACTTAAAATCACGTAGTAGAAACCTGATACAGGAGGTTTTATAGGAGATTCATGGGAAGAATGTATATTTGCCTGTGGGGAGATAAAATCTAGCCAATTAATATGGCAACAGTTTGGAACTTCCCTCGTTAAGAGACTCATCTCATGACGATGTTTCTATCATGAATAGGCAATAAATTAATATTGAAAGGGGTTTATACAGTGAGTTACGTGCTTCTCCTTCCAATTTAGTGTGTTCCGCGTGGTTAAAAATACTGAAATTGATGACGGGAAGAGACAAATTTGACCGCGATTTAGCAACTTGTGGGGTGTTGATTTTCAGAAGATATATCTAAGGCATCACATTAACAATGATGCTATGGATCATGAAATAAATGATCTTTCACTTAATGAGTCACATTATGTGGCAGGTGACCTGAATTGGTCTAAAATCTCCAGCCAAAAAAGGATGAATAAACACGTCAGTCAAGAACCTGGACATAATTATTGTTAGAAATGACCTCAACACACACGCTTTCCAGCAGACAAGAAGGGAAACAACACCTTGTAATGAACTTTTGCAAACAAAGAATTCTATAGAATTCTCAAATTAGAAAACAAGACAAGAGACTAAGATAAAGAGGAAACAAGGGATGAACATGAAGTTAAATGAGAAAAAGTGATGTCAAGCTTCTCGATTAACGTGGTAAAATGAGCTGTAGTGCGTCTATTTCCAACTGCTTGCCGTCGTGACTTATGCGATACAAATTATTTCTATATTAAATTAGTTGAAAGATGACGACAATCGCTTGTTATTTAACTGATAGGAAAATTCATTTAAATTTTGTGTACGTTTAGAATCTTTAGGTTCACCTTATTTCTTTAAGTTCTCTTAAAGAAAATAAAAAACAGCCTAAGTGGCTGGCAGATTATTATCAAAGGGCAAACAGGAGGAAGTTATACAATCGGGAAGCATAACATTCTGACTTTTATGCGCAGAATGATGTAAGGAAACATCGCTAAGAACGTGATACAGGTATTAGAAAAGGGAGCTGACGACATTGGGGATTGAACCCACGATGTTTGTACAGAAAATAAGATGATTTCAATTGTTGGTGCTCAGAAAATTAGCTGAAATAGGCGTTAAATCGTAGGTAGAAGGGAAAACTTTAGAATTAAAAAAACGAATAATCGCTCTGTTGTATCCTGCCACCTTTCCATTTCCGACCATTCCGTGGAATGCCATATTTCATGTTTAGGTCGGAGAACACAGCTGTGTTATACCAAAAAAAGAGCTAACCTTCATCCACGACAGGTTTTGCCGAAGATGTATCGCCTCCAATCAAAATAACACTTTCACCTCTCTCACCCGGCAAAAGAAGTTTCTAAATGAACGCCGTATTAAAACGGTTTTCCCTCTCACGTGTTGTATACATTGTTTCTGCCCTATTTTTTACCTAAAGTTTGATGACTGATCATCGTTTTAGCAAGCACAATGCCATCCTCCGACGGGTCCGCCCTTACGACCTGTGACCCCTGTGGCAGTCATTGATTCACATGTGATGACCTCCTACTCCTTTTTCTTATTAACAATAGCTACAGTTGTTGGCAAATCTCCAAATGTTCTCTTTATTATGGCAGATGATCTTGGATACAATGATTTGGACTGGAAAGATCCGACGTATATCTTCTACTGTTTTTTATATATTTTGTTTAGGCTATATACTCCTACTTTAAGAGAGCTTGCACATCATCAAAATACTGTACAATTGTCTAATTCTTATGTAAATCAATTATGTACACCGTAAGTGGCGGGTTCGTAGTCTGATTGTTAGCGATCTTCAGAACTAGAAGCGCTTTTATGACTGGCTATTACCCATTTAGAACAGGAACACAGGTGAGATTGCAGGTTTTTTAGTTCCCTATGTTGCCAATGTAACATCTCTCGGAAGGGTCAGCTGCTGGGCCAATCAAGCTCACATTTTTAAGACTATTTCCTTTTCAGAATGGCGTTTTTCTACACATGGAGCCGGCTGGAGTTCCCCTACTGTTTCCATTTCTCCCGGAGAACTTGAAATCCCTCGGGTATTCTACGTATCTCATAGGAAAATGGCATTTGGGCTATTGCCGAAAAGAATTCCTTCCAACAAATCGTGGATTTGACTACTTTTATGGGTTTTATGGTCCACAGACCGGGTATTTCAACCATAGCGCAGGTGAGATATTTTCTGTTTTCTAAACAAAGGTTTTACACCCATTGAATTACACTTGTGTTCGTGAGATGAAGTAAAGCGCTGTACGAAAAGTCATCAAACAATATATGACTTCAATATGTCCCCTTTCCCTTTCTTTAATACTTTTAGCCTGTGGGAAATTGTCAGAATCATTGAAGGACACATATTACGCTGTCGAAAACCCCAGACACCTGGGAAAATCGTCACGCGGGGGATCTTTTATTATATTTGGCGAGAAGTCTAGAACTGAATGGACAATTTAGACCAATATCATCGTGATTTGAAAAGGGTTGTGCGAGGAGTGGACTTATTTGAAGAAATAAATGGCGGCACTTCTGCTCCAGATTTTAGCCAGGATGGAGTATATTCTACGGTAGCTTACAGACTATTTCAAACAATAATTATAGAATAGGATCTCTTTAGCGATGCCGCTATTGGCACTCTTCAACGTCATAATAAATCCGAGCCATTCTTTATGTTCCTCTCCCATCAAGCTGTTCACCCTCCCCTGCAGGTAAACTTTCTTTCTCTTTCGTTTTTCGTCTGGTCACATTCGTTTTTACACAGGAGAAAGGAAAAGAAAGGTCATAAAAGCAATGCCCGCAGCGTTCTCAAAAGCGGCGCCATTTTACTAATTCAAGGTTACAGGTTCCTCGTTCCTATGAAGTGAATTGTATGAAGATTGCTAAGAAACATCGACGAATTTATTGCGGTCGGTTTCTTTTACAACATTTATGGTTTTCTTTAGGAATGCTAGCAGCCATGGACTTTTCAATATCGCGGGTTGTTCAATATTTAAAAGATGAGGGATACTATGAGGATACGGTTATTGTATTCACGAGCGATGTGAGGTTTAATTAAAGGAAATTATAAATTATTCAGAACGGGGGAACAGTTGAATTCGGCGCTTCAAACCACCCTTTAAGGGGAGAAAAGGACACCTTATGGGAAGGTGGAACAAGGACTAATACTTTTGTTCATGCACCGAAATATATACATAATTTTGGTGTTCGGGATCAACTATTCCATGTTGTCGATTGGCACGCGACGATTTTGGGAATAGCAGGAGTTGATGTAGAATCTTACGGTAATTTTTAGTTTTAATTCATGAGAAACCCTTCAGGTGATGGAATTAACCAATGGGAATATATAAAAACAGGCAATTTTAAAACACGAAGATTTCAATTTGTCTATAATATCGATGAACATGGTTCCGCTATCCGGTAGGTTTTCAATTCCATTTATAACTTTTCCTATTCAGAGATGGTGATTATAAATTGCTTTATGGAAACCCAGACCGAAAGATAAGAAAAGATGACGGAAAGCTGCGATTGTATAAGATAACAGGTGAGTGTCTGGTTCTTTTACTGCAAAAATCCCCTCTAATTGGGTATCTTTAAAGATAAATTGTATATCAAGATTTTTGACATCAAACATCAAAAGGATCAGTTCATTCCCTAATTAACCATTATTTTCCAGAAGATCCAGGAGAGACCAATGATATAGCGAGACATAATCCAGCCATTGTGAGGAGGTATTCCTTATTCTGACATATGTTTATCCGATTTTAGATTATTAGCAAAGTTAAAAACACTTCAAAAGTTTATGAGACCAAATGCTCGTCGTCCCTTGAGCCTAATGGGCAGTCCAGAACGTCTAAATGGAAGTTATAGCAGCTATTGGTGTCGAGAAAAGTTGTGATGTCTCTCTATCTTATGCCAGTTGGCATTCCTATCTCCATTGATTATTTCCCGGTGTTGTCATATTTTCGGGTTTCATTTTCTATGCCTTTTCATAATAAACACTCTATTAAATCAGCTGGATAATCCCGGATATAGTTGGGTTCGAATAGTAGACAAAATCCATACACGCGCCTCTTTCTCTATCCTATTATCAAAATAGGTCTTCTCTTCAAAGAAGAGCTATTTGCCAAGTGCTAGCCATGAGTCAGAGTCTTCTATTTGTCCTGAAAACCATCGTACCAAATGCAACTTCTTTCCAATTTCATCTATTCTTAGCTTCTTTTTCTTACTCACGGATATTAGACGTGGGCAGGTGTCGGATTATCCAAGATATTTCAAGGCCTTTGATCCCCTAAATTCTAGACAGATTCCAAAAAGTAGAACAATAGATAGACGCCCGTTCACACGATTTTTTTCGTCTATTGCGTGTCGCTTTCCCATTTTCTACGATTGCACGATGCTAAATTTTGAATTCTCTATGGAATCTGTTAAAAATATAGGTAGGTGATATTTTATTTATCTTTGTTTAAAAATGATAACTGTTACTGATAATAGTGCGGCATTTTTTTGACTTCCGCTCTTGGATAAGCAAATAAGGAGCCTGTACACGAGATGCTTATAAAAGGAACAATGCTCTCTCTTGTTCAAGGACCCCACTTAGGCTGGTAATTTGCTCGCTCATAAATGTCAAAAACCATAAAGCTCAAGATTTGTTGCCTAGAAACTGTCCATTTCTTTCTAGTAGCGTAATGCGATGAGTAACATGCAGTCAAAGCCTCTCCTTCTTATCAATATATTGCCGTGTTTGTTATAAGTCCAGGCAGGGATCAAATAACAGTATCTATAATTTTCACACATTTGCTGCTCGTATTTCTTGCTTTCGATCTTCTGCTCATCCTATTTCCTCCATCGGACATCTAATTTGTCTTGGTGTCTATTCTCTTACCCAGCAACATTTTATTTTACTATGTAAATTAATTTCAGCACGGCGTTTTATGAAGATCAGTTATTTCTATAAAAACTACTTGATATATGCTCTTTTAATATTTTTTCTTTATAAACTTTTCACTCCTAATATTCCTCCTGAACCATGTGAAAAAGTCATCGTGCAGGAGAGCAGGATTAATAAATATGTGAGTATTTTCCATTTATCTCAGGTTTCCAATTTTTAGGAGGATGCAAAGGTTGCCTGGGCCGAAAGTGTGATGCGAAATCTTTCTAATAAGACGCAAGTAGACACAAAATGGTCAAACCTCTACAATGCCTTGCCGCATCTACGGCGGATAGATGTCGCCGCCCTTGAACCGACCTACCTTTTAGGATCTCCCCAAAGGAGGAAAAAACTGGTAAGAAAAATTTTATTCCCAAAAACTCCAACAACAAGATCACTAGGGGACCAATAATAGGGGATAGAGGTGTTTTCATGGAAAATAGGGGAAAACCTTTTTATATAAATAGGGGGAAACAAAGAAGATACCAGTAAAGACGAGAAGATGTCGGTATCGTGAAATGGTTTACTTCTTCTTGCCACCAGCGGCCTTCTGGGCGGATTTCGTGACCTTTCCGCCACCAGCCTCCATCTTCTCGACGGACTTGATGACACCGACAGCGACGGTCTGTCTCATATCACGGACGGCGAAACGACCAAGGGGAGCGTACTCGGTGAAGGTCTCAACACAGAGAGGTTTGGTGGGGACAAGGTTGACGATGCAAGCATCTCCAGACTTGACAAACTTGGGGTTCTCCTCAACGGTCTTACCGGTACGGCGATCGACCTTCAAAATAACAATTAATTAAAATTAGAAAAATTGCTGTACCTTCTCCTTGAGCTCCTGGAACTTACAAGCGATGTGAGCAGTGTGACAATCCAAGACGGGGGTGTATCCAGCGGCGATCTGTCCAGGGTGGTTCATGACAATGACCTGAGCAGTGAAGCTCTTGGCCTCCTTGGCGGGATCGTTCTTGGAGTCAGAGCAGACGGAACCACGACGGATATCCTTGACCGAGACGTTCTTGACGTTGAATCCGACGTTGTCTCCAGGCACGGCTTCGGGGAGAGATTCGTGGTGCATTTCAACGGACTTGACCTCAGTGGTGACATCCTGAGGAGCGAAGGTGACGACCTAAAGACGAAAATTACTTTAAAAAAAAGAAGATAGTCGTACCATTCCGGGCTTGATGACCCCAGTCTCAACACGGCCGACGGGGACGGTTCCAATACCTCCGATCTTGTAGACATCCTGGAGGGGAAGACGGAGAGGCTTGTCGGTGGGACGAGCAGGAGGGACAATGGAGTCGAGAGCCTCGAGGAGCGTCTTTCCGGAGGCATTTCCTTCCTTGCGCTCGACGGACCATCCCTTGAACCAGGGCATGTTGGTAGAGGGCTCGAGCATGTTATCTCCGTTGAATCCAGAGATGGGAACGAAAGGAACGGTAGCCGGGTTGTATCCGATCTTCTTGATGAAGTTCTTGACTTCAGTGATGATTTCCTCGAAACGCTTCTCAGAGAATGGAGGCTCAGTGGAGTCCATCTTGTTGCAGGCAACAATGAGCTGCTTGACTCCAAGAGTCTGAGCAAGGAGAGCGTGCTCTCGAGTCTGTCCGTTCTTGGAGATACCGGCTTCGAATTCTCCGGTACCACAAGCAACAACCAAGACGGCGCAATCAGCCTGGGAAGTTCCTTAAAAATTAAGATAAGCTAAAAAAATTAAAGCAAAGACGAACCAGTGATCATGTTCTTGATGAAATCACGATGTCCAGGTGCGTCGATGATGGTGACGTAGTACTTGGCGGTTTCGAACTTCCAGAGGGCAATATCGATGGTGATACCACGTTCACGCTCAGCCTTCAGCTTGTCGAGTACCCAGGCATATTTGAAGGATCCCTTTCCCATTTCCTGGAATATTTCGATGTTTAAAAATATTAAGAATAATGTACCTGGGCTTCCTTCTCGAATTTCTCAATGGTACGCTTGTCAATACCTCCGCATTTGTAGATCAAATGTCCGGTGGTCGTGGACTTTCCGGAGTCGACGTGTCCAATAACAACAATGTTGATGTGGATCTTTTCCTTTCCCATTGTAGATAAGCAAAAAGGTTGATTAGGGTTACCTAGAATTGAACAAAAAATAGGAAGAGTTTCGAAATAAAAGAAATTTCGAGAAAGGAAAAAATCAATAACATTTCGAAAGCCAGCGACCTACCGCCGTCTACAATAGGCGAGCAAATGATCTGGGCAAGAGCGGACGGGAGCCGATCGATCTGACCGTTCAAGGCAAGCAGAGCCAAATGAAAGAGTGCCGGGCTCGCGGAGGGCAGAGACAGCGCGACCGATGGACACAACTTCAATACGTGGCCCGAGCTGCACACATCTAGAGAAATAACGCAGCAGAGGAGGCAAATACATAGACAAAAACGACCAAAACAGCTGTAGAAGGCCGGGAGAGATAAGCATGCTCTTCCTTCTGCTGTCAGCTAGGGTAAATAATAAAGCGGGGACGCAAATGAGAACGAAAGCGAGCTCTGCAGTTCTGATCGCGTCCAGACTGACCAGGTGAAAAGGAGGATGCTGTCTGATGATTATAGCTCCGCCCCATGGAGACATATTTTGAAATAGCTGACTATTTTAAGAAATTTCGAAAGGGCACTGTCATTTTTTAGGGAACGCTGCCTGAGGAAAAAAAAGAAAGGGCATATTTTGTGGATGAAGGCAAACACGAACAATTTGAATCTATGATCATTTCGATTAATCTTTTAAATCTTTTAAGCTGTTTGCGAAGCACGGGGGCAAACAAGATTTCGAAAAAGTGAAAACGCTATCATAAATCTTGCTATTTTCCATAATTTGATCGGATTTACTTGAATTGCGAGCCTTCTGCCTATTTTCTAAGCCTAGAATGTTTTATTCTATCCCATTAAAGAAAAAATTTAAAAGAAGAACGCAACCAGCCGAAGAGGAGAACAGGCGCGACTGAAGTGTAGTTCAAATTTTTAGGATAAGCCAGGGTCGCTGTTTCAAGGTCTAATTCCCCAACTACTGTAACTGCGCAATGGGGCGCAAATAATCTTGGCAAGAAATTTAAAAACAATGGAAGTCGTTTGTTCGATTATTGGATAGAACAATAGAAAGAACAAAAGAATATTGGAAAATAGTTCAATAATATACAAGAAAGATGGTCCATTGAATAAAATAGCGTTATAATATTGCAATATTGCGAAATATTACGGAAAACTGACAAATTGAATTAAACTGGCAATAATATGGGGTTTTCTGTTTAGAAAATATAAAATAAAGTTTATCAATATTTTTTCAGATAATGGCCATACCGGCAATTGAAAGACCTCAAGAAACCTATCTCATGGCGACGCTAAAATCGCTGATTGACCAGCTGAAGCCCGACGATCGGTAGGAAGAGAATAGATTTTACAATCTTTTTAGGGAAAATATTTCCATCACAGTGTTCCTTTCCCACGAAGGCGGAGTGGATTCGACCTTTGTTAAGAACACGACAGCGGAAATTCAAAAACACCACTCAAAGGACATATCCGATGGCCTGCTGCAGGTACACACAAATGACTCTGACCTCCTTACCAGTGGATGTGTAAAAAGCTAGACATTGACTAGCCAAACATACTGGGGCGGTGGTTCTCGACCGTCCGTGACAATTGGTGCCGGGGATGAAAGAGGGCAGTAGTCGCCAGGTCTGCGCAAACAGCAACAAATACAATTAGTAACCATGAAAACGAACGAAATTTTGTTGAGATAGTGGGTGACTCTGTGAATACCTGGAAAATAGAAGAAAGTTGATTTCTTTTTCAATTACTTGACTCGTTAGTCGCTGTGCTCATTGATAGCCGCGTAAAGCCCTGAATAACACACAAATTCCAGGTCCTTTTGGTATCAGTTCTCTTCTACCCGCCACATTTGGATACAATCCCTGCCACTTACAATGATTCATCTCAAAGAATGTACTGGAGGACAAAGCAAAACCTGGGTAAAGCTCTCTTTCTGCAACAAATTTAGTACAGATTACATCTATTCTATGACATACGCATCACAACTTGCTGACTATTATCTGCAACTGGAGGATGACATAATTGCTGCTAAAGGCTACGTGTAAGAAACCGTCATATGATGAAATTTACCGCGTTTAGGAAAAATATCTTCTATCAAATTGAATCGAAAGCAGATGTTCGGTGGATAATGCTGGAATTTTGTTCATTAGGAGTAATTGGGAAATTATATAGGTAGGGAATTGCTGACACAAATATAAATCTTTAGAACAAACGATCTTCACTTGTACATTTCGGTACTTTCCATGTTTTTTAAACAAAAACCCGTCGATTGGATAATTGACGATTTTTTGAGAAGCATGTATTGCAGTTTAGAATGGGATAACAAGCGATGTAGAGAGGTTCTTGTCTTTAATTTTTATGGAAAATATCCTCTTTCAGGAAGTGCTAAAACATCGCATCCTCTACGACCCAATACAATTCCAACATATGGGAAAATATTCTTCATTAAAGGGAAAGATTCAAAAATTAAAGGAGAAATCATTTGGTGGTGTTTCTTTGAAGAGAAAGAGAAATAATCCTGCTGGCGGGGTGGAGAGTAGTATTCAAGCTCTTGACGTGACTCATTCCATTTTCAACGCCTACAAATCTTCCTCCTATTTTCATAGCGCTTCTTCTCCGAAACAAGGAGATTTTATCAATTTTGTCTTCGATAATCCGATAAAAATGAAAGGTAGGGTTCTTCTTTAACAGAACAAGCGAGATTTTCAGCTATCCTTCTGACCACTGGTAATACAGCTAATCCCAACATGATATTTGGCGAAGAAACGGTGGTTTACATGACGGATGACAGCCTCCAAACCGTAGCACTTGGTCATTTCACAGATGAGGGCCGGTTCTATCGAACTATGTATGGAAAAAGTGTGAAGAAAATACGGGTAGAAGTTCATGCTAATCTTACAAATTCTGTCATACTTGAACAAATTGCTTTTACTTTCTGGTAAAAAACTGTGATCTCCCGTTGTTTGTACAAATTAGAAAATTTTTATAAATAAAATTAAGGTTCAGCTCTGATATCGGCCAGTCTGTCAATGAGAGCCTCGTAGATTTCCACACCTCGAAGAAAAACCCGCTCGTTTAGATACTCATTGTGATCGTGAAGAAGCATTGGGGTATTGATCATGGGGCTGAAGCCAATTGCTTTGTATCCTTTCTAAAAATCCTAATTTTATTCGAATTTGATGGAATTACTTGTCTCAAAACCCGGGAATCTGTTGCTCCTACAAAGATTTGCTTCTTAATTTTGCAGCCTCTAAAATCCTTAATAATATTAAACAAACTTCATTACAAATCAGAGAGAGCTGTAGAAAATGTCCGCCACCAGGTATCCTCATCCGTAGTAGGTGTCATTTGTTTAATTACAACTTTCTAAAAGATTGAAGACATTTAAAGAGCTCCGCACCTCTAAAAATTCATAAGTGACATCGGGACCAGCTTCTTTACACCAATTTTGAATCATATTTTCAATTTCATCAAAATCCGTCAATGGAGTAACTCTCATATCAATATCTGGGCACAATTCTTATGGGAATACGGCACACTTACAGACAGTGTACTTTTCTGGAACAACATTGCACTGAACACCGCCATTAATAATTGTCACATTGGTAGTGGTCACTTCTCCCATTAATAAATTATTATCTTCTTTTCTTTTTTTCTCCGAGGCTCTGAAGGCTAGAGCGCAATTAATAATATATTGCTAAAAAGTTATCATAGTGGCTGAGCAGCTCACTTACCAGCTTTTCCATGGCCGTATTTTCTATGAAATTCATTGCATGACCAGGATTTCCATTACACGTTACTTTTATCCCTGAACTGATTCTCGCAGGTTAGAGAAAAACTAACACCAGGGGCATCTCTCAGCGTAGTAGACATTGTACACGTCATCTCCACTAGCAACCCCCTCATCCAATATAAATCCCACATTTAATTGTTTAAAATCGTCGGTCTGAGAGTAGGCGCGCATTCCTTCGGGAGAAGCGATTTCCTCATCTGGTAATATTCGACAAATTAAAGGAATCTACCCACCGGGTCCCCAAACAATATGTATGGTTCTCAACCAACGTCTCTTTCCCTTTTGAAAAAGCCGTCTAATCGCTTCGATATATTGAATTCCCACACATTTCATATCCTGCGCTCCTCTGCCATAAATATTTCCGTCTGCGTCTTTGTATCCAGAATAAGGGTCACACTTCCAGTGCTCCTAAAAGTGCGGGGTCCACGTGATTTTTAAAAATACTTTAAAAGTTGGAACAACATCAGTATGAGAGTAGAGCATTAAACTTGGCAGACTGTTATCTGTTCCCGGGATTGTCATTATCACGAAAGGAGTTTTATCCGAGGTCTGAAAAATTATTAAAGACTAGTAGCTAGCTTACATAATAGGCGGTATGGACAATGTCGAGTTCCTTGGCCAAATTAAATAGAAAATCTTTACAGGCTTCTAAAAACATTACGGAGATTTGAATAAAATTACCATAATCTGGATTCGGCTGCTCTGTGTCTATTCTCAAATAACTTCTGAAAGTGGTCACGGCTATATCTTCCTCTTCTCCCATCTGTCACCAGTGTAATAGGAGGAGGTCAATCTGTTGATCAACAAAGTTCCTCGATCTAAAATTTTGCAGAATAGTAAAGCAGAGGTGGAAGTAAGATATGCGAATGATACCAGCCGGCGTTTGATAAGATACCGGGCGAAAAAAACGAGACGGAACGGAGAAGATGAAAGTGTGGGAACGTCTGCTGTAGTCTATTTTCCACCTAGAACAAAACAACAAAAAACAAGAGATCCTGGAGGAGAGAGGGAATCAACAGCTTGTTAAAATTACTTGAAAATGAACAAATGGAATACTATGATTACGTTAAAATGAAGACACCTCAATGACAACACCTGTTGCCACATCAGTGCTATTATTGAAACAGCAGACATTATTTATCTCTGTTAAAAATTCACACTGGATGTGTAAATTGAGCTCGACGAGGTCAGAGCTCTGTAATAGACACGTCGAGTTAATAAGGCCATAAACAAATCCCAACCAATTAGGAAAAATTCTTTGATTTAAAGAAGAAGATACAGTGCTTAAAAATTTAGATGAATGTGAATTGCAACAGACGGTGAATAACCTCTTTTTACTTCAGACACATGCATTTGTCGATGTGAGATTGGCAGTACTTGAAATTGAAGGTTACTCCCTCCCTCTCTCTCTATAATGAGATGTTATCCTTTCGATAAAAAGTACTATAAGTTCATTTTCGACAAAGCAATACAATATGAGATCACTAGCCAAGAAAGCTTCTCTAGATGTCTCTCGATCACAATAGAATTATAATTCCCGAAATAAATAAATCTGTAGAGGAGAAGAAAATAAAGCAAATTAGGCATTATGACACAAATTTGTTGCTGGGGCAAATCAATAGCGCTTTTTAGTAGGTGGTATTAACTGTACGAAGAAATTCAATAGCTTCTTTATCTTCTACTCGACTTTTCAACACGTCCATTATGTCTTTGCCTGAAAAGTGTTGCTCCTTTTTGGATTTCTGGTCCTGGTTGTTAAAAATAAGAGAAAATTGCCGAAAAATTCCAAAAATGAAGCGGATTAAACTTACTGTTTGAAACAGGCTGAATGAGGATGAGATTGAACTGGCGGAGAGTGCTGCCTCCTGCTACTCCAAAACCAGGGACCTAAACATCCTCTTATGATCACCCAATGAACATTCCTCACATCAGCAAGTTCCAAAAACGCCTCTCCTGCAAAATCATTTGACCGAAGATAGTCGTGATCCATAACTGTGAAATGAATCATAGCGCAGGGTGGTAGTTTTGGAGGTATTTGGCTGGAAATGCCATTAATTGAATGTCCGGCGGTTAACTTACAATTCAAATGTCTCATCGAAAATGGGATTAAGACTTTTGCTAACCACTTTGGTTTTAAAAACTTGGCTGGTCGGATAGCGACATTTTGGGATAAGTTCAATGACCACAAAAGGATCAGACAAGCCATTTGTATCCAAGGGAATGATCTGCTTTGCTCCGATGACTAAATCCATTAAATTAAAAGAGGATACTGTAGCTTTTACCATCCAAGACAAGCGTTTGAGCAGAAGCATTGTAATAAGCTCTAACGTTGAGGATTCCGTACTTGCATTCGTTCACTTCATTCTGGAAAAAATCCTCGTATAATAAAGGAAAATATTTTTTTTCCGGCATTTCATACTTGGATAAATACCGCCAAATTTTTATGATACATTACATTTTTAAAAATCTACAAAAGCTTTCTTGGGAGAAGTAACAACGTGATTACAACACATGGCACAGAAAGCATTCCAAAAGAGAGAATATGATTTAAAAAATCCCCCGCTCTTTTAATAAAAGGAGAGACGTGCAAATCAGCGCTAAGTCTAATATATTGTCTTCTATTTATGACAATTGGTTATTCTGATTTGGCTATGGAAAACTCACAAGACTCATTTCTGCCTCTGCCTAAAAAGTGGTCATTCCTGTTATTGAGAAAAAAATTTAAAGAGGATTCTCACTTGTTGTTTTAGAAGATCTTTGTAATATTTTTCAATTAGTTGGATCGTTGTCGTCTGGTTTAAAGACAGGATTTTTACCAATTTCTGTAAAAAATCCTATACTTTGCGTGGAATCGACTTACAATATGATCCGGATTATTTTCCAGTACTTCCAATGAGAGGCCTTTCCCTCCAGCGTGGAAGAAATCTACCAGTACATGCCAGGCATCCAACAGTCTACGGTAAAACGTCGGTTCCATCTAGGATTTTAAATTATGCACGTAAAGGTGCGAATTACCCCAGGATTTTCATCCAAACTATTAAATAAAAGCTTGACAATCAGAGCAAGTTGAGTAGTCATAACTCGCAGAAAATTCTTATGCAGCAAGTTTTTATGTACAGAAGAGAGTTCGACATCCAGCATGTCAGTCAGCGGTTTTAGCGATTCTTCAACTGGTTGACTTGGCGGGCTCCAAGCCAAATGGAAGACATTTTTCTTGACTTGTTGTTGCAACCGGTTGGTTACTTGTGATACTACCCGTTCAATATCCGCACAGATGGCCAGGTCGCACTGTTCTAGCCTTCCTTCAATATTTTGTCTCCAACCGGAGCCCTGAAAAGCTTTCCACAGGAAAGATTTCCCCTACCTGGCCTTCTTTTTCACAAGCATGAGCCAAATCATCTAGATGAAGTTTATCAGGGATCATTAAACTTCTCCTAACTTGTTCGCAATTATTAATAGTGGAACAGACCTAAAATTTTGATGACAGTTAAAAATTAATTTAATTACCAGTTGAAGAAGTTGAGAAGGAATAAATTGAGGCAAATCGCTGACAAGACCTTCAGCCTCCAGGTTTTGAATAATTCTTTGAGTATAGGTCTTGACTATTTCACACAAAATATCCACCAAATATCGGGTATAATCTAATTTTAACGCTGTTTCATTGACGTCCATCCTTTCCCAACAGACAGTAACTTGTTCCACAATATGACAAACATCTACGTGGCTGCTAGTATGACGCATATCATTGGAAGAAGTTGAAATCTTAAAGAAAATATTGTTGATAACGCTAGAAGGTACCGGAACATCCATTTGACAACTGAGAGCAATTCTAGCCATTGCTTTTTCTCGAATAAGATCCAAGAATTTCTTTATTCCCCTGTTGAAAATTCCATACCATTCGGATTCATCTTTAACACGTCTAAAATATTTAAATTACTGTCGAGATAAACCCCTACACTCGGTTGGCTAGCCTATAATTTCTCAACTCAACAAAAGCCATATGTATCCGTATCAAGTCAACTAAATCATCCTCATTTGGTGGATCCTGATTAGCTGAGTTTCTCATTTGTGTTCGAAGATCAGTTTTCTTCTCACTCATCATCTCCGATGCTAGGTACTCATTTAACTGAATATACGTTAATTAGACGAGGGTACAAAAGATCATTACCATTTTGTCGAATGTACTTAGTGTCAATTGGCTATAGTCAATGCGACTGACTTCTCTAATTATAGCGGCAAAATGTAAGAATTTTGAACAAGCCGTGTTTATGACACCTAGAACTTTGAGCAATTCTTTGCAGGGATCTTCATCTTGATTTTCTTCAATAACTTGATCAAAGAAATCTTCAGCTGATTTCTAGGGAGAAAATTAAAGGAAATTTGAAACACCTACCACAATTAATGCCTCCATGTGGGCATGGAACGGCCGCTTGTAGGGAAGATATTTGGCATAGAACGGGGATTCTCTCAGTAGTTTCATACATCTGAAAAGTTTTCTTTAAAAAAGTCTAAACTTTCGTCATTTGGCCTTAAAATTCTCGCATAAATTTAAACCAAGAGTTCTTAGCGCTACCGTACTTCCTATTTTAAAAATAAAACCTACTTGATTAAGCTAGAAAATTCCTCTCCGCTGTTCCTCTTCGAAGGAGCAAACTTCGTCCTGTGGTCTATAAACATCCGTTTACAGTGGTTGTCAAAACTAGAAAATGAGTCGATCAGCATGTCCTCTTCCTCCTAGAATCTCAGTTTTATCCGAATTTGGGCAACAAACCTTGTCTAAGGTCATAGGCTCCCATTTTTCAAATATTTTAGCTAGTGAATTGGCCAGTAATGTGAAGGAAATGTCGATAGGGATCATTGAATGCAGTGCCAGCCATCTGCACATTGCCACGTGAACTGGGGTCAAGTCTCCTTGGACCGCATGTTGCTTCAGGATTGTTTTAGCCTTTTCGGGGAATTGTCCTTCCCAGAAGCGAACAGGTGCCTGAAAAATTACATTAATTGCTAAAAAAGAGGGCCTACCCCAGTTTGGCGGATCTCATAAAGGGCGAATTGACGGATAAGGTCGATGTGCTCCTTGACATCAAGCAGGTCGTCCTCCTCTCCGCCGATTCTTTCTTCTTTAGTCGACAACCATAGTTTCATTTTAATAGCTCCGGAAACTTTGCTTTTATCTGATCGGGGCTGAAGATTAAACCATTTTTCGATCCCATCAGCAGGCAAATCCTAAACTTCAATATTTCCGAGGTTAGAAGTGATTACATTTAAAGGAAGGGTAATACATCCTAGAAAATCATCCGTACTTTCATCAGAATCACTTCTAGCACTTTGGGCGACCTCTTTAAAATACCTTCCAAGGCCTTTAAGACCTCCGGAAATTTGGTTTAAAGAAGAGACAGCATCCAGAACGGAGTGCTCTTCATCATCATGATCCCTATATTTTTTTATTTGCTTGCTGTTTTCTCCCATACCAGATGTCTATATGAAAGCGATCCGTGGTCACATCATCCACTATGAATTGAAACTTCTCGTTCCATTTTGGATTGAGAGTTTTCCTCTGGACGGAGCTGGCTTTGATCAATTTTGCTGGGATTGTCCCTGTATCCGATGTCCTTGCTCCTTTTTTTGCTTCTCTTTTGTCCACTTTTCGTCGAAAAGAACCTCCAAATTTCTGTAGGACCCCTCCTTTATCATTTTTCAACTAAAATCCATTTTCTCCCGAATGGAAATATTACCTGATTCCGAGGAGATTTAGGAGGCCCCTCCTCGTCATTTGGAGTTTCCTGTACAGGGGCCAGCTCCCTTTTTCCGGGTACCACACCCATCATTGCAAAAGGATCACTGAATCCATTGACATCTTTAGCGATTAAATCTCTTCCTTCCAAAAGTTGTATATTCAGAAGCATAACGGGTGGCTATATTTCATTTAAAGGGATAGATAATGTTTACCTTATTTGTGTTAGATTTTGCCATGCAAGCCTCGTGCATTTGGGGGTCTCCTTGGAAGGCTGACCGGACATATTTATATAAATTTTCTTTGCTATCATCCCCATCTTCCTTTCCAACTTTATGTCGGATTGTATACAGTGCCTCGACATAAAGTGCCTGAAGAGGATAATTGGACCCATAGTAGAGAAAAATATTCCCATTTCGGCTTGATAAATAGAGAAAGAAGATGTGTACCTACCTCAATTTGCTTCTTGTCACAATTGAGGGTTAGATTCTTTATAGTGTATAATTCATCTTCCCGGCGAGGGTCTAAATCTATGGGGGCGACGATACGCTCAAAGAACTGGTTGTCAGAAGCTTGGACCCTGAAAAATAATGAAATTAGTGGCTTTGCTATTATTCTCGGAAGGTTTTGACTCCTTTAAATTTTTCCGTTTCCATTCGTTGTCATTTGCAACTCTGGGAAATTGCTCTGCCCGTCTGGTTGCTACTAGATCTCTCCAAAAAAGCGCGAAAAAGCCTTGGGCTCATCTGACCTGTGTCTGACGGATATTTAACAAATAAGCTATTTTTTGTCGCCTCTGAAAGAAGCGGCTAGCAGCAGCTAATAGCCCTTTTGGATAAGAATATGAATAACAATGAGTATCTTTTGCACAAGTAGCGCCTAATATAATTGACAGAGACTCTCTCACTCACTCAATTTATGTCCGTTCTATTCTGCCACGCCATGTACTCCCAATTAGATATGAAACCCACTTTTTCTTTTACTTTGCGTAGGTGCCATTAGCTGGGGTTCTAATTTCGCCAAGGGCGAGAGGCTCTGAGATACCACGCTTATTAAAATGCGTTGGTTTTAACTTCCTGGACAGCTACCATAACCTAGGGACTAAAAGAACGCAGAGAGAAAGAAAATATGATACAGGCTGACTAATTAGAGCCATTTTAAGATCAAACATTGGAGATGGCTAGACTTTCAAAAAAGATCATCTTTTTGGCGTAATTCTGAATCATCGCCACATTTTCATGGGCATATTTCGAAAGGAGAATTTGTTATGGCAACGGTACGCTAAAATATAACTTTATGGAAAAAAGAGTGGATGTCTGATAATCAAAAGGTTTCGAAATGTGCACAGGAATATAACCAGATACATAAAGAAAAAAATCTATTAATTGGAAAAGGGTCGTTAGAATAAATTTATTGCTGGCGGAAAGATTTGCCTTTTTCTTAAAGGAAAAAAAATATTTCAAGATTATCAGGTACAGGAAGGGTTCTCCCTCCCTTTACCCGAATTATAGCCCCCTAAAATGAGAATCTGCCTACAGTTTTGACTAGAAAGGAGAAGCACAGTAACCCCGAATTAATATATAATCTTATCCTATAAGCTTACCTTCTTATGATAGCTCTCTTCAACTTGCCATCAACAAAGCGCCTAGGCATGATCTGATAGACTGCGAGAGGCCTACGCCACGCCCCAGAGCACCGTTCCCTTCGTACTAAAAACCTACATCCGCGTTGGCTATTTCTCTTATGTTTTTAGTCCAAGTAAAAGTATACTGATTCTTTTCTCTAATGGCCATGTTTCCAGCAACCTATGATTTCGGGAAAAGAGGATAAGATCCACCAAAAATGGGATACCTTCGCATTCTGAAGTGTGGCTCTGCCTCAAAAGTACTAAGAATAGGGTACTTTTTTTGTCAAGTGCCGTCTACTTTTACCTCAATTTTTTTCTGTCAGTCACCCGCGCAAATAAAAGTGATTAGCCGTATGCGCAACATATGATCTATGTGAGGGGAGACACCGGCTATATGAGTCGGCGTCTTACTTATTAGCCGTCTGTTTTAAAATAGCATTACCTTTCTTGTATTGGGGTGGATAAGGAGAAGTAGCCTGACCAAGGCAGCATCTCCTAAGGAAATATGTGGGAGGGAAATTATACTCCTTTATTGTTGACCTTATCGATTCTACATGGTGGGCCAAGGAGAGAGCTCATTATTCTTTCATAAAACGCAAACATTGTCTTCTGGTTTTTAGCACTTAGGAAAGAAAAAACTTTTTGGTCAGGGTTAATTTCAAAAAAATGTAATTTTTGCGTGCTTTCAACCCTTAGTTTCCCTTTATTATATCTTCCCCCTGCTGCTTTTGGATTAGGTCATTTCTCTCTAAAGAATACTAATTTCACCAAGCAAACATAGATTCCATATAAAGTTCACATACGAAAACATCTTCTTCTTTAATATAAAACTTACTGTAATGAGACCTCTCGAGGATCGGGACTGACAATTGATAGTTCTCTAATAAGTTGTTGTGCTCTGTCGATTTGCCGCCCTGCCCACGCCTGTGCACTTCGCATCTTTTCCATGGCACCATTACCACCGATACCTGTACCACCGGCAAATTTGGGCCGAATTGGCTCTACGGTGGACATTCCCTGTTATGAAAAAAATAACAATAATCTTACATAAGGGAAGAGGAAGGAAGAGAGAAGGTTGAAATGCTAAGGAAGGCTGGATGTGGCCATTATAGCAAGCCATTCTGTCGTTTAGAATGTGGCCCTATGTAAATGAAATATGGCTTCCGGGAAGAAAAAAGCCAGTCTTTATGTATAGGCAGAATAATTAACTATATTTTTAGTTTTTCTGCTGCACGTGGCATTCGCTTGTAAAGTGTGCAAAATTTCTAGATTCTCTTCTTTTTAAGGCATCTCCGCTTAATTTTAGGTTCTTGGACCAGTGATGTTGTTTGACAGAAAACTAACAGACGAAATTTAATAAAACAACCAGGAAGCGCTTTAACATTTCATTTTCCCTTCTCTTCGCAAAAAGCCTCAAAACACCTGCAGAAAAGAAAGAGCTGGGCTTTTCATCGCTTCTGTTTTTATTGGGTTATTGCGCGCTATTAAAAGGATACAGAATACAAGATTTGAAATGAAAAGACACTAGAAGAAAACGTTGGACCAGGGCTTTGTTAATGATAGTTGGAAATTTGATTGCTCGAGGCCTGTTACCCATGGCATTAAAAATGCGCCTGGGAAAAAAACTTGATAAATTTTATTTAAAACTATTGATAAATTTATGCTTTTTCTGGGGAGATCCGCTTATTTCAAATATTTCGACTTTTTTTAAAATACCAAAAAAGACCAAAAGAACATCAATGGTTCAAAATGTTTCTACGTGAGGCAACATTTACTCTGCCCTTGATTATGCTCTATGAAATATTCACTTCCGGGGGAAATAACTCACTCAAAAGGGAAGATCATAAACATTTGTTTAAAAAAGAATGAAAGAAAATGAATTTCTGCTTTTATTTGCGAATGAATATGCTTATACAAGGCCTGTTTGGATATCTAAAAGAAGGGGTTTAATTCTTATCCCTGCGGTGTGACGATCGAACATAAGCGGATTTTAGCCGCTTCCAAAATTTTAGGTCTCAATTTTCTGAGAGAGAATCGAACATATTTCGTATGAAAAGATGAGATAAGAAGTCTTTTTAAAAAGGGCAAGAGAACAAACGATCAGATAAAGCGCGGGTTAATTGGCAGAGTTTGCGAAAGGCTAGAGATCGTTTTGAATGTTTTTCCGTATTGGCCTAAATAACAATTCCTCAAGTCAGTCAAGTCTTCTTCTACTCTATGCATATATCCGCCTCACCCACAACTTGGTCTCTAAATGATCGAAGAACATTTTTATACTCAATGCTTATGAAACAAGGATTTGCGTAATAGAATAACCACATACATCTCCTTTGCCGGATATTATTTCAAAAGAGAAGGTTCTGATTGTTTTTTCTTTTGAATTTTATTTTAAAACAATGTTTTAAAGAAGAATGCTAAAAAGGAACGTTCCTGAGGGTGGAGCAATAATTTAGAAACAGAGGCAATACTCAGCTATAAACAGAGACCATGGAAGACAGCAAAGATCCATTGCTTTCTGGTGCTGTGGCAATTTTTAAGATTCTATTCGTTTTGACTTTAGTTTGCCCGCCAATCAAAAGGTTGTATGACCAAGAAAATAATAAAAATGTGATTTAAATAGAATGAAGAGCGCGTATTTTTATGAAAATAATAAATGTAAGGTAGCAAAAAGAGGAACGAAAAAGCATCTTGCAGGAATCGATGACAATTTGCCTTGTGGCTGCACTTTGGGCGTTAGCCTCCCGGTCGTTAACTCTTTCCTAAAAATGTGTGCAAAAACGAAGAAGAAACCAAGAAATATGATATTCTTCTTGTTAAGCGAAGAAGGGATAATCGCCGTGTGAAAATATATAAGCTCTAAACTGGTCTATCTCTCTAGAAATGGAAGGCGTGGCACTTCCAATTGGCTCCCGTCACCACAACAAGCAAACGTATACATATATGCAATCGGTGTTTTTGGCAGAAGGAAATATATTGAAAATGGAAAGAGGGAGATCTTGCGTAAGAGTCGCATATGTTTGAAACAGAGAAATTGCCGCTTAAATTGAATATTTGATGACCTAGGCGAGCTTCCCCCTTTTCAATTGAAGACAGAAGAGAAATTAGCATGATCACGCGGTGAGGGTCAAAGAAAACTGTGTAGGCCAAGAGATCTCGTATTCAGGAGCTTTTGACTCGAATATGGGTGGACGGAAGAATAATCTTAAGGTCTCCAGAGAGGGTTAAGGCTGCTGTTTTTGGAGTTCTTTAAAAAGACTAGACACCAATTGGTGTTGGGCAGCAAAAATTGGCATCTTTAAAAAACTCTTTGTTCCCATTAACCCGTCATACGGAAGAATCTCATCAAATATTGGAATTATTTATATTTTAAAGGAGAAAACGTCTGCTTGCTCCGAAAATATGAACAATTTTAGAACAGGAAGAAGATTAATGTATTAATCTCAGAGCGACAACCGGAAAAAAAAGTGAAAATATTCTGAGAAAGCGAGCAGCAGACATTGTTTGCCATTATATTTATAGGAGGTATATCTCACTCCAAGCTTGGCAGAATTATTCAATGGCTTGGGAATAACGAGGTACCAGAGAAACATGATATTCAAAAAAGATGTGGCTGGTTACACACCAGGATTGAATGTCTCTGATGCCTAGTAACATATCCCGGGACACACACATTTTAAGCATAGGAATATGTTATAGCGGGTGCCATATGAAAAGAAAACAATTATCTCTATTAAAAATTTTTTGTTTACCATGTTCGCATAGGCATGCTAATTGGGGAAGAGACGAAATCAGCTCTTCTTCTACTCATGTTACTCCCGGGGAATAGTAACCGGCCGACGGGTAAACAATGAAATTAAACCAAGTTTTTGGACAAATTCTATTAGGAAAACTTGTAAAAAAGAGCTCAAAATAACTTAAAGTGGGAGGCGAGCTATTGAAGACAGATTAACTCACCGTCGATTGATGAAATCCTCCAAATCCGCCAGTCTTTGTGCATTGGATATCCTCCTACGAGTTGACCTAAACCAACATTTTCGCATGTTGCTTTTCAATCCTTTTGAACTGATTGCCTGACTACATCTTCTCCACTTTATTCATTTTCATAAAGGTGGGAGAATTGCCTATGAAGTCTAGCAATCAACAGCTAATTTTTTGATATAAAACTCCTGGGGAAGCAGACTTACCGCCGTCTGAATAAATTCTGTCGGCTGTTACTTCGATAGTTGAGCAGCCTGGAGCAATCGCCAACTGAACCGGTACGAGTTTCCATTGCTCGTAGGCGAGCAGCCTAAAACTTGTCATTTTCTGGTGTCAACAAAGGGAAGTAATGGACATAACCTTCTTTAAAGAAATATTCAGCTTTAATTTACCTTTATCAAACGATGCGAATAAAATTTGTAGTAGACTGAATGCGAAAACAAAAAGATAGATGAACTTTTGTAAAGCAGCTGACGTAAATCCTCCTTCTTTGCTTATAATTATGAGGAAATTCCTAGATTATGATAAACATTGTGATTATCATAGATCTTTTTTAGGAAAAGAGATGCCATTTGAGATACCTTTCACGCTCATTTGAATATTCGCTTTATATTTTAATTTCTCATATGCATCTCATTTGATTCTAAGCTGAGCGGTCATAATCTGAATTAAAAATTGGATCGGCAGGTGATATTCCCTGCAGGAAAGGTCAGACTATTCTTATCAGCCTAGTTATTTAATTATATTATTGGGGATTTAAAAAGCGAATTGGGAAGAGTGAAAAGAGCCAAACAAAAGAGTTGACCTCCTTTATTTTTAAGTGCACGTTCATTTAAATGGGAGAGTAACTTTACCTTCTTTGTACTAGTTTGAGACATGTTTCAGAATAATCGAGGTAGACGATGTTTATACACCAAAAAGGCTTTCTTACCTCTTCCGACATCCAGTCAACGCTCAACATTCTCTAACAATGCATCTATGATGGAATGACCAAAACCTAAACTGAGACGGTGAGTTCTAAGAAGAAAAGAATGGATTAGCTGATCTCGAAGAAGATGAGGACAATCTCAATTATTATAATCCAAAAACAAGGTAAGTGTAGTGTGGGAGGGGAGAAGTAGACTACTGGGGGAGAATAACCACCTGTCGCCAAGATTTATATAAGGTATCCAAGAAGGAAGTTAAAACCCGTCGTCATAGTGGAACAGAGGTCAAAAAGAATTTCAAAGTAGCGTTGCATGGAATGGGGAACTCGGCGTCTGTCACATGAACTTCCTAGAATGTGGACTGATGCAAAAGAACAATTATCACAGCATCTATCACGGGACGGGACACTAAAATAGAAAACTATGGCTTCTAAGAGAGTATAAAATCTAAAGATGTCTCGAACAAAATAGATCTGACAATGGGAGTCGCTAATGGAACCCCTATTTAAGGAGAGGGGGTTAATGTGGAGGAGGAAGAGGAAATCACACCGCTTGAGGTCAAATAGTTTTGTTTTCTAGTGAAAAAGGAAGCTGAAACCATTGGAAAAATAATATAATGACGCCAAGAGAGGTAGAAATCCAATTTTTTTAAATCAGAAATTCTATGAATAGTTAAACAGCCGTTTAAGTTATTTTCCGTTAAGAAGAGACAGGGTATAGCTTTCAGGCGCAGCTCCTTATGCAACCATGGGTCAAATATGGCCCCCATACATTTGGAGATAATTGGATGCGTGAAACGGGCCTCAGGCTGAAATAATGGCTCAAAACAGAGGAATAATTGCGGGGTGTAGTGTGACCTATCAAAAGTGCTCCTACTCCCTCGAAAAAAAAACTAAAAAGTTGAGAAGAGAGAACAAACATTTTTTTCGCAAGGGATAACAACGAATAAGTAGAGCTAGTGCGTGAGTGAAGAGACTAGAGAACCTGTGGGAACGGAGGACGCGTTTGTTTTCATCTGCAGAATGCCATCTCGTCGCCTTCTCTCTTGGCCAGTGATTGAAACCCATAATTTTAAAGAAAAAGATAACCATTTAGGTGTCAGCTTATAAATTAAAGACAGCTTCTCTTTGCCCTTTAAGACTGGCAAAGAGCACACCCACGCGTCTTATTCAAAGCAGAAATATTTTATTCCATATTGAGAGCAAATAGTGGCTGGTGCACCTGGATATGGCTAGCTGATATTATGGGTTCTGGGGATAGCAAAGACTCTATGGAAACAAGAGGACAGCAAATTTGGCTGTGACAGCGGAAGGAATTCCGCAAATCTGTCACTTCCTCTGTGGGCGAGCTTGCGCATGCTCTTCCTTTTCTTTAAATTTTAGGCTTACGGTACGTATTTTTATCCTCTTAAGGAGGAAATTAATAGTATTAAAGAGAAAGCTGTCAAGTTTAAAAGTAAACAACTGGATCCTAGAAATTAAATGTGACTTTTCCAGAAAAGACTTGTGAATTTCCCAAAGCATCTGCGTCAAAGCTGTGGGACAAACGCGTCAAAAGTCGAGAAATCGCGGAATTAATTAAACTTAGAGGGGGATACTGGTTTGAGTTTGATGCGCTCTGTTGAACTCATTTGCCAAGAGTTCAAAGATGGCCAAAAATCAGTTAAGGCGCTCTTGATTTTGGAATTCTTTAGCTTTTTTATTCAAAAAGCGGAAAAATTAATTAAATTATCTGGAACATTTAAAAAGGAACTGCTAAGAGGTTAACACAGAAAAAAAACAGCACGCATGCTCATGCCCGAAAGCTAGAGGGCATATCAAATGGCCCGTATCCCATTGCAAATTCTAGATTTTTTTGAGGGAAAGGGGTACAATAAGGAGCAAATTTAAGGCGGAAGGCAGCGATGCGTCGTCATTTGTCTTGTTTTTTGACTGGCGAAGCGTTCTTCCTATGGCTCAGTGGGGGTTATTACCCTTTTAAATGGTTTAGAAATAATGTTAAAGGCTTAAAAAACAAGAAAAGCCCATAAAAATATTGACATTCCGGCCAATTTCTGTTTATTTGAGATGGAATGTCCCAAAAGAAACCTCTGGCAAATTCAATGGCTTCTCCATTACGCGCAAATGTGAATCAACTTATTGGCTTAGTGTCATCGAGAATATTTTAAGAACATCCTGGCAACATTCAATTAGAATACAACAGCCTCTCTTGTTTAGTAGAACGCGCGTAGAATGGATTTAGAAAAGAGACCACAAAGTCCCCAGGGTCGCTGAAATCAGCACTATTCACAATAACTCTGAACGGCCGTAATAGTGCAAAATCTTTTGATCAGGGTGATCTTTTAAAATTGCCGGGTTTATTTATTTTTCTTCAGACAACTGAAAGATGACGGAAGCATGGGTTGTTATCGAATATATTAATTTCAAAGAGCTTTCCATTAATAAACTGTTAACAGAGCTTCTTTTGTTGACTAATGGAAAGAGAATAAGTCTCGAAGTTCATCCCCAAAACTAGAAAAAGGGGTGAGAGGATGGCGACGGCAACAGCGCAACCAAATTAGGCGCCACATTAAAAGGCATTGTGGATGGAAGGATTGGGTCCATGTGGGCCATTCATTTCACAAAACCTCCGGCATTTTTTGTCAATTTTGAAAAGCGAACAGAATCTTCGACAGAACAATAAAAACGACAAAATGTTTGAGTTGAAAGAAGGCAATGTTTGCCTTGATTTGGTTTTTTGTGGGTTTCTCTCCCACGGGGGGAATGTGAAGAATGCTTTATGGCCTGGATAGAGGTGTGCTACGATGAAATAGTCCCCATATTGTGCATAGAATCTAGCTATTGCTTTCAGAAGCTCTCAGAATTACCATTTTAGGCCCATATTTTGATGCTTTTAAGCCCTCTCTGTTTAATTTAATTTACCTTCGCTAAAAATATGTAAATTTACTAATTAAAATAAACTGAGCACGATAAAAACATAAATAATATTCCTACGTACTGTAACTGTCCTCGCTTTAGGTCGAAATCCTTCAACTGGCCCATCCAACTCATCAGCTGCTCCTTTCTTCAACTAAAAACAATAGTACAAAACAATAAAATTACTCACAGCCATTTCCGTCGAGTGAGCACTTTCACTCTTCGCTATCCGTTGTTGAGCTGCTGAAGGGCGCGGTGGTCTAAAAAATCTCGTTAGAAAAATGAGGAACATCCTTACATCATTTTATAGCTTTGTGCGTAAAGGAGCAGCCTTCAACAGCCACGTCCTATCTTAATATTTGCAAAAATATGTATTAATATGAAGAAAAAATGTTATTGAGAGTCAGGAGAAGAGAGAGAGGGAGCGTTATTTTTGATAACCAGCAATAACAGTTATGGAAAATAATGGATAAGCCGAACCGACTTAGTTGTAGATCTCAGTAAAAAGTTCAAAAAAGAGCAGCTGCTGAAAATAGAGAAGTGATGCCAAAAATGGACAATTAGATAAATTTTATTTTGTGTAAACTATTAGCTCATATATAATGGATCGAGAGTTCCAGTAGGCTGATGTTTAAAGGAAAGCAAGTATTCATCTGGATCAGCTCTAGCTCATTGGCAAAACTTTGCCTCATCTCTTGAGCTACACAGGCTATTTAATGATTAAAAAATGTGTAAAAATGGTTAAAAGTTAACTATTTGATGGGTTCCGATATAAATCCAGAAGCAAATTTGTTCCTCTTGAAATATGAGTACCCATGGGGGCTGTGGGGGGTTGATGTTTGTGTGATGTTCTTGGTAAAAGGCAGGATGCATATATGGAAATTATTGCGTGTGTCATTCCTAGTGGAAAATAACAACGAAAAAGAATCAAAATATTCAGGAATGGTTAGGGTGGAGGGTAGATTTCAAGCAGATGACTTCAAAATTCTTCAAAATCTCTAGCTCAGTCTGTGTCAAATCCTCTTTAAAATATGACGTGTGAAGAAGAACAACCCGATGAACGGGAGGCGGACAAAGGAGGAGAAAGTGAATCGACTCTAACTTTGAAGCGAAACTTGTTAAAGCACATCTCACACGCTCACAATGTGTCATGATGAGTACTAGACGAGGGGTTGTCGAGCACCTAACTGAATTAATGGAGAACAATAGAAGATTTGGCTAAAATATGTTGGCAATTTTTATAGATATACATAAATCACAAAAAGGGTGAGCTAGTTCCGCCTGCTATTAAATAATTAAAAGTTTGAAAAGTTAGTAGTACAAACTTAACCTTTAAAACTATTGAATTTCGACGCCGAAAACAAAAAAGATGCCCCCAAAAGTAGGGGTGGAAATTAAGAGAAGTAATATCCGGGACCCTTTTCCCATTACCACTTTTTGTCCTCATTAAGATAGTACTCCTATGACGATAGGAGGGAATGACCAAACATTCTGGAAATCTACTCTAAGTCCCTCGATTCCTTTCTTCTCTGACTGAACTCATCTGGGCATCGATCTTCCAGAGCATCTTCCCGCCTCAGAAAAAACGGTAATGGGCTCTCGACATCTGGCCATTCTCCGAACAGCTAGCCGCCATTCCTTCATCTATCGAGACTGAGACTTGATCTCTTAAACTTACAGTATGCTCTGTTTTTTTAGAGAAAGGACTAGAAGGAACAAAATTTGAGCTAGACGTTCCAAAGTGCATGTTCCTTTGCGCTCTCCTGAATCCACTTCAATATGCCGAAGGATCTGTCAGATTTTTCCGCAGACACACCCTTTTTGCCATGCAATTATTTGGCTCTTGTCTAGCTATCTGGTGTTTTACTTGAATTACTGTAGGCTCTTTTTCAGGAGCAATCTGCTCAGGTCCTCCAGGCCCAACTCTCTTTACTCTCTTTAACAGTTTCTTTCAGAATATGTTTCCCAGGACCGTTTATTTTCTTGGAGCTTTATTCCTGGTTGCTAGCGTCGCATCGATCGATGAACCTTTGTCTCAAAGAGATCGAATGCTCCTTGGAGTTGCTAATGTAAAGAACTAATGAATTTTAAAAATGTGACTCAGGCTATCGACTATCGGCTCAACGCTATGCTAGAACTTTATTCAAAAAATGAGACAGAAGAGACCGTTGTTGAAGCTCTTCGTGATATGGGTCTAATTGTATGGGATTTTGACAATATAGAGCGGCGATTGAACTGTACAGAATTGATGAAAGATGCCCTGGTAGGCTGCTATAAACTGTAGACCTTTACATGATCCCTTCAGGAAGAATACGAGCATTTCTGTGGTAACTATGTCTACCTCGCTCACCAGACCAAGATTCCCATAATGGGTCTTGGCATCTCCAAGGAAGCCATCTTCAATCATCTTCAGAATTGGCATACTGATAACTGGGATACTTTGGAGCAGGAGCAAAAGAATCGCCATATTATTGCCTTGTTCGATGGTAAAATGACTATTGAGGAGGATACAACAACCGAAGAGGCAAAGAAAGAGACGACAATCGTAAGATTGCACGTTTTTAAATTAACAATCGTTTTCTGGCTCCCGTTGAAGTTGTTGAAGCAGCTGTCGTCGCCACTGAAGAAACTGTCGCTGCCACAGCCGTACTAGCCGAAATTCAGCAAAAAATCCAAAATGCTACTCTGGTAAATTGCTCAATTGATTTTTTGTGAGATAAAGCGATTTCAGGTTGACCAGCTTCAAATGCCGGTGATCACCAATTCTTCGGGAATTGTTTAAAGATGCTCTTAAATTACTGCTTTAATTTGATTAGCAATAAAGTTGTTACTACAAAATTCTAGTATTTCCTTAACTGGAAATCGAAATCGGCAAAATGCATTTGTTCATGGAGACCCAGATATTTTCCATGAGGGCAAATTACCATCCGTTCGACTGTATAACGACAAGTCGCGTCATTGAGCTCGCGTCTTGACCTCAAAAGCCATTGCTAGACATCTAGTTCATCGCCTCTTATCTCGTGATCTTGTTTCTCTATTTTTTTTTCCGTTTTCAGGTTAATTCCAAGGGAATTATGCTGGCTACAAATCCGTATCTGCTGTATCATGGTGAGATTTATTGCATGCTGAATGATTTCTACTTATTCTGATCTACTTTCGGTCCTTCTTCCTGATTTTTTTTCGATTCAAAACATTGAAAACTCAATTTTCATCAAAAATCCCTAACAACTCTGTATTTTCCTCTTGTTCAAATCCAATTTCCAATTTTCTTTTATCTATGTTCCCATCTTTTATTGTATTCCTCAAATAAACGGAATGAATCTTATTTTTTATTGCTGATCAATCTATTTTAAAGCTGAACATGAATCGTCCTGCCTTGTGCTCCTACAATCTTGTGATCTACAATCTTTATACGAGCTTCATTGTCCTCTTTCCTGGTTGGAAGCTCGGCAGGTTGGTCGTTTTCCTATAATTTCATTCCCTGCTGCATGGTACGCAATATACTACAAGGATGTGCAAGAGAAACTTCCCCAAAATTGAAGCGCAAGGTCCAGAAGTGTCTTCCCAAGCCTGCACTAAATCTTCGGGGGCAACTCTCACCCCTTCTGCCCCCTCCAGGGGGTGCATAGAATTTCGCCCCGGCCCCCCGCTGGTCTCTGCTGTGCTGTTGTTAGATTAGCGGGGTGCCGATCGATGCGCCGAAGCGCCGCTGGCCCCCTCCCCCCGTTTTCCCCCGACCTGGCGGGGTGCCTCCTTTCCCCCTTTCATTACATTCCCCCAAATCTTTTTTACATCTTATTTTATAGGTATGACACCTGCAGAATTAAAAGATTCTCTTTTAACTGGCGCCCCATTAAAGAGGAAAAGAAATCCTCCAAAGAATTATAATATAAGACAAGTGAAAACGCCAAAAGCCCGGACGAATATTGAATGGCGTTTGAAGGGAGTTTATGGCAACCAGCAGGAAGTAGCCGAAATCGCTCGTCAAAATAAAGTATCCCGAAGGAAGACAGATGAACTTTTATCAGGATCCAAGATCACATACAGGTGGGATGAAATGGGGAAGAAAGTGCTTTGGGCTGAGCCTCAGGGTGTAAATTAAGTTTATGGCTATGTGAAACGATGTCTAGACGTCGAGGTCTAAAGAACAGCTTCCAGATGTAATGCCTGGAAGAGAACAAGATGTAATTTTCAAATGTATGCTCTCTATACGAAGGACAATAAGATATTTCTTTATGAAGGAGGGGAACACGATCATACTGGCATTCGAGTTCCAAATATTGCTGGCTCTCCAGAACGGGATGATAGCTATCCAGAGCTTTCTGTTATGAATCCTAATGGTCCTCATGAGCTGGGAATGGTTAAAAATGAGCCGTGTTCGAATCAGAGTGAGTATATTTTTAAAAATTGTAATTTTTAATGTTATTTTAGTGTGTCATTCTGCACCTGATCAAAAATTCGAATCTTATCTCAATCCTCCAACTAATGTTCCTGGCGGAGTAAGTTCTTCTCCTTATTTTATATTTTTTTTCAGTTTAATATGTCAGAATTCTTGGAAGAAGATGATCCATATATTGATACCAAATGCAATGACCTCCGAATGCCTCAAAACTTTGCTGTTCGAAATTTGATCAATAATAAGAATCATATGCAAATGATGGAACCTCGACAGGAACAGATTGAACTGACGGCTCCTAAAGAAGAAAGCATTGAAGTCCAGAAGCCGCCAACTCCTCAATCTCCTCCTAAGCCGGTGCCGATGAATTATCCAACTCCTTTGATATCAAAAACGCCTGTGATGTTGTCCATGCAGCAGCCTCTTCTCCAGCCTGTGTTGCAACAAGATCCTTCAAGGAATTTGCCTCAACATTACTTAAATTTCATCTCTGGACGGGCTGATCTTCTCCAGGTAGCATTTTTTAACCGTTTTTATATGAAAAAGTTTAGATTGCTGCCGACTACAACCTCTTGTTTCAATATACCTCGGATCAGGAGATGGTTTTCGTTAATCATTCAAAGGTATCCATTTTCTATTAGTTTTTAACGATATTTTTTATAGAATCAGTCTTTAACTATCCGAAATAGTGGAGATCCCGCCACTGTGCAGCTTCTTCATGGAAATAATGTTGCCCAAACTTATGCATTCTCCCAAAGCAACTGGCCATCATTTATCTGGGGAATTCGCGGTCTCTGCTTGCATTTCTTTTTCCCAAATGATGTCGGACGTGTTGGACGTGCTGATGATACGGGCATGGATGATGTGAATATTATTAAATAACTTTTTTTTGTTTAAAGGAATTCTAATAAAGGGTATATTATATAAAAAAGAGTACGTGTCTAGAGATCTTGTTGGAATAGCTAGACGATCGCCTGTTCTCTCTCGCAGCTTTTTTTTCATAGCCGCCACTTGTCATTACACCATCGGGGTCAATGTGGTCACAACACATTTTTATCAACACTTTTATTGACAACTAATTGACAACAAATATATAGATCCTAATAATTTCGCAGAATGAACAATTTCTCACAAGGCAGAGAGACAAAAGTCCGAAAATGTCTGCGGTAAATCTACCTATCCTATCCACTTCGCTTTAAGCGAGAGTGGGAGCAGTGGAAGGGGCGATGATGACATCTCCTTCTTCAACAGTTTCGGTGGGGACGAAGCTGGGGGTGGTCAGGATCTCAAGGAGGCCAATAGGCTTGGCAGTGACCTTTTTTTCTTCCTCCTTATCGTCTCCAGCGGGGTTGTAAGGAGGATAGTCAATGTATTCCTCCTGAAAAGCATTATTTAATGATTTTATAAAATAATTTTGAATGATCGACTATTTTTCTGGTCAATGGTGTCACCTATCCCCAGTTATTTTTCGAACAACTGGCCATGGAAAGCACTGGAGGTCACGAAAAATGTAGAAAAAAGGCATACCTTCGGGGGAAGGAGACCAGCGATAGTGGTAGAATTCTCGACATGGGTAGAATTCTTCACAGATACAAGGGCTCCTTGTGTGGGAGCGACCATCGTAGTTGTTGGCTCAGGAGGCGGCGGATTAACTGAAACATAACGAATATAGAAAACCAAAGCGTATTATGAATTCTAAACAAATAATTTAAAAAAAAATAAACTTACATAAGATAAATAATATTATAGGGAGCAACATGCTCACCGGAACCTCGACCGAGGATAAAGTGAGGAGAGCAGAAAAGCAGCAGAGGAGGAGCCATACCGTTTTTTATGAGGGAACACATGTCGTCTCAACTGACCAGGAAAAGACAAAGTTCAAACCACACATCACTGGAGATGAAGGCAATAAATATTTATTAGAAGGCAGCAAGAATTGAAGCAAAACTAAACATCTCCAAAAATATTGGCAAAAGTTCTCTTGAGCTGTCCCATGGTGTCATCAGCAAAACTCGACTGAGCTGCTGCTGCTTGCGAAGTTGGTGTCTGAAATTACTAGAATTATTTAATGAAAAATAACAAACCATATCCTCTTTACTTTGTCTCCTATCTGGTGGCTTTTCATTTGGCCTTTCTGGTCGTTCAGCTGCCCTGGGCAAATGATGGGAATGTTGTCGGGTGCCGTTTAGTTCTCGATGTTCCCTCTGGGGCTCCTTTGGCGGTGGATGCAATAGATGCTTTACTAAGGCGCAGGCACTTCTTCTATCGTCTTCTTGAGATTCTCCAAAGAAAGCTGGAAAACAAGCAATCTTAAAGAAAGAAACTCTTACCCATGACATCGTTGATATCATGAACAAATTCACGACCTTCTTTGGATACAAGAATATCCACTGAACAGATTTCCATTCTTCCAACATGTTCACAAATCGCTCGAACGTATTGCTTATGTCTAAATTTAAAAAAATAATAATAAAATAATACGATATGAACCTTTCCGTTGTAGGAATCTGTTCCAATACAGCAGAACCGACATTACTTTTCCAATTCCGACTAATTCCTCTGCGAATAAAACTCTTCCATTCATGACCGATCTTCTGAACATGAAGGTCATATTTCAGGTCAACATATGGTTCCACTTCTACCTAAAAACGATGAGCTATCACTTGGGAAGAGTGTAATGTTCTTTACCTCGGTGTCACCCTTGCCCATTATTTGTAATATTCCTTCGAGATCGCACAATTCTTCATGGGTGTTGATTCGAACTTTTCCAATTCCTTGATATCCTTCATTTACAGAAATAACTATAGGAAAACTTGTCGAGGGATGCTGAAGAATAATAAAAACCAAAGGAAATAAAAAACTTACAAATTTATGGAAATGTGGATAATGAATAGTTGGAAGAAATGGAATCCTACTTCCATCGGACAGCGTGATTTTCCGGAGTTGTTTTTTCTTAAAATTCATGTGTGGGGAAATCTATTCACGTACAAGATTAGCTCGATCCATAAAAGCTATAGTTGAAGTAGGACTATTCAAAAATGGCACGTGAGATGCGATTAATGCTCTCAGGATAGTCTTAGCCTGAGCTGATTTAGTCGATCCGGGCCCGACAAAAACAGCATGAGGAATAAATGAGCGAAAACGGAAAAAGTATGGGCATAATAGAGGAATTTACTGGCTATCCTTTCCTGATTGATGTATTTCAACGGTGCAGCTATGCTCACTACAGAGGAGATCCAATTCCGGAAAGTCGGCCTAGAAAAAAATGCAATTAAAATTTATGAGGTCTCACTTGTTCCACTCTAATTGGAGCTTCGTTCGGGTTTCTGAAATATTTGCTCCAGTCGACCAGATGGTTGTCAATCACGAGAAGAACTTTGGCATCTAGGGGAAGCGGAGGCGCCGCTCTGCTTCTATCTTGGAGAGATCTTTCCAAAGCGGCCGCGAGTGATTCCCCCGTCCTGGCGGGAGAAGTCGGGGCGCTAAAATTGAGCATATTTTAAAGAAAAAAATTAAGAATTACCTTATAGTGTTAGACACTTTGTTGGCTATTGCGGAAAAGGAAAAAGAAGATGGTGGCGGCTGTTGAGAAGGGTCTTCCAATGCGGTGACATCGCCTTCATCATCTTGAAAGGAGAATTTCCGTTTAAAGAAATTCATCCCTCCTTCTCTAAAATTCAATATAGCCGAGACAGCATGATTTATTGGAGGATCTGATAATGCGGGTGCTACGCGCAATTTCAGACACTCGATAAACTGAAATATGCAAAAACTGAAGGCTCAAAGAGCAAAGGATAAGTAAACCAGAAGTATATCGCGTGCTAGGCAACAATATTGAAACCGTGGCAACGGGCAGCTGTCTTTTCCAAATGTGGGTATGGCATTGCGCTGCAGCAATCACAATAAACTAGAGGACGTTCCGCGAAGCTCACAAATTGGCTTATTGCCTAGTAAACGGGAGGCACTTCTTGATTATGTCGAGAAATTCCCCAGAGACGTTACACTCATTATTGGAAGTGAGGGCTGAAAATGGCCAAAAAATCAACCTGTATATTTTGTAGTCAGAGGCAAAGGAAGGGAGACGCCGTCCAACGCGCGGGGTATTCATTTTCAGCCACTAGATCGAAAATGGAAAAGCGACAAAATCCAACAGAGGAGCAAATGGGTTAAACGTCATCTTTAGTGAGCTCTTAGAGAGGATGAGACTAAAAAGGAACGTAACGAGGAGCCACCCTCAACGTGTATGGCATGGCGTATTATTGATCAACTCCCCCGAGGCGGGGTTCTCAAAATTAGCAGCCTACGACGATTTCTTTAGCGAATTAATATAACCTTTCTTTAAGAAATTGGCTAAATAAGTGTATTGTTTTAATAAATTATGCTTTTCCTTCTAAAAAAAGCAGAAAAGAGCTATTTTTTCAACTGTTTACCGCTGAATTTCAATATTATTATCCTACAATTTAAATATTGAACTTTAATTTTTAATTGAAACAATTCTCCAAGATACCTTCACAAACGAAACGGAGATTTGAATAATCTCAGGAGATCTGCCTCGTGGAGCCGCAATTATATCCCTGTCCAAACGAGTCTCCATTATGTCAATGGGATTTCGCACGTCTACGGTAGTAGGTTTTCCGTTTCGTCGTCTAATTCGGGTCCATGGCAGTCATTGCCCGGTGGAGATTTATTGCCGCTCTGGAAAAAACTGACAAAGGCAGCTGCTGCTTCGTTTTTTACTCCTTTCGAGGTCTAGCAAGCTCAAAAAGAGAGAGATACTTCCGGAAATGAGAGCTGTTATTGCAGAGATGGAGAAATGGACTTTGCCTATTCTCACAGTGGCAAACATTTTCTCAAGTCTTAAATCGGTAAAGAAGAGTATGTTTTTCATCTTTAACCCTTTCGCGACATTGGGGATTGATTGTTTTTGATATCATTCTAAAGAGGGGAGCCTGGCGTTTAAGGAGCCCCTACCGCGGATACGGCGCCTCCACTTGTAACGTGTGCATTTTTGAAAATATGAATCCCGCCTAAATGGCTTGGTAAAAACCAACGAAACTAATCCGAAATCCGTGATAATCCCCTTTGGAAGCTACGACCCACCCGTGGATCATACGGTCCCAAGCGGTAACTTTTGTACGACCCACCGGTGGGCCGTATTGTCGCGAAAGGGTTAATTGGCACTCAGACTTAGCTACTATGGGAATAAAATTGTCTGGGATGCGGTTGAGCAACAGAAAATAATCATATAAGTCTGGTAAGACAATTTCCTGTTAAAATATCGTCTGAACCTACAAAAAGTTGAAAGATCTCCTTAAAAGAAGAAGAAAAAACGACGGGTGGTAGGACGAATGCACGCGTGCATTCGTCCACCCTCCTGCGGCTTTATGCTAAAGCGCGTGCATTCGTCCACCCTCCTGCGGCTTTATGCTAATTTTCGCGTGCATTCGTCCACCCTCCTGCGGATTTATGCTAGTTTGCTTCTAAACTGGATAATAAGCCTTTTTTTATTGTTTTATTTGGAAATGAATCACTGTTATGTTGTCCGTTGCTCGGATGGGATGATTCAGACACATTTTTTGGTCGTGTATTCAGCCATATTATCGAGGTATTGCAGGATTACGCTTTGTTCGGCTTCGCTTTTTTGCCATCTGTCGTTGAATTCTTCCATTAGCTGTTGAATAATTTCTCTGTTGTCAAGAAATTGTTGCGAGATCTCTGGATCATCCTGGATTTAAAAAAAATCATGCAAAAAGGCCGTGAACTGACAACTCGGAGTGCGTGGAACTGTCGAGCTTGGTAGGAACGAATAAAGTCGAGGGTCTCGCCTAGCGGTGGGTACGGACTTTTAAACTTTCTTCGAAAGGTGCATTAAATGATTATTATTATTATTTAAAGATAATTTTTTCCAACCGATGCATGCTTTCAGCAATGTTTGAAGTCCTGTTAGTCTGCTGGAGGAATTTTTGCCATCGGCCGGCGTTTATTCCGGTCATCCATGTTGACTGGAAGTACTGTAGAAAACTCTTACAATCATCATAGGCTTCATGGCGCTCAGGAACAGGAATCTTTAGCACTCCAGACTTCTGTACAAGATCCTGGAATATTTACACGATGACATAGTTCTGAATAGATATGCCTTATCGTCGGGGAAAAACATTAATGTCCGAAGTCTATCGATCCATCTAGCAATTACAGGTATCCGCTCTATGTATATATCCAATGTAAGAGCTCTTCTGTTAAACGCCATGCAGAAATGAAAACTGCAGCCTTGGCAATTTTCTTTGTTGAAGATCTAGGAGCATTTGCGATTGTTAATTTATGCAGATCACCTTATCAATGGCCACTAGCGCAGACTTTTCATAATCCGTCACGATTGTCAACGTGTCTGTGTCCACTCCAAATTGTTCCAGTTGGTCTTTAACAATTTTTAGACGGTCATCATGTGCTAAAAAGATATGAATAATGCTATAAGCAGTATCTTACAAAATTCAGTGTTTGCCGCAATTTTGGCAAACATGACAGTGTATGCCTCAACAGGCAGTTTAGGTCGGTCGGAAGTTCTCAACTCTTGAGTTTCCTCGTATAACATACTATTGGTTCTTTCTTTGTGATAGGAACGGAGAGCTTTACCGCAGACGTGTGGTATTTCCATTGGATCTTGATCAAATTCCCCATTTAGTACCTGAACTAGAATTTCACCATTAAACAAAAGCTTACATGAATTGCATAGACTTTCGGCCTTACATCAGTCTTTGTCTGCTTACACGAAAGGCAGTGATATGTTGCAATGCCAGTCTTTGTACTAGTTCCTTTATACAAGAAGCGTAAGCAGTGGTCCGGGTCATCCTCCAGTTGATATAAAGCCGATTCGCGGACGCCTTTGCGCGACGTTACCTCAACCGCTTTGTATTTCTTTTCCTCGGGTGGAGGAAGCGTTTGTGGAGCGAGAGATGGATCTGTCCGCAACGCAGGAGTAGGAACTGCCCGGGAAACAGGAGCTGGGGATGTCCGTGACGCAGTAGCAACAGATGTCCGTGGAGCAGGAGTTGGAATTTGTGTTGTTGGAGGGCTATTGTCAAACCCCACATCCTCAGCATAGTCCTCTGTCACTGTTGAAGCTGATGCGGACACTATTTCCGATGAGAGCAGCTCTTCTACACTAATGTGATCTCGCCAGTCATTGGACGGTTTTTCTGGGGGAAGCTCAGCTAGCATGGTTGAAATCCTTTCAACATAGCCAGTTTCCTGTTGTGGCACTACTTCTGGGGAGCCATGGCAAAGCTCGTGGTAGGAAAGACCAAAAAATGTGTCTGAATCATCCCATCCGAGCAACGGACAACATAACAGTGATTCATTTCCAAATAAAACAATAAAAAAAGGCTTATTATCCAGTTTAGAAGCAAACTAGCATAAATCCGCAGGAGGGTGGACGAATGCACGCGAAAATTAGCATAAAGCCGCAGGAGGGTGGACGAATGCACGCGCTTTAGCATAAAGCCGCAGGAGGGTGGACGAATGCACGCGCTTTAGCATAAAGCCGCAGGAGGGTGGACGAATGCACGCGTGCATTCGTCCACCCACCCAAAAACGACTGCTTTCATCTTTAGAAAAGTTTGACCGTTTAAGATAAGTTGCCAATTCTGGCAAACTTTTTATGAGATAATTCCAAAATAAGAACTGGGAGGCTTCGTTGAGCACGAAAAATCAGGCAAAGGTTGTTGGAATGTCGGAAAAATGAGGTTATGGCCATTTTTTACTTCCTTCGGATCGTCTCCCCGTAATAAAACATTGGATTTGGAAAAATTAAACGAAAACTAGGAAAAAATTAACCGACCGTGCGTACAGCATTATCTCCTTTTTCCGCTACAAGTGCTTCAATGAATTTCTACAGTTTTCAATCGATTCGAGACATATTTGTTATTCAACTCCACTCCTTTTTAAAATGGACAGCCTGAACACGCCAACATTTTCTGATACAATCCAATGTTTAGAAATTATTTTAAACTATACTCACGATCGTATTGAAATTCTTCTTTCAATTCCACCGTGAGTATTTCCATTATAGTTTATGAAGTTTTTCTTCCTAGATATGCAACTTTCTCTGCAAATAATCTTCGGGCAGAAATTGCAATCCTCCTAGAAGCTTTATATTTGCTGTATCTTCATATTAGTGCTGAGCAGAATGAATAACCAGAAGTTGTTCGAAGAACTTACAGAATTTTTGGGGATTATCATCGCTTTTATGAGTGGTCGTCGTCTATTTCTTATAAATTGTTCCATTTCCACTATTTCCATATATTTCCAAGGGTTATAAAGTGTGAGATATATCCCCACAAGTTGTGTTTCCTTAATAAAACTAATTTTATTGTAAAATGTAATACAGAACCCACTTTTATCAATATTCTTCCATTTTCATGGACAGGCACATGAAGATGATACATGACGAGAAGAAAAGATACTGAAATTTAATGTATAGAAATATAATGATTAAGGCTGAGAAACACAAAAGATATAAGCAATTTTTGAATTAGGTTTATCCCGGGTAGAACGAGTCCCGCCACGTTCGCATTGGTACACGCTTGTCTCATCAAATAGCTAGAAAAATACATGAGTTGCGTCCCTAATAAGATTAATTGCATAATTTGACACTTTATTTTGGTGTTTAAAATGATCAATAATTTATGAGAAAACCGGTAGTCACAACGTTTTGACGATTAAAAATCATTTCTGATTTTTGATTATGGATTGTCTTTACGGTTCCCAAGCCTTTAGTCGGGGAGAGAACTGGCTAAAAGGAGGACTTGTACAGTTTAAATGAAGCTGTAAATTGGATCAGTTGCAATATTTCGAGGGACAAATCGCTTATTTGGATTGTAATCTCCTATTAAAGAGAGCAATCCACCCATCACAGCCATTTTTTTGTTTGGAACCAGGGATGGGCGGATACCGGATATCGGATAGTCGGATACCGGATTTTTGCCGAAATCCCGGATAATAATCCGGAAAATAATCCGGCCGGATTATTTTTTTCGGATGCGGATCCTCCGGTATCCGAAACGGATAGTGACCAAAATCCGGCCATTTTCCGGATTTTTAGGAATTCATATTTGAAATGCCGCGGAACCCTCTTTTTCACGGGGAATCTTTATTTTTTGAACGCGCGCAGAAATGACGGCCACAAGTTGCCAACCTTCTCGACCTTTGCCGCCGTCCCCTCGTCGACATCTCCTCCGCATAGACAAAACGGCATTTCTCTGGGTCTTGTAGAAGAGAAAAGGTTTGTAATGGAACCTCCATGCCTGGATTTCAAAGGAAAAAAGAGATGCTATGGTCATCTTTTTTCCCTTTATCTACTCCTCGTGGAAACAATATAGTCGGAAAGTCTGTTCAGCGCAGCGAGCCTTACGCTGTCTGATTTGAGAAAACGCATGGTGGATCAAACATTGGAGCGACTTCTCTTTCTCCGAGCAAACATTGATATTTTAGGATTTGTGTAATGTTTTCTTTTTATATTAACGAGGGCAACGCCTTCAAATTATATTTTCGTTAGTTGTTTCCGTTTTTCAAGTATTTTATTCACAGTAAATTGTTTTTTTACTAATATTTCTTTATATTTCTGTTGAAAAAAAGAACAAAACCATAAAAAAACGCTACTATCCGGTATCCGAATCCGGTATCCGAAATCCGGAACCACTATCCGGCATCCGACCGGATGATTTTTTTCGGATGCGGATCCTCCGATATCCGAAACGGATGATTTTTTTCAACTCCGGATAATCCGGTATCCGTTTCGGATAGTCAAAATCACTATCCGCCCATCCCTGTTTGGAACGGCATTTATTCGATAGTATGAAGACATCAGGGCCAGAGAAGAAACTTTATTGGGCCCCAATAGCTAAACATCGGAACTAACCAGAAAAACAACTCAAAGCTTCTATCAAAACACGATGTCTGCAGATAAGTTGTCAAATACTGCAATTCTCAGCGTATAGCAGATACAAAAGCAATGAAGGCAAGTTGTTCCATGGAGTAGACGATAGCAACGGCACAAAGACGATAATCCTGTTGGGTGCTGATCTGAAGTCAGGGCTAAAAGCGGCACAGCATCATTCTGATAGCTTTCCCACTTCGAGAATAGCCCAAATGCCAGTTTTCAGAGGAAATCTGCCTCCAATTGGCCAAACAATGCAAGAAGAGAAGGCTCATAGTTCAACTTTGTCTTGATTTCTGAATCCTGCTAAAATCGCACCTTTTCTTCCAAGTAACCCAAAATGCTCATGAATAAATGTTTTGACTTGACGCACTTTTGTCACTCTGATTTCTTTTAAGTTCGAGAACTACCCAAAAATGGAGAAACAGCTTGTATTTCCTTATTTTTATTAGTCTTCTCTAACAGACGAGAGAATGTTTGACGAGGGGTTGTGTCTTCCTTCCTTTGTGGCTGACAGCTGCTGGATCAAAACAGCCTTTTTTCTGGGTCTAATTTGGAAGTTAGTCTTAGTTCCTTTTACTCTAAAAATAGCCAAAAGACAATAAAAACATTGCTTTTTAATCAAATCCCAGGCGTTTTCAGCTATGATGAAGATGAATTGTATGCATCGCTCTTTTAAGTTAAAGCAGATATTTTTTTCCTGCTCTCTCAGTCAACAATTGTGCCCTGCCGGTCAACGCCGTAAATTTTAATGGGTCCACTTCCACTCACTCCATCTCAATGAACCAAACACCTTTATGATGGAATATGTGTTCGAAATCCCTAGACACAGGACATTTCCATGCAAATTGAGCTTGTTTAGTTTGGAAAAGATGTTCCGGACTTTGTGGATCAAGAACTTTAGGAAAATCACATTGTTTCTATATGTTACACGGCTTTTATTTCCATTGTTTAAAGTTTCTACAATTCCAATTCCGAACAGGGGCCGTTCAAGTTCTAATCCCTTTAAAGAAAACTATTTGAGCAATGAAATGGCCCCGATCTAACTCTCAGACTCGTTATACATAGTGCCCTCCAAATGCGGAACATTTGTTCCTGATTCCAGTCTATTCAAAAAGTCCGGGAATTCCCCCCACTTGGGCTTAGAAATTTTGCTCGAAAACCATAGGAATCAAAAAGTTTGAAAATTCTAGCAGTTCAACAACAACACTTGAATAATAATGCGTGAACTTGGAGAGGGCATTCCTTTTCTATTTTAGGGGAATTTTAGTTCTTTTTATAAAATCTCGTTTATGTCGCTGCAGCTAACTTCACTTGCGCCATACTTACACTGATTTATAGTTATGAGGTTTCATTGCATTTATCCCGGTAGGTTACCCACTGCATCTCTTCTTTAAAAATAAGTGCACAAACTAAAATTGACGTTATAGTCTGTCACAAAAAAGACGACATTTTTAAAGGTCTAACTAGTTCAAAAACCAAACTCAATTAATTTTTTTTCTTTATTATGTGACTTCCAGCTTTTCTGATTTATATTGCATAAATCATATCAGATTTTTCTGATTATTTTGATATATAAAAGACCTTCCAACTTTACAATATTCTTACTGCTCAATTCGGGCAGAAATACTCACACTTTGACCAATCACAACTCGCCGCGCCTATGAAAAAGCGGACATCACGTACTTTTGCGTAACCGTAATCTCAAATAATTGCAAGCATCTGGCCGACAAATTCTAGACGTTATGAGGCAAAATCAGTAATATCTGTTAATTTATTCGGATTCAGCATACCAAAATCTATGATAATGAATTTTTTCAGCTACATCGGCTTAGCAGATGAAGAGAAAATGGTAATGCCAAAATCAGATAAATTTCATAACGCTGCCCTTCTTTTATTTCATTATGGCACTTTCCTAAAAAATTCATTATCATAGATTTGCATGTGGACAATTTTATGCAAAAGAGAGAATTAGAAAATGTGCAGCCAATCTCCGTAACATTTGTCGGCCAGCTGGGCAACCGCTGAACATGGGAAAATTTGAATTCGCGGGTAGTATTTTTTACAATAAAACGAATTTTACTCGATGGATCGGCATTCTTTATGTATAATTATAGTTGCAAATTACTAGGCACTTTATGAGCAACATTTTGATACCAAGAACACCAAAAAAGTCTTCGGAAAACCATTTTTGTCGCCCAGGAGCCTTCAGGCTGGATAAAAGTGGCCCATTTTTCAATTCGCCTCAATCCTTCGATATTTTGATGTTTTAATATGCGTTATATAGTAATTCGAGGTCGAGAAAACACGAGAAAGCATTGAAATAGCGTGAAAACACCTCTTTAAATAAGTTGGGTTCCCGCAGCGACCGCGTGCACAGTCCTTCAAACTGTCCGCCGCGGCGAACTGTGCAATAATACTTTTATGGCTAGTTGACACTCATTTATATATCAAAATGCTCGGGAAAATGTGATATGCAAGTTGCAATAGAAGTTATAAGGCCTGGAAATCACAAGATAGAGAAAAAAATTAATTTAGTTTCCTTGGTTAGACCTTTAAAAAAGTCGTCTTTTTTGTGACAGACTATAGCCTCCTTCCGAAATTATGAGGTTTAAATTTAAAGCTGTGACAAGGTGTTCCTTGTTCACAGTATCGGATATCTGAGACGTTGAACCTAAGATATTTCCATTTGTTTTAAAAACATCTCTGAAATCATTTCTTCTCCCCACATTTTAACGCCCTAACAACAATGAATTATGCAAAAGTGAGAGGACAGAAGGGCCCCTCCCCGGGAGGTGCCTGGTCTATTTGTTCTTTTTCCAAGATTTCCTTTGCCACAAAAAACATAGTAAAAGAGAGATTTATAGACTTTTTGAGATAACAAAGTCAGGGTTCTCTATTACTCGCTGCAAACGTGAGCAAAATTGGCAACAAATAGCGGAAGTTCCACTTTAGCCGGACTATGACTCTGGTGATTCAATTGAGTTATTCCAATCCAAAAGTTCGAGATAACATCCACTCAGCGTATTTTCTGTACTTCCTACGTACTTTTTTCTTTACCTTCTCTTACCGTTTATGATTAAATTCAATTGCGTGGGAAAGATGTCAACCACAATGGAAACCAGGCGACCAAGTAGGCAAAAAATAGCCCACCCTTAAAGTTTGTCTGTTAGGCGCGTTCTCTGATCGTTGTGATTCTCACATTGTTGTCAGACCATATACGTTTTTTGACAAGCTTCCAAAAAGCAATTGAATTTCTACTAAATTCTCACGCGAATCTTAAAATGTTTTCAACTTTGTATCGCCCGATCACAGCTCTATTTGTATTCCATTTTATTCTGCTTTCTATTAAATGACGTGTATGACTGATCTGATCTATTTCTGTCTTTTGCCAGTTCCCTATTAATAGGGGGAGAATATTCCTCCCCAGATTATTATTTTGTTATTCAAATGGTATCGATCAGCAGATCTATCTCTCCGCCGCGGCTTTACGATATTCTTTATGGGTCTGTAACTATGAAATTGACTCAAACTCGCGGTTACGTTTTGAGAAACAAAACTAGTCAAAACTTTTTCGAGTTCCTAACAAAGTCATAAAAACCGCGTTATCAACAGAAAATAATTCTCTCTTACCATTCTCCTTTATAAATATGCCTTTATAAATATGCCTTATTATTCAAATAATTTTAAGCAGCTTTTTTAAATAACCCCAGGCCTTTAAAGGAAAGGTTGCCAGGGATCCTGAACTTCAGTCCATCTGTCAGCTCTTCGTTAAGCGCGTGCATCCATCGCCACGAAGTCGTAGATTCCTGGTAGTTAGTCAAAATCTATCGTTCTTTGTTCTTGCCTCTTTGTTTCTTAATGCTGATTCAAATTTCCGCTCTAGTTCTTCTGTTTTGTGATAGTGGCCAAGATGCGGAACAATAACAAAATATCGCGGAGAAACAGTCTTCAATTTAGCCAATATTCTATAGTATTTTTTCCCCGGAAAAAAAGGTTAAACTGTATCAGTGCCTTATGTTTGTTTTCACACGCTCTTGGCATACTCGTTTCCATTCCTATCACCCTGAATTTTCTGTTTATTTTGACAGCAAATTTAAAAGTTTCTCTCCCACTCAACAACACCTTCCAATTACCTAAATGCCCTTCCAAACGTGTGCTGTCTGTTTTTGCTTCTACCTCAATACACACTATACCGGATACTAACTCGTTTTTGGTCATCTTTGTCAACGACCAATTATGCGAATCTGTCACAATTCTCGTCTAAACACGTAAATCTGCGTTACGGGCTGTCCTGACTACGAGATCCTGCCGCGTGAGGGAGTTTTTGCTTATTACCAGTCGGCTAACCGGCCAGTTATAATAGCTGTCAATCTTTTGAAGGAACTTAAAACCCGCTTGGTTACGATTTCCTGCTTCATTCTGTAGAGAGAAGCCATAATTTTACTATCTACTGGCTCTGCGCCCCTTTTGGTTGGTTTCTTAACCGCTGAGTCATAAGTTGGTACAGTCGGAAGTTCTAATTAGGCCTGTTACCCTCTTGAGTTACGTTGCTAAGCCAGCTGCCGCTAGTTCGTGGGAGAAGGTCTCTAACTTCATTTATCAAATAAAATATTAACCAAGACAAAAAAACTCTGCATCTACCCCTTTAAACCAGGCTGCAAGCTTGCTGCCCTTCTTCTTATCATCTTCTCGATTTTCAACATTCCCCTCTCTTTCTACCCAAGACGTTCTTTTCTTCCTTAGCCATCTCTCTTTAAAGAAAATCTCCAATCTAAATGCATATAACCAATGTTTCCGCAGGCTGACCGTAAGGAGGAGAGCTCCGCCCACAGCCATTGCTGCGGCGGCGCTGAGCACGATGGCACGCGCCGTCCCATATTCTCCTCTGGCTACCTACACAGTCATTCCATTGACATCATCTATACCAGAAGAGGAGTACAGCTTCCGAGCCGTTGCTGAAAATCCCGTAAATATGGGTAAAGTACTGTTTATTTCCAGAAAATTGTATTCAACTAGAAATTTCAGCTCTTCTTGACAGTTTTCATCTCATTGATGATTGTCACCACCATCGTTGGGAACAGCCTCGTCTGTCTGGCTGTTCTCCTCGTAAGGAAGCTTCAACACCCTGCAAACTACCTAATAGTTTCCCTAGCCGTGGCGGATTGTCTAGTCGGCTTATTGGTTATGCCTTTAGCCTTGGTAGATCTCCTTTTTGAGGAATGGCCCCTAGGCAGGTGAGTTTTTTTCGTTTTTTTATTCCACATTTAAAACCAATATATTTAGCTATAGTAATTCAATCCTATGCCCTTCTGCAATATAATTTCCCTCGATTTTTTTGAACCCAGATTAAGACAGCAAAGATTTTTCAGCGCTGGTTGTAAGTTATGGACGACAGCGGATCTCACCCTCTGTACTGCCTCAATTGTCAATCTTTGCGCTATCTCAGTAGATCGTTATAAGGTCATCTCCGACCCACTTCGATATGCAGTGCAGAGAACATCAAGAAAAATGATTCTCTATATTTTTATCGTCTGGACAGTATCGGCATTAGTCAGCCTGTCATCACATCTTATTGGAAAGTTGCTCTATGAGCAGGATCCAAATCAACACGGGTGTCAGGTGGGTTAGACAACGTCTTAGCAGTTAAAAGCTTCTCTTCTTATTACCACCTAGTTATCACGAGAAAGTTGTCAGCTGCCAGGTTGGGGATCGTTGTGAAAGTCGTCAAGGCAAAAAGTCTTCTTTATGACACCTGGGAGAATCAGAGGGAGGGAAGAAATGCATAGGACTGTTTTCGCCTTAGGGATAGGCTTGTTCTATTAACCGAGAAAGCACCATTTTCTTTCATTCTTGAGAAGGTGCACCAAGAGAAAGGGGGAAGGAGACAGCTGGGGTTATCCCTTTTGTGACGTATGTTGCTCAGAGTTTTCTCTTAGGAGTTGACTAATCTGTTTTCTCGTGAATATCCTTATGCCATGGGGATAGGATGAGTTTCATCAGCCGACAAAGGAAGAAAAATAAATGGGCCGTCTTCATTTTCTCTTTTGGTGCCTTCAATAATCCTCGTGCACACACATACTCTCCATATGCAATAAATGAGTGTGTCGTCCATTCTTTTGAGCGAATCCAAAAAAACGGGGAGCCAGTTCGGCTGTAATTTCCTGAAAAAAAAGATTTGATTGCCTTCTACTTTTTTTGTCTCTCTCTACTGACCCAGGTCGGCGGGTGTTCCGAGACACGAGAGAATTAATTTCTGGTAATTCCTCGAAAGCTTTAGATCAACATGGAGGGACCCCCTATATAAATCACTTCAGCTTTGGCAAAAACAGCTAAAATTCCTTTTCGGCTGGAGCGGAGAGAGAAATGTTTTTGACAAAAGAGCGAGAGGAGGGCCAGTTTTTTTCCTGGTTTCCATGAGGACATTTTAAGGGGTGGGTGGAAAAATGCACGCGTGCATTTTTCCACCCTCCTGCGGATTTATGTTAATGCGCGTGCATTTTTCCACCTGTCTGCGGGAATATGCTAATTCTCGCGTGCATTTTTCCACCCTCCTGCGGATTTATGCTAATGAGCGTGCATTTTTCCACCCAACTGTTAAATTGGGTAAAAAGCTTTATTTTATTATTTTTCTTGGGAACATTACAATTTTAAGTGAAATTCATAGCTCTATACACATTTTTTTGTTGTAAAATCCACCATAGTGTCGAGATATTGCAGGATTGCAACCTTATTGGCTTTGCCTTTATGCCGGAGTTCGTTGAATTCTTCCATGAACCCTTGAGCTACTTGTCTTTTGTCTAGAAATTCTTGAGAAATGTCTGGATCGTCCTAAATTTAATGAAACAAATGGCAAAACATTATCAACTGACAATTCGCAATGCGTGGAACTGTCGAGCTTGATAATTACGAAGATAGTTGTGGTTCTCGCCCAACGGAGGATCTCTTACTACTAAAACGCTATGGTGTCCGTGTGTTTGTGTGTGCGTTGACATGTCGAGAAAATTATGGCCGAGTGGTAAGATGTAGGGATCGTTCGACTCCTCTCAGTGTGAGGAAGCCGATTACGGTGATGGTTTTCCATTTAAATGAGACTGAGTATCAAATGCCCTTTTGGCTGCGTATTTCCTAATTTAAATTCTTCCGCAATGAAAGTAGTATCATTCAAACGCTCTCATTGTGGAGAACATGAATTTCACACTGCCACCTTATGAAAGCGGGGCTGAATATCAAAAAAGCATTGATTTGGTTGCGTGTACCATGATTCGCATCCTCAGTAATGTCGCAGTTCTTGGTTTTATCTAAATACTTTCTCTTTTGATCGCGGCATACGAAGCAATTGAGAAGAAAAGAACCATGTGGAGGGGGAGCAAGGTCCGGCACGAGCCGAAGGCGAGTGACGGGCCGAGCGAACTAAGGTCCGGCGGAGCCGGACAAATATCCGGAGCCTCGGACTTCCTAGCCCGCGTAGCGGGCGCCCAGCCGAAGACCCCGCGCAGGGGGGTCGAAACGGTTGGTACTGATTTTTAATTCTCCTTCTAAGAGTTCTGCAAATAGTTACTATTAAGAAAGAAGAGTTTTTCCAACCGATGAAAACTTTGAGGTACGGTTGGTCTGCCGAAGGAATTTCTGCTATCGGCTGGCATTTATTCCGGACAGCAGCAGCCGTTTTGCTGTTGTTGAAGGCGTGTAACAAGAAAGTAGAGGTGCCATTTTCGGTCACGTCATGGACTGACCGTTTCTGCCCACCTCTGCAGGGTGTATGGCATGGCAACCGTCTCCGACTATCGCCTTCCAAATTAAAAAATAATTGCAATAATTTTTAGTTGCAGAAACTTACGGGATTTGTTCAAATTTTTTTCAGCGAACATGACGCCAGAGTTTCAGATAAGTAAATTTTCATCACGATATCGAATTTGTCTTTTGCATAGACAGGTGGGATAAGAACGCAGAGCTTTGCCCCACACATGGCATTTTCATTGGATCTTGATCGAATTCTCCATTTATCACCTGAATTGATGGGTAATAAATTATAATGCGTAAACCTACATGAATTGCATAGACTTAAGGTCTTATATCAGTCTTCGCCGTCTTACACAAACGGCAGTGATACGTTGAAACTCCACATTTGTTCGTTGATTTATAAACGAAACGCAAACAGTGGTCTGGATCATCCTCAAGTTGATATAAAGCCGCTTCACTTATGCCTTTGAGCGAAGTTAGCTTAATGGCTTTGTATTTCTTTTTCTCTGGAGGCGAATCTTGTGGATCTGTTGAAGCAACTACTAGTGGCGCTGAAGAAGGAGCCGTCCGTGGAGCAGGCACTGGGACTGCCGATGATGCAGGAATTCGAGCTTTCCGTGGTCGAGGAACTGCAGTATTCCGCGGAGCCGGTATGGGAACTTTGGGCGGTGCAGGAATTGCGGCTGACCGTGGAAATGGGGCTATCCGCGGGGCAGGAGAAGGAACTTGCGTTGTTGGAGAACTATTGTCGAAATTATCCCATAAAAAAGGGAACGTCTGGTTTACCTCTATTATCTGATCAAATCTTGTCCGCCTTCTCTGAACCTGTGAAGCTGGTGTTTGAGCTCCAGTTTGAGTTGCTATGATGGCATCATCGACCAATACATGATTTTACAACAAAAAAATGTGTATAGAGCTATGAATTTCACTTAAAATTGTAATGTTCCCAAGAAAAATAATAAAATAAAGCTTTTTACCCAATTTAACAGTTGGGTGGAAAAATGCACGCTCATTAGCATAAATCCGCAGGAGGGTGGAAAAATGCACGCGAGAATTAGCATATTCCCGCAGGAGGGTGGAAAAATGCACGCGCATTAACATAAATCCGCAGGAGGGTGGAAAAATGCACGCGTGCATTTTTCCTACCACCCCATTTTAAGCATCGGCGTCGGATTATATATCTGAATTCCGAAGGCGAAGTCAATGGGTCGTATTTCATGCGTTTTTGGTTTCAAAATGGTTGCGCGGGCTCTGGAACAAGCTTGAATTTCAGAAGAAAAAGAAGGGGAACCCTCACTTTTGAGAGAAAATCTTGGCTCTTAAATATAAGCTAGGAAAAATCCAGGGCCAGACGGTGTTCCAGTTCCGTATTGGGGCAAAGAATTTAAAGGAGGGAAGGAATGAGTTTTATTTACTAGAAAATGACAGAATATTTTGAAATAATGAGTGAATCCTTTCATTTTCAGGTGATCGATCACTATGTATATCAAATATATGCAACAATCATATCCTTCTACGGTCCAACTGTGATAATGGTCATTCTTTATGTAAAAATTTGGAGAGCTGCCAAGAGGATTGCCCGCCAAGATCGTAGCCTATCCTGCAATGGAACAGATTTGGAAAAGAACGGTTGTGAGAATGCTGATCTCTTAGAGAAGAAGATATCTGAAAAATCTGATGGAAAACGTCTTTCTGGCAGTAAACTCTTTCGAAGTGACCGGAAATACCTCCATAGGCCAAGCGCCTTACTTCACGCGGTGAAGGTAGGCTTTTGATCTATCAAACTCTAATTTTGAAAATGCGTGTTTGTCCCCTCACACAATGGGGTCTGACACAAGTAGTCACAACTCCCCAATTATGTGAGGAGTAAAGTCACCTGGAGTGAAGCCAATTCTTTGATTTAAAAACCACTTACTAGTTAAAGGAGGGATTCTATTCCATTAGGCTAACAATAGAATGAGGGTAATATTTTACCCACTCTATCAGGTGCTGCTTCACATATTGGCTCATTTATCAAGTCACTTGAAAATCGAAGCTCCGCTGAATGATGTGCTTTTTTTGTGAGGTTTGAATGAGCACAAGCGGGGAGGTTGAATCCCCTTTCGGGGACATAGGTAAATAGAAGATATTTAGAGTTATTTGGCCATAAAACAGGCGCAAACAATTGTGAAATAAAAGCAGATGGGGTTGACATACTTTGGGTGGTAATCACCTGGTTTTTTTAGGGATCTGGCATGGACAAATCTTTTCATACAGCAGCTTTTATCATTCTTTAAAATATATTTTCAGTTAAAAACCCATAACAGCGATGGTCAAGACTGTAAAGCAAGAAAAACTCTCGGAGTTATAATGAGTGTATTCATTTTCTGCTGGTTTCCCTTCTTCTTATTTGCCATTCTTAAATCCTGCTTTGGAATCCAAATACCTTACTGGCTTGATACATTTACATTATGGCTGGGTTATTCCAACAGGTTGGTAATCTTTTCTCTTCCAAGAATTGGACATAATCTCCTCCTTCAGAAGATAAGGAACCTCTCCCCAGGTGTTGTGTGTAATACTTTTAGTAGATGAAAAGGTGCAATACGGGAGCAGATGTTACCCTCTTGGTAAAAAAACGAACACAAACGGGGTCGTTTGGGCACAGGATGACACTAGGTTCAGGGCACTCAACAGGGACAAAGTGAACTGACAACAGTCCGGCAATAAAAATTTTCTACAGTCCGGTCAAATGGGGGGTGCGTCAGAAAGGAAAAAAAGCCTAGTTGGAAATGTACCGGTACATAAACGCGTCGAGAAGGAAATGACATGAAAGGAAAATGACACGTTTCGGAAATTCCATTTCTTTTTTGATCCGAGTTGAAAATGTCACTGTGTGGAAAAAGTCAGATCGGAAATGCGACGGTACGGAAAATGGCTGAAGTGGAAATGTAACGTTTCGGAAATATGTAGTCGTCCTCACGCCCTACCACGTACATATTTTTTCAGAAAATAAAAAAAAATAGAGAATGTATTGATTTTCTAGGCTAAATTTATATTTTTCTAAGACAAATTAGCTAAACAAAATACATTCATGTAGTAGAAAGCAGCACAAAGATTATAGAAGACGAATAATGTAAATAAAAAAAGACAGGAAAGAGCGTTTCTAATACCAGAGCTAGATCTCAGGAATTGGTGCTCCGATTGGAGAAAGGTTTTCACTGCCGGATTCGCCATGTCCAAATTTATTAAAGCGGAGCAGAAAAGTTCGAAATTATGGGGTGAAGCGCAGAAATTCAAAAAATTTTGCTCGAACTGCCACTGTCGGGTAAATATTTTTGGGATAAGCACATAAAAAACTCTGTGGGTACATGGGAAATAGAAAAATGTTGCCGAAAAACCCAAAAAAGAGCTTCTGGTTGTTTTTTTTTCGGTTTTCACATTGCCTCATTGAATTTTTTATTTTCAGCACCCTGAATCCTGCAATTTATTGCAAATACAACAAAGAATTCCGGATTCCCTTTCGAGAAATCCTCAGCTGTCGTTGTGGCACCCTTCAAATGGTTCTCCGCCAGCAGAGCTTTACAAGTCGCTACGGTGCTCCAATGTAAGTTCCTTTTTTATTGCCAAGTCATTGGGTAGTTAAAATTCTCAAGTATCGTTCTCCTTTCTTAGTAGGATGCGTTCAACTTCATCTTCAGCAGTAACCCCTCTTTTGTAAGTCAAAGAGTGACGAGGTTTTGCACGTCGTTTAAAGCATGTTTCTCTTCTATTCACATTATACTTGTTGTATGTCATTTAATCTCTTTCAAAGATCCAGAGAAGATTTTCTCTCATTTTCACAGATAAGCATAACCACGGAGTGACGTTTGCAAGTGCTCCTGATGTTATTTGTTTAGTATTTCGTTGCATTTTGAGCTTTTTTCAGAGCCCGTCGTCCTTCCAGTCATCCCGAATGCTCAGATGTTTAAAAGGATCCCTCTCCACTGGTATCTTCCTCAGCTCAGAAATGTCCTCAATTCACCTACATGTCTAAAATCGCCTCTACCCTTAGCTCAAGTTGCACTTCTTTTATCTTAAATAGGGATTTTTCATGGGTATTTGTACATTATCGGCTGGTATAAATAGTTGGTGTGTGTAGTGTCATTCAAAAAATGCTATATCCTTTTTTTTTCTTCGTGGTATTCTGTTGCCTAAATAGTAATAAATATCTTATTTACAGCTTATCTTGTGAGTTCTTAGTCCTAAAAATCGTGGCATGTTGTTAGGTAAGAGAATAGATCTAGCTAAGTGCTTTGTGAAAGGGAACACCGGTGACCTCAGTGGCTCATTTTAAAAGAAGACCGCCAGGAACAGGAAGTGAAACGAGCATTAAAAATCTTTGATAAAACATTTGCCTTTTGGCATGGGAAATATCTCAACAAGGAGGGACTCAATTACCATGACGACAAGGCGCCTCGCGGCAAAGATACGTGGATAACCTGCAGATCTTAATTGAATTTTTAAATTTTACAAATGATTCCGGGCTTATTGTATTAATTTTTGACATTACTAGTTGATGGGAAAACTCTAAAAATCTTAAAACTTACGGAGAATAAAATTTCTCACTTTTATTTCACTTTTATTTCTAATTTAAAAATCTGCTACAGTATGCGAGAATCTTTAAAAGTTACAGACATACAAAAATACTTTAATAATAATTCCAAACGACCCTTTTCAGAAGCATAGAGGAGCAGAAAAGATCCATAGACATTGAAGACGGCAAAGTGATGTAAAAAATGTGTGATAGAGCTACTGTACTCAATTAGATTATCATATATTCCATATATTGCCTATATGATCATATTTGGAGTCAAATAAATATTATATTTTCTTTGTAGTGTCATCAGAAACGGTTTTTTGATCCCTTTGAAGTCATAGAACCTCCTCTTTCCTCCTGTTTCATTCAAATGTGTGCGTGGTGGCTTTTTTAGACACGTAGATTGGTGGATTAAATTTCATTTCTTAGAAAAGACTTCCCTCTTTTAGCAGTGAGCAAAAGGCGAGAGAAAATAGGAAAAGAATTACGGGAACCCCTTTAAATTTTCTAATAGAAATCTTGAAGATATGACAAAGATTGATCGCTGCCGAATAGGCCGACTGATGATTTCGCTTAAAGATCCTTCCGGTGTGTATCATTTGTTTACCGAAGACGATAGAAATTTATTCAGATCGTCTATGAAGTGCAAAAAGCATGTCTATTTTATTCCTTTATTTAAAGAAAAACGTCACAGAAAACCTCGAAGCTTCTGGCTCCCCCGATTGAAGCAACTACTCAAGGTTAGTTCTCTGAGACGGTGATCCATGCCCCGGTTGTCCCCGTAATTCCGAGTCCCAATAGTCTTTTCATTTTTGCACCCCATTACAATACTGTACGAACCTGTTTTACAGAGTTTAATCTCGTCATTTCATTTCCTTGCGTTATTAGGAAATTACTGTAATCTGCAGTTGAAATCGGGTAATAATTAGGATAAATGTGAAGGGAGGAGGGAGCCGGAAATGATAGGACTAGTAGTCCTTCAAAGATATAATGAGCAATAGAGACAAACTCCACACCTTTAGAATGTGGGAAGTTGACCGGTCATGATCACTCAGAATTTCGGCATGAGCGAAAACATCCGACGGGTGAAATCAACCCAAAATGGAACGTTTCATGAAATCATGGCACAATGAGGACAATATTTATATAAAAGATGTCAAGTTCTCCATTGGGCAAAAAGTGGTGGTAAACCCCTCGAAAAAAAGAAGACAATAGTTCTGCTGCTGGACGGATAATTGTCCCAGATAAACGTCAGTTGATCTCTTTTCACTTTTACCAATCAGATCATGAAATCTGATGTTTGATGGCACTGATGCCTTCCAAAATTCACAGGAGGTTTTGTTCTATCCCCTTGACAACAATAAGAGACGGAAAGACTAAACAGAATTTCGGTTTTTTGACACCTAAGGCGTCTGTTTTTTAAGTGGGTCCAAAGGGTTTACCACTTTTTTCACTATTTGAGCCTGTTGTAGAGTGTTTTTGTTAGTTATCACATAGTAAGAGCGGTTAGTGTTGCATTCAAATAACAACAAAAACTAGCTGAAGTTTACGTAAAATTATTGAAAAATGGCGCTTTTTTTGACTTTCTACATTACAACAAGTTGTGATGTAACTGACCATTGGGCTGTCCCTGTGCCTGACACCTTTTGGTTCATTTCACAGTCTTGATCTTATTCTCATTTCCATGAAAGAAGGCAGAAAATGACGGATTTTCACAGCCTTCCGATTCTTTATAATCTTTCAGACCTTCAAAGAATACAAAAATAGCGTTGACTACTGTAACATTGCTATGAATTATGATGTCTTCCGCCTTCTTGATGTCTTTTCATATCGTCTGTTCCCTATAGGTCGGCGGTTGCCGCGCGCGTTGGCGAACTATAAAACTGCAACACCATCGCCTTCGCAGGTCTATCATCCTTCCTTTTCAACTTTTGTTTTTTGTCTTTGAACTTCTCCGTCTGCACCCATCTGCACCTTTCGACGTAGATCTTTCTCTCTACAATGTGCCAAAGGTTATTTTCAGAATACAATGGAACCGGACGAAGTTATTCTTACTATTAGAAGAAAACCAACAGAGTACGTAGCAACTGGTTTGGTGAAAAGTCTAAAAAGTTTCACTAGCTCTTATATAAAAGAGGGATGCTCAAATAATTGTGGACGCTGTTCGAATTCCTCGATACCCAATAAAATCTATCACCTAGTGAATTATAGAGATCAAATGCGCATATTTTAAAGAGCAAAAAAATAATCTCGACCGGATTTCACCGCAATATAACTGTTATTCGCGATATCTCTACTCATACAAACCTGGGGGATTACCACCAAAATGTTCGCAGAACGCGTACAATTACAGTGAATCATGTTCCTTGTATCTAGCTGGTAGTTTCCTACATCCTCTGTCAAAAATCTTAAAGATATTTAAATATTTAGACTTTCCCGCTCTGCTTCGGCTGATGAGATGGGCACTATAAGCAAAAATGATAAACAGGTGAGGTTTCTTCCTTTTTCGGAAATGTCATTTTTTAGCTAAGTCTACTGGTACCTTTGCCAGGATTAGGCAATAAGGTTACTTCATTAAATGCCTTAAATTTGGCCATTCCCCCTTCACAACCAAGACTCTCCAGTGTTACCCTCTACAGGCAAAAACTGGCAGAAACTGGAAAACATTTGAAAAAAGATCTAGGAAGTTACCAAAGGGAAACCAAACATTTTAGCGGTAAGATAATCTATTACAAAATAATGTTTCCTTCAGAAAATACAACAATGCACGGGCCTAAAAGAGTTTATAAAGGGAAAAGATGGTCCTTTTTCTTCTGGACTCTTATGTTCATTTCATCAATTGTGGCCCTATGTGCCCAAGTTTATTTCCTAGTCGATGCATATTTGAGTAAACCTACAGTATCCCAGGTATTTTTGTATTATTCCCCGGTACTATTTTATAGGTGTCCTTTGGGTTAAACGAGAAGGGAGTAGATTTCCCTGTGGTAACTATCTGCCCCTTCAATCCCATTATGAAATCCCGATTGGCTAAACTTAATGCTACTGGGGATTTTTCTGAAGAGTTGCTCAGCTATTTGTTGGAAACTAATGTGGAGGCTCCTGCGCTTTATAGTAGTTCTAATAAAACCGAACTCCGACGAGGTAACCTCTTTAAATGGGAATTTATACAAGATTCAGGTGATAAACTGTATCGTGAGTATTTGGCCAAGTATCCTGAATTTAATTTATATAATTTCTTCGATCACTATGGGTAGGGTCCGTGGCTTACGGTACAACCAATTTTTTAGGTTCCAATGCCACGATATCATGAGATGGTGCACCTTTGGAGGGAGAAAATTTGATTGCTGTGAATTTGCTACACATATTTTGACGCCTATTGGAAGATGTCAACGGCTGGATATTAGAAATTCGGAGCAGAATGTGAAATGGATGAAGAAACAAACAGCACCGGGGCATAATGCGGGATTACAGCTGATTTTGGACAGTAGACAGCATGAGCAGTTTACATGTGAGTAAACACCAAAAAATTAGGAATGAGGTTTTTTTCAGTAAATGATAATATTGTGGCTTCACCACTTTTTGAACATGGATTTCGATATTATGTTCATGATAATGATACTGTACCATATTTACAATCCGAAGGAATTTCTATCAGTCCAGGAATGAGAGTTTACTCGGCTTTGTCCATGAACAAGGTATGTTTTCCAATTGTCGTTAAACAAAAAATCTCTGGGGGGTACAGTATTGTCATTTCGTTTCTAGCTTTTTAAACTTTCCTACAGTATCCCTACAGCAGTTTTTATGAATTATTAAAAGGATACCCAACCATAAAGAAAGCATCAATAACGATTAAAGGGTAGAATAATCTGCAACGGGGATATTTTCCTCGTTGTTAGGGGCAACGAAGGCTGATTAAATGATTTCAGTACATTCTCCTTGATGCTGACAATTGGGGACATTGTGAAACACAATGGCCAGAAGGATATATTGAAACCAAGACAAATTATTCCTACACGGCTTCATCTTGTACAGCAATCTGCATGGCTAAATATTTTGTGAAGCATTGTAATTGTAGTCCATCAGCATATGACATCAATGACGGTAGGATACTTCCAATACCATTCACGGCTATTTTAGCGTACCCTGTATGCTCCCCTTTACAAGTGGTCGATTGCATGGATAAGTATATGAAAAAGGGAATGGGTTAGTCGAAATTTTGTCTAATAATTAGGTGAATTCAGACCTTGATTTACCTGATTGCCCACTCTGTAAAATGGAATGCAAAAGCAACGTCTACCAGACCTTTAACTCTTACGGAAGAGATTTCAGCGCCACTGCAATGAAATGGCTGGCGAAGAAGAACGCTTCCTGGACTCCTGAGGTCATAAAGTAAATTACCATTAAAAATCGTTTTAATATACTCATTCAGGAACAATTTCTTGACTATCAACATTTTCTTCAGAGATTTATCCCACACGGAATATAAGCAAGTCCCCGCCACAAGTTTGACAGAACTTCTCAGTATGTTTAAAATTTTGATGCAAACTAACATTTTTAGGTAACATTGGTGGTAATATGGGAATGTTCTTGGGAATGAGTACAATAACAATAACGGAAATTTCTCTCTTCCTCTGTAAAATATTCTGGATCTTTTTTTCGAGAAGTAGACGAAATTATATGGCGGAAAAAAAGAAAAGGGAAGAAGATCAGGATAAAGAAGTAGTAGAAACTGTCAAAGAATTCAAGAGGATTAGAAGCTGTACAGATCTTCACTCAATTAATGGCACCGCGTACGCATTGGACTTGCATCTTCTGCCAACTTCTGCATCTTCTCCTCCTATGAATGGCAGCGTGGTAAATTATCCGAAAACAGGGTAGACACAAATTTCAGGATTCCTATGGCAGTGATGGGATACTTGAACGGATAATAGCTGACTCAAAACGTGCTCATGAAACACGGGATAGAGAAACGGACAGCGGTAATGGAACGGATAGATAAATCAACATTGTCATATCAAACACTCAACGGTTAATAATATCTGTAAATAAATAGTCAACTTATTGTTCTCCGTCTTTCTGATCACCTTGCACCCGTTGCAGGAACTGCTGACGATATGGGGCTGTAAAATTGGCAAAAAAAGTGTTTACCACCCAATAAGACCACACTTATCGAAAAGCTAAGAATAACTGCTGCAGTTCATGTGCACTGATAGGGCAGAGTCTGTGAGATAGTTCTGTAGATACCTAGGTGCCATCCAAGACTGGTGAGCACAAAATGGGCTTCCAATCTTGAGAGGAACTGGACGGACCTCAAGAGGATTTGACATTTTTTAATGAAAATTGAAAATTTTGCCTGATTTTCAAGAGGGCTTATTAACGTCTGTTTTCTCGTAAATTGGAAAAATTATCGACACGTATATAATTTAATTTTTACATTCTATTATGTACAAAAGCGGGATGAGTTCAATAAAGAATGACAGCAGTATAATCCACATATTCAAAAGTTGTAGAAACCAGGGGCTGGTGGGTAGTCGCTGGTAGGAGAGTAACATCGTGACAATTTCTTTTTAGTCGATCCACATAGCAGCTATCCAACAATCCAAAAACCGTAGCCTTCTTGTATTTCATATTCAATAGTTCTCCTCCTGTGCACATTGGGAAGGATGTATTCTTATCCTCGATAGTTAGAATTAAATGATCGATGGTGAATCGATGAGAGATGCTGCCTCCTTTAAATCCGTGAAAATGGAATCCACGATACATTCGGGGTTGACAATATATGCTGTCATCTTCAGGATCCAAGAACGGGACTGTAAATAAGTCTTGTTTAATAGTCTTCTTTGTTCCCTACCTTGGTACACTTTTTCTGACCCTCGGAGTTTAAAGTTTGCCTTGAGAAGAGCGTTTGGAGCGAGACGAATGTGCATAATAGTGACTTCTCCCCTCACCAGATGGCCCAGGAAAGCATTGTAGACAGCTTTTGAGGAAAGACCTTTCGGTTTTCTACCGGATCGGAGATTGTTGATCCCTTGAAGTGCATTGAAATAATATTCTAACGAAGGAGATCCGGCCAGCAGATCGACTACAAAATCTTCCTAAACTGACATTTTAAACCCACGGAAGAGATAAAGACTTACGTCCACTGTAGTTTTATTCCTAGAGAAGATATCAGCCATTTAGGAGGAGTGAACTGAAAGCGTTTGGTCAAAATTTATGTTTACGAATAGGGGAGGAGCCTTTTAAAGATAAAATTAATCACCGGTAAAAAAGGGAGAAATGGCAATGAAAAAGAAATAAGAACACCCCGTTCATTGTGTCTGGGTTACGGGCACGATAAAAAAATGTACTTGATAAGCTGAAGATGGAGTACGTGCGAAGGGCAAAAAGATGGGCAGCAGATTAAAATCTAGACGGTGGAAATGGGAATACTCCCATAAAGGAGATAGTAACAGGGCAATTGTTTGAGAGTCACACAAAAATAAAATCAAAAATAGAAAGTGGAGTACTTCCCCCAGGCCGTCTAGACTACGTCACGATTGACATTTCGAAGACACCAACGTTTTCATAGGATTAGGTCAAATGATACATGAACTCCAATAGGAAACCCCTTTAAAAGGAACAGCAAATGTTGCTGATTGACAGCCGCGATAAGTGTTTACAATAGCTGTCAATTATAGCTTCTGTAAACAACTTGAGATTTCTACTTTGGATGCAAAATAAAAAAAAAGGCAAGAAAGAATTAAAAGAGGCGGCAGAGACAAGCTAGGAAGGAAAAAAATTACCATAGGAACAGGTCTGAAGCGAACATCTACGCACATGGATAGCACGTTTCACTAGAACGTGTAGACTAGCCAAAGTTCGCACAAGGCTTATCGTCGCCGACCGTTTATGAAGGTATTTTCCCTATTTTTCCACGACATAGAAAAAACGCGTGAAAGTACAGTGCACGTTATCAGAGGACTGGTGGAGAAGCTGTATAAGTCGCTGAAATCATATCAAAAAACCTCCGAATTTTAACAGAGGGGAGTCGGTGTTCCTGTTCGCAGCATGTGCCAGCCATGTGTAAGCTATCACAGTTCGCGAGATAGGTGAATCCCCCGACGGTCATCTGTCTTGTTCAAAAACGGGGAAAACCAAAACCCTCACTGATTACAAAAGAAGTTTGAAATTTATGGGACCACAGAAATGCACATCGTTTTGCCAGCAGATTGTACTTTTGGTTTTAACATTGGCAGCTACGTAGATAACGAGACCGATGAACGGGAATACCGACAGAATTGCAGCCCTTTAGTGCAGAATTTATTTTTATAAGACATGGATATTGTATCGGGAAGGGCAGAAATGACGCCTCAGACAAAATATGGTCGAAGGTAGCCTGGTATTTACTATAAATTTCCCCTTTTTCGGGGAATTTGTGTGAAGTCATAGTTGCTATATGTACCGGGATTATCTAATTTTAAAACGTCTTTAAATATCTTCTTAAATCGCTTGAACAGCTCTTTTATGTCAAATCCCGTGATCGGATTAACTGCGCCAGTTCTCATCCAAACCTCAAGCCCAATGTGGATCATCTGAGGGATTCTCAGCCCATGTTAATAAAGTTTTTTTTTCTTATCAACAGGAAATAATCCTAAGGTCGTTGAGAGTTACGCGAGCGCCGAGTCAGGGTCCGAAAAATGTGTACAAATGCGTCATCAATTTCCGTTTACCATACTGTCCCATTATATGATATATTGCGAGTCCCTCTAGTTTAATAATTTATGTTCCCATAATCTCAGCCGAGGTGACATGGGCCACTCTATCGATCAAGCTCTGCAGAATCCTGTCGCCACTCGAATGAAAATGCGCCCCATCGCGACTCTGAAGGACTTCCCTTTAGTTCTCCAACTATCAGTCACGCTTTAAACTGTTGCCTAATTTCAACATATTAATTCCTTTTTTCGAATCTATTTTTTTATTTAAAAATGGAATTTTAGCATGGAAAAGGCAGGATCTTCTGTGGAAACTGTTGAAATTGGCGAAAAGGATAATTCGGATGAAAGGGAAGAAAAAGATGAAGACAGCGATTCAGAATGTGCTATTTGTGCTACCGATATTAGTGACCAATTCTCCAGGCCGGAACCATGTTACCATCGCTTCCATTACATGTGTCTCAAGACTTGGGCCAGGGTGAGTGGATTACTTTTGTTTTAAACAAGGTTATTGCAAGAATAGGTCGGTTTACCCTTTTAAGAAATGATTTCGATGTGAAAATCAATAATTCTACGTTAAAAAGTTCCGTTTAAGTAAAATTATAAATGCCCGTCAATGTAAAAAGTATACGCATAGCTGCCATATAAAGAAATTCAAAGTGAAATAATATTTTTACAGATAAAATTAACATGTCCAATGTGCCGGGTCGCCTTCAAGAGAACTTTTACCTACACCTTGGAGAACAAGGCTCATCCACAGCTCAAAAGCACTGAGGTTTTCGAAAGTCCGAAGGAAGATGTAAGTATTTTCTCTTTTTTCTTTTCAAATTTGCAAATTAAGGTACTGGATATGGTAGACAATTATATAGGCCCATATGAGGATACAGTTTGTCGAATTTGCGGCGGAGGCGATAATGAAGAGCAGATTTTACTCTGCGACGACTGTGACGAAGGGTAATTTTTTCTCCATTCAAATAGTTTTTTTTTTTCTTTCAGTTATCATATGTATTGCCTCACACCTGCATTATCAGAAATTCCTCTGAGAAATTGGTACTGTCCTCGTTGTAACGAGCGCAATCAACAGCCACCAGCACATACAACTAATCATGTGGTCGCTACAAGAACTGCCGGCTCCAATAGGATTGCAAGCTTCGTCCAACAGTCAGCATTTTTTAATTATTTTATTTTTTATGTCTTCAGACAGCTTGGTATTGCTGGGATTGATTCTGATTCTTCTGAAGACGAGGTAGATAACTTTAGCGAATTAGACCGCGCTATACTGGATGCGACAACAGCTGGACCCTCTACCGGAGCTCGAGTTGAGCGTAAAAAGAGAAAGACTGGCGTTAAACCAAAGAAGAAGAAACGACGCTTAATTAGGAGGAAAAGTCGCAAGGGCCGGAGACGTGTAGGCTGATATTTTGAAGAAAGAACAATAAAATATAGGCCCGAAACGTGAAAGATGAAAAGAGAAGAAATATAGACGCTTTAAATGTCCCTCGACGTGCTCACAGTCCTTCGTAAGAGGCAATATTATATTTATTATTTATTTATTTAGCTTCTTATCAATTACTGGCCATGGGAATGATCCATTTTTTTCCGATGATGAAGCAGTAGAGGGAGAACCATCGGTAGCACCAGCCACTTCCAAAAAATCTTCTCCAAAATCCGAATCAGGAGCTAACAAGTATTCCCCACTTTGAAAAACATTAAAATCATTTAAGGGACGATCTTGTTGGGCAAATTTTAACTGAACAAGAGAAGATATTGGCAAATGGAAAGCTGTTTAAAATAGAGAATGGGAAATTTGAGCCGACTAAGGATTTTGAAAAATATCAGCAAAAATTACACAAGAAGATGGATAAAGAAACAAAAAAACGATTGGGGGTTAGTCAAATTACATTGTTACTTATTCAATGGCACCTCAGGTCATAGAACAAACGCGCTCCGTGATACTCGCTTTCAGCTTGCCCGCTTTCTTACAATGCTTCACTTCTTGGTTCATTAGATTGATTTTTCCTCCGTTTAGTTTTCTTTTTATGCAGTTAAAAGGCATCTTTCATACATGAAAAATGTAACAATGCACCTGTGCCATCATTACAGCGCCCGGACGTATCACGAAGAGTTTCTAATTGATATGACAAATCATAGCATTTTTCGAATAGTTCTCTGTAGTCGCGCAACAATACTTTTGCTGCACTCAGTCCTTCCCAGATCTCTCCATCTGTCTTGGGCGAGTCTCTTAGACATCGATCAATAGCCGGCAGTATACAACTGAGCCCAGGCCGATGTCTTCTCTCCTCCGGGTCGCTGGCGATTTGTCCTTGACGCGCTGCCACAATTTCTTACTTGCACTTTCTCTTATCTCTTTTATTTTAAAAATTATGAAAGAATATTTAGATGCCCGTCGAAGATGACGGAAACCGACCCGCTTGGGATAAGCCATCCTCTTCGAAACAAAAACCTGAGGATTGCGAAATTGTAAGCTAATTTTAAATATTTTCTATCAATTTTTCATTTTAGGATCCTGAGGTTCAAGAGCAAATGGATATTCTAGAACTACAGGAGAGGGAAAAAGCTGAGCAACAACTGCTGGATGCCCAGAAAAAGGCGCTAGCTGATCAAAAAAGAGAGCAATTGCAAAACAAGGTACGGCTTTCTTTATTTTTTTATAGAAGCATTTAATATTTTAGCTGGACGCAGACAGAGAAGCGCAATTAAAAGCACGACAAAAAAAGAAGTTACAAATTGACGCTGAAGAAAGTCGAAAACACAAAGAAAAAGTTCAAAAAGAGAGGGAAAGGCGAGATAAAAAGGATCAAGAAAGGAAAGAACGAGAAGACCGAAAGAAGAAGGAAAAGCTGCGCGAAAGGTATTTAGCATGTCTTGATTTTTATTTGATTGATTATAGGGAAGCGAATAGACAGCAAGAGGAAAGGGCAGAAGAGGAACGTCGCAAAAAGGAAAAAGGAAGATCCCGATCACCTCGAAAGGAAAAGAAAGATGATCGACATAAGCATAGAGACGAACGCAGGCGAGATGAACGAAAAGATGACCGAGAAAGAAACAAGGACAGAAGGGACCGCGATCGAAAGGAACGTGGCCGGAGAGAGGGCGATACATCGGCGCCTTCTGTGAGATCTTAAATTTTTCTATTTTATTTGGCAATTATATATAGACAGTTGCTCCAGTTGCTGGCAGTTCAAATGGTATTCTTCCCGCATTACCTCCTCAAGCTCCTCCAGAATATGGCTCCATTTATGGAAATCCTTTCCAGTTGCCGAATTTTAATTTATTGAGTGTACCCGAACAACAAGCCCTTCTTTTACAAGCAGCTACACAGCAACTGGCCTTCGGGGTAAGTACAGGCAATTTTTCGCAGTCATTATCGATTTTAAGGGAATTCCTCTGCCTGTGAGCCTGCCTCTGCCGACTGGTGCTGGATTCCCAATGTCCAACCAATTGGTTCCTCTTCAACCAATGGTTCCTGCACAAAGTGAGGAAAGAAATGCCAAGAACGATTCCAAGGAAGGGCATAAAAGCCACGTAAGCCGCTTGCTTTTCATTAAATTTATGAGTTTTAGAAAGATCAGGCTACCAAAATTATCGAAAGCTATTCGCTTCGAACCGTCAAGGATTATTTCACGCAAAAGTAGGTCCATCCCTTTTTTTAATTCAAAATTTTAATAGCAAAATAACGCGTGAGCAGTACAGTGAGATCCTGAAAACACTGGTCGGCGAATACCGACGATCCAAATCCGTGGAAGTGTTAAAGACCAAGGATATGAAGAAGGAAATTCAAAAAAGGACCGATGCTTTGCTCAAGAAAGCTATGAAAAAAGGAGAAACAACATAAATAGCTCCAGCTAAAATAATATTCTATACGTTGAGGACTTTTTATTGATCAATTGTTTACGAAAGATCTCTATATGTCCCAATTGTAGTCTAAACACGTTGTCCAGTTACATGTGATAACATAATAATATTTATTCAGGTTCTAAGTTAATACATATAATATTTAATATCGCAGTTAAGGTAAATTGTTGAATAATGTGCATTTTAATTTTTCTTTGAGTAGAATTACCAGGAATTAGTTATTGGCATCAGCAACCAGACTCATAAAAATAACACGAACAGCATGAAGAGCTTCGTGGATCTCAATCAGATCATCGATGTGATTCTCTAGAGCAACTGGATCGAACACACTGAATTGCAAAATTAAATATGCGGGAAAAAGATATACTTGAAGAATGGATTAGCTTGCATCTCATTGAATCTGTTATCCAAGAATTCCAGGGCGTTTATGATGGCATCAATACGCTCTTGTACAGTAGGTTCACCCATTTTGTCAAACAGAGAGCCGACGAGAGACGACCGACTGACGAAATGGTGCGAGTGGCTATTGAGTCAGAGGAGGATGACGGGGAGGATGAGGCATCTGACCTGTCGAGGGATAGTCAAAAATGCTAATGGATGTCTAGACCATGAGCAATGGTGATAAACAAATTTATTTATATAGCTTCAATGGCATTTAACAAAGTCTGCAACATGAGACAGTAATCTATCCGGATCGAAATAAACTTTGAGATTTCATTAGACATCGCAAAATTTTGATCGGCAACTTTTCTCTCCGTTAATGATTTATGCCTGCAACAATTTATATTGCAAAATTAAACAGTAACTTACGGATCAATTGCTTGCTGGAGCTGAGTGTAGCTAATATAATTCAGTTTGATTTGAATCTCCCGCGCGAAGGCAACACTTTCCGGAACTAGGAGCATATTTCTGTGTAGCAAAAGCTGGAAAAGGAAGTGGATTTCAGCAAAAGAGAAGTTATTAATCAAGTTCTAACAAGGGAATGTTTTAACTTTAAGGTGGCCTTTTGACTCGAAATCTATACCATTCGAAAGAGCTCGAAAAGTTAGGAAGGTAGGTGTATTCCGTTTCTGCGGAGCGACCTCCGTTGAAGCACACCGACGCCGAGGAAATTGGAAAAATTTTGAAATTGGAAAAAAAATTCCTGTCGAAAGGGAAACAAGAAAAGCGATTTCCAAAAACATGAAGCCGTGGCCTAGTGGATAGTGGCTTCAACCAGAAGTTTTTTCTTTTTTTCAGCCCAAGGTTCGGATCCTCGATGGATCACAACTATTTTTCTTTTTTATAAACGTGCAAATCACAATAAATCCTCACCATCTGCTCACAGTTGTGACCAGATGAAATACTAGTAGTTTCAAGAGAGTAACTCGAGTATTGGTGTTTTCTATCGTTTGATAATTTACTAAACTAATCAAACGGAAACATAACGTAGCACGTATTGTGAGAGAAAAAAAAGAAAAATAGTTGTGATCCATCGAGGATCCGAACCTTGGGCTGAAAAAAAGAAAAAACTTCTGGTTGAAGCCACTATCCACTAGGCCACGGCTTCATGTTTTTGGAAATCGCTTTTCTTGTTTCCCTTTCGACAGGAATTTTTCAAAATTTTTCCAATTTCCTCGGCGTCGGTGTGCCTCAACGGAGGTCGCTCCGCAGAAACGGAATACACCTACCTTCCTAACTTTTCGAGCTCTTTCGAATGGTATAGATTTCGAGTCAAAAGGCCACCTTAAAGTTAAAACATTCCCTTGTAAGAAAATAGTAACATCATTGGAATTTTGTATTCAATCGCTGCGTATTACCGCCTTACATATTCTAACATATCTCGAAACAGATGAAAAAAAAAGCCAAGTAATCACCGCAAAGTCATGTGAGGAGTGAAAATTCTACGAAGTCGATTGCATTTTGTAGCAGGGGACATGAAACGCTGTTTTACTGAGGGCATATAACCGAGTACTGCAACGATAACAAGACATACGTCAATTGTTAATCAACTAAAGAGCTAGAAACAAAGCCATCATGTTGGTATTCACTTTCCTTATCTTGTGGAGATCGAACCTGGTAACCGACTAACAGACGTGGAAGTTCTGGAAAACCGAGCACAAGTACTTGCTTCTCTCGACGAGTTGGTTACGGTGGAATAAATGTCCTGGAAGTCGCGATTTTTCTGGACCCATGCTCCAAAATAGCCCTTTTCCCCATGATCCAACCTTTGTCTTAAGCTTTGAACTTGGACCTTCCGCTAGCAGGAGTTTTGCGGTCATTTTTAACCCGTCTAAGGTCATCGTCTTACCCTGCTCGACGAGCTAAAACCGGCAGTATCTTCCTCCCCTGTAGTCCCAATTTTTTTAGCACCTGTACCATAAAGGTTCCCATTTTATCACACGGGCAGATATCATGAATCCCAGGGCTTAGTGTCCGCGGCTCTGCCGGATTTGTCTGTGTCTTCTCTGCGAAGTGTCCCGCATTATTTTTGAAAGAGTAAAACAAAATGAAATTATTCCGCTCATCATTTATTCCATAAAATATTCTGTAACGTTGTTAAACTTCGATAGGTACAGGCTCATCAATAGCGGCTTCTTCTTCATCTTTCTTGGAAGTCAAGGTGGCCATTTCAACTCCATCTGCCAGCTCGTTGTAATTAGTGTTAGGATGGCAGCAGATTCTTTAAAGATATTTTTTGACGACGATGTTAGAACTTACGCATGTTTTACACAGTAATGGATCAGGAAGAATACTGACATAAAAATGCCAAGAGCAAAGGAAATAGCAAAAATAACCAGTAGTATATTAAAAATCATAAGGGTCATGTCTAAAAAAGAAATATATGCTAAAAATTGAATTAAAATATGGAAATTAACAAAGCAACTGCTTGACTAACCGTCAAGGACACATAAACTAATGAGTTTTATGAGAAAATTAATCTCTTTCCTCCTGTTTTGGTATAAAAATTGTAGTTAAAGTCATGCCATTTTCCTTGTGAAAACTGCGAAGAGTTTCCGTGGTAACCGTCTTCCTCTGTATAGTTGGTGACCTTTCCCACTGGTGAGGAAATACTAGAGATAAGGATTTGGCAAAGTGATTCAGAGATTTCAAGGAAAGTTTAAAAGAAATCCTGGAATATACTTGTTTTTCTGCCCTTTCCTTTGATGTTTGTTCACAGCTCTTCTTAAAATCCCCACTTCCGGCGAAGTTGTCACACAGTCACTGTCGTATCTCCAATAAATCACGGGAACCGATCCTTGGATTAAATGTGGATAGAGGATTATTGCGTCCGAGGATCATGCTTTCAAGTTTACTGCCTCTGGGCCCGATGAATTTCGCTTAAAAATAGGTTTTATGTAAAATATTTATCAGGTAGAAATATATGACCAATAATATTTTTAAAGAAACCTCCATTTGTTCTCTGGGTCCCGAAGCAAGAGCAAGCGTTGGCGTCAGCCGTTTTTAAGAAATTTTAAGATTTTCAACGCACCGCTGCATTTATTTTAGCCCGGCAGTAGAATTTCTGTTATTATTTTGTCTTCTATGTGTCATATTATAAAGAAAATAAAAATAATACGAGAAAATAGTCACAGAAAGCGCGTTCAAAATTTAAATGTCTCAAAAACGCGGGTAATGGCCTCGTTTCGGGACCTCTAGAAGAAATGGGTGTCGATTCCTTTAATATTAGGAGGTAGCGCGTTCTACTATAAGCATAATCAGGGTATGCTTTGTTCTATCGCTTCTGCCAAGTCCAACAGACGCTGGAGGTGTAAAAGGAGCAGGATACGGCTGGTGAAGGAAATTGCATCATTTCTGAAAATTTAAAGATAATTTTAAAGGGCTGACGCTTACGGTGGTGGGGAAAGATTCATAAGATTATGATTAATGTTAATATAATTCCAGATCAAGAAGAGGTAGGCTACTCGAGCTTCTACGGGAAATTGGTCCATGTTCATGATCCCAAGGAGCTCTGAATGGCCAATAGGCGGCAATTAACCTGAAAATAATGACTATTTGAGAAGAATCTGGAAAAATGACAAATGAATGCCGCACCATGTGACAAAGCAAATCTCTTTAAAATGAAATAATCACAATGGGTGCCAACGTACTTCCACTTATACAAATTTTAATCCTTCTGATCATGTGGTTAGACCACGAGTTGTCCTCGAGTTATCAGGATTGTAGATACCAGTCATAGTTTTCTTCCGGTACTCTTCCCTCCAGACATTTTCATTTTATTATTCTCATTTTTTAGGAGATTTCTTCTCACCTCCAAGCCCACATAATCCATCGTCTCTCAGAATCTCAAAATCAGCCATTTCATCTTAATCCGCTATAATCATAATTGTCATCGTCTGAGGTGGCACCGCCTGGCACTGCCAAGCCTAATTTTGGTAAAAGGGCCAGACAATCTTCTGCTCATAGACATGACACACTTTGTCATAAATCCTAATACCACGACCACAGAAATGCTAAAGTTTCCCCCGCATTTCAGCAAAATAGAAAAGGATGAATCATGTATTGATAGGAATCGCACGTTCTACAATTTTTGGAATATTGGTACAAAAGGTGACCCCTTGAAGACAAAATTCATGTTTTTCTATTTGTTTTTCATAGAAAAGGATTACCACGAAAGTTGGGAAGCAGGAAGTGTTTTGGTAATTGAGAATAGGAATTTTTGTGTCTTTTAAGAATATTTGGAAAAAGTGTGAAGAATTTTATAATGGCTTTGTAAAAGTTATTATTTTTAGCCACTGTGGAAAATCTATGTAGCATCAATTAAAGGTCAATCCTAATTTGGAGATCTTTCTTCACCTTCGTAACATTTTCGGCATAGTTCTCTAGCGACGTGCCACAATGTATTTACGTCAGTAGTAAAACTAATTATGTCTGTAAATATGTACTAATTTTACAATTTGGAGAGGCTATGTTGACCCCTGTGACGCAGGCAACTTTTGGCCGATTCTTTGATCTCTTTAGAGGGAATCTCGCCAGGAAGAAAAACTTTTCTCATGGGAATTATGCGATAAATTTTCTGGAGGCGGCCCAAGGTTTTTTGATGGTCGTGGGAAGATCTTATAAAATCCGTATTGAATAGTTTATTGGAAAAAAAGGAAAAATAAGGATGAAGCTCAATGCTTTTCATCGTGGCACGGGTGTCCTGATCTGGACCGGAAACTACCAGATCCAGAACCGGATTCCGGCACTTTTTTTCGACGAAATCTTGAATCCAAATTCGGACCCCAGAATTGTCTGCAGTTAACAGATCTCTGGATCCGGAGCGGAACCTTATTTGAAGCCGTGCATCCGAGCCGAAAACGAACCGAATTTTTTTTTGACTTTTGGATCCCGACCGATGTTAAAAATCAAGATCCTCGTGATACTTCCGGGTACCACTATTAAGTAAAAAATATATTCATAGCACATTTATCTTTCCGAACCTCGTTCCATGTTACTCATTTTCTACCCATGAATAATTCAAACTTCGCGTTCGGACATCATTCTGGTCGGTCACAAATTCATGCTAACAATCTTTACTCATATGAGCATACTTCCTTGTTGTATTAATAATACACCGTTCGAACTTTCCATCTTTCTATTCCCAGAAGATATAAACATGTCGTTAATCTTCTTGAAACGCCACGGCGTAGGAAACTATCGAATGTAAATTTCCCAAATACAAAAATGTTTTCTGGTGTCTCCTCAATGATCTGACCATCGTTCGTTCCATGTTCATTTTGTACGTTCGTTGTACATAAAGAGAACATCAGTTTATCCTATCCGGGCAAATCTTTTTCAGAATACTAAAGTTAAGACGTGACCAAGCTGAGAACAACTGGAGGAGGCCAGATGTCACTTTGGTCTCCATAATCTTTATCCGTGATACCAGTTCAATAAAAATAAAAAAATACGGCCTTACGACGTGCATCCAGTGTATTCTAGAATCCCCATGTACATGGCAAAATGTACGAGGCTGAACTCTAACAGTTTCGGGAAGAACTCAACAAGAGAGAAACTTCCTTGTAGAAATCCTCAAATTTTTAAAGAGAGAAGAAAAATTGTCCTGTAAATGTGTACAGTCTGTGTTTTTCAGACATCCTCTTCATCTTTAGAACCTCAGTGGGCGCTAGAATCCATTTTCGGCAATAACTGCTTCTCAAGAAAAGTTCGTCAAATGATTAGATGTCACCAAATTACCATGTCTACGGACGTCAGACTGCCATGGTAAACAGTTATTTGCCCCGAGAACGATGCTCTCTTCAAAACTATCGAGATATCACGTCAGCTGGTGTACGATTTTTCTGTGCTTTCAAGAATCTGCGATGAGTGGAAATGTTCCCAGAATTGTATTCTGTGCTGCTGAAAGTTGTTTACCGGCTTAAGGCCGAGGTCAGGGATACAAGTTCATCTACATTTCGGATAATCGTATGGGACAAAATACAAATCCGAGGTCATAGTCCGAAAAAAGGATTAATTTTAATCAGCCCATGCTGCCCTTTCTTTGTTTTTCGGGGCACCTTAACCTTAGAAAATTCGAAAATATGAACAGATTTACTTGGTACATAGAATGCTGGAAACAATCCTTGTGTACAAACTTTTTTAACAAGCTATTATGGGACGAACACCTTATACTAGATACCAAGATTGTGAGAGCAAAGGCTGAGCTTCTTTTCACTTACTTAGATAAATAGTATACGCTGAAGTTACCATTTTTGGTAGCAGGAGGTTTGGAGATTACAAGGATATGGAACTATTAGCAGAAACCTCAATAAATTTATTTTTATTAAAAGAAAGCATAAAAAATTTATTGTGCAGTTTGATTTTTTGTGTTGTTGTAGTATACGTGATTTTTTTTTTCTGATTCACACCACATTTAATATTTTATGATTGTAGAGAATATTATATCTATATGGATATTTTAACTGAGTCATAGCCTGTTTGTTGGAAAGATCCGTACCGTCTGATCTCTATGAGACTTATACCAACGTATTTTTGATCCGCTGTACGTAACACAACCTACTTCAGAATATTGGTGGACCTGTTCTTCACTCTTGGATCAGTTTTGAATATAAGAGAACGCGTACATGGATTCATACAGTCACTAGGAGAATATTAAGGCGTTCTCAGTACAGCTTAAACCTTGTCCACAATGATTCATCGCGTTCTTTACAAAGTAAACAATATGGAAGACCTTCAAGAAGTTTCTGAAATTGACTTAACATTGTCTAATTTGCTAGTCTGAACTGTTTTCTACAGAATCTGACTAAATTTTTGAACAAAACTGGTAAAAATGCCAAATTCGTGCTAAAAGTTTACTAGACTTCTACTAATTCTAAAAAATACAAGCTTACACCGGGATATTTCGAGGAGTCTGACCCAGTTGGATTAAAGGATTACTCCCAGTTCAGCTGGGGTCAAGCTCTACTTCCGGAATGAGGTCAAGAGAAGAATCATGTACAACGGATCCTAGCCCCTGACAGATGTTCTAGGGCGAACAGGGAACTTCACCATCACCAAGTTCACCATCGCCCTGAAACGTCTTCCAAAATCGTTTTTTTTTTCTAATTTTTTTTCTACCATAGGCATGATTAGGCTTAGTTGTGTTCATTTCTATCGTTTAAATCAAATTGGCAAGTCAACCCGGCGAGCTACAGGTCGACGAAGTTCAGGCTTATTTGGTGAACACACTTGCGCCCCAAAAACCTTTCTAAAAAATTTTTCTCTCATTATTTTTCTGTCAAAAAGTGGGCTTAGGCTTAGTAGAGTTTATTTTAATATTCCCGAAAGTTTTACGGCTTGTAAGCTGACCTACACGCCGCGGCACGCAAAAATAGTGTTTGGTGAACTTCCCTATTGGCCGGTTCTAGAGATAAAGAGGTGGCAACATCGTCACAAATATTCTGTATATCAACTGCATTAAGGCATTTTGATCTTCTGCTAAACTTTTGAATAGAACGGGACAGTACGGGCACCCAAATTTGGTTATTAGCAAAATTTTCAGCTGGATCGGGTTTATTTTACAAGTAGACACACATTCCGAAGGTTTTCGCCTTATTTCTCGGCGAAATCAAGGAAGCGTTTACAGCCCCTGCGTACGGTTTCAGATAGAGGAAATAATATTAATTTCTTCTAATTTTTCAATCTGAAACTGTATGCCCGGCTTTTTTTCATCATGCAACTCTTGAGTACCCAGACACACCAAGAGGAGAACGATCTACAAGAGCGCCGAGAGCGCCATTTTCGGTATGAGCGCATGGATCCATAATTATAACGAAGCCTACTATAAGTGAAACTCTCCATGTACCCCCCCCCCCCCCAGAAAGCTTCCTTACTTCCATTCACAGAATATCTATCCAATTTCCATTACCACCATTTAATTTCCAGCTTAACTCCGACTGTCCAGAACAGCAGTCCTTCTCATAGGAACGCGTTCAGTGAATTTTTTGGCCAGAAGCCAAAGGTGCCGCCTACAGGAAATTTGGGCGGGATTTTAAGTTGCTCCGCCCCATTAAGGAGTATAAAAGGGCCGTTCGGAACCTTCGGAACAACCATCTGAACGATGACTTCGACCATGCTTACAACCTTCTTTCTCTGCGCTCTTGGAGCCTCTTTCGCCTCGGCTTGCAACTCTACTTGTACCGAGGACCTCGAACGAGCCTATATCTCGGAGATCCAGGTGGGGTTTTTAAATTTTCGAATACTTTTGCTTAGCCGAAAAAGACTTTGAAAATTTTCGACTTCCGCTGGCTAAGCAAAGGTTGTTTGGATAGTGGGCGGTGCTGAAATAACATGAGATGGTACAGTTTTTTTGGGATTTTTTATTGTTATGTCATTATTATCCCATGCTTTGTTAATTACACAGTTCTTTGGGTTTGGGGTAGGTACACCTTGTATCCCTTGATGGATTTAGCTTGCAGTAATACAGCTCAAGGCAGTTTTTAGTTGGTCATACTGTCTTACCCTTCGCTTCAATCTTTTATAGACCTAAAAGAACCTTGTATAGCCCCATTTCAAATTAACTTGAACTTTTTATAATTAAAATTCTGTCCGGCTTATCTGTTAGTAAATTTGCCTTCTACTTTTCTCGAAAGTTGTTAACTTTTGACTTCATCTTTTATTTGTCGCAATATCTTGCCATGGTTCCTTCGGTAAACCCTTATTTTGAACTTTGAATTTCCAAAATGGTATGCTTGCCTTTCGTAATAGCAGTTATTTTGTCACATCTGCTCTTATTTCACATCAGTTGACTTTCTGAAGCCGAAATTTATGCAATCCTAACACATTTCGTTTACGAAAGAGAAGCCCAAGCTGGGTCTCGCTATCCTAACCAGGGAACCTTTTTAGTATAAGTTGGCTTTTCCCAACGAAACTTGTATCACTCGAAAGAGCATAAAAAATGACCCCAGAAGCTATCTTCAAAGTTCCGGAATCGCTCACCATGCGACACAACGCGTCTTTTTTTGTTCAAATTTTACATTTCCTGGACCTGGCCGAACCGATTATAGCGAAATCAAAAATGAAACGACGCGCTGTGTCGCCCGGTGAGCGATTCCGGAACTTCTGAAGACAGTTCCTGGGGTTATTTTTTATGCTCTTTCAAATGATCTAGGTTTCGTTGGAAAAAGCCAACTTAAACTAAAAAGGTTCCCTGGTAAGTGTTGAAGAAATTATGTTTACCAACCCGTGCTTTGACTAATTCCAATTATTTAACCCCTTAGGCTGATCTGAATCCTTTTTTCATTAATCTTTGAAGAAAACTTCCGCTTTTGTCCTTCATACCTTAGAATATCTCTCCATTTTTACGAGAAAGTATCCGTTTCACTATTTTTATTTTTTCTGCATCCGAAAAAAGTGCTCTGCTCATCAAGGACACGCGTTTATCCCGCATTCTAACATTCCTTAAACCCCTCGTATCCAATTTTTGGCCAAACTGATCAATGTTAGATAGCTTTGACAGTTTTCGTATGATCAGACAACGAACGCAGCTCTTTTGACAATTGCAAACCTTACCGTAATTTCATTGCATGTTATTCCTTAAAAAATTTCTATGTTATAGGATCGCCTCCTCAGGGAGATGAAACACCCCAAAAGAATGTTGAACATAAGCGCTCCCGAATTGTCCGAAAAAGAAATGGAAGCACTGGTACCCGACTTTGATCCAGAGGAGTTCATTGAGACCCAGTTGATTATCCTCCCTACTCCGTGCCCAGGCAACATCTCCGAGCCGGGATGTTTCCAGTTGCGTCCCAGCCGATCTGCCCGCAACTCGCTCATGAGAGTACGTTTCTGGGAGGCAAAAATAAGCTAATATTCTATTTTTTAGGCTCAGTTGCGCTTCAACTGGACTGTTGCCGATGTCTTCACCAACCTCCCTCCCTTCCAACGAGGGGAAGAGCGCCTCTTTTCAGTCGCTGTAAACCGTGTCTACTCCTCAGGATCCCTGGAAGAAATACTTTCGGAAACATTTCCAATTGGATCCTCCGGGAAGTTCGAGCTGGACATGTCCTTGACTGAGATAAAAGCCTGGCTGGCGGAGAAGGTGGTGGGATTGAAAATCACCGTAGAGCACAATGGAGAGCGTCATACCTTCACCCCTTCCTTCGGCTTGGCGGCCCTTACGTCTGGTCCAAACATGCTCATTTGGACCGAAGCCCCAAAGAGAAGGAGTAAGCGGGACCTGGAAAACTACTGCGCCCCAGAGGATGACAACAAATTCTGTTGTCTCCACGACTTTGTCGTAAGTTTTGACGCCTCCAGGACTTTTTTATCTTTCACCCAATAATGAAATCGTTTTCAGGTGGACTTTGAAAAGCTCGGCTGGAACTTCATCATGGCCCCCAAAAGGTACAATGCCTTCATGTGTCGTGGGGAGTGCGACTTCCGAAGCAACCATCTCATCCGGTTCGGCCATAGTAAGCTCATCAAGGACACGCATCTCGGTGGACTCACCTGCTGCCACCCGTCGGAGTAAGTTTTTGTCCTAATTTTTAAACAATATTAAACATGAAGTAATCATTCAATTTTCAGATATCAGAGCCTGAAGATCATCTATCTGAGGACTACCACCGAGATCGCAATAATCCGGGTCCCGGGCATGGTAGCCCACAGATGTGCCTGCACCTGAGCCATCTGCCCTCCTCTCTGGACAGCCTCTCGTCGTCACCGCCTCCTCCTCCCCATGTACATCCCATCTTCCTGCCACCACTGTTGTCACCCAATCTTGTCACATCTTCTCTCCGGTCATCGTGATACGGCTTTTTTGTAATTTTTTTGATCTCTCTCAAGACTTCTCTCTCTTCTCAAATGAATTATATTATGAAAAAATGCTTCCTTCTTTGAAATCTGGGGAAGTTGGCGGGTTATCTTGAACATCTTCTTGGAAAAGAAATGCTAGCTAGCAAGTTGGCGCTCTTTCTTGATAGTCGAGGCACTTCAGTAGCTGTGGACAAAGAAACGGAGCATCTTAGAAAGATAGAGCCTCATCTTCTGAGGACTTGCCACAATTCTACCACCGTTTATTGCTTTGAGGGATTCTTAGAGATTAGACCTCAAGAAACAGCAGACAGTCATTTGTCAAAGGCGATCTGAACGTAGACTCTGCCCTCCTAGTTCCTGGGGAATAGACAAAGTAAATATATTTGTACGTGATTTTTAGCAACCTTTGGTCCTGAAAGCGCACGTCACAAAGGAACATTTGCAGAGGGGGTTCCATCGAAAAGAGTAAAGATGGGGGGCAGAAAAAACGGAACAGAAACGGGGACCATTAATAGTTTATCAGCATTCTTTTTAAAACAAACAAAATATCACCGGATCAGTTTCAATACGAAGGGAACATCAGGCGCCGAGTTGTTTTTCTATGGCATTTAGTTCGTGTTGCAGGTCACAAAAGCGCTGACGACGAACCGACGCGGCACTTTTACTGAAATTGAAAATATTTCTATTTGTAATAAATGTTACCCTTTAATGTCGAGCTCAGCTAGATTCTTCATCTCTTCTTGAATACTGGCTTTTCTAGCACGAAGGGCTCGAAAGATCGCTTGGTCTCTTCCTGAGTTGGAGGCTGATGTGCTGGGCTGATTCATCGCTGAAAACGAGAATTACGTCTGGAAAAAAGTTTTAAGGAATATTCTCCCACAACAAAAAAAGGGGCTAGTGAGAGCAGATTGAAGTCATAAAAGTGCTAAGAAAGTGTAGCCACTCATACTAAACGTGAATGACTGAAAAATTGGCTTCGTTTCTTCAGGAAAATTAGCTAAAGCGCTTATTCATTGCTAAGAATAGAAGGAAATTACCAAAAAAGACAATTTTTTAAAAATAAAATACTCACGGTCAGCCAGTGGGTCATAGCGCTCCGCATCCAGTTCATCCTTTGCCTTTTGTTCCATCTTCGCGGTCTCTTCCTTTACCCACTCCTTGTCAAAGAAATTTTTTCCAATTATTTCATAAAGATTCAATGTTCTTTTTAACATTGGGACGTCCATGCTATAAAAATCCGAGCATTAAAAAGTTTTTTTAAACAATACTTACGTCTCTTTAAAAGCGAATTCATTCCAAATCGCACAGCGGATACAGATAGCTGGCCGTAGAGCTCATCCGGGATTTGATCCATAGCTGAAAATTAAATAAAACTAGTAGGAAACAGGAGATAAGCAGTTGTGAAAAAGGAGAACAAACAAGAAAATCGATTTTGAACACTGTGTATTTTTGTGAGGCCTACCCGAGGCACCTCGGCCTGGTCATCAGTGTGTCAACAAGCAAAAATCAATGTTTTCGGCAGCTTTTGACAGTCCGCCCCCTGCCATATTTCTCAACAAATGAGATCCCTTAACACATCAGAGGGAGCAGCTAACAATAGGCTTGGATTATAATTTGCCCTTACCCTTGTGCTATTTCCCTCTATCAATTGTCTCTCAGTTTGACCACAACGTCGCATCTGTTCAGTTTTATCCAATCACATTGACAAATAGGTGAAGCTTTGACCAGCGTCCACCTCGCCCACACCCCATTATCGTATGATTAACGAGGCAAATATTTACATTGGCGCTTATCTATGTCAGGCGCGTGCCGCTGCTCCTCCCGAACTTCTTTTTTTTCTGCTTAAAATTCTATGGTCAAGCCGATTTGGTGTAGAGATCCTTAATGCCGTAAATGTCAGCCGACTAGGCCTCTTTATTCCCTCGTAATTTGATTGGGGAACTAAAGGGGAACGGAAATCTCACTACCTCAATGGCCTCCAATTTAGCTCTCCGTAGTAAGCTCCAAACTACCACCTTGTGAGAAATAGAGACGCTGTTTTTCGCCCTACTCCAGATGTGATACAGCATGTATTTATCACAGATGTGCCGCATTACAGCAAAAACCTTTATGACATCCAACAAATTCTAATGCGCCGAGACTATCGCCACTCAAAGGACACCGCCTGTATCCATCTGCTGCATAGTCAATCATTGCACCTCCTGTCATTACCATTCCCGGCGATATCTATCTAAAAGTTTTATGCCTATCCATATGGGAATTTTTTGAAATTTTTGGCAGATTGAAAGTAACATGCTTCTTGTCACCGCGCTCGATTAGCTGTCGGCACTCCTTGCAGGGGGGTAACTCATCGATCCTCTCTCTTTGTTAGCTCACGTTCTCATGAAATCCGCTAAGGTATAGACCTTGGATAACAGGAAACGATAGAAGAAATATGGCGCATGTCCAAAATATATCCAATAATATATTAGTCGGAACTAGCGCACCTAATTTGAAATTCAACTATTTTCCCAGAGGTTTCCATTGGGGAATAAAATAGCCCTCGTTCTCTCCTCCTGCCCCTCTCGGACATATGTTCGGCGATCGTTAACATGCATTTTCGACTGTCCTTTGTCGTTCATTCACTTCCAACAGACTTTCTTGAAAAACATATTGCGAATGGCATTTATTTTGGCATTGAAGCTCAGATATTATTTAGTTTTTTCTGGTTAGTGAGCCCCATAACCTTCCGGAGAGAATAACCCTTACAAAAAGTGACAAATTTGATGCCTAGGGTGCAATGTGTGCAATCAGAACTCGTTGTAAGAACATATGTGACAGGTGGCATTGGAACGCAGCCTTTACCCTCGGCTCGGACACTTGCTGCGTAATTCTTTAGACCTTTTTCACTTCTCCCCTTTGTTTATTAAAATTTTTAATCTTTTAAGCAGTCAGATTGTTTACGCATGGTCCTGTCGGGCTCTTCCGGCCTTAGCCTCCCACAGACATAATGAGTGCTAATCGGCAGCAGCTCATTATGAGCCAACATCCCATATGCCGTGGTCTCGCAGCCGTCTTCACCAGGACAATCTGTCGTCGCCTCTTATTTTGCAACGAGGCAGAGCTGTGACTAATAGACTTTATCCTTTTGTTCCTTTTCTCCTTCTCTGTTATTTTCCTCTTACGTGAAATACGACCCGAGCTACCTCATTGAAAACTGAAAAATCCGATCCTTTCCGGGGGTTTTGTGGCAGAATTTCTTTCTTTAAATCTTCTCGGAAATTAATCAAGAAAATAAATTTTGGGGGAGAGTTTTCTACGGAGGTCCAGATGTTCATCATCATTTGTCTAAATTTGCCTACCAATGTTTTCGAATAGGATTAGTTAAAGGAAACATGAATTTTTTAGATCTTTTGCAGTTGGGAAGCACCCGTGTTTGCTATTCAATGTTTGATAGCGAGACAATAGCCATAGGATAACGCTGACCACCCAGTGGAGTGCTGGCTATCGAAATTCTCTTTATTTCTATTCTTTTTCATGTGTTTTTCAATATTTCTAGGCTTAAATTTATGCTAACAGTGAGATATAATCCCTTCGAACACCACAATGGCTAGAATATGTCTTGTTTGCTTACGAGAAGCCTGTTTTCTCCCTGTTCACCACAGAAACAGATAGTTTGCCTGCTTTTCTTCCCTTTCTTCAACATCTCCCCTTTGATTAATCCAATCAGTTTAACGACAGGAGAAAACATGTCAGGGGCAGGGGGCATCAAAGGACTGGATAGCATATGCGAAAAGTTATGGCATTACAATGCGCAGACTGCGCCAGATCCACTTTTATAACCCACTGTCACGGCTCGCTTTTCTTTAAAATCTTAATCTTTGAGCATTCTCTTCCTCTTTACTCGTTTCCTGAAGAAAAGTGTCCGCTAGAAGAAGCTTAGCGACGTCGGTGTTTGTGTATGCTATCAAAGACGCCTTTCGTCAGGTCCTCTCAATGGAAAAGCGGCGCCTCAATGACACAATGACCAGCACTGCAAGCTGGAATCTTCTTTTCTCAAAAGGGCATAATATTATCGATAAAATCCCGCGCTTGGCTTATCTTCTTTCTCTGTACTGAGAGCATTATTTGACCGCGTGAAGAGTTTTTTTTCTGTGTCGGCCTCTCCTTACCTGTTCCACGAGCAACATTATTGTTCTTTTCCCTCACTGCGTAGAATTTTGGTTATCATGTAAAATAATCCTATTTCAACCTTGAATTCATTTGCGCTGAACGCATTCAAATTTCCTACTGCTTTGTGTGTGCTGAAGCTCATAAAAACTAAGGTAAAGGTCATTTTTTAGCCGAAAGCCACCGCGATTACCCACAACTCATCAATCGCAACCCACCCCCTATGCAATTAACGACCAGTCCAGCTGTGGTGTTATTTTCCTACTCTCTTTTCTTTGCTCCTTTTAAAATCAAACTACTATTGAATCCAGGACAGCCTGTTTACCTTGATCTACTGTTTACCTAACCAAGGGCCCAAAACGAATTCTGAAGAAGTATTGAGAGACGAGGAGGGGACGGCTTTTGGTTGAAGATTCGTTCTGCGGGAAAGAAAGTAGATTAGCGTGCGGCCTGACTGCTAATGGTTGGGGGGGTCTTCATTGCACATAATACGACTGAGGGACCTCTTTGTTTTGGGCCCTTTCTTGAAAAGAAGTCTCCATTGTGCAGAAAACTCGATTCTGTAAAGTGGTCAACTTTTTATCCTTTAATGAGAAAGATGAACTGTTCCGAGGAATTTTACACAAATTTTTTTATCAATAAAAAAATGTAATAGAGATTAATCCAATCCAATTTGCTATTAAACATGAACCTTCCACTATTTATATTGGTCTATTTACATGATCTCAGGTTACACCTGGGCATCAGGCGTAACTTCATCCCTTCTCATCCTAAACATTGTCCAATTCCTAAACACGTTGCTCTTGTTAAAAACAACTGCTGACCTTCGTAGGTGGCCGAGCGGCCCGAGTCGCCAAGGAGAGGGGTTACGTAAGCCGCCCCGTTTGAAGGTAAAGGGCACATCATTGTGCTCCGTTGGCATCGGCGTCGATCTATCTTATGCAATTCCGCATTGTCGATTACACTTTTACTTTTTTTTTCTTTTGCTGGAAAAGACCTTCGTTTAACGTTAATTGCTAACCAAAAAAGAGGGGAAGGAACTGCTGGCGGGACAGGTTTCTTGACCGTGTATCGATAATCTCCCCAGTTCATTGGCGCGCTCTACCTCACCCCCCGCAACCAGTTGAATTCTCGCTACAGGTTGTACAAATCCGTTCCATAAGTTCGTTTCTGCCTCTTTGTTCAGTTTATTTCCGTGAAAGAGTTCTCTCTTTTGTTGTCTTCTTCTCACACCTGCGGGAATACAAACTTTTTCAAAAACAATTTCCAGTTCTTCTTTTTTTCTTAGAAAATTTCCTGCCAGAGAGGCGATCACTTGACCTCGGATTAGACATCTTGATTAGGCCTACTTGGCTCGTATCGATTGCTCAGAACGGACCGCTTTTGTTGTCTTTTCGTGTACAGCTCATTACATTGGGTGACTAAACTATACAGTCCATCGTACAGCCGTTTTAACGCTGACTAGTCCACCCATTTTCCAAGACACCTAACTCATTCGTCCATTAATCTAATGATTCACACACCGAGCCTGGTTAATAATGCAGCGTCGCAATTCAGATTCGTATCTACGAGGAGGTTCCTTTATATCCATCTCTTCTCATTTCTTTCCGACCCCGTTTTTCATTTACTCCAACAGCTTAAAAAGGCTTTTAGACTTTAGGTCGACGTAATAGGCATTGAGGTAGTGGTGAGGTCGCACGGGCCATAAAACAAGCGCGACCGCTAACGCGAGATGACGCTGTCCACCCCGTTGTATCCGGTAGAAATCATATGCGTTCCGATTCACCTTCATCATAAGAAGGACCATTGCTATAGAAATGGATTTGAAAGGGGAAAAATGGGGCCAAAACGCCAATGATAACCTTTCTCATACCACAGATCTTTTTTTAATCCCCATCTGTGGAATCTATCATCATCCATCCTATGAACACATGTTAACACATTGTAAACGTGGTGGGAAAGCAGTGCCATGTCAAGCGGCTCCGCGACATGTTTATGAGTAGTCTAAGGGGCCGATAATGGTTGCGGGCAGGTGCGGGCATCGAATATCCACACAAGCCCCTATGTGGTGGGTTGTCTGCATCGTCACCATCCCCTTTTTTTCGTTATAAAATCTACAGAAAATTATGTCGTTGTTTTTATCAATTTCGGACAAAGACCTGGGCAATTCATGTCAATAAGCCGCAATTTTCTCACATTTTCAAATTTCCTGCCTGAGAAATCAATGCCAAGCTATTCATGGCCCTTTTAATGTGAACTCTCTTTCTCAAGAGAACAATACAGCCGGTAGGTTTTGAGGTCCTGTGAATCTGGCGGTCTTCTTTTTGTTATTTTTTATGCACACCTGGGTCGAGACTGACGACACCTTGCATTCAAAACAGTATAGTGTTCTGATGTCCGGTCAGACTCTTCTCTATATCTTTCAACCTGCACAATGTAACCAATTAAGCCACATTTCCTGCCACCTGACACCTCTTTCCATTTCTGACCATTGACATTCTGACTTGCATGAGTAGAATCACCCATAATTATCAATCGGCAAGTATAGACTCACTTCTGCTATTACCCCATTTGGCGCCAACACGCCCGCAACGGGAAGAGAGAGAGAGGAGGGGGAGAGCTTCAAGCCTGCCCTGGGGTCACACACATGGCCGTTGTGTCCATTGCGCTGGCTCTCAAATAGAAACAATTGTGTGGTGTGCCTCAGAGTGACACCTTTCTATTGTGGGACAATTGATTACTGCCCAATGTGCTTGCGTCTTATTGGAAATCTATCGATTTCTTCCACTATCTCAGTTGATCCTCGTTCATTTTTTGCTTTAAATTGGGGTACGATCTGATTTTGTCTGTCAAACCTCTTTACATTTTAAAAAGATCCTTAAAGGGCCAATTCTTCTTTCTATTTCAACATATTCTCCTTAAATTGCTGACAAGTCCATAGAATACCTTGATTGCCCTGGCATCGTTTGCAATTTTCTGGTCTCAGCACTTAAATCTTCGCTTTTTTCTCCTTCTCCCCGCTTTTTCAAATATTATTTTTCAGGTGAGACGAAGGATCGCCCTGGAAATGTGTAGCTGAGAGATACAACAACATGCGAATATTTTATCTTTTTATTTTTTACAACATCTTGCCTTCAATACGAGCAGGTATGTCCGTAATGGGATAATGGATCTCTGCCTGCTGTCACTTTGGGTTATCTTCCTCATAGTGCGCGATTATCGAAAGAGTCCATCTGTTCCCCCTCCTGTCGACTTTTCACTCTATTGTGACAATTAATCTTGATTTTGATCAGGATCTTTATGAGACAAGTTTGAGAAGTAAATTTCCCCCTAAAAATTAAGTAAATCAGCCCCAGAGGATCCTATTAATTAGGGTCATGGAGCCAGATTTCAAAAAGATGACTCTTGTCGCATCCATTTATGTATAATGAGGGCAAATCGAATTTTTCTAAGCGCTCCGGGTGCCACCATCTGCCTTCGTCCTCTCATCGTTGGCCACTAATCATAGCCACAAACGGGAGAGGGTTGAAATTCAGAAGAATTTCTATGCTCTCCAGGGAAACAGCGCAAAATTAACAACCTTTCGTCGCTTTCGTCAGCACAAATTATGAAATCCGGCGCATATCTTAAATGTCAACTTCTTAGATAGAAATCACCCTGGGAAAGTGTCTATCAGTCTGAGAGCGATAAGATGAAAGAGACCGCCTGGCACGGTAGCTGGTTGTAAATCAGTAGTAGACTCTGAGTTGCTGGGAGCAGGTGGCTTTTAAACTACTTAAGAAGTGGCCAAATGGAAGCCGTTCTAAGTGTGTGTGTGTGTGTCCATTTCTATCCATGTTTATCCGCCAGCTTCCCAGCTTTGGTTACGTTACGGATATTCTCAAACAGACGCAAGCTGTTGACGGCACTATAGGGTATAATTATTTGAGGGATTTTGAAAGGATCCCCTTTAAATTAACTGCTGATTTACGAATTCTGCTTCGATATGCAACACTACCGCAACAATTTATCAGAAAGAGCGTGGCGCTTAATTAAAAGCCGAAATTAATAACGCACCCGGTCATTCACTCCCGCTGCTGAAATTTTCAAAACTCGTATAGATTCTGATAGGATAGCCAATGATTTATGCCGATTTTGTCGATGGCCATTTCTTAGGAGGTCGACCTTCACTTGTCGGCCACCCGTTGTTGGGATTCAACTTCTTCCGAATAGCCGCTAATAAATCACCGACTCGTACGGAGAAAGGACATTTCTTGTCTCTTCTTAACTTGAGCCTTTGAGAAAGAGACCGGTTTTTTCACTTTTTAGGAGGAGAACTATTAGTGCTGATTGGCAAGGGGAGGTGCACGAGGCAGCTGGTAACTGGTAATTAGTCTCGAGGGTAGGGGCTACCAACAGAAACAATAGGCTTGGGGGAACAATTGCAGCACAAATTATATGTCAGGAAATGGATATTTCAGACGATTGTGAACCACCTGTTATCATCGAAAATCCGTTAGATGTCATCGTATCTAAAGGATCTCCAGCAACGCTTAACTGTGGCTCTAAGGGAAAAAATGTTGTGACAACTTGGTTTGTAACATTTTCGACTAATAAATTTCTGTATTTTAGGTACAAAGATGGACAACAAGTGACAACAAATAAAGATCAGGTCACTAGCCATAGAATAATCTTAGAAAATGGAGCCCTTTTCCTATTGAAAGTCAACAGCGGTAAGAATATTTCAATTTTTATAAATTTTTAAAAGGTAAAAATGGGAAAGATGGCGATGCTGGATCCTACCATTGCATAGTTCGAAATGAATGTGGAGAAGCTGCATCAACAGAAGGCACGCTGAAAATAGCCATGCTTCGTGATGACTTCCGCACAAGACCTCGGACTGTACAAGTAAGTTGCACCCTTATTTTATTTAATCATTTTAGGAACTAACTGGTAATAAAGCCGTTCTTGAGTGCTCTCCTCCCCGAGGTTTCCCCGAGCCCGTTGTCTCTTGGAGAAAAGATGACAGAGAGCTAAAGATCCAGGACGATTCTAGATTGACACTTCATCCAGATGGAAATCTTATAATAGAACCGGTTGGTTTTTATCCAAACTTTTGATTAATTTTTTAGGTTCAACACAGCGATTCTGGTACATATCAATGTGTGGCAACGAATATGGTAGGAGAAAGAGTTTCAAATCCGGCAAGACTCAGTGTTTATGAGGCGCCAACTTTCCTGGTAAGATTTTGTCGCTCTTTTTTATTTATAAAATTCTAGCAACAACCAAAAGATGTGACGGTTGATGTCGGATCATCCGTTTTGTTCGATTGCCGAGTAGCTGGAGAACCTCTTCCTCAAATTAGCTGGAAGAAGAAGGACGCCCAAATGCCCGTAGCTCGAGCCTACATAGCCAAGGATAATCGCGGATTGCGTATCGACAGGTAGCGTTTTTTGGTTAGTATTCAATTATTTTTAGGGTCCAAGTCTCTGATGAAGGCGAATATGTCTGTTATGCAAGGAATCCTGCCGGTACAATTGAAGCTTCGGCCAGATTAAGGGTTCAAGCACCACCAACCTTTCAAACAAAACCTGAAGATCAAACAGTTAAATTAGGAGAAACTGCTGCATTTGAATGTGTGCCTATTGGACAGCCAACGCCTGCTTATTTTTGGAGCAAAGAGGGGCAACAGGTTTGTGATAGAGTGTATTTTTCGCTTTTTACGGTGCCTAACGACCTCGGCAGCCATTAATTGCCCAAGGTTTCATGGAAAACTCGTTAAAGAAAAATAAATCAGTTTTTGTTGAATTCCAGGAATTATCCAGAATTTTAGAAAGAATATTTCTTTTCAGAACCTGCTGTTTCCTAACCATGTGAGTGCAGACGGAAGAGTGAAGGTCTCCAACAGTGGAACTCTGACAATCTCTGGGATAACTTACGAGGATGAGGGAGCATACGTCTGTGCTGCTATGAATTCTGCGGGAAGCAGTCTAAGCAAAGCAGCCCTTCGTTTAGCTGGAAAAAGTGTGTTTCCCATTCCCAGAGCCTCCGGATTGACCAGGTGCCTTCTATACCAATTGAGAGGTGTTGCTGCGGCTGGGAAGACCCACTAAGCCGGGGTGAGGATTATCGTGGCAGCGCCTATAGTTTACACATAATGACCATTCCGTACCGTACGCTTAGGCGATAACTATTTGCCTTTTTCCCTTTTCTCTTGCTTCTAATGCAGTCCGCCAGAGGTAATATCCTCAACTCTAATTAGAATCGTTAGCTCTGCATAATTAGAGGGTCATCATCTCACCTCCTCAGAGGTACGCATCAAATTTCGGATGGGCGGCCGCATCTCATCTGGTACCATACGATTTGACCTTTGTGGCCAAATAATGGTTACCTGAAATTGTTCTCATATTGTTGGCGCAAAGCCCCTTTTCCTTTAAAAAATATTTTGCTTTCCTATCCGTGCTACCCCCAAATATTATTGGATCACACAAAAAACATATCCTGTTAACAATCTCCTCGGTTATACAGCCAGTAAACCGGCGGCGTATACAAAAAGATTGCGTGCTGCCAAAGTTTTCCGGTAGTCGTAAGCTTGTTTTTACAATAGTTTACGAGCGAAAATTGTTTCAATCGAGGAGAGGCACTATTTTCTCTATTTCCCCAAGTCTTTCCAAAATTTTGACCCACTAGGCACACGGATTTGTAATTTGAAGCGGGTGTCATCATTAGATCCTCCGGGCTTTGGCTAGTCTCGTTCCCGGACGGCAGTATTACATATCCGCTCCCTGTCCCTCTCTGAGTCCACACGTGTCCAATAGGTTGTCAACTTTGTAATACTTGGGGATTCCTGGGCCACTATAGTTTTAAACTATTTTTCGAGAACCGGTAGATATTTCATGGCCAGACAAACCAATTAAACAGCCTAATAGTCGGATCGCTCTAAGGTCACTAGCGCTATTACTATCCCGATATAACGCTATGATTTCATTTTGTGGTTTAGTGAAAAAGAGAAGCCAATCCCCCTTTTGTTCATAGTCACACGCTTCATTACCATATAGCAATCGCGGGCGGCAATTGACCTCTCTCACCTCTACTTCCTCATCACCCTCTCGCTGTCCATTATGACACCCTCTTTAAATTTATCCTTAAATCACAACTACTACTATATACCTCTGGTCAACACTTCCCTATCCATCATCTACGGATGAGTTTCCGCTAACCTTGAAGGGTGGAGGTAGCCTCCCGCGCGGCATGCCTTTTAATCTCCTTTCCCATATACCGCTGCCTTCTTTCTTGCCATATTTAGACTCTACAAAATTAGTAGTCTCGAGGCAGTAGGTAGTCATTGATGGTTTGATTTATGGGAGTGTCTCCGAATCGCCACCAGCTTGGCTCATTTTGTAGGCCTAGAACACATCCTCTCAATTACCACGCCTGGCCGATGCGGAATAAATGTCCCTTTTGTGGTGTTGTCTTCATTAAGGCCAGAGCTCTAGTGGTCACCAAAGTTTTTACTATACCTTATTTTTATTTTTTCTACTCGGGGCGATATTTATGTGCCCTTAATTTATTCAATCCTTGCCATTCTTCACGGGGTGCTCTTCAAAATGCTGCAGTCCTTTGTGAGCGGAAGAAAATGAGAAATCTTGTCGTCTTTTTGCCAATCCTTCGACAAATTCCTCCGCTTCCAGTCAAAAGTACAAAAAAATGTTTATGTCCGGTGGCTGACATTCACCTGGTTTCGACATTAGCAGCCCTGTGTAAACATGTTTTGTATACCGGGGTGGGCTTCGTTGCATGTCGAAAAAGCTACTATCCTCAGGCAAGCAACTGAAACAACATTGTGTGTGCCCGCTGCTGTTTTTCATATCGATTACACAAATTTTTAATCCCATTCTCAGCATGAAATCGCAGGCGTCGATGACAACCGCATGAGTTATTATTGTGACGCATTGAGGGTCCGTTTTGAGAGAGATGAAATATAGCTGACAGAGCACAGCGTTCTCTCTTCCTTTTAGCCTCTGCTCTTGGCAATTGGGGTCAACCTAAATTATTGATGCGCTAGTAGAAGAAAGAAAGAGGAGGTTCCCTATCTTGCGCCGATCTGCCTGTCAGATACCCTAATTTCCGCCCGATTATTGTCCTGAGTCGGAACCTTCCATCTGTTTTTTCTATCAGCTTTCCCAAGACATAGACGCGCGTCTCGGTGTCTCTTTGATCGCATTACAGCAGCCTAGCCACTGAGTAATTACCCTTCTCTGTGGGGCACATGTCTTCTAACCGCAGTCGACCTAAAAAGTTATTGTTTGTTCACGTGTTTCTATTGGTCACTTTGTTTCTTCCAAGTGCCCACGAGCACAATGCCCTCAGCTTTGTAATTGCGACCACCTCCAATGCGTTCTTATCGTAGTATTTGTATTAGAGATTAGTACTGGACTGACATGGTGTTGTGGACTAAAGGAAGAGTCATCGTGCCAGCCATATTTATTGTTTCAGTCTCAAAGGTTCTCTTCATGACATTCTGTTGTCGAAAAGCGCTGCCTGCACTTTTTTCCCAGCGATCGGTGACTGTACATGTTGCCCTCCTGAAGATGTCAGCCATGTATACAAAATGATTCATATCTGCACCTTTTACACAAAGCTCCCTACAACGCATAAAATGTTCTCTTTTTCTCCCTTCTGCCTGAAATGTTTATCCAAAATTACGGCTTGTGCTCTCTTATTTAGTTACCCGGATGCGGTTCAATTGGTATTGTTCGCATCGTTAGCTGGCGCGCTCCTTGCCCTCCATTTTATTCGGCTATCCTTCTTTCTCCTTTTACGTACCTTAACAAATCTTTTAGTTATCACGTATGATTAATAGTCATGGTATTCGGGTCATTTTTGAGCCTAACTTCAGCGCTCACAATGTGTATGAATGGCACCAACTGTGAAGGACGTGAGTTACTTGGTCAATCCAGGGTGTCCATATTTGTGTCTATGTAATAATTTTGATTTTTTAGACACGCAAGCCTACCCGCCGCCAATAATTGAATTTGGCCATCAAAATCAAACACTTCCAATTGGCAGTTCGGCTATCCTTCCGTGTCAGGCAACTGGACGAACACCACCAAGAATCTCTTGGATTTTGGATGGAAAGACATTGGATCCATCGTCGGATAATCGTTACAGTCAACATTCTACGGGAAGCCTTCACGTAGCTGATCTTAAGTGAGTTTTTTAAGAGGATTTTACACCCATTCGCTTAAACTTTTGATGCCGAAGATGCGCGAAAGTGGACAATACGACCCCAGCGAAAAGCATTCATTGGAAGCGCTCATCTGCGAAATGTGTTTGTCTGCTCGAGGGGCCGCGCAATCTTAAAATCCGACTGAATGTGAATTTAATTGTTATAGGAAGACTGATACTGGAGTGTATACATGTCGAGCAACTAGTGAAGATGGCGAATCAACATGGACCGCGTCTCTTATTGTTGAAGATCATAATATCAAGGAAGGATTTAGTCGAATGCCAGATAATGGCAACTTCCCATCAGCTCCTTCTCAACCCGTCGTCAGTAATATTTCCGACTCTGAAATTGATCTGGAATGGAAAACACCTGAAAAGAATGGAGGCAGTCCTATAACTGGCTATATTATACAATATTTTTGTCCAGATCTTGGCCAGGTAATAATTTCCCAAAAACAAAGACTTTTTTCTAGACCTGGTTCAATATTCCTGACTACATTTCGGCAAACAAATATAGAGTAAAGAATCTGAAGCCTGGGTTCTCATATTCTTTTATTATTCGAGCTGAAAATGAGAAAGGAATTGGTGCACCGAGTCAGCCATCTCCTTTGACAACTACTTTAAAAGAAAAATCAACCGGTAAGGTTTTTTCGCTTCCTTTAAAAACATTTCTTAGACTCTTTCCAACATGAAGATGAAGATGATTCTATTAAGAGAAGATTCCAAGAACAGTTAATAAAATTGGAAGAAGTCAAAACGATAAACTCTACGGCTGTTAGACTTTTCTGGAAAAGAAAGAAAGTCGATGATCCTATTGATGGTTATTATATTAAATGGAAAGGACCACCTAGAAGCAATATTAATCAGTAAGAACATCTAATTATTAAAGAATATCGTATTTCAGATGGGTAAATGTTAGCGGTGCACATACTGAGTCTTATCTGGTCAATGGATTGTTGCCTTTCACTAATTACGAATTCTTCGTGATTCCTTACCACAAAACAATCACGGGTGCTCCTTCTAATTCTATGGATGCTTTAACAGCCGAAGCTCGTGAGTATTTTCTATAGTTCTAAAGAGATTTCCCTTTAAAGCACCTTCACTGCCACCAGCTCAAGTCAACATAAGAATGTTAAATTTGACAACACTTCGAATAACTTGGAAAGCGCCTCCTACTGATGGAATTAATGGAATTTTGAAGGGATTCCAGGTTAGCCGCCTCTTTCTAATTTTTACTTTCTGTTCTCAGGTTATTATCCTTGGAAAAGGCAGTAAATTCAATCGAAATATTACAACAAATGAAAGAGCTGCCAGTGTCACATTATTCCATCTTGTTCCTGGAATGACATATAAGATCCGTGTTTCGGCTAGAACAAATGCGGGAATTGGTGTTGCTCATGGAACGGATATGGTCACTATGAGTCAGTGTTTTATACTTTAATTAAATAAAAGTTATTTACAGATCAAGAAACGCTTGATAAACATATTGTCATGGCCAGTGAAGGACAGTCTTCTTTCTTTTATGCTATTGCACAAAATAAGGTTATCATTATTCTGCTCATGGTACTGGGATGGATTCTTGTGTTGGCTCTTGGTCTGTTCATTTACCTAAGATATCGCAAGAAGAAGGACGGAAAGGAGAGAATGGGACCTTTTATAAAAATTAATGATGGATCCGTACACATGCCACAAAATGGAATGTGGGATACAAATGCATATAATACGGGAAGGATGACCATGACAAGGTAAGCAGGATTTCCAATTTATTTAATTTTTTTAGGGGACAACCCCAGGCTCTCTATTCCATGACACCGAATCAACGGGACTTCTACCCAGATGAATATCATGGGACAATGAATAGGACCGGATCTGAACATCATTATCATTATGCACAATTAACAGGAGGCCCGGGAAATCCTATGCACACTTTTTATGGTCATCATCAGGTAAATAACCAAATTTTAGAACTAATTCGGTTTGTTATAGTTCCAAGACGATCCATCGCCTTATGCCACGACTACTTTGATCATGTCCAACCAGCAACCAGCTTGGTTAACGGATCGATCTATTCGTGGACCTATGGTTCCAACAAATCCGATACCGAATGGTCCTCCTCCTCGATTTGCGGAACATACCCACACTGGACGAAGATCAAGAGGCAGTAGAACGTCAGATCTCCCTGGAAGTCAGCATTCTGATAGTCCTCCTCATACGGATGTCAGCTATGTACAAGTAAAATAAGACTAAATTTAACAACAAATCCATTTGAGTTTCAATCATCTGATGGTACGGGAAGTAGTGTAAATGGAAGGACAAAGATTGGGACATTGGGAGGGAGGAGAAGTCCCCCTAAGCAAACTCTAATGGATTTTATTCCTCCGCCACCTAGCAATCCTCCACCGACAGAACAATACGACGTGAGTTTTATGACAACTAAAAGAGACAAAAGGGCTGCTCAGGGAAGAGGAAGACTGGAGGATCCTTATGATATTGTAACAGATGCCATTGGAGAGTCGAGACGCCCAACAAGTCGTAATAGGACCCAAGGTAGTGGAATTTATAATAATTATTTATTGTGTTTAGGCATTCGACCACAAAAGGGAAATAAAGACGATGACAGTCAGCGATCTTCCCTTATGTTGGATGAGGAAAATGCCTCTTCCGATGCTGATGGAGAAGGATCCGAAGAAAGCCAACCTTCCCGCAGGTCAACGGGTATGCCAAGGATGGGAATTTCTGCCAGTACACTTGGTCAAACAAATTGTAAGCTTATTTCAAAACAGACAGAAAAATGACCGTTTTAGACGACTCAATGCGTAACGGCACCCGCGGCTTCAAATCCATTCAACGGAGTAAACAAGAACATGTCTAATCCCCTTTAAATTCATTTAAATATTTCCGTAGGTGTCATTACGTCCCGGCTCTTTAACGGGTTCCTCTTATCTTTCCGAAAATATTTCCGGTTCACGGTATATCGTGAACATTAAAAAACTGCTCACTTCACCTTAATCATTTGCCCAAAAAAATGTTCGTTCACGATCTCAGATATGGTCAGAAGGCCACAATATTTTTAAAGAAAATGTACATTTCGCATTTCTTTTTTTTTATTTCTTATATCGATGAGCTTTATCAACCCTTTAAAATATAAATATTCTGTGCGTGAGCTCTATACGGTTCTCTTGTCATATTGACCATTGATATAAATAAATATTTGAAGTTTATTGTAATTCTCAGCAAAACCACATAGAGTAAGAAGCAACCAAGATTCTAGTGGTACAAGGAACATTTCCGGAATTCGACTTTTTTCTGGGCCGAAAAATCTTTTTTGTTTGGCAACTCAAAGTCGCTATAGAATCAAAATGGGTGGACACCAAAGACACCATCGTGCTCCTTTCGACGAGAGCATTCTAACGGTATATAGAGCGTCCCAGGAAGTCGACTTTTTTCTGGGCCGACCCTGCCAAATAGCTGATTTCATCCAAATCTTCAATTTATTTTTTCCAAAAGTGCTCCCATAGTTAGCATACTTCCGGTGCTTCTCTTGAAAAGTTACACTTATCACTGTGTTCAACATGTCGAGATCTCAGTGACCAGTTGTAAAAAACCATCGAAAGTAGCCATTTTTAGGGATGTGTGGCCCGAAATAGACCATTAACCTATGATTCTGATGATTTTTTTCCCAAAAAATTTGTTGGGAAATTCGATTTCTCCATAGAATCAGAATTCGTGGTGCTGTTGAAAAACCAAGCATACCACCGTGCTCCTCTCGGCGATCTTGTATCAATTGCGTGAGTGAGATTTCGATAGGTCAATTTTTTGTTCCCTTATACTCCAGAATGCCCGTTGTTCCGATGATCTGCCCTCAACTAGTACTCGGGAAATTCCGGACCGACGCCATTCCCTAATCTGTGGTTATTTGGGAAAACCGAGAGTACCGTCTTGCTCGGGGATGGGCCATTCGAACGATCACTTATCAGGGAATCGCAATTCTTGTATCTATATCTTCCACATTTGATGAGAACATGCCATAAATTACGGTTGTTGTTTTCCATAATCCATGTGTACTACACGTTTCCTTGTTGTCGACGTTTTTAAAGGATTGGGAGCAATGGAACACTCCCGTTTCACTGTCATCGCGGATTTACCACTTTGATGTCGTTTCGGTCTCAATTTAGTATGGGACCAGATGGCTGCGCCCCTCTTCGCGGGGCGTCCTTCCAAGTTATTCAAAACATTAAATTCCCAAATCTAATGAAGAGGTTGCCCATATTCAGGGGCAATGGTGCGATTCTCCTGCTACGCAGCCAAATCTGCGCATTTGATACTCAGCCTCATTTTTAAATCGTTAAAAAGAAAAAATAAGTTGCAGATTCTGACTCGCCAGGCTGAGAGCAGTCGAATGATACTAATTTCGCTGCGTAAGGATGGGAAATAAGAAATACGCAGCCAAATGTGGCATTTGATACTCAGTCACACTTATATTGCGAAATAATTATAGTGGAGCCATAAACAAAAAAGCAAAAATGTTTTGAGCACATTTGTCATTGGCGGGGATCGAACCCGCGACACTCACTTGGCGCGCGCGCCTTAGACCACTTGGCCACTATTTTTCGACATGTCAACGCACAGACAGACAAACGGACACCATAGCGTTTTAGTAGTAGGAGATCTAACCTCATGGAGATAGAGCGAACCTCTTGGAGACGTACGTATCCTGCTGGTTTTGAGGAGTTCTTCATTTCTTCGAGGCTTCATGATAGGGTAAGCTGTTTTTTCTATCTCGTTTTCCTGAAGTTTGCAAATCACTAGCTGTTCCTTGTCCCTTTGCCTCCCAAAAACCTTCTGCTTGTCTTCGCGGACGAACCAACATAGACACATTCTTTTACAAGATAGCATTTGGTATTTGACGCAGAACTATTTATCCGAAGTGTAATTACTAACTTCCATGCTGCTGTTTAACTTACAGCCTGTGACCAAAGTAATCCTAATCTTTTTGCAGGGGTAAATAATGGCCGTAGAGGGTTCAACGAATTCAAAAGGTATGTAGAAAAGTCAAGGAGGAAAGTATAATTTTCGGCAAAGATCAATTGCCATTTTTTGTTCACGCTTGATTCTTGCGGGTTTTCACAAAAGAATTCCAACTTATGTTTGCACTTGGCAGAGATTACAAATCGCCAACAGAGAACTACATCGGCATGAGTCATAAAGGCCGCTGTGGACGCCAGTTAATCTCAAACAAGGGAGGATTTAATGGACAGTGCGACATCCATGAGTCAATTTTGTTTCTCATTGTCCGATATCTATTTGCTAACCTGTTCGCGACAGTTATGACTGTTTTAAATCATCATTTTCACTAAAAATAGGGAAATGAATAAAGAACAAAAGTGTTCTACTACACGAGGACATTGAGCTGATAACCGCCCAGAGTACAGACATGAGATGACGTTGGCGTAGGTGTCATGATATCTTTTCCAACAAAGCTGGATGATTCTTTCAACCCGGAAAGACCTCAATGTCTGACTACTCTGTTTGCATTTCAATTGTTAACAGCAGCGAGAAGTTCAGGCCAAAACATGACTTGGTCTGTCCGAAATGCGTTTATTTACCGTTTCTTAGATCACCCACGTAAAGAAAAAAGTCAACAGTTTGATCTAGAGGAACTCCCACGTGTACATTTAAAGTTAATTTGAACAGGAAAAAAGCGAGTACATATATCGGTTGCGTATATTTGGGTAGCCTTAGAAGTAAGGAGCCTCTTTTGAACAGTCAGAACTCAGCTCATTCCTTCCATACAGTAACTCTAGATAACTTAGGTCTAAAGCTCGGTTAGACTTTGTTAAAAAAATATCGCATCATAAATTTTTGCCCGTTTCCGAGATCCTGTAGCCTTGAGAATGTCGCGCAACACGTGAAAACGCTCCTATGAATTCGACGCTACTAATGAAAACTAGAAAAAAATATTGTGCTTTGATCATTAACCACATAATCCGCAGATGTCTTAAATTACAAAAAGATGTCTATATTAGCAGAAAGGAAAGGAAGGCAAAGCGTCCGTCCTGGTAGTTATCTTACAGTAACCTCTGCTCTCCGCTGTACCATATTTTGTGTAATAGTGCGAACACCTGAATCTTCCTCCAGAAACTGAAAGAATCATTCCGTTGACCCAGGAAGAAGTTTGTCTTTTTTATGTGATAACATTGGCGTGAATTCCGTTCGCCGCCCCCTACTTTCCCTCCGCCTCTCGTGTATATAACTGGGAGTCAACTGTGCCTGTGACCGTGTCCCCTTCTCTTCAAACAGCTTCTTCTCGGATACTAATAATTCTTGGTATTCACTTCTTCCAGGACAATGTCTAAGAAGGAGTCCAAGTTCGAGCTGGGTTTATCCCCTCACGATCTGAGTGATCCTATAGTAGAAGTTATTGTGGACAATCCAGAGAAAAAGGTATAATTTTGGGTTAATTCTCTCTTTTCATCCTTTTTTATTCATGTGTGTGTGTCATTAGCTTATTTAAATTAAAGGATTTCGGATAGTACGGGTTAGGTCAGGAAGTAAGAAGAGCAGGCCAACTTCTATATTCCAGTGGCGCTCATAAATCTCGATTAAATTTGAAACAACTTAAAAGAATCTCTTTGGCAACTTTGGTCTATCTGCCGTTGTTTGCATTTGCGCTTACTTACTGTTTAATACCAAACTGCGGAAGTAAAGAATGCATAGGGATTCTTGGCACAGGGAATATTACCCATTTTCAGACAAAATCCTATTCTCTTCCGGAGTCAAAATTAGGACATTATCGAAGAAGAGAGAGCAGAATGACCCGAGCAAAGAAATCAGTTATCAAACGGGTGTCCCGAGGATTTAGCCGAATGTCTCATTATGCAGGAAGAATAGCGAAACCAGCCAATGCCTATATCCGATGGAATCTTCTCTTCACATTTTTAATATTTCTCTTTATTTCTTCAGCTATTTGGATTCCCTGCATACCAGCAGTCAATGTGAGATCAATTCCATCCTTATGAAACAGAAAAATTTAGGATTTTGCCTTAGAAATTGTCACAATTGTTAGCATAATCCTTCACATTCTGTGGATGGTTGCTGTTTTCAATGCTTTCCGTTATACATGGAGGTTAAGAAGATTTGCCAGTCATAAAATAGAATTAGATAAGGTTAGTAGAATCAATTATTTTGATAATCATTTTCCAGGTGAATAATCCCGAAAAGATGATAGTCAAACATCTTGTTGGACTTGTTTGTTACAAAGAGCCGTTAGAGCTGCTTATGGACACCATTAATAGTATTGCCTCGCAGCCTGATGCCAAGGGCAAGATCACCTGCCTAATTGGAATGGAGGAAGGCACACCTGACCGCCAGCAGGTAATCGCCAACATGGCTGGTCATATTGAATATTTAGAAAGCACAAACATTACATGATAAGTATGACCAGCTATTTGAAAGGTTTATTGTAACTTTCCATCCTAAAGGACTACCAGGAGATATTCCCGGGAAATGTTCTAATTTCAATTATGCTTGTCGAATGGCTGTGAAGCAGTTGAGATACGATAAGGTTTATTTCTCGTAGGCTGGGAGTAATTAACGCTTAGAACTACCCGTTGGACAAGAGTGATCATCCAGTTGAACTGTTAGTCACCACAGGAGATTGTGATTCCGTTTTTGGTGAGCGATACTTCGACGCTTTGGAAGAAGATTACTGGAAATTGTCTAAGGAACAGAGATGCTACACTGTTTGGCAATCTCCCCTGTTCTATTGTATTAATCTCGACAAGTCACCCTTCTTTGTCCGCGTCACTGGCCTTCTTCGGTTTGTTCTCTTCCAATATATTGTGTACGTAACCTCTTACAGTGCCTTCTTTATGATGGGATACCTCATTCCGTGGAACATCAACACCATGAGCATATTTTCTTTAAATTTGAAACTACTGGAAGATGGAGAATACACCCATCCGGGATATCAGATGGACGATATCATTGCTCTCATTAGATGGTCGCTGGCTGTCAGAAAGAAGTGCGTCATTCGAGCAATTCCTGTAGCTACTCTCAGTGGACCGACTAGCGGTAAATTTAGCCAAGTTTCTCTTTTTAACCCGTTTATAGGTAAAAATTACATTGATGAATGGTATGAATGGGCACGTCAAATTAGAAGATGGACAATTGGTGCAGCTGAAGTGTTTCACTACTTTGCTATCAAGTTTTTCCGACTGCCAGTTACGGTTTCCTTCTCCTTTGCCTGTAAATTCGTCTTCTACTACGGTTTCTTACTGTGTATCGCTTCCGTTTACACAATTATTGCGCCCCTTGTGGTGAGTCAGGAGAACAAATAATGAGGGTAAAAGTTTTTTAGACTCCTGCAATGTTAACAGCTGTAGATCATGGAGTGCACGGGCTCGTAATCCCAAATCAGAAGACTTTCACTATCATCATGTTCAGTTTCCTCGGGTTACAGTATTTCTGGTTCTTTTGCGTCTTCCTTACCAGCTATTTGTGCCAACCAGTAGGAACAGCGAAATTCCAAGAATGATAAAAATTTTAGGTCTTCCCAAACAAGATGAAGGACGAAACAGGCATTATCCGAAACATTTTGCACTTGATTATGACCTGGCCCACAATTACCATGTATTGTGTAGTGGAATTGGTTGCATTTTTGGAGGTTACTGTCAGAGGAAAGTCTGTCTGCTCACACAGTGCTTCAAAAAAAGACAATCTGGTCGCCCCCGTTCCTTCCAAACTCCCCGACAGAATGGAAATTTAATAGTTTTTATTCTCCCCTATATTGTTACGGATTTATTCGGGTATTCCTTTTTTTATAGTGTTATGGAATAGTATAGAATGCTGTGCCGTTGTCTATATTCGCAATAAAGCTCTCTGATATTATCCGCTTTGCCCCGTGATTACGGCAGATGGGATCCATAGCAACACCTCGGTAGCCGGTGCTCATCTGGGGAATCAATCAGAACAAGGGCCGCCCTCAGCTGCCTCTAATACCATGGATCGCCAGCCGCTACCTGCCCGTAAAGGATTTAAATTTGCTGCCGTTTCGGACAATATGAAGAAGAAGGTCTTCACTAAGGTAGGTGATGTCCCATTTATGACCAAGGTTTTGCACTAATTTTGGGCAGTTAAGTGATTAAGTTGGAAATCTTGGGATGAATGTCGATTTTAAGTGCTGATGCTATCACAAAACATTTGCCAGCTATTTGTTTAGGAGGCTCGGATAAACGCAGAAAATTGATGAAAGTTGTCGAAAAAAGAAAAGTATGATCGTCTTCATAAAACGACCTGCTTGAATGTATTATTCGTCTGTATCGTTTAAATTGGCGATTACTCCACGGTTTTCTGTAGAATCCCTTTCTTAAAATCAGATATTTCCTGCTTGAGAATGGTCAATTTTCTTGCAAATACAGGCAAAGTCTTTGCACCTGTGCAGCTGAAAACTTCTCGCTTAAACATTTATACGAGAATATATATACCAGAATTGCAGGCCAGCTTCGAAGACTATGTAAAGTTAATCAAGACATGCAAGTATCTGTACGGCCTTGGGACTGACACCCTTATGCCTGATAAATTCGACCTGGGGAAATGGTCGCTAGCCGTTGCCCCGGCTGAAAATGGTGTTACCTTCATTCACATTGTACAGCGTGAAACCATCTATCACAACGATCCGAGAAGCTATCGTCTTAACGATATTCAAGCATCATTTAAGCATGTTCACTTTGGAATCTTGGAAATTCCAGTGGTATTTAATTCCCATCCTTTAAATTATTTTTAAGATGGCTGGTGCTGATATCTTCTTTATGGGAGATTGTCTCAACGTAGATGACAATTCTCTGACGGATATTCTCACTTCGTTAGGTGATAATGGTTCTACCGTGGCTCGGATGATCATTCCATTCATTGAATGGCAGAGCCTGGCTATGGCAGATTATTGGACAGATAAGCTAAAAATGGTAAGGATAGGGATAACCATAATCCCGGCTCTAGACGGGCTTGGTCCTAACGGCAATGGATTCTCCTGAGAAATTTCCTTCTCTCTATCAATTTCTCTACGCCTCGGATCACATCCACTGGCTACAATTGGAAATGAACACAGTTATGCGACAATGGCACTTGGAGGTTGTCAAACTTTATGAGGTACAGAATTAAAGCAAAAAATTAACAGTACGATTTAAGTTCTGTCATAAAAAAGGGCCTGTGGGCAACAAGGTCATCGTTTTGCGCATGCTTTCTACCGAAATGCCCAACGTTCACGGAGGTCACATGCAATTTACAGCGGGTAAAGTTGAAAACTACGGCTGCCTATGCAGGCGAGTTATGCTGGCTAGATTCCCAGGCCAGGGGATGCCTCTCTTCATGGCTTTGCTGTATATCAAAACAGAAATTTATGTTATCTGTCTACACGCTTCTGATCCGCAGATGATTTACACCGCCATTCAAAAAGTTTTATGCGACCGTCGTTATACGGATGCTCTTTTTACCCCAACATGTTTCTGTGCTCATAGTACTAAAGTTGACAGACTCCATCCTAAGATGTTCCCAGAACACGAAGAGTTGCAAGCTTTTATTAAGAAATTTTTCTAAGTGATCAGGCCAGCAAAAAATACAAAGTACAAAATCGCACCTGTATGTAAAATGTTTACCCCATTATTCGCTATTTGTTTATTGTACCAGTATATATTTTTGTACCCAATAAAATTTAGATTAGTATAATTTTTTCGAGTTGCGGATGTCGTTTTATGGCTTCTTGAACTGATTCTGTTGAATTTAAAAAGACCAGGTTCATGTTGTTATGCTCAGAAATGATCTGAATATGGTAATTTTTAAATAATTACTGTAACCAACTTCTAACAGGCAGGATATTCCAGAATAGTCGATAAAACTGACAGAGGACATGTCAATCGCTAAGGTTTTTGGACAAGTTAGGGGAATAGATTCAGATGGTGCGGGATTGGATTCTACCCTGGAAAGGAGGGTTACCATAAAATAGAGAGTTACCTGGATGGGAAGTGTTCATTAATAAGGAGATCTACATCTTTTTTAACTTTTTCGGTATTTAAATAAAAGAGCGGAGAATCCAATTTGATGAGAAGATCACTTTTCCCCTCCAAATCCGAGCCTTTTTCGAGAACTCTAGGCGATATTCTGAAAAAGTGAATAACTGAGGGGGAATCCCTTTCATTTTCTTGACGTGGCTATCATCTTACGGTACACAGGTATTCTCCCAGATTGAATAGGGGTTAATGTTTGTCTGAGCCGTAAGATTTCACACAGACTTCTCTCACGAACTAGTCCTCCACCTAGCAGATGGCCCCTTGCGTTTGATTTGTTATAAACTTTTGAGACGAGACGGACATTGTTTAAGAAAAATGAAGCGGCAAAGGCCACTTTTTCCGGTCGTGCTCGTCGGCTGCCAGATTTTATGTTTGGCAACACTTCAGATCGCATAATTCGCTTGAGCATGAGATATGCTAACATATGTCTTGACCATTCGGTCCGTCGCACGTCTCTCATCCTTTTTTTCTTTGCCGTATTTTATCAATTTTTGATTTTAAAATTACTGCTGCCTCCCAAAATAGTACTGGGGCTCCTCTAGTTTTTTGCTAGATGGTCAATCCACGAAAAAAATGGAACTTGACGTGCAAACCATAAAACCAGTCCATAAGAAGCTTGCTTACCCATCATTCCATAAAAGTGATAGCCCGAAAAAGAGCCGAAGAGCACACAGTTGTGCGCGATTCTATTTGGTCTGGCTTCCGCGAATTTCAGACGCACCACTTTGGAATGGTACACACAATCATTGTGTGTATGTAAAGACCGATCTTCTCCACATTCATCCCTTTTTTCTCTCTGGATTTCTCTTTTTTTTATTTTTAGCAGCTTGGCATATGCAATTGGGAAGTTTCTTACTTTTGCTCACAATGCTTCTAGCTGTGAGGGCATGGAAATGCGGAATTGGGCCTCTTAGCGGCTTTACTTCTTTTATGATAGCATTTCCAGCGGATGTACCAGGTTTGCCCGAAGGCCTATAGCGTCCACGAGGTTATTTATCATTTTTAGGCATAGATAATTGTTGCATAGAGCATGATGCTTTGGTTGATGGACTTAATGTGGCAAGGGAAGAGGCCGACCGCGTATTTTGCCATTGTCTAGGAAATAATCATAATTGGTAGGAACTCCCCAATTTCTTTATCTTTTCGATTATTTTCAGGTACGTTAGTAATATTGTAAAACCTCTGTTTTGCACAACTGTCCAACTCTATACAAAATGGCTGGAAGGACAGAAAACAAAAGATATTATATCTCAATATGTTGGTGAATTTCGATTTAATCGATGGAATCGAATTAACTGATAAATAATATTATTTATACTCACCTTTGTGTCCGATAGATTACAACCAGAGCTGAAAAGACGACTCCAACTAGGAGGCCTTCCACAACGTCACAGGTTACAGTAATTGCCATAGTTAGAATAAAAGTCAGCTGAAAAAACATGATAGCGGACAGAGAGAACATACAGCGTCTAATTTTGAAACCTTCCAAAGTTGCGGGATTTCTTTTAATTGCATGAACATTCCTTTAAGAGCTACTATAATTATACAAGAGAGCAAGCAGACGGGCAACGTCGATAGAAACGGGCCCAGGAGTAGCATAACCAACAGGAGTAATAGACAGGAAAATACGGTTGCCAGCTGAAATTCTCAATTACTTCTGGCAGAGAGGTAACCTGTGTTTTCGTCCCAGCTGCTTCGTATACAATAGTTCTTGCCAAAGCTGTGGAAGGCGGCCAAATAGGGAACAGAGACCCAAGTACTCCGCACAATCCAAGTGCATAAAATTCCTGACCCAAATTATAAGAAAAGTTTGAAATGTTTACCTGTCTAACGTCAATGGAATAATTATGCTTCTTTGCGAATAATTTACCCATAGAAATTGTTATCACCAAACTGACCAGCGCTACGGATATGGCATCTTTTAGCACGTAAGAGTAGATAGTAAAATCTGGGGCTTTTGGAAAAGGTAAGCTATAAATAATAAGAATGAAGGGGATAGTACGTACCCCGTTGGAATATGACCAATAATTCGTACTCCTAACCATCCATTTAAATTAAATAAATAGGAAAAGATTACTCCTACAATCATCTGAATTAAATTGTATCGAAAGTAGAAAAACGCACCACAATGAGATCATACGGCACAGGAATTGTCTTCAGTCTTCTTTTAGCAACAGGATTCAGATATTCTTTACAACTGTAGAGTATTATTATAGTAATTATCGATATGAGGACAGTGAAATAATTGACATGTCCATCAACAGCTGAAGTTCCTAATTCTATTAACATCTGAGGCTTTAATTTATTTAAATATTCTGTTCCTTACTTGAAAAAGCTTTCCAACTCCTGATTTTCGGGGCAGTTTTAAGCCCATAACTTTATTCAGCTGGGCTACGAACACGTGGAATGCAGCTCCAGTCGTAAAGCCTTTTATCACGTGCTCTGACAGAAAAGCTATCAAAAGATCCAATTTCAATAAAGCTAGTAATATCTAAAATAGAATTAATGCATCAAAAAAACAAAAGTTACCCCTATCAATCCTGAAAAAAATGTTAAAGAAGTCGAAACTCGTAAAGAAATATAGTCTCTATCAGCTGATTCATAAATTGACCCATTTGAATAGAAAAGCTCCTCAGTTACCCGTACATTACATGAGCCAGATATTAATGACACTACAGCAAATACACCTAAATTCCTTAAAATATAAATAAAATTTGTAAAAGGCATACCTAAAGACACGTGACGAGAAGTTCCAAAGATCATATAAACTAAAGGAGCGAAAAATGAAGTATAAAGGCCGTTTACCGGCTGTAAATTAGCCAAAGAAGCGTAAGCCATGCCTAAATCTAATAATAAAAGAACGTAATGTGTTTTGTTTGTTTGTTTGTTTGTCTGTCCAGATAAGACGCGCGGGGTCAGGGTTCGATTCCCGCCGCGGCCTAAACTTTTGCGGGGCGCGCCGCAAGGCGCGCAAGCAGTCGCGACTAGTATATTTAAAAATTTTAAAGTATCTCTTACCTTGGGGAATGTGCATGATTCCCACAGTTAGCCCGCCAATTACATCTTTAATAAAATTATCTTTAAAATTATATCGAGGAAGCCAATATAGAATAGGAATAAAGCGAGTGATGTGGCGGATAATCGCCTTTTTTCGCAGCATATGAGATCTAAAATGATTGGTCGTAAAAAGAGCTGGAGAAAAATGTGAAGGGAGAAATAGCAATCATACTGAGATTTCACAACCTTTCGTCGACTCGTAACTCGTCAAAATTGTCAAACGGCGGAATTAGCAAATATTTGCTAGATCATCTGCGTGACATTAAGCTGCTTTGAGCTTAATTTAATCTCTGATAGAAGATGGAAATTAATCGTCTATACAAAAAGCCAGACAAATGATATTTTGAGCAATTTCCCAGACGGTGATGAATTTGCGAGGGAACAGTAATATACTGAGAATCAAAATGAACCCTTATCAGCAATTGGAAGGTTTGTTGATAACATGGTTGAGTCCCAGACGTTTCAGCTGTTGCTAGGCAGCTCTTAAATCGATTATCGCAAAAAATTCCCTAGAAAAATCACGAATCCTTGTTAAAATCACGTAAAAATCCAACTGCCGCTAGCGTCATTATTAAATAATAGAAAATCTCACTTTATTTATGATATAACGCAAACATTGACGTGGTTTAAACTACAGGTAGCTCTGGTTTTGATAAGAATATGGCATACTTGTATCAGTAAATGCAGTATCCCCGTTAAAATCTATAAAATACAAAGAACATAAAATGGAATGCAAATCTGCACAAACAGGAACTAATATGTTTAACTGAGCTTCTGCAAGGTGTCACCTATCTCAACAATTACACGGCAACTAGGCTACTATTTGTTGTAACTGGAGAGAGGTGATGCCTGATGATTAATAGAAAAAAAATCACGAATATTGAGGACTATTGATTTTTTTTGCTAATAGAAAATGAATCTAGTCGTCGAGCGTGATGTCACGGAACAGCTGGCCCATGGACTCGTTGTGATAAATTCTACGGATGGCCTCGCACAACATCAGGGAAATATCCACCGTCTTGATCTTATGACATCTCATTTTTTGTACTTCATGTGGGACGGTGTTGGTGACAATTACCTGAAAATTTATTCATTTTTCTGATATAATTTGGACTAGTAGAGGGGGTGTATAGCGTGACAAGTTGGAGAGAAAGCTTCCTAGGAATAAACATCAAATTGCCAAAGTGAAAACACTCGCGTTGGATTGCTCTAAACTACTGGACTGCGCTGTACAAACAACTGTGATACTTGATGTTGGGCAATATATAGAAAAATCAGTGCTTTAAAGAAAGTTTCCACATAGGCGCCCACGGTCACGCAATCTTTTGGCAATTTGAGACAACATTCTAGATCTCAAAAAGATTTGTGCAGCAATTAGAATATAAAAAAAAAGAATTCCATCATGACATTCAGGACCTGGTCATGGGCCAGGATCAGATGTAGGGAAATAACATCGAGCTGTCACACGAAAGCCGTGACAAACGACCCGTTTAGATGGACCAATATAACGAACATCCGCTAGGATCAACACTGAATAGGACCAGTGTTGACTTTTGATCGCTATCGCCTTAACTTGCCAAAAAAGAACAGAAAATCACCTGGGTAATGGGCGATGCTTCAAGAAGACTAGGAGCATCCGAGCTCAATACTCCATGAGTAGCTAGAACATAAATTTTGTAGGCCCCGCGGGCCTTGAGCACTTCAGCGGCAGCGACAAATGATTGCGCATCGTCGATTATGTCATCCTGAAATGTTTCATATATGGGAAGGAAGGCTGTCCGCTAAGTGTACGATATGACATATTTTTTTCTTTTTTTTGACTTACCACCATAATGGCAATACGTCCTCCAACATCTCCAACAACTGTTAGCGGTGGCTTTTGCTTGGCTTCTTGCGCTAAAATAGGAATCTTTAAAAAACAAGAACTATCTTACATGGAAAGAGCTCAAAAGGAGTGTAAGTTGAATATGGAGGAGGACTCTGCCGCCCATCTTCAAGACCGGATTCTTCAAGATCTTTCTGTTCTCCGTGAATGACAGCAACACCTAAACATTGATCAAAATGTAGGAAATAGAACTAAGGACGATGCATAGATTCTCTCTGTTTCTTGTGATAATTATATATGCTTCACGTGCAATAGGTGTGGACCACGTCCAACATGCATTGGAGAGCAATAAATTGAGATAGAATGGAGAAGAGGAAAAAATTGTTCTCGGACGCCCTACCTTCGCTGAATTAGTTATAAGAACTAGTTAACTCACTTCCTAAATGGGGACAATTACTGAAAAGCACTCTAGTTATTTCAGCAACTAATAGAAGTGATAAAACACTAGACAACAGATTCAAAATTCAAACTCAAGCAAAAGCTGTTTGTTAGTAAAAATAGAAACAAAATTGTTACCTAAACGTAGACGATCCGCATAAGAAGTGGCCTTGTTCATGACTCCTGGTGATTTGGCAACAATTATAGCATTTTTATAATCAGGGATCTTAAATCCTTGATAATATTTAAATAACTGGCTTACATATTCCTTAATATATTGGAGAAGAAACGGAGATGCTCGTAGATTGTCCACGGGTATTGAAAAAAATCCTTGGATTTCTTTTTTATATAAATCGAGGGAAACCAATCGACCGGCTCCTAAAAATACCAAGAAAAAATGGATTGATATCAAGGACAGTTTAAAGTAAACCAGTTGTAATGTCTGCTGATCGGAAAAAGTAACCCACCAGCCTTGCAAATCATTTCCGCCACAAGTTTCATTGGTATAGAAGAGCGTCGCAACATTCTGCACTGTTTAGAATATGGTAAATAGGGCATAATGACGGTAATCGTCTTCGACATTGAGGTTTTGCAGGCATAAATAAGAATCAGAAGCTCCATTACATCGTTGTTAACATTTCTTAAAAAGTAATTAATAATTTCAAATGAGAAAAAAAGTACTTGGATCCACTTTGTAAAATGAATACATGCTTCCCTCTGACGGATTGCTTAATATCTACCGATGTTTCCCGGTTCGTTCTGTTGTATACAATTGCATCGCCTAGTCGTGTTCCCATACGGCTGGAGATAGAATTCAAACGGGCAAATATTGAAAAAACTCACTCTGATACAAGACGAGCCAATTCGGGATGGGAATTGCCCGTTAACAGGACCATACCGCTACTTTCATCCGCTTTATACGCCAGAGAAGCCATTTTCAATCTGTAAAATTAATCGAAAATTTATAAAACACAGCAATGAGTGATAAGAACATGGGCGGTATAGATTGTTTTTTGATCTGACGCAATGATATGATCCAATCAATTGGTCTGAGGTTAATTGTAACGTGATGAGGGCCATGTGCTTCTATGCACCTTATTAATCAATAACATAGAGAAATATCCGATCTAAATACAATTTTTGTTAAAAAATCGAAATATTCGAAAGAGACTGCACTTTTATTTTTTTTCAGCACAGAATGTTCTAAAATTGAATCAAAACAGGGTAACTGGCAAGATGCACTGTCCTAAGGGTTATCAGTCAGCTTTGATATGAAGTGCCTTTTCCCGCCAAAAATTTAAAAAAGAAGATCCACTCTAGTGCAAGAAGTTAAGCTATTAATCTTGAAATTTTCTATGTCAAATACTTTTCACTGTCTTGCGAGAAATTTCCAATTATTCTGAATACAAAAATTGATCCAATATTCCATTCATAACGTTTCTTCTGGTATGAAACAAAACATCTTTCTCTTTCCTGGCGATGGCTAAAACGGGAAATGCCATTTCTCTTTCAATAGTTTAGTCATCTCGCGACGGAATTGTTTCTGCTCGCATTCTGCCTACCACAGCCTGTTCAGGCCTTTTATCATCTGCTAGAAAGCTACGGTAAGTATAATAAAATCGCATCTAAAAAATTAGAATATTAATTGAATCTATAAACACCTACATTTCTCCATATTTCCCTGTCTTTAGTGGGTGAAGAGCGCAATAAAACAAAAATAGAAAAGTTTGTCCTTTGAAACGAGTTTTCAGCTAAGAAAAATGGTTAAAATCAGGGTTTATTTGTGTTTAATCCGAAAACTAGCGTACTTCGACCAGCAAGTAAGGCTACCAAAATAAGAAATCGCGACGGGACCCATGCCGCCCAACCTATTTTTGAACGAGGGCTACTACCTCGCCCTCATTTGGTGTGTTCAAACGGCGTGCTTGACATTTGCGGAAAAAAAAGCGCCGCTCCTCCTTTTCCAGGTCGCCGATTTTTTCATTATTTTTCTATATAATTCCTTTAAATTTTTTAAATTTATAAGCTAGAATTCTGAAATTAATAAAATTAAAAAATAAAATTCCCGCTTTGTAACCTGAACATTCTTGGTCAGTACATTTATTTCTAGTCCTATTCGCAATTTTATGACAGGTTATCGGACTAAAATATCTTGCAATCCATTACATTACTGCGTTGGACTTATGCTAATCACGTTGAACACAGTGTATTATGATTGATTGCGTCAGGCTGACAATTGTTTAAAGGGGAATTGGAACGGTTCTTTTTTTCTCTCCTGAATTACACGTTCCAATACAAGAGGAAACTGTAGAAGGCGACATTCTCGGAAGCTTGAATCATCTTCTCGGGCATGTACGTCTCCGCCTGTTCAAAAGAGACTACTGTATTCTTTTTCTCAAGACGGCCAAAATTCCTTAGACTTTCTTCCCGTGTAATTCTCTCATTTATCACAAAAATTAATAAGAACACGGCGCAGAACAACTAGATTCCTTTTCATCATTTATTTGTTTAAATTTTCAAGATGATTTCCTGAAACTGGGATGTCCGAGAGCAACTAAATTTGTGACCACTTGAGCTAAACAATGTGCGTAATGGCTTTTGTTTGTCTTTGCCTGCAGCAAAATGGACAAATATCTCAGCTGATACCTTCTTTTCCTCTTTTCTGACTTGATTCTTTCATCTTTAAAAAATTGACTCATAGATTATTTGTCGACTTGTGACACATTCTCTTGTCTTACGGCGTAAAACCCTTAAAAAATAGTTGTTTTTTTCGAACAAAGGTCTTTTTATGTTCAGCTAATTGGGCATTTTCTTTTTTCTTAGATACAGGATAGATCTTTCCAACACACTTTTTTATGTGTTTTTATAATGAAAATACCATTTTCTTGCCTGGTGGAATAGGATCTGTCTCTATAGAACAGATGGATAGAAAAAAAGCTCCCAATCTTGTCGTGACTTCCCCTTGTAAATATCCCCAGTCCACGATTTCAAAACGCTAGCGAAGGCATTTGCCTTAAAGTTTACGCTGAGTCACGAAACCCCTTTTTGAGAGGCCGGCGCGAGCCCTGGGAAAGAGGTTTCTCTGGCACAGTCATCCCCTCTTCTATTATTTCTTATCTGTCCTTGGCTTGTGTCTTGCTATGCCTATTTGTTTACCACAGCAAATCTATAATGCTGTCTGTCATTTAGGCGAGAGAAGGGACAGTATCGATCGATCTCTCCCTTTTGGGATATATTGCATTGCGCTGACCTTTATTCTGATGACCGCCTACCTAAGTCAGAGGGGGCGCCAATCGTTCGCCGAAATCTCTGGAACACCAAAATATTGTCATTTTTGATCTTTTTATTTTTCATAGCTTCCGGCTATGACGGGGTCACCTTGTCAGTTCCGCGCCCCTTTCCCTGATTAACAGGCCAATTCTTATCTATTTTTTTCGACAAATTTCTATCAGCATTTTTTTTCTCTCGCCTGGCACTCCTTTCCCAGTCGTAGTTTGCTAACGGGTTTGTTGTGTGACTCCACAATCGATGCATAAGATGATACGCCCTGGGCCGAGTCCATCCGAATCTTTCAACCATAAAATTGGTAATGAAGGCTTTCCCACCATCCAACTTCTATAAAGGAACAGTCCAGTTTTGACTTGTGAAAAAGTCAATCAATTGTCCATTTTGAGTCATAGACAGTTGACCATCTGTCCTGATCAGCTGCTTAGCCAAATAGGGGCCATTTTTCATGGGAAACTGATGACTAATCTTGCTAATGTTTCCGGACTTCTCTTATTTACTACACTTTCCCCTATCTGTTCCGTTTTTTTTCTGTGGGGACCGTGTCGCTGTGTTAAAAATGTGCCCGGTTGAATCACATAGAAAACGCGTGGTGGACCAACTCAATATGGTAAGTCTGCGGGCAAACACGAGCCGCATAGACTGGCCCGCGATCCGGCGCTCGAACTCGCTTTTCCTCGTTACTTCAACACCTAATCATTTATTATATTGATTTTTATTTCACATCAGTGTATCAAATATTCTTACACATCCTCATTTAAAGGTTTTATGTTCCATCCTGTTATTATATTTTTTAGGCAAGTGCCTTGTTCAATCGATACCTTGGTCATGTTTTGTGTGACTAAAAGCCGGCCGGGAGCCCACTTGTCGTAAATATTAACCTTATGGCCTTGGGAAGAATTTCTAATAGCCCTCTTAGCACCTTTTAGTCACTTTAGAGGTATACTTTTATTGCTTATCCAATGAATTTTAACTTCCTCTGATCCTACCACTTATAAGATTTTTAATGGCAGAACGGTGGTTAAAGCGTGCCCAAAGATAACAAAAACATCTTTAACTTGCAGCCATTATCTTTATGCTTCCTTCGGTTCGGGGAATTAATAGCTATTGGGGCAAACGATACGCTTACTACCACTTTTTTTAAAATTCCTCCGTGTATTTTGATCACAACAATTTGAACGCCATTTGTTTGTTCGTTTAAAAAAGAGACCATCGGCCTTTTTTCTTTAAAGTTCGCAGAGGTCGAGTCCATTTGCAGCATAAAAACTAGTGCGTATCCCGTTGTCCACACACAATCGCCTGAGTAAAGATTGATTTCTAACGGTGTCAACTCGTGTTTCCTCCCGTTTTCGATGCTTTACACTACCGGGTTCTCACATCGCATTCTTTTTTTTTTTGATTTTTGAGGTAGAGATCAAGATTAACTTATTTGCTGATTCATCTGTTTTAACAAAAATACAGCAATCCTCTTTTAATCTTTCTCAACCAAATAAAATGAACATCAACTTTAGACAAAATTCGAACATTGTGCGTTGTGCTGGTCATCGGCGGTTGGTGGCCGCCAACTGCCTGCACGGCTGACTCAACGCACAGCGCGAAACCTTTTGTTCGCGCTCGAATCTCTCTGCATTACCATCATGCGGTCACTCTCCTCCTCCTCTGCACTATTCCAGCTGTTTTTGGGGGATTGAATTTAAGCGTATATGCCTGAACCATCACTTGTTTACTTTCTTGAGGAAAAAAAAACAGCGGTTTGTTATTGTTTCCTGGTAGCCGTCAGGGGCGCTTCTGGCATGTACTATTCTTTGTAAATAGGGCTATGCCACTTTTTTGGTCGTTTCGAGATCTTTCCCTCAAAGTTTGTGGACTCAAGATGGTTTCAGAGGCGCGGGTATGCCTCCCCTCAAGGTCGAAAAGCCAAACTCGCCCTCTCTTTCTCTGTCTCTCTCCACCCGCGCATCTAGTAAATTAGGAATCGTCCTGTCAATCCCTCACCTGGTCTGATCCGGGAGTAGCCCTGTTATCGGGTGGCCATGGGTTGACTCTTGATATTATCCGCAGTCTTTCTCTATCAATAGAAACAACGGGTCTTTTCCTGTTTTGCCACTACCTCGAAGTAACTAAGCTGTTAATCCTTCGAAAAGTCAAACATAAATGTTTTTATACAAAGGCGGTTTTGCTTGTTTTTGTTTACATTTCCCTTTTTTCTTGGAAAAAATGGGCGGGAAAGGAATTTCACCTCTTCCAGAAATTCGTCACCTTTGTTTTTATCATTCCGATCCTTCCATACCTTTTTCTAAAATTCACCCACGGTCCGTTGGGCATTTTAAACAGTTGCTCACGCCCCATACGGATTATTCATTAAAGGGCTGCCAAACAGTCGGTTGGCCATCACGTAGCCTAAATATTATCCAACATACATGTCCTCTGTCTACTTGATGGTTGCCAAACTTTGACAACCTTTATTTTTGATTCTTGCCCGTCGTTTAGAACAAATAATCCTCTTCTTTTAAATATTTTTTCTTGATTTAATTGTTCAATTCTTCAAATAATTAAAATACCCTCTTAAATTTAGGCGTGAGGATGTCGCAGGACTCCGACCTGCGATACCTGCAGGTACAGAGATCCGCAGTGGCCGATCCGGCCAGCGCTGCGGAGTGGACAGTCAAAAAACTCTGTTGGGTACCACACGAGACCGAAGGATTCGTCTATGGATCCATCAAGTAATTATTCTTCTTTTCTTTTTTGATTATTCCTTACAGAGGCGAGACGAACGATGAACTCGTTGTGGAAATCTGCGACACTGGGAAGAGAATAACTATCAGTAAAGATGATATTCATTCAGCTAATCCTCCCAAATTCGACAAAGTATTCCATCAACCTATGACAAATTGCCATATATTTCAGGTTGAAGATATGTCAGAGCTCACACATTTGAACGAAGCCTCAGTTTTACATAACCTCAAGGAGCGTTATTTCAGTTCTTTAATTTACGTGAGTTTTTCTATTGTTTTTAATTCTAAAAAGATCTATTTCAGACATATTCGGGTCTTTTCTGCGTGGTAATCAATCCTTACAAGCGCCTTCCTATTTATTCTGAGAATCTTATTGAAATGTTCAAAGGAAAGAAACGACATGAAATGCCGCCACATATCTTTGCCATAGCCGATTCGGCATATCGCTCTATGCTTCAAGGTAAAAAGAAGTCCCAAATGACATAGAAAATTTTAAAAACGCACAGGATTCTCCGCGCCTAACCCCCTTATTCGTCCTTATCTAAAAAATTAGAATAGTACTACAACAGTCTCTATAAAATACCTTGTTTTATCAGCGTCCTTTATCAGGTTGCATTCCTGCCACGTTCGAACAACTGTCGGGAAGAGGTTATCGGGAGAATTTTGCCGGCCATTGACGGTTGCTTGCGGGCGGGTAGTCGGCAGTATGGAAATTAACTGGCGACGAAGAAAAGAACTCTTGGGCGGCATATTAATGCCCCGGAAATGATGAGATTTCTACAAAAAAAGATGATTTCAGAGCGTGAGGATCAATCGATTCTTTGTACTGGAGAATCCGGAGCTGGAAAGACGGAAAATACCAAGAAAGTCATCCAGTACCTGGCTCATGTTGCTGGAGCCACGAAAAGCAAGAATCCGGCTACTACTCCTGCCAAGGTTTGCTCTTTGAATTATATTTAAAAGTTAAAGATATAATCATATTTTTAGGAAAACTACCGTAATTCGATAGTAAGTTTGAATATTCACAGTTGTACAGTCTGTAGCGTTCACAAAATGCTTGCACTCTGTCCGAAAAAAAACAACAGTGTATTACACGAGAGGCTTGTATTTAAAAGTCTCTTCCCTATGTTTAACAATTGTTGCTGGAATCAAATCCCTGGCTCCTTTAAAACGATAAAAACCATATTTCAGGGAGAATTGGAGCAACAACTTCTTCAAGCTAATCCTATTCTTGAAGCATTTGGTAACTCGAAAACTGTCAAAAATGACAATTCTTCTAGATTCGTAAGGGATTATCCTTTTTTAATATTTCGTTCAGGGTAAATTCATCAGAATCAACTTTGACATGTCTGGATACATCTCCGGTGCTAATATTGAATTTTATCTATTGGAAAAGTCCCGAACATTGCGACAAGCTCCAGATGAGAGAAGTTTCCATATCTTCTACCAATTCTTGCGTGGAACCAATGGACAAGAAAAAGGTAAATCAGATTTATTTACCCCGCAAGATCTCCACTTTCGCACCTAGGTGGTTGTGCGCATAAACAAATGCCGACATTCCTTGGGAGAGGAACGGTTAGAGATTGTTATTGTAGAAGAGGGTAGAGAGAATGTCTCGCCGCGCGGCGACTGACCGCGCTGACGGACCGGAGATAGTGATTGCCCGGTAGATGAGTACATGCTTCTCGCAATGGTAACAGCTTGACATTTGACACGCATACCATAGTCATAAATCTTGATAAGTCGTCGATATACGAGATGACCTTTGTTTGGGACAACCTCGACAGATAGAAGAAAAGAAAGCTATCGGGCCGAGGGTTAGTGAATAGCAGGAAGCTGCTCTCTTGTTTGTGGTCATAGCGAGACGAGAGAAAAGCACAAATAGCAAGCGGGGGACCAAGCAGAAAGAAACCTTCAGCTGTGACAAAAATATATTGATTTTTAAAGAAAATGTTTAGGCGGTTATCTTCTGGAAGACAATGCCGACAAGTACCGATTCCTTGTCAATGGAAATATCACACTGCCCAATGTGGATGATGCACAAGAATTCCAAAATACCATCAAATCTATGAAAATCATGGGATTCCAGGAAGATGAAATACAATGTAAGCCGTCAGGTCATTTCATTACAATTTTTAAATTTTAGCTATCTTCCGCCTTGTTTCTGCTTGTCTTCTTCTCGGAAATTTACAATTCGTCCAGGAGAAGAAGTCCGATCAAGCCATACTTCCCGATGATCGAGTTATGCAAAAGATTTGCCATCTCTTGGGTCTTCCTGTCATTGAGCTGACCAAAGCTTTCTTGAAACCTAGGATTAAGGTATAATAGACATCAGAAACACTTTAATACCGCCTTTAGGTCGGAAGAGAATTCGTAAACAAGGCTCAAAATCAGGAGCAGGTCGTTTTTGCTGTCGAAGCAATCAGCAAGGCCTGCTATGAGAGGATGTTCAAATGGCTAGTGAACAGAATCAACAAATCCTTGGATCGAACTCGTCGCCAAGGTGCCAGCTTTATTGGAATCCTTGATATTGCTGGGTATGTTATTATTTTTCGATTCTATGAATTGTAAGTGAAAAGAAGTAGAGCAAACTTGGGGCTCTTTGTATGCTCATGAGCTTTGCAAGGTGGTCGGCCACGTTCGGACACCAAACCTCATAAGATCCATAAAAATAAACAAGACCGGAATATTTTTCAGATTTGAAATCTTTGAGATGAATTCCTTTGAACAATTGTGTATCAATTACACTAATGAAAAGTTACAACAACTTTTCAATAATACTATGTTCATCATGGAACAGGAAGAATATCAAAGAGAAGGAATTGACTGGCAGTTTATTGACTTTGGATTGGATCTACAGCCAACTATTGAGCTTATTGAAAAGGTTTACTGTTTTCTAGATTAGTTTTAAGGAATATTTTTAGCCAATGGGTATTCTTGCCCTCCTGGATGAGGAATGTCTTTTCCCCAAGGCAACTGACAAGACCATGGTCGAAAAACTTCACAAAACTCATGCCCAGCATCCAAAATTCATTATTCCGGATATGCGATCGAAGAGCGACTTCGCTGTTATGCATTATGCTGGTAGGCAGCCAGTTCTTCTTTTTTGAAGCATAATTTCAGGACGCGTCGACTACTCTGCCGACCAATGGTTGATGAAAAATATGGATCCTCTGAATGAAAATGTCGTTGCTTTGATGCAAAATTCCACAGAACCTTTTGTCGCTGGAATTTGGAAAGACGGTAACATTTCTCAAGTGCAATACAAGCCGTACTTTTAGCTGAATTCGCTGGAATTTGTGCAGCTGAGATGAATGAAACCGCCTTTGGCAGAACTTCTAAGAAGGGAATGTTCCGAACCGTTTCCCATCTTCACAAGGAGCAGCTCTCGCGATTGATGACAACTCTTCGCAACACTAGTCCTCACTTTGTCCGTTGCATTATCCCCAATCATGAAAAGAAGGTGCGCCTGGCAGTTTGACTAAAAGAAAATTTAGCCGGGCAAAATCAACTCGATGCTGGTTTTGGAACAATTGAGGTGTAATGGAGTTTTGGAAGGAATTCGTATCTGTCGTCAAGGATTCCCCAACAGGGTTCCCTTCCAAGAATTCCGTCACAGATATGAGATTCTCACTCCCAATGTTATTCCAAGAGGATTCATGGACGGTAAAGAAGCTGTCAAGTAAATTCGGTCCTTGGTTTTTATAATTTCTAAAATTTAGAAAGATGATCGAGGCTTTGGACATCGAGACGAAGCTGTACAGAATTGGTCAATCCAAGATTTTCTTCAGAACTGGAGTACTGGCCCATCTTGAAGAGGAAAGGTGCCTAATTTTTAAAGAAATTTCATATTAATAATAATTCAGAGACTTGAAGCTGACTGGCCTTATTGTTCAATTCCAAGCCGAATGCCGTGCCGCCCTTGCTCGCCGTTTGTACATGAAGAGAATGCAGCAATCCAACGCTATTCGTGTTCTTCAAAGAAACGGCCTCGCCTGGTTGAAATTGCGCAATTGGCAATGGTGGAGATTGTTCACTAAAGTGAAGCCTCTTCTCCAAGTTACCAATCATGATGCTGTCATTAATGCGAAGGATCAAGAACTGTCCCAAGTCAAGGAACGCTTGGAGGGAATCGAGAAAGAACATCGAGACAGTCAGATGAAAATTGAACAAATCATGGCCGAACGAAACATTCTCCAAGAACAACTTCAACAGGAAGCTGATGGAAATGCCGAGCTGGAGGAGGTTAAAAACCGTCTGCAGATGAAGAAGAACGAATTGGAGGAGATGGTTGCAGACATGAGAGAACGCCTGCTGGAAGAGGAATCCCGTGCTGAAAAGGTCAATGACGAGAGGAAGAAGCTCGCGGTAAGTGTCCTTTTCTTTCCTAAAGTTTGCTGCCGCGGAGACGTTGAATCAAGTCTCATTTTGTCTCCAAAAGCATCATTCTACTTCTTTTTACAGGAAACTGTCCGTGACTTGGAGGAGCAACTGGAGCAGGAAGAACAAGCCCGCCAGAAGATGCAACTCGATAAAGTCAACGTGGATCAAAGGGCGAAGGCTGTGGAATCCAAGCTAGTTGAACTCCAAGACTCTCATGATAAGATCATGAAAGAGAAGAGAATCTTGGAAGAGAAAGCCAATCAACTGTCCCAACAATTGGCTGACGAAGAGGAGCGCTGTAAACATGCAGCTAAACAGCGAGGAAAGGTTTGTCTTGCCTATTTTAATTAGCATATATTTGATTTCTAGGTTGAAAATCATGTCCAAGATCTTGAACAAGAGATCCTTCGAGAAAGGCAAATGAGATCGGAGACAGAGCAACACAAGAGAAAACTCATACAAGAACTCGATGATACCCGTGAGATGATGGAAGAGAAACGTGGTAAACTTGAGGAACTCAACGGACAGCTCATCAAGAGGGAGGAGGAGCTTCAGCGACTTCTCACGAGGTAGTAATCCATTTCTTTAAATGGAATATAAATCTGTTTAGAAGTGACGAAGACGCTGCAACCATTGCTCTTCTACAGAAGCAGATTAGAGACATGCAAACCATCATTGATGAGCTTCGAGAAGACCTCGAATCTGAGCGAGCTTTGAGAAACAAGGCCGAACTTCAGAGAAGGGAAGCCGTCGCCCAATTGGAAAAAGTTAAGGGAGATATGCTGGATAAGGTTGATGAGACCAGTGTTCTGCAAGATATCATGAAAAGAAAAGAAGATGAAGTCAGAGACCTCAAGGCATGGAAACATTTGATTGTATTAATTATTCCTTTTAAAGAAAGCCTTGGAAGCAACTAGTCACTCTTTGGAAAATAAACTGGAGGAGCAGAAGGCCAAGTTCAACCGTACTGTGGAAGATCTTCACGAACAGATAGATCAGCAGAAAAAGCTTCGCTCACAAATGGAAAAATCTAAGCAACAAACAGATGATGAGAGATCCGAAATTGCCCAGGAGCTGGGAATGGTCCAGGCACAAAAGGCAGAAGCTGAGAAAAGGCGCAAACAAATGGAAGCTCAAGTCATGGAATTACAATCTCAGCTTAGAGAATGTGACGATCAAAGAATCCATCTCATTGACCAGTTTGAAAAGGTAACTAACTTTCTGTATTTCATTTATTACCTGATTTATAGGCTCGTGAGGAACTTGACCATTTGTCCCGTGCTCGTGAAGATGACGACTTACATAATGCAAACGTTGCTCGCAAAATAGCTGGCCTGGAAGAGCATATTAGAGAACTTACTGAACAGGTCCAAGAGGAGAACCGAGCCAAGCTTCTCAACATCAATCGTGTGCAGCAATTGGAAAGGGAGAAAGCTGCCCTCGTAGAAGAGAAGGATGAAGTAGAGATTGGCAAACAGCACCTGGAAAGAGTTAGTTTATTGTAGTCATCAAAGTTTAATTGTCTTATGTAAAGGAATTGCAAAATGCCAAGATCCATGTGCAAGAAGCTCGTAAAAAGGCTGAAGACACTCAGGCCGCTGAGGAAATTCGAAAGAAAATGCAACGAGAAATTGAACTTCTTCTCCAACAGTTGGATGAAAGTGAGGCAACCAAGGAGCGAGTGGTCCAGAGTAAAAAGAAGTTGCAGCAAGAGGTGTGCTTTTTTAACAGTTAGAGTTAATTATGATTTTTAGCATGAAGATGCTGTCATCGAATTGGAAAATCTCCGCTCAGCCGCTCGTGAAGTTGAAAAACGACAAAAGAAGTTTGACCAGCTGCTGGCTGAAGAACGCTCCAATGTGCAGAAAGCTCTTCTTGATCGTGATGGTCAAGCTCAAGAAGCTAGAGATCGCGAGACAAAGATTCTTTCCCTGACAAATGAACTGGAGAATTTGAAGGCACTTCTTGACGACTCCGAACGAGTCAAGCGAACTCTTCAATTGGAACTTGATGAATCGGTATGTCGGATATTTTGCCTAATTAATTTTTATTTAAGATTTCCTCTAAAGATGATGTAGGAAAGAGTGTCCATGACTTGGAGAGAGCCAAGCGCCAGCTCGAGCAAGAACTTCTTGATTGCAGAACGACCATTGAAGAGCTTGAGGACAATTGTCAGATTGCTGAAGATGCCCGTCTCCGCCTGGAAGTCAACCTCCAAGCTATCAAGAACGACCATGAGCGAAACTTGGCAGCTAAGGATCAGGAAGCTGAAGATAAACGCCGATCTCTTGTCAAGCAGCTTCGTGATTTGGAAATTGAACTGGAAAATGAAAGGCGAGGAAAGACCGGAGCCATGAGTCAGAGAAAGAAGATGGAAAGTCAAATTGCTGAGTTGGAACAACAATTGGAAAGAAGCCAGCATATGAGAGATGAGCAGATGAAGGTCATCAAGAAGAATCAACAGATTATCAACACATTCCAAGCTGATATTGAGGAGGCCCGCTGCCAGAAGGAAGAAATTGCAGCCAATTTACGTGATTGTGACAGGCGATTGAGGCAATTTATTCTATTTATTTAATAATAAATAATCTTTTAGAAATGCTGAAACTGAAAATCGTACACTGGCCGAATCTAATGAATCTCTTCTTGCAATGAAGCGACAGCTTGAGCTCCAGATTGAAGAATTGGAGGACAGCCGTGGAAAGGGTGGCTCCATTTCCTCGGAAGAAAAACGCCGTCTGGAAGCAAAGATTCAACAACTTGAAGAAGAGTTGGAAGAGGAGCAGAGCAATGCTGAAATTGCCATGGACAAGCAGAGGAAAGCTCAGCTCCAGGTTGAGCAGCTCACCACTGAACTGTCTATGGAGAGGTCACTTACTCAAAAATATGATGCTGAGAAGCAATCTCTTGAGAGACAGAATCGCGACCTCAAGGCTAAGGTTAGTTAATATTCTTATTCACTTAAATGCTTTCCGCTTCAGATTACCGAGCTTGAATCAAACTATCAATCTCGTTCTCGAGCTCAGCTTGCTGCTCTCGAAGCCCGTGTCCAATATCAGGAAGAGCAGCTGGCTGCCGAAAGCTCTGAACGGGCCAATGCTACCCGCGCTACTCGACGCTTGGAGAAACGACTCCATGACAGTATGCTCCAATTGGAAGATGAAAGAAGGACTGTTGAACAACAGAAAGAGATCGTGAGTTTTTTTAAATATATTTTTATTGGTAATTTTAGGCTGAAAAGAGCAATCTTCGAGCAAAGGCCTTGCGTCGTCAACTAGATGAGTTGGAGGAAGAGATGACCCGTGAGAGAACTAAGAGCAGAAATCTTGTCCGTCAAATTGATGATCTTAACGAGGCTCTCGACACAATTACAAGGGAGAATAACAATCTTCGGTTAGTCTTTATTCCCCAACATAATTTGATATATTTCTAGTGGCGGTGCCGCTCGACGAAATCGTGAGAACATGCGCTTGAGGTCATATCAAATTCCCGGTTCAAATGAGAATCTGACCAAAAATGAGGATGATGACAGTATTGGAACTGAAGGTAGCTCTACTCGCTCAAATCTCTCATTAAACCGCTCTACAGAGTCCGGTTCTAACATCGACGATAAGAAGAGCGTCGTCTAAGTATCACGAATATTTCTTTAAATGCTAATATATATCTCTATCACTCTTTTTTTAAATCCAAAGTAATGCCTTATAATTTCAGTTCTCTTTGCTCCAATTTTAACCCCCCTCCAGCCTTATCTTGTCTAAATTCACTTACTCTCCATTGGGTACACCACTACAATTTTATTGACTGTGACCTTAAGGGCTCCGGTGTTCTTGTATATTATGCCTTTACCCCACCTGGGCACACATTCCTTTCCGCTTTTTCTCTCAACATCACTTTATGCCCGCGAATTTCGCTGCAGCTTTTTTTAAAATAAATGTTTTCTTGCATATTTACTTCTTGTATGCTTCAAAGACAATGATAAATATTTGCCTTAAAGTTTTATTATACACAAATGCACAGTAACCCTTGGTTATTAATAATCTTCATCCATTTCTGTGTAGTTAAATTCCTCATAAGGAAGTCTTTTCAATCTCAGTGAAAGGGCGTTTCCTGTTTTTTTCGTAATGAGGCAGTATCTCCTGAATAATGTAATTATCTTCGATGATGCTTACATGCACTTGATCCTATTGGAAGAATCCTTTTCATTCAGCTCATCTAAATTCGTGGCATTTTCTAATTTTTCCTCATTAAGTTGAGGTGTAACTTCGGCACAAGTCTCTCTACAGAGAGGAAACCGATCCTCAAGCCAATAAGAAGCAACCTAAAATTTTTAAAAGAAAACATAGGAAAACGCACCAAAGTCAACTGTAAAGAAAGAAGAATGTAGCGCATTACAAAATACTGAAATACCGCGAGGCAACCGGTTATTTAAACTGTCAAATAAGTTGGTTTCACTTTTTCCAGAGAATAAAAATAGAAAATTGTTTGATACTCCCCGGGCTTTGATGTCATTAATGACCGAAAAAAAAGCAAGAAAAATGTCGAATAACAAAGTTCAGGAAACTTTTATAAAGCAGAGAACAAAGGTGGCATACAAGGAAGTCAATTAAATGACTCGTAGGTGACATTTTTGAGAAGATGAAGCAGCTTTTCTTCCTTATTGAACATGGATGGATAGTGCTGGTCACATGTGGCACTAAATTCTTTAACAGAAGTAAATAATTCTTACGTGCAGGTGATCATATTTCTTGCAAAAATAGCTGTAAAGTTGACTTGTTTAGTATTCCATTTTGTCATATCAGGCAAGGGTATGGATCGGGCACAAAGCTGTGCGCATGGAGGCTCGTAGAAACCCAGGTAGGCGCTTGCTAAGCTTATCTAAAATTTCGTTTAATTTTATAGCTATAGCTTACGGTTATTGCGAAGACGGGAAAAATCATTTCGAAGAACTGCAAATGGAGGACAAAAGAGGCCTGCGAAAGCTAAGACGACATAATAGATTTATCTGGATTAGCAAGGAGATGACCACCATCTAAGAAATGGCATATGTGATCCAGGGACCAAAAAGAGCCTTATTCCGGAAAGAAAGAAGATTCAATTTAAAAAATGAAGAGAATCGGAGCTTTAGTAATAACTAAACTACTTTGAACTATGATTCTCAACGGACATTTGAGAGCACCGCTGGGCAAGTTCGAGCTTGGTACGAGGCGACTCTTTTAGCACTCAAATCGTAATATTTAGTCCTTCTATTGAAGGATCCAATCTATCCAAACAACAACATAATATTTATAAACCCGTTTATTTATGTTTCGTTGTCTTTTTTTTCTGTCTATAAATTAAGGCAAAATATTTTAAATAAGTTCATATGCATACACATGTTAGTATAAGATCACGGGGAGGCACATTTATGGAAAACTGGCTATTGGGCGGACTTGGATCTGGCAAACTCGCTGAGGACTCCAAGCAAGAGAGTGCGATGGCCTTCAGTTTGAATCCAGCGGATAAATTCTTCAATGGACACGGCGCCAACAAGTTGTTGAACCTAAAGTTTGAATATTTTATGAACAGTTGTTGTGTTCCAACCCTTGCACTTAAACGCTCCTTATCTCTGTCACTCATCTTTTGGATGATCGTTATCATGTTCTAGAACAAAATGAATCACGTTGTAGACTTTTTACCTCATAATCATCAGAATTCTGGTAGGCTACGACCGCTCCGATGACACCACCAACTAGAGCGCCTAGGGGGCCCATCAATAATCCTAGAAATTTTGTTTCTACGTGCTGGGAGTTCTTACCTCCAGCAGCGCAACCAGCTGCAGTTATACCGGTCTGTTTGAAAACACCTGTTGCCGTTTGGCGAAGGTCCTGAAATTTTTTAGTTTTTAAAAAAAAAGTTTGGCCCTTGGTTGTTATGCTCTTGCCCCGAAATACAAAGGTTTTTAACGTTTTTAAAAATTTCAGCAGCTTTGTTACAGGAGTCCATAGCAAAAAAATGACTCACCTTATTATCCGAGATAATATCCAAGACACGATTGATGTAAGCCAACGACATCCTTGGAGATTCTGAAGAATTGTCGTTAGAAATACCTGGATAGACTTGGGGAGCCATTTGAAAATGATTCTGTACGTAAGCAAATGGGGTGGGGTCGACCCGAAAGCGACGTGTCCTAAATCTATTGCGAAAGCAAGATATTTTCGAAAAGCAATTGTTGTCGTGGCAAAATTTAATGGTCATGGATCAAGGGTAAAAGAACGCTGGAGTTAATAGAAATGAAAGAAATAAAAACGGCGGAATCGGTTGAGGTCGAAGAATAAATCGATTGCGTCAATCAGCTGGGCGCCTTTCTCACCAAGCGATCATTGGTTGCAAAAAATTTCGAATAAGATGAAAAAGCAACAGCGGGGAGAAAACCGCTGGAATTCAAATAAAATAGATTTTAAAAAAACTAATTTACTTCAAAAAGTGTCAAGAATCGTGTCAAAAAATCTATTTATCCTCTTCGCGTTGCCTTTGCGAACTGGTCCTTCTCCTTCTTAACTGTTCCAGCTGACCAGTGGCCTAAATAAATTTATTTCGAATCCTCTAAGGCAATCATACTTGAACTCTCAACTTGTCTCTTTGCTCCGGATTCATGCATTTTAAGGCCGTAATACCGCTCTAAATATTGTAAATCACAAAGGTGCCCGGATACCTTATATTCGTCGGTATGTCCATATCCCGCAGCCGCTCCAAGGACTCCACCAAGTGCGGCGCCAAGTCGTCCCCATAGCATTCCTGCTACTTTTTAGAAGAGAATCTGCAGAAGCTAACCTCCAATTGCAGTAGTTACCAGTGTTATACAGCATTGTTGCCCGATATTCCATACAGTATGACTGAGAACTTCATCGTTTTCTATGATACTGAGCATACTTTCCTGTGCCACTTCAGACTCATTTGCTGCAGGCATCCTTGTCGACAATGCTCTAAATATTTAAACATTCAATGAAATTATATAAAGTAAAAAATGAATGACAAGAGACTTCGAGAAGAGTTTGATAGGACTGTCTTGTTTTAGAGCTGGTGATAGCAGCTTTAAATATCTTATGCTTACGACAGCGATTAGACAATCTTGCCATCATGTGAGCTCACTTTTCTCACAGGGGCTGTTTACATTTGATAAACTTGGAAGCCAGAAAGAACATTCTTTACAGGATCACTAACAATTTTATTTACATGAACGACTAAATAAATATAAAACTGAATAAAAGCTCGTACCTATCACATTGCAAGACCCTTAGATGAAGAAAAATATAACACAAGGCGCACGTAAAATATAAAATAAAGGAATAATGGAAGTTACTCGTAAAGAAAGACAAATATTTTAATTTTCATATGCCTCCGCCGCATCAGAATCATAGACAGGCTTCCCCCAAAGATCCGGGCATCTTTGGGCTATGCTTATCAAGGCGGCAGAATCTCGTGTCTAAAATAATTTCTGCAAAAATTGCAGAAAACTATTACCTGTTCTTCTATGGAAGTTATTTCCTTAAGATCCACGGGGAATGAAGCCAAGGATTCCTTCATTCTATCAAGTTCCACTTCTGATCGGAAAAATATCCATTCATAGTTCCCATTGATTCGGAAGATTAAAATTGCATGAGGAGTTGTTAAAAGTTTCCCTTCTCCTCCTTTTAATAACCAAGCTGCTTGGATATCTGTTAAAGCAAAAGACTGAAAAAAAACAATAAATTATAGAGGAGGAACATATAGTCAGCGTTCGGATGAAACCGTCATGGATACATCTTGCACCTTCTTGAGCTATTGCAATATGATTTTGTGTCATTAGACACATTGCAGCGGATGCTTCCTCTTCATCCTGAAATAATTCTTAAATGATCAGAGATCTCCTTACCGGCATTGTCAGCGCCGAGCTGATAAGCTGCATCCATTTAACAAGATCTTCTTTACTTTGACTGAGAAGTTGTAAATTACCCTCAGAAAAGACCAGCTCAAACGACCATTGATAATCTTTTTTCTGGTCCATTTCTAATGTCTCAATGCAATTTCTTAAAGAGAAAATTAACGATAAGTGCTGTTTTACCTGAGATCATAAATTTGGATTCCCTCCTTCATGGAACTGTCCTTAAACATGTAAATTTTTCTATCCTGTCGAAGGAGGAAGAAACATTGGTCGAAATCATTTTGAGGTCTTCGCCACCAATTGGTTTGATTGAACCTCCAATAAAGGTAGCCAGAATGGTCAATTCCTTGTGTCTGAACACCCGAACACGTTTCTTTCCAAAATACCAATGACATGTGCTTTGCTTCAAGGGGATTCTAAATAAAATAAAATATAAAATAGTGTACAAGTCAAACCTCAACTGGCAATTCTTTACTGAGATATCGCCTGACGATCATATCCTGCGGAGAATCATTCATTAATAATGACGGGGGATTTTTGCCTGTAGTCGAAAACGCCTATAAATTCGGGTACACAACGTAAATTAAAGCATTTTACATGTTGAATGGAGTGTAGGATAGATCGCCCAAGATTTCTATCTCCCGTGCCAATTGATATAAAATCTTCTTTAATATTTCCTTCAGTGTAGGTAAATTCTTGACCACTTTTGGGATAAAATATAAGCTGTTGATAATCTATACTTATCTGAAAATAGGAACCATTTTAATAAGCTAAAAGCTCTTACATCGACGGCATCCAACGCATCTAGAGAAATTATACAATGAGCCATATAAATAATATTAGAAGAGCCTTCAGCAACCGGCCCAGGTGAGTCAGGTGTCACGGTTTTAGAAATTATGTACATATTGTGTTGAGTAATGGCGAAGAGGCTAAAAAATTGGTTAATAATTTATAGGACCACTTACCGTTTGCTTGGAACTCCTACAGCGAATTTATCAAAAACATGAAACATTTTAATTGGCCGCTCTCCTTGTTCGACAAAAACATTCATAGCCAATTGAAGAATGTCACTGGAGTCCACGCTAAAAGCAATTGTTTTAAACAGCCAGAGAACTTACAATTCTTCGCCTTCTACAAGCTTTTCGTCTTCTGTTTTTAATGGCTTATTATCAAGAACTAACATATGATCAAAAGACTTCTCATCAAGGAGATGTTCCATTTTTACCCGTGAACTAACTTTTATTAATACCCAAAGTCGGAATTCTTAAATTTTCATAAGATTTCCTACCTCATCAAATGTTTCGGCTACTTTAGGTTGCTCTTTTTCATTTGCCTGAGCGGGAACTGGATCCGTAACAGCGTTGTCGTCTTGTGATATGCTAAAACGTTCGCTATTCAACCGGTTCCTATTTATTTTGTTTCGCAATATTCGGTCCAACACAATATCCTGTAAAACAGCACAACATCGAAAATAAGACGACAGTAAGCTACCTGTTCCGCTGGGGTTCCGACTATATACTCTGTAGGGTCAGGAGCAGCAATATTTGGTACTACAGGAACGTTATCTGCTTCCTTAAACGGACAAGCTCAAAAGTTAGCTAAATGACTCACCCAATCAAGTCTTCTCCTCGCTTTTAAAACTTTGGCTGCTGGAGTACTTGGAACCTGGACAACTACAGCTTGAGCTGGCTCTTCTCGAAGGTTTACCCGCGACTAAAGTACGACTTTAGACAATAAAGGGAATCCCTTACGTAGAATGCAAATTGCACTGTGACTAGTTTTTCCATCATATCTCCCACAGCTTCAAGCATTCCACCGTTCATCATACAAGCATTTGGATGGTAAAATCGAGCGATTACTTTCTTTGAACTGGAGAAATTTTCATCAAAATTAACAGAAAAAATGCCTTGGGCCTTTAAAAGCCATAATTTGAAAGGCCAGCGTTCCTTTGTTAAAAGCATCTTTAAGCCAGGCTATTGACATCCTTCTATCATTGACATCACCCCATTCTGCTTTAAGAATATGTTGCTCTGTTTTTGGTAGGAATTCCCGAACAAATTTCCAATATGCTTGATCACTTGTGTACAATCTTTAAAAGGAAAATAAACTAAAAAGGAGTTCACTTACCCATAAGAGAAAAATTTATCAATTAAATTAAAAAGAGCTTTTCCCGCTTTATTTGACATATCCACTACTTCAACTTCACCTATTACCTGAAAAAAAGAACATCTAAAAGCAAAAATATTCGGTAAACTTACCCGCTCAACAACAGAATTTATTTTATTTTGAAATTGTCCATGTTGTGATCGACTAGCCCGGACTTCTGGCCTTAAAGAGATTGGAGCTAGCTGATACATCCTTTAATTTAGCATTTTCTTTAAAACAATAAATAACACCTACCTCAGGTAGCTTTCTTGAAAAAGATGTCTGCTTGTAGTTCTGTTGGGACCATTCACTAGTCTAAATAAGTTTTTATTGGAGATTTCGATGACAATAAAATGAAGTAAACAAGCTAGTGCGCTCACAAAAGAATTCAGCATGAGACAAAGAACTGATTCGGATTTCAGCATGTTTACAACCGCCGCCATTTTGAAACTATCAGGAAGCGATTTTTTTTATAAAAGAATAAGATAAATTCTAGAATCGACTTATTTTCTGCAACAAGAGACGAACTGCAGGAGAAAAGCAAGTGCAAGCTCTGATCGGGGCAAACAGTATTGACAAATGTTTCCGTGCAGCTACTCCAACAGTTAGAAAATCAAAAAATGTAACAACGCTCAAGAGAAAAGTGTGGCTGATTGCCATAAAAGACACCTGCAGTAAAATCAATAATGGCGCTGACGCATAGTTCGCTAAGAAGAAAAGCAAAGCATTGAAGCGAACACAGAACTGTGATCTCGCTTTGACGACAAGCCGTATCTGACATTGAAATTCGGGATTGTAAATTAAGTCAACCAGTATGGAGTAATTGCAAATAGCAGGAAAGGGCGGTAAAGTTTTGACGAAGAACCATTGGTGACCGGAAATAGGTGACTCATAAAAAACAGGTTTGCTTATTATTACTCGACTGATTAGTTTTAAGCCAGTGGTAGTTTTTAAACATTTTAACTGTTTAGAATCCTGATGAATATTATTTTAATTGGAATCGTTCAGAAAAAGATGCTGTAAATGAAAGCTTTGACTACTGCATCTCTCTTGGAAAGGATGACTAGCAACCAGACATCCTGGCTATATAGCGACATACCCAGCTTAGCTTTTCCTCCAAATCTGGTATGAAGATAGTTCTAGGCCAAGAGATGATCGCCTGAGTTCACGTCGACTAAATGATGCCATAATTTCCATGCATATGTTAATATTCCACGCCGAATTCAGAAGCTTCATTTCATACTGCACTTCACTCCGCTATAAGACACCCTTTATATTATGTTTGCATACCAAAAAAAAACATCCAAAACAACCCTTGAGGGAATACTTGTGAAGATAAGTAACCAGAGCGTCGCCATATGCTGCTAAATCCTCCCTCTGTCGTCATCCAGCTTAATTCTGCCATTTTTCTCTGCACCTTTTACATAATTTAGATCTCCTGCTCCTTAATCAAGAGCCTTCATCAAAGCCTAATGAATAAAAATAGTTCTTAGATTGTTGGACCGCATCTCAAAATTAAGCAACAATCTATTTCGTTTCCTGGACAACCGATGGATAGGGAGGAAGTCCTTTCCGGCTGGTCAGCTGCTTTATATTTCAAGCATAACACCATCAATATGAGTTTAGAAAAACTCTCAAAGAAGAACAGGTACGTTCAGGTAGTTTTAAACATTGGACTCCTTCGTTTTCTCTTCTGCAGTTCTTAATGAGTTAGAGATGCGAAGATGTTTGACGTCTGAAGATGCATTTTACAGAATATCTAACGATGCCGTCGTCTACCCAATGGGATTTTTAATTTGATTCTGCAGTAATCGGTCTTAGCAAGCGCGTAGAATCTGTTTACGTGGCAAAAAAAGAGATTGTCTAATCTGCTCTGGACTGCCAAGTCGATCTCATTTACAATGCAGAACTGTTGCCCTCTCCCTCACCCGCTCTAGCGACTTCAATGAATGGCCAAGCTACTACTTTCATTAATCTTTTTTGACTTTTCCGTAACTTTTTAAAATCTGTTTAGATATCTGACTAATCCTATGAATTAAAGATATCCGTTCTTGCTTTGCTTACTCTGCTCGTTAAGGGTTCGTTTCCGAGTAGGCCACGTGCCTCATCTTCTCAAGCTTAGGAAAATTTAAATAACCTCATTTGGCTCCTAGAAGATATTCCGTTCCTCCGTCAGATTCTCTCACGACATCATTTTCAATGTCATCCGTGTCTAATAAATATGCGACGAGGCAATAACCTCAAGGATCTCAATCTTTTCTTAATTATGTCGAAAATCTTTTGAAATAAAGACAAAAACCTCTTAGTCGCGGAAATTTAGCTCGCCTAATGGAATCTATAGAAAGCTAGAACTCTCTGTTATCAAAAACAACTCGCATGCTCGTCTTTTTTCCTCGGGCTTGTGCAAATTCAATTTTTAGAGAGAGAAATTTTTAGAATGCGCTAGCCTATCTCATCGACCCTTTTCTTGTTTATGAAGTATTTAACTGATAGACGCGCATATTAAGAATATCCTCATTGCCAAAAGTTGGCTAAAGAGGTGGGTGGCAGCTCATTACGACTGCCGGAAATATCTGCATTGGGGGCTTTTGCTGGACCCCGCCATTTATTGACTCCCTCCCCTCTGCCGTTTAAAATCTTTGATTTTTAGAAGGATGTATATCCAATCGCAAGATCTCCTTTCCATCCATCCATCTGTTTCAAAACCCAGCCTTGTATCTTCTTTCTGGTCTGTTCATGTTCAAGCTCCGGTCTGTTAACTTTTCCTTTAATATACGAATAGTTCCTCAGCCTTTGGAAAGAATGGACATGAATTTAAAGTGCGTATCACAAGCATCACTTCCGGATGCCTTTGACTTAAAACCGAATCCTTTGCGTTCAACCAAGAGCATGTCAGGTGAGTGCATAATAAGGAAGGCTTGAGGGACTAAGCGCGCTCTTCTTTCCGGTGAGGGAAGCAGAAAGACTTTAATTGTAAACTTTTAGTAATTGACAATTGATTTAAAGGACTTTTGTTTTAGATCTCCAAATGGACACAGAGATTGCCGACCGGTCGCAAAGCCTTCATCAAGCGTGTGTGGACGATGTCCCAACCCAGGAGAATTTAACGAACCGTGTCAACAATTGGCTCAATGAATCTCCAGTAGCCAAGGCAGCTCCAAAAGGAATTCAATAGGTAACTGGATCCAAATCTCTTAAAGGAACTTTCAGACAGCTTATTGAGAGCTGCCCGGTCATATCAACACCGATCCAACTACTTGTAACAGCAAACATTGTAGGCAAAATGAATAAAATGTGTTTATTTCCCAAAAATACTAAGAGGTTATTCTATCCAAAAAAATTAAAAAGTATAACAAAAACACTGGGAAAAATGTGAATGATTTTGGGAAATAAATAACAGCAGTGAGGAGGAAATAAACCGAGAAAGATTTAGAAAACACGGGGAATTTATGTCGAGAATACGCAGTTTAATAACAAAGATTAAAGCTGAGTTCGGATAAAATTTCGTTATAAAAGAACAAAAACCGTTTGTCAAATATGACATGGCAAGTGTGTGAAAATGAACAAATATACCCATTAACTATATTTCTCAGAGGGGGAGTGCTTGTCAAGAAATGGTTCAAGTGCTCATGGGTTCCTCCGTGGGGGTAGAGATATTCAACGGGCCGTGACCATTGACCTCTCCTTCGCTGCTGTCATTGTCTTCTCCATTTTCTTCGTTGTCTTCAGCTGAGTCGCCATTTTCACTGTTATTGCTTTTTAATTCAATTCCTTCTTGATTAAAATTTATCTCCAACGGAGACTCTTCAATTTTTACGCTAGCTAAGGCAGGCGGAGTCGGGGAACTATCATTTCCATGCATCTGAAAAGCGAATATTTCTCAGAATGTTAAGTATTTTACCATCTTATCAGATACGGGCGAGACGGATGCCTTCTTTCCGTTAACATTAGCTGGGCTGTCTTTCGTACTGGGACTATTAGAGGAGACAGCAGGCGAGGCATTCCGCGATCCTCTACAACACCCATCGGCTATTATAATCGCGACACTTGTCCTAACCTCATTTGGGCAGCTAATTGGCTGATACCGCTTTGCTGAGCAAACTGTGCGAGAGCAGCTTGACCAGGATTCATCATCAATGGATTCAGGCCCATTCCACTCATCGCTAGGAGCGGATTACCATAGGGAAAACCTCCCATTTGTGCTGCCATTTGATTTATTTGAGGCATTCCATTAAATCCTGCAATATTGTACATAATTTGACCGAAAAAATTACCGTAATTTTGCATACTAGTTAAAGGATTAAAATTACTAGGACCCGGCTGATTACCCATGTGTGGCATGGAGCGACGATTGGCAGACATAACTATTGCTTCCTTGTTAAGACAATTTTGAAGAGAAATTGGGAAACGGTCAACTATTGCACGGCGAACCTAAAAAACTTCTACTTGTAAAATTTACTAAAGTTTATACCTCTTTTGCCGCATTAACGCGTAGATCCCTTGCAGATGTTTCCGAAAACCATGAGCAATGAGGTGTGTGAATGACATTAGGCAGAAGAGAGAGAGCAGAAATTCCGCTGTTGGGATCGTAGGGTTCTTGCTGATGAACGTCCAAGGCAGCTGCTTTAATATGGCCAGTTTTAAGAGCTTGGGCAAGATCCATCTAAAATCTTTAAAGGAAAATAGAAAGAATACAAACCTCATTAACAAGGCCACCATGACTTGTGTTGACCAGCATGGTACCCGGTCGAGCATGTTTCAATGTACTCTCGTTTATAATTTGATGAGTATCATCTTGTAGAGGGCAGTGCAAGGAAACTATGTCACTTTTAAAGAGAAGATCATCCAGAGCTTGGCATCTATGAAAAGACTAAGAAAGTTTAAAAATGATTGATACCTTTCAATTCCCAGCGATTTTTCCAATCCATCAGCAACATGTGGATCATAGAAAACAACATTCAATCCGAAAGCCTTTGCTCTTAAAGCGACAGCCGTTCCAACCCTGCCTAACCCTATGATTCCGAGCCTCTCTCCCCTCATCCTCTTACAGCTGCCACCAATTTCACGAATTTGTTCAATATTCGCCAGCTAAAATTGAAATTATTTTTAGACAACGGAGGAGATTACCTTTCGACCGTCGCTTATAGCCTTAGCAAGCCAAAAGGTTTTACGGTAGAGGTTGAGGATTAAGCAAAAGGTAGAGTCAGCCATTTCCTCCACGCAATCCCCAGGAGTATGGCATACCGCAATTCCTAAACTATTTTATTAGTTGAAATTTAGAGAAAGTGACAGATCCGGGTGGAAGCATTCCCCATTTCTTACCTAATTCGGAAGCAGCTTTCACATCAATGTTGTCTACGCCTGAGCCAATTTTGACGACTACTCTCAGCGCTTTGAATTTCATAAGATCTTCTCTCTCCAGCTTGATGTTATGGTACATTAAAGCGGCTACAGCTTCGTTTAAAACCTGAAAATAAGTATTTCTGCAAATGAAGGCAACAACACTGTCAGAGACACCTGTTTCCGCCAAAGTCCTATTACCCATAGACTCCCGGGCCATAACGGATGCGATGACTTATGCCCACGGCCGGGCTTGGGCATAAGTCTACATGCGTGGGCATAAGTCACCTATACCAAACAAGGATAATAACTATACCAAGAAAATGATAATGTAAATAATATTGTACCAACAAATCCGCGCGAGAAGTGAGATCATGGGAGCCAGATCACTGGGCATAGTTGAACTGAAGAATTTTTGATTCCCTGATTCAGCCTGCAGCACGAAAAAGATTCAAAATAGGTATAGGTGACTTATGCCCACGCATGTAGACTTATGCCCACGGTCTGGCGTCTATTTATTGCGCATCGAGCTTGTCCGTCTTGAATCAAAGGGAATCGCATAAATTATTTGTGAATGTCGAGAGAGAGGAAAATCAATTACATCGCGGTAGAATGTCGTACTAGAGAGGGGAGTGAATGACGCGAACAAAAGACAACCATTGAATAAAAAAATACCTACCTTTTCATGAATCTCCTGCGTGGTTTGGGCATCACAGAAGGCCACAGTTGCGACATCTTTAAGAATAGGCATCTCTACTGAACAATCTCGACCGTCGAGCAGCGCTACCAAAGGTTTTGCCGACGGCGTCGCTGGCATCCTTGGCGATGTCACTGAAATTAGTACCCTTTGTAGAATTTTGGACTATTTGCATGTGGAAATGCCAATGTTATATAGAAATATTTTCAAAAATTAACATTTTCGGTAAATTAATTTACGCAAAGAAGCGCCGATGCCCGTCTCTGGCCAAAAAAATATCTTCCAGAAATTGCACTCCAGACACATTCCATGACCATTAAAACTGGGCCTACTCTTCTAAACATGCCTCTCCGACCCACTTGTCAACATCGGCTTCCAGCAAATTGACCTACACCCTAGCCTTGTGTCGTCAATTCCGCGTCAACGTTGAGAAGCCCCCGTTTATCAAACTTACTTGCTAAAATATCGGTGATGTTTTGCGGACGAGCCTCGCTGTTCAAAGAGGCACAGTCCAGTCGCAAGAGACTGTTATCTCGTGTCTCAGCAGCGCCAGTCGAAAAATCTGAAAAGGAATCAAATTTTTTAAAAAAGATATGCAGCTGGAAGGCCCCCGGTGGTCGCAAGAATGGAAAGTGATGGCTTCACAGTCATCTATTCTTATTTGCCGTCTAGTAAAAATATTTCTATTTAATCCTGGAAAAGATAGATATGACTAAAGACAAAACAAATCAAGTAAGGAGCCGAGGAGTGACGATTTCCGGCCATATAATTGACTTGTCTCGGCAGAATATATGTTAATTGAGACGAGGTTGCGCTGTAGCCCCGAAACGTATTGGAAGGGGCGGGTCCCTTAACCAAGTGAAAGAGCTCTCGCTCCCTCTTCCATATAGGCATCTCACACCTGGTCATTTGGCCCAGTGACCCGGCTGGTTCGCTCTGGCATAAAAAGCGCCATGAGAAGGAGCCAGTAAAATAAAGTAAATAACATGAAAGATTTGGCACATCTTTCAAATAATAAAAAACTGGATCAAAGAAGCAGATGCAAAGTCAAAGACGCTGCTAGTAGTTAATAAGAAAGAAGGTGAGAGAGATTCCCATCCTCCGAGAATGGGAATATCATTTCGAGAAAGAGCTCTGTTTACTCAAGAATTGCGCGTAAGGAAGCGTTATCTCGTTTAAAAAATAGTCAAGCAATCATTAAAATGTCTAGGAATTTCTCTAAACCACAAAGAGCTAGACGGATTTTGGAGGCAAGACTGTTGACTGCGACTCTAACAATCCATTAGCAGAGATGCATTATGAAATTACAGATTTGACTAGATAAAGCTAAGATCGGCTTAGAATATTTCCGCAATCTCTGTTACCGAGTAGTCAATTACCACCAATCCCGGGGCAGGTGCTGCCAGATGTTCGACATTCTTACAACAAAGTAGATTTCTTATTTGGATGATAGAGTTCCTCCTTTACTGGATCACTAAAAGTTTTTGAAGGAGGCACTTTTTAATGTAACAGCCCCCGGTGCTTGAATGAAACGTTTTCTAATCAAAGACAAGTGCTCCAAGGCGTAAAGTTAATCTTGAATAATCAAAAGGGAAGATCCCCCGGTGGTTATAGTTGGCGTAGCGAAACTTTGCGGGCTAATATGTCAGAACATTGCGATGAAATGTCTTTGAAGACTACCCCATTTGATTTGCCTCCGAGGTTGATTCGGGGGCGCGGAACAAATGTGCTTGCCTGCTAACACGTATTTGACATGAATTAGATATGGGATCGCTGGCTGCGGGCGTCGGCGAAGAGCTCTATTAAGCTGGACGCAAATGGAAAAGCTTGCTCTTAACATCCTTCGCCAATTGGAACATAATAAACATTATTTAATTGTTTTAAACAGATGAGACTTTTCTTTGTGTTAGGGGAAAGGGAGCGCACTTGGTGACTTTTGCTCTAATAAGTGTAAAATTTGTGTATCCAATTTCTGCTTTAAAAATGAATGGAGAGACTTATCTTGCGAGCGGAGAGGATGTTCCGGAGCGGACAAAGAAAACCTCTCGCCATATGCGCACCCTCCCAACTGTGAACACAATGTTGACAGGTCAAAATTATATGTTTTTTTTCGCTATAACGGCTCAACTTTCTGGAAAGAAGCCAAGAAACATTGGATAAAATAATTTGGGAGATGACCCAAGGACTGTTTGCTGCAGGAATAAATCCATTCTTTTCTTCTCGGAAAAGCAATTGTCTCAGGGAAAATAGAACCGCTATGGGATATGACAAAAAGATGAGAATCTTTGATATCATTACCTTCTGGCTGTGGAGAAGAAGCATGCTGGTAGGAGGCTAGCCTTCCCAGGATTAGGGAAAACATGTCTGTAATGATGGAATGGAGACCACCCGCCCGCTTTAGCCAAAAATCTAATGCCCAGCTGCTATTAATGAGTCCAATATTTAAAAAGGAAAGCAAAAAAGTTGGGAACAACCCCTCTCGGACAATAACATTAACTGCGTCCATAAATTTAAATGCGAAGGACAATTATCCCACTAACTCCAGCAAAGGAAATTGAAACTCTGTGGCTCTCTCTTCCTTTCTTACTCTCTTCACATTGCCCTCCCCTCAAAAACTAACCTAGTGAATGTCGGAAGAAATCTTGAACTGGACGCTTCCTCAAAAGGGAATTTTTGACGTTGTTTGGACTACCTGAAATCCAAAACACGTTGTGTATCCAAGAAATAGGCAAAAGCGACCAAGAAAAAGATTGAGGGAAAAGCGCTGCGGGTGTTTTTATTGTAGTAGCCTCGCCTTTGTTCATCATGGTCTCTTGGCCGCCTGCCAGCGGCCGGTCTGATCCCACAAAGATGAGCGCGCAAACAGCCGGGCTTACCTTTATTCCTTCGTCTTTCTAAGCTTTTGTTTTCTTTTGGGGGTAGCTCAATATTCAGCTGCTTGTCAACCTGAAAAAATTCTATACATTTTAATTATTACCAAGTTGCAGACAAGGTTTGTTTTCGTTACAGCCAGTTGCCCTTTTCCACGCGATCCTTGTCTTTTTACTTCTCCAAGCGCGGCGAGGTGGCATGGGAAAATTCGGCATCTTTTAACGGCATACTGTAATCTTTCCTCCCCATGGGAATGATATTTATTTGGTAATAATTCGAGAATAACTTGAGGAGGGTAGTCTTATCCGAGACACATAGTAACCTAATTGTGGCATTTTGAATTCAATAAATGCTGTCTAATGCAGTGGTTTTTCCTTCCGCGTTTTTATAGACTAGATTATTTTTGAAAGATTTGAAAAAACAGAAAAATTTGAATCGATACTGAATTCTTACCGTAGGATCAGGAACAGGGATGTCTCCCTCTTTTTTCTCTCCACCTTCAAAGTGAGCAGAACAGATACGAAGCTGAAAATATTAAATTAATTTGTGCAAAGCAGGTTTGAAATTTCTGTTATTTTAAAATTCTGGACAAACGACATTTAAAGCAAGAAGCATAAAGCGGTCTACCTGGCTGACGACTGTCTCCTCTGTTCTTCCAATGGCTAGAAGCCAACGCTGCCGTAAGACTTGAGGTCTTTTTGGTATACGGTAGAAGTGTCGATTATCTTCCTGCCCTCTATATCTGGAGCGGAACTTGCAGTTGGGGAAGCCACAAGTAGTCGGCATAGCATAGCACAGCTAGCTAGAGTGGCGAAACGGCCAGTACATAGAATGCACCTAAGAAGCGTTTTACAAAAAGCAACTATGCATGCAAAAGCAAAAAGCTGGTAGCAAGGAGTGGGCAACATATATTGTAATATAGTAGTGTTAGTTATTTCATTGTACCAATTCTAGCGATCAAATGCATATAATCCAACTTTCCCTAGAGTCTATGTAGTCTCTTGCGATTTCTAGACTGGCGCCTTTCACTCGTAGACAATTCAAAAGAAAATTTTTTTTACTGAATGCACACTTTTTCGAACTATTTATAGCATATTCTTTTACCAATACTACGTCAAAAATGAACTCTGAACAGATGATTTGTACGCTAACAAATAATCTCCCTCATATCCGGGTGTACATAGCCAATTTAAAACAAAAAGGTAAAAAGAAGGGAGGCTAGTTGCCGGGAAGAGGATCCCGGTTGGTATAAATTTGAATGTCTTCCGCCAGGTAGATGCCTAGTAACCACTTCCTCTATCCTAATTACATTGTCCTGGTTCTTTCCTTTGAATAATAGTTATTATTCCTTATTCCCCAGTTGCCAGACGAATCCTAAAAGGGGGAATATTCGTGATCTCGAATTACTGAGATAATAAGCAAATGGTAGTTCATGCATTAAAGCCGTTCGCACTTTGAATTGATATTCATCGGCTGAGCAGTTTATAAAAGAGATTGTCGTCTATAGCACAGGTCAAAATGTGTTTCCAATAAGAAGTAAACGAATATGGAAGAGGAACTGCTCACCCACCAATGACGGAATGCAGACACCGCCAGAATAGACATAATTATCAATGTTAGGTTGTGATGGTCGGCCGGAACCAGCCCTCTATTGATGCCGCCTCTCACCTGGGGTTAGCACATCCAATCACTTTCAATAGCAGCTGTCCTAATAATTTTGGACGAAAGTATTCGCCTCTTTTTTATGTCTGTGGACAATATTTTACCCGGGATCAAAAAATATTCAATGTGGAGCGGTGTTGAGTTTTGAAGCTGCCCTCTTAAAGGAAAATAAAGGTTAGCAGTACTATAAATGAATGAACGATAGTGTGGAAGTGCACGTAAATTAAAGATTACTTGCAATTATGGGCTTAGTGAATTATTTTAAAGCAGTTAGATACCTTTCGGGTAATTACCAAAGATCTGGTAGGCGGTTCGCCATATTTTCTTCTTAATTAGGTGAAGCAACTAAATTCCTAAACTGAAAAGAGACTGTAACCCAAAAAATTCAATCACACTTAAGGAGAATTAGGGTCTTTTAAGGTAATTTCCAGTTCTACCTTCTGGAACAACGCTGAAACTAAAAGCTGTCCACATCCTACTGTACCCTGTCACAGGAAAAACCGACCAAAACCAAACCTGAGGTGCAGTTGTCGTTGATATTATTTAGCTGAATTCTTCTCTCTTTCTCTGAAGAAAGAGTCAAGTGGCGGCTGCGTAGGACGACATCAGCCGCTGGTAATACACCAACCCCGCGGGCTAAATCGCCTCTTGAAACCCAATTTTCGGGAGGGATCACAACTCTTTGAGTTGTCAGCAAGGACGACGGACCACTAGCAGGAGTAATCTAATCTCAGGCTAGCTCCACGAACCTATCACTCTTCTCTGCCGAGTCAACATTCACTCAAGCTTTACCCTCAGGCAAAATTCCTATCCAAACGGGGGATAGGAAGGCAAATCCTCCTCCACTAAGAACAGACTATACGTAATACGGGACAAGATGGAAGAAAAGCGAAGACGATTAAGCTCACCCTAACTATTGGGCCTAACTACGGTAAATTAAGTAATTCTGAAGAAGCTGCGCCCTGTCTATTGCTTGAGATAAGCAAGTGGCGGCTATTAGACGATAATGGCTGGCTATCGTTGGACGTTTGGGTGCCATTACGGATCTCGCGAAGCTACTCCAATTAGATGACATGGTCCGTTGTGGCTTTAACGAAACTACTCTACTCCGGACAAATCTTTTCTATTATTCGAGATACGTCTAGGATCGGGTGCCACCACCAACTTCAGTGATTAGCTTTGTTCCGATTGTCAGAGAGGTTCTCGAGAATATTTTAAAATAAATGATTCATTTTACAACAATTCTTTTGAAGGAAAATACTTCTCTTTAAGGAAAAGAGGCGTATAGGACAAGAGTACTGGCAGACTACGCCACTTTTTTGGAGTTGAACTTATTAGGAAAAGGGCGCTAGTCTAAAAAATACGGTCAAAGTACAATCAAATAAGATATTGGTTCCAGTGGTATTCCGAAGAACGAAAAATCACTAGACAGCCAGCAAACCATTATTCAAAATGGTTCTACAACATTGAAGAAATAGAAATTAAAAAGCGACAAGTTGATAGATGGACATTTGAATTTTCCTGACACATAATGTGGCAAGAAGTTACCAAGATGCCTTATTGGTGGGATGGCTGAAAATGGGACGCGAAAGAAGGCGGAGTGTTAATTGGCAAACGAGAGCACTCATTAACCCCCGGCCCAGCTATGCTCTGGTGACAGGTTACTGTGAAATTGGAGCGGAAGGAGCAGCGAGGAATTGAGAAGGCAACCAATTAGTTTCGGTTGGCGGAATATTATTGGAATAGCGGGATCTTTTCCCTCCATCCAATACTACAAAGATACCAAAAGTCCATTGTCTGGCTCTAAAAGAAACAAAGCCTATAAACGATGGTTGTTGGGATAGTAGGAGCTACGGCTGTTAGCTAGAAATATGAGAAGAGGATAGGTGTGAATTGATATCAACGTTACAGTGGACAATTTAATAGAAATTTTCTTTTCGAGAAAAGTGGAATGCCATGAGGACTAGAAATCAGACATTAGACATACCGTGCGGGAGTAGGTTATTTGCGATTATGGTAACCTTCTTTTGGAAAGTTCTAGGGTATATTTCCTCAGGTTACCCCACTCTCTAGGTTTCAAAACATATTCCACCAAAAATAAACAAATCAAAGATTAAGCAGCGTGGTCTAGTAAATACGGTAAACATTTTTTGAGAAAATTTAACGTTTATGAGGTTTTAGGCACATAGAGATCCAAGTAGTTTATGGAATTCATGTGTATTAAATAGCATTATTCGGAAAGTGATGACGCTTGTTGACAGAGTGCAAACTTAGACGCTTTGTTTACGTACAAAGATCTTCTAAAAGTTTAAAACTGAAGGATGGGTGATCCGGCTTAATCAGAAGGTGGAGCTGTTTTTGTCTACAAACAAAATATCTCTTGTAGTCGAGGGAGGGATCCAAAGAAACCCGGAACACTTTGCCCCCATATTTTCAGACTGGTAGTAGTAGATTAAGTTGGCTTCCCGCGTAAATCTTTTGCCCCTTAAAGTAGTGAAGACAGTGACGTATCTTTTTTCGCGCTCCACATATTCGTCATCATACGAAATTTTGCCTAAAATACTGGTAAATGCGATTTAGACGGATTTATAGTGCAAATTGTTCGTGGAGGAAGCCTTTCTTAGATCGAAAATTGACCCCACTACTTCAGAAAAGAATGAATTTTAAAAACTGACGCTCACTGGAGCGTGTCTCAAATCGCGCCTAATTAAAACGGCGGGATAAGCCGATGGTTGGTCCATTGCTGTTGAATATCTGCCAAACGTTAAAGAGAATAGACAAAAAGTTGGAATAAGAATTAAAACGTAACTTATTACGAAATTTATGATGCATATTTTTGTGGGAGTAACGATTAAAAACCTGAGAGTTAAGAAGCTCTACCCAGGATGATAGCCGGCTTTCGACATCACTTTGTCAAAACAGCGCCTTGGTGTCACATACACATAGTGCCCAAAGTAGTTTTTGTCCAGCTCAACTTTATTTTTTTTCAGGTATAAACTTCACCAATACTCAGATAAAATCGTCATTGGTCAATATTTTCACACCTAGTGGTTTCTAAAGAAGTCTCTTCAGCTGGAAAAATTTCATAATTATGTTACACATCTGTCTGAGATAGGGTTGCCGTCAGTTCGGTTCGAACCGATCGGTTTTTGTTCGATTTTTTCGGTTATCGGTTCGAAACCGATTTCGTCGTTTCTGCTATCTAGCTATTATTTTTGTTACTTTTTCGTGTTATTCTTGCTCTTAGACATTATTTGTTACCATTATTTCAAAAAAACGAGAGTTGGCAAAACGGCAAATCGTCTCAGTTCGGTTTTCGGTTTATTTGCAATCAGTTACAAATAGATTAATGTTATAGTTTACAAATAATGTCTAAGAGCAACAATAACTCGAAAAAGTAGCAAGAATAATAGCTAGATAGCAGAAACGAGGAAATCGGTTAAAAAATCGGTTTCGAACCGATAACCGAAAAAAACTGAACCGATTGAACCGAAACCGATCGGTTCGTTTACCGAAACCGAATCGACGGCAACCCTATCTGAGATCATGGCGATTGATAAAAAAATACCAAATTTTGCGTAGGTTGCTTTTTCTAAGTCCCACAATTCTGTTTCCACTTTTCTTTACTTCACTTGCGTTATTCTAGGCTTCAGGAAAAAATCTCTGTTACCCCACCGAAATCTACAAAAAATAATACCCGTATTCCATACTCTACCCATGTTTAAATCCTAAATCAAGAATCTCATTATCATTTTAAAGCTCTACAAATCTTCTTCAAAATGTTAAACACGGAAGAAGCAACCATTAGTTTTTGTCTCCCAAGTGCAGTGAAGTGAAATCGATCCTTGTGCGCTTCAAAGTTTTGCAATCGATTTTAAAGCCAAAAATTGTCATCAATCTTGATTTAAATCTAATTAAAAAAATTATGGAAATGCATAAACACTGCAAACACTGAAGGTCAATTCGCGGCTGAGACCTGGGCCTATAAGCAACGCTGCTCTGTCTTTTAAAAGGTAGACAAGTTGGGATAAACGCCATAAATGAAATAATTAGTTTTAAATTAAGATGAATATGTTGCCAGCGGGTGTTGTAGGATGTTCGTGGCCGGAGGCCAACGAGTCAGGTGTAGGGGGATTGGGAGGGAAAGATGATACCCCGTTCTTCCAACGCTACCACTTGCTAGACACGCGCCTCTGGACAACTTTTGAGCTATCTTCTAGCATGGGGAAGTTTTATTAAGCACAGGACAATAGCTAGTTAAAAACCGAGTGGGATTATAGGCACACAAAGTTAAGAATTATGTGAACTTACATCTTTAAACCAAGACGGTTGTAGTTAGAAAATATTGAAACACTGTCTGAAATTAATGATTAGAGCTATTGTGGCAGGTAGCATGCCAGAGATCGGGGAAAATGGAAAAAGCAGTGAAAGGGCAGAGAGGCTTCATTTACAGATAAGAACTTTTTCAGAACATGTGGCGGAGATAAGAAAAATAGAAGACATACTTGAATTTTATTCCTTTAAAAGGCCTACTAGGCAATAATATCTTGAAAAACGAGAAAGTCTGCAAAAAAAGGTAAGCGTCGGGATGACAGAAAGGAAAATGATTTCGGTGAAGGTCATCTAGTAGGAGAAATGACCTCGGAACATGCAATGTCATTCAACAAAAGGGTGGATAGCTGTTCTTTTCCTGTAATTTTAAAGGAATTCAAAGTGTTGTATGATAGTCATAATGAATTATAATAATTTTTTATTAAGTTAAATGAGCGATTCTCGAAGCAGAAAAATTGAGATCTGCATGTGACGAGTGAGTGAGAAAGGGAGAGCGTGCCGCTTTCGCGCACCATTCCGGTAGCCAGAAAGTGAGAACCCAAACATGGCAGCAGGATCTTTCTAACAAAAGAACGGCTGCGCGGAAAGGCTAGAGTGAATAATGATCGGATTCTGCAAGCTGTTCCCAGCTCGCCCTTATAGATGGTATCGGTAACATGAAAAAAATGTGATCGACATGGCCACCCCGCTTAAAAATATCTACCAAATGGAGGATGGCTTGAAAGAACCGTGCAGGCAGACAATTTTTAATTTTCTTTATAAATGCTATCGTGTATTTCATATTTAACTTTTATGACCGCATCTTTTAAAAAACTGTAAATGACTCCAAATCCAGGCACTAAGCGTTGACATCCATCACTTCAAAATACCGGCATTGTTCTTCAATCGTTCTCCTGGTTGTAATGGTCACTTTGGGTGCTTCACCATTATCATCCGTAGCTGCCTATGATCTCATAAATCTGATTGCATTAAAGGCAAACCTACATAATTGACCTGCGGATCAAAATTACAGCTTACTTGCGTTGTTCGAATATGAAATGGAAAGTTTTTGTTAGCATTACTTGGCCAGGAAAGGTACTGTAATTATTATTTACGAGGTTATAAAAACCTACGATGAATATTAAATAGCCGTAGACTGTAACACAATTGTCCACGAGGTAAACAACTTCTTCCCTGACCCAGTTGTCCAAAATATTGCAGGCAAGCAGAATTACGACGGGATATGCAAAGAACCTGTAAAACTTATAGCATGAAAAGAAATCCTTTACCAAGGAACGAAAAAGAGAATAAACGCCGTGTAAAACCAACGCTTACTCGGAACGTCTTTCATGGTAACACAACAGCTGACTACAACAAAGAAGCAAGCGGCTAATTTCCATGCTGCAATAATTTTTCCTGCTAATGAATCCGAATAAAAATATACTAAGGCTGGATCATAACCCTGCAATTATTTGGTGTAAATATTGTCTTCAATTTAACCTGAACTTCCCAGATATGGAGAGCAGCATAGGCGGAAATAATGGTTACAGTGAAGATTATAATCACCAACAATTCCAACTGAAAAGGGGCTAAATTTCTCTATAAATTTCTGATTGCGCCAATATTTATGCCCCGTCGCGTAAGCGGAATCATTCCACGATGCAAAAATGGGGAATCTATGAGCAGATACCGTTCTGAGGTAAAAATAATTCAAAGTGATAACAGCCGAATGTCAGAAAAGCGCGATATTTAGTTTTACTGACATCCTGCATTTCTGGACTTTTATGGAGACAAAGAAGAACTGCATTTCCCTTCTTTTGTGGGGGAGAGGCTGAAACTAAATAAGCTTTTGTGGGATTCTGTCCCTAACTTTCCCGGATTTATTATAATTTCTTGCTACATTATCCCTTCTATTAAAGGGACAGTCCAGACGTAAAAATTTCTGGTGAAAGTGGTGAAAGGAAATTATTGCGCCAAAGTAGCGTGACCCCTCAAATTTTTATTATAACTTCTAAATCTTTTTATTTTCACTGTTTTCGTTCATTTTTCTCTATTTATTCTTATTGGTAAATATTCTACGTTCAATTGCGGTTCTTTTGCAACCTAACATCCTCCTATTATATATTTGGCAATATCGACATCCTGTAAAGGATTAGTTTTCGTTCCCCCTGTAGAAACACATTTTCCCTTTGGGCAAACGAAAGACCGGCCGCTCCATAGGAAAAGCGACTGCAGTCGAGGAAGGAGAAGACGGCACGGGGCAACGTAACAGGGGAGGGAGAAGATGGCACGGGGCAGCGTAACAGGGGAGGGAGAAGACGGCACGGGGCAGCGTAACAGGGGAGGGAGAAGACGGCACGGGGCAGCGTAACAGGGGAGGGAGAAGACGGCACGGGGCAACGTAACAGGGGAGGGAGAAGACGGCACGGGGCAACGTAACAGGGGAGGGAGAAGACGGCACGGGGCAACGTAACAGGGGAGGGAGAAGACGGCACGGGGCAACGTAACAGGGGAGGGAGAAGACGGCACGGGGCAACGTAACAGGGGAGGGAGAAGACGGCACGGGGCAACGTAACAGGGGAGGGAGAAGACGGCACGGGGCAACGTAACAGGGGAGGGAGAAGATGGCACGGGGCAGCGTAACAGGGGAGGGAGAAGACCGCACGGGACAGCGTAACAGGGGAGGGAGAGGACGGCACGGGGCAGCGTAACAGGGGAAGGAGAGGACGGCACGGGACAGCGAAACAGGGGAGGGTGAGGACGGTACGGGGCAGCGAAACAGGGAGGGAGCCTGCAGCGCGCTCCTAACGTTTGTGCTATTATCTTCTGCCATATTTCTTGCGGAGAACCTTTCGCGCAGCGAGGGCGCGAGCAAAGCGAGCGTCCGAGCGGAGCATCAAAAAATTTAGAAAATTTTGATCTGGAAAACTTTCCCGTGTGCCCAGAGTAGTTCGGGGGTAAGTTAGTGTCGTTAGGCTCATGCGATAGTGTTTGCAGGAAGGGCCTCACTCGAAAATAACTAATACTGGAACGAATAGTCCTCCAATCCGATAAACGGGAATATAAAAAATCAACTTTTATATCATTTTTGTAAGCAGTCAGGCTGAAAGAATTGCTGTGATATCTAGAACTATTTTGGAGTGTTTTGCTATAAAAATCACGAAATTTGGCTCGGCCATTATAGAGAAAGACGTGTAAATAAAAATTCTATTTTACAACAAATTTCAAAAATGTGCCATTTTCCGCCAAAGTCTAAGTGCCGCGTCCGGCGAGCTGTATACAGAGAATCTCTCTGCGGTCGTTGACGGGCAAAAGAGATGTGCGCATTGGGAAAGAACTTGGAACACACGGGCAGCGAGGGCGAGAACAAAGCGAACGTCCGAGCGGAGTGTGGTTTCATTTCAATTTTGCATCTATTACTCTTTTTCTCGGATAGATTTTGGGCAACAGGGTAGAGTAAAATTATGTAGTGCGAGAGCGCAAGTGCCCTTTACAGAAACTCTCCAGGGAAGAGTTTTTTTTAGTTCGTTGCAATAATATTGCTTGAATGCCCACGACAGTAGCGGTGTTTGTAGAGATAGGTTATTGATCTCCAAGAGGGATTTGTTCGTTTTACGGATTTCTTGGAAGGGCGGACACCCAGACGGGTGGAGGGGGGCGCGAAGCGCCCCCCGGAAGTCGGCTGGTGATGTGTAATATTAGCTGCAGAAAATACCAAACTATGCGCAAACTTTTTGATAAATGTAACTTTATGTTGTTTGCTTAATATAGCGCTTATTTTTGCTTTCATTTGAGAATGCTTTGGGTGTAGAAAATCTATAACTGCAGTTGAAAGTAAAAGAAACCATAAAAAATTAGCATTTCCATCCCAATTAGCATGTGACACTTCGCTTTCAAATTTGATCATCCTTCCATTTTTATTCGTACTTGCATTGCTCTTTTTTGTTGTTTTATTGTTACTTTTATGTTTTCTATTGATTGTAACTGATAATACATAGTTTCTAGGTACTTTAGCACTAAAAAAAAGAGAAAAGAAAAATGAGCAGCAAGAGCTCATGGAATCATCTTTGTCACTCGATCAAGAAAGTTTATTTTTTTTGAAAATCGCTACTTTTGGGAATTGTTTTTATTGTTTATTTATGTGATTTTACGTCTACAATGCCTCCAAATACAGGCGAAGCTCTGTGCAATTTTTTTCGCGAGAAAACACTTGTAATATTTGCACACTATTCGGTCATTCTCATCTTCCATCTTTTATGCTTATTTTAATTTGTTTCTTCTGTTATTTTAGGCGGAAAATCGTTTTTCTGGATGTTCAACATTTAACTAACACGTGAATACTAAAAAAAGCAAGAAAAAGTCATTCAGATAGCTCCAATGATAACGGATTGAAAAGCTTTATTACTTACATAATATCGACCAAAATTAGTCTCCTATTCGGTTTCAGAATTTTCTCCGTATCTGAATCTATCTAAAATTGTATTTTTTCAGAAAATAAAAAATAGAAATCGAGAAATCCAGGCATAAAACGGACAGTAGCCACATTTCCGATTTTTGCTGCGCTCGCACCCGTATCACCTCGGCAGCTGGCGCTATCGCACGATTTTTGCGTCTGGACTGTCCCTTTAAAGCGCTATGGTGTCTGTCTGTCTGTCTATAACTCGACATGTCGAAAAATTATGGCCGAGTGGCTAAGCCGTTAGCCATGTAAAGAGGGTCGCGGGTTCGATCCCCGCCGGTGACAAATGTGCTCAAAACCTTTTTGCTTTTTTGTTTATGGCTCCTACATATTTTTTTCTGCATTATTACAGTATTTTCGCTGCAGGACTCCATCCGGACGACCAAAGTTCGACCCCGTCGAAACCAGATTTTTTTCGTTTCTGACAGAGGGTACTCATATTTAGTCTTTTTCTTTCTTTTTGGTAGCACCTCAATACGGCCGAATCCATTCTGGCCGCCTATCGTTCCGGCCGAAATCAAAAAGGCCGCGCATTGTTCCGGCAATTTCAAACTGGCCGCGCTCGTTCCGGCCGCGCACGTTTTGGGACGCGCTCATTCCGGCGGCGATTTTTGAATTTTATTTGAATATTCAATGATTATTTCATAAGAACGGCGTTGTTTTCTCTTATTGTTCTTGTTTGTACATTTTTTGAGTATTATTTATGCTATTGTTTTTCAGTTCTTTATCTTTTCTGTAATGATTTGGCTAACAGAAACTTGAAGCACAGAAGTAGACTCTATTTGGCGGTAAAAGGATCATTCTAGGAGGAAATTTCCGTCAAGTACATGTTTTGCCAATCTCCAGCAGGCTGCTAGAATTCTTACTCCATCTGTCCGAAGCTGTCTGTCAACTTCAAAAAAAAGGAAATCCAAGAGCCTTCAGTCAATTTGACCTGAGGCAGAACATGAGTGTTCAGGGAGCTTCAGCCGAGTTGAAGGAACGGCTTCTGCGGGTAGGAGAAGATCACGAGTCCCAAGATGATAATCACTGTATCGAAATCCCAGCCGAATACTGAAGTTCCGATTACCCGATTGAGGAAATCTTCGAGGATTGCAACAATGACACCGATCATATTAGCTCCAGGGACATTCGTGCTTCTAAGAATGTTGACGTGCACAAAATCAACAAGGAAATTCTAGAGAGAATGCTGGGTAATAGAATCCAGATTATTGTTTATCACAGTTTTTCAAGAGTAAACGCGAGTCTTCCTAAGTGCTGATTCCTTTGAGAGTACCGATGCCCAGCTGTGCTTATCTGACGAGTTACTCAGCTCCCACAATCCAATTTAGCTACGGAACCAGAAAATAGAAGTCTGTGACCATTCAATCATAACCAAGATGCTTTGAATCGTTGATCTTAGTAGAAGCTAGAGGACGTGATCAATAAATTGATGTGCAGAAGCGCAACCATTTGTCGGGTGGCTTCCATTTATATTGTGGAATGTAAAAGAGAGATCCTTTGTGTGTTTTACTGTGTTACTTTTCAAAAAGAACATAGCCATGCGAATAGATCCCATACACTTGGCGACGTTGTCGAAATTTTACACACAGTAAGGAATTATGCAGTCGTTTTCAAATTTTCTTTTTCAGTACATAGACAGCTCACAGAGATTGCAATGTATTGAAAATATGCTGCATAGGCTTTTCTAGCAATTGAAAGTATGAAAAAAGAAGCTAAGACAACTGAGGCAACGCCCTTATGAAGAACAAATAGAAGAAGAACACTCTGACCATCGCCACCATGTCTACAACCCCATTCACTAAACGTTATATCTATGTGCCATTTTTGTACGTCGGCAAATGACCTCTTCAAGAGTGGACAGTAAAAGTGCTACAGAATATTATTTGGTCATTTAGCTCTATTTTACTATAACCGATCAATAACTTATAACCGGAATAAGAAAAAATTCCAACTTCCCTGCAGTTTTACCATCTCCTCCTGGAATTTCTTCTCCCGAACTTTCTATAAACTACACAATCCAAATCTCCAGAGGGAAACCCCCCTAACCCCGCGAGCGAAGCGAGCCTTCGGAAACATACGTTGCTGGCCCATGTATTTGTGAGGGAAACATGCACTGTATGAACCTTTTACAATAACGAGAACAAAAGTAGACCTACGTCGAGGAAGGATGTCTCGAGAAAGTATGCTGCGGGCCTCAATGATTGCTGTTTGGCCGGCAAACCACGTATGGTTCCGAAGGCTCATTCGCATATTCGAAGGTTGAATCCCTTGAGAGATTGTTTAGTTTATAGAATGTCCGGGAGCAGAAACTTCGGGAGGAGATGGTGCAACTGCGTTAGAAATAGCAAATTTTCGTGAAAAAAAATATATTAGATGGTATTCAAATGTTCTTTTATCGATCGATTATAGTTCCATTGACCGGCTATTTTGCTTTTGAACAAATATGTACGCTGTGTCAGCCGTCTCTTTCAAATAACGAGTATTCTTCTAAAAAATCAAGAAAGTTTACGGACATATGTCCAGCATACAGAAAAGAGATCGAATGGCTAGAAAAAAGAAAATCCGGCCCGCGAAGCGGGCCACCAGCCAAGGCCCCCCCTACGGGGGGCCGAAAAGGATGGTACGATTTAAGGGAACTGTCAGACATCCCCTTTTTTCTATGATTCTCGAAGCGAGGACAGAAGTTGCCGCGCTTTTGGGACATTTGAATTTTGAATGCACTAAAACGTTGTCAGCTTCGCAAGCGTAAGGCTTAAACGATACCTTTGAGAGTTTCATTTTTGTAATATTCAATCCTCTAGAAATGGTCAACAGCGTAATCATAAAGAGAATTTCCTGTCCATAGCTGAAATTTTCTAATTGTAACAGCAACTTGTTGCCAGGTGGTATAATACGCAGAAAATGGAATAATCTTTAATGGAACTCACTTAATAGCCCGCCCAGCATACTCCATTGGTTCCAAACCAAATCCGTTAACTGCATAAATTAAATAGTGAATAAGATGGCAGGTCATTCCTCCAATTTTCAGGAAAACACAATGACAATAAAGTTTGTACACACAATGATGAAGTCGACGCTGTGTCAGCTGCCCTGGAATATATAAACCAACTTGATTAAAGTAAGAAGACTTACAACTGACAACATACGCTGTTATGAAAATACCCCCATTGATTATAAGAAACACCGTTGTAATGAGCAATAAATCTGAAAACGAATGTTTTTAGCTCCGCGGGGAACAAGTTACATCTTCGATCAAAACTGAAATGATATGTGAAGAAATCTTTTGGACTTCCGTTAGTCATCAACAAACGATATTCTAATCTAATTCCGTCATGTTGGTTGATTTCTTCACCACAAATTGAAATAGCCAAGAACCACCACCTTGATCTTGCAGAACTAAAAAAAGGAAATGTTTCTATTTTGTTAAGAATCCATACGTGAAAGTTCTGCTACCCGTGCAAACGACAAATTCTTTTGTTGAGTTATTTGGCCCATCTTGATAGAAACATTTTACAGTCGGATTGTGGACAAGAGGTGATAATCGGATCTACGAACATTTTCTTGCACATTTTCAGTGAGACTTACAATTGGTGGAATTCTATCGGGCTCAGTAGCGTTAAGAAGTAGCTGCACTCTGTCTTCACACGTCTAAAAAATACAAACCTTAATCCTTTCTATACCTCAAGTATTGTATACGCCCTCAACCACTGGGATGGCTCGTCGAAATACATCAGCAAGCTGGGCACAGGATAACTCTAATTTTTTTAAATACTGGTATTACAACTAAATACCGTTGGATACCGGAAGTAGTATTCTAGTTGGCCGGTTTCTGACTCAAAACAGAAACGATCCAAATAAGTAAAGTCCTGAAATATATAAATCACATCTATTATTAAATGATGCAGCGCTTACCTTATCTTTTTGAAGAATTCCTTCAGTGACTTTTCCAACCACAAAAACTGGCGGAAATAAAAGTAGAGAAATCCACTGCATTGCCCGCACAAGCGTGCCCAGTGGCAACGTTGTCGTGGCAACCGGGCTCTTCGTCCGGTCCTTCCTTCTTGTATGTAGCGATGTGCGCGGGCCGGGCCGGGCCGGGCCCTGAAATCTCTGCCCGGGCCCGGCCCGACCCGCTCGGCCCGACCTTTCCAGGGAACCCAAACCAAAGTCGAACAGGGGGTTTTTGGGATCGATTTTCAGGAAAGTGTCCACAGTATACTTGGGCACGAGTCGGGTCAATTCGAGTCAACTCGACTCGAAATGACTCGAAATCCTGACTCGACTCGACTCGAACTCGAAAGTTCGATTTTCTGACTCGACTCGAACTCGTTTTTTTCCGAGCCAGATTAAAACACGCGCGCGTTAGGCGGCATTGGCGCATTCTTTTGAATTTTCCCCTCTAAATGTGGCCTAAATTTCCTTTGTTTTCTTTTTTCATTGTTCGAGTTGCTATTTTGATTGGTTTTTTAATATGTGTTCACTTGCTTTTATTTTTCATATATGTATTTTCATATATTTATATATTTCAGATGGTTGCACAAATATGGACTCCACAGTAGTGGCAGTGTATTATCATTATGCGATATTATGCGTATGCCGATCTATTTTTTGCAACTGTTATCCTTGATGAAATAGAAGATACCAGCCAAGCATCCCTACACCGAAGGAATGTTCGTGTATTCCGCTAACTTTGGCTCCATATGGCTGTCGCTATGAATTACTATAGGCGGATACTATTAATGCTAAGTGGTGTTATGCTGGAAACATAAAGAAATCCGGGAAAGTTAGGGACAAAATCCCACAAAAGCTTATTTAGTTTCAGCCTCTCCCCCACAAAAGAAGGGAAATGTAGTTCTTCTTTGTCTCCATAAAAGTCCAGAAATGCAGGATGTCAGTAAAACTAAATATCGCGCTTTTCTGACATTCGGCTGTTATCATTGGGAATTAAAGGAACCGTCTCACAGGTGTAACAGCGTGTGACAGATTGCGCGCAAAATTTGAAATTCTGCGCAAGCAAAATGGTTGCATTTTCGTTTCTGCTACTATTTCGCTGTTTTCCAACGTTTTTATTTATTTTATTGAGTGGCTAAAGTAGCTTTAGGTGCTGCTTTACAATAGTAAATACTTTACAGAAGCTAACTTGGCTCAAAACGAGCATAGGAAGCAAATTCACATCGAAGAAACTACTTTCCTCTTTTTTCTGCATATTTCTTTATTTCTTCCTTGTTTAATCTAATTTATTTTGTTCTCCGAATTGAAGTAGTACCTAAAGCTAATTTAACCCTCAATAAAACAAATAAAAACGTTGGAAAATAGCGAAATAGTAGCAAAAATGGATATTTAGGCAAAATACAACCATTTTGCTTGAGCAGAATTTCAAATTTTGCGCGCAATCTGTCACACGCTGTCACACCTGTGAGACGGTTCCTTTAATTTATTATCCCGTAAGGATTTTATACATCCATTCGAGTCATATTGTAGGTTGCATTTTCCTCGTATCAAAAAAGCGCGATATTTAGTTTTACTGAGATCAGGTTAGAAATAGCCAAGAAATAGGTGAGAAAAGGATTTTGCAATTTGGAGGATCGAACTCGGCATCTTCGTATATGATGATAACCAACCGACATCATAGTCAATATTGGCGAAAATGGAAAATTTGATCAAAAAAAGTGAATATATATATGTTTATTACGAGATCAATGTTGTCACATGTCGTATCATGCTTTGTCTCCACTGGTGACTTTCGGGTGGTAGGACGAATGCACGCGTGCATTCGTCCACCCTCCTGCGGCTTTATGCTAAAGCGCGTGCATTCGTCCACCCTCCTGCGGCTTTATGCTAATTTTCGCGTGCATTCGTCCACCCTCCTGCGGATTTATGCTAGTTTGCTTCTAAACTGGATAATAAGCCTTTTTTTATTGTTTTATTTGGAAATGAATCACTGTTATGTTGTCCGTTGCTCGGATGGGATGATTCAGACACATTTTTTGGTCGTGTATTCAGCCATATTATCGAGGTATTGCAGGATTACGCTTTGTTCGGCTTCGCCTTTTTGCCATCTGTCGTTGAATTCTTCCATTAGCTGTTGAATAATTTCTCTGTTGTCAAGAAATTGTTGCGAGATCTCTGGATCATCCTGGATTTAAAAAAAATCATGCAAAAAGGCCGTGAACTGACAACTCGGAGTGCGTGGAACTGTCGAGCTTGGTAGGAACGAATAAAGTCGAGGGTCTCGCCTAGCGGTGGGTACGGACTTTTAAACTTTCTTCGAAAGGTGCATTAAATGATTATTATTATTATTATTTAAAGATAATTTTTTCCAACCGATGCATGCTTTCAGCAATGTTTGAAGTCCTGTTAGTCTGCTGGAGGAATTTTTGCCATCGGCCGGCGTTTATTCCGGTCATCCATGTTGACTGGAAGTACTGTACAAAACTCTTACAATCATCATAGGCTTCATGGCGCTCAGGAACAGGAATCTTTAGCACTCCAGACTTCTGTACAAGATCCTGGAATATTTACACGATGACATAGTTCTGAATAGATATGCCTTATCGTCGGGGAAAAACATTAATGTCCGAAGTCTATCGATCCATCTAGCAATTACAGGTATCCGCTCTATGTATATATCCAATGTAAGAGCTCTTCTGTTAAACGCCATGCAGAAATGAAAACTGCAGCCTTGGCAATTTTCTTTGTTGAAGATCTAGGAGCATTTGCGATTGTTAATTTATGCAGATCACCTTATCAATGGCCACTAGCGCAGACTTTTCATAATCCATCACGATTGTCAACGTGTCTGTGTCCACTCCAAATTGTTCCAGTTGGTCTTTAACAATTTTTAGACGGTCATCATGTGCTAAAAAGATATGAATAATGCTATAAGCAGTATCTTACAAAATTCAGTGTTTGCCGCAATTTTGGCAAACATGACAGTGTATGCCTCAAAAGGCAGTTTAGGTCGGTCGGAAGTTCTCAACTCTTGAGTTTCCTCGTATAACATACTATTGGTTCTTTCTTTGTGATAGGAACGGAGAGCTTTACCGCAGACGTGTGGTATTTCCATTGGATCTTGATCAAATTCCCCATTTAGTACCTGAACTAGAATTTCACCATTAAACAAAAGCTTACATGAATTGCATAGACTTTCGGCCTTACATCAGTCTTTGTCTGCTTACACGAAAGGCAGTGATATGTTGCAATGCCAGTCTTTTTACTAGTTCCTTTATACAAGAAGCGTAAGCAGTGGTCCGGGTCATCCTCCAGTTGATATAAAGCCGATTCGCGGACGCCTTTGCGCGACGTTACCTCAACCGCTTTGTATTTCTTTTCCTCGGGTGGAGGAAGCGTTTGTGGAGCGAGAGATGGATCTGTCCGCAACGCAGGAGTAGGAACTGCCCGGGAAACAGGAGCTGGGGATGTCCGTGACGCAGTAGCAACAGATGTCCGTGGAGCAGGAGTTGGAATTTGTGTTGTTGGAGGGCTATTGTCAAACCCCACATCCTCAGCATAGTCCTCTGTCACTGTTGAAGCTGATGCGGACACTATTTCCGATGAGAGCAGCTCTTCTACACTAATGTGATCTCGCCAGTCATTGGACGGTTTTTCTGGGGGAAGCTCAGCTAGCATGGTTGAAATCCTTTCAACATAGCCAGTTTCCTGTTGTGGCACTACTTCTGGGGAGCCATGGCAAAGCTCGTGGTAGGAAAGACCAAAAAATGTGTCTGAATCATCCCATCCGAGCAACGGACAACATAACAGTGATTCATTTCCAAATAAAACAATAAAAAAAGGCTTATTATCCAGTTTAGAAGCAAACTAGCATAAATCCGCAGGAGGGTGGACGAATGCACGCGAAAATTAGCATAAAGCCGCAGGAGGGTGGACGAAGCTGATGCGGACACTATTTCCGATGAGAGCAGCTCTTCTACACTAATGTGATATGCACGCGTGCATTCGTCCACCCACCCGTGACTTTCGGTGGCGTGTAGAAACCAATTTCTGCCCGCATGTTCGACAAAATTGTCAGCCCATCTTGCCTTCGGTCGTCCTCTTGGTCGTCTTTTCAACCATGGCCTCCATTCTAAAATACGTCTAGTCCAGCGTTCTGCCCTTCCTTCTGCTATTTGCTTTGCCCAGTACCATTTCCTTTCAGCACAACGGCGTCTGATGTCGGGGAGTGGACAACGTCTGTGAAGCCATTCGTTGGTGCGTCTGTCCATTAGGCTGACATGCAGCATCCTCCTCATCATCCGTCGTTGTGCAACTATCAGCTTTGTCGCGTCCCTCTGGCGTAATATCCATGTTTCGCAGCCATATAGAAGAGCTGGTTCTACACAGGAGATGTAGACACGTTTCTTCAATTCGACTGGGATTCTCTTGCTCGTCAGCAGCTGGTGATATCGGTTGAATGCGTACCAACCAGCTTGAACTCTTCTGGTCAACTCAAGCGACTCGTTCCGATCGAAAGAGATTCTGGATCCAAGGTAGATAAAATCCTTCTTGTAGTCGACCCGCTGTCCCTCCAGGTAGAGCGGCACTTCTGTTCGATTCGACATTGCCACTGTCTTTCGTTGGTTTACCTTCAATCCGACTTCTCGGCATTTCTCGGAGAGGGATTGCAGCATTACTTGAAGTTGATTGGCTGATCGGGACAGCAATACGACGTCATCAGCATAGCGAAGATTAGTCAGCTTCACGCCGTTAATGTTGATACCTTTCCTACTCCAAGGAAGTCGACGGAAGACAGTCTCTAGCACAGCTGAGAATAGGGCAGGAGAGATGGTATCTCCTTGACGTACTCCTCGCTTCACGTTGATGTCGACGTTGCCTCCACATGCCATCACTGTCACTCGGGATTTACGGTATATCTTGTCCAGAATACGGATTATCTTGGCAGGGACTCCTTGATCGTAGAGAGATTTCCACACGACGGCATGCTCGACAGTATCAAAAGCTTTCTCGAAATCGATGAAGACCAGGTAGAGCGGCTGCTTGTATTCGTCGGAGCGTTGGATCAACTCCTTGATTGTCAGGATGTGGTCTAAGGTAGAATAGCCTCTACGGAAGCCTGCTTGCTCGTGTGGCTGATTCTCGTCAAGTGTTCGCAACATACGATCTCCAAGGATAGATGTGAGCAGCTTGTAGATGGTCGAGAGCAGCGATATTGGCCGGTAATTTGTCACATCAAGTGGGCTGCCTTTCTTGAAGAGAAGGGAGATGGAAGAGTCGGAGAGTCGATTAGGAACGTCTTCTTCTTCAAGGATCTTGTTGAAAAGACAAGCCAGCTGGGTGGTTAGGAAGTTCTTGGTTGTTTTCAACATATCTGAGGTAATACGATCCGGGCCGGGGCTCTTGCCATATTTCAATTTCCCAATTGCTTTCTCTACTTCGGCAGGGAGAATCTTCGGCACTTCTTCGTCCACATTCATCACGGGAGGAATCCGAGGTTGGTGGCACTGGTAGAGCTGATTATAGAAATCCGCTATTACCTTGCGGACATCATCAGGAGTTGTCGTGATAGTTCCTCTCGTATCCTGCAGCTGGGAGAGACGTGTCGTCGTCAGCTGGTTGGCAGCCATTGCTTTCCTCAAAGACCGGCCAGTCTGCACGGCTTCTCTCACTCGGGCAAGGTGTTTTCTCTCCAAATCTTCTTTTAGCGAGACGCGAAGAGCCTTGTTCACTACGGAGAGCTCGACGATGGTTGCTCTAGTGACTCGTCGACTGCGAATTTCATGTCGCTTCCGGAAGAGATCGTCAGTCTTGGCAGATTGGTATTTGTGAGGGGGAACAGGAATCGACGCTACTTCTGTCGCCAGTTTCATTGCTTCCACCAAATTGTCATAATTGGAGAGATCATGTTGTTGGGCTAGTTGTTGGATGGCGAAAGAGAACAGCGGACGCTGGAGTTCCAATTTCGGACGTGGTTTCAGCTTGTGTACTCTTCTTCCCACGAGGGAGATCTTGGCGAGAAGAAGACGATGATCGGTTGTGTATCGTAGACGACCGATAGTGTCTACATCGGTAAAGATGGACGAGTCAGCACAGAGTATAAAGTCGATGGCGTTCTTGGTATCCATATTGGGGGATAGCCAAGTCCATTTCCTCGAAAGCCTTTTAGGGAAGCGGGTATTCATCACATGAAGACGTTGCTCGGCACAGAAGTCGGCAAGTGTTTGACCTCGGTCGTTTCTTGAACCTATTCCGTGCTTACCAATGTAGACTTCTCCATCTTGACCAGTACCAATTTTGGCATTAAAGTCGCCCAATACCAGCTTGCAGACCCGCAATCGCAACCCCGGAAGCCGAACTCGACGAAGCGATATAGGGGCCTGCAGAGCCTCGACCACAGATTCCAAAGTATCTTCGTAATCTGTGTCGGAGTATGAAGAAGTTGGAGCATATACAGCTACCAAACGAAGAAATGCTGTAGGGGTTGCCAAATCCAAGTAGGAGACACGCTCGGACACCGAGTGAAAGGAGATGGCGGAGGTCCATCTCTTATTCACCAAGAAACCAGTCTGTCCGGCGCCGAGAAGGAGATGTCCTGATTGTTGTAAAATGACAGAGTCATGTCTATTTCTTTTCGTCTCCGTTAAGGCTATTGCATCGAATGTGACTTCTTGGAACGAGGCTTCAAGCTCGGCCAGACGCGTGGGGGTTCGGATGGATCTAACGTTCACAGTCCCCAGTCGGAGTTTCAGCACGTTGGACATGTACGATGCTCGGTTGTCCAGGCTACGAGCAGCGGAGCTTATACAATTACGTAGGTAGAGATTCTGGGAGACAACCGCACAGACCAAAGTAAAAGTAAAAGTCAAAAAAAGTGAAATTTTCTGGAAAAAGTGCGAAAAATTTCATGAAAAATTGCCTATTTTGCCAAAATTTTCCAAATTTTCGGCTCGGCCTGGCCGGCGGGCCGCCCCGACCCGCGCACATCACTACTTATACGGCATTCTATATACGAGACAGAGGCGTACAGATAAAATCCCCCAAAACTACCATAATGTATACACCACATTTAACAAAGCGTCAAGTCACAGCGGCATGCAAACTGTTTACTGGAGGTCTTGTTAATACGCCGCCGCACCTGAAATCAATTGTTATGGCTCAGGCTGAGCCGAAGCCTCATATTCTAGCTTGTTTCGGATGTTTTTTGGGTGCTTATAAAAAGGATAGCGAGAGAATTCCGAGTAACTCTACCACAGAAAATCCCAAGAAAATGAAGTTTTAGTTCCCGATATGCCCAATAGTAGGGTCAAAAAGAGTCGAGCCCTGAAAAATCCACTTTTCGAGGAATTAAACATATCTACGTGATCACCAGAGAATTCTGAGTAACTCTACCACAGAAAATCCCAAGAAAATGAAGTTTTAGTTCCCGATATGCCCAATAGTAGGGTCAAAAAGAGTCGAGCCCTGAAAAATCCACTTTTTGAGGAGATAAACATATCTGCGTGATCAGCAGAAAATTCTAAGCAACTCTACCACAGAAAATCCCAAAAAAGTGAAGTTTTAGTTCCCGATATGCCCAATAGTTGGATCAAAAGGTAGCCGAAAAGCCATGGGGAGTTTAGTCCTGAAAAATCCACTTTTCGAGGAAATAAACATATCTACGTGATCACCAGAGAATTCTGAGTAACTCTACCACAGAAAATCCCAAAAAATGAAGTTCTAGTTCCCGATATGCCCAATAATAGGGTCAAAAAGAGTCGAGCCCTGAAAAATCCACTTTTTGAGGAGATAAACATATCTGCGTGATCAGCAGAAAATTCTAAGCAACTCTACCACAGAAAATCCCAAAAAAGTGAAGTTTTAGTTCCCGATATGCCCAATAGTAGGATCAAAAGGTAGCCGAAAAGCCATGGGGAGTTTAGTCGTGAAAAATCCACTTTTCGAGGAAATAAACATATCTACGTGATCACCAGAGAATTCTGAGTAACTCTACCACAGAAAATCCCAAAAAAATGAACTTCTAGTTCCCGATATGCCCAATAATAGGGTCAAAAAGAGTCGAGCCCTGAAAAATCCACTTTTTGAGGAGATAAACATATCTGCGTGATCAGCAGAAAATTTTAAGCAACTCTACCACAGAAAATCCCAAAAAAGTGAAGTTTTAGTTCCCGATATGCCCAATAGTAGGATCAAAAGGTAGCCGAAAAGCCATGGGGAGTTTAGTCGTGAAAAATCCACTTTTCGAGGAAATAAACATATCTACGTGATCACCAGAGAATTCTGAGTAACTCTACCACAGAAAATCCCAAAAAAATGAACTTCTAGTTCCCGATATGCCCAATAATAGGGTCAAAAAGAGTCGAGCCCTGAAAAATCCACTTTTTGAGGAGATAAACATATCTGCGTGATCAGCAGAAAATTCTAAGCAACTCTACCACAGAAAATCCCGAAAAAGTGAAGTTTTAGTTCCCGATATGCCCAATAGTAGGATCAAAAGGTAGCCGAAAAGCCATGGGGAGTTTAGTCGTGAAAAATCCACTTTTCGAGGAAATAAACATATCTACGTGATCACCAGAGAATTCTGAGTAACTCTACCACAGAAAATCCCAAAAAAATGAACTTCTAGTTCCCGATATGCCCAATAATAGGGTCAAAAAGAGTCGAGCCCTGAAAAATCCACTTTTTGAGGAGATAAACATATCTGCGTGATCAGCAGAAAATTTTAAGCAACTCTACCACAGAAAATCCCAAAAAAGTGAAGTTTTAGTTCCCGACCAGCCTTATCGGCCCCCCTACGGGGGGCCTCGGCTGGTGGCCCGCTTCGCGGGCTGGATTTCTTTTTTTTTCTAGCCATTCGATCACTTTTCTGTATTCTGGGCATATGTCCGTAAACTTTGTTCATTTTTTTGAAAATCACTCGTTATTTGAAAGAGACGGCTAACACTCAACGACACAGCGTACATATTTATTCAAAAATTATTCATAAACAAAATAGCCAAAAAATCTGTAGCCTTTCCGACCATCCTTGAAGAAGTCATTTGCCGACGTACTAAAATGGCACATAGATATAAAGTTATGCAAATGCTGTCACCTTTTTTAAGTACTTCAAAACCCTTTTGGGATGGCACATTTCGGCATTCTCTCCAACAGAGGAGGCACGGTGAACTTCTTCAGGATTGTAGACAACGTAGCGAGGGTCAAAGTGCTCTTCTGCATTTTGTTCTTCATAAACGCCTTGCCTCGGTTGACTTAGCTGTCTGTCATTTCCTTTGTTTATGTACTGAAAAAAGAAGACTTGGAAATGACTGAATAATTCCTTACTGTGTACAAAATTTTGACGGCGTTGCCAAGTGTAGGGGATTCGTACGCATGGCTGTGTCCTTTTTGAAAAGTAACACAGCAAAACACACGAAGGAGTTCTTTTTTGCATTCCACCGTATAAATTGAAGTTACCCGAGAAAAGGTGGTGCTTCTGCTCATCAACGTCTTGATAATGCCCTCTAGCTGCTTGCGACACCAACGATTCAAAGTGTCTTGGCTAGGATGGGCATTTTCTTGAATTTCCTTCACGTGGCAGGTGAAGGTCATGAAAAGATCTGGCTTACCGAGGGACATTGTGTGCGACCTGTGTTCTTATAACAATTTTTAAGGCAAAAAAATGTACAAATAGAAGAATTGTAGTGATTTTATCACTCAAAATACAAAATATCAATTGCTTCCTTTACCGGTTTACTACTCACAAATCAATTAGAGAACTCGACAATCGACGGCATTGAAAACTCGAACCTTTCCATTTTCGGTCAAAATTTTGAGCCCTTCCGGGTTCTTGGCTCGAGAGAAGGCAACGTACAGCTGACCATGGGCAAATACATCATTGGGCAGGTAGACGCCGACCTTTTCGAGGGACTGCCCTTGCGATTTATTTATGGTCATCGCAAAGGCCAACTTCAAGGGAAATTGCCTCCTTTTTAAGACGAATGACATGCCTGGAAATTTTTGTCTCTTAAGACCAAATTAGAGCCATACCTTTGCCTTTATTTGAATAAAGATCAATCCTCGGAATGATCACAGACTTTCCTTTTCTGGCTCCGTAGATAAATCGGCACTGGATGGCGTTTCGTCTATGGAAGCGCACCACTTGAAGCCGGGTTCCATTGCAAAGTCCTTTTCGGACACTCAGGTTTCTGTTGAGCATCACTATGGCTCCGATTTGTAGTTCCAAACGGTGCGGAGGCAAGCCCGTTGGATTGAGGGAGTTGAGGAACTCGTCAGATAGTCGCAGCTGGTCATCGGCACTCTCAGCTACCACGGAATCAGCACTTAGGAAGACTCGCGTTCGCCCTTGAAAGACTGTGTTAACAATAATCTAGACTCTATTACCCGGCATTCTCTCTAGAATTTCCTTGTTGATCTTGTCCACGTCAACATTCTTAGGAGCAAGAATGGCCCTGGCGCTGAGGTGATCGGGGTCATCGTAGCAATCTTCGAAGATCTCCCCAATCAGGTCACCGGAGCTTCTGTATTCAGCTGGGATCTCGATACAGTCTTGTTCATCTTTGGGCTCCCGATCTTCTCCAACTCGCAGAAGCCATTCCTTGAATTCTGCAGAGGCTTCTCCTGCTCTCATGTTTTCTCTGAGCTCAAATCTGCGGAAGGTGACTGGATTTCCTTCATGGAAGTAGGGCGACATCTTCAGACAGATGGAGTAAGGATCCTGGCCCAGCAGCTTGTTTGGGATCGGCAATACTTGACGGAAATCTCCTCCTAGAAGAATCCTTTTTCCTCCAAAGGGAGCGTCCACTCCTGTGCAGTCTCTCAGAAGAATGTCGATGGTGTTCAGAACCTTAAACGGACATATAAAAACTTTTAAATAATTCCACCATATCAGATATCATGCTGCACTCATCAATGATGAAGATGTCAGCGTTTCTTAGAGCTTCTGCATCGGCATTCTTCCGACTCGTATTGATGTGGCTTCGTTCGCAGTTCTGTTGGATGTCCAGCTTGAAGAGCGAGGCAACAGTTCTTCCTTCGGGAAGAAGATTAGCGGCTATTCCACTCCAAGCGCAGCAGATGACGCTTTTGTTATTTGCAGGGGATTTCATGATATGGTAGATCAACTCGTAGCAGAAAGTTTTTCCAGTACCGCCTGGTCCGTCGATGAAGATAAGTTGATCGCCGTCTCTACCAAGGGCAGCCATCACTGCTTCCTCCTGCTCCGGGTTCATCTTGCCCCACATTTCTTCGGCAGTGGCTGCATGGTCGACGTCCTCTTCACCCATGGCAGTTGGCTGGCGGTATTGGATGGAAATGAGGTCTTTGAAGCCAGGAAACTGCTCCAGGATGTCGTAGAAAGCAAGGGCTTCAGCATCTTGGGCCGTTCTTCCTCTGTGGATATAGTCCTCCGACATCTCCTTCTTCCATTTCTCCCACAGTTCGTCCACATTTGCAGGCTCATCAAAGGCCAACAGGGAAGCGAAGACAGTTCTCAGCGCGCTGGGCATCCGGAAAAAGGCAGCGTCAGCCATCGCCTGGTCGAAGTGGTCATCAGTCTGGATTAGACCCAATTCCTGAAAAAATTTTGAGAAATAGAACGGAGTAGACAAACCTTTGCTGCATCAAATGCTGTGGCAAACTGAATTCCCTCCACTGTAAACAACTCCTCAAAGGATGTAGCTCCCTTCGTGTGATGCAGAAGGAGGCGGATGCAGTAGCGTTCTCTTTGCTGTGGCGTGACGGCGTGGACTCTTCCAATGTTGTTGTTGTATCTTCCTTTCTTTTTCCATTTTCCATTAGCCTTTTCGAATGTGAAATGCTCTGGGAACTGGTGGTAATACACGGTCCGGGGATCAACAGGACCGAGTTCATCCAGTCTCCCTTGGGCCTCCAGTTCCCTGGCTTCCAAGTTGAAGGCGAAGAAGGCCAAAAGAGAAGTTTTCCGGTTTCTGTCCAATGCTTGTTGCTCTTCTCCAGGTTGGAAGATGACACTCTGCTTGCCTTTCTCGTGGACGGCCAGAGCAATGACTGCGTTGGACTTGTCGTGGATGTCAAAGGCAAAAAGACGATGAAATGCCTCTGGGCTGCAGACATAGCGGGCGTCAAGATGCTCGGCGACTTCATCGATTATTCCTCCATTGGCGTTTCTTCTCTGCTGTCTCAGCTCAAGAGAGGCTCTGTCCGATCCTTTGTAAACATACTGAAATTGGGAATAAGGAAGCTAATAAATGAAATCCTACCTTGAACAGGTATCTCACTGCATGAAGAAGTGTACAAAGCTCCACATTGATGTGGGCATCATACTTCATGAGGAGGTAGGCGTTGTAAGGAACAACCCATTGATTGCTGTAGTAGTGGGCATTGTCACTTCCAGGCTGACCAATAAAGTATGTGCTGCCGTCGTTACGTCTTCTGTACGCGGGAAATCCTTCGACATCCATGTCGGTCTCGTTCTTGAAGGGCTTCGGGAACTTCTTGGAGCAGGAGTCATCTTTCCAACAGGGAGAGCCCGGCCCGCAGTCCCTGTGGATCATGTGGGCAGCGACGCGTTCGAGAATAGGTCCTCCATCTGGGAATTCGGCAGAGATGATGCGGTCTACGTCCTCAGCTGTTCGGGGTTTGTCGTTCTCGGCCAGTGTTATGAGCCAGTGAACATGAGGCAGGCCCCTCTTTTGCCATTCGACTGTGTAGATGTACGCCGTCACAGTACCGAAGATGCTCCTTTCCGTCAGATCCTTCTTGAGCTCGGCCACTTTCATCCGAAAGATTCTGGCAATGAGGTCTGGGCGATCTGTAGCGGTTTGGCCTGGGAAGAGATTTTCCTGGATCTCTCTCCACTTGGGATTGCAAGTGAATGTCAAGAATAGATCCGGTTTCCCATATCTGCTAGTAATGGCCATGGCGTCTTGATAACTGGCAATCAAATATCGTGGCGAGGAGGTAAAGGTGGCAGGCAAGAGAATACGTTGTCCAGTTTGTCCGTCGGCTCCATCAGCAATAAAATCTCGCAACTCGTTGAAGTATTCAGAGCGAAGGGAGGGCTGGCTTCGTCGGATGTAGTCCAATCTGCAAAAACACAGTGTGAAAGCAAGGCCAAAGATCTCACCTGCATTGCTCCACATTTGCCCACGATCCGACTGTAAACTGCTGGAAGAGCCTTCTTCCCCAATGAATTGGACTGAACGTATCTCTAACGCAGAGATAATAGGAGTACCAATCCTTCTGTGTCAGCTGATGCGGCTCTCCTCGGGCATTTTGGGTAGTTCTTCTTCTCTTGATATGCCATCCATAATCTCCTTTGAGGAAGAAGAGAGGATAAGTGCAGGGGTCCAACATCTTCTCTGTCAGCGGGATTTTTCTCAAACCTCCACCTCTGGCACTGATAGTGTATTCCCTGGGCGTCGGTAGTTCTCCATCTTGCCCGACATAGACAACAGCAACTTCTGCTACGCGTGGGTGATTGTACCTGGAAAATTGAAATAAAACAGATTCGTTTGATTGCCTACCTTCTAGGATCTGGTTGCTCATTTAGAAAGGTTAGCCGGACTTGGTTCATCGGTCTGTTCTGCTGACGGGCCAATTGTTCTTCTTCATCGTAGACTTCTTGAAGGGTCTTGTACTCCGATGCATATTCATGGTCTCTTCGAATTAATGTACTCAATTCCCGAAGGAGTCTTGGATCGCAGTTTTTGTTAGCGGCATGAGCCGCCCTGACATCTCCTGCTGCGGTCTCGTCGATGAAGAAAAGCTGACCATAAGCTGGTTGCCTGCCTGGTTGAGGAATTGCTGGTCCGGCCTCGTAGCATATAGCTCCATGGGCTTTGAAGACGGGAGGACCACGGCCTGGAGGTGTGTTCAGATGGACATTCATGGAAGCGATGGACAGAGCCGAGTTAAATTGTCGGATACATTCCATGAAGTTCTTGGACAGAGGGTGAAAACCGGTGAAGAGGTGGTACAGCTGCGGAGGATAATTGGGGAATATGTCCAGAGTAACAGATCCTTGTCGACAGCAGGAATTGTAGGTTCCATTCGGATAACGTGGAAATTCTCCGGCAAAAAATTTAGCACCACAGTGAGAGCAGGTGCGATCCAATCGTCCCAGATAATGAAGAGGAGGGTAAGGCTGCCCAGCAAAGCCCGCGTAGATGGCTGTATTTCTGCGTTGGTTGCGTCGGGCAAGAAGTTCAGCGGCTCTCAGTTGAGGGGTATGGCTAAAAACGTGTTGCTTAAGATAAAAAAAGAACAGATTACCTTTCCCTTTGTTGACGATGCGCTACAGTGTTGGCTTCCCTTCTTGCAGATCTTTGCTCGTCCGTCTCCTCATCTCTTGCAGTTCTTGTAGCATTTCTGTCGGTTTCCCTCCTTGCAGCTCGGTGTTCTTCTGTCTCATCAATTCTGGTGGCTCTCATTGAGTCTCTCGCATTTTGCAGCCTTGCTGTCCTCCGCTCTTCCGGTTCCGCGACTCTTGCAGCTCTGGTCCTGTTTCTATCAGCTATCCTTCTTCTCTGTGCCGCTTCCGCTGACTCTTGTTCCCTGATCCTTCTCATGTATGCAACTCGGCGCTCATACTCCTCGTGAAGTTCCTCCGAACTAAATGAAATGAAAATAATAAAGACGTTATTAAAGGCAGCTCACGTTCTTCTTCTTGGCGCAGTCATCATTCTGAGATATTCTGAGGGATCCATTTGGGAGGTAGATGCAGTAGAAGCATCGCTCATGGCAACAGAAATTCCGGTGGTGTTTGCAATACCTGCAGGAAGATCAGTTTCATCTCGGGGGATATCAATAGTCCTAAAATGCCAAAACAAAATATTTTAAATGGGAAATGAGCAAACCTTCTTGAAGGTACTGTCCTGCTTCGAGCAGTTGTTCTGATATCCCTTGACTGAAGTGATGCAGAAACAGATGCAGCAGGAGCAATAGGAGCTATCGGTGCAATAGATGCTATAGGGACTGTAGACTGTGAAATTGCTCTCTGAGATCATTGTTTTGCTTAGACGGACAACGCTTACCTGATTGTGGGAACTTCCCCTTCCACTGCGTGGAGTACTGCTTCGTCCCCGACCCGGAACAATTTCGTCCTCCTCAGTTGATTCTCCCAAAAAGCAATGACGAAGGCGTCGCATACTTAAACAGAAATCAACGGCAGTTCAAAGAAATATAGAAAAGAGCAATAATGTAAACATTTAGAAACTCTGATAGAAGCAGTGAGGATTTAGGCTCTAGGGCGACTTACGAAATGTTGTGTTCTGGTGAGAATTTGGACAGCCTTACCAAACATTTTGCTTTGGAGAAAATTTGGACCTCAAGATTATTGGCGAAACATTTTGTGGTAACATGAGAGGAAATATGGTATTTTTTCTTATTAGCAATAACTAAAAGTAGCCAGGCGGAATAGAAGAAACAGTTGCCAGTAGAAATAGAATGCTCATTATGTGTCAAAAAGAAAGAGATGTTTTGAAAAAGAACGCCGGGTAAGGTAAAAGCGTCCAAAAATAGGAAAACTGGAATTATAGTGCGCAAGTAAAAACTATATTTTGGAGAAAATTTGGACCTCAAGATTATTGGCGAAACATTTTGTGGTAACATGAGAGCAAATATGGTATTTTTTCTTATTATCAATAATTAAAAGTAGCTAGGCGGAATAGAAGAGGCAGCTGCCAGTAGACATAGGAAGCTATGCCAAAAGAAAGAGGTTTTTGAAAATGAACCCCGGGTAAGGTAAAAGCGCCCAAAAAAGGAAAACTGGAATTATAGTGCGCGAGTAAAAACAATAGGCTACGAACGAAAACAGGAGCTGAGCAAAGTGAAGATGCTCTGGCGATCAGTCTATAGCCGTGGGCACCTGCCGAGATTTTATAGGTTACAGGGTAAAATCTCTAAAAGAGAGGGGACTGATAGCAGGAGCAACAGTACGGCTATCTGAGAGCGCCTAGACATGAGATATCTGAGTCAGCGAAATGCACAGTGATCCCATAAACAACAACGCGCTGAAAACTTTAAACGGTTTGCCAGAAGGACTTCAAATTTTTGCGTTTCTTGTACGAATAAAAGATAATAAGACAAAGATATCAATAATAAAAAGACAACAAAAAAAGACAACGCAAAAAAAAGAAAAAGAGGCGCTATTGGTACTCTCAATTTTCTGTTTTGGATCCCGCGACGTTCGAGTCCTGCAATGAAATCTCTAAGAAAAAGAAAGAAAAAGACTAAATATGAGTAGCTCTACCCTCTGACAGAAAAGAAAAAAATTTTGGTTCCGATGGGATCGAACCCTGGTCGTTCGGGTGGGGCTCCCAGCGAAATCTCCAAGAAAAAGAAAGAAAAAGACTAAATATGAGTAGTTTTACCCTCTGGCAGGAAAGAAAAAAAATTTTGGTTCCGACGGGGATCGAACTTTGGTCTTCCGGAAGGAGTCCTGCAGCGAAAATACTGTAATAGTGCAGAAAAAATATGTAGGAGCCAAAAACAAAAAAGCAAAAATGTTTTGAGCACATTTGTCACCGGCGGGG